>CM012440.1:25763021-28762288 GCA_003999625.1 Oryzias javanicus
AGCTCACCTGAGCACTCATAGTATGTGTGACAAAATGAAAGACTTTACATGTGTCTGTTTGTATGATCAAGTCTGTTAGCTGCAGATGCTGTTGTATTGTCTACATTTTGACTAATTTAAATGTGAAGACTATCTTGTCCAACAAGTATGTGTGTAACTACAGAGTGTGTGTAGACAGGCCCCGCCCATTCTAGCTATCTAGACCTGGTTGTTTTAGGATGTTGCTTCCCTCTGCTGCCATCTTCTTTTTTCTCTAAAAAAAACACATGCAATCACATGATCAAGCACGTTATAAACCTAAGGCAATATAAAACAAATTTACCAATTTATAAAAGCAAAACCAAAACCCCAAAAAATGTTTACAATATAAAATAAAACATTTGAGATTTGGGGGTGTACATATATACACTTTGTTTATTTTTCATTTTTTTTAGTTTGTTTCTGTACATTTTTGATTTAAAACAATTGATGGCTGTGAATTTCAAGCTTTAAGTGAGAGTTGCAGCATCCCCTTCAATCTCCACATGTTCATCATCTTCATGGATAATGGCTTGATCCTAAAAGTTGATTACATTGATATTGTTGTTACTGCATGAACTTCTGCTTTTTGCTTCGTCAAAGTATATTTTCGTCATATCTAAATACATTTTTTTATAAATGAATCAAAGAAAAAACATGTTTCCAGTAAAGAAAATATGTGTTTAATCAAAGAGCTGTGCAACGCTCTTTTGAATATTTGCACCCTCGCTACATGAAGAGTATAATTGTGTTTTTGGGGTGTTTGCATGTTTCCCTGCATGTTTGGGTTTTGGTGGTTTTACTCCCTGGATTTAACCAGCTCAAGTTCTGTTTATGACATGAGTTATGTCTATTCGGTCTTCCTCTCCATTTTCTCAGCTCTGCTTTTCATTCACAATGAAATGTTTGTAATTAGCTCTTCTTAGGTTCCTCCATGTAGAGCCTCAAAAAAAAAAAAAAAATCCCTGACTGCTTCAAGTGAGGCTGTAGACTCTAAGTCAATTAAACTTTTTCAGGGTTGACCTCTAACCTGCGACCCCCAATTCAACCAACTATCATCAGTGTACTACAAGGAGACAAGCACTCCCAGCTGCTGAGGTCCTCAATAGCCTTTAGCTTGAGGGGAGGGGAAGCCATTCTTCAGCAGCAGACAAAGTAGACTCAAGACTCTTGTGGGACACTTGGACAAGTCACTTGAGATGGTCGTGTCAACAGATGCTATGTACTTGGGCAGTACATTTGGTACAGCAGAATTACAATGACTACAAATTGACTTTTGACTCCTTTTAGACATTTGGAACATTTTATTTTGTGTGTTTGTTAGTTTTCTTGGGAATTATTTCAGTGCAGCCCAATCTGTTCTTGGTTCTGTTAAAGATCCTTTAACACCTGAGGTGTCGCCAGTAAACACAAAATCTTTAACATACTGTAACTTTTCAACAGTTAACATGATAATTCCAGTATTAAATCCTTAACGCATGCTAATTTTGCAAAAATATTTAGCGTTTCGCCTAAATGTGAGCTAAACACCAGATTAGCTAAAAAAAAACATTAGTAGATGCCAAATTAGCCAAAAAAAAGTTAGCTTGTTCCGTAAATAGTAGCTACACTCTAAAATAGTCTAAAATTCCTCGGTAAACCAAATTAGCCAAAAACGTTTGCCTGTTGCTAAAATATTAGCTAAACTCCAAATTAGCATAAAAAACCTCAGTAGATACCAAATTAGCCAAAAAGAGCTCGTACATTGCCTATATACTAGCAGAACTCCGAATTTGTCTAAAACACCTCAGTAAGCTAAATTGTCAAAACTGTTAGCGTGTTGCTAAAATATTACTTAAACTCTAAATTTGCCTAAAAAACCCAATACTTAACAAATTATCAAAAAATGTTTCCATGTGGCTAAAATATTAGCTAAAAAATTAGCATTAAAAAAACCTCAGTAGAAGTCAAATTAGCCAAAAAAAAAGCTAAAACATTGCTTAAATATTAGCCAAACTTCAATTCCTCAGTAAAATAAATTAGTGAAAAACTTTAACCTTGTCGAGCTGAATTTTCCTCTTCAAAATCTGCTGGAATTATGTTAACAATAAAAAAAAAAATACAGTAAATCAAAGAACGTAAACACTGGAGCTCCAGTGTTCAAGGGTTAAGTTGAGTCGTACAAGAGACAGAAAGATCCCAAAGACAAATCTTCCAAAACATCCATGATCCTCTCTCTCTGACAGTATGTGTGTTGGAGGAAGAGGCTGTGAGGAACTGCTGGTGTAAGACCCAAAATGCAGGGGGGCAGGCCTGAGGGGGCAACAGGAAGGTGACAGAATGGATGACCTGACAAATTTATTTATTTTTTATTTAACCTTTATTTTACCAGGAAATCCCGTTGAGACTTACATCTCTTTTCCAAGGGAGACCTGGGCCAAAATGCATCATTACAAGAGAATAAAATACAGTTAAAACAATTAAAATAGAAATAAAATACAATAACAATAAAATACAATTAAATACAATTGAAAATAACAACAGGACAATGAATAAAAGGTTAAAGGTTAATGTCAAAGACGAACTGAAAACCATGCTGGCACGTGAATACACACAGGCTAATGACTTCAATGAAGACAGCTGTGGGTCATTAGCAAATGAAACCAGGTGAGACAGACAGGAAGAAAACAAACCAGAACCGAGAAAACAAAACAGGCAGACCAGATCAAAGGAAGATCTTAGTCAGGATCCAACTTACAGGAAATCAATCAGCTAAAGAAAATGTTAAAGACAGCACATTGACTAAGTTTGAATTCCTTCAGTCACTATTTAATACATTCACCGTTTGTCTGAATCTACTATTCCAAAATCAAGTCCACTAGAAATTTCCCAGAAGTCTCAGAAGTCTTTGCAAACAACTAGCAAACATCAATGATCACTGCATTAGTGAATATTAACCACATTGCAATTGAATCATTTTTGCAAAAAAAAAAAAAAAAAAAAATTCAAAAGTTAATAAACCGTTCACATTTTCATCATAAATAGATGTGAAATATTCATATTGATTTGATTTTCACTTCATGAAGTCAGTGATGTCATATCTGATGTTAAGAAAAAACAGAAGAAAAGTAGTGAGCATGAAGACTGAACTGCTTTCAAAATCCAAGGATAATAACAATAATGGATTCGATTTATCTGCACTTTTCCAGACACTCAAAGTGCTTACAGTGAATATCCATTATTCATTCACACCTGGTGATGGTAAACTGCTCTGTTGGGAATTCAGACAATCATTGACGTCAATGTGAGACTCATTACAGGAGCCAAACCGTCTTCAGCCTTTCAAAGTAAAATAAATCCATATATATATGATCATATGATCATATATTACCCCGATCCTGATGTTTGTGTAGAGACATTCACACCAGTGGCCCTCTGGAGGTCATTCTGTAGGGCATGAGCAGTGCTCAGCCTGTTCCTCCTTGCACAAAGGAGCAGGTATGGGTCCTGCTGAGGGGTTGAGGACCTTCTACGGCCCTGTCCAGCTCTCCCAGAATAACCAGCAGTCTCCTGAAATCTCCTCCATGTTCTGGAGATTGTGCAGGGAGACACATTAAACCTTCTTGCTGCAGCACGTGTGGATGTTCCATCCTGGAGAAGTTGGACAACCTGTGCAACTTCTGTAGGTTAAGGAATCTCCTCATACTGCCAGTAGAGAGAATTACACAAGACAAAATCAGCACGAGTGGAAAACCAGCCAAAAAAGATCCAGAGGGAGAAACTTGAAATGATCTCCACATGTAACACCAGTCCTGTTTGGAGGGTTTTCTAATTGTTGCCACTGAAGTGCACCTGTTGTTAATTCATGAACACCAATACAGATGAAATGGATGAACGAGGCCCTCAGCTGCGGAACCAACAAGAACATGATCAGACAGGTTTACTTCAATTCATGCCAGGACCAATAAAAAAAGTGTTCCTTTAATTGTTGTGAGCAGTATACATATTCTGAAGTATTTGTAAATTATTTTTATAGACTTTTTTATTTCTTCTTTTGTTTTAATTGGTCAGCTTTGGCTGCTTTTACCAGCCATTTGATGTATTTATTTTTTTATAACAAAAACATTTTTTGGTTAAAGTGGTTTGACTGGTTTTGTTAAACGAGGCAAGGATAATTCGTCTTCTTCTTTCTCTTCCCTCTCATTTTCACCAAAGTCAAAAATATTAAGTAATTCATTGTTGTGTGCTATGAAAATGAAACAAACAAATAAGTAAATAAAGAAGAAGAGGGCAGAAGCGTGACACTGACAGCCTGTTGACGACTGTGTTCTCTGCTCTCTCCAGTCCTTCTTTTCGGTTTTGCTGGACTTGATAATACAGCTGAGCTTTGTTTACACCAGTAATTATCTCCAAGTGTTTCACTGACAAACTGCCTTCATTTCTGTGAAAACATTTGGGTTAAGAATCATCTTAGAAGAGCATTTTTGTCATTTCTCTGTGGTTCTTCCTACTTATTTATCTTCCGCAAAGATACAAACCCAGCATTTTTGAGTCAACTCTAGTATTTAAACTGAAATAAAGATCATTTATTCTGTTTCAGGGATTCAAATCCTCTTTTAACGTGCTGTAAAATATGATTCGTAACTCGATTCTATTTTCCAGTAAAAAGGAAGACATGCGTTGTTACGCGTGGTGATATAGAGTGAATGAAATCATCTGTGGGAAACAGTGAGAACATCCCAGTCATCCGGGTGCCACTTGTTCAGAGGCATTTGCTCACACAGGTTCAGCATTATTTACTGTCCCACCATCTGCTTTCCCCTCTCCATACATACAGGAGAATGCACGGCCATACATGCATGCATGCATGCGTCAGACACTCGGGGCAACAGTGGCTCCGGCAGCTGCGGCGGGGTGCCATCACCGGTCATGTCTTCATACGTTTGATTCTTTTGACTGGGAGCTTTACTGCTGCAGGAGAAAAAAACAGCAAAACTGAGCTAATGTGCGTCTTTGTCCTCCATGGGAGGGGAGATCCTTTCTTCTCCCCAAGTACAAATCGCAAGACTTTGGCTGCTTTCTCCCAGGACAGAGGGAGGCAATGGAGGAGAGAAAGATCCCAATCAGACATTGATCTGAACCAAACTAATCCCCCATTGATGCCAATGTGACCTTAAAAAATCGGCTTAGAGCGGCTCGGTTAAACTGGACACGGTTTTCTATTTAAGTGGTTACCAGCGTAGCCCACCCTAATTTTGCCACCCACAGACTTCAGTGGAAGAGAATTAGGGCACATACATTCATAACACTTTTCATTACAGGCGGGGTGGGGCCATGGGTGGCCAATCCGCTGCCCTCACACGGCGAAATGTGCAGCTGATGACAGGAAGATTTTTCATCTCTCACTATTTGTTCCAGTTTTTTAAACTTAGTTTAAGAAATGTCTTCAGTTTGATCCCCTGGGTTACGTTCTGTCTGTTGAACACAAATACAGGCTCTAATCCATCCCTGATGAATGATTTAATGCTATTGCGTCTCAAAAACACCTAAATATACTTTACTAAGAAAAATACACATTTAACCCTGAAGTGATGCTTTTCTGAGGCATTAATAGATGTGTCAAACTCCAAAACACATCTCAGGAAAAACATTTATTAATTACAAAAAAACAAACAAAAAAATACGTTAAAACTTTTAAAACAGAACTTTATTAACATAAAAATGTATTTAAAACAGGCAGGAAAATTATTCCAGAATAAATCAATATAAACCTTAGATCACTTACAATAGTGACATTGGATCATTAATAACGATAAAATAAAATGATCTGGAGGGCCGGATAGAATTTGGCCTTGACTTTGAGTATCTAGATCGGAGATCCCAAACTACGGCCCACGGGCCGGATCCGGCCCTCCTCCACATTTGGCCCGGCCACTCAAACCGTATCAGAGATGCATATATACACATGATAGATTGTTTTTGGTTTAATTTTGAAAATGCTTAGTATTTCTTCTGTGACGATTACAGAAATGTATTCTTTGTGTGCCTTTCTATAGAATCGTACATGTTTACGTTCAGGTTACATTTGTCTCACTTCTTTTGTTATCTTACAAACTTACCCCGGCCGCATCAAAGGAAAAAACAGTTACGTGACCGTCGCCAGGTGATTTTCACCTGAGCAAAATTACATGATTTTTGCATTTTTCTGAGTCTCATGGGTTCCTGGGAAAAGTCTCACATGTCGATAGACCAAAGGACAAGTCTCCAGTAGCAGTATTTTCTATATATATATTTTTTTCTCAAATTTCAAATTTTGTGGTAATTTTTAAGAATATTTTTAGGATTTTCCTAAGTTTTTATTTTCCATTTTGTTGAAAATAAAAGAAAACAACGCTAATTTATCATTTTGATCTATTTTTCACAAAAAACACTTTTTATTGGTTATATTATAGTGAGTAAAAATTACCCAGCAGAAGTGATGAATTTAACTTTTTATAGTAAAAGTGTTCCGGGGTGAAATGAACACAAGTCATTCAAGTCAACAGTTCCATCGGCTCATCACAGACTTGTTAAAATGCTAAAAGAATATTTAAACTTTTTCTTCCATAATCTGATAACTTCTCCAAACCTAAAATAAATAGATTTATGCATGAACTCTAGTTTTACTAGATGAAAAAGAAATGTCATTTAAGTATTTTAGAGAAAATAGATTAGCAATGGCTTAAGTTGCTTTTTGTGAACCATATTCATATAATAATGTGTTTGTTTTCTCATCCTCTACCTGTTTTTTCTCTTTTTGTGAAGTTTTTTTGAGGTTTTTTTATTTTAAAAACAGCACAAAATTGCTCTTTTTTTCATTAAATAAAAACTAAACTGACTTAAGATGATTTATTATTCCATAATTATTTATGTTTATAAATGCAAATGTTTTTTTAACCTATGAGAATGAATTGATTTATTAATGAATCATTTTATTTATCTTTTTGTTCTTACATGAAAGGGAAAACGTTTGTGACACATTTTCAGTAAATATATCCTCTAGATCAGGGGTGGGCAAACTACGGCCCGGGGGCCACATACGGCCCCTTAAGCTACATCTGGCCCTCCATATTAAAATACATTGAATCAAAAATCCCAATTATTGTTTTATTTTCTTTGTATTTCTGGTCTCTTCTCATGAATGGTGTTGTTCGTGTTCGTTTTTCTGAGTCAGATGGTGATTTTTCAGATTTCTTTGAGTTCGTATTTTCCTCTGAAGAACATCAACCCATTGGATCACCAAAAAGAGAACAAAAATCAAAATTTAGAAATTAAAATTCCCCAATTTCTGTTTTAAATGAATATATATGTGAATTTTAATCCAAATTAAAGCATGTTTTTCTCTGAATTCCATATTATCTTTTTAGTTTGAGGTTCATTATCAAATCACTCCTTCCATCGGCTCCTTGTCCGGCCCTTATGCCAAATTTTAGAGCTCTTTCTGGCCCACAAATTCAAAAAGTTTGCCCACCCCTGCTCTAGATGAGCAGCAGCAGCATTCGGATCATCTGACTCTGTCAAACCTCTGCGATTTAGTCCAGATAAGGCCTGCAGGCTCCTCCCACACGGCGATCAAGGTCTGAACAAACACGTTTCAGAGCGCTCTCTTTATGAAGGCAGATCCTCCTATTGTCGAGCCGTCACCACAAGACTCCAGTGACAAATCTCCCACACCAGAAAAACACACGCATGTCCTTTATGTTGTCATTGTGCCATTCATCTTCTGACACTTCTCAGTGTAATTACAGATGTATGTGTTTATAAATATAAACAGAAAAAAAACCTTTCAGTGAGAACTCTCCCATTTCTTTCCTTTAATGTGACAGACAAAAAAGTGGAAAATATGAGTTTCTGTTTGTTTTCTTTGAGATTTTGACAGCTCAGCTAAACTCGGACCGTGGCCTGCGAGATGTCTGTTTACTGTTTAGTCTGCAGCTTCTGACAACACAGGCCTGGCCGGCGTCCCGCGTGGAGCCGGGTCCGCCTGCAGGGGCTGGACCAGCAGCTCCGTAAATCCCCTCCTGGAGCTCTTGTACGTGTCTGACTGACGTCCAGCAACACTGGGCGCTCAGTTGTAGCCACAGTTAGCATGGTAGCAGGAACAAACACTGCAAATGCTGCCACATGCTAACACTTTACTTGTCAGAGAAAAACGTTGACAGAAAGGTGGGGGGTTGTTTGTTTGTTTTTTTAATAAAGAAAAGTTGAAGCGTTGAGTCCTAAATTGAGTTTCAAAGACTTTGTGACTAAAATCCAGTTACACAATTTAAACTGTAGTTTTATTTATGTTATCCATCATGAAAAAAAAAAATCCTACAGGAACATGTTAACCCTTTAACTCCGGAGGTCCAGTGTTTATGTTTTTTTATTTACTGTAAGTTTTCAACTGTTAACACGATAATTCCAGTAGATTCTGAGGGAGAAAAGCGGCTCAAGCCGGTTGAAAAGTTACAATATGCCAAAAATGTTGCATTTAAGCGTCGTGGACGATCCCTCATGTATTAAAGGGTTAAAAACACAATTTTTATTGGAGTGTTGCATAAAGTTCACATCAAATAAAAGTTTTTTTTTGACACACTAGCATTCAAGAACAAAATAAAACTAGAAAAGTAACATTACCTGCGATAATGCTAGTGTGAATGATATTTGCTAATATTAGCTGCTGAAAATACTAATGCACTTTATTTAAGTTGCTGAATGGAATTGCTGAAAATGTAAAAGCGATTTGTAAAATGTTAAAGACTGGAAAGTTTGCGCTGAAGTTGACCTATATTTTTGAAAAAATTGTGGTAAATAGTTTAAAAATCGCTAATACATGTAAATATCACAAAACATTTTGTGTGTTGTTTAAATATGAGCTAAACTCCAAATTAGCCTCCAAAAAACCCTTAGTAGATGCCAAATTGTCCAAAAAAAATAGCTTGTTGCTTAAATATTAGCTAAACTCCAAAATAGCCTGATATTCTTCAGTGAATGAAATTAGCAATAGATTGAAAATTAGTCAAAAACTGTACCATGATGCTAAATTATTAACCAAACTATAAATTAAAAAACCTTAGTAGATGCCAAATTAGCCAAAAAAAAAGTTAGCACATTGCTTGAATACTAACTAAACTCAAAAATATTCTAAAATTCCTCAATAACTAAATTAGCAGTCTGTTGCTAAAATAGAATCTAAAATCTAAATTAGCCTATTGTAGATATCAAATTAGCCAAAACGGTTAGCATTTTGCTAAAATATGAGCTAAACTCCAAACTTCATGACAGTAAGAGGTTAAAACATAGCCCATGAAAATATTTAAATGCTTGTTGCTAATTTACTGAATATTTTGAAATTTGAAGACTTTCTTATTCATTTCTTAAGGGACACATTTTGCTCAATATTTGAAAAAAAAACTATAAAGTTTATAAATACAACAAATTCAAGCAGTAATGTCCTGACCGAGCTGAACATTTTGATACCAAGATTACTGAAATCGCTGAAAGTGTAATTAAGTTTTTACAGAAAGGAGCAGGAGAATGACTGTAGTGTGAATGTTCAGTAAACATCCCCGCAACAAGACGGATTAATCAAATAAAGTTGTTGTTTTCGTTGGTCAGCAGGTTTTAAATCCAGATAATCAAAAACATTCCCGCCTGACTGCGAGCTGCGGCGGTGTCCTCCTGGATTGATGGAGTTTGGGGATGAATGAGGCGGCTTTCAGACACACTCTTCACTCCTCAAGAGAGACAAGATCCAATCAGGAGGATCCTCAATATGCTCTCAGTCGTCTCTTCAGAGGAGACAAAAGTGTAAGAGCCCCAATTAAAGTGAGTTATCCCTCTCAGGCCACAAAAAACTCTAAAAGGACGTTAGAAACTCCTTCTGGACCAACAGTAGAAACACAATGAAGGAAAGGAAAACTGTTTTAGGTCAATTCTAGGTTTCTTAACTAAAAGTTGGAAGTGGTCCATTAGTTTGATTCTTATGTAATGCATTTTCTGTGAGCTGTGCTGATGCTCTCACAAAGGCTAAACACCGCCCTCTAGCTCTGGTGAGTGGAAGCACAGCAGCACGCTTCACGCCTTCAAACCTTCTCCTCTGCATTTGGCCTGAGATGATGACATATTTGATTGTGGTGGTTCTTGATGGCATTTCTCTGCCGTGTTTAGCTGAGAGCATCTGTTGACTGTGAAGAGTCCGGGCAGTCACTCTTTAAATTGTCTCTTAGAGGGAGCCAAGAGAGTTTAATTTGCCAGGCCAATGAAAATGTGATGTCTTTCTTTACCCCGCCGCTGCACCTCTGCGGTCGAGTATTCCCCGTGTCCCACGAGGAAAACGGATCAGCTGACGTCCAGGACTCCCGCAGATCAAAGTGAAGGTGATGTGAACGTCTGCATGAACCTGAATTCTCCTTTGAATCGTCGGTTTGTGAAACCAAAACCAACGCAGTAAAGCGGCAGCCGGGCCAGAAGTCTGTCAGGAAAAAAGGTTTGGTCATTCAGGAACGTTCAGGCTCTATTTCCTGCTGCGGCTTCCACAGTTGAAGATGATTTGTGACAAAATAACTGAGGATTATCTTCACGAAATCCCCCATCTGATCCACAATAACTACACAGAGACTTCAGTTTATGGATACTTTGTTTTTTTAATCAGGTCAGGCTCCTGCTATTATTCAAATTAGGTGTAAAACCCCTACCGAATACGATTGAAGATGTTGAAGTCTCGAGCATCTGTGTGCTGTAGTAAAATAAATGCATTTAATACTGTTTTATTACATGACAGCCGGTCAGGTATACGGAGCCCTAAAGGGACGTCAAAGGAAAACACAGAACACTGAAATAAAGACCTTTTTTTTCAAAAAATGTTTTTATTTTTCTGGTTATTAATCTGGTGCACACCATATAGTATCCACATAGTATCTGGTGCACAAATAAAAGTGACAAGAATCTTTTTTTAAATTTCTGGTGACCATCTAGTATCAAGATAGTATCTGGTGAGCACCAGATACTACAACTCCCATTTTTTTTTTTTTTCTTTATGTCCATTTAGGAGCTCCTCATTGGTAAAAGCTCACCTACAGATTTTTTTTTATCATACTAAATTTTTTATTGTCAAATATTTTCTTTAATGTTTGTTGTTTTGTGACACAAAAGGTTTACGATCCAGTTCATTCATCAATATTCTCGTAAAAGTCTTTTTTTTAAAATAGTTTTTACTCTATTGCTCTGCATGTTTAGGAAATTGTCACTTCGTGAAAACAGGAAAAACATTAAAATGTTGTCTTTTTTGTCTTCTCTCTTTTTATTTATGACTATTTAAATAAAAGCTTAATATAACAATAATTTTAAATATTTTTTCAAGTTCTCTGCTTTATTTGAAGGAGAACTTTCTCTTCAAAGGTGTGCTGTAAAAATTAAAAAAAATCTTGCAAAGCTTCTCACTGTAACTAATGAATGCATGATTTTTATAGCCTAAACTTTCTTTAAACATGTTTTATTACACATTTATAAGGTTAAAGTCTGACGGATGGAAAAGCTTCACACATTCACACACCATCCTAAATGTAATGATGGTTTTCATTTCAAACATGACGTCTTGCGTTGAATCTCTCCTGCTGTCATCAGGTTTCCATGGTAACTTTGTGCTGGTGGTGGTGGTGGGTGGGGGGGTGGGGCTCCCAGGGAGGTGACCTATTACAGCGAACAGGAACCAACTAAGAATGACAATCACGGCGGCGCTTCCAGAGAAAAATCTCTGTCATTTCCTCCATCCGGCAGATGAAACCATCCATCTGAGAAGAACTCATCTTCATGCTTCATTCAAGTACAGGGTTTTAAATCGGTTGCATTTGTCTCCTCTGAATCTGTGTGCCGGACCGGTTCGGTAATGTAACCCTCCATCTACCCGGTGGGAGTGAGATAAGGAAGCATGCTGAGGAATTGGACATGGTTTTCGGGGGGCTAACACAATTCCAGCACTAGTTGTGTGTCATAGATTACCAGAAACCCAATCTTTGCAGACTTCCTGTTCCCCACGGTCTTTATCTTTGCTCCTGTCAGTGTGGCACATCCCAGCTCTGCTTTTGTTGGGCCAGTTTAACTTACCAGATGACCAGATTTGGTAAACTAACTCTTCCTTTATCCTCCGTGGGTGAAGGTTTAAAGGTCGGCTGGTCGGTTCTGTTTGTGGAACACCCTGTAAATGCTCTCATGAATCACTGGTCCTGACCTTGCGCAGAGGGATTTTTTACATACTGACCCATTTAGACTTCTCAAAGCTGAGCTGTCACACTCAAACTCTCTGGATTTGGGGTTATTTCAGCTTTTGTGTGCGCTGCGGCGCAGCGTTCTGTGTGAGTCGCCGCTCCCGCCGACAGGATCCATGTTTTGCATTCCAAACATGCAGAGTTTTATGGCTGCTGGTGTCAGCGGTGGGGAAAAGCCAAAATCCAGGCTCTGTCTGCTCAAGTCATTAGTCTGTTGACGGACAGCCTCTGAAATGTTTTACTGTCAGGAACCCCCATGCACCCCCCCACCCCCCTCCTGCCCCCCGCATGCACACTCTGTAACCGTGAGGCTTTTTGTGGTTGCAAACGCTCTTTTCTGTAAACTCGTCTGAACCCCGTCATAAATCTGAGGCTTATCGGTACCTCAGAGTTAAAAGCTCCAGCAATCAGCTGTACATTCACCCCCCCCCCCCCCTGTTTATACAACATCTCTGCTTTGACCAGAGCAGACCTCCACCAGCCACCAGCCCGGGTCACGGCAGCAGAGTGCAGGATTGTTTCCACGAGCGCGCATCAGGGGATTGCCGGCGCCCAGAGGTCAACCGTCTGACTGCAGATAATGAATGCGGCGCTCATCTTCGGGATGACCGGCGTGAAAAGCCCTCATCAAGACGGGCGCTGGTTTTAAACACTTTCACAGAGGTGTTTGCGGAGCTGTAATCCTCTGGTCACGGGGGGGGGCGCAAACACATGCCGGCCGCTTTCAGGACTTTCGACACAACTCGAAACATTTTCAGAGAATCTGTCCCAGAATGAATCATCTGACAGTTTAACTACTTCAGCTTTTGGTTCTGGGAAATACGATTTTTTAGTATGAAAAAACATGACGCAGAACAAATAGTGTGTAACTACAAGAACGGGTTTGTTAATGCCTCTAACCCACCCAAAGGTCCTGATGCATGCTCTATCAGCAGATGTGTCATGGCTGGGGCTCCAGTGTTTGTGATTTTAAACAGACTCCAGATGTTGAAGGAGAGCAGAGTGAAGTGCAAGAGGCCTGACAGCAGGCCAGAACGCAAGCAAGAGACTCCACGGCCCCCTCAGGACCCCACAGGGAACACGACGAACCAGTGGGTCACATTTGTCTCCGTCTTTCATCATGACGCTGTTATCCTCCCTTTGCAACATCACAAAACCCGTCAAAGTAGCATTCCACTATCAATAGCATCCAGCCTCCCCCATCAATCCCATATCATCTAAATGTACTGTTTCCATTAGGGCTGCAACAAATACTCGGATACCCGCGATCTGCTTTCAAAAAAAAAAAAAAGTACAAATATTCGTGACGTCAGATATAGCTGATTTGCAATTGTGGGAATGCAAATGCAATTGTAATTATTGGGGACAGGCGTGCAGTGTGGGCGTGGCCAATGGGAGATTTTATAAGGAACAGTGGAATACAAAAACAACAGTAAAAAGCGGAGCAAAGAAGGGGCCCTGGAGGAGCATGGCGAGAGAAGCCAGCGCTGGGCCTGGCGGAACCTTGTTAGAGAAGCCAGCGGTGGGCTCTGGTGGAGCATGGTGAGAGAAGCCAGTACTGGGCCCTGGAAGAGTGTAGGTGGGCGAGCCAGTGCTGGGCACTGGAGGAGCATGGAGAGAGAAGCCAGTGCTGGGCCCTGGAGGAATGTGGCATGAGAAGCCAGCATCAGGGACTGGTAGAGTGTTGCAAGACAAGTTTGCGCCAGGTCCTGGGGGAGCGAACCATGATGACAGAAGCCAGCACGGGCCCTGGAGGATTGTGGCTGGGGAAGCCAGCGCCGGGCCGTGGAGGAGCATGGCGAGGGAAGCCAGCGCTGGGTCCTGGAGGAGTGTGGTAGAGGAATCCAGCACTGGGCCCTGAGGGAGCGTGGCTGGGGAAGCCAGCGCCGGGCCGTGGAGGAGCATGGCGAGGGAAGCCAGCACTGGGCCCTGAGGGAGCGTGGCTGGGGAGGCCAGTGCCGAGCCCTGGAGGAGCATGGTGAGAGAAGCCAGTGTCGGGCCCTGGTAGAGTGTTGCAGGAAAAGCTAGCACTGGGTCCTGGAGGAGCGTGATAAAAGAAGCCAGCACCGGGCACTTGAGATTTATGGCCAAGGAATCCAGCACTGGGCCCTGGAGGAACATGGCGGTGGAAGCAAGTGCCGTGCCCTGGTGGAGCGTGGCGAGAAAAGTCAGCGCCAGACCCTGGAGAAGCGTGGCAAGAGAAGCAACCCCCAGGCTGACAGTGAAAGAGCCCCCTTGGACAACTGCTCACCGAGTAGAGCAGCTCGTGGCTGAGCCAGGAGCCAGACATTAGGGGGAAGCATTGAAGCCCAATGAGGCAAAATTTCTTTGTGATTTTGGGCTATATAAATAAATTTGAATTGAAAATTGAATTGAACTTGGGAACATGGTTATCCCCCACCCCTCTTCGAGCGAAGTAGCTTCGCTGCTTTTTATCTTGTTTTCTGCCACCCAGGAGGGGTTGTTTTTCAGTTGCCAGTGCTGAGCTTTTACATCGCATGTCTTTATTTATTATTTTATCATTGTGTGTTTTTATAGGGTTTTTTTTTTTTTAACAGCCTGGTATTTTAGCCACAAACTCCTGGGTTATTTTATCGCTTTTTTTTGACAGGCTCCTGGCTCCAACAGATGGACAGAGGACCCAACAACCCCCATTATACCAATAAACTCTATTTAACTTCCCTTTGAACTGCAGTCCTGGGTTTCTTGTCTCCTCACATTTCCAAATCGAGGAGCCCTGCAGGACTGTCACAAGAGCTTTTTTTCTGTTCAAAAATAGAAACTAAAGTTTTGCTCATTTGACATAAATTCTAAAAAAAAAATGACATTGGTTTAACACCAGAGCTTTAGCTCCGGTGTTTATAATGTTTTGGTTATGGTAACTCTTCTACAGTTGATGCAATGAACATGATTCCAGTGGATTCTGAAGCAGAGAAGCATCCTCGTGCTGAGATGCAGCTCTGCACAGCTGTGAAGTGTAGATGTAATCCATCAGCTGACTCTGACGCTTAAAAAAGCAACTTTTTTACACCGGATTTGCACCAAAATGTAACGCTTAAAACATAAAGGGATGCAGAACATTTTTTCAGCTTTTTTAGTTAAATTACCTCAAACAAAAGTGATTTTTCTGTTGCTGGTTGACAAAAAAGTTTAATTTGACAAACGCTATTTCTTTGTATTTTTAACATTGTTGTTGATTTTGATGCCCTGTACTAAATCAAAGTGATTTATTACACATAATTTCAATTTTCATACATGCAGTAAAAAATAACATTAAATATTCAATTTAGAATTGCGGTTTGATTGGTGAATAGGATCTAAGTGATGATCCACAGCCCTAGTTTCCATTGACCGAATTTGTTTTAATCAGTTTCCTCATTCCAGGTTTGATGCTCTTCCTCCAGCCTGCGTCTTTAACACGCTGCACTTCCTCACGGGGGCTTTTCTGTTTGTGTAACACACAGAGATCCCTTCCCTGGAAACATGAATGTGAATGAATGCAGGACAGGGTTTATTCTTGCTCAAAGAGCTGGCCTCTTTCCCTGACAGTGCTGTGGAACGGATGAGGAAGAATCTGCAGCTTCCATCAGCTGTCCAACAGCGCACACATCTGCAGATCCGGCAGTTTTCCTGCTAGATTTGGCTCCAGGATCTGCACTTACAGAAATGATTCCAAGTTCAATAAAGGGATTTTTGAAAGCTCTTCATGTTTAAATGAGACAAAGACTCTTTTTTTTTTTTAAATGAAAGTGTGGATTTCCTCATTAGAAACATTTTTCCATGTGAAGGTCCAGAAATCTGTGCTACACTGCCACCTACAGAGACACAGCCTGCAGCAACATCCACTGTTCAGGTTTATTTGGTCAAAAAATATAAGTTTCTTCCTTAGTTAACAAAACAGGGACATTTTGACTGTGAATAACTAAAGTTTAGCTAAATATTGGGACTTTTGCTCTAAATTCTTCAAACACATCATTATGCAATCCTTTAATTCACCAAATTGCAGTGAATAATTTCCCTGCACTTCATTTACACCCATTGCTAAATATCACAAATTTGTTTAAATGAAAGAATTTGGAATTAAAACATGATTTGGATCTGATTTACTGTGCATATGCTTAAGAGTTGTTTTACTTCATTAAATGTATGAATGGTGTTTATCTTGGGTAGCTAATCAAATAATTTAAGACGATAATTACTGCTGTCAAACCGTGTGACATCCAGCTCAAACCTGATAAAGCTGAAGGTGGTTTGTTTAACAGTTTAACACAACTTTATGCTGATTTACCTAAAATAAGAATAATAAAAACCTGGCTTTTTTAAGATAAAGTTTTTGCATAGCAGCAGGAGTTCATTAGGAATTCAACTCAAGCCCTCCCCCACTTCCCATCATCCTGCTCTCTCTCTTCATCTAAGCCCCTCACAACCCCAACATTAACACTAGAAAAGTTGCATTACCTGTGATTATGCTAGTGTGAATGCTTTTTGCTGAAAATGGTGATGCTATTTACTTTAGTTACTAAAAGGATTTGCTGAAAATAAAAGAGCTATTTGAAAAATGTTGAATTTGCTAAAAGACTGAAAATTTCATTAAAGAAATGTAAAGAGCGCAGAAGTTTACCTAAATTTCTGAAAAATGTGTAGTAAATTGCTGAAAAATCCCTAAAACATCAATTTTGCAAAAATATGTAGTGTGTTGCTTAAATATGAGCTAAACTCCAAACTAGTCCAAAGAAACCTTAGTAGATGGAAAATTAGACAAAAAAGCTAGATCGTTGCATACTAGCGAAACTCCAAAAAAAAACCATATTTCCACAGTAAACCAAATTAGCTAAAAACTTTAACCAGTCTCTAAAATAGAAGCTAAATTCTAAATTAGCCTATAAAAACCTCAGTAGATAACAAATTAGCCAAAAGTATTAGCATGTTGCTAAAAGATTGGGAAATAAGTATAAAAAATCTCAATAGATGCCAAATTAGACAAAAATAAGCTCAAAAACTAGCTCGACTCCAAATAGCCTAAAATTCCTCATGAAACTAAATTTAGTCAAAAATGGCAGCATGTTGCTAAAATAGAAGATAAACTCAAAATTAGCTTTAAAAAACGTAGCAGATGCCAAATTAGCCAAAAACGTTAGCATGTTGCTAAAATGGCTAAAAAATCCAAAATAGTCTAAAATTCCTCACTCAACTACATTAGTCAAAAACATTAACTTGTCGCTAAAATAGAAGCTAAACTCTAATTTAGCCTATAAAACCACTAAATAACAAATTATCCAAAAACATTAGCATGTCGCTAAAATATTAGCTTTACTCAAAATTAGCATAAAAACATCAGTAGATAACAAATTAGCCAAAAAACCTAATAATTGCTAAAACACTAGCTAAATTAGTCAAAAGCTTGAACCTCATTGAGCCGCGTTCCTCCTTGAGAATCTGCTGGAATTATCATGTTAGCTATTAAAAAGCAAAAGTAAATCAAAGAACAAAAACACTGGAGCTTTGGTGCCAAAGGGTAAAATGAGAGTCTAGCTTGTTAATCTTTATCTTTGGTTCATCTGAACAGAATAGTGTCAACAGTTGGCTTCCAGAGCTCAGAAGATGCTGAGTCAGCTGTCACACAGGAAGGTGTTGCTGTGAATTTTGCTTTCATTTGCCTTTTTTTTCAGTTTTACTACTCAGCTCTTAATTTGACACTGAGAGCTCTCAGCTGTGGTTTCTGTTGAAGCCGCTCTCAGAGCGTTCACACACACGGCTTCGATGCTGTGGGTTTGAGGGAAGTGGAAGTGAAAACTCACTAATGAGGACACAGAGCGGCTAAAATGAATGTGAAATCACAAGTTTCACCTTGTTGCACACTGAAAAAGTGAAACATTGGATCAATCAACAAAAGCGCTATACGTTTTACTTTTTATCAAATTACATGTTTGAGTTCATTTCAATTTAATGAAAGCAAAAAAAATCACAAGTAGCAAAACTTTTGTTAATTGAGCCAATGTTTCACTTTTTTCAATGAAGTTATTAATGGTGCAGTGGAAGTGTTTGAGGCTTATTTACACTGAAAATGATTGAAAATCTTAAGGAGACGTTTTTGCTGATATCTAAAAATCTGTGTCTCAACTAGTCAAATGAACATTTACGAGTTTATTTTTTGATTTTTTTGTTTTTGAGGCGGCTATGATCATTTTAATGTATTCTATTTATGATTGTTTTGTACCTTGAGGCATTTCGGTGGCTGGTTTGGGTTTTTTAGAATAAATTTAAGGTTGAAATGTGCCTCAAAATAGTTCATTTTGTTGCTTAATGTGTCATTTTTCAGGTTTCTTAAGTGGTGCAGAGGTAGAGTGGACGACCTCTAAACAGAAGATGGCAAGCCTGTCCATCCATGTGTCCAAGTGTCCCTGATCTCCATGTTCCTCCTGGTGGTGATAAGCTGGCTCCAGTGTTAGGCAGCGGAGCGACTGTGACTGTAAAACACTGGGGTCTTCTACTAGGCAGGGGTCCCAAGGGGCCCAAAATCCAAAACACACCTTAGGTCGCGGGCCGAACTGGATAAACATTTATTGAACACTCTAAAACTAAATCTTTAAAACTGTAACTTTTTAACATAATTATGAACTAGATATACAGCATTACCTGCGATAATGCTAGTGTGAATGCTGTAAGATAAATTTAGCCTCTGAAGATGCTGGTGCTGATAGCTGAAAAAGCTGAAATTGATCCCGAAAAACGCTAAAGCTGATAACTGAAATCGCTGAAGCTAATTGTTGAAAACGCTGCCATCGAAAGCTGAAAACGCTGAAGTTGGTGGCTAAAAACGCTGAAGCTGATAGCCAGCTGAATTAGCTGAATCCCAAATTAGCCTGAAAAACTTTAAAAAATGTACGGTTGCCAAAACAGCTAGCATGTAGCTGAAAAAACAGCTAAACTTCAAAAATATTCAGAAAATCTGAAGAAAAGCTTAAATTAGCCAAAACAGCAAGAATGTAGCAGAAATATTAGCTAAACCTAAAAAAAAGGCCTAAATTAGCCGAAATGGTTAGTGCGTAAATATTAGATAAACTCCAAAACAGCCTAAAAAAAAACTTAAAAAGAAGCCTAAATCAGCCAAATCAGCTACCATGTTGCTAAAATATTAGCTAAACTTCAAAATGGGTTTAAAAAAATCTTACTAAATGCCAAAATAGTCCAAAAAGCTAGCAGAATCCAAATTTTTAAAACTTTAAAACCGTAACTTTTTAACTTAATTATGAATAATAAAAAGGCAGAAATATCATTCCAGAATAAATCAACTTAAACTTTAAATAACTTTTAATATTTTACTCTCCATAAAAATATATTTTGTCAATATAATACAAGTTAGACATGAGGGCAAGATAATAAAATAAAATGATCTGGAGGGCCGGTTAGAACTACCCAGGGCCAGATCCGGCCCCCGGGCCTTGACTTTGACACATGTTCTGTGTCTGCATCTCGACCACACAGACCAAAAGCATCAGAATCATTTAGATGTTTTTGTCAGGGAAGCAGCTAAAGTTGAGGCCTCATGTAAAACTTAAATAATGTTCAAAAGCTAATTTTGGAAACACAAATTCAGCTTCACACTCTACTCCTCCATAAAAAAGTGAATGTTCAGGCAGATGAGTCACTGTGGTATGAAGTCGCGTCCACATTTTTGTGGGCTAATTGCGTTCTAAACAAACAGAGAACATGTGTTTCCATCTGAGGTTTACTAGAATTTTTGGCTAAGAGTTGCCATGTTGGGATGATTTGTAAAGCATTTTAACAGCCCACTCACGGCGTGAGTCACACCAACGACAAGAATGTGACTCATCAGATGTGGAGGTGCAGAAACTCAAGAATATGCTCTTTAAAGTCACGTATTCAGGTTAAAATGCATTGAAAATGTCATGTGATTGCCATGGGACTGTCGTTCTGCAGACACACTTTGTGCTCACAGCACTCTCTCCTGGCATGTCTTTGATTGACTGGAACAGTCATAAATGGAGCTGCTAATGAAATCCGCCGTTTTGTGACCTGCAGAGTTTAGCTGTAAGGTTCTCCTGCGTCCTGCATGATTACCGAGCGCCTTGTGCTGACCCTGGCTCAGTGGAAGTGAGTCAGACTCATTGTGACTAAGAGGCTTCAATCAGAGCCGGGAGCCGCAGCCGTAATGGCTTCAATCACACGCAGGAAAATGAACCAAACTCCAGGCTTTTCACCTCCGAGTGAACAGCAGCAGACTACAGATGTGTAGTCGTTGGCAACACGAACGTGGACGTCCAACCACTCAGTGTTCACTCCTGGTCTTCCTCAGATGAAGAAGCACGGGGGGCAGTACACTCATCCAGAAAACTAAAGGTCAAAGAAAACACTTTCATTTCCTCCTCCATTCAGGCCAGACGCTAAAAGGCCATGTGGTCGAGTTTCTTACAGATCAGGACCCAACGAGAACCCCAGACTCATTTATTGTTAAAAAAAACACAATATTTATGCTTTTCTGTCAATTAAACACTGATTTATAAATGTAACTTGAATATTACAATAATTAAATTACAACTGTGTCTAAATATTTGTGTTAGGGGCGTAATAAAATTGTCTAAAATAAAATGAAACTTTTTTTACATTTTGTTATTGAGATTTTACCAAGTTAAAAAAATAATCTGGCATTTCTTTGTAGTTTTTGGACAAAAGCAATCTTGTATTTTAACTATTAAGGCAGAGAACAAAAGTCAATCTGATGGCTGTAACACAACAGCAGCGCGCGCTATTTGGGGAAACCGAAGTGTCTGCTATGAGAAATGCAACAACAGGTGAGCAGTTCAGAATGGACAGACACGTCCTCACCTGTCTAAATTACACTCCATCCAGATGAATCAAACTTCTCCCAAAGAAGTGGTTTTTTTTTATTTTTCACAAACACAATAAAGAAAATTGATGAAAATAAAAGAAAAATCTGAATTCCAGCAAAAATGTCAAATAGACAACAATGAGAAATTCTTATTTTTTGGACTGCCTGGTGTGACTTTAGCCTGGATTTTAATGTATTTTCATTCAGAAACATGTTGATCAGTTTGTTGACAAATTGTATTCTTGTTGTTTTAATAAAATTACACCTAAAACTTTAATTCTATGTCGAAAGAACAATTCATTAAACATTTTTCCGGTTTCCACAGCAAAATGAATCCAGTTTTTCCAGATGGAATTTTCAGTTTTTACATGATTTTATGTCTCGTGTTTGAATATAAGATGGAAATATAGCAAAATTAAGGTAGTGTCACATAGGAGGTCGTTCTGATTAAATAAGCGGGTAGACATCCAAAATGAAAATACAGAGAATTCAGAAATAGACACTAACTGAGTTTCAGACCGTAGGCTCCAAAGAGTTAAAAACAAACTTTCTAAATGTACAATTTTGCATGTAATTTTATGTTGTAATTATTTGCACATAATAAGAAGCTGGCAAATACTCAAGCTAAAGAAATTTTAAAAAAAAGTTGCTCAATAATGATGATTTTTTTCTGATTTGCGATTAATGAGCTAATTTTTTTAGATCGATTTGTTTATAAATGCATAACAGTTGCAACTTATTTTAATTTTGACAACAGCACACACCAGATTCTTTCAAAATAAATGCAGGACAGTCAAGAATAATGTTTCATTCATTAGGTTTTTGGTGTGCCACTGTCATTCTTTCCCTTTTATTTAGATATAAACAACATTCTAGTGGAATCTATTAATAAACAAAAGAACTCTAGACATTTAGAATAAACTGAGCTTTTTATTGTAGTTCTCTAAGAATTGTGCCTCAAAAAATATTACTAAATCCTTTTTAATCATTTTAAACTAAATTTGTTAAAACCTTTAACCACTTATGTGTAATTTACCAAAATAAAACAACATTTGGAGACTTTATTTGACTAACTACAAAATAAAAACACAAATTTAAAGAACAATTCTACAGCATTTCTGAAAGTAAATGAAACTTTTTCTGCTTAGACGTTTGACATGTTAAAAATCTAAACAGAAATGACAAAAGTTGAATAAATAATCAATTAGGTATTCAACTGTTAGCCTTTTTTATTAAAGCTATAAGATCCACAATAAAGGGATATAAGAGCCACATGAGGCTCCAGAGCTGCAGGACCCCTGACTTAAACCAATCCAGCCACAGACAAAACCCTCGATAGACCAGATGAAAAGATTATAAATAATAATAAATTTCATTTATTAAGCACTTAAATGGCCCACACAGACCCGAAGTGCTGTACAAAGACACAGGATAAAAACACATAGAGAAGTTTGATTAAAAGTACAATAAAATGCTTTTGAATGAATTATATGAATTGGAAGATCGTTCCTGAGTTTTGGAGCTGCTGAGCAGCAAAAGCAGAGTCCCCTTTGAGTTTGTTACTTTAACAACAGTTGATCAGCTGATCTAAGAGGACGGGAGGAGATGTAAGGCTGCAGCAGCTCAGAGAGGAAAACCACTGCCAAACCCGGTAAGCATTTAAAAGCAAATAACGGGATCTTAAAATGAAACTGAAACCAGAGAGATGTGGTCATATTTTCTCTTTCTAGTACAGAGACGAGCAGCTGGAGTCGAGCAACAGCCCAACATATAAGGAATTACAGTAATCCAGCCTGGTGGTAATAAAGTCATGGATCACTGTTTCAAACTGCTTAAAACACAGGATAGGTCTGACCTTTGCCAGCTTCCGTAGGAGGAAGAAGCTCGACTTCACAACTAAGTTAATTTGTTTGTCTGTTAAAGAAACCTTTAACAGGGTTAATTTTCTATTGATCAAAACCTAGAAGGAGCTGCAAACTCTTGTTTTAGACTTTAAGAAATTTGCATTCATCAAAATCTTCTTTTTTAATAATACATGTAAATTATGTCTATTTTTGGCAGAAACAAATCAAAAATATAAAAAAAACGTAGCATCTCTCAAAAATTAATTTAAACAATTCTTTACATATTTTATGTTTGACCAAAGAGCCACCATGGAGAGATAAAAGAGACACATGTGGATCTGGAGCTGCAGGTTACAGACTCCTGGTCTAGTCTCAGTTCAGAGTCCACCTTTAAAAACCATCCCTTCAGTTTTGTCGTCATTAAGACTTAAAACATGTATATTCATCTAAAAAGCATTTGTGGAGTGATCCAACAGACAGGTTGTTCTTTTTAAGAAGTACAGACGTCTGCATAACAAGGAAAGGACACATCATATTTCTTGATTGCAAAGCCAAGTGACAGCAAGTACAGTTAGAATAAAAGAGGGCCCAAAACTGAGCCTTGAGGCACGCCCCGTGTCAAGGGGGCAGAAGAAGATACATGGTCCCCAAGAGTGCAAAACCTCTAAACTTTATTTATCTGAGTAATCTTTTATTATTCAATCCTTTTTTATGTCTGCTAAATTGTTCTGGAATTACAACAGATAGTCTGTAATACCAGTAAAACTTGGATTCTTTTTCTCCCATCAGTGCTACACCCGGCAGCTGGATGAGCTCCAACAAATGTCGTCCGTACCAAAGACAGCGCGGCCTCATGTTGGTGGCCACAGGAGAAGGTTTATGGTTCCAGTAAACTAGCTACAGTTTTGCATGCAATCATCAAAAGACGCGAGCGCTTGCCAAGGAAGTTTGTGTTGCTGCAAAACCCAAGACCAGATGTTCAGAGAGAGGGAGGAGGTGGAAAGACAAATATTAGTCTACTGGAAAGCTAAGAGGGGGTGGTTACACATTTGCAGAACATCAACAGTGATAGACAGGACACAAAAATGTAGTCTGAGGAGGAAAAAAAAGAAGTGTGTCAGAAATTATAAGTTACACCTAAGAGATAAGATCACGCCCTCGAGGAACAAACCAGATGGAAAAAATAAAGTTTCTGGTCATGCGTGTTCTAAATTAATAAATATGTCTGGGGGTGAGACCAGCTCTGACTGACAGCCCTTTGTTTGCTGTGCATTCATCACTTGAAAGTGTTTTCTTGTTTCTTCAGACAGTTTTATGTTTATTCCCTGAACATAAAGCTAACATTAACATCAATGATGGACTGTTCAAAAGATTTAGTCACTTAAAACATCAAACAAAAACTTATTTATTCTGTTAGTTATGGGTGCAATGGATTTTTATGAAGAAAAATGGATCTATTGAAGTGATTGTTGTTGTTTTTTTTTTTTTTTTCAGTGTTTGTAGTACATTGAAGCAATTAGCATCCATTTATTCCAAGCACATGGTTTGGGAAAAACAAGAACCAGAAAGGCCTGGAGGCTTGACTCCTCTGTGAAGTCATGCAGTGACTCTTCCCAGCTGCACCTTTGCACAGACGGTTCTGAACGTTCACCTTCTTTCAGCTGTGAAAGCATTCTACAAGCAGCACGATATGAATCATACAAAAAGATCTCAACCCAACTGAATTGCTGTGGAAGATCGATGTGCTCCGATTCTTCACCAAAGTGAGGAATTCCTCTGAGGAATGGCGTTCATTCTAGATGAGGGAGAAGAAGTGAGGCTGCCTCAGCGCTGATGAACACTTCTCTGAAATTCATTATTGTCAGTGGTTCTTTTCATTTGTTTCAGGTCTCATTCATCTGGGAGAAAAGTGCTTTCAAGTCCCCCCACAAACCAGGCCCTACTCTGTAAAATGTCACTAAAACTCTCCTGATGAAGGCGGATTTGTTAAAAAAATGCATTCTTTGCAAAATGTTAAATCACTGAATGACTTAAAATTTCAGTAAAGAACTATGTAAGAGCGCTGAAGTTGACCTACATTTAAAAAAAATTGTAATAAAATTTAATAAAAATCACTTATACATTCCTTTAGCAAAACTGTTTAGTGTGTCGCTTAAATATGAGCTAAACTTCAAATTAGCCCCCCAAAAAAAAGGAGCAGATGCCAAATTAGCTACAAAAGCTAGCTTGTTACTTAAATACTAGCTAAACTCCAAAACAGCCTAAAATTAATCAGTAAAATAAATTATCCCAAAACGTTAGCCTGTTGCTAAAATTGAACTAAACTGTAAATTAGCATATAAAAAGCTCAGTAGATAAGGAATTTGCCAAAAACGTTAGCATGTTGTTGAAAAATTAGTTAAACTCCAAATTAACCCCGAAAACCTTATTAGATGCCAAATTAGCTACAAAAGATGGCTTGTTACTTAAATACTAGCTAAACTCCAAAACAGCCTAAAATTAATCAGTAAAATAAATTATCCCAAAACGTTAGCCTGTTGCTAAAATTGAACTAAACTGTAAATTAGCATATAAAAAGCTCAGTAGATAAGGAATTTGCCAAAAACGTTAGCATGTTGTTGAAAAATTAGTTAAACTCCAAATTAACCCCGAAAACCTTATTAGATGCCAAATTAGCTACAAAAGATGGCTTGTTACTTAAATACTAGCTAAACTCCAAAATAGCGTAAAATTCATCAGTAAACAAAATTAATTTTAAAAAACCCACATATGTCTGTCGCCAGAATAGAAGCAAAACTCTAAATTAGCATAGAAAAACATCAGAGGAAATCAAATTATCAAAAAAAGTTGGCATGTTTCTAAAATATTAGCTAAACTCCAAATTTGTCATGTGTTTCCCCTGGGCTGATTGCCTCTTCTCCGTGACGGGCTACACCTGTGTCCTTTGTTTTTTCTCACTCCCCTTTCGGTATATAATGGGTTCCTTCCCCTCACTTCCTTGCAGGTTTGTCTTGTCACCCTTACCAACTAATCGTGTCTCCCATTCCAGGTTCTTGTGTGTTTTTTTGTGGAGTTTGGCCTTGGTTAGTTATGGACTTTGACCTTGGTGACTGTTCCTGTTTTTTCAGCCTTGTGCTCTTCCTTCGTTTTGGATTTTGTTATTAAAAGACACTTTGATTTGGAGCTCGTAGCTGTCCTGCAATTGTGTCCGCACATCAAAGCCTGAAATATTAGCCTAAAAAAACTCAGTAGATGCCAAATTAGCCAAAAAAGGTAGCATTTTGCTCAAATACCAACTAAACTCCAAAATGACATAAATTCATTAGCAAACTAAATTAGCTAAAACTGTTAGCCTGTTTCTTAAATAGAAGCTAAACTCTAAATGAGCGTATACAAACCTCAGTAGATGCCAAACTAGCTGAAAAAGCTAGCATGCTACTTAAATACTAGCTAAACTCCAAAATAGTGTCATTCATCTGGGAGACAAGTGCTTTCAAGTCCCCTGACAAACCAAGTCTTACTCTGTAAAATGCTCCTAATGAAGCCGTTTCCCACAAAGCTCTGTGTTTTTCCATCTTCATGTGGTCAAAACCATCATGGTCATGTTTGTCCGGCCCACTTTTACTGCCTTTAACACCATAACAGAGTCAGCATGTGTTTCTACCATCAAAGCAGATTCCTCCTCCGTGTTTAAAAGGCTTGCTGGTCAGAGTGTTTGTAAATGTTTTCGGCGGCGCCCTGATCATCTGTGCTCAGAAGCTCGCCACAACCCCGACTGAGGTTGGAAAAACCACCTCTGACTGTGTCTGCCATCCTGATAAGGCCTTAGCTGGTAAAGGACGCTCTCTTTGATGAAAAAAAATGGACATGCAGGGTAATGAATTCTGTCAGAGAAATCAAATGATTGCTGACGTGATGATGGCCGTGCTCACCTCTGAACGGTCTGTGGTTTGTGCCTGTAAACAAACAGACTCTTTGATTCCTGTTTGAGGAAACAAGATTTTATCCTCTAAGCTTGAACAAACATGATTATTTATTTAGGAGTAAAAAAAAAATCATGCTGAACTTTTTCAGAGAAAATTTGAGTTTAAAGAATCTAAATGTATAATTTTAAATCATTTTATGAATTTAATCTGATTTTTTAAGCCAAAAGCTGGTGATGAATCAAATGATACAAAAATCCTACAAACTCTTTCATCTACCGTGACTGTGTAATAGATGATTCTGAAGTGGAGCAAAGCAGCCTTGTACAGAAATGCAAAACCCAGCCAGCAAGGCCAGATGTGCCACATAAAGCAAGATCTGTTGTAGCATGCTAGCGAGGTCCTCTGTTTTAAGCTAGCAAGCTCTTTCGTTTTGAGCTAGCGAGCTCCGCTGTTTTGAACTAGCAAGCTTCACTGTAGCATGCTAGCGAGCTCTGCTGTAGCTAGCTTCGCTGTCCACCAGTTGCCTAATTAGCATAACAAACCCGCCCACTGAGTGTCCACTTAAGTCACTGTTGGCAAACACAGGTGGACAAAGCCCTTTGGGTCCCACATTTTCCGCCCACTTTCAAACCGTCTGAGGCCCACTTGGCTTTGCCGGCTGGGACTTTACTCAATCAGTTGTGTCAACAAGTTGTGATGCTTATGGCAGACATTCTACTGTGAAATAGACCCAAGTCTTCTTTGATTCATTCTCTATTGTCATTAAAGCTCATGCGCTGACTGGATCCCGACGAGCTACACCTCTCCAGCGTGGATCGAGCTTTTGGGGCTTGCTTTGGTCAGAGTTTTGGCATCTTTGCTCATCCAGGACCAGGTCGTGGGGGCAGCAGTCTGAGTAGAGATGCCCAGATTTCCCTCTCCCCGGTCACCTCCTCCAGCTCGTCTGGCAAGACTCCGAGGCGTTTCCAGACCAGCCGGGAGACATAGTCTCTCCAGGGTGTCCTGGGTCTTCCCTGGGGCCTCCGCCCAGTGGGACATGCCCGGAACGGCTCTCCAGGGAAGGATCCAGACCAGATGCCTTATACAATGTTTTCTTAACTCACTGTTGCAATGATTACCAGACAATAATAGCTTTTTTATTCTGACAAAGATCTTTTTTTTAACTGAGGATGTTTTTTCTCAGATTTTTATGTTTTTTAAAAAAAGTTGTGGGGAAAAGCTATTTTTTGGAAAACTTTATGTTTTTAAAAATTATATAAAAGTTGACTAAAAGGTACAATTGGCAGGAAAAAAACAACACCAAAACAAAGAAATTAATAATTTTGAATGGATGGGTGGATGGATTCTTCATTCATTTACTAGCTAAGACAAAATCAACTATTTTTTCTGCCTCTTGTTGTGTTTGGGGAGTAATTCCCACAATCAATGTTTTAATAACATGTTTTCTTAAAGGCAGATAAAGGGTTAAGAGGACATTTATAAAGTAGCTAAATCTCAATAAACAGCAATGATTGGTTGAATTGGCAGTAAAAACAAATCTGAAACCTTTTTTCTGACGTCCTGTTATAACAAGTGCTTCACATAAAGTTAGAAGAAAGCAACAGTCAGCATTCTCAGTTCCTTTTCTGTGTGTTCTATAGGCATCCTCTAAAAACATGAACCTCCCACCGTCCTGCTGCGAAAATATTTAGGTTCCACCGATAGACGCAGTAAAACTGTTTAGAATATTTCCCCGGAGTTTTGTCTCGCAGAGAGGATGTAACTGTTTCACAGCTACAACGAGAGGAAGCAGCGAATCCCATCAGATGAAGTATCTGTGCACACCTTAAGTAAATATTTAAGTCATCTGCAGATTTAGTCAAGATTAAACGCTTCCTGTGAAACCTCACCTCAGAGGAGACAAAGTCGGGTCTGATTCAAGGAGAATTCGAGCGGATCTCAGCGTTCTGAGTGACTTTCCCTTAAAAATCCCCAAACGTCCCATTGAAAGCAGAGAGGAACAGCAAAGGTTACATGAGCAATCAATATGAGTCAGAGGAGAGTAGAACGGAGCACTCACCTCCTCCTGGACACGTGTCTGCCTCCATCCCGTCGGTGCTGAGGCTTACGTAAGCGGCATCACTGAATTAATATTTCAGGTGTGTTTTGGAGCCTTGTTTGTTTGATGCTGAGGTCCCTTGATGATATTTCCATTGAGATGTTACATCATCTGGATCACGGCCACAGCTGAGATAAAACAGTCCTGTGAACCGCTTCAGTCTGCTCCATGTGAGACACATGAGGAGGGGCGACCGCCTTTGTTCTTTAATATTACTCCAACACTCAAAAGCTCATGTTTCTCGTTCATTTGAATATAATCTGGTTCTTCTGTTATAAACATTGGAGAATGAGCTGAAAGAGTCTTTGGTGAACTGGAAGGAGAAAGATTCAGGATTTTTGAGGAAGTTCAGAAGGTCAATGAAGATCTGAGCTGGACATTGATGGAGGTTTTTATGTGGCAGGGAGGAAGATTTATGCAAGTGAGACATAGAGCTATCATAATCAGACAAGGAGGAAAAGGGGCGGAGCTCCAAAAGCCACACCCCCTCAGAGGAGGTTTTGGAAACAAACTCATTTAGGTTGTGGGATTTTGGTTAAAAACTTCATAAGCATAATTGAAACACTAACTTTTTTTTTTTTAATAAAACAATTGTCATGGGAGACTTTAACTAATGTCTCTATAATGTCGGTGAAAATTCTCCTTCCCCTCATTAACATGATGAGAATGAGAGGAAAAGGGACAAACACAGAGACACATCGTTGCTCGTTATAGAGGAATAGTTTTGATTAGTTAGTGTTATGACGAAAAATAAAATGAATGCAGAGAAATCTCTCAGTAATGAAAGCAGAAGGAATCACTGAGAGACGGTAATGAGCTCCCTTTACAATTTGTAAAGCTTTCAACCAGAGGATATGCCCCTCCACAGGACAGCTGAAGAGTTATCCTCTAGAAAAATTAAATCGTAATATCCCATTTTCTACTTATTTCACTAAAATGATAAATAAGAGGCTTCTATTTTTAGCAGGTTTAGAAATATAGGCTATAAGTCTAAATCCATGTAGATCCTGCAGTCCCCATAAAATATATAATATTTTCCATTAGTCGTAATTGGAAAACAGACTTTGGGATTTACTCTCTATGTCTGTGATCCGATTGTGGAGATCAAGTTTCCCAAGAGATTGGAGGAATTTTAAGGCTGCATCAAGTAAGCTATTTTTTTCTGTTAGGTTTGACGAGGATCTATGATTGAACTTAATATTTATACTACTTTTAAGCTGACTGAGTTTAAGAACAGAAGTCTCTATTTGTACTGTGAACTTGTATCAATACATGTTTGATCATTTTATATCCAAAGATTTTAATGAAAATAAAAACTTCTAACTTGTTAAAATCTTAATAAAACTGTAATATGTTTCAGATTTGACTTAAAAGCATCTAAATTTTTTTAATGGTTGAATATCTAAATTATATTGTGGTCTTTTTAAATGATGTAATCATGCATACTTGGTACATGAGAGAAGCAGCTTGTTGAAGCCTTTCTTACTGTTTATGGTTGGACTGCTCTGACAAAGTCCAATATGGCAGCTTCGTTCTCCTAGCTGACTGCAGCAAAGTGAATTGTGGTTTTCTTTGTGATGCCAGAACATCAACTGACCTAAACCACACTTTTATAAGTCTTTAAGGGTAAACTTTATCCATATTTATGATCATATGTTACTTTTGCCACAATAAAGAACAAATTATTAATGAAATATGAGTTCTTTTTGTGTACTCTTTTCCCACCAGGAGATCTCTGAGGCTCCGCCTTTTACTGCTTGTGGGTGCCGCCCATTTCCTGATGTTATCCTTGAGCCGGCCTCGGCATTACGTCTGTGTTTCTCTCACAAAAACAAACATCATTTGAACTTTTGCAAAGACGGATGTGCATGTACATCTGCCTTTAGCCGCCCTGGCCATCGCTTAGCTACTTGTAAAGATGGCGGGGGCTAGCGGCCATCATTACAACCACTGTAGCAACGCTAGCTGAGCAGGAAAGTTAGAGGCTGATCTTCGCTAGCTTAGCGGTAAAGTTAGTGCTTTACCACCGCTAACTGAGCTGCGAAGATAGCAGCTAATCCCCACGAGCTGAGTGGTGAAGCTAGCGGATGATCACTGTTAGTTGAGTGGCGTCTTAGGACCGCTAGCTTGGCTGCAAAGTTAGCGCCTGATCCTACCAAGCTTAGCGGTAAAGGTAGCGTCTTACGACTGCTAGTTGAGCTGCGAAGTTAGAAGCTGATCCTCACTAGCTGAGCATTGAAGCTAGCCTCTTAGCTGGGAAATTAGCGGCTGAAGACCAATAGCTGAGCAGCAAAGTTAGCAGCTAATCACCTCTAGTTTAGTGGCGAAGTTACCGAAATTAGCGCTGAGAACCGCTGTCTAAGCAGCAAAGTTAGCAGCTGATCACCACTAGCTGAACGTCAAAGCTAACGGCTAAGCACCACTTGTTGAACGGCAAAGTTAGCAGATGATCACGACTAGCTGAGCGACGAGTGGCTGAGCAACACTACTTGAGCAGCAAAGTTAGCGACTAATTGCTGCTAGTTGAGTGGCAAAACTAGCGACTGAGGACCGCTAGCTGAGTGGTGAAGTTAGCGATTGATCACTGCTAGCTTTTCGGAAAAAAATTGCATCAAAATGTTGCCTTGGGGTTGTTTATAGTTAGGAATAAACATTATAATACACTTAAAAGCTCAAAAAGGTGATTTTGCATGAAATGGGCTCTTTGATATCCCATCACACTCACTGGATGACCGTTTTATCAGAATGTTTTCTTCCAGTATGTCACTTACAGCTGTAGGAGGGCTTTTGGCATCCAAAAGCTTCAGACTGAAGTTTTGATTAAATTTGATCCGTTGTAAACTTGAAAGATGACTAACGGCGTTAGTCTTCGGAAAGTCTTGAGATCAAGACATAACCTTCATGAAACCCGTCCGTCCATGACAGCCAGCTGCTGTAATCTTTAGCATTTCATTCAGATTCATATTTTATGTCACCAGTTCTTTTGTCTTCAGCTCTGCAGCATATTTGCATTTCTGTCATTCCCACCCGGCTCCATGAGGAATATGATGGTCTGCATTGACCTTCAGCATCCTTTACAGTTATTTTACAGCTTTTCAACTTCAAATATTGGATGACATTTTCTGATAAACTTGATGCAAAGTGAAACAAAATTAGAATTTACGGTCCCTCAATTATTTTATAATTGAATCAAAATGTTGTTGACATTTTCTAAACAATATTTGTCTCAGGATGAGGAATTGTGATTCACTGCACACTCAGACGCTCTACCTTCCTGTTGAACTTCCAGGAACAGAAGTTTTCATGTTACATTTGATACCAGATTGTGTTTTTACAAGTAAAGGAAATTGTGTTTTAACTCTAACAGCTGACAAACTCTCTTCCAAAGATTGACTCTTCATTTTTCATGTTGTGTAACATTGTTCATGAATGAATAAGTGATGAAGGTGATTACACCATGGACCCTCTTACGCAATGCTGTCTCCCAAGATCTCTGCTGCTATTTTCAGACGTTCACGAGAACCCATCAGTGGAAAAAGAAGTCATTAATATTTGACTTGTATTCATGATGGGAAACAATGTGCTGTCTCAGCTAAACTTTGAAAAGAAAGAGGGAAAAAAAAGTTAAAGTAGCAATTATTAACTATTTTCTGCTTATTTCAAGCCAGCTGTGTGAGCTGGAAGGCGTGCAAAGATGTGCAGGGACTCTGATAATCACCTAATTTAGCATGTTCGTCCGGCTGACAGATTGTCAATTTCCTTTATGAGGTTACTTTAAGGTCAACAATTACTGTTAGGTTTGTCACCTGGCAGCTGAAAGCAATCAGCAGCTTCAGCTGTGGATCCATAGCGTGGATGAGTAATGAATCCACTCCGCTGAGGCCGAGGAGCTCCAGACCAGAGCTGTGTTGACGCTGGTGGACACTGATCCAGGTGAGAGATTTATGATCGTATGAGATGTTTTACTGTCCCTCTTCCCTTCACAGCTGCTTGTGCAAATGTGCGCATGCTGCAAGAGAACGTGCGTGCTGTTCCAGCCTTAAAGCCCCCCTCCGATGAAAAGTTTTTAACATGTCGTGTGGCATTTTTCTCATTAAAGAGAACAAATGTAACAAATCAGTGGGTTAGCTCGCTATGCTAGCCAGCCACCCGGTGGACAGCGGGGCTCGCTTGATCACTACAGTGGAGCTTGCTAGCTCAATACAGCTATGTTGCTACAGGGGAGTTTTCTAGCTCTCTACTGCGGAATTTCCTACAGCCGAGCTTGCTAGCTCGCTACAGAGGAGCTTGCTAGCTCTTTATTGAGGACCTCGCTAGCTCAATACATCTGTGCTTGCTACAGGGGAGCTTGCTAGCTCTTTACTGCTGAGTTTTCTACAGTAGAGTTTTGTTAGCTCGCTACACCGGAGCTTGCTAGCTCTTTATTGCGGACCTCGCTAGCTCAATACAGCTGTGCTTGCTACAGGGGAGCTTGCTAGCTCTTTACTACGGAGTTTCCTACAGCCGAGCTTGCTAGCTCGCTATAGAGGAGCTTGCTAGCTCTTTACTGCGGAGTTTCCTACAGCCGAGCTTGCTAGCTCGCTACAGAGGAGCTTGCTAGCTTTTTATGGCGGACCTCACTAGCTCAATACATCTGTGCTTGCTACAGGGGAGCTTGCTAGCTCTTTACTGCTGAGTTTTCTACAGTAGAGTTTTGTTAGCTCGCTACACCGGAGCTTGCTAGCTCTTTATTGCAGACCTCGCTAGCTCAATACAGCTGTGCTTGCTACAGGGGAGCTTGCTAGCTCTTTACTACGGAGTTTCCTACAGCCGAGCTTGCTAGCTCGCTACAGAGGAGCTTGCTAGCTCTTTACTGCGGAGTTTCCTACAGCCGAGCTTGCTAGCTCGCTACAGAGGAGCTTGCTAGCTTTTTATTGCGGACCTCACTAGCTCAATACATCTGTGCTTGCTACAGAGGAGCTTGCTAGCTTTTTATTGCGGACCTCACTAGCTCAATACATCTGTGCTTGCTACAGGGGAGCTTGCTAGCTCTTTACTACGGAGTTTCCTACAGCCGAGCTTGCTAGCTCGCTACAGAGGAGCTTGCTAGCTCTTTACTGCGGAGTTTCCTACAGCCGAGCTTGCTAGCTCGCTACAGAGGAGCTTGCTAGCTTTTTATTGCAGACCTCACTAGCTCAATACATCTGTGCTTGCTACAGGGGAGCTTGCTAGCTCTTTACTGCAGAGTTTTCTACAGTAGAGTTTTGTTAGCTCGCTACACCAGAGCTTGCTAGCTCTTTATTGCAAACCTCACTAGCTCAATACATCTGTGCTTGCTACAGGGAGCTTGCTAGCTCTTTACTGCAGAGTTTTCTACAGTAGAGTTTTGTTAGCTCGCTACACCAGAGCTTGCTAGCTCTTTATTGCAAACCTCACTAGCTCAATACATCTGTGCTTGCTACAGGGGAGCTTGCTAGCTCTTTACTGCAGAGTTTTCTACAGTAGAGTTTTGTTAGCTCGCTACACCAGAGCTTGCTAGCTCTTTATTGCAAACCTCACTAGCTCAATACATCTGTGCTTGCTACAGAGGAGCTTGCTAGCTCTTTACTGCGGAGTTTTCTACAGTAGAGTTTTGTTAGCTCGCTACACCGGAGCTTGCTAGCTCTTTATTGTGGACCTCGTTAGCTCAATACATCTGTGCTTGCTACAGGGGAGCTTGCTAGCTCTTTACTGCGGAGTTTCCTACAGCCGAGCTTGCTAGCTCGCTACAGAGGAGCTTGCTAGCTCTTTACTGCGGAGTTTCCTACAGCCGAGCTTGCTAGCTCGCTACAGAGGAGCTTGCTAGCTTTTTATTGCGGACCTCACTAGCTCAATACATCTGTGCTTGCTACAGGGGAGCTTGCTAGCTCTCTACTGCGGAGTTTTCTACAGTAGAGTTTTGCTAGCTCGCTACACCGGAGCATGCTAGCTCAATGCAGCGGAACTCACTACAGTATAGCTTGCTAACTTGCTACAGTAGGGCTCGCTACAACTGAGCTTGCTAGCTTAATGCAGCGGAACTTGCTACAAAGCAGCTCGCTAGTTTGCTACAGTGGAGCTCACTAGCTAAATATAGCACAGTAGAGTAGAGCTTGCTAGCTTGCTTTAGTAGAATTTGTTGCATGCTATGTGTCCACCGGGTGGCTGGCTAGTGTAGGGAGTGCCCACTTAAGCCACTGTGGTCTAACACAGGAGGAGCCACCACAGAAACTGTGGACAAACCCATTTGGGGTCCACATTTTCTGCCCACTTTGAACCCATATGGGGTCCACTTTGCCTTGCTGGCTCTGTGGAAAGGGCTTTTAAAATAACAAAAAATTGTCATAGGGGGATTTTAAATGTATGGTGGAGCTGACAGGCCATCAAAACTACTGTGGCAAATGGAAGTGATGGTCAGGAGAAATGAGGCCTGGAGGAAGGCTGGGAATAAACAGTCGGATCTGTGACGCACTTTGAAGCGCACATCTGAGGGCAGAGCGGAGAGGAAGAGAGTACAGGGAGACACAGAGGAGCTGTTTTCAAAGCCCTCACAGAGAAGAATCTGCAAGTGACCAAACAGCCAGCCATCTTCCACATGCAGACGAGCTCAGATCTGAGCTCATATACACACATCTACACATACGCTTTGATTTTTGGAGAGCTGAGAGTTCTGACCTTTTTTTTGTCAAAAATGTTCTGAACTGAAGGTTTTCTCTTGTTACCTGGATGTATAAAGACAGCAGACACAAGCTGACAGGATGATGAAACGTCTGATGAGACTGCAGTGCCCTGAGCATCGCCTTAAGCCTCAGATTGAAATGGTAACTACATTTTCTACAACTTTTTATCACAAGAAAGGAGCGATCCTTTAGGAGCAGTCAGGGGACGATAAGGGAACTCTGCTTCGCTGCAGAACCAATACAGATTTTAAAGAATCTATTTACTGCGGTGTAGGATTAGGGTCATGTTATTGTACCAGCATGATAAGAAGAGCTGAGATTATAGACATCCTTATCTAAAGCCAACCACCAGCAGGGCAGGATAGCGCTTCAGTAGAAATGAGTGTGCCGCCAACACTTTTATCGGGACGTGCACGCGGGGCCTGCACGTGAAGCCAGTCACTGCAGTATTTTGAGAAAGTTTGGGATTTGGGACCAAGGCAGTGAAATGAGCAACATAAACATCTCAAATAAGAACATCTAGAAGAACTGGAGCCATTTCTGCTCTCATGAGGATCAGAGAAGTAAAGAAAACATTTGAGCTCTTTAGGGTAAAAAATGACCCACTACCATGTTTTGTTGTCCAACTATTGAGTTTTATGATCGGTCCTAAAGTGAATCCATCATTAAAATAATGACACTTTGTTTATGTTTACATGTGGACTGTACACCACTATAGGAAATAAGAGAGTCTACTGGTCGATCTGTGAATTATAAAAGCATTTGAACAGCAACAGAAGTTTAAGAACACACATAAAGCCTTCTTAATGCACAGACACACACATCTGAACACACACACACATCTGCAAGCACAACCTGCATCTACACCTACACACTCATATGGAGAAATATAAATATCACCCCGATTTGTGTGTACACTTTCACACCTGCGCACACTATTGCACATCTACACACCTACATATACACACTTAGACCTATACACACACCCTTGCAAACCTACACATACACACTTTCACATCTACACACACTCTTGCAAGCCTATAAGGACACACTCTTGCTCACTCACAGTAACACACCATTGCACACTTACAGTTACACACCCTTCCACACCTACAGTTACACACTCACAGTTACACACCCTTGCCCGATTACAGTTACACACTCTTGGACACTTACAGTTACACACTCTTGCACATCTACCATCACACTTGCAAATCTTGAAATAAACATTCCGGTACATTTACACATACTCTTTCACACCTACATGTACACACTTAGACCTGTACATGCACTCTTTCACATCTATACACCCTTCTGCACACCTACACGTACACAAACACACTTAAATCTACACATGGACTCTTGCACACCTACAGGTACACAATCAGACCTAAACAAACTCTCTTGCCCACACTCTTGCACAACTACACACACACCTACAGAATGTAAACCAACACACACAGCAGATCCTTTCAAGGCTGCAGTGGTGTCGGTCAAATGAAAAAAGTGCCAGTTCTGTTTCCAGAAGAGGAAAGCGTGTTCTGCACAAACACATCTGTAAAGTCCATCCTCACATTTAAACAAACGGTCCTACTTTGATAAATGGTTGATAGTGAAAACCTAAACAAAGTCAAAGCAACATTTTGTTGTTTTGTCATTTTATCAGAAAAGTACTTCCTGAAACTGTTAAAGAATAAACAGCTGATGCAGAAATTCCAGATTGTTGAGAATTTTCTCTCTCAATATGAATCAAAGTTACGTTGATGACTTCATATTTATGTCATAATAAATATTAACCTTTCCTGTGTAAAAGCTAATGTTCAGAGTTAAATGTCTTTTTTGTACTGGGTTATAAAAAATGTGATTCAAGAATAAATTTTAGATTAAAAATTCAATTATTAAATTCATTATTTGGGGTCTTTGGTGGGGTGGATCATTTTTGACCTGTAGAACAACAGAATTTTAAAACCGCACAATAATAGTTTAAAAAAATCCTGAGCTTTGTGAGTCTGTGGTTTTTAGCACTTTAAATGATAACCAAAACCACTGACGGCTTTAGGCAGACATTGCAGTGAAGGACAGGAGGCTGTGGAAACATTGCGACTGAAAGCTACAGTTTCCCTCCGAGTGTGTTTGCTGTTAGCAGCACATAAACTGCAGACTCCAGACGTCGTTTATTAATACCACAGATCCATCACGGCATAAAAGGAATATTCAGGATGCCAAAAAAAAAAGAAGAATGTCTCAAAAAGCAGATTTTGGGTATGATTTCTTACCCTTCACTGATTGCACTCCATGATTTATACTTTCTGATGAATGCATGGTTTCCTCTTTCCCTCTTTTAGACCAGACTTGGCTAAAGAGAGCTGAATGTCAGCACTTCTCTAGCAGAGAAGTGTTGTTGACAACAGGTCACAATGAGCCACTGCCTCTGATAACACGGAGGCACTCACAGGAGCGCTCATGCGTCTGGGCCATGTGCTCCGAGCTTCTTCATTCACTTTATCCGACACATTACACACATTCACTCTCAGCTCAGACGACATGGCCAGAGCGGCTTCTCCTTAATGCTTTTGGCCACCAGGGTGACCACTTCTGTCTACATGATTTTATAGCTTTAAAAGCAAAGTGATAAGACAGTAAACTCTCAGAAAACTTGAAATAGTTTCCACTCAAAGAACTCAGAGCTGCCCTGCAGTCACTGTGGAAGTCTGGCTGTTTTTTTCATCAGTTGTTAATGTGAAAAAAAAAGAAACGTGTTTAATCTAACCAGGGATTTTTGCTTTTAAAGCGTTGTGGCTACAGATACTAGTGAGAAGGAAAATGTGAGAAATCAAAACCATCAATCAGAGGGGAAAGCCTCCATGTGGCACCGCATCCGGGAGAGTCCGGAAAGAATTTGATCGGCATTCCTCCTTCAGGCTTCCAGGACGCTGGAACCAACTCAATGCGTTTCCTGATGGGTCATACGCAGGACAATTTAGTCAGGAACAGGTGGTGAAGGGCCCAATATCTGAGAGACCAGGCTTTATGGTAGAAAGAAAAACATCTAATGAAAAAAGTGAAACATGACTAAATCTATAGGACAACAAAAGTGTAGCAGATGATCTGAGATTGAAGAACTGGAAACCAGACACACAAACACACTGAGGGTCAATGACAAGATGGAAACAGCTGGGGATGACCATCAACATCAACCTGGTGTGACTAACAGGGGAACCACTTAACAAAAACTTAAACGGATCAGTCATTACAGTACCCCCCCAAAAGAGGCAGATTCCAGATGCCCAACTCAGCACAAGACCAGACAACAGAACAAAAAGACCAGACCGGAGTTCAGAGAAACACATCAGGACCAGAAGTTTGAAGCTTTTATTTGGTTGCATGTATATATTCAACATTTCACAACCTTTAAATAATAATCTACATCAACCAAAAATGAACGGGTTGAAGTGTCACGCTTATCAAAGCCCATCCAAAAATACGACTTACACAGAAACAAAACTTAACATCAGTATGCCACAATCATAAAAAACAAACATATGGACCAAATACACATTCATTTGTACAAGTTCATAGTCATATACATACATACTATATATACATATATTACAGCTGCATACACATTTACTAAACTTGAATTTCACTAGTATTTATTAATTTCTTTACATTTTATCAGTAAACTAAATTTTTTAGGAGTATAGACTAATTTGAGATCTTTATTTAAAAAATTCCAAAGTTTTGTTCCAAAAACAGAAGAACATCTCCATTTTACATTTGTTCTTGTGCTGCATGATTCAAACATGAAATCACCTCTTAAATGATCTTAAACAATTAAACAATATCCACACAATTTAATGTGTTTGATTTTTTAAATAGTGCAATAGTGGACTCCCTAAAACCAACTTCATTTATTGATCTAATTGCTCTTTTTTGAAGTCTAATTGTTGGATCAATATTTGTTTTGTATGTATTTCCCCAAATTTCACTACAATACTTGAAGAGGGGTGTGTCGATGATTCTCCCTAGGAACAAGAAACATGACGGGGAGCAGTTATGGTGACTCTCCTCTGAAACAGGGAACATGGCCAGGCGGAATGAACGACAACTACAGAAAACATGAACAGGAGTGGTCCAGACAACATGGTGACCCTCCTCTGGTACGGGAAACATGTAGGGGAGCAACCATGGTGAACGGTCATACAGTTGTAGGACACAATATATGGAGCAACACGTTCTCTGTCCCAAGTCGTCACATACTGACGTTTGGGTAAGGACCCCTCCATGTTACTTATTGTTGTTTTGAGTGTCCCAACTCGTTGTTTTTTGACATACTGGCTGTTCTCATTAAATCATGACCTTGGTGCCGCGTAGCGCACTGGTACCGGAACCCTGACCCGACACCAGACCAGATGCAGTACCGGAGCTGGTACCGGGCAGTACCATTTCTCCTGCATGGAGAAATATCATCAGCTCAAAAATGTCCTGATAACAGTAGAGGATAATTATCCTCCAGAGCAGATGTTTATTATGGATGAAATAAAACTGCATATTATCATCTGAGAAACCTCAACCGTCTCCGTCCCTCCCTCACAACCCATGCCACCTCCACCTGGTCCACAGTCTCATCACCAGCCATATCCACTTCTGTAACTCCCCTCTCTTTGGCCTTCCAAAGAACCCTACACAAACTTCAACTGGTTCAAAATTCAGCAGCCCGGATCGTCACTAGAACCCCCCCCCTCCAACCACATCACGCCGATTCTCCAGCAGCTGCACTGGCTTCCAGTCATCTCCAGAATCCACTACAAAATCCTCCTGCTTACTTTTAAAGCCATCCACAACCTCGCTGCATCGTACCTGTCCAGCCTGATCCACATCGACACACCGTCCCGCCGCCTACGATCTTCATCTTCCCTTCATCTGACTGTCCCCCCTCCCTCGTCTCAGCACCATGGGGGGGGGGGGGGGAGCTTTCAGCTGTTCTGCCCCCAAACTCTGGAACTCACTACCCCCCGACATCAGAAACATAGACTGTTTTCCATCTTTAAATCAAAACCCATCTGTTCAAATTGTCATACCATCATAGTTTTATATCCCACCTCTGATTCTTCATTTTATTCATTTTAATTTTATTCTATTCAAATGTATGTTTTATTTATGCTTTTAACTGTACAGTGTCCTTGAGAGCCCCGAAAGGCACTTTAAATAAAAGGCATTATTATTATTATTATTATTCAAATAAACCTGAGTTTAGAGCGATGTTTGGTAAGAGTTTGACTGGGTTCAGTGTTTGCATAATCCTATTACACCATTGTTTATTTGTCTTTGTCCTCAGTGTGGCAGAACCAATAAACACTAAAAACTCCCACATAAGCAAACTGAATTCAGTATCAGTTATTATTTGGTCGAAAAACAATCAAATTTAACAAGCCTAACTAGCCCCGTCGGCCCGTTATAATCAGCATTTCAGGCGAGCTGTAGTAATTAGGTAGCTGCTTGCGGTGCAAATGCATTTTTTATGAACATGTTCAGTGAGCATGTGAGCCGTGAGCCAACATCCTCAGAAGCCCCCCCCACCCTGCAGGAAACCCACCGAGCGTCTGCAGCACATCAGAGACAATCCTGATCCTGTTAAGGGATGAGACGCTCTGAACGCCTCCATACCTTCACGGGACAGCCGTGTGGAGCACCCATCACTTCAATGGATGCACCAGCACATTCGGAGGGTCTGAAGCCTCTGCATCCATCCTCCAAGAATATGCAAATGAGCTGGATGGTTTGGAAACGTCAGCGTGATTAACAGGATCAAAGAGCATCATCCTGGGAGTGATAAACACAAATGCATACGTTTGAGTCTTTATTTACATGCAATCCTCTGACAGGTCATCAGTGTGCTTCCAACGCATCCGCCTCACAAACCTCATTAAATCTACAAGCATGTGTGAGTCATGAGCTGATAATAAGACGATTTGAGAATTGATTTTCAAGTGTGAACATTCACGAGCATCACCGCAGAGCAGCTGCTCAGCCGGTTTTCAGGCAGAGCTGGAAATCAAATGTGAGAGAATCAAAAATAGACATTTTTGGTCCAAACTAATCCAATTTATCGATGAAGAACATTTCATCAGGCAACACATCGTCATGAAAAAGATACTGACACAGTAAATAAATCAGTACACACGAATTTCAAGATGAAATCCCAGTTTTTCAGAAGAATTGCTAACCTTCAGTCACAGTCAGAACCGATTGAATGATCCTCTGCCTTTACTAAAGGGATTGCCTTTATGTTGCATCATTTCCTTCTGAAAAAAATGAAACGTTTCTTTAAATCCCCTCTGAGAGCGAGGACGATAAAGACTTCTTTAACTTTTTATCATTCATAGTTCATTCTTGTTATTTCTCTTGAGTGATGAGGTCAGTCAGAGGATGTCTGACTGAATCACCTCTATGAAATAACTAAATCTACACTTACTAACTACTTTAGTGGGCACCTGTCGACCGCTCCTTAATCAGCCAATCACATGGTAGCAACTCAATGCATTTCGACATACGCGGTCAAGATGCAGTTCCATTCTGCCTTTTATCAGAGGTCCAGGCTGGTGGTGGTGGTGTCATGGTGTGGGCATATTTTCTTGACAAACTTTGGACCCCTTAGTAGTGCTGGGCTGGAAAAAAATGTATATCATGATATAAAATATTTTATATCACGATACGATCATGATATAGTACAATAAAGTCTATGTTCAGCTATTCTCTGAAAAAATGCCTGATGTTGTGGCAGCTTTTGTGAAAAGTCGGGACAAAAGTTGCAATGTTTTTATATAATCTTGTTTTGAAATGTGACTAAGAAATGTTAATTATGAAATAAACTTCACATTCTCACATTACAACTCTTTATTGTGACAGATGCACTAGAAAAATACTTCATCATCAGCATATACAATCTAGTTGTACTGTCGTTTAACTTGAACAGAATTGTCATTGTGAAACACAAAATGAACTTTTGCTCCTCACTGCTTATAATAACACAAATATTTGTGTATTGATTTAAACATACTTCAGAACAAAAAGACATTTTCAAGTGAAAAATTATAAACTATTATACAAACAGCATAATCAGATTAATCCTCAGATTTCTATGTTCTCCACAGAAAGTGGAAAGGTTCCACATTTTCAGAGTCTCTCTGTGTCTTTCTCTCATACTCATGTTGTGCAGCAGATATGCGCCGCGCAATATGACGGACCGCCCTGTACCTGCACCCCGCCCTGCTGCATGCGCGCTCCAGCTCAGCTCACCTTCACGCGTGTCTTGAAAAGAAAAATACTCAGAGGTAATAAAAGAGAGCACGACTCTCTGTAAGGAGTCAGAAGGGAAACAGTCACGACGCCGCGTCCTCATCCATGACTGTTGTCACGGTAGATTGGGTAAAGTTACGGTGAAAATAAGAAGTTGAAGGGTGTGCAACAAATCACATGAAATCCTGGAGGGTCTGATGATGACATATTTGGCGTAATAATTGATCAAATTAGCTTAGCAGCGACATAAACGATAGAGGAGAAATGCCACAATAGACATCTTTCTATCACCCACACCATATATATCGTCATATCTCTCAGCACTACCCCTTACCACCAACTGATCACGGTTCCAACACCACAGTCTACCTCAGCAGGTCCATCCCTTCATGACCACAGCGTTCCATCTTCTGATGCTACTTCCAGCAGGATAAGGATGGGATCATCTCAGACTGGTTTCTAGAACATGACAATGAGCTCACTGGCGTCCAATGAACTCCACAGTCACCAGAACCCAACAGAACCTTTGGGGTGTCTTTGAGAGATCGGCATCATGGATGTGCAGCGACTGTGTGATTCTATCATGTCAAAACAGACCAAACTCTCTGAAGAATGATCCAGTACCTTGTTGAAACTCCACCACAGAAGGATTAAGGCAGTTCTGAAGACATCCAACAGGGTATAGCAAGGAGTACCAAATAATCTGACCAGTGAATGGATGTTTGTAATACTCACACAGGACACAAACCATGGGAACAACTTTGCTCTTCAGATATAAAAATCTCAAGACTTCAATGACCAGAGTTGTTCTCCGTTGGATTACTTTTAGTGCCAGATTAGGATATAGTGTAACTGTGGACCCATTCACTACAAGTTGTGTGTATGAGGGATAATACAGAGATCACATGAGGATCTTCAACACTTTTCATAGAGTTAAGGAGTTTGAAAACAACTGATTTGGCTCAAAAAGGGGAGCACAAGAGCCTCCAACGCAAAAGGCGGGTCCCATAAGGAAGACTTGGTGTAGGTTTAAATCTGCAAATCTCTCAGAGCCCTGAGAGAGAGTACAGGATGTGCTAAAACGTGATCGAAACGCAACAGCAGCTTCATGTTTCTACTTTGTGTTATAAATGGAAGTTAATGGGTACTTTATTATTTTGTCATTTTCAGGCATCAATAAAAAGACTATATGTATTAGTTTTGAATTGCTTTAGAATGTGATAGACCTTGAACCAATAAAAAAAGGTTGTTTATTTGGCATAAGTCTTGAAAGCATGCGAGCGTGTCGAGCAACAGGTCCACCGAAGTGAGAGCGCCTCTAATCCTACAGCTGAAGGGCTTTCCAAGCGCCCCGGCTCGCTGCTGCCTTCACTGCACATCCTGAGGATCTAATGAAGGAGCAGCAGCTGTGCAGGCAGGTGGCCCATCACAAGAGCAGTCAGGTGGTTTATCAGAGGCAGGGAGCCTCTGAGCATGCCTCCTGGCAGCAGCGGCATGACTGAGCTTTGAAAAAGAAAGTGACCTGAGCTCAGAGCAGAGGCTGGATCCTCAGATGACCCTCTGAAGGTTGAAGCTGTTAGCAAATGTTGGATGAAGAAAAGCATTTGGGTGGTTTTAGCACATGACTTTAGCAAATATTAAACCAGATTGAACCTGAAGATTGATTTAATGTCCTTCTGAAGTCTCAGGTAAGAACACAGTGCAAAAAACACTTCTTAAAATTGAATCATTTGTACATTTTTCTACACCTTGCCTTTGAAGTTGAATACAAAACATAAGTTTATTATTTAATCTGAAGTTTAGGAGGATTTCTTTAAAGGGCATATACCATGATAATGTTCATTCTTCACAATAATCAACTCTAATGCTGTGTTTTGATCCATGCACGGATTTCTGAGCATTCCTCTAATGATGAAAAGGTGTGTGTGTGTCTAGGAAAATGACCTGCATCAAAGAGGATTTTTGATAAAGAGATGGATGATGCTTCCCAGAGAACAGAAACAAACACAGCCAGTGCTAACCAGAAGAATGTTCTCCTCATTTCAACAAATCCTGAAATGTTCTTCTGGTGTCGTCTGCATTTTGTGACGGAATTTCTGTGTCACTTAAGTCTCATATGCATCCACATTAGTGCTGGATGGATCGATCTAAAATATCAACAGTATCGATCTCAAGCTGGTATCGGTATTGGATTGAACCCGGCCCGCTGATATTGATATTTCCACTCTTGTTTGAAACTTTTCTGTACCTGCAAAAAAGGACACAGCATTTAATTTTTTTTTCATTAACCTTAAAATATTGTCTTAATTCTGTTTTTATGTGTATCTAATAATTTAAAAAAGGGAAACTTACGAAGTAATAAAACAATCGAGATTTTGAGGTTCATTTCATATCCACAACATTTACGAAAAATATCGATATTTTAATCAATATTGGCGATTTTTGACTGGTATTGGATCAAGACCCAAACGCTCAGTCCACATCACCCAGTCCTAATGCACATCTATATATTCAAAAGTTCAGATGTTGTTTGTTTTTGAAATCCAGCCAGCTGTAAGATAACATTGTGAAATGGGCGGAGCCCATAGGGCGAAAAAGGCGGAGCCTCAGAAATTGATGTGTCTTACTTAAGAGTTCACAAACATAACTCATTTAAAAAAAAATTTGGTGTGTGTTCAGAAGGTAACATATGATCCTAAATATGGATACAGTTTACTCTGAAAGGCCTGAAAAATCATGGTATGGATCCTTTAATAACTAGAACACACCCTTTCCTCTCAGTTTGAACTAAGATAACCTTCCAGAGCAACTCATACCCGATAATATTTAATTTGTATTTCACAAATGAAGCAGACCCTTGAAAAGGCTGTTTTGATTTATGAGCACTGATGGATGCTGCAAGACACTCACAGACAGAAAGGGAAAACAACTTCACTTTCTAACACTTTCAGACTTGGAAAGAGTCAAACAAGAACGCATCAAGACATCAACAACAATGAATATTTAAAGAGATTTTGCTTTTTTATTTCTGAGCATGCTCAAAGTTTGAGTGACACAAGAAAAAGACAGTTTGTCTGAAATTCCCGCGGCACCATGATAAACGAGTCGGATGTTGTCAAATACATACATATGTGTGTATATATATATATATATATATATACAGTATATGAAATCGGATACTTTATCATAGACTCAAGGTCCATTTACCGCAAAGACACAACAGATAAAAGACTTAAAAAGAATAAAATAAAAGCACATATATATATATATATTATAAAAATGTAAAAATAAATGAATAAAAAGAGACTCTCATAATAATCAAAGCATGAGAACCAATAAAAACAATGACATAAAATTACCAGTATAGCAAACTTAAAAAACTCAAAAGCAATTGTAGACATATTCAAGATTCAAGATCTATTTTATTTATCCCCGCAGGGAAATTCAGTTGTAGAAGCAGCAATTATTAATAATGAAAAGCACAACACATAATTAAACTGCTAAATGATCAATAAATTAAAAGATCAATAAAACATGACAGTCTTATAAACATATGTACACATAGCTGCAGAGATAAATATAAACAAATGTACACACATAGAAGCAGAAGAAAGACTATATACACATGTACAAAGATGTAAAAAAAAAGAAAATATATATATATATATAAAGGTATAAAATATATATATATAAATATATTTAAAAAGATATATATAGATATCGATATATATATATCATTCACAAAAAGATGGTTCGTTCAAGTACTTGTCATGTCTTTCTATGAAATTGCTGTTTCTTTTCTGTATAAGTTTCAAATTAGTTGATAAATATTGTGTTTGCCATTTATTTATTTATATAGATTTATACGATGAATAAACCCAAATTTTCAAACATGAACTTCTTCTTTTTCTTTTAAAGGATAATCATTTTGGAATGTCCCTGATACCATCTGTTCTTCACACCAACCTCTGGACCTCTCCTGAAGCTTTTCTTTCAGGGGGGAGCGTTGCTGCTGACAGGACCCCCCTGGAGCTCTGTCAGTGCCGTCCACAACCAATGTGCAGGAAATGCACACATTTCAGGTCTGTCAAAAGCTCTTTTCTGAGGATGCACACCAGCTGTGTTCAATGGAAAGTGATCCACTCCTGGTGTCAGGATTAATGAACGGTGTTAGCGTCTGTTCAGATGCGCTTATCAATGTTTTAGTGGAAAAAGAAAAAAGTTTTGACAACAACGTCAAAAGAGAAGCTGCTGTTCAGGAAACATCAAACCTCCTGACTGAATAATATGACTGATTAGATCAGGTCAGATCAGATCAGATCAGATTAGATTAGAAATGCTTTATTTCAATCAATCAATAAAATTAATAATTCTTAAGCAACTCAATCAAACATCAGATGTTTATATCCATAAAAACATGTCAAACAATGGATGACCAAACATTAAGAGATTGCCTGAAAGGGAAGCTGACCAAACCATTTACGTGTTTTCTCATTATTGAGTTTCCAACAAAGATTCAGGTTATAAGGAATCCAGAAGTATCAATTAATCTCATGTCTATATGTAAGTCAGAAGTGTCAAACTCAAACCCACAAGGGGCCAAAATCTAAAACACACCTCAGGTTACGGGCCGAACAGGATAAACATTTATTGAACACTCTGAAACTTAAGTTCTAAAATGTTAAAACTGTAACTTTTTCACATAATTATGAACTACATATTTAGCATTACCTGTGATAATGCTAGTGTGAATGATGTAAGCTGGATTTGGCCGCTGAAGATGCTAGTGGTGCTAGCTGAAGAGGCTGAAGCTGATATTCAGTTAAAATGTTAGCTAAACGATTTATTAGCCTAAAAAAAACGAACAAATAAAAAAAAACAAGGTTAGCCAAATAGCTAGCATTTAGCTGGATAACATAGCTAACCTCCAAAATAGCCTAAAAAACTGAAAAAAGTCTAAATCAGCCAAAATAGCTAGTGTGTAAATATTAGCTTAACTCCAAAACAGCCTAAAAAACTTTTTTAAAAAGCCTAAATTAGCTGAAACAGCTAGCATGTAGCTTAAATATTAGCTAAACTCTAAAACAGCCTAAAGAAGTCATATTAAATGCAATAGTCCAAAGTAGTGAGTAGATATAAGTCTTTCAGACTTTATCATTGCACATGCAGAATATGCAGAATATCTCCATTTGGAATAGTCATTAATGTAAAGCAAGTATCATAGGGATGTATTTTTTCAATAGAAAAATCATTCAAATAAATCAGGTAACACAAATTAAAAAGCATGCGCCGATTATTTTCATTAGAAAATTATTTTTTATATATAAATCACACTTTAGGAATCCAAGTGGAGTGAATGTTTCAAGATTCAGCCTAAAGCTGTTGAAGCTGGAGAGAGCTTGTAAACACACGTCTGCGTGTGACCCGGAACCGGAAAAGGAGAAAAAAGATGTAAGTCCTCCACCTGCATGCAGAATCAATTGAAGTGAGATATATACAGTATTTAAGGAGTGCTGAGGCAAATGTAATGAGATGAGGGAGGCGGAGATGAAAGGAGACACTTAAAAAGGAGGAGGAACCGGGACATTAATTGAGTCCTGGACTGTAGGGAGTCCAGGCAGGTGGATGGATGAATTCAAAATATAGCCTGAGAGGTTTCATAATTATTAAGATCCATTTGCTGTAATTTTGGGTCATGAGAGCCTTGAAGGTGACAGAAACCAGAGAAGTTTGTGTTTACAGAAGAGGGAGAGGAAGCAGACAGAGAAAGAAACATCTCCTCCAGACAGCTGTTCTTCATCGCTCTGCCTCCTCGTCAGCCTGTCCTCCAACCAAAGAGCGACTGGCGTGGCTTTCATCAGCACTTCTTACATGTCTGTTTGGAAAAACTGTCTGACGGTCACTTTTTTATGAATCACCTACTCTTTTCACCGAGAAACAGCTCATAGTTTATGGCTCCTAATCTGGTTCTCTGCAAATGAACTAAAACACACAGGTTTTTAATTATTTTTAATATATATTTGATTTATTTTATACATGTAAAACATTAGAAAAAAAAGGCCTAAAAAATCAATCCAATCACATTTTATTAAAGGAAAGTCACAAACTGAATTCAATAAATACATGTTTGAATAGAGGAGAGGCAGAAGCAAATGCTGATTTAAACCAATCCCTTCATGTCTTAAATAAACACAATATATAAATCTAAACAAAACAAAATTCCAGTAACTTTCCATTTTTCCTCTTTACATCTGTAAATCCTGTAAGTTGATATTCACAATACTAATTTCAATCAAAAATGGTTTAAATCCTCATTTTTATTCTCCCATCCCAGCCAGCAAGGCTTAGTGGGCCCCATTTGGCTTCAGAGTAAGCAGAAAACGCGGACCCCAAATGGGTTTGTCCACACTTTCTGTTGTGGCCCCACCTGTGTCTGTCCACATTGGCGTAAGTGGGAACTCAGTGGGTTAGCTCGCTTCGCTAGCCAGTCGCCCAGTGGATACATAGCATGCTAGAGAGCTTTACTGTGGCGAGCTAGCAAGTTCTGTTGTATCGAGCTAACAACTCTGTTGTAGCAAGCTCCTCTGTATTGAGTTAGCGAGCATCGCTGTATCATGCTAGCAAGCTAAGCTGTAGTGAGATCTGCTGTCTCAATGCAGTGAAGCTCCACTGCATTGAGCTAGCAAACTCTGCTGTAGCAAGCTAGCGAGCTCTACTGTACTGAGCTCTGCTGAATTGAGCTAAGGAACTCCACTGTATTGAGCTAGAAAGTTGCACTAGCAAGCTCGCAACATGTCCTGTACTGAGCTCTGCTTCATCAAGTTAGCGAGCACTGCTATATAAAAACTAGCGACCTCTGCTATATTAAGCCAGCAAGCTCTGCTATATCAAGCTAACAAATGCTACTGGAGCGAGCTAGCGAGCTCCGCTGTATCAAGCTAGCAAGCTCCACTGTTGCGAGCTAGCGAACCCTGCTGTCCACTGCGTGGCTGCCTAGCATAGTGAGCCAATGACTTAGTTAAGGTGGGGCCAACACAGAAACTGGACAAACTCATTGAGTCCCACATTTTCTGCCCCATTTGAAACCACGTGGGGCCCAGGGCCTGCTGGCTGCCTGTTTTTACAACAGCTTCTCTTTCATTTTTAATGTAAATAGTTTGATGTCCTAAAGGTGGACTTCGGTTGGGACAGTATTCAAGCTGGTGAGCTTCATAGCAAAAGTTTGGCTTCCAAACCCTCTGATTATCCCTGTGAGTCATCTGTCAGCCTTCACATAACCTCGTCTGTCACCAAACTCCCACATCAGGCGAGTCAAGGTCCTCACACGAGTACAGACTGAACCATGCAGGCTGTGAGAGGGGTTTTAAGGAAAAGCCACTGCGTGAGCAGGAACAAATTGTTCTTCACTCTTTGTCAGTCCTCCTCCTCTTCCTGTCGTAGCAGCTCTCCTCCTGCCGGTGCTCCCACCTCCTCTTGCATCTCTGATAAGAAAACAAAAGATAAACAGCCCCTCCGGCATCGGCCATCGATCGCTGCAGGGTAAAAGCTTAATGGCTTGGCTCAAAGTAATAACACTCCTGGAATTCTCTCAACTGATGGGATAGATAGATAGACGCTGTCTCCTCGGCACAGACCCCTGAACCAGAAGATCTGGTGTGTGGAGGAGAGGCTGACAGCGGAGAACAAAATATACAACTCCAAGAAACTCGTAAATACACAGTTTGTGGGAACAGAGTTTAATCATCTCCCTTTAATCAACTGAAAGCTTTTTTGGTTTGTGGGTGAAATTCCCCAAACAAAAAGTCTGTTGTTTTTACAGCTTCTGATGCTCCTGCGCCGCATGAACGCCGGGTCGGCTCTGTGCAGCGTTCAAATACGAGCAATAAACGAATTAAGGGAATACAGCCTCATAATATGGAACGGGAATTCCTGCTCGTTTGACTGTAATACAACGAGGACTCAGAGGACAAGCTTAGCATTTAATCCATAAACACAATTCTCTCCAGAGTGGCTGCATTCGTTTCACTGCAGGAACGGAACTATTTATCTGTTTTTCATTCAGTGGAACTTTGAAGGTGTTGATCTGCAGTCGGCTCACCTGTAAACAGAAATGATTCAGAGACATAGTGGGGGGTTTTGCAAGCAGTCTGGACTGTTGTGAGGGATTTCTGTGGGCTTAGTCTTTACTGTTATGCCACGTAACTGATTGTTCCAGATTTACAAACTGCAGACTTCTGCTTTTTGTTTTTAAAGGGCTCATCTTTGCACATCTTGCTACTTTTCTGATGCTTAGCTTGTTTGGGTGCACTCACTCCTGACCTAAGCTTCAATCTGGGCTTCAGCACAAAAGTTTGTTTTTTACAGTAACCACTCACCCACTTGGCAGATGATTAACGTCACTACTTTTCTCATTGGTTTACCTTCTGCTTGAAAATAAAAAGGAGAGCATGTTTGTCCTCTTTTTGACAACCTGTCCATGCTTTAGAATTAAATAAAGTCATTTCCATCTGTCAATCTGCCATGTCTGATCTGATGTGGAAAAGCTGAAAACTAGGTTTCGAGACACAGAGGGATAATGCACAGATAGAAAACACTTGTAATGCTTTGATCACATACACCTGGACAGAGGTTGAACAGAATGAGTGCGTCAGGTTATTCAGTTGTCTGGGTTCTTGGAAGATGTTGAATCTTAATAATGGCTGCCCTTCAATGTAGAAATTCACTGTCTTTGTTTTAAGTTAGGTTACTGTCTGTTGCAGAGAGGCTCTAGTTTGAGCAGTGAGACCTGCTAGAAACTGCTAGACAATAGATCAAAGACATAGACAAAGAATTGAAGACATAGACAATGGACCGAAGACATAGACAATGGACTGAAGACATAGACAATGGACCAAAGACACAGACAATGGATTGAAGACATAGACAATGGACCAAAGACATAGACAATGGACCAAAGACACAGACAATGGATTGAAGACATAGACAGCTGACCAAAGAGATAGACAGCTGACCAAAGACACAGACAATGGACCAAAGACATAGACAACGGACCAAAGACATAGGCAATGGACCAAAGACATAGGCAATGGATTGAAGACATAGACAAAGGATTGAAGACATAGACAATGGACCAAAGACATAGACAATGGATTGAAGACATAGACAAAGGATTGAAGACATAGACAATGGATTGAAGACATAGACAATGGACCAAAGACATAGACAATGGACCAAAGACACAGACAATGGATTGAAGACATAGACAGCTGACCAAAGAGATAGACAGCTGACCAAAGACACAGACAATGGACCAAAGACATAGACAACGGACCAAAGACATAGGCAATGGATTGAAGACATAGACAGCTGACCAAAGAGATAGACAGCTGACCAAAGACACAGACAATGGACCAAAGACATAGACAACGGACCAAAGACATAGGCAACGGACCAAAGACATAGACAATGGACCAAAGACACAGACAATGGATTGAAGACATAGACAGCTGACCAAAGAGATAGACAGCTGACCAAAGACACAGACAATGGACCAAAGACATAGGCAACGGACCAAAGACATAGGCAACGGACCAAAGACATAGACAATGGATTGAAGACATAGACAATGGACCAAAGACATAGACAATGGACCAAAGACACAGACAATGGATTGAAGACATAGACAGCTGACCAAAGAGATAGACAGCTGACCAAAGACACAGACAATGGACCAAAGACATAGACAACGGACCAAAGACATAGGCAACGGACCAAAGACATAGACAATGGATTGAAGACATAGACAATGGACCAAAGACATAGACAATGGACCAAAGACACATACAATGGATTGAAGACATAGACAGCTGACCAAAGAGATAGACAGCTGACCAAAGACACAGACAATGGACCAAAGACATAGACAACGGACCAAAGACATAGGCAACGGACCAAAGACATAGACAATGGATTGAAGACATAGACAATGGACCAAAGACATAGACAATGGACCAAAGACACAGACAATGGATTGAAGACATAGACAGCTGACCAAAGAGATAGACAGCTGACCAAAGACACAGACAATGGACCAAAGACATAGACAACGGACCAAAGACATAGGCAATGGACCAAAGACATAGGCAATGGATTGAAGACATAGACAAAGGATTGAAGACATAGACAATGGACCAAAGACATAGACAATGGATTGAAGACATAGACAAAGGATTGAAGACATAGACAATGGATTGAAGACATAGACAATGGACCAAAGACATAGACAATGGACCAAAGACATAGACAATGGATTGAAGACATAGACAGCTGACCAAAGAGATAGACAGCTGACCAAAGACACAGACAATGGACCAAAGACATAGACAACGGACCAAAGACATAGGCAATGGACCAAAGACATAGACAATGGATTGAAGACATAGACAATGGACCAAAGACATAGACAATGGACCAAAGACACAGACAATGAATTGAAGACATAGACAGCTGACCAAAGAGATAGACAGCTGACCAAAGACACAGACAATGGACCAAAGACATAGACAACGGACCAAAGACATAGGCAATGGACCAAAGACATAGGCAATGGATTGAAGACATAGACAATGGACCAAAGACATAGACAATGGACCAAAGACACAGACAATGGATTGAAGACATAGACAGCTGACCAAAGAGATAGACAGCTGACCAAAGACACAGACAATGGACCAAAGACATAGACAACGGACCAAAGACATAGGCAATGGACCAAAGACATAGACAATGGATTGAAGACATAGACAATGGACCAAAGACATAGACAATGGACCAAAGACACAGACAATGAATTGAAGACATAGACAGCTGACCAAAGAGATAGACAGCTGACCAAAGACACAGACAATGGACCAAAGACATAGACAACGGACCAAAGACATAGGCAACGGACCAAAGACATAGACAATGGATTGAAGACATAGACAATGGACCAAAGACATAGACAATGGACCAAAGACACAGACAATGAATTGAAGACATAGACAGCTGACCAAAGAGATAGACAGCTGACCAAAGACACAGACAATGGACCAAAGACATAGACAACGGACCAAAGACATAGGCAATGGACCAAAGACATAGGCAATGGATTGAAGACATAGACAAAGGATTGAAGACATAGACAATGGACCAAAGACATAGACAATGGATTGAAGACATAAACAAAGGATTGAAGACATAGACAATGGACCGAAGACATAGACAATGGACCGAAGACATAGACAATGGACCGAAGACATAGACAATGGATTGAAGACATAGACAATGGACCAAAGACATAAGCAATGGACCAAAGACATAGGCAATGGATTGAAGACATAGACAAAGGATTGAAGACATAGACAATGGACCAAAGACATAGACAATGGATTGAAGACATAAACAAAGGATTGAAGACATAGACAATGGACCGAAGACATAGACAATGGACCGAAGACATAGACAATGGACCGAAGACATAGACAATAGACCAAAGAGATAGACAGCTGACCAAAGACATAGGCAGTGGAGCAAAGGCATAGACGGTGGACGCAAAAACATATTTTTGAAACAAATGTAACCCCATACGGCCCAGCCTCAGCCACACTCTGCCTTCAGTGGCCCCAAGGTAAATTAAGTTTGAGAACACTGATCTAGAGGATTACGTTAAGCATTCATACTTTTGTCTTTCAACATGTCCCCAAACGAGTTCCTTACCTTAGCTGCCCGGGCCTTTTCCTGGCTGCTGTAGCTCCTCCCTCTCAGTATGTGCAGCATACATTTATCCAACCATCTGGTTCTCTATTATGTGTCATATCTTGTTATGCTCACAGTTCAGTTTGTCAGGGTTGGAGTTGTGCATCCTGAAACTCTGACATCCTCTGTGCTGTGCAGTCAGTCAGGTAAGAGTGACGCTCAGCACACTGTTGGTAATTTAGACGGTCAATTAGGAAACTAATTAGGCATTTAGTCATTAAAGCCACTTGCAGAACCTAATGGTGTCAGAGTTTGAGACTGTGTCATCGCCACACTAAAAATAACCACCTTTTCACTGTGATTGACTTCAATAATTGATGAGCCGACGGAGCACACTTCTGCAGCAACTGTCCAGGAGGAATAAAACAACTCTCAAAGCTTTTTGGTTTTTGCATGCATCGCAAGGGTGTTGATGAGGTGACAGGAAGCAGAGCCTCGCCCCCTTCGGCTACTGTGGGAAAAGCTGAGACCTATGACCTCTCGGATGGACCGGCTGTGCCCTCGGCCCTGTGAGCTGCAGATCACAGACGCTCACCTTGGTCTGGGTGGACTGTGATTGACGGCGACCCGTGAGCTACGAGGTCAGCCGAGTCACGGAGCTGACCTCCGGCTGCTGTGTTTATGTGGATGTCAGAGCCAACCCAGCATTCAATCATTCTTTGTGTTTAAACCAGTGCTGAATGTTTATTTGTGTTACATGATGACCCAACGATTGAGGCTGAAGTAAGCAGGGCTCAGGTAAGTGTTGCTTAGCAACAAGCTGAAAACTCCAGCTGCTTTTGAGCCATTTGGAGGCTTTGCTTCAATAGGAGTTCTGGAAACATAACTTAAAATTCATGCATGAAACGACGATGCAGGAAAGCATCCACTTGTGTGTTTGGTATTTAGCTTACAGCTCTGAGTTTATCCCACATAATCTCTCGGCAGTAGCTTCATTTCTCCCATGTGCGTGGCACGGAGATGATATCTCCCCGCTTAATCTTCAAAGTGAGCCTTGATACTCATGAAAATGTCCCTTGGCTGCAGCTCTGACACCTCCCAATTCTGTCACAGGCATTTAGATGAACGTAAACTCATGGGAGGCGAGCTTGTTACATAACCGTTCCGTGATGGAAGGGTGGGCTGGGGAGTTGGTTCATCCAAAAACAATTTCAAAGAGAGAAATTCAGGTCTAGCTAATCAGCGTGCATTCATTTATTAGACAGAACATTTTACAAATTGACTTTTGTGGAAGCTGCTGCTGCTTCCTAATGAAGATGAAAAAAAGACAAGTCACTAACAGGGTTGGGAGATGCTAACATGCACACATGGATAACTCAAAAAACCACTTAAAGAAACTGAAGCGATTTTATGTGAGAACTGGACTGAGTGGCCCCTCCCCCCTGCCGTTCATAACAGGAAGTACCAGCTGGTTAGACACATTCTCATCTACAACTCCTCCTCACATATTGATATTTGGTTAAAGTCGTTCTATGCCTTTTTATTTTAACTTTAAAAAACGTTCTCAGTAGTGTTTTCATTATGTGTTCACATCAGGAAGTCTAAAGGAGAATTTCCAGTGTTCTCAGTTTGACTAAAGCAAGTATTGTACACAGAAAATCCAGTGGCGGCGGATTTGACCACAGAAACGGGAACCGCAGTCAACGGGAAGATTCTCTTCTCCAGTGATCACTGATGGATCGTGCAGCCGCCGTGTGAGAGCTCACATACTTTCCTACAAGAAGGTTAGCTTGACTTGTAGCTTGTTGGTATTCTGCTTCTATTTCATCATGTAAATGTCATTTGGAGAAAAAAGGTGAATTAACTAAATAAATCAGAATCCTTATCGCCTGACTGACGTCAGCAATGCAGACGGTTCTGGGAAGAAGAGTCTTCAGGGGATGCCTGATAAATAATTGCTCCGTGTTTAGATGGAAACAGAACGGGAACATACATGCAACGCAAAGATGTTCTCTTGTCCAAGCTTGAGCTAAAGGGGAAACTTTTGATGGTTGTGTTAAGACAGGATTATTCTGAGTCCACATTGAGACTTTGAAGGATAAGAGGTGGGGGCGGTTCCATTTATGAGAGTGCTCAGAAAATTCTTCTATTGCCTGAGAAGAGATGGAGATATCCTTTGTAAAGGCTTTTTTTTTTACTAGGTTACCATCATATTAAAAATATGTCTATTTTTAAAAGCTGTTAGCAGCATCAGACTCATCATCTCAAAAATGTTCATGGCTTATTTAGCTTTATGTCTCCTTTGGCATAATAGACCAGTCACTTCCAGTTCCTGATCTGTTTCTTTCTCCTCTTCCTCGTCCCTCTTTGCATTGACAGTCACATGCAAATATAATTCACAATTTTACCTGTCGCTAAAATAGAAGATAAACTCCAAATTAGCCTTAAAAATTCAGTTGATAACAAATTAGCCAGAAACTGTTAGCCTGTTGCTAAAATGGAAGCTAAAGTTTAAATTAGCGTATGAAAACCTCATTAGATAACAAACTACCCGAAAATGTTAGCATGTTGCTAAAATATTAGTTAAACTGCAAATTAACATAAAAATCCACTGTAGATATTAAATTAGACAAAAAAGCTAGCCAAAATAGCCTAAAAAAAAAACCAATCGATTACAAATTAGCCAAAAATGTTAGCCTGTTACTAAAATAGAAGCTAAACTCTAAATTGGACCAAAAAAATCCCCAGAAGATAACATGTTAGCCAAAAATGCTAGCATGCTGCTTAGGCAACTGTAGGTTGAGCTCGGCCTTCGGGCAGAAAGCCTTTTGATACAAAGCCTTCAAAGAATTGAACAAACTCCCTCAGACTCTAAAACTTTCCTCAGAAATGAACCATTTCTCATGTAATCTTCAGGAATTACTATTGGAAAAGCAGCAGTGTCAACATTGAGGATTGTAAATAACACAATATGGTTTCAGCAAAATTCCTATTAATTTCCTATAAGGCATATTTTGCTCAATATTTCAAAAACCATCAGGTTTATGAATAACAAAAATAAAAGCAGTAATGTCCTGAATGAGCTGAACATTTTGATATGAAGATAGCTGAAATTGTTGAAAGTGTGATTGAGTTTTTACAAAAACGTACAGAATTACAATTAACACAATCAACGTAAACAAACTGTTAAACCAAGGAGAAACCAAAAACAGAATGTAGTAGATGACCTGACAGGGATGAACAGTTAACCACACAGTGAGGAGGATTACCTGAATGAAGACAGCTGTGGATAATTCTCAGATGAAACCGGGTGAGAGGAGCAAAAACATGCCAGGAAACAAAACATTACAAAGACCAAGAAAACACAACTGAAAAACAAAAACAAGCAGAGCAAACAATCCTCACTTAAAGATCCGTTTAAATACAAATGTCATTTCTGTTGTCTTTCACGTGTTCTTGTAACAATTTTCTGATAACATATTTGGAGAAAAGTAATCTTAAATTTCAGTATTCTAGTGACTTCTGCTGCTGCTCGAGCCCACCCAGGCTGTGGATGACCACTCACCCGCTGCTGTGTTGACTCTTTGGTGTCCGGGGTGGGGGGGCTTCATATCTGGTTGATTTGGAGATTTATGGCCTGGATGAGCATTTGTGGGGCCCCCCATGTCTCATATTATGGACTCTGCTCCTGTCGGAGAGCGGTGGGCCCCCCTTCCCAAAGGGACTTCTTATCTCCTTGATGGCGCACTGTTGGGTTTGCTGTCTTTTCTCTGTGTCTCACTGGCTGTTCCCCTCAAATCACGGGTTCCAACCTCTGGACCGCGGAGCTCACCAGCACCCTAACCCCACAGACACCAAGGCTAAGTGGGCCCCATTTGGTTTCAAAGTGTGCAGAAAATGTGGGCCCCAATGGGTTTGTCTGCAGTTTGTGTGGTGGCCCCGCCTGTGTTTGCCCACATTGGCTTAAGTGGACACTAGCCTGATTTCAAGTGGACGTGTAGCATACTAGCAAGCTCTGCTGTAGCGAGCCAGGTGGCTTTGCTTTATCAAGCTACGCTGTATCGAGCTAGCGAGCTCTGCTGTCAGCAGGCGGCTGGCTAGCGTAACGAGCCAACTCACTGAAGACCCACTTACGCCATTGTGGGCAAACACCAGAGGGGCCACCATGGAAACTGTGGATAAACCCATTGGGGGCCCACAATTTATACCCACTTTGAAACCATATGGGGCCCATCTGGCCTTACTGGCTAAGCTTAACCCAGTTTATCCGGTACCACGTCAGGGTCCGGTTTACGTTGTGCACTGCGTCTGCTACCGCGTCGGACCTGGTACCGCATCTGGAACTACGTCTGGTACAGCATCAAGTGCCAGTTAGGGTTAGGGTACCGGTACAGGCTAGTCCACATCCGGTATTGCGTCCCGAGGGTTACGGACCCTTGAGTTTACAAACAGGAAGCACATCAAAAAACGACGAGTTGGGGAAAACCAAACCGTCAGAAAGTGACGCGGAGGAGTCCTTCACCAAACGTCAATTAGTGACGACTTGGGAATGAGAACGTGTTGGTTGAACCCCCAACTGTCCCAGCTGCCCTCATACATCTGAACAGAATTCTTCTGCACCTGGACAAAGTATATCGTCTCTTACCTGTTGCTGGATTGATGGAAAAAAATGATTGAATCTTAAAGTATTCAGAACGGTTATATACAATATATGAATTACTTAAAAGAACAATTTCTAACTCGATACATTTATTGAAAAGTTACAAAAATGACTTGCATGCGGGAAAGACTAGAGCAGAGGTCGGCAACCTTTAAGAGTAAAAGAGTCATTTGGGCTCGTTTTCTTCTGATCAAAACATAGAAGGAGCCGCATTGACTTACGTTAGCCTTTGAAAATTTGGAATTGTGTTCATAACCTTCTTTTTGTTTTGTTTTTTTAATAAATATAAATAATGTCTATTTTTGGCACGAAATAAAGCAAAAAAAAATATATATATATATAAAAAGAAACTAGCATCTCTCAAAAAGATATTTTTTAACGTTTTGAACTTTAGTAGCAAAAAAGCTAGCTCGTTGCTTAATTACTATGTGAACTTCAAATTAGCATAACATTTCTCTGTATATTAAATCAGCCAAAAATTTTAGCATGTTGCTGAAATAAAAGCTAAACCCCCAGTAGATAACAAATTAGCTAAAAATGTTAGCATATTGCTAAAATATTAGCTAAACTCCAAATTAGCATAAAAAACTAATTAGAGGCCAAATCTGCCAAAAAAAAAGCTAGCTTGTTGTTTATTTACTAGCTGAACTCCAAAATAGCCTAAAATTCCTCAGAAAACTAACTTAGTCAAAAACGTTAGCATGTTGCTAAAATAAAAGCTAAATTCTAAATTATACAAAAAAAATTCAGTAGATAGCAAATTAGCTGAAAACATTAGTGAACTAAACTCCAAATTAGCATAAAATTCCTCAGAAAACTTAGTCAAAAACGTTAGCATGTTGCTAAAATAGAAGCTAAAAGTGTAAATTAGCCTGAAAACTTCAGTAGGTAACACATTAGCCAAAAATCGTAGCATGTTGCTAAAATAATAGCTAATCCAATTTTTTTTAAATTTACCATCATTTTTCTTCATCCAGAGAGCCACTGTGGAGACATAAAGAGCCACATGTGGCTCTGGAGCCGCAGGTTGCAGACCCCTGGACTAGAGTAACTTCCCAACCATGTCCCTGTAGACTTGACTTGTATCCTGTGGATGAGTTATCACAAACATGTCATGACTTACAATTTCAGGTCGCTAGTGAAGAGGGAGGAACTGGAGAGAAAAGGATTTTAGTTTGAGATAAGATCAAGTTTTTAGAGACGGATAAAAGCATCAGCTCACACCCTCACACGTGTGTTTGATGTCAACAATGGTGTGCTGCTCAGAGGTCAGACCCAGGTTAAAGGTCACATATTGAGCTTGTCTTTGGACTGGCATTCATTTCCCGAAGCTTTGAAGAAGGGTCCTACATCACGGCGGGAGTCCTCCATGTCAAACCAAGACCTCGTGGGATACAGACCATCCTTCCTGTCGGACGACATTTGTTTCAGTTCCCATTTTCAGAAAACACTTTTACTGAGGGTTTGTCTTTTTTTTTCTTGTGCTTTAATTAAAATGACTTTTTGTTCTTTCATCTGCAGTCGATGTGAACTTTTTGAGTTGCTCTGCCTTTATTATCTGTCTGCATCTGATGAATGAGTCATGAAGAACATGAATCGCTGCGGATTGAAATATCAACTTGTTGATAATCTTTGCTTGCTCCTGATTTATATGCAGAGTTTGATTCTGAGTGCATCCAGGTCATCTTCTTAGTTCATCCTGCGACTTTTGGAGACGAACAGACTCATCTGTAAACCTTTTCTGTAGTCATAACGCATGAGACAAGCCACAAAGGAACACGAGAAGAGTCTCAACTTCTGGAAGGAATCTTGGTTTACATTTCACTCACTTCAGTTGTAAGATAGTAGTTTCCCTCAGATCTTTAAGGGAAAACAGTTTCATTGTTTTGGGGAAAATGCAATTATTGTGTTAACTATTGAGAAATTACAGTAAATCAAAGAATATAAACATTGAAACTCAGAGGTGTCAAACTCAATCACACAAGGGGCCAAAATCCAAAACGCCGTAGGTCACGGGCCGGACGGGATCAATATTTATAGAACGCTAAAACTACATTTTTAAAACTTTAAAACCGTGACTTTTGAACATAATTATAAACTAGATACATAGCATTACTTGTGATAATGCTAGTGTGAATGTTGTAAGCTGAATTTGGCCGCTACGGATGTAATGCTGAAGCTGAAATATGCTGAAGCTAAAATGACTGAAACTAATTGCTGAAAATGCTGAAACGGATAGCCCGCTAAAGTAGTAACTAAATGCCAAATTAGCCTAAAAACTATGAAAAAAGAAGAAGAAACTTAGCTTAGCCAAAACAGCTAGTATGTAGCTGAAAACATAGCTGAACTTAAAAAAGCCTAAAAAAAAAAAATCCTGAATCACTAGCATGTACATATTAGCCTAACTCCAAAACATTAAAAAAAAAAAAAAATTTGATTTAAAATAAAAAGGCCTATATTAGCCAAAACAGCTAGCATGTAGTTGAAATATTAGCTAAACTCCATATTAGCCTAAACAATCTTAGTAAATGTCAAAATAGTCCAAAAAGCTAGTACAATGCCATTTTTTTAAACTTTAAAACTGTAACCTTTTCACATAATTATGAATAATAAAAAGGCGGGAATATTATACCAGAATAAATCAATTTAAACATAAAATAACTTTCAATATTTTACTCTCCATAAAAATATGTTTTGTCAAAATCATACAAGTTAGAAATAAGCTCAAGATAACATCGGGCCATTAATAACAATAAAACAAAATGATCTGGAGGGCCGGATAGAATTCCCCGAAGGGCCGGATCCGGCCCCCGGGCCTTGACACATGTGGGTTAAAGTGTTGATTGTTGCACCATTGCACCATGGTTTCAAGAGTAAAAATGTTCCGATCTGATAATAAATGTGGAGGTTGCACCAGCATTATTCTTCACCTCTAAATCCCCTGTAATGTTTTCATGTGTGACTTGGTGTTGGACGACCAGATTAAAAGATCTGTAACTGAAGGAACCGTCTTCAGAAATGATCCCATGAAAATGTTGATGAAAAAAGGCTTTACACGACAGTTTTAGCCCCTGTTCCTCCTGATCCGCACAGATCAGACGTCTTTTAATCTGCAATGAAACAGAACAAACATGATGCAGCAAAGACGGTTCCCTCCACAGACTCGTCCTTCATCACACTCGATTGGTGTTGAGGAGACTTTTACCACTTCCTGCAGATTGGATTCTCATTTAAAGATGCTCCAAAGCTAATCTCCATCCAGCCCATCTTGTCCTCCATGTTCCCTCATTGTCATCGGTCCCCCCTCACTCTGTTTTTGAATCCCTCCACCTCAGTGACTTTGTGAATGTTTGCATCTCTGTTACGTAATGGCACTCAGTGGACAAGGGCACTTCAATCAATACTTCAAACGGCAGGCCCCCAATGACTCATTTCAAATGCCACGTCACAACATGAAAGGATGACATTTGTTGAAGAAGCTGTGGGACAAGCCTCAAATACCCGCCGTTGCTGGTGGCAGTGCTTCTGCTTAAGGCATATGTAAGTGAGCGGAGGAGGAAAAAAGAAACAAACAGCGAGCACACTGATGAGAGATTAGATACCACTGGAAGGAGAAAGGGGTTTGAAAAAAGCCAAAACAACAGGCTGGTGAAAACATATTTGTTTAGGGACATTATCCCAGTGTGATTTATACGTCTGACTGAGATAAAAGCTAGTTGAATAAATAAAAATAGAATAAAAACGTATTCATAGTTTGCCATCCCAGGGGTTGTTCTTCAGAACTATTTTCTAAAGGACAGAAAGTGACTCATACTTTGCCTTGGAGAAAAATATCCAGCACTGGGGACTCACAAGCAAACTTTTCAAAGGCTTTTTTTCCATTTAATGAACATTAAATGAAAATATTAATGAAGATACATATTGATGCATAAAGCTTGTGCGTGAGCCCTACAAGTATCAAAGAAATGAAACAACTAGGACTGTGCATTCGCACTGATGGACAATTATTATTTATCTTGGATATTAACAAGATTTACTTTGTTTAAACACTAGACTTTTTTCTAAATTCATCTCACTGGTTTCTTTGCTGAAAGCAAGTGGAGTTTTTTAAACAAATATGTTTCAGCTGGACACAAAATATCTATTGGATAACTAATATTATGGTGGCCCTGAGGAGCAAATCTCACCAACAAATCTATCAATGGAAAGATCATCTTAAAAGAATTTAAAAAGAAAAAAACAAATATTTTATAAGTCAAAACGAAAATCTAAAATGTTGAAATAAAAAAAGTCACATTCCAGAAAACAAAAGTAATTTCCAGAAATCAAAATGAAATGATATGAAAAGAAAGCACAATAAGAAACGAGAAACGGTTGGATGATGACATTTTACTTTTGACTTTTTCAAATGTGTCTTCTGTTGTTGATACACTGAGACGTCATGGTTTGAGATCATGTATGGCAGGAGCGGCAAACTCAATCACACAAGGAGCCAAAATCCAAAACACAACTTATGTCAGGATAAACATTTATTGAAAACACTAATATGACATTTTGAAAACGTTGGAACTGTAACTTATTAACATAATTATGAACTAGATCGATAATGCTAGAGTGAATGCTATAAGCTGAATTTGGCCGATGCTAGTGTCAATAGCTGAAATCACTGAAATTAATAGCTGAAAACTCTGAAGCTGATAGCCAGCTACAATGTTAGTTAAATGATAAATTAACCCAGGACACGCTGGAGAGATTACATCTCTCGGCTGGTCTGGGAACGCCTCGGGGTCCTCCCAGAGGAACTGGAGGAAGTGACCTGGGAGAGGGAAGTCTGGACATCTTTGCTAAAACTGCTGCCCCCACGACCCGATCCCGGATGAGAGGAAGAAGACGGATAGATGGATGGGTGTGGGTAGAATCCTATTCATAACATTAAAGTTACAACTGTTGTAAACATGATCACAAAGGAGAAATCAATGTTTGGTTTTTTTGTACTCAGCTGGAATTGTGTTTTTAGAAACGAAGGTGTGAAAACAAAAAGCCCAGAGGAAGATTTACAGGTTTTACTTTGCTTTGACTTTTCACTCCAAGCTTCTACCAATTGTAGGTGGTGGACAAGCGCTAGTAAACAGTAAAAAAGCACAAATAAAATAGAATTCGACTACCTGCTTCTCCTCACCTGTCTGGTGTGAACCCCACCGGCTGAATGTCCTTTCATGAAAAAACAAATGGAGCTTCACTCATAAACCTGCTGCAGTAAAAAAGTGAAAATGCTCATGGATTCTAATTTTGTGACATGTGATAATCAGAAAACTGGTCAGGATTCCTCTAAATCACCCTGTTCATCCCCGTTTGATTGGGGCTTTTGTGACCGTATCCCATGATTCCTGCTCTGCAGTGACGGTTTCCTTTTGTTTCTACAAAAGTCAATTCTTTGTTCTCTTATCGTGTCTGTTTTAGGGACGTAAAAGATATTAGATACGTATTGATAAATCGATCGGTCAGTGGAAGTAACAGTAGTATCAATTAAGGATGTAAAAAATATCAAAAATTGATCGAGCAACTGCAGAATCGTTTGAAAACCACAGGTAAGAGCAAGGTTATGTTGGTTCATAATCGATTTCTGGCTAAATGTAATTTCTCCTTCTGTTATTCTTCTGTTTATCTTTTATATTCATGCGATGCAAACAAAAAGACGTTCAATCATCAGCCTGCTTCTTCCAAGTCAATACCTGAATACATTTCTCTGTCAAATGTCATAAATCATTAACTGCCACATGAAATAGAAATATCTAGATTTGAGTGTTTTTGGTAAAAGAATCAAACTGGATCGATACATAAAGAGTTCGTTGAATCCTTCATGTATCGATTCGTGTGAGAGAGAAACATGTGCACCCCTAGTCTGTCCCAACATCTGAACATCTCATTGGACAACCGAGGCCAAAGTGAAGGCAGTGTGAGTTCTGACTCAGAGATGTGAGTAATCCCCAAACAACCATTGAAATGATCAAACATGAGAGGCATTGATGAGAAATGACACCAATCAGAGCTGTAAAGCAAGTGTTGCCATCTCTTGACCTATTAAAGGAGCGCTTTGAAATCTTTTAAACTTCATGAGTGGACCTGTTGCTCATATCAAGCCCATGTTTGACGTTAGCTCTGGTTACATGGAGGCTCAACAGATGCAGCTGAGGATTGGATTTCTTAATACGACTGTGGATCAAACATGTTTTGGGATTTCCAGCAGTTGTGTTGGACATTCAGGTTTCCTCTTGCACTACATTAAAGGTAAGACTTCGTTTTGCTTTGATGTCTTACTAATGAATTTATTTTAATTTACAGATTTCAGTTTGAAATTACAACCTGAATATGTAAACAACAACAAAATGATCCATAAAGAAAAGAATGTGCAGAGACGGAGTCGATTGTGTGTGATTGCTGCATGATTCATGCCTCGTCTTGCACCTCTCTGGTTATTCTCAGATGTTTTTATGACTCAGACGGGCTGCAGATTTTGAAAGCATGAGTAGTTCTTTTATTTTTTTCAATGGTTGTATTGTTGCTGAAGTTCAGTACGGTCCAACTTATCAAGCATATGCAACACAAAAAAGCTCAGAAATGTCAAATTTATTCACAAAATGTACCCTGAATTGGAGGAGAAAACAAATACTAGTCATCACAAATGGTTTGTGGTTCTTCTGGGAAAAACTGGTTTTTAAAATAAATGTAATTTTGTTGCAGTTATTGCAAAGCTGGGGTAAATCTTTGGTTTTTCCATCCGTTGGGCAGTAAATAGAGTAAGCATGCTGTTAAATAATGCCGAGCTTGTTCCCCACATGATTTCTGATGATGTCTCGTATCTCGAGGAGCATATCTCTGTACGATATCATCACTGGTTTACACTCAGGAGGAAAACTGTCTGGAAACATTTTTTTCTCTGGAGTCTTCTTGACTCACAGCCTGCTGCCCTCAGTAGACCTCTTAATGTGTCATCATCATGTGTTAGCATTTTTCTAAAGTGAATCTCCATTGTCTGCTGAGTTAGCGACAGTATAATCAGAGTCTCTGGATGTTAGTTGCGTTGTTAATTATCACCGCTGATGCACACTGAGCTGAGGGAGTAGATTAAACTGTTTGCCTGCGTTCGGTCCCAGTTCATTTAGCCGCTGCCCGCGGGACTGAAGCTTTTTAGTATGAATGAGGTGCTTCATTGATGTGCCTCAAAGTCAGAGGCTCATTAGAGCTGTGTGCTGACTCCAACAGCCGGATCACCGCCGTCTGACTTCATCGCTTTGAACCTCGAGATGCATCAGCGATGCTGAAGTGTCTGTTTAGAGGCAGAAAGCAGAATTATATGGTGAAAAACTTCTGACTTTGTTTTAGGAAAAACTTTCTCTATTAATAATGTATGTGTGATTAAATAAAGCTTAATAGCTGCAGTAAAGTAGATGGCATGAAAATGATTTCCTGAATTCTTGTTTTACATTCTGTCTGTCACAGCTGAAGAGTTTTAAGATAGATTATTACAGGCCACGCTCATCTGTTTAGATAGAATCAGAAACTGATATGTTTTGCCCCATCCCAGCCAGCAAGGCTAAGTAAAGCCCATGTGGTTATAAAGTGGGCAGATAATGTGGATCCCGATTGGGTTTGTCCACAGTTTCCATGGTGGTCCCAACTGTGTTGCCCACATTAGCTTAAGTGGGCACTCAGTCGGTCGGTTGGCTCGCTACGCTAGCCAGCCTGCCAGTGGACGCTCAGCACGCTATCAAGCTCTAGTGTAGCAAGGTTTACTGTATTGAGCTAGCAAGCACCAATGTAGTGAGCTACACTGTATTAACCTAGCAAACTCCGCTGTATTGAACTAGCGAGTTCCGCTTTATTGAGTTAGCAAGCTCCGCTGTATTTAAGCTAGCAAGCTCCACTATATTGAGCTAGCAAGATCCGCTGTATTGAGCTAGCGAGCTCCGCTGTATTGAGCTAGCGAGCTCCGCTGCATTGAGCTAGCGAGCTCCGCTGCATTGAGCTAGCGAGCTCCGCTGCATTGAGCTAGCAACCTCCGCTGCATTAAGCTAGCAAGCTCTGCTGCATTGAGCTAGCAAGTTCCGCTGCATTGAGTTAGCAATCTCCGCTGTATTGAGCTTGTGAGTTCCACTGTATTTACGATAGCAAGTTCCCCTGTATTGAGCTAGCGAGCTCTGCTATATTAGGCTAGCAAACTCTGCTGTATTTAAGCTAGCAACCTCCACTGTTGAAGTTGAGCTAGAGAGATCTGCTGCATTGAGCTAGCAAGCTCCGCTGCATTGAGCTAGCGAAATTTGCTGTATTGAACTAGCGAGTTCCGCTGTAGTGAGTTAGCAAGCTCCACTGTATTGAGCTAGCAAACTCCGCTGCATTGAGCTAGCGAGATCTGCTGTATTAAACTAGCGAGTTTCGCTGTATGTAAGATAGCGAGTTCCCCTGTATTGAGCTAGCAAGCTCTGCTATATTAGGCTAGCAAACTCCGCTGTAATGAGCTCGAGAGCTTCACTGCATTAACCTAGCAAGCTCCACTGTATTTAAGCTAGCAAGCTCTGCTGTATTGAGCTAGAGAGATCCGCTGCATTGAGCTAGAGAGATCCGCTGTATTTAAGCTAGCAAGCTCCGCTGTATTGAGCTAGAAAGCTTTGCTGTATTGCGCTAGCGAGCTCCGCTGTATTTAAGCTAGCAAGCTCCGCTGTATTTAAGCTAGCAAGCTCCGCTGTATTGCGCGAGCGAGCTCCGCTGTATTTAAGCTAGCAAGCTCCGCTGTATTTAAGCTAGCAAGCTCCGCTGTATTGCGCGAGCGAGCTCCGCTGTATTTAAGCTAGCAACCTCCGCTGTATTGCGCTAGCGAGCTTCGCTGTATTTAAGATAGCGAGATCCGCTGTATTTAAGCTAGCAAGCTCCGCTGTATTTAAGCTCCGCTGTATTGCGCTAGCGAGCTCCGCTGTATTTAAGCTAGCAAGCTCCGCTGTATTTAAGTTCCGCTTTATTGAGCACAATGAGAAGCAACCCTCAGCTAGAACCAACATCCTTTCTGATCAAGCGGCTCTGACTGTGAACACAGTGGACACATTTACATTACAATATTAACATAAATTTAAAATAATTTTTAGCCCCTTTATGTGGAATTGAGTGAAAAACCATGAACACTTTTTAAGAGCTTTGAGCAAATCTCTGTCGTAGTGGTAACATTTGATTCTTCTGAAGAGAACGAGCAGGAATCTCCTAAAGGAGATGATCTAGAATGGTTGAAAAAGTTGAAAGCACGCAGGAGTCTGAATGCGAAGAAAAGCAAAGAGAAGAATCAGAAGAGGAGGTGAAGGTTTCTCTGCATTCTTAAAATCAGATCAGGATCAGTGTGATTTACAGCATAGCCTGACCACGTTTTACGGCTCGTTTCAACTCAAATCTATTTTCCTGCACATGTAGAAAAGCCGAGAGCGCGCTCATTATAGCTGCATTTGCAACAACAATCAGATCAACAGAAACTATTAGACTGTGCAGCTCAACAAGGCGCATGCTGCATTTTACACGCCTGCCATGTTATGAATTCACCAGAGCTGATCCAGAAGGTACAGAGATAAAGAGGAATTCTAGAGCTGCAACCCTTTATCACCACACTCAGAACAGACACGCATTACTTGTAATGACAATAAAAAATAATGCTGTGATAATGCAAGTGTGAATGCTGTAAGCTGAATGTTAAAAAGTTAGACTGAACAGGCCTACATATGTAGACTCTATATATATTAACATGGAAGGCAGCTAGAAGTTAGAAGCTGGGGAAAGTATGGTGCAAGGGGTTCTGTCCTCTATTTTCATCTATTTCTCCTCTCCTCTATTTTTATTATTTCTTTTTTGATTAGTTCTGCATGCCTCTGGTGGTGCAGTGTGATTCATGTGTTGTTCCTTCTTTCTCCTCCGGGGAGAGCTCAGTGACCAGGAGGCTCGTTGGAGCTCCTGGTCCTGGCTGTGGACCTCGTCTCTGGCTCGTTTCACGTCTCAGAGTGGGAGAGATTCCAAGTGGCTCGACTGTTCCTAGCAGTGGACCTCGACTCTGGCACGTCTCGCATCCCCAGTCCATCTGGATGAAGCCCATCTGCTGCACTATTTAAACATGTAGTTGGAGAAGTCAGATAAGCTAATTCTTCTTTAACAGTCCAGGTAAATCGCCTGTCCGTCCTGGGAGAAGATCTCTCCTTCATGTGGATCCTTAAGGTTTCTTCTTTTTTTCCAGAATAAGTTTTTCTAGGAGTTTTTTCTTACCAACATGGAGGGTCTAAGGGCGGGGATAAGCACTTTAATTTGGTCTGTTTAGTTTATGTTTTATTTATATGTAATGATGACCGATCTTCTGGTTCTGTAAAATTAGCGGCTTGAAGCCCAATGAGGTCATTGTTTTTGTGATATAAATATATAAATACAATTAAATTGGATCTCGTGGTGGCGCAGTGGTTAGCGCTCTTGCCTCACAGCAAGAAGGCCCCGGTTCAAATCCTGGCTGGGGGGAGAAAACACCAACTGGGACCTTTCTGTGTGGAGTTTGCATGTTTCTCCCCGTGCATGTGTGGGTTCTCACGGGTACTCCGGCTTCCTCCCACCGTCCAAAAACATGCTTCATAGGTTAATTGGTTACTCTAAATTGCCCTAGGTATGAATGTGTGAGTGACTGTGTGCACGAATGTGGCCTGCGAGACTGGCGAACTGTCCAGGGTAAACTGCCTTCGCCCATCAGCCGCCGGGATAGGCTCCGGCATCCCCGCGACCCCGAAAGGGATAAAGCGGTATGGAAAATGAAATGAATGAATGGATTGAATTGAAGATGTGAAAACCTAAAAAGAACCTAAAAAGTCAGATTTTGACACAGTTAGCATAATAATAAATTATTAGCTAAACTCCAAGTTAGCCTGAAGAACATAAAAAAGTCAGATTTTGAAAAAAACTCCATGCATAATGCTAAAATATTAGGTAAACTTCAAATTTTCCCAAAGAACTTAAAAGATTTTGAATTTTGACGAAACAGCTAGCATACTGCTAAAATCATAGCTAAACTTCAAGTTAGCCTGAAGAACCTTAAAAAGTCAAATTTTGACAAAACAGCAAGCAAGATGCTAAAGTGTTAACTAAACTTCAAGTTAGCTTGAAGGACTTTAAAAAAGTCTAATTTGGACAAAACTGTTAGCATATGCTAAAATATTAGCTAAACTCCAAGTTAGCCTGAAAACTAGTAAAATGTCCAAATTAGCCAAAAACAGCTAGCATGTTGCTAAATGAAAAGCTAAACTCCAAATCACCCTAAACCCGGTAGATGCTGAACATTTTAGCGTTTGAACGTTGTCTCTAGCTGAAAGTATAGTTCACAAGTTTTAAAGAACACAAAGTTTTTTAAAGATTAGAGCAATTTCTTATTAATTCATATTTTGTTAAATATTTAAAAACTATAAAGTTAATAATAACCAATATAAACAGAAGCAGTAATGTCCTGAACGTTTTGAAACGATTGATGAAAGTGCTGTTGAGTTTCTACGTGCTGAAAAAGGAAGCAGGAGAATTACTACAGTGTGAATGTTTACTAAGTGTTCACACAATAAAGACATAGAAAATGAAAAGTGTTTCTGCTTCATTGCCTGCTGAAGACTTTTCTGCAGTGACACTTAGTCGCACCTTTACAAGCTTCTCGAGATTATTCCGACAGAGAAGTTCATTTTCACGCTTCCTTGATGCGATAAACAGACTTGGACTAAATGTGTGCTGTGATGTGCGTTTGAATGAACTCTGCAGAAGCAGACAAGTCTTCATGAGAAAGACTCATCGCTTGTTACCCCGTTTGGACAGAGTTGTGCTAGACTGGCTCCTTCTCCTCCAACTGATTTATTGATCTCCTCCTAATTAAATAACAATTACAGTTTAAAAAAAAGTCAATGCAGATTGTCTAGCTGGTTGTGATTGCATAATCTATTAGAGAGCATCTAAATGAGATCACCAGCAGCCCATGGATCCTTCTGATACTCACTCATCCACTCGGAGATTAACTGACCACTTTAAATCCAATTCAGCACTGGTTGCATTGAATGAGGAACGGATGCCTGCATGACTGACTGGCGTGTGTGTTTGGACTCTCGTATCGGGGGGGGGGGGGGGGGGGGGGGGGGGGGCAGTTAGCTGCACCAACCTTGATCCATGGCTGCAGGAGTGCTGGTGCATAACACCAAACCAGAGATGCCTGATTGCAGCTCCACTGTTGAGAAAAGAGCAGAGAAGTCATCCAAGTGCCGGTCAGCAGTTTAGTCGAGCTCACCGTGCTCCATTTAACTCACGTTAGGATTTTATTGTAATCGGTTTACTTTTGTTTGTGCAATTTTCTTTATATAGTAACACTGCACCTGCATTTCTGCAGCCTTAATTGTATCTGTTCCTTTGTTAACGTCTGGTAACCATGTCAAGCAGCACATGTTCGTGATAGATCAGTTTCTATTTATATCACTGGGATACACACGCGTGCAGACACAAACGAAACTCCACGTCTGCCGGGCGTCACAGGACAGCCGCAGGGGAGGTCGAGGGAGGAAGAGGAGAGGAAGAGGAAGAGGAAAGAGCTGATGTGGAAAAGGAGAGAGCTAGAGGATGTGAGAGACTCCTGCTCCTCTCCTGAACACTGGAAGTGTCTCATTTTACTAACATCTGTTCATCTGGAGCTTGGAGCTTTGATCAGTTATTCCCTTCTGTTTCCTCTGAGAAGCATTTAGTTTAAAGACTGTCAGTTTCTCATATTCCTCCCTAGCCAGCAAAGCCAAGTGGGCCCCATGTGGTTTAAAAGTGGGGAGAAAATGTGGCCCCCAATAGATTTGTCAGCAGTTTCTGTGGTTGTCCCACCTGTGTTTACCCAGTTTGGCTTAAGAGGGAACTCGGTTGGTTTGGTTAATACAGCTCTACTGTATCGAGCTAGCACGCTCTGCTGTATCGAGCTAGCACGCTCTGCTGTATCGAGCTAGCATGCTGCAAACTCTGCTGAAGCGAGCTCCACTGTATTGAACCAGCAAGTGCTGAATCAAGCTAGGGAGCTCCACTGTATCAAACTAGCGAGCTCTGCTGTATCAAGCTAACGAGCTCCACTAACTAGAGCTTGTTGTAGATCTGCTGTATTGACCTAGCGGGCTATACTGTATCGAGCTAGCATGCTCCGCTGTATTGAACTAGCAAGTTCCGCTGAATCAAGCTAGTGAGCTCCGCTGTATCAAACTAGCAAGCTCTACTCTATCGAGCTAGCATGCTCCACTGTATTCCAGCTAGCAAGCTCCGGTGCAGCAAACTCCGCTGTAGCGGGCTCTACTGTATCAAGCTAGCATGCTCCGCTGTAGCAAGCTAACGAGCTCCGCTTAATAGAACAAGTGACCTAGCTATGCTGTATCGAACTAGCGAGCTCTGCTGTATCAAGCTAGCAAGCTCCGGTGTAGCGAACTCCCCTGTAGCGAGCTTTGCTGCAGCAAGCTCTGCTCCATGAAGCTAGCAAGCTCTACTGTACCGAGCACCATTGTTTTAAGCTAGCGAGCTCCGCTGAATAGAGCTATTGAGATCTGCTGTATCAAGCTAGCAAACTCCGCTGTAGCGAGCTTCACCGAATTGTTCTAGCAAACTCTACTGTACCGAGCTCCACTTTATCAAGTTAGCGAGCTGCGCTGAGTTCCGCTGTAGTAAGGTCCGCTGTATCAAGCTAGTGAGCTCCGCTGTAGTGAGCTAGAAAGCTTTACTGTTGCTAGCTCTGCTGTGGCAAAATAGCGGGCTCCGCTGTTCACCGGGCAGCTGGCTATCGAGCGCATTGTGCCAATCCACTGTTTGTCCACTTAAGCTGATGTAGGCAAACACAGGTGGGCCACCACAGAAACTGGGGACAAACCCACATTTTCTGCTCACTTTAACACCATATGGGGCCTATCTAGCCTTGCTGGCCGGGTCCTTGCTTGTCCCCACCTCCACTTTTCTTTGCCCTTGTTCTTTTGCTTTTACGCAACAGCTCTGTTTCTCATAATAGCTGCAGATAACGTGGTTATTCATTGTGAGACTTTCTCAGAAGCCGAGCTGCTCTGATCCAGCATCACCTTCAGGTTCTAAAAATCCCTCCTGATGGGTGTGTTCATGCAGCTCAGAGCAGTCTGCTCACTGTGACACCAAGACGACAGACTCTCTTTGGTACAAAAGCCTGTCGACAAGCACAACAATGAGCGTCAAAAAGAGAGACTGAGCTGTAAATCCTTTCAGGAGGAAATGATCTCCGGAAAACTTCTTTCAGTTTAACTCACTTGGAATGGAAAGAGTGCTGAGCCAGTGTCAGAGGCTTTATTAGAGTCTGTGGAGAAAATAGAAATACAAACTCAATAAGATAGTTATGTGAACGGAGAAAACACACAATCTAATCTTCAGGTTCTGTAAAGCTCCCCCGACATCAGAAAGGTCATATTTTTAGATCCATCTTAAACTGTGAAATAAGCATGATGTAAAGGTTTAGAAATAATGACACCATACTCAAATTAATTTTAATCTGTGGATGTTTCTGCTCTGGGTGGGATTTATCAGTGTAGTGTCAGAAAAATTGAATAATTGTGACAAAAAAGAAAAAAAACATAATCGTCCGCATGCAGTCTGCAGCTCTAACGGCACACGCTTTAACAAAAATGATTAATAAAGTTCAATTCAAAAAAAACGTTTGGAGACTTTCCCTTCCAAAAGAATTTCAGCTCTAAAAGATGTCTATAGTGTCGTTTGTTGTAAAAGCGCACTGACCTTGTGTTTAGACCTCCGTTCACAGCAGCCAGTCAGAGCAAAGTGACTCTGGATACGAGTCTCCTTCCTAAATTTAAACCTGGCATTCTGCCTCTGTGTTCCAAGGGGCAGCAGTTGCAGTCCAATCAATCATTTTACACAGAGATCATTCTCTCATTTCCTCTTTGGTTGATATGAGACACCTCATAGTGACTTCTCTGTCGCTTGATTTTATAAAACATGGAGTAAATTTTCTGTCTTCAAAACATGAAAAACCTGCTAAAATAGACTTAGATACACAAGATTAGAGGACACATCGTGGTTAGCAGTCTCTGGTTCAAATCCCAGCTGTGTTTATTCTGTGTGGAGTTTGAAAAGCTGATGCAGTTTGTTTTCTCCAAACATCGGAGGAGCATCATGAATAAAATGAGGGTTTTTTTTCAGTTCAGAAGTCTAGTTGACCCAGAGTCTTAGGTGTGTGTGTGTTTATAACAAAAGCTCAATTCTGTGAGTTCCAAGTTTGCGGTTTAGAGCAGCAAAGCTGATAGCTGAACGCTGTTGAACACAATTTTACGTAAATAATAACATGTAATCTTATCCATTTCAACAGAAAAATGTACAATTTCTGAATGTCCTGCTGAACTGTATTTTCCTGTTTTAGATCGTTAACTAAATACAAATTTGAATAATTCTTCAATATTTGAGATTCTATTGAAAATATTGACCTTTCATTTGAGCGGTTTCTATTTTCCTTGATGTTTTTCACACACGTTTTAAATGCAACCTGATGGGAATTCGTGTTGGTAATAAGAGCAGCTAAGATGTTCATCAATGCATGTTGGACGCGTGTTTTAACTGAACCCGAGACTACATTTAGTTGTTGTAATACGAGTTTTTTGTTGTTTTTTGAGGTATTTTAAGGGAAAATTGTAAAAATAGGAATGTTTACCTAGTAGCACAGCAAATATTTTAAGTGCTGCAATGCTTTTAAAATAAGAGCGGCCAAGAGAAAAATTCAACCGTTCGCATTTAGAAAATTACTGCATAATAATTTCCTTTTATATTTTTTTTCAAGGTTTCAATATTATTTTGATCCTTGTCTATTGTCCTTCGGTGTGTATCTGTGTGTGTGTGGTCCTGCAACATACTTGTGATCATACTTGCCCATTAGTAGCAGGGATAGGCTCCAGCAACCCCGTGACCCCAATAGGAATAGCCCGGGTTCTGAAAACTGACGAATGATTAAAATAACTTGTAATAATCAAATTAAATCTACTAACAGAATGAAAAAAATGCCTCAGCAATTCAGATCAGTTGGGTTTCAAGTGTTAAAAGTCCATTTAAGAAGTAATTACATAATTTTCCTTGATACATTTGTTTGCAGAGCAGATATGAAATTAAAAAAGCGACCCTCGGTTTCTCCTGACGCTGAAGTGTGAGGCATCAAGATGACATCAAAGCCGCCACCGGCCACCGGTGACCGGCTTAAGCGGCTGCAGCCGCACATCAGACTCCACTGTAGCAACATGGAGAGACAAGCGGAGCATCAAGAAAATCAATACCAGCAGGGGACAGAAATGCACTCAGACACTGAAACAGCCGACAAAAAGGTAGAAAAAAACAAAATAAACCAGGAGAGCAGGTTTTATTAGCAGCAACGGCAGCCCAGAAAGAATTAGAAGAAAACCTGTTTCCATAGTAACACACATGAAAAGTTGTATCACAGCGATCAAGCAGAATGCCTGAATGCATGTGATTAATGTGAATGGGAGGAGGAGAAAGTTTCTGCGTAGCATTTGAAATACTAGACTCTATAGAAAAGTGGACGTGGATGAACATGAGCGACGGTCTCATAAAAGGATGAGGGGATTATGTCTGTGATGAACGACTCCGTCTGTTCACATCCTTGTAAGTCCTGCTCATCTGGACCGTTGCATCACAAGCCCAATTTAATCACTTCAAAATGAGGAAGCCGCAGGTCAAAAGAGTTCTTCTATTGTACTCTCCAACCTGACGCTATCTTATGTAACCATCAAATAATTATGCAGAGGAAATCAAACGGAACCGTCTAAGAACAGAAAATTCTGCTTCCTGACCGTGGAGACCGTGGACCTTCTGTCTGGTTCGGTATGAAATGCTGAAATATTAGGGGTGTAACGATTACTCGATGAATTGATTTACATTCTTGGACTGACTCCAAGGTGGTGTGTGAGCGCGTATCCAACTGTGAATGAGGAGGGAATTAATAATGAACACACACTGCACGCGTTTGAGCATCTGGAAAAGTGCAGAAAAATCAAATCTATTATTATTATTTTACCATTTTACAAGGAGAGAAGCTGGAGGAAGTGGCCTGGGAGAGGGAAGTCTGGGCATCTTTGTTTAGACTGTTGCCCCCGTGACTCGGAGGAGCGGAAGAAGATGGATGGATGAAAGCATTTTAAAATTGTTTCAAATTTTAAAAAATACTGTAAATCCATTATATCGATCTTTAAAAATCCCATTTGGATAGAGACAAGGTAAGTTTATTTTAACATAAAAAAACACGTTCCATCACAGTGGACAACACACATGTGATGCAGCAAAAACTGATTATTCCAGTCCAAAGTGTGGGATAGAATTTAGCAAATGAGTCCATACAAGTCAATTCAATTATATTTATACAGCCCAATGACACAAAGCAATTGCCTCATTGAGTTTAAAATATAAACAGTAGCTAATTGCGAAATTAAACAGACTAGATTAAACTGGTGGGGGGGGTTTGAGGTCCACAGCCAAGAGCAGGAGCACAGGCAATGGACCTGGGACCTGAAATCTGTAACTTTCCCATGGAGGGGAGTGGGACAGAGGAACAACACGTGAATCCCACTGCACCAAACAGAAGCACAGGGAACAAAGCAAAATACATAATAAAGAACAGAGGAGAGGGGAAGTAAATGAGAATGGAGAACAGAACCTCAGTGCACCATTCTTTTTAAAGCTTCTGACCTCCAGCTTAGAGTGAGCCATCGACACGACGGATCTCAGGTCACAAGAGACGTAGTCACCAACCATCAGGGAGGCTAGCGAGGGCCAGCCCCACTCTGTCCTCCTGCTTTGTTGCAGGCAGGCTCAAACACCAAGAGCGCGAGTACCTGTTGACCCAACAGGTACCAGAATTGGGAAGCCTGACCGCCCTTCAAACGACTTGAACAATGAAACACCATGACTTGCCGTCGACTATCAGCAGACGCAGAGGCCATGCCGACCAGACGACCACCAGATCCTGGAACAGACGCCAGCCGGATTCAGGTTTGACGGGTCATTTTCTACACTGGCAATGAGTTAATATACTGCGACTGGGAATGAACCCAGTCAGTGGCGTAAGGGGAACATCGCCCCGAGCCACCACCAGCCATTAGAACCCCTTCTAATGGTACTAGTGGGGTACATTTATCTGAGTCACACTGGTGGAAGTTTTAGCTAAAGATGTCCCGGATCCGTCATCTTTTAAAATGAACTCAAAATGTTGTTAAAATGAACCATCACATCTCTATAGGTTTGAAGGTCCTGCTGGGAAACACCAGGATCTCGGGCAGGCCATGGAGAGAATCTCTAAAATCCTGATATTCCCTGTCATGTCTGGGCATTTTGCCACATCAGAGGACAGTTTAAGCCACAGTTCCCGCAGCCAATCAGACTAATGTTCTGTCGCCTCAGGCAACTTGTGAGTGACGTGTGGAGTTGGCAGGAATGGTTGATAGCCTCTCACCCTGGACCACAATAATGAGAGCGCCCCGCGGTCGAGCATCTGTGGCCCTGCTCTAGTTTCCCTTTGGCACACGCCTCAGTTCACACACGTGGAGGTCCTGGCTCTTTTCAGGGTTCTTTAGAAGAATTGTATCCACTTTGGGAGACGAGATCATTAAATCGACCGTAAAAGGCAGGTGAAGCTCATGTTAGAGTAATATTTAATTTGTGAAGACATTTCTGTCTCAGTCAGTGTCTGGTCGTAAAGGTGTGTGTCCCAATGCAGAGGTGTAGTTTTGGCAGCAGAGAGATGAGGTGCATTCATCTTCATTTGCAGGCTGGTGTTGACTGTGTGTTTCCTGCTGGAACGGCAACGCTCTGCTTCCTCCACCGGGACTCAGACGGCCAATTGGACTCTAAAAGGAGCCCAGACACACCAATCATTTCAAATCTTTCCGTGTCTGCCCCCCCCGTCCCGTCCCCTCCACGCTGCTTCTGATTCTGCTCAGCGCTCATCCCTGTTGTCCGACAGGAACAAATGTCTCTCTCTTTTGTTGCGATCTGTGTCACTGTGACATTTAACAAACTACCATCACATCGGTCTTTGAATGATGATATAGACACCAGTGAATACTACTTAAACTGAAACCGTCAGATCTCCACACCCACTTGTAAACCAATGAGGCCCTTCAGATCCTGCTCTCATGACTTATTGAACGCATCATTATTTCTAGATATTATATGATCAGGACTGGGGAAATTAAAATCGACTGTCCTACTTAGTGCATTTTTTTAAGGAAGCAGTTAGAAAAGCAGGACTAAAAGAAGTGCCGCCCCTGAGCTGCAGGCCTGGTGGCAGGAAGCCAGCAGTGTCATGATGGAGACTAATAGATGGGCTCCCGTCTGATGTGTGGCGCTTTAGTGAGTTTAGTAACGGGCAAGCGTTTGTATGTGTGACTCTTGCCGTGATGGAAAGCCACATTCTATTACTGCAGTGAGTGAAGGCTGAGGGAAAACGTTTTAGACAGGTGCACTTGTGTCTTTCAAATACCATTCTGAGCCAAGGCTAAGAATCTGAAGGTTACCTGGAGGAAGGGAAGACATTTTTATTGGAAAATGGATTCAAAGGGGAACAGAGTGGAAAAAAACTAAACTTTTTAATGTAAAAATCTGAATGGAGAAAGAATAGATAGATAGATAGATAGATAGATAGATAGATAGATAGATAGATAGATAGATAGATAGATAGATAGATAGATAGATAGATAGATAGATAGATAGATAGATAGATAGATAGATAGATAGATAGATAGATACTTTATTGTCTGTTCAATGAACAGAAATTCCTCTTTCAACACGACAGAACACATTAAAATTCAATTAAATTGATAAAAGTTAATAAATGACTAAAAAGTTGATAGATACTATAGAAAATCAGAAGTCATATGTCCAAAAATGTCTAAAATAAAGACGTTTCCACACATAACCTTGTGTCATGGTTCTGCTCTGCTCCTTCACCCCTCCCTTCCTTCCTTCACTCTAATTTCATTCACCTGTGTTAATTAGGTTCTCATTGTGCTCCAGTTGGTGTTCACACTATTTAAGATCCTCACTTTCCCCTCTTCACTGCCAGTTCGTTGAATCAGTCACGTTCCAGCTAGAGTAACAAACTTTGCAATCTTAGTCTTTTCATGTTTTTGACCCTTTTCTGGCCTGGTAACGAGTTTAAGCCTGTCCCCTGTCTGGAGTTTTCTGCCCTGGTTTTTCCTCCTCCGTTTCCATCCTGAAGAAGCGTGACGTTTCCAGTTCCCTCATCTCAACACGGAGTAAAGCTGCCCCAACCCTGGTCTTCACCCTCTGGTGGATCCTCATCCTATACACAGCAGCAGTGGAGGAATCTTCCATCAGTCCTGACACCATCCGCCCAGCACTCAAACACTTCAAAGGCTCTTCTCTCACGTCTGCTTCTGGAGTTCTAAGTAAGAGATCACCATCACCCCAAGCGGGGAACCAGGGTCTCTAAATAACTCTGTTTATCTGACTTTCAGGCTCACCTGTGCATCTGGCGGCCCACTGATTAATACTACCTCCCTAATAAACACTCTAACTGTTACCTGTGTTTGCTCTGTTTGGGTTGTCCTCCCTATTTCCTAACACCTTGCCATGTTTGGAGTCGCCTTCCTCACGGAACAGCGCCCCCGATACCAGGTTTTTTTGGATAAAAAATGTGGATGAAAGAAGCTGAGTGACAACGGTAAACTCATCAGAGGCAAATGGTTTAAATGAAATGTTTTTTTCTTTTGAAAAATACATCACATGAAACCTAAATTTGTATTTAAAACTGTCAGGAAATGGAGGTGAAGGTCCCACAATGCAGGAGACTTAATCGCGATTCATTTTTTCAGATTTGCGATTAATTTGTTGGGTTTTTTTTTTCAATCGATTCCCGGCTCTAAGAAAACAACACAAGCTTTTGAATTTGTCTAAAAACTGCATAATCATAGTTAAAAGACTACTGGAAACAATTTTAAAATAGAAAAAAAACTGATGTTAATTAAAACTGATGATTAACATGAACCTGACTGACAGCAAACAAAACCAAACAATCCTCGCAAAGCACATCACAAATGCACCTACAGTTAGAGTTATTCTTCTACATTCAAACTTTTTGTTGCCTCTGACATAAATTCCCTTGAGTAATTTTTTTTACCTTTAGTAGAAATATTATGAATGTCTCCTCTGTTTCTGAAAACAATAAATGTGTCTTATTGGGCTGTAAAGCTGTTGCATAGTGGTATCCACAGACTCCACCATAAAAGGTTTAAAAAATTCCGTTATAAGATATAAATTCAGTTTCGCAGACTAATGTCTACATAGTTAACATTGTGAATGTAATGTGTTCAAATTACATCTATTCCAGGTTTGGATGCAAAGTATACAAGATAAAATCTAGCCCATTTTATTCTGTGAAACAAGAAAAAATAATGAATCTAATAAAACAAAGGAGTCGGTGATCCCCACGAATGTTAGAACAAACTTTAGAGTAGAACATGCGTAGGATAGACACTCCTGCAAGACTTGAGGATTAGAGATTCAACCTTTTAATGAAAACTCAAAGGACTTGAACAAAGGCACAGCTGCAGCAGAGGGTGCACCGACACGAACAACTCTCCAGTGTTTGGAGATAAAAGAGACATGGTTTGTTTTTTTGGTAAGTCTTACTTGAGTTCTGGTTGACCTAAAACTTGACTGACAGAATTGAAGAAACTGCTGGTAGACGACACTGGAATGGAAGTCAAGACTAAAAACTGACTCAGCATTGACCAAAACTGCACAGTAGTGAAGGATCTTGCTGCCTGCTTTCCAAATATTGGCGAGAGAGTCGAAGAAGTAAACCAGGGTGAAGAAGAGCTCTTTATGTAGAACTGGGACAGGCAACTCCCAGGCCTCGAGGGCTGCAGTGTCTGCATGATTGACAGGTATCAACCCCGACTCATGACTGATTGGTTCAGGTGTGTCTAGCCAATTAGAGCGTGCCAGAGAGGGGTGTGTTGGAAATAACGCCCCTCGAGACCTGGGGTTGCCTATCCCTGATCCAGAAGTTAGTAAGGGTAAGGGTTAGAATAACCCTTGTCCAGATGATGCAAGGCTTACATTGAGGTGCCACGGACACCAGCTAAAATAAAAAAAATCATTGTAAAAAAAAAAAGTGGGGTCAGAACAAGGTTTAAAAAAATATTTTAAAATCTTGTTAAACGTCATTGTGGTCCAGAAAAGAGGAGGAAAAGGAGACTTCTGATGACTACCAATCCAAGGAAGGTCCAGGAGCGATCCATAGCCCAACCCAGGTCTGGCAACATTAATTAAAGACTCTGGGTTAGGGGTTAAATCAATATAAACAAAGCCAAAGGCAAAAACTTTTGTACGGGACAGAAGACCAGCTCTAAACAGTTAGAATGTGACAAGAGGAAATAGATGGACTGCATGAGTAAACCAAACAACACTGACAACTTGATAGACTGGGCTGTAAACAGTACAGGACACAGGGGAACTCCACAAGCAAAATGAGTGGACGGGAATTCAGGTAGGAAAGAGGGATAAGAAGCCAAAATACTTGACATAGTACCCCCCTCAAGAAGTGGCACCAGGCAGTCCACCAGGCTGAGTAGAGGGACAATGAAACTTTTTAAGGAGAGGCCCAACAGGATAAGGGCTTGAGACTCAGGGACACTCCTCAAGCCTGTACCCCTTCCTGTCCTGCTACTGCTGACTGTAACCCTGGCATCAGGGTTCCATGATACAAAGACAATCCTTTACTCATCAAGGTAGATTTGGTACCGCCACTAGATTCTGTCTCCTCTCCTTCCACGTGGATCCTTGTCGTAATCATTTTGTTCATGTTCAAATGGCGACAAAAGTTTATTTCAGAAACAATCAGTACGTAGGGCCATGTGGGCAGATTCCCCCGTCTTAAAACCAAGCAGGAGTCATAAATTCAGAGGAGAGAAGCAACCCAGAGGACCAAACAGGCTTGACCTTGGAGACCCTGAGTGGTCTACGACAAAGCGCCTCAGGGTCAACCTTCAAGATTGGAAACAGACGCAGGAGTCCGATTTCGGGGCTCCACCCTGAAAAGTATGTCCACACTGGAGAGCCAGACCTCCTGGCTTACCCTGAAAAGGTCTGAAACCCATATGTCACAGTCAGCACACGTCTTGGATCTAGAGCAGAACCCTGAGAGCCCTTCTCCAGGCCCAGTGAAAGTGTGGAACAGAAACTTGGACAGTTGACCACCGAGCTTTAGGTGGGAGGCTCTGGATACTCCAGATACTCCCAAAAAATTTGAGCAATGCTAAAAAACAACAATATAAATGTAAAAACAATGGAAAGGATTTGTAGTTCCTTGAAAAGGGAAATGTGTGTCACAGGATCAGGAAGCAACTGTTACCTCAGTAATGCCTCTTTACGGTCAGAAAGCATAACATAACATTTGGGAATGCTGATCCAAGGAGCTGCCACCATCAGGGTGCAGGACGGCCCGTGAGCACTGAGGCCACCAGCCTCTTTTACCCCCCTCTTCCCCTGTGCTTGCGTTGTTGTTCAGGCTCCGCCCACACATCAGCGACGCTAATGCTGAGTGGAGGACAAAAACGACCAGAGAAGAAAACCGAGAAGGGTTAAACAGGAATTCAAAAAACTGAGTTGAAAAGCTGAAGCAGATGGGATGTATGTCAGATAATGAAGTGCAGAAGCTCCCCAGACTTCGGCTTCACCTGCACCTCTCTGTTTATGTACATTTCAGCAGCAGGGAGCTGTGGGATCAGCAGAAAAACAAGATGCAGGTTCAAGTCAGCACTTATAAAACTCACTAGTCTAAGAAATTAAATTGTTGAGTCACAGAGTCCCGTTTACACTCTTAATTGGTTAGAAGCGAGCGGAGGTTATCTGGTTCCTGAGCAGCCAGCTTACTGGAAAGCAGAGGACTTCTTGTGAAGCACAAAATGAAAGCCAAAGATCTGAAGAGGCCGTAGCTCACATACCTGGCTTTTAACACGCATGGAACTATCAGGGTGGTTGGTATTGTGGGAACTAGTATGCAAATACACTCACATTTTATGACTCGTGTTTTGTGAGACAAATTCCTTGAAAACGTCATTCAGAATCTTCTGTGGAAGTTCTTCAAACATCACAGAAGCTTGAACTCATCACCCACATAAAATGTATGCTATCCATGTCATTGCTTTTCTTCTTCATAATGTTGATCGAGTCTCAGCCGGAAAGTTTTTCTGTTATCACCAAAAGCGTCATGCCTTGCAAAAGTAGACAAACAGTGTGACTGGATTATTGCTATAAGTTATTAGTCATACACAGAGTAAAACACAAACAGCCATTTTTTCTATGTTTGTTTACCACGAAACACTAAAACAGCAAGTTTGCTGATTTCAGTATTCTAGTTTTTCAGTCAAAGCAGAACAAAAACAGCAGAAATCTTAAATACTACCAGTAGTGACCTTGTTGTGGATCACAAAATAAATAAAGTAAAATATGGACAGAAACTCAGGTGGGAAAAAGGGGCGAGGAACTAAAAATAGCACCCTATCAGGAAGTGGGACCAGGCGGTCCACCAGGCTGATTAGAGCGAGGACATACATACAAATGTATCTCATAAAATGTTAATAATCAGAATTAAATAATGAAGATGTAGATAATAAATGTGATATGACTTATCACTTATAAAATCAACAAAAACTAAAAAGTGTTGCAAAGACATAAAACTAAAGACACAAAAGCCCATTGTTCCTGAGTAAGAGTACAGGGTATCATTACAAATCCAATCAAGTAAAAGTAAACAGTATATTTAGTGAAAAAACTTCAATTTAAAAAAAAAAATGTTCTTTTGGTTACAAGTACCAGTATGACCCTTATAAGTGGAAATGGTTTGCGTGCAGGAAAAAAGAAATGGACAAATCTACCCGGGGCACACAGGTGACCCCCAAAAAACTGAGATCACAGATGGATAAGTAAGAGTGAAGTAGGTGAGATACAAGCGTGTAATTAAGATTTTTCATATTTTAAGCCATCCTAAACCCTTCGTACTGTGCAAGGAGTCCATTAGTGCTGTTGATGCATGCAGCCAGACTGATAGAAATGAGGACATTAGACAGAGTGTAGTTTGTGGGTGTCCTTCACATACTTACGTTTCACCTCCACCACCCTTATGTCAGTGATGAGACGGATCTTCCACCTCACCAACAAAAGGATGCTGTACAACAGCATCACCTGTACGTCAACAGTGCATGTAACTTACTTTATCCTTAAAAATACTTCATGAAACACTTAGCAGACATCAAACGTCCCTTGAGGTGGTCCTATGACCGTCATGGACACTGCGAGATACACCTGCGCTCCCTTCAAGATATGACCGTTTCTCTCCAACGACAAAGGGTGACATTATTATTAGACAAAGGCCCCCAAACTGCTGAGTCCACCACTGTCCATGACCCTCCACGGATCACTAAAACTCAGAAGCTCACAGCCTCTGTACGGGTCAACCCTTCCATATGGGTGCATTTGATTAAGGCATGCTGCCCATCTCTAATTACTTGATCTTCTCTGTGTTACCTGAGCATCACCATCTTCTCACATGACTGTTGCCATATTTATCAGGCATCACTTCACATCATCTGTCTGCATCCAGAATCATTTAAATAAATTCAAACCTGTTTGACGACCTCAGCTCCGGTCGGGTCTTTTTGCTTTACTCGCTTTTCAGATTTAAATCTTGACCACTTAAAATCAAACTATTCTGACAGGTTTCAGTTAGTACAGGAAAAACTGAGCAACCTGCCAGAAGGTGTGGTTTCCAAGTGGGTAAAAAATGTGGGCCACCAGTGGGCTTGTACACATTGACTTAAGTGGGCAGTCAGTGGGGGGGCTTGCTAGGCTAGCTGGCCACCCGGTGGACAGCAGAGCTTGCTAGCATGCTACAGTGGAGCTTGCTAGCTTGATACAGCGGAGTTTTGCTAACTCGCTACAGCTTGATAGCATGCTATGTATCCACTGGGAGGCTGGTTAGCATAATAAGCTAACCCACTTAGCGTTCACTTAAGCTAATGTGGGGAAGCACAGGTGGGGTTACCACAGAATATGCATACATATAACAATTTTTTTACCCACTTTTAAATTATATGAGCATCATCAGCTTTACTTTTAGTAACAATGTTTTTCTTATAGAAGATACAATTTATATTTGTTCTTAAATTGAATGATGGCAAAACAAGATGCCATTTAAAAGTAGCTGTAGGTTTTTTGAATGCGAGGGACTGCTACTTCCACACAAACCTCGAGGTTATGAAGTCTGTTTTCTTGACTGAACTTCCCTGAGTGTGCACAGGTGGGCAGGAGTGTGTGTCAGTCACTTCAGCTACTAATTTGTTCTGCCTGAGTCCTTCTGAGTCACTGTTTCTCTGATTTTCATTCCATTTCTGTAATTATCTTCAATATAAAAGCCAGATCTCTGTTTTTAATCTTTAGTACTGTATTCATTTTATTTGAACCACTAAAAACTTCTGATTGCATTGAGTAGAATTAATTTCTACGTCTGATTCTGGATCCAGAATGTCTTCAACTGACGTCCTACATCCCTGTAATGATGCATCTCCCCCACTTTGAGAATATCCAAGATAAATTGGTTGAATATTTTCGTTTGGCTCACATGGGGATGACTCATTGAGCTGAAGCACCTGTGGATCTGAAAGCTTGCATGTGCAGGAAGAAAACGGAGAGGGGGAAGACACATGTGCAGTCCAAGCTAACAAATGTTTTTGTGCCAAGTCCATCACCTGAAAACTTTGTGAAAGACGCAGTAATCTAAGAGAAAAGACCATCATGTTCAATGGTTCCTGATGTTCCATGTCGTTTTGACTCGGAGCTTCATGAGTTTGTCACATTTGCTTTCAGCAGGAATCTCTGACACATCCAGTTTCTCCCGAACTCCCACAGCAGGTTTGGGCAGTTCTTTTGTTTATCATTTTGGCCCCGCCCTCTCCCGAACGACTTCCTGATCACCTTGGCAGGTTAGAGGTGAGCAGTCTCTCAGCTCGCGCAGGAGCTCTGCTCCTCTACCTGGATTAGCACAGGGGAACCCCTTGAAGACCATCGGTGGGATAGCATTTCACCACTCGAGGAGCAACCTGCCGACCAACAGGCCTCCGAAAAGGGACAAAGTCCTGTTTCATGAATCATTGAACCCTCCCTCCCTCCCCACCTCCTCTCTGAAGGGTTTAATGTTACACCAACTGCAAGACTTTACCTGGCCAGGTGAGCTGCACCGCTGAAAGTCACCATCAAGTTATGTAAGTATAGATTTCTTATTTCTGTTATTTTCCAGACTTTCTTATGGGTATCTGTTCCCCAAAGTCTTGAAAAGTTCAAGTCTAAACTTCTCAGCACATAGTGGTGTTCTTGAACGTTTTGCATTTGGGATTTGCATTGTGTGTGTTAGCGCTTTCCCTTTTAGAATCGAGTGAGTGTCGGCACCGTGACCCCATCGTGATTGCAAGTTCTTTCACCAGCCGAGTGTGTGTGTGTGTGTGTGTGTGAGCTGCACATCTGTCTACAGCTGCTCATCCAGACGGAGGTGTCAGGGAGATTGCTGTGAACTCTCAGGGACAAGCAGTCGCACGCAAACACACATGTGGGCTTTGTGTAGAGATTAGTGGAGAGGGCCGGGAATTATAGCGCTGAACTAAAATTGCTGCATCCCATAGTATGACAGAACAGAACATGGTAGGTTATGTTACACACAGAAAACATGATTAAATATACTGCTGGAGTATTTCTGGATTAAAAAAATCTGGATTGGAAGTTACCTAAAGGGGAGTAAACAGTTGTCATGATCCATCACCAGCGGAGACCAGAACGATTGTTTGTGGTGTCCCACAAGGATCAATATTAGAACCTATATCCTTGACTTTTTATGTAAATGATATATTCAACGTTTCAAGTTGATATTGTTTGCAGATGACACCAGTATGTTTTATTCTAGTGATTATTGTAAATAGCTAAACAACATGATACATATTGAGTTAAATAAGTTTAAAAAGTGAATGGATTACAACAAATGATCTCTTAATGTAAGGAAAACAAAAGTAATGTTCTTTGGAAACTATAAATTCAGTTCTGAGACTGTAATAAAAAATTAATGAGAATACAATTAAGAGGGTAACTGAGTTTAAATTCCTAGGAAGTGTTATGGACATTAAACCACTCATCAGATACAACTAAAGTTGAAATGAATCAAAATATTTCTAAAAATATATCATATCTCTTTTTATTTAAATGACAGAGTCCCAAAACTTCCAAATATAAAAAGCAGTGAAACTTTCCACAGAGGTGTCATGGTTGAACGCACTGTCTTTGTTTCCAGTGTTTTGTTCGCCGTGGTTACGACATACATGCTCTCAGTGCAGTTAAAAAAAAAAAAAAACTTTGATACTTACAGGAATTTTTCAGCTTTTCGTGGCAAGTCTGAACACATCCAACTGCCTCCACATGCTGGATTTTACATGCAGTCTGTTGCTTTAATGCTCACCGCCTCAAGGAATTCGTGCCACAAATCATCTGGTTTGTTCACTGAAAAAGATGAATCTTTAGAAAGTAAGAAGTGTTGTTTTCATAAATCAAAGTTTAATTTCTGTTTGGCAAAAATCTTTCTTAATGAAAAATTTAGTCATGTAAAAATGGGTCTCTGTTCAGGAAAACATGTCTAACGTTTTATGTTTTATGATTTATGGAACACAGTTTTACCCTTTAACGCTGGAGCTCCAGTGTTTATGTTCTTTGATTTACTGAAGCAGATTCTGAAGGAGAAAAGCAGCTCGCGTCACTTTTCTCCTTCAGAAAATCCTGGAATCATCGTGCGAATGGTTGAAAAGTTACAGTTTGTTAAAAAATTACATGTTTTTAGCTTCACCGACACTGTCTCAGGTGTTAAAGGGTTAACAAGCCTCAACCGTGAAACAGTTTTACACCAAAACCTCAAAACCTAGAGAACCTTAAGCATGGACCTAAAGAATATGAAGTCAACCATAGAAAATCATTTACTTCTGAAGTTTATTCAGCAGTTGCCTACATTTTTTTTTTTTTTTTTTTGCGATACAGACGCCGCCATGTTGGAGCCAGCTGACATCAGTAAACAGTGATTGGTCCAAATTTTTAATATTACAATAAATAAAAACAGGCAGGAATATTATTCCAGAATAAATCAACTTAAACCTTAAGTAACTTTCAATATTTTACTCTCCATAAAAATATATTTTGTCAAAATTATGCAAGTTAGATATAAGCGCAAGATAACATCAGGTCATTAATAGCAATAAAATAAAATGATCTGGATAGAATTACAGAGAGGGCCAGATCCGGCCTCCGGCCGAGCCTTTGCCTCAACTATTTTGAAGCCTCTGGGGTCAGGGTCATACGTTTCTATGGCAAAATCAGGAAGAGAGTCTTGGTTGGAAGGACCTTCAACTCACTGAGAATCTGTCAGTCAAATGTTTTATTGAGGCATCCGATTGACCAGTTTATAACTTATAAAACTTTCACTAAATATAAATATAGCAAAAAAGTTCAAATGATCAAGAATATGTTTAAAGTGTATCAGATCAAGAAAGGTTATTCTGACAAATAGATTGAGTACTGACTGTTTATCTCCCCATAGAAGACTATTACAGCTTTTGTTTGTTTTTTCTTTTATGGTCTGACATTGGCTAATATGTAATATTGGCTTCTTGTCGTTTTTGCAGCCTGTTGCTGAGTATCAAGCTCTGAAATAACATGAGTCAGACATTTATGGTTCTCTCCAACACCACACCTGCTGTGGGTGGAGGGTTTAGTGTCTGGTAAAGGAAAACGCTTTCAGCAGAAAGACACAATACATGCTGGTGGAAATGGATTCTATTCTGTCTATTCTTCTTTACTCTAGTCTTCTTTACTCTTTTCTACTTTACTCTGTTCTATTCTACTCTACTCTATTCTACTTTATTCTTTTCTACAATCCTTTACTCCAATATACTTCACTTTACTCTATAATCTTCTACTTTATTCTACTATTCTTCTTGACCATACTCTATTCCGATCTACTCTACTCTATTCTACTCTTCTACACTCTACCCTAGTCGACTCTACTCTATTGCATTTCACTTTATTAAACTCTTCTTTTCTCTCTTCTACTCTACTCTGTTGTATCCTACTCTATTCCAATGTACCCCTTTTCTACTTTACTCTATTCTACTTAACTGTACTCTACCTTACTCTACTGCTCTATTATTTTCTACTCTATTCTAGTTTACTCCATCCTATTATACTTTACTGTACTTTACCCTAGTCTACTATATTATACTCTGCTTTGCTCTACTCTTTTCTACTCTGCTCTATTTCACTATACTTAAATCTATTCTACTCTATTCTATCATTCCACTTTTCTACTTCTGCTGTACTCTTTTCTTCTCTATTATACTCTAGTCTTTTCTACTCTACTCTACTTCTACTTTACCGTACTTTACCCGAGGCTACTAATCTATTACACTCTTTTGTATTATACTCTACGTTACTCTATTCTACTCGACTCTATTATACTATACGTTAATCTATTCTACTGTATTCTATTGTACTCTTATTTACTCTTTTCTACTTCATTCTACTCTATTCTATTCTACTCGACTCCACTCTATTCCAATGTTCTGTATTCTACTCTACTCCATTCTACTATATTCTATTCTACTCTACCCAGTCTACTCTTTTATTCTCTCCTCTCCTCCACACCATGTCTGGTTGTGGAGCTTTTACTTTCAAGCTTTTACGTTTTGCTTGATTGCTTCAGGTGTACTCTGGTTTGTTTGATTGACGTTGAGGGGTGGAGGTGTTCACAGCAACATGATGGTTCTGCGGAGAGTGCGGGAACGCTGACACGGTCGCTTCAACCTCGTCACCGGCTTGTTTTCCCAACAAGGCATCGGCGCTGAGCGTCGTGGTGAACTTCCCCGATCACAGACAGGAAACCTGAGAAGGTTGAAGAGGAGGGGGGGCAGTGGACAGAGCGTGCTGTCGTTCTGTGCCACATGGAAAGTCTGGAGGTTGTATTTACAGTATAAACACGACTTTTTCTTTGAAATAAAACTTGAAACGCAAATATGGAGAGAAAAAAAATTGCGTTGCCAAAAAGCCCTTCTTTTTGTTTGTTTGTTTAGACATTGAAATAAATATGAGCTCGTTAATAAAACATTTGTTTTGAGTCTAAGCCCTCGGAACCAGCGGCCCGCTTCAGAGCTGTCATCCTTTCACTTCAGGGATTAAGAAGAACCCAGAGAGAGCTGAGGCTCCAGGCACAGGTGTGTCCTTGGAACATGCCTGTCTGTTAAAAGAGGTGCGTGCGGGCAAACATTAGTATGTGCCCCCGCCTGCAGAAACACCATAAACTATTTCTTCTCAGATGTTAGATTCCAGTGATGTGGATGTCATTCTTGTTGTCTCAACCAAAAGAGGAAGTGATGTATTTCTTAGTGTTAATGCATTTAATGTTTTTACCACAAAGCTTCTGGAAAGCCGACATTAGCCTCTGAACTCTGGCAGAGATTCTCCAGCCTCAACACCTCAAAGGCAGTTATTTTATCCCATCTTCCGAGCTGCGAGCGCAGAACTGTCCCTGTGGAACTCTGTCTATTCCTGTAAACAAACAGCAATTCCCACCGCATGCTTTTGCACTACATTCTGCTGCCCAAAAGCCCCCCATTTCCCCCTCACAATTCCAGCTGTGACAGCATAACTCCAGTTAATTAATCTCCCACAGTGAAGTGCGTGCGCGCACATCAGCCGCAGGAAAAAAAATCCCACCGGAATTGTTGATCATTCTCCAGAAAATCTCCAGCATCCGCGTGTGAAAACAGGTTTTAAGGAGATTATGTTGAAGAGAGTATCACTCGGATATTTCATTTCCCTTAAATCACTGGTGTTTTCATCTCCTACCGGCTTTTGCTCTACTTTTCTCTCCTCGCCTGTCTGCGGCTTTTCCTGGGATGAAGGCGCTCGCTTCCGTAGATCAGGCCAGATCTCCGAAGCAGCAGGTGCCACAGAGAGAGCGAGGAACCGTCGGTGTCACCACAAGTTCTCAGGAAGAAAGTTCATCGTCTTTAGGACGACTGGACATCTTCTTTCTTGTCTGTTTCATTCTGATGGCCCCGCATGGTTTAAAGTGGGCAGAAGATGTGGGCCAAAAATGGGTTTGTCCTGTTCTGTGGAGGTCCCATCTGTGTTTGTCCACATTAGCTTAAGTGGGCACTCAGTGGGTTGGCTCGCTATGTTAGCTAGCAACTCGGTGGAAAGCAGAGCTAGCTAGATCACCACAGCAGAGCTTGCTAGCTCGATACAGTGGATCTCACTAGCTCAAGACAGCAGAGATTGCTACAGCGGAGCTCACTAGCTTAATACAGTGGAGCTCGCTAGCTCTCTACTGCAGAGCTCACTATGGTGAAGTTTGCTAGCTCAATGCAGCGGATCTCACTAGCTCCAGACAGCAGAGTTTGCTACAGCAAAGCATTACCTGTGTTAATGCTAGTTTGAATGCTGTAAGCTAAATGCGGTCGCTGAAGATGCCTGAGTTAGCAGCTGAAATGCTGAAACTGAGAGCTAAAAATGCTCAAGCTGAAAGCTGAGATGCTCATTGATAGCTAGCTAAAATATTAGCTAAATCCTTTAACAGGCAAAAAAACTAAAAAATATATCTAATTTTGCCAAAACAGCTAGATTAACAGCTAGATTGCTAAATTAGAAGCTGAATACAATAAAGTGGAGCTCGCTAGCTCTCTACTGCAGAGGTTGCCACAGCAAAGCTAGCAAGCTTGCTACAGTAAAGCTTGCTAGCTCGATACACTAAATCTTGCAACAGTGGAGCTCACTACAGCGGAGCTCGCTAGCTCAGAACAGCGGAGCTCATTAGCTTAATTCATCTGAGTTTGCAATCTCAATATAGTGGAGCTCGCTAGCTCTCTACAGCAGAGCTCACTATGGTGAAGTTTGCTAGCTCAATGCAGCGGATCTCACTAGCTCCAGACAGCAGAGATTGCTACAGTGGAGCTCACTAGCTTAATAAAGTGGAGCTCGCTAGCTCTCTACTGCAGAGGTCGCCACAGCAAAGCTAGCAAGCTTGCTACAGTGAAGCTTGCTAGCTCGATACACTAAATCTTGCAACAGTGGAGCCCACTACAGCGGAGCTCGCTAGCTCAGAACAGCGGAGCTCATTAGCTTAATACAGCGGAGCTCATTAGCTTAATACAGCGGAGCTCATTAGCTTAATACAGCGGAGTTTGCTAGCTCAATATAGCTCGCTAGCTTAACAGTGGAGCTCCACATCTCAATATAGTGGAGCTCGCTAGCTCACTACACCGGAGCTCGCTATCTCAAGACAGCGGTGCTTGCTAGCTTGATAGAGTGGACCTCGTTACAGCGTTGCTAGCTCACTACAGTAGAGCTACACATCCACTTGGTGGCTGGGTAGCACTGTGACCCAATCCCTTGATTTCTACTTAAGCTAATAGAGGTAAACACAGGTGAGACCAACATAGAAACTGCAGACAAACCCAATGGGGCCCACATTTTCTGCCCACTTTTAAACCAAATGGGCCAACATAGCCCTGCTGGCTGGAAATCTAGAACAAGAGTTTCATTTTATCTATCTGCGAACATGAATGTTGCTAGTTACACACCCAGATCTTCTGCTTTCTATAACCTATTCAGCATGTATGAGTGTGGGAATGTGTTCTAGCACTTGAATTCTATTTGTATTTTGTTTTGAATCCTGTGCGGTTTCTTTTTTAACAAGATCTAGTCATCATTAAGCAGCCAAGACCCACTCATGGCTTCAGAAACAAAGCAAGCGGAGAGCCAACACGGTTACTGTTGCCAGGGTGACGTGTGCCTGACTGAGCCCATCTGTTTGTGTCCATGTGCCCGAGGAGCCCGCCTGTTCTGGAGATGACGTGCACGGTGACTCGCTCGTAATCTAAATCTCAATGTATACCTCAACCACAACTAATAACCATTTGCCGTGACGAAAATGATGTCATATCCTGGTGCGGATTAACAGAGATCGTCATGCAGCCCGAGCAGCAGAGAGCTGGAGGCTCGTCTGTGTCAGTCAGAAAAATGTTGTTCTTGTATGCAGAGGAAGAAATCCCAGAATCTCGTCTCTGTGCTGGAACTGAGACTCCAACAAAACGAGACAGCTCCTTAAATCTGCTGAAGAAACCAGTGAAGCTTTCAAACAAGCAATCTCGGGAACACTGAGACCTATCGTCACATTCGTCACACTTGTTTCTGCCTTTAGAGCATTTAGAGCCGGACACGGATTATTTTTCAGGTCTATCTATATCTGTGGCTCTTTGATGATCTAAACCTCAGGTTGAGATTCTTTCAGAGACTGTACATACATATGTTTAGGGGTGTAGTAACAATTAATCGACTTTATCAATACTGTATTATATTTACAACCACATTAGTGTCTGCAATGAGGTTTCAATAACAGGAAAATGCTGACGGAGGATCAATGGAGTTTGATCATTTATCATTATTTTAGTATTTTGGGTCAACTTTTAATTCATTTATTTATTGAAGCACAATCAAAGTTTTGTCTTGTTTCCTTTGTGTTATTTTTAATTTATTTTTGTTTCTTTTTCGACTTTACTCTATTCTATTCTACTCTACTATTACACACTCTATGCTATTCTAGCCTATTATAATTTACGCTGCTCTACTCTATTTTACTTAACTCTGTTCTACTCTACTGTAATCTACTCGTTAATACTTTACTTTAATCTTTTCTACTCTACTTTATTCTACTATATTATATTCTACTTCATTCTATCATACTGTACTCTATTCAACTCTACTTTATTCTGATATTACCTCATCTATTCTACTTTACTCTGTTATACTTTACTCTATTTTACTCTATTTTCTACCCTATTCTATTCTACTCTACTCTGCTCTATTATACTTTACTGTACACTAACTTACTCTTTTCTACTCTACTCTATTGTACTCTATTCTGCTCTACCCTACTTTCTTCTACTCTATTCCACTCTGCTTTTATCTTTTCTAATCTATTATATTCTACTCAAATATACTCTATAAACTATAAACTCTACTTTACTTGATTCTACTCTACTCTATTCTACCCTATTCTCCTCTGCTCTGCTCTACTCTATTATACTATTCTATTCTACTCACCTTTTTCTAAGCACTGGCGTCTTTCTCATTTGAGAAGAAACAGTTTGAAGTTTTTCTTCGTTTCCTCTCATCAGCGGAGTCATTTGCATAAAAGTTCTCGGATATTTTGCTCATTTATTCACTGAAAGTGTCTTTGCGAGCCTGAAGAAACCTGAACATCTTGTTGTTGTTTTGCACTAAAACTGTGTTTGTGTTTGTCACAGGTTTCTCTCCCAGTTCCAACATGAGCTCCTGAATTTGTCCTAACATGAGCATTTACGAGGAGAGCACTCAGCCGGTGGGCGCCACCGCGATGGTCGGGGCGTCTGCTGAGCCTCCCTCCCCGTCCAGCCTCGGACTTTTGTCTCCGCCTCCCGACCTGTGTGCCTCGTGCGGCCACAGTCACAAGCTGGAGGAGAACCACGAGTACTTGTACCAGGACGAGGTGGACGACGATCTGGTCTGCCAGATCTGCCTGCAGCCGCTCCTCCGGCCTCTGGACACGCCCTGCGGACACACCTACTGCCAGGAGTGCCTGACCAGCTTCCTGCTGGAGAGCGATTTCTGCCCCGTGTGCCGTACCCCCCTCCTGCTGCAGAGCTGCAGGAAGCCCAGCCTGCTGGTGCACAAGCTGCTGGACAAGCTGATGATCGGCTGCCCCTTCTCAGAGCACTGCACTGAAACACTGGCCCGAGGAGACCTGGAAGACCACATCAGGAACAGGTAGGCTGGAGGAGGGAGGTCCTCCTCTCAGGAAACACCAGCAAGCTCTTCTTCTGCTCTCTGATTCAGATCAAATCCTCATCCTCATCAACCCGCAGCCCCACTGAGGAAGGTTGCTCTTCCCACTGAGCTGTACGGTGGCCGGGAAGTGCAAAACAATAATACATTTACCGAAACACATTTACATTTCGACCGAAACACATTTACATTTCGACCGAAACACATTAACATTTCGACCGAAACACATTTACGTTTCGACCGAAACACATTTACATTTCGACCAAAACACATTTACGTTTCGACCGAAACACATTTACATTTCGACCGAAACACATTTACATTTCGACCGAAACACATTAACATTTCGACCGAAACACATTTACGTTTCGACCGAAACACATTTACATTTCGACCAAAACACATTTACGTTTCGACCGAAACACATTAACATTTCGACCGAAACACATTTACGTTTCGACCGAAACACATTTACATTTCGACCAAAACACATTTACATTTCGACCGAAACACATTTACATTTCGACCGAAACACATTTACATTTCGACCGAAACACATTTACGTTTCGACCGAAACACATTTACATTTCGACCAAAACACATTTACGTTTCGACCGAAACACATTAACATTTCGACCGAAACACATTAACATTTCGACCGAAACACATTTACATTTCGACCGAAACACATTAACATTTCGACCGAAACACATTAACATTTCGACCGAAACACATTAACATTTCGACCGAAACACATTTACATTTCGACCGAAACACATTAACATTTCGACCGAAATGTCGAAATGTTAATCGGTTAAATGAAATCGGTCGAAATGTAAATGTGTTTCGGTCGAAATGTAAATGTGTTTCGGTCGAAATGTAAATGTGTTTCGGTCGAAATGTAAATGTGTTTCGGTTAATGTATTATTGTTTTGCACTTCCCGGCCACTGTAGAGCTGTCAGCTAATCAGACCCGACTCTCCTAACAGTAAAACACATTCTCTGCTTTCATTAAAGCTCAGTAGCACTCTTTCAGCCCAAACGCTCCTGGGATAATCAATACATCTCACCAAACACACAAGCAGCGGAGCTTAACATCAAACAGCAGCTTCCTAAAGCTCCTTCAACTCAAAAAAAGAGACATTTCGTTCCTCCTTTCCATCTCTGTCCCTGCTGGTTTGTCTCGGTGAGCGGTGTGGATCTCTGAGGCACTCTCCTGTACTTAGAGGGCGTTCTGTGTGGAGGTGATGGGCCACGTCTTTAGAGACGCCTCTCTGTGCAGGGATGTGGAAAAGTCTCACCTAAAAAACCCATTTCAACATTTCCATCACGCTCCGACGGTTGGAGCTGGGAGTTAATTGAACTCTAGATGGAACAGATTTTGTTTGATACTAATTTTTGCCTCAATCAGTTGAAGTAGAACAAAAGCAGAGGAATCAGTGTGACAGTCTGAGCTGGAGAGGTTGAAAAAGGTGAAGCAAATGTCAGATACCTAAACTTAGATCTCATTTCTATGAAGGCTTTTTGTTTTTCCTTCAATGTCCTAAAGTTCTCCTGGTTCTGACCAAAAATGTGGACATTCTTTCTCTGAATTGCGGGAAAAAATCACCACATTTTTTATGGGAATGATAAAATGACAGAAGAAAACGTTTGGGTTCTCATTTGGAATGAGACGGGTGGTGGGACGTTTCACAGCCTGAGTGTGATGTCATCACCTCCAGAATCTGCAGCTCTACCATTTGTTATGACTGAGACCAACAAGATTGAAGCTGGTTTAAGATAAGATGAATTTCCACTTTTGATAAATGTACACAAACCTTTAAAGAAAACATTCCTATTGCTTTGATCACGAGTTGCTCTGTTCCAGTTTCTGCATGTGAGAGCGTGTCGATGTTCGTGAGACGCCTAAAGAAAGTCCTTTCTGTTCTAAAGGGTATTAGTCAGAGCTTCAGACGCTTTGGGTTTTACTATTATTAGTCTCTCGAGTTCCAAATTTGCATCTTGCAAAACCACATTCTTCATGGGATTGGTGAAATCAGGAAAATTTGAAAACATTTGTCACATTTCAGATCTGTGAAATCCTGCTGATGAAATGCAGTGGTAAAAAGGGAAAAGCAGAGCAATGCATTATGGATATTTTTATTTATTTATTTGGAGAAAATATAACAATCAATATAAGAATGTCTTGCTAAAGTTGAGGATATAGAAATAGATGAAGTAATTTATAATTTTACACTTCAAAACATATATATGTGTATACATCCTTGTAGTACTGATATTTACTGTTTACTTGTGTGAATGCTCAGTAAACAATCACACTACAGTGAATCTCCTGCTCCTTTCTGCACGTTTTCTGGCCCATAAAAACTCAATCACATTTTCAAACTATTTCATCAATCCTAGTATCAAAACGTTGTTCAGGACATTACAGCTTGTATTTTTGTTATTTATAAACTTTATAGTTTTAGAAATATTGAGCAAAATATTAAGAAATTAATGAGAAACTGTTAAAATTCTTCAGAAATTTGGAAGCTTGTGAAATTCTACATACTATCAGCAACAGACACTATTTAAACTTTAAAATGTTCAGGAACTTCTGGGCTTTTTAGAGCTGTTTGGAATTCAGCTTCTAATTTAGCAACGTGCTAAGTGTTTTTAGCTAACTTTGACTTATTGTTTGAGGCTAACTTGAAGTTTAGCTAATATTTTAGCATTATGCTAGCTGTTTTGGCAAAATTAGATATATTTTTTAGTTTTTTTGTCTGTTAAAGCATTTATTATTATTTATAAGTATTTCAGCTTGCTATCAGCGTCTCAGCTTTCAGCTTGAGCATTTTTAGCTCTCAGTTTCAGCATTTTAGCTGCTAACTCAGGCATCTTCAGCGACCGCATTCAGCTTACAGCATTCAAACTAGCATTAACACAGGTAATGATTTATATCTAGTTAAAACTGGCATTTTTCTGATGAAGGAGGACATATATAAAGAAAATGAAGAATTATTTCCATATCTAAGTATTTTTTTACTCAAATGGAGATAAATCAGGAGCAGATGAGATAGTACTGTGTGAAAAACCTCTCAGTTGTGACATCAAAACTACAATGGTCGAGCCACAAGCTCCTTGATGAATCCACTTGCAGACAAATAGATCTATGAACGTCTTTGTTTTTCTCGTCTGAGCTGGAATCTGGATCTAAACTGTACAGCTGGATAGCTCTAAAATTGCTCAACTTTTTTGTATCTCCAGTAACGTTAGCTTGGGGGTGTGAGGTAGTGTAAACAAAGGGATGATGGGAAGCTTACCAACACTCTCAGCCTAAATTTAGAGGTAAATTTCTGTTCCTAGAAAATGAAATGTTTTTATTTTTTTACAACAAAAAACATTATAATCATAATTATAAGACCAGTAGAGAACCTTTTATAATAGATTAATTAAAAGTAGTAACAATTACAGTAAACCTGCTAACAGTTTCTCCCGATGTAATGGAAAGAAATGACCAAGAAAAGGTTGAATAAATCCATGATTTGTAAATTTTGATCAAGTTTTGATCTGGAGATATGGGATTATCTAACATCCCTGCAAAAGACTCTTCCAGCCCCCCGCCCCCCCTCCCTGCATGGTATTCTGCCGCAGCTCAGCTCTTCATCAACCTCTGGTCTGGAGGGGGGGACCAAACACACAGGAGGGGCAGTTAAAATGTTTCGTTCTGTGAGGAATCGTCCTCCGATGTGAGGAAACAGCTGGAGGTGGGCGTGACCGCCTGTACATTGTAATTCCACTTTTTTTTATTTTTTTTTGTGAGTGAGCGTGTCACGCTGACGGGCTTCTGTTGACAAAGCTTCATCCGGTCACAATCCAGTGACTTTTCCAATTCCTGCAAGCCCCGCGGTCCCGTTTCTGTGCGCAGGCCACAAACACTGCAGGAGAAAGCTTTCGTTTGCATGCATTCACGCCCGGGCGCAGAATAACTGGTTTAATCGCACAAGCACCGTTCTTTCCCCATGGTGAGGTGTTTACAGCAGAAACAGTTTATATCTATGATTGAAACTATGAATGATGAAAAGAAAGAAAGAAAACAGGTTCAACATGGCTAAATATGCAAATTGTGGACGAGAAATCACACATAACATGTTTTTACTCTAAGTGTTTGCCTCATAGGCTTCATTTCAGCTGTATGTTTACATCAGAAGATGCAGAACAAATGATAAAAACAATCCTCATTTATATGAGTTTAAAAGGCATCCTCTTGTTTTTGAGTTTAAAGAGGAAGGATGGATTTTAGAAACTCCATCATTACCTCATCAGAGGTTTTTATGTAATAGTAAAATAAATCTACAGTGTCTCAATCCAAATGGTATTTCCAAAGATCGATTATCGATTTATCTCATTTTGAAATAATTTGATATAAGTATAGGTTTTTTTGATTAACAGATCGATCTGGTTGGATTGTGGTGATAGAAATGGATGAAGTTGATTAATTCTATCATAGGTGTAATGATTCAGCCTCTCAACACTTTTTCCTCCTGACAGTGCAGAAGTGTAACCTTTAGTACTCATGTGTCAAAGTCAAGGCCCGGGGGCCGGATCCGGCCCTCCTCATTGTTATTAATGGTCCAATGTTATCTTGCGCTGATTTTTAACTTGTATGATTTTGACCAAATATATTTTGATGGAGGGTAAAATATTTAAAGTTATTTAAAGTTTAAGTTGATTTATTCTGGAATAATATTTCTCCTTTTTTAATTATTCATAATTATGTTAAAAAGTTACAGTTTTAAAGTTTTAAAAATTGGCATTCTGCTAGATTTTTGGACTATTTTTAGGCAGTCTTTTTTTTTGTTTAGCTAATAGTTCCGCCACATGCTAGCTGTTTTTTTCACTTTTTAGGCTATTATGGAGTTTAGCTATTTTCCAGTTACATGCTAGCTCTTTTTGCTAACCTAGTTTTTTTAGGCTAATTTGGCATTTAGCTAATATTTTAGTGGTTATCAGCTTCAGAATTTTCAACTATCATTTTCAGCATCTTCAGCTATCAGCACTAGCATCTTCAATGGCCAAATTCAGCTTGCGTCATTCACATCAGCATGATCACAAGTAATGCTATATATCTAGTTCATAATTATTTTAAAAAGTTACAGTTTTAAGTCTTAAAAATGTAGTTTTAGCGAGTTCAATAAATGTTTATCCTGTTCAGCTGCGACCTCAGGTGTGTTTTAGGTTTTGGCCTCTTGTGCGGTTGAGTTTGACACTCCTGCTATAGCATGAAGAATCACTCATCCTCTTCATCCTTCACTCTGCTTCTGCTCCCTGGAAACCTGAATGAAAGTGTGGATGAATGGCGCCCCTCATCCCTCTGCAGGACACGCTTCCACAGCCGTGCAGGGAACATCGCTACGCCTGTGTGTTTTGGTTGTGCTCTGCCTTTTTATTAGCCACACATGTAGGTAGAGCGATCAGACCAATCTGCTGCACTGAGATCAGTCCATCTCTCAAGGCGAGGGGTGAGAGAGCAGAACATTTTCTCTCGCTCTCCTTGCTTTCAGAGAACGTGCGTGCAGTGTGTGTGTGTGTGGGGGGGGGGGGGATGTTATTGCAGAGGTAGTAGTGTGTGTACAAAGATGTGTGTGAAAGATGGAGAGCCAATCAGAACGGCATCAGGTACTCCCCCCCCTCCTGCCTCACATTTGGTCTGCTCCGTCCCCCCCCTCAGTGGTTTCTGCTGCAGTATAAGTCACAGCCTGCGCCGTTCGCCTGACACACACATGCACGCACACACTCGCCAACAACCAGAGACAGACATGCACACGCGCCGGCACAAATCCTCTTACAACTCGACAGCGCCCAGAGCAGATTAGGGGCTGCACATCTCAAATTGTATTCCAAATGTGCCACCTTTGCATGGGTCTCCTTCCTCCTCCTCCTCCTCATCCTCCTGCACCTTCTCCTCCTCCTGCTGTGTGACTCTACGGGACTTCTTCTGCTCTGCACCTGCTTCTTCCTTCTCCACTCAACCTCTGGCAGCTGGCCCGTCCGCCTCTGCAGCCGGGATGACCAGGGCGACCTGAGGCAGAGGAGGCACGAGTAACCGGGGGGGTGGGGGGCTGAAAGGTAGACAGCAGAGGGGTCAACACGGCAAGGGTTGGGGGGACGCGGGGGGGAGGCAGGGGCAGCTAAGAGAGAGCATAGAGAGGAAGGAGCGGGGGGCAGATCATGAAGGCTCTGCTGCTGCTGGTTCTGCCCTGGCTCAGTCCGGCCAACTACACTGACAATCTGGGCAACCTGCACATCCTCTACTCTGAACTGTGAGTACCACGCCAGCCTCCCCCCCGCCGCATCCGTCCATGCAGCATCTCACCCTCTCCCAGCCATCTGTCTGTGTGCTCATGTCACTCTGTTTACATTCGGGGTCCTCGCGTCAGGCGGGGAGCACTTTCTGCTGTCCGGGAGAGTTTGGAGGCGACACACTGCAGCAGCATGTCTGGCTGACTCTGACTCTGCAGCAGCGGGCATGCACAACTGTAATTACTGCATTGATCCGAGCCGAGCGTCGGCATCACAGTTTCCTGCGTGCTGGTGGTTGCAGACTCAACCCTTCATCTCTGACTTTACTCAGGTCGGATAGAAGTTAAGGTCGTTTTTTAACTGCTAACATGATCAAAAGCGGCTCGATGAGCCACGGTTGAAAAGTTACAGTACGTTAAAGATTTTGTGCTTTAGAATCAACGGCGACGCCTCCAGTGTTAAAGGGTTAAAAAAGGGTTTGCAATTAGATCGAATAAAATATCATCAAAACCTTCTTACTAATTCTTTTCTAATAGTTGAACTCTTCATCTCTCACTATGAAGAGAGAAAACAGGAATTTACTTTCCATCAAACTCGCTTCAACAGGTGACCTTTGACCCAACACCATCCATCGAACTCGTTTTGACTGGTGACCTTTGACCCTACACCATCCATCAAACTCGCTTCAACAAGTGACCTTTGACCCTACACCATCCATCGAACTCGTTTTAACTGGTGACCTTTGACCCTACACCATCCATCAACAAACGCGTTTCAACAGGTGACCCATCCCTCAAGATGACGCTAAAACGTAATATCAATTTTATATATAAAGGGTTAATAGGGTCAAAGGTCACCTGTCAAAATGAGTTTGATAGAAAGTATATTCCTGTTCTTCTATTGCTGTTTTGCTGTTTGTCTCTTCATACTTAAAGCAAACAGGTTGAAGAGATAAACCTCTATTTTTACGACGCCCATAAGAGTAACTCATTGTGATTCTAGTCACCTTAAATAATTGATGACACACTGGATTGGTCCACGGACGCTCTCCTCGGCTTGCTGGTCGGAGCGCCATATTGGCCCCCAGACGCTGTTTGTGTGTTGATTCTGCTGATCCTAGAGCTGTTCTGCTGCTCCTCCCCCAGTCTGACAGAAACGTCCCATCGTGCTCCTTGAATACGAGCAACAATAGACCCTTTTCACTGTGACGTCAGACAAAATGGCGTCAGGGACGAAAATACGGAGTGACTTCAGGTTTAGAACAGCAAAGCTGACGGCTGAACGCTGGTTAACACAATTTTACGTGAAAAATGAAAGACAATTTTTTTTTATGAATGAAACTGTATTTTCATTTCCTGTCTTAGATCATTCACGAATCTAATTACAAATTATATTATTATATATTATGATATTATTCTAATGGTTCTATGTCTCTTAATGCTATTCTCACATTTTAAATGCGGTCAGAACAAAAACTGATGGAAATTCATGTTAAGCAGCTAAGATGTTCATTGCTGCATGTTAACCGCGCATGTTTTGGGGTGTTTTAAGGCGTAATTGTAAAAATAAGAATGCTTTTAATATGAGTATGTTTTTTTTCACGGTTTTTAATGATTTTGATCCTTGTTTCTCTTTATTATCCTGCAGGGATCAGATACGGTTATGATCAACAGCAAAGAGGAGCTACGTCAGAAAACAACAGTTATTAGTTTTTCTTTATTGTCAGACACGTTGAAATTGTCTGACTTTATCTCTGTTTTTAGGGATTTTGTGAAATGTAATCATTAACTCGACAGAAATGATCCTCTGTAGGTCTATACCTCACCCCGTCGTGGAAAGCTAACGTTAGCATTAGCATCAATTAGAGGAAGGAAATCTGACCTTTGTAATCCTTATTTACGTAAAATTGCTTTAAACAGTGTTCAGCTGTTAGCTTTGCTGTTCTAACCCATAGACAGAAGTCACTTTGCACACCCGCCGTTTTGTGTGGGGTCTATGGAGAGCCAAGCTTCATTCTTTGCTTTTCAGTGGTTGAAGACATCAGGAGTCTGTCAGAGGTGGAAAATTCTCCCTGAGAAGGTTAGAGGATGAGAAAAGCTTCAAGCCGATCTGATCGTGTGCATGTTAGAGAAAGGAAGGAAGGATGGAAGGATGAAAGTGGATGAGAGAAGAGGAGGTAGATGAGAAGAGACGGGGGGGGCATGAGGTCACAGCCTGCGCCTGCCTCCATCTGGCCGTGCATACGGCTGCCATGGCGATGGCTCCCGTACAGGGCTCGTTCAGTAAATAAGAGTACGGGTTTCTTTGCTGACGCTCAAACCGTGGCGGTGAGGAACATCGACGGGCTGAGAGTTTAGCCGGCTGGTGACACGGAGGTTCTGCTGATTACTGCACGTCAGAAACAGACGCCAGGAGCAGGCGAGCGCGGATGTGGTGTTTTTCTGCCTGGCTGGAGAGCAGTGGCACACCATTTGTCTTTATCCATACTGTTGATGGAGGCAGCCCGGGGCTCCTCCTCCTCCTCCTCCTCCTCCTCCTCCTCCACCCTCACTCCACTCTTTCTTTTTATTAATGTATTTCAATTTCTGCGATTGTTGCGTGGGAAAATGAGAGTGCTTGTAATCTGTTCCAGTCACATGTCAGGCTGCAGACACACTTCACTCTCGGTGGAGCTGACATTAGCGGAGAATAAATGTTTTTCTGTGATGAAGAGCTCAATGGGATTATTGCAACTGCACAGCCGTCGTTTTTCCTCCTAACACACAAACATTTACAGCCTGAGACATCACAGACCCCCTCGCCCCCCGCCCCCTCATAATAACATTGTGGTGATGTAGAGCATTCATAATGAATCCGTGTTCATTCTTGAAATGACTCAAACGCTGCGATTAGCTTAGCTTCCGTCCTTTCAGCTCTCATCTCGGAGGTGTTTGATCAGAGTGAGCCGCTCTCACTTCCTGTGCTCCAGACGCATTCAGCGCCGATGCGTCCTAAACGGATTAGCCACCCGGCGGCGGCGCTCTCATTGAGCCCGAACAATGCCGATCCTTATTATGGTCCGAGTCCAGCCCGAAACGGGAAGCAGAGCCCCGTGTCCTGCCCTCTGCAGCGGAGAGTCTGCTCCAAGTGTGGGGCAGGCTTCACTAATTAGACTCTAGTCGGGATTAAAAATTAATCCCTGCTCTGTAGTCAGGCAGCCTGCCTTGACATATTAAAGTCTCCCTCCCATGAAAATCATGTTTTTAACATGTCTGTGTGGCATTTTTCTGTAATCAGAAATCATTTATTTTTTCCATTTCTGATTATTTCTCCTTTTAAATCAATCCAAGAGTCTTGGACAGACTCTGTTTTTCATCAATCATCTTCTTTCTGCTGCACATACACTAAACCCTCATCTGGTCCGGCTAGCGTGTCTAGTTCAGGTTCTGGAGAAGAGAAGATGCTATCTTCACATTGACTGCAGTCAAATGAGCCGCCGTTCACATTACTGTGGTCCAATCAGCGTCACTGGATTTTTGGTGTGAGTTTCATCCAATACTTACGGTAGCAGGGCTGAGAACTCTGGAAAATCTCCACCAGACTCCACGGAGCTTCTTGATGTGACCACGGAAATGTGAACGGCGGCTCATTTGATCGCACTTGGAAAGGATTGTCATGTAATGTTTTTATGTAGCAGCGGGGGAGGTTAATGCTAGTTAGACACAGAGCTATCATTGACGGGGGGGGGGGGGGGGGGGGGGGTCCAACTTCAAAGGCCACGCCCCCTCAGTGGAGATTTTGGAAACCGAGGTTTCAGATCAACATGAAAACTGTCTTAAGACCTTTAGGTTAGGGATTTGGTTAAAAACTTCAGTATTATAATTAAAACACTACAGGGAATGTTTTTATAAATTAAAAAAAATTGTCTTTAAATCTGGCATGCTCAGAATACTGGAACAAAATGGGACGACTTTACAGCATCTTATTATTCCTCTGCTTGAAGTGCATGAGTCCCCCTGTGACGGATTTACTGAGAGCGTGCACTCAAGCAACAGTCAGACAAGCTCTGAAACAAGAGCAAAACACAAAAAAGATGTTTTCTAGAACACTGACGGTGTGTTTTTTGTCTATTTTGTCATGAACAAAGGCTCATGGGATTGCCTTTGACGTTGGTTTCCTGAGACGTGAGCAGCAGTTCAGGGTTGACTACAGCAGAGCTTTCCTCTCAGATGTTCAGGTTCTCCCAAAAAGACATTCCCTGGAGGCCCCGGTCCGTCCTGCGACCTTCGCCTCCATGGACTCAGACCCTAGCTGCTGTTGTTTGGCTTTGAGTGGATCTTGTTCAGCGCTGAAGACCTTCTGCAGCTCAGTAATCTGCAGGAGAGCGGCCTGGCAGCCTGCAGCGCGGGGCCGACGGCAGATAATCTCTCACGTGCGCAGCGGCCGGCCGCGCGCCGGTCTTTGGGTCACGCTGACCACGGCGGGCTGCGGTTGGGGCAGTTGTACTGCTGCACGTGGAGGCAGACAAACCAGGACACTGCCAGAGGCTATTGTGGCCCAGAGAGAGGAACTCAAAGGTGCCAGGAGCGATGTGGGACAGCAGCCCTGTGGGGATTGTCTATGATCATGTACAGCCTTCAGAGGATTACAGATAAAGCTTTTGGGACCCTGCTGAGAGAAACGAGCCTCTGCAGAAGTGGACGTGTGCAAGGTGCACCTCCAGCAGCTCCAGTGATGACCCAAAGGACTGCTCTGTTAGTGGAGAGCGGACACTGACACAGCAGCTGCTGCATAAATATGCGTCCGGCCTTATCATGGGGTCACGGCTCAGATGATGATCGGTCCTATTGATTGGCCAGTAGAGCATGACTCAGTGTTTGGGCTGCAGTTGCAAGCCACTTCTCAGAGCTTGAACACTAGCAAAACTCTCCAAAAGAGTCATGTTTTCAATGTTTTTTAGCTCAGTCTACACAAGGGCTGGAAAACTCTGGTTACCTCATGATGCGATACATGGCTCACAATATCGATATCGACAATACTGTGATCATTGGAAAGAAAATCATTTTTAATAACTAAATAGATGAACACATGTTTTTTTAGAAAATATTATTGTTGACCTTGAACACAATATTAATAAACAACTTGTAATTAATTCTGTGCAACAAATAATATATAGTTTTGTACGAATCAGTAATACTGTCTTTGACGAGCATTGACACCAACGGAACTAGAATTATCTGTAAAATTCAGAGTTAACAATAGTAAACATTTAACAGCAGTGCCACTATTTAGTGTAGAATTATTGTAAACAGAACAAAAATGAAATAATTCAAGTAGCTGCCAGACACATCGGTGCACCGCGCTCTGTACCTCCAAAGGAACGTCTCACCAAAGGAGGATGAATTTAACATTTTACAGCCTCTTCAAACAAAAATAAAAGATTGATACTTGGAGAGAACCTATCAAGAATCAATCGTAAGACTAAATATCACGATATCGATATTTTGACGCACCACTTGTCTAAACATGGCCTAAAACACCCTCACAAAATATGAGCACGCTCAAGTTTGTTTTAAGCATTTTTTTTTTAAAACTAAGATAGTAAACTTTTTGTTTACTTTATAGATTCTTATTAGAGATGAACTTCATAAGTTCATGTTAAGTTTGGAATATACTTAAAGTTTAAATGTATTTATCACTGTATATTAACATTGTCTTACTCAGATTTTAAAGTGGAATAGATGTATACGTGGTATATTGATAATAAATTAAAAAAAATTATATAATCAGTACTTATAAACTTATGAATCAAAGACAAACCTCAAAAGCTACATGAAATATACTTCAGTATACTTTCATAAACTTACAGTTTATTGCCAGAAAACTAATACTATACTAGAAAGGTTACTTTAAGTATACATCTAAGTATACTTTTTTAAAAGTACCAAAGGTAGGCCAATTAAGTCCCAAAAAGTACTTGTTACTACGGCGATATGGCATTTTTTAAATCTTGATATAGTTTTTTCGATGTTGTGCGATAACGATATATATCACGATATAAACCAAAGAACTATATTTGTTCAATCTGAACAGCTCAAAACAGAAATGTATAATCATCAGTAGTTGTTTATATATTATATATATATATATATATATATATATATATATATATATATATTATATATACATATATATATTCAGCTGAACTGAAAATCAAGGCAGAAGCTTTCAAGTTTCAAAAGAGAACATAAATAAAGTAGACCACTAAACTGTTTCTTCAGTTCCAATAAAAACAAGGAAACAATTCTACAAATAAATTCTACTGTTTTCATGTTTTACAGAACAAACATAAATTTATAACAGAAATGTACACAGAAATATCTTAGGCGTTTTACCTTTTGAACTTTTTCTAGTATTTTTTTTTTTATTCAATTGCAAAAAAGTAATTTATAAAAGGTATAAACATGTTTCTGTTGTCATCTAACTGTTAACTCAAATTCAAACACACTTAGAAAAAGGTTGCAGTTGTTATGTCAGTAAAATACTGTCCAACTGTAAACTGGTCCATGTTTACATACAGGCGGCACACGGAGCCGCTAGTTAGCATTAGCATCATGCTAATCCTACATGGCGGTCACCAAATCAACACTTTTTATCAAACTCTCTCTATTTACTAGAATTCCAGCCGGTTTGTCAAAATAAAAGTCTATCGCAATAGACTTATTCCTTTCCCTACGTTTTATCGCGATATCTATCAATATCGTTGTATCGCCTAGTTCTAGTTGTTACTAAGCTGACAGTATACTTGGTACACACCTTTCTATATTTAAGTATACTTTAAAAGATATACTTGACGTATACTTCTTTTCGGTAGCTGATCTGCTTTGTAAAATACGCCTTTCCTTTACTGTCCCTTTAACCATGGCCTCTCCATGCAGGGATTACCCTCACAGCAGGCGGATCCAGTCAACACACCAGCACATCCTCTGATTAACACTCCTCTAGTTCACCATTAACTGGATTACTCCGTCTTTCTGTCGCTCTCTCCTCTCCCGCTCTATGTATCTATCTATCTATCATGCTGTCAGTTTCCACCCAGTTAAAGCTAGCTCTATGTGTCTGGCATGTTCAGCACTGATATTCTAATGTATTTTTTTTTTTATCTAAGCCTCTGCAAACTTGTAGCAGCTTTCTTCTTCTGTGTTTTTGCAGAGCTCTGATGTATTTATAAATCATGTTTTTGTGTCTGTCTTTAAGAGAGTTATACTGTTAGATGAAGATAATGCAAAACTGCTGAGTCTACAAGCACCAAAGAGACCTTATGAGGCTGAATATAATGATGTTTGTATTTTATTGTTGAGCATTTAGCGAAATCTGTTTGTGTTAACGCACAAGCCTGTCTCAACTCCTGCAACTAGTCCATCCTTGCAAACCTCATTTCTAGACATTGAAGATGTTTTACCAGGTTTGAAGCTGTTTTAACTTATTTATGCTCCACATCTTTCCAAACTTTTCAATCAAAATCACACACGTTTGGCTCATTGAGAGCTATAGGGTCTAGAAATAAAGAAAATGACTTTAAAGTCAGTCAAAATTATTTTGCATCAAACTCTTGACGATAGAAAAACTCTTTTCTAGTAGACAGAAGTAGATTAGCGACACGCCTTTAAATATATTCATGAGCTGTTTTGAATTTTTTACAGTATTTCAAAAATATTGAGTTTAGCTGATATTTTAGCAACAGGCTAACATTTCTGGCTAATTTAGATTACTGAGGAATTTCAGGCAATTTTGGAATTTAGCTAATTTTTAAGTAATGTATTAGCTTTGTTGGCTAAATTAGTATCTACTGAGGTTTTTTATGCTAATTTAGAGTTTATTTTATTAACATGCTAATGTTTTTTGCTAATCTTTTTTAGGCTTTTATAGAGTTTAACCTTTATTTTAGCAACATGTTTATGTTTTGAATAATTTAGTTTACTGAAGAATTTAGACTATTTTTGAGTTTAGCTGCGATTTAAGCAGTATGCTAGCTTTTTTGGCTAATTTGTTACCTACTAAGGTTTTTTGGACTAATTTTGAGCTCATATTTAGATAACGTGCTAAATATTTTTTCCAAATTGGCACATGTCAGGGATTTTCAAGCAATTTTGCTGCAAATTTTTCAGAAATGTAGGTCAAGTTCAGCGCTCATTCATAGTTCCTTAAATAATTTTCAAATCTTTTAGCTAATATTATGCAAATATCTTTTGCATTTAAACTAAACTAAATTTTATCAGCATTTTCAGCAGCGGTTACTTTCAGAAAAAGGCATTCACACTAGCATCTATCCACTCATTAATAATATCTTCTTTCTATATATTTCTTCCCTTTAATAAAAAATATCAAGATTTTAACATTTTTGTTAAAAAGAAACAAACTATCTTGTATCGCCAGAAAGTTAATTGAATCTTTTATGTATCGTTCTATGAACCTTGTATCAAGACTGCGTGAGACGGAAAGATAAACACGTCTAAAAATGAGTCATTTTCATTTATTCCAGTTGGTTTTTTTGTCACTGTAATCAAAACAAACTAGGATTAGGTTAATAAAAACTCAAAAAATACAAGCCTTCTTCTTGAAACTGGCAAAAAATCCGTAATAATTGGACTGTTTAACATTCAATTTGAAGTAATTCAATCTAACAGTTCTTTTTAGCTTATTTTCCCTTTTTCATTGTTTGTGTGGAACTCTTTGTTTCCAGATTTCTTGTTGAGCAAACACGACCTGGTGCATGGACGGATCACTTCACAACTTTCTAGTGATTTTCTTCTCTTCCTATTTTTAGGCCACGTCTTTTCACAGTGAACCTGACTGTCTGCGCATCCCCACCTTCATTAGTGTTCCAAGAATACACCCACCAGTCTCCAGAAACCCTTTCACACAGACGCTCTTGATGTAATCCACGCATCCTTTGTTGACAGCCTGCAGGCTAGCTGAAGGCTAACCGTGTTGCCTTCTCTCCTGTGTTTGGATAGTCAGAGGATGAGAAAGCTGGCTGGTGCAGTCAGACCGAGAATAGAGCTCACATATGGGCCAGATACAGGTTAGACCCCTGAGGGAAGCTGATGACTTATTATTAGGCTGCGTCCAAAACATCAGACCTCATTTCTCAATCCTGATATCTGGCATCCAATCGTCACGTCTTTGGGGGGAGTTTATGCTGTCTTGGAAGTGTGGCCCAACACGGATGTCCGCGGCAGCCGGGGAGCGCAGAGTATTTAGGTTAGGAAGGATAATCCACTCACCCCTAAAGAGGATTGCAAAATCTCATGGGCTTTGATGAGTTGTGATCTGGTGTTTATATCACATCACAAGAGCAGAGCTGATTGTGACACAGCCGGGCTGTCTTCAGCATCAGGGTGGGAGGAGGAAGAGGAGAGCCGTGAAGGATGAGCGCGTCTCCTCTCTCTTTATCTTACCACAGATCCTCGGCTTTAGAGAGATGATGTGATAACTGAGGCTGCCTGAGACGAGGCTGCAGCCGTGCTAATGAGCCCCCTGTAAACTGGGTGATCATCCCCTGAAAGGAAAAAAACCCACACATTAGATTAGCTTTGCCTGAGCTCTTAAAGTTCAATCTTTATGCATGAAAGCATGCTTGATCAGAAGAGAGGAGAAAGAAGACTGGAAGGAGAAAAAATGCTTCTTCACCTCTCGTGTTCAGACCTAATTGGTGGGTTTTCTTTGAGTTTATAAGGCTGCAGGGCCACCCGGGAGGTGAGATGAGGCCGTTTTTCTGTCCTGCTTCAGACTCCTGGAAAACGACATCCTGAAGCCAGAAGATTAAACCCTAAACTTTCCTTTTTCAAACCTTCATTCATGAGTTTGCAGCACTGGATTTGGGTGGTCTGCCAGACATGAATGGAGCTTTCCACCGGCCACCGACTCACTGTGGTTTCTATCCTGTGCTGGTGAACAGGGGAATGTGGGAAATGTTTTCGTTTGCACAGTCAGCAGTGTTTCAGACAGCATCAGAAATGTAAGGAGGAGAATAAGCAAGGACCGGGTTGATAAAATCGATTCATCGATCTGAATCCATCTTAGCTTAAAGGGACAATACCAGGAAATTCTGCACGGTGTGTGAAATAATTTCCCTAAAATTGAACAAAAAACTTCAATTTTTTTTGTCTTAAATCAAGTTTTTCTTTTGTCAAGAATGTGAAGGAAAGAGATTTTGACTCATTTTAATAATATTTTCCCTATTTCTAGATTCTAGCTCTTAATAAGACAAATAATTCTCGACTGTGTTGATTTGGAGAAAAGCTAATTAGAAAATTAAGACAACATCAAAATGTTTTAAATGTCTTAAAAGCAAGCTGCAAGTATTACACAGTTTTCAGTGCAGTGAGAGAATTTGAATGTAAATGCTTTTTTTTTCATTTCAAAAGAACCTCAGTTCTAGAAAACAAACTGAGTCAAAGCTTTGAGTACTTAGAAATCCTTTAGCATTAGCATTAGCATTAGCGCACCATTAGCGTGGTATCCGCCACGTTTCCAGTGCCACCCCAGGAAAGCAAAGCGAACCGTTCTGTGAGGTGTTCCAACGTGTTTCACTTTAATTCTCCTAATTGACATTGAGTGACTTAAGGAAAGCCTCTGCTCTCTGCCGCTGATTGAAATATTGCTCCATCCAACCACTTCACTCAGTTAAGTGGTGTGTTGCTGCATAGACATACTTCCCGGCGTTCCATTTACTTACGCAGAGGTTGTGAATGTCTTCTGGACGTCCACTCGCCGCTCCGGCAGCTTGCCTTGTGTCTTCACCAGGCTAATCAATAGCTCTGTGCACCAGCCTGTAGGAGTGGGACTCCTTGTAACTACAAGTAAGATTTAGAAGCCTCTCAGAGGTGAAAGGATTTTCCCTGCGAGGTGTAAATGGAGAGTGTGACCCAGTCAGACCGTCGTGTCATTGAGACAGAATGCTGCTCTGAGGGCCTCATACCTGCCCGCTCTTTTTGGACCGAAGATCCTAATGGATGCATCTCTCTGCTCTTTTTTTGAACAGAGCCAGCATGGAAGCAGAGTCTGGATTTGATCCAGCTCATTAAAACCAAGTTAATGTTTGTGCTGATGGCTCCGCAGAGACGAGCCAGAGCTATTTCTGCCTCAGATGAAGCCTTTATGTATTACAGATGGAGCAACGACAATACAACAGGGATGTCTTTGATTTAAACACTCACAGTTCAGTTCTGCTATTGTAGGAATCGTTCTAGCTTCAGCAGAGTGTCTGAGCGCAACTGAAAACGTATTTGTTTTTGAAACATGTGGAGCAAAGTTAATCAATTATGTTTGAGAAAATGAACGAATGATTTCTGCTTCATGCTCAGACGTCACTCTCCATCCTGTTTCTTTCATTCAATCATGTGTCAGGAACATGCACGCTCTGTGGAGAAGACCTCCCCGTGAGATTTCAGAGCCACTCAAGAAGATGTAGCAAAGAAGAGTGCCCCTCTTATGCGGTTCATCCCTCTGCTGTGTGACTTTGAGCAGTAGCAGTTTGTTGCGTAGGCTGTGTGGTATCTGAGGGAGCTGCTGTTTGAGCGTTAAGGTCAGATAAACTGTCCCTGTGTGAGGCCGAGCCACAGCAGGACGTCGAGCAGGGAAGAGCTCCCTTAAAGTGGTCCGAGTCTTTTTACAAATAAGAACGAAGTTAAAGCCACAGACGAAACAGGATTCTTGTACCGTCACCCCTCCAGGGAAAAAATAAAAACAAGACAAAACCCACCCTCACACCAATGCCACTGTCTGAAAAAGAAGGAACGCCGTAACTGCTTGGAACATGTTGCAATAAGTATTTAATTATTTCAAAACTTAAAAAAATAGAAAAGTTGCATGGTGATGCAAATTGCTGAAGGGATTTACTAAAAATGCAAAAGCAATTTGCAAAATGTTAAATTTGCTAAAAAAAAAAAAAAAAAAAGAAAAAGAAAGAAAATTTAGTTAAAGAACTATGAAAGAACGCTGAAGTTGATCTAAATTTCCTAATGAAATTGTTGTAAAATTGCTTAAAAATCTCTAATGCATGTCACTTTTGGCAAAAATATTTAGTGTAGCTAAAAAAGCTAGCATCTTTCTTAAATACTAGCTTAACTCCAAAATAGTCTAAAATTTCTCAGTAAACTGAATCAGATAAAAAGCCTAGCCTGTTGCTAAAATAGAAGCTAAACTCTAAATTAGCCTATTAAAGCCTCAGCAGATTACAAATTAGCCAAAAAAGCTAGAATGTTGTTAAAATAATAGCTGAACTCCAAATTAAAAAAAAGGGAGAACCTCAGTAGACAGCAGATTAGCCAAAAAAAAGCTAGCACATTTCTTAAATACTAGCTAAACTCCAAAATAGCTTAAAATTCCTCAGTAAACTAAATTAGTCATAAACGTTAGCCTGTTGCTAAAATAGAAGCAAAACTCTAAATTGGCCAATTAAAACCTCAGTAGATGAAGAAATAGTAAAAATATTAGCATGTTGCTAATATCAGCTAAACTCCAAATTAGCAAATAAAAAACCACAGTACATGCCACATTAGCCAAAAAGCTAGCACACTGCTTGAATACTAACTAAACTCCAACACAGGATAAAATTCCTCAGTAAACTAAATTAGCTAATAGCATTAACATATTGCTAAAATATTAGCTGAACTCTAAATTAGCATAAAAAAACCTCAGTAGAGCCAAAAAGCTAGCTCGTTACTAAATAAATACTAGATAAACTCCAAATTAGCATAAAATTCCTTAGTAAACAAAATTAGCAAAAAAACATTTTTTTTTTTTTTTATGTTAGCTAAACTCTAAATTATCCTAAAAAAAATATTAGCATTAAAAAACTAACGGCTCTTTTCTCCTTCAGAATCTACCGGAACGACGTTGGTCGTGTTAACGGTTGATGTTAAAGATTTTGTGTCTAAGCGTCACCGCCGAAGCCTCAGGTGTTTAAGGGGTCCCGCTAACACCAGCGCCCTGCGTTTCCTCCCCAGGTGCAAGGGGGCTTCCCACTATGGACTCTCGGCTGACAGGAAGCGGCGCTCACAGGAGGGCGACTGCACCGACAGCACGTCGGAGCTCACCGTCGCCACGCTGCCCAACGACAGCGCCACCTCCGCCGCCGTGGCGCTGCTGGCGGACGATCCCGGGCTGGTCAACCCCGCCTTCGACCCCAGCATGGAGGACAACAGCCAGTCCGGCAGCATGACCAGCCTGGCCCCCCGCTGCAGCACCAAGAAGAGTGAGTGGATGTTTGCGTTGCTTCTGACACCGCAGCTCCAGAGGGCGAAGGCGTGTGATCTCTGCTCCATTCAAACATGCAAAGACAAATGCAGTTAACACAGCCTTTGTTCAACTTAATGGTCTCTGATAGAAATCCTATGAACTGATTAGGCCCCCCCCCCCCCAACGATCCATAAAACCTTTCAGTGGAAAACAGCTCAGGAGCAGGCAGGAAAAGTCAGAGAACAGAGTGGCTGAGAGAGCACCCCGCTCAGCCTGAATGACAGACAGATGGATGTTTCTGATGGGACGAGAGGATCGCTCTGCTCCTCTGAAATGCAAAAGCAGGCAGGCAGGCAGTAAAGTTGCTCTCTGGCCCTGTGATGAAAGGAGCGGCTGGGGCACCGAATGCCGCTGCAGCAGCACTTTAGGCACAGCCGGCTGAGTACCCACCACCACTACTGCGACTGCTGAACAAGCTGTCAGCCCCCAGCAACCGCTGGCGCTTTTTAAAGAATAATGTGGCTGTCAGGAGCCCTCGCATCTCCCCGGCCCTGCGGAGGGAGGGCCGGGCTCTGCAGAGGCTCGCTGCCCCACACTCAGAGAATTCAAGATGCAGCAAATGCCTCGCTGCTGCAGCCGGCTGTGGCCTCCGAGCTGAGCTGGAGTCTCTCAGGGTAGGCCTGTTTTTGGACGTGGTCCACTGTGGGTTACATCACTGCTGCAGTTACATAACCACAAGAAAACGCCGCACCTGGATTGCATGTTCTAAGAAAGCAAAGGCCTGTTGACTGCAGTTCATTTATCCACAGAGAGACCTCATCAAACTCACTGAAAACTAACAGAAAAACCAGTTCAATCAGTTTTACAGCTGCAGACTTTCAAAACAAGGTTTCCGTACAGTGTGTACTCTTTAAAATATGTCAAAGGTCATTTATCTTTCAAGTTATGTTTCTAATTACAGAACTCACTCACTAAGGCAGAAAACAGCAACTTTTAACAATAAAAGGTCTAGTTTCTTACAGACCAACGAGAGCCCCATGTTATTGTTTTAAAATGTACTTTTTGACAAAAAAAGCATTTATTCATAGATCTGATTTTTAAATATTACAATAATTAAATTACAACAGTTTCTATATGTTTTTGTGTATAAAATAGTTGTAGCTTCTCCTTTTGACAGCAGCAAACACTAGTTCCTTTCAAAATAAAACCTACCCAGTGTCACAAAATAGTCCTCCAGCTGCTGCAGCTTTACTTATATTTAAGATGCAAGACAGTCCAGCATGATCATTCTTTATCAGTAGGATTTTGGTGTTCTTAGGTCGAGGGCCGAACAGAATAAACATCTATTGAATACTCTAAAACTACATACATGAAGCGGAATTGGTAGCTAAAAACGCCAAAGCTGACAGGCAGCTAAAATATGAGCTAAATGCCAAATTAACATAAAAAAAAACTTAGGTTTACCAAGAACAGCTAGACTAAACTTCAAAATATCATAAAAAACTGAAAAGGCCTAAATTAGCCAAAACAACTAGCATGTAAATATTAGCCTAACTCCATAACAGCATAAAAAACTTTTTTTAAAAAAGCCTAAATTAGCCAAAACAGCTAGCATGTAGCTGAAATATTAACTAAACTCCAAAAGAGACTAAAAAACTTTTAGTGAATGCCAAAATATAAAAAATTAATTAAAAAAAGCTAGCAGAATGCCAATTTTTAAAACTTTAAAACTGTAACTTTTTGACATATTTATGAATAATAAAAAGGCTGGACTATTATTCCAGAATAAATCAAGAAAACCTTAAATAACTTTTAATGTTTTACTCTCCATAAAAATATATATTTTGTCAAAATGATACAAGTTAGAAATTAGTGCAAGATAGCATCGGGTCATTAATTACAATAAAATAAAATGATCTGGAGGGCCGGATAGAATTGCCCGGTGAGCCAGATCCGGCCCCCGGGCCTTGACTTTGACACGTGTCCTTGATAGAAACAGATTTTTTTTTAAATTTTTATTAAAAACGGTGGAACTTTAAAAGAAAAACAAAAAAATGAAAGGATGAAAAACTTTTCTAACATAAATTAAAATGCTTGTGTTAAATCTGTGGACTCTCTAACCTCAAAACCCATGAGCATTTCAACCTGGACGCTCTTTTTTTGTGGGGGGAGAAACAAAACCCAGACATGTCCGGGCAAGTTCAGAGGGAGACCCCCTATAAAAGACCTTCTTCTCTCCTTCTCTTCTTTGCAGTCAGAAGCTTCGATCGCTCTTCAGTGAGGAGCCGCTCCTTTAAGAGGCTAAACCGGGCCTTAAGCGTCCTGCGAAAGACCAAGACCGGCACTCCGGTCAGCAACGAGACATCAGAGGAGAGAGACAACGCCCGGAACTCCAGCGTCCCACCAGAAGGTTCGGATCAAAGCTTTGATTTCCTCTTTCACCTTGACTCCGGGCCGTCCCTGAAGATGCTTGTATTTCCAAATATGTATATTTGTTCCCTCAGCTGCAGGCGGAAGGTGACACAGCTCAGTGTAACAGCAGCATATGTTTCTTTAATAATTCAGCGGCAAATTACACAACTCCACTGGTGCATTTCTCTGCACTGATCACGGGATGCTGCCTGAGGCTGGATAGAGAAGGGATGCTAGAGGTCACAAACAACCACCCGGACAAACGATACCCTCTTTTTATTACTCATTTTACACAGCAGGACGTTCTTGGCATATGTTAGCTCATACACAAGATTTGTCATCTGAAAGTGGAGGATGATGGGTGGAAGAGGAGGAATGTGATGTTGTGTAAGAAGGAATGAGAGGAGAGCTGATGGTTCTCTGAAGAGGCTGACAAGACAGATTCAATATTCATGCTCTGCTGCTGGAGAGAGAAAGACTGTCTTTTGGAGTGAGGATGTGGACTTTTAGACAGTATGAAGAAAGAAAAATACTGGTTTTAAAAGGCAACAAGAGTGAAAATCTGAAAATGGACAACATGGAATAAAAAGGTTTGAATGAGTGTGAGACGAGTTCCCAGAAGAGCTGCTGGTCTCCATCCTTGTGCTTTCACGCGTTTGCTGCAATGAAGGCAAAATATTGACTTTGGAATTTAGTAAGCCACAAATCACAAAAGAGGGAGAGATCCTTCAATGCAAAGAAAAAAAAAACCTCTTCAGGGACTGAGAAATGTGTTTGTGTAAAGCCAGGAGAGATTCTTCCCTCTGTAAAAGAAGAGCATGTGTGTCCATTCATTGGCCTGCAGAGAGGTCCAGGTTTATGTTGGGGCTTTAGAGTGGAAGTGAATGTGCCTCAAGGTTGCAGCTAAATCTTTCATTTAATGCATGAATGTGATTCAAACTGAGAATTAAATCCTCCCACATTTGTAATATTCTGTCTATTTTTACTTTAAAGACCCACTCCAATCATCTTTTGATCTATTCTCAAAATGTTCGCAGAAGACTTTGGAATATGATTATTTTGTTTTTGCAAAAATCTGTGAGGTTTTCTAGGATATAGTTTCTACAGAGCGGCAGAACTTCATTAGAGATGTGCAACACAAATTACAAGCTCAGCCAGATATCAACTCAGAAGAGAAAAACAAAGGTTCACTATTTGTCTCATTCACTTTTCTAATGCATCAGAATGGAGCAGAGTAGGGAGCTCCTGACCCATGGTGCATGACACAGCTCACATAAATGTAAAAGCCGAAGCACGTCGACAATAGTCGAAGTACGTCGACAAAAGCCGAAGTACGTCGACAAAAGCCGAAGCACGTCGACAAAAGCCGGCGCACAATGACAAAAGCCAAAGTACGTCGACAAAAGCCGAAGCACGTCGACAAAAGCCGAAGCACGTCGACAAAAGCTGAAGCACGTCGACAAAAGCCGAAGCACGTCGACAAAAGCCGAAGCACGTCGACAAAAGCCGAAGTACGTCGACAAAAGCCGAAGCACGTCGACAAAAGCCGAAGTACGTCGACAAAAGCCGAAGCACAATGACAAAAGCTGAAGCATGTCGACAATAGCCGAAGCACGTCGACAATAGCCGAAGTACGTCAACAAAAGCCGAAGTACGTCGACAAAAGCCGAAGTACGTCGACAAAAGCCGAAGCACAATGACAAAAGCTGAAGCATGTCGACAAAACCGAAGCACGTCAACAAAAGCAGAAGCATGTCAAAAAAAGCTGAAGCACGTCGACAATAGCCGAAGTATGTCCACAAAAGCCTAAGCACAATGGCAAAAGCCGAAGCATGTCGACAAAACCGAAGCACGTCGACAAAAGCAGAAGCACGTCGACAAAAGCAGAAGCATGTCGACAAAAGCAGAAGCACGTTGACAAAAGCCGAAGCACGTTGACAAAAGCCGAAGCACGTCCACAAAAGCAGAAGCACGTCGACAAAAGCAGAAGCACGTCGACAAAAGCAGAAGCACGTTGACAAAAGCCGAAGCACGTTGACAAAAGCCGAAGCACGTCGACAAAAGCAGAAGCACGTCGACAAAAGCAGAAGCACGTCGACAAAAGCAGAAGCATGTCGACAAAAGCAGAAGCACGTTGACAAAAGCCAAAGCACGTTGACAAAAGCCGAAGCACGTCCACAAAAGCAGAAGCACGTCGACAAAAGCAGAAGCACGTCGACAAAAGCAGAAGCACGTTGACAAAAGCCGAAGCACGTTGACAAAAGCCGAAGCACGTCGACAAAAGCAGAAGCACGTCGACAAAAGCAGAAGCACGTCGACAAAAGCAGAAGCACGTTGACAAAAGCCGAAGCACGTCGACAAAAGCAGAAGCACGTCGACAAAAGCAGAAGCACGTCGACAAAAGCAGAAGCACGTTGACAAAAGCCGAAGCACGTTGACCATAGCCGAAGCACGTCCACAAAAGCCGAAGCACGTCGACAAAAGCAGAAGCACGTCGACAAAAGCCGAAGCATGTCGACAGAAGCCGAAGCACGTCGACAATAGCCGAAGCACGTCGACAAAAGCCAAAGCACAATGACAGAAGTCAAAGGATGATGGGAAAAGCTGAAGCATAACAACAAAAGCCACAACACAACTATTTATTTACAAAAGAAAAAAAAAAGTCACAACACAACAACAGAGGCCAAATCGGAAGGTTGAGGCTTTTGTAACTTGGCAGCCATAACATTTAACATAATTGTGAATAATAAAAAGGCAGGAATATTGTTCCAGAATAAATCAACTTAAACTTTAAATAACTTTCAATATTTTACTCTCCATAAAAAAAATGTCAAAATGATACAAGTTGGAAATGAGTGCAAGATAACATCGGGCCATTAATAACAATAAAATAAAAAGATCCGGAGGGCCGGATAGAATTGCCCGGAGGGCCGGATCCGGCCCCTGAGCCTTGACTTTGACACATTTGATACAGATGAACTACAAGTCTCATTTACTAACTTTTTTGATTGTTTAATTAAATTATATTCCATACTTAAATGAGAAAGAAAGGAAAAGGGGGTATCAGAGTTATAACATTAGGAAATGTCATGTTTAACTTCTTCAAGGTGTATTTTATTTTGAAAGAGACTAATATGAGATGCTTTCAAAAAAACAAATAAATAAAGCTAAATAGAGAGAAAAAGGACACTGTTATAATGAATTATTAATATTTAAAGTTGTAAATAAAAGGTTCAATGATTGCAAAAATAATAAATGAAGTGTTTTTGCTAAACGGTGAAGAAAGGTTCTCATTGGTTTTTGGGTAGTAAGAAACGGATGAATCTTTTAGGGTTAAAGGTTGCAGACCTCTGGTTTAGGATAATTAACAGAGGACATTTTCTCTCTTGCACCATACAAGTTTGTTTAGTTGCCTGGGGGGGGCAGCAACATCTGGTTCCACCACTGAAAGACCCCCACAGTCTGCCACCCTGATCTCTCATCTCCAGTTGAATCTTGGTGATCTACTAAAGTCAGTCTTTGACTCTCCTTCAGTGCTGGCTCTTCCTCAGCTGCATCACCTCATCCCAGACGGGGAGCTCACCACCATCAAAATCACACGCTCCGACCCCTCAGACCCTTTGGCCATCAGCGTGGTTGGTGGAAACGAGACTCCTCTGGTCCGCATCTTGATCCAAGACATCTACAGAGAGGGCGTCATCGCCCGGGATGGCCGCCTGCTGCCTGGGGACATGATCCTGAAGGTAAGAGAGTTTCCTCAGATAGTTAGACGGTGAAAGCTGAGGACTTCTTCTACAACAGCCTTCTGGTTTCTGCTTCAGGTGAACGGCATCGACATCAGCAACGTCGCTCACTGCTTTGCCGTGTCGATCCTGAAACAGCCGTGCCAACTTCTGCGGCTGACCGTGCTCAGAGAACAGCGCCACCATTACCGTTCCCACTCACACAGCCACCCACACGGCCACGAGGTCCCCGGCGGTCACCTATCCCACGGCCCACCTCCCCCGATGAGAGACGACGGCATCCACGTGGTTCTGAGCAAGAGCGCGCCGCACGAACAGCTGGGCATTAAGCTGGTGCGGCGGCCAGATGAGCACGGCGTCTTTATCTTTCATCTGCTGGAGGGCGGCTTGGCGGCACGTGACGGACAGTTGTGTATAGGCGACCGCGTGCTGGCCATCAACGGGCACGACCTGCGTTACGGGGCCCCGGAGCACGCTGCCCTGCTTATTCAGGTCAGTGGAAAAGAGGAAAAGCGTCAGACATTAGTGTCTCAGAGAAAACAAATTTGGCCAAAAACTGCTGCAGACCGCAAACGACAGCGTTCTGTTCTTCGCTGCATCCCTGAGCTATTAAAGATAATTGTGGTGATTCAAACTAATTGTGTTGTGCGTCTGTGTCTGCACCCGCTGCAGTGAACAGAGCTTAATGGTGGTGGCTCCCATGGAGCGGGCCATGTGGCGGCCTCTGGTTCCTGGTTGATGCCAGTCAGTGATGGCGTGTGTTTGGTTAATTGTGGGTAATTGCCGCGTGGCTGCTACTAAGTGTGCAGCTTCTCTGGGCTCCGAGTTCCTGTTGGAGCGGCCTGTCTGGGTCTCCGTGGAGCCACAGTGGTCTGTCAGCATTCACTTTCAGTCAGAGATTAGGAAGAAATTAAATTAGTTCAATTAGAACAATAATGGTCTGACTAATTCGGGACCCAGCGCTGTGTTAGACAGACCAGCACAATTGTCCATAGAATGAGAGAGCATAGAAGGGCTGCAGCCGTCACAATGTGGGACACTTGATGTGAATGTGTGAATGGAACGAGATGATGAATGACAGAGAGAAGAGGTGAATGTCAAAACACATTCCCTCACGAGAAAACTCTGTCTTTTCATCTTTCAGGCGAGTGACCAGCGTGTCCATTTTACAGTGTCTCGTCAAATCTGCCTCCCAACTCCAGACATACCCCAAGAAGCTCCATGGGGCATGGATGGCCCCCCACCATACTCCCCTGTGGATATGGAGCAAACCCTACTGGTAAGAAGCACCTGAGGGCAGACACACCAGTAACACCGTATGGGGAAGGCAGCTTTGTTCCATCAACACCAACAGAAAGATTCCTTTTGAGGCAAATCATCAGTAGGGTCGGGCACCGAAAGGTCTATTTGTGTTAGGACATGTCAATCATTTCTACTCTGTGTAGCCAATCCTTCTGCCTTTACTGCGACAGTGGGCGGAGTCATATAAGACCGCTGATGAGAGCGGCTGGCTGCATTTCACAGCGTCGAATCAGCCAATCAAGAACTCAGCTTTGGGCCCGTGATGTTTTCAGTGGCCTGATCAGTGGGTAAAACACTAATGCAATACAAGCGTATTTGTCCTGTCGCAGCGTGGCGGTGCTCTGGCTGCAGCCAGCCTCCCAGACTTTTGGAGCTCGCTCGCTCAATATGCCGGCAGACAGACAGCCGCTGCCGGGAGAGGGGGCAGCCTGCTCGGGTGTCTTGAACTGTGATATTTCTCTTATTTACATAGAGACAATCATTTAAAAAGGTCCACTATTTTTCCCCTCTCCTGGGTTAATGCGGGATAGCCTTCAAACTCAGTCACAGAGACACAGAAACACCCCAGAAGCGGCTGTCATCCAGACACCTTCCCTGAGTGAGATGAAAACCCCGGTAATGAAGAAATCTTTGAAGGATTTTTTTCCTTTTTTTGTAGATTTTTGTAGAACTCCTCACAATAAATAAACCTGGTTAACATTATCAGTGTCTACCATTTGTTGGAAGTGTGACAGACACGGACACCTGCACGCAGTTGCGGCGTCCAGCTCAGGATCACACGGCAAGCAGCAAATTCGCAGAAGAGTGGATTGGAGAAGAGTGGTGGAACAGCCAGCACGTCGAAAACCAACAACACCCAAAACATCCATTTTTGATGCAGAGGTCTTAACCATGCATCAATATGTGACATCCTAGGAATGAAAATGGGTTGATTTGGAAAGATGGGCATTATTTTCTATTGCTGAAATATCAAAACTGGCACAGAATAGCTTTGACACCAGAACCGAATAAAAGCCAATCATCACCCAACCCTACTCATCAGTGGACTTATTCCATTAAAGCTGAGAGTGTCATTCAACCAGTCCAGCAGAAGAGCAGGCTCCTCCCACACTGCAGTCAAAACCATAAACTGCTTTTCCTCTGTCTGCACACTCTACAGCGATCATACATTGATCTGATTCTTACCTTAGTTTGTGGTTGATGATCCGAATCTTAGTCGATCTTTGTTTGTTTTGAACGATCCGATTGGCTCTAATTCACTGACTTATCTTATGGATCCAGAACATCTATATCCCAAACTTCCACCAGTGTGACTCAGAAACAAATACCTGTACGTATATACATATATACACACATATAATGTGTATATACATATTCGAAAGTTTTTAAAGATAAGTGGCAATACATATATTAGTAGTTCACAGCCATAAAATCCCAATATTAGCAGGAAACATAAGTATGCCGTCTATAAAATAACTATAATCAAACTACTACTACTATTATTGTTTAAGCAGAGAACATAGAATCTGTACTTTTGTCCAGCTGTTGCCACAAAAACCTAGTGATTTAAATGATTTAAAGAGTGTTTCGTTGTTTTTTTTGTCTGAAAAAATATGAATGTATTTCTGGTTCTAAGCAAACCCTAAGATGCCGCATGTCTATGTTTATGCTGTGAGGACAATTGTGCTAAAACAAGTTTGTCTTAATGTCGTTCTGCCTCAATAATGTAGCTGCAGTAGAGAAACGGTCTCTAAAAAGTATTAGAGCGAAGTTTACGTCTCAAACAGAAGCAGGTTTGTGCTGCACCAGTAAAATCTGACAGCCTTCATCTAGTGCTGGGTGATATGAAAAAAAACTACATCAAGATATGAATTATTTTATATCACAATAATGATATATATCGTGATAAACCACAATAAAGTATATCTTCTGTTATTGTTTGAAAGAAATCAACAAAAGTGTCACTACTTAATTTTCTCTGACTTTATTTTTTCAGGTAAAATTTAGCTGAATCATCACAAATAGGAAACATTTTTATAAAGTGAAATACAGTTTTAAGTTTCTTAGTGGGAAAACACAATTTTTGCACTAAAGTTCGACCAAAAACAAGCAAATAAATTGATTTAAGAGAAATGGCACGATAAACCGGTTTCTAACGTCATATCGCCCAGCACTACCTTCATCAGGACAGCAGGCTCCACAAGAAGCTGTTACCGTGACGACTGAGTAAATCCTGTTTGGAGCAGAAATGAAGAGTCATTTCAGCGCCCTGATGTCCTACGCTTCTTATCACCATACATTATACTTGACCTGCTATGCTAATGAGGTCATCCATCAATTAGCTATCAACCTGAGCGTTATTGCAGCAGCAGCGCATGGATGGCATCATGTGACGCCTCCTATCTTTATCTCAGGTCTCCAGAATAAACAGACTGTATTAATATGCAAATGTGCTCATCCAAAATTAGATGATGTACCCTATAGAAAGTGACCTTGCAGGGAGCTGATATCATGTTTGGAGTGGTGTTTATTAGAACGGATGAGATGCTCTAACGTGGGGACTGATGTCTTGTGAAGGACTCCTGTCAGAAGCCGGCGTGCTACGAGAAGACGGTTACCCTGACCAAAGAGCCGTACGACTCCCTGGGCATGACGGTGGCGGGCGGCATGTCCAGCCGAGGATGGGACCTCCCCATCTATGTCACCAACGTGGACCCTGATGGAGTGGTGGGACAGGAAGGCTCCATCCGCAAAGGTTTGAAGCACTCACTCACTCACAATATGCAAGGTGCCCACGTCATTTGTCTGAGTGATGTGGCAGTCCGGAAGAGTCCGTTTGGTCGCTGCCGGGACAATCAGGGGGACAGTGAAGCAGGCGGCTCTGTCAGTGAGAACACAGAGAAGATGATTGGTGAATGCTGGAAATCCTCCTGTCATTATTAAAGAGGTCCAACCAGGATTTACTTCAGCATCTCAGAGTAAACTATATCCATATATGTGATCATATATTACCTTTGGAACACTAAAAAACAAATTATTTATGAAATTTGAGTCATTTTTATGACCTGTTTTAATATCCGGAAGTAAAACGACTCGATTTCTGAGGCTCCGCCTTTCGCTCCTTGTCGTCCCGCCCATTTCTTGACGTCATCCTTAAACCCGCCTCCTCAGCGTGAACAAAATATGTAAACAAAACTATAAGAGAAATGGACGCGCTGCGGTCTGCAAAATCTTGTCTGGATTTTTCTTTTTTTCAAACTTTTTATTTGCTGAAGGATTTTGAGCGTCTGTATGAAGAGCAGGTTCAGCACGGTTTGGTACCGCAGAGGAATCCTTGACAGTTACTGGAGACGCTACAGGTACACACGCTAAAAGACACGTCTGTAGAATCCATGTGGATCACGTTAGAAGTTGTTTTGTTGAGCATGAATTCATCCGACCACATTTGAATGAGTTTCCATGTCTCATCGTTGTGGTTTTATGGTTTGTTTTTAAGAGAAATCTGTTGAAACTACAATAGAGCTTTCACGACAGCAGCCGGTTCAGTTGTTCCGCTCTCGGTTCATATTCAGACTGAGGAATCTCAGAGTGAACCGAAGTTCAGTCCAAATTGAAACTAACTGAGACTACATTAAAAGATGGGTCTGAGAGCGGTTCTGGTACAGGAAGGTAGTTATCTCCTGCCACAGCTCCACAGAGAAGATGGGTGTGTTTTCGTTGTAGTCTGGGGCGGAGCTTGCAGCACAGACTCTTCCTGGAGGGAGCTGTTGGCATCGATCTTATGTCAGCATGTTTCCAACCGCTTGTTTTCGTTGGTATATTGTTTTGGGGTTCTTTATAGTGAGGAATCAACAGTAAAATGCATTTAAAACCTCAAAAAGGAAAATTTTCATAGTAGGGCATGGTAGAGATTAAGGTACTTTTTTTTAATGTGGGGTCAGGCCTGACATGAAACAACAAAGAAAAGTGGAGAGATTTCACCTCAATAATGCTGAAAGTCCAATCTGTCTCCAGATATGAACACATTAATGCCCAGTCAGCACGGCCAGATGGTTTCAAAGATCAACACTGCAGAGCTCGCTAAAGTGGAACAGGCTAGCTAAATACAGCAGAGCTCGCTACAGTGAAGCTTGCAAAGTCGATACAGCAGAACTCAATAGCATGATACAGTGGAGCTTGCTAGCTAGTTAAAGTGGCGCTTGCTAGCTCAATACAGCTGAGCTCGCTGGCTTGCTACAGTAGAGCTCTCTACCTCAATAAGTTATTCTGTTAACGGTCGGAAAAGTTACTGTAAATCAAAGAACATAAATACTGGAGCACCTTATTACAGCGAAAAGGGCAATCTGTCCTCAGATATAAACACATTAACGCCCCCCCCATGCTGTGTTTGGGGGAGGAGGTGGCGGTGTGAAGGCTACAGGAAACCTTTGTTTCCGGTTTGAATTTATGGGACGCAGCAGCAGATGTTGCCGTTTTGGGCTTGTGAAACATGTTTGTGTGCTGTAATGGAGCCTTCATTTAAATTAGCATATCCTCGCAGGGCAAATGTGTCCTTTGGGTGTCTCAGCAGTGAGCTGGACTGTGCCGTTTGTGTGCACACTACTTTAATCACTGAGAGGCTTTGTAATGCACAGGTGGCAATTTGTTGTCAGTCCTTTGTGCTGCAGCTGGGGGGGTTCATGAATATTACATTGGTAAACAATGAGTCCATGTCCTGTGATGTCGTTTACAAAGACTGAGCCGTGCTGTGCTCCTCCTCCTCCACAGGAGACATTTTGCTGAACGTGAACGGCTTGGATCTGACGGGGGTCACTCGGAGCGAGGCCGTGGCCAACCTGAAGAACACCTCCTCTCCTGTCGTGCTCAAGGTCCTAGAGATGCTTCCTCCTGAGGAGAGCTTGCAAGAGTTCGCCCTCCCACCCTGTCTCACACCCTCACCCACAGACAGCATCAAGAGCCCGGTGCCCAACGATGACTACTCCCCTCTGTGGGTGTCCTGGCTGCAGCTTCCCAGGTCAGCGCCAACTCTGTGTCCTCCTCATTAGTGGCACCTTTGCCGTTCAGAAAACTCATCCTGCTCCTTCTTAAGTCAGCTTGGAGGACAGACTTTCACCAGTCATAAGAAAATATGCCTTTTTTTTCAATTAACGATTTTTAAAAAAATCAAATCAAAAGTTAAATTTGAAAAAACTATTGTCAGTCACAAATTTAGCAATTTCTCAGATTTAAAACTGAGAGCTTGATCTGTCATGTTCATTATAGAAACACTTCACATTTTTTAACAGGAATATAGAAAAGAATCCAGGAAGTCATTTTGTTTGATTTGACAAGATTTGTGTAAGAGTTCAGAAAATAAGGATTTATCCCCCACGAACAAACAGAAACTCATCTTCTTTAAGAAGATCTCTACACTCCACTGGTTAATGTCACCAGTTGTCTGTATAAAGACACCTGTCCACGCCCTTATTCCGTCAGACTGCCACCTCTCCACCAAGACCAAAAAGCTGTCAAAGGACACCAGTGACGAGATTGTTCCCCTCCTATTTCTTTAAGACCTTCTATCCTCCACTAGTGTCACCTTCTTAACCGAGTTGTCTGTATAAAGTCACCTGTCCACAGCCATATACAGTCATTTTGCCACTTTTCCACCAACCAAAGAGCTTTCAAAGGACACCAGAGACGAGATTGTTCACCTGAACAAGACTGGAATGACCCATTTTACACTGACCAAACACGCTTAGAGAGAATAAATGAACGGTTGGAGCAATTATCAGAAAATGGAAAAAAATACAAGATCACGGAAAATCTCCCTCCAACTGGAACTCCAAAGATCTCAACTGGTGAAACAAGTGGGAGTGGAAACAGTAGAGAGCTGGGACCACAGCAACAAAGGTTACCATAGTAATACACAACGAAAATCCTGCAGAACTCCAAAAGTTCTCCTGCTTCAGCCAGAGCATAAGAATAATCTCAAATCTATCACTCAGGAAACAAACCAGTCTCCAATAAGAATGTGTGGAGGTGAATGAATGTTTTTCAGTTACAGCCCCAAAATATCCCTGCTGTAGAGAAGATCTGCATGGAGGAATGGACCAAAATAGCAGCTACACTCAGTTTAAACCAGCTGAAGACTTACAGTAGACCTTTGACCTCTGTCTTTGAAACCAGGGTTACGTTACAAAGTATTCAACTGTTGCTATTCAATGAATCCTTATTATCTGCTACATTATACAAATACGTTATTTAAAAGTCAAACAATATGATTTCTTGCTTTTTCTTTCATTCTGTCTCTCAGAGTTGAAGTGTTTCCATGATGAACATCACAGACCAAACTCAGCTTTTTAAGGAGAACACCTTGCAGACTCAGTGACTGACAGACACTTCTTTGCTTCACTGTTATGGTTGTTTTTGACAAAAGTTTTTACATTTGAAGAGGAGCAAAGGTGTTCCTCTGCTGGTGATTCCTGATGAATGCCTCACACTGCCTCACCCCGGGCTCACACCAGCAGCGTTACAGCTCCGATGCGAGCGCCGCAGTCTTTACGTAAATTTAAAAGAGTGAGAGGAAATCCCACAGCAGGCGTTCACGTCCTACGTCTGCGGTCAGGCCGCTGTGTCGCTGCGAATCCCTTTTCAACGCAGCTGAACAAAGGGTGGATTAATGCGAGTTTGCGAGGTCTGCAGAGACTCTGTGGCTGCAGCCGACCTGTAGCTAACATGAGGCTGTAGCATCACACCTGAGCTGTAGCGCTAGCCGTGTTAGCCCGGGGTCAGATCGTATTCTTGCAGCCAAAGGAAAGCTTGAAACAGCCAGAGGCCTTCTGTCCTTCACTGAAGGTGAAGCCTGTGAAGGATAGTTTAGTTTAGTTTATCAATTTATCAGGACAGCATACAAATACATTGAGCTTAAAAGATGCTTCTTCCACCAGATTGGATCTTAATAGCTCATTTCCATCTGTACTCCTGCACAAAACAAGACATTATGCCTAAACACTATCAACAAAACCAACAACAGAACAACTGAAAAAAGAGGTTTCATTGGTGCAGGAGTTGGAATAAATAGAAATTCAAGGGTGGGTGTTTCGTTAAAAGTATGTTAAATATATTCATTTGACAAAACGAGTAGTATTGTTTTCAATTGTTCCGACATTGCTTCTCATTTTTTCTAAGTCTGGAGGTAAAGACGTATTTGTGACTTTGAAGATCTTCAACAACTGATCTCATTTGAAGACCTGACAAAGACGAATCTACTGTAGATCTTGAGAAATAAACACATTTTGTTGAGTTAATTGGCAAACCTTCATTTCTGCTCTCCCCTCTGATGCAGACATCTGTACTACTGCAAAGACATCGTCCTGAGGAGGAACACGTCGGGCAGTCTGGGATTCAGCATTGTGGGGGGTCAGGAGGAAATGAACTGCAACCAATCCTTTTTCATCCGCTCCATCGTCGAAGGAACGCCCGCCTACAACGATGGGCGAATAAGGTACTGAGGCAACACCGACATACGCCACCAAACCTCCCTGATGTTCAGGTCTTGTAGGGTTTGACTCATCCTCGTCTTCCTGCAGGTGCGGGGACATCCTGCTGGAGGTGAACGGGAAGAGCACCTGGGGCCTGACTCACACAGCCTTGGTTCGTCTCCTGAAGGAGCTCCGGGGCAAAATCACCCTGACCATCGTCTCCTGGCCGGGCAGTCTGCTGTAACCCTCAGCCTCCCTGCACTGCTTCTGTGACAATGACCGAGGAATGTGGAGGCGGGGCTTGCACCGGCAGACTGGCCAGACTGCTTGGAGAAAATAAAAAAAGGCGGAACACTGATATTTCTTCAGGGATTTGGCCAGAATCTGAGAGGGGTCACCAAAACCAAACTGATTCCCCTCCAGGAAACGAGAGGATTCCTTTGCAGGATGTTATCTACTGACAGAACATTGTCATTGTTTGGAGGATCATCCAGCGAGAGGGCTGGGAGGACACGAGGACACAACTTGTTGCCAACTCCAATAGATATATTAGGATATGTGTTAAGTTGGACTCACATTTCTTTATGTACTGTAAAAATGTTGGTTGTTGAAAACAGTAACAGTCCAAACACTTGTAATATGTTTTTTTTGGTTTATTGTATGGCCTTTAAACATAGGCTTTATTCTGTTTGTACTGACAGTGGTTCTCATGTTAAACTGAAGACACGTTGCCAAGTCCTAGTCTGTGAGGTTTTTCTGTTTCAAACCACTGGCAAGAAGATCTACGACAACAGAAAGAGATCCATGTGTTCTTAACGTGTTTCAGTGACATTTCATTAGTTGACATTGTGGAGGCCTTACTAAGTTTCTTACTTTTAAGAAAGAAAAAGCTAGAACTCTGTTCCTGTGCGTCACTGGACGGTCTGAGGTCCATCTCCTGTGGTTCTGTCTGTCACGCTTCGGCCTGTGTAGTATATCTGACGGTACATTTGGATAAAAGACTAATAAAGCTGTTTGAAAAGCTGTGGCGGTCGCTCGGATCCTCAAATCACAGATACAGAACACAAGAACCAAAGCGACACACACACTTTTGAGGTTTTCCTCTAACTTCAGTCTTCATGGAACAAATTCTAAATGGTTCTAAATGTATTCCTTCTTCTTAGATCTGATTATAGTCTCTTCTGGTCAGCAAAAGTGGTGCTTGTTTATTTACTTCTCATCTTCTTTTTTCTCCTCTTTGCGTCTGGTTCCAGAGTCTCATCCTCATGTCTCCTGCTGTAGCTTCTACTGATGAAATAAACAGAAAAGCCACCAGTTGATGCTGGAATCTACTGTATGTCTGTCAGAGAGTGCTTTCAGACAGACCTGTCAGGCTTCCAGGTTCTGTCAGTCCTCCGCTTTTCTCCCATCACGTCTTTGAAACGGCAGCCTTCATCTTTGGAGCTCCTGGCCTTTGTTTGCTCCTTCATTCTGGAAAAGAAGCTTTTCTTGTGGACCAATGTACTGTGTCCTGTTTTCTAACATTTCAATAAGTGTTGAATAAGAATGAAGCCCACAAACATGAACCTGCAGCTCTCTAGTGTCAGGCGCTGAGGACTCAGGAGAGTAAAAACAGTAGTTCTATGGAGGCTTTGTGCTGCTGCAGCTTCATCTCAGCCAACAAAGTCCTACAGTCGAGTGACAGCAACCCAGCAGCATTCCCCTACGCTGCAGTCCCATGTTTTTGCTGTCAAACCAGTGATTCTGAGAGACAGAAGCAGCGATCCGTCTTTGTGTCCCACCTCCTCTTTCCCCATCACCTCTAATGACCTCTGAAAATACCGTTTTAACAAATTACTGAATTCATTTCAGATGCTAAAATTATGCAAATTTGGGAGCCAAAATGGCTTGATGAATTTTTGGATCAATTGGTATCAAGACCAACTTTATAAAACTTGGATTATTACAAAGAAATAAAAATAGTCTGTCCTTCACTATTCACTATAAAGAGCCTTCACTATTTTCTAGTTCTTTCTGAATCTACTATTCAAAAATCCAGTGCACTAGGAATTTCCCAGAAGTCTTTGCGAAAAACTAGCGTTCATTGATGCTCTCTACATTAGTGAATATAGACCACAATGCATTGCAGTCGAATCATTTTTACGAAAAAAAAAACGAGTTTAAATGTAATTTTTTTATTAACTATCCAGATTTTCCTCATCAGAACACACATAGACGTCATGAAATGTTCATATTGATTATATTTTCACTTTGTGAAATCGGTGACGTCATATCCACATTTAGAAACCAAAGAAAAGTAGGGAGCATCGTGTCCGAATTGCCTTTAAATCCAGGGCACTATTTAGTTGATAGTTTTTATGTAGGTAGGGATTAGGATGGGAAATCAAACATAGATATAGTTTAGCTGATTTTTGACACATAATGTCTGAATGTTTTAATCATTCAGCATCATAATGTAAACAGCAAAATAAAACACTGACTTAAAGCTCTCTGTTGACAATGATCCACGACTTTCTTTGTTGGGAAAATTATACGGTAAATCACAGAAGAAATCTCATTTCTGATTAAAATTTTTTTTAATTTTCTGATTAAATAAATGATGAGCGGAAATATGGTTGATAAAACTTCAATTTGTAATCTCAATCAGTTGGTCAGCGCTTTCCTTCCTTCCTTGAAGGCCCAAAGAGCTTCATAGTCACACCCATTCACACACTGGTGGCGGGTCTGCTGCTGAACACCGGCGCCAACCTTACACCAGAGGCCATGTGGGGTTCAGTGCCTTGCCCAAGGACGCTTCGACACATGGGCGGGAATCAAACCCCCAATCTTCCCAATCAGGAGTTAACCGCCCTACCACTGCTCCACAGCCGCAAACCAATCTTCAACCATTTCTCCTGAAGCCTTTTGATCAGTAATGAGTAGGTTCTGGACAAATGCCCTGTGTTAATTGTTTTTTTTTTTTATTTTTTTTTTAATTGTTTTTTTTTGTATGAGCTTTGATACGCATCATGCTTCAGCCCATCTCTTTTTTTTGTTGATGCTGGTTATCATTTCAAAGATTTCAAATGTTATGTTTAAAAAAAAAAAAACATTTCAAACTTTAACTTGCATTTTCCAGACTGAGCAAACAGAGAGAGATGCATGTGCTCATAAATGCAAACCTTTAAACCATCCGTTTAAATCCAACAGAAATGTCTTTGAAGAAAGAGAACGACGAAAGAAAAAAAAGTTCTAAAAAGTCCAGGGGTCCGTTTCAAGAAGCAGGTTCAACAATTTAGAGTTCAAACCTGAACTTGTTAGTTGTTGAAACCAGAATCAGGAGCGAGCATCGCGACCATTGAAAGTCCTGATCAATGGAGCAAAGACAGCAGGATTCACCATGGCAACGGGAACAAACGCCTGAGTTTCGTACTTCCAGTGACGGAAATTGATAAGTTCCTGCAAGCATATGCAGGCGACGAGAAGATCAACCCAGCAGCAGCGGTAAAACAGAGGAAACATCTGTAGTGAATGCATACGTCTACATTTGAATTATTTTAAATAAAGAATAAATAATAACATCAGGAAGGTTATTTTGTCACTTGTAAAGTAAGGAATGGTTCTTGATCTGTTAATGATTTAACCAGTCATCTCCGTAATCTCATGAATGACCGTTTTCCTTAACCCCCCCGCCCCCACCACCACATACACACACGGATGTCACTGCATGCAAAAGAAAAAATCTGTAGCTGCCTGGAATATGTCAAAATAAGAATTTATTTAAATTTAATTCTCAAGACAAAAAATATTTGCTGCAAAGTTTTTTTTTGCTTTTTTTTTTTTTTTTTTAAGCATAAAAACAATTTCCGTAACCGTATTTCAAACTCAGATCTCCGCAGGGAAAGCAGCGTTGCTGTTGATCGAGCTAACATTTGTCACATTTGAGTTGAAACGCCCTCCCGGTGTTTGAAATATAATGATTTCCATTGTTAAAGGTTTAAAATGAGGAAAAGAAAACTTATTAATAGTGAGTCCCTGGAAAAATTCACTAATAATATTATTCAAATAAAAATGAATCATAGAAACTGCATCAGTCGACTCGTGTCCTCAAATCCTCTCCAGACATAAATAACATTTCCTCTGGATTAATCCAGCCTCCTCTCTACATGATCCTCTGTGAATGAACATGTCATTTTGGTTTCTGCTGGTGGAAACGTGACGTCTCTAATGTGAATGTTCTCTAAATATTAATGAAGAACTCAGATTTGAACATCTTTCACTTTAAAAAGGGGCGGAGACCGCAGAGAACTCTAAGTTTCCTGAAGAAAACCTGCTCCAGACCAGGTTACGTTCACAGACTCAGTTGCCACAGTGATTGATTCTGAGTTCAGCTTAACCCGCTTCTTGAAACGGGCTTGGTTTAACCCACTTTCACGGGTTTAAGTTATCTCTCTTTCTGAAACCGAAACCTGAATTTGGAGTTCATGAACTCAGAGTTCCAACAAAACCTGCTTCTTGAAACGGGCCCCAGCTCTTTAAACTGAGATGACTTCAACAAACCCACACAATGTGACCAGGAAAGATAATAAAGAAATGTCTGGCTGCTATTACAGTAAATCTGAATGTCATATTACAGTATACCTAAAAAATAACAGGAGGAAGTATCAGACGGTAAGCTAAATAAGCAACGGGAATTCAAAATGAAATGATCACAGACTCAAAGTCTGATCCTATAAAATGAAACAGATTCCTGGCATACCATAGAAACAGAGAAAAAGTGTGTCACATTGAAGACTAAAAGAGATGGAAAATGAGAACAGATGTAGATGAAGGAATGAGCAGGACCAGAACTGGACTAAAGCCAGGATAAAAGCAGCTTTGGGTTCAGGTTCAAAAACAACCTTGAGAGTAAAAAAAGAGATGATGTTAGATCTAAATTAAATAATTCATGAATATTCCTCAGAATGGCAGAGCCGTCATGCTGGAAACCAGAATTAGATGAGTACAGAGACAAAGCCTTATCAAAGACTAGTCCCGACTGTGGATACGACTGTGTGAGAATTGAACAAAGTGGTTTGAACGGAATGTCAACATTGTTGATAAACCCGTAGACAGAGGATGTCCATGTAGGTTTTTTCTACAGTCATGCTGGGAAGGACAGGTTGTAACATACAACACATAAGGCTAACACCAGGTTCACCGCGGACGCAGAAGCAGATTCTTCTCAGCTCTGGTTATTTAGAGCTTCTACGATTCATTTGAAATCTTGACTTGTCGCCAACGGCTCTCTGTCTCACTGATTGTGTTTTTAGACATCCAAAACCACCCCCCCCCCCCCCCCTCTGCAGTCGACCCGCTACGTTGATCTGTGTGTATGTATACGTGTCAGCATTTGTTTTTTGTGCGTTGTATTTATGTTTTCTTCTCTGTAGTCTGTTTACATACAAGAACACGATCGCATTTGTCACTAGCGGTGTTTTATTGTGAAAAATTGGTTATAGTTAAAATTTAGTTAAAAATTAACTGAATTTTATAGAGCAGAAAAATAGACCAGACAGTAAAACGATCGCTGCACAGTGTGAGCAGCCTCTAACTTGTGAACTAAGCCATAGTAATGACGGGCGCTGAATGGAAGCGGCCTTCATTCTGTGGCGCTTCGCAGGTGTAAGGGGGAGGTAGGTGAGACGCAGGGATGTCGTACAGATTTTTCATTTCTTGAATCTCCCTAAATCCTGTGCAGTGTTTATGGAGCTCATTATTGTTGTTCATGTGATAAGCGTGCAGCCTGACAACCAGAGGAGCATCTGAATCTTAATGTGAATTCACACCGAACGCCATCTGTGCGGCGGAGGCGGCCAGGTTCAATGTTAAATCAATGGTACAGACGTGAAATGAGGGGATCTGAAGTCCCGCAGCGCGAACGTCTGCCAGCAGCGGGATTTGAGCAGCAAATTTGCAGCACTACCAAAATTGAAATATCTGAAGTTTGACAGGTCGCCGCGTCGCATCTACCAATCAGGAACTCAGCTTAGGGCACATGACGTTTCAGTGAGTCGATCAACAGGTAGAAGATTGATCCAAAGCAAGTTTTTTGTCCTGAACTTCCATATTTTCATTTATTCCTTGGAGCCGCAGGTTTGCAGAGCTAATCCGGGTACTTTGAGGCAAAAGCGGGATAGGGGCTGCTGGCTCTGCCCTCCTAATTTTTGTTTTTCTCCCTCGGATTAATACGAGACCGTTCTGCCAAGCTCTGCCACAGAGACACAGAAACATTGTGGAAGCGGCTGTTATTTAAACACAGCCCCCATACTGGGAAAATCCTTTAATAACAATCATATAAACCGGAACATGGATACGTGATTGCCGATGTTTTTGTAGAAATACTCACAATAAATAAACCTGATCTCTCAACATCATCTGTGTCTTCCAAACATTCTAAATGAGATATCCACAGACATCGTTCTTTATAGCAGTCATCCTAAAAACATTAGCTGGTAGCCCCTCCCACTTACGGCAGCGGCGTCAACCTCAGGCAGACAGTGAGAGGGGAACTTTCTGAGTGGCAATAGAGGGGCGGGCCAAGCGAAATTATCGCGTGAATCACATTTGGTTTCTCCATATGGGCTCACCAAACAGTCTAAAATCGTTATAGTATTTCCTGAGGGTCACCTGCCTGCTGCGTACAGGTTTGACCATTTTCACCCCCATATCCAGCTGTCTGGGGAGTTGCGGCCAAGGCATAAGTAAAAATAAAGGTCTGCACAGAAGGGTTACCTGTATCAGTGAACGATGAGGACGGATGCAGCAAAGCTGTGTTATGCTAGGTTGACACTAGCGTCGTGGAGCAGAGTGCGAGCGGCATCCGCTCTCTCCTGCAATTCACACCAGACGCGGATTTTTTTCAACAGTCGACAGGCACGTCTGCTAGAGCTTTTTTTTTTTGTTTTTGCCATCATGGGTAAATTAATAATCTAAAAATATTACCCCACGTTTCTGCGAAGAGGCTGAGATGTTAAGATCCAAACGGTTCAATAGGACAGAGCAAGGACAAGACAAAAACTGCATCAAAAAGTAGGCAAAAGTCCAAAAGACAGAGGTGAAACAGAGAAGGGAGTGAACAGGTGAACAGGCGTGGGTCAAAAAACACGGAGAATCAAACGAGGACAAAACTGCTCAGACTGACGGGTAAACACCATCAAGACTTCGCACTGAAGTTGAGGCTGGAGTGGGTATAAATGCTTGTGGTTCTGATGCGGATGATCAGCTGTGTATGGAGAAGACTGAAGCAGTGGCTGATGGGAGTTGTAGTGAGGATGGTGTTGAAGATGGTTAGTCCTCAGGAGAGGGGGCCCTCTGGGGGTCAGAGGAAGGCATGGCTGAGTGAGTCCTGACAGTAGGCCGACGTTTCTTTAATTTATCTGCTGTTCAGACCCACAGACAGTAGTGTGTGTGTGTGTGTTGTGTGTTTATCTAAACCTCTACAGTCTGTTTAGATTTAAAACACGATTGCATGTGTCAATCGCTGTGTTTTGTTGTAAAAAATTGGTTATAGTTAGAAAATAAACCGTATTTTCTCATGTATCTCGATGTAACTTCCAACCAGAATTGACGCGGAACGCTCGCGGCTCGCACACAAAATAGAGGAGACGCCAAAACGATCTGCTGCACGCCGCAAGGCTTCCGCAGAGGACCGCGGCGCCCCGCGTCTGGCATGAACCACACCATGGGTTAAGAAGAGCGCCGACTGGAAGCGGCCACCGTTCCGCGGAGCTTCTGCTGTGCTTCCGCGTCCAGTGTGAACCAGAGGTAAGGCTTTCTTCTGGTGACTCTCACACACACAAGAAAACTGAAAAAATTAGAAAACTCATTAATCAACTGCAGTGGAACAAAACCTCTCATTTCTGAGTGCCAGAGAAAAGCTTGGAGTTCATTTCACGAGTCTGATTAGTTGAGGGGAATGTGGGACAAAAACACGGGCAGATCTGCAGCCCGAATAGGCCCACAGGAAGAGTCCGTGGTGACAGAACAAATATGAAACATGAAGAGCTAAAAAGCCAGAGCAATCCCAGAGTGCCTGTCTCGCTCACACACAAACACACCATTTCTGTTATTTCTGTGATTAGCCTGCAGCTTCCCAGCTGCCCCAGTGTCCCACTTTTCTGCCTTGACCCACAAGATGGTTTGGAGCTTTATGTGGAAAACTCAGACTCACCATCTCAAGCAGAAGCCTCTCCATGCTTCAGACTGTGAGGAGGCTAAACAGTTATTTTCTTTTTTGGGTTTAGCACCAACTGTATGTCATATGGGGCTTATGTTCTGTCAGGAATGAGGTTAGACGTTAATAAAGAACAGATCTGAAGTCCTGTCATTTGTGGATCCATACTTTAGGTTTGGTGATGGAAACTGTTTGAATTATAAAGACTAGGCTCTTGACTGTCTCTAACAAAGCTTCCTGATGTTCGTTAGAGAAAGTTCCAGCTCTCTCTTCCTCCTTCAACACAAATCAAACAGCAAAATCTAGACCATCATGCAAAATGTATGCACCTCAAGTCAGCCAGGCTTGCAAGAAAGAGGGAAATGGGCACGTGTGCATTAAGTTGGCAGCTGTCGGAGCGGGTCATTATTAAAGAGACATCTGGCTGATGGTCAACAGCAAAAGCTGCAGAAAAAATGTGGAGCAGAGTTTGGCTTATGCTCACATCTGAGCGGGACTGTCAGGGTTCAAGTTTAAGAGCACGCTGACTGACTGACAGCTTGTAGGGTAGTAGGGCACTGTGTGAAATTAAAGGAAGAAATCCCATTGGCCCTGTTCTTTTTAGAGAATCCCAGGAGGGTTCTAGTGACTTATGGGGGCTCACATTTCTTCTCCTGAAAGTTACCGCCCCCTCACCTGTGGTTCTTGATTGGTTTGAGCAGCATTTTAGCGTCCTTGTTTGTGTTGGTGTGTTCTGATCTGCTCAGTTTACTTTGGAAATCACTGCACTCCTCAGAGGACAGTGATGTTTCTTATGCAGGATTATGAGCTTTGGTTTGTGGTTCTATTCCCACGTTGAGTGAAGCTGTTTGATCTGAACTGCATCTGGACCATCTTGATACACCGAAACATCTAGTCCACGACTTTGCAGACTCTTACTTCTCCTAGACTTTGGTAGCTTGTTCAACAAATAAAAGTTGCATTGCTTCCATTTTGGAATTGGTTGAAATATTCTAGGAACCTCAAATGCAGGCGTGTCAAAGTCAAACGCACAAAGGGGCGTAACTTCAAAACACGCCTTAGGTCACGGGCCGAACAGGATCGACATTTGTTGAACACTCTAAAACGACATTTTTGAAACTTTAAAACTGTAACTTTTTAACATAATCAAGAACTACATAGTATTACTTGCGATAATGCTAGTGTGAATACAGTAAGCTGAATTTGGCTGCTAAAGATGCTGAAATTGATAGCTGAAAAAAATGGCTGAAATCACTGAAGCTAATAGCTGAAAAAGCTGAAGCTGGTAGCTGAAAACACTAAAGCTGATAGCCAGCTAAAATATTAGCTAAATGCCAATTAGCCTAAAAACAAAAAATCTTAGGTTAGCCAAAACAGCTAGCATGTAGCTGGAAAAATAGCTTAACTTCAAACTAACCTAAAAAAAATAAAAAAATCCTAAATTAGCCTAAACGGCTAGCATGTAAATATAAACTTAAAATATAAACCTAACTCCAAAACAGCCACACACAAAAAACGCAAAAAGAAAAGCCTATATTAGCTAAAACATCCAGCTTAGATATTAGCTAAACTCCAAAATAGCCTAGAAAATCTTAGTAAATACCAAAACAGTCCGAAAAGCTAGCAGAATGCCAATTTTCCACCGTAATTTTTTAAAATCATATTTATGAATAATTAAAAGGCAAGAATATTATTTCAGAATAAATCAATTCTTCATAACCATTACTCTCCATAAAAATATATTTTGTCAAAATTATAAGCGCAAGATAACATCAGACCATAAATAACAATAAAATAAAATGATCCGGAGGGCCGGATCCGGATCCATGTGTCAATTGACTTTGACACGTGGTATAATGTTTTACATTCTGAACATATCTTTACTCAGAAAGCGGTGTGAGTAAAGACGAGGGGAATAAATGCATTTTCTATGAATAATTTATCGGACAATAACTGGGATGTTATTTCTGCCTCATCCAGAGGGCCACAGCTGCTCAGCACATCTGTATTTGCACCAATGTCTGCTGAAAGATCTTCCCTTCACTTTCTGCTTGATTACCTCAACATGCCACACATATGCAATCCAGCTTAATACTTACAGATTATACATCAAATCAAAAGACTGACCGTGAATATTTATGAGAGCGTGTCATGGAAGACCTCCTGTGGTGTGAAGATGAAGAGGAGCTCTGCTTCTTTCTGTTTCTCTCCCTCGTTCTTCCTTTGTCAAGGTCATGCTCTCTGTCTCTGTCGAGCTTTCTCTGCCTCATGTGGCGATTCCAGGCCTCGGTAGTTTCAGTCAGTTCAGAACTCAGCGTGCTATTCCCTGTGATAATAGAGAATACAAGTAACGGAAGTACAGAGCCAAAGAGACAAATAAAATAAAAAAAATCATAAAAAAGGTGGAGAGTAGAATTTGTATTCTTTTTTGTGTGCTTTACACTAAAGTGAACACAGTCTATTAAGTTCTATAGTAACAAAAACATGCTTAAAGTTCCTCTGTCTGACAATTCTTTTAATAAAAAAAAATGTTCCCAGGAGAGTTTTAATTATGATTATGAAGTTTTTAACCAAAATCCCACAACCTAAATGTCTTAAAAAGCTATTGTTTTCATGTTGATCTGAAGCCTCTGTATCCAGACTCTCCTCTGAGGAGGCGTGGCTTTTGAAGCTCCGCCCCTGATCCCCATGTCTGATTATAATAGCTCTGTGTCTCGCCAGTGTAAATCTGCACCAGATAACTGGTACACACCAGTCAGCAACCAGAATTTTTTTTTTAACTTCAATTTTTAGAAAAGAAAAAAATCTGGTTGCCAAACTTGTGCACACCAGTTATTATATGGTGCACACCAGTTACTATCAGGTGCACACCGGTGACTATTTGGTATGCACCAGGTACTATCTAGTACGCACCAGCTACTCTGTGGTGTGAACCAGTTAGTAACCAGATTTTTTTTTTTTAAATTAACTTCAATTTTTACTTTTTTTTTTTACGTTAATTTCCCTTGTGGTGATCCGAAGGAACCGGCAACTGCTTAATAGAAAGTAAAGTAAAATATATTCAATTTTACGTTTAATTTATGGATAAATATTTTTTATAAGGTTTGATGTTTTTTATTTATTCTTTTTGTTTTTGAAATAAACCAATTGCAACTTTAAATATAGCAAAAGTTTCAGTTTTTTGATACGTGAGGAAGCTGACAGACTTCTAAAACAATAGCGTAAACATAACAAAGAGAATATTTGTCCCGGGATGCCTTTACCTGAGGAACACTGAAAACGTGGCTTCAAGGGCACGGCTGAGCAGTCAGCTTGTCTGCTAGAGTTTAAAATAAAGACAACATGTCATCAGCATAACTAGAGATTTTTGTGAAAAATCGAACAACAGCTTTTCTGAACACTCATCCAGTAGTGTTGTTCATGTTATTTTCCTAAACTTTCCTGGGAGTCTTCACGAGAAACTTGACTCACTCCATGTTTTGATGCACTATTTCGAATTAAATTAAGAAAACAGTTTCTGTGCTGAAATTCTGCAGCTGAATCAACAGCTAAAAAGCAGTGGACTGATGTGTAGAATCAAGGATCAAAGCAATTTCTGGAAATGTGCAGCTGTGTTTTCCGAGTGTTTGAAGTGACTGGCTCCGTGTCAGGACACAGTGTGTGCTCGCCGGTCCACCAGAACGGATGGTAGGCATATTCTGAATTCAATCTGAGCCTTCTGTCTGCCCACGTGGCTTCAACATACACGCTGCTTCCTGCTGAACGTTTCCAAGTGGGCCGACAGTCAACTGAGAGTGTGTGAAGGTCATCCAGTGACTCCGAGTTCAAAGATGGAGACTATAAATCCACACGTGAGCAGCCTGTTGTCACTGAGGATTACTTCTGGTCTGGCAAACAGTGAACCAGGAAGTGGCTTGTTTATCAATGGAAAACATTGAATGAATGGAGGGCTGTGTATCACCGGGTACCTCACGATACACGATACATGGCTCATGATATCGCGATACTGAGGTGATTGGTAAAAATCATCTCTAAATATATAGAACGTGGGTCTGCAACCTGAGGCTCTGGAGCCACTCTTTGACACCTCCTTGTAGAATAAAATGTGAATAATTTTCAAAAGTACCATGTTTTTCAGATTACAGTATAAACCGCATTAACCAAAACAAAACAGTGGGATAAGTCAAACCTAATTCAACTCGTTTAGTTGAAGGCCAGTGTGCATCACCACACCACGCTTCTGACTACGACACCCATAATGCTCCAAGAATTCATCAAGCAGTGCAGCGTTGACGCTAACTAAAGTGGAACATTTTACCAGATCTTTGAGGGCCACAGAAAATCCATTCGATGTCAGCTCATAGGATTATGAGGCCAACTGTCTATTATTAAACAAATTCAAGGATTTGAAGCCTTTTGGTACAAAGAATCTGGTAAGGGTCACTTAACTAGATCCGGTTTCATTTTTATTTGCTAGCTAAGTTTCTACACCAGAGATAAAATAAACTTTGTTTGTTTTTTATCACTACTAACATCACACAATACACTACTACGTTTTCTACATTGTAATGATTCAAAAACAACCATTTATAGTTTTATAATGTCACATGAACATATATGATCATTTGGGTCATTCCTGCACGATCCACCCGGTTCAAGAAGAAAGAAGGACAAGACCAGATGAGCAGGACTAACGTCTGCCTATCAACATCATTAACATCCTCTGGTTCAGTCAAAGTGAGGATTACTCTGTTGTTGCAACAACACCTGGATACGTGTTTTCATGTGCATCGTCCCTGCACATCTATGATAATCCGTCTGCATCTGGTCTACAGGGGGAAGTCAGAGTCCTGCCAGGCATATCTGCTCCTAATATCCCCCGGAGAGAACTGGGCTGCAGCCGGGCGCCTCGGACCATCAGTGGAAAAACTGCACACGTGTGTCGAAAAATGAAAGGAAATGATTCATAAAGCGTACAGAATACTGCTGGCAGAGTCCTAAAGAACTTCAGGACAAAGTAAGTCCATGAAGGATGTGAGGATTTGGCAGATTCACTGAGAAGTGAAAAAAAACACATCAAAGCAGTGAGTAAAACTGGGCACACATCAGACAGAGAGGACGCAGAACGAGTCGGACGAAGGGAAGACGGAAAAGGCAAAGAGACAGGAAGCTGGAGAGAGAAGGTCCGGGAGTAGCAGCATGACAACAACATCCGAGCATCAAAGAGAGCCGGAGAAAAACTTTGGAGCTTGGGGTCAGACGCTTGGGATCTGAGTTATGTAAATTCAGGCCAACATGTGGGGGTTTGTAGACACCCAGAAGAGCAGAGAGAGAGATAAATACTGATAAACAGGGGGATGAAGGAATAAACACAGTGGCATTCGAGTATTCTTCCTTATTTGGTCATCAGTCCAAAACTATTTCCAATCCATTTATCAAGGAAAAGTCTTTCAAATTCCATAATTCTATTCAATAAATGATACTTTCATAGACTGTAGATTCAGCATCCACTTCTGAGTTCAAAACAGGCGGAAATATCATTCCAGAATTAATCAACTTAAACCTTATTTTATTCTCCTTAAACATATTTTGTCAGAATTATACAAGTTGGAAATAAGTGCAAGATAACATTAATAAAAATATTTTAAATGATCTGGAGGGCCGGATCCGGCCCCCGGGCCTCGACTTTGACACATGCTCTAGACCATGGATGCCCAAAGTGGGACCCGCGGGACAAATTTAGCACGCTAAAGGTTATCTTTCGGCCTGCCAAGTCATGGTATGGCACATGTCAGAGTCCCGGCACAGGGGCCGGATCCGGCACTCAGGTTTAATAATAAACTTTTATTTTATTGTTATTAATGATCTGATGTTATCTTGCATTTTTTTCTAACTTGTATAATTTTGATAAAATATATTTTTATGGAGAGTAAAATATTGAAAGTTATTTAAGGTTTAAGTTGATTTATTCTGGAATAATCTTCCTGCATGTTTTATTCATATTTATGTTAAAAAATTATGGTTTTAAAGTTTTAAAAATTGTCATTTGACTGGCTTCTTGGACTATTTTGGCATTTACTAAGATTTTTTAGACTATTTTGGAGCTAAGCTAACCTTTCAGCTACATGCTAGCTGTTTTGGCTAATTTAGGCTTTTTTCTGTTTTTTTTGTCTATTCTTAAGTTTAACTATTTTTTTCAGCTATGTGCCAGCTGTTTAGACTAACCTAAGTTTTTATTTTTTTCTTCCTGCCAGAATTGTTGTGGACCGCTCACAGCTCATGCACTAAATAGACCCGATGCAGAAGCCATCCGCTGCACGGCGCGGCGCTTTCGCAGAGGACCGCGGCGCTCCGCCCCTGGTGTGAACTACACTATAGGTCAACAAGGGGGACAAATGGAAGCGGCCTCCGTTCCACATCCAGTGTGCACCGGGCGGAAGGCTGATGTGTCAAGAAACAAGTTTGATGGAAATGATTGTTAGATTTATGAAGACGTGAAGAGAAGTCATTGTTCTGTCTCTTCTTTTTAAGGTTTCTCGGCTTTGAGGAAACATGTTCTTAAGGAGGAAGTTACTGACCTGCTCAGAGTAGAAGTGCAGAGGGAAGATCCATATCCTGATCCTGGCTGGAAAAGAAAAGCTAAAAAAAAAACCAAAATAAATGTCAATCAAGTCCTGCACGACCCGTTTTCATACCAACATTCCTCTGTAGTTCCAGTACAGCACTGATTCAAACCAAAGGTTTCAGTCAGATGAATGCATTCTTCTTCTATTACTGTAAATGCACATTTATATGCTGTATCTGCACAGCACCAGTCTAAAAGTACCGCTAATCAACCACAAAAATGCTGTCCTACACTTTTTATGAGGCTTTGAAGCTATTCCCATGGAAAACAGCCAACATCCCACCTTTAGACATATGGAAAAAGAGAGGGAGGGTGCAGTTCATTCAGTGCACAGTTAAGCTGTGTTTGAAAAATTCCAAAGCAGCAAGTTTCACAAAAAAAGTGAATTTAGTGTCATTTCAATCAGAAAAGACAGACAGACACTCAGGAGGAGGAGAACAAACACACTCAGCATGTTTCAGGGGAACCAGATGAGGACGGAGAGCGGACCAAGAGAAGGGATCGCTGACAACAGCAGGTAATGAGCCAGATAGAATAGAAAACAATAGAAAAATGAAGAGTTCCCTTTTATCATTGCAACTTTTTCCCTCTGAGGTTAAACGTATCCTCAGCTCTATTTTTAGAGGAGCTTTAACGTGACGCAGCAGACACAGAGAGGGCGGGCTCATCTGCTGCAGGCTAAAAACAGAAACTGCTTCTGCTGCTTCCTGACTCCTCCTTGGGTGAAGAAAGACTTGGTAAAGGAAATCAGAGATGTTTCATCATTTGCCCACAGCTCTCTGGCCGCTCCACGACCAGAAGGTTGTGAGTTCAAATCCACAGTCAAGTCATCCCAAAGACTCTGCAGCTCACCGCCCCCCAGGAGACGGGTCCAATACAGAAAACAAAATTCAGACATCTACAGATGACAGACTACTGATGCAAATTCACTTTTGAGACGTATTCTTTTAGAGAATAGAAAAGAATAAAATAGAACAGAACGGAACGGAACGGAGAACAGAACAAAACAGAGTAGAATAGAATAGAATAGAATTCAACAGAACGGAATAGAATAAAAATAGATTAGAATAGAATTGAATTGAATTGAATAAATACAGAATAGAGTAAAGTAGAATAAAAATAGAGTAGAACAGAATAGAATAGAAAAAAAATAGAATAGAATAGAATAGAATAGAATAGAATAGAATAGAATAGAATAGAATAGAATGAATAGAATAGAATAGAATAGAATAGAATAGAATAGAATAGAATAGAATTGATGTTCTTATGCCTGTTATAGTGAAATTCAGTTTCAATAGAAACTGGTGTCTTAAAGTTCTATCCAGCTGTAGTTTGTGTTTCTGGTAAATGATGTGCTACATTCAAAAACAGAAAAAAGATGATCTGTGATCCTCTGTGATCCGCTGTGATCCTCCTACACGCCACCAACTAGCATGAGAAATGTCAACTCCAGCCTGACTGTTAGAAATGATGACAATAGACAGAATATGTTTGTGTGGACTTCCTCCCATCACTCACGCATCACATACACACCACACGCGTGCAGTAATCCAGTATACTCACACGCCACTAACAACCACAGAGCTGCATAGAGGGCAGCGTGCAACAGCATCACCGTATGTCATAAGTGCACGTATCTTACATTATTATTCTTCATGATACACTTACCACGTGCACGACAATGGTACGCTCCATTTTCAACATTGTGGCCATACGAGCCTCACCTGCTCCTCTCTACGACCCTCCACAGCCTGGACAGCCCAAAAACCCACAGGACCTGTGTGGTTGACCTCCGTACGGGTGTACATGATGAATGTATTGGTCAGTCAGGTGGACTGGATTGAGAGGAAAGGCTCCGTCAACCTGTCAGACATCAGTGTTCTGGTGTGCTCTAATAGTTAATCCAGACAATAATTCCAAAGCCCAAACTGAAACATTCAGAGCCAAGAGGGTGGATTACAATGAAGCTGACCATCAATCAACAATGATTGTCCTTCAACAACAACATCTGTGACTGTATTCAACCTTCAAATTCAGACAAAACGCAGCAACCTGAAAATGTCCCAACAACAAATGAGCTCAGTCGTGTTTGTCCGCTCAGTCATTGAAACCAAACGCTTCAGTTTTTCAAGCCCAAGTATGACAATCAGCTCAAATGATCCAGGTCTCTCTGAAGCCTTTCACTCACACTGCACACACAGACTTCTGATCCAGATCGTCTGCATGGACAGAGGTGCACACATTTCCTCACAGCATCCATTAAGTTTTGACAAAACAATTTCTATTTCTAAATATAAAACCAAGGCTGTGCAGATGTTTTTGATGCATTAATATAAAATCAATCCTAAACTCTGTTCCTTTAGAACAGAACCTTCGATCTAGTCTTGGTATTTCTGCTTTGGTCCGGGTTCTGCTGGCTTCAGACACTGTGATGCCCTACAAACCTCTGCAGGAAATAAGCCTTGCAGGACACAAACGCTGCACATGCAGCCCGGTGATAAAAAGCCTTCTGGCTTCAGAACGTGCTCCGACAGAAGCAGTACACATAGAATGTGACCTCACTGACGAGCAAACAAAAAATGAAAGCGGCCCCCTCTGTTCCTCTACCCTTGCTCCCCACGGTCGCTCTGTTCAGCACATTTCTTACGCCGCAATCTGCAGAGCCAGCACTTTTCCTTTTTTTTTTTTTTTTTTTTTTTAACTGAGGGCTATTTTTATCACGCCATACATTTACATCACAAAAGGAGGCAGATCCAGTGACTTAAAGAAAGGGGGCGGGACTTGGACAAAAGCTGAGCAAATACGCTTCAAAGCTGTGGTCGGCAGGATGTTTGGTATTTTGGTTGTAACGGCGGTCCTGGCGTGGGTTAGTTTGCCTGTCAGGAGAAGGAGAGGGGTCTATTTTGAAAGCTTTGAAGACAAAGACATGGCATGTGCTCAGCTGTGAGCTTGCGCCAGGGAGCCAATCTGGATTTCCATCTGATTTACGACAAAACCCGAGAGGAAGTCTGAAGGCTGACAGGCCTGAAGGGCTCCATCCTGCACGGGGCTCCAAACACCTGGCTGCAAGAGCCCCTGAGTTAAGCATCTGCATGTGTGCACACTCACTCATCTGCACCTCGGCTCTCCAGGAACACGTCTTCTGACAACAGTTCCAGCTCCACAAACACACATTAGCTAATTGTGCCGCTGTGGGATGTGGACGACTGGACTCATACGGGATCACTTCCTCCTGAAGGTTCAATCGAACGCTCCTCTCCTGTTTGCTAAACTACAGTTTCTCTGTCCACAGTTCAACTCCTGCACATGGATGTGCCTCACTGATCACAAACCGTTATTCTAACACGTCAGCAGAGCGACTTACATGGTGGAGGGACAAATGGAAAGAGACTTCTGGTGCTGGCTCCATGGGGCTTCTCATGAAAAGGGAAGATGTCCTCTTTATGGGATGTGTCAGAGACCTCCTGAAATGCAAACACGGGAGGATCAGAGGGAAAATTGAAGTTAGGACCCGCAGGATCACACTTCCCAGCATGCAAAGCCAAGTGAGGCCCAAATGGTTTCAAAGTGGGCAGAAAATGTGGCCCCTGATGGGTTTGTCCTCCGTTTCTGTGGTGACTCCACCTGGGTTTGGTTTAAGTGGACACTCAGTGGGATAGCTCACTATGCTAGCCAGCCGCTTGGTGGACAGAGGAGCTCTCTAGATTGCTACAGCAGAGCTCGCTAGCATGCTACAGTAGAGCTACAACAGAGCTTGCTAGCATGCTTCAGCTGAGCTTGTTTTTACTATTATCATGGTTCCACCTTTTAGGAGCTCAAAAATAGATTAAAAAAAAAAACTTTAAATTTTCCATGCCAGGGTAAATGATTACAGTTGCTAGAAAAACAAAATAATAATTAGGGACAATAGATGTTTACACTAAATGTCAGAAACCACAAAATATTATTAATATTATTATTCTGACAGTTGAGAAACTGGCTTTAAATGGAGCCAAAGCAAACTAGAGAGTCACATGACAACAGGCCTGTCCACCTGTCATAGGAACAGTCCACACACCAATGTTCCCCCCCCCCGCTGGGTGAACATGCACTCCTTACCTGAGCAACATTGGCTCGATAACACGGACCGCGTTTTTTCCTGCTCTTGCACCCGCCGAGTCCTTTTCTCACGCCAGCGTTTGCCTCCGACTTTCTGTTGAACAGGTAATGCCGGAAATAATGAGCATGCACAACGGACCCAACAAAAGCACATTTGATTCAGTGGGCAAAAGAGCAAATGAGACTCCCTTTTTTTAGACTCACCGTAGATTACAAACATATGTTCTCCTGCTCATAAAATGTTAAAAATAACACGTCGGTTTAGCCTAATCGTATTCCCCTGTGTCCCTGCATAAACCACCACAGGCCCATTATTGCATTAAAACTTCTTATCTGGGTCATCTGGCCTTTTCCACAGAGCAGCCCTTTACTGTACTGACCCGCGCGCCCTCACCCACACGGAACACACCCACAGCACCACAGAGATGGAACACTAACCTCTTTCTGTCACTGCCACTTAGTCAGCAGTGGAGAAAAATCCCTCCGAAAAAAGGGGACGGCAGCTATGTTTAACGGCAGCTTGTTAAAGGACTGCTTGCTGGTCCTTAATGCATCTGTCACTAGAGCTGCTGCAGCTTTAGAAAACAAACTCTGTGAGCCAGAGGTCGGCTTATAACACACAGTTTCTAAGAAAAGATGGAGATTTTTCCTGGGGGCCGCTCTGGTTGACGTCATCACTTCCAACATCAAACCTTTTCCAGCAGCATCTCGTCCGCTTCAAACCATGAGTAAGGACCTCTCCTGTTGGGTTAGAGTAGAACGTTTATCCTGGCCTGTCTCTGGTGCAGACAGCAGCTCCATCACAGCAGAAAGAGAGGATGCTGCGTTCTGGTTCATGACCTTCCCTGAAGGGTGACCTTAAAGACTCACTCCATGGAAATGGAGGGGAATGTTTGTGGTGTTTTTAATGTGTCCTTGTGGCAGTTTTCTCATGATGGAGGGCATAGAAAGACAAGAAAACTACCATCAAAATTCAATTTCTGAGGATTTATTTATAAGTTACACTGATTCTCCTCATTATTTATCCGTATTTATTCTTATGTACGTTTTTTGATTTGTAAAAACTCAATCCCACTTTCAGTGATTTCTAAACTATTGGTATCAAAACCGTGAGCTCGTTAAGGACATTCTTCCTTGTAATTTTAATATTTGTACATTTTATTTGTGCAATTTATTCGATTTTTTTAGCACCATTAAAAAATTACTGCAATTTTTTTCAAATTTCTGCAATTTCAGCAATCAAGGATTCAGCATGTTCAGGACATGGTTGCACTATTACTTATGATTGCTTTTCAATTTTAAGTAATTTTTGAAATTTTACTCAATTTTATGTAATTTTACGCTAATTTTGCAATTTTCTTTCACTGAATTTTTCAAATATTTGTGCACTTTGTGCAAATTATCCAAGTTTGGTATCAAAACGTTCAGCAAGTTGGTATTCACACTTTTTACATATTTTAAAATATTTTGCAATTTCTTGCGAAATTTTTCACGAAGACAAACTCTCCTAAACTGTGTGGAAGGGCAGAAAACTTCCTTGAAACTAGAAAAAAGTTACATTATCTGCAATAATGCTAATGTGAAAGCTTTTTCCTGAAAGTAGTCACTAAAGATTCTAACATTTTTTGCAAAAAATGGTGAAAGAATTTACTTTAATAAGTGAAGGGATTTTCTGAAAAAGCAAAGCTACAGTATTTTTAAAATGTTAAATTTGCTAAAAGACTGGAAATTGTATCAAAGAACTATGAAAGAGCGCTCAAGTTGACCTAAATTTCTGAAAAATATCTATTAAAATTGCTTAAAAATCTCTAATACATGCCAATTTTGTAAAAATATTTAGTGTGTTGCTTAAATATGGGCTAAACTCCAAATTAGCCCAAAAACCCTTAGTGGATGCCAAATTAGCCAAAACGTTAGCATGTTGCTAAAATAAAAGCTAAACTGTTAATTAGCCTTAAAAAAACCATAAAATAACAAATTAGTCAGAAATGTTAGCAAGTTGCTAAAATATCAGCTAAACTCCAAAAATAGCATAAAAATACCTCAGTAGATGCCAAGTTAGTCGAAAAAGCTAGCACATAGCTTTAATACTAGCTAAACCCCATAATAGCCTAAAATTCATCACAGTGAACTAAATTACTCAAAATGTTAGCATGTTGCTAAAATAGAAGCTGAACTCTAAATTACTCTTACCAAAAATAAGTGTACTTCAAGTAGATTTTTTAAAGCATACTTAAGTATAAAAAAGTATATACCAAGTCTACTTAAAAAGTATTCTGGAAGTGTACTGCCAAGTATACTTCTTTGTACTAAATTGGCCCACTTTTAGCTCATAAAAAGTATAATTAGAAGTATACTTAAAGTAAACTTTCTAGTATACTTTTAGTTTACTGGCAATAAACTTTCAGTTTACTCCAAGTTTATTATAAGTAAACGTTTTTGGTATACTTTTAGCTTACTTTAAGTTTATGAAAAAAAAATCCCCAGTAGACTACAATTAGCCAAAAACGTTAGTATGTTGCTTAAATATTAAAAATAATAAAATAATAATAAATAATATCATTAGTTAAACTCCAAAATAGCCTAAAATTCCTCAATAAACTAATAGAAGCTAAACTCTAACTTTGTCTAAAAAAACCAGTACATAAAAAAATAGCCAAAAACGTTAGGATGTTGCTTAAATATTAGGTAAACTCCAGTTTAAATATATTATATATATTATAATATATTTAAAGGTTTGTTGCTGATGTACTTAAAATGTTGAAATATGAAGAATTTTCATTCATTTCCTGTGGGCCAAATTTTTCTCAATATTTAAAGAACTAAGTTTATAAATACCAAAAATACAAGTAGCAACATTCTGAACAAAAAGAATGTTTGATACCAAGACTGCAGAAATTGCTGCAAGTGTATTTGAGTTTGTACGTGCCAAAAAACGTAAAACGTGAAGGAGCAGGAGGATCACTATAATGTGAATGATTACCAACATTCACCCTATGAAGAAATGAATGAAGACAAAGACGACATTTTTGGAATAACAGATGTTTGGCTCTATATGACCAAGAAGAGTCCTCCAGTCTGCCATCAGTACAGACTGGAAAACCATCGAGATGAATGGGTTGATACGACACTGTGGGATATAGTTTAAGTCTAGTTGCCATGACAACTTCAAGACAGCGCCACCTGGATGAGTATAAACCTTCAGTGACAAATAAGATTCATGGAAAAGCATGTTTCAAACCTGGAAGTTACAGTAGCTGGTTTTCCTGAGAAGTTCTCAGCAGAAACAGACTCCTCAGCTCTGACTCCAGCACGAGTCTTCTGGATCTGCAAAGAAAAATCACCAAACCTGGGGATTCCTTTCCTCTCTGTGTGACTTTAAAGCTTATTCCAGAGCAAAATCACCATCTATTGATATAGAAAACATTCTAAAAATGCACTTGAACAGCTTAAAACTTGATTTAATATTAATATTCATATTTTTCTAAAATTTGGATGTATGGAAATCTGGATGACTTTAAATGATGTGTTTTCTTACCATCATTTGGAGTTTTTGGCTTCGTTTAAATGCTTGAAGTTTAGTCTGTTTCTTACAGTAGGCTTTCCAAGTTTCTTCAGTGAAACCATAGTTAAAGTAATCAGAAACATTTGCATCTAAAGATAAAGCACACAGGTTAGAAGAGAAGCAGACGGTTCCTCCCTGGAGCTGGACTTCCACTCACTGGGTTCATTCCAGGGCTTTTTCTGTAAAGGCTCTTTGGTCTGGACGCTCTTTTTGTTGTCTTTGACTTTCTTCAATCTACGCAATTTTGGAGCCTCTGCAGATAATTCACATTATATTCAGCTTTACATTAGTGTATCGATGTCACTGTTATCACTGTGCAGGACAAACATTTCATATGCTTGCAGAGGAATCTTGTTTTCTTGGATATCGATCTTACCAGCTGAGAGCGTCCTCCTTTCAACATCAATCTCAAGACGCACGGGTGAATTCTTTGGACTGTAAGAGACAAGATCCACGTTAGCCACATGGTTTTTTTTCCTATCAAAACACGAGGGTTTCAACTACTGCTGCCAAAAACGATTTTTCTAATAGTCGACTTATCACCAATTATTTTTCCCGATTAGTCGAATAATCGGGTAATGCGCAAAGTGGGTGTAAAGCACACAACTTAACCATCATTAGCTTTAAACTAACTCAAAATAAAGACAATTAAGATGACAGTTTATACTTTTAATGAATCACAGCCGCTGTCCTAAAAGGAATCTGGAGAGCCAGATCCGGCCCCCGGGCCTTGACTTTGACACGTAAATGAAAAACAAGATTGAAAATTTGAAAAACAGACATGGCAAATTAAAAAAAAAACTAGAAAGTTGGAAAGCAGTTTTTAAACTTGAAAATACATATTTATATTTATACAAAACTTAAAAGATTCATTGAAAATTTGAAAAAATAAAACTTAACATTTGAAAAAGAGACGTTGAAAACTTGAAAGAAGTTAGTATCAGTTCAGCATTGAAGACTCTAAAGCTCTGAATTGAAACTGAAAACACAGAACTGAAAGCAAACAAGAAAAAATCAAACAAAACGAGCAGCTGAAAGTAAAAATAAAAGTTTTAAATTTGCTTTTTTTGTTTTCAACATTTCTTTCAAGTTTTCAAGATGTATTTTTAAATGTTTAATTTTATTTTTTCAAATTTTCAATAACTCCCTCAAGTTTTCAATATGTATTTTGAATTTAAGACTGGTCTAAAATTTTCTTTTTTATATTTACGCCCGTTTTTTACATTTTCAGTCTTGTTTTTCATTCACTCTAAGCTGATGCTGATTTGACTCCATAGAAAAGAGGCCGTTGGAAAAAGCTTGTAGCTGTAATGTAAATCTACAACAGCAGGTCACAAGCTCTCTGCTCTGCTCCATTCTGATGTTTCCATTTGCAGATAAATAGATCCATGTTCGTCTTTGTTTTCCTCATCTGAGCTGGAATCTGGATCCAAACTGTACGGATGGATTGCTCTGATATTGCTGCTATTTTTGTGGCAGTACTAATGTCAGGTTGGGGGTGTTGAGGGCTGTAAGCTAGTGGGAGAGAGTGAAAACAGATGTATGATAGGAAGGAAGGGCATGGCTGCTCCAGTCCCGCCTACAACCTACAGGTTGTCTAAGAACGGCATTAATAGTTAAATGGGTTATGCAACTATAATTAATTCTGCTTAAGCGTGGTCTTTTAAGAGATAAATAAAAAAAAAGACATATCAAACGAGAGCGGGTGCAGAGTCTGCAGAGTGCTGTCTCTCCTTCATGTGTCAAAGTCAAGGCCCGGGGGCCAAATCTGGCCCTCCAGGTACTTATATCTGGCCCTCCAGATCATCTTATTTTATTGTTGTTATTGTTATCTTGCGCTTATTTCTAACTTGTATAATCTTGACAATATATATTTCTATAGAGAGTAAAATATTAAAAGTTATTTAAGGTTTAAGTTGATCTATTCTGGAATGATATTCCCGCCTGTTTTTATACATAGTTATGCTAACAAGTTACGTTTTCAAAGTTTTAAAAATGGGCATTCTGCTAGCTTTTTGGACTATTTTGGCATTTACTACAATTTTTTTAGGCTGTTTTTGGAGTTTAGCAAATATTTCAGCTACATGCCAGTTGTTTAGGCTGATTTAGCCTTTTTTTTTTAAAAAAAAAAAAAAGAAAGTTTTTGTTGGCTGATTTGGAGTTAGGCTAATATTCATATGCTAGCTGTTTTTGCAAATTTAGGCTGTTTTCAGTTTTTTTTGGATATTTTGAAGTTTAGCCATTTTTTTCCATTTACATGCAATCTTTATGACTAGCCTATGTTTATTTTTTATGTATATAGTTTTTCAGGTTTATTAGCATTTAGCTTTTAGTTTAGCTGGCTATCAGCTTCAGCGTTTTCAGCTTTCAGCTTGAATGTTTTCAGCTATAAGCTTCAGCGTTTTCATCTATCAATTTCAGCATCTTCAGCAGCCAAATTCATCTTACAGCATTCATACTAGCATTATTGTAATGCTATAAATCTAGCTTATAATTATGTTAAAAAGTTACGGTTTAAAAGTTGTAAAAATGTAGTTTTAGAGTGTTCAACAAATGTTTGTGACCTAAGCTGTGTTTTGGATTTAGGCCTTTTGTGTGATTGAGTTTGACACCCCTGTTCGAGGGAATTACAAATGTTTTCCTAAATTCAAATATATTAAATTCAAATTAAAACCATTTCAACAGAGACAAATATTCATGCCTAGAAAAGAAAATGGACACCATGAGATTATGACTCAAAACTACAAAAGCTTATTAAATGGAAGAATATAAAGAGCATAAGATGAAGATTTGCATCCTCATAAGTAATATATGATTATAACATAATAAAAATTATATATTTATGCAATTCAAAGCATTGTACACACTATAATAATAATAATGTATATAATAATATAAAATATTCATATATTTGACATTTTTCAAAAGGTATCCAAATGGTTCCACTGCTTTCAGAATAATGTATTTTCTCATTCATATCAGTTATCTGATTCCTCATTGAAATGCATTCTAAACTTTTGGATTAAAATAGCTTTATTTAATGTTTAATAATAGAACAGATTCAATAATATTCTTGAAGAAATGCAACTTTTAATTAAATTTAAGTCATATTTTTGTCAAAAATATTACAATTTTCCTAATACAAATGACCCTTTCTTCTATATTGCCTATTACAGGAAACATTGTATTTTTTTCCTTTAAATTATAGTTTTCATATGATAATTGAGTTTTTGTAACAGAGAAAAAATTACAAAAGTTGCAAAAAAAAAATTTAAATGAAGTCAATTGATTCAAACGTTCCATTTTGAAGAATTTTGAGGATCTTTAGGTGGGATGGCCCAAATGTAGTTTTTGATTACATTAAAGGTTAGTTTTAAATAATTGATCAAAGAGAAATTTTATTAGAAAATATTTGATTTTATTTAACATTATAATTGTGTCAGTTTGACTGAACACGTGTCAGCATCTCTGACGTCCAAACCTGGAAGAGATTGGAGTCCTCTCAGTCTCACCTTCGTCCTCTTTGAGCTCATAGATATCTGCAAAAAGCAAATGGAAAACCGACTGCACCACTTTATTTCCTGATGGGAAAACAGTGGAAGCAGCAGCATGTAATTCACCGGGAATATTCTCATACATTGATACAGTTTTCCGTCCTCGTCCTCCTCAGAAACCTCCGCGGAGCTGGCTGGTGACGACATTTATTTAGAATAATAATGATTTTAAGCTGCGCTAAATGTCAAGTTCGATTCAGAAGATGACTGTCATAGAACAGGTTTCCATGGAAACGGGTATAAACGGTCTTGCGATGGAATACTTAGAATATTCCGTTTTTCTCTATTTAAGCGCGAGGTCTTATGGCTTTTTTTAATTTACCGAAAATAGATGTTTCATAAAACTTTTGTTATAATTTAGTTTATTTCTTGCTAAAATAAATATATAATTCATTTATAATTATATAATTTATATATATATATATATATATATATATATATATATATATATATATATATATATATATATATACACACACAAATTATATGGTCTTATGTTTAGGATTAATAGTAATATTCTGTATTTTTTCCCATTTATTGCTCTCTTCTTTTGCTTGACAAGATTTCAAATGTTGTTAATAAAGTTTTTTTTTTTTTAAAGTAGGAATACGTTTATAAAAAATAACTTTTATAACTTATGTTGGTGTAAGATAAACGCTGTTTCCAAAGAAAGTTAAATTAGAGTATAATTTTATAGAAAAATAGATCGGAGAATTGTTTCTTTGAGGTTGAGAAAAGGGGCATAAATAAAAAGTTCCGGGATACCATAGCAACGCTTGTATGACGTATAAACTCTGCGACTGCTGCCACGTCACCCACCGGAGACGCGTGTTTGTTTTCATGTCAGATGCTTCTTCTTCCCGGTTGCTCTTAGCAAACCCGCAAAACTCCCGCAATGTCAGCGCTGGAGGAGTTTGCCCAGGCTTCGCTGCGGGCGTGGGCGCCGGTTCTGTCCAAGGTGAAGAAGGCGGTGGTGTTCATGGATGAGCGCTGCGCCGAGGCGCTGCACTGGAGCGGAGGCTTCGCCGCCCTGCTGGAGGCTGGAGCCACAAACCTCAAACAGTTTTCCAGCTTCGAGGCGTGCGGCGTCAACGAGCCCAAAGCGGTGTTCGTGGTGAGCAGCCTGCTGAAGGGCCGGACGGTGGACATCATCAGGGACGTCGTCACTCTCAGCCACTTCCAGTACTGCGTGGTGTTCACCTGCGTGCCTCACTCCGTCCACCTGTTCGCCAACCACGTGACGGCAGAGCTGGAGGGCTCACCCGTGTTCGAGCAGTTCGAGGAGAAGCTCTGCGAGTGGATGGGAAACATGAACTACACGGCGGAGGTCATGCACGCCCCCGTGGCCTTCGCGCCCGTGTCGCAGCAGCTGCTCCTCGCGCCCGCGTTCGCTCACCTGTTCCCTCTGCTCCCGCCGGATCTGCGGGCCATCAACGCCAAAAGACCCGAGAAGAAGAAACTGGGGAGCCTGCAGGACGTGGACATGGGCGCGCTCCCCGCGGAGCTGCAGGTGGAGGTCCGCTCGTTGGTGGCGGCGCTGAGCTCCCTGTTTGACAGCACCGGTACGAGAGAGGAGAGCTTCGCCGTGGGCCCGATGAGCCGCATCATCGCGGGAGAGCTGGCCAACCATCCGCAGGCCAGACACCGACGGAAGACCGCTGCAAATAAAGCCTCCATCATCTTTGTGGACAGAACGCTGGATCTCACAGGTAATGACACCTGTGTAGATCTGCAGCCACATGTGTACTGACCACAAACCATCACAAGGTCTCCTATGTCTGTGTTATTGTTTCTATTGTGATACATTTATACATGAAATAGGTTTTTTTTTTTTAAATATCAAATAGTTCAGAACTTTTGACAGACTTCCTTTCAAAATAAAAGACCATGTAGCATTATCTCATTGGAGCTTGGTAGTAGGGGTGTTAAAAGTAATTAATTCATCAGTTTCCAATCAGATCAATCTGTCTGAGGCAACTCTGTAATCAAAACCACCAACAACATTATGAAATAGTTTTAAAATGAAATACATCGATTACAATCAAAACCATTTGGACTGAGAAATAGATTTATTTTACTGTAATGCAGAAGTGACCACGTACCATCACAGTGGTGCAGTACAAACGGATCAACCATTATTCCAGTCCAATGTGAGGAAACACTTTGAATTTAGCAAAGATGTGTCCACAGTACAGTGTGATCTATTTATCTGAGTCACACTGGGTGAAGTTTTGGCCAAAGATGTCAGTGAATTGGATCAAATCGGATTGTTTAAAATGAACCAACATCTAACGTGAACTAAAAAAGCTGAATTATTTGTGATAATACTAGTGTGAATGCATGCTTTTAGCTGAAAGTAGTCGCTGAAGATTTTTGCTGACGATGGTGATGCAGTTTACTTTAATTGCTGAAGGGATTTACTGAAAATACAAAAGCTATTCACAAAATGTTGCAGTTGATAAACGACTGGAAATTTAGTGAAACAGAGCTAAAGTTGACATAAATTACTGAAAAATTTGTAGTAAAATTGCCAATTTTGCAAAAATATTTATCATGTTGATTAATCATTGAGCGCATTCACAATGAAAAGTTACACCATCACATTTGTGGGTAATTTTTATCAGATAAATATACCCAATAAAAAGTATTTGTAATAAAAAATAGATCAAAATATGACAACACATTAGAGTAGCTCTCTTTTATTTTCCACTGTGTTTTATCTAAGAAAATGGGAAATATAAGCATAGGAAGGTCCTAAAAACATGCTTGAAAATGAAGGAAAAATTAGGAATTTGAGAACAGAAAATTCCTAAAATAATAATAATGCTTATACTGTAGACTTGGCCTTTTGGGCCACCCATAATATTGATAAAATATTTGGTAACCTCCCTTTTTTTTAAAAAATTACTATAAAGATTGAAGCGTGAATGTATTTAAAGGCTTGTTGCTAATCTACTTAGAAATAATGAATTTAAAGACTTTCTCATTCATTTCTCATATTTTACTCAATATTTCAAAAACTATAAAGTTCATGAATACCAAAAAAAAGAAAAAAAAAAAAAACCAGCAGTAATGTCCTGAACAAGCTGAACATTTTGATACCAAGATCGGTGAAATCACTGAAGATGTGATTGGATTTTTACATTTAGAAAAACTTACAGAAATGAACAGAAGAATCACTATAGAATGAATGAATGATTACTAAACATTCACACAATTAGATCATAATCTAATCGAATCGCTTTTCAATTATAACGTTGCCACAATGGAGAGGTCAAAGAGCCGCATGCGGCCCCAGAGCCTCAGGTTGCAGAGCCCCGATTCTCTTTGAAACCCCCTATTTCTCTCATTCCAGGCGCTGTTGGTCACCATGGTGATAATCTGGTTGAAAAGATTTTGACAGCTCTGAAACCGCTGCCTGGACATGTGACTGACGTGCAGGTGGACGTGTCAGAGCTCACGAGTCTGCAGCAAACCCCCCACACCCACAACCCTCTGGCTCCGGGCTGTCTCGCACAGACTCGGTATGTGATCCCGATCCTGGAAGCTTTTTTTCATCGTCACTATTAGTGTTTCACTGTTCCAACCATTGACTGTACTAGAGAACTGGACCTTCCCCCTGGTGATCCAAACAGGAAGTGATTTCAATCTCATCAAATGTTCCACAATTTTGACAGATTTTTTTGTAGCCCACTGTCAAGTGGTAGGGGTGTGGCCTTCGAACAAGCTCACTTCTGATTGGCGAGAGTGGTTGCCATATAAATGTCGACTCAGAGAAACTCAGACCAATCATTGCTTACTGATGTCGTCTGGTTCCAACATGGCGATATTGGCCATATTGCAAAAAAATAAAAATAAAAAAGATAACTAGTTTGACTTAATTTGGTTGGAGCTGAAATTAAACCTTTTTGTACGGCTGATGTCACACTCACTCAGTCCAGTTCTCTTATACAATCCATGGGTGCAATATTTGCCAAAAAAAAGTCCCACTAAGTTTTCTATCTCATACTGGGGAAAAAGCAATTGAAGAAGCTTTTTGTTTTCTATCTACTTCCATTGGATAAGACCTGACTTGTGATGCATGAATATTTGCCTCTGTTTTAATTTTAATTTAATTTTAATTTTAATTTGGATTTAAGAAATTATTTTTAATTCCCTGGAACAGGTGAGTCAAAATCATTCGCACAGGTGACCAAAATCCAAAACACACCTTAGGTCGCGGGCTGAACAGGATAAACATTTATTTAACACTTTAAAACTACATTTTTAAAACTGTAACTTTTTAACACAATTATGAACTAGATATATAGAATTACCTGCAATAAAGCTGGTGTGAATGCTGTAAACTGAATTTGGCCGCTGAAGATGCTGAATTGACTCTGAAGAAGATTGGCTAAACTAAAATTAAATAAACCGTATATATTAAAAAAAAACCATATAAAGAATAAAAACTTAGGCCCAACGCCTAAATATTATTGAAAATTAAAAAATAGCAAACTTCAAAATATCCTAAAAAAACTGAAAAAAAGCCTAAATGAGCCAAAACAGCTAGCGTGCAAATATTAGCTTAACTCCAAAACAGACTAAAAAAACATTGAAAAACTCCTAATTTAGCCAGAACAGCTAGCATGTAGCTGAAATATTAGCTACATTTCAAAACAGCCTAAAAAAATCTTGGTAAATGCGAAAATAGTCCAAAAAGCTAGCAGAAAAGCCAATTTTTAAAACTTTAAACCTTTTTAGCATAATTATGAATAATAAAAAGGTAAGAATATTATTCCAGAATAAATTAACTTAAACTTTAAATAACTTTTAATATTTTGCTCTCCCTAAAAATATATTTTACCAAAATGATACAAGTTAGAAATGAGCGCAAGATAACATCGGGCCATTAATGATATTTGTTTCAAGTTTTCAATATTATTTTTTTCTATTGTTCAATTTTATTTTTCAAATTTTCAATAAGTCCTTCAAGTTTTAAATATTTTTTTTAGAATTTAAAACTTCTGTCAAATGTTCAAAATTTTCTTACTTGGGTTAGGAATCACTGGGTACCTCATGATACGATGCGACATGGCTCACGATATTGATAATATCGTGATACTGTGATAATTGATAAAAATGATGCTTAATAACTAACATTATATAGAAGAACACATATTTTTTGGGAAAATATATCCCCATTTATTTTTTTATCTTAAACACAATTGTAATAATCAACCTGTGTTTTATTTTGTGCAACAAATTATAGACGCTTTTGTGTCACATTGCTAAAATCAGTGATACAATGTCTTTAACAAGCATTGACACCAATCGGAGTGGAATTATCTGTTAAATTCAATGTTAACAATAGTAAACATGATCAGCAGTGCCACTATTTAGTGCAGAATTACTGTTAGCAACAGAACAAAAATGAAATAATTCAAGTGACGACAGCTATCTACCTCCAAAGGAACGTCACACCAAAGGATCAGGAATATAACATTTTACAGCCTCTGTCAAGTGTTTCCTAATTTTTCGTGCACTTTCTCACATTTGAAAATGACTGAGCATCCAAAATTGAAGGCTGGTTTACTCAGACTGACACTTGAGATTATTTTTCTAATCTTTATCTATTTTCTATTTGGTCAGTCAGCAGACAATAGGTAAAACCCCTAAAACACAAAAAATAATGGCAATAAATATTTACAAATACAAATTCTATTACAGATTAGCAATAAAAACTTTCATCAATAATAATTTATATAATTTTAAGTGCTTCAATTAACTAGCAAAATCCCTATTTTACAGTGAATTCATGTACTTTATTTTAATTACATTTTTATTTAAGTTCATACATCAAATCCTACATTTTTTTTATTTAAGAATGACTTTAAAATAACATTAGCAAAAAGTAAAAACATTCATTTGAAAACTTCACACCATAAATTTACCAAAGTTACACCGTACTCCAGCAGGTTAAACATCAGCGTGCATGAAAATGAAAATTCCGACCGGTACCTGAACTACACACAAACAACTATGAAACCCGCCCCTCGTTCCCACAGCGCACCGATCAAACAGGAAATAAGCGATGGCGGTCATTCTAGCGCTCAGACGGTGACTTCTTACCGGCTGCCTCTTCAACAGATGGATGATAACTGCGCACAGGTAAACATGATTTACACACGAGCTACTGAGCCTATAGCACGCCGATGCTTTTTCCTGAATGAAGTGCGTGTGTCGCCATAAAATGTGCGACGCTCAGCGCAACAGCCTCTTCAAATGAAAATATAAGATCGATATTTGGTGAGAACCCATCGATCGCAGTATCGCAATATCGATATTTTGGCACGCCCCTATTGTATACAGATGGAAGGTGAGCCTGTGGAAGATGTTATAGTTTTCTGTAAGCATTGTAGTGAATCTCCTCTCAGGTCGTTGAAGGAGGTTCTAACCCCTAACCTCACAGCCCTTCATCAGGTGGTCAAAGCAAAGCGTCCAGGTGAAGCGCTGCTGCCGACAGTGAGGGGCGGCGGCGGCGGCGGCGCCTGTGTCTGTGTGGAGAGCGTTCGCGGGATGCCAGCCGGATCAGCAGGAGCGTTAATGCCTTTGCTATCTCTGAACAGATGGTCCAATAGAACCTTATCGCTGCTCAGTTTAGCAGGCTGAAGTTCTGCAGAGGAGGAGAAGGAGGGAGGAGCAGATTTATTTAAACGGTGCTTGGTTCTCCACAGTTCATGACAATCTCTTACAGGAGAACTCTTGGTTGAATTTAAACTGTAAACTGGAGTTTATAGCACCATCTTCAGACTCTACTGGGATTTTTGGAGCAATAGCTCAGCTCTTAGTTGAACTTTATGTCTTGTTAGACTAATTTTAGCTCAGGTTTTCTTCAGAAAACCATCTCAGACCTGTAGACATTAGGTGTGGAGTTCATTTCAGGCTTTCTTTTTTTTAAAATATAATGTTCTCCTTAGTAAGTTTGCAGGAGAAGTTTGCAGATCACCTTCTCTTAAAGTTGGTGGTTGTTTGTTCTCGCTCCACAGGTGATGCCTTAGTCACTTGCACCTGTATAGGGATGACTCTTGCAGGTGTTGCAGATTTTTAGGCCGTCCAGGATAGTAGAAGGTGCAGCTGCATCTTAAGGGAAGTGTCTTACAGTTTCCTTCAGGGTTGTGTGGCCACATTAAAGTTCCTCTCCAATTATTTATTGATCTCTTTTCAAAGCAGTCCCAGTGCTCTTTACATTATAATGATGTCATTTTTAGCCACAATGAAAAAAACCTGTGTCGTTTTCTAGGACATAGTTTCTGCAGAGCGGCAGAAGTTCATAAAAATATCTCCTGTGAGTTGTGGGCGGGACCATTTGTGGAAAGCAACCCCTCCCTCCTCCCCCATCATCTGTTTGTTCACACCAGGGGCCCGTCTCAAGAAACAGGTTTAACAAATCCAGAGTTCAAACCTGCACTCAGAGTTAAGTGACTCAGAGTTCACAAACTCTGAGTTTTTGGTTTCAGAACAGCTAAAAAAAGTTTGTCTAATCATCTCTGAATCGTTGGACTCAGAAAAGAGCAATACAGCTGCAGCGGGAAAACTGAGAGAGTTGACATGGGAGAAAATGTCTGCCAGAGTTACTGCGTACGTCTACATTTGAATCATTTCAATTCAGGATAAAAACAAAATAATATCAGGAATGTCATTTTGTCACTTGAATGGTTTTTGATCTGTCAATAAATTAACCAGTAATCTCCATAATCACATGAATGACCGTTTTTTCATAACACCTGCCCACCCACCACAAAATATATACACATATAAATATCACTGCACGCAAAAAAGAAACACTGTAGCTGCTTGGAATATGTTAAAATACGTATTTATTCAATTTTTATTCTTAAGAATTATATGATAATTACTACATTTTTTTAGCATAGTAAACTTCTCCATAGCCAGGATGTGAACCTGCGTTCCTTGCATTGGAAGCGTAGTAACATTTAATATGGCTCTCTTAGCATGGTAGATGTTTTGACAGACATCTCCAGTGTTTGAGGTTTAAAGATTTCTGTTTTTAAAGGTTTTAAAAAGAGGAAAAGGAAAAAAGAAACTAGATAGCCAGTCAAATTCATCTTTTGTGAGCAAAAACAGTATTTTTTGACCGAAATGGGGGGGGTATCGCTCAAATAAAAATGAATTGGGAAACGTCAGGCAATCCACTCATGTCCTCAAAATCCTCTCCCGACGTAAATAACATTCCCTTTGGATAAATCCAGCCTCCTCGTCTACGGGATTTCACAAACTCTGTTTCTGAAACTGGAAACTCAGAGTTTTCCTTAACTCTGAGTTCAAGAACTCAGTTTTAACAAAACCTGCTTTTGAAACGGGCCCCAGGGTGTCAAACTCAATCGCACAGGGGGCCAAAATCCAAAACACACCTTACTCAGAACAGGTGAAAATATTTATTAAACCCTCTAAAACTACACTTTTAAAACTTTAAAACCATAACTTTTTAACTTGGCTTGGAATCATGAAAAAGCAGGAATATTATTCCAGAATAAATCAACTTAAACGTTAAAAAAAAGTCAATATTTTACTCTCAATTAAAACATATTTTGTCAAAATTATACAAGTTAGAAATACACGCAAGATAACATCAAACCATTAATCACAATAAAATAAAATGATCTGGAGGGCCGGATAGAATCATCCTGAGGGCCGGATCCGGCCCCTGGGCCCTGACTTTGACACCCATTGGCTCCTCACTGACCGCTGCTTGCACAGGGTGTGCACGTGACGTCACGGCTCATAGGATGGCAAGAAGAAATTGGCTTTAATGGTCTAGGTTTCTAAATTCTACCAGTCAGGCTACATGCTCATGTGCACTAAGTGACCTCTTGCAGAGCGAGCAGGATTCGGGGGGGGGGGGGGGGGCAGAAAATCCATGAGACATGCCTGCGTCTCCTCATCTTCACCCTTACTTACCTTATAGTGTATATGTGTCTTCAGTATTCACTACAACCTGTTGCCCGCAGCATACCCATAGAAAAAATGTACAGAAACATCTTACGGGCTACAACCTTTAAATGTCCCGCAGGCCACCCATGTGCCTCGTACGGGTTTGCCCCCCTTTTTTCAGCCGTATCCACCCATAAGGGCAGTTGTGGCTGAGGCATTAGATGGTTACTTTGCTCTTAAGGCGGTATTGTCTTTTCCAAGCTGCTGAGAAGGCTCCATATCCTATAACCCGACTTTCATTCTGCGGTTCCAGCGATCAAGCCAGAGGAAAGTGTCTGGATGTTCCCACACATACTTTTACTTCTAGCTGTTTTTTTTTATTATTATTATTATTTGACTTGTGTGAGCCTGACTCTGTCTGTACCAGCAGGGAATTCACAGTTTGGGTATGAGATGTTGTTTGGGAAGCTGGCAGTGGGCATGTTGTTTTAGTGGTGTGGTACCTTCAGGCGGTTTGCTGTGTTTGTATGTTTGCCACTGTTGAATCCTCATCGACAGAGGTCACCGGGTTTCCCTTCATACTGCTCTCCTGTTATTTGGCTGCCCTGGCGTTGCGGCGGCGGCGTGAAAGAAGTGCGGGTGGCCGAGGCGCTGTGGGTCTGCCTCGGGAGCTGCTGAAGTTTGGCCAGGCACAGAACCCAACCACACCCTGGCTTGAGAAAGCACCTCCACAGATCTGCCCTGCACAGCACAATAGACTGAGAATAAAGCTGTTCTCACCTCTCCGGGAGTATGAATGGGCTAAAGAGGGCTCATTCATTCTGACAACACAGACGGTTTTAGGTTCTAAAACAGAGAGAAGAAAAGGGATTCACTGTCTAAGCAATAGCCACGCTCTATCATTAACACAAGCATCCACACACTCATGAGTGCAGGGTGGATTTTGTTTTACCGCCAGCTTGTTTTTGAAAACTGTTTTTGGAAGATGCTCCCACACGCCTGCAGTAAAAGATGCTCCATTAAATACAGAAACTATCAGAATAAACTTAAATAAATTTAATAATTTAAACTTTTTTGGTTCTGGCTTATGTGAACCACCATTTGGTCTGCTTCAAAAACTATTCAGAACCTCTTAGGCTTTTATTGTCACGTCAATTGAAGAGACACTTCACAACATATTAGTATATAAGTTAACAATATAGAAGTTTCTGGTCCTGGTTCTGATGGACTGGAGCCTTTTGTCAGCCGGCAGAGGCAGACTTAAAGGTTTGGGGGCCCCGGGCGGACAATAACATGGATCCCTTTGCAGCGGTTGAATGAATTATTTTGTGAAAGATCCATCAAATAAGTTCTTCACTAGTCCACTATTAGACAGCATCAATGTTAAGAATCCAAGAGTTTTGATTAGCATCTAAAAGTGAAATCAGGTTTAAATGTTAACGTAATCTCTCTGGTTGGAAGAGAATCTCCATGGAGAAATTCCATACCCGTAAAAAACGGAAAAAGGGATTGTCGGAAGTCCCGTTTCACAACACAAAACACTCGACGTTGTTCACAAAAAAGTTGATAAATAATGGTGACCCCCCACCCCCGCGCACACACTAAAAGAAAGATAAAAAAGAGCAAAATGGTCTATTGCTATGTCTGGGTGCAGGTCTTGCATATAGTGGGTCTGGGGCTTAGTGTAAGTGAGAGTCAAAGTCAATGTGTCAAAGTCGGGGGCCGGATCTGCTAGCGTCACATCTCAGGTCTGATCTGGTAGCATTCTACAGCCGACGGCTCATATTAGCTACAGGTTGGCTGCAGCCACAGGCTCTCTGCAGACCTTCTCAAACTCCGAAACTCACATATGTTCACGCTAATCCCCCCTTCATTCGCTGCGGTTCAGCTGTGTCGTCTGCTTAAAATTTGAAACAAATGAAACGGATTCACAGCGACGCAGAGACCTGACCGCAGACGTGAACACCTGCAGTGGGACTTCTTCTCACTCTTAAAGTTACGGAAAGACTGCGGCGCTTGCATCGGAGCTGTAATGCTAGCGGTGTGACCCCGGGGTTACCCGTTTCCCATTGATTCTCTATGAAGTTCCAAAACTCTGCAATATACTTTCGACCTCCTGGTGGCGCTGCTCGCACTTTATTGCTATTGGTGAAACAACATTCAAGTGAGTCAGTCCTGGACTTAGTGTTGTGTTAGAAATTCCCAAGAGCCTTCACGGTCATTACAGATGCTTTTAGCGGCCTTTTTCAGCTAGCCAGGATGGAGTGACAATGGCAAACGGATAAAGTCAAAAGAGCTGCTCCACGTCTCTCATAAGGATCCTTTTTTCTGGTTTCATTTGGCCCGTGAATCAGGATTCCATTTCAATTTTTGCCCTTTGAGCAAAAACCGTTTGGGCAGGTAGCAGGTTTAGACTGAAGAGTCATGTTTTTGAGATAACATACACCAAAATTAAAGGAACACTTGTTTCATTGGGCCTGGCATGAATTGAATGAAACCTGTCTGATCATTTTCTTGTTGTTAAAGCAGCTGAGGGCCTTGTTCATCAATTTCATCTGTATTGGTGTTCATGAATTAACAACAGGTGCACTTCAGTGGCAACAATTAGAAAACCCTCCAAACAGGACTGGTGTTCCATGTGGAGGTCATCTCAAGTTTCTCCCTCTTGATCTTTTTTGGCTGGTTTTCCACTCCTGCTGATTTTGTCTTGTGTAATTCTCTCTACTGGCAGTATGAGGAGATTCCTTAACCCTACAGAAGTTGTACAGGTTGTCCAACTTCTCCAGGATGGAACATCCACACGTGCTGCAGCAAGAAGGTTTAATGTGTCTCCCAGCAAAATCTCCAGAACATGGAGGAGATTTCAGGAGACTGCTGGTTATTCTGGGAGAGCTGGACAGGGCCGTAGAAGGTCCTCAACCCCTCAGCAGGACCCATACCTGCTCCTTTGTGCAAGGAGGAACAGGCTGAGCACTGCTCGTGCCCTACAGAATGACCTCCAGAGGGCCACTGGTGTGAATGTCTCTACCCAAACAATCAGGAACAGACTTCATGAAGGTGGCCTGAGGGCCCCACGTCCTGTAGTGGGCCCTGTGCTCACTGCCCAGCACCGTGGAGCTCCACTGGCATTTGCTCAACAACACCAGAATTGACAAGTCCGCCACTGGTGCCCTGTACTTTTCACAGACCAGAGCAGGTTCACCCTGAGCACCTGTGATAGACGTGATAGACGTGAAAGAGTCTGGAGAAGACAAGGAGAACGTTCTGCTGCCTGTAACGTGGTTCAACATGGCAGGTTTGGTGGTGGGTCAGTGATGGTCTGGGGAGGCATATCCATGGAGGGACGCACAGACCTCTACTGCCTAGGAAATGGTGCTCTGACTACCATAAGGTATCCAGATGAAATCCTTCAACCCATTGTCAGACCCTACTCTGGTGCAGTAGGTCCTGGTTTCCTCCTAATGCACCACAATGCCCGGCCTCACGTGGCAAGAGTCTGCAGGCAGTACCTGGAGGATGAAGGAATTGAAACAATTGAATGGCCTTCACCATCCCCTGACTTAAACCCAGTAGAACATCTCTGGGACATTATGTTTGGGTCCATTAGGCGCCGCCAGGTTGCTCCTCAGACTGTACAACAGCTCAGGGATGTCCTCACACAGATCTGGGAGGAAATGCCACAAGACACCATTCATCGTCTCATTAGGAGCATGCCGCCACGTTGTCAAGCATGCATACAAGCTCGTGGGGGTCACACAAGATACTGAAAAGCATTTAGAGTTGCTGAAATGAAGTTTTGGAGAAAATGGACTAGCCTGCCACATCTTCATTTCACTCTGATTTGATGGTGTCGACACAATTGAGCCTCTGTAGACTGAAAACTTTTATTTCATTAAAAGACTTGGCATTCTTTTGTTCCTAAGACACTGCCCTGTCGTTATTTGTATAGATATCCAACTTTATACTGAGATCTGATGGATCTAATGTGTTTCTTTAAAGTGCTCCTTTAATTGTTGTGAGCAGTGTAGTTAAAGCAGCTGATCAGCTGGTTTGGAGTGTAGTACTTGGTGTTTTACCAATTGGAAAAAAACTGTAAAATGCTCTTTTATTTTTTCCTTCCTCTTATTTTCTTGCATACCCCTAACTCATTTGTCCCTCTTGGGCTGATCTGTTGTGTCCTCTTGTATTTGTCCTCTTGAGTGCGACCCATGACCTTAAGCAGCTAAGCTACATCAGTAACATGCAGTCTTCTTGAAAAGTGAATCTAAATTTGCCAGAAAAAAGGATATTTGATTGTGAGGGAGCAAAATGTGATTTCTTCTTTGAGCTCTTTACATTTTTATTTCTTATTTGAAACTTGTTCCTGATCCGTTTCTCTCATTCATTTGCCGTTCAGCTTTTACTGTTATTGCAGCTGAATTTTCAAACGCTCTCGTATAGTTTTATAAGACAGCTAAATGCTAACAGCTGTCCGTTGGGGTTAAACTGACCCTCAGTACTCGCATGAATAACCGGTGTGACTGCAGGCTGACTCATAGTATTTCTTCAGAATTCAGCGTGTACTTTTACTCTCACGTAGGAGGGAATCGTGTTGAAAAACAAACAGTTGAATTCCTAATGAAGCAGGACTGGAAGAGGACGCAGCCTCAGAGTGAGGGGTAAAGTGGAGGAATCTGAACGCAGGAAAACTTCAGCATTTTTCTCCTCCTGCGTCACGCTCTGCCAGGAATACTGCCCCGCTTCCCACCCCCACTCATCATGGAAAGCTCTCTGATGTCTGCTCATTTGTTGAAACCGTAAACACGTTGTCGTGATATTTGATTCCTAACTGCCTCTTAATGGAACGACGCTCATTACACACCAGTGTAGTTTGTCCACACTCTCCAAACACACCGGCTCAGCCTCAGCGAGCGCAGGCAGAGGACAAGAGCGCCCCCTTCAGTCTGAGCCGGGGTCCCACACCGGCCCGCTCCGTAGTAGAGCTGTTACTCAACAGGGCTTGTGGCCGGTCCTGGAGCCTGTCTAACACCCCGCCAATGTAAACCCAGCGCACGTCCCCACCTTCTTTTTGACCAAATGGCCCGGGGAATGCGTGGAGGGAGTGGGGCTGCAGTGTTGTTCTGGGGGGGGAGCGAGCATCCAAATGAGAAGCATATTTCTCCCACAGTCCTCCAGCTTCCACAAACACACGATCACTAACATGTTTGTGGGTGCAGACGGTGCTGCTCGTGTTTGCTCCGCTGTCTCTGCTGCTATCTCAACCATCACAAGCATGCGGGACTTCAGGAGTTTTACCCATTTAGGGCGTTCTGCATCTCCAATAATGAGTTTGGGAGATGAATTTCTAAAAGATAAACATTTTTTTCGTAAACTGTCCTGTGTCACAGTTCTCAAACCGACTGTAAACAGAAGAAGAAAACTTCATCTTTGTAGCTTTTTAGTCATTTTTACATTTCCTTATGTTTTAATTTGATTTATGAACTGTTTTTTCCATTGTTTTTCATTATGTGAATTTGTTATTATTAATTTTTTTAACTATTATTTTTTATTTTTTATCTATTTTATGTCAGCACTTTGAAGGTGATATGAAAAGGCCAATTTGTAAATGTTTCCTTGAATTTCTTTTTTTGTTTAAGATTTTAGCAACATGCTAACATTTTTGGCTTGTTTGTTAGCTACTGGGTTTTTTAGGTTAATTTAGAGTTTAGCTTTTATTTTAGCAACATGCTATCATTTTGGCTAATTTATTTTGCAGAGGAATTTTAGGATATTTTGGAGTCTAGCAAGAATTTAAGCAATGTGCTAGCTTTTTTTTTTGCATATTTGGATTCTGCAAAGGCTTTTTAGGCTGATTTAGAGTTTAGATTCTATTTTAGCAACATGCTAAAATTTTTGACTAATTTAGTTTACCGAGGAGTTTTAGACTATTTTGGAGTTTAGCTAGTATTTAAAAATGTTTTAGCTTTTTGGCTAATTTGGTATCTACTCTAATATTTTTAATATTATTTTGGAGTTTAGCCAAAATTTTAGCAACATGCTAACATTTTTGGCTAATTAGCTATGTACTGGAGTTTTTTTAGGATACTTTAGAGTTTAGCTTCCATTTTTACAACAAGCTAACCTGTTTGACTAATTTAGTTTTGTGAGGAATTTTAGGCTATTTTGGAGCTTAGCTAGTATTTAAGCAATGTGCTAGCTTTTTTGAGTAATTTAGCATCGACTAAGGGTTTTTATTCTTATTCGGACTTTAAATCCCCCTATGACCATTTAAAAAAAAAAACAAAAAAAAAAAACGTTTTTTTTACCAAAATTTGAAAAAGTCATTTTTGACGGTAATCCAAAATCTCCTCTGAGGGGGCGTGGCTTTTTGAGCTCCACCCCGATCCCCCTTGTCTAATTAGGATATCTCTGTATCTCTCTAGCATAAATCTTCCCCGCTGCTACATAAAAACATCCTTCAATCTGGGTAATGTCCAGTCGTATGGTTCTGATCCGGATGTCAGCTCAGATCTTCATGGACAGAACTTCCTCCAAAATCCTGATTCTTTCTCCTTCCAGTTCACCAAAGACTCTTTGATGTTTCTTGACGTTGCTGTGATCAATCCATTGGTTTCTCAGAGCAGAAAATAATGAAAGCTAACATCCAAATGCTCTTTCATTCATTTACAATCCTTTCCAACTGCAGTCAAATGAGCCGCCGTTCACATTTCTGTGGTCACATCAAGAAGCTCCGTGGAGTCTGGTGGAGATTTTCCAGCGTTCTCAGGACTGCTACCGTAAATATTGGATGAAAGTCAAAGCAAAAATCCAGTGACGGCTGATTGGAGCACAGAAATGTGAACGGCGGCTCATTTGACTGCAGTCAATGTGAAGATAGCATCTTCTCTTCTCCAGAACCTGAACTAGACACGCTAGCCGGACCAGATGAGGGTTTAGTGCATGTGCAGCAGAAAGAAGATGATTCAGGAAAAACAGAATCTGTCCAAGACTGTTGGATTGACAGACATTTAAAAGGAGAAATAATCAGAAATGTAAAAACTAAATGATTTCTCATTACATTTGTTCTCTTTCAGAAGAAAAATGACGCAAATACATGTTAAAAACTCTAAAAACAGGATTTTCATCAGAGGGAGACTTAAAGGTTTTTTGTGTTGTTGTTGTCCATTTCTCTTCACTTTTCATTCTTGTATATTTCGCTTCAGTAACTTAGTGTTGACCTGACCCGTGTGTGAAGGTCTTTGCATGTAGCTGGCGTTGAAGATGGCGGGTGTCCTAGTGTGAGCTCCACTCCTCCCTATTTAGCTCCAGCCCAAGGTCTGGAAGCGATTACATCTGATATTAAACACATGGCAGCAGTTAGAAAGGAGAAAAGGCGAGAGAAGGGAAAAAAAAATGAGAAAGAAAAGAAAAACAGTCGATTTCTCAACGAGTTCCCCCTCCCCCCCTCGTGGTCTTTCTCTCCGTCCGTGGTGTGTTTTCTTTCTTTCTTCAGTTTCCGATCGTTTCGAGGAGTACAAAGTGAACGCTCACCTGCCTGGAAGACAAAGAACACAGCCAGAGATGAAGTGTTTGAATATAATGCTGGCATTAACCCTTTATCACCAGAGCTCCAGTGTTTATGTTCTTTTATTTACTGTAATTTTTTTAATTAACACGATAATTCCAGCAGATTCTCCTTCATAATCTACTGGAATTATTGTATTAACGTTTGAAAAGTTGCAGTATGTTAAAGATTTTGTGCTTAAGCGTCACCGACGTCACCTCAGGTGTTAAAGGGTTAAACTGGGAGCGCACCAATCAGGACTGAGGCCGACCGTTACGTCCTGCTGCACCGTTTTCCATCCCGTCAGCCTGCTCACCTGATGAGTGTGACCAATGGTTGACCTGCTGGCTATTTAAGACAGAGGAGGCCACGCCCACCCAGGAAGGCAGGGAGCAGAGCAGAAGGGTCTTCAGGGGTGTTACACTGCTGGGTTTTGATATTTTACATTGGGGTCGGTAGTCTTAGTTTACTTGCTTTGTTTATTTGTTTTTTGGTAGTTTTAGTTAGGAGGAGCTGCTGACTCAGACTCGACATGTCTGGATCAGCAGTCTCCATGACTTATTTTATGTTTGGCCGAGGTTCCATTTTTTTCCCCGTTTCCTTAAACTGTGTTCCTTTTTCTCACTGGTGTCCAGTTTTTTATGGTCCATCTTTTGGTTTTCCCCCTAGACTTGAGCCAGGTCTGTCCATTGGGGCTGTAACACCTACAGAGTGTCTGCACCGTAAAGTTTGAGGATTTCTTCAGAGTCCCTGGAGTTTCTTAAAGCTCATTTTAGTTTTTATTCATTGTTATTGATTTGTGGTGTGTTTACAGGTGCGTTTAGCAAATAAGAAGCTTCAATAGCAGGTTGGTTGAGGGACGCCGGCCCTCGAGGCAGTTTGTCGTGGAGTCACTAAAGGCGGTGGTTGTTTCTGCCCATCAGAGAGCCTGCGGCGCGGCTGATGTGGGAGGCCATGCTGAGCGGCAAGCAGAAAGAGGCGGTGATGGAGGTCCGCCGGCACCTGGTGGAGGCAGCCAGCAAGGAGAAGCTGCCGATCAAGATGAGTATGGGTAAGAAGCCGAGGACACACCATGCAAACAAACTGATGTCAGGACACCTGTTACAAAGCAAACATACACCTGTAAAGGACATTTCAGTGTAAGAAGAAGCAACTGCAGAAACATTTTGAGTCTCTAACCAGACAAAATATAGATTTTTTAGCTGTTCTGAAAGTAGAGATCAAAACTTCTTCCTATGTGTTGGTGGAATTCAAACCGACCTCCAATCAAATCATGTTTTCATTTATTGTAAAAGCGTCCACAGCTGTCTTTTGTCTGTGATTATTCTATTTTTAGACAAGATAACAAAAAAAAACGGTTGTTTTCTAGGACATAGTCACTGCAGAGCAGCAGGAGTTCATTAGAAATTCATCTCTGAGTTGAATAATGTCCCCACCCCCCTTCCCATCACCTATAGCTGAGAGCCATCTTTTTATATGCTCATTACTTTGCTAGCTCTATTCGTCCGCAAGTGGATGGATGAATGAATGAATGAATGAATGAATGAAATGGTTTATTTCAAGCAATCAGGTTATAATACATGAAATAACATCACATAATAAATCATAAGTAGATCACTTGAAACTGAGTGGAAGGAAGCAAATTTATATAATCCCACCCCGGCTCGACCATACCATTTTCTCTACATGAATTATCAATATCCGGTTCAGGACTTAATATCAAATATTAATAGATTCATGTTATTAAGGATCATTAATATCAGTGATGTAATCAAAATTCAAAGCATCCACAACAACTCATTTATATTAATCAGTAACAATAATCTAATATTCTCATTGACAATACTTGTGTAAATTGTATTCAAAGAATTATAATAATTCAAGAAGTAATAAGTAAATCATCTTCATTTGCTAATGCAGAAAAAAATCTAAACATTCTCAATAAAAAAAGACAATCAGTGCAGATTATATGTATCAAAAATATTGTCAGTCCATAAAAAGCTTTGTAAGTGAAGCATCAGACACACATGAGTTACAAGCACAAGTCATTTGCTTCTCAATGAGTCCAATCAACCAATCAGCAGCCTTTCACTGTCACCCAATCGGTGTGCTGCTTGAACCAGCCAATCAGATGCATGACATCCGTGTCAGGGCAAAAAAATGGTGAAAGATTCCCAGAATATGGTAAGTGATGTTTCATAGTGTTGTGATAGAAGTTCTGATGATGGTTTTTCTTTTTGTTTATATTGAAGATGAAAAAAGCAAAACTCTCATTTGTTTTTTTTCAATGTTTCATTACTTTTTGAAGTATTCATTTGATTTTTGAAATTTATTTCAACTATTAAAACATTTAAATACAAAAAAATTCGAAAAAAAATGAACATATTTCAAACCCATTATAATGATCAAATTGATTAAAAATTTAAAAATAACATTAAAAAGAAGATGCTGTCTTCTTAACTACTCATAGCTTAAATAGAGCTGCCACAAACGATTATTTTATCAGTCGACTAATCATCGATTATTAGTCGACTAATCGGGTCATCTGCATAGTGGATGTAAAGCACACATCTTAACAATCATTAGCTTTAAACTAACTAAAAAGAAAGACAATTAAGATGACAGTTTCTTAAACTTTTAATGAATCGTGCAGCTTCTGTCCTTCACTAGTTTCTGGTTTTAAACACCGGAGCTCCACTGTTTCTGTTCTTTGATGTACTGTAAGTTTTCAACCGTTAACACGATCATTTCTTCAGAATCTTCTGGAATTATCATGTTAACGGTTGAAATGTTAGTCGACTTTTAAATTAGTCTTCAACTATTTAAATAGTCGAATAATTGTGGCAGCCTTAAACTTAAATCAACGTTTTTGCATTAATTTAAACGAAACACGACACTCACAGGTTCTACATTCACCAAACTGTTTTACAAACACACAAGGATCTGTGAACTTTTGTCCACAACAGACTTTAGCTACGAATCTATCGACATACTTGGGATTTTTTATTGAGGAAAAAGTGGACATTTATTAAAAAAAGAGGGTCCAGACTTCCACTTTCTGGCTCCGTTTGTTCTGTAGTTGGTCAATAAACAATCAAAGTTCATTCATCAGTTTCTTCATTTTTCTGCAGCGGTTTTTATGATTCCTAAAGAATTCAACAACCATCAGTTTTTACAATGATTCACTTGGTAAGCAGCTTGAAGAACAAGACAGACTCAATTTTACCAGTTATTATATTTGAGGTTTTGTAGTTTTTGCTCCATGAAAAGAAATGATGTTTTCTTTGTAAAAAAAAAAAAAAACACACAACATTTTGATTTCTGAAGTCATTCCAAGCTTTAAAGTAGAGATGTTTTCTCAAACTAAAATTATTTTGTCGTTACTAAACTGAATTTTTTTAAGAAAAAAAAGCTTATGTCATTTTCAGTCTTTAGAGTCCACCCAGTAATCACAGAACACCATCATTTGTGCAGAAAACAACACATCCATCAGATTTCTCTGCTTGAGGAGGAGCTTGTGTTTTTGGAGCAGGGTCACAGCGCCCCCTGTTGAGGCCCAGCCTCCCTGCCTTGGCATGCCCATGTGGCCTCAGAGGAAATCTAAACCACATGTTGGCTGAATGACACACACACACACACCCACACACACACACACACAGCATGCACTTGGAAAACTTTTGTTGTTCGCTAATGAAGCAAAGGTGAGTTGAAGCGAGGGATAAAAATATGTGAAGGCACGCAAAAATAAAGTCTTCACATGCACAGCTGGTTCACCTCCGTGCTACCCTCGTACTCGCACAGCCGACGGGTGTCCCACAAACACACAGGCGGCCCAAAGCCTAATGGGCAGGTTAACATCTGCAGAAAAGGGTTCAAAAGGGAGGGGCGGGGCGCTCCCTCTGCTCCTATAATCTGCTGGGCTGGTGAGGTCTCCTCTCAACAGTCAGGTGGTAAATGGTGCAGGTCACTCACACAAACACACACAACCATTTTTTTCATAACAGTGTTAGTGGCTGAAGCAGAAACTTGGGGAAGGTCCTGATCTGAAGCTCCGTCTGACAAACTGCCCGCTGGTCTTCTGTCTCTGCTGAAGGGAAAGAGAAGGGGGAGTTGGTGCACTGCAGGACCCCTCTCACAGTGCAGCTTTATACCCCGACTGGCAGAAGACCAGACGGCTTCCAGCCCCCACCATCACTTCCCAGTCCTGCACACCAGCAGATAACCCACTTTATTGTGCTTTGCTCCAAAGAGGCAAGAAGAACGATGTTTAGATCAAATGAGTCAGGCCCGGGGGCCGGATCCGGCCCTCCGCGTGATTATATCCGGCCCTCCAGATCATTTTATTTTATTGTTATTAATGACCTGATGTTATCTTGCACTTTTTTCTAACTTGTATAATTTTGACAAAACATTTTTTAATGGAGAGTAAAATATTGAAAGTTATTTAAAGTTTAAGTTCATTTATTCTGGAATAATATTCCTGCCTTTTTATTATTCATAATTTTGTGAAAAGTTACAGTTTAAAAAAGTTTTTAAAAATTGGTAGTCTGCTAGCATTCTGGACTGTTTTGGAATTTACTAATTTTTTCGAATATTCCGGAGTTTAGCTAATTTTTCAGCTACATGCTAGCTGTTTTGGCTAATTTAGGCTTTTGTCTGCGTTTTTTTAGACTATTTTGAAGTTTAACTATCTTTTTCAGCTACATGCTAGCTGTTTTGGCTAACCTAAGTTTTTTTTATTTTTTAGCTAATATTTTAGCTGGCTATCATCTTCAGTGTTTTTAGCTCTGAATTTCAGCATCTTCAGCGGCCAAATTCTTCTTACATCATTCACACTAGCATTATCACAAGTAATGCTATATATCTAGTTCATAATTGTGTTAAAAAGTTATGGTTTTAAAGTTTTAAAAATGTAGTTTAGAGTGTTCAGTGAATGTTTATCCTGTTCGGCCCGTGACCTAAGTTGTGTTTTGGATATTGACCCTTGTGCGATTGAGTTTGACACCCCTGATATAGGATGAAAGCTTCTCTTCCTCCTTAACACAGTGGTGTTTTCTGGCCCTTTTAACTGTTTGTTTCATTCTGTGACACAGCTGTAACAGTCAGTACTGCAGACTCACCCTCTGACCAAAACACAAAAAGTGGACAAAATCATCAAGAGAAAAATAATTTCTCTGAGCCTCTTTCATCTCCTGTAGCTGGGTACTTTCAGTTCATTCATCTTTAAAAATCAATTTTATTAAAAAAAATTGATTAACCGATTTGAATCCATTTAAGCTAAATAGATCAATAATTGATTCACAAAGGATATAAATCGATTTAGCACATAAAGGTAAAGTTCGCTAGCTTGATGCTAACATTCGGTAAAATTTCCCACAGGACGGCTAATGCTAACGCTCGGTTGACCAAAAAGAAAACATTGCTGTCTAAATGAACATCTTTATTTACTCACAGGCAATAATTTCCCAAACTCATTTAATGAAATAATTTTTAAAGTAACTATTTGTGGTCCAAAACTTAGTTTTTTCCCTCTTATGTTGTCGTCTTCTTCTTAGATAAGATATACTTCTGTAGCGTGATCACCACCTAGTGGTCAAACTGAAACTCCAGAAGAAGCAGAACAATGTTTACAATGTTAATGATCTGAACATTTTTGTTAGAACTTTAGAGAATCCTTGTAACACTGTATGATATAAACAATCTCAATATTTCACTAATAAGTTTTACAGTATGTATGTAAATACTGTATCAGATTATTATAAATATATTCAAATTACATAGTAAATTTTAATGTATTTCTAAACAAGTGTATATTAATGTGTAAACTGAAAATTGAATTGAAGAATCCAAAGAATCGAAAAATATCAGAATCGAATCGATTCAGGCTCTTGTGAATTGAATTGAATCGTTTCTGGAAATTATAACCGATACCCAGCCCTAAAATTTAGTTGGTGAAAAAGTGTAATATTTGAGTTCTCACACAAAGACTTTCCCAATTTTTGTCTTTACTTCATCACACCTCTAACTTAGGGGCCTTAAGGAGAGAAAACTAGTGTGGACAGAAATACAACAAACATAAAATACATTTAAATTCATATACAGATTAATAAAATATACTTTTTTTCCTCTTTGGCTCCAAATAAAGCCACAATAGTCTTTTATATCTCTTCTAATGAAATTTTACTAAAGCTATAATAAACTTGAGAAATGTTCATTACCCAGAGGGACGAATCCAGCGACTCTACGAATATGGAGGCAAAACTAAATAAAACAAACAGACAACAAAACGCATGAACAAAACCCACACCTATCCGCCCAGACAGGCAAAGGGAACAATATCCCACAATTCCTTGTCAGATCAGTCAGTGACCATCTCTACAAAATGAATCCCATCATACAGTGCATGAGCTGCGCTGCCTGACAACACTGTTGCTAGAATCTGCAATTTTCTAATATATAATTCTGACAGGATATCTTATATTTTGGGATATTTTATAAATTTATTTAAGTAAAACATTTACTTTATTTGTAACTTGTGTAATTTTGTCAGAATGTATTATTATACAGAGCAAAATATAAAAAGTTATTTAAGGTTTAAGTTGATTTATTCTGGAATAATATCTGTTTGTACTCATATCTACCGTATTTTCCAGAGTATAATTCACAGTATTTTTCATAGTTTTCAGAGGTGCAACTTATACTCAGAAGCAACTTATATGTGTTTTTTTTTTCTATTTTTAGACATCAATAGGCTCATATTTTCCCAGTTTTTGTTCTGAAACCTCAGAGTTAAAAGTGCGACTTATATATGGTATATTGATTAGACATTTTTTGTGACTTATACTCGGGAAAATACGGAATGTAAAAAAAAAAGTTGTGTTTATAAAGTTTAACATTTTTAACAATTCAATTTTTGTATCTTTTATGTTCATCCTGTTCGGGCCGCGACCTAATGTATGTTTTGGGTTTTGTCCCGCTGTGCGATTGAGTTCGACCCCCTTGGATCATCCGTACGTCATAGGTGTGTGTAACTTGCATTTGCCTTACGAATACTTCACAATAAACTCACCACATACACGTTAATGGTACGTTCCATTTTCACGACGCCTCTTAAGTCGGATGCAACTGCAAGACAGAGGGGAGCACAGGTGTGTCCACGCTATGATGGATCTTAAATAGCAAAGTGGTTGCGGACACATTGGTGTTACCATCGTAGACCTCCGAAATACAGCAAATAGTGTGTTTATTTGGCATTTTGATCCAACAGGATGGAGACGATGGACAGGCTCTTTGTGAAACCGATAAGGAGCCGTTCTGAGTTATGTGTTGCTGCCCTCCTGCAGCTTGTGCTCAAATGTGCAATAAAGTCTAGAGGGGCCCCAATATGCATCCACAAATAAAGTTTTTGGGACAGAGTCCAAAGGGAGGACGCCTTCAACTGCATAAATAAGTCTGTGAGCCTTCCCGTGTCCCTCATCCTGGTAAAATGACTTATGAGGCCGTCCAGCCGCTGACAGCTGCCACCACTCAGCTCCGCTCGGACTTCAGACTTCACTTAGCCTCAGAGTAACCCCCTGCACCTAGAATGTGAGTCATCTGCTAGTAACGGGACTAAATCAGGCCCGGCCCCTGCCCTGGTTGCATTGTGGGAGACTTTGATGGGGCCAGTGTTTCAGTCGCTGCATCAGGATGAAAAGATAGCAGCTCGAGTATCAGATTCGGTTTGTTTTATAGTTTTCCACCCAAAAAAAAAAAAAAAGCACCCAGACATCCTTAAAATGTCCTTAAGGTTCATGTTTCTCCACCCTCTTTTGGTCAAAAGCAGGACTGTAAATAACTGAGACCTTGGGACATGCGGCCACTGAAGTGCACATGCGAGTTTCATGTTTTTTGTCATTTGACCACAACTTTTATTTAGCTGAGTATTTCTGCATGTGAACTTTCTGAAAATATAAAAACTTCAAAAAGCAGGAATAAACTTTTACAGCATTCATAAGAATTAATGATAGAAATCTATTCCGGAGCCAGTCGCTCTCAGCAGAAAGGCTCGGTCAATAAATCGTCTACGACTTCTATCGTACGAGTAGAGGCTCCGCTTACGAGAGCTTTTTGATTTTACAGTGAACAACATTTGAATTCTGCGGTCCAGATTTGTTCTCCTCTAAATGCAAAAGCTTTTATATTAGCATTATGCTAGCTCATTTGGGTAATTTATTTTCTACTGAGATTTTTTATGCTATTTTGGAGTTCAACTAATACTTTAGCAATGTGCTAACATTTTTGGCTAATTTAGTTTACTGAAAAATTTTAAGCTATTTTGGAGTTTAGCTAGTATTTAAGAAATGCGCTAATCTTTTTTTTTTTCTTTTTGCTAATGTGGAGTTTAACTAAAATTTTAGCAACATGCTAACGTTTTTGGCTAATTTGTTATGTACTCAGGTTTCTATAGGTTAATTTAGAGCTTAGCTTCTATTTTAGCAACGGGCTAATATTTTTGACTAAATTAGGTTACCAAGTAAGTTTAGGCTATTTATGGAGTTTAGCTCATATTTTAGCAATTCGCTAGCTTTTGTTTTTTTTTCTTTTGTGTTCAGTTTGGCTTCAACTTCCTTTTTTTTAATTCTAATTTGTAATTTAACCTATATTTTAGCAACAAGCTAACATTTTTGGCTAATTTGTCATCTACTGAGGCATTTATAGGTCAACTTAGAGCTTAGCTTCTTTTTTAGCAACAGGCTAACGTTTTTGACTAATGTGGTTTACTGAGGAATTTTAGGCTAATTTGGAGTTTAGTTCATATTTAAGCAACACTCTTAATATTTTTTTTGCAAAATTGGCATTTTTAAGCAACTTTAATGCAAATTTTTTCAGAAATTTGGTTTAACTTTAGCACTCTTTTGATCGTTCTTTGATAAATTTTCTAGTATTTTAGTGAATTTAACATTTTGCACATAAGGTGAACCTGAGGTGTCACCGGTGACGCTTAAAAACAAAATCTTTAACATACGGTAACTTTTCAACCGTTAACATGATTAATGATATTCCAGCAGATTCTGAAGGAGAAAAGTATCTTTTCTCTTCTGGAATTACATTGATGGTGTTAGCTATTAAAATATTACATTAAATTGAAGAGCGTAAACTCTGGAGCGCCGTTGTTAAAGGGTTAAATAGGGTTGGCACAATAAAGTTAATTGACTTAAGTGGAAATGCCAAGATTTTTTTTTAAAGCTTACTAATGTTTACAAAAGCGTTTTTGAGTATTTTTCTTCTGAAAAGAATGAATCAGAGGATTTTTCCTGGAACACATGTTTCCCAACAGTTGGGACTTCCACAGACTTCACCACTCTTTGAAATTCTTCCCTACTAGCACAATTTTCAAGCTAAAAGTAAGCCGTCTTTTGTCGTTGCAGTTGCGTTCCAGATTGTTACTTGTTCTTTATTATCTTTTGCGTGTTTTTCTTGTGGTCCTGTGTTTGGGTCCGCTAAAGAAAACACTGGCCGTTTGCTCCGACAGGAAATACTCCCACATCTGTTGCTGGTTCAGAACATCAACATGAAGAAGTGGGTCGTATGGGGGAGACCATACGGGCCCCCAGACGCAGCCTGCTTCTTCCCCAGGGTCACTTTTTATACACCTCTCCCCTCAGTCTTTACCTTCAAATTTTCTTCTTCTCCATAGTAATCTATTCTGACTATAAATAATCCACATAAACATTAATTTACACTTAATACTCACACTGAACGAGAGAACTGCGATTGGGAGAACATCTCAAAGTTTGTTAATTTATTTTTTTTACTTTTTCTTATTCTGTTCCGATTTAGTTTCAGCCTCTCCAAGCTCAGAGAAAATAGTTATTAAAGGCGTGGTTACACTTTTAAATAGAACGACCATTTTGGTAATTTTGGCTTTTCAATAATAGTGTGTGTCAGCCCTTTGGACGGGCCTGTGAGAGCACCAACAGCATTACCAAAAACATTCAAGTCCCATTACTACTATATCTTTATCTATTTTTTAATGTTCTTTTTGTTATAATTATGGAGTTTCTATCAAAAAGCCTGAATGTTTTTTTAAGACATACTCTCTGAAGAGCAGCAGGACTTCTTTAAAAAATTAATCTCTGACTGTTAGTGTGAAAGTTAGCCTTTGCTTATTTCCCAACATCCTTTTGTTTACATCAGGGGTGTCAAACTCAGTCGCACAAGGGGCCAAAATCTAAAACACACCTTAGGCGTGGGCCGAACAGGATAAACATTTACTGAACACTATAAAACTACATTTTAAAACTCTAAAACCATAACTTTATAACATAATTATGAACTATATATATGTAGCATTACCTGTGATAATGCTAGTGTGAATGCTGTATATGCTGAATTTCCTAAGAATGCTAGTGCTGATAGCTGAAGATGCTGAAGCTGATAGCCAACTGAGATATTAGCTAAATGCCAAATTAGACTAAAAAACAAACCAAAAAAAACTTAGGTTAGCCAAAACAGCTAGCATGTAGCTGATAGCTTAACTTCAAATTAGCCTAAATTTTTTTTTAAAAAAGCCAAATTTATTCAAAACAGCTAGCTTGTAAATATAGTTAAACTCCAAAACCTAAAATAAGCCTAAATTAGCATTTAGCTGAAATATTAGCTAAACTCTAGAATCCTAAAAAATCTTAGTAAATTCCAAAATGCTAGCCGAATGCCAATTTTTAAACTTTAAAACTGTAACTTTTTAACATCAGTATGAATAATAAAAAGGCAGGAATATTATTCCAAAATAAATCAACTTAAACCTTAAATAACTTTAAATATTTTACTCTCCATAAAAAATATATTTTATCAGAATTATACAAGTTAGAAATAAGCACAAGATAACATCGGCTCATTAATAACAATAAACTAAAATGATGGAGGGCCGGATAGAAATATCCAGAGTCTAATCTGCAATTAGACTGAAAATGTACGATTAACTCCGTAGTGTGAAACTGAATTACAGTAACATAACAGGAGTAGGATTACATAAACTCACTTCTTTTTGATCATTTTCAAGCAATTATTCAAACTCTTTGATAACCATTAAATTCAATGATTCAAGGTGATATAGTTGACTATTAATCCAAATATGTCTATTTTTATATTTTGAAGAATTATCATTTTAAACATGTAGCATCATTTTCATTAATTTATTTTCTAATTGATTCATATCTGAAATAGATTGTGCATATTCAACGTATTCCGTTTGATTCTCTTTCTTTTTTTTAATTTTTTCTACTAACTGCTTGTTACAGTACATTTGTAATCGGCCAATCACATGACAGCATGGATCCAATCTTCCAACCTGCCTTGTGTCAGCAGTACAGGCTGGTGGTAGTGGTGTGATGGTGTGGGGGATGTTTTGGACCTGGCCTCCATTTATGGAATGTTCACTAGATTCTGGTCTGAAAATCACCATTTCTGATTACCGTATTTTCTGGACTACATGTTGATCTGGAGTATACGTCGCACTTTTAAGAGAAAAGTCCAACATTTATGAACAGATTCAACAAGCCCGACGAAACGTTGCATTTGACACCTTGATGCAAATAAGAAAAGCATCTTAACGTCCATGAGGAGAATGATTAGATTCTCAGCTACGCTTGTTTCTGAACTGAACTTATTCTTCTGCGTTTCTGTCAGCAGCAAATACTGACACACAAACCTACACCGCCCTCTAGTGGTTGTTAGTGGGAAACAACAGCTGAAAGGCAACTGGTTGTTGGTGGAGAAAATGACAAATATTTATGTCTAAAAATATCACAAATAAGTCGCTCCCGAGTGCAAGTCGCACCCCTCGCCAATCTATGAAAAAGAATGTGATTTATAGTCTGGAAAATACAGTAATCCTCTAAAAACCTGCAATCTTAACAGCAGCGGGTCCTCACGTGCTGATGTCACAAGTTGATGCTAACAAATGATGCTAACACCAACACTTTCTCCTCAAAGTTAGCAGCTCAAGCTAGCGGTGATCAGCTTTGTATCTGAGAATGGCACAAACAGACGGGGATTAATGGGAAGATGGCAGGAGAAATGGAGCAGACTATTTCCTGGAGGAAGAGGGGAGCAGAGTATTTCCTGGTTGGAAAAGTGAGAGACGAATTGGGAGAACTGGTTTAAACGTGGATTATTGAGAAACGACAGAAAGGTAAATGGATGCATGAAAGCAAAGAGGATTTTTGATACAGAGATTATATGTCATCATTTCAATAAATCCTGAAATGTTTATCTGCTGTCGTTTGAATTTTTTGATCCCATTTCACAGCAAAATGATCTCATTAGTTATCTCCATTCTGTCTGTGCCAAATTTGGGGGAGCTGCACTGTATGTGGGCCTACATCAATAATAAAAATAATAATAATAAAATACATCGCCTCATTTTTTCATGGGTGACTCGCCAGCTCTAGGATGATGTCATGAAGTGGGTGAAACCCCCAAGCAGTGAAAGGCGGAGCCTCCACGGTCGAGTCGTTTTACCTCCGAGTATAAGAAGAGTTCACAAAAATAAATCATATTTAATAAATAATTTGTTTTTTAGTGTTCCAAATGTAATAAATGATCATTTACAACGATATAGATCACTCTGAAAGATGAATCATGTTAAATGTGTCATTGAGTGTTTATAGATCTCGTGTTCTGACGGTGTTTTCCCTCCCATCAGGCCGTGTGACCCCTGAGCAGCTGTGCTCCTACATTAAGCTGTTCCGGAGCAGTTGGGAGTCCCTGCAGGGCCACAGCGGGGTGCTGCAGCTCGGCTTGGCCACGGCCCAAACGCTCCGACACCCCAGTCTCCCTCGCTGGGACGCCTGTTTGGCCTTCGAGAGGCTGCTCCTGCAGGTGTGCACTCAGCTGACACAAACGCATCACTAGAAACCTTCCATGAAAACACAAGCGGGGTCCTCACTCTTTTGCTGCAGAAGTTTACACAAAACAGGATTTTTTTTTTTTCATTTGGCAGAATTATGAGCCAAATAAGTCAAAGCACTTGTTAGAAAATGACAGAAAAGGAAAGCAGCCTTTCCCAGAGGTGATGAGTCTTTGTGAATCCTCCTCTATCAGGTGGAATTTCATCAGATACGAGGCTAGTCTTCCAATATATCAGGAGTGTCAAACAGGGGGCTAAAATCCAAAACACACCTTAGGTCGCGGACCAAATAGGATAAACATTTATTGAACACTCTAAACTGAATTTTTGCAACTTTAAAAACTTTAACATTACTATGAATACAAGCAACTAAATCAACTTTAACCTTAAAAACTTTCAATATTTTACTCTCCATAAAAATATATTTTCTCAAAATTATACAAGTTAAAAATAAGTGCAAGGTAACATCGAGCCATTAATACAATAAAATAAAAGGATCTGGAGGGCCGGATCCGGCCCCCGGGCCTTGACCCGTGCAATAGGTGGTGGTAACTTCACTTCCACATTCCTCTTTACCCAAACAAAGTATTTTATTTGTCTTAAAACATTGTCATCCAGTAAACACGACACTTTCCCACAATCCAAACACGCATGTATTATTCATAGTTATGTTAAAAAGTTGCGGTTTTAAATTTTGAAAAAATGGCATTCTGCTAGTTTTATTGATTGTTTTGGAATTTATTTAGATTTTTTAGGTTATTTTTGGGTTAGCTGTTCTGGCTAATTTGGGCTTTTTAAAGTATTTTAGGTTTTTTTAAAGTTTAGGGTTTTTTTTACTACATGCTAGCTGTTACGGCTAACTTAAGTTTTTATTTTTTTACGTTTTTTTAGGCTAATTTGTCATCTAGCTAATACTTTAGCTGGCTACCAGCTTTAGTGTTTTCAGCTATGAGCTTCAGTAATTTCACCATTTTCAGGTATCAGCTTCAGCATTTTTAGCTATCAATTTCATCGTCTTCAGCAGCACACATTCAGCTTACAGCATTCACACTAGCATTATTGCAGGTAATGCTATATTTCTAGTTCATAATTATGTTAAAGTTACAGTTTTAAAGTTTTAAAAATGTAGTTTTACAGTGTTCAATAAATGTTTATCCTGTTCGGCCCGTGACCTCAGGTGTGTTTTGGATTTTGACCCCCCTGGCCTGGTGAAGCGTTCGGGTCTAGAGGAGGGCTTTCAGGGGAAGACGAAGAGTCAAATGTCCACATGTGTTTGACTCATGAAAGGTTGAGAGGGGGGAGGAGGGTGGGTAGGGCAAAGGGGATGCAGAAGGTAAATCAAAAGCCCCAGTACTCCTCGTCAACAACTGCTCACCTCTTATTTCACCTCCTCAGCAGCCATCAGCACAGAAGTGGGCCAGCCAACGCCGAAGCCATTTCCTCCTCTTCCTGCATTTAGCTTTTTACTGAGCCCATATATATCCCCAGACAAGCGGGAACAACGGAGAGTTTAGGAACTTATTAGACTAATTGGTGGAAAAGCGAAGGCCAGATCAGAGTTTAAAAATAACCTGTTCAAGCTTGTGCTGCACATGTACCAAACACAGGAGGAGCCGATGCATAGTGTTCAGAACTCCACACTGATCCCAACGGTTTCCTCACTGGATCATTCAAAGCCACTTTTCCACTGATGTCCGTTTCCTCCTCAGAAGTTGTGAGGCTCCGTCCTCAGGTGGGTCGGGCCGCCACGAGCCTCAGACTACAGCGTCTGCTGTTCTGTCAGCATATACAATCAAATGCATTGTTAAAGAACTCGAGGAGTCGAGCTTCAAACGCTACGAGAGTTCGCCGTCGACGTGTCTTAGTGAGCTCTGCCTCTGTGTTTCCACTTCCTCTTTCTTGTTGCTCCACTGCGGTTGAAGAAAAGTCAAACTCCACAGAGTGGAGGGAAGGATTTTCAGGTTTTGGCGTGGCTGTGGAGAGGCTTGGATGTGTGTAACACATTAAAGGGTTCCTGCGGGGTCTGAAAATGTCTGAAAAAGGCCTTAAAAAGAATTATAAAGGTCTTAGATTTTAAAATCTTGAAACCGGTGCAGCTTAGAGCTTTCTCTGTATGACTTTTCTGGTCCAAAGTTTAATTATTATTATTTTTTTTTTACCACGATTGTGTAAGTAAAGCAAGTAAGTAAGTAAGTAAAGCTGGTCGGGTCCGGTACTGCATGCGTGTGGATATAAGATCCGTCGGCGGTACGTACAGATGAGTGTCCTGTATTTACTGGTTTAACTCTCGTACAGGCTGATGCCGCTAAAACTGTGAACCACTTTATCTCATCATTTGAGCGTCTCTGTAGTTTTAGCGTCTTATCATCGCCACAAAATGGGATTTCCAACAAGATCTATCACTAGAGATGACATGCTAGCTTGTTGCGTACGCAAAGTTGGACTCCATATTGGAATGGTCTAGATGTGTTTACTGCTGCGTTCCAACTGTACCAGCAGATCTGGAAAAACAAGAATGTGACGTTTCATTAGTAAATTCTTGCTGATAAAGGAGAACTTCTAGAAAACATTTCAACAAGATCTGACATAGTTGTCTCTCAATAATGAACATTTAGACTGATCTTGTGGTCTATTCAAAGTCAATGGCAGCTTTAGACTTCTCACTATGGCTCCTCGCCATGGATGGAGTGCTCACTGAGCCCTCTCTCCCATCTCAAGCACCATCGGGACCGGCGTGGCTGTTTCCGATCTCCTCAGTCGGATCAGACTGCATCACGCCGGTCCGGGTGCAGACCGGCTCATATATAACGGGCGCTAGCGGTCTGCAATGATAGCTGCTACCCCCGACCTGTTCATAAACACAGATCGAGGAGTCTAACAGTTTGTGTAAATCTCAGTCTGCGTGTAGATTTGAATAAACCACAACCACACATCAGGTTTGCATTGTGTTCCCTATATAATAACATATTTATTTATACAAATGTTTGAAATGTCGTTCATTTGTTGCAGTTTATACAAAAATGTTATTACCATGACCTGGGAATTATTTTTCTGATGATTTTTCTTTTAAAATCTGACCAAAATGAAGCATTTTTTGATCATTTCACTGGCTCTGCTAAACCTCGTCTCACTGTTTTTATACCATTCCAATATGGCGTCGCTCTTTACAGATCTTGGACAACAGTGAAAAGCCTGCGTGTCATCTCCAGTGATATTCACCTCTATGTTTACGTCCCTCTCTCCTCTAAAGTTAACCGATAATTCTGATGCTTCCCTGAACAAACCCATCACACATGAGTGTCGTATGGGGTACGTTTGATTCGTTCTCCGAGGACGCTCAATTCATTAAAAGTCAAGTAAGCATAACTCTATGCAAAGTGAAAGATGGTTTGTTTGTTGGGTTAGTTTGCATCAGGAGAAAAAACCAATAAAAGATTCATGCAGTTTCTGAACACAATTATGATTTAAGGTTCAAGATAAATAATAATGCAATGGTAGAAGTGAAACTTTTAGCAAATAAATTAATCTTTGTAAATAAAAGTCCTTTAAAAAAAGCAGGTAAGATTTTTCAAGATTGCAAGTGAGGATGAAGATGTTCAAGCTAAAGTTAGAAGATCAGAACATGAGAAAGGAGGAGCTTTCTCTGCATTTATCCAGTTCTTTAGAACAATAATCAATTAAATGTTTGTTTTTGCTTTCAACAAATTGGAATTTGTTGCTAAGAATTCATCCATGTTTATCGTCTCTTAATCTGACGTTGACTAATCTCAAACTCTGGATTAGTGCACATGCAGCAGTACTTTTCTTTTAATTTTTTTTTATTAGTTTACATTTAGTTTCATTTAACCAAAAATGGTATCAAAGCAAACAGTTTAAACATATGGGTTTTTTTTTAGTTTCCAATAGTTTTAATGCACCAAAATGTGAGTCTAGTAATTTTTATTTAATTACTGAAATTGGAACTGTATAATTGATTATGTTCCTGACAAGTATTTGTTTTATCTTCGTCTATAGGACTGGAAATTAGACAGAGAAACTGGTCTTACTGTTCATATGCGAGGTCTTAAAGTCTTGAATTGAACGTAAAGAATCGTGTAGGAACCCTGTTGTGAGGTTCATCCCGCTCCCTGTGGGCCGCGGGGGTCTCCGAGTGGGCAGTAGCTGCTCTCTGAACAGCCGAGTTCAGAGCCTTGTGCGTGTCTATCCCAGAAGTAATATCAAATCCTGCCTAATAAATAGCTCTTGACCAAAGCAACATTTACACAGCTGTACTTTGGTCGTGAGGTAATGCTCGCGGTTTCAGAAACTGATAAAGAGCTATTGGGAAATTGGGATGTGGAAGACAAAATCCCTGCGAGGCTTCTGGAGCTGGAGATTAAGGAGAGACGAGCACAGATGTTGTTCTGACCGTGAGACAGACGTCGTTTATGCTGCCTCTGGACCCAGGACCCCTTCAAGGTGGAGCTCGTGTCTGTGCCAGACAGACAGAAATCTTCATGTTTGGCGCTCTGTCTGCCCCCCCCCCTCACCTGCACTGCGGGCGTCTGGCGGGTTGCTGGGTTTCAGTCTGAATGGGTCAGATTGAGGCGGGTTGGTGGAGCTCCAGCCCGCCGTTGAAGAATGTGTGTGCTTGACGCTCTCAGAGCGAGGTCATGGTGGTGGGCCAAAGCGAAAAGTCAACAGGCCCGCTCTTTCAGCACTTCCCAGAACATCAGACTGCAATGGCTCATCCAAGCGCCCGCCAGAGTCCAAACATGCACGATGTGATGCTCGCTCCGCACTGCCACAGACTAGATCAGGGGGGTCAAACTCAATCACACAAGGGGCCAAAAGCCAAAAAACACCTTAGGTCGTGCGCCGAACAGCGTACACATTTATTGAACACTCTAAAACTACATTTTTAAAACACAAAATTCTAACTTTTTAACATATGTGTGATATTTAGCATTACCTGCAATAATGCTAGTGTGAATGCTGTAAGCTGAATTTGGCTGCTGAAGAAGCTAGTGCTGATAGCATGATAGATGCTGAAATTGATAGCTGAAAACGCTGAAGTTGATATCTGAAAACTTTGAAGTTGATGGCTGAAAACGCTGAAGTTTATAGCTGAAAACGCTGAAGTTTATAGCTGAAAATGCTGAAGTTGATGGCTGAAAATGCTGAAGTTTATAGCTGAAAATGCTGAAGTTTATAGCTGAAAATGCTGAAGTTTATAGCTGAAAATGCTGAAGTTGATGGCTGAAAAAATTGAAGTTGACGGCCGAAAATGATGAAGTTCATAGTGGTAAAATTCTAAAGTCGATAGCTGAAAACACTGAAGTTGATAGCTGAAAACGCTGAAGTTGATGGCTGAAAATGCTGAAGTTTATAGCTGAAAACTCTAAAGTTGATGGCTGAAAACGCTGAAGTTTATAGCTGAAAACACTGAAGTTGATAGCTGAAAACGCTGAAGTTGATTGCTGAAAATGTTGAAGTTTATGGCTGAAAACGCTGAAATTGATGGCTGAAAAAGCTGAAGTATATAGCTGAAAATGCTGAAGTTGATGGCTGAAAACGCTGAAGCGGATAGCTGAAAATGCTGAAGTTCATAGCTGAAAATGATGAAGTTTGTAGCGGAAAATACTGAAGTTGAAATCTGAAAACTTTGAAGTTGATAGCTGAAAACGCTGAAGTTGATGGCTGGAAATGATGAAGTTTATAGCTGAAAATGCTGAAGTTGATGGCTGAAAACGCTGAAGTTGATGGCTGAAAACGCTGAAGTTGATGGCTGAAAATGCTGAAGTTTATAGCTGAAAATTATGTAGTTGATGGCTGAAAACGCTGAAGTTGATGGCTGACAACGCTGAAGTTGATTGCTGAAAATGCTGAAGTTTATAGCTGAAAATTATGTAGTTTATGGCTGAAAACGCTGAAATTGATGGCTGAAAAAGCTGAAGTATATAGCTGAAAATGCTGAAGTTGATGGCTGAAAACGCTGAAGCGGATAGCTGAAAATGATGAAGTTTATAGCTGAAAATTCTGAAGTTGAAATCTGAAAACTTTGAAGTTGATAGCTGAAAACACTGAAGTTGATGGCTGAAAATGCTGAAGTTTATAGCTGAAAATTATGAAGTTGATGGCTGAAAACGCTGAAGTTGATGGCTGAAAATGCTGAAGTTTATAGCTGAAAATGATGAAGTTTGTAGCTGAAAATTATGAAGTTGAAATCTGAAAACGCTGAAGTTGATGGCTGAAAACGCTGAAGTTGATGGCTGAAAATGCTGAAGTTTATAGCTGAAAATTATGTAGTTGATGGCTGAAAACGCTGAAGTTGATGGCTGAAAACGCTGAAGTTTATAGCTGAAAACACTGAAGTTGATAGCTGAAAACGCTGAAGTTGATTGCTGAAAATGTTGAAGTTTATGGCTGAAAACGCTGAAATTGATGGCTGAAAAAGCTGAAGTATATAGCTGAAAATGCTGAAGTTGATGGCTGAAAATGCTGAAGTTTATAGCTGAAAATTATGTAGTTGATGGCTGAAAATGCTGAAGTTCATAGCTGAAAATTATGAAGTTGATGGCTGAAAACGCTGAAGTTGATGACTGGAAATGCTGAAGTTTATAGCTGAAAATGCTGAAATTCATAGCTGAAAATGATGAAGTTTGTAGCTGAAAATTATGAAGTTGAAATCTGAAAACTTTGAAGTTGATAGCTGAAAACGCTGAAGTTGATGGCTGAAAATGATGAAGTTTATAGCTGAAAATGCTGAAGTTGATGGCTGAAAACGCTGAAGTTGATGGCTGAAAACGCTGAAGTTGATGGCTGAAAATGCTGAAGTTTATAGCTGAAAATTATGTAGTTGATGGCTGAAAACGCTGAAGTTGATGGCTGAAAATGCTGAAGTTTATAGCTGAAAATTATGTAGTTGATAGCTGAAAACGCTGAAGCGGATAGCTGAAAACGCTGAAGTTGATGGCTGAAAACGCTGAAGTTGATGGCTGAAAATGCTGAAGCGGATAGCTGAAAATGCTGAAGATGATAGTCAGCTAAAATATTAGCTAAATGCCAAATTGGCCTAAAAAAGCTTTAAAAAATATAGGTTAGCCTTTAGCTTAAAAAAAATAGCTAAACTTAGAAATGGACTAAAAAACTTTCAGAAAAAAGTCTAAATTAGCCAAAACAGCTAGCGTGTAAATATTAACTCCTAAACATCCTAAAAATCTGAAAAAAGCCTAAATTTAACAAAACAGCTTGCAAATAGCTGAAAGAATAGCTAAGAACCAAAATTGACTGAAAAAACCTGATAAAATCTAAATTAGCCAAAACAGCTAGCATGTCGCTGAAAAAAAACGGGCACGTGATCTGGACCTTCTGCCACGCGTGACAGCCGTCTGAGGAGTCGGCCACGCCACCGAGCGTAGCTGTGATGACAGCAGCGCAGCAGACAGGAGTTAACCCCGGACTGTTACTTTACAGCTGGGATTAGCAGGGCATGGCTCTGCAAACATGCAGCTTCAGCGGCGCTGCTCAGCTCCCATGGGTCACTCTGACCGCACGTCTTTCTTCACTGAAACACTGAACTTTTCTCTTAAATCCCCGCTCAGACAGTTTTCCAGCCCCATAAAAGAAAACTGTACAAACCTGCCTTCAGTGATTGGAGTAACTACAGTAAAATGGAAGGATTCTGTCCCGACTCTGGATGGGAACACGCTGGGATGACCTGACCTGGCCTTAATGCCTCAAAACAAAATAAAACACTTTTCCAAGATAAGGATGGACTAAAGCAGTCAGATAGGTTCTGTCAAATGTTTTTCTTAGCTGTTGTTTTATTTGGTAATCACATCTTATCCAGAGATCTGTTCTCGTAAGGTTTGAGCACTTCCTGTTCCATTTTACTTATAAAAGATGATGCAATAAATGTCAGGTTTTACAATTTTAAAGCTTTTTGTTGGAAGTTCAGTGTAACTTTACTGTCATCTGTTCTTCCAGCAGATGGATTTAGTTTGTAGTATTAGCTCACATAGTCTATGTGAGAGATTACTGGATACAGGATGATGAAAATCCTGGTTTTTGAGTTTGAAACGTGTCTGTGTGGCATTTTTCTTATTCATTTGACCGCAGTTGTAAAGGATTGTAAAATCAGTAAAAGAGCATTTTGATGTTAGAAAGAATCAGGATTTTGGAGGAAGTTCTGTCCATGAAGATCTGAGCTGACATCCGGATCAGAACCATACGACTGGACATGACCCAGATTGATGGAGGTTTTTATGAAGATTCATGCTAGCGAGACACAGAGATATCATTATCAGACAGAGGGAACAGGGGTGGAGCTCCAAAAGCCACACCCCCTCAGAGGAGATTTTGGAAACCGAGGCTTTAGATCAACATGAAAAATGTCTTTTTATGACATTTTGGTTGTGTAACTTCATAATTATCATTAAAACACAGATGCGATTGTCCTAGAGGGACTTTAAAGACTCACTCTAATGAAAATCATGTTTTTAACATGTTCAATGTTTCTCATGATGGAGGACATTTATATGGAAGTTAATCTTAAAATTGCCTTTTTGAGTATTTCTTTACTCAAATCGTTGTCAAACAGAAGCATAGGAACATTTAGACCATTTGGAAATAATAAACTCCAATCGACAGGTACAGCTCTCTGTTCTGCTCCACTCTATCTAATAGATCCATGAACGTCTTTGTCTTCCTCCTCTAAGCTGGAATCTGGATCTAAACTGTACAGCTGGATAACTCGGATATTGATGCCGTTTTTGTTGCACCAGTAATGTTAGATCGGGAGTGTGAGGGGCTGTAAGCTAGCAGGACGGAGTGTAAGCCAAGGCATGATGGGAAATGAATTCAGAGTTACTCCATCTCAACAGTCCCACCCACACCTCAGAGGTGAATTTCTGATGAACTCCTGCTGCTCTGCAGGAACTGTCCTCACAAACGACACAGTTGTTTGGATTCAGACTAAAATCAGCCCAATTGTAATTATGGGATTGATTTTATGATGGATCAGAAGATGGTTGGAGTGGGACTCTAAGCTGCTCTACAGGTCTGTCTCAGAATAAAATGCCCCTCACCTGTTGAGAAGCAATGGTCAAAAAGGAGCAGGGTTTAGTTGTGGATTTGCTTTGTAGTAAAGGACCACAATGATGAGTCTAATTACCAGGATCTTCCTCCATTAAGAGCTTCCAGGACAGTGTCACCACATTCTTCCCTAAAGACCTATTACACCCCCGACTCTGAATCCTGACCCCTTCTGGATTAGGGCTGCCACGATAAGTCGACTAATCCACTATTTAATACTCAGTTAGTCGTTACTTTATATTATATGGAGTGTAGTAAAGTTGAAAATTATAATGGCATTCTGCTAGATTGTTGGACTATTTTGGCATTTATTGTTAAATCCTTCCGCTCTCTTTGGGGTCCAGATGACCCCAACCACGTATTGATGTGTGAATCCTTCCATGACAAATGTGGACAAAGGTGGACAGGATTTTATGTTTACCATGGATATTAGTGAAACTCAAAAATCAAAGATAAAGGAAAGTTCAGCGCACTGTCTTGTGGGGTCCAGATGACCCCACTTTTAATGTAAACAAGCCAAGGAGAGCAGAAGGGTTACGGATGTTTAGACTATTTTGGAATTTAGCTAATATTTCAGCTACATGCTGTTTTGGTTAATTTATGTTTTTTTTTCAGTTTTTTTGGGCTAATTTAAAGTTAAGCTAATATTTCAGCCACATGTTAGCTGTTTTTGCTAATTTAAGTTTTTTCAGTTTTTTAAGCTAATTGAAAGTCTAGCTAACATTTCAGCTACATGCTAGCTATTTTTGCTAATTTAGGATTTTTCATTTTTCTAGCTGTTTTGGCTCATCATCATCATTTCAGCCCACGCCACTGCTGGCAGTAGCCTCCACAAACTTCTCAATTTTTGGCGGTCTCGGCCCACAAGTGTCCATGCCCCTCCCCTTTCCTCTCAATACCGTCTTTCCATTGCTGCTTTGATCTTCCCCCTGCTCTCTTTCCATCTCTTGGAGTCTATTCCACAACTTTTCTGGCCCACTTTTTGGTATCCGTTCCGACAAGATGCCCCGCCCACCTTTTTAGTTACTTTTGGCTAACCTAAGCTTTTTTTCAGTTTTTTAAGGCAAATTTGGCATTTGAATAATATTTTAGCTTTAGAGATTTCAGCTTCAGTATTTTTAGCTACCAATTTCATCCTCTTCAGCTATCAGCACTAGCATCTTCAGCGGCCAAATTCAGCATTCACACTAGCGTTATCACAGCTAATGCTATATATCTAGTTTTAAGTCAGTTTAAAGCTAATGATGGTTGAGATGTGTGCTTTTTTACATCCAGTTTGCGATTACTCGACTAATCAAAGGATGTAATGTGTGATTGGTCGACTATTAAAATAATGATTTTTGGCAGCACTATTTTGCACACACTTGAAGCTGCATGACAACAAGAACCCGTCTGATGTGGTGCTGCAGGAAAGCAGACGGATCCCCACAATCCCAATGTTTATGCAGTTCTATACATAACATCTGGATTGCATAACTTCTCATGGCGACAGGAAAAAATGCTGACTTTGGCTGGGAGGGGCTTTCATCTTATCTGAGCTGCATGCCACAGACGGGGCAGAAGCTTTAAGCCAGTAATTGGTCTTTCCCCGGGGCCCGGTGCCTGTCCCCACATCGCAGACGTTCCCTCTCTGCTGGTTTCCTGCTTCACTGACGATTGTCTTCAGCGAGTGTGAATGACTGCGAGGCGCTGACCTCCTGCAGTTTAACAGCTTCACGATGAGGCGGGCGTGAATCCACGTCTCCCCATCCGTCCACCTCTGTTCACCCAGATCCAAGCCTGCAGCAGTGCTGATCCGGTCCCAGCATGACCCTCAGGGGGTCCAGATCATCTCCTGTCTGGATGAACAAAGCAGCTACTCTATCAGTCTGCTGTCCTTCCTCTCATCCTTTCCAAAGGATTTTAAGTGGCCGTCATTAGAGATGTAACCATTCAGTCAAGCCACAGTTCCATTCGAGTCACGATTTCTATTTCTGATTTTTCTTTTTTCTCAGCACAATGAATTAAAGGTGTTTTTACTCCTTACATCAAACTGTCTGTTGTCGAGAAGCTGCGTCATCATGACTGTTGTCACTCACTGTTGGTTGGTCAAAGTATCAGTCAAGTTAAAAAAAAAGGGACGTTGTAGAATGTCATCTTTGCTTGAATTTGCTTTAATAGTTGCGATCGCAAAATCCTGAAGGGACTGACTGAGGAGCTGCGAGAAAGTTCATAGGAGGGGGGCCAGATGAAGGGCATGCAGCTGGTACGCCCCTGAAAAGGGGAATAGTGAATGAATCACACGAGACAGATGCTACTTGAGCCAAGTCCAGTGTAATAATGAACCAACGGAAGCAGCACGTCTCCCCTTTGTGAGCTCAGACAAAATCAATTGAAAAACGATCAACAAATAAAACTCTCAGAACTATATATTTTAAGGAAAGTTGAATGAAAACAATGTAAAATTAAGGCAATTACTCAAAATGACAAGTAAATATTACAATTAGATCTGATATAATTTTAATAAAGCTGTTTTTACATCAAGACCAGATTAGTCGATTGCCGATGAATCAATGTCATTGATTCATCGGCAATCGACTAATCTGGTTATCTATTCATAGAAAAATGAATTAAATAATTTTCTCTTTTCCCATTTATTACAATTATAAATAAACTAATTATTATTTTTCAAAATAATTTGAAACATGTTTCTTTTTGTCAAAATTTTTCTGTTTCCCTTAAATTAAAGCAATAACTATAACAAGACTATTACACAGCCACTCCGCTGCACACACACACACTCAGTGATCCTGCATGAAGAAATGTCATCCACTCAGCATTTTTAAATTTAGGTTCAGGCCGAAACAAACCAAACAAACATGTTGAATAGTTTTTGTACCGATTTTGTGCCTCCTTAGCCGTCATATTAGACTTCTTTTCAGTGATGTTCATCCTAGTATCTTCGCTCTACCCTGCTCTCCTGTCACGTCTTCCTGTTTTCCTCCGCTGTAAAACTTCCTGGCTGGAGGAGAGCGGGGTTTATCAAAAGAAGGAGTTATTTGTGTGCCTCTTCCTTCCTGTGTTTAGTCAGAAAAGGATTATTCTGGGAGAGGAGCGCAGTGATGGAGTCGACTCCCAGGAAGGAGCAGCCTCTCCTCCCTCGGCCCGGGCGCTGCTGGGCTCCAGAGCAGCACCCTGGCGGCTGTGTTTACACTGCTCAGGCCTAATGTACCTTCTGTTTAACTGGCAGTCCGGTTTGTTTATGGAGAAGCACCTTTTTAACAGAGGTGACGGGTCGGCGGGGCAAAGGGCAAAAACGAGGCGGTGTACTTCCTGTGACCGTCACCTGTCCTCAGGAACATTAAACCTCTCCCGCTTCACTTTTCAGCTCTGTGGTCATTTGCATGTGCAGCGTTTTAAGCATCTTTCTGCTCAATCTATAACTCAGCTCATTGAACTGAGACTCCATGGGAATTGCTTTGATGTTAATAGCTTTAGAACGATGGAGTTGCAGCTCCTGCAGTGTCTGAGCTCAGAAACACTTCTGTTCTGTTTCTGTTTCTTTCTCATTGCTTGGCATGGATGCAGTTGCTTCATGTGGGAATCTGACCCGGTCCTTACTGTGTTCTGTGAGCTGCAGATTCTAAAAGTTTCAACTCCAGAGAGGGTTTCATGTCGGGGGTGTCCAAACGTTCAGCAAAAAAGGCCTGGTATGAAAATGTGTGAAGGCTCACCATTTGGCCAGCATTCTCTGGACCCCTAACTCAACATGAAATGCTAATGAACTACTCTGAGAACATTTGACTGCATTTATTTAATCACTTAGCAAAGAACAGAAATACAATGAAGCAAATGAGGTATGATGTTGATATTTTGCATGTTCTCCCTGTTCGAAATCATGTTTATCTTAGGTACTTCTTCACAGTGAGAGACAGAATCTAAAAACAAAATCTGGAAATCCCATTGTTTTTTATATAATTTATTTGTTTTTTGCTGCTGCAAATAAGTATTTGAACACCTTTTAGCTAGAATTCTGACCCTTAGAGTCCCCCTCCACTGAAAATCACGTTTTTTTGAGTTTTTAACATGTATGTGTGGCAAGAGAAAAAATGTAATAAGAAATCATTAAAAAAAAAAAAAAAAAAAAGAATAGAAAGAACTAGAAAATAAAACTTTTTGGTCTTAGTTCCACTCCTCATGTGTGAAGGAAGAAGAACATTTATCTTGGGAAGAGGACCATCCCAAGAACACCATCCTTACTGTGAAGCATGGAGGTGGTAGCATCATGCTATGGGGTGTTTTTCTGCACATGGAACAGGACGACTGGATGGGGTCGTGTATTGATAGATTTCGGAGAACAACCTCCTTCCCTCAGTCAGATCATTGAAGATGGTCGTGGTTGGAAGAAGATCTGTGTGGAGGAGTGGACCAGAATCCCTGAATGGAAAACTACAGGAAATGTTTGACCTGTGGAATCACAAACAAAAACTACTGTATAAAATAGGAGCATTGATCTTCTCAGATGTTTCTATACTTATTTGCAGCAGTTATTAAAAAAAAATAAAACAATGTGATTTCCAGATTGTTTTTAGATTTTGTCCCTCACAGTGGACATGAACCTGATGTGAAAATGTAAACCCCTCCTTAATTTCTAAATGGGAGATATGCTGAATCACTGGAGGTTCAAACACGTATTTGCCTCACTACATCTAAATACATTTTCACCAAAATTACTGTGAATTTTGTATTTGAAGATCAGAAATAAAATGAAAAAATTGTCTTAAAAAAACAAAACAAACATGCTTCATATGTTAATTGGTGACTCTAAATTGCTCCTAGATGTGAATGTTTGTGTGATTGAGGCCCTGTGACAGACCAGCAACCTGTCCAGGGTGAACCCCGCCTTCGCCCATCAGTAACCGGGTTCGGCTCTGGCATCCCGCGACGCCAAAAAAGAAGCAAAGCGGCCAAGAAAATGAATGTATTTATAAAAAAAAAAGAAGAAAAGAAATGAGCGAGAATGGTCCTGCAACAGTTTCCCCACGTCTCTCAATGGCCAATCACCATCAAGAAATCTAGAAGTTCTGGGAGCCGTGTATTACTGATTACATGACAGAATCTTGCTGGCCGGTAGAAATTTGAATCCGAGCCGCACTTGGCCCTCAGGCCGGGCTTTGGACATGCTTCCTTATGTGTTGTTGAACTTTTTTCTCTAGAACAGGGGAGTCAAACTCAATCACACAAGGGGCCAAAATCCACACCTAAAGGCCCGGTCCCACATGATTTGACGGCCATATCACGGGTAATAAATCTGGAAAATCTGCCACACGCTTAGACACACTAACTTTATGCATGTTTGTGGAATCGTTGTGATACAGACGCTAGAGTCCATTCCACTGCCACTCCACTGCCAGAGCACTGCTTAATGTAAGCAGTGGTACAGACGCAGACTGGCCATGGAAACGGCCGTGCTACAGTCGTGGTACAGAGAACGCAGAATTTCGACATCCAAGCGCGTGTGCTGGCGTTCGTTCCATGGCCCGATCTCGCACTGAAACTGCTGTTGCACTGCTGTTCCACGGCCATTGCACGGCTGTACCACTGGTACCACCATTGCATCGGCTAGTTAGTACCCAGCTCATAGACTTTACCGGGTCAAAATTTTTGTGTAGTTCAAAACCTCTTTCTGCATGTAACAGCGGACAAATTTTGTACCGCGCGTGTGTGTGTCTATTACGCTGCCACATCTCAGCCGTAGCACTGCCAGTCCACTGCTAACAGCCTCTGTACCGCGGGGATGACATTTCTAACATGCTCCAGCAGTGATATGGTAGTGAAGCCCAGTAGGACCGGGCCTTTAGGTTGCAGTCCAAACAGAATAAACAATTAAAACTGTCACTTTACCTGTGATAATACTAGTGTGAATGCTGTAAGATGAATTTGGCCGCTGAAGATGCTAGTGCTGATAGCTGAACATGCTGAAATTGATAGCTAAAAATACTGAAACTGATAGCTGAAAACACTGAACTTGATAGCCAGATAAAATATTGACTAAATGCCAAATTAGTCTAAAGAAAACTTAAAAAAAGGAAAAAACTAAGGTTGATCAAAACAGCTAGCATGCAGCTAAAGAAAAAAGCTAAGCTTCAAAATCCTAAATTAGCCCAAACAGCTAGCGTGTTGCTGAAATATTAGCTAAACTCCAAACAGTCTTTAAAAAATCTAAGTAAATGCGACATAGTCCAGAAAGCTAGCAAAATGCTAATTTTTAAAACTTTAAAACCGTAACATTTTAAAATGATTATAAATAATAAAAAGACAGGAATATTTTTCCAGAATAAATCAACTTAAATCTTAAAGAACTTGCAGTGTTTTCTCTTCATAGAAATATATTTTGTCAAAATTATACAAGTTAGAAATAAGTACAAGATAACATCGGGTCATTAATAACAATAAAATGAAATGATCTGGAGGGCCGGATCCGGCCCCCGGGCCTTGACTTTGACACGTGCTCTAGAGGGCTTTGCAGCTTTTTATTGGATTGTTTTCCACTCTTTGGTCCATCGATGTAACAAACTACTGAAGGAAAATGTTGGTTGTTTCCTTCAAACGATCCATACTTTAGAACTCTGTTGAACTTAGATGTAGAGACATCTGAGTGAGGTGCTCAAAAAAACAAGATCACAGGAGGTTTTCAGGGTTCCCAGTAGCCCTCACCACCCTGGTGAATCAGGTCAGTGTGGTCTGCTGACTTCAGTCTCCTGGCGTCAGACTTCATTTGAGCATGCTCCAACAAGACACCGCAGATGGGGGGAAAAATCCCACAGTGCCTTGCATTCACACTTAAATTGTTAGCAGAGAAGGTCTTAGAAAGAGCTGACCGTTGAGTAAGTTGATGGGTGTTTGCTCAGACCCAATACTAACCCAGTGGAGCATCAGCCACTCTACCTTATAGCTCTCACCTCTCCTCTGTTTACATCTCACTGACCACGATCTGTCACAATGACAAACTCTGTCCACATGTCATTACAAGCAGGTGTGCAGGCATTAGAGCTGGGAATCACCTCATGATATCTGTAATATTATGATACAACGATAATTGGTAGAAATCATCCCTCATAACTCACAATATAAAGAAGAACACATGTGTTTTTGGAAAATGTATCCCCATTTATTTTTTAGCTTGAACACAATCATAATAAACAGTTTGTGTCTATTTTTGTGCAACAAATAATAACTACTTTTGTGCTGAAATCAGTATTACTATGTGTTTGACAAGCATAAACACCAAGTGAATCTGAATTATCAGTAAAATTCAGTGTTAATAGTAAACGTGAACAGCAGTGTCGCTACTTAGTGCAAAATTGTTGAAAACGACAGAAGAAAAATTAAATAATTAAAGAAGCTGCCAGAGATGCTGGTGCAATGTGTCCATCTACCTCCAACCTTTTCACTCTAAGAGCCAAAATCTAAATAGGATTTACACAGTTTTTTTCATATCATGAAATAAAAGGAAAAGACAGAATATGGTTTAATTTATTTATTTTGATTCAGTATTTATTAAGGTAACACACAGTAGAGGCAACAGTAGTTCAGGTGGTAGAGCAGGTCAGCCAATGATGGAAGGATAGGCGGTTCCATCCTCGCTCCCGCCAGCCAAAATGTCATTGTGTCCTTGGGCAAGACACTTAACCCTACTTGCCTCCAGTGTGGCTCCATTGGCGTGTGAATGTGTATGAATGTCCCGGTGATGGTCAGAGGGGCCGTAGGTGTGAACTGGAAGCCACGCCTCTGTCAACCTGCCCCAGGGCAGCTGTGGCTACAGTAGTAGCTTACCATCACCAAGTATGAATGAATAATGGATATCCTTTGTAATCGCTTTGAGCGTCTGGAAAGGTGCAGATAAAATCTAATCCATTATTATTAGTAGTAGACATTTGTCTTTGAAACCTTTAACAGCAAAGCCTCACTGGACATTTTTAATAGAAAAACAACAATTTAAAACAAACTTTCTCCCAATGAAAACAGTAAACTGGGATCCTAATGAGAGACGTGGAGCCGCTCTTCAGACTTCATCAGTTCTCTGTCGTCTCTCCATCATGGCTAGCTGGAAAAGGCCGCTAAAGCATCAGAAGTGACAATGAAGGCTCTTGGGAATTTAGAACATAAAAACAGTCCAGGGCTGACTCATTTGGGAGTAGTTTCCCCCACAGCCACAGGCAAAGAGTGCTAAGTGCGCCACGCGGAGGCTGAAAGTATATTACAGCTGTGGAGTTCTGGAACATCATAGAGAATCAATGGAGGAACAGCTAACTAAACACTAGCCGCAGCCACTACTTGGCGGGCCAAATTTGGCCTGCAGGCCCCACTTTCATTACCCATAGTCTAAAGCACGTGTCAAAATCAAAACCCGACCATATTAGAGTTTAGCTAATACTTTAGCTACATGCTAGCTGTTTTGGTTAATTTAGGATTTATTTTTTTTCCAGTTTTTACGCTATTTTGGAGTTGAGATACTTTTTTCAGATATATGTTAGCTGATTTAGTTAACCTAAGTTTTTTTTTTTTTTAACTTTTTTAGGCTAATTTGGCATTTAGCTAATGTTTAGCTAGCATCAGCTTCAGCGTTTTCGGCTATTAACTTCAGCATCTTCAGCTATCAGCTCTACCATCTTCAGAGGTCAAATTCAGCTTACAGCATTCACACTAGCATTACTGCAGCTAATGCTATAGTCCATAATTATGATAAAAAGTTACAGTTTTAACGTTTTAATAATTTAGTTTAATAAATGCTTATTCCGTTCGGTCTGCGACCTAAGATGTGTTTTGGATTTTGGCCCCTTGTGTGATTCAGTTTGGCGCTCCTGCTTTAAAGGAACGTCTCACCAAAGGATGAAGAATATAATGTTTTATAGCCTCTTCAAACTAAAGTAAAGCATTGATACTTGGTGAGAACCCATCCAGAATCAATCGCAGGACTAAATGTTGTAATATTGATATTTTGGCACACCCCTATCCCGCATGCATTCATGCATGAGCATCCCTTAAGGCTCTTGTTCTGGCAGCATTGTTTGGACTTCCTGTTGTCACAAACAGCCTCTCTGTTGAAAAGCTTCACCTCAGGACAGATGAACAGGTCAGCAGTCACTACCTGCTGAGCACGGGCCAGCGGAGGTCACAGCCCACAGGACAGGGCTCTTTGTGTCCTCAGGTCTGATCTGGAATGGAGACACCGCTACATTCCTGGATCCTTTGCTCCTCTTCTGGAATTCTGAGAGACTTTCTCCAACAAACCGGAGCTCTGAAGGTCAGCAGCGCCCCCACTGTCCCACAGAGGCAGAGGCATGGATAAGGTAAATAGAGATGAATGGGTGAAGGTGGAGTGATCCCCCTCTAAGGTCATGAAGCAAATGTGGGACAAGGACTTCTCTTTGCTATCGTGTAATTGTACCCATCTGAACGCCCCGTCATTTATATCCCCCCTCAGACCACCTCATCACCCCCGGGATTTACCCAGAGGGAACGAGGCTAACCAATCACCATGGCGACTAAGTGGCACAGGTCAAAGCAGTCAATCAAAGACAGACTCTTGACACCCTTGTTCTGCAATTAATTACACACTTCCCCCAGGCTTTGCTCCGCAGGAGCTCTACTGGGCCTGGGGGGGGTTAGGGGACGATCAGGTGAAGGGCCCCTCTGGTTTCAGAAAGTGACCAGTTCAGAGGAAAGGGATGTGGTTTTGATGAAATGTCTGAGCTCCTCGTGGCGGATTCCTGGATAAAGCCTGCAGCCTCTCAGGGTCGTGGGAGCGTCTCTTCAGCAGGGGGATGCTCGGACTTCAATTTCTTCTGTTTTTCTGCTTCAGCACTGATAGGATTTTTGAGCTCAGTTCACATTATCGGGATAAGAAGCACACAGCTCAGCTTGTTTAGGATTTCCACATGTGTGATTGTGTTTTTAGAAAAGTAAATCTTGTTGAATTCTCTAGAATAAATGAAACATATTGAGGAAGGTTTTTATGGAACCAGATAGATTCTTTCTATGAAGTAAGATAACTGTCAAAAAGAAACATATTCATAAATACAAAGTTGTGCATAAATAAATATTTTGTGCACAACTTTGCAGAAAAGCAATATGAATACTTTTAGTTTTATGTTTACCAAGTCTCTTTAGAATCAGACTTTGTCCTGGATACAAATTCTCCTGTTAACAAACTGTCAAAAATATATCATGAGCTTATAGGCAGAGTCCCGGAATGTCGATCGGTCAAACTGTGCGTGCGTGTTATTTGTTAAACTTAGACAAAATAGAACTTTTTAGAATGTTATTTATAATGGGGAAATTATCTAGATAGCAATAGATGTTAAAAATGGAATAAAACGGATCAAAATACAGAGATCTCCGACCACATTTCATGGCTACATCAGCCGTTCATGTAAACGATGCAGCAGCGGATCGTTTTAGACCCAGAAATGATGGAAAACAGCCTCAAGAGAAGTAACAGACATCAGTCCACTCAGTTGGTGTAAAAAAAAAAAAAAAACTTGTCTGTTAAAAGAAGTTGATAACAAGAGGATAACGTAACAAAAACAGCTAAGCTAACTTGGAGCTAAAGTATGCTAGCTGGTAGCTAACTGTTGCGGTGGTAGAAACAAACAAATAACAATATAGACGTTTGTAGGATCAGAATACCCAACTCTATCTCCATTTCTAATTTTTATTTCTTTTTTAACTATCTTAGTTAGCATACTTTAGCTCCATCTCTCTTTTTTCTTTCTTTTTTGCTGTTAATATCTTTTCTTTTTTCCAGCAGAGCTAGATAATTTTCCTAACAGGGGATCAATAGCATTAATAATAATAATAATATTTACTTATATTTCACCTTTCAGATAAAAAGTTTAATTCTAAAAAGTTTAATTCTATCGTAGTTTAATAAATGAGACGCAACACGCATGCTCATTCAGTTAATTAACGTATCTGGACTCGATGTGTAAGCATGTGACTCCATGACTTACTTTGGAAGGTTTGTTCAGGAGAAACTTGTAATAAAGACAGAGAAAAGTCAGATTCAAGTCAGAAAAAAAGTTCAAATGAAGGAAAAGTTGTATTAAAACAAAGAAAAGTCGTATTCAAAATAAAGAAAATTTGTATTTAAAATAAAGAAAAGTCGTATTCAAAATAAAGAAAATTTGTATTTAAAATAAAGAAAAGTCGTATTCAAAAAAATAAATATTGTATTCAAAAACAAAGAAAAATCCTTTTCGTAATAATGATCATCATTTCACACAGTCATCTGACGTTTGCATAATAACAGGATTGATAAAACACACAAGGCCTTAATTTAGGGTCTTGTCAGAAGTGGTTAAAATCGAGCTTAAAAAAAACAAACTTCTATAAATAAACAAAATGCAACCAACAGATGGAGTATTGAAGCTCAACAGGAAACAAATCAGAATACTTTGAAGCTCCATGAAAAACGTCAACCCCCCCCCGTGTGCGCTTACTTTCACGCACCGCGCAACTTTCCTTTCCTCCTCCACCCCCCACCCCCACCCCGCTCTCTGCACACCGCTCGATGTATTTGCATGAATTGTGTTAATAACTTCTCTGATTGGACGAGCTTGTTTGAGCATTTCGTTCAGATTCGTTCGTGGGAGTCACCTGTTCTTCTGAAATCAAGCGGTCTATGGTCACACGCCGCCGGACTGCTGTAAGCGCTCAATCTAGTCCAGAGACCTCGGTTGACTTTCAAAATAAAAGATTTCCAACTCAAAAAAAAAAAAAATGTGTCTAACTTATTAGTTCTTCTGCAGCCTGGTCGCAATTGATCCACGGACCGGTACCGGTCCGCGGCCCGCTGGTTGAGGACCACTGGTATAAAGGGGCGTGTTAAAGATAAAACTAAATGTATTCATATTTTTCTCTTCCAAGTTTGTTTTTGCACAGCTTCTCTGTACGAATACGTTACTTTCTGACATCTTTCTTACCCCACAGCTTTCCCTCCTTTCATAACTGACATCAGTGTAGAAACAGTTGCCCCCCCTGGACTGTAAGCTGGGGTCTGGACGTGCAGAGCTTCCCTCTTTATCCTGCACATTATTAGAACAGTTTTTTTGGACATTCTTTCCATTCTAGCCTTCCGCATGCTTTAGTGCGTGTCTTCCCCCTCCCTTAATCCTTTCATCCTGCAATAGTAATTCTGCTGCTCTCACCATGTTTGTGCAAAAGTGTTTCATTATATCTGAGGCCCGATGTGGAGCCTGATACCGCGGGAAGAACGACGGCAGCCACATGTCGGGACATCCTGTGTGAGCATGTATGCAGTTTGCTAGAAGTCCTTCAGAACTTGCGCCAGTATATTTCCTCTCATATGACGGACAGAGATGATTGCCTGCATGTGTGTGAGGAACAACTTGCACAGAGATGCATTTTAATGAGTTTACGTGACGTAAATGTTGTTAAATTATTGACAATGTGGGCTTTTTGAGAAGCAGTGCATTGCGAAAGATGTTCTTGTTGAGAAGTCGCTCCTGGTTTGAGGAAGGCCTGATGGGAAAGCCTCATAAATTCCTGCGTCGTCTCTCCTCTATTGTTTGGCGTTGGTTGCGCTTTCGTTTTCCCGATTGTGCGGCGGCACTTCCCATGGAGCTGGTAAAAGTTATCAAAGCAACCCAAAATGAGCACAGAACCGCTAATTAGGAGTGGGGAGGGGGCTGTGGGCGGAGCCGAGCTCTGCCTGCCATGTTCCCCCGTGTCTTTTGTTCTGGGGCGGACGCTGTGCATTGTTGCTTTCATATGTGCAGTCACAGAGTCTGCATGTTGTGCGAAGCGTCGCGGCGTCCGTGCCGCATGTGTCTGACATGCTCTCAGGAGGCAGAGTGCATTTTGGGTGGTCACGTGTGGGATTAAACAGACGATGCTTCTCACTGCGGAGAATGCGAGGCATTTACTTGCTAAAGCATTCCTGCACATGTGGCCGTGAGGACCAGAAGTCCACTCGTCCTGGTTTCAGCTGCACTGACCGCATCTCCACATCCTGTCTGAAAACACTACAGTCCCGCAGCAAAACTGCAGCATCAAAAGTTTGGTTTGCAAGTTTGCACGGCTCCAGTTTTGAGGCTAATTCTATCCATGCTTGAATGTTTCTAAAACAACTTTGACTTTCACCTTTGAAAGTTTGTGTGTAGAAATCCAGAATAGCCGGATTCAATGAGCTTACAACAACCACACATGTGGGGTCGTTGGTGAGAGGGTGACGGGGCATCTCTGTGAGCGATCAGGGGATGTCCTGTCAAGACCCTGCTCACCAATTTTAACTGCACCCTTTAACACACACACCTCAGAACCTCAAAATATACACGCTAACAAACAAACACGCATATATCACACAATGAAGGTGGATTGTCTGGAGCATGGGAGTGGGTGTCCCTTGGGGGGCCCTGACTCATACCTGGGGTGGGGCGGGGGGATGCTCGGCGCTGCTGGGTGGTGGTGGGCTGCTCTTCTGGGGTTGGGGGGCTCTCTGGGGGCGGGGCCTCGAGTTGGCCCAGGGGGCGCTGTGGTATGCGTTTTCAAATAAAATCATCCAATTTTAGCAAAAATCTCTTCCAAATTGTAACTCACTAACAGTAATATTGCCCTCCAATGAGATGATAATGCCTAAAGTGGCTTCTGCCCGTACAGCTGGGGTTGCTAGCATGCTACAGTGGAGTTAGCTAGCATGCTACAGCGGAGCTCGCTAACATGCTACAATGGAGCTCACTAGCATGCTACAGCAAAGCTAGCTAACATGCTACAATGGAGCTCACTAGCATGCTACAGCAAAGCTAGCTAACATGCTACAATGGAGCTCGCTAGCATGCTACAGTAGAGGTTGCTAGCATCCTACAGTAGAGGTTGCTAGCATCCTACAGTAGAGGTTGCTAGCAAGCTACAGTAGAGGTTGGTAGCATGCTACAGTTGAGGTTGGTAGCATGCTACAGTTGAGGTTGGTAGCATGCTACAGTTGAGCTTGATAGCATGCTACAGTAGAGGTAGCTAGCATGCTACAGTAGAGCTCGCAAGCATTCTACAGTAGAGCTTGCTAGCATACTGCAATGGACTTGGCTACAACGGAGCTGGCTAGCTCAAAACAGCAGAGCTCATTAGCTTGATACAGAGGAGCTCGCTAGCATGCTGCAAAGTAGCTTACTAGCTTGCTACAACATTCGGCTATATGTCATCATGAAAAAGTATTGACAATAAGATAGTTAAGGAGATTAACTGAAGCTTTCTGGGGTATTTCTCTGAACACCAGAAGTTACAAAAACAACACCATTCTGTTACGTCCACTTGCAGACAGTTAGATCCATGAAGATCTTCACTTTCTCACCTGAACTGATATCCAGATCAGAACCATACAGCTGGACATTGCTGATATTGATGGAGATTTTTATGTAGCAGAAGTATAAAGATTTTTCAAATGGAGGCTTCAGATCAACATGAAAAATATGTTTGTAAGACATTGAGGTTGAGGGGTTTTGGTTAAAAAAATTCTAATCATAATTAAACACTACTGAGAAGGTTTTTTATTTTTTTTCATGTTTTTCTTAAATAAAAAAAACTGTGATAGGGAGACCTTAAAGAACCAGATAGGATTTATGCTTTTTTCTTTTTTTTCATTTTTATTTAATATAAGGAAAATTATGCAATAGAACCTTGAATTGTAAACTCAAATATGATGGAAACAAAAAAGTGAAAAGGGACCAGAAAGAAGACAAACTTATATTATCTGCCAATTTTAACAAATTATTAATCAATCACTTAGAAAGAAAAAACCAAATATCCTGTCGATTTAGGATACAACAAGAGAAGATTGGGAAAGAGGAAGAAAAATGTACGATGACAAACATCAACCAGAGTGAAACAACACCAAACCTCAGGGATGAGTAGTTTTATTAATAATAAATAGATTTGCACTCATTGATTATACTGTTTTTAATGCAGTTTTAAAAACTTGATATTATTTTAGCGTTTTTCATTTCTGTAATCAATTTATTTCATTTATTTACTCCATAATGTTTAAGCTATCTGTGCTTTTGTCAAAAGAAATAATCCAACTGTGATTTTAAATCCTAATAAGTGTCAGATAATTGATCCTTGTTGTTATTTTGGATCTTTGGTGGCACGAAGACGGGATCTAATAAGAATGATGAAGAAGCTTAAAAATTCCGTTCATTCTTGACTAGGTTGGGTCAAGCGCTTCTCTCCTGACACTTTCTGCAGCAACTCTTCGACTTTTCATGAAGTTTTTGAACAAGTTCTGCGCAGCTGTGTTTTCGGATTGTGTAATTCAGCTTCTGACAGATTTCATTTGCTCCTCAAAGTTTTATTAGTTTTGGAGCGTTTATCACGTCCGATAAGACTGTGGGATTTGGCTCAGGCGAGTTGTCCCTTCACAAGGACAGGAGAGAGGAGGAGAACGGGGCTCTTTGGGGAATGAGGGGAAACAAATCTGGGAAAGGGGAGACAATAAGGAGAGAGGATGTACTTTGTCCAAGAAAAATAGCAAAGATACGTGCTGGCCTGTGTCGGTGGCTTTGGCTTGCTTCAGTGCCCCTCCTCAGTGTTTTTTAGCTGAGCAGCGATGGGAATGTTTGTGCAGTAGTAATCCTGTTTGTATTGTTGTGTTTCTGCCTGTGGGCTGAGCCAGAGTCAGAACAACACCACTGTGATCCGCTTTCACTCACAAAGATGGATCTGAAGAGGAACCAGCTAAGCTGGCTCCACAATGACCCAAACCTCCATCTCCTCTTCCGCCTCGTCCACCAGCGTTCGTCCCTTTTCATGAAATGTGAGAGAGCGGTTCATGTGGACATCCTAAAGGTGTCCTATGAGAACATTTGCACAGTGTGGAGCCAGTACTAGCATCTTACCAACGACTACAGGAGCTTAGATTAGCCTTATAAAAACTGCAGAAGAACATCCAACTAAAGTTGTTTTAGTCTATTTTTTTTATTTATTGATTGGATCTATGTTCTTTAAACGTCTTAATTCCGCCCCCTCCCTTTATTTCCTAAAAAAAACTCGAACAAACGGGTTGATTGAGAGAACCCAGGACATTTCTGCGTGGTGCGTTCACAGAGCTCCGGACATCAGCAGCAAAACAGAGCTGTTTATCAGAGAAAAAAAACAGAACTGACCTTTAAAACATGGATTGATTAAATAGTGTTGACATTTTTTATGAAAGACTGTTTTGTTTTGCTGCCGATTGTTAAAAAATAAATAAAAAAAAAGCATAGTAGTGGACCGAGTCGGGCCAAGTGGCTGTTTGGGTCGTCTAATGTCTGGAGTTCCTTGAACATACCATTCACAGATTCTCATCGTTTCTCGAGAAAACAAAGTTTGTTTTCTCATTATAATGAGAGAAAAAAAAGTATAGTGGGCAGTTTTCAGCTTCCGTAGAGCAATACTCCAGTGTTCTGCGATAAATGTTTTACAAACTACAATCGCAAGTGAACATTCTTCAGCCGTGGGGGTCGGGGGAGTTGTCTCCTGATACGTGGATTCAGTGTGTCTCCGGTTCCCAACCCCTGCGAATAAGGTGAAATACTATATTTAAAGAATTTATTATTCTTTACAAGAAGGTTGCGGAGGAGAAAACAAATACAGACGAAAAGAGGACAAAACTTATGGTTTGGATCTTGAGTCGGGAGGTTTGTTGTTGTTTTAAAACCTTTCCACCAATCAAGAGGTTACATTGTGTGACGACAAGCTCTGCCTTAATGGGTCCATTGTATTTTTCTATGGACCAATGGGGGTCCAGAAATGGTTCCAGTCAGTCCTGCTTTACTGGTCCATTTTATAATGGAAATGCTCTAAAGTCCAGTCTGGTCTGGACCGCTCAGTGGAAACGAGACATAAGACACACCTGTACTCCCTTTAAAATGCAGCCACTTCTCTGTATGACCATCCACGGTTGGGTTGTGTTGAGTGGAGTTAGGTGAGGTCTGCAAACACATTACTGTTGGTGCGGTCTATTAGTTTGAAGGGTCTTTGGTCACATGTAAGATGGCTCCAGAAACAATCTCTAGCCAGAAGTGGAAACTTTGCAACTTTAGGAAACCCTTTAAAAACTGATATTTTAAAAACTCTTCAGAACTACCGGTTTTTAAGATTTTAAATGTGAATAAACTGTAACTGTCTAGCAGTTTAGTGTGAAGATGAGCTTCAAATGAACCGAGAACGTTAATCCCTTGATTTCTTTCTAATCCATATTAACAAGTGTTCAAATTTGTAAGACTGCACCGGTTTACCTCCGGAGAAAAAGCCGGTGAAACGCTGCTCTGCTTTTTCTCGGTGAATCGGCTGATCAGAGCTGCGAAATGATGATTTTTTCCCTCTAGGTATCAGAGAGTAAATGAGAAAAAAAAGTAAGAAAAAGGTTTTAATCAAGAGAGAACTGAAAAAAAAGGTTAGTTTTGAGCAGATCTCCACACATCAGTACACAAATATCACAGATAAATCCTAAAAAATTTGGGAATAGATATTCCACATTAAGTTAATGAACTGTGTTTTATAATGTTTTTGTAACATTTTTTTGATGATGGAGGACAAATATAAAGAAAATTGAGATCAAATTGCATTCTGAAGTAGTTCTTTTTTCAGTTGTTGTGAATTGGGGATAAATAGTTTGAAAAACCTGTCGCTGTGACATAAGTGCTACAGCTAGCTTCCTGCTCCGCTCCATTCTGATCATCCACTGTCAGACTAATAGATCCATGAACGTCTTTGTTTCCTCGTCCGAGCTGGAATCTGGATCTAAACTGTCCGTCTGGTTAGCTCTGATATTGTTTATCATTTTTGTTTCATCTGTAATGTTAGGTTGGGGTTGTGAGGGGCTGTAAGCTAGCTGGAGAGCATGTAAACAGATGCATGATGGGAAGTAGTGTTCACGCCGACAGTCATGTCCACAACTCAGAGGTGAGTTTCTAATGAACTCCTGCTGCTGCACAAAACATTAGTCCTAGAAAACGATTTTTGAGTTTTGACAAAAAAAATTATAATCAAAAATAGATAAAAGATGATCAGAGTGGAACTGTAAGTGTTTTTCTTTTTATTAATACGTTTAAATTAGAAGTCATTTGGAGTATTCTTTACCATCCAAACAGCTGCTACTTCTCTTCTCTGACTCTAAAGTAACAGTAGAGTTATGAATTTTAAAGAAAGCGTCTGAGTCACATAATGAATGTAATCATTGGACTGTCCTGTGACCCCGCCAGCACACTCACACCACCGTCACTGCAGCGATAAGATCTCACAGTGGAGGTCTATCCCTTCCCATCATCCCAGACTTGTTTTTCCCCGTGTTTTAATGTGCTGTTTATCCTCCAGGATTTTTGGTTTGTTTGTTTCCAGAAGGTTTTATAAACTAATGTTCCATTACATGTGCGCATGCATCCAGGTGTGTGTACGTGTTGAAAACCAGAGGAGCATTGCTTGTTTTCCATCTCCCCCCTCAGTAATGAGTGTTCCATAAATGTTTGTGGAGGAGCAGGCGGGTTTGAGCCCCACTTCGTCTGTCACACAGACTCGCTCGGGTCGGCGATAAAGTCCAGAAAACGAAGCGGACCTTAGTGCATGACAAAAACTAAACAACTAGATTTATAGCATTACCTGCGATAATGCAAATGCTGGAAGCTGAAGATGTCAGGGCAGTTTGCTGAAAATACTGAAGCTGAAATCTTGCTGAAATATTAGCCAAATTGCAAATTAGCCAAAAAGCTGTCTAAATGAGCCAAAACCAGCTAGCATAATGAGAGTATGTTAGCTTAAATCCAGATTAGACAAAAAGCAGAAACATGTCGAAAGTAGCCAAAACCAGATAGCACAATGCTAAAATGTTAGCTTAAATCCAAATTACACAAAAACTGGAAACTCGTCTAAATTAGCTAAAAACAAGTGTAATCTTAAAATGTTAGCTAAACTCTAAATTAGCCAAAAAAAATTGCAAGCATGTCTAAATTAGCCAGAAGTGAGTTAGTAAGTTTAATTTATATTCCGCCTTTTACAGAAAAAAGTCACAAGGTGCTTCACAAGTTAAAGACATAAAAAAAAGTTCAAAATGTAAAAACATAACAGATAAAACCTCACAAGCTAAGAGACATAAAAGACACGAGCAAGTACCACATAAAACAATCACTACAAGCTTAATTAAAACAGATTCATTTAAAATGCTGAGCAAAATAAAAGGTCATACAGCTAGCATAATGCTAAAATATTGGCGAAACTCCAAATTTGACAAAACTGAAAAAGTGTCTAAATGAGCCAAAACCAGCTAGCATAATGCTATAATGTTAGCTAAATTTTGAATTCACCTAAAAAAATAGAATCACTTTGTCTAAATTAGCTAAAACTGCCAGCATGTTGCTAAAATAAAAGCTAAATACCAAATTACCCTAAAAACTCAGTAGTTGCTGAACATTTTAACGTTTGAATGCTGTTTCTAGCTAAAAGGATTTCATAAGTTTTAAAGTGAACAAAATTTTTGAAGGATTTGAGCAACTTCTCATTCATTTCCTTTGGGGCATATTTTGCTCAATATTACAAAAACTTTAAAGTACAAGCACTAATTTCTTGAACAAGCTGTGTGTTTTGATACCAAGATTGCTGAATTTGCTGAAAGTGTGATTGAGTTTGTAGTAGGACTGCCACGAATAGTCGACTGATCGACTATCAAAATAGTCGACGACTCATTTAATAGTCGATTAGTCGTTACTTTATATTATTTGGAGTCAGGGTGTTGTAAAGTTGAAAGTTATATTGGCCTTTTTGGACTATTTTGGCATCTATTAAAGGTTTTTTTAGGCTATTTTGAAGTTTAGCTAATGTTTCAGCTACATGCTAGCTATTTTTTTCTTTTTTTAGGCTAACTAATAATTTAATTGGCTTTCAGCATCAGCATTTTCAGCTTCAGTAATTTCCGCTATCAACTTAAGTGTTTTTAAGTATTTATTTTATCATTTTCACCTATCAGTATTAGCATTTCTTGCGGCCAAATTCAGCTTACAACATTCAAACTAGCATCATCTAGTTTTTACTTAGTTTAAAGCTAATGATGGTTAAGATGGGCTGCCAGAAATAGTGACTATGTCGACCATAAACTAAGGAAGGAAAGAAGCTACATGACTCATTAAAGGTTTAATAAACTATGGTCTTTATTTTTAGTTAGCATAAAGCTTCAACACTTTTAACGCCAATGAAGGTTAAGATCTGTGCTTTACATCCAATTTTGCGCATGACCCGATTAGTCGACTAATTGGAAAAAATAATTGCTGATTAGTCGACTATTAAAATAATCGTTTGTGGCAGCCCTAGTTTGTAGATGCTGAAATATGTGAAAGGAGCATGAGAATCTCTACAGTGTGAATGCTTTCCAGCTCGCTGCAGCTTGAAGCTGGTTTCTTTACCTGCTGCTCTCAGTGTCACGTCTCTTTTTACACGCTCTTTAGAGCTCACCTCTGACCTGTGTGGTGATGCGAGCCCGCCCCCTCCCACATGTGGCCCAAAAACCCACGTCTGTGATTCATACAGGCACCTTCAGAGAAACGCCAGCTGTACTTTAAAGCTTTGACCGGTCCTCAGCATTATTAAAACTTCATGACGACAGAGGATAAAGTCAGAAAGAGCTCTCGGAGCGGGCTGAGATCCGCTCGTGGATCAAACATGCTGTTAGCTCACAAACACTGGCTTTTAAATACAGCCTGTTTCCTGTCTATTGAAGTCTCTTCCAGGATGAAGTTTTGGAGGGAAAGGATTTCGACTCCAGCTGTCCTGTGAGGCAACAGTGCCCCCCAATGTTGGTTTTTAGTCTGACTTCTGCACATCTGTCTTACAAAAGCTGGATCTGCTGCTTATGAAAACAGCATAATCATATACAGTAAATTCTGTTGTTTTTGTGACATACATTCTGCAGCAGTGTGACAAGAGCTCATCACACCTGTACTCTAACAGTCAAGCTCTTATTTTGAAATGACCTCCTTCTAGCTGGTTGATTGCGCTCAGCCTCCATGAAAGTGAGTTGTGCTTCCTGTCCTCCATGTGTGAGGCAGACGCAAGGATCATCTTTCATGTGGAAAAAGAGGACAGGAAGGCAGCGTCACCACGCTGACTTTTTGACCCGCGAGCGTTTTAACTGTCGCCTGGTCATAAAAGAAGAGAAGCTGCATCTTCTGCGGTTGGGACTCTGTTTTGTTGACCATGGACAGACCGTATAAACACCTGCCAGAACTTCTGCTGGTTTGCTTTAGCTTGTGTCTTCCTTCTCTATCAAACACGCAGGTGAAAACAGAACCAACCTATCAAATTAAAAGCATTCTCATCGAGTCGATGACTCTGCTCTCACTTGCACGGCGGTTCAGTTGACCTCAGGGTGTCTTTTTCTCCTCCTCAGCCCCTTTAGCCAATTAGTGGATGTAATGTTCTGTCCCAGTCAGAATCAGAGGGACGTGCGTGCATGTGTCCGCATCAACCGGTTCGTCTCAGTGGGAGAGGAGTGCAGGAGGTTCAGCACGGCCTCGGGGTCGGAGGCTGAAAAGCAGCTCTCATCTGGTGAATTACGCCATTATCTGCTGCAGCAACAAAAGCCTCATTGCTTCTGCCGTGTTCCCAAACACCAAAATGCAGCATTCAAGCTCCTCTCTCCAGCAGCAGGAGTGAGATAAGCCGGCGGGGTGTCGTGTGCCGGGCAGACAGAATCCAGCCGCAGTGACCAGAGTGTGGCTGGCTGACGGTGAGAGGGCGGACTGCGTGGAATGTGTGTTTGTTTTTGCCGGCGCGTCCCTCGTCCTTCCCAAATTATAGCTCTCCAGCTCTGGACCAAACATGGAGCAGAAGAGAAGATGAATGCAGATGAAAGACGTGGAGAGACATGAGGAGGAAAGGTGGCAAAGAGGAGGAGCGTCGCTTTGAAAGCTCCTCTGTTCTGTTAGCTGACCTTACGTCTGCCAGTGACCCCCTCACCTCCACGGCTCACTGAAACTGGTTAAAAAACAAAAACAGCAAATGCTCTGCAGCTGGAAGATGGTTTTCCGCAGAAAAAAAGAAGAACCAAAGATCCAAACCACCAAAACAAATGTCCATCTCTTTTGATGTGTTCTGCGTCTGTCACACAATCCAGAAAATGTAGCAGACCTTAATGTACGACAAAAAAAGAGCTAGATTTAAACTCTTTAACAGAATTATGAACTATATATATAACATTACTTTTGAGATAATGCAAGTGTGAATGCTGTAAGCTGAATGATGCCAGAGCAGGTAGCTGAAAATGCTGAAGCCGAAAGCTTAAATATTAGCTAAACTCCAAATCAGCCCCAAAAAACTGGAAACACGTTTCAATGAGCCAAAACCAGCTAACATAATGCTAAAATGTTAGCTAAACTCCAAATTAGCCAAGAAACTATAAACATGTCTAAACTAGCCGAAACCAGAGAGTTTATTGCTAAATGTTAGCTAAACTCCAAATTAGCCAAAAAACTGGAATCATGTCAAAATTAGCCAAAACCAGCTAGCATAATGCTAAAACGTTAGTTGAACTCCAAATTAGACAAAAACTGGAAAAATGTCTAGATTAGCCGAAACTAGCTAGCATTATGCTAAAATTTGAACTTAACTCTAAATTAGCCAAAAAACTGGAAACACGTCTAAATTAGCCAAAACCAGCTAACATAATGCTAAAATGTTGCTAAACTCCAAATTAGCCAAGAAACTATAAACATGTCTAAACTAGCCGAAACCAGAGAGTTTATTGCTAAATGTTAGCTAAACTCCAAATTAGCCAAAAAACTGGAATCATGTCATAATTAGCCAAAACCAGCTAGCATAATGCTAAAATGTTAGTTGAATTGAACTCACAAAAAGAAAAAACTGGAAAAATTCTAGACGAAACTAGCTGCATTAAAATGCAATATTTGACTTAAAAAACTCTAAATTAGCCAAAAAACTGCAAACATGTCTAAATTAGCCAAAACCAGTTAGCATTATGCTAAAATGTTGCTAAACTCCAAATTAGCAAAAAACTAGTCACATGTCTAAACTAGCCGAAACCAGCGAGTATATTGCTAAATGTTAGCTAAAATCCAAATTAGCCAAAAAACTGGAATCATGTCATAATTAGCCAAAACCAGCTAGCATAATGCTAAAATGTTAGTTGAACTCCAGATAAGACAAAAACTGGAAAAATGTCTAGATTAGCCGAAACTAGTTAGCATTATGCTAAAATTTAGGTTAAAGTCCAAATTAGCCAAAAAAAACTGAAAACATGACTGTGTGGAATGTGTGTTTGTTTTTGTCGTCGCGTCCCTCGTCCCTCCAAACTGTAGATCTCCAGCTCTGGACCAAACCAACATGGAGCAGAAGAGAAGATGAATGCAGATGAAAGACATGGAGATACATGAGGAGGAAAGGTGGCCAATAGAGTATTGTCTCTTTGAAAGCTCCTCTGTTCTGTTAGCTGACCTTACGTCTGCTAGTGACCCCCTCACCATCTTCTCCACGTCTGACTGAAACAGTTTAAAAAAACAAAAACAACAAATGCTCTGCAGCTGGAAGATCCGCAGAAAAATGGAAGAACCAAATATCCAAACCACATTGTTTTTGATGTGTTCATTTGTATTTGTAATGCCTGAAGGCCCTCGCGTGATGTTCGTTTCATGTGTCTGCATGGGTTTCTCCTTCAGCCACCAAAGCAAAGCTCATTCTTCACAACATTCCCTCCAATCAGACACTTAATCAAGCGGCCTGGTCTTTCTCCAGGCTTCACTTCTTCCAGATTAGCCTCTCGGTCAATGTGTCGATGTATGAGCTGAGACTCACTGATGGACAAGTCACAAACAGGTTTCACTTTTAGTAGACGAGGACGTTACAGGTCCATACCAGCCTAAACAGACTTTCTCCTGGCTGGTATTGTCTCTCTTCACAGTATCAAACTCCAGTTATTGACCAAGAGCCACCTGATTCTAGTACATTTGTATCTACTTGTTATATTCTATGTATTTGTCTAAGTGATGTGACCACTGTAAGGGAAATGACTTTTAGATTTCCTTGTTATCATACTATGCATAATGAAGAGAAAGGCTTTTTTAATTTTGTCTCGTCTGTTTAGTTTTATGTACCTTTAGAGTGCAGAAGAGCTACAAAATTTTCTATGGCCGCGATGATGAAATCTATTAATTGATGTGAATCTATTGAAACTTAATCGATCAATAATCGATTCATAAAAATATATATCAATTTAGCACATAAAGCTAAAGTCAGCTAGCTTGATTCTAAGGTTTAATGGACTTTCCCATAGGACGGCTAATTATTAGGCGATAAAGTTTAGTCGTTTAAGTGCAAAATCTGGTACTTTCATTCACTCATTACTGCAGAACAATCTAGATCCGTGATAGCACCTTTCACTGCTTTTACAGAGCCCTTCACAATAAAAGCATCTGGATAGGTAGCATCTAAAAACAAGATATTTTCTGTTTTTGTGTCATTCTGAAATATTGTATAACATTTCTGTGTACATGTGTGAAAAGCATAAAGGACGGGAGGAAAGGTTTTAACCATTTTCTCAAAGGAGAGTGAGATGACTAAACTCAGTGCAAACTGTTGATGTGAGGGAAGGAAACGCCATGTCGTTGATGCGTTTCATGTCGACTGATTCATGTCGTTTGGGTCCTGCGGTGTCCTGCGTGCGCACATCTCCTCCTCGTGTTTGGATTCCCGTTTCCGCCGTCCGTGATGTTGTACACACCTTTCACACAAGACAGACTAATGGCCGGTGAAAGACATCCAGATATAAACGTTATTTTTTTCCATTTCTGCTCAACTTAAGGCGAACTTCCCCTCCTTTAATAAACAGTTTTTTCAGTGACGCTGCTGCTGGATTCGTCATCGTCATGACAGGTTATGCTAAGCATGCATCTCCAGTGACACACGCAGCTGTTTGGAGAGCTGCTTTTCTCAAGTTGGGTTGTTGTTTTGTGTTTTTAAGATTCTTCCAGCCCATCTGAATGTGATGATGTTTGTTTGTCATCCTAAGCTTGGTGAGGATGATTTAGAGCCGTCGTTCGGTTGTCATCGTCTGCCTCCAAAATGAATGCGTTTGGTTTTTAGGAGTTTACTTGTGTGCCTTCCAGCGTTGTGTGTTCATAAATGCAAATGGGTTATGATCATATATTAACAAACGAGGCACATGTGTGCTTTTAGAAAAAACCATGGAGGATTTTTTTCTGGTTGGCCTTGCAGTAACGAACTGCCTGGCATTTCTTTGTGCTGAGTCTTCGCTGGTCAGCAAAAAGTCTGACGTATAGCTACCTCTGTTTTTGTTCGCTTCAGGACCCACACCTCCCATGCCCCCCCCCCCCCCCCCCCCCCCCCCCCCCTGCCTGCAGGCCAGAAAAAGGGTCATTGTGCAGGCAGTGAGCAATGCGCTGAAGGCCTGGTTCTGGTTAGCGCTCTGCGCTGCATCTGAAACACTCGCCGTCCTCCGGGGGCCGCATCTGGAGCTGGTTTCCTGTTCAGGCTGAGCTGGGCGAGGGCGGAGTTTGGCCGGGGTCTGTGATTGGGCCAGATTGAGCCTTTATGGACCCCAGGATGATAGGAATTGCCAAACAGTAATCTGTCAATCATTTGAGAGTAAATTTGAACCAGATTAAAGTGCAAGTGTGAGCTCGTGATTGGTGCAAACAGAGCGAAGCTTCAGTCCTGCACCAATAATATGCTTGCAAATTTAAAGTCATCCAATCAGCTTAACCCACTGAGTTTCACATTCAGGCCTTTTTTTAATCTATATTCTCAATTATTTAGACATGTTGAGACCTAAATATTTATTATTGACAGGAGAAGGCTGGTTTTTATTTGTACCTGATCAACTTAACATGACCATGAGAATTATAACGATAAGTTAACTAGAGAAAGAAACGATTCGAGTCACCAGAACAAATAGACTAGGGATGTGAAAGTTAACCTATCAACGCACACGTTTATTTTTTATTAACGCCGTGCAGCCGTGAGATCAGCGTAATAAAACTCCGTCTAAAATAGACTTTTTTATATTCTGTGATTGAGATTTTATTAAATAAAAGAGATATTATGGCATTTACTGGTAGTCTTTGGAAAAAAGTGATCTTTTATTTAAACAAATAAGGCGGAGAATGAGCGTCAGCTTTAATACAGAGCAGCGCACCTGCTTTGGTGGGCGGAGCCAAACAGAGCTGTCAGCTATTAGAAATCCAAAGAGGAAGCCGATCATTATTTTATTTTACAATGGAGACCAGCAGGAATTTTCTACAATAACAAGAACCAGTGTTGTCTAAAAATCGCGGAAACTCTGCGGTTCACTTCCAAAGTCCCGCCCACCGCTGCCGTTCCGAAAAGCGGAGTTCAGAATGGACAGACACGCCCCCACCTGAGAGCAGATTCCAGCCGAGTGACCTGAAATCCAGATGGATCAAACCTCTCCCAGAAACATTTTTATTATTTTTCACAAACACAATCAAGAAAATGATGTCATGAGGAAGATGACATCATGGAGCTGTGAGGTCTGTGATGTTCCTCTATGTGACCTTCCTCTGGATTTTTTTTGCATTTTCATTCAAAAACACATTAATTAGTTTTTTGACTAATTGTATTTTTGTTGTTTTTATGAATTTAAAATTACGACTTTCATTCTGTGTTGTAAAAACAGTTTGTTAAACATTTTTGAGGTTTCCACAACAAAATGAATCCTGTTTTTCCAGATGGAATTTTCTGTTTTTGCACGATTTTATGTCTTGTGTGTGAATAAAAAATGGAAAAATTACAAAATAAAGGTAGTGTCACATAGGAGTGGTTGTGCTGATTAAAATGATACCAAATTGAAAACGCAGAGGTAAAAATCAAGCGTAGAAAAAAACAGTTTTATGCTCTAGGTTCTAAAGGGTTCAAAATAAATGTGCAATTTTGTGTGTGATTTCATATTGTAATTACGTTCAGATAATAAGAAGTTGGAAAATACTGTAACTGAAAATAATAATAATTGCGATTAATTAGTGATTTTTTTTATTTGATTCCCTGCCTCAAAATAAACACTACCTTGTAGACTGAAGTTCATCTTTTTGTTTGATTTTGCCCATTAAAAGTTCAATTAACATAACTAGTTTGATTTAAAATTACTTAAGGCAAGTAAGCTAAATCAACCTTTGCATAATGAATAATGACAAACTCTATTAATTTAAAGAACTTGAAGATGCAAGTGGACCCGAGTTAACCCAGTAAGAAAACCATCTGAGAAGAGTCTGTTAGGCCGCTGAACCCGGTTCCACGTGCACACGGAGCACAGCCAGCCTTTCAGCGTGTTGGCACCAAAAGTCTGACTTTGTTGCGTTCAGCGTTTGGAGAGGTTTTAGTCAACCTTCCCACTCAGTTTCATTCAGCTCAGACGTGGTTCTGAAGGCTTCCATTTCCTGCTTTGGCGCCATGGCAGACGTCTCTTGAAGGGACCCAGTCCCCTGCACGCTTCCTCCTTCAGAAAACACACAGGCTGCTCAGTGAACACTGGAAACGCAGGAATTTCTTCAATCTTGTCTTTCAAGACACTGTTAATCTTGTCGAAGTGTTGATGACTCCCTGGAGAGATCTCTAACTTGCAATTACTGTTTTTTTTTTTTTTGCAAAGGCATGAAAAAACATCACTATAGAAAAGAAAAACAAAATCTTTTACAGCCTCGCTGACACTGCGCTTCCAATCAAGTCAAAGATGGGCATAAACTTTATGAAACAAGCCAGAGAAGTTTGGAGGTTCCTCAACAAAGTAACAGAAACTGCAGAGGACAGCGGAGTGTTTGTGCTGACAGGCCTGGGAGGGAACACAAGCTGAGGCTGAAGCAGTTCCTGACAAATGATCAGGAGGCCCAGAGTCCTTCCATATCTCCTCTTTCAGCTCATTCACTCTTTGTTTCTGTCTGATGCCAAAGTTGCATGGCAACAGGTACTTTTCAAGCGAAAAATGTTATTTGCTGACCGCAGCGTGCTTTATTCAGAAGACGGAGGATCGCATGAGCGTCCCCTTTGACGCGCGCAGACGGATCTGTTGGCTTTTTCAAAGCGGCAGATGAAAGGGAAAGCTCGGCAGTTTGCATCCTAACTGTGTTTAACACGCAGAACGAGCCATGGAAAGATCCCAAATGTTGTTTGGCTGCTCCAACGAGTGCAACTCAGAGAGGTTTTTGATTTCACAATGTTTGAGAAGAAAAATGTGTGTTGGGATTGAGGGGTCCCCCAGGGTTTGACTGGGGCTGGAGAGAGGCCCCGTTACCCAACGGTGATTGGACGTTGGGCTTATGACAGATGGAGATTTGACCTTCAAATGTACTGATTGGAATAAAGTCTCTGATGTTTCAGGATCGGTGACCTTTTGGTTTTTGCAGATGTGGTAAACAATGGAACTCGTCTAATGTCTGTTCTTGGGGAACAGTTCTGTAACATTAGGACTATGTCTGGGTTTTGGGCTCTGCGGGGAGTTCCTCCGGGTCGCAAGTTCCCCAATGGAGCCACAATAGCCTCCAAAGTTTGTTTTGGTGAAAGGACCACAAAGAAAATCCTCATGAAAATAAAGTGTCTCCACAGAGACATTTGAAACAAACACAGTTATTTTATTAACCCTGTAACAGCAGAGCTCCAGTGTTTATATTCTTTGATTTTCTGTAACTTTTCAACCGTTAACACGACAATTCCAGAAGATTCTGAAGGAGAAAAGCACCTTCAGAATCTACAGGGATTATCGTGTTAATGGGTCAAAGGTTACAGTATGTTCAAGATGTTTAAACGTCACGGGTGATGTGTTAAAGGGTTAAAAACAAAACCAGGAAACAAACAAAAAGTGAAGAAGTTCATCTCAGAACTGAATAATAGTTCAGAGTGAGCCAAAAGTAACTAGAAAAGTTGCATTACCTGCAATAATGCTAGTGTGAATGCTTCTTGCTGAAAGTAGTTCCTGAAGAGATTTCTGCTGAAAATGGTGACGCTATTTACATTAATTGCTGAAGAGATTTGCTGAAAATGCAAAAGCTGTTTGGAAAAATGTTAAATTCCCTAAAATACTGAAAATTCTGTTCAAGAACTAGGAAAAAGTGCTGGAGTTGATCTAAATTTCTGAAAAATTTGTAGTAAAATTGCCTAAAAATGCCTAAAACTTGCCAATTTTTCAAAAACATTTAGTGTGTTGCTTAAATATGAGCTAAACTCCAAAATAACCTAAAATTCCTCAATAAACTAAATTAGTCAAGAATGTTAGCCTGTTGCTAAAATAGAAGCTAAAGTCTATATTACCTTTTAAAAACTCCAAATAATAAGTTAGCCAAAAACGATAGTATGTTGCTAAAATATTAGCTAAACTCCAAAATAGCCTAAAATTCTACAGTCAACTAAGTTAGTCAAAAATATTAAATGCTAAACTCTAAAACAACCTATAAAAAACTAATTGGTTCACAAATTAGCAAAAAAATGTTAGCATGTTACAAAAATATTAGTTTAATGTCCAAAATACCATTTAAAAACAAAACCTCAGGAGATGCCAATTTAGCCAAAAAAGCTAGCATACTGCTTAACATGTTAAACTCCATATTAGCCTAAAATTTCTCAGCAAACTAAATTAGCCAAATAGAAGCTAGCACATTGTTTAAGTTTTAGCCCAAAATAGCCTAAACTGTTTCAGTAAACTAAATTATCCAAAAACATTAGCCTGTTGCTAAAATAGAAACTAAACTCTAAATAAGCCTAAAAAACCTCAGTGGAGAACAAATTAACCAAAAAAGTTAGCATGTTGCTGAGAAAATATTAGATAAACTCCGAAATAGCCTAATAATTCTCAGAAAACTAAATTAGCCAAAAACTTTAGCATTTTTCTAAAATCGAAGCTAAATTCTAAATTAGTCTAAAAGGCCTTAGGGAACAAATTAGCCAGAACGTTAACATGTTCCTAAATTATTAGCTAAAATTAAAATTTAAAAAACCCTTATCAGAGGGCAAATTAGCCAAAAAAGCTAGCTTGTTTCTTAAATACTAACTAAACTCAAGAATAGCCTAAAATTCCTTAGTGAACTAAATTAGCCAAAAACGTTAGCATGCTGCTAAAATATTAGCTAAACTCTAAATTAACCTTTAAAAACATCAGTAGATAGCAAATTAGCCAAAAACGTTGACGCTAAAATATTGTTTATACTCTAAAAATAGCATAAAAAACTTAAATAGATGCCAAATTATCCAAAGAAAATGCTTGCACATTGCATAAATACTAGCTTAACCCCGAAATATTCTAAATGCCCTCAGTAAACCAAATTACCCAAAAATAATAGCATGTTGCTAAAATAGAAGCTAAACTATAAACTAGCCAAACCTGCTGGAATCATCGTGTTAACGGTGGAAAAGTTACAATATGTTAAAGATTTTGTGTTGAAGCGTCTCCGGTGACGCCTCAGGTGTTAAAGGGTTCATTTCATCCTGAGCTGAGGTTTCCTTTCTCCATTCTCGTGTCTTCCTCTGCTCGTCCTCTCCATTCTGCCTTTTTCTTCCCTTTCCTCTTTGAATTACATGTTTTTCATCACTCTGGACTCTTCTTTTTCTGCTCTGCTTGATTTGCGAGCTCTCGACGGACCAAGTGTTTTAGAAAACAGAGCTGCGCACCAAACCATTCATCCACGTTTTGGCCCTGTTGTCGCGTACACGTGACTGTGAAACCATGAACAAAAAGGCATTCCTTTCGTCTCTCATAAAGCTAAATAATTAGCAAATGGAAGGATGAGATCACGGATGCTTAGCCCATGATGTGCAGATTTCAACTCCAGCAGAAGTAAATATAGTAAACAGTCTGAATGTTTGTACCTCATAGTTATCGGATGATTGATCTGTGTGGAAACGCTCACAATGAGATGGTTGGAGGGTTTGAGTTTACTGATTAAAAACTTCAAAACTGTATTATTTGAGCTCCTAAAGTCAGAACTGTTGGAGAAAGTAATGAGATGTCTTCCAGACTTTTAAAAGAATAACTGATTCAGCTTCCAATTCCATCTTCTTATTCAATTTCTAATATATTTTGAAAGTTATTGGTAAAATTTTGATTTTACATGAGTTGTGTAAATAACACTTAGCATGATGTTTCTGATGTTTGGTTGTGCAGCACAAGTTTTGTCCTAGTAGTGCACAAAATTACAACATTTTTTGCAAACGTAAAGATCTTCTATACATTAAACCAAACTCTAAACTTAAATGACAAAAGCAAAACAAAGACTAACATATTAAAAAGTGGCAATTTAAAAAAAATTATAAAAGATACGATGTCCTTAACCCCCACACAACCAGCAAAATGACATAAAATGATCCATGAATAAGTCTTAAAATAGAATAAAATAGTCATATAATGTGTATAATTGAAATTACAACATGTTATAGGAAGTTATACTAACTGATGTTAGTGTAGTTAACCTTTTAACTTTACTCCCCAAGGTAAAGAGCCTCAAGAAGGGAGATTGAAGAAAAAAAAAAAGTAAAAAAAACGAAAAAGAATACATTTATTAATTACATAAAAATGGAAGTAAAAAACATCTAGTTACTGACTCATGTGCAAAAAATAGTAAGTGGTGCGCACCAGTTCGTGTTTTTGTTTTTTTTTTACTTTATTTTAAACATTTTATTGGCATTTACTCCAGCTACTAACCAGAAAATTATTTTTTTTCCTAAAAATTAAAGTAAGAAGATTTTTTTCTGGATAGTAACTGGTGTGCACCAGTTACAATCTGGAGCACACCAGTTAGCAACTAGATTTTCTTTTTTTAAAGTTGAATTTTAAGGAAAAACAATGTTTCCAGTTATTATCTGGTGTGCACCCATTACTCATCAGATTTTTGAGGTTAAATTGAGGTTAAAAAAAATAATAATTCAAGTAATTCTAGTAACAGGTGTGCACCAGATAGTAATTGATGTGCACTAGACACTAACCAGAAATTATTTATTTGTTCCATTTTTTCGCAGACCGTATTTATTTTTAGAAAAAAACATTTCTTTTAAATTTTTCTTAGCCACTCCGTACCAAGGAAATAGGCAACAGAATTTTTTTTTTGTTAAATAGTAAATAAAATTGCGGTAATGTAATGAAATGGAAGAGAAAAAATATAAGGATATTGAAACGAAAAAAGCAGGTTTCTAGCCCATTCCTGTGGCGAGTTATGGTTTTCTAAAGAAAAAGAAACAAACAAGAGATCAAGAAATAAACATGATAAACAATGTAATAATAAGTGATTAGGCCACTTTTTCCAACTGTGAAAAAACAAAACAAAAACAAAGCTGCAGATAACAAGTTGACCATAGAACGTTCTGCTGTTGTGTTACGGGTCCGGCCCGCTTGAGATCAGTCAGGTTGGATTTGGCCCCTGAACCAAAATGAGTTTGACACCCCTCACTACATAGTGTGTTTGTCATTTTGTGGTGCAAGTGTTCAAGAAATTCCTCAGAAGTCTTTGCGAAAACCCAATGGGCATTGGTGCTCATATTCTCGTGCTCTGGATTTTAAAACCAATTTGGACACCATGCTCATTACTTTTTAGTTTTGTTTTATGTAGATATGATGTCCTCGATTGCATGAAGTGAAAATCGAATCAATACAAATATTTTATAATGTCTATTTATGTTTTCTGGTGATGAAAATGTGTATAGTTTGTAAAACAAAATTACATTTAAAATCATTTTTTTCCCCAGAAAATATGTTCAAACGCAATGCATTGTGGTCTATATTTGCAGGTCTAGTGAACACTGATGTACTTTTTTTTTTGCAGTCATCTGAGGAATTTTTAGGGCACGTGAGTTTTGAATCGTAGATTCGGAGAATAACTTAATAGTGAGTAATGAAGGAATCTGGACACACCCATTTTATGAGGAACTTTGTGGCTAAACAGAAATAATTTGTGAACAAATAATTCACATTTAATCCACTGTTTTTCAGGTTTAGACTGCAGCCCTTGACAGAAAATATATCCAAATGACCAATTCTTTAAATTAATTTATATTTTGAAGCACAAGAGCTGGCTCAATTTTCATCACAGGAGTCTTTATTAAACTTAAATCAGCAGAAAAATTCAAATTCTGTAAATTAGAGTTCTTTTCTTTTTACTTTTGGTCTCTGTTATCTTTGTTGATAGGAAATAAAGCACCAAAGCATCTTTTGAAACCATCTTGTGTGTTGCATCTTGACACGACAGGCTCTGTGCGACTCTGATCTTCCTGCCGTGCTGAGGCAGCTGCTGCCCCTCATGAAGCCCCGCGGAGGCCAGGACAGCTCGCCGTCCGGGTTCAGGGAGGACGAGTGCGGGCCGGATGAGCTGATCCTCCTGCTGGTCTATCTGTACTCCCTGGCTGCCGAGGCCCGTCAGGATGTGAAGGAGGGGGAGCTGGACAAGCTGGAGAGAGAGCTGGTGGGAGCGCTCACCCTGGTCTTCACTCAGGAGGAGGAGCTCAGCCCTCTGGTCCAGAAAATCACAGGTGAGATCACAGAGCTGCTCCAGGAGGCAGGCGGCTGCTCATCCTGCTTTCTGTACATTTAATGGTGATAATAAGAAAACTTTTCTCAGAGCTTATGGTTCCCTCCTCTTTCATTCTTTCTTTCAAGCTCAACAAAGTGTGTTTATGAGGAAGTGTGAGAACACTAACTTCATTTTTAGCTCCTGCAGTGTGACTGCGGATTTCTCTGGTAGAAAACTCGTCCTTCTATAATGTTTACTAAGCATTCTCACTATAGTGATTCTCCTTCTCCATTCTGTACGTTAAAACTCAATCATACTTTCAGCAATGTCAGCCATCTTGGAATCAAAGCGTTCAGCGCGTTCAGGACATTACTGCTGGTATTTTTGGGTATTCAAAAATTGTATAGTTTTTGAAATATTGAACAAAATATGTCCCACAAGAAGTAAATAAGAAAGTCTTACAATTTAGATTTTTTAAGGAGATTAAAAAACAAATATATTCATGGGGTATGAATTTCTCAGTAAATGCATTTAATTAAAAATATTGACGCTTGCATATAGAGCTGTACTAGCATACTCTATGCTAGCATACTTGCTCTGAGTAACCTTAATCGACGTTAAGAGTAAGTACAGGCAGTTTTGGGAAATTACATGCTACGAATTTTGGCTAGGTTATCATACTTAAATTTGTATTTTGAGCTAATTTGAGATACTAAGTTAACTGAATTATAATAAAGCTGCTTATAATTTAGATTTTGCTTAAGGAGCTTAAAATATTTAACACAATATTAATTTATGGTTAGAATGTTTGTATTTAGTAAAAAAAAATTGACTTCAGCAGTGAGCTGTCTTTAGTTATTGCATTCTAAGCTTTATTAGAGTCTTTTTATTCGCTTGATTCTTTCAGTTTTTATGGATATTTGGAGTAACGTTATTTTTTAACTTCATGTGTGTCTTATATTGAGGTTTTTAATTGGCTAATTTGAGAGCTTTATGCTATGCTTTTTTGCTATTTGCAGCTTTAACAGTCATACTGAAGATTTTTAGCAGTTTAATCAGATGGATATTTGAGTTTGCGTTTTTATTTGTTTACTTTAGATCAGTAGAGTTTTTTGGCAATTTGGCATCTACTGAGATTTTTTATGCTAATTTGGAGCTTAGTAATATTTTAGGCAAGCATGCTAATCGATGTGCTAATGTTTATACTGAGTGTTTTTCTCACTAATTTAGTCTGCGTTATACATGGCTTTAGCAACAGCTAACATTTTAGTTTACTCAGGATTTTGATGCTATTTTTGAGTTTAGCTAGTATTTAAGGATTGTGCTAGCTTTTTTGGGGGGCTAAGTTTGCATTTACTATGTGTTTTTATGCTTTTTTGGAGTGTAGCTCATATTTAAACAACACACTAAACTTTTTTGCAAAATTGACATGTATTATGGATTTTAAATATTTCTAAGCTTAATTTTCTAATGATTGAGTATGACTGAAGCTGAGGTTGATCTTTCAGTCGCTCTTTTTATAGTTCTTTATTGAAATTTCCAGTATTTTAGTGAGTTAAACATTTTGCAAATAGCTTTGCATTTTCAGCAAGTCAGCAGTTAAAGTAAATTGCGTCACCATTTTCAGCAAAAAGCTTCAGCATCTTCATACTGTCAGCAAAAAGCATTCACACTGGCGTTGTTGCAGGTAATGCAGCTTTTCTAGTGAGGTTTGTTTTTAGTGTCGGGGATTCTCTGGTTTCCCAGTGCAACACTAAACCTCTGCTTGTTGAGCTGGCCTGGTAACTGTGTGCAGCAGATCAAGGCCAAACTTTAAGACAAATGAGCCATGTACGTCCACACCACAACCGGCTGTACCTCCCTGAGTAATGGCATCTTTAACCTTGAGCCTCCACACACAGGGTCTCCTCCCCTGCCACATACTTCATAATTATTCCCACTTTTAGTTTTGGTCTACCTTATAAAGACTGCTGCTCCCCCTCCGCCTCTTCTCGTTCCGTTTGGCTAAATGTAGCTTGGAAAGGGACGGGCCTCCGGGGGCGTCGGGCTCCAAATTCTGACTGTAATAAACATTTCTTTGGAAATAGGTCAGTCACGGTGTGCCAGTTATGTTTCAGACAAAAGAAAGGCTTTCCATTTACAGAAATCTGGCAGTGTTCAAGCTCCTAAAGTGTGTGCGCACACATAAAACCGTCTCTCAGCATCAGATGAGTAACAGGAGTCCCTCTCACAGCGTCCTCAGCAAATCATCGACATTTTCTACAATTCGAGAATTCAAATGAAAACCAGACGTCGAATGCGACCCGGTCACCATGAGAACGGTGTTTTCACAAATTCTCCTTTTTTTTTGTTTCCCTTTTGGCTGCATCTAGCAGCCGGAGCTTAGCCAGCAGACGGCAGATACACACATCGCATGCACAAGCAGGGTGAGGAGACAAGAACAACACACACATGCAGGCAAGAACCCCAGAAGATAGACGAGAAATGAAAACATCAGCTCTTAGAAAAGTAAGCAGGCAGACTACTGCTAATTACATACTCCTGAAAACTTTAATTAAAGAGCATCTTCAGGAAATGGTGTTCCACAGACTGCCCCAAACTGTAGGGTTTTTGGGTTCATGTTTCCTGTCAACCCTGGTGAACTTCTCTGAAAATTTCCCTTCGATGAAAATCCTGTTTTTTGAGAATTTAATATGTATGTGAGGCATTTTTCTGTAATCAGAAATCATTTAGTTTTTTTGTTTCTGAGTGTTTCTCCTTTTAAATCAATCCAACAGTCTTGGACAGACTCTGTTTTTTCATCAATCATCTTCTTTTTGCTGCACATGCACTAAACCCTCATCTGGTCCGGCTAGCGTGTCAGTTCTGGTCTGGAGAAGAGAAGATGCTGCTTCAACATTGACTGCAGTCAATGAGCCGCCGTTCACATTTCTGTGGTCCAATCAGCCGTCACTGGATAGATTTGGTGTGAGTTTCAATCAATACTTACGGTAGCAGTCCTTAGAGACTGGGTAAGAAGCAATCTCCGAACAGAACTCCAACGAGAGACTCCACGGTAGTGATGTGACCACGGAAATGTGTGAACGGCGGCTCATTTGAACCGAAATTTGGAAAGGATTGTAAATGAATGAAAGAGCATTTGGATGTTAGCTTTCATTATTTTCTGCTCTGAGAAACCAATGGATTGATAATGGATTGATCACTCAAACAGCAACGTCAAGAAACATCAAAGATCTTTGGTGAACTGGAAGGAGAAAAATCAGCAGATTTTGGAGGGAAGTTCTGTCCATGAAGATCTGAGCTGACATCCGGATCAGAACCATACGGATGGACATTACCCAGATTGATGGAGGTTTTTATGTAACAGCGGTGAAGACAAAGAGCTATCATAATCAGACAGGGGGCCACGCCCCCTCAGAGGAGATTTTAAAAACAGAGGCTTCAGATCAACATGAAAATGTCTTTTTAAGACATTTAAGTTGCAGGATTTTGGTTAAAAACTTCATAATTATAATTAAAACACTACTGGGAACATTTTTTTAAAATAGAAAAGAAAACACAGGGTAGGTCAACGAACAACAATACAATCTAAACAAATGATCTCAATGTACAACTCATGTAAAAATGACTTCATGAATATAGAATAGATAAATGACAGAACAGTTGCTATCTCAAGTAAAGATTGGATTTCCAGGATGTCCCCAAAGACTGACTAAAGTCTCGAGTCCCCGTGCTTTTATCCCGGCTGGTCGTGATGCAGCCGGTTGGCTCGTGTTGGTCACCTTTAACTGAAACCACAGATGCGGTCAGCCTCAGCTTGGCTCAGACTCGGATCTTCAGTCACAGCCGTGTGTTCTCCCCTGCAGACTCCTACAGCAAAACCACCATCAGCAGATCCACTGACAATCAACCATGAAACTCTGCTAGAAACCAAATAATGGCTCTGGCATCAACACTCTGGGTTTTTTTTTAATGACTTCTTGACCTTTCAGTCGGTCAGTGAGTCACAAACTCAGAATAAGTGTAATTATTTCTTCAGGCACCGGGGCAGAGTGACTCCTGCAGGATCATGGGAGTTGGACAGAAAGTGCTGTGGGGGGGTTCAACAGTCAGTGGTCTATAAACAGTTTGCTTGTGACCAGCTTAAAAAAATACAAGCTGTTGATTAAACAAATATAGAGGATTTTTAAATAGTTGTGGTAGTAATAGACGCTCATCAGTTTAAATGGCTTTAAGTGTGTGTGTGAGTGTGCAGGTGATTGGAAGATGATTGGACTCAGGTGTTAAATGAGACAGTTAGCTAACTCTGTTATTAAACCTTCACAGTATTATTTTATGACATGCTAACAAATGGAGACTCTTCCTTACATTCCCATTCATGTCACACTAAAGCAGACGAGTGTGTTTATCTGCAGAGAAGAGAAGAGCAGGTTTGGTCTACATCACTCTACATGTCTTCAGTGCTATTACTGCAGCGTCTCTGTACTGTGTTTCATAGCTTTTATTAAAGGGTTGAGCAGTATTTGTACAAGAAAATGGTTCCGCTTCTTGCAGACTGGGAAATGAGCTCTCAAACCCAATGCCCCGCAGCCAACACCACAAGTGGGAAGAGCCCAAACTGTTGCCGAGCCAGAATAAACGATGGCATTGGATGAGGAGCCCAGATTTGTCTAAAAGCCTGAGCGTGATTGGCTGTCGTCAGACAGACTTCAGCACACGTGTGTGAGAAGCTTGTAAATAGCTCCGAGCAGTTAATGTTAATCCTTGGTTCAGTTGTGGGAAACCCTCCATTTATGTTGGTTTGTTAAATGGAAAAGGACTGAGTGCTGCTCTGGTAAATCCTGGTAGAAAATACGGCATCCTCCCTTTTTTTGTTTCTTTTCCTCTTTGTGTTTTTTAATGTTCGGGAAAAGCAGACCAAGACAGAGCAGCCAAGCCAAGTGTTTCTCCACCCTTGGACGTCCAGTGAGCTCAGGCTGACAGATCATACTTTATTATGTCAGCGCGTGGGTGTGCTGGGAACCTCCCCTTTTGTCTCTGATGTTTGCAGGAGAATAAAATCAAGACAAACCTTTGTCCTTAACTGGGATTCAAACTAGTTGTTGAGTTTGGAATAAGGATGTAACAATTCTTCCTGAATCAGTAAAAACAAACTATTCAAACTCGTCAACATGTTCATCGTTGGAGAAAATTTAAAAATCGATTTGCCTCGATTTAGAAATGCAGAGCTGATGACATTTCTTCATGCAGGCTCGCTGTGAGTCTAGGCGTGCCTGTTAGTAGGGGTGTAACGGATCACGGAAAATCCGTGGTCCGTACGGATCAGAGGCCACGGTTCGGGACACGTGTGTACCGCGGACCGCTCGAACACTCTACCCCCCAAACGCGGACACCTCGCGCTAGTGTAATTTAAACCAATTGTCCGTTCGCATCGAATGGAATTTGTGTCAAATTCCTGTAAATCCTTTTTGTTTTGACAAGCCCTAAAGTAGCTGCTTTCTGTTTATCTTAAAGTCTGTTCACCTGTCCTGAAGCTGCATGTGGGAGGAGCTTCTGTCAAAAACTTTTGTTGACTTCACAATGAAGGAAGCAGATCAATAGATATCAGGTTTATTTAATTTTAAGAGCTGAATAAAAGCATCGGTACACATTTCCATTAGTGGGTTCACAGAATCTCCCAGTTAAACGCAGCAACTGTCCCGCACAGGAGAAAGCTGCAGCTCCGTTACGGGCTTTCCGGTGGAATCGCGGAACATTGTACGGCAAGCCAGAGATGTCAAAATTCACCAAGAAAAGCTGACGCAGAAGTGCCACGTTTTACAGAAAATTATCATTTAAAACATTTAAATGTTCCCACAGTTAGTTTCAATAAAGCAATTCATACCAAAAAAAATAATTGTAACTGTTTTATTTATGATTTAATTTTAAGGGATAATCCAGATAGATTTGGTATTTTCAACACTATTTCTAATCATTCTTTTCTCTTAGTTTTTGATTTTGTATGCATTTTGGTAAATGTCATCATAAAGAAACATCATGTTTTAGCATTTTGTTTGTGTTTAAAGTATAAATATGTTTTGTTTTAATAAATAGGCTTCAATGAGCAGATGTTTTGTTGTTGCATATGTAAATATTGTGTGTTTGAGGTATTTTAAATGCTTATTGAATTTATGAGTTAAACTGTTTCCAAAAATTAAATTAGGTTTGATATTGTTGTTTTTTTTTTTTTTTCGTTTTGTTTTTTTTTTTTTTTAAATTTTTGTACTTTTTACTGATCCGAAAAATGATCCGAACCGTGACCCTAAAACCGTGACACGATCCGAACCGTGACCTTTGTGATCCGTTACACCCCTACCTGTTAGTGTGTGCGGGCATGTTTATGTGTGCGTACCTGTAAGTTTGCTGGCGTGCCTGTGAGTGTGTGCGTACCTGTATATGTGCGGGCGCGTCTGTGAGTCTATGCGGGCGTGCCTTTGACTGAGTGCACACCTGTGTGTGTTCAGAGCGCTCGCCTGTGAGTTTGTGCACACCTGCAAGTTTGCTGGCACACCTGTGAGTATGTGCGGACATGCCCGTAAGTTTGTGCGCATCTGTGAGTTTACTGGTGCGCCTGTGAGTGTGCGCTTGCCTGTTAGTCTGCGGGCACGCCTGTGATTGTGTGGGCTCATCCATGAGTGTGTGCGCTCCTGTGAGTGTACTGGCACGCCTGTGATAGTGCGTGCGCACCTGTGTTTGTGCAGGCACTTCTGTGAGTGTGTGCGCGTAACAGACGGGCTGCGCGCTCTTCATCTGCACCGCCCTCCTCTGAAATTCCCGCAGCTCCTTCATATTTAAAAGTTTTCATTAGTCAGTCCTTCCAGGATTTCGAGATGTTGCTTTTGCAACTATTAATGCAAATTCAAGCAAAGTCGAGATTTGTTCCTCACGCTGCTCTACCGCGACAACAGTCATGAATGACGACGCAGCTTCACAACTGTTTCCTGACACCTTTCCGGGAGCCGTGCTCTTTTTTGTGTTAACAAAAAAAAATCAAAACAAATCAAAATCGTGGCTTTACTGAATCGCTACATTCCTAGTTTGGAATCTCTTTTTTTTGTCCATCTCTCTCTCTGCTTTGGTCCTCCACTCAGTTTGTTTTTCATCCTGTCTGGGGGGGCAAGGAAGAAAGTAGCAGCGGGAGAGTCAGACCTCCCCTACGCTGCTGTTTGAGTTGGCAGAGCGAACACGAGCCGGTTGAAGGATATGAAAGAGATCACACAGAACTTTGGCCACCAACTCTCAGCCTGCACACCTCCAGAAGAAGTCCTCTTTATGTCCATGTTTCTCCTCCTTTTCCTCCTTTCACTCCTCACATTCAGGAGCATCAAGCTGGTGGCAAAGGAAGTGGAGCAGAAGCTTGTCTAATGAACGCGGCTGATTAAATATGTTTGTCTTGTGTTTATGAAATTAGTCCCAATTATTTTTAATTGGTGATCTTTCTTACTTCCTCTCCAATCCAAAAAGGCACACGCAGTCATGTACACGCATGCATGTATGACGGGGGAACGGCAGACCCCCAGGGGGAACCGTGCCGGCGGCATTGTTCTGTCTGGTTCGTTTCATCAGATAGGAGTTCAGACTTTAATTAACAAAGTCTTGTCAGAGGCCTCCTGCTGAGTCAGGAGGGCCACACAAACACATTTTGTTATTCAGCCTCCAGTATAGTTTTCAGTCACCTGTTTACCTGATGAAATGCGTGTTTTTTAATGATGATTCAATCAACCCTTTATCAAAATTTGATTTTCTACATATATCTTTTCTAAATATATGTTCTTTGTTCTAATTAATTAGTAATCTCTTAGAGGATTGTAGTTTTTGAAGTGACCTTTGACACTTTACGGTAGGTTCACACTGGACGCAGACGTTTGGGCGCGGCATCCACGCTCTGCTGCTGTTCAGACCAGACGCACATTTGTCTGCGATGGTCGACTGGCGCTTCTGATAGAACTTTTTTTTTGTTTTTGACCATCATGGGTGAGTTAATAACCTAAAAATCTCATGTTTCTGCTAAGAAGAAGCAAGTAGTTAATAGGCTTACACTTATTTAATGGATCTGTTGTTGAGACACACAGAGAGAAGTGTGTTTGTGGTGATTTTATGTTTATTTTCATCTCTACAGTTCGTTTAGATACAAAAACATGATTGATTTGTTAATCGCCGCATTTCATTGTAAAAAATTGGTTATTTTTGAAAATAAACCGGATTTTCTCGTGTATGTTTGTGTAACTTCCTGTCAGAATTGACACGGATCACTCGCAGCTCACGCACAAAAATCAGACGATGCGCTACACGTCGCGAGCCTTCCGCGGAGGAGCACGGCGCTGTGCAACTGGTGTGAACCCCACTATAGGTAAACAAGGGCGCCGAATGGAAGCGGCCTCTGTTCTGTGTCGCTTCCACGTCCAATGTGAACCAGGCGTTACTCTCTGGTCAGAGCAGGGGTGTTTTCTTCCTCGTGCCGGTTTTTCTTTGTGGTCCAACTTCATTCTGAATGTAAAACCTACAGTTCAATGAAGAGAACACTTTTGGTGGACACCCAGAAGCACATCTTTATTGGTGAAAACCAAACTGATCGAGTAGTAGCCTCAGTTTGGTTTTGCAGAGCCGATTCTGTGTGTATTTACACCTCAGGTTTCTTCATTTAGTGTGTTATTGCTCACTGTCGCAGGGCCGGCCCTGGGGGTAGGCAATCTAGGCAGCCGCCTAAGGTGCCATCTACTGGGGGGCGCCAAATTGCAATCAGTTTTTTTTTTCTTTTTACACAGTTTAACACAACACTCATTTAGTGTAAAATGTAAGAAAAAATTTGATAATTGAAAAAATAAATTAAATAACAGAAAAGTTTGATATAATCAATAATTTGCTGCAGTGCACGGTGGAACAGTGGTCAGCGCTCTTGCCTCACAGCAAGAAGGCCTCGGTTCACATCCTGGCTGCGGGACCTGAAACAGAACCACCAACTCGGGACCTTTCTGTGTGGAGTTTGGATGTTCTCCCCGTGCATGCGTGGGCTTTCACCGGGCAATCCAGATTCCAAAAACAAGCTTCATAGGTTGATTGGTGACTCTAAATTGCCCCTAGGTGTAAAAATGAGAATTAATGGGTGTGTGATTGAGACCCTGCGACAGACTGGTGACCTGTCCAGGGTGAACCCTGCCTTCAACCATCAGTAGCCGGGTTAGGCTCCAGCAAGTGGCCAAGAAGATGAAGGATTTGCTGCACCCCTCCTTGCCTGATGTAGCCGCTGTCTAAACCTAGGTGGGGGGGGTGGGGATTGGGCCGGTGGTGTTATCTGTTAGTGCTTCTTTAAGACTTTAAGGGGGGAAAAAAAGCAGGAACACATGATCTTTGGGCAAGGGTATTTTTGTGTTTGCGTGCAGGGGGGCCCCGCAAAAATCCTGTTTCGCCTAGGCCGTCCAGAACCGGCCCTGCACTGGAGAGTTCCTTCAAGGTTTGTTAGCGCGTGGATCTCTGCTGGAATGGGACAGAATGACACCATCCCACGCACGTCCGGCTTGCACAGACACGCACGCTCTGCTGCTTACGGAAGCAGCGGCACACACACAGACTGATTCCAAAGGGACCATGAAAAGTTCAGAGCCCCCCCCGCACACGCGTCAGCGGGGTCGGCTGGTGACCCCTGGACCCCGGCGGCCAGCAGAATCCTCCCGCTCATGTTTGGGACAGGCGGTCTGCGGCTCCTCTGGGAAAACATCCCTCTTCAGTTGCAGACATGAATTTCGGTTGAGCGTCCGCAGAGCAGTTTGAGGAGGTTTCTGTCCGTCCGTCTGTGAGCTCTGAAGTTTCATCGATTCTAAAACGTGTCTTGACGCTACTTCTCAGCAGATTCTGTGTTTCGTGGAGTTTTGAAGCAGACCCTCTTACGGTATATCTGCGTTTTATCTGCTGGTGCGGAAGAACTTGTTTACGTTTGGGATTCCAGTCCCAGTGAAAGATGACCTGTCCTAATGTACCCGCTTTCCTCCCCAAACTGTCCCCGTTCCTCCCTCCCCACCCACAGCCCGCGCAGCTTCCAGCAAGTTTCTCTATCTGAGAAACTCTCCGACTGCTCACACTAATCTCTGGTGGGTTTCTGCTCTCGCTTTGGTTCCGCTGTTGATCGTTGTGTCTTCTTTTACTACCCCCCACCCCCCCACCCACCCACCCCCCACCCCCGACTGTCCTGACACTCCCCCAGATCAACAGGTTGTTTCGTCCTCATGTTCTCTTCTAGAAATGGGACTCGTTTTAGTGGTGGAAGTGTTGGTGTTGGTTCGGAGGACTCCTCTGTGGCTCCAGCTCCAGATGGAAGCTCTCCTGGCGCTATGAGCTGGCCCGGTCATTTCCTGTCAGGAGGCCTGGTGTTAATCAAGGTCTGAGCCAGCAGGAACGCCCCCCCAACTCCCCTACCTCCACCTCCTCTTTTTCTGTGTCCCTTTTTCTTATAAATCCCCCTAAAACAGCAGAGAGTGAAAGTAATGGCCATTATTCTTGTGAATTTTTGATTTCCTCCCTTGTTTTCCTCCTTGAACATTTGAGGTTTTCCCCTCTTGCCGTGTTCTGTAAATCACGGCTGCTGTTATCAAAGTGAGAACTGCAGGTCCCATTCTCAGACATGCGAGATAATAAGGAAGGAGTAGAAAGAAGTCCCTTCAGTTCTCCGTCTGTTTATGTCTCTGGGGCTACGATGGACATCGTCACAGATAGGCTTATCTTCAAGCTCCTCCCACTTCGCTGACCCGCTGCATGAACAAATGCAAACCATACAGTTGGTACCGTTTGAACTCTGTGGCTCCTGCGTGGTCACTAAATGGAGCAGATGATCCTTCATCTGATTCTGCAGGCTCACTTTCAGCTCTGAACTCTCGTTTCACTTTGACACATTACAGATTGAGAAAATCCCCATGAACTCAGTGTGGAAATTCTCTCCAAATGTTAAGACTTTAAGGCTTTTTTGGTTCCGTCTTGTGCAAAAAGCTGTTTTAGTTGAATGATTACAAGCATTTTAGCGTTACAGGAATGTAAACCGTGTTGTTTGAGATAGACACATGCTTAACTAATGCCTAGAGTCACAAACCTGTTCTCAGGTGACACACATGAATTATCAAGATTGTAGGTTGTAATGAAGACTCATGCTATGTCTGAATTCCCACCCTAATTCCTAACTAACTAACTTCAAATACTGTCAAATGTATTAGTGAGATTGTTAATATCATCCAGTGTTTCATGGATTCTTTAAAGGAGAAATTCTAACAAAAATGTTCAGATCATTAAAATTGGAAACATTGTTCTGCTTCTCCTGGAGGACGTTTCAGTTTGACTGCTAGGTGGCGATCATGCTGTGGTATTACACCTTAAGAAGAAGAAAGTATGAGAAAAAAAAACATCTTTTAGACCAGAAATGGTTGCTTTAAAAAATATTTCCTAGCTTGGAAAATTCATGCCTGTGAGTTAAAAAAGATTTGAATTTTGTCAAAATGTATGTTTAGGTTTACCGAGCGTTAGCATTAGCCGTCCTACGGGAAATTCCATTATACGTTCGCATCAAGCTAGCGGACTTTAGCTTTATGTGCTAAATTAATCTCTACTTTTATGCATCGATTATTGATCTATTAAGCTTAGGTTGATTCAGATCGATTAATCAATTTTATCAACTCAGCCCTAAATATGTATATAGTACATAAAAAAATATAAGTGCATATTTAGAACAAAACCTATAACTGAACGGGAAGTAGATTTTACACATAAATATTACAGTTTCTCTCCTGCTGCTGCTCAGGCTGATCAGTCCAGAACCCGACTTGTTGTTTCTAGTCTGTGTAGATCAGGGGTGTGCAAACTTTTTGATTTGTGGGCCACAAAGGGTTCTAAAATTTGGCATAAGGGCCGGACAAGGAGCAGATGGAAGGAGAGATTTGGTAATGAACCTCATAAACTAAAAAGATAATATGGAATTTAGAGAAAAACATGCTTTAATTTGGATTAAAATTCACATATATTCATTTAAAAACTGAAAATTTGGGAATTTTAATTTCTAAATTTAGATTTTTGTTCTCTTTTTGGTGATCCAATGGGTTGATGTTCTTCAGAGGAAAATGTGAACTCAAAGAAATCTGAAAAATCACCTTCTGACTCTGAAAAAAACACACGGACGCCAGAGAAACAACACCATTCATGAGAAGAAACCAGAAATACAATGAAAATAAACCAATAATTAGGATTTTTGATTCAATGTATTTTAATTTGCAGGCCCAGATTAAGTATCTTAAGGGGCTGCATGTGGCCCCCGGGCCGTAGTTTGCCCACCCCTGGTGTAGATGAACAAACTAACTCAGTGATGGTGATGGAGCGACACGGACGGATGAATACGTTTCCTTCCTGAGGTGGCGCGGGCCTTGGAGTGTCTCGTCTCCCGTGTCATCACCTCCTTCCACGTCGTGTGGGCGTGCAGATGCAGATAATGACCGTCTGGAGCGAGGGCCGCTGTAGTTAGGCCAGAGTAAACTCGGCCCCCCAGAAAATAAACACACCCCCTTTTAAAAGAGTTACCCCCAACGCAAGACCAGAAACCCCCCTGTAACAATCCTGCAGTCTCCCGGCTTCAACTTTGACCCAAAGCACACAAACACTATTTTTGGCTAAGTTCTAATTTCCCCTCCGTACAGTAAATCCAAAGATCTTCTGTAAGGAGAGTTATTCCAGGAGAGGATGTATGCTTTTCATTTTCTCCTTTTCCTGTTTTTTTTTTTTTTTAAAAACACATGTCCTTTCTCCTTTCTTTCACCAAAACTTTCTCCTCATTCTGCTGTGGGGCTGACAGGATTAGTCGACTAATTAAATTATTATTAATTATTAAAAGAGTCGATTAGTTGTTACTTTATATTATATGGAGTCAGAGTGTAGTAAAGTTGAAAGTTATAATGGCATTCTGCTAACTTTTTGCACTATTTTGATGTTAATTAAATGTTTTTTAGCCTGTTTGGAATTTAGCTAATATTTCAGCTGCATGCTATCTGTTTTGGCTAACTTAGGATTTTTTTTCAGTTTTAAGGCTAACTTGGCATCTAACTAATATTTTAACTGTCTATCAGCTTCAGTGTTTTTAGCTATCATTTTCAGCATCTTCAGCTATCAGCACTAGCATCTTCAGCTGCCAAATTCAGCTACAGTATTCACACTAGCATTATCGCAGGTAATGATATATATCTAGTTTTTAATTAGTTTAAAGCAGTTAAGATGTGTGCTTTAGATCCAGTTTGCGCATGACCCGATTAGTCGACTAATCGGAAAAAAATAATCTGTGTAACAATCGTTTGTGGCAGCACTATTCTGCTGTTAGATGTATTCAGAGTTTAACAGCTCAGATCCAAATGACCGTTTGTCCTGAACCCTGTAATCCGCTCTCCCAGGCTTGTTTACATAAAAGAGGGGGTCATCTGGACCCCACAGGACAGAGCGCCGAGCTTTTGTTTTCCAATGATTGTCGATCTTTACTGGTGTCCAATGACAGACATGAAGTCTTGTCAACCTTTGTCATGGAAGAGCTGATGCCTTAAAGTAAGGGTGGGGTCATCTGGACCCCATAAGAGAGCATGGGGGTTGTTTATAATGTGATTGCTTAGTAAACATTCATGCTCTTTTTTTGAATGTCTTTCGGCACAAAAAAAACTCACACTTTTAGCAATTTCAGAAATCTTGGTATCAAAAAGTTTAGCTTGTTCAGGACATTACTGCTTGTAATTTTGGTAAGTATTGATCAAAATATGCTCAATGGAAAATGAATGAGAAAGTCTTTACATTTTAAAATTTTAAGTAGATTATCAACAAGCCTTTAAATATATTCGTGGGATATGTTTTCATCTTTTATAGTAATTTTAAAAAAAAAGATTTTAGCTAATATTGTAGTTTACTGAGGAGTTTTAGGCAGTTTTAGAGTTAAGCTAGTTAGTAAATATTGTACTAGCTTCTTTTTTTGCTAATTTGACATCAACTGAGGTTTTTTTAATGCTAATTTGAAGATCAGCTAATATTTTAGCAACACACTAAAGTTTTTGACTAATTTGTTAACTACAGAGGGTTTTCAGGCTAATTTGGAGTTTAGCTTCTATTTTAGCAATAGGCTAACGTTTTTGACTAATTTAGTTTACTGAGGAATTTTAGGCTATTTTGGAGTCTAGCTAGTATTTAAGCAAAGAGTTAGCTTTTTTTTGGCTAATTTGAAAACTTCAAAGGTTTTTTGGGATAATTTGGAGTTTATCTCATATTTAAGCAATGCATTTAATATTTTTGCAAAATTTGCATGAATCAGAGATTTTTAAGCAATTTTACTACAATCATTTTCAGCAAAAACAGCATCTTCAGTGACTACTTTCAGCAGAAAGTCTCTAACACTAGTATCTTTAACAAAATTTCCATCATCTTCTCTCTTGCTTTTTCAGCATATCTCTTCATCAATTAAAGTAAATAGTTTCATCATTTTCAGCAAAAAGCTTCAGCATCTTCAGTGACTACTTTCAGCAGAAAGTCTCTACACTAGCATTATAATTCTAACTTTTGTAATGCAACTTTTCTAGTGTTCTTTGATTTACTGTAATGTTTTAATAGTTTACATGATCAATGTACTTCCAGTAAATTCTGAAGGAGAAAAGTGTCTCGAATTACAGAGCTTGAAATTACTGGGTATCTCACAATACAATGCGATGCGCGATACGTGGCTCACAATATCGATATCGCGATACTGAGATAATTGGTAAAAATCCTCTCTAATGACCTTCAATATATAAAAGTACACAGATTTTTTTGGAAAATATATCCAGTTTTCTGTGTTTGAACACAATCATAATAAACAACTTGTGTCTTATTTTGTGCAACAAATAATAGACACTAAAGTGCTGAAATCAGTAATGCTGTCTTTGAAAAGCATTGACACCAATTCCAAAGGAACATCTCACCAAAAGAAGCCTCTTCAAATAAAAAAATATCACGATATATCGCAGTATCGATATTTCTATCGACAGCCCTATTGTTAACGGTTGAAAAGTTCTTCTTAAACTTTGATATTTTTCTTATACACATCAAAAGATTATTATTCTTGTATTTCTTTATTTCTTGATTTTTTTTAGTAACACTGGTCTTTTCTCCTAAAAGTGCGACTTATACTCCAGTGCGACTTATATGTGGTTTTCTTCTTCTTGATTAGACATTTTTTGCTCTCACGACTTACTCTCCAGAGAATAATTTTCATTTTTTTGTCCTCCATAATAACATTCTGTCAAAATTATACAAGTTAGAAATAAAGTAAATATTAATAAAAAAAAAATACTTGAAATTTCTTCACTTGTATGTCAGTTTATATAAGAAATTAAACTTCTAAATATCCAAAAAGATTTCTCTCTCCATGAATTATATCCTGTCTCAGTTTTACCAGATAACGTCAGGCCGTTAATAATAATAATATCAAATGATCTGGAGGGCCGGATGGAATTAACCGGCAGGCCGGATCTGCAGCCGCGCCACACTGACAGCTCAGCTGCAGCTCGTGTAAAAGCAGCCGTCTTGATAGGAGTCTCATGGTGGCAAAAATGGGATTGAAATAGTTTATTTCAAACAATCAAAAACAAGTATAATGCATGTGCAATACAATTAACAGAGGTTTACATCCGTACAAACATATGTTGGATATAGGATAACCAGGTATCACAGTATGGATCTCTTATAAGGGAGTGGGAGGAGGTAGATTTATATAATCCCACTTTACTATTTCCTTTACATGAATTATCAATATTCAATCATCAATAAATCAGATATTTATACCTTACTGACATGGCTACAGCTCATTAAAAATCCTTAAATATCAATAAATCACTCAATATATATATGTGTACAAAATACAAAACTTACTTCTAAAAACTATTTCAAACTATTGAAACAGAAAGTAAAAAAAATCAAAACCTCAGATAAACCCCATAAGCCAGTAGGTAAAGATGGGATATAAACTCATTGACATTGTGTGCAGTTCTGCTCTGTTGCAGTAGTTCATTCTCTGTCATTTTTAGTTTTTTTTTTTTTCTCAAAAGAACATTCTAGAGAATCTGGCTGACCTCAGCTTTCTCTTGGTGGGTGTGGACCTGTCATCAATTCAGAAATGTAAGTTATTTCCAGTTCATTTGGACTTTCAGAAAACAACAACAATAGTTAAAGTGCATTCTGAAATTAATAAAAAAACTTGTCAGAAAACTCATTTGTCCTTCACTGTGACACTTTTTATATCAAACAATCTAGAAATCTGAACATCAATCAAAACGGAAAAAAATCTAATTTGTAAGTAGAAACTACATATATCAAAATGAGTTGGTTATGAAGGAATCTACTGGGATGTCTTTGCTCCCAGAGTAGAGGTGAATCATCTTCAACATAGAATGAGGCTGGATGATCTCTGCTGTTATTATTTGATCAGACTGATCCTGATCAAATAATATCTGCTTATCTGCTGATCTGCTTTTCTCTGTAGAATACATTCTACAGACAGGAAGTATCAGGGGCGGTGCTACTAAAAGCCACACCCCCTCAGAGGAGATTTAGATCACCATGAAAAATGTTTTTTTAAGACATTCAAGTGAAAAACTTTATTATCATAATTAAAACACTACTAGAAAAGCTTTTTTTAAATAAAAAAGGGTCATGGGGAGATGAAATGCTGGATTAGACGACAGCCTTTATCTGTGTATTGAACTCTAAATCGCTGTCTGTGAACACTGTAGTCTTAATACATAAAAAATGTTAATTTGATCCGACATTTGAAAAGTAGGAATGAGTATTTGTCCAGCAGGTCTTCTGGAGATGTCCGCCTGAGCTGGTCCTCTCCCCCTCACTGCCTGACAGAATGTCTGGATTGAACTTTTCTGATCACATTTCAATGAATTTGTGTGACTGGCGTGTCCCACGTTTGGAACTGTAGCTGCAGCGACTTCATCCACCCTATAATCCGCTTTGATGTGGACATAAACCCGCCGGCGGGAGATGTTTGGGTACGGCTGTCTGCCTGGACGGGTAATTATGCGTGTGATGCCCTCTCGGATGGTTCATCGTTGAATGTTGAGGGACAGAATCAGGAAGTAGAGCTGTGATTAGGAGGATCTAACATTTGGAAGAGCAGCTTCCTTCCTGTGTTCCTGTGATAGGAGGCTTCCTTTGTGTCTGTGGGAGTCTCCTCCGCATTTACTCCATGTCATTTAGCCTGAACGCATCAGCTGCTCACATCAACCACAAACAGGAAAAGGAGGAATTTTCTCTCTCATTTGTTTCCCATGTCTGCTTGGAGGACAAGTTGGAGTTGAGCATTTTTGATAGAACTCTGATATTCCACAATAAAAGCTGACGGGAGTTTATAGAGATCAAAGGGCTTTTATTTTTGTTTGTCATGCCTCAGGACCAAATGTAAAATTGTAAAATAAACTTTAGTGATGTAGAGAAGCCAGTTAATAGAAGTCCAGATGTCAGTAGAGGGAATAGAATGTGTGCTTCCAGCTTTCTAGAACATTATTACCTCTATTTTATTTTTTTTTTTCTGTCCAACTTTACCTTTAGTTAGGCTAAGTCATATTTTGATGAGCCTATACCAGAGGCGTGAACATCCTCAGGCCTCCACAGAGCTGTCAGGTTCTGAATTAGGTGGAGGATTGCATAACAAAAACAATGCAGATAGGCTCCACTGAAGACCAGCTGTGAACATTGTTCTGTTTCTCCTGGAGGGCGTTTCAGTTTGGCCACGAGGTGGCGATCCCGCTATAGCATTACGCCTTATAAGTATGAGAACAAAAATGGTTACCTTAAAAACATTTCCTTAAAAGAGTTTGTAAAATTCCTGCCTGTGAGTTTTTAAAGATGTTCATTTAGCCGTCCTATGGGAAATCCCATTAAACATTAGCATCGAGCTAGCAGACTTTAGCTTATATGTGCTAAATCGATTTATATTTTTATGAATCGATTATAGATCTGTCAAGCTTAAATCAATTGATCCATCGATTAATGGATATTATCTACCCAGGCCTAAAATACATGTAACATGAGGACAGATAGAAACTTGCAAAACAATAATAAAGACCAAATGCAAACACAGAACCTCCAGAGACTCTAAAGACGTTCAGGAATCAGAATTCAAACTGTTTTGAAGAGAAGGAAAACTAATCTGAGACCTGCAGCAGGAACACATCTGAAGACCCAAATACCTTAAATGTGAGCAGCGTGGAAACCCAAAGGGAAATAATAAATGTGTCTTCAAATGTGTCTTGTTGGAATTATTCTCTCATTTTACAACTGTTCGGTCACCATGAAGTCGAGGTGCCTCGACGTCCTCCTTCAGCTGCTCTCTAAGCTTCCATTGATATCGCACCATCATTATCTTCAGTCTTCGTTTCATTAAGTTGACTCATCTGTATCTGAGATTCTTTTTGTTTTCTGCTCTCTCACTCCTGCGGGTCGGTCCTCCCCAGCAAAGGCTCGGATGGAGGAACGAGTCTGTCTTTGTGCTCCTCGTCTTTTCTGAGGAACATTCAGAGAAGGGAGGGAAAAAAAGAAACTGCCCGGATTAATCAATCAGTCTGTGTTTGTGCGTGCGCGGGCTTGGCTCCACATGTGGCTCCAATCTCGGGTTTCTGTTAGGCCCCGCCCCCTTTTCTGCCCTTCACAGAGACTTGTGACCACCGAAGATGTCTCAGTGGTTCAAAACAAGTCATTTCTCACTGGCTTCCACATGGAGTCTGTCCTCTTTCCTTCACACCAGACTGGAGGGTCTGCAGTCAGAGTTCTGGAGGGTTCTGCATGGATGTGACCTTCTGAGGTGTTGACTGAAAAGCTCACATGTCAGTGAATTTTGCTGATCTGTTTGTTTGGCCTTCAGGTATCAAATGAAAGCCACAACACAGTCGCACAATCACACTGTGGATGAGCTCACTCTGACCACGCACTAATAGCTTTGCAGAACCAATAAACAGTCGAGCATGAACTTGTTCACACAAATACACAACTCAGTGTCCAGCTCTCGGAGAAAGTAGTCTGCTTTCCCACACATTTTTGTGTGCTAACGCTTCTTGGCACAAACACACACACACTAAACTGCTGCATTTCCATGCTTTGTCCTGGATCAACGGCTCCACCCCTCTGTCCTCTCATCCACACTGGAGCTGGGTTAACAAAATCCATTCATCCATTTGATTTAAACTTAACAGATCAATAATCAATTCATAATAATAGAGATGATATACAGCATAAAGCTAATGTCAGCTAGCTTGATGCTAACGTTTAATGAAATTTCCCATTGGACGGCTAATGCTAACGCTAAGTCAACCTAAACCTACATTGTTGATTAAATGAATATTTTCATAAACTCACAGACATTCATTATACAAACTCTATATTTTTAAAGTAACCATTTGTGGTCTAACTTGTAGTTTGTGCTCATACTTTCATCTTCTTCTGGAATAAGGTGTAATGCTATAGGGTGATCGCCACCTAGTGGCCAAACTGAAACGTCCTCCAGGAGAAGCAGAACAATGTTTTCAATTAGAGTTGGGTTATAATAATCTATTATAATTTCCAGATTTGATTCGATTCACAAGAGCCTGGATCGATTTGATTCTGATCTTTTTTTATCCTTCAATTCAATTTTGAGTTTACACATTTATCCACATTTGTTTAGAAATACATTAATAATCTACTATATTATTTGAATATATTTATATTAATCTGATCCAGTTCACAGACTGTAAATGTATCAGTGAAATACTGAGATTGTTAATATCATCCAGTGTTCCATGGATTCTCTAAAGGAGAAGTTCTAGCTAAAATGTTCAGATCATTAACATTGTTAATAGGGCTGGGTTGATAAAAATCAATCAATTCATCACTCCAGCACCACCCCCGGTTATCGAGGATCTGAGGAGCGCCACCGTTATCCCCGTCTCCCGCTCCAGAGCAGTGGCTGTCCTTCAGCAGACACGAACTCTCTCCCGTCTTCACGCGGCCGCTCCGACCCCACACGGGTGCATGTATGAACACACACACACACTAAGCATGCTCTGTCCTGAATCAACTCCTCCACCCTTTTTCCCCTCATCCACACCCTGTAACTCAGGGGTGTCAAACTCAATCGCACAAGGGGCCAAAATCTAAAACACACCTCAGGTCGCAGGCCGAACATAATAAACATTCATTAAACACTCTAAAACTAAATTTTTATTACTTTAAAACTATAACTTTTTAACATAATTATGAACTAGATGTAAAGTATTGACTAAAATAAAGCTGAATTTGGATACTGAAGATGCTAGTGCTGATAGCTGAAGATGCTGAAATTGATAGCTAAAAATGTTTCAATTTTTCAATTTATTTATTTAAAAGGGACAGGACAAGAAAGAAATTGTTACACTTTCAAATGTAACCGAAGCCATGTCCACAGGCCATATAGCTGACAGCTAATTTGCAGACCAGGTCCCTGAGAATAAACAAGAAACAGCAAACAACAAAGACACAAACATCATCTTACAAAACACATATAATCCAGAACAGTCACAAGAAAACACTAGCAAAAACAATGGATCTAATGTTCACAGGCTTGATTGGATTTGAACCATTGTTTTACTTTACAAGTAAATTGTTTTAGATCTGGGAGAGCTTTTAATTGAAGTTGAAGCTGATAGCTGAAAACACTGAATTTTATAGCCAGCTAACATATTAGCTATATGCCAAATTAGCCTAAAAAACAAAAAACAATCCTTAGATTAGCCAAAACGGCTAGCATGTAGCTGAAATATTAGCTAAACTCCAAAATAGTATCTTAGTAAATGCCTAAATAGTCCAAAAAGCTGATATTATGCCAATTTTTAAAACTGTAACTTTTTAACAAAATTATAAATAATAAAAAGGTAGAATTTTCCAGAATAAATCAACTAAAACCTTAAATAGCTTCCAATATTTGACTCTATAAAAATAGATTATGTCAAAATTATACAAGTTAGACATGAGGGCAAGATAATAACGTTAATAACACTAAAATAAAATGATCTGGAGGGCCGGATCCGGCCCCCGGGCCTTGACTTTGACTCATCACTCCACCACCACCACCGGTTATCGAGGATCTGAGGAGCGCCACCGTTATCCCCGTCTCCCGCTCCAGAGCAGCGGCTGTCCTTCAGCAGACACGAACTCTCTCCCGTCTTCACGCGGCCGCTCCGACCCCACACGGGTACATGTACGAACACACACACACACACCTCCGCCGAGTGAAGATCAGAGGTTAATCATGTCCTTTCATCAGCTGCACCACCCTCTCCTCTATCTGTCCTCCTGTGTGTAATGGCTGTGTTTACACGCGTGTGTACATGTGTAGGAGCAGACGTTTGTCTGTGGTTATGCGAGCAGTCAGCGACCCCCACCCCCTCTTTCTTCGTCTTTTTTGCGCACTGTAAATAAATGGTTTTGTACTCCACCTTCATTGTTTTCTTCTCCATCCTTCAGAAGTTTTTTTTTTTTTTTTTTTTATGAAGCTGAGATTCTTTAGCTGATTTAACGGGAACCAAATGTTTCTTTTGCAGCTGTAAAGATGGCTATTAATTTGATCCATGCTTGAATAAAGCCTGTGAAATAGAGCCTTCTCATAATCTGATAAGTATGGGCGAGTATGTAGCTGCACGTTTCAAACCATGAAGATCCCGCGCCTGAGTGTTGTTTTAGGAGTCCCTTGAGACAGAGAAGAGGGAGATCCTCTAATGTTCTAGAACAGGGCTGCTCATTCCTGGTCCTCGAGATCTACCACCCTCACTGTTTTCCAGATCTCCAAGCCCTGCCAGCTGTTGATTGGCTCAGTCAGATGTCTCCACAATCTGATTGAAAGAACACACCTGGTCCAGGTAATCAGCAGCAAGCAGTACATGGAGAGCTGGAAAACAGGCAGGTTGGTAGATCTTGAGGACCAGGAATGAGCAGCCCTGTTCTAGAAGGAGCTTCAGTCCTAGATGAGAAGAAGACTTTATTGATGGAGACGATACCAGAAAGCTCAGTTAAAGACTGACGAATGTAGTGTTTTTTCTGGTGAAAGAGGAGATGTATAAAGAAAATGAAGATTCAAACTGCATTTCTGAGTATTTCTTTATTCAAATTATTGTGATTCAGGAAAAAATCATTTTGAAAAAGATTGGATTCATGACATGTCATGTCCGAATTCCTTTTAGAGCCATTTGGTTCAGTTTTTTACAGACCAAAATCCAGCGAGAGCCGAAAAGTCTTGTTTAGAAAAGACACAATATTTATGTTTTTGTGGCAAATTATTTAAGAAAAGTTTAAATATTACAACACTGTTGATATGCTTCTATTATTGGTTTTGTTGATTTTACTTTTGACAGCAGCAGACACAAGTTCCTTTCAAAATAAGATGCACCCTGTGTCAATTAAAGTTCTCCATTTGCAGCAGTATAACTTCAAAATAAAATGCTAACAAGACAGTCAAATGTTTTTTTATCATTAGGATATTAGTCCATTTTTCTCATTTTACTGTCAAATATAAACAGCATTGAAGTATTATTTTAAAAAATCAAAACACTAAAATAAAACTGAGCTATTTATTCTCATTTTTACAGATTTAAGGCACAGAACGCTGTATGTTGTACAAAACGCAAAACCATAATTTTTAATTGTTTAAAACTGCATTTGTTTGAAGTTTTGACCACTTTAGTGTAACTTAACTTATATGAGAGTTGGATTTGAAAAACTTTACCCAAAAAAACACATTTAAAGATCATTTCTACAGAATTTCTACGACAGTAAATCCCACTTTTTGATTTTGCTTTGTGGTTTGATATGTTAAAAAACCTAAATAGAAACGGGAAGATTTAAATTAATTATTTAGACTCCGGAGCCATGACTGCAGACCCTGGTCCTATTAAAAGACTTTATAGTGCAGGACTATCTAGTCCCTATGAATTAAAAGCAATTCAGACATCATGCTCACTTCTTTCTTTTTTTAAACGCTGGATATGACGTCACGATTTCACAAAGTGAAAATTGAATCTATATGAAGATTTCAAAGTCTATATGTGACTCCACTGTGTTCTGATGGTGAAAATGTGGATGGTTTATTCAAAAATTACATTTTAACACATTTTTTTCACAAACATTTTCAATCGCAATGCATTGTGGTCTATATCCACTAATGTGGTTAGCTTCTGTGCTTTTCGAAAAGACTTTTGGGAAATTTCCAGTGCACTCGATTTTGTAATTGTAGATTCGGACAGCACTAGAAAATGGTGAATGCACTAGAGCAGGAGTGTCAAACTGGATTACACAAGGGGCAAAAACCCAAAACACACCTCAGGTCGCGGGAAGAACAGGATAAACATTTATTGAACATTCTAAAACTACATTTTTAACACTTTGAAACTGTAACTTTTTAACATAATTAGGAACTAGATCTATAGCATTACCTGTGATAATAGTGTTTACGTTTTAAGCTGAATTTGGCCACTGAAGATGCTAGTGATGATAGCTGAAAATGCTAAAATTGATAGCTGAAATCATTGAAACTAATAGCTGAAAACAGTAAAGCTATAGCCAGCTAAATTGTTTAGCTAAATGCCAAATTGACCTAAAAAACTAAAAAAAAAAAAAAAACAGGTCAAGCAAAACAGCTAGCATGTAGCTGAAATACTAGCTAAACTTCAAATTGCCTAAAAAAATCTTAGTAAATGCCAAAATAGTCCAAAAAGCTGGCAGAATCCAAATTTTTAAATCTCTTATTCCATAGCTGTTTAACATAATTGTGAATATTAAAAAGGCAGGAATATTATTCCAGAATTAATTAACTTAAATCTTTAATAACTTTCAATATTTCCCTTTTTTATGAAAATATATTTTGTCAATATTATAGTTAGAAATAAGTGTAAGATAACATCGGGCCATTAATAACAATAAAATAAAATGATCTGAAGGGCGGATAGAATTACCCGGAGGGCCGGATCCGGCCCCCGGGCCTTGACTTTGACACATGCACTATACAGTGCACTGTGAAGGAATTCAGACACAGCCGTAGAAAATGTGGATACATTGTAGACGACTAGATTCATGCACCTTTTTGTCCCGCCCACAACTCAGAAGTGAATTTGTAATGAAATCCTGTTGCTCTGCAGAAACTAAGTCCCAGAAGACCACACAGGTTTTTGATTTTTGGCTTAAAACGGCATGATTGTAATTTAAAAGACTACTGGAAACGCTTATAAAACAGATCAAGAGATGATCAGAGTGGGACATTACTGAATGTTTAAAGTATTGTGTGAAGTCTTTATACTTTGTGAAGTTTTGTCCTTTTTGTCTGAACTTCTGCAAATATGTTCAACCTTCCTTCATATTCGGTGTTTGAAGAGACTCTTCTGGGAGGCAGTGTCCATGTTGACGCTTCAGGAAGTGCCATGAAAAGACAGATGGGAAGTGAAGTATGGATTCTCTGGAAAGTAATATGAATGTCGTCTGTGAACAATTACCTTCTGGCAGGGAGCGAATGTGTCAGGACGGGTTTGTAATCACTGACTGCTCTCTTATCTTTGTGATTTCATTCATCTGTGCTGAGGCGAGGCATTATACTTCGCTGCATAGTGTCCCTTTAATGTGTCACACACAATGTTCTTTGTGCGATGCCTGGTTCTTTAGCTGGGAGATCAAGCAGCCACGGAAGAGCAAACAATATTTCGGGATGGGTTACAGCGGGCCGGCTCTACAGTTGGTTGATGATGACCCCAGCAGTGAGGCTGGCCTGCAGCCATGCAGCTCCTTCAGCTCTTCATTAGCACGGCGCTGTGGGATGAGGCTGGGCAGCGGCCAGGCAGCACTCAGGGCAGTCTGGGCCGCCATGCACATTTTCACATTATCATGCTTCTCAGTGTGCGGGATTGAACGTTTGCCATCAGGCTTCTGAAGACTTCCACCAACTGATATCACACACGTTTGAAGAGCTGTTGATGTCAGTTTACCTTTGTGTTCTATCAGAACTGAACTTCTGATATTTACAACCAAAGCAAAAGGAGAACATTGTGTTTGATAAGTTGGTGTTTTACTTTTTACTTGTATTGATTGAGCTCTGTTTAGAGAAATGGACTACATCCAACCTCTATATCCTCCTCCTTCGAACTCCATGAACCTCCATTCTGCTCCTCTACATCAGGGGTCCACAAACTTTTTCTTGTGAGGGCCACATACGGTTTTCTTCTCTGATGGGGGTCCGGGGTCGGTTTGTAGGCTAACAGAAAAAGTGTAACCATCACAGCCTAAAGATTTATGGTTTTCCAGAAAGCCACACATAGACAGATTCGAAAGAAGTCATTTGTGTAATCTTCATAGAAAACATAATGCTGAAACATTTTTAAAAAAAGATATATAGCATTACCTATGATAAATTTATAATGGAAGATGCTTAAATTGATAACTAAAAACACTGAAGCTGCAGAAAAAACTCAAAAAATGGGAAATTAACCAAACAACTAGCATGTAGCTGAAATTTTAGCTAAACTTTAAAATAGCCTAAAAACTATAGAAAAAAGAGAAAAACCTTAACTAGATTTATGATAGCTATGAAATACTAGCTAAACTTTCAAATAACCTAAAAACTATAGAAAAAAAAAGAAAGAAAAAAAAGCCTAAATTAGCCAAAATAGCTAGCATTTATCTGAAGTATTAGCTAACTTTAAAATAACCTAAAGACTGGAAAAAAGAAAAAAAGCCTAAATTAGCCAAGACAGCTAGCATGGGTCTGAAGTATTAGCTAAACTTTATAATAACCTAAAAACTGTAAAAAAAAAAATAAAAAAAAAGAATTAAAAAAAATTGCCAAAACAGCTAGCATGTGGCTAAAATATTAGCTAAATGGCAATTAGCTTACAAAACTGAAAACATGTCTAATTTATCCAAGACAGTTTGGGGGGCCGGGCCAAATATGGAAGAGTGCCATGGGCCGTGGTTTAGGGACCCCTACTCTAGACCAGGAGTCTGCAACCTTTGACACAAATGCCTGGTTTCCACTGAGCGGTCCGGACCAGACCGGTCTCCTCTTGTCCGGTTTAGAATGGTCCGGGCAATTCAAGTGAAACTGCCACATATACAAGTTCCTTTCAAAATAAAATGCATCCTGTGTCAAATTACTAACTAACCTTTAATTCTCATAAAGCTTTTGCAGTGTTCTTTAAAGCCATAGAGCCACAGTGGAGGGATGTGGCTCCAGAGCCCCAATTTTTGTGTTTTGACTTCTTGATTTGTGCTGAACTTTGGATTCATGCTTGTGAGATTTTTGATTTGTGTGTAACTTTGGATTTGTGTGTTCGTCATTTTTGATTTATTCATTTTGATTTTCTGAATTTCATAACTTCTGTACTTATGCACGAGTTATGAATGAATAATTACACAGTCACACACCGGGGTGATCCTATTATCCCTCCACAGATCTGAAGCTTCTGCCATTAAACTCCACAGACTACAGTGACCCTTTCTCACCTTTCTGAGTGAAGCCTTCATCTCTGCTCTCTTCACCACAGACATGATCATCTAGACGTGAGCTTGTAAACTCCTGTTGTGGTTCCTATTCATTTCGTTTGGTAACAGTTCGCTGGGTTTTCATTTGAAGGGCTGGGTCCTGCAGTCACTCCCCTACATCCACTCTAAATGTTCCTGTGCTGACTGGGATGGCAGTAAACGTGTGGTTTCAGAGCTGGTCGGGCCTTTGGTGCCGTTCCACCGCTCTCAGTCTTTGTGTGTGGGTCTGCGCTGCCCCACATCTGTGGCTGAAGAAACCCCACATGTTGCGCCAAACTCCTGCAGCGGAAACTGACCGTCCTGATTAAAATGAGAGCCGGACGAAGGAAAAGACGACATTCAGTCATGGATGAGACCGCTCTGCGCCCAACGCTCTGCTGGTCGTTTTACACAAACTTTTGCAGCGTATCATTTACTAGACTCTTCAAGAACCACAAACACACAAATTCAGCTTTAATATCTATATTTATGGCTCTTAGAATATGACATTAGGTCAAAATGACAGCAGAGGAATACCACCCAGAGGGCAGGAGAAGCTGAGGCAGAGAGAGAGGGAGAGCGGCTGTTTTTGTTCCAGGTTTGGAGCCTCACATCTGGGCTGCTTTTTCTGAAATGGAGAAGTTAGGAGAAAAAAAAAACAAGAGAAGGAGAGCAGGCTGGTGGCAGGACATGTTTCAGAGTGGCGCTGACACGTGTGCGCGTGCCTTCATGTGTGAGCGGTGTCACAGTGCGCCCTGCTGTCGGTCTCTGGTACTGCAGCTGGTCAACCTGAGAGGAAGAGAAACCAAGATGGAGCAAAACATTTGCAGAGCATCATCAGCTCTTCTTTTCATACTAAATGTTGTATTTTTTTTTACTATAGGCAAATGTTTGCAGTGAACGTCTTAAATAAACCCTATTCACATGACATCACACTCAACGGTGAGAGTGCAGAGTGACATCTGGTCATATATTGATCTGTGATTTACCCCTTAAAATACCCCAGAAAACAACAAGTACCTCTTATTACAACAATAATCGAGAATCTGTGGGAAGATGTGAAAACTGCAGTTCACAAACGCTCTCCATCTCATCGGACTCAGCTTGAATTTTTTTACAACTAAGAATGCGCAAAAATATCAGTCTTCAGATGTGCAAAGCTGGTGGTGGTTCCACTAAGTATTCACTCAGGGGGGATGAATACTTTCAGTTTTTTATTTGTTTAAAAAAGGGATATCTGTCAAATTTTCTCTCCACTTCACAATTGTGTCCCACATTGTGTTAAAATTTTACCTAAAATTACAATATATTTATGTTTGTGGTCATAATGTGAGAAAATGTGAAGAAATTTAAGGGGTCTGAAGACTTGTACAAGCTCTCAATCTAATCTAATCTAATCTAATCTAATCTAATCTAATCTAATCTAATCTAATCTAATCTAATCGAATCGAATCTAATCTAATCTAATCTATCCTATCATGTTTATTTGCTCTTGCTTTCACACACCCCTCTGCATTTATCCGGACTTGGGACCGGCACAAGAGAACACTGGATTATGTTCTCTTGTGGTTGCATTACACATTCACTCACACATTCATTCTTTTTTTTTATTTTTTCATTCACTCACTCACTCATTCTTTTTTTTAGGGGAAACCTGAGCACCAGGAGAAAACCCGTTTCTGAGCAAGAGTTCAGCTTCTTGCTCTATTGTTTATACTGGCGTCTGCCTGCTGGTGTGAGCGCCTTTTTAAATCTCCTCCACAGGGAAATCTTTTGTCCTCCAGTGTTTTCTGAGGACTCTTCGTCTTCATCATCTGATGTTTCTTCATCATCATCTGACCCTTCTTCTTCACCATCAGAGATTTCTTCCTCGTCTTCCATATCTGACATTTCCAGGTCTTGGTCTGTAGACGTTTCCTGGTTTCGGTCAATAGAATTTTCTTCCTCGTCCGGGTCGGTTGATGGTTGATCCGGGACGACCACAGGAGTGTAAGCCTTGTATTTGCGCCGTCTTGCTGGAGTCAGAGCCTTTTTGAACCTTCTCCACAGAGAGATTTTTGGTCTCTCCAGAGTAGATGGCTCTTTCAAGTCCATGGTCACTGACTCTTCTTCTTGGAGATCTTCTTCAGAAACCGTCTCTGGTTCTGGTTCTGGAAGTGGAACTTCTATTTTGGGCTCAGTTAGATCCAAAAAGCTCCACGGCAGTCCTAAAGCCACTGAGTCTGTTTCCTTCTCAGGCTTTGCGTTGATTGAAGCTCGTCGTTTGGCCAGGCGAGTAATGACCTTGACTGGTCTAGAGATCCTCTGTTTTTTAGCAGGAGGAGATTCTGTTTGGTCCATCTCCAGAGTTCTCTTGAGCTTTCTGGAAGGTTGTGCAGCCACTTGTGGTTCAGAAACAAACACTTGATCCTCCTCAACCACATTTTCTGCAGGAAATGACTCCACCGCTGGTGAGTCCGTCTCCTCAGTTGTTTCTTGATCAAGAATCTCTTGATCCAGATGTGGGCTGACTGGTTCACATGGAGCCTCTGGTTCCTCCTCAATAACATTTTCTGTGGACTCTGGGACAGATTCTGCAGAAACTGGAGAGTCCATTTCCTCAGTTTGTTCTTGATCCAGATCTCTGTTATCTGGAGTCTCTTGGTCATCCAGAGGTGGGCTGACTGGTCCACATTGGGTTTCCGGTTCCTCCGGCGCCGGGCTTTTCTTTGCCTTCTTGTTTTTACGCTTCCTGCGCTTTTTGGACGGTTCTGGAACTGCTTGCTGTTCAGAAGCCAACTCTGGTTCTGAGGCTTTTGCATCCACGGATTCGTCTTCTGGGACGTCCTTTGATTTTTCTGGTTTTGGTTCAGGCAAACCCTCTGTTTGGTCAGCAGACTCCACAGGTGGGACAGATGTTTTCAGAGTTGTGACTTGCTCTGAAAGCTCCTCCACCTGAGTCTGAAGTTTTGCTTTGCTCTTCAGTCTCAGTCTTGTGCTCAGACCTTGTTTGAGGTTGGCTTGTTCCTCCAGATCCTCCTTGACCTTCTTGGCTTTGGCCTTTACCAACTGTTTGCATCGTTGGAGCTCCTGTTCTCGTCTCTGTCTGAGTTGCCGTTCTTCCACCAGTTTTTGCTGCATGTCTTGCAGCAACTCCCAGTGGAAGACACAGCTCTCCTCAGTGGCAATTCTCCTCTCTCTCAGTTGGGTCAAAAGCTCATTTCTCTCAAAGAGCTTTTGCAGGAGAAAGTCCCGTTCTTCTTTGAGAGCGGACAAACCCTTTTTGACGGGAGCTCTTGCTGGTTTCTCCCCATCAGAAGGTTTATGAACTCTGGGAACCTCTGAAGGTTTGCCTTCAGAAGCTACCATTTTAGTAGATTTGTTCATTCTTTTCATATCTGATTTGAATCACAATGTTTGGTAAACAGATGTGCTCGAAACTCTTGAAGTTCCTCTGTGAGTCTCGTTGGGTCTTTAGTGGCTAAAGATATCTATTGTAAGATTTCAGTTGCATTCCTAAACTTTAGAGACAAGATTGGCAGGAACGTACCATTACGCGAAAAAAAAAAAAAGGGGGGGGGCGGCATTTTGGTACAGTCCGCGTTAACACGCGAAGAGTCTGATTCCAGAGCGCGCGCATGGATAAACAGCCGTTTCTGGAAGCATTTCCGGGTTATTTGCCGACAGAAACACGGAGCGGTGACTTTGTGAAATGAAAAACAAACTTGGAGAAAGATTTAGGAACCGGCCAACCGTCCATGCGGCTGCAGGAGAGAAGATAAGCTAGCTGCAGCGACAAGGAATTCCCGAGAACTGCAGGTAGACCATTCCTTCCGCGACACTAAATAGTTCCTCATAAAAAAACAATTCTCCCTTTTTTAGAAGAAAAAGTCTAAAAATCTTTCTATCAGTTGCTAATTTCTAAAGTTAAGTAAAACCAGGAGTGAGAAGCATTTAGCTTCATGCAGCTGTCTACAAATTCTGACAAAAAAATATATTTTTACGCAAAATAACAAGAAATTTCGCATTACCCGCCAAAATACTAGTGTGAATGCTGTAAGCTGAACGTGGCCGCTGAAGATGCTAGTTCAAATAACTGAAGATGCTGATATGGATTTCTGAAAACGCTATAGCAGATAGCTGAAATCGCTGAAGCTAATTGAGAACGCTGAAGCTGACAGCATGCTAAAAATATGACCTTATTGCTAAATTAGCCTAAAAAAAGCTGGTAAAATGTCTAATTTAGCCAAAACTGCTAGCACAAAGTTAAAATATTAGCTAAACTCCAAAGTAGTCAGAAAAGCTAGCTTAAAGATAGTATTAGCTGAACTCCAAAATACCCTAAAAAAAAAAAAAAAAAGAAGCCTAAATTAGCCAAAAAGGTAGCATGCAGCTGAAATATTTGCTAAATTCCAAGAGCTCTGATGAATCCCAAATTAGTTTAAAATAACCTGAAACTTGCAGTGGGGGAAAAAATCTTGAACACACTTGAAACAAGTTTAGATTGGTTTTGTAAGACTGGAGATCTCTGTGTGCCTGAGATGGAGTGTTCCGGAGGGAGACGCAGGTCTGTGTCTTTCTCTCTGGTTGAAAGTAAATAACCTGCTTGGAACGACCTAAAGCTCATATCTTTTAAACCAGGGCTGCTTCTTCCTGGTCCTCAAGCTCTCCCCCCTGCCTGTTTTCTAGCTCTCCCTGTACTGCTTGCTGCTGATTACCTGGACCAGGTGTGTTCTCCAATCAACAGCTGGTAGGGCTTGGAGATCTGGAAAATAGTCAGGGTGGTAGATCTTGAGGACCAGGAATGAGCAGCCCTGGTTTAAACCGTTGACCTCAGAGTGAGAGGAATAAAAAATTCCAGTGTGCTCAAACTCAGCCGTTGTGTCCTTCACAGAACACGTTTTGACATCAAAACATAGGCATTTTTCCTGCTCATATGTTCTCAATGAGAAAGAAGGACGTAGACCTGCGTCTCCCTCTGTGTGGTTGTTGCCATGACGACCTCAGAAGGGTTATCTTAAACTAATCTGGGATTCATCCATAATTTTAGCTGCTAATATCAGAACTCTTCTGCACTTCTTGTGTTTTTTTTTTTCCTAGCAATTTTGGCCTTTTAGCTGTTACATTGGCAAGACAGGAAATGAAAATACATTTCAGCAGGACATTCATAAAATAAATATTGCACATTTTTCTGTTGAAGTTGGTAAAATTACATTTTATCATTTATGTAAAATTGTGTTAAACAGCGTTCAGCCTTCAGCTGTGCCGTTCTCAATCCGAACACCGGAAGTCTGACGTCACTTTGAAAATGGTCTATTTTCTAGATCCTCCCCGGAGTTCTCCAGCTTTCAAGATTATAAAAAGTGTATCTTTATACTGTACTGTCCTCATCAGAACTACAGCCCAGCCTGGTGCTCTGAGGAACGCAGCAGATATTCAGATGTTTCGGCTGAAAAACAAACAGAAAAGGGGCCATGTTCTCCCTGAACAAGGACTATCAAAATAAGGGCTGACCTGCTGTGGACCTCTGTGACACTGCAGCTCTTATTCACCTGCGGCGTTCGGCCTCTCTGCATCCTGCTGTTTGTATTTATCTCTGTGGGTGTCTGGACCCAGAGAGACGCTGCTCGGTCTGGATGATATTTCAGGCTCTGAGAAGGGGAGGATTCTCTGATTAATGTCTCTCCCCAAAGAGTAAGACTCCAGGTGAGGATCGCAGCCAGACCAGATAGGAAGAGCTGATACTAAATAATTGTCTTTTTTCAAAGAGAACCTCATTTTTCACTGCTGGCTTTAGAAGCTCGTAGATCACTGTGGTTGTTTTAACCTGACGCTCGCCTCATTCGTCCACATCAGGACCAACACGCAGATAAGATGAATCAAAGCACGACGAGAAAATTTACTGGCATGGGAAACATGTTGATGCTGGGAGTGGGAGGAGAGGGTTGGAGGCTGCTGAAGTTGTGAAACAGCACAGTGTTAAAGTGTCATTGGGTTATGAATACCTCCCTTTAGATCACACGTGTCAAAGTCAGGGCCTGGGGGCCGGATCCGGCCCTCCGGGAAATTATATTAGATCATTTTATTTAATTGTTATTAATTGTATCATTTTGACCAAATATATATTTTCTGGAAAGTAAAATATTTAGTTATTTAAGGTTTAAGTTGATTTATTCTGGAATAATATTCCTGTATTTTTATTGTTCATCATTATAAGAAAAAGTTACGGTTTTAAAGTTTTTTAAATTGGCATTCTGCTAGATTTTTGGACTATATTGGTATTTGCTAACACTTTTTTAAGATATTATGGAGTTTAGCTAATATTTCAGCTACATGCTAGCTGTTTGGCTAATTTAGGATTTTTTTGTTTTGTTTTTTAGGCTGTTACGGAGTATAGCTAATATTTTAGCTATGTGCTATATTTCTTTGGCAAATTTAGGCCTTTTTTTTGTTTTTAGGTTATTTTGGAGTTGGGATAATATTTACATGCTAGCTGTTTTGGCTAATTTAGGTTTTTTCAGTTTTTGTAGGGCTGTGTTTGAGTTAAGCTAATATTTTAGCTACTTGCTAGCTATTTTGGCTAATTTAGGCTGTTTTAAAAGTTTTTAAGTTTTTTTTTTAGTTAGGCTAATATCTACATGCTAGCTGTTTTTTGTTAATTTTGGCTTTTTTCAGTTTTTTAAGCTATTTTAAAGTTTAGCTATTTTTTTCAGCTTCTTTCTAGCTGTTCTGGCTAAACTAATTTTTTTTGGTTGTTTTGGCTAATTTGGTATTTAGCTAATATTTTAGTTGGCTATCAGCTTCAGCGTTTTTAGCTATCACTTTCAGCATCTTCAGCTATCAGCACTAGCATCTTCAGTGGTTAAATTCATCTTACAGCATTCCCACTAGCATTATTGCAGGTAATGCCTTATATCTAGTTCATAATTATGTTAAAAAGTTACGGCTTGAACATTTTAAAAATGTAGTTTTAGTGTGTTCAATAAATGTTTATCCTGTTTGTGACCTATGGTGTGTTTTGGCCTCATGTGGGATTGAGTTTGACACCCCTAATTCAGATAGATGGATGTTTTTTTTTTGTCTGTTAGCAGACGGAATGACAGCTAAAGTTTTGCAGCTTCTCTTCCTCTGACTCTGCAGCTAAAGCAAAGGAAGGCTAGCGCAGCTCTAGCCGGGCGTTACGTTCTGGGTGGAGACTCTCTTTATTGGCCTTTCCCAGTCTGTGTTTGATGCAATAGTGGTAGGTTGCTCAGCGCTGAGCATGTTTCCTCAGGGCCTCATGTGCTCTCGGGTGCTGAGTGTGCAGCTGTAATGAGAAGTCCAGGTGCAGAGCGTCCCCCTCGGGGAGGAAGTGGTTGTTTTCTCATATCTGACCCCGTCTGTGACCTGCTGTTTCTTTTGGGCTTCTAAGCCTGCAAATGCTGCGGCTTTAAAAACAAACGTCCACAGAACACGTAGAGATGCTCAGGTGGCTGTCTGCCATGTTGATGCTAGTATCTATAGAAACAACAGTGATGAGAAGAAAAGTCAGGATCTGTGAGCACGCAGAGAAGCTGTCACAGCATCATGGGGAAGATCCCGTGACAAGAAACACAATTCTAACAATTCGACAGTAAATTACTCTGTAAGTCGACATGTTACAGGGAAGACATCTCTATTCATTTTCAAGAATTACACTTTTGGTGTAGGAAGTTATGATTTTACTTTTGATTAGTTCCTATTTTGTTTTAGCACTTGGTAGTTATTGAAGTGTTTATTTGTTGTGAAATTTATACACTTATTAAAGGATTTGTGTTGAGTCTTTTTTGAAGTCCCAATCCAATCAATTTCGTAGCTATGCAGACATACAGGAAAACAAAGAAGTTCATGAATCTATTTGTCTAAAAGTAGATGTATCAGAACGGAGCGGAGCAGGAAGCTTGTGGGCCGCTGTTGAAACTTCTACGTCAAAATCAATGGCTTTTTTCCAACTGTATTGTTTTGTCTGCTCCTGATTCACAACCATTTTAATTACAAAATACTCAGAAATACAGTTTTGAGGTTAATCTTTTCTTGATTTATGTGGCCTTCAAAATCAGAAAAATGCCACTAGAGCAAACAAACATCAAAAACACTATTTTCATTGTAGTGGGTATTTAAGAAAAGTTTTTGTAACCTTCTATAGTTCCTAAATAGATAAGTGTACGATGGATGGATGGATGGATGGATGGATGGATGGATGGATGGATGGATGGATGGATGGATGGATGGATGGATGGATGGATGGATGGATGGATGGATGGATGGATGGTGGTGCCGTTGTTTGTGAAATAATGAAATGTATTGATTAGAAAAACAAAAACACACCTAAGTCTCCTTAGATTCATGAAATATAGTGACTATTAACTAAAGTCAGTAGAGTTTGATTGATTACTTGAGAAGGAATGGGAAGAAGAGAATTTATATAATCCCAAATCTACTGAGTTAGTACATTTCATAGTTTTGCTTCGTTTTTATAATCCAGCTCTGATCAGATCAAATGCAGATTTTTTTGCAGATGTGAAATAGTCATTAATTATTATCAGAATTCGATTTCATAGTAATCTATTGCAGATCAAGTGTTCAAGTATTAATAGAGTGCGTATTGATTATCCTCTGATATAATTCTTTCTGAATGAATCACACTTTAAGGAACTGATATGTAATAATGGACAAAAAGTTCCAGCATCTTTGAGCTCTGAATGCTCTAAACTTCATTTACTTAAAGCAATTTTTATGTCTTTTTGTTTATTGTCTGGAGTTTGTCGCTACCTGATTTGCAAACTCCCCAAAAACAAAGAGCACTGAGTTGGTTTAGCTGGAGCTGAAACTAAAGATAAATCCTTTTCTGTATGGAGTTCTCCCTGTCAGCTCTAGAGGGCAGTCTAACGCAGCTTTTAATCAAAGTGAGTTTCAGCTTCTCTCCCTGAGGGTTTCTTAACCAACTTATGGATTTAAAGAGAACACCTGCCGACTCACCCCACAGACCAGCCTTTTAGTCAGCACAGCTGGAACACGTCCTCCTCAGGTGGGCACGGAGAAACCCTTCTTCAGCGGGACGGTTCCGTGTCTGCAGCTGCCGACACCAAGGAATGATGTCCAATTGAGGAGTGATGAAAACTGTCCCTTCGCCCACATTCACACTCGTGCACAGCGCTGAGTCAGGCGCGAGGCTACAGCATACTTCACCAAATGAATGCTGGGACAAAAATGTGTCGGTGCTGATCTGGCTCATGCACAGACTCAGTCATCACTGCAGTAATGACATTCTTCTGCACACATGCTCTGCAGGAGAGGGGAAACTTTCTCCACGTTTGGATCTGTCGGTTAAATCTCATTTCTTCAAAAAACTGGAGCTAGAATGTCTACAGAGAGAGATCGAGGTTTTCTCTGTTACACATGTTGACTAACAGTGAAATGAAGTCAGCCTGTCCCGGTGAATGTTTGTAGTTAAAGTTTCACGTCCATTGAGCATGGCAGCTTTATGCCCACATTTGCATTTTATTCCCCAGTTGTGCACAAAAGGAGAGACGCTCTTCCCCTTTAGGTGTGCGCTGTCCGCTCAGTTGCAAGCGTCTGAGGAGGTTGCCATGTCAACTACCTTTTCCCCCGCAGAAACAGAGATCTCACAAACAGCCTGCTGACACACATTTTGATGCCACACATACTCACCACACGGTTCTGCTTTTGCAGGAGCGTTGGTGACATTTACCTCAGACATTTAGCACAGTGATATCAGAAAATCCCTAATAACAGCTGTGTGTAGTAAGCAGAAATAATTGTGTGATTGCTTAGTAAGCATTCACCCTATAGTGATCCTCTTGCTACTTTCTGTACGTTTCTCAGCACGTAAAAGTTCAATCACATTTTTAGAGGTTTCAACACCAAAACGTTCAGCTCGTTCAGGACATTAATGTTTGTATTTTTAATATTCATGAAATTCATCGTTTTTTTTTATATTAGGCAAAATATGTTTATTAGGAAAGGAATGAAAGTTTTCAAATTTTAAAATATAAAGATTATCAAAAAGCCTTTAAATACATTCATGTGGTATTTTTTCATCTTTTATAGTAATTTTCAAAAAATTTGAAGTTTGGCTAAAATTTTAGCGACATGCTAACATTTTTAGCTAATTTGTTATATACTGGAGTTATTACAGGCTAATTTAGTCTCATTTAGTTTACTGAGGAACTTTAGGCTATTTTGGAGTTTAGCTAGTATTTAAGCTAGCTTTTTCTTTTGCTAATTTGGAATCTACTGAGGTTTTTTTATACTAATTTGGAGTTTAGTTAATATTTTAGCAACATTCTAACATTTTTGGCTAGTTTGTTATCTGCTAAGGTTTTTACAAGCTAACTTTGTGTTTAGCTTCTATTTTAGCAACAGGATAAAAATTTAGTTTACAGAGGAATTTTTGGCTATTTTGGAGTTTAGGCAGTATTTAATTAGCAAGTTAGCTTTTTTAAGCTAATTTGGCATCTACGAAGGTTTTGGGGGCTAATTTGGAGTTTAGCTCATATTCAAGCAACACACTAAATATTTTTTAAAAACTCGCATGTATTAGGAATTTTTAAGCAATTTTATTACAAAATTTTCAGAAATTTAGGTCAACCTCTGCGCTCTTTCATAGTTCTTTAACAAAATTTTAAATCTTTTACAAAAATTTAGAATTTTGCATTTTCAGTAAATCCCTGCAGCAATTAAAGTGAATTGCATCACCATTTTCAGCAAAATGCATTCACATCAGTATTATTGCAGGTAATGCATTTTAACTGCAATTTTTGCTGGCTTTCAGCTTCACAGATTTTAGATATCAATTTCAGCATCTTCAGCCATCATCACTAGCATCTTCAGCGTCCAAATTCAGCTAACAGCATTCACACTAGCGTTATCGCAGGTAATGCTATGTATCTAGTGTTTAGTTGGTTTAAAGCTAATGATGATGTTTTACATCCAGTTTGAGCATGACCCCATTAGTCGACTAATCCAAAAAATAATTGGTGATTAGTCGACTATTAAAATAATCGTTTGTGGCAGCTCTACGCAACACTCATCAACAGTTGTCTTCTTGACAGCACTAAACCCAAACCTGTATCCCAGCCTAACCGCCTCATGGTTTTAAGATGGAAGTTTTGCAGATGCACGTCTGGTTATGTAACCACGAGGACACTAATGAGTCAGAAGAAGGCTGTCTATCCCTGATCCTCCAGATATCCAGCTCTCTTTTCTCTCCTTGCTGCTGATTACCTGACTCAGGTGTTTCAACATTCTGATTGACTGAACACGCCTAATCCAGGTAACCAGCAGCAAGAGGTGCAGGAGGACCTTAAAAACAGGCAGGATACTAGATCTGGTGAACCAGGGTTTGGCATTCCTGTTGTAGTAGAAATGCTGTAGGGAAGGGGATTGTATAAAATGTTGTTCACACACTTCCCATCATCCAATGGGAGGAAAGTTTTGTTGCGTGCAGAGCAGAAATGTTCTCTTGGCTTGGAATTGGTGGCATTCTCTGCACGTTGCCAGGTTTCACCGCATCCTACCTGCCAAGGGTATATATTACATTCCACCTTTCACCCTCAAACTTCCACCACTCTGTTATTACACAAAATCGAGGGCTAATTTAGCGGCTGTAATCATAATCGAGCTAATTCTACCCGACAGGGAGATGAATCACTGATAGTTTTCCTTATTTATGTAACCGTCAGTATTCTGGAAATAAATCAGTCTGGAATGATCAACGCACTGGGATTGCAGAATGGGAGTGTGTGGGAATGACTTACTTGAAAAAGTCATAATCCTTTAGGAAAGCGTTCTTGTTGTTAATAATGGTCCAGATTGAGTAGAAAAGTCGTGCGGCTGTGTGTTTATGCGAGAGCCTGCCGTCTAATCAGATTTAGGAGTCAGTGAGTTCTATGAGGAAATGGAGGGCAGCCATTCTCTGAGGGAGTGTTTTACCATCAGACCCTGTGAATGAGGTTGCTACCCCCCCGTCATCACTCACAACGAGCACTCTGACCCACTTTTTCTAATGAAACATAGAAATCTCTTCCTTGTTCATCAAACTCGAGAAAGAGTCATAATCTGCGGCTGTAAGGATGTTCTCGCCTCATCCCTGCTGGCAGAACTGCTCACTCTGGTCAGATGACTCTGAGGGCTTTGATGTCAGGACCGTCAAGCTCTGCAGCGACCACACTATTGTTTGAACCAACACATTCTCACTCCCAACTCCTCATACAAAAGTAAAGTTCGGACCCCCTCTGCGGCACTTTTTGGCGTTTTGTGTGTTCCAAACCAATCGTTCCCATTAAATCAGGGGTCCCCAACCTCCAGGCAAACCGGTACCAGGCCACAGAAGGGGAAATCAGGGGTCGCCAACCCTTGGGACGCAGACTGGTACCTTCACCCAATACTAGGGCTGTGGATCGTTTCTTAGGTGGCGATCCGATATGATTCACGAATCAAGCTCAACGATTCACGAGTTGAACCACAATTCTTACTTTTTAATATTGTGTTTATTGCTATGAGAATATTTACTAGATGGAGGAAAATTGAAATTATTTGTATTGAATCACCAATATTTATACATTTATTTAGAACAGTAGATCAGAATCAACAAAACTCATTTAAAAAAAACCCAAAAAGATTCACATAGAAAGAAATTTTGTTTGTCATTTTAAACTTTTTTTTTTGTCAGTCTTCTGGTTAAGTTCAGCAATAACATAAATAACATAAAGAGGATAAAACTCACTGCTGTTTTGGATCATTTAACAACAAAACTTAAAAATGTTTCCCACATATTTTTATCCTCAAAGTTCTTCAATATTTTTCGGTGTACAACCCGTGTGAAAAAAGTATTTTTTTCTGCAGCAGAATCATCTGATTCATGTTGATTCCATCCTCCTTTCAGCAGCTTGAGGCTGTGTTTCTTCAGAATAAGATGGGGTTTTGTTCATTGCTTCAACTGTTGAAGAGTTACCATAGCCAAAAGAATGTAAACACTGAGATAAAGCTCAGATATTAAAGCTAATTCATTTTTTCAGAAGTTATGTCACTTAACAGAACTTCAGTCTCCGTTGTTGAACGGAAAAATATGTCTCGCTAGTTTTACTTTGAAAACCGGAAGTTTCTCCGCAACTAAGATGTGTTTACTTTTGGTTACTAACGCGGCTCTGTCGGCTTTGTTTTAGTTCGTAAACTTAAAATGATACATTAATCTGAATTCCAGAAGAAAAATACATCATTACCAGATAATATTCTGATCATATTTTACTACAATTTACTATATTTATAAAGATCGCAAATCAGCGATCTTGGACGTCGCGAATATTCATACTCGGATTTTCGGGAGCAGATCGAGAATACCCGAGCACCCGGATACTCGTTACAGCCCTACCCAATACTGGTACCCAAACCCAATATTGGTACCCTAACCCGGTACCATTCCCAAGGGTTGGAGACCTGTGATATGCAACGGCCAGCATGTCAAAAAATGATGAGTTATTGCACCCAAAACATCAAAAAGTGGCGCAAAAGGGGCCCTAACAGTACGACCATGTATGACAAATTGGGAGTGAGAAAGTGAAGCAAAAACCAGTTATGCCTATAGTTATAACTGTCCTTACAGGTGGATACAGGCTGTCTGCAGGTGAAAAATGGCCAAATCTTTATGTGGTATGCAGGTGGTCTTAGTGAAACTTTAAGATCAACCCAGTGAAAATATTTATGCACATTTTTCTTTTTGGGCATGCTGTAGGTGACGGGTTGTAATGAACGCTCAGATAACATCTTAGGATAAGTGAGGGTGAAGTAGTTGATACACAAGCGTGTGGTACCAATGTTTACATTTTGTCAACTTCAAGTGATCGCTCCTTGCAGGCTCTGACTCTTAGAAATGAGGAAGTTGGACAATCAGAGTGTGGTTTGTGTGGACGTCCTACAAACGTCTTACAGACACGTATCTATCACCTGTTTCCCCTGCTTGTAAAGGTCAGTTAGGAACCAGTACTAGCAGATTACTAACAGCTTGAGTGAAACAGCCTCAATTCAATCGTCATAAGTTCATGTAACTTACATTAATACTTCACGATATACTTACCTCACACACAACATGGTGCATTCCATCTTCATGACCTCTAGGGCCCGGACAACATGGCTGCATGGAACTATGGGTGTTAAACATCCACAGACTTGTGAGTTTTTTCACAGATAAGCAGCTTGTTGACTTCTCCAACTATCTACATTCTAACTAAATTCTTCATTATTTCTGCTGTATGCAGTCTGTAGGACCAGGTCTGAGTTTTTCCCCTGACCTCTGTGTGCAGGCCCCTTTGCAAGCTTCAAAGTTTCCCTCCAGAAGTGGTCTAATACGAGACATTAGTCGTGTTTCCATTAACTCTGAAATTTCGAAAAACGGAATTTCGATATTAAATTCTCCTAATGGAAACACCACAATTTCGAAAAAACTCGCCTTTTTCGAAATAAAGTTTTTGCGCTTAGAGGAGGTGGTATTTGGGCCGTATCGAAACAGTAGTTTTTCGAAAAACTGTAATGGAAACACTTTTTTCGAAACAAACGAGTCACGTGACCATTAACTGATATGACGTTTCGGACAGGAAGCAGGAAAAGCTTTTTCACAGCAACTGGCTGCCTTGGGCACCGCACAGCGGGCGCCACGAGAGGTCCCGCAGCATCGCACAGCTCATCAAAAGTTGAGCGTGTCATGCGAAAATGCTGAATCCACAGCTCTTCGGTGAATTCTTCAACCACGATTTCCCAAAAATGTTTGACTCTACGTCGCTCCCACGTATAAGGAGCCTGCCGCTCCGAGGCTCGGATCAGACGTAGACGTCTTCTCTGAATGGCAAGGATGAGAGCTAGCGCCGTGGCAGAAATGTGAATGAATCTACTGCACATCAAAATAGTGTTTATATCCGTCGACATGTTTTTTTAATGACTTACCGCGGGAATTACTTCGAGTTTTTCGCATAATCATGGTTTAATGGAAACGCTGTTTTTTCGAAACAGTGTTTTATCGAAATTCTAGAAATTTCGATAAAGTTTTGCGCAAAAGTGTAATGGAAACGCAGCTACAGTTTTGCACTTCCCTAAGAATCCGTGAAGCTCGGATTAAAAGGTCTGGTGGTGTTTTCTCTTAAGTGGATGAAGGATTAAACCTTAACACTGGAATTTAAATTGTTACACGCTTCGCTTCTTTGATCCTTGTAGAGGTTTGAACTTGTTTTACAATTTATCATTCACTCAAACACTGATAAGAAGCTTGCCTTCATTCTGCCGTGTTAGTTTCTTTTGCTCTTCCAGAGTCCAGTAAGCCTCAGATTTACAGTGTTCAGCACTTTGGGGAGCTCTGATTGCTCCGAACCATTCTTGAGCAGAGCAGGTTTAAGCTCCACCCCCTACTTTTTGGTATATGTGTTTTCTTTCAGTTTTACAAAGTGAACCCGCTTGCCTTGTGTTTCTTCACTTAATATCTCTACAAGTGCACTGTGCTAATAGAAGTGTTTGAGAAACTCAAAAAATAATCAAATACATATTTTTATATATTTTATTGAGTAACCATTTTTCACCTGAAATGATTGAAATGTGAAATGGTTACAGATAACAGACATAAACCTTATAAATAAATGCTTTTAAGGGTTTGTATTCAGTAAGTTATTAGTTTTTATTTTATTTAACCTTTATTTTACCAGGAATTCCCATTGAAATAAGTCCTGCGCTGAAGGGTACAGGAGAATGTTTAAACTTTAAATCTTGTAAATTTAAAAAAAAAAAAAAAGTAAATTACAAGAATAGTGATATACCTATGACTTTTTAAGTTTTTACTCATAAATGTACAAGAATAAAACTCGTAATAGTACTTTTTGTTTCATTGTGACCATCTTAGAAAGGCATCATCATAACAGAAAAACAAAAGTATATTAAAGACATATAAACTATTTTACAAAGAACTTAACAATGATATAAAGGTTTAAACAGTCAGGTCAGGAGTGACATGTTCATAGAATTTAATTGAATGGATTCAAGTTCACATTTATATCATATCTAGCCAGAGATTTTTATTTTCTGATATCAAATGAGCCTTTTTTTAATTTCATAAATATGAATCACATTTTTATTTAGCTATACTGCCTTTAAAGTAAAGAAGAAACAATTTAATAAAACTTAATATTTACTACAGAAAAATTCTTCTCCTGGTCATTTTTTAATGCGATATAGATGACGATTATGAAACATTGGGGGATCTGGTTAGTTTTTGCCTCCTTGGTTTAAGTCTCAAAAATGCATGTATCAAAAATATGGTACGAATGGGTTAAAAACAGTTCATGTTTATCACAACACCACCGGTTTGAGTTCTATCAAATATGTTGATGCTTTTGAAGGAGCTGTAGAAACCTGGTTTCTGTTGGTGTCAGCGTCGTGAGACATTCGTCTTTGAACCACCACCTCATGAACTTAGTGGTTGTTTGGAGATGCAGTGAAGGGGGAGCATGAAGATAATTGTTGTTTCTTCTTCTAATGTTAGTTTTTAAGAACCAGTAAATGATCATTTCTCTCAAAAAGAGGACTTTTGTTTCAGAGTCAGTTCTTTGCTGCAGGCCATTCTTCTCCTTCTGCGTGTCTCTAAAAAGCACGTTCTCTCATTCTTTTCTCAGACCAGAGTCACATTTTTGATCAGGTTTCAAAACAAGCCTGCGATATTTTTAACTCGACTGGATGTGCACATTCCTCTGATAAGTACAGTGTGATTAGTTTGGACTGTGAGATCAGGCGTGGAGGGTGAGCTGTTGCAGTGTTTTGTGGCTTTTTGAGGGAGCATGCTGTGTGTTCCTAATTTAATGTTCCCGTGTTCTGGAGCTGAGGCTTCGTTTCCTGTGAGCAGCGTGCCGCGGCCACAGTAATACACAAACATCTCAACAGGTTTTTTATGCATACCTCTTTTTTATTACTGGTGTTTAAGCTTTGCCATCCTCCGAAAACGACATATTGAGCTGTATGAAAAACTGCATTATTTTGCCAGAATCCTCATTAGAATCTGACTGTGAGTCCCACTCCGATCATGATCTCTTCTAAGAGCGTTCCCAGGGTCTTTTCAGTATGACCATGCCGTTTTTTTGCCACAATTAAACAACCACGGTTGTTTCTAGAAGCATAGCTTCTGCAGAGCAGCAGAGTCTATTAGAAATTCACCTCTGAGTTGTGGGCGGATCTGTTAGGGTAAAAAGTGATACACCCCCCCCCACCCCCGGCACATTTTCTAAATCACAAAAAAGTTCTTTTTTCAAACACAACTTTTTAATCTTTTCTACTTCTTAACAAATCGAATAAATAAAAAACTAATTTTAGTCTTTATTTTCTTTATTCATGTCCTTCATCATCAAAAAAAAATGCCACAAGAACGTGTTAAAAACACAATTTTTATTGAAGTGGGTCTTCAAGAAGATGGAAAGTCATTTTAAAATAATCAGATACTTGTTAGAATTTAAAGTTTTGATTAGGAGTAATGAAATTTATAAATTGAATCAGTTTAAGCTTAATAGATCTATAATCCATTCATAAAATATAGATCGATTTAGCACATAAAGCTAAAGTCTGCTAGCTTGATGTTAACGTTTAATCGAATTGAAAACATTCTTCTTCTGGAATAAGGTGTAATGCTGTAGCGCGACCAGCACCTAATGGTCAAGCTGAAACATCCTCCAGGAGAAGCAGAACAATGTTTCCAATGTTAACGATCTGAACATTTTAGTTAGAACTTCTCCTTTAGAGAATCCATGTAACACTGGAGGATATTAACAATCTCAGTATTTCACTGATACATTTGACAGTCTGTGAACTGGATCAGATTAATATAAATATATTCAAAACTTATAGTAGATTATTCATATATTTCTAAACAAATGTGTATAAATGTATAAACTCAAAATTGAATTGAATCAAACTGAAGTGAAATGATTGAAAGAATTGGAAAAACATCAGTATTGAATTGTTCCAGGCTCTGGTAAATTGAATTGTGTTTAAACTTAAAATTTGATTGAATTAAAGAATCGAAAAAAAGTGGAATTGAATTGATCCAGGCTCTTGTAAATTTAATCAAATAGTTTCTGAAAACTATAATCGATACCCAGTCCAAGGTTTGATGGTTAAATGCTTGTGTCATAAATCCTGATTTTAGTGTCATAAGAACTCCTTCGTCCCCGTTGGCCCTAAAACAACCTGCATTAGTCACTTTTCCCCTCCGTGTTTGCCATTATTGCTTTCCTTTTACCCGTCTCTCCTGAGCTCTGCTCATTAGTGATCCATTTCCCCGGTTGGTGTTCTCCCCCTTCAGAGCGTCCCAAGTTAGGCTCACGCCTCATGAAGAGAGTGTTGCTCACCTTCAGCCCTGTGGGGTCCAATTAAAGGACCCTCCATCAGCTGCTTGCTCCCCGCACCGGCGTTACTCATTGTAATACGAGTAAACGTGGGTTTCTTTGTTCCTAACCTCTCTGCCTCTCAGCAGCAGAGTGCGGCGCTGAGTCAGTCCTCAGGCATTACCCTGTAATTCTCTAAATCAGACACTGATTGCTGTACTCGGGTATTTTGGAAAGAAAATACGTCCTTTCAGGAAAGGACTCTGCAAATGACTGAACAGCCATCAGTTAATCGGAAAGGAAAATGACGCTTGAACATTTGGGCAAACCGGAACCCTGCCCACATATTTGAGTGAGAACCATACGGGCTTTTTGGCGCTACGGTGGTGAGAAGCATGGCGACGCCTCGTGACATGAGTGCAGACGCAGGTGTTCCCGCTCTCACGGCCAGACTGGATGTTAGCAGATCAACACCTGGTCCCGTTCCTCCCTTTTGATGCCACGATCAACATCCCACCGCAGACCTGCATCCAGCGACTCGCCGCCACAGCCCTGCTTCTCGTCCTGGACCTGCACTGTGTGCTTTGGCAACAAGTCAGCCAGCTCTGCAGCAGTCACGCAACTGCAACACCTCCCGCCTCACCCCTCGCACACATGGTTTTACCCACTCTGCCTATCCAAAGCAGGTCACTGCAACTAATGTAGTCATTTTGGTGCCGTTCACTGTATAAATGCTTCGATATAATATTTTATGTTTGCGTTGCTCATCTGCGAGTATCCGCACGAGAAGACCCACATCCTGCTTTATTTCTCAAGCCTTTACCTCTCAGTCTAGCAAGCCAGACACTTCACATTCCTGCAGAGACCGACTCCAAACAAAGACTCGCCATGCTTAACTTGATATCATCTGTAGGGGAACAGGGGAGAGCCTTCAGAGACTGGAAAAAAAACACAGACCGAGTCACGATAAAGTCAAGCTGCTCGGTGAATATTACCTGAACTATGCCGCCGCTGACATACTCGACATTTACTGCATCATGGGCCAAATGAAACAAACCAAATACTCCTAAGATCCTTCTCAGCTTTATGAGAGTTCATGTGAGGAGTCCATGTTCTCTCACTCTATTAGTTACTGTTCTACAGATCCAGGTCAGACTTCCACCACATGTTCTGGGTTACGTTCTATCTGCACAATTCAAAGATTACTCGCATGCAACTTTGACATGTGAGCTCTTTCTCAGTTATGTAACGGTTAAGTTGGAGCTTAAGCTCTCCTGAGTTTGTTGTTGAAGGGATGTTGAGTCCTTTCTAAGAGACGACTCTGGTTAATCGAGCTCCTTCTCAGAAGAGCAGGTCAAGTCCTGGGTTTGGGTCTACGTGTCCAAGACTTTGTGTTCCAAAAGTGCCTCCAAACCTAGAAAACTAACAATCTAAATCTGGAGTTCTCCACCAATACCTTCACGGTTCCAGCTCAGTGTCTATGACACAGCTTCTTTATTTTGATGTGCTCACTTCTGGTTTTTTTTTTTTGTAAAGACTTTAGGTTTAAAGACCCTCTCCAATGAAAATTGTGTTTTTAGTTGTTAGTAACATATTCTTGTAGCACTGTTTTCATGATGGACAGATAAAAGTAAAAATTGAGATTAAAACTGCATTTATTAATATATCCTTATTCAAATTGTTGTGAATCAGAAGCAGACCAAGAAATGTTTGAAAAACTTTGTAGTTGTTATGTAAATGCAAAAAACACTTATGAATTACGTATATCATGCATGTATCATGAAAGAACAAAATTGAATCTGTAGACAATGCTCCAGTTGTTTGTGTGACACGTCCTTTAAGCTTGACGCCCCAGCCACGTGTGGGAGGAGCTACTAGCTAATGTTTTCAGATTGATCGCTACATGGAGCAGTGTCTGTGGATATCTCATTTACAATGCATGGAATGTATCGTGGACGAGATCAGGTTTATTTATTTTGAATTCAGCATCAGTAAAAACGTCTCAAGGTTCAAGAGATCATTCAGTGATTATACAGTGAGCAGTGATGCAAGGGCTGTGTCTGAATGACATCCACTTCTGCGCTGCTTCCCTCTCTCTGTGACTGTGATAGAAAACACACACGCGCACACACACATATATACATACTATGAATATACACTGCCTACAAAAATGAAAGGAGCACTTTAAAGAAACACATTAGATCCATCAGATCTCAATATGAAGTTGGATATCTATACAAATAACAACAGGGCAGTGTCTTTGGAACAAAAGGATACCAAGTCTTTTAATGGAAATAAAAGTTTTCAGTCTACAGAGGCTCAATCGTGTAGACACCATCAAATCAGAGTGAAATGAAGATGTGGCAGGCTAGTCCATTTTCTCCAAAACTTCATTTCTGCAACTCTAAATGCTTTTCAGTATCTTGTGTGCCCCCCACGAGCTTGTATGCATACTTGACAACGTGGCGGCATGCTCCTAATGAGACGACGAATCTTGTGGCATTTCCTCCCAGATCTGTGTGAGGGCATCCCTGAGCTGTTGTACAGCCTGAGGAGCAACCTGGCGGCGCCTAATGGACCCAAACATAATGTCCCAGAGATGTTCTATTGGGTTTAAGTCAGGGGATGGTGAAGGCCATTCAATTGTTTCAATTCCTTCATCCTCCAGGTACTGCCTGCAGACTCTTGCCACGTGAGGCCGGGCATTGTGGTGCATTAGGAGGAAACCAGGACCTACTGCACCAGCGTAGGGTCTGACAATGGGTTGAAGGATTTCATCTGGATACCTTATGGCAGTCAGAGCACCATTTCCTAGGCAGTAGAGGTCTGTGAGTCCATCCATGGATATGCCTCCCCAGACCATCACCAAACCTGTCATGTTGAACCACGTTGCAGGCAGCAGAACGTTCTTCTAGTCTTCTCCAGACTCTTTCACGTCTATCACAGGTGCTCAGGGTGAACCTGCTCTGGTCTGTCAAAAGTACAGGGCCTGTCCAGCTCTCTGAGAATAACCACCAGTCTATAATCCAATGTTCTTTATTGGAGCATAATGAGAGTTGTGTTTGATCTGTATAAGGTATACTTCGCCTGCAGGGGGTGAAGGGCGGGATGGAGACTGGGGGTTCTTCGTACTCGCGGTTTCTTCATATTCGCGGAAGTCTCCGGTCCCTAACCCCCACGCGTAACCCTTCCGTTCTCCTTAGCTTGTTTACATTAAAAGTGGGGTCATCTGGACACCACAGGACAGTGCGCTGAACTTTTTTTTTCACTGATTTCGGAGTTTCACTAATGTCCATGGCAGACATAAAATCCTGTCCCCCTTCGTCCACATTTGTCATGGAAGAAATCGCATAACAATATGTGGTTGGAGCCATCTGGACCCCAAGGAGAGCGGAAGGGTTAAGGGGGGAACACTGTATACTTATATTCGTCTAGTTTCTCTATGTATCCTTATCTTAGTGTTTTGGTGGTGTACTGTATATTGTTTCCTGATTGTCACAGCTTGAACCAACCTAATCCTCCAACAAAACACAAACGGAGCTCAGCTCTGATAGGAAGCAGGAGCTTAAAGTTCCAGTCAATGGAAATCTGCCAGAATTCAGTGAATGGTCTGCAGCCCTAAAGTTTCCTTTGATCTTAGCGAGAGGTTCTACGGCGTGTTCTGCTTACTGTCCTGCACACAGCTGCCCTCACCTGAGTAAAGAGCTGTTCGGACTGTCTGTCTGAGCCAGCATGTCAGTGAATCGCTGAGGGACTGTTGGGTTCAAAGCAGCTTTGCTTGTGTGTTTGATTTTTATGAGTCTTGCTGATTCAGTTTTCATGTTTGTGCTTACTCCATGTTAGTTAGATTCCTCCGCGGTACCAAACCGTGTTGAATCTGGTCTTCATACAGACGTTCAAAATCCATCAGAAAAATAAAATGTTTGAAAAAGGGAAACATCTAGACCACAGCGCGTCCATCTCTCTTATAGTTTTGTTTACATATTTTGTTCACGCTGAGGAGGCGGGTTCAAGGATGACGTCAAGAAATGGGCGGGACGACAAGGAGCGAAAGGCGGAGGCTCAGAAATCGAGTCGTTTTACTTCCGGGTATTAAAACAGGCCACAAAATGACTCAAATTTCATAAATAATTTGTTTTTTAGTGTTCCAAAGGTAATCTATGATTAGATATATGGATATAGTTTACTCTGAGAGGCTGAAGAAAATCATGGTTGGGCCCCTGTAAAGATGGGATATTAGATAAAAGCAAGCAGGAAAATGAGTTGGGACAATATACAAATGTAAGCTATAGACCCAGATGGGTTAGAGAGGGGTTTGAAATGTAAAGTTTTTAAAGATTTCTTATTTCTGTTGTTTTTAATGCCATCTTTTTGCTCAAGGAACATGAACAGATTATATAAGAATGTTTTCTTCATTGTGTTCCAAGCCTAAAGAATAGCTATGTATGTTTCCTTGTAAAAAAAAAATATCATGAACAATAAACCGTTCATTCATTCACGTCTTCAGCAACTCAGCTGGTCTTCCTATGAAAAAAGTAGAACAAAAAGTTGCCAACAGAGCAGCTCTGCTCATTCTGCAGTAAGCTCATGTCTACCCCCCCGCCGCCTCTTTATTTCACTGACCTCCTCCAAGTTTCTCCGATTCTCCTCCGCCTCACGCTGCAGTATCATCTGTGCTTAATTTCGCAGCAGCTCTTTCTGCTTCTCTTTAGAAATGAGGGAACATTAGCTTTTGAGGAGACTGCAGTATTTCTGTGCAGACAAAGCCTCTCCTGTTCCCTCCCTGCACATTTGCTTTGGTAATTGGTTTCAGTGCACACCCAGAACAGAAAATGACCCACAAAAGGCAGCGTTTTATCCAACTGTTTTTATTTCCAGGTGTTTCCCTCTCTCCTGTTAGACCTGAAGCAGCGTTTAGTGTGTCTGATCTGCTGCACTCGGGCTGTTTTTCTTTTTTTCTTCTTCAGATTCAAACTAAAGGACACCTAAACCATTAATGACTGAACAAAAATCTGGAATGTTCCTTTTCAATTTTTTACAGAAGTAAAAATGAATACAAGTTTTTATCTAAGTTAAGAAAAAATACTAAAAGTTAAACTGGAAAATTAAATTATAGGTCAAAAACTTAGGAAGTTATTGTTAAATTTGATCAAATTTTTTCTGATTTATTCCGATATCTTCTGTTCTATTTGATGTTTATGATGAAGAATGTCATAAAATCTCAAAACACTTGTTTGTGAGTGTGTGAACAATCTAACTTCACAACCAAACATTTCAGATAATGAAAACAGAAGTCTAAAAGCTTGTCTTTTCCTTTTTTCAGGCTGTTTAAAACCCGAGGACCTGACCACAGAAAGAGCTCACTCCGCTGTGGAGGACATGTTTGAGACCCTGAGGAGCTTGAGTCACACCAGAGACCACCTCAAGCAGCTGCGCTCGGTCTACACGGCCAGTGATGGAGTCCACCAGGTTAGATACACCCCTATTGTTTGTTCATTGTCTCCTGATAAGCTACTGTGTTCTGATTTTTGCTGAGTTTGATAGAAAACATTTACAGCAGGACTTAAAACTATTTGTCAGTCTGGGATTCTTTTGAGAAAGGAACCCCGCATCTAAAGTAACGAAGAATTTATTGAAGACGGGACATAATTTGGAAGCTATACGGTATTCTGCATCTAAAATGAAAGTTTTTTGCTGATCTCCGCTAGCCCTGTGGAGAAATTGGGTGTTTGTGTTAGACTGGGGGCGGAGCTGTCAGAGCAGACTCTTCCTGAAAGGGGCGGTCTCACTCTGTGACATCAGATCGTGAGGACCCGCTCATTTTCATGGGTATGGGAGGGGCTGCTGTTCAGAGGGCAGGTTTTTAGAGGATTTCACAGAAATGCGTGAATGGATCAAAGTAGCGCTTTGGGGTTCTTAAAATGCAATTTTGTAAAGTAAAGATGACTTAATTAGCATTTATTTAATTTAGATTAGTTAAATGTATAAATTGATTGATAAGGTGCACATAGATGATAAACTCTGTAGGTTTTCACGTCCCTGTTGACCTGAAGACGTCTTGTTTGTTCAACTCTACCTCCAGAATGAACAGATTTTATATGCAAAGCCAAACTTTGGTAAAAAATGTGATCTTTTATGAGTTTTTTGTTTATTTGTTTTATTTAGGTAGTTTTAGTTGGGTAGCCTCTTTGTCCTCATCAGTCTTCCACTGCTGGGTTTTGTTATTTTAGTTTGGGGTTGAACCTTGGTAGTCTTAGTTTACAGGCTTTAGTTATTTGTTTTCTTTAGGTAGTTTTGGTTAGGGAGAGCTGCTGACTCAAATGGTCGACATGTCTGGATCAGCAGTCTCCATGAATTATTTTGTTTGGTCAAAGAGCCACAATAGAGAGATAAAAGAGACACATGTGGATCTGGAGCTGCAGGTTACAGACTCCTGGTGTACGCTCTACATTTGTTGCATTAAGATCATCAAATATTGAACAGAGTGCATTTTATTTTTAAAGGATGTCATGCAATAAATATATTATAAACTACTTCATATTATTTTTAAAAACTGCTATTTTTTTTCTTTATATTTATGTTTAAGTTATACCACAAAAAGTGTTTTTTTATCAGAATAGCTGCTGTAGCATAAAAAATATTAGCGTCTTATTTTTATTACAGGAGAGTTTGTGGATTCTTCTGGGTTTTAGTTTGTAAGAAATGGACTTGAATGGCTCTTCAGGTGTTGAAGGTTCCAGATCCCTGCTCTAAAGGAACCATCATTCTGTTGAGATGTTGAAAGTTAGTTTGTAAAAATATTTTCCTTAACACCTGAGGCGTCACTGGTGACGCTTAAACACAAAATATTCAACATACTGTAACATTTCAAGCGTTAACACGATCATTGAGTCTCAGCGAGCTGCTTTTCTCCTTCAGAATCTACTGGAATTGTTGTGTTAGCAATTAAAAAAATTAAGTAAATCAAAGAACATAAACACTGGAGCTCAGGTGTCAAAGGGTTAATGAATCCTGTTAGATATGAGTCTGTTTGGAAAATAAAATCACAAATTTATTTGTGTCTTTTAACCTTTCAAAAATGCTACAGGATGTAAATGAATACTGCCGGTTCAGCGCGTTAGTAACAGCAACACCAACATGGTAAAGTTGTACTTAAATCTGCTTTCCCAAAATTAAGGGGGAAAAGGGGTGTGTCTAGTAGAGAAAGTCTGATTAGAGAGGAAAGAAATCCTTCGTGGTCGGTGAGTAGTAAATCACAACAGAGCTGAGCCGTCACTTTTAGTCCTTTAATAGTCATACATGTGTATGTCGTTTCACCAAATGTAACTGTGTGCTTATTCACTAAACAGAAGCAGGCGTTCTTTTGTCCGAAGAACAGATCTGTCTGTTCCTTCTCAGGGAAATTATGAAAATGATTTGATGTTTCTCCGGATCAGCGTGATATCTGTCAGACACTTGCTGTTCCGCAGAAACAACAGAAAGCCATCGGCCTCCCGCAGAGCGTCGGCTGCTGTCGGTCAACTCGTCCTGCCTCTTCTGTTCTCAGCTGCTTTCACTGGGATAGAAATGTGAAACATTTGGAACACCATATGTCATGTGTCAAAGTCAAGGCCCGGGGGCCGGATCCGGCCCTCTGAGTAATTCTATCCGGCCCTCCAGATCATTTTATTTTTTTGTTATTAATGGCCCGATTTTATCTTGCATTTATGCTAAATTTGATCAAATATATTTGTATGGAGAATAAAATATTGAAAGTTACTTGTGGTTTAAATTGATTTAATCTGGAATAATTTTCCTGCCTTTTTATTATACATATATACTTGTCAAGGCCCGTGGGCCGGATCCGTTTTAATTCTTTTATTTTATTACTATGGTCCAATGTTATCTTGGGCTTATTTTTAACTTGTATTGTTTTGACAGAAGATATTTCCATGGAGAGTAAAATATTGAAAGTTATTTAAGGTTTAAATTGTTTTATTCTGTAATAATATTCCAGACTTTTCATTAATCCTAATTATGTTAAAAAGTTACAGTTTTACAGTATAAAAATTGGCCTTCTGATAGCTTTTTGTATTATTTTGTCATTTACTATTTTTTAGGCTGTTTTGTAGTTTCGCTAATATTTCAGCTACATGCTAGCTGTTTCGCCTAATTTAAGTTTTTTCCCAGTTTTTAAGACTATTTTGAAGTTTAGCTATTTTTTCAGCTACATGCTAGCTAGTTCATCTAACCTTTTTTTTTTTCTTAGGCTAATTTGGCATTTAGCTAATATTTTTGTGGCTATCTGCTTTAGCGTTTTCAGCTATAAGCTTCAGCGTTTTGAGCCATCAATTTTAGCATATACAGCATTCACATTAGCATGATCACAGGTAATACTATATATCTGGCTCATAATTATGTTAAAAAGTGACAGTTTTAAAGTTTTTTAATTTTCCATTTTAGAGTGTTCAGTAAATGTTTATTCTGTTTGGCCTGCGACCTAATGTGTGTTTTAGATTTTGGCTCTTCGTGGGATTGAGTTCAAACTTTAAACATAAATGTGTTGTCTTAAAAATTCAGCTTTTTTTTCTCCATTTTGGAGTTAAGCTAATATTTCAGCTACATTCTAGCTGCTTTGGCTAATTTAGGCTTTTTTTCCCAAGTTTTTTCAGCTATTTTGAGGTTAAGCTACATTTTCAGCTACAGTTTAGCCATTTTGGCTAATTAAAGTTTTATTATTTAACTTGTTTACACTAATTTGGCATTTAGGTAATATTTAAGCTTGGCATTTTCAGCTATTAGCCGTGGCGTTTTCAGCTACCAACTTCAGCGTTTTTAAGCTATCAATTTCAGCATCTTAAGCAGCCAAATTCAGCTTACAGCACAGACTGGATCCGTTTTGCATCTTACTTGCATATGAAGGAGCAGCCTGTGAAGGAGGCTCCACAAACATCACTGTGGTGTCATTTTCTTCTCTAACCTTTTCCTCAGATGTGGGGAGGTGACATTAATCTGGATAAATGGAACCAAAACCCCTCACCCTGCTCTAACCTCTCTGCCCGTTATGTAACTTTTAGATTTTGCTCTCCACAAACCCTGAAATGTGATCTGGCTGGGCTCTGCAGACGGACGCTGAGATCATATATTTTCATCCAAGCGTGTTTGCACGGGGAAACGCTCCCAGCCCGCAGGACCTCTGTGCTGCCCCGTAAATCAAAGGAAAGATCTTGGTCTGAGGCTGATTTTGTTAGATTTTCTCATTTGGTTTGTTGGCATGAAGAAGCTTCATCATTTACCTAAATTAGTGTGGTGAGAAATATAAACCCAGAAAATGTCACAGATAGCTGAGCAGACACGCTGCAGTATATGCCTTGGCTCCAGTTATGCTTATTGGAATCGTATTTCATCAAAACACTGAACAGTTCTTTAGCAGCATTATAAATGCAAATGAACCTTTGAAATTCTGAGAAAAATCCACAATAATGAGCGATCCAGCCTCTAACAGCTGGAGTCTGATTAAATATACTGAGCTGGAGGGTAGAAGGGTCTTTCTTTATTTTGAATAAAGACATGGACACACATAAGAAAGACATGAAGACATTTGAAGAAATTATTAGCTCAGTTTGACTTGTAGTTAGTAGGATTTGAAAAAATATTGTCTTGTTCTGACACAAACCAGCACCAAAATTGTAATACTTACATTGACAAAAATAATAGTCATTTAGCACAGTGCTCCCCAACCCTGGGGCTACCGGGACGATTGGTTCTGGTCAACAGAAGAGAAAAAAAAACTAAGAGAAATTTTATTTTGAAACACTGCTGGATTTCCTCCACCACATCTGACTCATTCCTGACACTTGAAGTCGCTCGTCGTGTTGAAATGAAGTGATTCCTGATCACAGCAACATCAAGAAACATTGGAGAATGAGCTGAAAGAGTCTTTGGTGAACTGGAAGGAGAAAGAATCAGGATTTTGGAGGAAGTTCTGTCCATGAAGATCTGAGCTGACATCCGGATCAGAACCATACGGCTGGACATTACTGGGGTGTAACAAAACTCACGGTTCGAATCGGGTCACGGTTTTAGGGTCACGGTTCGGATCATTCTTTGAATCAGTAAAAAGTAAAAAGAAAAAAATAAAGCAAAAAAACTACAATATAAAAGCTAAATTAATTTTTGAAATGCTTCAAATTATACATTTAATAAGCATTTAAAGTTGAGGTCTATTTATTAAAACAAAACATCTTTAAACTTTAAACACAAACAAAATGCTAAAACATGTAGTTTCTGATTACATTTACATCTTTAGACCAAATCAACAAAAACTAAGAGAAAAGAATGCTTAAAAATAGTGTTGAAAATACCAAATCTATCTGGATTACTCCTTAAAATACAAATGTTCTCGTCCCACCTCCCTTATGTACAATTTAAATAATAAATAAAACAGATAAAATTATCTTTTGGTATTAATTGTTTTATTGAAACTAACTGTGGAAACATTTCAATATTTAAAATAATAATTATCTGTAAAACGTGGCTCTGCTGCGCCAGCTCTTACTGATGTATTTTGATCTCTTTGGCTTGCCATACAATCGTTCCCCTGGCAGGTCCGTTATGGGAAGCAGTTCTTTCCTGTATGGGACAGCTGCTGCTCTTAACTGGGAGATTCTTTGAATCCAGAAATAGAAACGTGTACCGATGCTTTTATTCAGCTCTTAAATAAACCTGATATCTATCGATCCGTGTCCTTCATTATGAAGTCAAGAAAAGTTTTTGACAGAAGCTCCTCCCACACGCAGCGGGAGTTTCAGGTGAACAGACTTTAAGATAATCGTCAAGCAGCTACTTTAAGGGTTGTCAAAACAAAGAGGATTTACATGAATTTGCCTCAAATTCCTTTCGATGTGAACGGAGAATTGATTTAAATTATGAGAGCCTGAGATGCGGGACGGATTATCCGTGATCTGTTACACCCCTAGACATTACCCAAAGTGATGTGAAGTCACAAACAGTTGATTGATCATTTCACGTGGATCCTCCAAATCCGTCTGGCGTTCTCTTTGCTTATTTTGCAGGAATCTTTCTGGTGAACTGTACTGATGCTGGTGGACAGTGTGTTCCTGTTCCCTTTTGTCTTTAGACTTTATAAGGAAATGTTTCCTTCTCTTACTCCCTCTGTTTCATGAAGCGGAAGTGCATTTCTAGTTTACTAAGTTCCAATCAAAAGGTTTTATTATCATTACAGAAAAAGTCTCGTCTGACCTTAAGAAGGTCATTAAAACGGTTCTTTAAATATCTGTACTTAATCACATCCCCATGAATGAAGCTTCTAGTCAAAAAGAACTCAAATAAAAAGAAAAAAAAGGATTTCCTTCTGTTATTTTAAATTAAGGGACCAATCAAGGCTGCTTGAGCTTCATGGATATTTGTACGCAACAGAAAGAAAATTGATAGTATTTAACAAAATGTTGAAAAAGGTGCAAAAGTTTTCTTCAAATATAAAAACAAATACAAGTTGTGTTTTGAATAGAGGTGGGTTTATAATATCAATTAATCGATTTGAATCCATTTAAGCTTAATAGATCAATAATCAATTCATAAAAACAGATATCGATTTAGCACAAAAAGCTAAAATCTGCTAGCTTTATGCTATCATTTAATGGAATTTCCCATAGGACGGCACCCAGTGGTCAAACTGAAACATCCTCCAGGAGAAGCAGAACAATGTTTCCAGTGTTAATGATCTGAACATTTTAGTTAGAGCTTTAGAGAATCCATGAAACACTGGATGATATTAACAATCTCAGTATTTCACTAATAGATTTTACAGTGTGTGAACTGGATCAGATTAATATAAATCAAATCGTTTCTAGTAATTATTATCGATTCCCAGCCCTAATTGTGAAATTTTAAGTTTGTAAGTTATTCTATGAATCCATCAGATTTAGAGGAGTTCATTGTGACTCTTTTCAATGGAAAGACTGGAATTTAAATGAAGAGATTTGTTTCAACAGGAAGGGAAATCAAAGCTTTAGGAAGCTGTATACATATTTTTTGTTTTTCTTATATACAGTAGTATTTATGAAGTCTATTTTTTTATGTGTAATCTATAATTTTGGAACCAAATTTCTGTCTGTAACTGAATCTCATCATGAACCTGTGTGGCGTTTTGCTGTGTTTTGGTGCTCCTGTTATTGCACCGCTGCATTCTTTTATCCCACGAGGGTGTGAGGTGCTGATTGAATGTCTGTTTTTTTTTTTTTAAAGAATCAGATGAAAAGGGCTGGAGCGAAGGTTGGATTTGTTTTTCATACCCGCAGTGCCTTTGTGTCTATGCAGTGAGTCAGGCCTGGATGTTGTATGCAGGCTGTGAATCAAAGAGGAGCGGTGTTGGTGGAGGTGTGTGTTGGTTTACGTTGGTGGCCAGGACTTCCCCTCGCCCGGTTTGCGGCTCCTCTGGGATCTGAGGATTCTGAAGCCCCCCCCAGCTTCAGAATCCTCAGTCAGTGTAACATCATCCATAGAAAATGGTTTACTCCAACCGAATAAGTCAAAATTGCTTTTTTTTCTCTATGTTGGAACCAGAAACCGACAGTTAGCTATGACTGGTCCAAGTCGATTTGAGGCAACGTTTCTATGGCGACCACTCTCACCAATCAGGGGTGGGCTTGTTGGAAGTCCACACCCTCTCTACTGAAAGCGAGCAACATAACAACATAAATTAACTGTACTTGCAAAGAAGAATAAAAAAGGTTAGAAATACATTTATAAACTACAAATAATCAGCAAATGTGAAAACAAAAAGCTAAAATCTTAGATGAATGTTTAAACACATACTTTCACTGCATTGTAACAAACTTTTTCCAAACTTCAATAAGGCTCTGTTTATCTTTACGGAAAAAATCAGATCTCCTTTGGACATAAATTCTTGATCCTGTAGCCTTGAGGTCCATAAATGTTTTCTTTTGCTCCGAGTATCTGGGTAGAGAGAGTGGAGTCCTTGCTCCAGTAAAAAAGATGTTTTTTTTCTTCAGATAAATAAGACTCTTATAAAATAGTAGTTTAGATGATAAAATTGTGTTTTGTCAAGGACTTTTCTCTCAAAAAGGAATATATTAAGCTTAGGTCTTTGTGTTTGTGCCTGCTGTTGTCAAGCATATGAACAGAGCTGCTGTAAACCCTCCACTGAAATCCAGAATGAGGATCTCTAAATAACTGTCATAATTTTAGAAATGGGGAGTTTTGGGTTGAATTTAGCTGCAAAGTGTTTATTCAGAAGTGGTTTTCTGTCTTTGTCTCCCACTCCTGGTTATCAGAGAGCTGTTTTTAGCCATGTTTAATAGAGCGCCGCTCTCCCGTCCCTCTCCTCCTCCTCGTGAAGTGACTCAGCGGGCTGTTTGCCTCTGCACAGAAACACAAACCTCTGCTGTGGGGTAAACAAAGACATCCACACAACCCTGAGGGGGTTGTGTGGTCGTCCTTTTCCTAGAAAATACTGCCTTATGTGCAAAAAACCTTTGTGGGTATTTGTACTACCTGTGAATCATCATGTGTTTGTGTTTGACTTTTCCATCTGAAGGCCTCCTACCGTCCATTCCTGAGGCAGATCCTGGAGGAGGTGTTCCGGCCCGACCGCTCCGAGTGTCCGGACCTGGAGCATACGTCCGGAGGCCTGACGGAGCTGCTCAAGACTGGCTTCAGCATGTTCATGAAGGTCGGCTCGAGATCAGATGAGATCTATAGTGCAGGGAAACACTGTTCCTGTCCATCTGTCAGGCTTTTTCATCAAAATATGAACCTGACCGAGATAAAAAAAAAATCACTAAATTATGAAACTTTTTCCTGTCAGATTTTTTTGTTTTTTCCTAACAGCTCAGTGGGAGAAAAGTCAGACCTTTGTGTAGAAAAACTTTTAGTTTAATATTGAAAAATTCAAAAATCCTACCTGAGAATTTTATTTGAGTGATTCAAAGGTTAGACGTTCATTTTTCTCAGTCTTCTCACCAATTTCACAAACCTCACCTGGATGTCAGGTGTAGAGGCTTTGCTCTTCTTTTTTTTTTTTTTTTTTTTTTTTTTTTTTTTTTTTTGGCAAAACTAGATATAAAGGGGAAAAGTCATAAGTTTGTGAAAGCTCTCATATGCTCTATGCCAGGGGGGTCAAACTCAATCGCACAAGGGGCCAAAATGCAAAACTCACCTTAGGCGGGACTAACAATAAACATTTATTGAAAACTCTGAAATAAAAATTTATAAAACTTTAAAAACCATAACTTTTCAACATAATTATGAACTAGATATATAGCATTACCTTCATAATGCTAGTGTGAATGCTGTAAGCTGAATCTGACCACTGAAGATGATGAAATTGATAGCTAAAAACACTGAAGCTGATAGCTATCTAAAATATTAGCTAAATGCCAAATTAGCCTTAAAAAAACAAACAAAAAAAATCTTAGGTTAGCCAAACAAGCTAGGTTAGCAGGCTAGCCCAAAAAAATCTTAGTAAATGCCAAAATAGTCCAGAAATCTCTCAGAATGCCAATTTTAAAGCTGTAAAACTATAGCTTTTTAACATAATTATGAATAAAAACAGGCAGGAATATTATTCCAGAAAAATCAACTTAAACCTTAAATAACTTTCAATATTTTACTCTATAAAAATATATTTTGTCAATATTATACAAGTTAGAAATAAGCACAAGATAATATAGGTCATTAATAATGATAAAATAAAATGATCTGGAGGGCCAGATCCGGCTGTAACATGAACCGCTCAAAAGCAGAGAACACACCACTCCACCTGTCAGTGTCACGCTTCAATCTTCCCTCACTCGTGAAAAAGAGCCAAAGATACCTGAACTCCTCCACCTGGAGCAGCAGCACCACATCAACCAACCTCCAACTTAATGCTGTGACGGGGTTTGAGAACTCAAGGGACCCTAGAAGCTGAGCTGTCGGAGTCTTTTGCTCCTGGTAGACAAGTCCTGGCATTAAAGAAGGAAAACGAGACATATGCTACATATATACTCTCTCCATTCATGTGGGCTTGGGACCACCACAGGCGGTACACAGATTTGTGACTCTCTGAGACTAGATTATATATATGTGTTTGGGTTTTTTTTGTTTGTTTTTTGTTATTTTATAAGTTTAATTAATTACTAGAGATAAACCTTAACATCAGTCATGGTATGTAAGAGGAAACCTGACTGTTTTATTTAGTGCTGTAGTTTAAGTCAAGATATTTGACATAAAAGAAGTCGTAGAAGATGTGGAAGTCCTTGCAGTCGCTGACACTTTAAAATCTTGAACTTTATTATAAATGGTGTGGGGGGAAACAGAGAAAACCCCACACATGCATGGTAAGAAAATGTCAACTTAGACAAGCAGCCCGTTTTTGAAGTCCTCGCCTCACAAATATCAGGTGTTTGTGTGTGTGTGTATGCAGTTGCTTGCATTATATTTGATGCACCAGAGTCTGAGCAAAAATGTGGTTAAAGAAGACCTCTTGACCTTTCTTTTGTTTTACTCCTACTTCAACCTTTTCTTCTTGTTCCTCCTTGGATTTCTGGAAGATCTTTCTTTGTTCCATCAGTCAGAGCGGACTCTTCTTTTCCAGACTCATGCTCAGCTCTTCCATCCTTTGCTGTGTCAGGTGATGGTGTTTTGTCAACTCCTGTTGTCGTTTCCCAGTCTGGTCTGTGTTTTGACTTTGGGGACTTGTGGTCTCTCCTTCTTTGGTAATCACTTCCTGATTCACAGAGTCAGTCTGCATCTCTTCAGCACCAGAGTACCTGGTCTTTTCCTTTCTTCCAGGATGTTTTCCAGAGTTGTGATGTCTTCCATCATCCGTTCTTGTCTACATTTGATGTCCATCACACTTTCCTTGAACCTCGACACTCGCGGTGTTTTTTTATGTTTGCCTTCAGTCCTTGCAGTTCCCTTTTGACATCTTCTGCTTCTTTCTCCTTGAGTTTTCTGCTTTTCCCTTTCGGCATCGTCTTTTTCTCGTTTCCTGAGCTCTTTCAGTTCCCTTTTCTCATTGTCAAGAACTTTCAGTGTCACCTCCTGATACGTCTACCCGTCAACAGCGATTAGTCCGAGTCGGTAGTACTGTCAACCAATCATGAGTGAGCTTGTTCCGGCTTGTTTGAAGTTTTTTCTGTCAATCAAACATTTGAGGTGGGGCCAGAGGGCACCACATGCTTTTACTTAGGCATCTGATTGGTCAGTTTATAAGTTGAATAACTGGCAATAAAGAAAAAAATCTTTAAAAAAAATTTAATTACAAAGAACGCTTTAAGAAGGAAGCATCAGAGCAAGAATGATTATTCTGACAAATAAAAGGACAGATTGAACTGTCTGTTCCTCAGTGGAAGTCTATGGGACTTCGGCCTTCTCTTAACCCGCGGATACTTCCTATTTGTCAATGGAGCTCACTATCACACTACGCTGTCCACCAGGTGGCTGGCTAGCCTTACGAGCTAACTCATGGAGTTCCCACTTAAGACAATGTGGACAAACACAGGTTGGGCCACCACAGAAACTGTAGACACACCCAATTGGGGCCACATTTTCTGCCACTTTGAAACCATATGGGGCCCACTTAGCCTTGCTGGCTGGGTAGAAGAGGTTTTTGCTCACACATTTTACACTTTTGTCCATGAACCAAAGTTAATCACTGACTGTCACAGACTCAAGTTGTTGAAGGGTTTGCTGACCTCCATGCAGATCCTAGTTCTTCCTTAGTTAGCAGGCAGTATTTGTCATATTTGCTTCAATTTATTACTATTCAACATTTGGGATTTTAGACCTTTAGCTTGATTTGTTAAACCTAAATGGTTTTTCCATCTTGATTTAGCCCCAAAGTGCTTTACAGTCATAGTTCCATTTATCCATTCACACTCTGACGGTGAACTCTGGCATCAACCATCAATGTGGTTTGGCGGGAACCAAACCTGCAACCCTCCGATCAGGTCACCCCCTGCATCACAGCCACCCCACATGGTAGAAGGGGTGTAGTTTTCATTTTAGAGAGCGGCTAGAGAAGTTTTACGTCTTTATTTCTGAGGTGAACCTCTTGACCTTTACAGAGAATATTACCCATCTTTAAGTTCAGATGTCTAATCAGATCCAGAAGTTTCCATGAACAGATTGTATAACTTTGGCCTGATTTCAGGCTAATTAAAATCTTGGCCCAAAAACCTCCAACTCAGGATGTCCAGGCCCATAAAGTTAAGGTAGGGGTATTCTCTAGGTGCATGTTGTACCTCGTATGACAGAAAGCACCTTCATAAATTCTCTAGTTTTAACCCCGTTAAACACTGAAGTCTTTCGTACCTCCTTTAGTCTTTATTTGAACAGAGTCTGTCTCCTATCAGAGAATTGGCTTGTGTCCCCAAAAACCAGTCAGCTGGTGCTCCTGTGCATCACTGCTTCTGATGAAGGTAGTTAGAGGGGAGACGAGGACGTAGGAAAATGATGAATTTTAACCTGTAAATCTGCATGGAGTGACATCCGCTGACAGAAACTCACTCCTCATGACAGGAAGTTAAATTAACCATTAAACACCGGAGCTCCAGTGTTTATGTTCTTTGATTTACTGTCATTTTTCCACCATTAACATCCCAAAGCCTCCTTTTTGAAGTATAGAAAGTGAATGTAACGTTGTTTAAAGTTGTTCCCCCAAACCTCAACACAATAAGAAAACATGGTAAGACCAGTGAACAGTATCAAATGTGGAGAGATTTGTGGTCCACAACCAGTTTAGCTTTCTTCAACACTGAGAAACTCCTAATGTGTGCTTTACAGGTGAGTTTTTCATCAATTATAAACCCAGGAATTTTTTGTTTTTGTCAATGTTTATGTTTTTACTATTATAATTACCAAATAACATAATTTTTGTCTTATTTAAATTCAGTAAAAGTGTATTTACATCAAACCACATCTTCAGTTTTTCTCCATCTAAACAACTTCTTTAAGTTTCTACAAATCATCCCCATCTCTAAAAAAACATTTGTGTAACCAACAAATAGAACTAATCGTGATATATTGGAAACCTCAAATAAATCATTAATAAACAAGATCAATACTATTGGTCTCCAAACTGACCCCTGAGGGACACCACAAGCAATGTCCATACTTTGGGAACAAGCACTTCCGACCTACACAAACTGTTTGCTGTTGCTTAAATAGCTTCTAATCCAGTCTAACACTATCCCCCTAATGCCAAATCGTTCTAATTTATTTATTAATATGCAGTGGTTAATTCTATCAAATGCTTTTTAAAAGTCCCTCCATGACCTTAGCATTAAACATTTTTAAAGTTAGCATATAATAACCACATTTATACTGTTAAATAAAAAAAAGCAACAAAATCATTTGTTTATTTCATGAAAAGTATCACTTTGATTAACATATCTCAAGCGCTACAGGTTGAAATGAGGTATTACAGTTGAATTTTGTGATCGGTCAAACCATTTAAGCCCCACGTCATTTCAGAAGTCTCACATCATGATCTGCAGCTCCAGTAATGGCTACCAACTCACTGGCCTTGTGGTAGAGTGTCTGCCCCTAGATTGGAAAGTCAGGAGTTCAAATCCTGGCTGAGTCATACCAAAGACTCTAAAAATGGAGGCCAGTGGCTCCTTGCTTGACACTCAGCAATAAGGTATTGGATTGGGGGGTAACCCTTTACTGCCTGAATTTATTTCCAGCTATGAAAAAAAGATTCTCACTTGTGTCGCATATTTTAGACAACAGGCATTAAGGGGTTAAACCACCAAATGGTTCCTGAGCGCAGCTGAGTCTGCAGCTCACCTCTCCCCCTAGAAATAGGTTAAATGCAGAGAGCAAATTTCACACACCTAGATGTGATATATATAGTTCATTATTATGTTAAGAAGTTATGGTTTTAAAGTATTAAAAATGTAGTTTTAGATTGTTCAATAAATATTTATGTGGTTCGTCCTGTGACCTAAGGTGTGTTTTGGATTTTGGCCCCCTGCACGATTGACCTGGCCACCTTTTCTTTCACGCATTTGGACATCATTGTAGTACAGAAACGTTAGTGGTCAGTGATATATCCCACGTCAAAAATGGTTTTATTAGTCTTTGATCCGATCAAAATTCCAAAAGAAAAATCTAGATGATTGTTTGGAAATACCAAAAACTGATGAAAAAAATCCTGTTTAAATGTTTCATGTAAGCCCTGTTTTCCTTCATCAACAGCCTGCGTGCCACATCTCACCTCACACCTCCCCCCTCCCCATCCATCCATCCCATGTTGCTGCACATGGTTCAGAGTCTGAGGCTGCACACAGGTGCAGACGCTCGCTCACATGTTCCGTTGTCTTTTCTGTCTGCATATATGCAGGAGAGCCGTCCTCAGAATTCACCTGAACATGAGCTGAACACAGCAGAGAACCTTAGCTCGCGTCTTTTCTCCTCCAACACATGCAGAAGCCTCTCCCACACGCCTCAATCCACCCCTCTCTCCTGCACGTGTACGGCCATTCTTCCCTCGGGTCCACCTCCTGCAGGCCTGATTGCTCAGGTTTTATTCACAGGCTTGCCCTGACAGCTGCTCTGCAGCGTGCTACTGTTTAGCAACAGCCAGTAGCACTCAGCAGAAGCCCTGGACTGTAGAAACACACCTCTGAAGGTCCGTTTGCCAAGCGTCTCAGGCTGTGGGAGTTTTCTCCCTCAAGGGATGGGGCACATTTGTCTGCACACTCCCCTCAGGGTCCACGTGTCAGACATCAGTGTGAGAAGTCCTCGCCCTCAGAGCCTCAGAAGCTGCTGAGCCGCCGGTCCCCAACAGCACAACAACACTCACATCCCACTGAGCCGTGACTCAGCCTCAGGACTAACACACGCGCATCCTTTTAGCTGCAAAGGAAATCTGTCCTGGACAAAACAGTGTCGTTATGATCTATTCTAAGAAGCAAACTCAACAGCCTAAAAATAAAATGACCAATCATGAGTCTCCTGACTGCGTTCCAGGTGAGCCGCCCACATCCCAGCGACAACGATCTGCTCTTCCTCTTTGTGCTCGGTGGCATCACGCCCTCAGAGCTGCGGATCATCAAGGAGACGGTTCACACAAACAAACCAGGAACGCAGGTGAGTCGGTGCAAAGATGTGTTGTCCCTGTTTGTTCAAAACATCCTGCATACAAAACAGAAAAGACCAAGGAAGAAGCCATGAGGAACTCCGTATGGAAGCAATGAAGTATAAGAGCTTAACTGATACATGTAAAGGGAGGAGCTTCTGTCTCTAAAGCAGGGGTATCAAACTGGCAGCCCAGGAGCCATTTGTGGCCCTGAGGTTGATATTTTGTGACCCCCGCCTAAATATGAGAGTTCAATGTCTACTAAGCGATATCTTCTGCTTCATTGATGATAGCTTTGTACTTGCTTTGTGATGTTTCACCTTGCTTGCTAATTGGATCTGGTCGTCAGAAAAGTCCTTAGCAACAGTTGCTAGCGTCGTTAGCTCCTGTCGTTTCACAGGACACGCAGAAGATTGTTTAGTAATACATAGACATGAGAAAATGATCAATAAAGTATGTATTCATTAGACATAAACAATGGACCAAAGACATAAACAATAGATAAAAGACATAGACAGTGGATCAAACACATAGACGGTGGACTAAAGACAAACAATAGACCAAAGACATAGACAACGGACCAAAGACATAGATAATGGACCAAAGACATAGATAATGGACCAAAGACATAGATAATGGACCGAAGACATGGACAGTAAATGAACCTCGTGCTCTCTTATAGGGTCCAGATAACCCTTTCATTCAGGCATCAGCCCTTCCATGACAAAGGTAGACAAGGTGGACAAGACTTCATGTCTGTCACTGGATACCAGTGAAGATCGACAATCATTGAAAAAAAAAGTTGGGGTCCAAATGACCCCCCTTTTAATGTAAACAAGCCTAGGAGAGCGGCAGAGGTAGACATAGACAGTGGACCAAAGATATAGACAATAGACCAAAGACATAGACTGTGGACACAAAAGCATAATTTTGGCACAAATGGAAACCCATACAGGCCAGACTCAGCCTCTTAGTGGCCCCAAGATAAATTGTGTTTGATCCTCCACTGTCCACATCGTCTGACCCAGCAGCACACGAGCCTTGGTTCAGGTGTGATGGTGGAGGGCCATGTCATGGACACATTGTGGTGCACAAACACAGGTTTGTGTCCGTGCCCCGTCTGTGTGTTTGGGTGGTCTAAGCGCCTCTTGCTTATGCAGTCCACGCACTCAGACTAAACACGCAGACGAGGCGGCTTTCTCTGCTTGGGAGGAGTGCGAGGAAGACCCAGAGGGACATCAGACCCAGTCGTGTGGGCTCAACCTAATAAAAGGCTTAGGGAACCCGGCCAGAGCCAATGAAAGGGTCGGCAACCATCAAAGTCTTGCTTGTGTAATCAGAGGGGCTAAATTTAAGACGAGCTCACACAATAAGCTGCAGGCCCACACACACACTCTAACCCCTCAGAGTCCATGTGTGCAGCAGGACCCGGTCCTGCAGCCCAGATGCTGGGACCAGTCTGATGCTGGGTCTCAGTCCTGGACCGAACGGTTCTACCGGGAAAAAGCGTTTAAGGCATCGCACTGTCAATGAGGCTAATCTAGTGGCTGCAAGAAGCTGTTTCAGTACAAAGCAGTAACTTTAGGTTGATTCATACTAATTCATAAACTGAAACATACAGTCCACTTGCACCAACGTCTGTTATTTGAATCATAATTTCATTCCTCTGGTGATCCACAGATCTGCTTTCACTGATGTGTTCAGTTTAGTTTTCCTTGAAAAGAAATCTCATCCATTTAGAATTATTGTTTAAAAAACATTTTTTAAGTGAACAAATGACTCGTATTCTTTTGCTATTTTTCCCTTCAACTTCTTTGCAGGTTTTAGATTTATGATACTAGTATCAGAGTACACTTCCGTCACAATCACAGATAGGTTCTTATTTTAAATAATTACCTCATCTTTGGGTAATAAGAAGAGAAAACGAGGAGCTTTTGTCAGAATTCCGACTCCAATGAAAATGGTGTTTTTAGAGTTGTCAGCATGTTCTTGTACCATTTCTCTCATGATGGAGGACATTTAAGCTTAAAACTAGTGCTGGGGAGATCAATCCAAAATATTGATAGTGTCGATCTCAAGTTGGTATCGGATCGATTTCAGCCCACAGACATTGATGTTTCCACTAAACATTTCTGTATCAGCAAAAAAAGATCCAGCTGAGTCGCTTTTGCCAGATGTGAGAAGTCAGCAGCAGATCTCATAGTGCATGCATGCAGGCAGCATGTACTGTTCACTTTATTTCCACTCCATTTAAATGCTGAGTCGTTTTTTCCAAGTTACTTTTGACCTTTTTTATTGTTCTATTTAAAACCTAAGAAGTTACAAATTATGTATATTTGTGTGAATGCTTAGTAAGCATTACTGCTTGTATTTTTGGTATTCATAAACTTCTTTATAGTTTTTGAAATATTGAGCAAAATATTCTCCATAGAAAATGAATAAGAAATTCTTCCAATTTCAAAATTTTAAGTAGCTTAGCAACAAACCTGTAACCCTTCCGTTCTCCTTAGCTTGTTTACATTAAAAGTGGGGTCATCTGGACACCACAGGACAGTGCGCTGAACTTTTTTTTTTCACTGATTTTTGAGTTTCACTAATGTCCATGGCAGACATAAAATCCTGTCCCCCTTCGTCCACATTTGTCATGGAAAAAATCGCATAACAATATGTGGTTGGAGCCATCTGGACCCCAAGGAGAGCGGAAGGGTTAAATAGAGGGTTTTTAGGCTAATTCAGTGTTTGGCTTCTATTTTAGCAACATGCTAACATTTTTTGGATAATTTGTTATCTCCTGAGGTTTTTATATGATAATTTAGATTTTAGCTAATATTTTAGCAACAGGGTAATGTTTTCGGCTAATTTAGTTTACTGAGGAGTTTGAGGCTATTTGGGAGTTTAGCTAGTATTCAAGAAACAAGCTAGCTTTTTTTTGGCTAATTTTGCATCTACTTAGAATTTTTGGCTAATTTGGAGTTATATTTTATCAAATTGGTATGTAACAGAGATTTTTAAGCAATTTTACAACAGAATTTTCTGAAATTTAGGCCAACTTTATTTCTCATTTATAGTTCTTTAACAAAATTTCCAGTCTTTTAGCAAATTTAGCATTTTGCAAACAGCTTTTGCTTTTTTAGCACCGGTACATCCCTTCAGCAATTTGATTAATCTCAGCAGATAATGCAACATTTCTTGTTCTACCAGTTTTTTTTTTTTTTTAAGCATTTTGATTTTTGTTATTTTTCCATCATCGTTACTTGTTTCTTTTAGGCTGTTTTTCATTCACTTCTTTACTTTTTATTTAATTTCAAAATGTTTTAATTTTAATAAACTATTTTCCATTTAATTAAACATATTGTCCTAATCCTATTTTTATGTTTATCAAATAATTTTATTTTTAAAAAAGGGAAAATTTCTAAAAAGAACATTCACAGAGATTAAAACAATTGAGATTTTGAGGTTCATGTCACATTCACCGTATTTACAAAAATATTGATATTGGTATTAATATTGACAGGAATCGGATCAATACTCAAATGCTCAGTATTGCTCAGCCCTTCTTAAAACTGGATTTGTGAATACTTTTTTAAATTCAAGTGGTTGGTAGGGAGGGTCATCCGCTCCGCATAGATCCATGTTTCCTCGTCAGACCTGGAATCTGGATCCAAACTATAGAGCTGGATATATATATATATATATATATATATATATATATATATATTTTAATTAAATTCTTCTAACTAGTGTTTTTAATGTAATTGTTTTGTAAGCGTCTTTGAGTGTCTTTTTAAAAGTGCTATATAAATAAAATGTATTATTATTATTATTATATCTCTGATATTGCTTGAGGTTGAAGGGCTGTAAGCTAGCAGGGGAGACTGTAAACAGAGAGTTCTCAGCAATAGGGAGGGGCTGAATTGCTCTGAGCCAGCAGTCCCGCCCACAACTCAGAGGTGAATTTCTAATGAACTCCTGCTGCTCTGCAGAATATGTTCTGTAAAATGACACTGTTGTTTTTTTTTTTAATTTGGGGGTAAAAACAGCATCAGTATAATTAGAAGACCACTTTTGTCTGAATAAACATCCATTTTGCCCTCCCCCAGGTGCTGCTTCTCTCCACTCGACTGCTGCGACCGACAGATATCGCTGAGCTGCTCTTCGCCACTCCACGGCTGGTGCCGGATATCGGCGTCTAGAAGGAGGCGCGAGCGTGTGGACGTCTCTGCACCATCAGGTGATGGTGGAGACCAAGAAATCGACATTCCTCCTCTGTATCTGTATGTGCGTCTGACCTGCAGGCTTGAATGTTAGGGAGAAAAACAATAAAGCTGTTTTCACGCACGAGGCTCAGCTGTGAGCCGCCTTTTCAACACAAGTGTGAACTCATTACTAGTGGGGGTGTGAAGAGCAGAGCGCACGCTCCTGAAAGGATACACACCCTCTGCTAGCAGCAGCATCACCTCACCACGTTCTGCGGTGACGCAGAGGAGCAGAAGGATCTGCTGAGGCTAGAACTGAACCGCCGCCACCACGCTCCTGGAAGGAACGCAGTCGAGACTCTCGCCTCCACACCAACTCTGGACACCCAGGGGTTTTTTTTTAAGGAGACATCTTTTAAAATGACAAAACTTGATTAGAGCTTTTCGTGAAGAGGCCAAGCGCTGCAGCGTCCGGCCTGATTCGATCGTAGATCTGAAGAGCAGCTCTGCATTTATCGCTCGTCTTTGTGCTTTCATAAGAGCTGCTTTATTCTCGGGTCACACAGCCCGTGTGCGTCATCACTTTACAGTCTCACGCTGCCAAGGACATCAGTGACTCCAGAGTTTTCAAATGCAAAGTCAGTCGACTTACTGATGAGTAACCACCGACAGTATAAGAGCACCGCACCGAGTGAGTGTGACGCCAATTCAGCTGCCTTTTGTCTTGATACAGACGCCATATTGGAGTCAGATGATGTAACTATGCAGTGATTGGTCCTACATTCTTCAGACGCTGCAGGCAGAACATAGCTTTGAGGAATCTGGTCAGTTTATATCTTGAATAATTGATACTACAGAAAAAACAAGTTAAAATTAGAGGAAGAATGAGTATTCTGATGGAGAATTAGGGATGTAATGATTCGGTCAAGCCACGATTCAATTCAGTTTTAAAGTCACGATGTGCTGTCCGAATCCACTAAAAACTAGCATGCATCGATGCTCACTAGATCAGCAAACCCGAACACATTGCAGTCAAACAATTATAAACATTTTCACATTTGCACCATCAGAACACAGTGGAGTCATAAATAAACGTTGAAATATTTGCATTTGATTCTGACTTTGTGAAATCGGTGATCGCATAAGAGCCAAAAGAAAATAAAGATTTGCTTTGAAACATTTATTGTGCACCAAACTGTACCAAATAAATAACAATAGGCCCTTTGGACTTTTACATGTTCATAAAGTGCAGTGGTGGTCATGACCAGCTCATGCAGGGATGATTCTGAAAGCTGCAAAAACAAACATGATATTTACACACAGCAGATGTGGATGAAGATGCTGGTCCAAGTCCAACGAGCTGCCACACGCCTGCAGAACCGCCGTGTCCTCGTGCCAGGAGAGCGCCGCTGACACCCAGTGTGGCTCCGTCAGCCGGGTTCCTGTGCCTCCAGCTGCTTCTCCTGAGCTGGAGTTGAACCTCCTCAGCGTGTCTGTACATCTGACATGATGGGCTCCCGCCCGTCTCCTTCCTGCTGACTGTTCACGCCACGTCTGCTTTCTCCGCTCCAGTGGAGACCCAGGAATCTCAACTCTGACCGCTCCGGATCACGCTCCGGCTTCCCTCACACCGAGGTGACGGTCCGGACTTTGGCCGACAGCGCCTGCTTGAAGCGCCTCTTCAGGTCCTGCATGTTGGGGGATTTGGGGCGGGGGATGAGCGGCGAGCGTCTCTTCTCCGGGGCGGCGCTGGCGGAGGTGTGCGGCGTGCTGGACGGTGGGGGGGGCTGCTTGGCCAGCTGGCAGCACAGCCTGTGGAAAGCTCCGTGCACTTGGTTGTAGTCCTCGCTGGCGGACACCTCGTAGAAGGAGCAGCCCAGCGCCCCCGCCAGCAGGGGGCCCTGCTGGGCGTCCACGCGCCTCAGGTGCAGCAGGTCGGCTTTGTTTGCCAGCAGGATGACGGGGGGAACGCCGGCGCCTCCTGCACGGACCACCAGCTGGTGCAGCTGGCTGATCAGGTCGAAGCTGCGGCGGTCCGTCACCGAGTACACCAGCACCACGGCATCCGCCCACTGGATGGAGCAGGTCACATGGTCAGGCAGCTTGACCCCGTTATCCGTCATCTGAGGAGCAAAGACAGAATCAGTTCAGGCTTTCTGCACCTGAACTCCGGTGGGGTCTGGAATGCCGTCTGAGGCGGGCGGGGATGCGAGTCCGGAATCCACACATCCTTTTCCCGGCCCCAGACGGCCATTAACCCAAATGAGAGGTTATTAACCGGATCGAATGAAGGGAATCCTTCAGGAAAATGACATCCCCAATTAGAGGAGCTTTGGAAGGGTCCATTTAGGGAAGCTGAGGGGGGTGGGCTGACCCACAAATGGGTGACAAAATATCGATATTATAAAATATTTAGTCCTGTGACTGATTCTTGATGGGTTCTCTCCAAATATTGATCTTTTATCATCGTCTATAGAAGTTGTAAAACATCATCCTCTGGTGAGACGTTCCCCTGGAGGTAAATAGGGGGCGCACGTTGCACCAATGTGTCTGGCAGCTACTTGAATTATTTAACTTTTGTTCTGTTCTTTACAACAACTTTGTACTAAGTAGTGTCACTGATGTTCATGTTTACCATTTCTAATACAGAATCTTACAGATAATTCCAATTCAGTTGGTGTCAATGCTTGTTAAAGACAGTATTACTGATTGAACTAAAGCATATCTCACGTTCAAGGCCCGGGGGCCGGACCGGCCCTCCAGGTAATTTTATCCAGCCCACCAGAACATTTTACTTTGTTGTTATTAATGGCCTGATGTTATCTTGCGCTCATTTCTACTTTGTCTTATTTTAACGAAGTGTTTTATGGAGAGTAACATAGTTATTTGATGTTTTAAGTTGATTTATTCTGGAATAATATTCCTGCCTGTTTTTATTCATAATTATGTTAAAACGTTAGTTTTAAAATTGGCTTTCTGCTAGCTTTTTGAAGTATTTTGGCATTCATGAAGATTTTTTTTTTTGGCTGTTTTGGAGTTTAATATTTCAGCTACATGCTAATTTAGGTTTGGTTTTCTTTTGGGTTTTCTTAAGCTTTTTTTAGGCTTTTAGATCATAAAAAGTTTAGCTATTTTTTTCAGCTACATGCTACCTGTTTTGGCTAACCTACATTTTTATTTTTAACTTTTTTTTCCAGACATTTTAGCATTCAGCTTCTGCGTTTTCAGCATTTAATTTCAGCATCTTCATTCATCAGCACTAGCATCTTCAGCAGCATAATTCAAACTGGTATTATCACAGGTAACGCTATACATTTAGTTCATAAATATGTTAAAAGGTTAGCTTTAAAGTTCTAAAAATGAAGTTTTAGAATGTTCATCCTGTGGTTAACCTATGACCCATTTTATTTGTCACATAACATAACACACAAGGTGTTTATATTGATTGTGTTCAAGCTAAAAAAAAATAAAAATAAACAGGGATAAAGTTTCCCAATCATCGTAGTATCGCGATATCATCGTATCGTACTCTGACAGGAGCAGCCCTCACCTCTCCTCCAGGAGTGTCCTGGACCTGAATGGTGACTTGTTCTCCGTCCACCTGAACTTCTCTGGAGTACAGATTACCTACACGCATGCGCACAAGAAAAAAAAGACCCCGTTAGCAAACGACATGCATAAATATAATGGGGCTTTTAAGATTCTTTGCTCGTAAACTCACCAGCGTTTCTCTCGTAGTCTCCAATGAAGCGCCTCGTTAGGAACCTCACCACCAGCGCTGCACAAACACCACACTAGTTAGTCATCATTTTAAGTTAGTTTTGGACAGACTTTTTCTTTTTCCCGGTGTTCTTCTCACCTGTCTTCCCCACTCCGCTCCCCCCTATAACCGCGATCTTGATGACCCGGTGCAGCGGCTGGTTCTCCGGCGCGGTGAACTCCGCGATGGTCGTCATGTTCTGGATCAGTCTCATCGTCTTTCTCTCCTCCTCGCTGCAGAAAGAAATCCCGGGAAACTTCTGTTTCTTGAAGCGGCGGGAGCGCGGGAATCACAGGCACGGCTCCGACTGAGCTCCGGGAGCCGCGCGAGCCGCTTTTAAGGCGCTCGCGCGCTGCTCGCAGTTGATTGGATGGTGGGATCCCCCGTCGGCTCGTGCGCCCCCTGCGCCCCGCCCACACGTGGACATAGCCGTTAATGCTGTGAAGGAAATGCAGGTGGGAGGAGAAGCTGCCCGGACATAACACACGGGATGATGTTTGTTTGTTTGTTTGTTTGTTTGTTTGATTGTTGTTCGTAAACGGGGCTCCTCACTAGACAGAGAAATGACTTTATCGATGCAGGCTGCCTGCATTGTTTTGGGTTCAGGTGTTTCCTCCTCATCTTTGGAGGATCTGTTCAGACATGTCTCCTTTGTGGTCAGAGTGGATCCTCCTCCTCCCACAACACATTATTCCCTCCTCTGCAGGATTAATGATATACAAAAGTCAAGGCCCGGGGGCCGGATCCGGCCCTCAGAATTATTCTATCCGGACCTCCAGATCATTTCATTTTGTTGTTATTAATGGCCCGATGTTATATTGTGTTTATTTGTAACTTGTATAATTTTGACAAAATATATTTTTATGGAGAGTAAAATATTAAAAGTTATTTAAGATTTAACTTGATTTATTCTGGAATAATATTCCTGTCGTTTTTTTATTCGTAGTTATGTCTAAAAATTACAGTTTTAAACTTTTAAAAATGTAGTTTTAGAGTATCCAATAAATGTTTTTACTCTTCAGCCCGCGACCTAAAACTGTGTCTTGGATTTACCCCCTATGTGATTGAGTGGACATCCCTGCTTGTATTTCAAAGGAATATTCCCAACATTTCTTCAAGTTTAATTATTATTTTTAACTATAATCTATATCTAAACTAAAAATGTAAAGATTAGTTGATTAATTGATTTATATTCCTTTGTTCCAACCAGATTGATCAGTCTGAGGCAAGTTACTAAATTAAATAAAATCATTTCAAAGTTAAAATACCATTTGTATTGAGATATGACAGATTTATTTAACCATGGTGTTAAAAACAACACACGTGATGCAGCGAGAACTGATCAACCATCATTCCAGTCCAGTGTGTTGAAAAGAGGGGGTGGGATTGCTCTGCACCTACGATCACACCCTCGAAGGGGAGAAGTTCTAAAGAACTCCTGCTGCTCTGCAGAGAACGACCCAGCTACGATTATATTGGGGAAAAGCTGCATAAGATGATGAGAGTGGGAGTTCACTGAAACAATAAAGCATCCTAGATCCCAGCTAGCAAGGCTAAGTGGACCCCAGATGGTTTCAAAGTGGGCAGAAAATGTGCCCCAATGGGTTTGTTTGCAGTTTCCGTGTCTGCCCCAACTGTGTTTGCCCACATTGGCTTAAGTGGGCACTCAGTGGGTTAGCTAGCTTGGTACAGTGGAGTTTGCTAGCTCAATACAGCATAGCTTGCTAGCTTGCCACAGTAGAACTCGATAGCTTGCTACAGAGGAGCTTGCTAGCTCAACAGAGCAGAGCTCGCTAGCTTGATACAACTGAGCTCACTAGCTTTCTACAATGGAACTCGCTAGCTCAATACCACAGAGTTCGCTAGCTCAATACACCTGAGCTTATTAGCTCAATACACCTGAGCTCGCTAGCTTAAATTACCACAGCTCGCTAGCTCGATACAGCAGAGCTTTCTACAATGGAGTGAGCTAGCTCAATACACCAGAAACTGCTAGCTCGCTAAGGCAGAGTTTGCTAGCTTGCTACAGTGGAGCTCGCTAGCTCAATACACCAGAGCTTGATGCACTGGAGCTTGTTGGAGCGCTACAGCGGAGCTTGCTGGCTTGATAAATCGGAGCTCGCTAGCTGGATACACTGACGGTTGCTAGCTTGTTATGATAAAGCTCTCTGGCTTGCTGCAGTGGAGCTTGTTAGCTCAATACAGCAGAGTTGCTACCGCAGAGCGCGCTAGCGTGTGACAGTTTAGCCCGCCAGCTCGAAACAGTAGAACTCGCTAGCTCAATACAGTGGAGCTCGGTACAGCAGAGCTGGTTAGCTATCTACAGTGGAGCACGCTAGCTTAATACATCAAAGCCTGCTACAGTGGAGCTTGCTAGCATGCTCCGTGTCCACTGGAAGGCTGGCTAGCATTGCGAGCCAACCCGTTGAGTGCCCACTTAAGCCGATGTGGACAAACCCATTGGGAGCCAAATTTCTGCCCACTTTTAAACCAAATGGGGCCCACTTAGCCTTGCTGGTTGGGTTGTATCCAACATAAATCACTCATCTTCCTTTCTTGTTTATATTTTTCAACAATGGGTTAATATAACCATTTTTTTCAGTCTCTACCAAATCGAAACACACCTTTGCTGACAGGTCAGCCTCTGCTCTAATATTTTTGTCCCACATTGTTACATTACACACAGCACCGCCTTCATTTGTGCACATGTTCTGAGGTATGCTGGCATCCACCTCCCCTGTGATTATGGTCTGGTATGTATTTTGATAAGGGTGCTGATGACAGGCCGCGGTGCTGACACATGGAGTCAGGGCCTCGCCTTCGGGAGGATGCTCACCACATCACAGCGAGCTCCTCCCCCCACGCCGGCGTGTTTTTTCCTGCTTTTAGAAAGCGAAAACAACATTTCCTGACTTCACCATGGCAACTTGACCGGGGCTCGCCCACATCGCCGCTCACTCTTGTCGTGGTTCTGCATGAAAGGCCTCCTCCTCCACCCGTACCAGGCGGCTCTGCTAACGATGACTGGTGGGAGGGACACCTGAGGCGTCACCGGTGACGCTTAAACACAAAATCTTTAGCTTATTTAACTTAACTTTTAACACGATCAGAATCTACTGGAATGATCTTTTTGACGGTTGAAAAATGACAGTAAATGAAAGAACATAAACGCTGGAGCTCAGTTGTTGAAGGGTTAAAGGGTCGGCTGTTTATTATCCAGCTTCCCTGGATGCTCACACCTTCCTGCAGACAGCAGGTGACGCTTTGTTTAAAGGTCGGCCTGCGTTACTCACACACAAGTGACAATAGAAGGTAAAGCGTGAGGGCTAATCCTTTACCCGGTTGGGGCAATTCGCTGCAAGCAGAGGAATGTGGACCTAATTGAGGCGAGGGGTGGGGGGCGCGAGGATGTCCTTTTTGACACAAGGCTTACTTCCCGAGGATCTGGTGTGGAGCAGCCTCATCTGCCCCGAGGCGCAGGACACAGAAGAGGGTCATTCAGGATATCAGAGGCAGTTTGAGACTTCCCTGAGGGCAAACGTTGCTTGATAGATGCTTATCGTTGCCTTTAATCATAATATGCAGAGGTGATCGTTAGGATTGCATTATTCAGCACTGGGCCTTGTTGTCAGAACTTGATGGATCACTTGAAAGCTGCAAGAAACACTTTGCAAACCACTCAAACAGCACTTGTGCATGTTTTTAACCCTACACGACAACAGGAGTAACGCTGATCCATTCACACGTCTTATCAAGCTCTTCTCTGACTTGTTTATACATGCTTTGCATTTCCACAAGCTGCTGAAAATTGTGTTGGAATGCCGCACAAAAGAAGAAGGCTTGTTTTTTTTTTTTTCTCTCTCATTGAAATTGAAACCTGACAACAGAATTTGCATGTGGTGCTGGTTGTGTGCTCTACATCAGTGAGTTTGAATGACAAAAGTCCTTGTCAAGCTCACATTCCTCCTCTACCATGAGCAGGAATGCCAGCTGTAAGAGAATCCAACCATTCAGACCTCTCAAGAAAAATATTTCTGTCTTTGTTCTCCATCTCTTTCATTGTGCCAAACTGATTATTCCTAAGGATTGAAACTTACATATTTAAAGTCCCCTATGACATTTATTTTAGAAAATGTTCCCAGTGGTATTTTAATCATAATGAAGCTTTTAACCAAAATTCCACAACCTAAATTCATGTTGATCTGAAGCCTCTCTTTCTAAAATCTCCTTTGAGGGGGCGTGGCTTTTAGAGATTCCCCCCGTCTGATTATGATAGCTCTTTGTCTTCACCGCTGCTCCATAAAAACCTCCATCAATCTGGGTAATGTCCAGCCGTCTGGTTCTGATCCGGATGTCAGCTCAGATCTTCATGGACAGAACTTCCTCCAAAATCCTGATTCTTTCTCCTTCCAGTTCACCAAAGACTCTTTGATGTTTCTTGACGTTGCTGTGATCAATCCATTCAATCCATTGGTTTCTCAGAGCAGAAAATAATGAAAGCTAACATCCAAATGCTCTTTCATTCATTTACAATTCTTTCCAACTGCGGTCAAATGAGCCGCCGTTCACATTTCTGTGGTCACATCAAGAAGCTCCGTGGAGTCTGGTGGAGATTTTCCAGTGTTCTCAGGACTGCTACCGTAAGTATTGGATGAAACTCACACCAAAAATCCAGTGACGGCTGATTGGACCACAGAAATGTGAACGGCGGCTCATTTGACTGCAGTCAATGTGAAGATAGCATCTTCTCTTCTCCAGAACCTGAACTAGACACGCTAGCCGGACCAGATGAGGGTTTAGTGCATGTGCAGCAGAAAGGAGATGATTGATGAAAAACAGAGTCTGTCCAAGACTGTTTGATTGATTTAAAAGGAGAAACACTCAGAAATGGAAAAACTAAATTATTTCTTATTACATTAGTTCTCTTTTTGAAGAAAAATACCACAAATACATGTTAAAAACTTTTATGGGAGGTGGACTATAAACATGTTTAAAGTGCATGAGGCAGACAATGCATCAGGTGCTGCAGTAATAACAGGATAAAGGTGTTTTGGTCTGGTGTTCATGTGACTGCAGACATGTATATTTAAGGTAAGACTTTAAACTCTGGGATTATCCTGGTTTTGCCGATTAAGGAGTCTTAACTTTCCGCAAAAGCTGTGATTAAGCAAAAAGCAAAACATACATTCTGATGTTAAGTAGATTCAGAGGAAGTTTAGAATTTACTTTTGATAAAGGAAAAGGAGAGTTGGAAGTCATTTTAAAGCTTTTGATTTTTAAAAAAATAACAGTTGAAGAGTATACTGAAGATGAATAAAAGCTCCAGAGTCGCACAGTCAAAGTGAGGCAGAGATTTACAGTCTCTGTTTAAATTTGAGTTTCCCCCTGGTCTCCGTCTGCACGTCCGGCCTGGTTTACGGCCCTCGGAGCTGATCGGAGGCTCAGCCAAATCCAGACTGTGGCTTCTGTGGGGGCTTGATGAACATGAACAGCCTCCTGTAGGGCTGCAACTCTGAGTTTCTCAAGTTTACTAAATCAGCTCCTCTATTCTTTATTCCCTGCTATGATGCTTCAGATGTAAAATGGATGTTTTATTACTCATGCAGGAGAAAAGTGTGTGTTTGTTTGCTGCAGCAGGACACTTGCAGACATGTGCAGCTGCAGGTAACAGGAGAGGGCACGTGTCACCTGCTTCAGGTCTCATGAAGGTTAACGTGTAAATGTTAAAACCAGCTCCTAAATATTCATCCTGGTCATGTTTTCAGTCACACATACTGTCAAACATCTGTCAGGGTCCCCATCCTCCCATCATTCCCTGCTTCAAAAGCCCTGAAAGGGCCTGCTTGTTGTGACGCTGCATCTCTTGGAGCTCCGTGGAGTCTGCAGAGTTTAGCTTAGTGCAGGGTCCCCAAACTTAACCACAAAACTGTTTTCTTCTCTGCTGGGGGGCCGGGGTCAGATTGTAGGCTAACAGAAGAAGTGTAACAAGTACAGACTAAACATAAAGATTTGTGGCTTTACAGAAAACCACACATGGGCAAATTTTAAATAATTCATGTCTGTAATTTTCACAGAAAAAAAATAAAACTTAAAAAAAAAACTATATATATAGCATTACCTGTGATAGATTAATAGTTAAAGATGCTTAAATTGATAGCAAAAAACGCTGAAGCTGATTGCTAGGTAAAATATTAGCAAAGTGCAAAATTAACCAAAAAAACAAAAAAATAAAATAAAATAAATACAATTAGCCTAAACAGCTAGTATGTATGTAGCTGAAATACTAGCTAAACTTCAAAATAGCCTAAAAAAACTTAAAAAAAAGACTAGATTAGCCAAAACAGCTACATAGCTGAAACTTTAGCTAAATGCCAAATTAGCTAAAGAAAGCTGGAAAAATGTATTATTTAAACAAAGCAACTAGCATGAAGCTAAAATATTAGATAAATAATTTAGCCATAACAGCTAGTGTAAAGCCAAAATGACCTAAATTCCAAAATACCGGTACCTTGAAAAATTAAATTAAACCAAAAAAAGCCAAAACAGCTACCATGTAGCTGAAATAATAGATAAACTCCAAATTAGCTTGAAAAAAAATGGTAAAATGTCTAAATTAGCCATAACAGCTAGCGTAACGCTGAAATATTACAACTCCAAAATTGCCTGAAAAACAGAAAAAGCTAAAATCAGCCAAAACAACTACCATGTAGCTGAAATATAAGCTAAATGCCAAATTAGCCTGGAAAAAAAAAATGGAAAACTGTCTTATTTAGCCAAAACAGTTTGGGGGGCTGGGCCAAATGTGGAGGAGGGCCAGATCTGGCCCAGGGGCCATAGTATGGGGACCCTTGGGTTAGAGTTAAACCTCTGCCTTCTGCATGGAGAATGGACTTCAGTGGTGGATTAGCCGAGTGGAGGAACAAATGTGAGGGTGCAGGTGTGCACTATAATGAAAACCCTGACAGACACGAGGGCAGAACTTTATTTGTTGTTGTGTGTTGACACAAAGACATCAAAATTTTACCGTCCAACATATGAAGCAATCATTGCTGCGTCCCTGAATGTGCGGCATCAGCTAAATGTAATGTCTTATTTAGTTTCTATAATTTCCTTTAAGATGGTAACAGAAGAAATGGGTCATTCATATTTGGCGAGATCGCTTTTCTTTTCTTCTTATTCCTGAGGAGGGAATGGGTCCCGGTGTTAAACCCTTTAACCCTGGAGCTCCAGAGTTAACATTCTTTCAACAAAAACAACTCTTCAACCATTTAGTGTAATTCCAGCCGATTCTGAAGACTGACTGTATGTGAAAACTGGACTGAGCGGCTGTCACGTCATCCATAGAGGTTAGGTGTGTTTGAGGTCACTCTCGCCTCATCTGGGTCGTCGGCGAGAGCAGGCACCTGCAGGCGGGGAAAGACGCCTGAGATGAAGGCGAACGCTGAGCTGCGACGAGACTGAACGAAAACAGGAAGTTGAAGTTATCCTAACATTCGGTCGAATATTTATATGCCTCTCCCCTTAGTAGGATTTTAACGAGAAAGTTGGTTCCATTTCATTCGCAGGTCTTCTTACGCCGGTGTTTCAAATGCATCCCATTGTTTCAGGTACATTCTGTGGGTTAAGTCCAGTGAGTTTTCTTTTTCAATAACCAATTCAGAGTAAAATACACCAGGATTGTCACCCCTTTCTCCGCTCACGCCTCAACCCAACCCGTGCAGATCTCTGTTGACTATACTCACATAAATGACCACGTTAAATCAACATGTTAGAATTTTCAAAATATATAACCAATTTTCACGAATAAATCACTCTGCCAACAAAAAGCGTTTCATCTATAGACTGCAGACTTTTCACGAGGACTGTCACTCTGTCTCTGTTCCATAAAAAGCGTGTTCATCAGTTAAGTGTGAGATGACATCTCTATCCAGAATTTTCCTGATTGATCCATAATAAACACCTGCTCTGGATGATAATCAATCAATCAATCGATCAACTTTATTTCTATAGCACTTTTCATATATAGAATAACACAAAGTGCTTTACACATAAATAAAACATCTTAAAACAAACGCAATAATAAAAACAAATGCAAAATACAATAAAGACACATAATTCCCCCCTTCACCCAGATCCACAGGTATACCCCCAATCCCCTCACCCCCCTAATTCCCCCCCACACACACACCCCCAATGACTAAGTACAAGACTAAGTACAGTCTGAGCACAGAAGTTAGATGTTGGAGACACTAATGTAGTTGGAGCCTCTTCCTCTGGAGACAACTGCATAACCAGCATGCCGCAGCGTCACAGGCGGGGACCCAGCCTCACCACAGCTAGGTAGCGATGCAGGTCCCCACCTAGAGCCGCAGCAGCTGGACAGCAGTAACCAGAGGGAGAGGAACCAGCTGAATTATCCTCTATGATTATCAGGATTTGTCTGAGCCGCTTCTGAGTCAGCTGATTCCATTTCTCCATGCAGGCTCCCTGTGTGAGTGTGTGTGGTTGTGTTCTCCTCTCCAGTAAAACTCCCAAATTTCATGCAGCACCTTTAGAAGCAACATTTTCATTCAAGCATGTTGAGTTGTTGGAGTTTTTGTGATGAACCGGAGGAGTCACTGGATTGAAAAAACCCAGATCTATGGCTACAGAGCGGGGGAGGTGGTTCTGGGTGTAAAAAAAAAATCAACGAGAAAGAATCAGAGAGCAGACAACTCAAGATGGAAAATGTCAAATTAATAGTAGAAGCTGTAAATAACCACAGCTGAGCAGAAGCGTCTGTCGACCATGGTGGAAAAACACAAACATCTGGTGTGAACTGGAGGTGAAGCGGATTCCGCCAGCTCTCCGCGTTTCTGCACGCGGTGTGAACCCGGGGTAAGGATAATTCCTGAGGAGATACATGTCTGTTATCTTAAATTAATGATCATGTTGATCGTCACTTACAAAAGACAGAAATATTAATTTAATTATTAATTCTTTAATCTTGCTATTTATATATGTTTAAATCATTTTTCACAGAAACAAGACAGTTTGATGAGACTCCACAGTTTCCCCCCTAAACTGCTGTCATTGACGATGAGACCGTTCACACTGTGACACACACTCACAAACAGGTCTGACTGGTCTGGACTGAAGCTCAGACCACAAACACATGTGCATATGTTGACACACGCACAGACGTGGATGATGTGGCTTTGCCTCATTATCAGGCATGCAGTGGTTTGTTCATCAGATACTTTTGAAATCCCTCTGAGCAGATGTTCCTGTTGTGTGTGCTGATGTCAACAACTATAGCTGGAGTTTGACAGAGGCTCCTCTACGTCAGGTGTTTCAAAAGGAACCTGGAGATACTCAAGGACGGCTCAAAAGCTGACAGGCTTTACAGATAAAACAACAACAATAGAGCTCTAAGACTCATCTTTTACTTAGAAATGAAGCAACAAACAAAACAACAAATACTTGAAGTCCCACTCTGATCATCTTGTGATCTAGAAGTGTTTTTGTTGTGGGTTTACTAATTGTGTGAAAGCTATTAAGTAACCATTCACACTGCAGTGATTCTCCTTTTAGCAACATGCTAATGTTTTTAGCTAAATTTTCATCAACTGAGGTATTTTACATGATAATTCAGAGTTTAGCTTCTATTTTAGCAACAGGCTAACGTTTTTGACTAATTTAGCTTACTGAGAAATTTTAGGCTAGTTTAGCAATTATTTAAGCAACAAGCTAGCTTTTTTTTGGCTAATTTTGAGTCTACTAGGGTTATTTGAGTTAATTTGGAGATTAGCAACATCCTAACAATTTTGGCTATTTTTTTTTTTTTATCAACTGAGGTTTTTATAGGCTAATTTGGAGTTTAGCTTATATTTAAGTAATACACTAAATGTTTGCAAAATTGGCATGTTTTAGGGATTTTTAAGCAATTTTACCACATATTTTTCATAGTTCTTTAACAAAAATGTCCAGTCTTTTAGCAAATATAACAGTATGCAAACAGCTTTTGCATTTTCAGCAAATCCATTCAGAAATTAAAGTAAATTGGAGGGGAGTGACGAGCAGCAATGGAGTAGGCAGCACGAAAGACAGGCTCCGGCGAAAATAGTTTTAAATTGGTATTTTAAGGCAATTTTTTTAACAAAAACTGTAAAACCCCCATCAGGGCCTGTATAATTATTTCGCTACATTTCATATTTGTGAGCTAAATCCCGTTCAATGGCAAATAATTTGCGAAAATTCAAGTTCACCGGATCAGCTCCGTCGGCGGGCCCGAGAGAACCCGGTTCTCGTAGCCCACCCTCCGCAGCACAAACTGAATCCTCGGATATGAAAGCCGAAATTCTTTCCTCTCTGAAGGCGGACATAACTGCAATGTTCCGACAGGAGCTGAAGACTGCGCTTTCGGACGACTTCGAGGCCATTAAAACCGAGTTACAGGCGCTAAAGACGGAGCTAGCTACCAACACGGCTACAATGCGCTCCGAGGTGGAGACGATGAAGACAACAATGGCGGACATGGAGCAAGCGCTTTCCTCCCAGTCGGACGAGGTGACCTCTCTCCAAAACAGAGTGGGGAAATTGGAATCAGAAGTGAACGGTCTGCGGGAGAAATGCCTCGACACGGAGGGGCGAATGAGACGTTCCAACATCCGCATCATTAACATCCCCGAGTCCGCGGGTTCCAGCTCACCTACAGCAGTCTCCAAACTCCTGCGGGAGGTCCTACAGGTGGATAAGGACATCCTCATCGACCGTTCTCACCGAGGAGGACCCGCGAAGAACCAGACCGGCAGACCGCGGGTCATTGTAGCCCAGCTCCACTACCATCAGGACTGCATGGAAGTCCTCCGACGCGCCCGGGAGTCCGGCCCGCTGCGCTGGAAGGGCGCCGACATCTCCATCTTCCCCGATTACCCTCCAAGCGTGGCGCAGGCGAGAGCCGCCTTCGGCGAGGTGCGGCGGCTCCTCCGCGGCCGGGAGGGAGTGAAATACGGGCTCATGTATCCGGCGCGGCTCCGGATCACGCATAACGGGAAAGAAAAATGGTTCCAAAACGCGGAGGAGGCGACGGCTTATGTGAAATCCACGATCACGGGGAATGTGTCAACCAACTGATTTGATCTGAAAACAGGTCTGAACGAGGTATTTGTGCCTGTTCTGGAATGGAGCCTGATCTCAGAGAGCTAGTGTTCTTCCCAAAGCACTTAAATGTGCAGTTTTCTTTCTAGGGGTTTGGGTAATCACCTTGTTCTGACTGGTGATGGGGTGGGTTTCATTGTACCACACTTTGAGTTTTGTTTTGACTTCGTAGTAGTTTATCTCAGTCTGCATTTGCTTATTTCTTTTTGTAAAGACCTCCACAATGTTGTTACAAGCCTTAATGTGAGCGACATAAGAGTTATTTTTTTCTACTGATGACCATGACACCAAGTAATTCAAACTTTTCATTTGGACCAGCTGGTTGCGATGTTAATTTTATAACTTGGAATGTAAAATCCTTAAACAACCTTGTAAAGCGAAAAAAAGTATTGAACCATTTAAACAAGTTAAAAGCAGGAATAGTTTATCTCCAAGAAACTCACCTTCGGACTTTTGATCACTTTCGACTCAGGGGAGGGTGGATCGGGCAATCATACCACTCTAATTTTCACTCTAAATCTCGAGGTGTGGCCATCCTCATTAATAAGAACATCCCCTTTGTAATGTCTTCAGAGGAAACAGACTCCTCAGGACGCTATGTAATTGTCACTGGCAGGTTGTTTAACACACCTGTAGTGTTGGTTAATGTTTATGCACCTCATTGGGAGGATAGCTCCTTTTTCCTTAATTTTTTCCCCAAGATCCCAAATATGAACACTCACCATTTAATACTTGGAGGAGACATGAACTGTGTCTTGTCACCGAGTCTGGATCGCAGTTCTTCTCGACCAGCACCCATTACCGGCTCAGCTCTCCAATTACAGCATTTTCTTAGCACAAATGGTGTTATTGATATTTGGAGGTTTTTGAATCCCACATCCAGACATTATTCTTTTTACTCCCCTGTCCATGGAACATATTCCCGTATTGATAATATTTTCTTGGATAAACGACTCCTCTCTCTTGTTCGCAAATGTGAATATCAAGCCATAGTTATTTCGGATCACGCCCCTTTACTTATGACTTTATGTATACCAACTTCCTGTAACAGTTACCGACCCTGGCGGTTTAACAACACATTACTTTCTGACGAAAAGTTTACTAAATTCATCTCATCTGAAATAACATTCTTCCTTAAATGTAATCTGACCCCTGGAATGTCCTTCTCCACTGTTTGGGAATCATTGAAGGCGTACATGAAGGAACAGATCATTTTTCCTATTGTGCCCCAACAAAAGAAAAGTAATAATCAAAAACTCGATAATTCTGGACCAAAGAAATCTTCAAAAGACACAATGCTCGCAGCCACTCCATCCGAAGATTTGTTTAAACTACGTCTTAATCTCCAAACAGAGTTCAATTTGTTATCTACTGGATATATAGAAAACCTAATCAATAAAGCACAATGCCAGAAATATGAACATGGTGAGAAGGCTGGAAAAATCTTAGCCCACCAGCTTCACCAAAAAGCTGCCAGCAGAGCTATAATTGAAATAAATGACCAGTCAGGTAATAAACACAGAGACCACTTAGAAATAAACTCCTGTTTTTATAAATACTACTCAAACCTGTATGACACAGAATCTCGTGGTGATCAAACTTTATTTGATTCGTTTTTTAAGAAAATTAATGTCCCCTTAATTGAAAATAACTTGTCTCGGGAACTAGACAAACCATTTTCTGTCCAAGAAATTATGAACACGATTAAATCTATGCAAAATGGAAAATGCCCAGGACCTGATGGATTTTCTGTTGACTTTTTTAAACAATTTTCTAATCAACTTTCTCCACTTCTTCTCTCAGTTTTTGAAGAATCTCTCACCACAGGCATTCTTCCTCTAACAATGCGTCAGGCAGTTATCTCCCTTATCCCAAAACCTGACAAAAACCCTCATGAATGTGGTTCATATCGTCCTATTTCCCTTTTAAATGTAGACAATAAGATTCTTTCAAAGATGCTAGCCGGGCGTTTGGAGGCTGTTTTGCCCTCAATTATTGCAGAAGATCAGACCGGCTTCATCAAAGGTCGCCAATCATTTTATAATGTTAGACGTCTATTTAATATTCTTTATGGTCCCGCCTCACCTGATGTCCCAGAAGTCCTTCTGTCTCTGGATGCAGAGAAGGCTTTTGATCGGGTGGAGTGGGACTACATGCTTTACACTTTAAAACAATTCGGCTTTAGTGAAAATTTTATTTCTTGTATAAAGATTCTGTATTCTTCCCCATTAGCAGCTGTTTGTACTAATAATAATTGCTCCCCCTATTTTTCCCTCAAGCGCGGTACCCGCCAGGGCTGCCCCCTATCGCCACTTCTATTCGCCATTGTGATCGAACCATTGGCCATAGCAATACGCCAGGAACTTAACATTACTGGAATAAATAGAAATGACTCTATGAATAAGGTATCCCTATACGCTGACGACATGCTTTTGTTCGTGTCCAATCCCCTAAGAAGCTTGCCAGTAACTTTGAATCTCCTAGAGGAATTTGGTAGAATATCAGGATATAAGGTCAACCTTCAGAAAAGCGAGATCATGCCAGTGAATTCAGAAGCTAGAAAAATGAACTTTGCCCCTTTTCTTTTTAAAGCCAGTCCACAAAAAATAAAATATTTAGGAATTTCCGTGACACACTCCTTTAAAGATATCTTTAAAACAAACTTCTCGCCCCTGCTAGCCCAACTAAAAAAGGATCTAGAACGCTGGAGTCTCTTACCGCTTTCATTGGGTGGGAAAATAAACACTATTAAAATGAACGTTCTCCCAAAGTTTTTATACATATTTCAATGCGTCCCCATATATATATCTAAGTCATTTTTTACAGATGTTGATAAATTGATATCTGGATTCTTATGGAATAAAAAGAACCCCAGGATTAGGAAAAGTATCCTTCAACAACACCGAAAACATGGTGGACTATCTCTCCCTAACTTTCAATTTTACTACTGGGCCGCCAACATAAGAGCCATGTTACACTGGAAAGTCACACATTCCCCTACTTTACCACCCCCAGCATGGCTATGCATGGAAAATTCCTCTTGTCTTTGTACCTCTCCCTTTTCATTACTTTGTTCCAGACTTCCTTATTCTGAGTCTCTTTCGAAATACACCTCCAATCCCGTAGTGAAATGTTCTCTTAAAATTTGGGCACAGTTTAGACGAATGTTTTCCCTTAAAGAGCTGTCAAAATTAGCTCCTGTTTTTAGAAATCATCAGCTCATTCCTTCAACCTCAGACAAAGCTTTTTACGAGTGGAGCAAGAGAGGAGTTTGTTTAATTGATGATCTATTTATTGACAACACGTTTGCATCTTTTGATCAACTTCTAGCTAAGTTCAACATCCCTCGCTCTCATTTTTTTAGGTATCTTCAGCTTCGTAGCTTTGTATCAAAGTCTTTTCCCTGTTTCCCATCCAGTCCACCTGATTCCCTCTTAGAATCCATTTTGAAAATTAAAGTTGGCTCCAGGGGAACGATTGGCCAAATTTATTCCTTGTTAAACACACATGATTTAGAGCCCTTGACAACACTCAAATCCCACTGGGAGGAAGAACTAAACTTAAATATTCCTGACAATATTTGGAGTAAAGCATTAGATAACATACATTCCTCATCGATCTGTTTGCGTCATCAAGTTATCCAGTTTAAGATCGTACATCGACTACACTGGTCCAAGGCCAAACTTTCAAAGTTCGTCCACAATATAAATCCCACATGTGACCGATGTAGCTGCTCTGTAGCCACCCTATCCCATATGTTCTGGTCCTGTTCAAAGTTAGATCACTTCTGGGAATCTATATTCACTTTTTTTTCTGATGTGCTACAAACGCCTTTACAACTTTCTGTTTTCTCTGTATTATTTGGTGTTTTACCTTTGAACCTGGGCCACAGAGCACAAACTATCATCACCTTTGGGACGCTTATCGCCAGAAGACTCATACTGCTCAAATGGAAAGAACAATATCCTCCAACCTTCAAGATGTGGCTGAACGACCTTCTGTATTTTTTGACATTGGAGAAAATCCGATCCTCTGTGAAGGGGTCAGTGCAGAGGTTCTATCTAACTTGGAATCCTTTATTAGAGCATTTGAAGAACTCGAATGTCGCTGTTGCTAAAAAATGTTTGTGACTGGTCTTGCACTATGGATGTGATTTTGTTGTGTGTGGATGATTGTGTGTGTTTCGTCGTGCATCTAAGCTTCTGTAAGACTTGAGACAGAATGGTATAATGAGGGTGGGGGGAGGGGGTTGTGTTTTATGTTGTCTGTTTCAAATTTGTACTGTCTTCAAAAAAAAAAAAATTCAATAAAAAGACTTGGTGCAAAAAAAGAAATTAAAGTAAATTGCATCAACATTTTCAGCAAAAAACTTCAGCCTCTTCAGTGACTACGCAACAAAAAAGCATTCACACTAGTATTATCACAGGTAATGCAACTTTTCTAGTTCTGATTCATTTAGATTATGAGGATTTAGCCAAAAACAAAAACGTGTCATTTTCTAGGACATGGTTTCTGCAGAGCAGCAGGAGTTCATGAGAATTTTGGGAGGGATCGCCAGCAGACAGTAATTTGTACTTCACAAATAAGGTCTTTTTTTCATCTATTCTTGATTCACGATGATTCAAATAAAGAAATACTCAAAAATGCTAATTTAAGCACACAAACACAAATTTTCTTTGGAGTGGGTCACTGATGAAATGGTGTTTTTTGTGTTTTTAAAATGTTCTTGAGCATTTTTCATTTTCATTGCGAACATATACAAAGTTAAGCTTAAAGCTGTGTTTCTATATTTCTTTAATCAAATTGTTGAGGATCAGAAGCAGATAATAAAAATGCTTTTTGACACAGAAGCTACAATAACAAGCCACAGTGTCTCTGCTCCTCTCCATTCTGATCATCCACTGTCAGACAAATAGATCCATGAACGTCTTTGTTTTCCTCGTCTGAGCCAGAATCTGGATCAGAAATGATATTTCTCAGCTATTTTGTTGCATCACTAATGATAGCTTGGAGGTGTGATGAGGTGCAATCTTGCGGTAGGGCGTGTAAACAGAGAGCTCTCAGTAGGTGGTGTTAAATCAGACCGATGGCTCCGCCCACAACTCAGAGGTGAATTTATACTGAACTCCAGCTGCTCTAGCAGAAGCCATGTCCTCTATGTGGCACTTTTACCTCTCCGTAGTGGCTAAATAAATAAAACAATACTATTTTTTTTCAAGTAAGAGTTACTAAAATAGCATTTATTTAATTTAGAATAGTTAAGTTTATATACTTAGGGCTGAGGTGCTCCTCATAGAGAAACTAAAGGTTTTTACATCCTTGATTACTTGAAGAGGTCTTGTTTGCTCTATGCTTCCTCCAGAATACACACATTTCAAATACTAAGCAAAGCTTTGGTTAAAAGTCTGATCTTTTATTAGTTTAAAGCACATATTATCTTGTACTGTCCAGAGCTGCACTGGAAGGATCCAGTCTGACACAACACATCTTTTATTTTGAAAGGAAACCATACGAGCCTCTGTCAAATATAAAAAATAGTTTCACATTTTGAGAAAATTCTAGTTTCTGTTTATATCTTTGTTTTTATTTGTTCCACAAAACAAGCATAATTTATATTTTTTGTTAAAATACATTGTAGGGAATGCACAGCTGTATCAAAATAAGACTATATGGCTCCTACTAAGTTTTGATCAGAAATAAAAAAGACTCTTTTACTGTTAAAGGTTGTAGACCCCTGGTTTAGAAAATGACAAAAGTTTTTTTTTTATTATTTTTATTTTACTAAAAACAGTATAGTGATGGCAAATGCTGTTTTACTGGTACTTTTATACCTTCCTCAAAGGTCCAAAGTGCTTTAGAGTCAGATTTACTCAAAGACTGCTTCAGCCGACGACACTCCAACACATGTGCGGGCAGAATGGGAATTGAACCTGCAATTCTCCCATCAGAGGCTGACCGCCCCACTGCTGCCCCACGGTCAGCCACATATCATAATTACACCGGGAACACTTTGTAAACAGATGAAAAGATGATGGCAATGGGACTTTAGGGATTTTTTTTACCATGCAGTGATTTTAGAAATGTATTCCTGCAGTTTTGACATCACTAACGATGTTTGTTTTGGCCTCATTCTCAGGCTGTGCACATGATGGAGAGAGTCAGGGAGAGCAGACTGATCCTCCCTCAGCGTCTGACAACACGCTCGCTGGAAGAAATGACCCGTTTTCTTTCATCTGGACGCCCACACGGACACCCGTGCTCGACTCGGCTGCATCCTGCCAGCTCATCAGCGTCGCACAACAACATGAAGCGTTTCCACGTGACTGTGTGATTCAGACGGAGATGCGTGATGTGGAAGCTCAGGGTCACGGCGTGAGCGAGAGGACGATCTGCTGCTGCTCACTGAAGGCATTTGCTCAGAGCGTTTCACCTTCTGGTTCTTCTTAACCTCACCACACAAAACGCTCTGATTCCTGTCCATGATGCCAATGTCCCCCCCCCGCCTTCATAACCACGGCGCAGCACAGCGGTGGGGCCGGGCCATCAGGATGCTGCAAACTGAGAAGAAGACAAGAGGCGAGCCAAACAGCCGCAGGCTATAATGAAGTGTTAGTGTTCTTGAAGGGAACATACTGTTCTCTACGCGAAAAGTGGCCCCAAGTACGAGGAAGAGAAGCGTGCGTCAGAAGCTCAGAAAAAAGGAGCAGCGCAGCATCCTGTGCTGCTTAACCCTCATCATTAAGCTCCAGAATGCAGACTCTGTCCTCACAGTGCTCCACACTCCTCACTCTGGGGGGTCAAAGGGAGTGAAAACCCTACTTACACCCAATGATGGGCAGCAGCAGCAGCAGCTCATCTCCACACGGCCTCGTTCTTACCTGATGTGACTCGACTAAGTCAAGGTGAGCGGAGTGATTTTTCTCTGAGAGATAACAACAGATTGAAAAGAGTCTGTCGAAGCGACTGGCAGCAGCTGCGTCACGGCCGTGAAAAAAAGATTTCTGCGCACTGAATCCACAACACAGCGTCAAGACGGCACACATTTGCGTTAAAAAGTTCCCAGAAGCCTCTCGGGTAAACATGCTATGTCTTAGAGTTACCTTGGACCTTTTTCACTTTTTCAAAAGGCTCTGCAAACCAAAGAAAAGAAAGAAAGAAAGAAAGAAAGAAAGAAAGAAAGAAAGAAAGAAAGAAAGGGATTTTCATTCAAGTCATTGGAGAGAATGAATCACTTTCTGTGTTGATGTGAGCCTCAATATTTTGGTTTTATCTGGATGGATCCAACATCCTACAAGCACATTTTTCTGATTTTTATAACTGTAATAAAACTCCAAACTAAAGTTGTGATAGTGTGGAGTGGGGGCAACTTGCGTTTGGTTTTGAAGACTGTAAATCAGGGGTGGGCAAACTACGGCCCAGGGGCCACATTAGGCTAGTTAATCTGACCCTCCAAATTAAAATACATTGAATCAAAAATCCTAATTATTGTTTTATTTTCATTGTATTTCTGGTTTCTTCTCATGAATGATGTTGTTTCTCTGGCGTTCGTGTGTGTTTTTTTTTGCTGGTCAGAGTTCGTATTTTCCTCTGAAGAACATCAACCCATTGGATCACCAAAAAGAGAACAAAAATCAAAATTTATTAAAATTCCCAAATTTTCTGTTTTTAAATGAATATATGTTAATTTTAATCCAAATTAAAGCATGTTTTTCTCTAAATTCCATATTATCTTTTTAGTTTATGAGGTTCATTACCAAATCACTCCTTCCATCTGCTCCTTGTTCGGCCCTTATGCCAATTTTAGAACTCTTTCTGGCCCACAAATCAAAAAGTTTGCCCACCCCTGCTGTAAATCCTTCAAAGCTTTGAGTGAAGCTCTAGAGCAGAGGTCTGCAACCTTTAAAGCTAAAAGAGCCATTTGGATCCATTTCTTACTAACCAAAAACCAATGAGAGCCGCCAGGTCCCACTTCACCATTCAGAAAATACACTTTATTTATAATTTTGTGACCATTAAACCTTTTATTTACAACTTTAAATATTTATAATAAATTATAAGTTTCCTAATTTTCCATAATTAACTTTTTTAAGCATCACATACAAGTCTCTTTCAAAATAAAATAGTCCTTGTGTAAAAAAGAATCCTGTTAGAGCGGACAAACATTATATTTGTTCAATACAAGTATGTGTTTGAATTTTCAAAATAGCATAAAGTATGCAGGAGTTATGGTTGCACAAAAGCCTTTACAGGGCATTTCAATAGCAAAAACTGCAGTAATTCTTTTGAAGTGCTGGAAAAAAAAGTTGCAGAAGAGAGCAGTAATGTCCTTAACTAACAGAACATTTTGATACTTTATGGCAAAGATCAGATGAAGTATAAAGAAGTTACAAAAAAGTATAATAAAAAAGAGGAACAATTAATTAAGACTCCGTGACGCCATTATCTTTTTTTTTCTTCTAAGTATGAAATATAAACAAAGATGCAGAATCCAGTTCTACTTTCTACATAGAAAATATAGGCAATAATAACCTAAATTAGTTAACTTAAATACATGAATCAAAATAACGCTCCATTTTTTATTCAAATCTGTAACTTTTTCTGCAGACCGCTCCAGACCCGCGACTCCCTGTAATCAGTCGGCCATTTTGCCGACACTAACAAGCCATCTGAGTATCGCTATTTATCTCATTTTAATTCTTAATTGACGTTGAGCTTTGTTTTTGAAAAATTAAGAAGATGAAATATTACCCACCCAAATAAAGGAGACTCCACTGAAGAAAACGTCCCAGATCTATGCCGCCCAGACCTGATAAACTTCCCATCATCCAACACAGGGCGCTTTATAACTTCTTCAGGGTACCTAAGTGCTTCAAAATAAACGAAAGATAGAATTAAAACAAGAAAACGTGGCAAGTTCAGAACAAGATTATAAACGGTGTAAAATAACAAACAGCAGTTGGCCATAAAAGACATTCTTGAAAAGACGATCTGATGATCTTTGTGCGTTGATGTGATTTGTACTTCAAGGCCACCATAGAAGAAGGAGCTGAGTCAGAAGGTGAAGCTTTAGATTTACAGGTTGATCCTTGTTCCAATACTCACCTATACTCACGAGCTCGGGGTCATGACCCTTAATACGAGGTCCGAGATACAAGCGGCTGAGAGGAGCTCCCTCCACAGGATGGCTGGGTGCTCGCTGATGCCTCGTTTCCACTGACCGGTCCAGACCGGACGAGACTTTTGAGCATCACCATTACCAAATGGACTTGTTAAGAAGAACCAACTGGTACCATTTCAGGTCCCCTGTTGGTTGTAGGTACGTAGAAAAATGGAATGGACCTGTTAGGGCGGAGCTTCTGTCGTCACACGGTTTTATGTTAAAGTTCCATTAGTTTTCACACGCTTAGGTATGTGAAATCTGTTGCCCTGGGGGAGCGGTGAGCTGCAGACACAACTGCGCTCAAGAACCATTTGGTGGTTTTACCCCTCAATCCAACCCCTAAATGCTGAGTGTCAAGCAGGGAGGCACCGGGTCCCCTTTTTAGACTCTTTGGTATGACTCGGCCTGGATTTGAACTCACGACCCTACAGTCTCAGGGTGGACACTCTACCATGAGGCCACCAAGCTAGCATATTTTGGCAAAATTATACAAGTTAGAAATAAGAGCAAGATTTATTTTATTTTATTTTATTTTATTTTATTTTATTTTATTTTATTTTATTTTATTTTATTTTATTTTATTATTTATTTTATTTTATTTTATTTTATTTTATTTTATTTTATTTTATTTTATTTTATTTTATTTTATTATGGATCCCCATTAGTTCCAACCAAGCAGTTGGAACTATTCTTCCAGGGGTCCAGACGTTTCACAAACCTTTTACATTTATAGATTTACATGTTAGTATTAACATATTTAAATATTCAAACTAAGTAATAACAATGATCACAAAAAAACAAGACTTTGATTCTTTATTTCCCCCTACACACACAACTCGATTCTGTTGCACGTCCAGTGCTGGCTTAGAGTACCAATAAGCGTCCAGATCCGGGTTGGGGTACCGGTTTAGCGTACCACTAATAGACCTGAAGGTTGGGGAGCCGTGATCTAATTGGAACAGCCGGCAGGTCAACATTTGACAAGTTGAGTCACACCCAAAACGTCGAGTTTTGACTTGGAGGGTCCTTGAAGCGTTCACCAGTGAGTGATGACCTGGGAATGAGCATGTGTTGGGTTCAGAGGAACGTCCATGAGTTCTGAGCTAACTCTAAAATGAGCCGTCCTGTTTTTGTCTGTCACTGATCGGACGGTGGATTTAGATTAATTACACTGAACACAGTGTCCATCAGGTGTTGGAAAGCTAGCATTACCTCATCCTAAGGTGATGTCACTGAGGCTTCACTCTGGGCTGTGGTGGAGTGGTCCAGTGCTGGACCAGCTGGTCTGAGTCTTCACATTTCAGTGTAGAAACTAAACCTGAAATCATTTCACTGCAGGACTGAACCAGACGAGCCTCAAAGTGGTCTATCTGGGCTTCAGCCCGTTTGGCATGAAATCTGCGTCAGAGTGAAAATGAGAAACACTCTGTTCGTTCGCTCCACAACGTCACTGATATTTCTGAATCTTTTTCTACACATCAGGTCATCAGCAACAGAAACAGACTGTATGCCAGTGTGCTAAAACTGTGCGGAGCCTGCGGTAGCACACTGACATGCATGAGCACTGTGCACGTAGCGTCTGTTTGGGAACACTTTGTACCAAAAGTCAATAATGTGTCAAAGCTCATGTGTCCAGCCGCTGTTTCAGCCCCGTCTTGTCTTTGCTGTCGTTGTCTGAACTCATTTGGTGTTCAGACATGTGACCGTTTCATCGCTGCAGGGAAGCATTTCTGTCCAAGTCCCGCAGTGTCTACATCAATGTCAAGAAAATGTCATGTACAGCTTCCATACTGATGCTCATTTATGCAGAGTTCTTACAAAATGGACGTGTTGCCAAATTCTAGATTCAAATGTTTGACATTCAACAAACTCAACTGAACAGAAAAACACGTTTGGATATTTATCTTTCTTTGTTTAACAAATTAAGCACAAAGTAAAGATCTTTCTTCACTGCCCTCCTTCTGCTTTAAAAACTCAAACCCAATCAAAACTCTAAAGTTCACACGTCTCACTCGTCAAGTTTCTATGAAGGTTTTCCGGCTCTACGTTCCAAATGCCCATTGAACACACGATGAAAGTCAAACTCTGACCTATTAAGAACTTGGATTTGGTGGTGATGTATGGATGGCGTCCCCTGTGATTCAAGGAAGTACCATATAAGGAGAAGAAATCCATGACCCTGGTCACCCTATCTTTAATACACTGCAGTTGTCCTGCTCCACCCCATAGCATGATGCTACCACCCCCATGCTTCACAGTAGAGATGGTCTTCTTGGGATGGTCCTCACTGTCCTTCTTCCTCCAAACACGGTGAGTGGAATGAAGTCCAAAAAGTCCTATTTTGGTCTCATCTGATCACATGACTATATGGTCAAACTTAAGACGGACCTGGACATGTGCTAGTTTAGGCAGAGGAACCTTCAAACCACGACGTCTTGGTGTATCACCAACAGTAACCATGGAAACGTGTAGTTCTGGGCTGATTCCTCACCTCTCTTAGGCTCACTGAGACCCCATGAGGTGAGATCTGTCATGGAGCTCCAGTCTGAGGGAGAATGACAGTCATGTTTAGCTTCTTTCATTTTCCTAAAAACTGCTCCAACTGTGAATCTTTTTTCAACAAGCTGCTTGGTAATTGCCCCGTTTATACTTTTAGGCTCGTGGAGGTCTAAAATTTTGACTCTGGTGTCTTAAGACAGCTCGTTGGTCTTGTTAGTAGTTGCAGTTTTATTGATTGTATGGCTGGACAGGTGTCTTTATGCAGCTAACCACCTCTACGAGGGATCCCTGGAGCAATCGTTGAGTGTTCAGAGGATGTTGTCATAGTGACGGATGAGCAGCTGGAGACAAACGTGTCAAATGTGGGTAAAGGTATGACCTGGGAGTCATCTGGAGTTTATAACAAGCCCTCTTAGGGGGAGATGCGGCAGCTCTGATATTGAAAAGCTTCTTTGGGGCAGCTGACATCATTTGAAGTGATTTGATTGCTGGGAATCACAACAGATCTGGAAGATCGTTCTCTCAGCTCCGGAAATGATGCATCATTCATGTCTTATGTTTTGTGGCGACCAGTGTTGGGCATCTCACTTCAAAAAAGTAATTAGTTATAGTTACTAGTTACTTCTCCCAAAAAGTAATTGAGTTAGTAACTCAATTACTGCATCTTCAAAGTAATTAGTTACTTGGCAAAGTAACTCGTTTTAAATTTCTCTTTAAATATGGTAATATTTTGTATTTTTTCCTGCGTTACAAATAAAAAAAAAAAATTACATTCAATAATAGATGATAACCGACAATAGTATACTGGTATAGTTTTCCAATGGAGTCATAGTTTAGGATACACATGAGAGAGGGTTTAGGGAAAGAATTTTCAATATTTATTTGTCAGAATTATCACACAAAACACTGCAACAAGTGGTATATAAAAAATGTAACTTCACACAAAAAAGGTAAACGTTTCAACTATTAACATACTTCAAGTATCTTACCTACAACTATAATTAAACAAAATGGCTTAAAAAGCTGAAAGTGCAAAACAATAAACAATTATAAATAACTGTCAAGTAACAAAATCTCTGCTGTCTTTATTTATATCACACCACAGCTTTAACATTGTCTTTATAAAATTTTAACAACAATACACGCAAAATATAAATATCAACAATAATAAACTTAGATAAAACCAAACTTTGTATAAAAATAAAAGTAAAGGTTCCAAGTATCAACATAACACAAGTATCCTAACAAGAATATTTAGGAGCACAGTAACAATACTTTATGTCTGATCATTTAAACATTCTTTTATTCCACCTTAACCTGAACTTTAACAATGCCACCAGCATAAGCAGCCAGTTGAATGGTTTCAATGCTTTAACTTTTGAACCACTGATTGTAGTAAAGTAGCAACTTCTCAAATCTTTGGTCTGAGATGTGATCATGTTTTTGTATCTAAACAGGCGGTAGACACGGATATAAACATACAATCACATCACAAACGTGCGCGCGCAAGCACAGAGACACACAAAACAGACAGACACGCACACTTTTTTTTTGTTTTTTCACAGACACGTACACACGCAGATCAACGTGGATAGACTGCGGTGCGGGGTGAGGAGTTTCGGGAGTTAATAAAACTACAACAGAGAGGCAGAGAGCAGCTCATCTTAGCAGAAACAGAGGGTCATATTTATAAAACACACACAACACAGACAGACACGAGCGCACACATATGGGGTAAGATAACTTTCAAAAAGAAACGTATTCATAAATAATATTTTGTATTCATAAAAATAAATTTGTATTCATAAATACAAAGTTGTGCATACATTTATATTTTGTGCACAACTTTAAAGAAAAAATATGAATACAACATTTAGTTTTACATTTAACATGTCTCTTTTGCATACGACTTTTCTTCGTTTAGAATACGACTTTCCTTTGTCTTGAATACGAATTTCTCCTCTCTCAAATGACGTCACGGGGTCACAGACTTATCCATCGAGTGCCGGAACATCGATTGATCCAGCTTTGCGTGTCTATTCATTTACAATAAAACATGAATTATATATATATATATATATATTTTTAATGATATTGATGCCATAACGGGAACATTATCTTGAAAACCAAAGCAGTTGAAAATTTAATAAAACATTAAATAAAAAATACATCGATCTCCGACGCATTTTGGGGTTGTCAGCTGATTGTGTAAACAATGTAGCAGCGGATAGTTTATACCCAGAAGTGGTGATAAACAGCCCAAGGGAGTTGCACACATGCCTGTCCAGTCATTAGGTGGAAAAGAAAATATGTCCGTAAAATTAGTTGAAAATAAGAGAATGATGACATTAAAAACAGCTAAGCTAACTCGGAGCCAGCCGACGTTGGTGCTGCATAAACAAACAAAGAAACACATAGGAAAAAAAGTCAGTAGGATCAGAAAGCCCAACTTTCTTTCTGCTTCTGATCTTTCTTTTTTTTTTTTTTTTTTTACTAAGGTCGGAGTTATCCGACAGTTAGCCTTCTTTAGCTCTGAGTTAGCTTGGTTGATTGTGTCATTCCCTTCCTTTTTCAATCTCTATCTGGGTCACGCTGCTGCTAGAGCCTGTTTCGGGTAGTGTTGGGTGAAAGCGAGGGTACATCTGGACTGTCTAGAGCCGGAGCGGGTGCGCCTGTCTCGCCTGTCCCGGAATAAACTGCTCGGCTAAGCGGGATCCCCATGCTAACATGCCGCGACTGGGCGAGTGGAGAGACAGGGATCCCCCCGCCTCGTCTTGCCGTTTTCAGTCAGAGCTCTCTTTTTTACCACCACTTCCAGGTCCGTTTTGTTGTTAATATGCTCCGCTGTTGTCAAAATAAATAAAATATAAGCGGCAGGACTTGACTGGTAACTTCTATTTTCCCCGCCAGAACTAGAATATTAAGATCATTTTCATGTCATCGTAGTTTAATGAATGAGTCGCAACGCGCATGCGCATCGATGTTCCGGCACTCGATGGATAAGCCTGTGACCCCGTGACGTCATTTGAGAGAGGAGAAATTCGTATTCAAGACGAAGGAAAGTCGTATTCTAAAGGAAGAAAAGTCGTATTCAAAAGAGACATGATAAATGTAAAACTAAATGTTGTAATTATATATTTTCTGTAAAGTTGTACACAAAATATAAATGTATGCACAACTTTGTTTTTGTGAATACAAATTTATTTATATGAATATAAAATATTATTTATGAATACGTTTCTTTTTGACAGTTATCTTACCCCATACACACAGATCAACGTAGTGAGCAGACTCTGGAGCGAGTGGGCGGGGCTGCGGGATTTTGGGAGAGAAAAAAGAGATGCAGAGAGCTGCTTCTCTTAGCAGAAATATGGGTTAATAATTGTAGTTTATTAATTTACACACACACACCTGCGAGCGCGTGCGCACAGACACACACAAAACAGAGATGCACACGCGCGCACACAGATCAGTACAGTGGACCGACAGAGCGGGTGGGCGGGGTTTTGAGAGAGCAGTTTTTCGTAGCAGGAACATGGGTTAATGTCTTTAGGCTATGAAATTATCAACCATAATGGAAAAAACAAAAAAAATCTCTAGCAGAAGCGCCTGTGGACCGCCGCGGAAAAATGCCCGTCTGGCGTGAACTACAGAGCGGAGCGGAAGCGGCGTGGACTCCGCTCCGCTTCGCGGCGCTTCCGCGTCCAGCGTGACCCCGGCGTAACGCCGGAGTCACACAGGACGCGATAGCGCCGCGCAGCGGCGCGGAGCAGAGAGCGCGCCGCTGCGCGGCGCTCTATTGGTCACACCAGACGCGATTTGTTTCCGCGACGGTCGGCAGGCGCTTCTGCTAGAGCTATTGCTTTTTTGCCATCATGGTCAATAACCAGGATATCTCCCAGTGTTTCTGCTAAAAGGGGATGGTCTCTGCCCCTGTTGACACATACCCCGCCCCCCAGCTCCGCAGTCGCGATCGGCATTGATCTTTTGTGCGCGCGTGTGCGTGTCTTTCTGTTCTGTTGTGTGTCTGTGTGCACGCACGCAGGTGTTTCCGTCGGTCAATTAATAAACTGAAAATATTACCAGATGTTTCTTCCCAGAAGAACCGCTCCTCTGCCTCTCTCTCGTTCAAACGCAGCCCCAAGCCCCGCTCCAGTGTGCCCCCTTCATTGATCTGTCTCTGTGTGTATCTGTCTTTTTTGTGTGTCTCTGTGCTCGTGAACATGTCTGTGTTTTGATTGTATGCATATTTTCATCTCTACAGTCTGTTTAGACACAAAAACATGATCACATTTGTCAATCGCGGCGTTTTATTGTGAAAAATTGGTTCTATTTTGAAAATAAACCGGATTTTCTCATGTATTTTGATGCAACTTCCTGCCAGTATTGACGCGGAGCGCTCGCGGCTCGCGCACAAAATAGGCCAGACGCCGAAACGTTGCGCTGCACCGCGCGGACCCTCCGCGCCGCTCCGCGTCGCCTCGCGCCTGGTGTGACCGACGCCATAGGTTAACATGGGCGCCGAATGGAAGCGCACGCCGTTCCGCGCCGCTTCGCGGCGCTATCGCGTCCAGTGTGACTCCGGCGTTATGGTGACGGGCTCATGCGCGCGAGCTAGTATCCGCCCACTTGACACTTTAACCAATCACGATCTCGCATTCGAGATCTCCCTCCGCATTACACAAGCAACTTTCGGGTGCGAAGCGCCCAGCTCCAGCAAGATCATCAAACTTTGAAGTAACGCGCCGCGATTTACACGAAGTAACTATAACGGCGTTACAGCGAGGATGAAAGTAATTAGTTAGATTACTAAATTACTTGATTTATAACGCCGTTATACTTAAACGGCGTTAGTCCCAACACTGGTGGCGACAGATTGGAAGTCATCAGTGTTCAGAAACACAACCATCGTCCTTTGCTGTCAACGTTTTTTCTTTCATCCACCTGGAAAAGGTCTTTCTAAATTAGGCAAACAGGTTCAGGTTTGAGGCTCACCTGAACATGAAGAGATGGAGGCAAAGATCTGCTCGACTTTATCAAAACCTGAAGAAAACTAAAACATAAAGAAACTCGACCTCTTCTCTATCTGAAGCTTTTTGTCTGGTCTGATCAAACATGGAAGGAGCAGATGAAGACAAAAGAAACTCCTCTCCTATTTACAGGTTCATTATTCCAGATAAACTTGTGTGTTTACTCATAAGTACCACTGAGACCAGGAGGAGCATCACTGCGTGGGCCCCAGAGTGGCATCAGCATCCACCAGGCCTCTCACAGCTATTTTTACTGCAGCCACTGAAATAGAAAGTCAGTCTGGGAACGTTTAGTTCCAAAGGCCCTCATCATCTCATTAAAGAATTCATAAATAAACATGACAGCACATCCATAAGAGACTTTCTTCCTAACCACATTCACTCTTCTCCTACACAACCATCGTTATTCTGTCCTCCGTTTTGGGGGGATTCTTTTCTCTCACTATTCTTCTACGCAGTTTTTGAAGTTTGACCGACACGATAAAGCATTCACACATCATGAGAATCACGATTGTGTGAATGCTTCAAACAATCCTGATTCTCGTGTTCCTATCCGAACGTTTTTTCGGCAGGTCCTCAATCACACTTACAGCAATCTCAGCATCAAAGCGTTCAGCTCGTTCAGGACATTACTGCTCGTATTTTTGGTATTTATAAACTTTATAGTTTTTGAAATATTGAGCAAAATATGACCCATAGGAAATGAAAGAGAAAGTTTTCATATTTTGTGTTTTTAAGTAGATTAACAACAAGCCTTTGAATATATTCATGGGCTGTTTGCATGTTTTATAGTAATTTTCTAAAAATTTGGCATTTAGCTGTTATATTAGCATTATGCTAGCTAGCTCATTTGGCTGATTTAGCATCTATTGAGGTTTTTTTTGCTAATTTGGAGTTCAGCTAGTATTTAAGCAATGAGCTAGCTTTTTTGGCTAATTTGTTAGCTACTGAAGTTTTTTATGCGAGTTTGGAGTTTAGCTAATATTTTACCAACATGCTAACATTTTTGGCTAATCTGTCATCTACTGAGGTTTCATAAGCTAATTTAGAGTTTAGTTTCTATTTCATCAACATGCTAACGTTTTTGACTAATTTAGTTTTCTGAGGAATTTAAGGCCATTTTTGAGTTTAGCAAATATTTAGACAACATGTTAGCTTTTTTTGATTGATTTGGTCTCTACTGAGGGTTTTTATGCTAATTTCGAGTTTAGCTCATATCTAATTGAATTCAAATTTTATTTGTCACATAGATACACATACATGGTATAATATGCAGTGAAATGTATTGCACGACTGTCTGACGGTAACAGGACAAGAGGATATTTACAATCAATTTAAGATATAGAAGTAAAATAAAGTAAAATTAAAATCTAGCTGCTTGAAGTTTGCAAAGATCACAAATGTAAAGTGTCTGTATATAAAGTGAAGGGACATTGCCCCATAACACACTAAATATTTTTGCAGAATTGGTATTTATTAGGGATTTCTAAGCAATTTTACTATCATTTTTCAGAAATTTAGGTCAACTTCAGCGCTCTTTCGTGGTTTTTAACTAAATTTCCAGTCTTTTAGCAAATTTAACTTTTTTCAAATAGCTTTTGTACTTTCAGAAAATCCCTTCATTAATTAAAGTCAATTGAATCACAATTTTCAGCAAAAAGCTTCAGCATCTTCAGTGACTACTTTCATCAAGAAGCATTCACACTAGCATTATCGCAGGTAATGCAACTTTTGTAGTTATTTGTTCTTTTCCTTTCTTTTTGTCCATTTAAATGCTAATAGAATAATTGCCAGAAGAATGTTGGTTAACAATGCGAGTGCTGAATGGGAGCGTCTGGAGGCTGCAGAGCTCCTGCAGAGCTCAGCAGAGACAACACTTACCTTATCAACCTCCCTCTTCCTGCTGCTCCGCTCATTACGCGCTTACAGTCAGAGGATTTGACAATTAAAGGTTAAAACTGATGGTCATTCAAAGGGAAGCATGATGTCCAGACCTTTAATTCAAGCATTGAGCCGCAATAATCTGTAAATTTGTGATTTATAGTCAGACTACTGTCATAACAAGTGAAATAAGCCTCTCACTTTTCTATTTGCACCAGCGGGGAGAGGGAAAGGATCTCTTTGCATCCTCCTGATGTGAAACAAACAAGTCAAGCTGAGACCATAGATGTGAGAGTGCATGAGGCAGAGAAGGAAGCTTCACAATCCCACCTGAAGGATAAAATCCATTCACAGGAAGCTGACACTGTGGATTGATAGCTGATAAATGTGTAAAGACAATTAGAAAACAGAAGAGAAGTGTTTTCTTTTCCATAATTCCATTCTAAATTAGAAAACAGAATTCATAGCTTCTTCTAATTGATGCTAATGCTAACGCTAGCTCGATGAGACATAGATCTGCAGAAGATCTTTTCAGTCCAGTTAAATTTGATGACATCTCCAAAAGTGTTCACAAATTACTAAAAAAAAGATAAAATCAGACAATTTCAACAACAAAAAATAACTGTTATTTTCTGTCGTAGCTCCTTATTGCTGTTGCTCATAACCGTGTCTGATCCCTGCAGGATAATAAAGGGAAACAAGGAAAATCATTTGAAACCCTGAAAAATATATATAAGGAATTTATTCTTTGCACGTGATTTTCTAAATACCTACGGCCAGAGTTGAACTTTTCTCTTTGCCGCTCTTATTTTCAAAGCTGAAAACATGTGGCTTCATAGCAGCACTAAAAATATTTGCTGTGCTACTTGGTAAACATTCCTGTCCCAGAAAAACAACAAATACCTCCTATTATAACAACTAAATTTAGCCTGGAGTGCATGAAACACGTGCGGCTATTTTGTGTGGCCAACATGAAATTAGATGATTTTTTTGTGCTGATCACACTTAAGACATGTGAATAAATCAGTCAAAGCAGAACCCGTTAGAATATCTGCTCAAATGAAAGGTCATTTTTTTTCAGTAGAACCTCAAATAAAGGATTTTTCAAATTTGTATCAAGATTTTTGAACAATCTAAGACAGGAAATGAAAATACAGGTTCAGCAGGACATTCATAAAATAAATATTGTACATTTTTCTGTTGAAATTGGTAAGATTATCTTTTATTATTCACGTAATGCTTCTAAACGTGAACGCCAGAAGTCACTATACGCATGTTCGGCCCTGTGGGCATTTTGTCTGACGTCACAGTGAAAAGCGTCTATTTGAAAGGTATGTCTTACAAAAGATAAATGTGGAAAAAATATGGGGGAAAATCAAAAGTAGTGTAATAAACATAAGTTTGTTAAAGTGTTGAAGATTATTAAATGTCTGTTATGTAACAAAAATGATTTCCAAAACCACTTTAATTATTCAGTTACATACAAATGTCTGTATTTTTAACAGTTTTAGCTTAAATGAAATAATAAAAAATGTGCATTATTTGGTTAGAAAAAAAAAATCTTTTTCCTAAAAATATTACTACATATCCCACAATGCCTTGCTAAATGTGTTTGGTTTTTATTGGTTCGCTGACTGGTAAACCCGGAGTTCCAGCTCTACGTGTGGCTGTTTGTTCCTGTCAATCAACCAAACCCATTTGTCGACCAATCAGAGCTGGGTTTACTCCACTGGGCGGGGCTTCAGTCATCAGGGTTGTTTCCTGGTCGCTGCTAGCAACCCGCCGTCTGGAACTTTGTGTGTCCGTCTTTCCCCGGTTCTCTGTCGGTTTCCTGCGGCGGGGTGTCCGACTCGTTACCGAGGATGAAGCCACGTCGAGACTGAAAGCAGGCCGGACCGTCGGCACCGCGCTGTCCCGGCTGCTCGGCGCTTCTCCGGGGTTGCAGTCCGGCCTCCGACCGCGGCCGCGAATCAACTTCATCTGCCCGCCTCGCTGTGTTTATTTTATGAAGATGGCGGTGAGGAGGACACTGTGAACTAAATGACTGTCAGAAACATCGCCTCCATCTGTAATATGGTGAGTTGCTCTGTGCCTGCATCCCGGGGATGTGGAGTCACCTTCAGCGGGATGTCAGCTCTGACCCTCAGCGCGGCGCTTTGTTGATCTGTCACTGGGGACTGATTGACAGCTCAGGCCCAGCTGACAGCTCGTTGGTGTTTGCATAATGAGGTGCTGCTGCAGAGAGTCGGCCCGGGACATCCTACTCCTCACTAATCTGTGCTCCTGTTGTGTTCAGGGACAGGGCAGAGTGGGAAAGAACAGGGTGGCATTTGCTTTATTTAGACCAAAGTCAAAACCTGCAACTCTGCAGCTCATTGAGCTGCATGACTTTTCCCTCCATGGATCCCCAGCTGTCAGGTTCTGAAACCATAAAAGGTTGGGTCCTGTCCAAAATCCAGAGTTCCATTCAGATTCACCGTCATGACCCGCATGCATTCACCATCTTTAACAAAGGTCACTTAAACCTGGAACACCTGAGGCGTCATCGGTGACGCTTAAACACAAAATGTATAACGTATTGTAACTTTTCAACCAGTAACACGACAATTCCAGTAGATTCTGAGAATCTGCTGGAATTATGGTGTTAACGGTTAACAGACCCTTCCTGGACAGAGCTGTTGGCCTCGATCTTAAGTCAGCGCTTTTCCAACCGCTCGTTTTCGTTGGTATGTATGGGAGGGGCTTTCAGGTTTTTAGAAGATTACTCTTAAATGCATGAATGGATCAAAATGCTGCTTTGGGGTTCTTTATAGTGAGGAATGAACAGTAAAATGCATTTAAAACCTCAAAAAGTAGAATTTTCATGGAAGGGCCCATTTTAGATTTAAGTTGATTTAATCAGAAATAATATTCCTGACTTTTTATTATTCATAATTATGTCAAAAGTTACGGTTTTGAAGTTTTAAAAATTGGCATTTTGCTAGCTTTTTGTAATATTTTGGCATTTTCTAAGATTTTTATAGGCTACTTTGAAGTGTGGCTATTTTTTCAGTTACATGCTAGCTGTTTTGGCAAACCTAGCTTTTTTTTTTTTGTTTTTAGGCTAATTTGGCATTTAAATAATATTTTAGCTGGCTATTAGCTTCAGTATTTTCAGTTATCAGCTCCAACATTTTTAGCTATCAATTTAATCATCTTCAGCTATCATCACTAGCATCTTCAGCAACCAAATTCAGCTTACAGCATTCACACGAGCATTATTGCAGGTAATGCTCAATATCTAGTTCATAATTATGTTTTAAAGTTATGTTTTAAAGTTTTAATAGTGTAGTTTTAGAGTGTGGAATAAAGGTGTGTTTTGTATTTTGGCCCCTTGTGTGATTGAGTTTGACACTCCTGATCTAGAGGCTCATAGAGAAGAGTGGCTGCATCTTCAAGGGAACGTAGGTGTGTCTTGCATCCTCTTGAGGATTGTACGGTCACCTCGAGGAATGTCATGAAAATAATGGACCATTTTATTAGTAAAGTACGAGCATAGGCTCCTTACTGACACGCACAGGGTGTGCAGGTGATGCATGAGTGCCCTTAGGTCACGTGTCAAGGTCAAGGCCCGGGGGCCGGATACGGCCCCCACGGTGTTATATTCGACCCTCCAGATCATTTCCAATGTTATTTTGTAACATTCCGGTTTTGACAGGATATATATTTTACAGAGAGAAAAATATTGAGAGTTATTTAAAGGGTAACCAAACAGAGAAGTAGGAGGTTGGCTCCGCCCACTACCGAAACGTGAAAATCCATGAGAACAGGACTGTGATCATTACTGGAGCTGCAGATCAAGACGGGGTATTTCTGAAATGATGTGGATCTTAAACAGTTTGATCTGTCGCGAAATTCAACTGTAATACCTCAATTCAACCTGTAGGGGGCAGAACACTGGAGGTTTTTGACTATATTTTCAAGAATTAAACAGACAGCACTTTTAAAGCCCTGTTTATAGATGTCAACAGACAAAATAAGTTGACCCCTGTGGGATTGAGTTTCGAATTGGATTGGACTACACTCTAATTTCTAAACATGAGGAGCAAGCGCCTGTCCCGTGACTGACATTCTTGGGCTCTTTACACAGTCGGCAGGTTTTGGGATCAAGGAAATTAAAAACCCCCTCCTACTTTAGTGTGCGCTGCAGCCCATCGCTTGCAGCCTGCCTTTGATATTTCCCGTGGGCCACCTCCCTGTCCCACGCAGGTTTGCCCATTTTTTTCCCCACAGAGAGCCCGCATGCACCTGTAAGGGCAGGTGGGCCTAAGGCGCACCCTCCTTCCGTATGTGCTAACCATCTAAATCTCGTCTGTAACCAGGGCGACGGGTCGTTGAGTTCCTCATGCAAGAAACGTTTCAACTGTAGACGTCAAATCCCTCCGATTTAGAAAGCAGCCGTGTTATTGTCCCATTCATGTGTAAATGGTTCCATCATGTCATCCTGTGTAAACGTTTCTCCCCGTCCGTGTAGCACATGCTAACTCAATGAAAGCTCGTCTCCTTTGTGTCTGCCAGCACAGAGCTGAGATCGAGTCATGCTGTGAACTCTGACGTGATGAGGGGAGGACGTGGTTCATTCACGATACGCACCCCCACCACACCAGACACCAGATCAGAAGTGCTGGTTTGAACAAAGATGAGCTTGTTTCACTCCAAAACAGTCTGGGTTGGTTTGCATCTCCAGCAGGTGTGTTTTTGCATGATGCAGGTGGCAGGTACAGATGGAAATGCTGCTGTTTGTGCTCTCTCCTTCATATTCCAGCCTGTCCAAAATGTTACGAAGGCACTTTGGAATCCCAAAAGGACTATATTTGGAATATAACACTGTCCTCCACATTCTCCTGCTCCTTTCTGGACTTTTTCCAGCACATAAAAGCTCAATCACCCTTCAGTGAGTTCAGAGATCTCTGGATCATCTCTCTGGAGCTCCATTCCTCTCAGCCTCAGATCTGCTGACTCTTTTAAAAATCAGCTAAAAACACAACTTTGTAGCAACACACTAAATATTTTTTTCAAAATTGGCATGTATTAGGGATTTTTTAAGCAATTTTACAGCTAATTTTTCAGAAATTGAGGTCAACTTCAGCGCTCTTTCATTGTTCTTTAATGTAATTTCCAGTCTTTTAGCACATTTAACATTTTGCAAACAGCTTTTATATTTTCAGTAAAAAGCATTGACATTAACATTATTGCAGGCAATGCAAACTTTCTGGTTATTATTATTCCTTATTTATTCTTCCATATGTTTGTAAATGAATAAAAACTCACTCACTCAATCACACTTGATGGTTTTTTTTGCCATCTTGGTATCAAAACGTTCAGCTTGTTAAGGTCATCCCTGCTTAGACTTTTTGTGTTTGTACATTTTAAGGTTTTTGAGATTTGAAGAACTTTGTACTATTTTCCAACCCCATAAAAATGAATTGAACTTTTTTCAAATTTCTGCAATCAAGACATTCAGTATGTTTAGGTTATTCATGGTTGTACTAGTTTATTGTATTTCATTGTATTTTTTATTAAACGCTAATATTGGAATTTTTTTCAGGTAATTCTTCAAATAATTGTGCACTTTCCGCAAATTATGCAAGTTTGGTTTAAAAATTTTCAACACATTCAGGAGATTTGTGCTTGTACTTTTGGAACTCATACCTTTTACACATTTTCATTTTTTTTCTCGCAAATTTTTGCAATCTTTTTTACAAAACCTATCTAGTATTGGTTTAAAAAAGTTCAGCATGTTCAGGACATTAATGCTGTTATTTTTTTGTATTTATAAATTTTACAAATATTTTGGAATTTTACACAATTTTTGGAATTTATGCCAATTTTACAATTTTTTTTAATGTAATCCTTCAAATATTTGTGCATTTTTTGAAAACTATGCCATCTCTGTGTCAAAACATTAAGGACTTTCCTGCTTGTACTTTTTTAAGATTTTACACAATTTGTGTAAAAAATTATTGGGAATTTTTTTCAATTTCGGCAGTTACTGCAAATTTTGCAATTTCTGCATTTAAAACATTCAATATTTTTGGACATTCACGCATGCACTACTACTTATGCAGTTTTTGAATTTTTTCAGATTTGACTTTTTTTTATGTCATTCTTTAAATATTGGTGTACTTTCTGCAAATAATGCAAGTTTGGTATCAAATCCTTCAGCACGTTCCGGACATTCATGCTTGTACTCTCGCTATTTATAAATTTAATGCAATTTTTCACACTTTTCTCAAATTTTCATGAAATTTGTCAAATTTCTTTTTACAAATGATGCAAGTATTTTAGAGCAATTACAGTTCATTGCTTCAGCATCTTCAGCGACCACGTTTAGCAAAAAGCATTCACGCTAGCATTATCGCAGGTAATGTAACTCTTCTAGTCTATAGTTGCATTGTGGCTTTGCCACGACTTGGTGCACTGCTACAGTTCACAGACCTTCAAATGTCCTGCAGCATTTCAAACTGGGATTCCACAAAGAGCTATTGAGGTTTGACAGACTGAACCTCAGCCGTCAAACCTTCAGGCTAACCGAATCCTCTCTTGTGTTTGCTGCTCTTCATCTGGGAAAGCGCTGAGCTCTGACAAGTGAGGAGATGAGTGCTTCATCGCAGCGATCGGGACATAAATACTCCTAACATCTCTGCATCCGTTTCCTGCTCTGATGGGATGGGGACATTCAGGGAGAGCTCTGAAGTTTTAGCCCCCACAGCGTCTTCTTTAGTATCTGTACAGTTTTCCAAAGGGCTTTGTCTGCTGCTGCAGCTGTGCTCCATGACTGTTCCTCATTTCCATATTCATGTGGGTCCACATGCTGCTCTGAATAAACAGAAACCTGTGAGTGAGACCTTCCTGATGGCGTCTCCCGTTTGCCTCTCTTAGGGCACCAATGCCTCCGCTCTGGAGAAAGACATCGGCCCGGAGCAATTCCCAATCAATGAGCACTACTTTGGATTGGTCAATGTGAGTACCGCTGAACACTGCTGCACTCACAAGAGTCCGTGTGGAACAACACCGGTGTCACCTTTCAAAACAAAGCGCTGCGGGACGGCGCTGAGTCATTGTTTGTCTTCTCTGGAAATAACCAGAGAGTCGTTTCTGAAGCTGTTTGCCTCATTTCCAACACATTCAAAGACTTTGATGAAAATGGTGTTTTAAACATGTTCTTGTGACATTTTTCTGATGATAAAAGACATACATTTTTTTGAGTATTTCTTATTTCAAATTGTTGGAACAGACAAAAAATATTGTTAGAAAAATATCTCATTTGTTGTGTAGAATACAAGTTGTGCAGCCCCACACTTGCTGCTCCGCTCCATTCTGATACTTCTACTTGCAGACAAATAGATCCATGAACGTCTTTGTTTTCCTGGTCTGAGCTGGAATCTGGATCAGAACTGGATAGTGACGACATTGCTCACTATTTTAGTAATGTTAAGCCGAGGTTGTGAGGGTCTTTGAGCTAATGGGAGAGAGTGTAAACAAATGGATGATGGGAAGTAGAGGCAGGCTTACTCTGCAGCTACTGTCCCGCCCACAACTCGGAGGTGAATTTTTAATGAACTCTTGTCACTCTGCAGTCCTAGAAAACACAAGTTTGTTCTCACATTTTTGCTAAAAACAGCTACATTTGCTTAATGAACACTGCTAACCATTTAAAATAGATCAAAAGATGATCAGAGTGATGTTTTAAGCTAATATTTAAATGAAAAAGTCCCTGTAGGTGTTCACTTTAGATAGTTTATTTCTTATTTTTTCTCTTTCTTCACTCCTGAACTCTCAAAACTTAGTAAATCTTCACAACACATCAGAATAGTTGATTTCAAAGCCAAAACTCTGTTTCTAAATGATGACATTAATACGATCAAAAACATTTCCGTCCTTCTATTTTACCATCAGGCTCTGGAGGGAACGCATAGACATATTATCTCTGGAGGAAGAGGGTGTGACCTCACCCATAGGAAATGCCTAACCTCCAGCTCTCACAAAATAAAAACGTTGGAGGCGGGGCCAGTAGGCACCACATGCTTTTACTGAGGCATCTGATTGGTCAGTTTGTAACTTAAATAACTTGTGATAAAGAAAAAATATCATTCAAATAATAAAAAAAAAATAAAAAAGTTTTAGAGCAAAAATGGTTATTCTGACAAATAAAATGACTGAGTAAGAGCCACTTATTTCTCCATAGAAGTGTGTTGGAGTTTCATTAGGTGGTGATCACAGTGTAGCATTACAAATTATTCCAGAAGAAGAAGAAAGAATGAGCAAAAAAATGTGTTTTAGACCACAAATGGTTACTTTTAAACAAATGTTTCTTTAATAAAGTTTGTAAAATTTATTCCTGTGAGTTTATAAAGATGTTAATTTAGTCAGCAATGTATGTTTGGGTTGACGGAGCGTTAGCATTAGCCATCCTATTGTAAATTCCATTAAACGTTAACATCCAGCTAGCAGGTTTTAACTTTTGTGTGCTAAATCGATGTTTATTTTTGAGGATTATTGGTTAACTAAGCTTAGTTTGATTCAATTCAATTAATAGATTTTATCAACATAACCCTAATGAGCACTTCATTATTGTAAAGTACAGAATATCAGCGTACAGAATCCACTATAATTACGTCAATTGCTAAACGACTAAAGAGTTATGATAGTCACTCAGAGTAAAGCTAAAGCTCTGGTGTTAGAGGCTTAAAGGGTCACTGTCCTGTCTGGAATTGTGACCTTATGATCAAGAGAGCACAGTTTTTTTTCTGGTCTCAGCTTCATTCCTCGGTCCTCTGTCTGCTGGATCTCAGAAAAGGACGTTTTTTCATAAATAATCGTTGTGTCCTTGTCCTCCTCAGTTTGGAAACACATGTTACTGTAACTCGGTGCTGCAGGCGCTCTACTTCTGCCGGCCTTTCCGGGAGAACGTGCTGGCCTACAAAGCTCAGCAGAAGAAGAAGGAGAACCTGCTCACGTGTCTGGCCGACCTCTTCCACTCCATTGCCACGCAGAAGAAGAAAGTGGGCGTCATCCCACCCAAGAAGTTCATCTCCCGGCTACGGAAGGAGAACGGTGAGAGGGCAACGTTCACTTCACTATTATTGTCTCTGCACAAACCGTCACTTTGGTGGAACTGTCATGGTTACATGAGAAACTGAGTTACCAGAAACCAGAAACTCAATCGTACAAGGGGCCAAAATCTAAAACACTGAGCTGAACAAGATAAACATTCATTGAATTCACTAAAACTAAATCTTAACTTTTAACTTTTATATTTTAAAAAAAGTAACTTCTAAACATAATAGTGTAAATGCAGTAAGCTGAATTTGGTCACTGAAGATGCTGAGATTGATAGTTAAAAATGCTGAAGCTGATAGGTAAAAATGCGGAAGTTGAAAGCTGAAATCACCAAAGCTAATAGACAGGGAAAAATTTTAGCGAAATGCCAAATTAGCCTAAAAAACCAACAACAAAAAAAACATTGGTTAGCCAAAACAACTAGCATGTAGCTGAAATATTATTACTTCAAAATAGCCTAAAAAACAAAAAAAAAAGGCCTTAATTATCCAAAACAGCAAGCGTGTAAATATTAGCCTAACTCCAAAACAGCCTAAAAAACGTTTTTTAAAAAAGCCTAAATTAGCCAAAACAGCTAGCATGTAGCTAAAATATTAGCTAAACTCCAAAACATCCTAAAAACAAAAAAAAGAAAACCCAACGACTGGTTCACATTAGACATGGAAGCGCCGCAAAGCAGCTCAGAACGGAGGCAGCTTCCGTGTGGCGCCCTTGTTAACCTGTAGTGTGGTACACACCAGGCGCAGAGCGCCACGGTTCTCCATGGACGGCTCGCACCGTGCTGCGTATTGTTATAAAAGTGTAAATTGGTCAAAAGAGCTAGCTGAAGTATAAGCTACTCCAAAATAGCCTAAAAATCTAAAACAAAGCCTGAATTTGCTAAAACAGCTAGCATGTAGCTGGGAAGAATAGCTAAATTCTAAAATAGCCTAAAAAATGTTAGTAAATGAAAAATAGTCCAAAAAGTTAGCAGAATGCCAATTTTTAAAACTCTAAAGCTGTTATTTTTTAACATAAATATGAATAATAAAAAATGCAGGAATACTAATACAGAATAAATCAGGCTGGTTTGACTCACACCAGTTGACCAATCACAAAATTCAATGGTGTTACCTCGTTTTAACCTGTAGGGGGCAGCACTCAGGCAGTTTTGACTATATTTTCAGGAATTAGACAAGTTTATTTTAAGTTGATAAAAAATGTAGCAAAGACAAACAGAAACACTTTAAAAGCTGCATTTAAATGTCCAACCAAAACAGTTGATGTGGGGTTTGGTTACCCTTCATGACAACAGAAGTCGTGTTTCTCTGAATGCAGAGTGAAGCTGCACGCTGAGGTCGCTCCACTCAGCCGCCGTTCACCAGCGTCCTCACTCTGGACGCTCTTTGTGTGAAACAACAACGCAGTCTCTGTATTTTTGGTCAGCTGATCATCTGTTCCCCCCCCCCTCACACTCTTCTCAGCTTTCAGTTCCTCGTCTGTCAGACGTGTTTTTCTCTGCCTCCACTCTTCCTAAAAGAGTTAACGAGAAACTGTTGCCTCTACTACTACTTTTATTCTTTAAAAGTTGTTCAAATGCAACTTTATTCATGAAGCACTTTTCCTACCACCTCTATAAACAATGTTGAGAGCCCTGTAAGAGTCTCAGTAACAGGCTGACCTTTAGACAGCTTTGAAGGTCGTCTGATCAACACTTTTTCATGTATTTGCTTTTAATCACTGTCAACATTGTTTGGGGGCAGGGCCAAATGTTTGAGGACTAGTCATGTGATCTAATAATACTTAAGGATTTTTTTATGACCTGAATCTGTTGGTAAGGTAGACCAGAAGTTATCATTTGTGTAAAGGAAATGGAAAGGTGGAGCCAGGGTGGAATTATATAAGTTCGTTTCCACTCCTTTTCAAGCAATCTATAATTGATCCCTCGTGATCCTATATCTGACATACCTTTGTACACATGTAAATCTCTATTGATAGTATTTCACATGCATTCTGAGCCTTTTGTACTCTTTTTTTTTTTCTTTTTTCCAGACATGGGGGCATCAGTTTTTTTAGGTTCACCATTGAAAAGTTGAGTCACATTCGTCCCAACCATGAGGCTCCCACCACACAGCCGTCAAGGGATTTTTGTGCCGCCATATTGCAAGCAAAAGTCACAGTTTTGAGATCAGATTTTTCTAAATTGCAAACAAATGTAGTGTTAAGAAAAAAAATCATAATTTGCAAATACAAATATTTAGTATTTGCTTTTTTTTTGGCTTTTAAAAATATTTTTGCATTTTCAAACTTTTTTTTCTTTGACTTTCAAAAAACATTTTTTGGGATTGCAGCCCAAAAGTTTTTAGATACGTAGTGCCTGAAAGGAAACTCGTGAACGCATAATCAAAGATAGGGCGAAAGGAAGAGGAGGCACTACGCACTTACAAACGTTTGAGCTGCAATCGCAAAAAGGTTTTTTGAAAAAAAAATTCCAAATGCTAAAATAATTTTTTAAAACAAATATGTATTTTCATTAGCAAATTATGAAGTTTTATTCTCAACACTTTACATTTTGTTTGCAATTTAAAAAATGTAATCTCAAATCTGTGACATTTGCTCGCAATATGGTGGCACAAAAATCCCTCCATATTTCGGAGCAGTTTTCATTTTTGATTTAGTCAGGGTTCAGCCCGTCTCTTTACCCCGCTGGAGGTGAACGTGTCTGCTTCACATTGACGGTGACGGGTCACTACATCATCAGAATCTCCTTTTTCTCTTCCAGATGTTTTCTAAAAGGTCTGAAAGCGTCTTCCTGTCTTTTGTCTCCGTCCAGATCTGTTTGACAACTACATGCAGCAGGATGCCCACGAGTTCCTCAACTACCTGCTGAACACGGTGGCCGACATCCTGCAGGAGGAGAAGAAGCAGGAGAAGCAGAACGGCCGTCTGAAGAACAACGGCACCCCCGTCACGTCTGAGCCGGAGATGGAGAACAAGATCGAGCCCACGTGGGTCCACGACATCTTCCAGGGGACCCTGACCAATGAGACGCGCTGCCTCAACTGTGAAACGGTTTGAAGCTGCTCGTCTCGTTCATCCGAGCATGAAGGGCAGTCAAAGCGCTGCGGAGTCTGACCGAGTCTCTCCTGCTCTGTGTGTCACAGGTGAGCAGCAAAGATGAAGATTTTCTGGATCTTTCCGTGGATGTGGAGCAGAACACGTCTATAACCCACTGCCTCAGGTAGAGCTCTTTCCGTTCCATGGCAGCGGAAATGTTCCCTCTGACGTGACACGAGCCTCTTCCTGCAGGGACTTCAGCAACACAGAGACTCTGTGCAGTGAATACAAATACTACTGTGAAACCTGCTGCAGCAAGCAAGAAGCACAGAAGCGGTGAGTGGACCGGACGGAACCCAAACACTGCCACACCACACCGTGCTCGACAACAACAACACAACTACACTGACTCCTGAACCAAACAAAAGTCGCACATTTCTGTTGACTCTCAAATAGTGCTGGGTGATATGACAATACACATCGTGTGACGTAGAGAAGTGTCGATCATGGCACTTCTCCTCTGTCGTTTATATCGTCTTTATAGCCATAGTGTTGACTTGATAGCACAAAAAATCTATAAAAGTAAAAATAAAGACAAATTAAAAAGAGATTCTTCATAAAGAAACTCCGTCTTGTGGTTTTGTGACGTAAAGCGGCTTTACGTTCTTTGATTCTCTCGCACATCGTCATCGTACGTTTTACGGCATAACGATGGACACAGAACAGCTTGAAGTCGTGTTTCCGGAGCTTAAACAGACAGAAACACTGATGCAGAAGAGGGGCTTTCAGCAAAAGAGGGGGGCGTCTCCCATTTGGTTGCATTTTGGATTCAAGACGCCAGCAGTATGTAAACAAGCTAGGAGGCTATTCCAGCACCGATGCTAACACAACAAACCTTCTATCACTCCAGGAAAGTCCACGAAAATGAACATACGAGATTACAGAAAATAAACCAAAGTTGTGGAATAGAGCTACAACAAGTATCCAAATATTCAGATTCTCGCGCTCTGCTCCCGAAAATTCAAGTCCAAAACTTTGCAACGTCCAAGATTTCTGATTCGTGACCTTTATAAATAAAGTGGAGTATCAGAAAATATTTACTGCTCTGGAATACAGAATAATGTTGGATTTTAAAGCCGGATGTGCTGCACGACTGTCACCAGAAGTAAACAAATCGTAGAAATAAAATGTCAGTGAAGCTTCCTGTTTTCAAAGTAAGACTCAGAAACTTTAAAAATGTTTTTATATTATTATTAAATACCTTTGATTCTTTAAACAAATGTGAAGGCTGCTGTATATCAGCCACATCTGTTCTCATTAGATTTATTTTGCTGCACTAGAATGTTTGTTTCTCTGTAGTGAATATTCCGTTATCTGTTCCTTCAAACTGTCAGAAAAGTAAGTTATGATGTTGTTTCAGGGAATAGCTGAGAATATACTTTATTGTCTTATATCATGATATATATCGTTATCGTATTTTATATTGTGATATATATATTTTTCCATATCGCCCAGCACTTCTCTCAAATTGATTTTCACGATGATCTGATTCATTGTCAATATTGGTTTGTTCTGAACGATCCAGTTCATTCATCTATAATGGATTTTTATCCAAAACTCCACGATTCTGTCGGATCGTAGGATCAGAATGGATTCATCGTTACCTCCCCAGTTGTGTTTGATGGCGTGCGATCCGTCTCCTTCTGGACAGGATGCGGGTGAAGAAGCTTCCTATGATCCTGGCGCTGCACCTCAAGAGGTTCAAGTACATGGAGCAGCTCCACCGCTACACCAAGCTGTCCTACCGGGTGGTGTTTCCTCTGGAGCTCCGCCTCTTCAACACGTCTGGAGATGCGGTCAACTTGGATCGCATGTACGATCTGGTGGCGGTGGTGGTTCACTGTGGAAGGTAACGCTGGAGCTTTTCAGGGGGATGAATGTATGGTTTTAACAACGTTTGGGGCAGATTTTCAGCTCCCAAAACTCTTCAACCGTTTACGCATTTAGAGTAATTCCAGCTGATTCTGCGTGGAGAAAAGTAGCTTTGCTCCATTATGCAACAGAAAACAAAAGCGGCTTTTCTCCTGTCAGAATCAGCTGATCACTTTAATGTGGAAGAGGCATCAGTCACATGCAGCTTCCTCCATACGGGGGTCGACCTGTGCAGGTGCTGGGGGGGGGAGTTTCCGTGCTGGTAGAGGGTCATAGAGAGGAGTGGCTGCAGCTTGAGGGAGAGCAAAGGTGTGTCCTGCAGTATCTATGGGGTCAAATCAGGATCAGCTTAAAGTGAACAAAAAACAGATTGAAGACTTGAAAAATAGACATCGTAACAGAAACATTTTTGATAACGTGAAAGCCTGACACTGTAAAATTGAAAAAAAAGAAAATAAAAATTAATGTTTTTCAAATTCTTTTAAAAAAAAAAACCTGAAAACTTAAAATAAATCTTGGAAATTTGAAAAAAAAATTTTTTTGAACATTTGAAGAAAAAAAACGTAAAACTTGAAATTGAATCTCAAAGCCCCGCCCCCATGTCAAATTAGGCTGAGCTCAGCAGCGAAAACTCAAAAATCAGAATCGAAACTGTAAAACTGAGGAATGAAAGTGAAGATTCAGAAAAGAAAAAAAAGAAGTTTAAAATTCAAAACAGCAGCTGTTACTAATGGATAAATTATTTTTCAATTGATAATTACATTTATAGGTTTTTTATTCAACTTTTCAGGTTTTTTTTTCAAATTAAAAAAAAAAAGTTTTCAAGATTCATTTCAGGGTTTCAGTTTTTTCTTTAAGTTTCAAAACATTTTTTTTCAAATTTTCCAAATATGTTTTTCAGTTATGTTTTTCTTCAAGTTTTCGATCTGTTTTTTTCGTTCACTTTAAGCTGATCCTGTTCTGACCCCATTCGTTTCATTCGTAATGGCGAAACGTACCCTTTCATGTCCTTCAAAACCAGGGAAACCTGTCAGTGCTCAGGTGAGTCTGCGGCTTTTAAAAACCAGGCTCAAAACTACAGCTTGTAATTTTCCCGTGCCTCCTCACCTGCTTCTGATTCTGGATAAGCTTTAATTTCATGTGGACAGGGGCATGCCGCGTACAGCTTTGAGCATCTCTCACCTGCAGACAGGTGACAGGTATCCACCCGTAAGGACATTTGTGACTGAGGCAGATGGAGAGGCTGCTCGGGGAACAGGACAGTCCCAGAACATCAGAGTTCTGTCTGAATGACAGCTCCTCCTTTCAATATCTATTAGCTGATCCAGAAACCCGGAAATTTCCATCCCAGCTGCCAGAGAAGCAGATGGTTAGAATTTCTTTTTCCTTCTTTTCAAGTCCCCTTTAAAAAAATTTAATCAAAAAAAAAAAATCATTCCCAGAAGTGTTTTAATTATGATTATGAAGTTTTTAACCAAAATCGCACAACCTAAATGTCTTAAAAGACCTTTTTCCTGTTGATCTGAAGCTTTTTTTTTAAATCTCCTTTGAGGGGGCGTGGCTTCTGGATCTGAGCCAACCCCCCCCCCGTCTGTTTATGACAGCTCTGTCTCTCTCTAGCATAAATCTTCTGAGCTGCTGCATAAAAACCTCCATCAATCTGGGTAATGTCCAGCCGTATGGTTCTGATTTAAGCTGGATCTGTTGCTCGGTGTTCTGTTGGTTTTGGATGTTCACGCCTCTGGAGAAAGGCCTCACGGCGCTATCAAAGTCTGTCCACTGACTGTAAATGGCGGCGTGTGAGAGGCGGAGTCAGTCTGTGTTTCTGTGTGTGCAGTGGCCCGAACAGAGGTCATTACATCACCATAGTGAAGAGCCACGGCTTCTGGCTGCTGTTTGACGACGACATAGTGGAGGTGGGTCCGAGAGCCGCTCGGCTGGTTGTTCTGTGGGTGTCTTCACTAAACCCCCCTCCCCCCCTCACTCCCTTACCGCAGAAAATCGACGCCCAGGCCATCGAGGAGTTTTACGGCCTTACCTCAGACATTTCCAAGAACTCCGAGTCCGGATACATTCTCTTCTACCAGTCCAGGGAGTGACCCGCTCTCGTCCCACCCCCTCATGTGTGCCAACCCCCCCCCCAGACGCCTGCTGTCACTCTCTCTGTGGTTGGACTGTTGTCTTTGGTGACCTGCATCTGGACCGCACTTTACAACAGAAGCAAAAATCTTCAAACCCTCCTGCAGGTGGGATTTTCTCGAAGGACCCCCCCAGAAACCTTCCCCCCATCCTCGTCTCCGAGACACTGTATGATGAAGACAGCAGGCTTGAAGCAATATCTCATGATCCTCAGAAAACTAACAGCTCGGTAGGACTTCAAAACATGAGTTTGATCACAAATAATGTGAATTGTTTCTCTGCTCAGACGAGGAATGACACTACAGTCAAAACCATCAATTGGCTTTATTTTTGTTATTTATTGACCTGAAGATATTTATTTGTTCTGTTTTAAATGGTGGCTGCTTAGAAGATAAAGCTGAAGGAATCTTTAAATGAAGAAGTCAGAAGAAAAGATGCAAAGCCCAAAAGAGGACTCACAGATTTACTTGAACTTCACAGAGGATGGTAGGAGGCGGCATAGTTCACGTTTCCTAACATGACGTTCTCTGTTCACCGCTTTGGTTTCTCCAATAAAAAGCGGAACTTTTCCATTATTGTAGACCAGCCTAAAGGAAATAACGGCGCCATCTTCCTATGTGCGTGCGTTAGTTTCAGGCGCTAACCGTTAACCCAGAGCTCTGCAACCTTCAGCACTTAAAGAGACATTCCACTTGATTTCTTTTAGCTCATCCTAGAGAATGAAGATACGGATTATATTCATGTTATTATTCCTATTATGATAAATGTAACTTAACTATAAATAAAACATCAATAAAAAATAGTTCTTTTTCTCAAAATATGAAACAGCTTAAAATTTTTGACAAAAGTTCCAATAACTTTCTTTCAAAATAAAAGACTTCCTGTATAGGATAATGCAATGTCAGCAGTTTATTCAAATTAAATCAGAGCTAATTCAATGATCAGCATTTTCTTTTACTTTAAGGGGGCATCTACTGAAATTCTGCTTAATAACTCTTGAATAAATATCACTTGTGCTGCCACAAACGATTATTTTTTCTGATTATTCGACTAATCAGATGATGTGTAATGTGGACATAAAGCACACATCTTAACCATCATTAGCTTTAAACTAACTGAAAATAAAGACAATTAAGATGACAGTTTATTAAACTTCTAATGAATTGAGCAGCTTCTGTCCTTCATTACTTTCCGGTATTAAAACAAGATTAAATCAAATAAATTCGGCATCTTTTAAAAAAGAACTGTTTTTCACAAAAAAATAAAGTTTTCATCTCATTGTTTTTAACATAAATAGAAAAGTAGCATTACCTGCGATAATGCTGGTGTGAATGCTTTTTGTTGAAAGTATTCACATTAATTGCTGATGGGATTTTCTGAAAATGCTAAAGCTATTTTGCTAGCTCGTTGCTTAAATATTAGCTAAACTCCAAAATAGCCAAAAATTCCTCAGTAAACTAAATTAATCAAAAATGTTAGCATGTTGTTAAAAAAGAAGCTGAACTATCATTAAAAAAAACTTCAGTAGAAAACAAATTAGCCAAAGACGTTAGCATGTTGCTAAAATATTAGCTAAACTCTAAAGTAGCCTGAAAAATCACCAGTAGATAACAAATTAGCTACACTGGGATCCACATTATAAAAAGTAACGATTAATTGACTATTAAATCAGTCGTCGACTATTTTAATAGTTGATTGATCGACTAATCGAGGCAGCTCCAGCTCTCACTGACCTCAGGTTGATTTTTTTTGTAGTTCACGCCAATCCCAAATCTGTCAAAATGTTGTAGCTGGACTTTGTTAAACTACAAACCGCAGAGTGATGCTCCTCAGCTGTTTGTTACTGCTTATTTGTTCTCTTTTTCACATTACTACTTGTTTTTTTTTTTACTTAATTTATCATTTAAATGAAAAACGTCATTATTTTTTTTAATCAGAGCCACAATGGTTGGATAAAAGAGCCATGTGTGGCTCCAGAGCCGCAGGTTGCAGACCCCTGCGTTAATCCAGCTGCCTTTAGGAGAGCATGTCCGTCATGTGACACTAGGGAAAGGCCCCAGCAACCGCCATGACACCAGCCAGGACAGAAGGGGTGGATATAGGTCTGTGGTGTACGGAGTCCCATCAGGATCAGCTTAAAGTGACTGAAAAAAAATGATTAAGAAAAAGTTGAACATTGTAACTGTGTTAAACTTGAAAGTACACGTTGTAAAACAGAAACTAAACTTGAAAGATATATTCAAAATTTAAAAATAAAAAGTTGAAACCTGAATTAAAAAAAAACTTTAAACCTAAAATTTTTACCAATGACCTCGAAGCCCCGCCCCCACGTAAAAGTAGGATCAGCTCGGCAGCCAAAACTGAGAGCTGAAAAACAAAGAAAAGAAAAAAATGTTTTGTTTTTGTAAGAGTTTTAAATTTAAAACTTTTATTTTTATTGAGTTTTAAATGGATCATTATTTTTAAGAATTTTCTATATTTTCTTTAAGTTTAAAATATATTTTTTGAAATTTCAATTTAATTTTAGTTTTTTTGGTTCAAATTTACATTTTAATTTAATTTTCAATTTAGTTTATAGTTATATTTTTTTTTCCTAGTTGACATTTTAATATTCCATTTTTTGGGTCCAATTAAGTATTTAATTTTCAATTTTTTTGTTTAAATTTAAAACTTAATTTTCAGTTTTTTGTTCAAATTTAAGATTTAATTTCTAATTTGTTTTCATATTTTTCTTTTTTTTTTCAAATTTACAAACTGACTTTTCGTTCACTTCAAGCTGATCCTAGTTGACCCCATAACTATCACCACCATGCGCCACGTTAGAGGCAGACGGCGCCGGCGGCAGACGCCGGTTTGGAGCGGAAACGACATCACCATAACCTCTGTCAATCACGGCCTCAAAACCCCGCCCCCATTTAAAATCAGGATCACGTTGGAATGAACCTGTGAGCAGAAGATCAAGAGAAACGGAAAAATGAACCTTTAAAATCAAAACAGCAGCTGGTACTCAATAATGTTTAGCTACTGTTTTAGTTTTTTACTCAAATTTACACATATTAATTTTTTTCAAATTTAAATTAGCATTTTTTTCAACATTTTTTTTAAAATTCACAATGAATAAGTCTAGTTTTCCAACTTTTTATTTTCTCAAATTTATAATCTGTTTTTCCAATTAACCCTTTAACACCTGAGGCGTCGTCGGTGACGCTTAAACACAAAATCTGTAACGTACTGTAACTTTTCAACTGTTAACACGATAATTCCAGTAGATTCTGAAGGAGAAAAGCGGCTTGCGAGCCGCTTTTCTCCTTCAGAATCTACTGGAATTATCGTGTTGATGATAAATTGAAAACATAAACACTGGAACTCTTTTAGCTTTCATATTTTGCCACACGAGGAGCTCTCACAACTGCCTGCTCTTTGGAGCCAAACCAACAAGAAGTGACAGAGCTGCAGAGAACAAAGTTTTCCGTCTTTTATTTGTCAGTCGGTGATGTTTGAAATCCCTCTGTTGTCTCCGTCTACAACATATCGTCCTCTTTCTACTCTTTCATGTGAACTGTTTCCTGTTGATTTGGCTGTAAGAGTAAGAGTACAGTAAATCCAGCCTCCAAAATGTCTGTTCTGCTGCACGTCAGAGGAAATGTCTGTGGATACATGTGATGCGGTCCCGTGCGAGAGCGTGCGACCCACAGGCGGACACGTTTCTGTTTGAGGCGGAGGACTTGGTGCCAAACTGACCCTGCAACTGTCTCCAGAGAGGATGCAGAAGACTCTGCTGCAGATGGCAGGGTGTTTTTCTAAAGTGAGGATGTTTCAAAATAAGAGTTCTGTTATTGATGGACCCCCTCCACCACCACCACCACCACCACACGGGGGCTGTTCGGTCGAGTCTCGAGAAGAGAAGAACCTTCAGACACGCAGATCTTCCGTTAGCACTTCCGCACTCGCCTCACCCAGACGCTCCGGAACCAGGCCGGACCCGAAGAGATGACTGCATCTGCCAGTTTACTGCACTTTACTAGTGATGAGTCGACGCTTTAACATGATAACCACAGTTAACATATTTACACAGTTCTCTTCTGTACAATAAACTTGTGATCTGCTAACTTTATACATGGTTCTCTCATTTCTTTTTCTTTTTTATGGTGGATCTGAAAATCCCTCGTGACGATTTTGACATTCAAGTCTGTTTGTGGAACGTTTATTTTGTGCATTGAATTCGATTTATGCTTATGGGGAACTTTTTTTTTAACGCCATATGGCTTTTTGGCTTTAAGAAAAGTGCTAATTGATGCAATTTGAATTTATATTAAATAGAGTTTAGCAAATTCTAGCATCTAGTTGTTGTCTTAATGAAAGAAAATGTCACATTTGACTTTGTTTTCTTGAATTTTTAATTCAAAATCTGCTGCAGGATCCAACAGAGGGTATTTTATTTTGAAAAGAACTTGTATTTGCTGCTGTGAAAAGTAAAGACGTTGAAACTATTATTTATAGAAAAATATGACACTTTTTAAATTAATTTATTGTAAATATTTGAAAGCTACATTTTCTAAAGGAATGGCTAAATGACCAAAAAATACTGAAGTGTATTTTCTAAAAGATTCTGTAGGATTTGACTGGACCAAATGTGTCTTTTAAAGGTCGCAGATTCCTGAAGTTAGAGAAAAAAACTGCATTTTTATATAGGAAAAAGTTTATTAATTTTGACATGACTTCCTTTCAAAATAAAAGACCCTGAATCAGGTAGAATTGTATCATTGTAGCTGTTAGTAGTGTAATGTCAGCAGTTAAAACCAACAAACAAACATTTGGATCACTGCTGTTGGTGCATCTCAACCAGAAATTCTTCAATCAGAACAGAATGACCCTTACCATATTTTTTAGACAATAAATCTTGATATTTTAAATATGAAATGTTATTATTTGTTATTCCTAATGTATGAATTCTGATTTCTAGTATTTTTTTTAGTTCATGGTGCTCCATAACCTGTTCAAATGGTTTATTATGAGTTTAGAAAACGATGAATCTGCTTGATGGGTGTTGTAAACCAACACTTCAGTAAGAAGCAGGTTTAGTTTTCAGCTGCAAACTGTTGTGAAAAAATAAAGACCAGAATGCAGATGACAAGCTCCCAAAATACCAGAGAAGCAGGATTCCTGTTTGAAGGTGGTTGAGAGTGGATTGTAACGCTCAGTTATTGTTCTTGTATGTGCGTCATTGTTTCTCCTCTGCAGAGCTTCACTGGTCACAAATGAATCACCGGGATGTTAATTACACATAATTACTGCATCACTTCCTCACTCCCATGACTGGAAGCATCAGAGAGAGGTGAACGGTACCTGCAGAAACAGAAACCCCCCGTTGAGGACTCCTCTCTGTGGGTCGGCCGCCTGCTCCAAAGGTCCTTCTGTGAACCGCTGCTGTTCTGAGGAATCCCTCCAACACGTGTCAGAGTGTCCTGATGTCACAGGCTCAGGAAACACGCTTCTGCACAAACATGTAACAGAAGCGTGTTGACAATGAGATTCTTTAAAAGAAAAAGTAAAATAAAGAACAAGCAAAAGTGTGGGGGGGACTATAAATATGTGAACTATAAATATATTTAATGTAAATTAAACAAAACTGCAGTCAAAGAGGTCAGTCATTTAAAAAAGCAAAGTATAAAAAGGTCAAACTTAATCACACACGAAGCCAAAATCCTAAACACGCCTCAGATCACGGACCGAACAGGATAAACATTTGTTGAACAATCGAAAACTACATTTTTAAAAGTTTAAACCATAACTTTTTAACATAATTATGAACTAGATATGTAGCATTACCTGTGATAATGCTAGTGTGAATGATGTAAGCTGAATGTGTCCGCTGAAGATGCTGAGATTGATAGCTCAACACGCTGAAGCTGAAAGCCTGCTATAATATTAGCTAAATGCAAATTAGCCAAGAAAACAAAACAAAAAATTTCAAAAAATGTAAAAAAAAAAACCTTAAAAAAATTGACCAAAGCAGCAAGCGTGTAAATATTAGCCTAACTCAAAAACAGCATAAACACTTTTTTTGAAAAACCTGAATGAGCCAAAACAGCTGATATGCTGAAATATTAGCTAAACTCCAAGATGAAGTAAAAGAAAACTAAAACTAGAAGCCTAAAATACCCAAAACAGCTAGCATGTAGCTGACATATTAACTAAACTCCAAAATAGCCTATAAAATCTTGGTAAACACAAAAATTGCCCAAAAATCTTGTAAAAAGCACATTTTTAAAACAGTAACTTTTTAACATAATTATGAATAATAAAAAGGCAGGAATATTATTCCAGAATAAATCAACTTAAACCTTAAATAACTTTTAATATTTTACTCTCCATAAAAATATGTTTTGTCAAAATTATACCAAACTATCCAAACTATCCCTGACGTGAAGTGTCTTTCAGAGATGAGAGAATAATAATCTGCTGCTCAGCACACTCTTGTTGGAGGGAAAACAGCTCTGGTGGCTTTGTTGCTTCCTCTGACCCGGTACCATCAAAGTGTCTAAAATAATGACAAAGCTATTTTTTGGCCGGTTTTTCTTGAATGAGATGTGTAATGTTACATCCTTTCCACACGCCCTACCATTCTGTTCACCTGGCAGGTGAGACCAATGATCTTAATCAGAACCTGCCAGTAGAGAGAGGAAGGCAGGCAGGGGGCAGAGCAGGAGGCCCGTTCCAAGAAGCAGGTTTTGTTGAAGCTCTGAGTTTTTTTAACCCAGAGTTAAGAAAAACTCTGAGTTTGTGAACCCAGAGTTAAGGAAAACTCTTTTCTGGTTTCAGAAACGGAGGTAACTTAAACCCATGAAAGTGGGTGAAACCAAACCAATTTCACAAAGCGGGGTGAGCTAACCTCAGACTTAGTTACTATGGCAACTGACTCTGTGAACATAACCTGGTCTGGGGCAGGTTTGCTTCAGGAAAACTCAGAGTTCCCTGCGGTCTCCGCCCCTTCTTAAAGTGAAGGATGCATAAATAGAACTCCCTCATTCAAATTTTAGAACATTCACATTAGAGACGTCACGTTTCCGCCACACAGAAACCAAAACGGCACGTCCATTCATAGAGGATCCCGTAGAGAGGAGGCTGGATTGTTCTGGAATGAAAACACTGTTTTTGGTCGGAAGAGAAGAATTTAACTGGCAATCTAGTTTTGTTTTTTTGCTTCTTTCCTCTTTTTAGAACCCACAACAACAGAAATCTTTAAACCTTAAAAACTGGAGATGTGTGTCGAAACATCTACAATGGTAAAAAAGAGACATTATAGTACTGTGGTTAGCACAGCCAGCTTCTAATTCACAGGTCAGGGGTTCAAGTCCTGGCTGTGGAGAAGTTTTGTGATGCTGAAAAAAATGTCAATGATTATTATTTAATTCTTGAGAATTAAAATTAAATAACTGCTTATTTTAACATATTCTAGACAGATGCAGTGTTTGGTTTTGCAAGCAGTGATATTAGTGTCTGTGTGTGTGTGTGGTGTGGGGGGGGGGGTGTTAGTCATTATCCTGAATTGAAACGATTCAAATGTAGACGTCCGCATTAACTTTGGCAGCCATTTTCTCTCACCCCAACTCTCTCTGTTTTACCGCTGCAGCTGTGTTGCTTTTCTCATGGAAAATGTGCTCGTAGTCTGCATATGCTGACAGGAGCACATCGATTTCTGTCACCCTGAAGTATGACGCCCTATTGGTGTTTGTTCCTGTTGCCATGGTGAATCGTGCTGAATCAGGGCTTTTGATGGTTCCCACCTGATTCTGAGTCCAACTACTCAGAGTTGATTGAACAAACTTTTTTCAGCTGCTCTGAAACATATAACTTTAAGTTTGCGAACTCTGAGTCATTCAACTCTGAGTTCAGGTTTGAACTTGTTAAACCTGCTTCTTGAAACGGGCCCCAGGTGTCAGTTGGTGTTGTGCTGGTTCTGTTCTTTCCCCCCTCTTACACTACTGGGTTTTGTTATTTTAGTCTTGAGTTGGACCCCAGTAGTCTTGTTTGTGGGGCTTTGTTAACAGTTAGATTTTGGTTAGGCAGCTGCCGACTCCAGTCTACATGGCTGTGTCAGCTGTCTCTCTGACTTATTTTATGTTTGGCCGAGATTCCATTTCCCTGTTTGGTCTTTTTTTGTAGTGACAATGAGGCTCTGGAGCCACATGTGGATCTTTTACCCCTCCATTCTGGCTCTTTTATTAAAGAAAAAGAAAAAGTTTCTAAATGTTAAAAATAACTTTAAAGTAAGAAGTGAGAAAGTTGTAAAAAGTAAACTAACTCAAACTTTTAGACAGTTCGTATCAGAAGTGGGACTACAACATTTTGACGTCAATGGACGTCAATGAGTGCACTGGATTATTACGCAAATTTCCTATTTTTGAAATAATTAAGGAATTTTAAGTTTGTTCAGAAAATTTGGCAGGGGTTACTGTATTAGTTCAGATTTTATTTTTGTTTGTTAGATTTTCCGTTCTGGCAGAGATGCACCAACAATAGGGAAATTAACTTTTTTTATTCAGTTACTGCTGACATGACATTTGCTGCTGCTGCTACTTTTGCTGCATTAAGACGATCATATATGACAGGACATTTTTTATTTTGAAAAGAACTTCTGTCAAAGGGAATTTTCTTTTCATGTTTGTGTTTTATTCATACAAAATGAACAACAGTTCATGTATGTTTATCATAGTAGCATAAACACAAATCAATGTCTTATTTTTTAAGGGTTAAGGAAGTCCTTGTGGCTCCTACTGGGTTGTATTCAGTGAGAGAGAGATCAACCTGAATGACTGTTTCAGAGTTGAAGCTTGCAGACCTGAGTATACATGATGACACATGAAGCACTGCCTCACCTGCCTCCTCTGACCACATCTCCCAGCTGGTTCTGCATGAAAGTGTTCAGTTGAGCTTCTTCCAAATGTTTCCAGGTGTGCTTCCATCCTCTGATGCTGCGTCGTTCTGACACGTTTGGTCTTATGTCAGTTCAGCGCACAAGCGTCACATCAGGATTACACCCACAAAGCTGCAGGATTTGTTGTCTTGTGGCCTCGGTGTTAATCACAAAGACTCGCTGCCATTGACCTCACAGATTCCTGCTCGGCTTTTTCTGAGCGATTTAGAGGAAAAGCTCCAGCGAAGCGCCGCGGGTGGCGGTGGACACGGTGCCGACCTCTCAACGAGTTCTCTGAAAATGTCCCAGACTCTTCACGGAGACGCTCGGCCTCCCACGGGGAGTTTCACTGGAACAGGCCCAGTTTGTAACAAAGACGGAGCAGTTGGGCTTGTCAGGACGTTCTGATGACCTTTCTCTCATTCCCAGAACCCATGAATTACATTTGCTGCAGCAGTTCATAATTGTTGTGCAGAAAAAGAGTCATACTGAGGCAGGCGAGTTCTAAGATTAGCTTGAAGTCACAGACGGTTTGTGCTAAAAACCTCAATACTCTAATTTTATCAATAGATGTTCCTCACTGCAGAAAATGCTTCACCTCATTTTTCAAAACAGCGTTTCAGAAAATGACTAGAACATTTACGTGAGCCTGCACTGATGTCGTCCTCTTGGACCTGCACACATGCTTCACATACACACATCTCTGCTGCTTCATGATCTAGTTTTCTGTTTCTGTTTCTAAATAAAAACGCTGAAGCTAAAAGCTGAAAACCCTGAACTTATAAGATGAAATGGCTAAAGCTAATAGCTGAAAACACTGAAGCTGATAGCTAGCTAAAACATTAATGAAATGCCAAATTACCCCTAAAGAGCTGAAAACAATTCTAAATTAGCCAAAACAGCTAGCAAGCGGCTGAAATATTAGCTTAACTCAAAACTTGCCTAAAAACTGAAAAAAAATCCCAAATTAGTCGAAACAGCTAGCATAAAGCTCAAATAATAGCTAAAATAATAGCCTAGAATTCCTTAGTAAATGCCAAAACAGGTGAAAAAGTTGAATATTCTAAATAGTTGAATGAGCTAAATAGCTGAAAGAACTGAAGAGCTATAGATGACAAAAAAAAAAACGTACGGAGAAAAATAATAATTCAATTCAATTTTATTTATATAGCCCAAAATCACAAAGAGAATTTGCCTCATTGGGCTTCATGCAGGTAATTTTACAGATGCAGAAAATAGTCCTGAAATATGAAAAAATAGCTAAAGACTAAACAGACTAAACAAACTAAAATAAATAATAAAAAAGAAGAAGTGAATCACTATGAAACCAATGAATATTCTATCCTCTCCCATCATTGTTCGTTTCTCATAGTGTGGGGGGGTCCGGGTCAAGTTTGGGGACCCCTGATCACAGATATAAACAAGTAGATGGAAGACTGAATGCAACAACAATAATATTCTATAAAACATATCCTGATAACATTCACCTCATGCTTTTCCTTAACCTGACCACTGCTTACCATCCAACCCTCTCCTAAATGTGCTATATTCACATTTGGGGTCACAGAGGTGCTGGAGCCTATCCTAACTAGAGTAAAGAGTGCATCCCCAACAGTTCACCTGCTTACCATTCTATGGAACCATCAATGTGTTTTCTTTGTCTAATTTTATATTAGCAAACCATGTTTTTGGGTTTTTTTTTTTTTGTATTTTAGTTTTTTTCTGGTGTTATTGAATTGTTCATTTTGAAACTTACTTCACTTATAATCATTTTACAGTTATTAAATTGTCATTTTAAAAACTAACATTTTTTTTATGTTTTTTTCTACTAGTCCTTAAACCATGTTCAACAGTGTTCCTGCCTGGATGGATGTCCTTTGAGAAAACTGCAGCATGTGAAACTTCCACATTTGAAGTTTTTTCCTGAAACAAGAGCTGCTGCTCCAGTTTGTCTTTGTTTTCACTTGTTTGAGCTCAGATTTCCATCAGTGTCTGTACATAAACTATAGAACTCGAGCGCCATCTGCTGGTGAAAATTCAGTTCAGTTTAAGTTCTTGAAATATTGATCTCCAACCAGCAAGAAACAAACATCATTATGCAGTTTTTTAATCCAAGTCATTCCAAATATTTCCGATTACTGTCATCCAATCTTTTAGTGTTAAATTGTGTTTAATTTAAAGATTATCTTAATGCACTTGAACAAAATGCAAGAAAACCTGAAGCTCATCACTGATGAAATGGCTGAAAATGGCCTGTATAGATGAAGAGTTTCAACATAATCTCACACACAGTGAGCATTCAATTTGGTGACTATATACCTTTTTTTTTTTTTTTTTTACTAACACAATTTAGTATAATTTTACAAAAACAAGAAAAAATGTGCAGATATGTTTTATCTTCCCATGTTGGGTAAATGAGGGGGACCACAGCCTCCTGGAGGTCCACATTGATCAGGTTTCTAAAAGAGTATCAACATGTGAGCCGAAGAGCAGGAGTCTTCCTCACAGCTGTCTGACGACGTTGAGAAAGAAGTGCAGAGTGCACATATCTTACACCAGCATCCAGATGTGATTGACTGTGGACTCCAGCGACATCCACGAGGAGGGGGGGGCTCACGTTTGGTCATTTTCCATCAGAGTTGAATGTAAATGAACATCAGCCAAGTCTCTGACAACCAGTAAAGGTCAAAGCAACTTTTGAGGCTTTACTGAAAGCTTTTTGTAGAGGCCGGCATCCTGGCCGCCTCACTCTGATTCTACCTTTGTTACAGAGCCTTATTCCAACCAGCGAGGCTAGATGGACCCCATATGGTTCCAAAGTGGCAGAAAATGTGGGCCCAAATGGGTTTGCCCACAGTTTCTGTGGAGGTCCCGCCCCACCTGTGTTTGTCCACACTGGCTTAAGTGGACACTCAGTGGGTTGGCTCGCTACGCTAGCCCACCGCCCGGTGGACAGAAGAGATCAGTAGAAATACAGCCGAGCCAGTTACCTTGACACAGTGGTGCTAACAGTGGAGCTGACTACAGAGGAGCGTGCTAGCTCGATACAGTGGAGTTAGCTTGCTACAGCGGAGCTCACTAGTTTGACACAGTGGAGCTTTTGCTCCATACAGCGGAGATCGCTAGCTCAATACAGTGGAGATTGCTAGGTCAACACAGCAATGCTTTCTAGATGCATATTGCAGAACTCGCTAGCTCGACATCAGCGGAGCTTTCTAGCTCAATACAGTGGAGATCGCTAGCTAAATACAGTAGAGCTTGCTAGCTTGCTACTGTAGAGCTCGCTAGCATGCTACGCGTCCACAGGGACCCCACCCGCTGAATCCCCACTTAAGCTGATGTGGGGAAACATAGGTGGGGCCACCACAGAAACTGTGGACAAACACATTGCGGGACACATTTTCTGCCCACTTTGAAACTGATTGTGGCCCACTTAGCTTTGCATGCTGGGATGAAAGCCAAGAAAAGCAGAAAGCCTCATCAGGAACATGAAATACAGGTGAAAGTTTTCCCCTTCAGCCTCATCAAAGACACATTTGGATCGATCTCCCTTTTTCTTCTACAGTCAGAAATGTACAGAACAACCATTCAGCTTGTTTCAGGCCAGCTGTGCAGGGAAGAAGAAGAGATGAGGATGTAGCCTAGATTTGTGTGTGCCCTGGGAGAAGAAAAATCCAAATTCATTTGTGGATTTTTTGATTTGATACACGTCAAATTGAGGAAGGAAGTCTAACTCTGCAGAGGATCCAGCAGAGAATGTGTCCAGTTAATGTCTGAGCTCCTTCTCTGAGATGAAAATCAACGGTCACGCCCATTTTCCCCTCAGCATCCAGACAATCCATCTCTCTGACCTCACTCGCCCGTCGGTGCCAAATAAACCCCCCGGGTCTCGTACAGAGGTTGAAAATGAAAAAAAAGGTGACATGAGGTTTGGTTGTCCGTGAAATAAAATCATAAACGAGCAATGTTATGTCCCCACTGTCATAAACTATAAAAGTCATCTTCTGGAAGAAAAAAAAACATACATTATGAATGCCTTTCTGGGTTAATGATGGCCAAATTTCTCTGGTCTGCTCAAATTCACTGACCTCTGACCTTTGTAAAGAGCAGATTCCAATTTTTTTTTATGCATTTTTGCTTCATCTTGGATTTACACGCAGCAAACCTCATACTTTCATCCGGCTGATTGTGGGAACAAGTTGGTTATAGAATCCAGAAGTGTTTCTGTCCAGAGCACTAAAGCCTCAGGCAGGAATGAGTCAGTCCTCTGGCTCCAAACTAGAAATGTCAGCTTACTCTCAGGGCTGCAAGGATTTAGTGAGGACAACCCAGAACAGTCCGTCGACAGTAGAGAGCGTTACCGAATCTTTAAGAAAACAAAATGACTATATCCTCTGTCCATCAGAGAAAACACACAACAGAGCTCAAGAGGGAAGCAGGAGATCCAGCATGTGACAGACGAGGGACTCAAGGTTTGTCCTGGAGGGGAGGAAATCTCAGGTGGAACAAAATCCTCCACAGTTCTTATCCAGCAGGATCCTCTTCAATCCATCTAGATGTGAGCAGTCCCATAAGGCCAAAGATCCAAAACTTCTCAAAAAAAAGAAAAAGTAAAATCGAAAGGAGAAGAGAAAACTCACAGCAATCCTCACCGAGAGCCACAGCGAATACAAAAACAGAGCAGATGAACTGGTACAACAGTCTCCCTGTGTTTTTAGAGTTTTTATCATGTCTGTGTGGCATTTTTCTTCTGAAAGAGAACAAATGTCATCAGAAATCATTTTGTTTTTTAATTTCTGAGAATGCTGTTTCATGCATGTACAATGCAGGAGCTTTCGAACACCTTCTTCATATCACGACTCTGGAGACCGTTGAGCGTTGTCAGCAGGTTTAATGATACTCAAAAGGGTGAAACAGCAATGCAACCTTCAACTCGAGATGTAAGTAGAAACATCCTCCAAACAACACGAGGAATTGCGTTCATGCTTGCGTGTCTTCTCTGTCCACACGTGCTGCACACGTTCAATAAAGTTTTGTTCAAAACGAACTTTGAGCGGAAGTACCTGACGCGACCACTAGAGGACTCCAAAAACACGTTTAAAATAATAAGCTCACTGACAGAAGATTTAAAATACTTTATAAAACAAAACTTTCAGCAATAACAGAACACCGAGTATTATTCCTTTTAAATCAATCAAACAGTCTTGGACAGACTCTGTTTTTCATCAATCATCTTCTTTCTGCTGCACATGCACTAAACCCTCATCTGGTCCGGCTAGCGTGTCTAGTTCAGGTTCTGGAGAAGAAAAGATGCTACCTTCACATTGACTGCAGTCAAATGAGCCGCCGTTCACATTTCTGTGCTCCAATCAGCCGTCACTGGATTTTTGGTGTGAGTTTCATCCAATACTTACGGTAGCAGTCCTGAGAACGCTGGAAAATCTCCACCAGACTCCACGGAGCTTCTTGATGTCACCACGGAAATGTGAACGGCGGCTCATTTGACCGCAGTTGGAAAGGATTGTCAATGAATGAAAGAGCATTTGGATGTTAGCTTTCATTATTTTCTGCTCTGAGAAACCAATGGATTGAATGGATTGATCACAGCAACGTCAAGAAACATCAAAGAGTCTTTGGTGAACTAGAAGGAGAAAGAATCAGGATTTTGGAGAGGGATAAAGAAACGATTTCCTCAAATGCAATCAGCTCTCTTATTGGTCAGACTGCTGCAGACAAGTCGCCTGTCAAAGTGGGTCAGTGTTCAGTTTGTTTATTTTCTAAAAAAATAAAAATAAACGTTTACAGCTATATGTCTATATCCACAGTTTGGACTATTACAACAAGAAACGTTTGATCCCTGAACCACAGAGAGCTTGGAGGAAAACACTGACATCTAGTGGCAGAAGTAGCAGCTCTGATGAGACTTGAAAATTATTTTGTTTTTAGGGATTCATCTTAAAACGTGTGTTTCATTTCATTTTGTCTGCCAAAATTAAAGTAAAATTAAAAATAAATATTATTTAACTTTATATTAGTAAATGACCAAAGATACTAGAGGAAGTCATTAAAAGTTACATCTCAAAAGGTGTCAGATTATTTTGGTAGGCAGCTGATATTTTCCCAATCTTTTTTATATTTTGAAAATAGAAAAAAAAGAAATGTATGGGTTTTTCCAGAATTGGAAGAATGTTTATATCCCACCCATCATATTTCCAATAATCAACATGCAAAATACCAAAACATGTAGTTTCTACTAGCTTCCATTCCTGAGAGAAAACTGAGACTAATATAGCTCCGCACCCCTGTTCTCTGCAAAAATTCAAATATATAACGTCATAGAAATAGTACAATTCATTGATATAGCAGAAAATCAGAAAAGTGAAGGCCCGGGCAACTTTTCGTGAATTTTGAATCATTTAAATGTACTCCAATTCAGGAATGAACCATATCACAAACCCGTTTATTTAACCCTTGTAATTATATACTATAGGCTTAAAAAAATAAAAATGAATTATATTTTAATTTGCTTTGTTTAAAAGCATAATTTGTTAACAAAGATGAAGGCAGAGGGAATTCTAATCTAATGGAACGACTGACGTTTGCCTGGAGAACATTTTCTGATGACAGATTCAATAAACATATAGCCTTTTTTCAATTTCATACAAATTAAGCCTTAATGTTTGTTGTTTGAACTGTAAACTTTATTTATTATAATGGATAACAACAACTTTAAGCGCAACTTTTTAATCCGCTTTTACGGTGTGTTTGTTTTGTCCTTTTTCGCTTGCCATACACGGTTGCTAAGACAAATGTCCAGAGCAACAGATCCAGCAAGGAGGCGGGTACATGTCATGAAAGATGATAGACAGTCATGATGGACCAATCCATGAACGGGGATTTTGAAGCGGACCAATCAGAACGCAGGAAGGGACTGCTGTAGGGGAGTCCGGGGCTGGAGCCCAAAACAGAATTTCTGCTCGATAGCAGCGGAAAAAAAGACTAATGGTAAGCTCGGTTTCTGAAAACGTGTGACTTTAGCTAAACTCTTGCCTGTTTAAATGTTTCAGTTGATGTTTTGAGTACTAATGGAGCCTTTATTTTACGAAACATCTTCGGGGGGGTTCATTTAGGTGTAGCTTGTGTGGTTAGCCATCTGTCAGCCGTGCCGCTGTCCGCCTCACCGTCTGGGTTAGGAATCCATCATCGCTATGACTGAAAGTTTGCTGTAAAATGTGAAGCTTTGGGCGCACAGAGTGGTTTCTGGTGACGTTTCAGACCCAGCATGTGGAGCAGGTCATTCCAGTGACATGGACAAGTACGAAAAGGTGAAAAAGATCGGGGAGGGCTCCTTTGGGAAGGCCATCCTCGTCAAATCTAAAGAGGATGGACGCCAGTATGTCATTAAGGAGATTGGGATCTCTGGGGTAACTTCCTGTCAAATAAAGACTTTATCCTTAGCATGTGCTGATCCTAAATGACATGATTGTTGCTTTTAGCAGATGTCAACCAAAGAGAGGCAGGAATCTCGGAAGGAGGTCTCTGTTCTCGCCAACATGAGCCACCCCAACATTGTCCAGTACAAGGAGTCATTTGAAGGTATGGGATGGGTGTTCAGACTGATCATGTGAGGAATCTCAGGTTTATGAGGTTTGAAGATGCACTCTAATGAAAATAGTGTTTTAATATGCTCTAGTAGCATTTTTCTGATGGTGGAGGACACATAGAAAGAACATTAAGATCAAAACTACATTTCTGAGTTTTTAATTATTTAAATCGTTCTGAAACAGGAGCGGACTGTTGGATTAAGGTCGTATTTGTGACAGAAAATACGTCATTTGGGCGAGTTCCCTGCCCCGCCCCATTCTGATGCACCGACAAATAGATCCGTGAACGTCTTTGTTTTCCTCGTCCGAGTTAAATAAACTGTAGATTCAGTTTGGGGATGTGAGGGGCTGTAAGTTAATGAGAGAGAGAGAGAACAAGTGGATGATGGGAAATGTAGCCCGCTCAGTGGTCAATTTCTAACAAAGTCCTGGCGCTCTGCTGACATAATGACCTAGAAAACAAAAGCTTTTTTTTTCTAAAATTTTGGCTAAAAACATCATATTCATGATTTAAAGACTATTGGAAACATTTTGAAAGATCAAAAGATGATAGGAGAGCGATGTACAATTTCTTCTTTTCCAGAGGGCGGCTGTCTGTACATTGTGATGGACTACTGTGAAGGCGGAGATTTGTTCAAGAAGATCAACTCTCAGAAAGGAATGCTTTTCTCTGAGGAACAAGTAAAGCATGATCAGATTCTTTATTTTTGATCCAATCGAGCTGCCTGGACGGATGCTGACCTTCTTCTCCCCCCTCATAGATCTTGGATTGGTTTGTGCAGATTTGTTTGGCGCTCAAGCACGTTCATGGACGCAAAATTCTCCACAGGGACATCAAGTCACAGGTAAAGCTTCCCACGTCCAGACCTCGTCGGTTCAGTCGGAGCTCTACATCTTCCTTTTTTTTCATGTGTGTAGAACATATTTCTGACTAAAGACGGGACGGTGCAGCTGGGAGACTTTGGGATTGCGAGGGTCCTGAACAGGTACGCGTTCTGAAAAATTCTGCACGTATTAGAAAGATACGAGACTTAAAAACAGCACTTCTCTCTTTTATAGCACCGTGGAGCTGGCGAGGACTTGCATTGGAACGCCGTATTACTTATCACCAGAGATCTGTGAAAATAAACCGTACAACAACAAAAGGTACGAGAAGCTCTTAATGTGCTCTACTGTCTGTCCAATCAATGTTACATCATGTTGTTTGGCATCAGGTTTATGTCAGAACATGGTGTCCTCTTTATTGATGGAATCTGTTGGTGTGCATCAGCATGAAAGAAGTATTGATTTCCTCTTGAGTTGTCTCTGTTTTAGGTTAGCTTGTAATCTGATTCTTTGTAGTTACAATGGGTGAAGTAAATTTAGCAAGTTCTGTTTTCTTACATATGAAATATCAGTGTGTTTATTGATTAAACTGTCTCTGTTCACATTCCCTGCCCCTCATGTTTATGCTCTCTCCTCCTTCTACAGTGATATTTGGGCTCTTGGATGTGTCCTGTATGAGATGTGCACTCTGAAGCATGCAGTAAGTACTAAAACTGAGCGTGCTGGGGCTTTTTTTTGCTCGTGTGTGGTGAATATATCTGCATAATTACTGTATTTCTCAGAGTAGAAGTCGCTGGAGCAAAAACAATAATACATTACCTGCGATAATTAAAGTGTGAATGCTTTTTGTTGAAGAAATTTACTGTAATGGCTGAAAGGGTTTGCTAAAAAGGCTAAATCAATTCGCATGCTGCTAAAACTGTTAAAGGAATTAAAGTTGCAGATATTGCACAAAGAATTTGAAGAATTTCTGGAAAAATAAAAAAAATAATTGTAAAATAAAAAAACGCGTTAAGGTACGAACTCAGAATTAGCCCAAACCTCAGTAGGTGCTAAATTATCAAAAAACAAAAAAACAAAAAACAGCACATTGCTAACTCAGAATTGGCCAAAAAAAAGCACAGTAGATGCTAAATTATCCAAAAATATTAGCATGTTGCTAAAATATGATCTTAACACAGAATTGCCAAAAAAAAAATCTCAGTAGATGCTAAATTGTCCAAAAAAGCTAGCACAGTACTTAAATGCTACCATAACTCAGAATTAGCCCAGAAAACCTCAGTAGATGCTAAATTGTCCAAAGATATTAGCATGTTGCTGCAACACTAGCTTAATTCAGAATTAGCTAAAAAGAAAAAAGTGTAGTAGATGCCAAACTAACCCCCCAAAAACCTAGCACATTGCTAAAACATTAGCTTAACTCAGAATTAGCTTAGAAAAACTCAGTAGATGGTAAATAAGCCAAAAATGTTAGCATGTTGCTAAAATGTTAGCTAAACTAAGAACTATCCTTACAAACCTCAGTAGCATTAATGTTCTTAACATGATGATCGATTTGATACCTAACTTGCATAATTTGCAAAAAATACACAAATATTTGAAGAATTGCGAAAAAAAATTGCAAACAATTTCTGAAATTGCTCAAGTAAAAGTATTAGCATGAATGTTTTGAACATGCTGAATTTTTTTAATTGCATACATTTTAATTAATCACCTATTCCTTTTCAGGGGGCTTAAAAATTACATAAAATCTTCAAAACCATAAAATGTATAAATACCAAAAGTACAAGCAGGAATGTTGTCAATGATACCAAGATTGCAGAAATTACCGAAAGTGTGATTTAGTTTTTACAAATCAAAAAACATGCAGAAAAATAAATAAGTGAGAACCAGTTCCTTGGAAGAGGAATCAGGAACATCGAAAGTTTTCCAACTTGGTCCCGTTATTAACAATGCAAGGAGAGTTTAAGGTAAATTAGTGAAAAAGTGTGACATACACGTCTGTACATTATACAAATGCTCTCACCATACTGGCAGAAATATTTACATTAATATAATCAAGGAATGACCGCCGTGTTTTCTCAAATAAATCTGTTTTTGAGCGTGAAAGACGAGTCGAATAGTCCAGTGGGATATATTCCATTATTGTCCTCTGCCATCCTGAAATTGAGGGGGTCTTGTCTGAAATCTAGTTCTGAAGTATATTTTTTCTTTCACGGAACGTTAAAATATTATAAAGCTTTTTATGGTACACTACAAGTAATACTACAGTAAGAAAGACCTAGAATGAGGGAGACCAGGTCAAACTTGAGGTCTAGTTTCAAAATGTTGCCACCAGAGAGATTAATCTGGCCCAGTCATAAAGAGAAAAAAATATAAGGATGTTGAAACAAAAAAGCAAGTTTCTAGCCCATTCTTCTGGTGAGTTATGGTTCTTTACAGAAATGACCGCAATGTGCAAGTCTGCCACTAGGGGGAGCAAAAGGAAACACAAGACCAGTGTGACCAGTGAGTTATAAAGATGACAGGCAGGCTTTTTACTGTTGTCCAGGATACGTATAGAGGATTGAAATGGTATAAAACAATGAGACATTGCTTAGCAGAACCTGTTAAATGAACAGAAAATGATCAGTTTTTAAAAAGGAAAAAACTCAATCACAAAAACAATACCCAGGTCATGAAAATAATATTTTTGTATGAAGTGCAACAAATGAACGATAATTCCAACTTTTCTATAAATAAATACATTATTTTATAGGAAACAGAATCCAGTCGACATTTATGAAATATGTTCTAAAGTGGCACAAAAGGGTCGCACAATAGTGTTGCCACAGGTTTTCAACAGCTGAACACGTAATTTAACCAACCACAGTCAAAGCATTGCACAGTTTTTACAAAAATGCTGGGGGCCGCATATTGTTTAATGACTGGAGTCTGAGAAATTTGAAGCCTTTTTTGTGAGATGCTCACCTCTTCTGTTTCTTGTTTTGCTATTTGTTCTTGTATTGCAAGTCAAATCGTCATCACGATATTGATCACTAATATCACACATCACATGTTTTCCTCCTATCGTATCGGACATCCTCAGTGGTGAAAACCCTCACAGTGTCCTAACTCTGCGTGTGTTGGCTCCTGTTTCTGTTCAGTTTGAGGCTGGCAACATGAAGAACTTGGTTCTCAAGATCATCCGGGGCTCCTACCCCCCCGTGTCCGTCCACTACTCCCAGGAACTGCGCTCCCTCCTGGCCCAGCTGTTCAAGCGGAACCCGAGAGAGAGGCCGTCCGTCAGCAGCATCCTGGAAAAGCCCTTCCTCTCTTGTAGGATAGAGAAGTTTCTCACACCACAGGTGCATTTTCTGGGTTCACACTACCTTATTTTTGTTTTTTTTATGTCCATGAGTCTGATTTAATATCTTTAAAAACCCTTTCTTGCAGATACTTGCTCAGGAATTTCGCCATACTTTTATTCACAAACAGCCTAAACTGGTTGTGGCACAGGTGCCATCAGGTAAATCAACCGCATTTGCTCCAATCAGAGCAGTTTAGAAGTTCACCTAAAGCCACGGCTTGATTTGATTGGTTCATACTTCAGAGAAACGAGCCCCTCTCGCCTGCTCAGAGTCTGGACGGGTGAAAGGGGCCCAGAAGCTTCAGGGGAACAGATGGATAAGAAAAGAATCAATGTCATTAAACAAGAAGACACTGGGCTGTTAAATGTGAGGTGTAGTTCCAGCGTGGAACGTGAGGCTGGTGCTAGATCAGGAATTGACACCCAGCCACTCATCTTCTCACCTATATGTCAATATCTAAGTCGGTTTTTAGGAATCGCAGATGAGAGATGAGTTTTGTCTGTAATCTTCATCAGAAACTGTTGAACAAAATGGAAAAAGAATCCAAGAAATCCCGTAGTTTGATTTGATTTTTATTTTTTTGTATAAAGATACAGATTTATCCCCAACACACAAACAGGAAATCAGTTCCTCACAGACCTCCTACTACTTCTTTAAGAAGATCTTCTATCCTCCACTGGTTACCTGTATTAATATCACCTGTTTGAACTGGTTACCTGTGTAAAAGATACCTGTCCACACCCTTCTTCACTATGACAAAGACCAAAGAGCTGTCAAAGGACACCAGGGACAGGATTGTAGATCTGAATAAGACTGGAATCTACAATAAGCAGCAACTTGGAGAGAATAAATCAACTGTTAGAGCAATTACTAGAATATGGAAGAAATTCTAGATCCCCGACGATCTCCCTCCACCTGCAGCTCTATCAAAGATCTGACCTGGTGGAACAAATGATCTTGAGAATGGTGTGGAAACTGTCCAGAAATGCACTTAAAAGCTGGTCAATGACCTGGAGAGAGCTGGAACCACAGCAACAAAGGTTACTATAGTAACACACAACGTCCTTATGGATTCAGACCTGCAAAACTCCAGAAACATCTGTATCATACAGAGGAGTACTGGGAGAAGGTCATGTGATCAGATGAGACCTAAATAGAACTCTTTGGTATAAACGATACTCGTCCAGCATACAAATCATTTTCTGGATTCTTTTTTTACATTCTGTCTCTCACAGTTGAAGTTTTTCTTGTTGTAACTGACAAACCCTTTTTTTGTACCATTACATTGTGTCTGTTTTATGCTGTAGCCCTAAAGATTACCAAACCAGCCTGCAAATATGGAGTGCCTTTAACCGTGAGGAGAGTCAGCGATGCAGCCAGAAAGCCATCAGACAGGAGGGCAGCTCTAAAACAGAAACCAGTTTGTATATTCTTCACTTCTCATGTTGTGGCTTTTTCTGGTTTAGTTTCTTCCTGTAGGACGAATGTTTTAATTGTGACCCTCGTCTTTTTGTTGCTCAGGCACCTCTCCCAGCAGCCCGTCAGAGAAGAGGGAGTCAAGTGGAGGAGGAGAGGAAAAAGCAAGAGGTACTTGATATTAGAGACTGCCACTGCCTTTCTGTCTTTCTTTTGTCCCTCCAGCTAACATGATCCGAGTTTCCCTTCATTTGCTGTGTCTGACTCCAGACTGTCTGCTCTGTCAGAGCACTAAAGAGGATTTCTTCTGTCTCACTCGGCAGGAAAACATCAGAAAGAAAAGGAGGGAGCTGATGGAGAAGAAACAGAAAGAACAGGTCTTTCCACTGGTTGCTTTTTTTAGTAAAGCTTTTCAGAGTTTTTCCAGTCTATCTGAAGGACATGTTTTTCAGATGTTTCTGCTGAGAGGAGAGCAGATGAAGAGATGTGAGAAAGAAAAGGTGAGCCTCAGTTTGGTCATTAGGGGGTTAAGGTTACGATGATGGTCTCTGCAGCTCACGGCTCCACCAGGAGATGGGTCAAATGTGGAGAACACATTCACACGTTCAGGAGCGGGACAGTTAGTGGGACTTTAACTTTAGGTTTAATTTTAAATATGTGCGGCCAACAAAAAAATCCAGCCTTGAACACTTGAAATGCAATGCGGTACTGCATGCAGCCAATATAAATATCCATCACTTTCTATGCTGGTCACACAGAATAACATCAGACATTCATAAACTTTATAGTTTTTGAAATATTGATCAAAATATGACCCATAGAAAATCCATGAGAAAGTCCACAATTTTCATAATTTCAAGTAGATAAGTAACAAGTCTTTAAATATATTCATGAGATATGTTTTCATCTTTAATAGTAATTAAAAAAAAAAACACTGATATACCTAATATTTTAGCAACATGCTAACGCTTTTACATAATTTGTCATCTACTGGAGTTTTTGAGGCTAATTTAGAGTTTAGCTTGTTGCTAAAATAGAAGTTAATGTTTTGTAATATTTAGTTATCTGAGGAATTTTAGACTGTTTTGGAGTTTAGCTAGTCAATGGTCAATATGCTAGCTTATCTGGCTAATTTGGCCTGTACTGAGGGTTTTTTAAACGCTAATGCTAACATTCTGGCAACTATTTTGGCTATATTGTTATGAGTTTTTTTTTTTAAAAAGGCTAATTTAGAGTTTAGCTAATATTTTAGCAACAAGCCAACATTTTTGGCTAATTTTGTTTACTGAGGAATTTTAGACTGTTTTGGAGTTTAGCTAGCATTTAAGCAACAAGCTAGCTTTTTTTTTTTTTTTGCTGATTTGGCATCTACTAAGGTTTTTTTGGGCTAATTTGGAGTTTAGCTCATATTTAAGCAACACACTAAATATTTTTTGCAAAACTTGCATGCAATAATTGTTTAGCAATTTTACTACAAATTTGCAGAAATGTCAGCTTTTTCATAATTCTTTAACAACATTTCTAGTCTTTTAGCAAATTTAACATTTTGCAAACAGTTTTTGTATCCTCATCAAATCCCTTCAGCGATTAAAGTAAATTTCATCACCATTTTCAGCAAAAATCTTCAGCATCTTCAGCGACTACTTTCAGCAAAAAGCTTTCACACTATCATCATCGTAGTGATGAAACTTTTCTTGTATTTGTCTGTGTTTCAGTTTTCACTTCAGGAGTTTTAACCTCACATCTGTGCTCTTTCTCTTTTTTTTTTATCTTGTTTTGTTTCTTTTTCTTGCCCTAAGTTTAAGTTTCTTTCAGAGGGCGTATTCCTGGGACTGTTGCTCTGGAATTATTGGTTTTTTTTTTTTTTATGATTATCCTGTCCCCATGGAGCTGTAGGTTCTCTAGAACAGTGTAGATATTGATCTGATCAGACCTGTAAACTCTAGGTGTCACATTCAATCACTCTAATTCGACTTAAACCAGAAGAGTCCAAACTTTCTGTAAAGAGGAGACAAATGCAATGAGTGGAAAATTTAAAAACCAAAAATCAAATTCATTATTAGACAAAAAATTAATTGCAGTGGATACTTTTCTTCATATAGAATATATTGAAATATATTTTTGCCAAAATAATTAAGGTCAGATCCAAAATCAAGAAAAAGTGTCTTGAGAGAAAACCTTTTGTCAATATTAAATCTGGATTCACATTTAATGCTACATATTATTTACTATTTAACTCTTTTACTCCTGAGAGGTCTCCGGTGACGCCTCAGGTGTAACTTTTCAACTTTTAACACGAGCAACTTAATTCCTGTAGATTTCAAGCCGGTTTTCTCCAGATTATCTATTTTAAAAATTACAGTAAATCAAAGAACATAAACACGAGCTCCAGTTCTAAAGTCACTGAAAAGTTCTAAATGAAAATCATGTGAACAGGAAAATAACACAAACCTTATTCAGAACAGGCCTGACTTCAACTCTTGATAAGCGCGAGAGAATGTAATCCTGCCTGTGATTTCTTTCAGATCAACCGGATAAATCAAGCCAGAGAGCAGGGCTGGAAGCACGTCCTGAGTTCAAGTGGAGGCAGCAGCCCAGAGAAGAAGGTGGTCCAGCCCTTCACACGGTTTGCTTTTCTCAATTATTACAAGCTAAAAGTGGTCAACGACTTTTTGTGTCCAGTGTTTTGTGAGAGCTGGGAAGTGGGCCGCTGGTGCTGCCCCTCCCATTCCAAGCTGCCCTCCGGCTGCCGCCCCCAGCAAGAGCCCGCACGAGCAAAGCCACGCGGCCTCGGACCAAACGGCTAAAGCCCAGCATAAAGACGCCAGCCGGGTGTCCGCAGGGCCGGGCAGCCCCCTTCGGTATGACTCCGCCCTTCTTTCATCAAAACCCGACAGAACTCTTAGCGTCGGGTCTCCGCCGTGTCGCAGAGGAGAACCGGCCGGTCCAGTTCTGCCCAGCACCTCTGCCAGACGCTTCAACCACACTGCAATCAAGAGGGAGCTTCAGAGGCTGCAGAGCGTTTCCAAGCAAGTGCACATCAGCCGGTGAGTGGATCGGGCGATGAGGAGCCGCCGCTGCTCTCCTCGGACGACTGAAATGCTGGTTAATGTTTCAGGCAGCGCGGTCAGATGGCGGCTGAGCGAGCCTTTCAGGTTGAAGAGTTCTTGCAGAGGAAGCGGGAAGCCATGCTCAACAAAATCCGTGCTGAGGGCCAGCTGGTACGAGGTTGCACTGCACACACACACTCCTGTCTGCTGCAAGGCCAGAAGTGAAGCGGCTGCTACTGCTAAAGGTCTTTAAACTCTTCATGGTGGCAGAAAACATAAAATCAGTCATGGAGACTGCTGATCCAGATATGTCGACCGTCTGAGTCTGCAGCTCCTCCTAAAGAAAACAAATAAACAAAGCCTGAAAACTAAGACTACAAAGGTCCAACCCCAAACTAAAATAACAAAACCCAGCAGTGGAAGACTGATGAGGACAAAGAGAGGAAAAATAATAATAAATAAATAAATAAAACATAAATAACCTTTTTTAAGTAAGAATGACTTAATTAACATGTATTTGATTTAGATGAGTTACATTTATAAATTGATCTTGAGGTGCAGGTAGATGATAAACTATGTAGGTTTTTACATCTATGTTGACGCAAAGCAAAACTTTGGTAAAAAGTTTGATTTTTTTATGAGTTAAAAGCATATATTATCTTATGCTGCACTAATTGGTTACTAGCTACACTGAGATCCTGTTAGGAACAGAGCAGCTTTTATTTTGAAAATAATAATAAAGAAAATCATATTTTGAGAAGCTAGGTACTTTTTATATTTTTGCTTTTGTTTTGTGTCAAAAAATTGATATAATTTATATTTATTATTAAAAATAGAGGGTCATGAATGCAAATCAAAAATCCTTGAAGGCTAAAGTGAAACTATGCGGCTCCTTCTAGGTTTTGATCAGTAGAAAACAAACCCAAATGCTTATTTTTACTGTTATAGTTTGCCGACCCCTAGACTAAACCAAAACAGTCATGTTACAGAGTAATGAGCGTTATAAACCTACACTTTTCAAAAAGCAAATATGTTCATATTCATTCTGAATCAATGAGGTTACTGCCACTGAAAAACCTTTAAAAGTTGTCATTTCCAGGACTGTTGGGAAATCAAGTCTATGCTGGGCCCTCTGCTCTGGTCCAGATCTGCTCTGATGTTTCTCCTGTTACTCCTGCAGAGCACAGTCTAAAGTCCCTTTTTCACTTATGATAAATCAGAAAAAAAAAAGGTTATGCATCTTTTATTGTTGATGGTTTGATTTGTTCAGCATCAGTTCAGTTACTTCAGACAGGCTTCACCTCTGGCACAAATGCAGTGGATCCAGACGGTACATAACAGTGGGACGTCTTCACATGTCCAGATGTGCACAAAATAAATACTAAGCAGGTCAAAACATCATTTGTCCTGGACTCCAGGCTCCTTCACGTGTTTCTGTAGACCAGACAAAGTTCAGCATCAAACACAAAATATACTGTATGTATGTGTTTGTGTACTACACATGTTTAACAAACATGTTGCACAGTTTGAATGATCCTGCCTAATCTGGGATTTTGTAACAAAAAATGACTGAACAGTTAAAGCTTTATTGAGATTGACCGTTTTTTTATGAACAAATGGTGCTGCCACAAACAATCATTTTAATAGTTGACTAATCACCGATTATTTTTTTCCGTTTAGTCGACTAATCGGGTCATGCGCAAACTGGATGTAAAGCACTCAACTTAACTATCTTTAACTTTAAACTAACTAAAAACTAGATATCAAGCATTACCTGCGATGATGCTAGTGTGAATGCTGTAAGCTGAAGATGCTAGTGCTCAGAGCAAGCTAAAATATTAGGTAAATGCCAAATGAGCCTAAGAAACTGCAAAGAAGTCTGAATTAGCCAAAACAGCTAGTATGTAGCTGAAATATTATATAAACTCAAAGTTAGCCTAAAAAACCGTAATAAATATCAAAACAGTCCAAAAAGCTTGTAGAATGCCATCATAACTTTCAACTTTACTACACTCTGACTCCATATAATATAAAGTTACGACTAATTATCTATTTATTTATTCGTCAACTATTTTAATAGTCGATTAGTCGTCGATTAGTTGACTAATTGTGGCAGGCCTATAAACAAGTTATACTATATCATTAAAACAATATCTGTTCAAAATTAGTGTTGTCTTGTTTCAAGAGCATGTAGATAACCAAACATTAAAATAACTGATTTTGTATGTTTGTTTTTTTTTCCTGCGTTTCTTGCAGCAACATTTCTGGTTTTTGAGTAACACCTGTTCTTTTTTACTGCTGTTTGTCAATCTGCCTCATTATAATAATGACATGTGTTCAGCCCAAACAAATATTATTTCAAAAACTGTTTTGGTAACACTTTAGATGTAATAAATCTTACTAAGTATATTTAATAAACCTTATTTGGCTTATTGCGCTAATAAATGTCTTATTAACGCCCAATAAACACATGAATATTGTTTGTTCATGTGTTAATAAAGCTTGTTAAGGAATCTAATTATAAAGTGTTACCAATGTTTTTGATTCAGCATGAAGGTCGGTTAGCGTTTGTGAGTTTCACTCATACGTGGCCCTGGCTTGTGACTTTGGTGGCAGCTGGATTCAAGTTTCTAAAATCTGGTTGAATTAAACGGTAAACAGGGAGCGCGCCAAAACCTGGCTGCCATCAATGGAAGCCGGTCCGGTGCAGTTGGATGCAGGCGACCGAAAGTCAACAAAGAGGAGGAGGTAGGAACGCAGAGACGCCCAGACTCCCTCACAGCATGTCTGGCTTTGCAAACCTCATTTGTCTTCCATGGATAAATCACCGCTGCAGAGTCACCACCATCATCATTCCAGTTATCATTTCCCCCTAAAGTCCCACTCCAATCAGCTGTTGATCTGAAATCGTTCTCTGTGGTATTTTAATTATGATGATGCTGTTTTTACACATTAAAAACAAGTTGTTTTTGAGGATTTGATTTGAAATTCTTCTGTAAATTGCGGCCCTGTTGGTGCAGGGTAATCCCGCCCCTCTTCCTGTTGATCCAGATTCCAGCTCAGACGAGGAAAACAAAGACGCTCATGGATCTATTTGATTTAGAATGGAGCGGAGCGGCGGGCTAGTGACCCACTGGGGTATTTTGTATGTCTCAAATATGATCTAACAGTCTGCTCCTGATTCACAATGGTTGGAATGAAGAAATCCTCATCTTAATTCTCTCCATATATGTCCTGCATCATCAGAAAAATGCCACAAGGACACTATCTTCATCAGAGTGGGTCTTTGCTTAACCAAATGCATTTTTTTACCTTCATTTGTAAATGTCTGTTTGTTTTTATCCCTATGAATGATTTCAATTTGCTAACCAAGCTTTGCATGCTTTTGTTCTTTGATCTTCTTTGTTTTTCTCTCAGAGTTTGTAATATTTGGCGTTTCGTTCTCAGGAATATCTGACCAGACTTCGGCAGATCCGCTTGCAGAACTTCAACGAGCGTCAGCAGATCAAAGCTCGACTCCGAGGAGAGAAGGTGAATCCCCACATTGAAAACTGTAAAAAGAGGGTTCTGAAGTTTGACCACTCCTACTCTTCAGTATGACAGCGACGGCTCTGACAGCCAGGAGTCCAACGAGGAGGCGGAGCTTAGGAGAAAGAAGATCGAAGCTTTAAAAGTGAGTCTGCAAGAACCACAAAGACATCAGTTTTCCTGGATTATTTAATAGCTGGGGTCAGATTTGATCTGTTACACTCATCTTCCATCCTGTTGGGTTTGTGTGTCAGGCCCAGGCAAACGCCCGAGCCGCCGTACTGAAGGAGCAGCTGGAGAAGAAGAGGCGAGAAGCGTACGAGAGAGAAAAGAAAGCCTGGGAAGACCACGTAAGCCTCATCCTCCTCCCATCCCTGTCAGCAGAAATCCAAAGCCTTCATGTTGCTCTAAAACATGTGTCAAAGTCCAGGCCCGGGGGCCGGATCCGGCCCTCCAGATCATTTTATTTTATTGTTATTAATGAGCCGATGTTATCTTGTATGATTTTAACAAACTATATTTTTATGGAGAGTAAAATATTGAAAGGAATAATATCCCTGCCTTTTTATTATTCATAATTATGTTAAAAAGTTACAGTTTTAAAGTTTTTTAAAAATTAGCATTATGCTAGCTTTTTAGACTATTTTGGCATTTACTAAGATTTTTTAGACTGTCTTGGAGTTTAGCTCATATTAATCTATAATAATGTTTTAGCCAATTTAAGCTTATTTTCAGCCTTTAGGTTATTTTGGAGTTTAGTTATTTTTTCAGCTACACGCTAGCTGTTTTGACTAATCTAGGATTTTTTCAGGTTTTTCTAGTCCATTTTGAAGTTGAGCTATTTTTTTTTCAGCTAACGTGCTAGCTGTTTTGGCTAACCTATTTCTTTTAGACTAATTTGACTTTAGCTAATATTTTACCTGGCTATCAGCCTCAGTGTTTTCAGTTATCAATTTCAGCATCTTCAGCCGCCACATTCAGTTTACAGCATTCCCACTAGCATTATCACAGGTAATGCTATATATCTAGTTCATAATTATGTTCAAAAGTTACAGTTTTGAAGTTTCAAAAATTCAGTTTTAGAGTGTTCAATAAATGATTATCCTGTTCTGCCCGCGACCTCAAGTGTGTTTAGGATTTTTACCCCATGTGGGAATTAAGTTTGACCCCCGTTTTCTAAAAACCCAAACTGTGCTGTGAAAGCTTGCATCCAAAGGGCTGAAGGTGGGCCTGGCAGCAGGAGGCGCAGCAGTCTCATCCACCCCTGAGTCGGACTCCAAGGCTCCAGCCCCGTGTACATCCAAACCATCCAGCGCAGCTATATCTATGACCGCCGCCCTCAAGAACATCGGAGCGGTCAGTACTTAACACCAGACTTGACCCGTTACCGTGTCAGCTGTCGCACGTTAACCTTTGCTTTTACAGATCACTTCCCCTAAAGAAACCTTAAGTGAACCGGCTGCAGAAATCCAGGTTGGTTTGAATGTTTTTTCCTTAAGCTGATGATGTCATGAAATAACATTGTTGTTCTCGAACAGAACGAGAAACGGATGATTCTGCAGAGACTCAATCAGAACCTGAAACCTCAGAGCCTGCTGGAGGAGTCTGTCCCGACCCCTCCAGAACCCGCTCCAGCCCTGCAGCAGAACCAGCGTGAGGCCGAGAAACTGCCCTCCTCAGACGGAGATCGCAGGAAGTGGGAGGCGGCCGAGCTGCCTGCACTTCCTTTATCTCAACAAACCTTAGAGGAGACACATCCCACCGAACAAGGTGAGTTCAGGCTCCAAAAGCTCTGTCTTCTCAAAATAAGGAATATTCACTTTCTAACAACGTTCCCGCTCCAGCCTCTCCTCCAGAAGACAGAGCTTCCTCTGGTGGTGACAGGAAGCGATGGGATGCTGGTCTTCCACTGGTCCTTCCTGCCGCTCAGCACACGCTAGAGGAGACCTGCTTCACTACCATTGGTCAGGGTCCTCCTCGCCGTGGTTCCTCGACGGTCAGCAGCTGCGGAGACGCTCATCTTTGCTTTCTCTCTGAGACAGACCACACCGGGGGGGGAGTCATACAGATGGGGGGGATGCTGGAAGAAGCTCACAGGAAGGAGTGGGGCACCAGTCCAGTGGGACGGGTGCTGAGAGTGCTTCAGGAGGCGGAGCTTCAACCTCTCAGCCAGAAGATGGAGTCTGACATCATTCACGCGGGACAAACCACTGAAGGTCTGATCTGCTAAGTGGGGTTATGGATGGATGGATGGATGGATGGATGGATGGATGGATGGATGGATGGATGGATGGATGGATGAGTGGATGGATGGATGAGTGGATGGATGGATGGGTGGATGGATGGATGGAGGGATGGATGGATGGGAGGAAAATGTCATTTTATTCTAAAGTATATTTAAATCAAGACACAAATTCTTGTGTTTTTGTGAGCAGAGAGAACCAAAAGTTCACAGTTCTGTTCAAGTTAAATGACAGCACAACAACATTATATATTCTGATGGTGCATGTGTCACAATAAAAAGAGTCGGAATATTAGAGTGTTAATTTTATTTCATAATTAATATTTTTAGGTGCTTTTCAAAAAATATTTATATAAACAAAAAAATCACAACTTTTGTCCGTCACATGAAGCACAGCATGAAGAGAGAATGAAAGGATTTATGATCAGTTCAAAATTATGTATAATTGTTTATTTGTTTTGAATCCTTTCTCTTAGTAGGAAAACAAACAGTTTGATGTAAGGAGAGGAAATAAACCATATTTGGCCTTAAAACACCTTAAATTTATTGTGTTAAAAAAAAAAAAACGAAAAAAATGGAAATCTAGACTTTAAAACTGTGAATTGAATTGAATCGTGGCTTGACTGAATAGTTACATCCCTACTGGTCAGTCATACATTCATAACTTAAAGCAGCCATGGTAAAAACTTATTGATAAAAATAATAAATAATACATAAAAAGTGCTTATCTGAGGGCTAAAACAAGAAATTAAATCATTTTGTTGCTAAACAAAATAAAAAACTCAACTCCAGACGCACACGAACATTTTCACACTTTCGTTCTTTTGTTTAAACTCTCAAAGTTTAAATCTTCACAGAAAAATAAGTCCAGTTGAATGAATAAATGAATGAATGAATGAATGAATGAAATGGTTTATTTCAAGCAATTGGGTCATAATACATAAAATAGACATATTACATCATCAATCACAAGTTGATCGCTTGAAAGGGAATGAGAGGAAGTGAACTTATATAATCCCACCCCGGCCCGACCGTACCATTTTCTTTACATGAATTATCAACATCCGGTTCAGGACATATTATCAAATATTTATACCCAACAATCATAGATTTAGGTTATTAAGAATCCTTAATATCAGTGATCCACTGTATTATTTTTCATTGGTCTTGTCTTATTATTCATAAATCAAAGACAAGTCATTTACATTAATCAGGACAAAAATCTAAAATATATTCAGATGATTATCATCAAAACCTTCATTTACCGTATTTTCTGGACTATAAGCCGCTACTTTTTTCCTAGGTGTTAAATCATGCGGCTTATACAAAGGTGCGGCTATTCTGTGGATTGTTCTTCCACTGTTAGGGGAGTTCTAACCGGAATTTGAGTCAAAAGCAAGATAGACAAAAAAATCAATACAAATCAGAAAAGCCAACGCCACTTTTTCTTTAGCAGATAGAACACTCGTGACAAATTATCAACTGGCAATTGTTTTTAAAATCTTTCTTCATTGTGGAAATCACACAAAGAAGTTTGTGTGGTTGACATTTTAAGTCAGAAGATATGGAGCTTGCTATCTAGGAAAGAAACCGCACTGCTGCACACAAGCTTAGCATCAATGAATCTATGGATAGATGTGCATACATGTACATTTAAAATACAAAATTGGTATAGTAATTATTTATTTTTCAACATAGATATCTGCGGCTTATAGCCCAGTGCGGCTTGTATTTCTTTTTTTTTTCTTTCTTTTTTAAACTGAGCAGGTGCGGCTTATATACAGGTGCGCCTTATAGTCCAGAAAATACGGTACATAAATCAGATATAAAAACAAAAATTTGTGCAGATTGTTTTCATTATAGAAGATTACTCATAAATAACACTTTAGGAAAAAATCTAAAATAAAAAAGATCAACAGCCAATCAAGATGCAGAATGTACTTCATAAAAAAGAAAAGAATAAAAAATTTAAAGTTGTGCTGAATCTGCCAAACTGAAAGACCACAAACGGTTAATTGAAACATATCGAGGGAAGACTCTTTAAGGTGAGATTATTGCATTGCACTTTTATTAGAGACTTCCCAGATTGTTTTGTTGATGATCCGCAGATGAGCAGGATAAAGCGGCAGAGATCACCGAGATGTCCACTGAAGGTGTCATGTCTGCCGAGGGGCGGAGCCAGGCTGCAGAACCCCCCGACCTTCATGAGACCCAAGGTCAGAATGTTCAGGAGAGACTCGGTAAAAGTGTTTCTAAAGATCCACTCCAATTAATAAAAATCCATTTTTAACATGTTCTTGTGACATTTTCTGATGACAGTAGATATATATAAAGAAAATTAAGCTCAAAATGACTGGAAATGTTCTAGAAAATGACAGATTTTTGATTTAGACTAAAACCACCACTGGAAACACTTTGAAAATGGATCAAAAGATAATGGGAGTGGGATTTAAAGCTATAAAAATGAACCCTCCATTCCTCCAGGTCCAGTGGATCTGGAGTCTGTGGTTCTGGAGGAGGGTCCTAAACCAGAACCACCTGGTCCAGTTGTTGTGCAGCGCGCGTGGGAGCAGGAAGTCCAACAGCTCAGGTGAAACTACTGTTGGTTCTCTGACATTTTAGCCACTTCCTATTTTGATATGAATAGATCCTTTTCCTGTTTAGACATCGCCGGTCGTGTGCAGAGCCACATCCGGTTTACAATTTTAGAACGGCAAAGCTGACCGTTAATTTAAAACCAGGACAAATTGAATAAACAGATTTGGTTTATCCCTTATTTCTATTTCATTAACTTTCTTTTATCATTAAAAACTCAAATAGAACACTTCTGTGAAGTAGCTTTAATAAACATGTAAAAATAGAGCAAATATAAATTAGAAAAAACATATTTTCTATTTTCTTGTTCTATAAGTGATAATTAGTCATGGGGGAAAGTTTAGTGACTTTAGCTTTAATATCTTTAGAGTTATTGAACATTTTTAACCAAATGTGATTCCTGTTCTCATTTAAAATTCTTAAAAATGAACAATGACTTTGTGTTCATGACTAGCTCATATCATTAGAACCATTTATTAGTTGTTTTTTTTTGTTTTTTTTTTAAGATTATGTGCTTCTTTTTGAAGTTCTTAAGAGATCACATTTTCGGTTTTATTACCACAGTAGTTAATTAATCTGTCAGATAAATAAAACAGGCATATCAAAGGACAGCTCGGGTCTTAATGAGTTAAAAAACGGAGTTAGCACAGTTAGTAGCTGCTGCGTAGCCGTCTGTCTGTCAGCAGAACGAAGAATTTAACATTCAACACAAACGAAAGCTCTGTGTTTTTCTGTTGAAATACCTTTATAGGATGTTGTTTGTGTTAGAACAAACCAATAGAGACACTTGCTGTCAGTTTAAAGTGTTTTTAAAAGAGTTATTGATCCCAGAAGTCTGAATCTGCCAACATCTAGCTAGCTTAACTGAGTTGTTTATGTTAGCCTCCGGTTTAAACTGCTGCGTTTTACGGTAATAATAACAACGACTTCTAGTAGAGTATTTATTCAGAATAATAAGCTTGAAATATAAAGTGCTGATTATTATAAGAATAAATATCTGATACTGATCGGGGGACAACATTCCATATCGATCAAGTCATCAACCACGTGATCGGGACAGATTTTCAATCACATTATTTAAAAATATTCCCATTAAAAGCATTCCTATTTTCACAACTACCCCTAAAAATACCCAGAAAAACAACAAATACCTCTTATTACAACAACTATATGTACCCTTGGGTGCAGTTAAAACACGTGCGGCCAACATGCAGCGATGTGCTTCTTAGCTGCTCCTAACATATAAAATATTCACAAAAGAGTGGATATGGGAAACAATCTGAGCTTTTGAACGGATCTGACCACACGGTCGACATGAATTTCCATCAGTTTTTGTTTTGATCGCACTTAAAAGACGTGTGAATAATATCAAGCAAAATAGAACCATTAGAATAATATCTGCTCAAATGAAAGATCGATATTTTCAATAGAACCTCAAATATCAAAGAATTATTCAAATTTGTATTTAGATTTGTGAACGATCTTGACAGGAAATGAAAATACATTTCAGCAACATTTATAAAATAAATATTGTACATTTTTCTGTTGAAATTGGTGAGATTGTCTTTTATTATTTATGTTAAATTGTGTTTAACAGTGTTCAGCTGTCAGCTTTGCTGTTCTAAACCCGAATAACGGAAGTAACTATTTGCATAATCTAACCAGTTGTAATCATTTTGTCGGACGTCATCGTGACTTTTACAACACCCTCAAAGTTGATGATGTCAGCAGAAATCCACAGATGTTTTAACTGTTCTTTAGGTCACTCGATGCTGTTTCAAGACCGGCCGACACGGCGGAGAATGGTTCTGAAAAAACCCCTGAACCGTCTGGTGAGATTAACGTGGGCCGAGCCGTGGCCTCTTCTCTCACTGTAATTATAATCTTAATGGAATCGGCTCCTCCCCCTTTCACCGCAGGTTTACTGCCGCAGCAGGAGGAGGAGCCTCTGTTCTTGAAGTTCTGCTCCCCGGTCCACCGGCGCACCGCTGCCCTAGCCGCCCTCTCTGCCCAGTCCTCCATGGAGGAGTCCACCTCCTCTCTGGCCTCTCGGTCCCGATCCGTGTCCCCTCTCCGCTCCAAGCAGCAGAACGCCCTTCTCATCGGTCTCTCCACCGGCATGTTTGATGCCAACAACCCCAAGGTGATGAGGGGGACCTTGGAGCTGCTTTGAGCACGTTGACACCAGAGCTCCAGTGTTAAGGCTCTTTGATTTACAGAGCTCCTTCAGAATCTACTGGAATTATTGTGTTAACAATGAAAAAGTTACAGTATTTTAAAGATTTATGTCTGTTATATACATGCCATTACTTTTGTCCAACGTTAAACTAGTACAAATGTTTTAAATACCACATTTTTCTATGCACTGAGTGAAAAATGTGGGTTTCTTGCTTAGGAAATATTTTTTAGAAACCGGTGACTTTATGCAGATTCCCTCTTTTCTGTTGCGTCTTCATTTGTGTAGTTGTATGTCATCGAGCGCGGTCTTCTCTGCATTGTCAGATGCTGCGGACGTGCTCTCTGCCGGACCTGGGTCGACTCTTCAGCTCTCAGCAGGAGGTGGCGGTGGCGAGCACGGCGGACGTTGCCCCGGACAACAACCTGGAGCTGGAAGACCTGGAGGACGCAGCGAAAGAGGAGGAGCAGTCAGAGGCTGAAGAGTGAGGCGTCCCCAGACGATGAAACGCCTGATTGTGTTCAGTTATTTGTAGGGATGTAATGATTCTTCCAGAATCAGTAAAAAAGCTATTCAAACTCAATAAGAAAAAAGCGGAAATTAAAAAATCGGTTTGTCTTGGCCTAAATGTAGAAATATAGACCTGATTACATTTCTTCATGCAGGTTCGCTGAGTGTGTGGAGGCGCCTGTGAGTGTAGGCACACCTGTGACCGTGGGCGCGCCTGTAAGTGTGGGCGCGCCTGTGAGCGTGGAGGCGCTTGTGAATGTGGGCGCGCCTGTGAGCGTGGGCGCACCTGTGAGCATGGGCGCGCCTGTGTGAGTGTGGGTGCGCCTGTAAGTGTGGGATGCGCCTGTGAATGTGGGTGCGCCTGTGAGCGTGGAGGCGCTTGTGAATGTGGGCGCACCTTTAAATGTGGGCACACCTGTGAGCATGGGCGTGCCTGTGTGAGTGTGGGTGCGTCTGTGACCGTGGGCGCGCCTGTAAGTGTGGGCGCGCCTGTGACTGTGGCTGCGCCTGTGAATGTGGGCGTGCCTGCGAGCGTGGAGACGCTTGTGAATGTGGGCGCACCTTTGAATGTGGGCACACCTGTGAGCATGGGCGCACCTGTGTGAGTGTGGGCGCGTCTGTGAGCATGGGCGCGCCTGTGTGAGTGTGGGTGCGCCTGTAAGTGTGGGCGCACCTGTAAGTGTGGCCGCGCCTGTGAATGTGGGCGCGCCTGTGAGCGTGGAGGCGCTTGTGAATGTGGGCGCACCTTTAAATGTGGGCACACCTGTGAGCATGGGCGCACCTGTGTGAGTGTGGGTGCGTCTGTGAGTGTGGGCGCACCTGTGAATGTGGGTGTGCCTGCGAGAGTTGGTGCACCTGTGAATGTGGGCGTGCCTGTGACTGTGCACTGAGTGGGTGAGGAGCAATCTGTCTCATGGAGCACAGCATGAACAGAGTATGAAAGAATTTTTGATCTTTTCAGTTTTATGTAGAATTGTTTATCCGTATTGAATCCCTTCTGTTAGCTGGAAAACAGACAGTTTGATGTGAGGGGTAAAAAGGGGTAAAAACCTACTTTAGCTTAAAATACTTTTAATTCATTGTGTTGAGAAAAAAAATGGAAAAAAAATCTAAATCTTGAATCTTTAAAACTGTGAATCGAATTGAAATTTGGCTTGACTAAATCGTTAAATCCTTAGTTATTAGCATTTACAAAGCAAGGGCTCATCTACAGTCATACTTTAGAAAACTAGCATTAAAAAACTCAGTTTATTTTTAAAAGTATCTTCCTTGTGTTGTTGAAAGCTGAGTGTTGGGACGGTCTCTGCTCTGCAGTGCGTATGAAGACGAGGACCTGCAGGACATCAGGGCCTCCATGCAGAGGCTGCTGCAGGAGGAGGCTGACATGGCGGCAGGAGACCTGAACGGAAACCCCGCAGGAGACGCAGAGCCGGGCCTCTTCAGCAGAGACGCTGCAGAGATGGATCCTAACAACCGGATGGCTGTAGACGAGGATGAGGACGAGGACGACGAGGATGACGATGAAGAGGAGGATGAAGAAGACGAGGAGGATGAGGAATGCTCTAATGGTAGTCCTGGAGATGAGGAGGCAGGAGAGTTGCTGTCGAACGGCGTGGGAGAAGGGCGCTTCAGAAATAACAAGCAGCTGAATGAAGAATGGCATTCAGGTAGGAGGGTTCATTCACTGTAGACTTATCATCATCTTATCTATGTAGCTTTTCTACGTAGCAACTGAGTGGTACAGAGTCGAGGTCGACCAATCATCAACGCTGATATTCGTCATTTTGGCCTTTTTTTAATATGACAAGACGATTTTTGAAGTGGTTACTTTGGCTCAGATTCCCACTGCGCCACATGATTGGTTATCGATTTGGCCCTCTGCATGTCACAACCAGCTGTCACTTTTATCTCATTAAGAACTTTAACGCTGGTAATTGAGGCGTTAGAAATAGAAAACATTACATTTCAGAAATCAAACACAATTTAAAAATCAAAATACGAAAAATGATTTTTTTTTATTGTTTTTTTTCTGATTTTTTTCATAACACAGTGAATTAAAAGTATTTTAAGTATTTTAAGGTCAAGTATGTTTTCTTTTAACCCCTCACATCAAACTGTCTGTTTTCCTAACAGAAAGGATTCAACATGATTGTTTAAACATTAAACGGTCATTATGTCTTTGCTTCATTTTTGATTTTTTTAAATGGGAACATCAAAATTTTTTTGCGTAAATGTGTAATTTATAATTAGAGAAGTTTAAAAATTGATGCATCAATAAAGCCCCCCCCCCCCCCGTTTCATTTTTTAGTTTTAATTTGAAAACGAATCATGCGCAGTACTGTTATTTTTTTCCTTCAATGTTGAGTTTCACACAGCTGAGCAGGAGAACACAGTCCTCCACGAGGGGGCGGAGCTAGGTGACTGTAAGTTTTACAAATAGAGGAGCGGGCGTGGAGACTGTCCTGCGCCCGTGGAACGCTCCGTGGGTGCATGGATTACATTTATCGCGTGCGGGGGGTTTGATATATGCTCGTGGGGGGCTTACGGCAGAAATTTGACGCCATACAGTGCTCTCATCAGGGTGGGCTTGTGTCCCTGATGGGACCCACCCATCAAAACCGAGTCTACTATAGAAAGCCTTCCTCAGTTTGTTAAACGATCATGATTGTTAGTACAGAGCTCACCCTTGTAATCAGATTACCCAGAGAACTGCCCCATAACCCGGTTAACTCGTCGGTGGTTGACCTGCTCCTCTATAGATGGCAGCGAGGAGGACCAGGGAGGAGAGTCTGAGCATCACGACAGCATCTTCAGTCGGCTGGAAGAGCTGCGCTTCAACCTGGAGCAGCAGATGGGCTTTGAGAAGTTCATCGAAGCTTACAATAAGATTAAGGTAGGAATTATTCATGAGCTCGCTGTCACATGATGAAGTGATGCCATGTGACTGGGTTTTCTTCTCTCTAAGGCTATTCATGAGGATGAGGATGAAAATATTGAGCTGGGCTCCAGTTTGGTTCTGAGCATCCTTGGAACCGAGCACCAACATCTGTACCCCAACATCCTCCACCTGGTGATGGCAGATGGTGCATACCAGGAAGGTGAGCATGTGTGGGATTCACATTACACTGTGGATCGGGGCAGAAATCTGAGTTTTGGTTCAGATCTTTAAGTCTTTTTTTTCTCTTGTTTCTTGGTGTGACTTTAAACATGTTCATTTGTCGGTCGGTTAGGTTTTAAAAAATACTTTATACTTTTAACAGTAAAAGAGCTGTTTGGGTTTGTTTTCTACTGATCTAAACCTAGAAGGAGACGTAAAGTCTTATTTTGATGCTGTTGTGTATTTATTACTAGATTTGGGCAGAATTCAAATTTTACTACTGTCAATATTCCTCCACATCGTACCTCAGAATACAGTATTACTTTGACTAATTAAAAACTTCATAAACATGCACTGAAGTAGTATTATCTAACTGCTGGTTTTTCCTCCATCGTATCAAATGGAATTCCAAACACAATTATAAAATCAACATTAAATGGTTGGATTAACCATTTTTATTTGAAAATAATGCAACAAATATGTTGGAAAAGTAAATGGAATCAAATTAACAAAGCATTACATAATAATGGCTCAGAAATACCAATGACAATACCCACTAATTAAATTAAACAACGGACCGAAGTAGTTTGAACTCCCTGCAGAAATTAGATGTTCAAACATTCCTTGCGGATAATTCAGAGCTGGGAGCGCTTCTCAGCTCCTGCGCGCTCGTGTTTAATCCTCCTGAGCGCAAAAAAAAAAGTAATGGTGCAAGAAACCGTCTACTTTCACGTGTGCGAGCTGCTGCCTCCAGCATTTGATGCGTGCACGCTCACAGAATCTCAGTGAGCAACATTTCGTCATGTGCGCTTCCTAATTTCTGCTCGCGGAGAAACTTTCTGCGTGCAAGTGGAAGTTTTGACAATTGGGGGCGGAGCCAGAGGGCGGCGTTGGCTTCCTTTAAAAAAAAACGCTAAAGCTAACAGCTAAAAAGGCTGAAGCTAACAGCTGAAAATGCGGGCCGGGACAGAGCAGCTCATCCAGCGCCGCTCAGCCCCAAAAGCCACGCCCACCCAGAGGATTCTTTTCTAGAGGAAGTCTTCAGATCAGCATGAAAAATAGCTTTTTAAGACATTTAGGCTGTGGGATTTTGGGATAATTAAAAGACTACTGACAACGTTTTCTTTAAAAAAAAAAACATTGTCATAGAGGAACTTTAAGCCATAAATAACTTTCAAAATTTTACCCTCCATAAAAAATACATTTTCTCAAAATTTTACAAGTTAGAAATGAGTGCAAGTGCATTAATAACAATAAATGATGATCTGGAGGCCCGGATAGAATCACCCAGAGGGCCGGATCCGGCCCCCGGGCCTTGACTTTAGATGGATGACATTATGAGGTAAATCTACATTTCTATAAACTAGATAAAAAAACAAGCATCCCATGTTTTCTTATTGATACATAAGTAGTTCTATGCAAACATGTATCGTTGCACATGTCTTGTGTCTCTGGTGGAGTCATTAGGTTTGCATGTTTGTGGAAGCGTTAGTCTGAAGTTGCAGCAGAAATAGAATCAGGGAGGAGAGCGATCTCCCTCAGGAGCAGAGCAGCCTTGAGATGTTCCTCACAGAACGGCTCTCGTCTGACACTTCTTTTGTTTTCTATTTTTGTTGTCTCTCTGCAGAACTGAGGCACATGTCAGAGATCTGCCCCCAGCTTTTGTTTCCAGATCTGTGACATGTGTCGCAGCTTTCATGCAGCTCTTCTTCTCCTACGTTTGGAGATATTGTTGCAGCAGTTTTCAGAACATCTGTGTTCATTCTGCAGAATCCCTGCAGAATTACAGATCAGGATCCAACTTCCTTCATTTGTGTTTTTCTGAACACATGGAGGAGGAAACAATGGAAATATTTTAAGTTCATCTTTCTAACTTTTAAACGATAATGTTTAAGGTTTTTTGTAAACCTCTAAGATTTTGTTTTAATAATTCTGAAACTTTCTCTGATCAAAGTGTTGAATCTTCTCTTTGAGGTCGACTGCGTAATGTTTCCATCAGGAGAGCCGGTCTGCTCTAACGGAACGTTCTGGATGTTCTCTTTCAGACAATGACGAGGAATGTTTTGGTGAGTGAAGCTGCTGGCAGCTGTGGACGTCCCGTGTCTTCCTGCATCAGTCGGCGGCCCCGGAGGGATCTATGCATGCCGTGTGGCAGCCTCACATGGAACAGTGTTTCAGGCGCACTTGCATGATGTTCACTACAGACTGTATTTCACTTCAGGACGAGCACCGTTTCCCCCGTTAGCCCCGTTCATTTCTAAGCCTCAGTGACGGTCCCGTGAGGGCCGCACCTTCTTTTCTGTTTTTGTTTTCTGTCTTCGGCTCAGTCGGACCGGCGGTTCATTTTGCCGGCGCTCTTCCGGCTCAGTCGTGACATCTGCAGAGAATCCAGGATTTACTCAAAAACCGTTGAACCTCCTTTTGTTACCAGAGTTTTCACCAGACCAGAACCGAGATCTGCGGCGTTTTTCACATTTCTACCGTCTCCTGTTTGTCTCTGTAGCAGAACGTGAGCCGGCAGGATCCAAATCAACGTCTTCATGGAACAACTCTTTGAATAGATTCTACAAAGATTTCTAATTTTATTCTAAATTAAAACTTGCAAATGTTTGTATGGAATAAAGAAAATCAATAAAAACTGATGGTATTTCTGTTTTGTGTATTGATGGAATATTCACCAGAATCTTCATAATCACTTGACAGTCCTCCATGACAACTTTTTTAATAATCCCCAGTGGTGTTTTAATTATGATTATAAAGTTTTTAACTAAAATTGCACAACCTAAATGTCATGAAGACATTTTTCATGTTGATCTGAAGCCTCCGTTTCCAAAATCTCCTCTGAGGGGACGTGGCTTTTGGAGCTTCGCCCCTGATCCCCCCTATCTGATATCTCTGTGTCCCGCTAGCATAAATCTTCTCCGCTGCTCCATAAAAACCTCCATCAATCTGGGTAATGTCCAGCCGTCTGGTTCTGATCCGGATGTCAGCTCAGATCTTCATGGACAGAACTTCCTCCAAAATCCTGATTCTTTCTCCTTCCAGTTCACCAAAGACTCTTTGATGTTTCTTGACGTTGCTGTGATCAATCCATTCAATCCATTGGTTTCTCAGAGCAGAAAATAATGAAAGCTAACATCCAAATGCTCTTTCTTTCATTTACAAGCCTTTCCAACTGTGGTCAAATGAGCCGCCGTTCACATTTCTGTGGTCACATCAAGAAGCTCCGTGGAGTCTGGTGGAGATTTTCCAGCGTTCTCAGGACTGCTACCGTAAGTATTGGATGAAACTCACACCAAAAATCCAGTAATGGATGATTGGAGCACAGAAATGTGAACGGCGGCTCATTTGACTGCAGTCAATGTGAAGGTAGCATCTTCTCTTCTCCAGAACCTGAACTAGACACGCTAGCCGGACCAGATGAGGGTTTAGTGCATGTGCAGCAGAAAGAAGATGATTCAGGAAAAACAGAGTCTGTCCAAGACTGTTTGGTTGACAGAGATTTAAAAGGAGAAATACTTGGAAATTAAAAAACAAAATGATTTCTTATTAGAGAAAAATTCCACACATATCTTAAAAACTCAAAACACCGTTGTGCGTGATTCTTCATTTGTAACCCATATACGGTAATACATTTTGTGCATAAGTACAAAAATTACCAAGTAAAAAAAAAAATACATAATACATTTTACACATGTTCATCCACATAAAACTAAATCATGCACAAATCAATTTTTATAGACATACAAAAGCCCATTTATGCACAAACCTGAGGTGAGCCTCTTTTCACGTCTCTAGCGTTTAAATGCTACTAGAATGCTGGTTAATCAGAGTTTTCCTATCAGTTTTTTGAACTTGTGAAGATTATCTGGTGGAACTTGACTTTTCCCCACTTTCTTGAACAGATATGAACGATAATTAATATAAAAGAAGTCTAAATATGCAATTTTAAAACATGTTTAGGTTGGGCCGGTGAGCTGCTTTTTGCTGCCGTGGAGAGGTTCCGTGGGTAGACCAGAGCAGAACAGGGAGATCTGGTTTACAAACACCCCCCCACCTCTTATACAGTCAATGGACTGAGCTCTTGTATGCAGTTGCGGCAATTACAGCAGCAACGTGAGACACTTCTGAACACCAACAGAGTAGTGAGAGCTGAACTGAACAGCCCTCTGTGTGGGTAACACGTGATTTGTGCGTAACTTTTAAAGATTTGTGCGTATAACTAGTTTTAAGCTATTGTACTTTTAAAATATTAAATGCATTTTCTATTATATTGCGTTTCATAATTTTTTTACGTATGTACAAAAAAGATTTTATGAGTCACCAATTGAAAATGAAACAAACATTAAATTCAAAGTGACGCGCAAATCATGAATTGCACACACACAAGTCGGAATGATACTTATTTCTCTACAGATTTAATGTAATTTTTGAGAAGTTTGCATATTAAAACTGAGTTCCAGGACAGATTTGAACGTGTTGGCAGACATTCAGCCTGGAGGTTTGTGATCTGACTCCATATGGAGGGCAGCCCTTTGTTGCTGCAGCGTGCCAAAACTCTGAAAGTTCAGACAACAGCACTCATGGGAAAGCCTAAATCAGCCAAAACAGCTAGCATGTAGCTGTGCTATTAGCTAATCTCCAAAAGAGACTAAAAAATCTTAGTAAATTCCAAAATAGTCAAATAGTTGACAAATTTCAAAACTTTAAAACCAAAACTTTCAACATAATTATGAATAATAAAAAGGCAGGAATATTATTCCAGAATAATTCAATTTAAACCTTAAATAATTTTCAATATTTCCCTTTCCATGAAAACACATATTGTGTCAAAATGATACAAGTTAGAAATGAGAGCAAGATAATAAAAAAAATAAAATAAAAGGATCTGGAGGGCTGAATAGAATTACCCAGAGGGCCGGATCCGGCCCCCGGGCCTTGACTTTGACACATGTGCTCTAAACCAACTCTGATTAAATATATTCATGCTGATCATCACTCTGTTGGAAGCCCCACCCCCTGATGGCGTGGGATCTACTGTCTTGAGAAAAACAAGTTTCTGTTGTAATTCCAAGGTCAGCAAAGACGGCAACAAATCCTTCAGAGGAGAACCAACATGTTTTCACACACTCACTCTGACCTTCCATAACGACTGCGGAATTTCTCCTTGGTTTGTTTATGACATCAGAAGGAGAAAACACGGCCCTCATTCAGCTGTTATCAGTCCGCTCTGCTTTAAGGTCTAGGCTGGTTTCCACTATAGTTGGAAACGTTTATTTGTAAATCACATTTTGTGTATAAAGACATTTCAAAGTGTTTTACATAAAACGTAACTCTTTAACACCGCAGCTCCAGTGTTTATGCTCTTTGATTTGATTGATTTACTGTAACTTTTCAACCGTTAAAACAACTTTTCTCCTTCAGAATCTGCTGGAATTGCATTTATTGGTTGAAAAGTTACAGTACATCAACACTGGAGATTCGGTGTTAAAGGGTTAAAATACTGTTTATTTCCAAGCAAAACTAAATATTTTAAATCTACTATATGGTTCAAAAATGCGATGAGGGTCACTTAATTCGCTCTGGTTTCATTTTAGTCGGTTAGATTTAAAAATGTTTGGCTAAAATGTTTCACAAACAATAAACCAAACTGTATTTTTTTCTTAAATCACTGCTGGCATCACACTTTACTACTGCATTTACAGGATTAAAAAGATCCTCTGTCATGAGTTATAAAATATTTCATAATTTGATTGAACAGTATTTCATTTATGTTTATCAGAATAGGAACAATAATGTAAATACAAATGAGTGTTTCATTTTCTCAAGGGTGGAATAAGGCTTTGTGGCTCCTATCGAGTTGCTGTCTGTGAGGAACGGGCCTGATTGGCTCTTTAGCGTCTAAGGCTGCAGACCACTGTATGTGTAGTGTAGGAAGTAAACAAACTGAAAACATCCTCAGACTGAGCTGGAGCATTTTGAGTTTACAACATCTGGTGGTCCCCTTCTTGAACCGCCACCTTAACGTGAAGGAGGGGTGTGAGTGCTTGAGTGATCCCAGGAGCTATGCTGTCAACAGCTTCTGCCCCTGGTAGGGTCTCCCAAGACAGACAGGTGACGAGCCAGACAAAGAGTGGGTCAGAATCCCTTTATGAGTCGTCACATCAAAGATCCTTTTACTTTTCCCGGATTGGCGTCATCAGGGCCCCCCCCCGGAGCCAGGCCTGGAGTTGGGGGATGAATACCTCGAGTTTCTGGATGCTGTGGGAGTGTCTTGGCTGACACGTCTCTGCAGCATTGCGTGGCAGACAGGAACCGTACCACTGGACTGGCAGACTGGGGTGGTGGTTCCCCTTTTTCAAGAAGGGGGACCGGAATGAGTGTTCCAACTACCGGGGAATCACATTCCTCAGCCTCCCCGGGAAAGTCTATGCCAAGGTGCTGGAGAGGAGAGTCCATCTGATAGTCAAACCTCAGATCCAGGAACAGCAGTGCGGTTTCTGTCCAGGCCGTGGGACAGTGGACCAGCTCTACACCTTCTTTAGGGTGCTGGAGGGTTCGTGGGAGTTTGCTCATCCAGTCCATATGTGTTTTGTGGATTTGGAGAAGGCGTTCGACCGCGTTCCCCGTAGTGTCCTGTGGAGGATGTTCTGGGAGTATGGGGGTTCGGGGAGCCTTACTGAGGGCTGTCCAGTCTCTGTATGACCGGAGCAGGAGCTTGGTTTGCATAGCGGGCAGCAAGTCAGACCTGTTCCAAGTGCATGTTGGAGTCCGGCAGGGCTGCCTCTATCCCCGGTTCTGTTCATAGTCTTTATGGACAGAATTTCTAGACATGGCCAGGTGTCGAAGGGGATCTGGTTTGGAGACCACCGGATTTCATCTCTGCTCTTTGCAGATTATGTTGTTGGCTTCAGGGAGCCAGGACCTCCAGCATGTATTGGAGCGATTTGCAGCCGAGTGTGAAGCGGCTGGGATGAGGGTCAGCACCGCTAAGTCTGAGGCCATGGTTCTCGACCGGAGAAAGGTAGTTTGTCCTCTCTTGGTGGGTGGAGTGCTCCTGCCTCAGGTGGAGGAGTTTAAATATCTCGTGGTCTTGTTCACGAGTGAGGGAAGATCGGAGCAGTTGCTGCACCGGTCTGTTGTGGTGAAAAGAGAGCTGATCCAGAAAGCAAAGTTCTCAATTTAGCGGTCAATCTTGGTTCCAGTTCTCACCTATGGTCATGAGTTCTGGGTCGTGACCAAAAGAACAAGGTCTGGACTACAAGCGGCTAAAATGACTTTTCCCCTGCAGGGTGGCTGGATGCTCCCTTAGAGATAGGGTGAGGTCACCCGGAGAGAGCTCGGAGTAGAGCTGCTTCTCCTCCATAGTTGAGGTGGCACTGGCAACATCTGGTAGTTAGTATAAAAAAGTGTATTGTCTCACTTTTTGTGTCCTAAATGTACTTAAATACATTTAGCTAAGATGATAGTAGGCTGATTTTGTGACTGCCTCAATGTCTTTATCAAAATTTAGTAAAGTGAAGTGATCAGATTAGAGGAACCCATTTGAAGGAGTAGTCGATGTGTAACCTGAACGCTGCTGCTGCTGCTGAGTCTTCAGTGTCTACGAGAGATCTTGAAGAGGACGATCTTTTCGGTAAGGTCCATCCTGTCCTGAAAATAGGGTCAATTGTCTCATCAGGCCCTCCCCTTGTTCTTTTGTTTCCTCAAAGGCAGATGTCCCCTCCATCATCAGTCATTTTTCCCCCTCAGGTGCATTCATTATGAAGGATCATGACTCGTTCAGATGAAACTCATCGTTCCTGATGTTCCTCCGAATAACATCAAACAGATCTGTGCTGATCCCCAAACACCTCCGAGTCTGCAGAGCTCAAAGTGTGTGATGATGCATGAAAATCAAGTTGGTTTGCCGCCTCCTCACAGTGAGAAAATATGACCCTGGAGCGCCTGGCAGCCTCCCCCAGCAGAGGAGACCCACCTTCAGATAAATCTTCTTTATTGCTCCATTTTCCCTCCCTTGTTCCACGTGCAGCGCCTTCTGAAGGAGATCCAAATAAATCAGGTTTATTGTCTGGCGGCGTCTCACGTTGACTCGTGTGGTCTTGAACTGTGACTCTGCAGCGAGGAAAAGCAAAGGTTTCATCCAAACGTCCCACACTTTCTGCTAAAGATCCCCTCTGGAGAGGGCTTCCTGTGAGGCCGTTTGGTCTGTTCCTCCTTCAAGCAGCTCCTCTGTTTTTCTTCTGAGTCTGGAAAACTTGCTCTGTTTGTGTTGTGGTGAGCAAGAAATACTGTAACATCAACATCTTCAGCTCTGGCAATAATTTACCACTGAAGAATGAGTTTGATGTCACAAGAAAACGACGGGAAATGTGGCCACCAGATGTCCCTGTCCACCTCCCAGCCTTTGACGATGACAATGAGGAGCTGGTAGATGTTGTTCTTCTCTTTTCTGCTCTCAGTCCAGCTCAAGACAAAGCTGTGTTACACTGCTGAGATGAAAGAGAAGCGTGAAGCACAAACTCATCAGAGGTCATTTGTGGAGGTGAGGCTGCATGGATTTCAGAGGAACATGAGCATGTCATGAACATGGGTGATTTTCCATGCCGTCTGCAGTGATATGCTGCTTTCTGACAGCCTCTCGTGTCAATAAAGAATTCAGTTCACGCCCTTTTTACAACACTGAACGTTGCTTTCATGGGTGGCTCGGAAATAATCCTTCTTTACCTCAACACCAGAAGTGTCAGAGTCAAGGATAATAGGCTGTTTTTGTGAACGCCTCAATGTCTTTATTAAAATGTAATAAAGTGAAGTGATCAAATCCAGATGGTTGATAAGAGCAGGTTTCAAAGTCAATGATCCGGCCCTCCAGATCATTTTATTTTATTGTTATTAACGGCCTGATGTTATCTTGCGCACACTTCAAACTTGTATAATTTTGACTAAATTTCTTTTTGACAAAAGTTATTTAAGTTGATTTATTCTGGAATAATATTCCTGATATTTTTCAAATTAATGTTAAAAAGTTACAGTTATAAAGTTCCAAAAATGGTATTCAGCTAGCTTTTTAGATTATTTGGCATTTACTAAGATTTTTTAGGCTATTATGGAGTTGAGCTAATATTTCAGCTACATGCTAGCTAGCTGTTTCGGCTAACCTAAGTTTTTTTTTTTAAGTTTTTTAGGTTAATTTGGCATTTAGCTTATATTTTTGGTGGTTTTCAGCTTCCACCGTTTCAGCTATCAGCTTCAGCGTTTTAGCTATCAATTTAATCATTTTCAGCTATCAACACTTCAGCAGCAAAATTCAACTTACAGCATTCACACTAGCATTATCACAGCTAGTGCTACATATCTAGTTCATAATTATGTTAAAAAGTTACAGTTTTAAAGTTTTAAAAATGTAGATCAAATAAACGTTTATTCTGTTCGGCCCGCGTCCTAAGGTGTGTTTTGGATTGTGGCCCCTTGTGCGATTGAGTTTGACACCTGATTCATTTTTTCTAGAGATAAATCTCCACAGAGAAAGTCATGGAGAGCTTACATTCCTCTGGTTGTCTAACACCTGGGAAGTGTTCGACCCTTCCTCTGGTGGGGGCACCATATGGTGGACCCCCCCTCAGTCTAACCACCAATGCTCAGTGTCAAGCGGGGAAGGCGTTGACCCTCCGTCAGGAGCGGGAGCGGACAAGCAAACACCAGAAAGGTGAGCTGGATGAGTCAAAGGTACTGGGAGTAAATTAGATCATTTTTGACACCACTTTGTTATTAAAATAAACAATTTTATTTACAAAAACCAACTCAGCTGTCTGTCAACACTGAAAAACTGAAGAAGTTATTCAACCAACATTTACAGTAAAAAATTGAACTTTTTTACTTTTTGTACTTTGCTTGTCATTTTAAGATGAGACAGCATTTTTATTTACTAAACTGAACAATTAAATTGGAGCTCTACCATGAAAATTCTACTTTTTGAGCTTTTAAGTGTGTTATAATGTTCATTCCTCACTATAAAGAACCCCAAAGCAATATTTTGATCCGTTCACACATTTCGGAGTAATAACCTGTGCTCTCAACAGCAGCCCCTCCCATACCCACGAAAACGAGCGGGTCTCGGGATCTGACGTCACAGAGTGAGACCGCCCCTTTCAGGAAGAATCTGCTTTGCCCCCAGTCTGACACCAACACTCAATTTCTCCACTGAGCTAGAAGTGATCAGCAAAATAACTTTCATTTTAGATGTAGAATATCGTATATCTTCCAGTTGTGTCCTGTCTTCAATAAATTCCAGCTCAAACAGGTGTTTGTTACTTTAGACGCGGGGCTCCTTTAAGACCTCACCACAAAGTTGTAAAGACTCAAGTGTATTTGTGTTTTAAAGGAAGTTTGGATTATTTTCGTGGAAGAAATGAAGACACGCTGCAAAAGGCTCTAGGATGATGTCATGAAATGGGTGTCACCCACGCAAGCGGCAGGCGGAGCTTCAGCAATCCAGTCGTTTCACTTCATAGGAAAAAAACTCACAAAAAATAACTAATATTTCATAAATAATTTGTTTTTTAGTGTTCCAAATATGATATATAATCATATATGTGGATACAGATTACACTGAAAGGCTTAAGAAAATCATGGTATGGCCCCTTTAACAACTAATAAACTAAAATTAAAAATGATTAAAGTCTGGAATTCCAGAATTAAAGTAAAAAACTCACTCAGCATTTTGGAATAAAGCAAACAGAACTGACAAGAGTCAATATTAAACTCCATAAAACATGACAAAGCATCTAAAGCAGTTCAGAACTAAAGAGGAGGGACGTCAACAAACAGAATGGTTGGGGGGTGGGGTGGGGGGGGGGTGAACAAACAGAATGGAGTGTCATCATGTGGGGTCAGACTGGACCAGCACAGGGAGGACTCAAGACAAAGTGCAAAGTCCTTCAAATAAACTCTAAATGTCTGACATCCGATACACAACATTTTTGTTGATCTATCATTATTACCTGAGGATTGTTTTTTTTACCGTCTGTTTTTATGTTTATTTTAATTCTGTGGTTCCAAAGGAACATGCTATTCCACATTTCACCATCCAGTTATGAAATGCATCTGATCAAAAAGTGATTTAGTACAAAAACGTAACCTGATCAAACAATGATTATCGGTATGTGTTATTTTCTACAATTTAATCTAGTTTTTGTACCTTGTCGTGTTTGGCTGTTAGTAGTTTTATTTTTTACAACCGTTTAAAAAAATACAATTACATTTGTTTTGTTATTGTTATTATTAACACTACTATTATTATGCCATCAAAATGTTTATTTATTTATTTATGTGAGCGTTTATTCAGTAGTATTTGTTGTAAAACTGCAAGTGCAACTTTTTAACATAATTATGAACAATAAAAATGCAGGAATATGATTCCAGAATAAATCAACTTCAACCTTAAATAACTTTCAATATTTTGCTCTCCATAAAAATATATTTTGTCAAAATTATATAAATTAGAAATGAGAGCAAGATAACATCAGGTCATTAATAACAATAAAATAAAATGATCTGGAGGGCCGGATCCATCTTTCAGGCCTTAACCTTGACACATGTGGCCTAGAAACTTTCTTTTTTCGCCCAACATCCTTGAATGTTTTCTTTTCATGACTGGACCCTGGTTTAGTACACCTAAAGTTTTTATTTTTATATAAGTACACTTAATTATAAGTATAGCAAGTGTACTGTAGGCTGTTCTCGCACAGTATAGGAAATATTCTAATTTAATACTTTTTCAGACTAAAGTGAAACATTTTAGGTTTGCAATATATACATATTATATAAAAAGTACATTTAAAAAATACTCCCTTACTTTTGTGGTACACATTTAAAGGGGAAGTGAGATTAATAATTTCATTTCAATTCCAATCAAAACAAAAAAGTGCCTTTGGTTTGAATGGGCAGCAGTGCTCCCCCTCTCTCTCCCTCTCCAGCGTTTCCGGGTTTCCCAGCAGCCCTTGAAGCGCTCGCGCTCGCTCTCTCTCTCGCTCGCTCGCGCGCGCGCGCCCTCCCCCTCTCCTGCTCTTGTTCCAGCAGCAGCAGCAGCGGCGCTCGAGCAGAACTGTGGAACTAGCATGGCGCTCCCGCTGCTCCCACACTCCTTCTCATGTTAGAATTCACTCAAGTCCCCTCAAAGGTAGGTTTTTGTCCTGGAGCGGCCGGAAGGAAGACTTATCTCGGCTGAACGGTCGCTCCCGTCGGTGTTACGGTCACAGAAATAAGTGGTGGTTGTAATTTGGGCAGGTCGCTAACTTAACGTTAGCTGGAAGGCAGGAAAAAAAAAATTAAAGCGACGGTAGAAGAAGTGTTTCGGAGGAGGTGAACCGCTGTAGCAGTTATTCTGAAAGGAGATTTCTGTAGATAGAATGTTTTCGTAAATGTTGTTCGGATCGCTTTTGTGTCAAAAACTACGTAATTATTAATTTAAAAGGTTGTAACGTTCAAGTAACGCGTGTTTTTAGAGTTACCTCTACGTAGATTCACAAACTTGAATATTTTGAGTCATGAAACGATGTTTCATCTTTAGTAAAAGTAGAAGTTTGAATCTGGTCAAGTGTTGCGTAATCCTCGCAGTGCTTTAAAAGTCGTCTGTCAGTGTCGCATTTATAACAAACTCGGTTTATTTTCATTCCAGCCTTTGACATTATGATGGTGATTATCCGTGTGGTTCCACCATAAAGTCCATTCAGCTATTAAGTGCAATTTTCGGCTTCTGACCAAATTGGATGAAATTGTCTCTTGTTTTCTCACTAATTATAGACTTTATAAAGTTAGTCTTTTTGAATGTTAGATTTTCCCTGTCATGTGTGAATCTGTCATATGTTTTCATGATCTCAGGATTCCTGCATGTGTCATGTTAGTTCTGACCCTCTCCTCCTGTGCAGTAGATGATCTTTGACGTTTCTCTGCAGCTGATGGAAAGGCCATGGCCATAGTCACGGCATGGGAGTGACGTGACGGTCCTTGAGCGGCTTCGGAACAAAAAGTGATGATTTTCTGAAGTGGAGGCCGAGCACGCACGCAGAGGATGGACGAGTCCGTGTTGCTGGATTTGCTCGAGTGCCCCGTTTGCCTTGAGCGGCTGGACGCCTCCGCCAAGGTTCTGCCCTGTCAGCACACCTTCTGCCGAAGATGTCTCCAGGGCATCCTGGGTTCACGCGGCGAGCTCCGCTGTCCGGAGTGCAGGACGCTGGTGGAGTGTGCGGTGGATGACCTGCCGAGCAACATCCTGCTGGTGCGCCTGTTGGACGGCATCAAGCAGAGGCCGCGGAAGGCCGGCTCCGTGCCTGCAGTCTGCACCAACGGGACACCTGGAGCCGTGGCCAGAGCACCTGCGAGCGGCGCCAAGGACCAGAACGCCGCAGGAGCGCAGACTCAGCGAGCTCAGGCTAAGAGCACAGTTGTCCGGGTTAGTATGCCAGGCGGGGGGGGTCTCCATTCAACATGCATCAATGAGTTGCTTCCCATTGTTAGAGTCAGTCTAAAACAAAGCAAGAGAAAATCTGCATGGATTAAAAACAACATGTCTGCTCTGTAATCTTTGTGGATTTTCAGTTATGGGGGGGGTCCTAAAGCCAGCCAGTTGACTGGGAGCCCGGCTTTACCATAAGCAGAGATTTACAGCAGTCTGTGATTTAGTTGCCAAGTAATTCTTGTCTGTGTCAACAGCAGACGGAGTCCTGATTAGCTTTTAATTGCAGCTATTGTCAGATAATAAAGCCGGTTGAGTTTTTCATTATTTGCTTGTCAGTCAGCGTGGGACCGCAGGGCTGCTTTATCTGTTAAGCTAAGCAACCTTGTAAAGTATATCCAGAGAAACATAAAAACACCTCCCATTTTGACTTGGAAACCATAGATGAGAGCTGGAAATAAACATTCAGACTCTTATCTATCTGGGAAAGATTTGACTTTCGTTTCATAGTTGTGAGTAACAAAAAGGAAGTAGTTTTCTCTATAACGTCTTACAACACATTGAAAATGGATCAAAAGATGTTTGGAGTAGGAATTTAAATAAAAGTCACTCTAGCTTTAATTGTACTGCAAGTTTTTCAATAACGGACAGTACTAGCAATCCTGGTAAAAATGAATACTGCCAACAATTAAGTATAAGAGGATAGTGAGCATTTAGGCTTTTTTTTAAAAATATGTTTCCTCTGTTTATCCATCTTTCCTGAGTGAATGTTTTACTATGGTAAGTCGAGTTCTTGGCAAGGAAAACTAAGGTTTTGAATATGTTACTAATACGTTGCTGTGTTGTTGTACTGAAAAGTCCCTCTGAAGGTGAACGACTTGCAGAGAAACTTTCATGTTGGCTTACTTGAAGTTCAACCTGTCCAGTCCTCCTCTCTGTCTATGACCAGAAGAAACAAGTGTGTACACAAGATGACTTAAATTGATGTAGTGGGTTTGTGATCATTTAGTTTACTTGCACTGATTAGATGGATTGTAAGTCAGTGTTAAGTAGCTGGACTGCCCTTGGTATGAAGGTGCTCTATCAGCTCTTGATGCATGACATGGGAGGTCTTGAAGGATTTTGTTGGCTTTTTTTGTCGTCTGCTGATCGCACAGGGTGGCAAGAGATCTGATTGGTTGGCAGGCATGGCAGTGCCTCACCTGCACATGTACTACAGAGAATAATAATTATTTGCATTTTTTTTAATAGTCCCACAGTTATTTTCAATACTAAAATTAATACCAAAAAATATCTAAAGTTTAGTTTTAGTTTTAACTAGGGCTGTGGATCGTTTCTTAGGTGGCGATCCGATACGATTCACGAATCAAGCTCAACGATTCACGAATCGAACCACGATTCTTACTTTTTAATATTATGTTTATTGCTATGTGAATATTTACTAGATGGAGGAAAATTTAAATTATTTGTATTGAATCACCAACATTTATGCCTTTATTTACAACAGTAGATCAGAATCAACAAAACTGATTTAAAAAAAACCCCCAAAAGATAGAAAGAAATTTTGTTTTCCATTTTAAACTTTTTTTTGCCAGCCTTCTGGTTAAGTTCATCAGTAACGTAAACAAAAAAGGATAACAATCTCTAGTGTTTTGTATCATTTAACAACAAAACTTGAAAATGTTCCCCACAGTTTTTTTAATTCTCAAAGTTCTTCAATATTTTTCGATGTACAGCCCGTATGAAAAAAGTATTTACATCCGCCCTTCAGCAGCGTGAGGCTGCGTTTCTTCACAATAAGATGGAGTTTTGTTAATTATGTCAACTGTTGAAGAGTTATCATAACCAAAAGAATGTAACCACTGGAGCTAAAGCTCCGATGTTAAAGCTAATTAATTTTTTTAAAAGTTATGTCAGTGAACAGAACTTCAGTCTCAGTTTTTGAACGGAAAAAAAGTCTCACTAGTTTTACATTGAAAACCGGAAGCTTCGCCGTCACGAAGATGTTTGTTTACTTCCGGTGGCTACCGCAGCTCTTTCGGCTTTGTTTTAGTTCATAAGCTTAAAATCCTACATTAATCTGCATTCCAGAGGGAAAATACATCGTTCCCAGATCATATTTTGATCATATTTTACTAAAATTTTGCCATATTTATAAAGATCACAAATCAGCGATCTTAGACGTCGTGAATATTCGTACTCGAGTTTTCAGGAGCAGATCGCGAATACTCGAGCACCCGGATACTCGTTACAGCCCTAGTTTTAACTTTATCATTTTAAGTTTAATGTGGACATCGGGGGGCAGGGGCAAGGGGAAACTGCTCCTTAAGCATTCTTTTCTTAGTATTTTGTAGATTTGATCTCCAGATATGCAAATGTCATCAAATGTTTAAAGATGTGTGAGTGGATATTTGTGCTTTAAGTACTTTATATATGTTTTCTCAAATATATGTTTTAAAGCTTTCAAAAAAGCAATTTTAGGGTTTAACCTTCTAGTTTTTTTTTTTTTTTACTTTTTGCTGATCCAAACTGTGAGTTTTATGATCTGTTACTTCCCTAATATTACCTAAATCCCACCTTAGATGCTTCCAAAGAGTGAGGGGGGGGGGGTTGAGGGGTTGCGGCGGCGCCCTTTGAGCGGCTCTGCTCTCCATGATGGGAGGATTGGGTAGATGAAAAGATGTCAGGGACTTGTGTAGAATCAGTGGAATTTCAAAGCGCTGATAATGTTTCTGCCCAGCCATGCAGGTATGAAGATCAGAGACCTGGCTGTAAATGGTTGCTGGAGACCCACCTGCTTTTCCAAAAGTATCACTTCCCATGATGCTTGCTCGTTTCAAAGCTGCTTGGAATTTCCCCTTTCCTGAAAGGATGTTTGTCAGAAGAGGGAAAAAAAATGTCCCTAGAAACGTCTTCAGTTTCACCTGTCATGCTGATTTTCAGTGTGTGTGTGGAGGGAAACTGCTCATTCATGCATGCATGAAGGGCGTTACATAAGTGTTTAGCTTGTTATTTTCTGTTTTCCCAGTTATTTTAGTAATTGGCTCTGAGACATAGCATGAACTCTGTGTATTGCTGTCTCAAGGCACTCTGCTGATGACACACAGGACAGGTGGGACCTTTTTTTTTTTGAGAACAAAAGGGAAAGATCAAAGCTCCCGCAGGGCGCCGCCGCCGCGCCTGATCTCTGGTCAGAGCTTCATGTGGACTGAACGCTTTGCTGATCCTGGGTGACACCCTCAGTCCACTTCTGTTTTGTTCCTGGAGTCCCTGAAAGCTGCAGGCTGCGGTGCTGGTACCGCTGCATCTCTGATTCTTGTCCATCCAGATAATGGCTGGGAGGGCAGAACCATGGGGGCTGTCTGACTTATGCACAACGGGGTTTTGTTCTGAGAACTCTCCTGACTGTGAGTGTATGTGCAGGAAGTGTTGACTCCTCCCCTGTGGTCTCAGAGCCGCGTCCTGGTTGTTCTTTCAGGAGAATGGAGGGTTGGTCTGGACTGTAATGTCGTCTGTGACTCGCCCCTCTCACGCGGATGTTTTGTCTTCTCCGGATCTGACGCGGTATTTTGTTCACGCAGATTGAAAACAGATCGCTCGGTGGTATTGTGTTTTTAGAGTGAGTAAAGCCATTTGAGCTGTGGGGAAGTCAAAGGTCGGGGTTCAGTCGTCACGGTGGGCAGAGGTCACAGCTGATTGGAGAGAAGGGGAAAGAATTTGAGGTTTCTGTGGATGTCTTCAGTTTTCATTGTGGTTCTCTGGAGAGTTGAGCCTGAATGACTCAGAACAAAAATAGAACTTCTTTCTTTAATGGTCTTTTTTTGTCTATTTTTACTGGTGATGGAGGATTTAGAGTTTAGGCAGCTGTTAGTTAGTTAGCTACAGTCAGTAGTAGATAATTGAGGTTTGTCTGCTGCTGTGTCTGTCAGAGTGGGTGTGATGAGACACCATTCTCTCCTAACCCTGTGGGGATACATTTAGGCCAAAGAGTCTTCAGTGATTTGCAGAAGAAAAGCTTGTTTCTGTTATGTGAAGACGCTTCATCAAGTGAAGGCAGTTTTCCTCTTTCAGTGTTTCTCATTAACGTCACATCAACTGAAGTGAGGAAGCAGAAAGCATCACAAGTACACAAGTGTTGAGATCTCCCATAGGAAATGCATTCCCTTCAGCCCTCGATAAATCAGGCCAGGGCCTTCACCGCCTCTGTGCATCCATCTTTGAAAAAGTTTTGATGTCCTTTACTTTTGCGGGAGAAACAAACACATGCTGCCAAAGGCTTTAGGAGGACGTCAGGAAATGGGCGGAGCTTCAGGAATCGAGTCGTTTTACTTCCTGATAGGAAAAAACTTAAGAAAATAACTAATATTTCATAAATAATTGGTTTTTTAGTGTAACATGTAATATATGATCTTATAAATGGATATAGTTTACTCTGAAAGGCTTAAGAAAATCATGGCATGGCCCCTTTAACAACAAATTCAGAAATTTTTCTCCAGTTTTCTATCCTCAAAGTTCTGTAAGACTTTATGTTCTAAGTATCACATGTTGATGGAAATCTGGTTTAAAAAGTCGCTTTTCTCTGCAGTAAAATCTGCTGATTCACGTTGATTACATCCTGTGTTTCTCCCCTTCAGAATCCGCTGGAGTTACTTTAATTATGTCAAAGAGTTACCATAACCAGAAGAATGTTAAATTAACATTATTTTGTTTTTTTCAAAACTTATATTAGTGAGTGGAACTTCAGTTTAATTTATGTTAACGGAAAACAACACTCGCTAGTTTTACTTTGAAAACAGGAAGCTTCACTGACACTTTATTTCAAAGATTCTTTTACCTCTTGTGAAAGTAGCGCGGCTCATTCAGCTTGGTTTATGTTCATAAACTGAAATCCAACATTATTCTGCATTTCAGAGCAATAAATACATCATTCCGAAATTTTATTTTACTACAGTCCACTATATTTATAAAGATTGCAAATCAGCGATTTGGACGTTGTGAATATCCATACTCAAATTTTCAGGAGCAGATCGCGAATATCCAAACGTTCGAATAGTAGTTACAGTCCTAGTGTTCAGAAACGTGACGGTTCAGACACGTGGGAGGAGCTACAGTCAAAGGTTTTTAGCCTAATCGCTACATTGAAGCACTGACTGTATATCTCATATCCAGTCAATGACTGGAAGACATGGATGATGTTGAGATACCAAGTTTATTTAATAGAACTCTACAAAAGTGTTGGTAATCCCGTCTCCATGTTTGGGTTCATGAGATCATTCAGAAACTCTCCCAGTACGGTGAACTTCACCATCTACTGAATGACTGCAGCTTTCAGCGGTACTTCCATCTCTCTCGCATTCGTCTGATGAGGGAAAAAATAAGTCTAGAAGTTGAGAAACTTTATATTATCATCATCTCCATACAAAGAACAAAAATATTAGGTTCAGGAATAGAGCAATCAGATTCTCCTCCATGTTGGTTTTGACGCACACATTGCATTCAGTTTGAACATAGTTTTAAAAACATGACCATGTTTGAGGTTTTTTTTTTGTTTTCCCCACTTGGTTTTGGAAAAACCATTAAAAGTTGATTTAGGTTTTTGTTTTTCTTGTAAAATGAAACGTTTTATTTGTGCTGCTCATGTGGACGTATTTTGTTGAAATTCCTGTGGATTTCCCTCTTCTGAGGTCAGTGAGTAATGCTGGCCCTCTTTGATGACATAACGTTGTTGTTGTGGAAGTCTTTCCTGTGTCTGACCTCTGCTGCAGGCAGAACCCCCTCATTACTCCCTGACACTGGCACAGGGCGACTCGCTGCGTTCAGGACTTCACTCTGCTCTCCCAGCAGACGAGCCTCCTCTGGATTTCCCACGAATGTCTGCAGAGTAGCTGTGACCTTACAGACAGTCATGCAGAAACTTCAGAGCCACCGGCGAAAGCTGTATTTTATTTCCCCCATTTTTCCTCCAAGTATCTCCTCCTTTCTCGCCATCTAAATCCTAGCTGGAGTCTCTTAAAGATCTAATGAGATTAGAGTTTATTGGACACCAAGTCAGCAGTGCTCCCTGTTCTCCTCTTACAGCTGACTACTGACATTCCTCCACAGGAAACTGAACTCCGGGTAAACCTGCAGCCCGTCTGCCTGCTGGTTCTCTTTCTGTATTTTTCTGTTTTTCTTCTTGCATCAGAAAATGGAACGATTCTGAAATATTCCATCTTCTTGTTGCTCACCTTTCAGCACATATGTCAGTGCTCACCACATTAAATCAGCTCTCACTGATTTGCACAGATGGCTTGCAGAGATTTTTACGCCGGATGCCCTTCCTGACACAGCCCTTTATTTTAGCCGGGCTGGGGACCGGCACAGGAATACCTAGACTTGGTTCCATCTGTGGCCATCGTTTCCATTGAGCGGTCCAGACTGGACTGGACTTTTGAGGGTTTCTATCACAAAATGGACCTTTTAAGCAGGACCGACTGGTACCATTACTGGTCCCCCGTTGGTCGTAGGTCCATAGAGAAATGGAATGGACCCGTTGAGGCTGGTTTATACTTCCACACGGTTCGTAATCGCTTGCATCGCATCCACAATCTCGCGATCTCGTTCATACTAATGTTAGCTGGATTTCATTGCAACTCTCCGCTATAACTGTGATGGACTACTGACTGATGTCACTGCGATGCCATTGATTATGAATCGCGTGGAAGTATAAACCAGCCTTTAAAGGGCCTTTAAAGGGCGGAGTTTCTGTCGTCACACTCATTGATTGGAAAGGTTTTATAACAACAGGAAGCGTCCAACCAGCGCTTTTCCAACTCAAGATCCAAACCCAAAGTTTTTTCTTCTTTCCCGCTGTACCCCCCCCTCCGCAAACTTCTTGCAAAAGATAATACATTCTCTACATCAGGGGTCACCAACCTGGTGCCTGTGGCCCCCAAGGACCACACAACTTACCCACAGGTCTCTTCTAAAAAAACAGCACAACTCACCTGTGAGCTTCATCTAAAATTCAATTTTGTTCTGTTGCTGTTTAATTTTAAATTACACTTGAATTTACATACATTTAAGAATTTAAACATCTTAAAAATCTATTCATGATACATGAACTTTAGATAAGTTTAGTTGATCTCTGACCTACTCCAGTTCAAAGACCATTAATATAGTTAAAAATTATGCAGATTTTGTCATTAGTTCAAAATGTGAATAGTTAAGTTTAAAAATGTGTTATTTGTTTTTTTTTTTACCATTACATAATTGATAAACATGGAACATCATAGTGAAATTAATTACTTAGAAAAAACAGTGCTCAATATTGATATTTGTTTCCTAGTTTGTTGTCATTGATGATAATTATGGTGAGAAATCAGTGTTTTTAAATAGAGGAGTATCATTAATCATTATTAATAATAAATTACTATCTATAACTAAGCAAAATTTGTTATTTCAAAATGGTAGCCTTTCATATGACGCAGTACCCATGAATTAGCTCTCAGTTTCATAAAAGGCTGGTGACTCCTGCTTTAGACAGTAGTGTGAAGGGTCTTACCTCATAACTGTATATAGAACTGGACAGTGTGTGTGTGACGTCAGTCATAGAAACTGCCTTAGCTCCAGTTCCAGTGAAACAAAGCCGATTGAGTCGTCATTTTGTAATATGGAAGCTCCCATTTGGAGCCAGTTGTAGGTATCAGAGCAAGAATGATTATTCTGACAAATGACTGAGTAAAAACTGTTTATATCTATTTAGAAGTCTGTGGGATTTTGGCTTCTTGGAGCCAGCGGGTACTTCCTGTTTGGAATGGGGGGGGGATGTCACTCAGTCCAGTTCTCTGTATACTGTCGATGGTCTTGCCTAAGGACCCAAACTGGATTAGGATCAGGTCCATTCAAATGGCAGCCCATGGGCCAGATCCAGCCCAGAAGCAACTTTTAAGAGGCTCTAAGGGCCACCACTAATATTGCTAAGAGCTAAGAGTAATGTGCTTTTTAAAAATTGGGGCAGAATTTTCCAAATTTAGTCTGTGAATACAGCACATCAGTTAATGAAGTGTAGCAGAGGCTTCTTTTTCGCTGTTTTATTAAAACAGACACTATCAAAGTCTGAGCCCATGAATCGTTGCATCACTAGTTTCCACCGACAACACTAAAGGTCCATAATCCAGTGTTGTGTTTTTATTGATTTGAATAAATGCCAGTGTTATGCAGAGTTCTGCTGTCATGTTTTCAACAGAAACTGCAAAAAAGTCTGAATGTTCAGAAACAGTGATGTGACATTCATCTATACTGAAGATGGATATTGATTTATTTTTTCATTCTAATTTGTAAACATGAGCTGTGTGTACTTTCGTGTTAACCTTATGTGTCAAGTGTCATTCTTTCTTTTGATTGTTGTTTTCAAAAGTCACAGAAAACCATCAGAACTGAGTCTTCTGGGTTCTGGTTTCACAGTAGGGTTTGTAGAATGTTGTTTTATCTGCAATGTGTTAATAATCCAATAACCTTTGATAATAAATCTTTAGATCTTATTTCAGTGTGATTTAAGTCATCAGGTGCAGCCTTCTTGATTTTCATATTGGAATTATTAGTTTCTATGAAAGATCTGCTGGCAGAATCATATGGTTATGAAGGTTTCTGCAGATGAAAACTTGTCAAGAACTACATTCCTGTTAAAAAAAAAAAAAACAATATGGCCCTTTCCTTTGTTTATGTTCGTTTAACTCTAGTGCTATCTTCTGGAGTCCAGATGACCCAAGCCTGACGTGTTATTCAGGTGATGGACAGGATTTCATGTCTGCCAAAGACATAGTATCTCAAAGAACCAGCACTGGAGCTAAAGCTTTGGTGTTAAAGGATTAAGTATTACTGATGTACAGACTCAAAGAAAAATCAAAATGTCTGCACAGATGGACTCATGCTCGGTCCGTAACACGCAGACATTCTGTCCAACCCTCCAAACCTGTTGTGTTTTCATGTGCATGTCTGAACCGTCCTCATGTTTTTACACAAAGAAACCGTTGGTTCACTTAATAACCCGCAACAGCAGGTCCTGTCGTTGCTGCTTCCTGATGAAGGCTTGGTCCTGGCTTTGTCTTGTTGGACTCTTGAGATCTCCAGTTCAGACACAAAGAGGGCAGACTGTTGTTGGGTGTCTGTTCCCAGGCAGGCGGAGGTGTTTTGTCTTTGTGGAAACAGTTGTCGGTCAGTTTCTTTTCCAGACACTGGGCCTGTCCTGTCTTGTCCCACTCCCTGGTGCACATTTACTTCTTTTTTACTGTCAGGTACTTAAATCTATTTCATTTTAAGTACAGATAAGTACTCCCTTCTGGTCTTTCGGATGTTTGAATCAGGTGGTAGTGTTGTTGTAGTCAGAGGTGAGCTGCAGATGAAGCCCCCTGTCAGACGGGGCTGCAGCATTCTGGTTACAGGACTTTGTCAGTCTTTTAAGAACAGTTTGCAGTGTTGAGCTGGAGATCACATTAAAGTGTGTAACCAGAGATGTTACCGTCTTGTTGTGTTGTTTTAAGTGGTGGTTTCAACACATCTCTCTGGGTGGTCCCTAACCAAAATTCTACATTTGTTATTGGCCCGCCCCCACCCTCCATGCTGCCGTCATTCTCGTCCCATGAATGGAGGTGGCATCCCTCAGCGTGGTAAAGGCAGCAGCCGTGACCCTCAGGTCCCATCACACCTGTGGGGGTGACAGAAGCCTTTCTCTAAAAACTGTTTCGTGTGTGTGGTCGTAGTGGGACTTTAAACATTTTAGTTGTATTTTTTATTTCTAAATGTTATCTTGTGACAGTTTTGTGAGGGAATTCCATGCATGCCCCCCATGCAAACCTGCTTGGACCTCCCAGAGCAGTTTGACCTCTCACCTTGCATTGTGATTGGTGCACTGGCGTCTGGAGGGTTCAGGTCTCTTTCCTAAGGCGTAACCACCGTTTACCACCACTTCAGTTCAGTTCTTTGCTCACCATGCCTGAAGCTCACTCTTTCCCCTCACCCCACATGCATTAGGAAAAGAGCGGTTTCTATTGATCCACAAACCGTGATGTGTGCAGGAATATCCGTCTTTGACTTTACTCAGTTTAGGTACAAAATACTTGGAAGTGATCTTAGAGTGAACTTCTCTGAATACAGGACCACCCTTGCTTTCACCTACGTTTTATCAGGCAGTGTCACGGTTACATGTTGAGGTTTTCTATGATTTCACCAGAAAATTGAGCTCTTTGAAAGTGACAGAGATTATGATCTGTACAGTATTGGTAGAGGCGTTTACTGCAGAACGGTGTTCTCGTGTGTGGGGTCAGTTCCTGACAGCAAGTGATTAATTATTAAAAGGAGCTACAAAAAGAGAGCTCTGACAAAGACTGGGCTTGGTTTGGCTTTTAGCCATAATGTGCTTTCTGCACTCACATCCTGCTTCTATCACTGACTTGAGAATTGCTCTCTAGTATCTCTTCCAGGGCTCTGATCACACTCTACTTTGTACTTTGTTTTCCACACCTGGTTCGTCGTGACTTTAGCCTCTGTACTGAACCAGAGGCGTGTTTGTTAGAACCGCTCTGGCTGAGTTTTAGATCCACATGGCGGAGCACAGCCTTACAAAAACACAGCTGCTTTTTTACCTCAGCCTCCCTCTCAGCTCTACGTGGTTCAGCACTGTGATATTTATGATGTCCAGTGGAGGGAGGGGGGGGGGGTATCTACAGCAATGTTGGTTGTTTTGATCAGTGGAAGGTACAAGGCTTATTTAATAATGGATGTGAGTCTGTGTGCCATCAAATCTCTTTCATTTTTAACTTTAAAAGTTTTGAAGACCATGTCATTCTGAAATAAACATCCGGCCAGAAGAAGGTCTTCACCTTTAGAGAAAAACAAGGGACTAGGGAGTTTTGTTTTTACTTGATTCCTCGCCTAATGCTAACACAGGGGTGCTCTAAGGGGGATCACGAAAGGCTATGATGGTAGATCACGGCCTTAAAAAACAAATTAAAAAAGAAAAAAATCCTTCTGCGAATAATCATCATAGCTCACTTAAGTGATATGCAGAATAACCAATCGAGCACCTACTGATGAACAGAGTCATGGATAACTACACTGAGTAGTGCTGGGAGATATGGAAAAAATATTTATCATGATATAAATAATTTAATATCACAATAACTATATATCATGAGGAACGTCAATAAAGAATATTTTCAGTTATTCTCATGGAAAAAAAGTAATTGCTTTCACTTCTGACTACTTTAAGTTACAGATAACTGAATAGTCACAATTGAGAGACCAAAGTTTTAGTGTATCAAAATAAATCAAATGGGAACAGAAGTGGCTTATTGACAGCAGCCTTCACATAAAAAAAAGTATTTAAATTAAATTCATAAAAATACTTTTTATGAAAAACATTTTTTAAAGTGCTCAACAGTTTAAGGTTTCTGAGTACCAGAACGCATTTTTGCACCAAATTCCCCTGGAATTATGTAAATTGTGTCAACTGTTGAATAGTTACCATAACCAAAACAATATAAACACCAAGGCTGCCACAAACTGTCATTTTATTATTTGACCAATCACAGATTATTTTTCCAATTAGTCAATTAATTGGATGACTTTCTGGATTATTATTACATAAACATAGCATTTTAGACTGAAAATATCCATGTTTTATCTGAGCAGAGAAGAAGGCAGAGACACAAGTAAGAGAGGAAAATGGTTCTTCTTGAGTCACAGAACAGATGCAGTGTTTGTCCTTTGGGTTTTTGCCAGGTCTGTGTTAATAGCCTGAAGTTGTTTGTCCACCGTAGAGGCGTCTAAATTCCAGCCTGTACAAGCAAATGTTCCTCCACTGCCCACGAGTCTTATGCACAATGGTCCGATTGAACTAAAAGCCAGAATGGGACAAATCTTTGACATTTGGTCCAGTTAGCAGAGAAAAGGTGTGTGTGTGACTAGATGAGGTTAAATTAGAGATTAATCATTCCATGTAGTGGATAATTGTCCTGTTCCTCATGAGATCAGCTGAAGCCCAGTGAAGTGGGTGGCTTATCCTGAATAGCTAAACAAGACAAAAGGGTGCAGATACTTTTTCTGGCACAGTAATGAGAGGAAATGCTTAGTATTCAGCTTGTAGTGACTAACACTCAATACTCTGATAGTGTGACATTTGTGTACTAATCCCTCTGCAGCTTGGATACAATTTCAGTACCGCCCGAATGATCTGAGTATACCTACCCAGATTATTAAGATTAATCAATAAATAAGAATTTATTATCAATGCTGATTTTATGAAAACTGTCAGTTTAAGAATATTTTCATCCATTAATCCCTTCTAGACCAGAGATTTTCACATTTTGTAATGAAACGAGTTTGTAATGTATAAATGTATATTTTGAAATATTGATGCATGATTCACTTATTTGATTATTTTATTCAATTAAAAGAACATAAATAAGAGTTTACAGGGAAAGAGGCATCAGTCTGACATCGACTTTGTGCTGTTGTAAAAACTGTTACACAAAAAGAAGGAAGAAAAGAAACTGAACAAGCAGAAAGTGGACATTTCAATTTAGAGTAAAGACTGTAGCACATTTGAACTGTACACACTGTAATGCTTCAAATGGGTGTAGTTTGCTGTCAGATATATTATCAGGTGTTTTAATGAGTCACTTATGGGGTAAGATAACAGTCAAAATGAGACATATGCTCATAGACAAAGTTGGAAGCAAAGTAATACTTTGTGTACAACTTTGCACAAAAAACAAAAATATGAATACAATATTTGGTTTTCTGTTTAATAAATCTCGCTTGAAAACGATTTGTCTTTTTTTTATGACTTTTCTTTGTCTTGGTCCATCTATCCATTGTCTTAACCGGTTATATCCCTTTTGGGGTCACTGGGTTGACAGATGCTAGCAACTGTTGCTAAGGGCTTGTCTGACGACCAGATCCAACCACAATAGCAATTGCAAAGTTTTAAGCATAAAGTTAAAACATCACAAAGCAAATACAAAGCTATCATGGTAGCTTTGTATTTGTTTTGGACTGTGGGAGGAAGCTGGAGCGCCCAGAGAAAACCCACAATGGAGAGAACATGCAAGCAGTATTGCTTAAATATAAAAACACTAAGGTAACACATGTAAACTGTAGATCATTGAGGGATCTTTACTCCCTGACTTTCTCTTAAAGTCTGGCTCTGTGTCTCGCTAGTGTAAATCATCACTGCTGCTCCACAAAAATGTTTAGCATTTTCGTTTTGACCTGGTTGTCCGCTCGGACGAGGAAGTTGAGAGCTTCAGACCGAACTTTCACCGATCCTTTCGAAGTGCGGTCAAATGAGCCGCCGTTCACATTTCCGTGGTCACATCAAGAAGCTCCGTGGAGTCTGGTGGAGATTTTCCAGCGTTCTCAGCCCTGCTACTGTAAGTATTGGATGAAACTCACACCAAAAATCCAGTGACGGCTGACTGGACCACAGAAATGTGAACGGCGGCTCATTTGACTGCAGTCAGTGTGAAGGTAGCATGTTCTCTTCTCCAGAACCTGAACTAGACACGCTAGCCGGACCAGATGAGGGTTTAGTGCATGTGCAGCAGAAAGAAGATGATTGATGAAAAACAGAGTCTGTCCAAGACTGTTGGATTGATTTAAAAGGAGAAATAAAAACAAAATTTCTTATTACATTTTTTTCTTTCACAAGAAAGAAGGAGACTTTAAGTGACAGCCGGTACACATTCACAGTTTGTCGAATTGATGTTTCACGAGTCAACGCATATGTCTGTAACCATGTGGTGAATTTTTGACAGGAATCTAACAGGGAACATTCTGTATACAAATCAAAGAGAAGTTGAAATCAAAATACACATGACAAACCTTAAAACCAAAAGTTGTATAAATTTTTTTTTCTTTTCAAAGTGTCCATGAGCGTACGTTTCATTTTGACAGTTATCTTACCCCATACACTTGGATCAGCCAGACAAGAGCCCAATGCTAACAACCAGAGAGGGACATATTGTATCAGCAGCTGTCTCAGTACATAGTTCAGTAATATATCTTCTCCAACATAAGCTCCAACGCTGACACAGGAATACTGTTTCTGGCCTTTTCTTTTACATGCTTACTGTATTTAGCCACTTTGTGTGTGCTGTGAAGACAGAGGTTTTCTGTGGGAGCAGCTGTTATGAGCTGGCACAGGCTAGAAGACTCCTGTCCTTTCAGTCACAGTGATGCAGAGCCCACCCAGAACCAACCTGCACTCGTCCTCTGAGGCCTGCCAGGTATAGAAGCTGCCTTCAGCACCAAAACCTGCTACTGAAACACAACTAGTTTCATCTAATTGTGTTTTCAGAGTGGAGTCTGCTCACAAACACCAGAGTGTCATTAAATCCACATGCAACACCTCTACGCTGTCCTCATGTAGGACAATTTGATAATGATGCCATTACAAAAAATTACCAATTTGACAAATTATAGCCTCATCAATATCTTAACACTAGGAATAGAGTTCATATTACCATTAGCCCTCTGGGTGGATTGCTGGGGTCAACAAATGGTCAGCCATGTGGTTGTCTTTGTAGCCTTTATTTAAAAAAAGAGAAGATACTGCTTATTCCAGTTAACAAGTATTGTAATATATTTCAGATCTTATTTTTGACTTGAAAGAACATGGAGAAGAGCACGTGGAGGAAATGATGAGGTGTAACTGGAGGAGAAGCATGAGGGTAATTCTGTTTTAACTTTTGTTTCTTAGTATCTTCGTTCCTTTGTTCTCACTCTGGGCTCCAGACGGTTTGCATGCCGGCAGACTAATGTGTGGGAGCTCATTTGGTCTGGAGTGAGGGAAACAAACAAGCACGGTAAGACTTTGGTTAGCCTGACTGTTTTATTGCCTCTTTGCTGCTTACAAAATGTTTCACAGCTCAGTAAAGTTTGGCAGAAACATTGTTATTTGCTATCACAGTTTTTGGTCGTTTCAGTTTAAATTCTAGACAAGCTTGTGTTCTTCAACTATTTGAAAACAAATTCATTATTTTTTTGTATCCTCAATATTAAAAAATAAAATGGTAATAACTTCAATAAATGTTAGTGCTGAAAAAGCAAAAACCATTAAAAAAAAACTTTTAACGTGCATAAAAGAATTCACCTCATATGACAGACTTTTACCTCAGTATTTGTTAGTGATTAGTTTGGAGAAGATGGTGTTACTTGGTGGATTTTTGTGATTACCTTTTATCCATCTCCAGTCTTTCTTCTGACGGACTTGACTGCTTTTACAGCGTTATCAGGCAGTACTGTCGCTCGTGGCCTTGGCCCGTCCCTGCACCTTCTTACAGAGTCGTTGGGTTTTAAATGGAGGTTTTTGATGAGATTCTTTCTACTTTCAAGAGGCTCCAAAAAAAATTACAACTTGTACAACAATCTGAAATTGGAAGTGTTAACCATCGATTATATAGGAGAACTGGACTGAGTGACCCCTCCCCCTTCTGTTCCAAACATGAAGTACCTGTTGGTTTCAAGAAGCCAAGATCCCATAAACTTCCACAGAGAAATAAACAGCTATTAGTGACTTATTCTGTTTGTCAGAATAATCATTCTTGATCTTTTACCTTTTATTAACATGGTCTTGATGATCCTTATTTATTTCATAACGTTTTTCCTTAATGCAATTTATTCAAGTTATAAACCGACCAATCAGATGCCTCAATAAAGTATTTGACTCAACTCTGACCAATCATTGCTTACTCATGACGTCTGGTTCCAATGTGACGGCGTCCATATGAACAAAAGATAATTAAATTGATTTCATTTGGTTGGAGCTGGAAGTATTTGGTCATTTTGCATGGGTGATGTGACACTCACTTGCTCCAGGTCTTTTATACAGTCAGTTGTATTCAAGCAGAACAGGTGCAGATGTACTACAGTTTGATTGTGGGTGCATTACTCATAAAAGAGGTTCTGTTATGTTTTTCTTTGTCCTCGGTTGAATGTTTATTCTGTCTATGCACGGCCCAGCTGCCTCTCACGTGACCTACCCTCACTTCTATCTAAAATGAACCTGTTTGTTTCAGAGCTCAGGAAACCATTAGTGCTAAATATAAGCAGATAAAACTTGTTTGAAGTGATTTGAATGACATCTCAATAGGGCTGCCACGATTAGTCAACTAATCGACGACAAATCGACTATTAAAAGAATCAACGACTAATTTAATGGTCGATAAGTTGTTACTTTATGTTACATGGAGTCAGAGTGTTGTAAAGTTGAAAGTTATAATGGCATTATTTTAGCTTTTTGGACTATTTTGGTATTTATTATGGTTTTTAGGCTATTTTGGAGTTTAGATAACATTTCAGTAACATGCTAGCTATTTTGGCTGATTCAGGCTTTTTTTGTTTTTTAAGCTATTTTGGAGTTTCGCTAATATTTCAGCTACATCTTGCTGTTTTGACTAACTTTGGCATTTGTAATTTTTTTAGACTAATTTAGCATTTAACTACTACTTTAGCTGTTTATCAATTTCAACATCTTCAGCAATCTTCACAAGCATCTTCAGTGGCCAAATTCAGCTTACATATTACCATTATTGCAGGTAACGCTATATATCTAGTTTTTAGTTAATTTAAAGCTAATGCTGGTTAAGATGTGTGCTTTACATCCACTTTCTGCAATACCTGATCAATTGACTAATCGGAAAAATAAACGGTGATTAGTTGACTTTTAGAATAATTAGTTGTGGCAGCACTTCATCTCAATCGTATGACACACACAGTGCTGTAAGACAAAATATCCCATTGTAGTATTATGTGGAGTTGTTTCCCTGGATAATGTCTTTTTCATAAGTTAATTAAGACTGTTTGCTTGTCCCTTTTGCCCCGGTCATCTTTGACACGCTAACAAATAAGCATAATTTTCAGACAGCGCTACATCTCCCTTGGGGTTATTTAAAGTTCCATTAGAATTCAATTAAAGTAATGCATTTGTAATAGAATCAAGATGACACGAGAGCGCTTCTCCTCTGTGTGTGTGAGCTCATGCCTTAACACCATGCTGGTGGCGAGATCTTCAGCCACCATGTGATGCGCAGCAAATGTTCACTGGCCCGCCGGTCTGTTTGGCAGCTCTGAGTTTTGAGCCTCATAGAGAGACTGACAATCCCCTCTATGTAAGCCAGACAGAGCAACACCCCAGCACAGGCTGTTTTTGGCAGGAGCACCCCCGGCTCATTCTCTACCCCATGCTGAGACTCTGGATGTGCCCATGTGGGAGTGGAGTTGTGTCTGGCTCGTTCACGGAGGGGGCAAGAGCTTCTGTCTGGTGTGAGTACCCACAACTTTTCAACTGCTAATGGAGAAGAAGTCAGTAAAGGCTAGCTGTTGTGCAAAGCAAACACATTTCTCACTCAAGATGCAGATTTATAGTCTTATTTTTGTCTGCAGCTCTGGAGTATGCATCACCTTTTCTGTCATCGATCTCTGACAGTATGACTTAAGATCAGGATGTCTGTACAATTCTCCCCATTTGGCCTAATCTTCGAAACTGTACAACTGCTGGCGTGCGTAGCAGAATACGTGTAATTCCATTATAATCCAGTGCTTTGGAAGAGAGCACAATAATGGAAAAATCCCTCCAGTGCAGCAGTCTAATTGTATTATGTGCAATATGAGGGTAATTGCACACACCAGCTGTTGCTGTCTTTGTTCATCGTGCTGCAGCCCTCTCATGATGTTCTGTCACTCAATACTGGGAATCACAACAGCATAAAAAGGGTTTTGATTGTACAAGATATTTATAAACTTGGTAAATAATCCTGAATTGTTCTTTACACCATAAAGGTGTATCTTTACACCTGAAGGAGCTCTAAACATTCATGTACTGTTTGCTGAAATTTGCTGAAGTTTAAGATTCTTTCAGAACTTTTATGGAAGACTCTCCTCTGTCCTCTGCTTGACTGTTTGATTCCTTTAATAGCCAGCTCAAAGCCTGTTTAGTATATTTTTTTAATCCATTTAAAGTTATGACATGAGTGTTTCAAGCCTGACATTTAGTGTTTATTGTTTTGTTTAAAAATACAATTATGTTTTTAGTTATTTTACCTGTGGAATGGTGGTATAGCAATGAACTTAACCTACTAAAGGTTTACTTAAAAATCTAAAATCATTATCTGCCCCCATTAGGGGTGTATATTGAATTGAATTGAATTGAATTGAATTGAATTTATTTATTGAATAAGGACAGATATAAAAACAGGCATACTGAAATAGCAGTCCCATGTCCATATCATAATGCTTTTAGCCATAGCTAGTTTGCTCTTTTGTCCTTAGCTGGACTTTTTTATATTTCCCTTTCACATGATTCTCTACACATCTCGATCCATGGTCCATGAATCGATAAATAAAGGATTAAACTAACGTTTTGGTGATGCAATACAGTCTGATTGTTTTACCAAAAGTGCTAAAAGTTAGATATTTCTTATTCATGTGGAATTTAAAGCTATAAACAATAATGCATGGCATTTGACAGAGAAATGTATTCAGGTGTTGACTTGGAAGAAGTTTGTTTGCATCGCAAAGTCGGTAGAAACTTTAAACCACATAATCTTGTTCATATTAGTGGTTTTCAAACGACACTGCAGTTGTTACATCAATTTTTATTTTATTTTATTTATTCAATTTTTATTCCTCCGCACGGCAAATTCCCTGCTCGCTGCCTGTCAAAAATGATGTTCCTGACGCCGCGGCCGCATTTGGGAGGAGCTACCAGCTCTGTCTGTGGATATCTCACTTAGAATGAATGAAAGACACAAAAGATGTTGATGAGTAAGGTTTATTGATTGTGAAGAGTTAATCAATAATCATTTCTCCATGTTTGGGTTTAGGATTATTATTAAAAGATTATTAAAAGAAGTTTTATTAAATATTAATAAAATATTTTCCCGGTGCAGGGGGGTGTGTCTGACAGCCGCTTCTGCTGTGTTTCTGTGTCTTTGTGACTGAGCTCTCTCTCTCTCTCTCTCTCATATTATTTCCAATAAGGTAGAATATTTTTAGGGAACCTTTTACCTTTTTTTCTCTGTAGGCTGGCTAGGGTTGGGCACTAATTGGGTTTTATACGGTACCAGTGCTGAAGAGGTTCTACAGTTTTGGTTTGGTGCCTAATCGGTGCCAATTTCTGTACTTCAGTAATAAAAAAATTATGCCTACATCTTCCATAATTTACGCATTTTCATTTCCATATCGTCATCTCAATTGGGACGATGTGTAACTCAGAACAACCTCTGTCACTCGACAACTGTTTAAACCATTAACTCAGAGCTCCACAACCTCTGAGCCGCAAACCGGCGGCCCGCCCCTCTTTCATCACTCGACAAATCCGCTGCTCGCCACCTGTCAAACATGGGATCTAGATCTAGACACCGCGCTGGGGATGGGTATCTGAATGTTGAGGTGGTCACACACCGGTTGCGTCGGGGCGCTTTCCAGCGGCCAGCCCCTTTATACATTCTGCTCTACGTGTGTTTACATAGACCCCCACGGAAAGCGGTCGCCCAAATGCGTACTGACACAGCCGGAGTGCGAGCACACCACACTTCCAATGAGAAATAGATCAAATATATTTATTGTGAGGAGTTCTACAAAAATCCACACTCAAAAAATGAAATCCTTCAAAGTTTTTTTTCAGTACTGGGGCTTTGATCTCACTCTGGGGGTGTGTCTGGATGACAGCCGCTTCTGCGGTGTCTCTGGGTCTCTGTGGCTGAGTTTGAAGGCTGTCCCGGGGTGGGGGGTGTGGAGAGAGAGAAATAAGATAACGTTTTTTTTATTATTATTGTCTCGAGGAAAATAAGTAAAATATCCCAGTTCAGAAGACTCGAGCAGGTTGTCTTTCTCCAGGCATGTTGAGCGAGCTCCGCTGAAGACGTAACTTGGTAGAAGTAAGCCTGTGATTGGACGTAAGCAGGATAAGGTTGTAGCCTCCCACTGAGGCCAGATGTTGCTGCTGCAGTCGATCGTACATCACAAATGTTTGTGTAGGCTGAACGTCGTCGATGACTGCTCTCATTCAGTAGCAACTATTTTAAACGTCATGGTAACGTTGGCCAATCCTACAGTAGAATTACTGCTGCAAACTGTCATAACAGGTCTGAGGCAAAGGGAAGTGTGCTGCTTTCATCCTGAATGAAGAAATGGATCTGATCAGGGAAAATGAATATCGTACAATGGTTGTCAGAAAAGGACAGTAATTTAGTCCCAGTTGGCTGCTGGGACGGGGTTAAGAGCGCACACATGTTTGAAGACCAAACGTGTGTGTTTGTGTGTGTTTCACTGCATTTATGTGGTATAAGCTCTCGTATATTTCACAGAAAAACCCCTTAGTTGTTCTGGGAAGTGTTTGATCACAATTGATGGTGCTTGTATGTGAAGGGCTGTCTCTATGGACACAGGATATTAACACCCCCCGTTCTCTCACACACACCCGCTCTGTTACAGCCTCCTGCAGTCAGTCAGTGATCACCATCACTGTTGAGCTGAAAAGAACCTGAAACCTGAATGTTTAGCTCCACTGACAGTGTCTTTTTCTCGGTCACAGTTCACCTTTAGCAGCTTTTTCTGGTGCAATTTGGAAGGCTGCTTCTGACTTTTCTTTTTTTTTGGAAACACGGCAATGTGTTCTGCGTCCTGATTGGCTATAGACCATTGTAAATCAATTTCCTCTGTGCTGTGTTGTACAGAATGTGTTCATTTTACTAAATCTACATAAATCTTTGATCGCGATCAGATCTTCTTTTCATTCTATAATCCTGGACCTATTTTTTTTTATGATTTGGACTTTGAGAGTTTAAACAAGAGAGAAAAGTGTGAACTTGTTCATGTGTGTCTGAGGATCTTTATAAAGGGTATAGTGAGGAGCTTTACAGCTGTAGAACATCTGGAATTATTGTAAAAGTATAAAGATGACTACTTTGTGGATTTTACCTACATCAGGTTATTTTTAGAACGTAACTCCCACAATAAACAAGGGACCCCACTGTATCGGCAAATCAAATAACAAATGTCTGGGTTTTTTAGCTTTGTTTTCATAAAACAATGTGATCTCGGCTTTTTAAAGAAAGAAAGAAGAAATGTATATTTTCTAAGTGTTCCTGGGCGTCAAAAAAGTCCAATCAGATAGATCAGCAGGGGAAAGTAGCTTTAAAATAAAAACATGTTTGTTTGGATGTCTTTTAAGAACTGGTTGCATTACCTGCAATAATGCTGGTGTAAATGCTTTTTGCTGAAAGCAGTCACTGAAGATGCTGAAGCTTTTTTGTTGAAAATGGTGATGCAATTTACTTTAATTGCTGCAGGGATTTGCTGAAAACGCAAAAGCTATTTGAAAAATGTTTAATTTGCTAAAAATGTGCTAAAATGTTGTTAAAGAACTATGAAAGAGCGCAGAAGTTGACCTAAATTTCTGAAAAAATTATAGTAAAATTGCTTAGAAATCCCTAATACACATCAATCAATTTTTCAAAAATATTTAGTTTGTTACTTAAATATGAGATAAACTCCAAATTAGCCAAAAAAAATGAAACAATTTGTTGTTAAAATAGAAGCTAAACTCAAAATTAGCCTATAATGAGCTCTGTGTAAAGCAAATTAGCCAAAAAAGTTAGCATGTTGCTAAAAATACTAGCTAAACTTCAAAATAGCCAAAACTTCCTCAAACTTAGTAAGTCAAGAAAGTTAGCTTGTTGGTAACACGATAAAAAAATTTGCCAAAAATGTTAGCCTGTTACTAAAATATTAGGTAAACTCCAATTTCTTTTGAAAATTACTATGAAAGATGAAAACATAACCCATGAATATATTGAAAGACTTGTTATTAATCTATTTAAAATTTTGAAATTTGAAGGCTTTCATTTATTTCCTATGGGGGCATATTTTGCTCAAGTTTTCAAATAATATAAAGTTCATGAATACCAAAAATACAAGCAGTAATGTCCTGAACAAACTGAACATTTTGATACCGATTGTTGAAATCACTGAAAGTGTGATTGAGTTTTTATGTGCTGAAAAACATACAGAAAGAAGCAGGAGAATCACTATAGTGTGAATGCTTACTGAGCAATCACACAATGAATCTTGAACACAGAAAGTCCTCAGCCCTCATGACCCCTCACACCCAACGAAACAACAGAGCAGAAATGAGGCTTAGAATGACAGAAAAAACCTCAAAGTGTAAACAGAAACTGAGGTGGAAACCTGGATAAAGGAGTGAGTTTAGCTCACAGTCATCCACTCGGTGAAACAATAACTTTCCTTCCCGTCACCCGGCCAGTCTTTCAAATGAAAATAGCAAACTGTTCTAGTTTGGCCCTTTTACGTGAAGGTTTATTTACTAGCACTTTTTATGACTGCAGTTCATTTAGTGTCTGCTGCTTATAAAGGCCCTATTGTGTCAAGGACTCAGAAGTGTCACAGCTTTAACTGGACATGCATTTCATATTGAAACTCCATTATTGTTTGTGTAGTTTGAACCTGTTCCGTCTGCTCAGACAAAAAAGAAAAAGGCAACGTCCTCTTTCATTTGACCACAGAACTCCCTGCTGGGCTTTGGTGGGCTCGAAAGCCCTGTTTTCTGAGAAAGAGGCCCAGCTCCACTGTAGCGCCGGCGTGGGGGGGTGGGGGTCTTTGGTATCCGGCAGAGCCGCAGAGCGATGGGCTGTGAGCTTCAGACGGAGTGATTCTTTGCAGCAGGGTAATGTCACCCTGGCTCAGCATCACGGCTCGTTCTGTACTTTTCTTCTTCTCTGAGCTTTTAAACGCTTCATTAGTCTTTAACAAGACTGCAGATTTTAACCCCTCCATGTCCGGCCCGCTCTGCGACTCGGGATCCCAGCTCTGATTCTGCGGACCAGAGCGGTGTTTGTGATTCTGATCACTGCGTCTCCCAGCAGGGTGGGGGGGTCGTTTTAGACTAAAGCCTTTTTCATGGACACCCACTCTGAAAAGAGAACATTGATGCTCCTCTCTCCTGCTACTTCCCCTCACTCGCTGGCCCCTCTGTCCCTGAATGAAGCTTTCAGGGCGACACACAAAGCTTTCTCTGCTGGTCGAACAGGCCGAGCGCTGGCGGTCTTCAGGCTCACACTGTAACCGTGATTTTAAAACTGGTGACCTTTTCTGAAGCAAAGTGTTAAGTGGCTAAGACAAAGCTGTCTCCTCTGTGGTCAGGGTGTACCGCAGCTCCCTTGTGCCAAAGCCCTCTATAACTATGATGGGAAGGAACCTGGAGACCTCAAATTCAGCAAGGGTGACATCATCATCCTGCGACGGCAAGTCGATGAAAACTGGTACCACGGAGAGATGGGCGGAGTCCATGGATTTTTCCCCACCAACTTTGTCCAGGTCATCAAGCCTCTGCCGCAGCCGCCACCCCAGTGCAAAGCTCTGTACGACTTTGAGCTGAAAGACAAAGAGGCCGACAAAGACTGTCTGCCGTTCTCTAAGGTGAGCTGACTTCACTTCCACGTGATCTTTTCATTATAGTGATGCTGTCTGATGTCCTTAAACTGTCAAACACAGCAGCCAGACCTCTGCAGCAACAGCTGTAATTAGGCTGCACTGAATGAATCCTAAGTACACTGAGGCTCAGCTTAACTACAATAATTAAGCTGTTGTGTCTGTCCAGCTGTTGGGTCGTACTTTGATGTTTCTCTGTACTGTAATCAGTTTATGTGCCACATAAGCAAAAGCAAAGCTTCTTTGTATTTCTCCGGAGTGCTGTCTGTGCCTTACAGCAGGACGGTGTTTGGTTTCATCAAGCATTGCTCAGCACTATCCTTCTTTCAGGGTTTTTCCTAATTAAATCTGAAAAGTTAACTTCCTCTTTCTTGTATGAATTGTAGTATTGGAGCTAAATGTGAGGAACATTTCAATATTTCAATTATTATATGATGTTGACAATAATTAAACTATAACAGTGTCATGTTTTTCAATAGGCTGTGTATAACACTTATGATTTATTTTAATCTGACATCAGCACATTCAAGTTCCTTTCAAAATAAAATTCAGTCTTCTTTTAAATATGTTGCAACTTTTCTTCTGAACAGAAACTATAGGTACTGCCGTAGAAGATAATAAATTTAAACTTAATCTTAAAATAAACAGTTCTAATAATAGATTGAATCATCATTTCACTCAGTCATCTGACATGTAAACATTTTGATAAAACTCATAAGATCTCTTAATTTAGTGTCACTTCAGGAGTGGTTAAAAACAAGTTTATTTTACTATTATTAAATCATCTCATAAAAAAACATAAATGGCACAATGTAACTACAAACCCCATTATTGATACACAATAAAACAACAAATTATATTAATTTGAAGCTCTATGTAAAAACTTCTGCTCAATCGTTAAAAAAATAAAGACAATCTTAAACTCCTTACAGCTCCAGAAGTCCAGCGTCACAGCTCAGGTGTGATGCAGTAGCATTCTAGCTATCACCTGCGCTCGTTGCACACAGCAATAGACAGACTGTCTCCTCTTGTCTTTGTTCATAGAGGGACTCCTGTGCAAAGTTTCTTCTCTTAATTTCTTTTCACTCCTTTTTGAAAAGGATGTTCCCAAAACAAAATGTATAAATATTGTTGCCTTGACATTGTGAATACAAATATTTGTGATTATATATTGTTTATTGGATTACTGAAATAATTTTTCTTTCTTATCATCCCGTCATCATTAGGGGCCTCCTCTCAGTCTGGGCCCCTAGAATCAGCCAACTTTACCCCCTTTCGGTGCGCAGGAGCTGGTGGCGCTTGTAAATTAGGTGGTGGTGGTCGCCACCAAATTCTCTATGCTGCTTTTACATGTGCAAATGTCCTCGATTGGATCAAAGATCAGATTAGAATAGAAAGGGACATGAGGCTGAAAAACTTTATCCAATTGTAACAAACATTTACATTTGGACTGGAAATCTCAGGGTAAATCACGATCCGATTCCCGATACATGACTCACGATGCTGATGTATCTCCATACGGGAAACTTTGCAACAATCAATATATTACCATGGTAATCTATGATATTTAACTATTTTTAAAACAAATATATCTTTATTTTCTTCAAAACCTTTTTTAGAACAATTTAAAACACAATATGTTCATTTAATTGCCCTTTCAAACTTTAAATAAAATGATCAATAAATACTAACGTGTCTCTATAATAATTACATACATTTTAAGGTAACTAATAAACAAAGCTTCAGTTCAGAACCAAAATGCAGAGAGAGGGACTATCTTAATAGTCGATTAGTCGACTAATCGTGGCAGCCCTGTCCTGATCAGACGTTTCTCCCGATGACTTGTGTCCATGTAAACGCAGCTTCTCATCTGTTCCTTCTCTGTTTGGGACTTTCAGGATGATATCCTGACCGTCATCCGCAGAGTAGATGAAAACTGGGCAGAGGGAATGCTGGGAGATAAAATTGGAATTTTTCCCATCTCATATGTGGAGGTAAGAAGGTGGATCTTTTGTTTTGTTGTTGTGTACATTTTACTGTAGCTGCTGGTGTCTTTGTGTGCACTCAAGAACTACAAAACCTCAACGTCACTCTGACTTCAGCTTTGTGACACTTTGGTGAAGAAAAATAGGTTTTGTTTGATTTTCTATTCTAGATTTTTACACTTTTGTTCTGTAGAAAACTCCTTAACTGAATTTGTCACACTGACACTTCCATATTAGACACATGTATTTGGTGAAAAAACAACATGTTTTTGGACTTGCATGTGATTCATTGTCTGTGCTGAATGGAAATGAAACATCTCAAGTTTAAAAAAACTGCAAGTAAAAGCACCCTGTGGTTAACTGAAACTTTGATTTTGACCTTGCAGTTAGTCACACATGATGGCATTATGGAGCCTGAAAGTGCCTCAGACTTGGCAGTTTAGCTTCTAAGCGTCAGCTCACCCAGAGAATGAAAAGGCCTTTTCATGGATACTCTGTATGCATGTCCACGCTCACTGTTCAGCTGTTTTGGGTTTACTTCAGTCGCTTTCATACAGCTTTTACTTCATTTAGGAGAACACAAAGCTCTGTCTTTGTCCACCTCACCTACTAATTTACAAAAGTGGATTATTCCTCTTCTTCTGCACGCTTTCACAGCATTCTGACATCCTGCAGCCAAAGAGGCATGACTCCTGAGACCTTTTATTGGCAAAACGTGTTATATCCAAAAACAATCCTCCACTGAAAAAAGAACCAAGACAGCAGTGTATCTGTTGCTGTTGGTGGAACGCATCTACTCCATACTGCAGATACTTTCCAAACACTGTAGTTGCCTGAAAACTGGTGTTTTAAGACATTTAGGTTGTGGAAATTGGGTTAAAAACTTCATAATCATAATTAAAAAACTACTGGGAAGATTGTTTTCAATAAAAAAATTGTCATAAGAGGACTTTATACCTACAGTCACTTAGAATCAAACATAGTTTCCTGCAGCAGTTGACCTGTTAAAGTACCACCGATCATCTTTTGATCTGTTATTTAAGTGTTCCCTGTGGTCTTTTAATTATAATTATGCCGTTTTAAGCCAAAATCAAAAAGCTTGTTATATTCTAGGATGTAGTTTCTGCAGAAATTCCTCAGAAATTCACCTTTGAGTTGTGGGCGGGACTGTAGGTGCAGAGTGTTTAATGTTTATAACATGTTCTTATAGAATTTTTATCACGATGGAGGAAATGATTTAAGCTAAAAACTTCATTTCTGAGTATTTTTTTCATTCACATTGTTGTGAATCAGGAGCAGACGACAAAATACAGGTTGAAAAAGTTTATATTTGTTACATAGAAAATACAAAAGATGAGTCACAAGCTTCCCTCTCCGCTCCAACTGACCACTAATGTTAGGTTGGGGGTATGAGGGGCTGTAAGCTAATAAACGAGTGTGTAAACAGAGGGATGATGGGATACGGGGGTGGGCTTACAACAGTCCCACGCTCAACTCAGAGAGGAATTTCTAATGAAATCCTGCCGCTCTGCAGAAACTATGTCCAAAAATATGACCCAAGATTTTTGATTTGGCTAAAAACAGCATCAGGGACTTTAACTTGTCAAAACAAAAGTATTTGTCTTTGTCTTTGAAGGCTAGAAGGTCTTGGAGTGTGCAGAATGTTCTGGACCTAAACTTTCTACCATTTACTGATTTCCTGTTCTGCACAAGCAACATTTAGAATCATGCTTAACCTTTGTTCTTCTCTCAGTTCAACTCAGCGGCACGTCAGCTCATCGAGTCGGACAAACCGTCAGACTCCAGTGGAGACGGTGGTGAGGGGGCCTCCTCCGGACCCCAGAGCAACGGTGCCCAGCGAGCAGGAGAGAAGAAGAACACCAAGAAACGACATTCCTTTACCTCCCTCACCATGTCCCACAAGCCCATGCTAGCTCCTCCCCCTCAACGCCACTCCATGGAAATCAGTGGGCCGGTCCTGATCAGCTCCAGCAACCCGACAGCGGCTGCTCGAATTGGAGAAATCAGCGGGGGGCTTTCCTGCAGCGCACCTTCACAAGTAAGCCTGTCAGCAAGAAGGTCAGCCAATGTTTCACCAACCGAGTTGAGGATCTGATTCATTCATTTTCTTTATTCTAAGCTTCCAGTTTCTTTTTAACTTCATCTTCTTCCTCCGTTAAATGTCTGCAGCTGCTTTAAACTTCATTTGTTCACTAGATTTCACGTTCGTCACTAAAACTAATATTTTCTAAATGGCCTTGAATCCACCATTTGATCAACTTTATCACCAGGATCTTCGTAATATTAGACTCTCTCATTATCTTGGAACGATGTATTTTTTGCTCTGAATTGCAGAATACTTTTGGATTTTAAGTGTATGAACTTAAAAAAACCCCAAAGAGCAGCGCTACTGTTACCAGAAGTAAAGAAATCTTCGTGTCGTGAAGCTTCTGGTTTTCAAAGTAAAACTAGTGAGAACTGTTTTTCTGTTCAAAAACTGAGAGTTCTGCTCACTGACATAACTTCTGAAAAAAAAATGAATCAGCTTTAACTCCTTAACGCCAGAATTTTCTTCCAGCTTTGAAAAAAGATATTCACTAATGTTTTTGCCTTTAAGTAAATGCTACATGAAGGCAATTTTACAGCTAATATTTTTTCACGCATATTTGAAACAACAGGCATTAAGGGGTTAACACCGGAGCTTTAGCTTAAATCTTTACATTCTTTTGGTTATGGTAACTCTTTAACATGTAACTTTAGGGGATTCTGAAGTGGAGAAATGCAGCCTCATGCTGCTCTGCACAGCTGTAGTACGGATGTCATCAACGTGAACCAGCGGATTCTACCGTGTCCATATATAATGTTCAGAACGTAAAATGTTGAAGAACTTTGAGGATGGAAAACTGTGGAGAACATTTTCAGGTTTTGTAGTTAAATGATCAAAAACATCGTTTTTTAAAAGCTTTTTATGTTGTTTGTTATTGTTGAACTTAACCAGAAGGTAGATAAAAAAAGACTCATTTAAAATGACAAACACCATTTCTTTCTATTTAAATGTTTGTGTTTTAATCAGTTTTAATGGTTCCCATTTCCTGTTCTAAATAAATGTTTAAATAATGTTGATTTACTACAAATAATTTACACTTTCATACATCCAGTAAAAAGACGCACTCATAGCAACAAACATATTAAAAAATAAGAATCGTGGTTTGATTCATGAGTTGTTGAGTTTGATTTGTGAATTGAATCAGATCTCCACATAAGTACCGATCCACAGTCCTAATAGAGCCGATGGATTCTGACAGAAGTTGTATTTTATCTAAAGGGAAGGAGTCGGTGAGATCAAAAACAGAAGTTAGATTTTTGTTTTTTTGGTTTTTTTTTTGCTTATGTAAAACCCCTGTCACACCAGGGCAGCGTTCTCGCTGCGATCGCGCGGCGTCCATCAAAAAATGCAGAACGCTGAGGTGAACGCAGTAAGGTCGCCATGAGCGCCGTAGCATCTCTGTGACATCTCCATGGACGCCGTAGTGTCTCCATGAACGCCGAGCCACGGCGCGCACTTTGTGCATGCACAAAGTGCGCGCCGTGGCTCGGCGTGTTCATGGCGTTCTGATGTGAGCGCCGTGGCAGCACCGTAGCAGCGCACTGAGAACGCCGAGAGCGCCACAGCAGCGCCGTCGGCGCGCACTCAGGACGCACATAATCGCCACAAGGACGCAGCTGTAGACAGGGGCGCTTGCACGGAGATTTCATATAGAGATAGCCATATCGTCCTCCTCAGCAGGAGTCAGGTCCTTCATCGTCTTTTGTGCCTGGATGGAAGGGCTGCTTGACCGTGATGGGGATGGAGAGTCAGGCGGAAGCAGCTCCACTTCCGCATGTTGAGGAGACGGTGGTGGGGGGCTGCTTTTTCGTAGCCCTCTCTCGACTTTTTTTTCCTGTCATGATGCTTTGGGGAACAGGCAGGAACAGTGCGGGTTTGACTGACTATATACACGCTGCCGTGACGTCATAGGGACGATCTGGCAACTGCGCCGTGCACGCGCCGTGCACGCGCCATGGGCACGCAGTGACAACTCTTGGCGCGCCGTGTGAACTCCGTCAGCACGCCGTGACAACGCAGTGAAACGCCAAGTAAAACTCTGTGGGAACGCAGTAGCACGCCACGGATGCGCCGTAGGAACGCCATAATCGCCGTGAAAGCGCGGAGACATCTCTATCTTGCGAAAATTGAAACAATTTTCGCTTCATTTTCCTGCGTTTCTATGGCGTTCTGAGAAATTTCATAACGCCGTGTGAACTCCGTAGAATCGCAGCCTAGTGTGACAGGGGCTTTATTATTGCTAGTTTTTGTTGCACTTTTATTTTATTTTTTTCGTGCAGCTGAGAGACAAAACTCCGCCTCTAAAATAAACTTAAACATATCTGAACATTCTGTGATCAAAATTTGATGGAAGTAAAGATAAAATATGTCAATTATTTATAGATTTGGAGAATAGCGATTCAAAAAGCATATTCATGGATTCGGCACATCTCCGGTCCCCAACCTCTGAGTATAAAGAGGAATACTGCATGTAAAGAATTTAGGATTCTTTGTTAGAAGATTGAGGGAGAGAAGAAGAATTAAGACGAGGACCAAACTTTGGGTCTGGATCTGGAGTCGGGAAAAGTGCTGGTCGGACTCTTGATTACATCATGTGACGACAGAAGCTCCACCCTCACGGGTCCATTCCACATTTCTATGGACCTATGACCAACGGGGGACCAGAATTGGTACCAGTCGGTTCTGCTTAACGGCTCTATTTTGCAATGGAAACGCTCAGAATTCTGGTCCGGTCTGGACCGCTTAGTGGAAACGATGTCCCACAGACTGGTACTGGTCCGTGTCCCTGGGCTTGGGGACCGCTGGTTTAAATGACACTCATCGTTTTCCACTGTTTACAAATCCCTGAAACAGGAAATGTGACGGAAAGTCTCAGAGGTTCAAATCCACTGTCGGCTCAAATGTGCTGATTCACAAAATCAAATAACAGCTCCGTGAAGTAACCCTGTGCTGGAAGAACTCCGCCCCAGCCCGCTCTGTTTACTTTGTTTATTTGTTGGAACTTCACTCTCCATCTGTCAACAATCCGGTCAGCTTCCCTCTTCCCATCGTAGAAACAGGCTTCTGCTGCATCCAGGCACAAACATGCATGCGTGACTCGACTCGTCCACAAATAAAATGACTCCAGCTTCGCCCTCAGCCGAACACGAGAGGAACTCCCAGCTGCTTTGGGATTTTCAGCAGCTTGAGGTTAAGATCTGACATTTAGAGGAACAGACATGCAGATGTACCAGACGAGTGCTGGGTCTCCAAGTCTCTGCTCCTCCGTGACTTAACTGAGAGCAGCTGACGACAACCGAGAACATGTCAGCATAATTAGATGAGCTTTATCTACCAAACCATGACAGAGATGTCACATTAGAATGCATTTCTCATTTCTTTTATACAGAAAAGGTCTGTCAAGTGCTCTATTTTCTAGTTTTATCTTTTATGAAGTTTATCTGTTTGGAAATGCTTCAGAATGCTGCTCTGCTGCCTCCATATCTACCTTTCTTGTGGTTTAGCAAAGTAGATTTAAAGATAAGCTTATAAAATATTTAAACAAATGTGTCACTTGAAACGTTTTAAGGCTCCATAATCATTCAAGAGTATTTCTAGTTTGGTTGTGCTCTTTTGCTGAGGCATATAGATCACAGATTACATGAACCCGTCCTGACCTGGTGGTGGTTGTTGTCGTTTTTTGTAGTGATTATCATTCTCATCGTAGAAGAGGTCGTTCTGTACTGAGCCTTTTCTCTGAGTCATGCTATACGCCGTCATTCTTGTAGATGCTTTATATAAAAGAGGAAACTTGTTGGCTCTTGAAAAGTGATCTGTCCTCACTGACAAAAGGACTAACTGCGCATTGATTTACACTTCACTGTTTATTAGCAACAGTGGAAAAAAACTCTCTTTTCTGATCTCCCTCATTTTCCCTGTACAGTCAAATTCTAAAAACACAGGTTGTTCAAGGCGTTCCATTTGAAATCTAAAGTTTGACTTTCTCATTTATTCAGATTCTGATTAAAAAGAAGCATTAATTTATAAGAATAGTCATCAATTTATGAGTTGTAATTTTACAAAGAAAAAGTTATGTTTCTTGAAGAAAAAATGGTGAATTCTGTTTATTTCAGAGATTGTTCAGCAGTTGGATTTGTATATGTCAAGCAATCAAAGAATAAGAAAAATGCGTAAACAAGACAACCATATCAAACATAGAAGAATTAGTCATAAAATTTATTGGGAAAAAAAGATCCTTTTACAGAATATTTAATTCAATTATTACTCTTAATCGAAAAATAAACGTATTAGTTCTTCTGTATAAAGAACATGACGTTCAATAGATTAGTTGAAAGGGAGTTGGAGGAAGTCATCTTGTATAAACCCAACACAGTTCTGGTTATTTTTAATTTTCCATTTTCTTAAACTAAATCATCATCATCAGGTTTTTAATTTCTAATCAGATATTTGTCCTTTAAAAACACAGATTCTGGTCATTTAAAAAAAAAATGCTTCCAGTAGTGTTTTAATTATGATTAAGAAGTTTTTAACCAAAATCCCACAACTTAAAAAGACATTTTATGTTGATCTGAAGTTTCTATTTCCAAAAACTCCTCTGAGGGGGCGTGGCTTTTGGAGCTGAGCTGAGTAGCGCCCCCCTCCCCCCGTCTGATTATGATAGCTCTGTGTCCGCTGCTGCATGAGATCCACTGTACACGTGTGGACCGAACCGTGGCCGGTGATCCATATGGACAATGGATTATCAGTGATCTGTTACACCCCTAGTCCATATCCACCCATAGTGGGAGATGAGCGTTTATATGTGAAGTAGACATAGTAACCAATAGACAATCCTTTACTTCCAGTCCTCGGGAAATCAGGCCAGAGCCTCCGCTATCACTTCCTGATAGGTCCACCCCCACATTGCAACCCTTCGACAGCATCTAGTCTGAGTCCGTCTGAGTCACGTCGTTTCTTACTGTCACCAATCATGAGAGCTTGTTCTGGCTTGTTCGAAGGGCACACCCCTCCCACTGAAAGGGGCTCGGAGAACTCTGTCAATCAAACGTTCAAGGCGGGGCCAGCGTGCACCACAGGCTTTTACTGAGGCATCCAATTGGTCAGTTTATAACTTAAATAACTGGTGATAAAGAAAAAATATCGTTAGAGATTAGAAAGAAGATGTTAAGAAGGAAGCATCAGAGCAAGAATGATTATTCTGACTAACAGAATGACTGAAATAACGGTCTATTTCTCAATGGAAGTCTGGGGGACTTTGGCGTTCTTCCAACCAGCAGGTACTTCCTATTTGGGACAGGAGAAAGGAGGGGTTGATGAGTCCATCTCTTTACTGTCTATGGTTCTTAAGACTGATGACAACCACGACGGCCTTCCACTACATCAGTCTGTGTCCTTCTTTTCTTGCAGGTACATATTTGCACAACTGGACTCATTGTGACCCCGCCCCCTAGCAGTCCTGTCACCACAGCAACGGTCTTCACATTTCCATCAGAGACGAGCTACACGTCCATTCCTTTGGTAGGTAGAAGGTAGTTGGGGTAAACGCATCGCACCAACACAACTCTTGAGCAAGCACACGACAATGAGCTTTTGTTTATCTTTGTAACCAAAGAAAAGGCTTTTGCGGGACCAGAGGTGTCACCTGAATCCCAGCAGTCTGCGGAGCTGCAAGGCCGTCCCACTCTCACACTCTCGAGCATGTGACTGCAGCGTGTCCAATGAGCAAATTGATGTCTACGTGAAAATGATGTCAATGTGTTATTCTAGTTTAAAAGGTCATCCAAGCAGAACAAAAGGCCTAATATGAATAACAGCACTGCAGGAGCTTTACATAAACAGTTGTTCTAAAGATTTACCATGCTCTCCGTGGGGGGATTTAGGATGCTGAGGATGTTGAAACACAAAAAGAATTTAAGTTCAGTCTTTCTCTTTTCTGTATTAAAAGAGTTAAAGGGGCCATACCATGACTTTCTTCAGTCGTTCAGAGTGAACTATATCCATGTAAATGATCATATATTTCCTTTGGAAAACTAAAAAACGAATTATTTTTGAAATATGAGTTATATTTGTAAACTCTTTTCATACCCAGAAGTAAAACAACTTGATCTCTGAGGCTCCGCCTTTCGCCCTTTTTCATGACGTCAACCAAATGATTTATTAAATGACATACAGTTTAATCTCTGTATCAAAACTCATTTTTGCTTTCATGTGGATCCATTTACCTTTCTGCCCCTGCTCAATAATCCACGTTTAAACCAGTTCTCCAAACTTGTTGCCCGTTTTTTCCTCCAGGAAATAGTCAGCTCCCTTTCTCCTGCAGTTTTCTTAATATCCCTCTTTTGTTTAGGATCCATCCTAATAAGTTTGAACCCTAAAGAACGAGCGTTTCTTGGTAAACTCACAACACAAACGGACGAAAAAAATAGTTTGAGTCAATTTTCCTTCTATCTTCATCTTCCTCCTCTTCCTCCTCTTCATGGCTGCATTCTGCTCAGTGGAAGTGACTTAGGCTGGGTTGATAAAATCGATTCATTGATTTAAGTCAATTTAAACTTAACAGATCAATAATTGATTTATAAAAATATAAATCAATGCATAAAGCTAAAGTCCGCTAGCTTGATGCTAACGTTTAATGGAATTTCCCATAGGACAGCTAATGCTAACGCTCAGTCAACCTAAACATACATCGCTGACCAAATAAATGAACATCTTTATAAACTCACGGGTATGAAAAAAAAGAAATATTTTTAAAGTAACAATTTGTGGTCTGAAGCACAGTTTTTGTTCATACTTTCTTCTTCTTCTGGAATTCTACAGCCTGATCGCCACCTAGTGGCCAAACTGAAACGCCGTCCAGGAGAAGCAGCACACATTACAATACAATTAGTCGACTAATCTACGACTAATCGACTATTAAAAGCCGACGACTAATGTAATGGGTGATTATTTGTTACTTTGTTTTATATGGAATCAGATTGTAGTAAAGTTGAAAGTTATCAGAATCAAAATACTTTATTTATCCCGGGGGGAAATTACATTTATGACAGAGCTTCTGTCACCAAATTGTTACAGCCTGATAAGAATAGAATTACACAAGAGAAGGAAACCGCTATTTACAGTCCAGTCAGTGTGAAAATGTTATGTACAAGACAGACATGTCTATGAGAAGCTGTTTTATAATAAACATTATTATTAGATTGTTAGTAATCACTATTATTATTATTATTATTATAGTACTCTACTAGCTTTTTAGGCTATTTTGGATTTGAGCTAATATTTTAGCTACATGCTAGCTATTTTGGCTAATTTTGGTTTTTTTCTGTTTAGGCTAATCTGGCATTAACTAATATTTCATCTGGCTATCCTCTTTAGCGTTTTTAGTTATCAGCACTAGCATTTTAAGCAGTCAAATTCAGCTTTCAGCATTCACACTAGCATTATTCCTGTTAATGCTTTATATCTAGTTTTTAGTTAGTTTAAAGCTAATGATGGTTAAGATGTGTGTTTTACATCCAGTTTGCACACGACTCGATTAATCGACTAATCTGAAAAAATAATCTGTGATTAGTCGACTATTAAAATGATCGTTTGTGGCTGCTCTGGTTTACAATGTTAATGATATGAACATTTTTGTTAGAGGGGTGACGGTGGCTCAGGTGGTAGAGCAGGTCGGCCAATGATGGAAGGATAGGCGGTCCCATCCTCGCTCCCGCCAGCCAAATATGTCATTGTGTCCTTGGGCAAGACACTTCACCCTACTTGCTTCCAGTGTGGCTCCATTGGCGTGTGAATGTGTGTGAATGTCCCGGTGATGGTCAGAGGGGCCGTAGGCGCAAACTGGCAGCCACGCCTCTGTCAGCCTGCCCCAGGGCAGCTGTGGCTACAGTAGTAGCTTACCATCACCAAGTATGAATGAATAATGGGTATTTACTGTAAGCGCTTTGAGTGCCTTGAAAAGCGCAGAAAAATCGAATCCATTATTATTATTATTAGAACTTCTCTTTTAGAGAATCCATGTAACACTGGATGATATTAACAATCTCAGTATTTCACTGATACATTTTACAGTCTGTGAACTGTTTCAGATTTATATAAGTATATTCCGAACATATGGTAGATTATTCATGTATTTCTAAACAAATGTGTATAAATGTATAAACTCAAAATGGAATTAAGAGGATCGAAAGAAGCGAAAAAAATCTGGATCAAATCGATTCTGGAAATTATAATCGATACCCAGGCGTGGACGCGGCGGCTGTGATTTGCAGAGGGTTGTGAAGCCGCTAGCGCTGCGTATCTCATGGCTGGAAGGTGTTAAAGTTGTACGGAAGGAAAATCAGTTCAAGGAGAAGTAACCCCTCCATTTCACACACCAGCAGGCGCACTTCCTGTCCGTCCCCGCCCGCTCTGGTACTCGGGCTTTCCAAATGAGCAGGAATGCGTTGACAAAAGGTTGCACTCTCCGCTTCACTTAGGAGCCCTACATGATGTTTCTGTACAGATGATTTCTCCAGCCTGCAGGCAACCTAATTAACTCTGCACAAGCGTCAGCAGGGAACTCGCACGGACACTCACCCCGACACGAACACGTTCTGGAGGGCTGTCTGAGTGCCGCCCTCCTCCCCTGGCGTGTCATGGAAGCGATCGCAGCTCGCCGCTTCCAGCGCCGATGAGCAGTGAAGGAGCTGCTCTTTGTTTTTTAACCGTTTCAAACGCGTCTTCAGATGACTTGACTTTGAACAGAGTGGTTAGAAAGAAAGCGGTTGAAGTGCGGCGTAATTAGGGTCAGTACAAGTTGAGACGGATCCACTCCCAGCTGCTTTTTAGAGCTGAAATGTGTTTGTAGACATGCTTTTCATTTCATATGGTCCCAATTAAATAGCGCAACGGGTTGAACATCTAATATGGTGTATCCTAGCAACAAACAAGCAAGCAGAGCAGGATCTGGAAGGGGAAGTCTGGGAGCAGACTGCAGCGTGTGCCAAAGCCTCCTCTGAGTGAGCCAGTGTTGAACGAGTCAAAAGACGGATGACGGGGACTCTGCGGAGTTACGTCGTTTCAGGAGGAGGGAATGACATGCTCTCTTATGTCTTTGTCGCAGGACGGCCTCCCACCACCCCCACCCCCTCCCCCGCAGTCCTCCGTTAGCGGGGCGGCGTTCTCGCTGGCCGCCGGGCAGAGACCCTCCCCCAGTACAAGTGACCAAAGCGGGAGACAAAGACCCACAGTGTAAGTTGTAACAACACTCCTGCTTTCTTTCATGTGCAGTCAAATGTCACGTACAGTTCGTGCTGGACAGAGCCGGAGTGCATGTGCAGCCCCCCCCCCCCCAGCTGTCAGGCCTGCAGACGGTGAGCTTGTGCACGGGTGAAAAGGGTCAGACTTTGACTGCTGATGGTCTCCAGGGTCTCTCTGGGAGATCCTCTCGTTCACCCCTGACATTTGACCCCCCCTCCACCTTTAGCTTCATTACTTCCTGATGACAACGACGCACCTGAAACGCATTACATGCCCCCCATCATCCTGCTCTGCTGCTCCATGCATCATGCTTCCTTCTCCCACATTCCAGCTGAGGCCGTCTGCAGTTACAGGCTGTTCTGGAGCGGCTGACCTGCAGGCCGTCTGCTGCTGCAGTGCAGGAGGGCCTCAGCGGCCACCGTGACTGATAAATCCAGAACACATGCCCCCCCCAAAAAAGTATTAGTCTCTTAGCTTACAAATGTTATCTCTGCTTGATTCAGCTATGTGGCCATGTTCCCATACACTCCCCGCAAGGAGGATGAGCTGGAGCTGAGGAAAGGAGAGATGTTTCTGGTGCTGGAGCGCTGTCAGGACGGCTGGTTCAAGGGCACCTCCATGCACACGGGCAAGATCGGCGTCTTTCCTGGGAACTACATGAGCCCCGTCAGCAGGTCAGTGTGTGCACGTGATTACAAGAGACGTCCTGGTTTCTCATCATTTAGCTCCAGACTTCATTAGAATTAGATGTTGTGTACCTGAACTAAAGTCAGATATTGATTTGATTCTGATATGATCTGGCCTATACATTTCAAACTTATGATTATTGATAAGTCCTCTCTTAGAAGTTGGCATATCATAAACAGATCACAACATTTTATTGTTGTAAAGTGCAGCAGAATACAGCAATAGTTTGGACCCGGCCAGAGTTGATTTTTTTTTTTTGTCTTTGACGCTCTTATTTTGAAAGCTGAAAATATGAGGCTTCATAGCAGCACTTAAATATTTGTTTATGCTACTTGGTAAACATTCCTATTTTTATAAATACCCAGAAAAACAACAAATACCTCCTGTTACAACAACTAAATGTTGTCTTGGGTGCAGTTAAAACACACGTCCAACATGCATTGATGTATTGATTAGTCTCAGATTGTTTCACTGCACCAAAATGTTAGTAATGAAGGTTCTCTGTAGTCGGGTAATTGTAATTGAATAACTGAAATTTGAACTGTATTGATTATGTTACTCTGTTACTGAAAAGGATTTAGTTTTTTCTTTGTCTGAAGGGCTTGGAATTAGGCAGAGAAATTGTCCTGAACTTTTCATATGCAAGGTCTTAAAAAGTATTAAATTGAACCTGAAGAAACTGTAGGAGCTCTGCGAAAGGACACGAGCTGGTAGTGGAGGAATACAGAAGAACTGGTTTGATATGTTTTTAAATCAGTGGGCGACAGGGGGTGAATGCCTGCTTGGAATCCATTTGGTTAAGTAGACGTAGAATCAGCCGTTTCTGGGATCGTCGTGCTTGTAAACGTGATCTTCATCACCGGCCTCCTAACTGTGTCGTTTCTCTGGTTGGATTTGAGTCTTTTTGTTATGCAGATAAAGTTAGTGAGCAGGATTTTCCATTTGAGGCTTTTTGTTTCCAAAAGTCCATTTAGAATAATTTGTACTCCTGATTTAATCCTCTACACCACGTGTCAAAGTCGAGGCCCAGGGGCCGGATCCGGCCCTCCGGGTAATTCTATCCGGCCCTCCAGATCATTTTATCTTATTGTTATTAATGATCAGATGTTATCTTACGCTTGTTTTTAACTTGTATAATTTTGACAAAATATATTTTTATGGAGAGTAAAATACTGAAAGTTATTTAAGATTTAAATTGATTTATTCGAGATTCGAGAATAATATTCCTGCATTTTTATTATTCATAATTATGTTAAAAGTTACGTATTTAAAGTTTTAAAAAGTGGCATTCTGATAGGTTTTTGGACTGTTTTGCATCTACTACTTTTTTTAGGATATTTTTGAGTTTAGCCAATATTTCAGCTACATGCTAGCTGATTTTGCTCAGCTAAGTTTTTTTTTAAGTTAATTTGACATTTAGCTAATATTTTAACTGGCTATCAAGCATTTTTATCTATTAATTTCAGCATCTTCAGCATCATTCACACTAGCTATATGTCTAGCTATACTAGTGCTATATATCTAGTTCATAATTATGTTCAAAAGTTTTAAATATTGTCGTTTTAGAGTGTTTTATCGTGTTCGCCCCGTGACCTGAGGTGTGATTCAGATTTTGGCTCCTTGTGCGTTTGAGTTTGACACCCCTGCTCTACACGTTTTCTTCCTCTTAGGGCGTCTGGGAGCACCAAAGTGCCCATGAGTCTGTGCACGCAGGCTGGCAGAGGAGTCACCATCCTCAGCCCCTCCTCCGCTCCCCTCGGCGCCGCAGCTCCAGGGACCGACTTCAACCAAACCCCCCCTGTGTGTTCCAGCGCGGTACCTGCCAGCGCCCATCCTGCAGCCGTGGTAACAGCCGCTCAGACAGCCACAGGCCAGCAGCCAAAAGCCCCGCTGCACGTCAGCCCGCAGATGACTGTAAATCAGGCGCGCAGCGCCGTCCGGACAGGTACGCCGTCCCACCTTCGCCTCCCAGAGCGGACTCAGACGTCTGACGCTGTGTGTTCGTCTTGCAGCTGCTTGTCACAGTCAGGACCGGCCCACGGCGGCGGTGACGCCTGTGCAGTCTGCAGCCCCGGTCACCTTCCTCCCACACCTGGTCGTGTGTCAGCAGTCCTCCTCCAGTCCAGCTCAGGGCTGCGCCCGGGCGGCGGTGGCCATGGGCTGCGCGGCGGCCTCTCTGACCCCCCCCAACGTGAGCGCCACGTGTCTGGAGGGGGAAGCGCTGAGACCCGTGCCTGTCCTCGCCGTGCCCGTTTGCCCTGGCAGCGGCGGCGCCGTCAGCGCCTCCTTCAGCGCCGCGGCTCTGGCCTGCAGAGCAGAGAAGGACGTGAAGGTCGCCGCCGACGGCCGTCCACGATCGTCTGACAGCCTCCGGGTTTCCCCGCACTCACCTGTCTTCGTTTTGCAGAGGGAAAAGAAAAGTCTTCTGAAGCTGTTGTCCTCCAACAAGAAGAGGTCCCGCCCTTCTCCCCCCTCCTCCCCCACCCTGGAGTCGGAGCAGGCCGCCGCAGGAGAGCTGCTGCACGGGGCCGCGGGCGCCGACACCTCGCCGCCCTCGGGCTCCGGCGGCTGCCTCGACCCGGAACCCGCCGCTCCATCCTCCTCCTCTCACTCAGTCCTGGACTCCTCCCAGCGGAAGAGCGGCCCCCCGGACGCCCCCATCGCTCCGCCCCCTCGCCAGCCGTGCTCCTCTCTGTCCCAGCAGCACGACACACGCCCCATCATATGTGAGAGGTAAGAGCTCCGCCAGCCTGAGTCACATGACCAAAGTGGTCTTTAAACGATGATGATGATGCAGTTTTTAGACAATATTTATCTGTTTTCATCAGAAATTAGCAACTAAACTTATGACCAATAACAAATCTTTAACATCCTGTAACTTTTCAACCGTTAAATCGATCATTCCAGTAGATTGTAAAGGAGAAAAGCGGCTCATTGAGCCGCTTTTCTCCTTTACAATCTACTGGAATGATCGTGTAAATGATTAGAACTAGGGGTATAACGGATCACAAAACTCACAGTTCGGATCGTGTCACGGTTTTAGGGTCACGGTTCGGATCATTTTTCGGATCAGTAAAAAGTAAAAAAATTTAAAAAGTGAAAAAAACAAAACGAAAAAAAAAAACCAACAATATCAAAGCTAAATTAATTTTTGGAAACAGTTTAACTCATAAATTCAATAAGCATTTAAAATATTTACATATGCAACAACAAAACATCTGCTCATTGAAGCCTATTTATTAAAACAAAACATATTTGTACTTTGAACACAAACAAAATACTAAAACATGATGTTTCTGATGACATTTACATGTTTTTAGACCAAATCTACAAAAACTAAGAGAAAAGAATGATTAAAAACAGTGTTGAAAATACCAAATCCATCTGGATTATCTTTTAAAATCAAATCATAAATAAAACAGTTACAATATTTTTTTGGTATGAATTGCTTTATTGAAACTAATTGTGGGAACATTTAAATGTTTTAAATGATAATTTTCTGTGAAACGTAGCACTTCTGCGTCAGCTTTTCCTGGTCAATTTTGACATCTCTGGCTTGCCATACAAATGTTCCGCGATTCCACCGGAAAGCCCGTAACGGAGCTTCCATTCGATGCGAACGGACAATTGGTTTAAATTATGCTAGCGGGAGGTGTCCGCGTATGGGGGGTGGGTGTTCGAGCGGTCCGCGGTACACACGTGTCCCGCACCGTGGCCTCTGATCCGTACGGAACACGGATTTTCCGTGATCCGTTACACCCCTAATTAGAACAAATCAAAGAACATAAACACACGTATCCAGTTGGGAGTTCTCCATAAGGGGCGTCGCTGACTGCACCTTTCCTCCCCAGGTACAGGGTGGTGGTCTCCTACCCTCCTCAGAGCGAGGCCGAGCTGGAACTCAAGGAAGGCGACATCGTGTTCGTCCACAGGAAGAGGGAGGACGGCTGGTTCAAAGGCACGCTGCAGAGGAACGGCAGGACGGGGCTGTTCCCCGGCAGCTTCGTGGACGTGATGTGAGCCTCCACCCACGCTGACACTTTAAGTCCTGAGAGTTCATGAAGAGGAGCTGCTGACGATGAGGAGAGCACACTACCCAAGAGATGTTATTGTTGGTTATTTATGCGTTTGGTAACTGTGTGCCTTGTACTGTTCCACACTTTATTGTACAGAAGGACACAAGTATGTCTGGTCCTACACAAACCCATACGATGAACTGTTTCTATCAAACCTTTTAACTTATTTCATGTTGCTCTTTCTCTCAAGGGCTTTTTGTCTTAATTAGCTACTCATTTTTCTACTAGTTTCACCATCACTCTGTGTGGTGACAGAAGAGACTGTAGTCTTGACCTGAAGCCGTGTTTGAGACCTCCAGCAGGCAGACTTCAGAGGAAGCTGTGCGTGGTGGGAGCAGCTTCAGGGCTTTTGCCTCCATGCATGCTAGGCTGCTGGACTCAGAGACTCACTCCTCCATGAACGTTGCAGTCAGATTTTTGCTTAATTTGTACATTGTTTGTATTTACTGACCAGAATAGCTGCTCCTCTAACCTCTTGGCGACAGCCAGACGGCGCTCTGCCTCACCCAGAGCCACTCCGCATTTCCATTATTTCAGTGTATATTTATGATTTTGACATTTCACCTGCTGCTCATAGGGTTTGTGGCGTGGAACTAACCCCGCCTTCGTTTTGGGTGGGGGGTGGGGTCCTCAGATTTTTTACACACGAACTCATTATTAATGTGACCCGTGGCAATAAAACAGACGGCTAACTCAAAGCACAGAATGTTTGCTGGTGTCCACAGAAAGAGAAGTGTGTATGGGGTCAGATCAGGATCCGCTTCAACAGACGTTGTAACTAAAAAATGGTTTAAAATTTGAAAACAAGACATTGTAAATTTCAGAAACTTTTTTTTTTTAATTTGAGAAATAAATTCTAAAAACCTGAAATAAATCTTGAAAATTTGAAAACAAAATACTCAAAACTAGAATTCAAAATAACTATAAATGTAAAAATTACAAATTGAAAACTAATGTATCCAATAGTAAAAGCTGCTGTTTTAAATTTTCAACTTTTTTTTTTTTGCTTTTCTGAATCTTGACTTTTAGTTTTCAGTTATAATTCTGAATTTCGAGTGAGCTTTCGAGTTCGAGCCGTATTTTACATCAGGGCGGGGCAGTCCCAGTAGACAATGAGCTCAAAGCCCCGCCCCCGTGGAAAATTAGGCTCAGCTTGGAAAACTCAAAAATCAGAAGTATAACTGAAAACTGAGGACTGAAAGTCAAGATTTAGAAAACACGTTTTTTTTTTTTTAATTCAAGTTTTCAGAATTTTTTCTCAAATTTTCAAGATTTTACGTTTTCAGATTTTTTTTCTCAAAATAAAAAAAAAATGAATATTAATTTTTTTTTCAAATGTTCCAAGTTCTTAATCTGTATTTTTGTTTGCTTTAAGCTGATCCTGATCCGACTCCTTAAGTTTGCTTCAACAGAAAATGAATTTCTTCACGTTGAATTCCATCACTTTGAGCCTTCTTGTTTTTGATCTTTGTTGTACTTGAATTTCCTTCTTCTGGCCAAACATTTGAAAGAAAAAAAACATTCACAGCTAGTGATGCAGTAATGTTGCATCACCAGATTTTTTTTCCCTTTTCTAGAAAGTCAAATGAATCTTTCAGCTCAGACTGAGGAGCACCCACACGTGCGTCCCTCAGGGCGTCCTCATGGGTCCACAATAGTTTCAGAACTACACTCTAAAGTTGTTGTTGAGGCCGGAGTTTCAAGCACATGTTTTTGTTTTGTTTATTGAGAGGGACCACTGTCTAACTGACTGATGGAATATGTTTTTACTTGTTCGATAAAAATGGTACGGATCACTGTTGGGGCCTTTTTGATGTCCTGAAATGATTTACCTGATGTTGCATTATTGTCTTGGCAATCACACCGACCCGAAGCCTTTAGCTGAGGGAGTGTCTTTGTGTCACTAAACGAGCCTTTAGAACCATGAATCCAGCAGAACCGGACATGTGCACTGTCACACCATGTGATGACCCATACTGCTAAGGATATGCTGCACATCCAACCAGAATCGAGTCCTGGAATGATTAGAACTTTAGATTCCTTCAAACTGACGGCAGCTGAAGTTTGCTCGCCCCGGCTTAACACGTCTCTAATTGCTAAGGTGTCTTACTTGAGTTTTTTTTTTTTTTTAAAGTCTCTTATTAGTCCGGTTTCTGTCTGAGAATAGTGAAACTGAATCTGTTTGGCACATGTGATGATAAATATTATGAGGCGTTTGAGGGAAATCGCACATTTTGTATAAAAAAATTATAATAAAACAATTGATTCGCAAACGCCTTTCCTCTTTTTCTTTGCTCTCTTTCCCCGGCTGGAACCAAACTGTCCAACAGAGAGTGTAATGGTGGTAAAAATGAGGGATCTGGAAGCATGTGTCCCACATTATCAGTAAAAAGGAAATCATTTGTCAGAGCCGTGGAGCGTGCGGTCATGGAGGAGGGAGGGGCTTCTCCCAGCCATGAGCCTGCGGCGTGTTCGGCTGGGAAACGCTTACAGGAAGTGACAGGCTCCCACAGTGGTCACTGTTGCTCTCTGCAGAGGAGGGGTTACCATGGAAATAAGTTTTTTCCTGCAGCATTCCCTGCGTGGAGATCAGTCTTCTTCCTCTGGTTTGGGGGTTTTCCCTTTTGCAGGAAAACTGCTGCGACAGTCGGAGGTTACAGGTTTAAAGTGGGAAGAGCCGAATGTTTGAAAAGCGGGAAACAGTTCAGTCCTTTAAAGGCTGAGCTGCTCACAGACCGAGCCTCAGGTCAAGAATTAAACACACAAACTGACAAGTCGGGTGAAAAAATGAAGTCTTACATCCTGCTTTACTGTGAATAGAAATCCACTTTACAAAGAAGTAGATTATCATTCTTTATTTTCTTTAATTCCATTCTAAAAATGTATTCTTTCATTGAGTATGGATATCCACTGTTTAATGGATTTAAAGGATTTGTCTATTTTACATAAATTGGGGTTCCAGCTCATAAAACCACAAAAAGAGGATTTCAGAAAGTTGGAAATCTGAGGATAAATCTGTCCAAATGTTTCAGGAAACTAACCATCTGCTAAACTCAAAGCTCCTGCACAGGTTCACCACACGTCATAAAACTGGTTCAGTTTGAATCAGTATGAGGAAGACTTCAGACTTCTATCCAGACGAACATCATTGATCCTCCGTAGTCTGGAACAGACACTAAAGATCAGAGCGAAGGAAGCTGCAGTTCACGGAGCGCCGAGTCCGAGTCCAGCCGATCAACAGAAACTCTCAAACTCAAGCCGGGGCCAAAATCCAAAACACACCTGAGGTCACGGCCCGAACAGGATAAACATTCAATAAACACTCTAAAACTACATTTTTAAAACCATAACTTGTAAACATAATTATGAACTAGATTTATAGCATTACCTGCGATTATGCTAGTGTTGACCCTGTAAGCTGAATTATGCCGCTGAAGATGATGAAATCGATAGCTGAAAACGCTGAAGCTGATAGCCTGCTAAGAAATCTATTCGCTAAATGCTAAATTGGCAAAAAAAAAACCTAGGTTAGCCAAATCAGCTGGCATGTAGCTGAGAAAGTAGCTATACTTCAATGTAGCCTAAAAACTGAAAAAGCATAATTAGCCAGAACAGCTAGCGTGTAGCTGAAATATTAGCTAAATTCCAAAACAGTTTAAAAAAATGTTTTATGAAAAGCAAAGTTAGCATTAACAGCAAGCATGTGGCTGAAATATTAACTAAATAAATAAATAAATAGCCTATAAAATAAAATTAAAAAAAATAATTAGCCAAAACAGTTAGAATGTAGCTGAAATATTAACCAAACCCCAAAACTGTCTAAAAATGTTTTTATGAAAAGCAAAGCTGGCCAAAACAGCTAGCATGTCGCTGACATATCAACTGAACTCCAAAACAGTCTGAAAAATGTTTTTTATAGAAGCCAAAATGAGCCCAAACAGTTAGTATGGAGCTGAAATATTAGCTAAACTCCAGAATGGCATGAAAAATACTAAATTAGCCAAAACAGCTAACATGTAGCTAAAAATTTTAGCTAAACTCAAATATAGCCTAAAAAATCTTAGTAAATGCCAAAGTAGTCCAAAAAGTCAGCAGAATGATACATTTTAAAACTTTAAAACTGTTACTTTTGAACATAAATATGAATAAAACATGCTGGAATATTATTCCAGAATAAAAAACTTAACACTTAATAACTTTTATATTTACTCTGCTAAAATATATTTGATCAAAATTATACAAGTTATAAATAAGCGCAAGATAACATCTGGTCATTAATAACAATAAAATAAAATGATCTGAAAAATTGTTTTATATAATTACCCAGAGGGCCGGATGTTTGCATATGTTTTCAAGTTAAACATATGACAAAGTATGTTTTCCCCTCCCAAATTCCAAATAAAGTTTTGAAAGAATCATCAAAGACATAAAATAGTTTTGTTATGGAATCCTGCCGTCCGTGTGAATGTGTGCAGGAAGATGATCTGAATATAAATGCAGTCAGTTTCCTCCCTCGAACATGCAGACACGGTCACTACGCTGCAGTAAAACGGTGATTACATTTAATGCTTGAAGAGGCTGGATTTTCTGCTGTGCTGTGGGGTTCCAGCGCAGGTTATAAATCTGCTTTAACCTCAACCAATCCATGTGAGAGGGTCTGGGTCTGATGGACTGTCCAGGTGATGTCTGGAACCACCCACTCCACTCGTTTCTTCTGCCCTCCCAGTGAAATATGTTTCCTTGGGGACGAAGCAAAGAGGAAATGACTGTCAGCAATTAAAAATCAATGTGTTGCTGCTCTGTACTCTGCAGAGTGACCTCATGCTCGCCTCATGTCAGTATGAATAAACATCTGAGGGTTGAGGTCAATTAACAAAATGACTTTCACGTCACTTCAACTCATACGTCTTCAAATTCTCCTTTTAGACAAAAAAATGAAGACATTTTGGAGTAAAAATATAAAAAATGGTCACATTTTGTCACAGTGAGAAGTTCCTGGTTCAAATCCCGGCTGGGACCTTTCTGTGTGCAGTTTGCATGTTCTGCTCATAGGTTAACTGGTTACTCTAAAAGTAATCAATCACGCACACTCCCTAGGTTTACATGTGGGAGTGATTGCGTGCCTTGCAAGAGTCTTGCTGCTTTTGCCCAACAGTAACGAGGACAGGCTCCAGCAACCCTGTCACCCAAAAGGGTTAGAAAGGGGAGAAAATGGATAGTAGTGATGCATACACCCTGTTTTATTTATAATCCTTTAGGGGGAACATAAAAACAACCCAAATATGAAACAAAAAATACTTTATTAAAAAACTGTAAAAGATTAAAAAAGAAAAAAATCATAGTTAAGAAATGTTTATTTAAAAAAATGTTAAGTAAAGCTAGTTTCCATTTAAAAGTTCATCATTTACTGTTTGTAAGGTGATGTTTTTGGGTTTTTTTTTTTTTAATTGAACAACTGAACTTGACAGAACATGGCTTAAGCGGCAAGAAAAGAAAAAAATCAGACTTATGTTTACATCCATCAAATAATAAAACACAATAATCATAAGAGAAAAAAGAGAACTAAAAAAGTGAACAAATAAATAAAGTCTGCAAGGTGGTACAGGTGTCAACTCAACACTGTTCTTATACGTTCATATATATGCAGTACTGTTTTTACATCATTGATAATGCTATTAATGTATCATATATATATATATTTGAGATTTAATGTGTCTTAGGGATTTTAAATAAGATTTCAGTTCAATCAAAAAAACTTTAAAGATGGGAATTCTTTTCATCACTCTTTGTTTGTGTATGAAAAATTTGGCCAAGCATAGAATTAAATTATAGCAGAGTTCTTCTGTTTTGGATGGTAGAAGAGCTCTAAATGTAATATTCTCTAAAGGACCTGGAATTTTAATTTTTGGATGTATCCAAGTGTATATGTTACTCCTGAAGAGTTGTGTTTTGGAACAGCTAAAAAAATATATGGTCTATTGTCTCAACAGAGTTTTCACAGAAGGAACATAAGTTGTTCTCAATTTTAAATCTTTTTTTCAATAAATCTCAGGATGGGTAAATGGAGTTCATGATTTTAAAATGTGTTTCTTTAACTTGATTGGAAGTTTTAGGTATAATGTTCTTAATTGGATGTTTTATTAAATTTATTAGCTACGTCATTCTTATTAACTTTACCTAGGAAAAAGTGCTCAGTGAGAATTTGTCTAATAAAGTGGTTTGCACACTTTTTGTCGGTAATTGTGATGTAGTTAAGGTGTTTCTGGAGGTGAATGCTTGGCGCCCTCTAGCGGCCAGTACCGAGCAGCGCAACACAACCAAACAAACATGGCGTCCGTCTGCCCGCCGCCGCCCTGACAGTAGCGCTGTTTGTGAGTAAATATACAGGTTTCCAACCGAACAGAAGTCTTTGAAAGGGGTTACAAGTAAAGTAAGAATCCCGGTACTCCACAGAAGATCAAATTATCTGTTAAAAGCGGCTTGTTTATAACGGGAGGGACATAAACGGAGCTTCGTTTCCATCCGACTGCAGCTCCCAGCGGAGGGGTCATGTCCCGGCTCGCCGTGGTGTGTGGGGGCTCCAGGGGGATCGGGGCCGCGGTGTCCCGCCTGCTGGCAGAGAGGGGCTGCAGGGTAGCTGTTCTCTCCAGGAACGAAGACGCTTCCCGGGCCGCCGTGGCTGCTCTGCCCGGAGGTAAAGCCTAAAGCGCGGCGACCATCAGCGACCATCTCTGTCAGCCGCCGTGTTCTCACTGGTCACGTGATCAGGTCCACCTTGATGGATCATTCTGTTGCCCTCAGAACTGCCTTAATGCTTGGTGGCATCAGCATGCAAGCAGGTTTATTTACAAGTACAATTCCTACACAAAGCAATTCAAAGTGCTGAACAAAAATATGAACAATTACAAAAATCTATTGATAAAACACAAGTAAAATAAAAAAGGATATATTTCAGAAATTGAAAATAGTTAAAAACATACACATTCCCATTTTAAAACACATTGCTGAATAAAAGTTTCCAGGCTGGATTGGAACGTTTTCAGTGGGCTGGTTATTGGTTATAATTTCCAGAAACGATTTGATTTGATTCACAAGAGCTTGAAATTCTTAAATTAAATTTTTGAGTTTACACAATTTTACACATTTCTTTATAAATACATTAATAATCTACTATATGTTTTGAGTATATTTATATTAATCTGATCCAGTTCACAGACTGTAAAATGTATCAGTGAAATACTGAGATTGTTAATATCATCCAGTATTACATGGATTCTCTAAAGGAGAAGTTCTAACTAAAAGATCATTAACATTGGAAACATTGTTCTGCTTCTCCTGGAGGGAGTTTCAGTTTGACCACTAGTGACCAAACTGAAACGTCCAATTGAATTAAATGAAACGGAAGAATTGAAAAAAATCTGAATCGATTCGATTCAGGGTCTTGTGAATTGAATCATTTCTGGAAATTATAACCGATACCCAGCCCTAGTTTAAACTCGGCAACATTTTCACGCGCAAGGCCAATTTTTAAGCATTTTTAAGCTTCCAGTTTCTGAAAATCTATTTTCAAAATAAAATGCTGCTACAAGAAATTTAGTTGAAAAAAAGTCTAAAAATATCCATAGATTTTTTAAACATTTTTTTTTTAAAGATGAAGATTCAATGAAACAAAGTTGTTGGTTTGTAGAAGTAGTTTCTAATTTGAAAAAAATCAATAAAAAAAACATTAAATGCTCCAAATACGTTTTTTTGTTTGTTTATTAGTTAGAAATCCAGGTAAATGTTTTAAGTCACGTGACCACGACGGATGTTGTGAACAGAATCCAGCAGTTTTCCAAAATAAAACTTCCTTCAGGATCAGAAAATTAACTAAACAGAAATAATCAAAGTTAGCGCACATAACCCTAAAAGAGGTGAAACAACTGAAATCCTGTCTGATAGTCTAGTGTCTTAATAACACCCCCCCTTCACTCGGATCATTGCTTTCTTGACATTCTCCGAGCTTCAACAGGTGATCTCCTGGAATTGTTTTCCGACTATCTTGAAGGAGTTCTCAGAGGTGTTTTGCAGTCTTCGGCCTCTTTGCCTTCACTCTGCACCCCAAAATATCTCAATGGGGTTCAGGTCCAGCCGACTGTGGAGGCCAGGTTGTCTGCTGCAGCCCTGCAACACTCTCCTTCTCGCTCAGACACAGCCTTCAGGGAATGTAACTGATAGCTGAAGATGCTGAAATTGATAGCTAAAGAAAATGTTAGCTAAATACCAAGTTATCCTAAAAAACAAACAAAAACCTAGATTAACAGCTAACATGTAGCTATAAAAATAGCTAAACTCCAAGACAGCCTAAAAAACTTAAAAATGAGCCTAAATTTGTCAAAATAGCTAGCATGTAAAAAAAAACTAAATGTCAAATTATCCTTAAAAAGCCTAAATTAGCCAAAACAGTTAACAGGTAGCGAGAAATATGAGCTAAACTTTGAAATAGAATAAAGAAATCTTAGTAAATACAAATCAGAATGCCAATTTTATAACTCTAAAACTGTAACCTTTTAACATAATTATGAAGAATAAAAAGGCAGGATTATTATACCAAAATAATTCAACTCAAACCTTAAATAACTTTCAATATTTTACTCTCCATTAAAATATATTTTGTCAAAATTATACAAGTTAGAAATGAGCTCAAGATAAGATCGGGTTAATCGAATAACAATCAAATAAAATGATCTGGAGGGCCGGATAGAATTGATTTTGACGCAGATGTCAAAGTCATGTTTATCATGTCTGAGTTTAACACAAATAACAATAAACAGGAGTTCCTCTTGTATGTCCTTCAGTCGAGTATCTCCATCAGATCCAGGGTCAACAGGACCTCCACTGCAAGAATCCTTTTGCAGGAGTTCAGAAGTAACATAAAAAGGTCCCAAAATACTAAAATACAGCTATCATGTGGTGAAAGTCTGAGACGTCTGAGGATCTGTGGATGTGTGTGAGGTCAGTGGGGTCACCGTGAGGCGTGTTCTCCACAGGTGACCATGGGGCTTTCAGCTGTGACGTCTCCAAAGAGCAGGAGGTGCAGAGAACCTTTGAGAGCATCAGGAGGACCTGTGGACACGCGTCCTACCTCGTGAACGCCGCGGGCGTCAACAGGTGAGCGGTGCCGCGGCGTCCGTGTCCGGCGCGCGGCCGTGCCGCTGAGGTGTTTGTGACCGTGTCCTCAGAGACGCTCTGCTGCTGAGGACCAGGCCGGAGGACATGCGGGCTCTGCTGCACACTAACCTGCTGGGCTGCATGCTGACCTGCAGAGCGGCGCTGCGGGACATGCTGCACATGCAGGAGGCGGCCATCCTTAATATAGGTGCGCAGTGTCATGTTTATGTTTGGCCACTAGGGGGCAGAAGATAACAGGATTTCTCTGGGTCACTTTTAACAAACCCAGTCAGTAACAGTCCAGCTGGACCTTTTTCTGTCTTTTTATTTGAGCATACAGCCTTCATGATGTGTTTAATAAGTGAAAGGTTCGTTTTTCTGTCTTCTTTTTATAACAACAAAACTGATATTTACATTCAGAGAGTTTGTCTTTATAAAACCTTTAAATGAGCAGAAAATTAATTTGAACTAAAAAAAAATAAGGACACAAGAAGTAATTTACATCTGAATGACTTTTTTAAAATAATAATAGGGATATAGAGTTATGATAGTTTAAAGAGCTCGTGTTATTTTCTGTTACCAGAGACACACGGAGAGAAAATAGACTCACTGTGATTCGTGTGTGCATAACTCTTGATTTGTAACTCACATAATAGGTTTTTTGCAAAAGTAAAAAAAATTACAAAAAATGTAAAAAAAAAATACAAAATACAATTTACACATGCACAAATTACAATTACAACAGCTTAAAACTAATCACCTCTTACGCACGCACGCAGCCTAAGTTAAACACAAATTTACTGTGAGACAAATTCATCCCGTAGTGATGCGTTCAAGTACTACCAGAATGCTCGTTCATCATAGTTTTCTTGTCAGCCGTTTTAAACTTCCATTGTGAATAATATCCGTAAAAACTTGACATTTTCTCACTTTCTTAAAAATATATTCCCAATAGTTAATATAAAAAAGTCTAAATGCGCGTTTTTAAAACACTTATCCCTTTAAAAAGAAGAATATTTCCAGAAAAGAGGCTTCGAGCTGCAGCAGCTCCTCTGACAACATGAGGCTCTGTCCCGAGGGCTGGTCACCAGAGACCAATCAGACCAGAGGAAACCCCCCCGAGTTGATGAGGAGTAATTAGTTTCAAGCTGTTGTAATTTTAATTTCTGCATGCATAAATTGTATATATTTTTTTATTTTGTAATTTCTTTACTTTTGCACAAAAGTTAAGCACAAATCAAGAATTACATTGTTATTTTTATCTTAATTTTACATATAAATGTGTATATATATATATATATATAATATATATATATATATATATATATATATATATAGCAAATAGTATTGCAACTACAGGGTGTGTGTAAGATAAAAATAACACTCAGCAGGCCACAAGCTCCCTGCTGGCTGTTTTTTTTTTTAACTATGCTAGTGTTAAGTTGGGAGTGTGAGGGGCTGTAAACTAGTGGGAGAGAGTGTAAATAAAGAACTGAGTTTCTGTTCTGCAGAGTCCGTGTCCTGGAGAACGGCAGGTTTTTTGGTTTTGGTTAAAAACGGCATCATCCTAATTAAAGGACCACTTTCATCAAAAGATGATCTGAGAGAAACTTTTAAGTTTTCAAACCTAAAGGACACATTTCAGGAAACTACCGTTTTTTTTTTTGTTTTGTTTTTTCTCATCAAATTGAAGATGTTAGAAACGAGTTTCTTTAAGAACTTGGTTTTGGTCGGTTCTCTTGGATGAACGCTGTTTTGTCTTCAGGCTCGGTGGTGGGCCTCAAAGGAAACGCCGGCCAGTGCGTCTACAGCGCCACCAAGGCGGGTCTGGAGGGCTTCACCCGCTCTCTGGCGAAGGAAGTGGCGTCGCGTAACGTCAGGGTGAACCTGCTGGCTCCAGGTACCGCGTGGCCCCGCCCTCACGGTCCTCTCAGCGCTCTTTACTCCAGCCATCACTCCTCTCCTCAGGCTTCATCCGCACGGACATGACCGGCGGGCTGAGCGAGGAGCAGAGGGCGCGCTCGGTCCCCATGGGGAGGTTTGGCGAGCCGCAGGACGTGGCGCTGGCGGCCCTCTTCCTTTTGGAGTCGTCGTACATCACGGGACAGGTGCTGGTGGTGGATGGGGGGCTGCAGCTCGCCATGTAGAGGAGGCTCCGACCCGTCATTCAGAGAAGCATCTGCAAACGGACCGGTGACTCATGCCGCCGACTCCAGAGAGTCTGGGCCGGACCGCTACCCCAGAGGTCCCAAACTGAATCATGGGATTTACACTCTCAGTCTTTTTCCGTGACTGTAAAGCCCCCGCCTGTGATCGTTATGCCTTTGTTCCACTGGGAAACCCCCGCCATGACAAAAGTTTGACTTATATAAATGATGCCAGCCTGAAAAACCAACCGAGCACATCATGTGTCAAAGTTAAGGCCCGGGGGCCGGATCTGGCCCTCCGGGTAATTCTATCCAGATCATTTCATTTTATTTTTATTAATGGCCCAATGTTACTTGACACTTATTCTAACTTGTTTAATTATTGTATAATTAAAAAATATTGAAAGTTCTTCAAAGTTTAAGTTAATTTATTGTGGAATAATATTGCTTTTTTATTCAGAATGATGTTAAAAAGTTACGGTTTTAAAGATTTAAAAATGTCGTTTTTTGAAGGTGCATTTTCAGTTCAAGTGTGTCCAGAATATATATATATATTTTTAATCCGACCCTCCACGCGGAGGGATATATAGTCCACCGTTGCGAGGGTGAACGGCGTCGTGCTTTTCTTCACTTTGGTGCACTCTGAACCACCACTTTATGTTTTAAAGTTCTAAAACTGCTGTATATTCAAGCGCTGGAGGCTCCGCCCTAAAGCTAGCAGACCGGCGACTATTGATGACGTCATCGAACAAAAGTGACGTCTGAAACATGAGACACGATTTTTTAATATCTCTCCGTTTGAAGGGATAAATGTGGCTTTTATGAGCTGAACCCTATTTTATGTAAAAACAAACACTTTAAATCATGTAAACAGCAGCCCCTGAATCTGTATTGTATGAAAGTTGAATTTATTGAAAGAAATTATGCTATTATTGTAACTATGCAGATGTTTTTTCAAGTTAAACATGACAGAGTATGTTCTTCTCTCCCAATTCCAGTGTTTTTCCTAACTCTCCGTTTGATAAATGAAAGGAAGAATTTGGATCGGACCAGAACACGATAAACCACCAGACAAACGTCCACGTTCAAAAACAAGGAGACAAAGAGCCGGATGTAAAGAAACCTTTAGTGAGTGTTTATTACCTCCACATACAGAGGAACAGAGTCGTCTGGGACTCGACACGTGTCCAACAGTAACATGCGGAGAAAGCTGGTGTTTCTTTAAGTGGTTTAAGGCAAAGAATATATCTATAAAACTTCATAATCCAAACGGTTTCTATCTATGAGCAGAAGGTTGTGAGGATAACTGAACGGCTGAGGAGTTTTGGTTTTCATACAAAAATAAAATGATGTGTGAGAAAAGACTTTCACTGCTCTCTCTCTGAACTCCATTTACACTTCCAGACTCCGATCCACCAAAGATCATCAAATCTCTGATGTTCTGGATTAGAAACCATCAATGACCCAGCTCCACCTGCTTCATCCTCCCTCTCCTCCTCCTCCTCCTCGTGGACCTCCTCTTTACTCATTTCTTTCTCTTAAACTAATAAAGCCTCCTTTGTGCCTCTAATCTGTAATCTGGGATTACGTAGGCTGAAACAGTCGATATGGGATCATTTTCCTGTGTTTGACTGGAACCCCTCGTCGTAGGGGGGTTTGGAAGAAACTCTTGAGCATGCAGAGTGGGGGTGACAGGCACTTTATCAGCATGGGGGGGTCTTCTCTCATCCTCAGCTGTGATGGTTCTGTAATGGTGCCCCCCCCTCCCTGTGTGTCCGGGGTTGCTAGCCCCGCCCCGTTTCAGAGTGCTGGGTTACAGGCTGCCAGACGTGGGGCTCCTACAGGTCCTCGCTCTCCACCAGCCCCCCCGGGGGCAGCGGGCTGGAGTCGGGGAAGAAGGCGGCCTTCACGTCCAGGCCTCGCTCCGTCAGGGCGGCGTAGCGGCTGGTGGAGGGGCGCACCTTCTTGGGTTTGGGGAGGTTGGGCTGCTGCCACTGAGCTGCGGGGAGAGCGAGGAGAGTTCAGTCGGGGGGGTGGGGGGAGCCCCGCCCACTCGCTCTCTTCCTGTACACTTACTGTGGACGTCGAGGCGCGCCGTGCTGGAGACGATGCCGGCGTCGTTCTTGGCTGAAACCGTGTACCACCCTGCGTCCTCCTTCATGGCGGGCTGTATGATCATACACAGGTAGCCGCAGTTGTCCTGGTGCATGCTGGGAGAAGACAGAGACCGTTGATCCTCAACTCATTTACTTAGGTTGTATCTGAATTCCCTATATAGTGTAAAAACTATACAGTGTCCTGGATTTTAGAGGTAATTCGGACGCGATGCTCACTACTTTTCTTTCGCTTTTCTAAACGCCGGATATGACATCACGATTTCACGAAGTCAAAATCAAATAATTTCATTTATTTAAGACTCCACTCTGTTCTGATGATGAAAAAGTGGATGTTTTATTAAAAATTACATTAAAACACGTTTTTTTGTTCAAAATGATTCAACTGCAATGCATTGTGGTCTACATTTGCTAATCTGGTGAGCATCTATGCACGCTAGTTCTTTGCAAAGACTTCTGGGAAATTTCTAGTGCACTCGATTTTGGAATGAGTAGATTTGGACAGCACTAGAAAATGGCGAACTAGAGCTGCCACGATTAGACGACTGACTATTAAAATAGTCGATGACTAATTTAATAGTCAATTAGTCGTTACTTAATAATATATGGAGTCAGAGTTTAGTAAAGTTGAAAGTTATAATGCCATTCTGTAATCTTTTTGGACTATTTTGGCATTTATTAAGGTTTTTTTAGGCTATTTTTTTTAATTTTGGCTAATATTTAAGCTATTTTGGCTAATTTTGGCTTTTTTTAAGGCTATTTTGGAGTTTAGCTAATATTTCAGCTGCATGCTAGCTGTTTTGGCTATCTTAGGCTGTTTTTTAGGCTAATTTGGCATTTAATATTTTAGCTGGTTTTCAGCTTCAGTGATTTTAGAATCAATTTCAGCTCACAGCATTCACATTATTCTTTATAGCAGGTAATATTTAGTTTTTACATCCAGTTTGCACATGACCCGATTAGTTGACTGATCTGAAAAAAGAATCAATGATTAGTCGACTATTAAAACAATGGTTCATAGCAGCACTACTATAGTGAGTCGGGGGGAATCCGGACATAGCTTTAGATTGTTCAAACCTTATTCTGTCTGTGTTGTGAGTGAAGGACTCGTTCTCCCTCTTCCAGAAGATCTGGGGGTAGGGAACCCCCGTGACCCGGCACTCCAGCCGCACAGGGTGCCCCTCAGCCACGCTGGTGTTCTGCAGCTTCTCCACGAACGACGGCGCCTTGTGCATCTCTCTGGCTGCGGGGACAGGCGGGGTTTGAGTCCTCGCGGCGCCGGACCGGAACCCCGGCGACACGGAAACTCACCTGCAACGATGAGCTCCAGGTTGAAGGAGTTCTGGCCAGCCCGGTTGCTGGCAATGCAGGTGTAGATGCCGGCATCGCGACTCGTCACAGGCTCAATGACCAGCGAGTGCACGCCGTTCTCCCTCACCAGCATCTTGTGGGAGGAGTCTGGGCGGATGCTCTGTCCGTTCAGCTGCCAGATGAGGTCAGGGGTCGGCAGGCCGCTAACCTTCAGCAGGAAGAGAGGGCTGGAGTTAAAATCCCGGTCTGATAATCTTTGAGCCGTTTTCAACGCACTCCCAGAGGTCTTTTGTTTTCAGGACATAGTTTCTGCAGAGCAGCAGGAGTTCACCTCTGAGCTGTGGGCGGGACCGTTGGCATGGAGTAAGCCCGCCCAGATTCCAGCTCAGACGAGGAAAACAAAGACGTTCATGGATCTATTTGTGTTTAAGTGGATGCATCAGGATGGAGCGGAGCAGGAAACTTGTGGCCCCGCCCACTGTACTTTCTACATCACAAATGCAATCTTTTTAAAATGCTCCAGATTCTCAACGATTTGAATTAAACATACTCAAACTGTCTTCATAAGTGTCCTCCATCAGTGTTAAAAACAGCCTGGTCATGTCTGAACAGTGTTTGGTTCATCCGTGCGCCTGCATGCACAGAACAGAAACACAACACCTGCTTCCCCCTCCCACCTGAAAAAAGAGCCGCTGTGAAACAACAGCATTCCCAGAATCCCAGAGGAGGGAGACGGAAGCAGCATCTGGTGGGAGAGATGTCCAGAAAGCTTCTGATCTGCCTAACAAACGTTTGAGGCTCAGCAGGAGGCTCTCAGGGCACTGTCAGCAGCTCTGCCAGCTTTCTCTGGAGCCCTCATGATGAGAGTGAGAAGTGGGAGGGGCTTATGGGAGGTCATTCCAGAAACAAGTTTTCATCCATGAGAAGTCTGTCTGCTGACAGCCTTTCTTCAGACTGAACTAGAATTCGTGTTGCTCAGATGCTCCCCTTCTGTCTCTGATGGGGTGCTGGTTGATCTGGTTTCCGTTCCCCTCCCTCCCTGCTTCCAGTTATCAGCGGTTGGACGTCATCGCTCTGACCCCCCCCCCCCCACCACCTCCTAGCAGCAGGGGCGTGGTTACCTTGCAGTCCATCCGGCACAGCCGGCCCTCCTGGACGATCAGGTCTCCGGGGGCCTGCAGGAAGTGAGGGCGGAAGTGGCGCTCCTGGATGTTGTCGTTCTCATCACCGCTGTCTCTGGACCGGGATCTGGACCTGGGGAGGGGGGGGGGGATACATCTGAAATCTGGACGGTGTTCCTAAACTAAGAGGATATTTATCGCAAATGTTGAATCATCAAAAAAAAGAGTAGAATAAAGTATTTCATTAATGTTCACAACATTGGAACTGTTGACTGTATATGAGAACTGCACTGAATGACCAATCACTGCTTACTGACGTCATCTGGTTCCAACATGATCACGTCCTTGTCTTGAAAAAATGCTGACTGAATTGACTTCATTTGCTTGGAGCTGGAAGTAAACTGTTTTCTATGGATGACATCACACTCACTCAGTCCAGCTCTCTTATACAGTGAGTGTTTGTGACAGATAAAACCCCAGACTTCCTTTACATGTTTAAACTCATTTAGGTGAGAAAGGAGACAGACTTTAATGCAGACGGTGTGAAACATCATGAAAAAGCAGCAATAATCAAAGTTTTAAAGGTTTTTCATGCTTCTGTGTTTGAGATGTTTGTTTCGCTCGTTGAGGTTCTGTCTTCTTTCATCTCTTTTAACTGTCATTTGATGTTTTTTCTGTCCCTTATAATGCTAAAGTTGAGTGGTCTGGGCTTCAGGAAGACAACGTCGCCTTAGTAAATAAGAACCTTCAGATGCCCAGCCGGCAAAGCTAACTGGCCTTAAGGTTTCAAAGTGGGGAGAAAATTTGGGCCCCACCTGTGTTAGCCCACATTAGCTTAAGTGAGCACTCAGTGGTTTGGCTCGCTACTCTAGCCAGCCTCCCAGTGGACGCTACCGAGCTCCAATGTAGCAAGATAGCGAGATTTACTATAGCTCTACTCTTCTGTATTGAGCTAGCAAACTCTGCTATATTGAGCTAGCTAGCTCTGCTGTCCACTGGGAGGCTGGCTAGAGTAGCGAGCCAAACCACTGAGTACCCACTTAAGCTAATGTGGGCTAACACAGGTGGGGCCACATTTTCTGCTCACTCTGAGACCTTATGGCGCCCCCAAAGCCTTGCTGGCTGGGTGATCACATGATCGGATCACCTTCAAAACCATGACCGTGAATGTTTCTACTAAAGACTAAAAGAAATCAAACATTTAAATGAGTGGATGAATCTCTGAGGTCTTCTTTAATCCTACCAGAGAACTACACCCCCCCCCCCCCCTAGCCAGGATGGAAGTGAAAGGGGTGGAGCTTCTATCTAATCAGGAAGAGCTCCTCAGGTGGTGGTAGATCTTCCTGCGCCGCCATCGGAGCGTCGCTGCATGAATGCAGGCAGTGCGCGCCAGAACAATGAGGATGCAGCTGCTGCCTCTCATCTGCACGCAGCTGAACGCACGCGCCGGCCTCAGCTGCGGGCAAACCTTTCTGGAAATACAGGCATCTCGGAGCATTCTGCGGGGATGCAGCGGGGGGCGGGGGCAGAGCCTCACCTGCGCATCTGTCCCGGTGTGGATCTCTGGCTGCGACCTCGCTGGTTCACCGCCTGAACCATCATCCTGCCGGTGCAGCTCACTCGCCCCTGGGGGAGGAGGGGGGGGGGGGGGGGGGGGGGCAGCAGTTACACACACACAGGACATGCACGTTTACACGAACGTCCTCAGATTTCATCTGCGGCCTCATCCTTACGTCTGGGTTTGCTGCCAGGATGGTGTAGTTGCCGTCGTCATCCAGCGAGGCGGCGGCGGTGTGCAGGGAGCACGTCCCATCCGGCTCTCTGTTGATCCGGTAGTGCTCGCTGCGCTTGGAGATCTGCTTGCCGTCTTTAAACCAGTAGATCTTTGGAGGAGAAACGGGAGAAAGGGTTTCTACAGACTCTCCTCTTTGATCTCTTTAATCCCACATGTTGTGTTTAAAAGACAGACAGGGTTCCAGTAAACGCTCAGGATTGCTCCCTAACAGGAAGTTTCAGTCTTCATTTATGTCAACAGAGTTTTCCTGCTCAAAAGAGGAGTTTCTGGGTTGAATGAGGCCGTGAACCATCTGCATGTTCAGATGAGCAGCTTCCAAGTAGAAGGAACTTTTGTGATGGGGAGTAAAAAGGTTCCATTTTTTTGTTTTGTAATTTTTTTAAATAACTTCAAACTAACTACTTTTTAAAATAAATTATTCATCACAAGTGATTGCTGTTTCTCTGGATTGATTGGCTGTGTTTATATTTAGTCATAAAGCAGTATTAACATTTCCTTGTTCCTAAAATGCATTTAAATCTAAAAGGGTTTGTAAAAACTCAAATTTAGGATCAACGCCAGGAACGACTTCTTCCAGAAGAATGGGAGCATTCGTGCAGACATTATCTGAAGTCTCCGCTGGTTTTTGTGCTGAAACATAGATAACAAAACGCTAAAGATGAACGACTGAACGCCACAGACAGCGGCGCCTGATTGGAGCAAAGCCCCACAGAATGTGAAGAACAAAACAATGATTCAATCAATTACATTTTTAAATCTCCATCCATCAGAACTTGCAGGATCTGTTTTGGGGTCATGGGATGGCCGGATCCCCCAGCAAAACGCTTTGCCCCCTTAATTTTTGAGTCAACATTAGCATCATTAATGACAAAGATAAAGAAATCATCAATCAGAATAAGAATACAAGCTTCTTTAAAGGGTAACCAAACACTAAATCAACTTTTTTTGGGTGTTGACCTAAAAAAATGTAGCTTTTCAAGCGCTGTCTGTTCTGACAAACTGAAATAAACTTAATTCATGAAAATATAGTCAAAAACCATCTGTGTGCTACAGGTTGAAACGAGGTATTACAGTTGAATGTTGTGATTGGTCTACTGGTCTAAGTCCCAGAAGTTTCCCGTCATCCCGCTCTAAACTCCAGTCTAAAAGCCCCGCCCATCTTTCAATCCGTCTGCAACAAACTCTCACCTTTGCTTTGGGCTCTCCTTTCACCTTACAGGAGAACGTCACCGGCATGCCCTCAAACACTTTGTAGTGTTTGAGCTTCTGCTCGAAGGACGGCGCGACCCCCTGGCCGGCGGACTCGTCGTCGTGCTGCACGTCGTCGTCCGACTCCTCCACCGGGGAGCGCTCCAAGCGGAACTCGATCTCGCTGATGAGGCGCTGCTCGAAGCTGGACACTTTGTATTCCTGCATGGCAGGAGGAGAGGAAGACGGTGAGACGCCACAGCAGGGAGGGCGGGGGTCAGAGCATGCTGGGAAAAGCTGAAACTAGAGCTTTCAGAAGACACTTTGAGCCGTCTTCATGACCAGATTCACCCCCCTCCCCTCACATGTTCTCCATCACTCTGCAATGAGGAACTATGGAGCTTAATTAAGGTCAATATTATTTAAAACTCATAAAATAAATAGAAAAAAATATTGTTTAGACAAAAAAAAATGTAAAATGTCCATTTAAAAATATAAAAACATTTTAGTGATATGAACATATGAATAACATTTTTTGTCTTTTTCATGAGTCCTATCTTTAGCATAGCACCACTGGGGAGCTCTATAACATGTTCTGTAGGGTTAATAAGCCTGTATGTGACACTACAAGATGGCGCTTTGAACGAGCTAGAGCAGCGTTTTGGAGAGACGGTTTGTGCGTGTCTAAACTCTGCTTGTCACACCTGTCTTGGGACAACTTCAGACTACTATAGCACAGACTAAACAGCCATTTTCTGACTAATGATCACAGTTCTCAGAGTGAGTGAACGCACCAGGACTGAAGTTACCACCCTCAACAATTTTGATTGGTCCTTTGTGTTAGCTCCGCCCCAACGCGCCACAACGGGGCCAAAAGTTTATGAAACAGACATTTTTAGATTCAAAAACGGAAAAAAAAAGGGTTTAAAGTGAAAAAAAATCCTAAAAAATAAAACATTTGATGTTAAAAATGATGAAGTTTATATTAGAAAAGCAAAAAGTTTTGAAGATTTTACATTTTTTTTGGCCAAACACCAATATTTTTATTCAATTTGTGTTTCAAATAATATTGGCTCTGATAAGCTCCGTAAGGCACAGGAAGGTGGTGGTGGCTACAATCCCGTGCTCTGTCACTCAGGGAGGGGCTGCGGGCTGATGCCGTACCTGTGTGACCGGCTCCTCCGCCGTGTCCTGTGTGTTTAAGACTGTGGCAGCACTGTCGGCCCCCAGCAGTCTGCGGGCCATCTTCTCCTCATAGGTTAACCTCTGGAAGCAGGGATTAATGGGTCAACGCGGGTTAGTGTTTCAGTTGCTGGAACACACACTTCTGAAATGACTCACAGAAGGTCAAACGGCTCATGACACGTTTTCCTGGAGAGGTTTGTTAGTTCGTGTTAATCCCCGCGCAGAGCCTGATCCCTCTGGCCGTCTCACCGGGGAAGACTCACCTGCTGACCGTTGCTCGTGCGCTCCTCCTTAAAGCGCAGCTTCCTCTCCAGGTCCTGGATGACGGCGTCTTTGGAGCCCTGGATGTCGGAGTCTGAGGCGATGCGCGGCGTCTTGCTGATCGAAGGCTTTTTGGGAAACACTTTGCTGAAAAAAAGATAAGCAAAAAAAAAAAAAAAAAACAACCCCTTTTTAATAAACTTTAATCTTATCTGGAAGCGTCCAGCGCTCGCATTCCCTGAAAGTGTCTTCTTATCTCAGCCCGGCCTCAGCTGGAATGTCGGGGGGGAGCGGGAATGAGCGACGACTGATGAAAACAGAGAGCCGTGATGGTGGGGGGAGGGAGGGGGTCTCCCCCCCCAAGGACAGCAATGAGTAAAGCTATGAGCTGAGTCAACACTAAAGCCGCAGCCGCTGGACGCCAACAGGACGGTTTGGTTTGGATCCCAAAGGATCTCTTCTCATCAACAAACCCTTTCCTCTAACATGAGGAAAGTCTAAATGTAAACATGCAGCGTAAATGAATGAATGTGTAATGTGGGGCTCTTACACGGTGCCGTTGCCTTTAGGAAGGCCCAGGGCGTTGACTGGAGGACTGCTGGGGGTGGTGGGGACGGAGGACAGCACCGAGGACAAGAAGCTGGAGGCAGGGGATGGAGGGATGGAGGAGAACGGAGAGGACACGTCTGAGTGGGCTGGAGACACGGAGGCAGGTGGAGGTGGAGGAGGAGGAGGAGGAGGAGGGAAGTCTTGGGCGGGGCCTGAGGGGGAGGACAGGTTGCTGGAGGTGAAGAAGGGTGGTGGCGGAGGCGGGAAGGAAGGAGAGCTCGGAGACTCGACGCTGCCAGCTTTGGTGAAGGGGGGCAGGGTGACTCGGTTGAAGGGCTTGTGGGAGGCGGGAGGAGACATTGGGGAGGACAGGCTGGAGCCAGAGGAGCCGGAGAAGTTGTTGAGGAAGGCGCCTCCCCCGGGGCTCTGCGCGGCGATGAACTGTTTGGGCCGGGCGTAGTTAAAGGTGCTGGCCTGCATGGCTGTGCTGCTCTCCAGCTCCTGGAAGGAAGGAGGAGGCGGAAGAGGAGGAGACGAGGAAGCTGGTGGAGGTGACTCCTGCAGCGGTGGCTGGGGAGGAGGCGGGACTTCCTGGTTCGGCTGCTCTCGTTCCCAGTGAGCTGCTTCCTGCTGCTCCAGTAAAATCTGTTCCTGAAGCTGCTTCAGCTGGACGGCGTTCCTGCGAAGACAAACCCGACAGAGACGTTTACAGGTGGACTTCAAAAACTGAACAGTCTGGAGGGAAAACCGAAGCTTTTCTCTGGTTTCTTGACCAAAATAAGATGAATATTAAATGAAAATGAACAAACAAGTCTCATTTAACTCATTTTTAGAACTCAATATTAAAGACCCACACAAATGAAAATGGGTTTTTAACATTTTTAACATTCTTGGAGCATTTTTCTGATGATATAAAAGAAAATTACAAGTAAAACTAGCTGTTAAATAAAATCTACAATGGCTGGCTGCAAGCTTCCTGCTCCGGCTCATCCTGATGCATCCACTTGTTGACAAATAGATCCATGAACGTCTTTGTTTTCCTCATCTGAGCTGGAATCTGGATCTAATATCTCTGATACTGCTTGACGTTTTTGTTGCAGCGCTAATGTCTGCTTCGGATTGTGAGGCTGTAAGCTAGCAGGAGAGAGTGTAAACAAAGGGATGATGGGAAATAAGAATAGGCTTACTGCATGCCAGCAGTCCCGCCCACAGCTCAGAGGTACATTTCTAATGTTTCTTTCTGTTCTACACAAACCACGGCTTAGAAAACAACAGTTTTATTTTAAATTGGGCTAAATCCCACTGTGAACCCTTTTAGATCAAAAGACTTTACTCATAAACATTTTGTTATCTGTTCTCATAGCTCTGACAATATTTCAAATATTTTTAAAAAAATGAGAAAGTTATTGAACAAATTCCCTTTCCTAAAACCCCTAAAAGATTACAAAAGCTAATCTGGTTTTTAACAAAATTGTTTCTTTTTTTAATTCTAAATGAGACTCCAACCATTTGCTGAAGTAAAAACCTAATAAATATTAACTTTTACAAAGACTACTTATTAACTCAATGTGTTCGGAAGAGGTAAACTTGGAGGATTTATTAAAAATCTATCCTTTTTATGAAAACACAATGCATTGTGGTCCATATCTTCTAACCTTGCATCCTCAATCCACACTGGGTTTTGCAGAGACTTCTGGGGAATTTCTTGAATTGTAAATTTGGAAAATGACAAACTCCCTTTACAGTGCATTAAACAGTGAGGCTATGCAGACACAACCGTTTAGTAAGTGTATGTCCCCTCGTTTCAAGTTAAACTAGTTCATTTGACTGAAATGTAGAATATCCAATATTCAGTTTAGTACTTATTGAAGATAGAGAACTCTGAAGACAACCAGCCGTCCATCGGCCTGCAGTGCAGGAGGCTTCTGCAGTTCAGCCAAATAACTTATCGGCCCCAGTCTGTAACGCAGGCCTGCTGACAGCTTTCCCAACACTATAGCAGTCGGCTCCTGCTTCACACTTTTACCGACCGTCAAGTAACCACAGAGAGGAGGGCTCTTGCTGAGCAGATGCTGATAAGGTCCACGCAGCAGCTCTGAAACGGGTTTCTCCTTCTGATGGGATGAAGTGAGCAGATGCAGCTCAGAGAGCAGCTGACGTCTCTGCACAATATCACTCTAAAGATCAGCTGATCCACCTGCTCCACCAGCAGCTCCAGGCTTTACTTGATATTTAGTCATTCTACAAACACACTTGTCAAGCAGGATGTCTCTTCCACACACAGAATATAACACAGAAAAGCAAGGTTTTCCTGAATGGGTTTGTCCTCATTGGCTTATGTGGACACTCAGTGGGGCGACTCGCCAGCCGCCCCGTGGACAATGAAGATCGCTAGATCACTTCAAATGAGGCCCACTTAGTCTTGCTGGCTGGGAGCTTCCCCATATTTTATTTCATTCAACTAATGTAAACATTTACCATGTTCTCAAGTAAACTAATTTTATCTTGTTCCATCAGGTGATGCATTTGAATGTACAGGTTAAAATATGTTCTCTTTCAGCCTTTAACACCAGAACTACAGTGTTTATGTTCTTTGATGAAATACAGTAAATTTTTAACTGCTAACACAATAATTCCAGGAGATTCTGAAGGAGAAAAGCGCCACTTTTCTGGATCTGGTAGTTAGTTAAACTTTTAAATAGCATAAAAAAATACCTCTGTAGAGGCCAAATTAGCCAAAGAAGCTAGCACATTGCTTAAAAACTAGCTAACATCCAAAAAAGCCTAAAATTTCTCATCAAACTGAATTAGCCGAAAATGTTAGCATGTTGCTAAACTAGAAACTAAACTCTAAATTAGCCTTAAAAACCCCAGTAGATGACAAATTAGTCAAAAACGTTAGCATGTTGCTAACTCCAAAATAGCATAAGAATACCTCAGTAGAGGTCATTTTAGCCAAAGAAGCTAGCACATTGCTTAAATACTAGCTGATGCCAAAAAAGCCTAAAATTCCTTAGTAAACAAAACTATCCAAAAATGTTTTGCTGTTGCTAAAATAAAAGCTAAACTTTGAATTAGCCCACATGAGCTGCTTTTCTCCCTCAGAATCTACTGGAATTATCGTTGATTTTAAAGTTACTGTCCGTGAAAGATTTCGTGTTTTAGCGTCTCAGACGACGCCTCAGGTGTAAAGAGTTAAGTGTATTTTGTCATCTTAAGCGTGTTTTTGGTTCACCCCAGAGGTTCCCATGATCAAACCTTTTCCAGATGTTTGCCCCCCTCCCTTCAGGTTCACCTCAGTAAACTAAGCACAGAGGTGTGAGAAGCCCTCCCCACAGGGCTGATTCCTCTGACCTCCTGGTGCTCTCTCCTCAGAACTTCTAACCCGTCCGGCGGGCCTCCTCCACTGCGAGGCCTCGCAGGTCTGCAGCTTTGTGTACATTCGCCTTTACGTTTCCCCGAGGCCTCCTGGTCGGGGCGCCGCCAAACCAGCTCTTTTACAGGAATAGTTTGGCAGGCGTGGAGGCTCAGCAGCAGTTTCATTCCTTTTTTGGCCGTGCTGAGCATCAGGCGAGCGAAAACACTTCATTTCCTCACAGCCTCGTCCCTCCACACGCTGCTTTACTGCCTCAGCAGGCCATGGCTCAAAGGCCGTGTTTCACCCCCCCTTTAGGTGGAAATTCCAACAAAAACACACCAGTGCAGAGAAGATGTTGCGGAGTGGATGCTGCTGTTACCTTTAAAGGTTTGAAAGAACATTTCAGTAATGAGTTCCTCGGACTGAAGGTTAACGGTGAAGCGGCGCTGGAGCGTGAAAAGGTCAGCCCGTGTTTCTGTGCATGAACAGTTTCATGGTTCCATTTAGGATTTACAACAAGCATCAGAGTCATTTCTGCCACCAGGCCTGGATTTACGCCGCCATACTCTGAATATCAGCGGGGTGAGTCTAGGCGAGAATTTGGGGTGTCATTCCCTCCAACTTATAAAATGCTTAGAAAACCATGTCGTCTCCTTTGCTCCATTGGATTTGTCCCGTTAGTTCATGCTGGATACCCGTCCTGACAGCAGCCTTCTGCATTTACCCGGCTTGGGTCAGCACGAGTAGGACTCGTGGCTACATACTCTCCTCATCGGCTTACTGAATCTTAATCATTGATCTGGATATGCCGTGATAAAGTTAGAGTGAGTGGAATGTCGACTTACCCAGCCAGCAACACTAAGTGGCCCCGTTTAGTTTAAAAGTGAGCAGAAAATGTGGCCCGGATTAGGATTGTCCAGAGTTTCTGGTTTGGCCCCACCTGTGTTTGCCCATGTTGGTTTAAGTGAGCAGTCAGTGGATTAATTTGCTACACTAGGCAGCCGCCCAGTGGACACCTAGCATGCTAGCAAGCTCTACTATAGTGAGCTAGCGAGTTCCGCTGTATCAAGTTAGCAAGCTCAAAGGCCGTGCCCCCCCCCCCTAGCGAGCTGGCGAGCTTCACTGTATCAGGCTAGCAAGCTCTGCTGTATAGAGCTAGCAAGCTCCACTGTATTGAGTTAGCGAGCTCCGTTGTAGCGAGCTTGCTAGATCCACTGAATCTAGATAGCGAGCTCTGCTGTATTGAACCCCACTATTGCTAGCCACGTGTCCACTGTAGCAAGTTAGCAAACTCTGCTGTAGCGAGCTCCGCTATGGCAAGCCACATTGTTGCTAGCACTCCTGTAGCAAGCTAGCGATCGCTGCTGTATTGAGCTAGTGAGCTCCATTTTAGCAAGCTAGCATGCTCTGTTGTAGCTGTTGCTAACTTAGCTGAATTAAGCTAGTGAGCTCCATTGTAACAAGCTAGCGAGCTCTCCTGGGGCGAGCTCTGTTGTAGCGACCTCCACTGTTGCTAGCTCCACTTTTTCGAGCTAGCGAGCTCCACTGTAGCAAGCTAGCAAGCTCAGCTGTAGATAGCCTGTGTATCGAGCTGTTGAGCTCTGGTGTATTGAGCTTGCAAGCTTAGCTGTAGCAAGCTAATGATCTCCGCTGTAGAAAGCTAGCAAGTTCCGCTGTCCAGCGGGCGGCTGGCTAGCATAGCGAGCCAACCCACTGAGTGCCCACTCAAGCCAATTTGGGCAAACACAGGTGGGGCCACCACAGAAACTGTGGACAAACCCATTAGGGTCCAGATTTTCTGCCCACTTTGAAACCAAACACACAGCCTTGTTGGCCTGTAGCTATGTTAGTAAAAAAAAGTTAATCAGAAGTTATGAACCAGAAAATGATAACTAATGTGAAGGAGATGGTATAGTCTAGCCGGGGGGGAGTATATAAGTTCACTTCCCCCCTCTCCCTTTCAAGCAATCTATAATTTGATGCCTAGTTATCTTGTGTCTGACGTATCCCTCTGTTGATTCTTGTTCGATTGCTTGAAATAAATCATTTAAATTTTTTTTATTCAGTTTGATTGTTGGATTTAGCCGGCCATCACGATTGCCCCTCCTGCCCCTGCCTGCATCCAGCCTCTTCAGCCACCATGAGGAAAACTTCTGCTGCCACAAACAAGCTTCTGGAAAGAAGGACTGGAGCGGCCCCTCATTCCTCGTGGTCGCAGCCAGAGCGGCGAGGCTTGGATTTGTAGGTTCCTCCGTCGCCATGACGACAGCTCTGTGTTTTTGCTCCTCGGTCTGAGCCAACGGGCCCACAAAGTGCTGTGCTCGACAGAGAGAAAGCTCCTCTGTCTGCGGCTCCGACTGTAAGGCAGAACTAATCTCCTGGGACAAAAGGCTGCGAGGCCGCCGCTTTCAGGATGGAACCGTCTGCCGGTGGACGCCACTTTTCACCTGAAGAGGAGAGGCCACGCCTCTGGAGGCCTGTCAGAGACTGCACAGACCTTCAGACCTTTCAAACTCTTCCACTTCTTCGACCTCCCAGACGCTCAGACCTGCAGCTCTGCCAGCAGATGACAGGAAGTGCGGGAAGCTGTTGAGTTTTTATCAGCGGTAATGAAGGGTTTCCTTCAGGAAACGACTACATGAGGAGGGGGGGGGGGGGGGGTGCTCAGACTCTGCTTGTTCTCCATAAAGTCCAGAGTTCTGCATGTTTTGCTGCAGCCTTCTGTTAATGATTCACGCCGCAAAAGTGAAACTAGGCTGCTCTGCAAACAGAACCCGGATCACCAGGCCAGAAGTTCCTGATCCCAACCAGAGAGAAGGTCATGGAGAGGGAACGACCAAACCCAGCTCCTCAACCCCCCCACACACACCTATGCTCTCACAACCTGTTCACCCCCCCACCCCCCCCTATTTCTCTCCAGCTCTAATTGCATATACGCCATATAAAATAAAACCAGACCGCCCCCCCCCTCCCTCTTTGTCTGTACAGCACAACTTATTCCACCCCCCACCCCCACCCCAGCTCATGTTTCAAGTGAAAAAGTGAGTTTCTGTTTTTTTTCTCTCTCCAATGGAGGAATTCTGAAGATATTGGAGTGGGAAAGACATCAGCCATCAGATGGGATTAACAGCGGGAATGGAGGGGGGGGGGGGGGGGGGACGCAGAAAGGAGTCAGAATCCAGAGAGCTTTCTCAAAGAACAGAACGTATTGTGTAAAAAAATAATCCATCTGACTCCACAGGAGCGCACGCGCGCGCTCCGAGACACAAACGCACACATGCGTAATTACGCATCAAACTCACTGATCCTCCAGGATGAAATCGCTCAATTATTCTCAGAATCCTGGTTCTTTTATCCCCAGTCTAACTCACTTCTTCCTCTCCAGCGGTTCCGGAGCGGGTTTGGACTCAAAGTCCTACAGAACCTCTGCCGCTCCAGTCAGAAACGAGCCTGGAGTTTCCCTCAATTCTCGAAATTAAAACTTTCAACTTCGGAATAATGAGAAGAAGATGACATGTGAGGTCTTCCCTCCGTCATGGACTCACTCTGTCTGGCAGGAGGAGGTGCGGGAGGCGGGCTGGCACCTCCGGAGCGGAGCAGGTAGGAGCAGAATAATCCCTGCGGGAGCGGCGCGGCGCGGTGCTGCCCTGCCAGGTGGAGGAGAATATATAGCAGCGAGCAGGAAGACGCAGAGAGCTCGGTCTCTGCCCGCATGAGTCAGGCTGGCTGTCTGTCTGGGAGCTCCTCCCCTTCACAGTAAAAGCCTGCCAGAGATCAGCTGCCTTCAAAATAAAAGCTCGGATAAGAGGAGACTCTAAAACGGACTTTTGTCGATTTTAGAGAAAAAAACTTTTTTTTTTTTTTTTTTTTAATCAAGCCGAATAACCACAGGTGGGTTGTTTAAACCTTTTTTTTTTGCTTCGTCTTGAAGCTGTTTTTCTATATGATCATACACATTCATAAAGCATAACAAAATAAGATAAAGCAGATAATTCTTCCCAAGGTTTTTTAGTAAGTTTCTTGTCAAACGAACTGAAAAAAACTTACAGTAATTTAAAAGAATTAATCTGTGAATTATGGTTTCATACAAAGAAAATTATTGGGTGTAAAAATAACTTTACCACAAATAAAACCCCAGAGGTATTTGTGATTATTAAAGTAGAAATGGTTTATGATTGACTTGTTTAACATCTATTAAAAGTCATCATTTGTGAGAAAAGGCCGCCACACCACAGAGAAGTGTTTCCATTTCCATGTGTCTATTCAAGAAATTAACTGAGGGTTCACGGTTTAGTTGATTTCAGGTATTTCTGTATTTTATTTTCCAGCTCATAAAATCCATGAAAACAGAACTTCAGAAGATTAAGAATCCAGTGAGAAATCACGGTTTACCTCTCTGTTTTTACGAAAAGATAAAAACAGAGATTATGATACATCAAATCAATCAAAATAAATTACTTTCTAAATGTAATTTCTATGTTTATTCTTCAACAGTCTGGACAGGGAATCTTCATCTCCAACTAGATCTTGGGAGCAGGAATCATGGAGTCCTCTAGAACATTCTGCTAGTCCAGGAGTCTGCAACCAGCAGCTCCCGATCCACATGTGGATCTTTTATCGCTCCATGGTGGATCCTTGGACAAAAATAAGTCATGGAGAGTTTCTGAATCAGCAGCTCCTCTAACCAAAACTACCTAAAGAAAAGAAATAAACAAAGCCTGAAAACTAAGACTACCAACCCCAAACTAAAATAACAAAACCCAGCAGTGGAAGATTGCTGGAGATAAAGAGGAGAAAAAAAGAAAAAAAAATAAATAAATAAAAATAACCCAGAAGTTCTTTAAAGCAATGATTACTTAATTAGCATTTATTGAATTTAGATCAGTTACATTTATAAATAGATATCTGAGATTCACATAGATGATAAACTCTGTAGGTTTTACATCCCTGTTGACCTGAAGACGTCTTGTTTGTTCAACTCTACCTCCAGAATAAAAAGATTTCTATGCAAAACAAAACTTTGGTAAAAAGTTTGAACTTTTATTAGTTAAAAGCACAGATTATCTTATGCTGCTCAACACTGGTGTCTTACCCAGACTATGGAGGATCAATGATGTTCTTCTGGATAGAAGAGTGAAGTCTTCCTCATGTTGATCCAAACTGAACCAGTTTAATGCCATGTGGTGAACCTGTGCAGTAGCTTTAAGTTTAGTAGATGATTAGTTGGTGAAACTCTGTTTCAAACATTCATGTCCTGAAAAATTTGGACAGATTTCTCCAGTTTCTGAAATCCTGTTTTTGTGCTTTTTTTGGGCTGGAACCCAAATTTATGTAAATAAACGAATTAATTATTGGAATCAAACACAGAATCTTAGTCTATGAAAATATCTATTTTTAGAATGGAATTACAGAAATGATAATCTACTTTATTGGAATGGGTCTGTTCTCTCCTGTTGTGCTGGAATGACGTGAGACTCAAACACTACTTCTTCCACTGAACTATTTCACAATAAACTATAAAAAGTCCACCCTTCATTTTTTGGAGATGAAGAAAAGGTTTTTTAGGAATGATCCTTTTCTATTTTTGTGTAGCGTGTCTCTATTTTTAGGGCGCTGGTGTGGGTCCATGAGTCAGGCTGAGCTGGAGCTGGTGGGGGGGCTGGAGCCGTGTTCCAGGTGCTGGTCTAATGAGGGGGGAAAAGGTCAGATGGTTTTTGGGGAGAGTCATCCACTCTCTGAGGCGAGTCAGTGTGTGTCACTGCAGTGTGAGAACATCATCACAGCCTGTAGAGCTGTGAGTTGTCGTGTTCGATTCGTGTCTGACCTCCACGATCCCTGCTCTCCTCCTCTGACGGCGTGTTTGTCTGTGCTCCCCGTTGGGCGACTTTCCATGCTGTCAGCTCCCAAACATAAACCCTTCCTCCTCACGCCCCTCCGTCCTTCCTTTCATCACTCCTTCTCCTTTGGCTCTTCCAGCCTTCTTCCAGCTCCCAGTTTGTGTTGTTTTGAAAGTCAGCTCCCTCATCTCTCTTCCTTATTTGGAAAGTTTCTCCATTCCACACAGGTCACTCCAGCCCGGCCAACCAATCCAGACTTTGTTGGTCTGGACTCCCAGCCAATCCAGTGTCTCCCATGTCCTTTTAAGGACTCCCCGTCACTGAGGCCCATGAGAAATGATCTCCTTTCTTGCTCTCCTGTGATTTCATTTCACTTCATGCTCTGATCCATGAACCTCCCTTTTTTCTCCCAAATGAGAACCGACTTCCTGCCTCTGCCGTTTTCCATTTGCTTGTAATCAAAAACCTTGCATGTGGCTGCGCAGGCATCCATCAGGGACCGGAGTCAGCCAGTGTTTGACTTTCCTTCTTAATTGGTCGTATCATGACTGAGCCCCCAGTGTGTCGCCGGCTCCACATCTGCCGCTTTAACACGCAAGCTCCCCACTTTCTGCAAAACCACAAGCAACACCTCGACAAGAAAGTGATTGTTAAGACTTCATTAGAGTTCACGACTTGGACCTGTAAACACGTCGCTTAGGGGGGAGGCTGTGAGTCAGAAAAACATCGGAGGAACTACAGACTGGTTGATTTGACCCAAATATGTTGCTGTTATACCGCCTCACATCTGCAATCAGGAGCAAAAGTTCAGCCGGGTCAGGATATTAAATTTGCTAAACGACTGGAAAGTTTGTTAAAGAACTGTGAAAGAGTGCTAAAGTTGATCAAAATTTCTGAGAGATTTGTAGTAGAATTGGTTAAATATCCCACATGCCAATTTTGCAAAAATATTTAGGATGTTGTTTAAGTATAAGCTAAACTCCTAATTAGCCCAAAAACTGTTATTCAATTATTAACTATTAAATTATTAAACCCCCAATTTGCCAAAAAAAAGCTAGTTTGTTGCTTAAATACTTGCTAAACTCCAAAATAGCCTAAAATTCCCTAGTAAACAAAATTATCCAAAAATGTTAGGCTGTTGCTAAAATAAAACCTAAACTATAAAGTAGCCTAAAAAAACCCCAGTAGATTTACAAAATTTACAAAAATGTTAGGAGATTTCCCACATATTAGCTAAACTCCAAAATTGTATAAAAATACCGTAGTAGATGCCAAATTAGCCAAAACAGCTAGCATTTTCCTTAAATACTAGCTGAACTCCAAAATAGCCTTAAATTCCTCAGCAAACTAAATAAGCCAAAAATGTTAGCCTGTTGCTAAAATAGACGCTAAACTCTAAATTCACCTAAAAACCCCAGTTGATAATAAAAATAGACAAATAAAGGTTAAAATGTTTCTAAAATATTAGTTAAACTCCAAAATAGCATCAAATACCTCAAGTGAGGCCAAGTTAGCCAACAAGCTAGCACATTGCTCAAATACTGGCTTAAATGCAAAATAGTCTAAAATTTCTCAGGAAACAAAATAAGCCAAAACGTTAGCCTGTTGCTAAAATAGAAACTAAACTCCAAATTACCCCATAAAACCCCAGTAGATACCAAATTAGCCAAAAACAGAAGCTAAAGTTTAAATGAGCCGCTTTTCTGCTTCAGAATCTGCTGGAATCATCATGTTAACGGTTGAAAAGTTACAGTATGTTAAAGATTTTGTGTTTCGACTCCTCAGCACATCACTGAGTCAGCTTTGATTTGCAACTTTACAGCCCACGTTTTTCCACAAGACATTCACACAAAAAGGTGTTTTCCTCTCCGTTTGCATTTCAAACAGCGTCTCTAAACAAGGCCAGCGGCTGATTACAGAATACAGCACGCCACACGGCTCTTCTGCCTCATGAACAGCAAGATGATTAGCAGCAGTCATTATCACAGCATCTGCTTGAGTTTATGGAAGAGCCTGATATCTGGAAGGAACTCCCAAACCTGTTAGGGGAGAAAAGGCTAAAAGCTTGTTAAGTGAGCCTGCTTCTCATCAGGCGGACTTCCACTGAGCTCAAACACGACTGCTGCTTCATGAAGGAGGGATTAGGCAGAGGACTGGATCAACTGTTGCCTCTGGTACTTTGCAGTCACACCCTGACAGATCTGAAACCAACCTATAATAAGAAACTGTGGGGGTATTATCAGGGTCAGTGTCTCTGCAGCCACACCTTCATTGTGTTGCACCATCTGAGTGCCTCCTCTCTTTTGTGTTTGGCTCCGACGCCGCTGGATTATGTACAGACTTTATCGAAAAGTAATCTGAGAGTCGAAGAAGAAGAGCAGTTTGTGCAACAATACTCCTGTGAAAAGTCTCGTTAGGTGAGAAGAAAACTGACAGCATCATTAAAAGCAGGGGTTCTCAAATGGGGTGTGGCCCTCAATAAATCATAACCAGCTGTACATTACTTGGAAAAAATATTTTTTGTTTCGTGGTTTCTAGCAATATCTGCAGGGGAAAAGAGTAATTACACCTAGGTGCCACTAGGGGGCAGACAACTTTTTCAACGTCACCGCTTCTGTGGAAAATGTAAGAATCTTGATGACGACAGTAGAAACAAAGTCAGAACGGGAGGATGAGCGGGATTCAGAGAGAGAGTCCCTTTGAGGAAAACAAACCTGCTAGCGAGGAGAAAAGAAGTTTTCTAGCTAAGTGAACAAATGCTGACTTATTGTACCTCATGGGCTGGACAAAGTCCTGACTGATTTGCAAGCAGGTAAATGCCAAGCTCAAAGAATTCATTAGAAATTGTCACCATGTTACAAATCATAAAAACTATGACAAATTTGCCGACGAGGAGCGTAACAAACTCCCAACAACTACGACGAGGCTGAAATTCTCATCAGATAATGTTTACAAAAACTGCAAAGTCCAGTGAAGCTGTGACAGAAACTAGCTCAAGTTGTGGTTTTGGAAATGAGCTGGTGTAGCAAGCCCTTCAGTTTGTAAAATAATTTAAGCTGCCATTGTTTTCCAAGAAAAAAATAAAAAGTTTAAGGAAATATGTCTGTCATTTAATATATTTACTAGAAAAGTAGAAGATCTGGGCAGCAACTTCCAACAACAACTGAGGGGGGCTATTTGTTGTAAATAGGTTTTGCTTACAATACAGCAGGGGTGTCAAACTCAATCGCACGGGGGGCAAAATCCAAAACACACCTTAGGTCACGGGATGAACAAGATAAACTTTTATTGAACATTCTAGAACTAAAGTTTTAAAACTTCAAACTTTTTAACATAACTATGAGCTATAATTCTAATGTGAATGCTGTTAGCTGAATTTGGCCACTGAAGATGCTAGTGATGATAGCTGAAATTACTGAAGCTGATATCTGAAAACGCTGAAGCTAAAATATTAACCTAATGTCAAATTATCCAAATGAACTAGAAAAGAAAATTAGGTTTGTCAAAACAGCTAGCATGTAGCTGAAAAAAATGGCTAAACTTCAAAACAGCTGAAAAAAAACAGAAAAAAGCCTAAGTTAGCTAAAGCAGCTAGCGTGTAAATATTAGCCTAACTCCAAAATAGCCTAAAAAAACAAAAAACAAAAAATTAGATAAGTCAAAAGAAGCTAGCATGCAGCTGAAAAAAGTCTAAGTTAGCTAAGCCAGCTAGCGTGTAAATATTAGCCTACCTTCAAAACAGCCTTAAACTCCTAAAAAGTCTGAATAAGCCAAAACAGCTAGCATGTAGCTGATATATTAGATAAACTCCAAAACACTCTTAAAAAACAAAACAAAAACAAAAGCCTAAATCAGCCAATCTAGCAAAATGCAAATTTTTAAAACTTTTAAAATGTAACTTTTTAACGTAATTATGAATAATAAAATGGCAGGAATATTATGCCAGAATAAATCAACTTAAACCTCAAATAACTTTCAGTATTTCACTCTCCATTAAAGTATATTTTGTCAAAATTATACAAGTTAGAAATAAGCACAAGATACCATTGGGTCATGAATAATAAAATAAAACGATCTGGAGGGCCGGATCCAATTATAAACAGTATTTTCTGTTTATCTATTTATTCACCAAACTTTGCCCCCAGTCTAATATTGAGTTCTTAATTTGGGCCTCTGATAGAATCTTTGAGAACTCCTGCTCTACCGGATCCCTGCGTTCATCTCTGACGCGCTCAGACTGCACAGATGGATACTGAGCGGAGCCCTGCGGCTGAACCAGAGCACCAGATCCTGGGACGCAGCAGGCGTTCTCTCCTGGCATGTGTCATTTCTGTCCTGTGGTTTTAGGTTGTTTCTGGAAGCCAGGTTTGTTTTCCAGACCAACTCACAGTCAAACAGAATCCAAGGCCAAGAGAGCTTTGGTTTCTTACGTAAATCCCGAATACGACATTCAGGGAACATAATCCAGTTTCCAAAAAGCTCGCTCTCCGTTTTTGGGTCTCAAGCATGACCTTCGCCTCTCCCTCTCCGGGGATTTCCTCCGATTCTTGTGCTGATGTCTGGCTCGGATGGCGGGCATCGAACTTGAGCACCAAGCCCCCGCTCTGTCTTGTCCTTCAGCCCACAAAAACACAGGCTCTGTTTTTACAGCTAAGGTTCCTGAAGTCCATAACTTCCTGCCAAGTCACCCAACAACTTCCTCCACCTCATCAGCTCACAGTCTGCACACAAATACGAGCTTCCAGTCTGTTTTTCTAGCAAATTACGGCTCCTTCGGTCCAGACCTGAGCCTCTTTTATCACAATCAGGGAGTCTCTATTTAAAGAAGCAGTTGCTTTAAAAATAAACCTGCAATATTTTAATTTCAGTTACTTTCTCTAAGAGTATGGCCTTAAATATCTTAAATATACTCATCTTTAAAAGTGAGGATATTAAAAGGACAGCAGAGGACTTTGTAAATGAGGTGAGAAAGCCTGTTTGAAATGGTCAGGATTAATGTCTTTCTGAGATAAAGATTTGACGAATTGTCTTTTTTGTTATTTTTACAGGATTTTTGCAACAGAATCAGATAGTTTTTGTAAAAACACAAGAATAAAATAAAAACTATTGACGTTGCTATTTGTGGTGATCTTAACCCTCTTTGTCATCATGAGTTTATTAAATTAAGAATTTCCTTTAGTCCTTGTGTTTTTACCCATAGACTTCTAAATAAAGTTAATACTCAGTCATTCTATTTGTCAGAATAAAATTCTTGATGTTGTACCTTTTTACATGTTATTGATAATACTATTTTTTTTACTATTTCCAAATTATTCTAATTATAAACTGACCAATCAGATGTCTCAATAAAAGTAGGCGGTGCCCACCGGCCCGATTGACTGTATATGAGTATTGGACTGAGTGAGTGTGACATCATCCATAGAAAATGATGTATTTGCAGCTCCAACCAAATGAAGTCCATTAAGTCACCATCTTTTGTGGTACAGACATCGCCATGTTGGAGCCAGAAATCAGTCAGCTGTAGAGCTGGGAATCGGTTTTTATTTCAAGAAACAATTTGATTCATTCACAAGAGCCTGGATCGAGCCGATTCAGATTTTTTTTTTGTACTCCTCAATTAAATTCAATTTTGAGTTTACACATTAATTCACATTTGTTTAGAAATACATTAATAATCTACTATATGATTTGAATATATTGATATTAATCTGATCCAGTTCATACTGTCAAATGTATCAGTGAAATACTAAGATTGTTAATATCATCCAGTGTTACATGGATTCTCTAAAAGATACCTAAAATGTTCAGATCATTAACATTGTAAACATTGTTCTGCTTCTCCTGGAGGACGTTTCAGTTTGACCACTAGGTGGAGTTCCCGCTATAGAATTACACCTTATTACAGAAGAAGAAGACAGTATGAGGAAAAAAACGAATTTATACCACAAATGGTTACTTAAAAAATATTTACTTACAAGAGTTTGGAAAATTCATGTCTGTGAGTTTATAAAGATGTTTATTTAGTCAGCAATGTATGTTTAGGTCGACCGAGCGTTAGCATTAGCCGTCCTATGGGAAATACATTAAACGTTAGCATCAAGCTAGCGGACTTTAGCTTTATGCGATAAATTGATTTATATTTTTATGAATCAATTATTGATATATTAAGCTCAAATTGATTCAAATCAATTAATCATTTTTTTTTAACTCAGCCCTCGTAAGCTGTGATTGGTCCAAGTCAATCCAAGTCATTGTTTCTATGGTAACCTCTCTCACCAATCAGAAGTGAGCTTGAAAGTGGGACACACAAAATCTGTCAAACAAACATTTCAAATTTTTGATGTGAGACTACCTACATCTGATTGGTCAGTTTATAGCTTGAATAACTTCCATTACATAAAGTATCATGAAAAAATTGAATTATTAAGAATATGTTAAAAAAAGGTATCAGATCCAGAGTGGTTCAAGTTGATTTATTCTGGAATAATATTTCTGCCTTTTTGTTATTCATAAATATGTTAAAAAGTTACAGTTTTAAAGATTAAAAATCATGCTAGCTTTTGGAATACTGGGGTTAAGCTAATATTTTAGCTACATCCTCTGTTTTGGCTAATTTAGACTTTTTTCAGTTTTTTAGGCAATTTTGGAGTTTTGCTATTTTCTCAGCTACATGCTAGCTGTTTGGCTAACCTAAGGTTTTTTTTTTTTAAGTATTTTTTTAGGCTAATTTGGGTTTTAGCTGATATTTTAGATGGCTATCAGCTTCAGTGCTTTCAGCTGTCAACTTCAGCATCTTCCGCTATCAACACTAGAATCATCAGCCGCCAAATTCAGCTAACGGCATTTAAACTATATATCTAGTCCATAATTATGTTAAAAAGTTGTGGTTTTAGAGTTATAAAAATGTTGTTTTAGAGTGTTCAATAAATTTTCATCCTGTTCGGCCTCTTGTGCGACTAAGTTTGACACCCCTGCCTTAAAAGATAAACTTCAACTGCTAGAGTCAGTCAGAATCCATCAGATCTGTGAATCCCATCAGTATTATAGCATGCATATACTTTGGTCTCTAATCACAGGTAGTTAGACGGCTGAAGCTGCTGCAGGATAGAAGAGCTCGGCCTCTGATCTGTGTCTACTCAGAATGAGCATGAAGTGGTCTCTTAAGGCTGTAGAGGCAAAAACAAATCCTAACCCCTCAAGAATGATGTCAAACAGAAAGTAACAAACTGTTCTGATCCAAAGCAAAGGTTCCTGTGGGAGTCATGGAAGCTTGGGGGTCAAGGTCAGGGTGCACATGTTTGTTTGATTCTCTCTTTGTGACCACAGAGGCTGATCTTTATCCACAGATCCTGGATTTGTGAGAAGGGACTGAAACACTGGTCCAGAGCCTACAAATGATCTATTAAGGATGTTCACCAAGATTATCTTTCTGTTTGTTCTGCTTTTGAGTCTTCAAACTCCTTACATTTTTTTCTGTTTTTATTTGTTCTTCAAACATCATTTTGTAGATTTTCAGAAAATTTATTTCTTCTTTTTTTTTTAGCTTCTTTTTCATGCTTGTAGAATTCATGGATATTTAAAATATTGGAATTGCCATCCAAGACGCTTCTTAAAGTTAAAAGAGCAAATCTGGAACCTTTTGTGCAGCAATCACATGATCCCTTTTTAGAGGGAAATGAACATTTCATCCTGACGACCATGCTTCTCCCTAAAACCTCAATGTCTTTCTGAGATATTTTAGAGTCCTGGGAATCCAACTGTCAACCACATTAGTGGAAAGTGCCTGCTTTGCTGCGTGCCAGCCTCTCTTCTCAAGCCTCACACCCTTTTTTGTCATCCCAGCCAGCTTACCCAAGGTCTTTGAAAAAAGAAAATGAATCAGCAAGAGCGGTTAGATCAGCAGAGATCACAGCAGAAAGTCAAAAGGAAACACAGAACCAGGATCCTAATGGTGCATGTGTCTAAGGCTGGATCCGGCCCTCAGGATAATTATATCTGCCCCTCTAGATCATTTGATTTTAAATATATTCTTATGGAGAGTAAAATATTGAAAGTTATTAAGGTTTAAAATACTTTATTTTGGAATAATAATCCGTCTTTTTATCAAATTAATATTTATGTTAAACAGTTATGGTTTTAAAGTTGTATAAATTGGCATTCTGCTAGCTTTTTAGCAATTTTGGCATTGGCTACAAAAATTTAGGCTTTGTAAGCTAATTTTTAGCTACATGCTAGCTTTTCTAGCTAATTTAGATTTTTCCCTGATTTTTAGGCTCTTTTGGGGTTAAGCTAATATTTTAGCTACATGCTAGCTGTTTTGGCTAACCAGAGTTTTTATTTGTTTGTTTTTTAGGCTAATTTGGCACTTAGCTAATAATTTAGCTGGCTATCAATTTCAGCATCTTCAGCGGCCAACTTCAGCTAACCTTCACGCTAGCATCATTGCAGGTAATGTCATATATCTAGTTCAAAATTATGTTAAAAAGTTAAATTTTTAAAGTTTTACAAATGTTGTTTCTGAGTGTTCAATAAAAGTTTATTCTGTTTGTTTCTGACCTAAGGTGTGTTTTGGATTGTGGCCCCTGTGTGATTGAGTTTGACTACCTTGTAATAGTGCAACAACCGGCTCTGGAAAACTCTGCGTGAAGGTCCCCGATGTGGGGTCACATACTCACAGCTTTGGCTTGGGCCTAGTGGGTAGGGGGGGGGCTTCTCTTCCAGAAGATGGAGACAGCTTTCCTGGAGTTGGGGGGGAGCCTTGGGTCACGGGGGCAGGACTCTGTGGTTTTGCTGGATCATCCACGTCGGTGTGCGGCAGAGGTGGTGGTGGTGGAGGAGGAGGCGTGGTCTGTTTGCTTGGAGGTGGAGAAGGGTGGTGTCCATTCTGTTTCTCCTGAGCGTCTGGAGTCATCGGGACTGGAGGTGGAGCTGACACGCTGGGCCAGACCTCCAGCCCCTCGATGTGGAAGGCCTCAGAGCCAGGAGGAGGCAGAGCCTTGGGTGGCAGCTCCAGGTGGGTGATCTCAGTGGGGGGTGGAGGAGGAGGGAAGGACCCTGCATCCTCGAAGCCTGAGCTGTCACCGGACATGCCGTTACTGGATGAATCCTCTGCTGCAGAGGAAACAAAGAGGAGATCGGAAAATGCTTGGACGTCCACGTTCAGCGCCGATCAGATGATCCAACAGCTGATCCCATTGCTGTTTATTCAGCCTTTCCTTTAGCCTGTGTGTGGAATTCTGAACTGTACGACACAGCATGAGTGCCATCAGAAACCCCGCTGAACTCTGACCTTTGTCTGACTCAACACTCACAGAACAACATTTCGTGTGGACGTGTCATGATGACAGTTTTCCAAACCACAGCAGTCAGAAGAACGACCAGACATCCAAACATTTGTGTGATGATCATCCTGAGACTCCTTTACCATCACTTATCCAGTTTATCGGGAAAAGTTGTGTTTAAATGAAATAGTTTATGTCTGTTGTTTTGGATGCAGATCCCAGCCAGCAAGGTCAGATGGGCCCATTAGGTTTCAAAGTGGGCAGAAAATGGGGCCCCCCTATGTTTGCCCACATTGACTTAGGTGGGCACTCAGTGGGTTGGCTCACTACGCTAGCCAGCCGCCCTGTGGACAATGGAGCTCGCTAGCTCGATATAGCAAATCTTGATACAGCGATGCTAGCTAGCTTGCTACAGAAGAGTTCAACAGCATGCTACATCGGAACTCGTTAGCTCGCTACAGGGGAGGTCGCTAGCCCAACACAACAGAGTTTGCTAGCTCAACACAGCAGACCTCAATGAAGCAGAGCTTGTTAGCTTGCTATAGAGGAGCTTGCTAGCTCGATACAGCAGAGCTAGATAAAGTGGAACTTGCTGGCTTGCTACAGATTAACTCGCTAGCACGCTACATCAGAATTTGTAAGCTTGCTAAAGGGTTGATCGCTAGCTCAATACAATAGAGCTCGCTAACTCGCTAAAACCAAACTGGCTAGCTCACTATTGGGAAGCTCGATAGCTCAATACAGCAGAGCTCGGCAGCTTGATACAATGGAGCTCGCTAGCTCAAAACAACGGAGCTGGCTAGCTTGCTACAGATGGGCTTACAAGCATGCTACAGCGGAACTCGCTAGCTCGCTACAGGGGAGATCACTAGCTCAATACAGTGTAGCTCGCCAGCACGCGACATTGTCCACCAGGTGGCAGGCTACCCAATGAGTGCCAACTTAAGCCGATGTGGTAAAGTACCGGTGGGGCCTCAGCAGAAACCGTCTGAAAATATTCCAGACGGTTTTTTCTGGTAAACTAATATGTTTACCAACAAATCTGAACAAGTTGAGGTAAAAAAAAAAAATGGAAATATTATTTTCTGCCACTTTGAAACCGTATGAGGCCCACTTAGCCTTGTTGGCTGGGATGGAGTCAAAGGAGACATCAAAGGGCTTTTTCAAAGAGTTGTTCATGAACCAGAATAGAAGTATCAGTGCAGGTGTTGAGGTTTTTCAGATGATGAGCCGTGCTGGACACACCTGGAGTGACTGTGAGTCGGGCTGAGCTGCTGACAGAACCGCAGGGATTGGACGCCGTGCAGCAGAACAGACCGCCGTCCTCCGGAAAAGCCTCGGCTATCACCAACGTGCAGATCTCCTCTGAAATCAGGATCAGCAGATTCGTCATGAAATGTGAGCCGGTGGTACTGAGGGAGCACTTCTGCATTTCTGATGAGGGTTTGTCAAGCAGACGGATGAGTCACTGCGCAGACAGACAGCGAGAGTGAGGAGCAGACGCAGACGCGCAGATGTTCAGGGATGCCTGAGTGACTCACACAGGTGGGATTTCTCCTCACACTTTACTGTCAACAACACAATTTCAGCTGTTTAACAAAAGAGAAAGTTACATAACGAGTGATTAAAAATCCACGTATTAAGGAGTTAATGTACACTTCATTAAACTGTTTCCTCCGTGATTTACAAGTAAACATTTAAACTTATCAAAGGCATATTTTGAAACCACGTGTATAATTTAAAACTAAATGTTTAATACTAAAAAATAAACAGAAAATGACTCTCAAACCTTTAGTGGTCCAGCTGCTTTTCTGAGTGTTTTCTCTACTTTACAGTTTCTTTTAAAATTTACCTTCAAAGCAGTTTTGAGTTATAAAGCTTGATGTTCCTCTTTTTATTGTACAACCCCTGGTTCTTTTTTTTTTTATTACAAAAAGTTTCAATTCTAATACACAAACTATTACAACCTGATCCTGAAACTGTACACAATTCCTGTCAAATTTGGTCATTTTTAGCGGCAAAAATCTAAAAAATTGAGATCAAACAGTTTTCTTTTTTCATAGTAAAAATGGCAAAAAAGAAAACAAAAAAACTGGCAGACGACCACTAAATTATCTAAAATGTTTTAAGATTTTTTTCAAAAAGTTTCACAATCGTGTCTTAATTCTTGTTATGTTTGTTTCGAACCAAAAAAATGATATGGGCCATACCATGAAAAACCAACTTTTTAAGGTTTTAAGTGTATTATACTGTTCATTCATTCACCCCAAAGCGGTATTTAGATCAATTCACGCATTTCTGATCAATCCTTTAAAAAGCTGCACTCTCAACAGAAACAAAAACAATGATGTCACAGAGTGAGACCGCCCCTTTCAGGAAGAGTCTGCTCTGACAGCACCCAGGCTAACACCAACACTTTCTCCGCAAAGCTAGCAGCTCGAGCTAGCGAGTATGTTTTTTTTTGTGGATGACATACAGACCAAGGCTGTGAATTGGGCGGCACCCTTTTGGAGTGGAAGGCGGGGCCTTATAGATCAAGTCATTTTACTTCCTGGTATGAAAATAGTTCACTAAAAGAACTCTTATTTCATAAATAATTTGTTTTTTATTGTTTCAAAAGTAATATAAGATCATTTACATGGATATAGTTTACTCTGAAAATCATAAAATGACCTTTGTAAAGTTAAAAACTTTTTAAAATGAAGCTTCACAACTAAATTAGCCGGGGTGGGGTTCTGAAATTCCTCTTTTGTGGGTAACATTACATAAAAGCACAAACATTTTTCTGGATTGCAACAGTTCGACCTTTAGAAACATTTACTTGAACTGTTGTAGTTTTTCAGGTGCTGCTGGGGCTTTTTCTGTCCTCAGATGTTGGTGGTTTGGCCAGAAAACCATGAAACACTTGTTTCAAACTTTAGATAAAAAAATCCTCCACCTAATGAATCCAGTTTGACCTTTGTAAAGCTGCAGCTCAGTTGGAGGTTGTTACTGTTTCTGATTGTTGTACTGGGATGTTATTGGAGCAGGAACAGAAACATACCCGGCTCAGCAGCTGATCGAGGCTCTGATGAAGAGAGAAGAAGAAGAAACATCTGTTAGCAGACATTTACAACCACAGCTGAAACGTTTGCTGCTTCAACGCTCACTTTTCTGTAAAATACGAAAGTCAGGGGAGTCCAGGATCTCGTTTCCTTCTCGGTACCAGCGGACCTGCAGAGGAGGGCTTCCACGGACCCGGCACTCCAGAACCACCACTTGACCCTCAGAGGCCTGAGCATCCTGCAAGTGCTGCACCACAAGTCAGGGAGGAGGAAGCAAAACCAGAGGTCAACATTCAAACTGTCTTGGTTTTTCATGCTCACTATGTCTAACTATGTTCAGATTAACCACCCACAGCTGTCTCCATTGAGTTAACCGTTTAACACTGGAGCTCCAGTGTTTATGTTCTTTGATTTACTGTAACTTTTTAACCGTTTACATAATTGCAGTAAATTTTAAAGGAGAAAAGTGTCTCACGCTTTTCTCAATATCTCAAATATTGAAGGATTATTCAAATTTGTATTTAGATTTGTGAATGATCTAAGAGAGGAAATGAAAACAGAGTTCAGGAGGATATTCATAAAACAAATATTGTACACTTTTCTGTTGAAATTGATAAGGTTACCTTTTATCATTTACCTAAAATTGTGTTAAACAGCATTCAGTTGTAGTCAAACATGAACACTGGAAGTCACGATTTACATTTTCGGCCCTGTCCCCATTTTGTCTGAGGTCACCATAAAAGAGGGTCAATTCCAGCAGATTCTGAAGGAGAAAAGCCGCTTTTCTCCTTCAGAATCTGCTGGAATTATCGTGCTAAAAGTTGAAAAGTTACAGTTTGTTAACTGGGAAAAGCGCTCACTTTACCAGAAGCCATTGGGATGATTAACGCAGCAGGAATTCTTAACGGAGGTGGACGTACGGGTGAAGAAAAACAAATGTCTTTTCTTAATGAAGTGGAAAATGATTTAGGGCCTGACAAGCTGCATGAGACCTGACCCGTGTGGGTCTGGCAGCGCCGTTTGAAGCTCTGCCGCAGTCGTCACAAGACCTTTGTGGGGAGAGGGATTTGGGTTGTTGATGAGGGTTGGGGGGGTCTGACCCCCACCACTGACAGCTGCAGAACCGCACGCCGGCATCGCAGGAGGCCCGGTGGGTCGACGGCCATGAGGGGGTAAAACCCTGCAGAACTTCCAGCTAAGCTAAGAGATCCAAGAACCATTCATTCCTGAAAAAGTCCGACTAACCTTGGTGAAAACGGGAGAGCCGGACACATCACCCCCCTGCAGCAGCGACACCGGGCTCTGCGTCTGGAGGAAACAGAATTTCAAGAGGTGGTTTTACAGAATCCGTCCTGCTCCTCTGTCTGGAGCTCCCTACCCGCTGTGGAGGCTGAGACATGGACTGGACCAGCGCCGAGCGATGAGGAGGAACCTCTGGAGTTTTGGGCGACGACGAGCGTATTGTTAGGGACATTGAAGAAGTCTTTTTCTGCGCTCTTAAAGTAAGCAAAACATAAATCAGTAAACTAACAAATACAATGCTGCTGCACAACAACTGACTCAGAGAGGATTTCAGCTAAAACACAATACTTGGAAGAATAGGGCCTCCCTGGCAGTCCAGATGATATCAGTGGTCTTGGCTTGAGAGTGTAAACAAAGAGGGAAGGAGACACGTCAGGAAGGAATCCAGATGGAGGCAGAATTATGAAAGACTCCATCAAAAGAGCCTGAAAGTGTTTTGGAACATGCTGGAACTGCTGGGTGGAGTGCAACATGAAAACTCCTCAAAATGGAGCGCTTTGGGATGAAGAGCTCACAGGAAGACATGAAGACTCGGAGGAACGAGTGTTTGCAGCAAACGGTTAAAATTAGAAAGTAGAAGGTCATCCCTGAGAGGTAATGCTTCTCCTAAAACGTGGGAAGTTCTCTCTTATTCTGAAAAAATGTATGAACCTTTTCCAGCCAGCAAGGCCAGATATGCCCCATATGGTTCAAAAGGGCAGAAAATGTGACCCCCAATGAGTTTGTCCACAGTTTCTGTGCTGTTTGCCCACATTAGCTTAAGTAGACACTCGGTGGGTTAGCTCACTATGCTAGCCAGCCACCAGGTGGACGGAAGAGCTCGCTAGCTCGTAACAGTGGAGCTCCACTGTTGTAAGCTAACTACCTCAATACCGCGGAACTTGCTAACTTGATAAAGCAGAGCTTACTAGCTTGCCACAGAAGAGTTCGCTAGCTTGATACAGCAGAGCCCACAACAGCGGAGCTTGCTAGCTTGATACACCGGAGCTCTCAAGGCTCTCTACTGCAAATCTCGCTACAGTAGAGCTTGCTAGCTTCCTAGAGTGAAGCTCGCTAGATTGCTATAACGAAGCTCACAACAGTGGAGCTCCACTGGAAAAAATCTAGCTAGCTAGCTCAATACAGTGGAGCTTCTAGCTTGCTACAGTGGAGCTTGAAACAGCTAAGTTTGCTATCTTGCCACAGTAGAGTTTGCCAGCTTGATACAGCAGAGCTTGCTACAGTGGAGCTCAGTACAGCAGAGCACGCTAGCTTGCAACAGTGGAGCTTGCTAGCACAATACACCATAGCTCACAGGCTCTCTACAGAGGATCTTGCTATATTTGAGCTTGCTACAGTGGATCTCGCGAGATTGCAACAAATGAAGTTCAACAGTGGAGCTCCAAAGTAGCAATCTAGCTAACTTAATACAGCAGAATACGCTAGCTCAATACAGCAGCTCTCACTAGCTCGATGCAGTGGAGGTTGCTAGCTTGCTACAGTAGAGCTCAAAACAGCTGAGTTTGTTAGCTTACTACAATAGAGTTCGCTAGATCGATACAGCAGAGCTCGCTACAGTGGAGCTCAGGACAGCACAGCTCACTAGCTTGCTACAGTGGATCTAGCTAGATCATTACAGCGCAGCTCGCAACAGTGAAGCTCCACTGTAGCAAGCTAGCTAGCTCAATACAGTGGAGCTCTCTAGCTCGATACAGCGGAGTTGTCTAGCTTCCTACAGTATAGTTTAAAACAGCTGAGTTTTTTAGCTTACTGCAGTAGAGCTTGCTAGCTCGCTACAGTTGAAGTCAGGACAGCGTAGCTCGCTAGCCCAATACAGCGGAGCTTGCTAGCTCTATACACCAGAGCTTGCAGGTTCTCTACAGCGGATCTCGCTACAGTAGGGAGCTTGCCACAGTGGATCTCGCTAGGTCGCTACAGTGGAGCTCCACCGTAGCAAGCTCCCCTGCTCGATACAGCAGAGCATGCTAGCTCGCTACAGTAAAGTTCGGCAGCATGCTAGCGTAGTGAGCCAACCCACTTAAGTGTCCACTTAAGTTAACGTGGACAAACACAGGTGGGGACGACATTTTCTGCCTCTTTTAAACCAAATGGGGTCCACTTAGCATTGCTGGCCGTGTTTTAATGGCGTCTCAACAGTCCAGTTATGGAGAAGCAGAGCTTACAGTAATGTATGACTTCTAGCTTGAAAATGTGAATGAGTTGAAATGTTTAAAGAATAAACAACTTTTGTAAGTTGAATATAAATATGTCATAATTGATTTGTTTTTGTGATAAACTGATCGTGTGCAAGAAACAAATGACTAATTTTAGATCTTGTGCCAGGTCTCACCTTTTTTTTTTTGCTGAGACTAAATTGAGATCTTATTGAGCAACGAGAGACAGAATGATGCATACAGTTCAGTGAGACAGAGCTGAGACGGTAAAGAGATCAAAATGAGACATGCTTTAGAACAATGCAGTACGTCTCATCTTTCTCGTAACTGAGATCTGGAGAAGAGACAGTCGTGAGAGAAGTTTGAGATCTCAGACAGTGCTCACTGTGAGACTTATTTCTCAGGAGACGTATTCGAGAAGAGTGAGAAAAGCTGTCTTGTCTCAAACATTTCTCGTTCATGTCTAGGAGACGTAAACGAGACAGAAACGAGATCTCATCTTCAGTTTTGCTTTGCTATGGGCAGCAGCTGCTGGAGACTTCTGTGAACGTTCAAGGTTCAGTAGATAACAAGACGAGTCATGAGACGTACTGAGGCATGTGTCCTGATCTGGACTTTGACCCAACTCCCTCTCCCTCCGAGTCTGAAGATGAAGCTCCTGCAGGACAGAAACATCAGAAAAGATGCTTTTAGCTGAACACCAAACAGCTGTGCTTACATAACAACAAACAGCAAAATCCAGAAAAAAAACAGCAAGCGTTTGTAGCTGTGTTTCTGGGGAAAAAAAGTATTTTAGTCAGGATGTAACGATTCAGTCAAGCCACGATTGGATTCAATTCACAGTTTTAAAGTCACGGTTTGGATTTTTTCCAATTTTTTTCTCAACACAATGAATTGAAGCTATTTTAAGGCCAAGTGTGTTTTGTTTTTTGCCCCTTACATCACAGGTGTGTGTGACTTACAGTCTCCTTACAAATATTTCACAATATTATTATTACATGCACGACAATGACACGTTCCATTTTCAGATGGCTGCATCCCCCTTAAGGGAACTGCAAGACACACCTGTGCTCCCTTTAAGATGGAGCCCCTCCTCTATGACCCTCCGAGGAGCCAGACAACCTAAAAACCTGCAGCACCTGTGCAGCTCAACCCCGAACGAGTGCATGTGACTAAGACTTAAGTTAAGGGAAGTTCAGGCAAAATACAGGATTATGTGATTAATACATGATCCGTGCTTTAACCACTCCTAACCAAGAGACTCTACCAGCCTTCTCTGTAATCTCTTTCTACAAGTTCATGCTTTTACTTGTTTGATTCCTACTCCGAACACTGCTGGAGTTAGCTTGTGTGACGACAGATACCAACATTTTCAATCAGTTAGGACAGGGGTGGGCAAACTACGGCCCGGGGGCCACATGCGGCCCCTTAAGCTACTTAATGTGGCCCTCCAAATTAAAATACATTGAATCAAAAATCCTAATTATTGTTTTATTTTCATTGTATTTCTGGTTTCTTCCCATGAATGGTGTTGTTTCTCTGACGTTCGTGTGTGTTCCTTTCTGAGTCAGATGGTGATCTTTCGGATTATTCCTACACCACATAAATGCAGCATTTCTTTGAGTTCACATTTTCCTCTGAAGAACATCAACCCATTGGATCACCCAAAAGAGAACAAAAATCAAAATTTAGAAATTAAAACTCCCAAATTTTCTGTTTTTAAATTAATATATGTGAATTTGAATCCAAATTAAAGCATGTTTTTCTCTAAATTCCATATTATTTTTTTAGTTTATGAGGTTGATTACCAAATCTCTCCTTCCATCTGCTCCTTGTCCGGCCCTTATGCCAAATTTTAGAACCCTTTCTGGCCCACGAGTCAAAACAATTGCCCACCCCTGAGTTAGGATCACACCACAGTTCAGGTGAGTTTTCACTCAAGAGAACTAAACTCTCCAACTAATATTTGTGCAGACCAAACAGACCAGAGTGTTAGTAGGAATCTTTTTGGGTTTTTTTTTTGCTTCTATCAATGGAAATAGGTTTGTTTCATGAAAGAATGAGTTTTGGTCCTAATACAGTGGAGCAAAAAAGTATTAAGTCTGCCACCAATTGTGCTCCCACTTCTCCCACTTAAGAAAATGAGAGAGGCCTGTCATCATAGATATACCACAACCACGAGAGACACAGTGAGAAAAAAATCCAGAAAATGACCTTGTCTGCTTTTTAAAGGATTTATTTGTAAATGATGGTGGAAAATAAATTCAGAAAACTATAAGAGGATCTTCTGTCCTCCACTCCTTACCTGATAAATGACAGCTGTTTGAACTGATTATCTATATAAAAGACACCTGTCCACAACTTCAAACAGTCACACTCCAAACTCCACCAAAGAGCTGTCGAAGGACACCAGAAACAACATTGTTGACCTTCAGCAGGTTAGGAAGACTGGATCTGCTATAGGTCAGCAGCTTGGTGTTAGGAAATCAATAATTAGGAAATGAAAGACAAACAAGACCACTGATAATCTCCCTCCATCTGGGGATGCCCACAAGATCTCACCCTGTTGGGTCAGAATGATCACAAAAATCTCAGAACCACACAGGGAGACCTAGTGAACGACCTGCAGAGAGCTGGACCCAAAGTACCAAAAGCTACCATCAGTAACACACTGCAAACCCTTCAGTGGCAGACGTGTCCTCCTGATGAAGTCAGTAAGTTTGCCAGAGAGCATCTGGATGATCCAGAAGAAGAATGGGAGAAAGTTCTATGGTCAGATGAAACCAAAACAGAACTCTTTGGTAAGAACTCTACTGTTTGCATCCAAAGAACACCATACCTACTGTACAGCATGGGGGTGGAAACATCATGGTGTGGGGTTGATTGTTAGCAGAGGAACCAGGACGACTGATCCATATAAAGGAAAGAATGAATGGGGCCATGTATGGTCAGATATAGAGTGAAACCTCCTTCCATCAGCATTGAAGATGAAACGTGGCTGGGTAATCAGCATGATCCCAAACACGCTGCCCGGATAACCGAGGAGTGGCTTCAGAAGAAGCATTTCAAGGTCCTGGAGTGGACAAGTCAGTCTCCAGATCTCATGAAAAAAGGGAGTTGAAAGCTTGTGTTGCCCAGTGAAAACCCCAAAACATCACTGCTCTAGAGGAGATCTGCATGGAGGAATGGACCAAAACATCACTGCTCTAGAGGAGATCTGCATGGAGGAATGGACCAAAACATCACTGCTCTAGAGGAGATCTGCATGGAGGAATGGACCAAAACATCACTGCTCTAGAGGAGATCTGCATGGAGGAATGGACCAAAACATCACTGCTCTAGAGGAGATCTGCATGGAGGAATGGACCAAAACATCACTGCTCTAGAGGAGATCTGATGGAGGAGTGGACCAAAACATCACTGCTCTAGAGGAGATCTGCATGGAGGAATGGACCAAAACATCACTGCTCTACAGGAGATCTGCATGGAGGAATGGACCAAAACATCACTGCTCTACAGGAGATCTGCATGGAGGAATGGACCAAAACATCACTGCTCTACAGGAGATCTGCATGGAGGAATGGACCAAAACATCACTGCTCTACAGGAGATCTGCATGGAGGAATGGACCAAAACATCACTGCTCTAGAGGAGATCTGCATGGAGGAATGGACCAAAACATCACTGCTCTAGAGGAGATCTGCATAGAAGAATGGACCAAAATATCACTGCTCTAGAGGAGATCTGCATGGAGGAATGGACCAAAACATCCCTGCTCTAGAGGAGATCTGCATAGAAGAATGGACCAAAACATCACTGCTCTAGAGGACATCTGCATGGAGGAATGGACCAAAACATCCCTGCTCTAGAGGAGATCTGCATGGAGGAATGGACCAAAACATCACTGCTCTAGAGGAGATCTGCATAGAAGAATGGACCAAAACATCACTGCTCTAGAGGAGATCTGCATGGAGGAATGGACCAAAACATCACTGCTCTACAGGAGATCTGCATGGAGGAATGGACCAAAACATCCCTGCTCTAGAGGAGATCTGCATAGAAGAATGGACCAAAACATCACTGCTCTAGAGGACATCTGCATGGAGGAATGGACCAAAACATCACTGCTCTAGAGGAGATCTGCATAGAAGAATGGACCAAAACATCACTGCTCTACAGGAGATCTGCTAGGAGGAATGGGCCAAAATATCAGCAACAGTTTCTGGAAGTTGACTGTCGTCATTGCCAACAAAGGTTATAGAACAAATATTGAAATGAAATTTACTTATTTTCCACCATAATTTACAGATAAATTCTTTACAAGTCAGACAATGTCATTTTCTGGATTTTTTTTCTCATTTTGTCTGTCATAGTTGGGGTATATCTATGATGAAAATGACAGGCCTCTTTCATCTTTTTAAGTGGGAGAACTTGCACAACTGGTGGCTGACTAAATACAGTTTTACCTCACTACATTTCAATAGAGAGTGAACTATAGAGCCCACAGGTGGAATCATTGCAGAGCTATAGGGCTTCCTGCTGCAGTGAAAAGGTGACTTTTATCTGACCTTCAATGTAAACCTCAGCAGAGGTGTTTTCTGCTCCCAGGCTGTTGGAGGCCACACAGGTGTAGCGCCCGGTGTCGTCCTCAAAGGCCTCTGCGATCACAAGCGTGTGCAGGTCACCGTCTTTACTGATCTGTATGTCAGGAGAGTTTTGCAGCTCCCGACCTTCACAGAACCACCTGAAAGAAGAGAGAACCTGGGATTACTTCAGAGAAGAGAGGGATTTAAAGATGGAAATCCATTTTTTTGAGTTTCTTCCTCGTCCCAGCTGACATCCGAATCAGAACCATACGGCCGGACAGGAAACAGAGCTATCGTAATCAGACGGGGGGTTGGCTCAGCTTCAAAAGCCACGCCCCCTCAGTGGAAATTTTGGAAACTGAGGCTTCAGATCAACATGAAAAATCTATTTTTAAGACATTTTAGGTTTTTGGATTCTATTTAAAAATTTAATAATCGTAATTAAAACACTTTGGGTAATGTTTTTTTTATTCAAAAAAATGTCTTAGGGGGCTTCAAACACAACACATTTATTTTTTGACTCCATGAAAACCACATTTTAGGTTTTTAGGTGGAGTATTTATTCTAATGTGAACAAAGCAAATGTAGAGCATAGTCCTGCTGAAAAGGAAAATGTTTTCAGGTTGTTCGGACGGTCCATACAATGCAAAAACAGACCCCTTTCAAAACAAGTATCTTTTTTTTAAATGCAAGCCACTAAAAAACAAATCTGCAGTGACGTAAAATACTGTGTCTAACGGCAGTAATTCAGTTCCACTTTGTCTTAGAAACCCGTACGAAGACCCACATTTTGGAATGTTTTTTTACATAAATTTAAAAGTTTAAAGAAAGATGTCTAAAATATAAAACAAGACTTTCTGCTTTCGTAGTAAGTAAATAAAACTAACATTTTATTTCAAATATCTATTAGTTCTCACGGTCGTCTTTGACTTGTAAAAAAAAAAAACTGAACACCTATTCTTTTGCATTTTCAAAACAATAAAACACTCATGTGGTCTTTACTCTCTTAGGTTTCAGTTTTTACCGTGATTCAGACCCCCCCCCCCCCCCTAAAACACATGCAGTCCAGCTGAAAACATGTTTGCATGATTATCCCATATTGAACAGGATTTGTTTCCAGAGAACCTTCATCAGACTTGGAGCGCATGTTTGTGAATTCCACCGTGAACCATTTGTCATCAAAGCAGTGATTTAGAATAAAGCCTTGAGGTTTGACCCACACGTGAAATCTGCTGCAGGGTCTGCAGACGGTCCCTCCCCACTCTGCTCCACCTGTTTATAATCCAGGAAATTAATTTCCAAACTACATAAACATACTGGTATGCTACTTTTTACAGTCAGTCGCCAGCTGTTCTTGATTCCAGACCAGAGTTTGGCTTTTTTTTTTTTTTTTTTGTATTGTGCTACACATCATACTGTCTGGTTCATGCGCTGCTGCATGTTTGCCTGCAGCACTGAGGATGACTCCCCGCTGCTTCGGGGACCATCCCTCCTGTCTGAGCCGTAAACCGGAGCCTCATCACTGTCATGTCAGCGTATCATCATTCTGGTCACAATACTGTAGAAAGACAGAGCATCTGTCAGTGATGAATCGTGTCGTGGTAATCTATCATTCTCCCTGTCTGAGCTGACTCATCTCCCGGATTTCATTGGCTTTTTGCTCCCGCGCCCTTCAGGTCAGGTGTCAGTCCTCAGGTTTGTCTAGAGCCTGAGCTGAATGAGTGCGTCCGAATCCACCCTGCTGTCTGATCGAGTCTACAGAACATGTTGGGGTGTCGAGCACCGAAGCTCCAGTGTTTATGTTCTTTGATTTACTGTCATTTTTTTAAAATTGCCACCACGATAAATGTAATTCTAATAGATCCTTCGGAATCTATTAGAATTACATTGATTGTGTTAACAACTGAAATGTTAAAGTGTGTTAAAAATGTCACTGACGACGCCTCAGGTGTTAAAGGGTTAAACAGCTTTAAGTATTTTCAAAGAATCTTTCAGGAGGCGGGGATAATCCTCGTCGTTTCATCTGCAGCTTGATGTGGTTGGAGGTCCTGTGGGGTCTGCTTTAATCATAATCCCTAAAGAGAGACGAGACACAGGAAGCTGAAGACTCATCCCCCTTGAGTACCAGATCAGGCAACGTAACGTGCACAATCTGGGGGGGTGGAGGGGGTGTGTGTGTCTCTCCTGTGAGAGGAACTGACTATAAAGAGGAAAAGGGTGTCTCTGTTTCCCGTAACCCCGGCGTCATGTCAGCGCCTGAGGCGGCCGCTGTTTGGCAGGTTTGAAAACAGACATGCCCGGAGGGGGGATGTCAGCGAGAGCTTGTTTATGTGAAGCATGCTGGCACACATTTGAGAGACAAGTCTTTTCAATCAAGCACTGGTTAAAGGACACGTTTCAATTCACTTTACAGGCACAAATCCACACCAGGCAACAACCTGAACTGCTTTAAAATCCTGATTTGACACTTTTTTTAATAAAAAAAAAATGTTTCCAGTAGTGTTTTAATTACAATTATGATTATGAACCTAAATGTCTTAAAAAGTCATTTTTCATGTTGATCTGAAGCCTCTGTTTTTAAAATCTCCTCTGAGGGGGCGTGGCTTTTGGTCCGCCCCTTCTCCCCCCCGTCTGATTATAATATCTCTGTGTCTCTCTAGCATAAACCTTCACCGCTGTTACATAAAAACCTCCATCAATCTGGGTAATGTCCAGTCGTATGGTTCTGATCCGGATGTCAGCTCAGATCTTCATGGACAGAACTTCCTCCAAAATCCTGATTCTTTCTCCTTCCAGTTCACCAAAGACTCTTTGATGTTTCTTGACGTTGCTGTGATCAATCCATTCAATCCATTGGTTTCTCAGAGCAGAAAATAATGAAAGCTAACATCCAAATGCTCTTTCATTCATTTACAATCCTTTCTAACTGCGGTCAAATGAGCCACCGTTCACATTTCTGTGGTCACATCAAGAAGCTCCGTGGAGTCTGGTGGAGATTTTCCAGCGTTCTCAGGACTGCTACCGTAAGTATTGGATGAAACTCACAGCAAAAATCCAGTGACGGCTGATTGGACCACAGAAATGTGAACGGCTGCTCATGTGACTGCAGTCAATGTGAAGATAGCATCTTCTGTTCTCCAGAAGCTGAACTAGACACGCTAGCCGGACCAGATGAGGGTTTAGTGCATGTGCAGCAGAAAGAAGATGATTGATGAAAAACAGAGTCTGTCCAAGACTGTTTGGTTGAGAGAGATTTAAAAGGAGAAATACTCAGAAATGAAAAAACTAAATTATTTCTGATTACAGAAAAATGCCACATACATATTAAACTTAAAAAATCAGAATTTTTATCTGAGTTAAAATATCCCTCAGAAAAAAAGTGTTTCTGTTTGATAAGTGTCATGCTGTGTTTCTCTGTATTATGGGTTTTTTTTGGCAGCTGAAAATGAAAAACTCTGTGCTGCTAATCTGGGTTTTTGCAAACAAACATGGCATTATTTTCTTAAATAGACGGGGAAGTTTGAAGGCCTTTTTTTACAGACATCATCTGTAGAAAGCAGCCGCATGACGTCATGGTGTTTTCAGACAGATTCAGAGGTATTTTGTAGGCGCAAACACACACATAAACACTGACTAAGAACTCAAAAGTAAGGAAATGTAAATTTGTTTGGACTCTTTAGCTCCTCTGAGGTTTGTCTGAACACAAACCAAGAAACCCAACAATAAAATCCTTTAATAAATAACTTTATTGGACTAGAGTTATGTGCATTTACTCAGAAATCGCCTTTAGGGACTTGCTGTAATGTCGTCTCTGCTTCTGTGGAATGTGCTGACGGTGATGAAGGACCTGAACTGCCTGCTGAGTTCTCTTCCGCTAGGGATCCAAAACTTCAGATCCAGAGCGGGGGGGGTGGGGGTGGGGGGGTGACAGAACACCAAGGACTCGTTAGAGAGGGAGGGAGTACGGCTGAGTAAGTAGGAATATGTCGTGTGAAAGCAACTCAACCAACTTCACTGCTCACATTAGGTTAGTGATATTGTGAAAAAATGTTATAAACAGTGTTTGTTACACTCTAGAGCAGGGGTGGGCAAACTTTTTGATTTGAGGGCCAGAAAGGGTTCTAAAATTTGGCATAAGGGCCGGACAAGGAGCAGATGGAAGGAGTGGTAATAAATCTCATAAACTAAAAAGATAATATGGAATTTAGAGAAAAACATGCTTTAATTTGGATCAAAATTCACATTTATTCATTTAAAAACAGAAAATTGGGGAATTTTAATTTCTAAATTTTGATTTTTGTTCTCTTTTTGGTGATCCAATGGGTTGATGTTCTTCAGAGGAAAATGCGAACTCAAAGAAATATGAAAAATCATCTTCTGACTCAGAAAAAAACACACGAACGCCAGAGAAACAACACCATTCATGAGAAGAAACCAGAAATACAATGAAAATAAGACAATAATTAGGATTTTTGATTCAATGTATTTTAATTTGCAGGCCCAGATTAAGTAGCTTAAGGGGCCGCATGTGGCCCCCGGGCCGTAGTTTGCCCACCCCTGCTTTAGAGGAATGATTGTATTAAGGTGATGGACACCAGGGCTGGGTATTGATTATGATATTCAGAAATGATTCAATTCAATTCACAAGAGCCTGAATCGATTCGATTCCAATATTTTTCGATTCTTTTGATCCTTCAATTCAATTTTAAGTTTACACAATAATAATATACATTTTGTTTAGAAATACATTAAAAATCTACTATGTAATTTGAATACATTTATATTAATCTGATCCAGTTCACATATTGTAAAATTTATTTGTGAAATATTGAGATTGTTAATATCATCAAGTGTTATATGGATTCTCTAGAGAAGCTCTAAATAAAATGTTCAGATCATTAACATTGTAAACATTGTTCTGCTTCTCCTGGAGGGAGTTTCAGTTTGGCCACTAGGTGGTGATCGTGTTATTAAAGTGCACCTAATTCAAGCAGAAGACGACAGTATGAGGAAAAAATGATTTTTTAAGGCTATAAATAGGTACATTAAGAAAATATTTCCCTAAAATACTTTGGGAAATGAATGCCTGTGAGTAAATAAAGATGTTCATTTAATCAGCAATGTATTATTTTGGTCAACTGAACCCTAGCATTAACCATCCTATAGGAAAATCTATTGAACATTAGCATCAAGCTAGAGGACTTTAGCTTTCTGTGCTAAAGTTGTATTTGTATTTGAGTTGTATTTTTTGTGAATTGATCTATTAAGCTTAAATCAATTCAAATCGATAAATCGATTTTTTTCAACCCAGCCCTAATGGACACACCTCATTTAGTGTTTTCCACATTATGGTCTGACTGTGTTTGGTATGTCTTTCTTATTGGAGCCAAAACCAAAACACTCTAAAGCAGGGGCCTCAAACTGGCGGCCCGAGGGCCATTTGTGGCCCTCAATTTGATATTTTGCCGGCCCCACCTTAATATGAAAGTTTAATGTCTACTAAGCAATATCCTCTGTATGTCTACGCTTCTTCGAAGATAGGTTTGTATTTACTTTGTGATGTTTCAGCTTTATTTATGATTAAAATTTTGCATTTACTATTGTGGTTTGATCTGGTCATCAGAAAAGTCCTTAGCAACAGTTGTTAGCGTTGTTACCTCCTGTAGTTTCACAGAAAATGCAGAAGATATTGCTTAGTGGAACATAGACATGAACAAATGTTCAGTAAACTTGTTCAGTAGACATAGATAATGGACCAAAGACATAGACAGTGGACGCAAAAACATATTTTTGGTACAAATAGAACCCCATACGGTCCAGCCTCAGCCAGACTCCGCCTTCAGTGGGCCCAAAGTGAACTGAGTTTGAGAACCCTGGTCTAAAGGATAACATTTACATTGTAGCTTCAATATCAACATTCTGTGCGTCCAAAAAGCTGATTTTGTCACTGAGTCACTCCAAATTCATCATTCAGACAGACATGAACACATTGTGACTTTATGGACCAGCAGCTCCACCTGGTCATAGAGTCTTCAGGTTGGTGGCAGACATTCAGGTGTTGCAGGTGAACTTGGTGAGTCTCAACGTGTCATCAGCAGACACAGAATACTGTCAGAGTTTGTGACAGACCCAGGAGTGGAGGCCTGCCAGTGACAGACCACAACCATGACCAGAACCCAAGAACCTCTGACATCAGACATGGTTTAGCGAACGCCACACAGCTGCAGGCCGTTTACCTGAAGTGAGATTTCTGGGGTTTACAGACTGACCATTCACAACAGACTCCACCACTTTGACTGGAATGACAGACGACTGTTGCCGGTGACTCCACGGACACCAAGACACCGCTATAAACGTTTGCAAGACCATGTGACCTGGACAATCCAGTAATGGTCTACTGTTCTGTAAACTGATGAGTGTCGGGTCATCTTGCACAGAAAGGATGGTCGTCAGCATTGGTGGAGAAGGTGAGAGGAAGGTCAACATGGTCACCAGGATTGCTTTGGTGGAGGAGGAGCAACAATCTGGACAGACAACATCAGTCAGAGCAAAACTGATTTGTAGATGGTCCAGTCACGGCACGTTCTGACCTCAGAGACATCATAGAACCATCATGATACCCCCATTCCACCAGAACACTCTAACTTTCTGTTCATGGATGATAACGCTCCACCACATGGAGCCAGAAATGTCTCAGGAAGTGGGAGTGGCTTATATGGTATGACCAGCTATGACCTCTGACCTGAACCCCATAGAGCAAGTCTGGGAGCAGCTGAAGCAGAGACTGGATGATGGAACTCCATCTCCAAGTCACCTAGTAGAACTGCATGTAGAACTTGTGGAAAAGTGCAACGCCTCAGAACATGATGAGTCTAGAGAGGAGTTAAAACGTTTGGGACTACCTCTGGGTGGAGTGCTCCTGCCTCAGGTGGAGGAGTTTAAATATTTTGGGGTTCAAGAGTGAGGGACGATCAGAACGTGAGATTGACAGGCGGATTGGAGCGGCGTCCGCCATTTTGTGGTCGCTGAGAGTTGAGCCAGAAACCAAAGCTCTCGATCTGCGTTCCAGTACTCTCCTATGGTCATGAGTTCTGGGTCGTGACCCAAAGAACAAGATCCCGACTACCACCAGCTGAAATGAGTTTCCTCAGGAGGGTGGCTAGGCGCTCCCTTAGAGATAGGCCCAATCTGTATTCTTCCCTTCACCTTTATATGAAGGGGGAGTTTAAGTGTAAGTGTGTATCTGACCCTCCAAACGGAGAGATATAATATATAGTCCTCTGTCGCAAGCTAAACCGCGTCCCGTTGAGAAGTGCTTTTCTTCTCGTGGGTGTGCTCTGAACCACAGAAGTTTACATTTAAATGTAAGTAATGACTTTTTCTGTAATATGATCTTTTTAAAGTTATAAAACCTCTGTTGTTATGTATATTCAAGTGCTGGAAGCTCCGCGCTAAAACTAGCGGATTATTGGTGACATCATCAATGAAAGTGACGTCTGAAATATGAGACATTATTTTTTCATTTCTCTCCATTTGGAGGGCCAAATAAAGGAGAAGGGAGAAGAGAAGAATTCGTATCGGGCCTTAGTGTGAGAAGTTCGGTCACATGGAGAGAGCTCAGAGTAGAGCCGCTTCTCCTCTACGTCCAAAGGATCCGGCTGAGGTGGATCAGGAATCTGGTCTGGATGCCTCCAGGACGCCTCCCTAGAGAGGTGTTTCGAGCATGTCCCACTGGGGGGAGGCCCCGGGGAAGACCCAGGACACGCTGGAGAGACTACGTCTCTCGTCTGGTCTGAGAACATCTCTGGTTCCCCCCAGAGGAGCTGGAGGAAGTGGTCAGGGAGAGGGAAGTCTGGGAATCTTCGCCTAATGCTACCGCTGCGACCCGGAAGAAGATGGATGGATGGGACTATCTTTACTATTGTCTGAATCTTTGAGGTAATAAATATCAAACCATTGGGTTTATTCTCTTTCATGATTAATACCGTGTAATAACATGTTTCATTAAAATTCAGACCACATGGAAAAAGCTCTCATGTCAGTGACAACATCTCTGGATCCAGAATTTGTGCTCAATTTCAGCACAACATTCCGAGTAAAGGCCTCAGAACAGTCAGTCAGACATGACTGAACCAAACACCGGTCTACCTCTCTCTGCACCTCTGCTCTCAGCCTGTGAGGACACCCCGAGGCCGTGCCTGCCGGCCCCGCCTCCTCCCCGCACGCCGGGGGCCACTCTCTCCTCATCTGACCCTGTTGTTATTTGCTGCTGTTGATGGAAACTTTTATGGAGCAAAGCTCAGTTTTACCACAAACCCAAATGGGGTAAGGCCAGAGTAGAGAGTGGAGGGAGGGGGCGGGGGGTTGCATACAATAATGACAAGACGTAGGAGTGACCGGCCTGCCGACAGCACCCCCACAAGACAGGCCAGAGTCAATATTGGAGAGCAGGCCGGTCTTTCTGAGAGCTGCGTTCAGCCACAGCGTTCAGCCAAGCGGACAGCCAGAGCGGCTTCAAGGCTGTCTTTAGCCCTGATTACAAACTACAATAGAGGTCAGCTGAAGCTGCCCAAACCCTAGAGGAAGCCACATCCACTTCATTATCTCCTAATTCATGCAAGCACCAGACGGCCAGCGTCTCAGGCCTTCTCGTTCCCATGAATGCCGTCTAAAACGAGCAAAGATCCCAGAAAAGAAAAAGAGGAGAGACCAAAAAACTGCAGTATGAAGAAGAGTTCTTCATGTTCTTTTACTCAACGATCGCTGATGCTGACCTGCCAATCAGCAGGTTTAAATGATGACAGTAACTTCTGCCATTTTGATCCCATCCTTCCTTCAGAGAACTCTGATCTTCTAAGACATTTACAGGAAACGTTGGCCTTCAGCTCGACTGAGAACTGATCTAAGCAGAAACAAGGATGAAAGTAAACAATCACATGTTTACTGACAGTGCAGGAAAAAAAGATCAAAAAAGGAGAAAGAAAACGTTCTCTTTTGGAAAATCAAACAAACCACACGCTCCTTGATTGAAGCTTGTTCAAGCCGGTTCACCGCATGAATGCTGGGGGGCTGGAGACGCTGACGAGTCGGCTCCTTTATCTTTTAGTGAGAAATGGGTTAACAAAAATGAACGTTTTCTGGCCTCAAATACTTTCTGTTTCTGTTGCTTAAGACTCTTGTCCCGTGGGAGACTTTTAATGTGTCTCCGGCCCATCGACCAACCAGAGAACTGGGAGGAGTGACCCCTCCTTCCAAACAGGAAGTACCGGCTGGCTCCAAGAAGCCAAAATCCCATAGACTTCTATCAGTAATTCTATCAGTCAGAATAACCAATTGTCCTCTGATACATTTGTTAATTGGGACCCCTTTCTAAATCGGAAAATATTCAAATTTAAAGACTTAGTTGATCATTCCATCCTAAAACTCGTGTATAGAGAACATCACAAAAGTCTGTCACATAACAAACAAAAATCCTTCGAAAAAAGAAAAAGCAAATACAACCTAAAACGACAAGAAATTTCCAAAACCAACAAAGTCAGAGCAAACATGGAGTGTTTCAGTGCAGGGTATCAGACTATGGAATAATCGTAAAAAAATCACTCAGAGTCTTAATCAATTATTATATTTAAAAAAAAAAACTGCTGACACAATATGAATGTATTGAAAGGTAAAAAAAATCAATTCTGAGGTATTTTGGTTTATTTTCTTGTTGTTGCTGTTTGTTTGTTTTTATTTGTCTGCCTTTGCCAGCCAGCTGACATATTTATGTTATGATATAAAGAGATCGATATGGATAAAATAGCTTAATTAATTTAGTTGAATGGATCAGAGACATTAAGTTTTCTTCTTTCTGTCAGGAATTTTTTTTGTGTGCTATGAAAATAAACTAAACTAAACATCTTCTTTCTAATTCTATTTTTTATCATTTTTCTTTTTTGCAAATTATTCCAGTGTCTGTATTCAGATGGCCTCGTGTCCTGTCATGAAGATCTTTGGAATATTTTGAAGTAAATTTTAGCAATGCGCTGGCTTTTAGGATAATTTGACATCAACTATTGTATTTTGGGCCAATTTGGAGTTAAGCTCATAAATATTTTAGTAAAATTGGCATGTATTAAAGATTGTAAAGCAATTTTACTACAATTTTTTTTTAAATTTAAGACAACATTCAGGGCTCTTTCATAGTTCTTTAACTAAATTTCCAGTCTTTTAGCCAATTGATCATTTTGCAAATTCTTTTTACATTTTCAGTAAATACCTTCAGCAGTTATAGTTAACTGCTTCAGTATTGTCAGCAAACAACTTCAGCATCTTCAGCGACCAGACACAGCAAAAAGAATTCACACTAGGATTATTGCAGGAAATGCAACTTTTCTAGTGTCTATGGCACTAATCTGAGAAAGATTCACAAAGCGCTTTATGAAAGGAGCATAAAATCAAACCAAAACTCAAGGGTAATAAAGACAATCTTAATAATGAGAAAAGTAAGAACTATAACACGTGATAAAGCAAGGACTGCAATCAACTAAAAGCTCTCCTGAATAAAAATGTCAAGACATGGAATTTAAAACACTCAAAGGAGTCTATCTGACGCAGTGACAATGGTAGGGAGTTCTAAAGTCCAGGAGAAACAGCTTGAAAAGGAGAGATCTCTTTTAGTCCTAAAACTGTCTTTTTGAACACTTAAATTCGCCCTCTAATGAAAATCCTGTTTTTAGAGTTTTTAACATGTATTTGTGGTATTTTTCTTATGAAGGAGAAAAATTTAATAAATCATTTAGTTTTTTCATTTCTGAGTATTTCTCCTTTTAAATCAATCCAACAGTCTTGGACAGACTCTGTTTTTCATCAATCATCTTCTTTCTGCTGCACATGCACTAAACCCTCATCTGGTCCGGCTAGCGTGTCTAGTTCAGGTTCTGGAGAAGAGAAGATGCTCTCTTCACATTGACTGCAGTCAAATGAGCCGCCGTTCACATTTCTGTGGTCCAATCAGCCGTCACTGGATTTTTGGTGTGAGTTTCATCCAATACTTACGGTAGCAGTCCTGAGAACTCTGGAAAATCTCCACCAGACTCCACGGAGCTTCTTGATGTGACCACAGAAATGTGAACGGCGGCTCATTTGACTGCAGTTGGAAAGGCTTGTAAATGAATGAAAGAGCATTTGGATGTTAGCTTTCATTATTTTCTGCTCTGAGAAACCAATGGATTGAATGGATTGATCACAGCAACGTCAAGAAACATCAAAGAGTCTTTGGTGAACTGGAAGGAGAAAGAATCAGGATTTTGGAGGAAGTTCTGTCCATGAAGATCTGAGCTGACATCCGGATCAGAACCAGACGGCTGGACATTACCCAGATTGATGGAGGTTTTTATGTAGCAGCGGTGAAGACAAAGAGCTATCATAATCAGACGGGGGGGATCAGGGGCAGAGCCCTAAAAGCCACGCCCCCTCAGTGGAGATTTTGGAAACAGAAGCTTCAGATCAACATGAAAAATGTCTTTTAAGACATTGAGGTTGTGGAATTTTGGTTAAAAACTTCGTAAATATAATTAAAACACTACTGGGAACGGGACGATAAGTAGGGGGTTAAAAGGTCAGAGATGTACGTCGAGGGTTGACCATGCTAGGCTCTTAAAAACTAAAAGTAGAATTTCAAAATCTTTTTCAACATAAAATTTTAACATTGTGCAACACCTCATCGAAAGTATTACAGAGACATGTGAGAGTGTGTTCATGTTCAGCATGAGTCAATATACCAAAGTAAATATTAAATTTAAGACATTTAAAAATATAAAAGCTACACAAAGAAATAATAAAATTTAGTGATTTAGTTAAAGCAATGACATATTTGTGCAGATCAAACACTATGTCTCCTGATAAAACAGCAGCAGCATCCCTTTAAAAGTTCAAAATCTTCCTCCTAATCAGCAGTTTGGTCTGTGAAAATCTAAGGATGACGACAAAATCTTTAATCGATTAGAAGCAGGACTGAAAAACCTGCACAGCTTCACTTACCTGGGCTGCTTTTTCCGATTTATTAACAAAAGTCAAAGTTAGTGTACAGATTTGTCCGCCGGCGCACAGGGACGGCGCTCTGAACACACTGAGTTCTCACACAGCGAGGGGGGGGGGGCAGCCTGGACCGAGCTGCCAAATTCCACACAAGAGCCGAAAACACATTCGAGACAAAACTGTGTCGCTGCCCGCATCCAGTTCATTCATAAAATTCCAGTGGTTGGTTAAATTGTCTGCAAACTGGTGGAAGTAAAATCCATCCAACCCTGAGAGCCGGGGGGGTAGTGTGTGTGTGTGTGTGTGTGTGCGCTCCTCCAGAGAGACGCTTCAGATGTTCTTCTGCTTTCATTCGTGGACTTCTTCTCCAAAACTAAACAACAAAAGTGGCTCCGCAGGTTCTGGCCACAGTCTGCTGACCATCAAAAGCACCACAGCAAACTGGGCTTAGGCCGGTCAACCTCGTCTCCATGGAAACCTGGAGTGCTCTGCTCTGTGACTGCAAGAGGGGAGGTGGTAATAAAAGATGACAGTGCCACATTTCATACAATGGCGTGCTTGAAAAAGGGGTTTAACCACAGAGTCAGAGGAGAGCCAGCCCGGTCGGGTAAAAATAGCCTAAATGGAGCCCTGTGTGTTGGTAGCACCTGGTAAGAACCAGACACATGGCTGCGATTACTGTGTGTTTGTTAAAAAAAACCATAAAATCCTCCGCTGGTTCAGACTTCATGAAGTTCTCAGGCACAAATCAACTTCTTGTGGTTTCTGCAGCAGCAGCGCGTCGATGCAGGATCCACGACCCACATGCAGCAGAATGTCCGCGCGTGTTGTCCAAACCGGACAATGTTCAGGTCACTTTCAGCTGGAAGAGTGAGGCCTCCTCCTAACGCAGCAGGTGAGGGGGGGGTGCGCCTGCTGCTGTCCGCGCCCGTCCCACTCAAACACGGTCCGGCACCGACCCACAGGCCGTCTGCTCGTGGGCCCCTCGGTTGAATTCTTCTGGTTTGTGGGGGATCTTGCTCTCATTTGTTGCGATAGCGACATTAAAAGCAGCAAACTTCCCCTGGACGACTGTAAATCCAGAGCTAACAGGAGCCATGTTTCCATTCATTATGAGAAATGGTTCAGCCCGTTAAAGCCTCAATAAGGCTGCTCCATGACAGTGGAGCTGCTTCACTAACATGCACGTTTGTTTGTTTGTAACCTTTATTTAATCAGATGAAAACCCGTTGAGATCAGGATCTGTTTTTCAAGGGTGACCTGGCCGGGAGGTCAGCAGCACACGCCTTATAAATAAGCTTACAGTGTATTACAGAAGGAAGTGTCTGTTTGCACGCGATTTTCAATTCACGTGCGGCCAGCGCTAAACTATTTTCTTGGTCGCACTTTTTTTAACGGCCCGCCAGGAAGCGAGTAGCAGCCCCGCCCCCCATCCTTGTGCTGAAGAGCCTGACGGATGAAGGAGCGCCGGACATTTCGGTCGTGAAAAGATTTCAATCATTCGCCAGTTTTGCAAATGGCTTGGGGAAAAAATCAACGTGTAAACTTTTACTGCGGTCAAATGAGCCACCGTTCGCAGTTCCGTGGTCAAATCAGCCATCACTGGATGTTTTTTCTTTAAGTTTCATACAAAACTTACAGTAGCAAGTCTGTGCTCACTGGAAAATCTCAGCAGAACTTTAAGAAATGTGATATTATTGATCTTCATGAATACATATAAGCATATGATACTTATGTGAAATTGACTTTGCATTTCTGTTTTTTAGAAATCCAATCACAAAATCTCTTCTAGCACTGATTGGTTAATTTAGGCTTTGAATGAATCCCAATAATCAATTTAGTATATTATAAATTCTTCCCAAACCTACTTAGTAGTTTAAACAATATTTCTCCTGGAAATATAGAGCAATTTTACTGTAGTATTTAAAAAATCCACTTATGAACGATCATAAAAGATTTCCAGACTGAAACTTAAGTTATAAATGACTGACAAAGCTTCAGAAATAAAGAGTCCAATTTATCTGGTCCTGCTGTCTTCCTGGTGTCGAGATGTTTTAACTCTCTGGGCACTTTGGGGACAGACACAGCAGTAAAATTGAATTGGGTTTCATTTAAATAATTTAAAGTAGAGATTTCTAAAAGTGGGTTGGAGGGATCAAAAAGAAATCCAAGTGTGGCAAGAAGTAAAAGTCTCAGACCACCAAACGTCTGAAACATCTCATCTGTAAACAGAGACTTCTGTTCACATCAGTTTGCTATGAACAGCAGAAAGAAAGCTTTCCTTCTGGACGTTGATCTCAATCTTTACAAAAACATCAGGGAGAGGCGGTTGAATCCATCCCATGATGCGTCTTCACACGACTTTGTGCTGAAAAACCTTCATACTCGTGAGGTCTTCCTCCCATCATCAGAACATTCAGTTCCTCCAAGACAGAAATACTTTTGGTTTTTCTCATTTCTGTCATTCTTCAAACACAAAGCTTTTTGCTCAGTCAAAACAAAAAGTATGAAAACTTGAAGAGCTGAGCACTTCTGCAAACGCTCAGACAGAAAAATCTTTAAGACACTTTTAGTGTTGACTGTATCTGAGAACTGGACAGAGCGAGCATGTCATCCTTAGAAAATGGTTTAATTCCATCCAAATTAAATCAATTCAGTCGTGATTTTTAAAAAAAACTTGTGAATGTCGCCATGTTCATTGTAGAAGCAGTTACTTGGATAACAGAAAGCAATGTGTTGTATTTAATGACTCTTTCCAATATTGTGATCCTTAGCTGTGGGATTCCACAAGGGAGCTGTCTTGGCCCTTTGCTCTTTAGTATTTTTGCCTTATGCAAAGAGGCCTTACCATGATTTTCTTAAGTCTTTCAGAGTGAACTATATCCACGTAAATGATCATATATTACATTTGGAACACTAAAATACTAATTATTGATGAATTATGATTTATTTTTGTACCCGGAAGTAAAACGACTCGATCTCTGACGTTCCGCCTTTCGCTCCTTGAGGGTTCCGCCCACTTTGTGACATCATCCACAAGCTGGTGTGTCACCCACAAAAAATGAGGTGACATTTTTTATCATTATTTTTAAAAATTGATGCAGGCCCACATACAGTGCAGCTCAGGCGTCAATTTCAGCATCTTTAGCATCTTTTATTGCAGGTAATGCTACATATCTAGTTCATAATAATGTTAAAAAGTTATGGTTTAAAGTTTTAAAAATGTGGTTTTAGAGTGTTCAATAAATATTTATCTTGTTTGGCCCGTGATAAGGTGTGTTTTGGATTTCGGCCTCTTGTGCGATTGAGTTTGATACCCCTGTTGTAAACGGTCAAAGAGTTTGGTAAGTGTGTTTTTTAGGTGTCATGGCCGACATCTCCAGTTTAAAAACAACTGTAGAGTGAAGGCGGGGTTACAAGGTCGCCAGTCTGTTGCTGGGCCACACACTCATTTGTACAATTTAGAGTCACTAAGTGACCCATGAAGCATGTTTTTGGTCTAACCTCTACACTGTAGCCCCAAATCTTCTCTTGCACTGAGTGAAAAAATCCTCTGGTTCAGGAAATGCTTTTGCTCCAAAACCCATTTTTTGTTTTGATTCGATGAAACGTGATGACTATACTTTGTGAGGTGTACAACAATCTTTGGTTTATCTCAGAGCAGAGCTGTCTACAACACTTTGCAAAGTTTACAGTATTCCACGGTGTAAAATGATTTTCCATCCCCATAATAAACAGCCAAACATGCATGTCGGATCAACTCCAAGAATGTCTGAGAAGGTCCTGTGAGGGTCAGATCACAGTATCCGCTGCTATGACAACTCCTGTTTTTCTCCAAGGAGACCAGCTGACAGCCACAAAAACAGAGGCCATGCCCTCTATTGATGTCACATTATGTGGACAATATAAACCTTCAACTGTCATATAAATCCTGCCCGGAAACCAACAAAAGCAGCATTCAGAAGAGCCTGAGATTTAAACATATCAGCCACATCAGATGAATTATTCCAAACATTTAAGCAGCAGCATGAAGCTAACAGGAAGTGGGCCGAGGAGTGAAGCCTGGTTTCTGCACAGCTTTTCTCTGCATGTATTTAGAACAAAGCCCAAAAACGAGCCACAGGGAGTTAGTGATGACAAAACTCTTTCTTAACCGACAGCCTGTCACATCCTGTTCTTCAAACCAGAGAACAGATTCAGTTCATGGAAGAGCTGAACCTCCCTCAGCAGTTCTGTGGAAACATCTGAGTCATCTTCTCCACCACTTTGTTCTGTTCAGGCACTGGAAGAATCCAAATCTGAAAGATGCACCAGTGGTTCTGATTTCAGTCATTCTCACTGACATCTTGTTTTTTACTCACGGATGTTAGGACAACCCAGAGCTGGGCCGTCAGTTCTGTTGTTTTAGGTCTGCAGTGCTGATTTCATGTATACTTGCTAACTCTTTACAGCAGAGCTTGCTAGCTTGCTACAGTGGAGCTCGCTAGCTCGATACAGCAGAGCTTGCTACAGTGGAGTTTGCTAAATTGCTAAAGCAGAGCTCGCTGACATCATACAGTTGAGTTAGGTAGCTTGATACAGCTTAGCTTGCAACAGCACACATTGCTAGCCTGCTAGAATGGAAGTCGCTAGCTAGATACAGCGAAGCTCTCCACACCGGAGCTTGCTAACTTGATACTGTGAAGCTTGCTAGCTCGATACAGCAGAGGTTGCAACAGTGGAAATCACTAGCTTGATACAGCAGAGCTTACTAGCTTGCTACAGTGGAGCTCGGTAGCTCGATACAGCAGAGCAAGCTAGCTTGCTACAATGGAGCTTGGTAGCTCGATACAGCGAAGCTCTCCACACCAGAGCTTGCTAGCTTTCTACAGTAGAGCTCGCTAGCATGCAACACGTCCACTGAGAGGCTGGCTGAGTGCCCACTTAAGCCAATATGGGAAAGCACAGGTGGGGCTACCACAGATACTCTGGACGAACCCATTGGGGCTACAGTTTCTGCCCACTTTGAAACCAAACGGGGTCTACTTAGCCTTGCTGGTTGGGTTGTATCGATTTAAAGTGCTGACAAGATGATATGTAATCAGGTATTTATGAACATACTTTTGTTTTCTACCTAAACCCCCAACTGCTAGTTGTAAGCACACTGATCCTCCTTGAGAAGCTCTACACTACGTAAGACCAAAACAATAAGATAACAATAAGATCTCTCGAGACCCAGCTTGTGAGGTTGACGTTTAGTCAACCTCACGGTTTTTGTTGTTATGAGACATGTACTACTTACTTTTTACTTGGGATGAGTATCAAATCCTAACTCTATGCCACATTGCTGCCAGTATCAGTATATGCTTAATGTTGTGATCAATAAATAAAATGAATTTTGCCATTTTATTACAATGAGAGACACTAACATTCACATCGTTTTTTTTCTAAGTCATACTCTTAAAAAAAGTGAAAAATTGTTCTGGTAGACTTGGGATATGTTGCGATCTGTATCGTATCGTGATACGTTGCCAGGCTCTTGCAAACTTACACCCGTAATGTTTCCATCTCTGCTCTTCAGCCTCAATCAAAAAGCTTTTCCCAGAGTCAGGTTCTGCAGGAGCTTCTTCTCATAAGTCTCCCTGCTTCAGATTATTCTCTCTTTTTTTTCTAGTGAATAAGCACAACTTGTTTGCTTTCTTTGTATAAAGCCTGGAAATGACTTTAGTTGTAAACTGGTGCTCTATAAATACACACACCTGCTTTACATTTGTCTCTGTGTAAACACTGCTTGGCTTTCATTGATCACAGCCAGAATCTGCTCTTTTCTTCCAGCCCAACATCTGCCACTTTTATGGATTGCTGTTTTTCGATCGCTCGTCTCTGCAGGGCTTTTATTTCCCGAAAGTTTCATTAAAATCTGGTGTTCTTTATCCAGCTGCCATACCTGTGAGCTCCTGCCTTTTCGGCCTCGGTTTCACTGAAAGTAACACCATTTTTCCCTCTGTGTTTTCTACAGCTAGACGTCTGTGTAAGGGAATACTCCAGGTCCTTGAACTCATTCATTTCTAGTCTGACACGTTTGGGGGTGGAAGAATGATAAGACGCTGAAGACAGAGAGACCCTGTGAGCAGAAATCTGAAACAGACTCAAAACTGCAGTAAATCTCTGGCCAACAAAATGCTACTTGAGGAGATAAATGCCAAAAGAGGATACAGGCTGACATCGCTGCAGTCAGGACGTGAACTCTGCAACCTCTCCTCCTCCCACAGCGCTTCTCAACGTCAGACATCTTCCGCTCGTCACTGAGAGCGCAATCCTGCAGATCGTACTGTCTCTCCCACAAGGATCAAGGTTTCAATCTCGAAATCATCAGCAAAAAGAAAGAAATATTTGGGGAGATAAAGGAGGAACAGACATGCCCTTCTTAAGTTCCAGACACTTTAAAAACCCTAAAAAATGAAATTGTGTTTTTAACATGTTCTTGTAGCATTTTTTAATGATGGAGGACATATATCAGGGGTGTCAAACTCAACACCACAAGAGGCCAAAATCCAAAACACTCCTTACGTCGCACGCCAAACGGGATAAACACTTATTGAACACTCTAAAACTACATTTTTAAAACTTTAAAACTGTAACGTTTTAATAATTATGAACTAGATATATAGCATTACCTGGAATAATAGTGTGAATGCTGTAAGCTAAATTTGGCTGCTGAAGATGCTAGTGATGATAGCACTGATAGACGCTGAAATTGATAGCTGAAAACGCTAAAGCTGATAGCCAGTGAAAATATTAGCTAAAGGCCAAATTAGCCTAAAAAAAAAAAATTAGGTTAGGCAAAACAGCTAGCATGTAGCTGAAATATTAGCTAAACTCCAAAATAGCCTAAAAAATCTTAGTAAATACCAAAATAGTCTAAAAAGCTAACAGAATGGTAATTTTTTAAAATTTTAAAACTGTAACTTTTTAACATAAATATGTATAATAAAAAGGCAGGAATATTATACCAGAATAAATCAACTTAAAACATTATATAACTTTTAACATTTTTCTATCCATAAAAATATATTTTGTCAAAATTATACAAGTTAATAATTAGCGCAAGATAACATCAGGCTGGCCCCTGGGGCTTGACTTAAAACTGTATCAGGAGGGATTACGTCAAAAAAGCTGTGTGAAAAAGCTCCTTTTTGTGACGCAGTGACTAAAGTCTCCTTGCTCCAATTTATTCTGATGCATTCACCGTCAGACAATAGATCCATGAACGTCTTCCTGGTCTGAACTGGAGTCTGGATCTAAACTGTGCTGTCATGAAGAGGTGGTGGTGGAGGACCCAAACGCAGGAGACCAGGCTCGGTGGCAGAAACTTAAAATATTTAATTAACTGAAACATGACAAAAAACCCACAGAAAACCAAAACAGTAGTGGGACAAAACAGAGCAGATGATCTGACACTGAGGAACTAAAAACCAGACACTTAAATACACTGAGGTTGATTAACTAAATGAAGACAACTGTGAATGATTAACTTAAGTATGGTGAGACTGAACATGGCAAAACCTAAGCCTAGAATCATGACAGTACCCCTCCAAAAAAGGGCAGATCCCAGAGGCCTGAAAAACACCCATGAGGAGGGGAAAGTCCAGAAAACAGAGGTCCTGCAGCCAGACAAATGTGAGGTACCCCAGAACCCCTCCTCAGGAACAGACACATGAAGAGTGGCTGGAACATGAAGCTTGAAGGATGGCCCTGACATGGACAGGATAGCTTTTTGCCATTTTTGTTGCACCGCTAATGTTATGTTGGTGTTGTGAGGGGATATAAGCAAGAAGGAGGGAGTGTAAAAAAAAAAGAGGAATTATGGGGTTTCAGGTGAGACTTACTCTGTGCCAAATGACCCAAAATTCTAAAGAACTCCTGCTTTTCTGCAGAAACTATGTCCTAGAAAACAACACATTTTTAGATCCTCGTAGTTTAAAAAAAAAAATCCACTGAAGTTGATTTTACAATAAATCAAAAGATGATTGGAGTGGGACTTCAGCATTGGGACAGCTGTTATCCTGTCACGTGCACATGGGAAGGAAGACTTCTGCTTCTTTTACGAGCCTCAGCTGACCTCCCGTCTGCTCGTAAAATGCATCCTCGCTGAGTTTTCTGCACATCTGATTAGAGCGGTTTGAAGTGCCAACAGAGCCTGCTGGTATTTTTACACTGACTCACAGACAGCAGCACACACCGAATTCCACTGCCCAGTACCGTCATGAATCGAACTCCACTTCAAACACAGTCTTTGGCAGCCGCACAGAGTTCCTAAAAACATCAGCCTGAAACGTTTCATCAAAAGACGGATTACTGTAAGCCCGATCTGATTGCCTTTTTCAGCGTGAGGGGGAGTCATCTAACGGGCCAGGATAGGAATGCAGCGCAGTGCTGACCGCTTGGTCCTGCTGCTGAGCTGAGACCAACAACCTCAGCAGGAAATGGAAGTCCAGCTGTTCAGCCGTCAACGTAAACACAGATGACCTGACCACTCCCCATCCTTCAACCACGACAGGCAGAAAACTCTTCTTTCTCAAAGAAAACTCCAGGAAGAATGAAATGTTAAGAAAAAAAAGTGAACCATAACAGGAGAGTTACACTTCAAAATAAAAGTAACAAGTAAAACAAAAATAAAATAAAAGTTGCATTACCTGCGATAATGGTAGTGTGAATACTTTTTGCTAAAAGTAGTCACTGAAGATGCTGAAGCTTTTTACTGAAATTACTCAAACTGCTGAAAATGAAAAACTGCTTGCAAAATGCTAAATTTGCTAAAAGGCTGCAAATTCTGTTAAAGAACTATGAAAGACCGCTGAAGCAGACCTAAATTTCTGAAAATTTTATAGTAAAATTGCTTAAAAATCCCAAATATGTGCAAATTTCGCAAAAATATTTAGTGTGTTACTTAAATATGACCTAAACTCCAAATTAGCCCAAAAAACCTTAGAAGATCGCAATTAGCCAAAAAAGTTAGCTTGTTGCTATCTCCAAAATAGTCTAAGATTTCTCAGTAAACTAAATTATTCTAAAACGTTAGCATATTTCTCAAATAGAGGCTAAGAGCAAAATTAGCTTGTAAAAATCTTGGTAGATAACAAATTAGCCAAAACGTTAACATGTTGCTAAAATAATAGCTAGACTCCAATTTCGCCAAAAATGCTAGCATGTTGCTTAAACACTATCTTAACTCCAAAATAGCCTTAAATTCCTCAATACATTAAATTAGCCAAAAATGTTAGCATGCTGCTAAAATATTCGTTAAACTCCAAATTTTTTTGAAAATTACTTTAAAAGATAAAAACATTGCCCATGAATATATTAAAGGTTTGTTGCTAGTCTACTTGAAATTTAAAAATTTTAAGACTTTCTAATTCCTTTCCTATGGGGCACATTTGCTCAATATTTCAAAAACTTTAATGTTTATGAAAACCAAAAATACAAGCAGTAATGTACTGAAGAAGCTGAACGTTTTGATTCTAAGAATGATGAAATCACTGAACGTGGGATTTTTTTACGTGCCAAAAAATGCACGGAAAGGAGCAAGAGGGTCACACAACTAGCGGCGCATTTATTCATTTTTTCTAGATGTTTTTTTACTGAACTAGTATGCAATAAGCCAGGGCGATACAGAGCCTTTGGGTTTTGATCCGATACTTATCAATATAGAAAATATCGATACCGATTTCAATGTTTTTCGTTTATGCGATTTGACATGAACCTCAAAATCTCAATTGTTTTTCATCGCCATTGCATGAACAGTTTTTTGTAAGTTTGTCTTTTTTAATTACTTGATAAACATAAAATTTCTATAATACAGGATGTATTTATTTACAGCCATAAGGAATCTCTATTCCCTACTAATTGACCTTATTTCCACAACTTAGCTCTCTAGAGACCACTCGAAATTTAACATTAACAATTTCCAACGCGTTTTATTTGACACAAAAGTATTTAACTTTTCTTCAAGTGGGAATGAAAGTGCAAATAAAACAAACCAGAAGGCCTTTATGTTCTATGACAAGTTTTTAAAAAACCACAATGAACGATTAGGGCCCGTTCATAAACGAAACATATCTTTTAAATCAAGAGTTTAAATCTAATACATTTACAAGGAAAAAGTCAAACAAAAAAAATATTTGAGAGATGCTAGGTTCTTTTTATATTTTTGCTTTTGTTTTTCCCCCCAAAAATAGACATAATTCATATTATTTAAAAAAAGAAGGTCATTAACTATATGTCGCCTTCTAGGTTTTGATCAGTAGAATGGCTTTTATTGTTTAAGGTTGCCGACCCCGATTTAGGGAATCATGATTGTTACACCTCAAAGCTTGGATGTGGTAGATGACGGCAGATTTGGTTGGAGCAGAAAGAATAATGGAGAATAATCCTGGAGCATCGTCATCTTGCCGTTGAACATCTAAGGGGAACTCATCTTCTTGTCACGCACCAATGCTTCCTTTTCTTCTACAGCAGTCATGCTTTTATTTAATTCCTGGAGTTAAACCTCCTCAGCTTCACTCTTTCTTTTGTGGGGGCTCTAACCCACTTTTCTGGTCGGGTTTTTCTGTCTGGAACGATGCAGAATCCCAAAGTGAACAGAAAAAGTTTCACCAGCTGGGTGAGACTTCACACATCAGACCGGAGCAGAGAGAGAGACAGCTTCCATGGCGGTGACAAATACCACAACATGTGTCCATCTGAGCGTGTCTCAGCTGATCTCTGCGTGAATCCATCACGGGTTAAGTCAAAGTCTGTTGATGGCCTTCTGTAAATGAATGAGCTCAAATGCAAACACGGCGTGAACGTGTTCAAAAGTTCAGTTCGCAGCAGGATAACAACCGCGTCATGCGTCAAACTGACCGTCTAACATCACCTCGACAACTTTCCGTGTCGTCCTGCTTGTGTAACATCCTCTGCTGATGCGGCGTTCGGTCTACATGCAGCTTTAAGCCGGGCCTCGTGTGCAGCTTCCACGCCACTCCCAGCTATTTAGTTCATGAGATCTTAAATATGAAATGAGATCATGCTTGAAACTTCTTTTTTATGAAGGCAGCAGAGCTTCCCTTTCTCTATCCCCCCTGCAGAGATCTAATAAGAGACTTTAAATTATGACCGTCTAAACAGGAGGCATTGCAGCGCTGTGAGTCACCTGACATGACCTCATGTAAAGTCTGTTTAATAAATGTGTGAAGAGGAGCGTCTTTAACCTTAGGCGAAGGAAAGATTTTCTCATGTTTCTGTGGGAGAATTTGCTCTTCCAGCTTTTATTTTGAAGGCTCGTTCAAGTTACTGGACTTTTTATTTTAACATAAACACGAATAAAAAGATAAAGAAATATTATTCCAGAATAAATCAATTTAAACCTTAAATAACTTAGGATATTTTACTCTTCCTAAAAATACATTTTGTCAAAATTATACACGTTAAAAATGAATGATATAAATAAATGATGGGAACCCAGGAGGTTCAATATTATGGAATGACTGTAGGAATGAGCGAACCTGCTTGATAAAATGTAAAAACTCTCTCTTTAAGCATTGGTTCAGTTAGGAAGCCTTTCAGAATTCATTCCGTTCTCAGTAAGAACCCATCCAGAACTCCAGTCCCGTCTGCCGGTTCTGTTACACAGACGGCTGGAGCCGGCGGGACTCTGTGAAACCATGTGAAAACACAGATGGATCTTTAAGAGCTGATGATGTGATTAATGGCGTCACAAACAGATTTATGGCCCTGACAGATGATTTCATAAAAACAGCTGTTTTGTGTTGCCTGGTAACCATCGCTCTGCCAAAAACCTGCTGGCACTGTTGTGAAACGTTGAGCCTCATTTCATAAAATGTCATCTAAAGTAGATCTGTTCACACTGAAATGTGAGCGGTTGGGACCTCAGATTAAGTACGGCACGCCACATTTAGAGATCATTTGTGTCTGATGACGAAACCTTTGCAGAGTGAGACCTCACACAGACGCGTGTTTACAAATGCTCTCTTTGGTCTCACAAACTCATTTACTTTTCCTTCAATCCGGACGTTAATCTGAACTGAAAATCAGATCTTTGAAGATGCTAAAGCAAGGCCAGGACTGATCTCACTCTGAAAAACGCTCACATTTCCACCAGGATGCGACGTGTAGAAGGAGAAATGCATCACTATAAACAGAATTACAGTAAACAGGGAGAATGCGTGAGGAACCAAAGCATACCAGCCCGTCAGCAGCATGAGACTCTCTGGCTCAGACAAACTGTGGTGGACCGCAGGAGGACACGCCCAGCACCTCACCACCAGGAATGCCTCCGTCCCCGTGCAAAAGCTGCCATGCTCTGAAGCATTAGACCAAAGAGCCAAAATCTAAACAGGATCCCGGTTTGTGGGCAAAATACAATATTTTTTTGCATGTCATGAAATAAAAGGAGAAAATAAAGAATATGGTTCAATTGATTTATTTTGATTCTGTATTTATTAAGGTTACACATTGGTGATAATAAAAAGTAAATAACATTTGAAACCTTTAACACCAAAGCCCTGCTGAACATTTTTAATAGAAAAACAAGAACAATCTAAAACAAACTTTAGTCCAATGAAAAGAACAAACTAAGATCGTAATGAGAGACTTTATACGTTTGTTGTTGATGCTTTTGATTAAGGCTGCCATGATCAGTCGACTAATCGACGACTAACCGACTTTTAAAATAGTTGACAACTAATTTAATAGTTGATTAGTCATTACTTCATATTATACAGAGTCAGAGTGTAATTAAGCTAAAATTTGTAACAGCATTATGCGAGCTTTTTGGAATATTTTGACGTTAATTGAAGGTTTTTATTGGCTATTTTGGAGTTTAGCTAATATTTCAGCTGCGAGTTAGCTATTCAGGTAATTCTGGCTTTTTTTACGCTATTTTGGAGTTTTACTGATATCTTAATAACAAGCTAGCTGTTTTGGCTAATTTATGATTTTTGGGTTTTTAGGCTATTTTGGAGTATAGCTAATATTTTAGCTGCATGCTAACTGTTTTAGCTAATTTAGGATTTTTCAGTTTTTTATGTTAATTTGGCTTATAACTAACATTTTAGCTGATTATCCTATCAACTTCAGCGTTTTTAGCTTAAGCATTTTCAGCAGCCAAATTCAGCTTACAGCATTCACACTAGCATTATCTCAGGTAATGCTATGTATCTAGTTTTTAGTTAGTTTAAAGCTAATGATTAGTTTAGATGTGTGCTTTACATCCACTTCAAACATGAAGTCGACTTAAAATAATCGCAGCACTACTTTAAAAAATATTTAATTTTGGAAATTTAATGTGGATTGAATTATTTTAATTTTTCTTTTATACATTTTATTTGCATGTGTGGTCATGTGCAACTTTACACGTGATATAAAATCCTCAGTGTGAATAATAGTGGAGTGGATATAAATGTTTTAAATGATAACGGTCAGTTATAGACCTTCAACAATAAAAGTTTTGGGGCGATCATTTCATGTTTTATTTTTTCCTCTTTTGGACTCTAATCTCCTTTAACCATTTAGTTGCAGCAAACTTCCCTTTATTTCTGTATCTTAAACAACATGCTGCCCTCTAGTGTTCACTGACTGTTTCTACATAAAATAAAACCTTTCAGTCAAAGAGATCATTTGTGGTTTCCTCTGTGGAGAGCACCTGAAGCTGTGGCTTTGCTCCTCCACACCTGTCCTTTCATTCTCACCGCCTGTCAAAGGCGCACCTTCATGTTCCCCAAGAAGGTGAGGGAAGACTCAAATCGCCTCGTCATTGGATTGCCCGCATGCTTGAGCACGACTCCTGCAGGCCTGAGGACTATTTATACAACCTGAGGAGAGGCCCCTCACAGCCTGCTGGGGAGGGGGAGAGAGATTATCATCAAGAGCTTCTGACTTTGTCTCTGCTGCTTGAAAAAAAGGCCTCAAAACCAGTCGAAGCCTTCAGACGCCATGGAAACCGACAAAACAGGAAGCAGTCATTCAGAATGATGGAAAGCTCTCCAAAAGGAGCAGACAGACAAGCCGGGGCAAAGAGAGCAGCAAAAACAAAGAACAAACAAAAGACACGCCTTTAAAGACGCAGTGATTCATCGCAGATAGAAGAAAAGAACAGGAGGAACATCCTGAGAAGATTTGGGATGTCAGCTTTTCAGTTCCTGAGTTAATTCATTCATAACAGGAAGACAGGTAAACAGCGAGGGGAGGAGCTGCAGCCGACACATCCAGAAACAGGAGAGCAGCTTATTTTTAGTTTGTTGATGAACTGGTGAAGATAAAAAGGGCATGGGGGGGGCATCGCCCCAGAGCCAACAACACTCCATCCCTGCAGCAATCAGACAGCAATCCACTCGGCCTGGCACCAGAGGACACGGGGGTGGAAGACCCCCACAGTTCACTCCCATGTTCACACAGCGGGACGCTCACCCCCCCCCAACGCCACTTTATCTGTGATGGGACGTCTGCTTCACATCATCTCAGACAGAAAAAGAAACGCAGTGACCATCTTCAGCCCCATCATTACGCTCTGAGGTGCAGGTCAAACCAACACAAAAACATAAGATCACAAAAAAAACAAATAATAAAAAAAATATTACATTTTTAGAAATCAAACAAAATTCCAGAAACCCAAACAAAGTTTCAGAAGTAATTTCCATAAATCAAACTCAAATGTTATAAAATGAAACAGACTGAGAAACTGGAAAAGAATAGTGCTATGGGTGGGACCTCAGGACACACGGCTAACGATGTCCATGATATCACGATTCTGCTGTAATCTCTAATAAATCACAATATATAGAAGAACATATATTTTATAGGAAATTTTTTTGTTTGAACATAATCACAATAAACAACTTGAGTCTAATTTTGTGCAACAAATAATAGACACTTTTGAACAAATCAGTAATACTATCTTTGACGAGCATTGACATCAATTGAATTGGAATTATCTGTAAAATTCAATGTTAACAATAGTAAAAAAAACAGCAGTGCTACTACTTAGTGCAAAATTGTTGTAAACAACAAAAATAAAAAAAAATAAAAAATTGAAATAATTCAAGTAGTTGCCAGAAACATTGGTGGAGCGTGCGCCCCTCTACCTCCAAAGGAACGTCTCACCAAAGGATGAGGAACAGAACGTTTTACAACCTCTTCAAATGAAAATAAAAGATCGATACTTGGAGAGAACCCATCGAGAATCAACCACAGGACTTAATGCCATTATATCGATATTTTGGCACACTCAATGTTTCTTCATCATTTCAACTTTATGTGGATGAAGCTACGGGACATACTAATCATAAAACTTTTCTATGCATGCAGAAATTTGGAAAATTCAAACGTCATCCTCCAGTCAGGATCTTAGTTTTCTTTTGTGGTTTGAATTTATGGTTTCTTGTTTTATTTGATTTTTAACATTTCATTTGTTTGATTTCAGGAAAATTACTTTTGTTTCCCAAAACATTTTATTTCATTTATTTATTTATTTTTGTAATTTTCTGAAATTTGGTTTTGATTCCCAAAATGTCATATTTTTTCTATCTTATTATTTGTTTTGCTTTTTAAAAAAAAAAAATCTTTTATCTTTATATGTTTTTTCACTGAGTAATATGTTAGAGCAATTTGGACCTTAGAGCCACCGTACTGAGACAATTTCATTTGTGTTTAAAACCAGTGACCAGAATCTCATGATTAACATCACCTCTAAGGTATCAAAAGTGGCTCCAGGTAAACTAAAAAGCTACAAACATTTTTGTAACTACCAAAATAAGAAACACCATCACAACTTTCTTCATCCTCAAAGAAATGTCAAAATATTCCACTAAATTCAGAGTTTTCAGGGGATGAGCAGATCAGCAGCTACAGATGCTAACTCTTAGCCATGTTCTCCTCTGACCACCAGGGGGACCCCTCTCCTGAGTATTAACCATCTTCAGCAACTTCCTAACTCCAACTCCCATCAGCCATCGTTCCAGTCTTCTCCATGCACATCAGCGGACTCACCAGCATTTAAACTCTTTCTGAAACTTCCCGCCCAATCACTATATTGTGCATTCACCGTTTTCTAGTGCTGTCCGCATCTACTAATTCCAAAATCGAATGCACTAGAAATTTTCCTAAAGTCTTTAAAAAACTAACGTGCACCGATGCTTGCTAGATTAGTGAATATAGACCAGAAAGCAGTGCGGTTGAACAATTTTGAACAAAAAAAACATGCATAAATGTAATTTTCTATTGACCCATCCACATTTTCACCATCAGAACACAATGGAGTCATAAATAAACATTGTAAAATGTTTGTATTGATTCGATTTTGACTTCGTGAAATCAGTGAGGTCATATCTGGTGTTTGGAAAAACCAAAGAAAAGTAGAGAACGTCGCATCTGAATTACATTAAAAATCCAGGATACCATCTAGTCCCGCACTATATATTGATACACATTATATACATTGATCACAAATCTGTCTAAATGTGTGATAGTGAGCACTTCTGCTTTGCTGAGATAATCCATCCCACCTCACAGGTGTGCCACATCAAGATGCTGATCTGACATCATGATTAGTGATGACTGACACACTAAAGTGGGCCGTCTTTATTGTGGGCAGTGTAGTTTTTTAGTAGTTAGGGGGGAATTTGAACACAACCTTATGCTCACTCCAAATTTAAAGTCTTGATTGTGTTTATCTGTCAGTCTAAGCAATTCTTGTCGTTTGATTATCTGTGTTTTTTGACCCTCGCCTGGGTTGTGACGCCGCCTATGTCTTGCCCCAGCTCCGTTCCATGAAACCGTTTCCACATGGATCCTAACGTCTCAGCCTCTTCATCACACTAGCATCTACTGGAGTCCTAGCACACAGCTGTCAAACCAACAAAACGTTGTAAATGTTTCTGTTAGGAGTGTAACAATAAATGGATGACCTGTTTGTTTTTAAACATCTGATTTACTCTTGATTTTCTTGAAGAAACACAAGGAATCTGGAAAACTTCACCTGCACAGTTCAGTATCAGTAAGTTTGGGATGAAGACGTCCTGGATCCATTTTACAGTGAATCAGATCCCATCGGATCGTTCAAAATGAACCTAAATTGGCTAATTGTATCAACAACCACTAATTGCGACATGAATGGAATCATTAAAAAGAATCATGACACCCTCAGGACCTTTAAGAACATCAACTTCCATTTTGTTGTTTGATGCAGAACGTCTAATCATCTTCAGTTCTATCAAGTTGAATGAATGAAATGGTTTATTTTAATCAATCAGTAAATAATATATCAAATAACACATCACATAATCAATCACAACTAGATCACTTGAAAGGGAAGCGAACTTATATAATCCCACCGCTCAACCATACCATTCTCTCTACATGAATGATCAATATCCGGTTCAGGACTTAATATCAAATATTAATAGATTCAGGTTATAAAGGATTGTTAATATCAGTGATGTAATAGAATTTCAAAACATCTACAGACAAATCATTTATATTAAATCAGCACCAATAATCTAGATGTCCTCATTAAAAAAGACAATGTGTGCAGATTGTATTCATAAAAGAATGATTATAATAATAATAATAAGTCAAAATCCTCTTGACTAGTTTTAATGCAAAAAAAGTAAAATATTCTCATTAAAAAAGATCATTTTTAATTGTTATTGTCAATTTACAATGAATGGGTTGACTTGATGTAGGATCAGATAGTGAGAAACTGATGTCTTAGTAACATTTCACATCGTGGACATACCTGACCAGCGGTGGCGGGTTTCCTTCAACTCTGCATTCCAGACGGATGGGACTTCCTTCTGCTACTTCCTGACTCTTCAGCTTTTGGAGGAACTGAGGAGGTGACAAAGGTCCAAAGGTTGCAGAAGCTGCAGAGTGTTGGTCTCCATCAGAGGCTGGGTCTACTGCAGGACCTGCTGAATGAGGGCTCACCTCGCTCTGGCCGCTCTGCGCCTCGTCTCTCTGGCCGGGAGGCCGCGAGGGAACGGAGGCTGAGCCCCGTTGGTTTCTTGGAGACAGATAGCCGCTGTCAGGAGAGGACGACTCCTCTTCAACCTGCTGCTCCACATGAGCAGAACCTTTGAAGATGGACGACAGCTCCTCGATGAAAGTGGCAGCTCGGCTGCAGAACTCCGAGGCCGAGGCGGCTCGGTCACTCAGCTCCAGACCTCCGTGGACCAGCCTGGGTTTGTCCTGCTTGTACACAGGCTTGGCGGGTTTGTGGCAGACAGGTTTTTCAACAGAGGACGGCGCCTGACCAGTCAAGAGTTCAGGTTTGCTGAAGGAGGCGCTCTGGCTGGAGGGAAGGGGAACTGCTGTGTGATCTTCAGGACAAATACGTTTGGTCTGGTGCTGCAGGTTTGAGTTTTCAGGGGTTTGTGGAGAAATGGGAAGGGAAGAGGCTGACTGGAGTGCCTGCTCCTGCTCTCTAAGACCAGACCAGCCTGGATCTTCAGGTTCACGCACATTAGTAAAGGCCTCCCGGGCCAGGTCGAGGCTGCGATTTATTTCATCCGCACTCAAGAAGGCATTAAGATCTGCAAAGTCTCCGTCGCCACAATCCAGTTCTGTCCCTGAATCCATGCAGAGTTCTCCATCGGACGACGCCTCAGAAAACATCCCTCCATTGCCTTCCAGAGCCCTGCCTGCCGAAGGTTCTCTGAGCAGCTTGGAGGTGGGGAGCGACTTGTTCCGACTCCCGTCCTGCATCCTGAAACGCACATGACACTAATAACTGACCAGTTCTGTGTGCTGACGTGAGATCACTCTGGATCTCTGTCAGAGGGAATGACAGATTCGTTATTAATAAAGTCTTCACAGTGCCTATGGCAGCAGGATGAGTCAGAGCAGGGGTCTCTGGATGTAAGTGCTGGGGGGGGGTTACACACCTCATGGAGGTCACAGTGACAATGAAAGGGATTTTTGTTTGGTGTTTGCTTGAACGCTAAACTGCTAGCCATAATAGAATTAACCCTTTAACACCAGAGCTCCGGGGTTTTTTTTCTTTGATTTACTGAAACTTTTTATTTGTTAACACGATCAGCACAATTCTAGTAGATTCTGATGGAGAAAAGCCGCTCACGCCTCTTAGCGAGGAATGCTAAAGTTTAGATAATGCAAGGAATGCTAATGTTTTAATAATATTAGCATTTCTTGCTAATGTTATCCATAAATTAGCAAGGAATGCTAATATTATCTAAACATTGGCGGAGAATGAGGAATCCTAATGTTATCCAAAAAATAGCATTCTTTGAATTATCTAAACATTAGCAACAAATGCTAGTGTTTAAATAGCATTAGCAATTCCTGGCTAAAGTTATTTAAAATTTAGCAAGGAAGGCTAATATTATCCAATAATTAACAGAGAATGCTAATGTTTGAATAACATTAGTCTTACTTGATAATTTTATCAAAAACCTTGCAAGGAATGCTAATGTTAAATAAAAATTAACAGAGAATGCTAATTTTTGAATGACATTAGCATTCTTTGCTAGTGTAATTGAAATATTAGCAAGGAATGCTAGTTTTGAATAAAAAAAATCATCAGGTCTTCAAATTAATTTGGTGAGAATTTAATTAAATAGGAAAATGACATAAGCCATTATTAGCCATTGAAAAAAAGAACTTAGAACTCTTAGAATTTATTGGTAGCCTTTATCATTCATTCATTCATTCATTCATCTTTTTGGCCGGTTTGGAGCGCTAACCACCATGCTGCCCATTAGTGTTTACTCATTGAATCAATTCTATAGGAAACAATGTGTTTGTCTTTTTTTATTAATTTACTTAAATGTTTTTTCATATTTTTATCCTCCAACTTTGTTGCACAGGACTCAAGCCAAAACGATTGATCGATGAAGAAGATTCTGAAATCACCAGAAACAAACAGGATCTGCAGGCTGTCTTAAAATCAGATGAATTCAGAAAAGCAGAGGTCTATCTATCAGATAACTTATATATCTGTTGTAGTTATCTGATCCAGACATGTCAACCGTCTGAGTCAGCAGCTCCCCCTAACCAAAACTACCTAAAGAAAACAAATAAATAAAGCCTGCAAACTAAGACTACCAAGCTCCAACCTCAAACTAAAATAACAAAACCCAGCAGTGGAAGACTGCTGAAGACAAAGAGGAGAAAAAAACAAAAGTAAATAAATGAAAGAAAAATAAAGTAAGAATTACTTAATTGGCATTTATTTATTTAATTTAGATTAGTTAGATTTAAAAATTGATACTGAGGTTCACATAGATGATAAACTCTGTAGGTTTTTACATCCCTGTTGATCTGAAGACGTCTTGTTTGTTCAACTCTACCTCCAGAAAAAATAGATTTTATATACAAAGCAAAACTTTTTTAAAAATCTTGATGAGTTAAAAAGCACATATTATCTTATGCTGCACAACATTGGTTACTAGCTGCTCTGAGATGATCATGTTTGGTACAGAAAAGCTTTTATTTTGAAAATTTATTAAAAAAAAAAAATCTAATTTTAAAAGATGCAAGCTTGTTTTTATAATTTTGCTTTTGTTTGTGCCAAAAAATAGAAATACATAATTAATATTTATTATTTAAAAAAAGAAGGTCATCAATTCAAATCCAAATTTCTTAAAAGGCTAAAGTAAAACTATGCAGCTTCGAGCTTTTTATCAGTAGAAAACTAACCAAATGCTTCTTTTACTGTTAATGATTGCTGATCTGGTGGATATAGAAGTGAGTGAGACGTCCGTCTGCGGCGGCGCTCACCTGGAGCAGCTTCCTCTGACTCAGTGATGCAACAATTTAGATTCCCTTCAGGCATCATTAAAGTATTTTTGAATTTGATCTAATTATCAGACATCTTCCCTTTTTGTGCTGAAATAAAACAGATAAGATGTAAAACATTTATAACTCGCACGGCTGGAACTCTTCAGAGCGGCATTTTAACCCAGAATAACATTTGAAAGCGTTGCCGCAGATGTAAGCAGGATGAAGTGTGACACTCGGCGCCTCATGGCGTCCTGAAGACCAGCTGTTGTTATTTTTAATTCCCTGGGCTATGTTTCACAGCAGCGCCATGAGCAGCGGGGAGGTTCTACCTTCAAACACACAGGAGTGGACTCAAACAAGAAACTAAAATGACCCAGAAAAAAAATTAAAATCCTCCACTGTAAGATGATGTCTTTATATGGCAAATGTCTGGTTAAAACTGTGCTATTGTACATACTTAGATCATTACAATATCTACAAAAACAGGAATTTGTTTCACTAAATTGAAATGTTGCAAGAGAACTGAGGAAGAGATTGAGAATAAGTTTGAACCTCTGTTATCATCTCCATCACAAAACTCAAAGCAGAGACTGGAAGGAAACCTACCTTGTCTTGGGCGACTTGTCCAAACGTTCTCGCCGGTTCCAGGTTTGTCTCTGTTCTGGCCAGAAGAAGACAGAAGTCCAGAGGGGCAGCCCTGTTGATCAGGCAGTCGGCAGGATCTCTCAGGTTCAGGGTCCAACTGCGTACCGCCTCTGCAGTGGCCTGCTGTCCCATCTGTGCCGGTCCCTGACCGCTCGCCGTGTGGGGCTATATTTGGCACCTGGCTCGGGTTACACTGCCAGACTAGTGGCAGAGTCATTTGGAGAGAGCGTTGAGGTGTTCCTGTGGAACAGAAGGTGTTGGAGACATTTTTACTCTAAATCAGTATTTTGTTAATTAAACACAGCAAGCACACGCTGTTGTGATATTCCCAACACCTCTACTTTATTCTGTTGTTACCGTGTGAAGTGAGGATTTCTGTTCTTTCTATCAACTCTCGTTTGATCTGCTGAGGTCTCTTTTTGCCTCGTTTGGAAATGCCAACTGAGATGACCCCCAAACCAGGACCTCTAACTTCCTCCTGAATTCTGGGAGGATCTGGAAAATCTGGTTTCTCCCTTTTTGTGGACTCTGATCCGCCTATTCTGACATCCAAAGACCAGTAAGATGGAAGATGGAGGACAAACAGCAGGTTAGAGAGGTAGATAGTAGAGGACCATGGAGGCTCACTTCATCTATTTCTAGACCACTATCGTGTTATGTTCTCTAAGCTATTCTGGTCCTTCATCAATCTTCTGATTACAGTCGAGTGTTCCTGATAAACTCACCAGGAATGTCCAAACACACGTCAACCAACGAGTGACCATTCAGTTTTTCTTCCCACTCCGATGAAAATTGTGTTTTTAACATGTTCTTGTGGCATTTTTCTCACGAAGGAGGATATTTATAAGAAAATTAAGATTAAAATAGCATTTCTAAGTATTTCTTTATTGCAATAGTTGTGAATCAGGAGCAAACAGGAAGAAGACATTGGTAAAAGTTTGTAGTTGTGATGTGGAACCTACAACAACAAACAAGATGATCCCTGCTCTGCTCCATTCTGATGCATCCGCTTACAGACAAATAGATCCATGAACGTCTTTGTTTTTCTTGTCTGCACTGGAATCTGGATTATGTTTATTGTTTATATTTATATAGCCCAGTAACACAATGGAACGATCTCAGTGGGCTGAACTGTACAAAGACATAAAGTCTGTCATGAAATACAAACAGTAGCTGGTTACTAAACTAAACTAACTAAGTTAACCTGGCATCCTTGTCTTTAGCTCCGCCTTCTTGGTGAGGAAAAACTCCTAAAAAAACAGAATGGGTGGAAAAAAGAAGAAACCTCAGGGATGACCCCATGAAGAAGAGATCCTCTCCGAGGACGGACAGACGATTTACCTGTTAAATAAGAGTTAGCTTATCCAGAACTACATGTTTCAATAGTGTAGCAGATGGGTCCATGTACAGCTGGGGATCCGAGACGTGCCAGAGGCGAGGTCCACTGCTAAGAACAAGAAGCAAACATATACAACCACACCCTGGCTCGACCTTACCATTTCCTTTACGTGTATTATCTGTATCTGGTTCAGGATTTAAGATGAGATATTTTACTAACATAGATTCAGGTTATTATTATCCTCAACTAACAGCTTGTGTCAGAAATCCCTCCCTAACCCCAAACTACTAAAAAACTTTAGAGTGCAGGACTGTATAGTGCCCTGGATTTTAAAGGCAATTCTGACCCGATGCTCACTGATTTTCTTTCCTTTTTCCAAATGCTGGAAATGACGTCACTGATTTCCCAAAGTCAAAATCAAATCAATACAAGCTTTTCACGACGTTTATTTGTGACTCCATTGTGTTCTGATGGTGAGAATGCAGATGAAAAATTATATTTCTTTGACCTCAATGAATTGTGGTCTACCTTCGCTAATCGAGTGAGCAGTGAACATTGATGGACACGTATTTTGCAAAGACTTCTGGGAAATTTCTAGCGCACCTGATTTTAGGATTAGTATATTCGGACAGCAATAGAAAATGGTGAACATACTATATTCTTGCATATACTGCTTATTTTATAATTCACATTTAATTCTAAAAACTTGATTCAAAAAAGTGAATAAAATAAAGTGGATAATTTTAGAATAATTTTAATAAAGGATTAATTAAATGGATCAAAATGGCCTTTATTTGAACATTTAAATTGTGCTTTTCATGAAAGTAAAAAGACACCGAAGACACTGACTCAAGTGATGGAGTTTAACTTTCTCAGTGGTTGACAGTCAAACTCACTTAGGTTAGAAAAAACAAGAAGGGTCAAATATCAAGGTCAATGCGTTCATGGGGAGATAAATGTTCTACATGAATCTAGGATTATGCAAAGAGAAGGTTCATCAACAGGTTTCACTAAACAATGTAAATGTAAAACTGAGCACTCACAGATCCAAGAAGCAGAATTCCTGTTTTCACAAAAGGAGGTTTAAAGTACAAGGCCACTAATCTCGCTCTTCTATATTTATCCATAACCTTAGCAAAAAGTTGTGATTTTGAAGTGTAATTTATAAAGTCGACTTGAGAATAAGTGTAGTAAGTATACTAGAGCGTAGTGTAGGATGTATACCAACTAAATATGCTTCTTCAGACTTAAATTGAATATTTAAGTTTAAAATAGTATATGAAAAGGAATGCATTTAAATATACTACTTTCTGCTCAGTAGAAATGTACAAAACCTAGCCATAAATGTCAGGGCCCTGCTGATGGAAAGTTGTTTTCCATCAGTTAAATTAATTGTTAATAAGAAACAACTGCTATGAGGTCTTCAAGTCAGGCTTCAGACAGCACCACAGCACTGAAACGGCTCTGACCAAAGTAACTAATGATATACATTTGAATACAGACAGTGGAAATATTTCATTGTTAGTTTGATTGGATTTTGTTCTAAATTGGTTCAAAACGTACTTGGAAAACAGGAAATATTTTGTGTCCATTGCTGACTTCCTATCTGAGTCAACAGAAATTACATGTGGCATTCCCAAAAGCTCCATCCTGGGACCACTTCTATTTAACATCTACATCAGGAGTGGGCAAACTTTTTGACTCTTGGGTCACAAAGGGTTCTAAAATTTGACAGAAAGGAGACCAGGAGCTAATCTGTGTCATGTTTTAGTGATTCCACCTCTTAAGAGAAAGAAATAACATGAGATGTGGACAAAAACATGCTTCTGGATTCATTTACAATGAATGTATATATTTTAAAACAGAATATGAATGAATGAGAAAGTCTTTAATTTTATTATTTTTAAGTAGATTAGCAACAAGCCTTTAAATTCATAGGTTAAGTTTTCATATTTTAAAGTAATTTTCAAATTTGGCATTGAACTGTCATATTAGAATTATGCTAGCTCATTTGGTAACTTGGCATCTACTGAGGCTTTCTTATGCTAATTTTGAGTTTAGTTAATATTTTAGCAATATGTTTACGTTTATGGCTAATTTGTTATCTATTGAGGTGTTTAGGCTAATTTAGAATTTAGCTTCTATTTTAGCAACAGGCTAACGTTTTGACAAATTTAGTTTATTGAGGAGTCTTAGGCTATTTTGTAGCTTAGCTAGTATTTCAGTAATGAGATAGCTTTTTTGCTAGTTTGGAATCTGCTAAGGTTTTTTTTTTTTTTTTTAATTTGGAGTTTAGCAAATATTTTAACAACACACTAAATATTTTTTTCAAAATTGCCATGTTTAGGGTTTTTTAAGCAATTTTACTACAAACTTTCCAGAAATTTTGGTCAAGTTCAGCACTGCAGTCAAGTGAGCTGCTGTTCACTCAGCCGCGGTCAAGCCAGCCGCGCTACGAAGAAGTTGTGCGCGCGTATTAGGTGCTTAACGGCAGAGCATGAAACTCGATGGGAGACTTCTCTGTTGGCACATTAAAATGTCTGATCTGCTCTAAAAGAAATGTAAAGTTCAAAAATTTCCCCTGACACAACTACGTATACTATCAAGGCATATTTGTACTATTTATCAGTTATTTATTTGTCAAATTCTAATAAAAAAATATCAGAACTTTTCAAACTTAAAGTTGAATAAAATAATCTTACTGGATAATTCCAGCGCATGGACAGTATGTTCTTGTTCCACAGGTCACCCTCTATCACCTCACAAAGACTTGTGTACTTTTACTGTAGAGTTTTTGAAAAAAATAGTACTTAAACTTCGCATTTTTAACAAGAAAAATGAACGGGCCAAATTTGAATTACAATAAAAAAATTTTGGTCCATAATTTCCAGGCCTTGATCGGTATGTACTTGTTCTACAGGTCACCCTCTATCTCCTCACAAAGATTTGTGTACTTTTACTGTTTTTGAAAAAAATAGTACTAAAACTTTGCATTTTTGACGAGAAAAAGGACGAAATGGCCAACTTTGAATGTAAATAAAATAATTTTGGTCTATAATTCCAGGCCTTGGACACTATATCCTTGTTCTACAGGTCACCTTCTATCACTTCACAAAGACTTGCGTACTTTTACTGTATAGGGCGGGGCGGGGGGCGGCTGACCGATGGCGGCGAGCGTCTTGAACAGGTCGGACAGAGCCCTCTACTTCTGCTGCAGGATGTGCTTCACCTCCGCCTTCTGCTTCTCCTTATCTGCAGTCAGGTCGATGTTGAAGCTCTGCAGCTGGCGCATGTTGGTGATGACCTCGCCTGGAGAAAGCCGCAGATGGAGAAGTGGAAGACAGCCTCATGGAGTCCAGACGGGAAGTCAAGAACTGTCTGGATAAATGTGGTACCGGTGAAGCAGTCCAGATCCTCCGTCAGCTCAGGCAGCAGACTCTTCTTCAGCAGCTGCACACACATCTTCTTCATCTTCCTGAACAGAGCGGGCAGACGGGCCTGACAAGTATGTTATATTTTATGACTTTGTGTTCATTTGTACTTTTTTGTTATAAAAAACAATCAATAAAAAATACTGTTGGCAAAAAAAAAAAAAAACAATTTTCCTCAGTGTGCCTTTGGGTTTTTACTGAGAGATTTAGAAATAAAGAAAATCTGATTTCTGCTTGAAATGAAGATAGATGTCTTTAGGACTCTGCTGTGTCCTAAAAAAGATGAAGTAGGTTCTAAAGAGTTTGCTTGTCCTCTTCCAGGTTGAGGGGTTTGACGTTAGACGTGTTGATGAATATCACCTGACTGACATCGTGCTGGACATGTTTGTCAAGTGGGAACACAGACCCCCCAGATCTACACAAGGACACGGTAAGAACCGGAACGACGTCAAGGGCACATAAACCAGAGCAGAAGAAGCCAGAAGAAGGTCACAAGTCCAAAGGCCTGGTGAGCTGTGCTTCACCACACCGTCAGATGACAGATAAGTGCAAAGTAAGTTTGCTTTTGCATTTCTTTGAGGAGTTTTAATGCTGTTTAGTTTGCAATGTGCCACTAAAAGAAGCGTTAATTATCTGATATCGCGCACGTGGTCGTGCATGTAGGCACACACCATTTCTGTTTCTGTTCTGTTTCTTGTAATTTTAGTCAATTACTGAGTTTGTATTTATTTTCTTATTTTGCCAGAAACCACACACACACACACAGATCCACACAAACGCCGCGCCAAACATGTACGGATAAACCTGATTTACCAACTGGATGTAAAGCTTCAAGTGTGGAATACAGTTGTCAAAGCCCTCCTCCTGCCTCTGTCCTTCATTCCACCAACCAACTGCAGTAGCCTCATCCAGGCCTTGAAGTAGTGCTCTGGCCGGCACTCCTGGGTTGAGAGTGGTGTCACACCTGAACAGCGGTTAAACCTAAAATCTCACCCACAGCGGCCGCATTAAGATTCCTCTGCAGCTGCCTGAACGAGCGATGTAAAGAAGACTGCTTCGGATGTCAGGTTGACCATCCGAGCCAGACTCAACATCTATGCTTGTTTGAAATCGAAGACAGATTTATTTACAGCGATTTTCCGCCTCTGGTGAGGAAGCTAAAGATCCCCGGATACGTCGAAGCCGTCAGGATGCTGCTGTTCAAGCACGGAATTCTAATGGACGACTCGAGAATCCTGGGAGCTTTGCTGTACCAACTGAGCTGCGCCGCTCTCCAATCAACCGGCGACATTGTGGAGACCGTGTACGAACGTCTGATCAAAGACCGTGAAGTCGATGTAGAAAAAATAGAGCAAGCGACAAAGATTTGGAAAGGGGAGGCTTTCCGTGCCCCCACAGCTGCTCTTTACAGAAGACTTTTAGAGTGAGATTTTTACTTTGTGTTTTTTTTTTACTCAAGCATGATTTTTTTTTTAAATGGTTGTATGTAACTTGCCATTACCGTAGATTAGCTTTGCGTTTTTTAATCTTGTGTGTAACTAGAATTATATTTGCAATTTTTAAACTTGTATGTATCTTGCGTTATCATAGATTAGATTTACTTTTTTATTTAAAAAAAAAAAAAAGTTTGTACGAATATTTTTGCAAGTTTTAATCTTCTGTGTAACTTGAATCATATTTGTTATGCTTTTTTTTAACTTGTATGTAACAGCACGCATTATTATAGAATAGTTTTGCAATTTTTAAACTCGTATGAATCTTGCATTATTGTAGAATAGGTTTGCTTTCTTTTTAGATTTGTATGTAACAAGCATTATTGTAGAATAGTTTTGCCTTTTATTAAAAAGAAAATGAGCCGCCTGACTTATGTGCGACGATGTGTAATAAATGGCATCAAACCAGAGTCAATCTTCTTAGTCTCTTTTTAAGAGGTTGTGGGTAAACATCATGACAGAAAAACGAATCCTGAAAAAAGCCTATTATGATCCCTCACACCCAGGGAGTTTGGAGGTCTGGAGAAATTACGCTCGGCCGTGCTCGAGGAAACTGGAAAAAATATCAGGTTGGTGGATGTAAAGGATTTTTTATCGGAGCAAGACTCCTACACTCTGCACAAGCCAGCCCGAGTCAATTTCACCAGAAACAGAGTGTTTGTCGCTAGACCCTTAAACCAATTTCAAGCGGATCTGTGTGACATGCAAGCTTTGGCGGAGCACAATGACGGAAAAAAGTTTTTACTGACGGTCATCGAGTTAACGAAAGCTTTCGATACCGTTTTGAAAGAAAGCGGCGTTCCTGAAAAAATTAAAACGGACGAAGGCAAAGAGTTTTTCAACAAAAGCTTTCAAAGTCTCATGAAAAACCACGGAATCGTGCACTCTGCAACAGCCAGTGATTTAAAAGCCTCCGTGATTGAAAGATCACGAATGTGGAGATTCTTTACCGCCAGCAACACGAGGCGTTACATGAACGTTTTGCAGGATTTGTTAGCGGGTTACAATAAAAGTTTTCACATGAGCATAAAAATGGCCCCCGCCAACGTCACATAGAAGGATCTTTCTACAAGGCCGAGATGCAGAAAGTTAAACAGAGTAAAGACCGGACTTATCACATAGAGAAGATTGTAGGGAGGCGCGCGGTAAAGGGGGAAAAGCAGGTCCTGGTAAAGTGGAAAAATTGGCCCGAAAAATTCAATAGTTGGATCAAGGCCTCGGAATTAAAAAAAATATAAGTAGCTCAACGGCTATCGTTTTGCTTTATTTTTCACCATGAGCGGGTTCGGTAAAGAAGGCTTCTACATCACGCTGCCGTCTAACGCCAGTTTAGACGTTTTCAAGGACAACACGAGCTCCAATTTTCGCGTAAATTTGCCTCAACACATTGATTTTCGAGAGGATTGGGAAGTAGCTGTGACGGAAATTTCTTATCCCCACACCTTTTACAACGTCCCCCACGAGGACGCCTACTTTGAATGGAGAGAAAGACCTCGAGAACCGGCCACAGAATCCCCGATAAGAGGGGGTTGCCACGAGACCCCGCTTACTTATCTTACAATGTGGACAAAGTCATTCAGTAATTTGCATGACGTGTTACGCAAAAACTGTATGGAACTATGCAAAACGGATATTATCATTGGATTTGTGGTAGCCAAAATAGGATATGTGTAAAAAAACTGCAAAGATTCGTCAAAGTATGTGACACTGGGAGTCAAAAAAGTGTTTTGAGAAAAATCGTAAATTGCAAAAAAGTCTTACACAATAAAGATCGCAAATGAATATAATCTATTATTTCATTATCCAATGAATCACAAAGGAGTAAAATGTAGTGCTTAAGACAAATGCTCTTGGAGAAAAAGGCCTATACATTTTAGTTTTAAAACTGACCACCTGGTGGCGTAATAGAGCCAAAATTGATTGAGGATATAAAGATTGGTCTGAAGTATCTACTTACAAAGTACCAAATACCTGTTGGTCTAACACTTTCCAAGATAATAGGGATTTTAAATTTGTCCCGTGTATTTTGATAGGGGAAAAAAAATATTTTTAAAAATTCATTTAAAATCAACTGTAACACCAAATGGTACGAAATTTTAAACCAAACATCTCCTTTATCATCTTAACAAACTACAAGTGGTTGCATGTTGATATCTGTAGTTGCGTTCCAAAAAAGTGAAGGAATAAAATATAATAATAAGAAGGAAGAAGAATAAAATATAATCAAGAATTAGGATAACATACTCTGATTGCTTTCAGCAATCAGACAAGTGCACCGAATGGAAGCGGACTCCATTCCGCGGCGCTTCCGCGGCCAGTGTGAATTGGGTGGTACAGCAAAAGCCAACACACAACAGAAGTGAATCAAAACGGAAGTGAATAATGGACTTTTTTTTTCTTAACGTTTCATTCAGTTTCAAGCTATTGGCACTTCTTGAGAGGTGCGTGATTTTGTACAAGATTTATTTTCTTTTGCCTGAAGTTGTTAATTTAATCTGCTATCACAGACCCGACCCACACGTTCTCGTTAATGAAACCCTTAGTAATGGAGATCTATATATCCAGAAGATGCAATGACATATCAGACCGGAACATCACTTCTGTCAAGTGTCCTCCAGGATCCACAGGAGAGGAGGTGTGCAATGTGTCTGGAACAATCACGTGGAAACACAAGGGAATAAAAGAACAGCATTTTCATACATATACACAAGAAACTTGATTAGAACTAACAAAGGAAAAGGTGGGAACTTGAATCATTATTTACAATGGGCTCTTCTTCCATCAGTTCCAAAATAAAAAATAGATTTTTAATATATTTTTATATTATTATTTATCAATTATATCAATTACGAGAACCATAGAAAAGAAAAGTGGTTTTAAACTGAACCATCACCGTCTAAGATAAGATGATGTCCTGCACTTCAGAAACCTGAATAGATGTGTTCTTTTCACATTTCTCCAACTGCTGCCACTTGGGGAGTCTGGAAAAAATATTTCCCTGGCCTGTGGTCACAGTAGCCGTTAAGTATGTTAGTAATTAAAAAAAAAAAAAAGCGATTTAAATTGTGATGTTTTTTTTCAATAATCAAGGAGATTATAAATGTGTTTACAGAGAGAATCCAGTGTCCAGGAACAAAAACAGTAAGGATGATCCACTGCAGACTGCCTCCAATGGCCTGTAAAAACTACAATTGTAAAATATGAGTTAAAAAAATCCAATTCAATGTTTGCTTACCAAAACACAAGTAAACAGCAAATTACCGGCAGGTGGTCCATGGGTTGTCTGATGATGGTTGGAAAGTGGCAGTGTCGAGGGTGGGTGCAGTGAAAACATGCTCCTCTCTCTGTGATGGAGACAGTCTGATTATTGAACTGTCAAAGCTACAATTAATGATAATAATTACAATGATACTTGAAACAGCTGAACTACATTCTCAGTAACATTGACTACTGTTGAGGATCTAGTAGAGGATATAAAAATAAAGTTTGTATTTGCAAACATATTTTTTTAGATTAAGTATCACAGCACAATCAACATTCTGTTCTAAACTCAGACTCCAAAAGGCACAAAGAGTCAAACTAGTGTTTCCCACCATTGCAAGTAGTTTTTAAGTACTAAATAAAAGGTTTTGTTTCGCAGAATTTCCATAAAACTTGGAAATACAAAAAAAAAACAAAAAAAAAAAAAACTCCACATTTATTAAATAAAAGACCACTAATTACAGAAGTGAATGTTTGCCCTGACAAAGTCCTGTGGTGGTGGGCTCTATACACAAAAAACAGGATCCATCTACTCCGGGAGTCTCCAGCCCTGTTCCTCGTGAGTTAGCACCCTGCTTGATGCCGGATCGATTCGAGAAAATACAACCTAGCTAAACATTACGAACGTCCCGCAGAGAGCCCCAAGCTAACGAGCTTCGTGTAAAACTTCAACCACATAATAATAGAAATGGAAGATGAAGCATGAAATATTTGAAAATACAAACAACACTCTTGTCTGCATGGCGAAAATGTGATGAGAAAGAAAACAATAATCACAGAAAAAAAATTTTTGTAATTAGCTGTACGTTTTTTCGTTGATATATATATATACCTCAATTTTGCAAAGATCGATGAGAAAACTTGTAAAATTCAAAGAAGAAGACGGAAAATCCAGCGACGAAGAAGAATTACAGACAGTGGGCGTGCCTCAACGTGGGCGGAGTTAAACGTTGAACTGCAGGCTGCAGCCAGTGGTAGTTGGGTCTAACGGCTAGCGCATTCGATTATCGACTCGAAGAGAGGAGGTTCGAAACTGACGGTAATGATTTCTTATTATTGATATGATAATATATTATTGATGTGATAATTTTATATTTATACATATGTATGTATATTTATACATATGTATATTTATACATACATATATATATGCATGCATGCATGCTTCGGCTTTTGCCGTCGTGTTTCGGCTTTTGCCGTCGTGTTTCGGCTTTTGTCGTCGTGTTTCGGCTTTTGTCGTCGTGTTTCGGCTTTTGTCGTCGTGTTTCGGCTTTTGCCGTCGTGCTTCGGCTTTTGTCGTCGTGTTTCGGCTTTTGCATTCATGTGAGCCGTGTCGGCCAGAAAGTGGCGGTGTCGCCGGCGGTTTGAACAGATCACGAAGCGGCTTTATTGAAAGGAAACGCTCTATATATTCCCTCTCGAAAGTCAATGTGAAAACTTTCTCTATCCCCGAACAGCACGATGCCTAAATATGTCGTGATCGCTATGACGAATCACGAAGCTTTCAACGGTAAGAGAGATTTACACCCCTTCAACTTTTTACACAACAGCGTGGAATATTTTGCTCTGTCTTAGGACAGACGACAGATTCCGGTCAAAGCTTTTCAACCACAATTAAACGCCAGACAATGCGTTAGAGAATTTTACAATTTATTTAGCGCTACAGGGAGACACCTGAAGGATTTACCGCTGTAAATCTGATGGATCCACATCTTGTTTGATTTGTATTTGATAATTAAATCGAGACATTTTATGGTTTATCAAAGTAAAATCTTGTGGGGAATAATGATACGTGATCAGCTCAGACATTTATTTTCATATTGAACAGGTAAACCACGCAGTTGTCATGCTCAACACAAATTAGAATTCCAAAAATATTTATAAGGCATTTTGACAACTAAAACTGTGTTGTAACAAAACAAGAACACTTCAAATAAGTTTCAAATGAAACAAACTGTAAATGACATTTAAATAAAACACTAATTAAAATATTAACATATTACCTGCTGATGAACTTGACAAATTAATTTGGCACTAGATATTACTCTCCAAATCTGTGACAAATTAACAACAACAGTCACAACAGTCTGTTTAAAAAAAAAAAAAAAACTAAACATGAACTGAGGCAAAGAGCCCCGGTATTAAGAAAATATGATGAGGGGCCGATAGTATTGGCTGATGCCACAACATGCTACTGACGCCCAGTTCACACTGGACGCAGAACAGAGGCCGCCTCTATTCGGCTCCCATGTTAACCTATGGCGTCGTTCACACCAGGCACGGAGCGGTGCCGTCCTCTGCGGAGGACTCGTACCGTGCAGCGGATCCTTTCGGCGTCTGTTCTATTTTGAGCGCGAGCCGAGAGCGTTCCGCATCAATTCTGGCATGAAGTTCCATGCAGATACAAGAGAAAATATGGTTTATTTTTAAAAGAAAGTGTGTATTTGTACGTAATTTTGGAAAAGCGTGCATCCAGTGCTAAACTTTGTTCTTAGTCGCTCAGACCCCGAGGAAATGGGTTAAGGTTAGGATTATAGTTACAGTTCCTGAGTGTGGCTGTCTTTGCAGCTCACGGCTCCACCAGGAGATGGATCAAATGTGGAGAACACAATTAGGAGCGGGACAGTTAATGGGAATTTAACTTAAAGTGGAACTTGTCTTTGTCTTTAAAATGCATAAACATAAACTGATCATCCCCCTCATCATCATCCTCATCCTCCACTTTTTCTTCATTACTGTCCTGCAGGTCATTGGGAAGGGAAGAGGAGGAGGAGGGCTTGCTGTCCGTGCTGAAAACGACGTATTTGAGGTTCAAGCTCTTCCATCAAGACGCCCTGGGACGGTTCTGGCACTTCGGCGTAGAGGTCTTGAGAAGGATCGAAAGAGACCAGGTCTGGAGGAGTCCCCGAAGAATAGAGCATGGCTTGATCGGTCGGTGATGGTGGAGGAGTCGGAGGAATCCAGATGGTCGTAAGACGTCTCTGAGCTAGAGGCATATCCTTCTTTTTAGCGTTGCTGGTCGGTCGGAGGACGGCGGAGGTTCAAGTCTCCCCTCCGTACCCGTCGCTCTTTTTAAAGTCCAAGAAGGGGCGGGCTTACTAAAAAACCTGTCAAAAGTTTGATGAAAAGTGCACTCATGGAGGGGGGGGGCTGTCAAAAGTTTGATTGAAAGTACTTCCCTTTATCTTCTGCTGCACACTATGATCAAAGGCTGAAACAAACAAACGCCACCAATGAAATGAGCAAAAACTACAGAAACATTGTCCTGCTAAAGTTTATATACAAAAGACTGAATCACAGATTTTGCATTTGCACAAAAATTGTTGTAGTTACCTTTCCTCCAGTAAAAATCATTCTGTCAAATACATAGTTCAGGTCATCTGCTGTAAATGACTCATCGCCCGTGCTTTGTTCTTCCTTCAAGAATCAAGAATCAAGAATCAAGAATCTTTATTATCATTTATGCAGAGCAAAATGAAATTTCTGCCAGCAGCTCTTTGCTAAAGTTTAAAAAAGAATAAGATAAATATAAATATAAATATAAATATATACAAGGTGCATTACAGTTAAAAGGCACGGTGAGTGAAGTGGACATTGCACAACAGTTAAGGTACTGCAAGAATAAATAGATCAGTGCACAGAGACCTGAAAGTTATTGTTAAGTCTAATTCCTTAGACTTAGGGTGGGTGGGTGGATGGACTTTACAGCTCTGGGGAAGAAGCTGTGTTTCAGTCTGTTGGTGTGGGTTCTGATGTTCCTGTATCTCTTCCCAGAGGGAAGAGCTACAAACAGTTGGTGTCCAGGGTGGGTGGGGTCTGCAGCTATACGACCAGCCCTCCGTTGGACCCGGCTGTCGTACACTGAGTCGAGTTGTGGGAGCGGTTGACCCACAATCCCCTGTGCGGTTTTCACCACCCGGGCCAAGTCTATCTTGTCTTTTGCAGTGCAACTCCCGTACCACACTGTGGCGCTCAGGCAGAGGATGCTCTCTATGGTGGCTCTGTAAAAGTTTTTCAGCAGCTGAGAGGAAAGTCCAGTCCTTTTTAGTTTCCTAAGGAAGAAGAGTCTCTGTTGAGCTTTCTTCACAAGGTAGGATGCATGCACTGACCAGATGTAATGTGGATCCCCAGGAACTTGATGTGGTCCACTCGCTCCACCTCTTCCCCGTGAACGAGAAGAGGGATGTGTTCCACCTTTTTAGACCTCCTGAAGTCCACTATGACCTCCTGGTCTTGGAGGTGTTTAGGACGAGGTTGTTGTTGGTGCACCAACCTATTAGGTGCTGGATCTCCTCTCTGTAGTGGGTCTCATCATTGTTTGATATGAGACCCACAATGGTGGTGTCATCTGCAAACTTGACAACCATGTTTGTAGGGTGGATAGCAGAACAGTCGTGGGTGAATAGAGTGAAGAGGGCCGGGCTGAGGACACACCCCTGTGGTGTTCCTGTGTTCAGGATCAGAGTAGATGATGTGGAGTCTCCAATCCTCACCACTTGAGGCCTGTTGATAAGAAAGTCCCTGATCCAGAAGCACAGAGAGGCAGGCAGTCCAAGGTTGTGGAGTTTCAGTATCAGCTTGTCTGGGATCACAGTGTTAAATGCTGAACTGAAGTCCACAAACAGCATCCTGACGTAGGTGTTGGTGTGCTCCAGATGAGACATGGCCACATGTAGGGCTAATGAAACTGCGTCCTCTGTTGATCGGTTCTCCCTGTAGGCGAACTGATGTCTGTCCAGGGACGCAGGGATGATGTCCTTGATGTGGCTCAGGATGATCCTCTCGAAGCACTTCATGATCACCGGTGTCAAAGCCACAGGGCGGTAATCATTGAGGCAGGAGACAGAAGATGTTTTTGGTACGGGCACAATGATGGAAGACTTGAGGCACACAGGTACTGAAGCGAGCTGTAAAGACAGGTTGAAAATGTCCAGAAAAAACCTGCCAGCTGCTGTGCACACAGCTTGAGAACACGACCTGACACCTTATCTGGCCCTGTGGCTTTGCTGATGTTGATTCTCCTCAGGGTGGAGCACACTTGGTGTTGCTGCAGAACAAGCGGCTGGGACTGCTCCTCCAGCTGTAGAAGAGAGCCGGTGTCTCTGCTGTCAGGAGTGTCAAAGCGTGCAAAGAAGGTGTTTAAGGTGTCAGGCAAAGTGGGCTCATGGGTGATGATTTGCTGTTTACAATTTCTGTGGTCTGTGATGGTCCTGATGCCTCTCCACATCTCCCGTGGGTTGTTGTTAGCAAAGTGTTCCTCTATGCGCTGTCTGTACCTGCGTTTGGCCTGGTTGATGCCCTTTTTCAGTTCTGTTCGGGCCTTTCTGTAGGCCAGCCTGTCACCTGACCTATAGGCCGTATCCCGAGCCTTGAGCAGAGACCGTACTGTGCCATCAAACCATGGTTTCTGGTTTGGATACACTTTGATGGACTTTGTGGGCAGGACAGCATCAGTGCAAAACTGCACATAGTTCAGGACTGTTGCTGTATAGGTCTCAAGGTCTGAGCCGTCTTTAAAAACCTCCCAGTCAGTGTGATCGAAACAGTCCTGCAGAGCTGCGGTAGCCTCTTCGGTCCATACCTGCACTGTTTTGATGTTCGGTTTGGTTCTGCAGATCAGCGGTTTGTATGTTGGTATCAGCTCCACTGAGATGTGGTCCGACATCCCCAGATGGGGAGCTGCTGCAGCTTTGTATGCTCCTGAGATGTTGCAGTAGACTTGATCCAGTGTGTTGTTGTCTCTTGTGGGAAAATCTACAAACTTCCGGAACTTAGGAAGCACTGCTTTGAGTTCCACGTGGTTGAAGTCTCCTGCCACAATCACAGCTGCGTCTGCGTTAGAGTTCATGTACTTGCTGATCAGACAATAAAGCTCCTCTAGCGCTAGCTTGGCGTTAGCCTGCGGTGGGATATATACAGCTATGATCAGGATGGAGCAGAACTCTCTCACCGTCTTAAAGGGCCGACATTTTACGGCCAGGTATTCCAGGTCCGAAGTGCAGTGCGTTCCGATGATGTGTGCGGCTGTGCACCACGAGTTGTGGATGTAAAGCGCTAGTCCTCCTCCTCTGCTTTTCCCAGAGGCTGCAGTTCTGTCCGCTCGGAACAAAGAACGGTCCGCTAGCTCCACCGCGGCGTTTGGTGTGTTTTCATCCAGCCACGTTTCCGTTACAATGGCCACACAGCTGTCCATTCTCCGCGAGACGATCCGTAACCGAAACTCATCCAGTTTGTTGGCGAGCGATCTCGCATTGGCGAGGAAGAGACTTGGAAGCAATGTTCCCTCTAATTTTTCACGAGTCTGAGCAAACACACACACTCCGTGAGCGGTCCCATGGACCACTGTGGGCGACATCAAAAGCTCAACCATTGTGAGCAACATCAGACCTGCACATCGCATCCATCCAAGTTAAAGGCTATTAAAAGAATCAAATGACTGCATTTACATTTCTGTAATAAGACGTTTTATTAAGTTCACATATTGTCCCAGCTGAAAACGTCTCTCTCTTTTCCCTTTTTTCTTCCGGGAAGACGCCACGACAGCACGGAGGCAAGCGCAGCTGCGTATCAAAAACTCTATTTACTCCAAAAAGGGTAAATATTGTTAAAAACAATTCCTGATCATGCCGCCGAAAAAACCCCCAGCACCGGACGATTCAGAGGATATCAAGAAGTTGCTTGATTTCCTGCTGGAAGAAGTTCGAGCCCTCAAGACGCAGTACCAGGTCATTCTGGAAAGGCTGGAGGATGGGAGGCAGCTCCGGGCTCTGCAGGAGCAGACTGTCAACCGAGTGGATAACTTGGATAAACGAATGGATGACCAAGAACAGGAGTCCAGGATTAATGATGTTATCATCACCGGATTGAAAATCAAGCCCCGGTCGTATGCACATGCAGCGGCTGCAGGGAACGGAGAAGAAGCTGACGAGGAGACGAGCTCTGTGGAGCAACAGGTGGAAGCTTTCCTGAAGTCCAAAGGAATTTCTCTGGACACAAACAACCTTGAGATCTGCCGTCCACTCCAAAGGAGAAGAGATACCGACAAACCTGCAATTCTCATGAGGTTTGTCAATCGGAAACACAAAGTCGCTTTATTGAAGCAAGGAAGACATCTGAAGGGCTCAAACGTGTTTATCAACGAGAATCTTACTAAACGTAATGCCGACATCGCCCGAAGAGCCCGCTACCTGAAAAAGCTTGGAAAACTCCAGAACACCTGGACACGTGATGGGAAAATCTTCGCCAAGCTTTGCGGCACTCCTGAACAAGCCAAGGTCATCATCATCAGAAGCCTGGAGGAGCTGGAGAAGTTTGTACCCACTGCAGTCTAAACAAGAGATAAGTAAGCATGCTGGTCTACGAGGTGAGGAGACAAACTTCACTAACAATGGCTGCTCAAAACAACACAATCTCTACAACAGTCAACTGTGAGCACGACTTTCAGAGAGATCTGAACTGTCAACAACCTGACCTTCATATATTCAGTGATAATGATAACAACCAACAAGATGACATAGACCCTGATCAATTCTTTTCCACTGTTAATCTGGACTGCAAATATTACACCATAGATGACTTTAAAAACTCTGTTAACCCAGAAGGAAGACTCTCAATCATCCACTTTAACAGCAGAAGTATGTACACCAACTTTGGAGACATCAAGGACTATTTACAGAATCTGGAACGTTCCTTTAACATCATAACCATATCTGAAACTTGGTTTAGCCGCGACAAGGACGCTGACTTTGAATTGGAAAACTATGAACTTAGTTTTGTGAACAGAGTAAACAAAAAAGGTGGAGGAGTCGCAATTTATGTGCAAAAAAATATGAAGTTTACAGTAATTGATCAAATGTCAGTTGCAGTGGATGGATTACTGGAATGTCTTACAATTGAAGTATGTAATGAATCAGGGAAAAATGTCATTGTAAGCTGTATATACAGGTCACCGGGGTCAAGCTTAGAAGTGTTCAGTGACTGGATGGAAAAAATGTTTCACTCTCAAAATAACAAAATATTGTTTATCTGTGGAGATTTCAATATAGATCTGATAAATCCAGGCAAACATAAAGCAACAGATGACTTTATCAGCAGAATGTACAGCATGAGTTTATATCCAACCATTACTAGACCAAGCAGAATTACTACTCAAAGTACTACTCTTATTGATAATATATTCACAAATAACATAGAAAACACTCACATGAGTGGACTAATGATTTATGACATAACTGAAATCATTTACCAGTTTTTACACTATCTGATATCAATGTTAAAACAAAGAAAATGATTAAAGAATCCGTCTATAAAAGGTTAAAAAATGAAAAAACAATGAACTCTCTTAATGATGACTTATCCAGACAAAACTGGAACTCTGTGTACAGAGAGAAAGATGTGGACACTGCTTATAAATGTTTTTTAGAAATATTTATCTCACTATATAACAAGAACTGTCCAATTCATAAATTTAGGAACAAATTTGCCAAATGTCCTTGGTTAACTACTGGTCTTCAAAATGCTTGTAAAAGAAAAACAACCTCTATAAAAAGTTCTTAAAACAAAGATCTAGAGAAAATGAACAGAGATACAAATCCTACAAAAATAAACTAACTGAAATAACACGGCACTGTAAAAAAGTGTACTATAATAATCTACTGAATGAAAAATAAAACAATGTAAAGCGAGTTTGGGAAATATTAAACACAATCATTAAAAAAGGGACAAAAAAACGAACGTACCCAGATTACTTTACAGATGAGAAGGGTCAAACCTATTCTATGAATGAAGCAGCAAACGGTCTTAACAACTATTTTGTAAACGTGGGTCCAGAGTTGGCAGCAGAAATTCCAGAGTGTAAAACCAACATAGAAAATATTCCATCCACCACAAGGATCCCTCACTCAATCTTTCTTTCTGATGTGAATGAAAATGAGCTTATATCAATCGTTAATAAATTCAAGAGTAAAAACTCAGCAGATTGTCATGATATAGATATGACGGTGGTGAAAAAGGTGATTAACAGTATTTCTAAGCCTCTAACATACATATGTAACTTATCATTACAAACTGGGAGATTTCCAAACCAAATGAAAATGGCAAAAGTGATTCCTGTCTATAAGAGTGGAGACAAACACCTGTTTACAAACTATAGACCGATTTCTCTCCTTCCACAATTCTCAAAAATTCTAGAAAAGATATTCAATGATAAATTATCTAAATTCATTGATAAATATAACATAATAAATGAAAGCCAATATGGTTTCAGAGAAAACAGATCAACCTCAATGGCGATCATTGAGGCTGTAGAGGAAATCACAAATGCTCTGGATAAAAAGAAATATGCAGCTGGAATCTTCATTGACCTAAAAAAAGCCTTTGACACTCTCAATCATGACATCCTACTGGACAAACTGGAAGAGTACGGGATCAGAGGAGTAGCGCTAAGTTGGGTCAAAAGCTATTTAACAGGAAGAAAACAATTTGTCAAGATGAATGAATTTACATCAGAGGCCAAAGAGATAAGTTGTGGTGTCCCTCAAGGATCAATTCTGGGCCCGCTGCTGTTCAATATTTACATCAATGATATATTCAGTGTTTCAAAACTTTTAAAACTCATTTTATTTGCTGATGACACAATATATTCTATTCTACAGACAATCAAAGGGAACTTATCAATGTGTTGAACACAGAGTTAATCAAAATAAAATCATGGATGGATTACAACAAACTGTCCTTGAATTTAGACAAATCCAAAGTGATGTTTTTGGTAATTACAAAGCCAATACAGAGCTCTCAATTAAAGTTAACAATGACTTAATCGAAAGTGTTACAGAAATTAAATTCTTAGGGATTGTTATTGATAACAAACTGAGTTGGAAGCCACACATCAGACACATACAAACTAAAGTTTCAAAAAGTATTTCAATTATAAATAAATCAAAATATATATTAGAATACAACTGTAGATATTTATTGTACTGCTCTTTAGTATTACCATATTTCACCTACTGTATAGAAATTTGGGGTAATAATTACAAGAGTTCACTGCATCCTCTCTTTTTGCTTCAGAAACGAGCCATCAGAATTATACATAAAGCCGGTTATCTTGATCACACTAACATTTTATTTTATCAATCCAGAATTTTAAAACTGTATGACCTTGTTGATTTTTACACTGCGCAATATCTATACAGAGCTAGTGGTAAAACATTACCATCCAATATCCAAAAACAGTTTGTAGAACATGAAGGAGGATATAAACTGAGAGGATGCAGGAACTTCAAGGTCAGATTGATAAGAACCACAAAGAAAAGTTTCTGTGTTTCTGTGTGTGGAACTAAACTCTGGAACAAGTTAAGTAATGAACTCAAACTATGTTCAAGTATTTATCAATTCAAGAAAATGTATAAAGAAACTCTAATTTTACAATATGAAGATAAGACGAGTTAAAGATCAACCTGTGTTTGAATAATTCCAAATGTCTGAACTTGAATGTGATAAAATAATGAAAAAAATTTTTTTTTTTTTTTTTTTTTTTTTTTTTTTTTAATGCAATCAAAGAGTTTTATGTTATGTAATATGCAGTAATGATTACTGATAAGTTTACAATCACAATGGCACTAATTTTCCTTTCTTGATCCTAAATATGTAGCAATGATTCATGTAATTATGTGTTTCTACTGATAATCAATGATTATTACATATTGTGTAAATCATTAATGTTTATTGAAAATATGCAAGAATTCTTTCAGAGAATAATCAATAAGCTCTAATGTTACTTGAAAACTTGATTTCAATATGTTATTATTTTTCTGCATAGACATGACATTGACATTGTATTTTGATGATAATCAATGAGTATTACATATCTGTTACATGATGTGATGATTACTGTTACTGAAATAATGTTTTACGAGATTAATCAATAATCAACATGCACTTTATTTTACTATTGGGAATGTATTGAGAAAAAAAAAAAAAAAAACAACCGGAAGACATAATTATGCAAAACAGTTAAATGAAGTAATCAAGTAGGGGTGGGATTATATAAGTTCGCTTCTTCCCACTCCCTTTCAAGCAATCAATCAAACTCTACTGACTTTAGTTAATAATCACAAAGAATGAATGAACCAAATGTGACACAAGTGTATTTTATTTTTGTTTGTTTTCTATTTTCTAATCAATGCATCTTATTGTTTCTGTAATGAGTTTGAATTAATTGTGTGTTTTGTCCTGTAATTTCAATCTATGCTATGCTTGAAATAAACCAATCAATCAATCAATCAATCAATCAACATGGGTGTGAAGGTCCTCCTTCTGGAGTCAGGGTGGGGCTCCTGCTCTGAAAGAATCGAGATGTAAAACATTTTTTTAACATTAACACTTTCACATTTTGCACAATGACATGTTCCATTAACTTTGATATATAATTACTAGTGGTTGGTTTAACACTCACTCTAAATTTGAATGAATGTCAACCACTTAAATTGGATTTAGGGTTGATAATCCAAGGCGAGTCCCACAAATAATAATAATGCTGTTTTTATTAGCATATCTACTACTTATGGTAATAGCATTTCATTATTAAAATTCATAATAAATTAAATTAGAATAAGCTAAAAAAAAACAGAAAAAAAAATTCACCTTAATTTTCCCGTCTGTCCTTCTCACATCTCCAATGGTTGTACACCTTGTCCAGGTTGATGGCCTCGTCTGCTTGCAGCTTTGACTTTATGCGCATCAGCTGGTCCAAATGATTCACTTCAAGACGATTTCTGGATGCTGTTTTGATCCGGTTCATTAAACTAAATCCTCTTTCACAATCTGCGCTGGATGCTTGAAATGTAGCACAAATATCCACAAGCTGTGAGATGTGTTTTAGCTCCTCACATTTTAGTGTTGCAGCCACCATGTCTGAAAATGTGCTGATTGATCCTTGTTTCAGTTTTTGCCTCATTATGTACTTGAATTCAGCATATTCACTGGTAATGACCTCCACAGAATGTGGCTGGTGGAGAATGGCCTCATATTTCTTTGCCAGTGTGGCAATGTCTGCAGCGCCGTACTCAAAACCGATGTCTGAACTCAGTGCCTCAATGTCCAATGCAGACCACTCCTTTAAGTCATCCACTGGAAAACGAGCATCCAAGTGATCACAGAGTTTACCAATAAAACGAATGATCTCACCGGTATCTCTGCCATCAGCTGATGAGGCCCTCATCGCCTCTTTGACACGGTCACTCCACTTGACATCCTTTTCCTCTGTCAAGTATTGGGAACGCAGCTTCTCATTTTTGCCCTTGCAAAGCAGTGTCCTTCCAGAACAGTCAGGTTGCGTTTTTGAAAAGAAAGACAAAGGGTGTGCCAGCTCGCCCAAAACATCTCCCAGAGCAGTCAGAGTTAATTTGAACTTTGGATCGGTCAGCTTTTTGTAACAGTAGTTTGCCACAGGATCTCTGTTTTCACTGGATTCTCTCTTGCAGTATTCCTCCAGCACAGTGTAGTTCCTCAGAACAGCTTTCACAGCTTGGTCCCGCGAACCACCGAACTTCGTTCAGAGGCCTGAAGGACAGTGTGTCCTCATCCAGAATCTTTGCTAGCTCTTCCAATTTTCCCTTCTTTACAGTGGATCTAGAGAAAGTGGAATAAACCGTTCTAAGAAAAGTTTCCACGTCACGCATCAAAGGTAGGTCTTTCCACGCATAATCGATGCTCAAGTCCTCTCTGTGGGCTACACAGTGTTGCTCAGTTAGGTGGGGTATTTGCTGTTTTAATAAAGCTGCAACTCCGTTGCGCTTTCCTAGCATTACTGAGGCACCATCAGAGGTCAGCATCACCATTCTCTGCAAATCTAGCCCATGCTTGATGTAAAATTGACTTATTGCTTGCACAATATCTTGAGCGGTGCATGACGTCAGCTGGATGATGCAGGCGAACACAGTTTTATGGTTGATGCTGTTTTCATCTCTGTATTTAATATACAGGACTAGCATTTTGTGTACTGTTATGTCTGTGCTCTCATCTATGATCAGGGTGTGCCAAGGAGCCTTTTTAACTCCACATATTGTCTCATTCTGCACTATTTGATTGATGGAATTCACAAACTCAAAGGCATAATTTTTGCTTCGCCAGCTTTCTGGTATACTCACATACTTTGCCATGTGATCATGAATTTGTTGAACCGACAGCATAGAGGCGTTCATGTTGATGGCCAGCAGAGTATTGTCGATGAGAACTTTAACTTGCTCGGGTTGGATTTATTTATGAGTGCCAGCTCGGTCCTCCGCTCTCGGTCTTTGGGGCTCTCCCCAACAATGTACCGATCCCATTCCATCTTAGATCTTCTTACAATTCCCATCGCTTTCAGATGACTTTTGTGCTGAATATGACGCTTGAGGTAGTCCAGTTTCCATGCAGTCCACACTTTCCCTTCCGAAAACTCGCTTGCTATTTTGGCTTCGAAGCATATTTTGCAACGCACACCTTCTTCGCGCGAAAAAGAAAAAATCTCACCCAGTTTCACAGCTTTTTGTTCTGTTTGCACATACTCCGACAGCCATTCTATTTTAAAAGAATCGCATGTTTTTTTTACTTTAGTTTGGTGAGGTGACGTGCCACTGCCCGTTCGTTTTGCCATTATAATAAAGGGTCAACATAAACGGCGGTCATTACCGAGTCTTCCCTCCACATCGACTGGCTAATACGCTGGTCGCAGGCGCAGCACGTAAGGACGCCTGTCAATGACGTTGTTAAGCTGCGTAATTACGTATGTGAATCGCATAATTGGCTGGAGCAGGCAGTCACCGGTCACACTCACTGACTCACATTGAAAAATAGCACAAAATAAATGGTTGTGTTTTATTTTATTTTCAATTCAGGTACATTTTTTTTTTGTGCGCGGCAAAAATTCTCTGTGAGCAGAGACCGCGTCAGCTGTGCGCGGTCGCGCACGCGCGCAGCTTAGAGGGAACAGTGCTTGGAAGAGCTGGTCGATGCGGGTTAGCATGTAGCCGAGCACGCGCGCCGCTTCTTTTACCCCGCTTTTGTTTACGGTGTCTTCTCGGTCTCTTTGGTCGCCAAGGGGGGATGGCGAAGGCCGGGGTAGTCCTTAAGATCTCAGTTGGGATAAAGTCCAGTTTGGGGGGGAGCATTAAATCTGCAGTTCCAACCGATGTGCAGTAGTTCCGCGCTGCCATAATGTATAAACGCTTCCAAAGACTGTAGCACCAGGAAAAACACGAAAAAAACAAACAAAAGCCTAGAGCGCTGAGCCGCTGCGTGTACACGCGCCGCCATGACAACCTTCCTGCCGGCCTCCACCCTCTCGTTTCTTTGGTGGCGCCCCTCTTCTGGGGGCAGGCGAAGTATTTATAGGCAGAGCGGAATCGTTCCCGGATGGATTCAAACATCATCTGGTTGTTCAAACTTCGGCTGACATTTCTTGTTGAGGAAAAAGGATCTGAAGACAAAAAAAACAGACTTTTTAAAAATGTATATTTAAAAGACAGTGTATCTTCTAACAAAAGGGTGTCTAACCTTCAATTGAAAGTCGGTGGCGAGGCCAGTTCTTCGCCTCCCTGGAGAGCAGCTCCTTTAGCCGAATGCTGATGATGTTTTCCTCCAGAGCGAACTCCAGAGTGTAGAACCAAAAGAGCTCCATCCACAACTGCCCCAGTGACACTTCTGTGTCCCGGCTGTTGGTGAGGTTGCTCTGCATATAAAAGCAGCTAAGATTAGCCGCATCTGCACCTTTCCTGCAGACGGTGTGGTGAAGCAGAGCTCACCAGGCCTTTGGACTTGTGACCTTCTTCTGGCTTCTTCTGCTCTGGTTTAGGGCTGCCTTCTCCCTTGACGTTGTTCCAGTTCTTGCTGCGTCCTTCTGTAGAGCTGGGGGGTCTGTGTTTCCACTTGACAAACATGTCCAGCACGATGTCAGTCAGGTGATATTCATCAACACGTCTTACATCAAACCCCTCAACCTGTGAGAGAACAAGCAAACTCTTTAGAAGCTACTTCATCTTTTTTAGGACACAGCAGAGTCCTAAAGACATCTATGATCTTCATTTCATGCAGAAATCAGATTTTCTTTATTTTAAAGAAAATAAAGTGTTTCTTCTTTTTCTTTAACCAGACGAGAGTCTAAGACGAATTTAGGAGATTTTATTCTGCAATGCCAGAAATAAACACAAGGGACATCATCTGAATCTCCGCTTTCATCTAATGTTACATTCAAAGAAAACCAAACATATTTACAAAAGACACAAAGTTACAAAAAACAGCAAATCAACACATGTTCGGAGTGAACAGTGGCTCACTTGACCGCAGGATAAAGAACTGGACAACTCAAGTGTTGATGATGCAACTTTGGTTGATTATTTGAGAAAAATACTTACAAGTAAAGATGTGCAAAGAACAAATCAACTGCCAGATTCTTTTCATCTCAGCAGGACATCTCACCAGTGGAGGTTGGTGACTAGGTGTTTGTGAAGGCCATAAAAAGGAAGTGCTGGTCCAGCCCACAGTGGGAGGGCCCATACCAAGTCCTGCTAACAACACCAACAGCTGTCAAAATTGCTGAAAGGACGTCTTGGATCTATTTGTCACACTGCAAGAAGAAGCATCTTGGTGAGGCTGATTCCAACTGCTAGGTGGGGAAGTCTGACTACAAAGGGATTCAGCTTTTTAGGGCTGTTTGTCTCAACGTCAGTGAAGCAGGGAGATCCACCTAGTTTTAGGGAAGAAAGCCCACAAGAACTCTTTTGCACCACACTGATCCTAAACACTGTTTGAGGATTTGAGGAGGTGAAGTGCTTGTAACCTCTCCCTCCTGAAGATAGGTCCATATCCACCATGACGTGTTCATCTGGACTGACCAGCGTACTGTTCAGACAACAACAGGAAAAAGAAGTATACATTGAAAGAAACTACCTCCTTTTTTAAGGATTTCCATAAACACTTCAGGTTGAGTTATCTGAACAGAAATCGAAGCGTCAGCCCGTTTTCAGATATTAAGATCAACCAAATAGGGGTTTGCAGACTCCCTGTGGAAGGGAAGGTGATGTCAATATTTATATCGCTTGACTTCAAGGCGAAACCCGTGAGTGAGGATCCATAGAGATGGAGGGAACAGGCTGGAAAAACAACACAGCTGACAAATTCAGCACACAGGCTGCAACCTGAGGAGGTTTCTGACTTTACAGAGGTGACAGTAGTACAGAACTACCTGCCAGGTGCCGCTTTATGATCTCCTCCATTCTGGAGACCACTGTCCTCCGAACCCCGAGGTCCTCCTCTGAGATGCCCTGCTGCACTGCCGTTTCTCGGACGGTGGCGTCCACGGCCTTCAGCTGGGCAGCGGAGGGCGGCTGCAAGGCGCGGAGTTCGTTCTCCTCCCTCTGCTTCTCCTGAAACGCCACCAATGAAGCATTTGGACCAGAGATTCCGTCCTGCCATTTCAACAAGCAGCAACAAGCTAGAACTCACTGCAACTGTGAAGTTCTTCTGGTGTCTCTTCCCCTTGATGTGAACTTCAGCTTCTTGGATGTTGTTGCTGTGCACAGAGCAGATCTGGCATATATATGATATATGTGGACAGTTTGGGTCCAGGGACTGCTGTGGAAACAAAAAAAAAAAAAAAAAACCGGGGGCTCTTTTTATGAGATTAAAGGAGGACGATCAGGGATTTTATTTTATGTGATCAGAGTGACAGGAAACTTCAGGAGCTCCTTACTTTCACCAGTCGGTGGGTGTATTGTCTGAGGAGGAGCTCCTCAGCCTGTCGGAGGCCCAGCTGCTGCTCCGTCAGGTCTCCTTCATCCACAGCGGGCCTCTGCCGTGGAGCATCCTCTCTGGACTGAGGCATACAAGTCTGGTCACATACAAGCCACCAAATTCCAAACAAAAATACGATACTGTAGCAAAAAGTAGTAAAAGGGCTACATACGACTAAAAAAAAAACACAGATTAATAAGTCTAGATAGCAAAAAGACAAAAATATGAACCAAATGCATTTTTAACCAGCATTTTTTAGTTCAAACAAACCTATTTTGTGTAATTATTCACAAAGTCTGACTTTTTTTTCATTCATTTACATACTGAGCCATTGAGTTGGAATTAAATAATATACATGTTTTATTTTTAATCTGCTGAGCATCCCTTGCAAGATAATTTTTAATCAGATGTTTGTGTGAGGATCTGAAAACAAAAAATTGAGCTAAATTAGTTTGAAGCCAGACAGTGAGCTGAACAGGTTTGAAGCTAAAAAAAAAAAAAGACATTTTTCTTAGGCCAAAAGCTGAGCAATTTCTTTTCATTTTTGGGTTAAAAACTAAGGCAGACTAATTCAAAGTCAAAATTTGAGCCAAATGAATTTGATGACAAAAACTGAATTAAACTAGCTTGAAGCTTAAAACTGAGTCAAATTGTTTTGTGGGCAAAGGCTGAACTAAACTTTGAAGCCAAAAAGGTAGCTAAAGTAGTATGAACCTAAAAACTGAGCAAATAATTTAAAGCCTTAAAACAGAGCTGAACTACTCTGATGCTAAAAACTGGGCTAAGCAAAACCCAAAGAGATGGTTCGTTTGTAGCTTTAACATTATTTGTAACCTGTAAAGCAATGAAGCGTTTTTCTCCTAATCAGTTTCAAACAATAAAATGCTTTTTTGCGTTAAAATGCTGATCCATTGCAGTGCTGCGCTCGTACCGTAGTAGATCTTGCAGACTCCATCGAGGATCTCCCTGAAGCGCTCATTCATTGGAGGAAGAGGCTCCAGCTCAATCTTCTTGAAGTCTTCGGGACAGGTGACCTTCAAGTGACCATCTCGCTTACAGATTAGATTAGATTAGACTCAACTTTATTGTCATTACACATGTACATGTACAGGGCAACGAAATGCAGTTTGGCATCTAACCAGAAGTGCAATAGGCAGTAAGAGCATGTGGTATAAATATAATGATAAATACGTATGTTACAGGTTGTTATAAAGGATATGGACAGTATTTACAGATCGGATGTATAAGAGATGACCATATACAGGTTAATGACCTAGATATATATATATATATATATATATATATATACATAATGAATGAGGTAGGTACTATGAACATATTATACAGATGGATTTTTAAGAGGGAGAAGACAGACTATAAACAGAACTAGCATAACCTAATTTACAAAAAAAGGGGATGGCAGATGATAAATATGGTGGGGCAAAACAGATGACATGGACAGTTTACAGTGCAAGAAGGTATTAATAAATAATATCAGAGCCTATTTAAGTAACAAGACTAGTGCAATTTCGGTACATAGTACTGTGCAAACAGATTGTAAATATGTGCAAGAAGATCAATAGTGCAATGATGAAGGTGATTGGATGAATCGGTTTGTGGGGTCAGCGGGGGTCAAGGGGGTGAGAGTTCAATAAGGTCACAGCTCTGGGGAAAAAGCTGTTCCTCAGTCTGCTGGTCCTTGTCCGGAGGCTTCTGAAGCGCCTGCCTGAGGGCAGGAGGGAAAATAGTCCATGTGCTGGGTGGGAGGAGTCCTTCAGAATGCTGCGAGCACGACGCAGACAGCGCTTCTTCTGGATGTCCTCAATGGCAGGAAGGGGGGTTCCTGTGATGCGCTGGGCAGTTTTCACTACGTGCTGCAGCTGTTTGCGTTCAGCAGCAGAGCAGCTTCCGTACCAGACTGTGACACAGTTTGTTAGGATGCTCTCTATCACGCAGTGGTAGAAGTTCACCAGGATGGCTGAAGACAGGTGGTTTTTCTTCAGTGTCCTCAAGAAGAAGAGGCGCTGGTGAGCTTTCTTGACCAGGCTGGAGGTGTTGGTGGTCCAGGACAGGTCCTCTGAGATGTGGGTCCCCAGGAACTTGAAGCTGGAGACACGCTCAACAGCCATTCCGTTCATGTGAATGGAGTCATGCGTGCTTCTTCTCTCCTTCCTAAAATCCACAATGAGCTCCTTGGTCTTGCTGGTGTTAAGGAGCAGGTTATTGTCAGCACACCATGTGGTCAGGTGCTGTACCTCTTCTCTGTAGGCAGTCTCGTCGTTATTCGTGATGAGACCAATCACGGTGGTGTCGTCTGCGTACTTGATGATGGAGTTGGATCCATGCACCGGTCTGCAGTCGTGTGTGAAGAGGGAGTACAGGAAGGGGCTCAGCACACAGCCTTGTGGCACTCCGGTGTTGAGTGTGACAGTGGTGGAGCAGATGTGGCCTGACCTCACGTTTTGTGGTCTGTTGGTCAGAAAGTCCATAATCCAGTTGCAGACAGTGGTGTTTGTGCCCAGGGCTCGGAGTTTGGTGATCAGTTTGGAGGGGACGACAGTATTAAATGCTGAGCTGAAGTCAACAAACAGCAGACGTGCATAGGTGTGATTATTGTCCAGGTGTGAAAGCACAGAGTGCAGTGCAGTGGAGACTGCATCATCTATGCTCCTGTTGCTGCGGTAAGCAAACTGGTGTGGGTCCAGTGTGGGAGGGAGGGAGTCCTTCAGGTGCGCCAGGACCAGTCGCTCGAAGCACTTCATAATGATGGGTGTGAGTGCTACCGGGCGGTAGTCGTTGAGGCACGTCGGGTTGGAGTGTTTTGGCACTGGCACTATGGATGTTGCTTTAAAGCATGTTGGCACAGCTGCTTGGGCGAGGGACAGGTCGAAAATGTCCGTAAAGATCCCGGTGAGCTGCTCCGCACATGCTCTGAGGACACGTCCTGGGATGCCGTCTGGTCCTGCAGCCCTGCGTGTGTTGATTCTGCTCAGTGCCATGTGGACATCAGTGTGGGAGAGTGAGAGGGGCTGGTGGTCTGCAGGGAGCGTTGTCTTGGTGTCGGTGTCTCCATTGCTCCTCTCGAAGCGAGCGTAGAAATGATTCAGCTCGTTCAGGAAGGAGGCGTATATGGCTGCGGGGGTGGGGTTGCAGGGCCTGTAGTCCGTGATGGCCTGGATGCCTTGCCACATGCGTCGAGGGTCAGAATTGGAAAAGTGACCCTCTATCTTCAACTTGTAGCAATGCTTTGCTTTCTTGATGCCCCTCCTCAGGTTTGCCCTGGATGTGCTGTAGGCCTGTGCATCCCCTGATCTGAAGGCAGCATTACGGGCCTTCAGCAGGAGCCGCACCTCCTTGTTCATCCATGGCTTCTGGTTGGGGTATGTGGTGATCCAGATGCTGCACACTACGATCGGAGGCTGAAACGAACAAACGCCACCAATGAAATGAGCAAAAACTACAGAAACATTGTCCTGCTAAAGTTTATATACAAAAGACTGAATCACTGATTTTGCATTTGCACAAAAATTGTTGTAGTTACCTTTCCTCCAGTAAAAATCATTCTGTCAAATACATAGTGCGGGTCATCTGCTGTAAATGACTCATCGACCGCGCTTTGTTCTTCCTTCCTGCCGGCCTCCACCCTCTCGTTTCTTTGGTGGCTGGTGGCGCCCCTCTTCTGGGGGCAGGCGAAGTATTTGTAGGCAGAGCGGAATCGTTCCCGGATGGATTCAAACATCATCTGGTTGTTCAAACTTCGGCTGACATTTCTTGTTGAGGAAAAAGGATCTGAAGACAAAAAAAACACGACTTTTTAAAAATGTATATTTAAAATACAGTATATCTTCTAACAAAAGGGTGTCTAACCTTCAATTGAAAGTTGGTGGCGAGGCCAGTTCTTCGCCTCCCTGGAGAGCAGCTCCTTTAGCCGAATGCTGATGATGTTTTCCTCCAGAGCGAACTCCAGAGTGTAGAACCAAAAGAGCTCCATCCACAACTGCCCCAGTGACACTTCTGTGTCCCGGCTGTTGGTGAGGTTGCTCTGCATTTAAAAGCAGCTAAGATTAGCCATATCTGCACCTTTCCTGCAGACGGTGTGGTGAAGCCGAGCTCACCAGGCCTTTGGACTTGTGACCTTCTTCTGGCTTCTTCTGCTCTGGTTTAGGGCTGCCTTCTCCCTTGACGTTGTTCCAGTTCTTGCTGCGTCCTTCTGTAGAGCTGGGGGGTCTGTGTTTCCACTTGACAAACATGTCCAGCACGATGTCAGTCAGGTGATATTCATCAACACGTCTTACATCAAACCCCTCAACCTGTGAGAGAACAAGCAAACTCTTTAGAAGCTACTTCATCTTTTTTAGGACAGAGCAGAGTCCTAAAGACATCTATGATCTTCATTTCATGCAGAAATCTGATTTTCTTTATATATATATGTGGACAGTTTGGGTCCAGGGACTGCTGTGGAAACAAAAAAAAAAAAAAAAAACCCGGGGGCTTTTTTTATGATATTAAAGGAGGACTGTGCAATGAAGCGTTTTTCACCTAATCAGTTTCAAACAATAAAATGCTTTTTTGTGTTAAAATGCTGATCCATTGCAGTGCTGCGCTCGTACCGTAGTAGATCTTGCAGACTCCATCGAGGATCTCCCTGAAGCGCTCCTTCATTGGAGGAAGAGGCTCCAGCTCAATCTTCTTGAAGTCTTCGGGACAGGTGACCTTCAAGTGACCATCTCGCTTACAGATGCTGCACACTACGATCGGAGGCTGAAACGAACAAACGCCACCAATGAAATGAGCAAAAACTACAGAAACATTGTCCTGCTAAAGTTTATATACAAAAGACTGAATCACAGATTTTGCATTTGCACAAAAATTGTTGTAGTTACCTTTCCTCCAGTAAAAATCATTCTGTCAAATACATAGTGCAGGTCATCTGCTGTAAATGACTCATCTCCCGTGCTTTGTTCTTCCTTCCTGCCGGCCTCCACCCTCTCGTTTCTTTGGTGGCTGGTGGCACCCCTCTTCTGGGGGCAGGCGAAGTATTTGTAGGCAGAGCGGAATCGTTCCCGGATGGATTCAAACATCATCTGGTTGTTCAAACTTCGGCTGACATTTCTTGTTAAGGAAAAAGGATCTGAAGACAAAAAAAACAGACTTTTTAAAAATGTATATTTAAAATACAGTATATCTTCTAACAAAAGGGTGTCTAACCTTCAATTGAAAGTCGGTGGCAAGGCCAGTTCTTCGCCTCCCTGGAGAGCAGCTCCTTTAGCCGAATGCTGATGACGTTTTCCTCCAGAGCGAACTCCAGAGTGTAGAACCAAAAGAGCTCCATCCACAACTGCCCCAGTGACACTTCTGTGTCCCGGCTGTTGGTGAGGTTGCTCTGCATTTAAAAGCAGCTAAGATTAGCCATATCTGCACCTTTCCTGCAGACGGTGTGGTGAAGCCGAGCTCAACCAGGCCTTTGGACTTGTGACCTTCTTCTGGCTTCTTCTGCTCTGGTTTAGGGCTGCCTTCTCCCTTGACGTTGTTCCAGTTCTTGCTGCGTCCTTCTGTAGAGCTGGGGGGTCTGTGTTTCCACTTGACAAACATGTCCAGCACGATGTCAGTCAGGTGATATTCATCAACACGTCTTACATCAAACCCCTCAACCTGTGAGAGAACAAGCAAACTCTTTAGAAGCTACTTCATCTTTTTTAGGAACAGCAGAAGTCCTAAAGACATCTATGATCTTCATTTCATGCAGAAATCTGATTTTCTTTATTTTCTAAAGAAAATAAAGTGTTTCTTCTTTTTCTTTAACCAGACGACGAGAGTCCAAGACGAATTTAGGAGATTTTATTCTGCAATGCCAGAAATAAACAAAAAGGAACAATCATCTGAATCTCTGCTTTTTCATCTAATGTTAACATTCAAAAGAAAACAAACCTTTACAAAACACAAGTTACAAAAAAACAGCAAATCAAACATGTTACAGTGGCTCACTTGACCGCAGTATAAAAAACTGGACAACTCAAGTGTTGATGATGCAACTTTGGTTGATTATTTGAGAAAAATACTTACAAGTAAAGATGTGCAAAGAACAAATCAACTGCCAGATTCTTTTCATCTCAGCAGTACATCTCACCAGTGGAGGCCATAAAAAGGAAGTGCTGGTCCAGCCCACAGTGGGAGGGCCCATACCAAGTCCTGCTAACAACACCAACAGCTGTCAAAATTGCTGAAAGGACGTCTTGGATCTATTTGTCACACTGCAAGAAGAAGCATCTTGGTGAGGCTGATTCCAACTGCTAGGTGGGGAAGTCTGACTACAAAGGGATTCAGCTTTTTAGGGCTGTTTGTCTCAACGTCAGTGAAGCAGGGAGATCCACCTAGTTTTAGGGAAGAAAGCCCACAAGAACTCTTTTGCACCACACTGATCCTAAACACTGTTTGAGGATTTGAGGAGGTGAAGTGCTTGTAACCTCTCCCTCCTGAAGATAGGTCCATATCCACCATGACGTGTTCATCTGGACTGACCAGCGTACTGTTCAGACAACAACAGGAAAAAGAAGTATACATTGAAAGAAACCTACCTCCATTTTTAAGGATTTCCATAAACACTTCATGTTGAGTTATCTGAACAGAAATCGAAGCGTCAGCCCGTTTTCAGATATTAAGATCCTAACCAAATAGGGGTTTGCAGACTCCCTGTGGAAGGGAAGGTGATGTCAATATTTATATCGCTTGACTTCAAGGCGAAACCCGTGAGGAGATCCATAGAGATGGAGGGAACAGGCTGGAGAAACAACACCAGCTGACAATTCAGCACACAGGCTGCAAACCGAGGAGGTTTCTGACTTTACAGAGGTGACAGTAGTACAGAACTACCTGCCAGGTGCCGCTTTATGATCTCCTCCATTCTGGAGACCACTGTCCTCCGAACCCCGAGGTCCTCCTCTGAGATGCCCTGCTGCACTGCCATTTCTCGGACGGTGGCGTCCACGGCCTTCAGCTGGGCAGCGGAGGGCGGCTGCAAGGCGCGGAGTTCGTTCTCCTCCCTCTGCTTCTCCTGAAACGTCACCAAGGAAGCATTTGGACCAGAGATTCCGTCCTGCCATTTCAACAAGCAGCAACAAGCTAGAACTCACTGCAACTGTGAAGTTCTTCTGGTGTCTTCTTCCCTTGATGTGAACTTCAGCTTCTTGGATGTTGTTGCTGTGCACAGAGCAGATCTGGCATATATTGATATATGTGGACAGTTTGGTCCAGGGACTGCTGTGGGAAAAAAAAAAAAAAAAAAACCCGGGGGCTCTTTTTATGAGATTAAAGATAGATAGATAGACCTTTATTGTCATCATCTTTGCAAGGACAATGAAATTGCAGCAACCGTTCCAGTGCAAGAAGTAGCATAAAAAAAAAAATACAAGACATAATATAAAATACGATAAAAGTTTAAAAAAAATATGTAGAAAAAATTATATACAAAGAACTGAACTGGTAAGTATATGTTGTCCATTTTAGTTTTCAGACTGTGTGCAGTTATGTGCAAAAAAAGCAAGGAATTTAAATAACCGGATTTACATATGTATATGTACATAGCAGTATATAAATATATGAACATATAAGACATAATGTACAGAGTGTCGAGCAGTTATCTATGTGATTTGGAGTTTAGCATGGATACTGCTCTTGGAAAGAAGCTGTTTTTCAGTCTGTTTGTTTTTGTTTTGATGCCTCTGTAACGTTTTCCAGAGGGCATCAGGGCAAACAAGTCCGAACCGGGGTGTGAACTGTCTTTGATGATGTTTTTAGCTTTGCTGAGACACCGTGCAGAGTAGATGTCAGCCAGGGAGGGGAGGGGGCATCCTATGATCTTCTGCGCTGTCTCGACCACTCTCTGGAGCCTCTCCTTGTCCGCGACGGTGCAGCTGCCGAACCATACTGTCATGCAGTATGTGAGCAGGCTCTGGATGGAGGATTGGTAGAAGGTCAGCAGCAGGTTGGTGCAGAGCCGGTTCTTCCTGAGGACCCTCAGGAAGTGCAGACGCTGCTGAGCCTTTTTGATGACGGCTGTGGTGTTGGCTGTCCAAGAGAGGTCATCTGAGATGAGGACGCCGAGGAACCTGATAGTGCGGACCCTCTCCACAAGCTCGCCGTTGATGTGTAGGGGGGCGGGGTCGGTGCTCTGCTTCCTGAAGTCGATGATGACTTCCCTGGTCTTTTTGGTGTTTCAGAGTGAGGTTGTTCTCTGAAGACCAGGTTGCCAGCTTCAGGACCTCCTCCCTGTAGGCAGACTCCTCCCCTCTGGAGATAAGTCCAACCACTGTGGTGTCGTCGGCGAATTTTATGATCCGGTTATTGTGGTGGGCTGGACTACAGTCGTAGGTGTAGAGGCAGTATAGCAGAGGGCTCAGCACGCAGCCCTGAGGGGAGCCGATGCTGAGAGTGCAGGTGGAGGAGAGGTGGGGGCCGAGTCTCACAGCCTGTGAGCGGTCTGAGAGGAAGTTGTAGATCCAGTTGCACGTGGGGGGACTGGATCTACAACTTCCTCTCAGACCGCTCACAGGCTGTGAGACGATCAAGGATTTTATTTTATGTGATCAGAGTGACAGGAAACTTCAGGAGCTCCTTACTTTCACCAGTCGGTGGGTGTATTGTCTGAGGAGGAGCTCCTCAGCCTGTCGGAGGCCCAGCTGCTGCTCCGTCAGGTCTCCTTCATCCACAGCGGGCCTCTGCCGTGGAGCATCCTCTCTGGACTGAGGCATACAAGTCTGGTCACATACAAGCCACCAAATTCCAAACAAAAATACGATACTGTAGCAAAAAATAGTAAAAGGGCAACATAAGACTAAAAAAAAACACGGATTAATAAGTCTAGGTATTAAAAAGACAAAAATATGAACCAAATGCATTTTTAACCAGCATTTTTTAGTTCAAACAAACATATTTTGTGTAATTATTCACAAAGTCTGACTTTTTTTCATTCATTTACATACTGAGCCATTGAGTTGGAATAAAATAATATATATGTTTTATTTTAATCTGAGCATCCCTTGCAGATAATTTTTAATCAGATGTTTGTGTGAGGATCTGAAACAAAAAATTGAGCTTAAATTAGTTTGAAGCCAGACAGTGAGCTGAACAGGTTTGAAGCTAAAAAAAAAAAAGACATTTTTCTTAGGCCAAAAGCTGAGCAATTTTTTTTTTTATTTTTGGGTTAAAAACTAAGGCAGACTAATTCAAAGTCAAAATTTGAGCCAAATACATTTGATGACAAAAAACTGAATTAAACTAGCTTGAAGCTTAAAACTGAGTCAAATTGTTTTGTGGGCAAAGGCTGAACTAAACTTTGAAGCCAAAAGGTAGCTAAAGTAGTTTGAACCTAAAAACTGAGCAAATAATTTTAAAGCCTTAAAACAGGAGCTGAACTACTCTGATGCTAAAAACTGGCTAAGCAAAACCCAAAGAGATGGTTCGTTTGTAGCTTTAACATTATTTGTAACCTGTAAAGCAATGAAGCGTTTTTCTCCTAATCAGTTTCAAACAATAAAATGCTTTTTTTGTGTTAAAATGCTGATCCATTGCAGTGCTGCGCTCGTACCGTAGTAGATCTTGCAGACTCCATCGATGATCTCCCTGAAGCGCTCCTTCATTGGAGGAAGAGCTCCAGCTCAATCTTCTTTGAAGTCTTCGGGACAGGTGACCTTCAAGTGACCATCTCGCTTACAGATGCTGCACACTACGATCGGAGGCTGAAACGAACAAACGCCACCAATGAAATGAGCAAAAACTACAGAAACATTGTCCTGCTAAAGTTTATATACAAAAGACTGAATCACTGATTTTGCATTTGCACAAAAATTGTTGTAGTTACCTTTCCTCCAGTAAAAATCATTCTGTCAAATACATAGTGCAGGTCATCTGCTGTAAATGACTCATCTCCCGTGCTTTGTTCTTCCTTCCTGCCGGCCTCCACCCTCTCGTTTCTTTGGTGGCTGGCGGCGCCCCTCTTCTGGAGGCAGGCGAAGTATTTGTAGGCAGAGCGGAATCGTTCCCGGATGGATTCAAACATCATCTGGTTGTTCAAACTTCGGCTGACATTTCTTGTTAAGGAAAAAGGATCTGAAGACAAAAAAAACAGACTTTTTAAAAATGTATATTTAAAATACAGTATATCTTCTAACAAAAGGGTGTCTAACCTTCAATTGAAGTCGGTGGCAAGGCCTCCCTGGAGAGCAGCTCCTTTAGCCGAAATGCTGATGATGTTTTCCTCCAGAGCGACACTCCAGAGTGTTAGAACCAAAAGAGCTCCATCCACAACTGCCCCAGTGACACTCTGTTTGTCCGCGCTGTTGGATGAGGTTGCTCTGCATTTAAAAGCAGCTAAGATTAGCCGCATCTGCACCATTCCTGCAGACGGTGGTGAAGCAGAAGCTCAACCAGGCCTTTGGACTTGTGAACCTTCTTCTGGCTTCTTTCTGCTCTGGTTTAGGGCTGCCTTCTCCCTTGACGTTGTTCAGTTCTTGCTGCGTCCTTCTGGAGAGCTGGGGGGTCTGTGTTTCCACTTGACAAACATGTCTAGCACGATGTCAGTCAGGTGATATTCATCAAACACGTCTTACATCAAAACCCTCAACCTGTGAGAGAACAAGCAAACTCTTTAGAAGCTACTTCATCTTTTTTAGGACACAGCCAGAGTCCTAAAGACATCTATGATCTTCATTTCATGCAGAAATCTAATTTTCTTTATTTCTAAAGAAAATAAAGTTTGTTCTTCTTTTTCTTTTAACCAGACGAGAGTCCAAGACGGAATTTAGGAGATTTTATTGTTCCTTGCAATGCCAGAAATAACCACAAGGGACATCAATCCTCGAATCTCCGCTTTCATCTAAATGTTACCTCAAAAAAAACCAAACATATTTACAAAAGACACAAAGTTACAAAATCCAGCCCACAGTGGGAGGGCCCATACCAAGTCCTGCTAACAACACCAACAGCTGTCAAAATTGCTGAAAGGACGTCTTGGATCTATTTGTCACACTGCAAGAAGAAGCATCTTGGTGAGGCTGATTCCAACTGCTAGGTGGGGAAGTCTGACTACAAAGGGATTCAGCTTTTTAGGGCTGTTTGTCTCAACGTCAGTGAAGCAGGGAGATCCACCTAGTTTTAGGGAAGAAAGCCCACAAGAACTCTTTTGTACCACACTTATCCTAAACACTGTTTGAGGATTTGAGGAGGTGAAGTGCTTGTAACCTCTCCCTCCTGAAGATAGGTCCATATCCACCATGACGTGTTCATCTGGACTGACCAGCGTACTGTTCAGACAACAACAGGAAAAAGAAGTATACATTGAAAGAAACCTACCTCCATTTTTAAGTTATCTGAACAGAAATCGAAGCGTCAGCCCGTTTTCAGATATTAAGATCCTAACCAAATAGGGGTTTGCAGACTCCCTGTGGAAGGGAAGATGATGTCAATATTTATATCGCTTGACTTCAAGGCGAAACCCGTGAGTGAGGATCCATAGAGATGGAGGGAACAGGCTGGAGAAACAACACCAGCTGACAAATTCAGCACACAGGCTGCAAACCCGAGGAGGTTTCTGACTTTACAGAGGTGACAGTAGTACAGAACTACCTGCCAGGTGCCGCTTTATGATCTCCTCCATTCTGGAGACCACTGTCCTCCGAACCCCGAGGTCCTCCTCTGAGATGCCCTGCTGCACTGCCGTTTCTCGGACGGTGGCGTCCACGGCCTTCAGCTGGGCAGCGGAGGGCGGCTGCAAGGCGCGGAGTTCGTTCTCCTCCCTCTGCTTCTCCTGAAACGCCACCAATGAAGCATTTGGACCAGAGATTCCGTCCTGCCATTTCAACAAGCAGCAACAAGCTAGAACTCACTGCAACTGTGAAGTTCTTCTGGTGTCTCTTCCCCTTGATGTGAACTTCAGCTTCTTGGATGTTGTTGCTGTGCACAGAGCAGATCTGGCATATATATGATATATGTGGACAGTTTGGGTCCAGGGACTGCTGTGGAAACAAAAAAAAAAAAAAAAAAACCCGGGGGCTCTTTTTATGAGATTAAAGGAGGACGATCAAGGATTTTATTTTATGTGATCAGAGTGACAGGAAACTTCAGGAGCTCCTTACTTTCACCAGTCGGTGGGTGTATTGTCTGAGGAGGAGCTCCTCAGCTGTCGGAGAGGCCCAGCTGCTCTCCGTCAGGTCTCCTTCATCCACAGCGGGCCTCTGCCGTGGAGCATACCTCTCTGGATGAGGCATACAAGTCTGGGTCACATACAAGCCACCAAATTCCAAACAAAAATACGATACTGTAGCAAAAAATAGTAAAAGGGCTACATAAGACTAAAAAAAAACACGGATTAATAAGTCTAGATATTAAAAAGACAAAAATATGAACCAAATGCATTTTTTTTTTTTTTTTTTTTTTTAATATTCTTTTTTATTGATTTTAACATATGATGAACAACAACAACCACTTAACCCCCCGCCCCCCACTGTAACTGCACCAGAATATTACAACAAAGAGCAAATTATATCAAATAGTGTAAGATTAAAAAAAAGTTTTTTAAAAAAAGAGAAAAAAGGACCTCCATAAAGTTCACAATTGTACAGTAAAGGTTTGACAGAGCCATACAGGTACATTAACGTCTCCATATACAGTTTAGAAAAATAGATGGCTAAATAAATATCCATATGGAGAAAACCACAGAAAATAAATCAATAAATAAAATAAAATTAGATAAATAAGAATAGTAATAATCTCGGGACAATAGAAACGTATTAAACAGCTAAGCTATTAGGCTTTGTTTCTGATCAGGTCTAAAACAGTTTGCCAGGTATTATAAAATCTGGAATTATAACCCTGTATTGAGTATTTAATTTGTTCTAGAGTTAAATATTGCAAAAGGTCATTCAGCCAGTGGTTAAATGTAGGTGGGACTTTGTCCTTCCATTTCATGAGAATGAGGCGCCTGGCCAAGAGAGTAACAAATGCAATGACACTTTTCCCTGATGAATGTAAATGAAGTTCAGGTGGTGTTACTCCAAAAATAGCCATAACTGCAGACGGTTCAATGTGGGTTTTTAAAGCTGTAGATAATAGATTAAAGATTGATTTCCAAAACACATTTAATTTAGGGCAGCTCCAAAACATGTGTGACAGAGAGCCAGGTTCTGTTTGACAGCGATCACATCTGTCATCAATATCAGGTTTCATTTGGGCGAGTTTTACCTTTGACCAGTGTAAGCGGTGGACAATTTTAAACTGTATAACCTTGTGCCGTTGACAGATTGAAGATGAATGTATTTTGTCCAGAGCAGATTGCCAGAGCTCATCTGAAATATTAAGACCCAGTTCCTCCTCCCACTTATTTTTTAACATCGTCAGAGGTTTCAGATTCTCTTTAGTCAATAAAGAATATAATTTACCAATAGTCTCTTTAAACCAGGGGGGTGCTTTTAATATTTTGTCTAGGAGAGTTTCTGGTGGCAAGATTGGGAAGCCTTTAAAAGAGGATGAGACAAAACTGCGTATTTGTAGAAATCTAAAGAAGTGTGATCTGGGGATCCTAAAGTGTGTTTTCAGATACTCAAAAGATGTGAAAGTTCCTTTTACATACATGTCTTTGACCATCTTCACTCCAAGATCTCCCCAAACTTTAAAGGTGTTATCCGTAACGGAGGGCGCAAACATATCATTTTTGACTAATGGTGCATATTTTGATAAATCGGTTAAAGAGAAGGCACGTCGAAACTGACACCATATCTTAAGGGACTGCTTTACAACTGGGTTGTTACTATATGAAGATAGAGATTCCAACATAGGAAGTCTGGAAGCAGAAAAGCATGAAGTGATACTGATGAACAGGATGCATGTTCGATTTGTAGCCATTTTGGACCGCAGTCGCCTTCCGACAAGTGGATCCAATACAGCACATGTTTAATATTAGCAGACCAATAATAATATTGAAAATTGGGGAGAGCAAGACCACCATGTAGGCGGTGTCTTTGTAATATCTCTCTTCTTATTCTGGGCGTCTTTTTATTCCATATAAAACTAGAAATTGTTTTATTTATTAAAGAGAAGAAGGACCTAGTCAGGAAGATTGGGAGGCATTGAAAAAGAAACAAAAACCGTGGCATAATATTCATTTTAACAATATTTATTCTTCCTCCCAATGACAGTGGTAAGAGATTCCATCGATCTAAATCTTTTTTCAAATTGTGTATCAGTGGTGAAAAGTTTGCCTCATAAAGATCTTTGAATTGCTGAGTTACCCATATGCCTAAATATTTAATTTTATGAGTACATGTTTTGATTGGTAGAGAAAAGAAGTGAGGGGAAGTAGATTGATGTGAGACGTCAATGGCATAAGTTCACTTTCTGCATATTAATTTTGAATCCGGAAATCTTTCCATAGTTTCTAATCAAATCGAGGGCTCTTGGCAAGCTCGTAGATGGGTCAGTTAGATAGAGTAGCATATCATCAGCATATAGGGATACTTTGTTTTCCACACCGTTCCTTATTATTCCTTTTATATCTTCACTACTCCGCAGGGCTACTGCCAGTGGCTCAATTGCTAGTGCAAACAAAAGGGGTGACAGAGGGCAGCCTTGTCTGGTACCTCGTTGTAAATGAAAGGGTTTGATATATTATTGTTTTGTCCGGATAGAGGCAACGGGTAGTGTATAAAGAGTTTCGATCCAACGAATAAATTTTTGTCCAAAGCCAAAGCGGTCTAGAGTGTAAAATAAATAATCCCACTCCACCCGGTCGAAAGCTTTTTCAGCATCAAAAGCTACGATTACCTCTGTGCCCTGGGATGGGGTAGAGTTGTAGAGGATATTTAGAAGCCTACGAATATTTGAGGATAGCTGTCTATTCTTAATAAATCCTGTCTGATCATCCGAGATAAGTGTAGGTAGTACTGTTTCGAGCCGTTGGGCTAACATTTTAGCGAATATTTTATTATCTACATTTAATAATGAAATGGGGCGATAAGAGCTGCATTCTAATGGGTTTTTCTCTTTTTTAAGAATAAGAGAAATAGTGGCCTGACGCGCCGTTGGGGTAGTGTGCCAGTAACCAGACATTCTCGGTATACTGAGAGTAATATGGGAGTTAGCTTGTTGGTAAACTTTTTAAAGAATTCACTTGGGAATCCATCAGGACCAGGGCTTTTCCCGTTTTGCATTGAATTTATGGCAGATTGAAGTTCTGATTCTGTAAATGGTTTTTCTAGGTCAGCTGCAGTTTGTTCATTAACAGAGGGGATATTTAATTTGTCAAAAAAAGATTCAAACAGAGATTTATCTTTCAGTGACTCTGAAGTATATAGCTTAGAGTAGTATTTGTAAAATGTTTGATTAATTTGACAATGAGATATAAATTTGTTATGATGATCATCTATTATTTCAGGAATACATTGAGCTGCATTTTTCTGACGTATCTGCTGTGCAAGGATCCTACCTATTTTTTCACCGTGTTCGTAAATTTTATGTCGGATTTATTAATCAGATAAATTAAGTTGTGTTTGGTAGAAAGAAGGTTAAATTCGGTCTGAAGCAATGCTCGTTCTTTAAATAAGTCAGGCGAAGGGGTTGCAGCAAGTAATCTGTCTATACTCAGTATCTCATCTGTTAATTTCTTGATGCGTTCAAGATTAATTTTATTTTTATGGGCACAATATGAGATAATTTGTCCTCTTAAATATGCCTTCATTGATTCCCATATTGTTGAAAAAGACATATCTGGTGTCTGATTATGTTCTAGAAAAATTTTTATTTCAGATGAGATGAATTCGACAAACCTTTCGTCTGAGAGCCATTGTTTATTCAGACGCCAGGGATGATAAGCAGATTGTGTGGCAGCTAGCTGTAGCTTCAGGAGTAGTGGGCTGTGATCGGAAATGACTATTGCATTGTAGTCACATTGAGTAACAAGTGGTAAGAGAGTCTTGTCAATGAAAAAATAGTCTATTCGAGAATATGTTTTATGAACTGGAGAGAAAAAGGAGTATGATCTAGAGGTGGGATTTAGGAAACGCCAAACATCACATATTCCATATGTGTGGAGAAATAAATCAACTGTCTGAGCAGCTTTAGAATGTGGCAAAGGGTTGGATGAACTACGATCCAGGGTGGAGAAGCAGCAATTGAAATCACCTGCTAATATAAGCGAGTGCGTGTCCATATCTGGTAGGTGGGAAAAGAAATTTTTAAAAAAAACATGATCATCCCAATTAGGTGCATATATATTAGCTAAAATTACTGGAGTTTCGTGTAATCTACCCGTAACGATAATGAACCTGCCCAAAGTGTCTGCCACTATATTTGACATAATAAATGGAATGTTTTTATTTATTAAGATAGCTGTTCCCCTCGATTTTCCATCAAAATTGGAGTGAAATACCTGGCCTATCCATTTTCCTTTTAATCTGAAATGGTCCACTCTGCGCAGGTGTGTTTCTTGAAGAAAGGCTATGCCTACATTAAGCTGTTCAAGGTGCGTTAGCACCTTTTTCCTCTTTACAGGGTGATTTAGAGATTTAACGTTCCAGCTAACGAGATTTACCTGACAGTTCGAGGCTCTAATTAAGTTATTAGTATTATCAGTCATTCTCTAGTTTGGGTAAGAGTATATTGAATTCTGTACATATATACATACGTCCATAAAACAGATATTAATTGAAAAACACAAATCTTCCAACAAACAAAATGAATCTCAAACATTACTGGTGCAGTTGTATCCCTCCCCATGTCACCAATTATAGGAACGTGGTGACCCCCAAACCCCACATGTTTACATCCACACATAAGTGCTTGTACTAGGGAGCTGCAACGTTAACAGGAGCTCCATTTAAATAATAAAAGTAAAGGCGCTGGTTAGGCTTATAAAGTAAGCTTGAGTGTTTTTACCCCTTGGATGTGACTTGAAAATAAAAAAAGGTTTATAACAAATCCAAACAAAAATCTACTCAGGTCAGCCAGAAAATGTACATTTAGTGTCCCGATTTAAATTGTGATAAAACGTGATAAAAGTCTTTGTTTACTCACCACATACTTTAAAAAAAAAAAAAAAAAAAGAAAAGAAAAGAAAGTTGGGCGAGACATGTAAAAGGGGAATATTATTCAGAGTTCTGCATCTCAACCCTCGGCATTGCTTTCAGTGATGACGCTCGTCTTGACGTAGGTCATCGCTTCTTCTGGATCCAGAAAGTCTTTTTGGAGTCCATTGTGTGAGACGCGGAGTTTTGCTGGGTGAATGAGTCCGTAGCGGATCCCCGGTCGGCCTCTCAGAAGTTGTTTCACCTCGTTGAACGCGGATCTCGCCCGCGCCACGCTGGGGGGGTAATCCGGAAAGATGGAGATGGATGTTGAGCCGTATTTTAGTTTCCCCCCTCCTGCCTGGCACGGCGTAGAATATCTACACAGTCTGGTGATAATGCAGCATTGCAATAATTGGACGCGGCTTCCCTCTGATCCGTTGTTGCTGTGGGCTCCGGTGCGACCGGTCGATCATGACTTCTTTTTCCATACGGAAAACCTCCTTCAGCAGCTTTGCGACCGAAGCCGGGGAGCTCACGTCGGTATCCTCCGGAACATTTAGAATTCGGATATTGGATCGTCTCAGCCTCCCTTCCATGTCAATACACTTCTCTTGTAGACTTTTCACCTCCTCTTGAAGTTTTCCGACGGTAGTCTGGAGACTCGACACGTCGTCAGAGCATGTGGTCAGACTGTACTCCATGTCCGTGACTTTGTTTTTCATGGAGTCCAGGTCGGAGCGGAGCAGTGAAATGTTGCTAACCACTTCATTTTTAATGGCTTGTATCTCACTTTTCACTCCACTGAACTCCTCAGCGAGTATATCTTTCAGTTCGGATCTAAGTAGCGTAGATATATCCTCTTTAATCGAAGCGAGGACTTCAGCTTTGATGTCGGTCATGGCGTCGGTTAGCTTAGTCGGGGATTTTTTGGGATCGGTGCTAGCCTTGCTAGCTGCTGGTCTGGTTCTTCCCATATAGGCGAAATTTTGCAGGTTGGTCGCCATAAAAATAAAAGTTGGGTGAAAAACAGCTCAAGGCTTATATTTAGTGTCAGTATGGGTATATCGAACGCCTGGAATTACATTTTATAATAACATTCACCGGAGCTTCCCAAAACGCGTCCTACTCCATGCTCGCTTAGCTCCGCCCCCCAACCAAATGCATTTTTAACCAGCATTTTTTAGTTCAAACAAACCTATTTTGTGTAATTATTCACAAAGTCTGACTTTTTTTTCCATTCATTTACATACTGAGCCATTGAGTTGGAATTAAATAATATACACTGTACATGTTTTATTTTTAATCTGCTGAGCATCCCTTGCAAGATAATTTTTAATCAGATGTTTGTGTGAGGATCTGAAAACAAAAAATTGAGCTAAATTAGTTTGAAGCCAGACAGTGAGCTGAACAGGTTTGAAGCTAAAAAAAAAAAAATGACATTTTTCTTAGGCCAAAAGCTGAGCTATTTCTTTTAATTTTTGGGTTAAAAACTAAGGCAGACTAATTCAAAGTCAAAATTTGAGCCAAATGAATTTGATGACAAAAACTGAATTAAACTAGCTTGAAGCTTAAAACTGAGTCAAATTGTTTTGTGGGCAAAGGCTGAACTAAACTTTGAAGCCAAAAAGGTAGCTAAAGTAGTTTGAACCTAAAAACTGAGCAAATAATTTAAAGCCTTAAAACAGAGCTGAACTACTCTGATGCTAAAAACTGGGCTAAGCAAAACCCAAAGAGATGGTTCGTTTGTAGCTTTAACATTATTTGTAACCTGTAAAGCAATGAAGCGTTTTTCTCCTAATCAGTTTCAAACAATAAAATGCTTTTTTGTGTTAAAATGCTGATCCATTGCAGTGCTGCGCTCGTAACGTAGTAGATCTTGCAGACTCCATCGAGGATCTCCCTGAAGCGCTCCTTCATTGGAGGAAGAGGCTCCAGCTCAATCTTCTTGAAGTCTTCGGGACAGGTGACCTTCAAGTGACCATCTCGCTTACAGATGCTGCACACTACGATCGGAGGCTGAAACAAACAAACGCCACCAATGAAATGAGCAAAAACTACAGAAACATTGTCCTGCTAAAGTTTATATACAAAAGACTGAATCACAGATTTTGCATTTGCACAAAAATTGTTGTAGTTACCTTTCCTCCAGTAAAAATCATTCTGTCAAATACATAGTGCAGGTCATCTGCTGTAAATGACTCATCTCCCGCGCTTTGTTCTTCCTCTCTGCCGGCCTCCACCCTCTCGTTTCTTTGGTGGCGCCCCTCTTCTGGGGGCAGGTGAAGTATTTGTAGGCAGAGCGGAATCGTTCCCGGATGGATTCAAACATCATCTGGTTGTTCAAACATCGGCTGACATTTCTCGTTAAGGAAAAAGGATCTGAAGACAAAAAAAACAGACTTTTTAAAAAATGTATATTTAAAAGACAGTGTATCTTCTAACAAAAGGGTGTCTAACCTTCAATTGAAAGTCGGTGGTGAGGCCAGTTCTTCGCCTCCCTGGAGAGCAGCTCCGTCAGCCGAATGCTGATGATGTTTTCCTCCAGAGCGAACTCCAGAGTGTAGAACCGAAAGAGCTCCATCCACAACTGCCCCAGTGACACTTCTGTGTCCCGGCTGTTGGTGAGGTTGCTCTGCATTTAAAAGCAGCTAAGATTAGCCGCATCTGCACCTTTCCTGCAGACGGTGTGGTGAAGCAGAGCTCACCAGGCCTTTGGACTTGTGACCTTCTTCTGGCTTCTTCTGCTCTGGTTTAGGGCTGCCTTCTCCCTTGACGTTGTTCCAGTTCTTGCTGCGTCCTTCTGGAGAGCTGGGGGGTCTGTGTTCCCACTTGACAAACATGTCTAGCACGATGTCAGTCAGGTGATATTCATCAACACGTCTTACATCAAACCCCTCAACCTGTGAGAGAACAAGCAAACTCTTTAGAAGCTACTTCATCTTTTTTAGGACACAGCAGAGTCCTAAAGACATCTATGATCTTCATTTCATGCAGAAATCAGATTTTCTTTATTTCTAAAGAAAATAAAGTGTTTCTTCTTTTTCTTTAACCAGACGAGAGTCCAAGACGAATTTAGGAGATTTTATTCTGCAATGCCAGAAATAAACACAAGGGACATCATCTGAATCTCCGCTTTCATCTAATGTTACCTTCAAAGAAAACCAAACATATTTACAAAAGACACAAAGTTACAAAATCCAGCCCACAGTGGGAGGGCCCATACCAAGTCCTGCTAACAACACCAACAGCTGTCAAAATTGCTGAAAGGACGTCTTGGATCTATTTGTCACACTGCAAGAAGAAGCATCTTGGTGAGGCTGATTCCAACTGCTAGGTGGGGAAGTCTGACTACAAAGGGATTCAGCTTTTTAGGGCTGTTTGTCTCAACGTCAGTGAAGCAGGGAGATCCACCTAGTTTTAGGGAAGAAAGCCCACAAGAACTCTTTTGCACCACACTTATCCTAAACACTGTTTGAGGATTTGAGGAGGTGAAGTGCTTGTAACCTCTCCCTCCTGAAGATAGGTCCATATCCACCATGACGTGTTCATCTGGACTGACCAGCGTACTGTTCAGACAACAACAGGAAAAAGAAGTATACATTGAAAGAAACCTACCTCCATTTTTTAGGATTTCCATAAACACTTCATGTTGAGTTATCTGAACAGAAATCAGAAGCGGTCAGCCCTGTATTTCAGAATATTAAAGAATCCCTAACCAAAGTTAGAGGTTTGCAGACTCCTGTGAAAGGAGAGATGTCAATATTTATATCACTGGACTTCAAGGCGAACCCGTGAGTGAGGATCCATAGAGGTGCAGGGAACAGGCTGGAAAACAACACCAGCTGACAATTCAGCACACAGGCTGCAAACCTGAGGAGTTTCTGACTTTACAGAGGTGACAGTAGTACAGAACTACCTGCCAGGTGCCGCTTTATGATCTCCTCCATTCTGGAGACCACTGTCCTCTGAACCCCGAAGTCCTCCTCTGAGATGCCCTGCTGTCCTGCCGTTTCTCGGACGGCGTCCACGGCCTTCAGCTGGGCAGCGGAGGGCGGCTGCAAGGCGCGGAGCTCGTTCTCCTCCCTCTGCTTCTCCTGAAACGCCACCAATGAAGCATTTGGACAGAGATTCCGTCCTGCCATTTCAACAAGCAGCAACAAGCTAGAACTCACTGCAACTGTGAAGTTCTTCTGGTGTCTCTTCCCCTTGATGTGAACTTCAGCTTCTTGGATGTTGTTGCTGTGCACAGAGCAGATCTGGCATATATAGATATAGATAGATAGATATCCTTTATTTGTCATTGCCACCGGTACAATGAAATTTAAAAAGTGCTTTATGATCCGTGCCAAGTTCCATGCTTAAAATCAACCACGTAAAAATAATAAATAAGAAGACATTCATTAAAACAAGATATTCTATAGGTGCTAAAAATGTTAAAAACTAAAATAGAATAATGATAAATATTAATAAGTATAACAGAGCATCTACTTTGTCCACAGTGTACAGGAAGAGCTCCAGATTTAAAGCTTCCTTTCTGCATTTAACAGATTTATTGCAGTGGGGTAAAAACTGTTCTGGAGTCTTTTTGTCCTTACTCTGCTGGACCTGTAGCGTTTGCCTGAAGGCAACAGATCAAACAGGGCATGTCCAGGGGTGTGATGCGTCTCTGGTGATCGTCTGCGCTCTGTTGAGGCAGCGGGAGCTATGGAGGGTTTCCAGGGTGGGAGGGGGCAGCCAATAATCTTTTGGGCGGTGTTGATGACCCGCTGGAGGGCTTTCCTCTGTGCCGCTGTACAGCTGCTGAACCAAGTGCATATACAGTATGTTAGTGCACTTTCCACAGTGGCACGGTAGAAGGTCACCAGCAGATTTTGGTTGATATTGTTTTTCCTGAGTAACCTCAGGAAATACAGTCTCTGCTGGGCCTTTTTCAGCAGCTCTGTGGTGTTTGTATTCCACGTTAAGCTCTCCTCCATGTGGACTCCCAGGAAGCGGAAGTCTGTCACCCTCTCCACGCAGTCGCCACGGATGAATAGTGGCAGGATGTCCGTCTTCTTTTTCCTGAAGTCAATTATCAGTTCTTTGGTCTTCGTTATGTTGAGGGAGGAGGTTGTTGGTTGAACACCATGTAGACAGCCGCTCCACTTCGTCTCTGTAGGCAGATTCGTCCCCGTCAGAGATGAGTCCTACCACTGTAGTGTCATCAGCAAACTTTACAAAGGTGTTGCTGTGGTGGGCAGGTGTGCAGTCGTATGTGTACAGTGAGTAGAGCAGAGGACTCAGTACACAACCCTGGGGGGAACCGGTATTGAGGCTGAGTGCTGAGGATGTGCAATGTCCCACTCTGACTCTCTGCCTGCGACCAGAGAGGAAGCTGCTGATCCACAGGCAGGTTGAGCGTGGCAGTCCCAGGTCCTCCAACTTGGTCACCAGCTTGTGTGGGAGGATGGTGTTGAAGGCCGAGCTGTAATCCACAAAGAGCATCCTCACGTAACTCCCCCGCTGCTCCAGGTGGGAGAGAGCGGCGTGCAGAGCTATTACTACGGCGTCCTCTGTGGATCGGTTCTGCCTGTATGCAAACTGGTGGGGGTCAAGTCCTGGTGGGAGAGCTGCAGTGATGTGTCTACGAACCAGCTTTTCAAAGCACTTCATGGCTGTTGGAGTGAGAGCCACTGGTCTGTAGTCGTTGAAGCTGGAGACGTGAGGCTTCTTGGGCAGAGGAACGATGGTGGAGGACTTGAGGCAGACTGGGACCGTTGACTGTGCCAGGGATCGGTTGAAGATTTTTGTGAAGACCGCAGTCAGCTGGTCTGCACAGTCCTTCAGCACTCTCCCAGGGACGCCATCAGGACCGGCCGCCTTCCTCGGATTGACTGCGCGCAGGGTCCGTCTCACCTCATGCTCATCCAGGACCAGGACTGTGCTGTTATGGACTGTTGGGTGAAGCTGAGGTGCCTGTTGTGTTGTGACATCGAAGCGGCAAAAAAGATGTTTAAGTCCTCTGCCAGTGTGATGTCACCTTCAGCAGCTCCAAGGTTGGTCCTGTAGTTTGTGAGCTGCTGGACACCCTGCCACACCTGTCGGTTGTCATTGCTGTCCAGGTGGTGTTCAATCTTCCTCCTGTAGTCTGCTTTGGCCTTTCTGATGCCTCTCTTCAGGTTGGTGCGGGCTGCGCTGTAGAGGTCTTTATCGCCGGACTTGTGGGCGGTGTTTCTCTCCTCAGAAGCTGTTTGACCTCCTGAGTCATCCAGGGCTTTTGTTGGGGTATACCCGATGAGTTTGTTCACCGTGACTGTGTCTACGCAGTTCTTAATGTAGCACAGCACGCTGTCAGTGAAAAGCTCCAGGTCCTGATGTTCAAACACCTCCCAATCTGTCTGCTCAAAGCAGTCCTGCAGCCGCTGGGAGGCACCATCTGGCCAAGTGGGAACAGTCCTTGTGAGGATGGGAGCAGTTTTCCTGACTGGGACGTATGCAGGAATTAGCAGCAGGGACAGATGGTCGGAAAAGCCCAGGTGAGGTTGAGGCCTAGCCCTGTAGCCCTTCTTGACGTTAGAATAGACTTTGTCCAGTGTGTTGTTTCCTCTTGTGGCACACTTGACATGCTGGTGAAATTTAGGCAGTGATGTCTTCAGGTCTGCATGGTTAAAATCCCCAGCAATGATCTGCACAGCGTCAGGGTACTTGCTCTGCTGAATGCTAACGCTAGCATGAAGAAGTTCCATAGCCGAGTTAGCATTAGCATCAGGTGGGATGGTAACCATGACTGCAGTGAACTCTCTTGGGAGGTAGAAGGGTCTGCATTTAACAGTCAAATATTCAATGTCAGGTGAGCATTGACTGTCTATTGTCACTGTGTTGGTACACCAGCTGTTGTTGACGTATACACAGACCCCACCTCCTCTGCTCTTGCCGGAATCAGCTGTTCGGTCACGTCGCAGCGCTGTGTAGCCCGCTAGCTCAATAGCTGAATCAGGAAGCCGGCCTCCACCCTCTCGTTTCTTTGGTGGCTGGTGGCGCCCCTCTTCTGGGGGCAGGCGAAGTATTTGTAGGCAGAGCGGAATCGTTCCGGATGGATTCAAACATCATCTGGTTGTTCAAACTTCTGACATTTCTTGTTGAGGAAAAAGGATCTGAAGACAAAAAAAAAACAGACTTTTTAAATGTATATTTAAAATACAGTATATCTTCTAACAAAGGGTGTCTAACCTTCAATTGAAAGTCGGTGCGAGGCCAGTTCTTCGCCTCCCTGGAGATTAGCTCCTTTAGCCGAATGCTGATGATGTTTTCTCCAGAGCGAACTCCAGTGTTGTAAAAAAGAGCTCCATCCACAACTGCCCCAGTGACACTTCTGTGTCCCGGCTGTTGTGAGGTTGCTCTGCATTTAAAAGCAGCTAAGATTAGCCGCATCTGCACCTTTCCTGCAGACGGTTTGGTGAAGCAGAGCTCACCAGGCCTTTGACTTGTGACCTTCTTCTGGCTCTCTGCTCTGGTTTAGGGCTGCCTTCTCCCTTGACGTTGTTCCAGTTCTGCTGCGTCCTTCTGTAGAGCTGGGGGGTCTGTGTTCCCACTGACAAACATTGTCTAGCACGATGTCAGTCAGGTGATATTCATCAACACGTCTTACATCAAACCCCTCAACCTGTGAGAGAACAAGCAAACTCTTTAGAAGCTACTTCATCTTTTTAGACACAGCAGAGTCCTAAGACATCTATGATCTTATTTCATGCAGAAATCTAATTTTCTTTCATTCTAAAGAAAATAAAGTGTTTCTTCTTTTTCTTTAACCAGACGAGAGTCCAAGACGAATTTAGGAGATTTTATTCTGCAATGCAGAAATAAACACAAGGGACATCATCTGAATCTCCGCTTTCATCTAATGTTACCTTCAAAGAAAACCAAACATATTTACAAAAGACACAAAGTTACAAAATCCAGCCCACAATGGAGGGCCCATACCAAGTCCTGCTAACAACACCAACAGCTGTCAAATTGCTGAAAGGACGTCTTGGATCCATTTGTCCACACTGCAAAGAGAAGCATCTTGGTGAGGCTGATTCCAACTGCTAGGTGGGGAAGTCTGACTACAAAGGGATTCAGCTTTTTAGGGCTGTTTGTCTCAACGTCAGTGAAGCAGGGAGATCCACCTAGTTTTAGGGAAGAAAGCCCACAAGAACTCTTTTGTACCACACTTATCCTAAACACTGTTTGAGGATTTGAGGAGGTGAAGTGCTTGTAACCTCTCCCTCCTGAAGATAGGTCCATATCCACCATGACGTGTTCATCTGGACTGACCAGCGTACTGTTCAGACAACAACAGGAAAAAGAAGTATACATTGAAAGAAGCCTATCTCCATTTTTAAGGATTTCCATAAACACTTCAGGTTGAGTTATCTGAACAGAAATCGAAGCGTCAGCCCGTTTCAGATATTAAATCCTAACCAAATAGGGGTTTGCAGACTCCCTGTGGAAGGAAGGTGATGTCAATATTTATATCACTGGACTTCAAGGCGAAACCCGTGAGTGAGGATCCATAGAGGTGCAGGGAACAGGCTGGAGAAACAACACCAGCTGACAAATTCAGCACACAGGCGGCAAACCCGAGGAGGTTTCTGACTTTACAGAGGTGACAGTAGTACAGAACTACCTGCCAGGTGCCGCTTTATGATCTCCTCCATTCTGGAGACCACTGTCCTCTGAACCCCGAAGTCCTCCTCTGAGATGCCCTGCTGCACTGCCGTTTCTCGGACGGTGGCGTCCACGGCCTTCAGCTGGGCAGCGAGGCGGCTGCAAGCGCGCGGAGTTCGTTCTCCCCCTCTGCTTCTCCTGAAACGCCACCAATGAAGTATTTGGACCAGAGATTCCGTCCTGCCATTTCAACAAGCAGCAACAAGCTAGAACTCACTGCAACTGTGAAGTTCTTCTGGTGTCTCTTCCCCTTGATGTGAACTTCAGCTTCTTGGATGTTGTTGCTGTGCACAGAGCAGATCTGGCATATATATGATATATGGACAGTTTGGGTACTCCGGGACAGCTGTGGAACAAAAAAAAAAAAAAAAAACCGGGGCTTTTTAATGATATTAAAGGAGGACGATCAGGGGATTTTATTTTATGTGATCAGGATGACAGGAAACTTTCAGGAGCTCCTTACTTTTCACCAGTCGGTGGGTGTATTGTCTGAGGAGGAGCTCCTCAGCCTGTCGAGGCCCAGCTGCTGCTCCGTCAGGTCTCCTTCATCCACAGCGGGCTCTCTGCCGTGGAGCATCCTCTCTGGACTGAGGCATACAAGTCTGGTCACATACAAGCCACCAAATTCCAAACAAAAATACGATACTGTAGCAAAAAATAGTAAAGGGCTACATAAGACTAAAAAAAAAAACGGATAAATAAGTCTAGATAGCAAAAAGACAAAATATGAACAAATGCATTTTTAACCAGCATTTTTAGTTCAAACAAACATATTTTGTGTAATTATTCACAAAGTCTGACTTTTTTTCATTCATTTACATACTGAGCCATTGAGTTGGAATTAAATAATATACTGTACATGTTTTATTTTTAATCTGCTGAGCATCCCTTGCAAGATCATTTTTAATCAGATGTTTGTGTGAGGATCTGAAAACAAAAAATTGAGCTAAATTAGTTTGAAGCCAGACAGTGAGCTGAACAGGTTTGAAGCTAAAAAAATGACATTTTTCTTAGGCAAAAGCTGAGCTATTTCTTTTAATTTTGGGTTAAAACTAAGGCAGACTAATTCAAAGTCAAAATTTGAGCCAAATGAATTTGATGACAAAAACTGAATTAAACTAGCTTGAAGCTTAAAACTGAGTCAAATTGTTTTGTGGGCAAAGGCTGAACTAAACTTTGAAGCCAAAAAGGTAGCTAAAGTAGTATGAACCTAAAAACTGAGCAAATAATTTAAAGCCTTAAAACAGAGCTGAACTACTCTGATGCTAAAAACTGGGCTAAGCAAAACCCAAAGAGATGGTTCGTTTGTAGCTTTAACATTATTTGAACCTGTAAAGCAATGAAGCGTTTTTTCTCCTCATCAGTTTCAAACAATAAAATGCTTTTTTGTGTTAAAATGCTGATCCATTGCAGTGCTGCGCTCGTACCGTAGTAGATCTTGCAGACTCCATCGAGGATCTCCCTGAAGCGCTCCTTCATTGGAGGAAGAGGCTCCAGCTCAATCTTCTTGAAGTCTTCGGGACAGGTGACCTTCAAGTGACCATCTTGCTTACAGATGCTGCACACTACGATCGGAGGCTGAAACGAACAAACGGCAACCAATGAAATGAAATGAGCAAAAGACTACAGAAACAAACTTGTCCTGCTAAAAGTTTATATTATGCACCAAAAGAGACTGAAATACAGAATTTTGCATTTGCAACAAAAATTGTTGTAGTTACCTTTCCCTCAGAAATTATCCTGCAGTTAAATATTCATTCTGGTGCAAATACATAGTGCAGGTCATCTGAAGTAAATGACTCATCCTTTTTGCCGCGCTAAGTTGTCTTCCTTCCTGCCGGCTCCACCCTCTCGTTTCTTTGGTGGCTGGCGGCGGCCCTCTTCTGGGGGCAGGCGAAGTTTATTTGTGTAGGTTTTCAGAGCGAATCCGTTCCAGAACCGAAAGATGGATTCAAAACATCATCTGGTTGTTTCTAAGAAGCTCTTCGGCTGACACTTTCTTGTGAGAAGAAGGTGTCTGACAAAGACAAAAGGCAAAACTAGATTCTTTTAAAAATGCTGTAGGTAATTAATAACATCAGGACTTTTAGCTGGGGCTTCTTCTTCCAAATGTATGTATTCTAAGATTCCTCGATATCTGCAAGTCTAACTCGTTTGATCTACAAGAGGGTGGTCCTAGAATCCTTCAATTATAAAGCTGGTGGAAGAGGCAGATGATATTCTTCGTCTCCCTTGAAGAGCAGCTCCTTTAGCCAAGCAATGCTGAATGAGATTTTTTCCTCCAGAGCAAAGAAACATCCAGAGAGTAGAACCGAAAGAGCTCTTCCATTCAAAGCCCAAGTTACTTTAGCCCAACAGGTATTCCTTTTGGACTTTGCCTGCATGTGTCTATGTTTGCCTGTTGTGTAGGAGGCTTGTTCTGCATTTTTTAAAGCGCTAAGATTAGCCGCATCCTGCACCTTTTCCTGCAGACGGTTGTGTGTGAAGGGAGAGCTCACCGCAGGCCTTTTTGGACTGTGACCTGTACTTCTGGTCTCATTTTGCCCTGCTTCTGGTCTGTTTAGGGCTGCTCTTCAAAGGTTCTACGTTGGTTCTTGACGTTGTTTTGAACGTCTGCCAGTTTTGCTTCGCTCCTTCTGGTCTGGAGAGCTGGGGGTCTGTGTTCCCACTTTGAAAACATTCTAGCACGATGTCAGTCAGGTGATATTCATCAACACGTCTTACATCAACCCCTCACCTGTGAGAGAACAAGCAAACTCTTTAGAAGCTACTTCATCTTTTTTAGACACAGCAGAGTCCTAAAGACATCTATGATCTTCATTTCATGCAGAAATCAGATTTTCTTTATTTCTAAGAAAATAAAGTGTTTCTTCTTTTTCTTTAACCAGACAAGAGTCCAAGACGAATTTAGGAGATTTTATTCTGCAATGCCAGAAATAAACAGAAACAAGGGACAATCATCTGAATCTCTGCTTTCATCTAATGTTACATTCAAAGAAAACCAAACACATTTACAAAAGACACAACAGTTACAAATCCATCCAGCCACAGTAGGAGGGCCTACCAAGTCTGCTAAAGTTTATATACAAAAGACTGAATACTGATTTTTGCATTTGCACAAAAAATATTGTTGTAGTTACCTTTTCTCCAGTAAAAATCATTCTGTCAAATACAAATAGTGCAGGTCATCTGCTGTAAATGATTCATCGACCGCGGCTTTGTTCTTCCTTCCTGCCGGCCTCCACCCTCTCGTTTCTTGGTGGCGCCCCTCTTCTGGGGCAGGCGAAGTATTTATAGGCAGAGCGGAATCGTTCCTGGATGGATTCAAACATCATCTGGTTGTTCAAACTTCGGCTGACATTTCTTGTTGAGGAAAAAGGATCTGAAGACAAAAAAAACAGACTTTTTAAAAATGTATATTTAAAATACAGTATATCTTCTAACAAGGGTGTCTAACTTCAATTGAAAGTCGGTGGCGAGGCCAGTTCTTCGCCTCCCTGGAGAGCAGCTCCTTTAGCCGAATGCTGATGATGTTTCCTCCAGAGCGAACTCCAGAGTGTAGAACCGAAAGAGCTCCATCCACAACTGCCCCAGTGACACTTCTGTGTCCCGCTGTTTGTGAGGTTGCTCTGCATTTAAAAGCAGCTAAGATTAGCCGCATCTGCACCTTTCCTGCAGACGGTGTGGTGAAGCAGAGCTCACCAGGCCTTTGGACTTGTGACCTTCTTCTGGCTTCTTCTGCTCTGGTTTAGGGCTGCCTTCTCCCTTGACGTGTTCCAGTTCTTGCTGCGTCTTCTGGAGAGCTGGGGGGTCTGTGTTCCCACTTGACAAACATGTCTAGCACGATGTCAGTCAGGTGAATATTCATCAACACGTCTTACATCAAACCCTCAACCTGTGAGAGAACAAGCAAACTCTTTAGAAGCTACTTCATCTTTTTAGGACACAGCAGAGTCCTAAAGACATCTATGATCTTCATTTCATGCAGAAATCAGATTTTCTTTATTTCTAAAAGAAAATAAAGTGTTTCTTCTTTTTCTTTAACCAGACGAGAGTCCAAGACGAATTTAGGAGATTTTATTCTGCAATGCCAGAAATAACACAAGGGACATCATCTGAATCTCCGCTTTCATCTAATGTTACATTCAAAAGAAAACCAAACATATTTACAAAAGACACAAAGTTACAAAATCCAGCCCACAGTGGGCAGGGCCCATACCAAGTCCTGCTAACAACAACCAACATGCTGCATTGCTGAATTTTAGGACGTCTTGGATATATCTTGTCACACTGCAAGAAGAAGCAATCTTGGCTGAGAGCTCAGTCCCAACTGCTAGTTGGGGAAAGTCTGACTACCAAGGGATTCAGCTTTTTAGGGCTGTTTGTCTCAACGTCAGTGAAGCAGGGAGATCCACCTAGTTTTAGGGAAGAAAGCCCACAAGAACTCTTTTGCACCACACTTATCCTAAACACTGTTTGAGGATTTGAGGAGGTGAAGTGCTTGTAACCTCTCCCTCCTGAAGATAGGTCCATATCCACCATGACGTGTTCATCTGGACTGACCAGCGTACTGTTCAGACAACAACAGGAAAAAAAGTATACATTGAAAGAAACCTACCTCCATTTTTAAGGATTTCCATAAACACTTCATGTTGAGTTATCTGAACAGAAATCGAAGCGTCAGCCCGTTTTCAGATATTAAGATCCTAACCAAATAGGGGTTTGCAGACTCCCTGTGGAAGGGAAGGTGATGTCAATATTTATATCGCTTGACTTCAAGGCGAAACCCGTGAGTGAGGATCCATAGAGATGGAGGGAACAGGCTGGAGAAACAACACCAGCTGACAAATTCAGCACACAGGCTGCAAACCTGAGGAGGTTTCTGACTTTACAGAGGTGACAGTAGTACAGAACTACCTGCCAGGTGCCGCTTTATGATCTCCTCCATTCTGGAGACCACTGTCCTCTGAACCCCGAAGTCCTCCTCTGAGATGCCCTGCTGTCCTGCCGTTTCTCGGACGGTGGCGTCCACGGCCTTCAGCTGGGCAGCGGAGGGCGGCTGCAAGGCGCGGAGTTCGTTCTCCTCCCTCTGCTTCTCCTGAAACGCCACCAATGAAGCATTTGGACCAGAGATTCCGTCCTGCCATTTCAACAAGCAGCAACAAGCTAGAACTCACTGCAACTGTGAAGTTCTTCTGGTGTCTTTTCCCCTTGATGTGAACTTCAGCTTCTTGGATGTTGTTGCTGTGCACAGAGCAGATCTGGCATATATAGATATAGATAGATAGATATCCTTTATTTGTCATTGCCACCGGTACAATGAAATTTAAAAAAGTGCTTTATGATCCGTGCCAAGTTCATGCTTAAAATCAACCCACGTAAAAATAATAAATAAGAAGACAAATTCATTAAAACAAGATATTCTATAGGTGCTAAAAATGTTAAAAACTAAAATAGAATAATGATAAATATTAATAAGTATAACAGAGCATCTACTTTGTCCACAGTGTACAGGAAGAGCTCCAGATTTAAAGCTTCCTTTCTGCATTTAACAGATTTATTGCAGTGGGGTAAAAACTGTTCTGGAGTCTTTTTGTCCTTACTCTGCTGGACCTGTAGCGTTTGCCTGAAGGCAACAGATCAAACAGGGCATGTCCAGGGTGTGATGCGTCTCTGGTGATCGTCTGCGCTCTGTTGAGGCAGCGGGAGCTATGGAGGGTTTCCAGGGTGGGGAGGGGGCAGCCAATAATCTTTTGGGCGGTGTTGATGACCCGCTGGAGGGCTTTCCTCTGTGCCGCTGTACAGCTGCTGAACCAAGTGCATATACAGTATGTTAGTGCACTTTCCACAGTGGCACGGTAGAAGGTCACCAGCAGATTTTGGTTGATATTGTTTTTCCTGAGTAACCTCAGGAAATACAGTCTCTGCTGGGCCTTTTTCAGCAGCTCTGTGGTGTTTGTATTCCACGTTAAGCTCTCCTCCATGTGGACTCCCAGGAAGCGGAAGTCTGTCACCCTCTCCACGCAGTCGCCACGGATGAATAGTGGCAGGATGTCCGTCTTCTTTTTCCTGAAGTCAATTATCAGTTCTTTGGTCTTCGTTATGTTGAGGAGGAGGTTGTTGGTTGAACACCATGTAGACAGCCGCTCCACTTCGTCTCTGTAGGCAGATTCGTCCCCGTCAGAGATGAGTCCTACCACTGTAGTGTCATCAGCAAACTTTACAAAGGTGTTGCTGTGGTGGGCAGGTGTGCAGTCGTATGTGTACAGTGAGTAGAGCAGAGGACTCAGTACACAACCCTGGGGGGAACCGGTATTGAGGCTGAGTGCTGAGGATGTGCAATGTCCCACTCTGACTCTCTGCCTGCGACCAGAGAGGAAGCTGCTGATCCACAGGCAGGTTGAGCGTGGCAGTCCCAGGTCCTCCAACTTGGTCACCAGCTTGTGTGGGAGGATGGTGTTGAAGGCCGAGCTGTAATCCAGCATCCTCACGTAACTCCCCCGCTGCTCCAGGTGGGAGAGAGCGGCGTGCAGAGCTATTACTACGGCGTCCTCTGTGGATCGGTTCTGCCTGTATGCAAACTGGTGGGGGTCAAGTCCTGGTGGGAGAGCTGCAGTGATGTGTCTACGAACCAGCTTTTCAAAGCACTTCATGGCTGTTGGAGTGAGAGCCACTGGTCTGTAGTCGTTGAAGCTGGAGACGTGAGGCTTCTTGGGCAGAGGAACGATGGTGGAGGACTTGAGGCAGACTGGGACCGTTGACTGTGCCAGGGATCGGTTGAAGATTTTTGTGAAGACCGCAGTCAGCTGGTCTGCACAGTCCTTCAGCACTCTCCCAGGGACGCCATCAGGACCGGCCGCCTTCCTCGGATTGACTGCGCGCAGGGTCCGTCTCACCTCATGCTCATCCAGGACCAGGACTGTGCTGTTATGGACTGTTGGGTGAAGCTGAGGTGCCTGTTGTGTTGTGACATCGAAGCGGGCAAAAAAGATGTTTAAGTCCTCTGCCAGTGTGATGTCACCTTCAGCAGCTCCAAGGTTGGTCCTGTAGTTTGTGAGCTGCTGGACACCCTGCCACACCTGTCGGTTGTCATTGCTGTCCAGGTGGTGTTCAATCTTCCTCCTGTAGTCTGCTTTGGCCTTTCTGATGCCTCTCTTCAGGTTGGTGCGGGCTGCGCTGTAGAGGTCTTTATCGCCGGACTTGTGGGCGGTGTTTCTCTTCCTCAGAAGCTGTTTGACCTCCTGAGTCATCCAGGGCTTTTGGTTGGGGTATACCCGGATGAGTTTGTTCACCGTGACTGTGTCTACGCAGTTCTTAATGTAGCACAGCACGCTGTCAGTGAAAAGCTCCAGGTCCTGATGTTCAAACACTCCCAATCTGTCTGCTCAAAGCAGTCCTGCAGCCGCTGGGAGGCACCATCTGGCCAAGTGGGAACAGTCCTTGTGAGGATGGGAGCAGTTTTCCTGACTGGGACGTATGCAGGAATTAGCAGCAGGGACAGATGGTCGGAAAAGCCCAGGTGAGGTTGAGGCCTAGCCCTGTAGCCCTTCTTGACGTTAGAATAGACTTTGTCCAGTGTGTTGTTTCCTCTTGTGGCACACTTGACATGCTGGTGAAATTTAGGCAGTGATGTCTTCAGGTCTGCATGGTTAAAATCCCCAGCAATGATCTGCACAGCGTCAGGGTACTTGCTCTGCTGAATGCTAACGCTAGCATGAAGAAGTTCCATAGCCGAGTTAGCATTAGCATCAGGTGGGATGTACACACAGTAACCATGACTGCAGTGAACTCTCTTGGGAGGTAGAAGGGTCTGCATTTAACAGTCAAATATTCAATGTCAGGTGAGCATTGACTGTCTATTGTCACTGTGTTGGTACACCAGCTGTTGTTACGAATCACAAACCCACCTCTCTTCTTGCCGGATCAGCTGTTCCCGGAGACTCGCCAGCCTGTTCTAGCCCGCTGCTCAATAGCTGAATCAGGCCGGAGTGCAGCCAGGTCTCGTGATGAGCAGAGCACAAACATCCTTAGACGCACCGTTGTTCCCAGTCGCTGAAATCAGCCTATTCACCGAGGTGTTTAGAGGGAATGGGCTCGAGAGGAATACAAGCTGAAGCAATGGTAAAAGCGCATATGCCGTAGCTCCTAGCGCCCACAATCCCCGCCATGCTTCATAGCCACCTCCTCCGGGCGTCCTCTTGATGGTTTAGGGGGCGAGGGAGGGGGATAAACTCCTAGCGTTCGTGGAACCGGAATAAACTCGGGGAGCCGTGGTTTAAGTAGCGGATTTTAAGGCCAAGTGGCTGTGCACCTCAACGAAAAGTGGCATAACAGCGCAGACCAAACAACCCGCGCCAGTCGCTTCGAGCACCAGCCTCCTCCGCCCCAGACAAGAATAAGACAGTTATACCAGACATTATATGCTATATGTGCGGGTCCAGCGTGGATGGGAAACAAAAAAAAAAAAAAACCCGGGGCTCTTTTAGAGATTAAAGGAGGACGATCAAGGATTTTATTTTAATGTGATCAGAGTGAACAGGAAACCTTAAAGCTCCTTCTTCGTACGAGTCGGTCGATTGTCTGAGGAGGAGCTCCTCAGTCGTCTGGTAGGTGTCTCATAGGTCTCGATCCGAAGGGCCTCTGCAGCCGGGCCTCTGTCCGTGGAGCATTCCTCTCTGGACTGAGGCATACAAGTCTGGTCACATACAAGCCACAAATTCCAAACAAAAATACGATACTGTAGCAAAAAATAGTAAAAGGGCTACATAAGACTAAAAAAAAACACGGATTAATAAGTCTAGATATTAAAAAGACAAAAATATGAACCAAATGCATTTTTAACCAGCATTTTTTAGTTCAAACAAACATATTTTGTGTAATTATTCACAAAGTCTGACTTTTTTTCATTCATTTACATACTGAGCCATTGAGTTGGAATTAAATAATATACAGTACATGTTTTATTTTTAATCTGCTGAGCATCCTTGCAAGATCATTTTTAATCAGATGTTTGTGTGAGGATCTGAAAACAAAAAATTGAGCTAAATTAGTTTGAAGCCAGACAGTGAGCTGAACAGGTTTGAAGCTAAAAAAAATGACATTTTTCTTAGGCCAAAAGCTGAGCTATTTCTTTTAATTTTTGGGTTTAAAATAAGGCAACTAATTCAAAGTCAAAATTTGAGCCAAATGAATTTGATGACAAAAACTGAATTAAACTAGCTTGAAGCTTAAAACTGAGTCAAATTGTTTTGTGGGCAAAGGCTGAACTAAACTTTGAAGCCAAAAAGGTAGCTAAGTAGTATGAACCTAAAACTGAGCAAATAATTTAAAGCCTTAAAACAGAGCTGAACTACTCTGATGCTAAAAACTGGGCTAAGCAAAACCCAAAGAGATGGTTCGTTTGTAGCTTTAACATTATTTGTAACCTGTAAAAGCAATGAAGCGTTTTTCTCCTAATCAGTTTTCAACAATAAAATGCTTTTTTGTGTTAAAATGCTGATCCATTGCAGTGCTGCGCTCGTACCGTAGTAGATCTTGCAGACTCCATCGAGGATCTCCCTGAAGCGCTCCTTCATTGGAGGAAGAGGCTCCAGCTCAATCTTCTGAAGTCTTCGGGACAGGTGACCTTCAAGTGACCATCTCGCTTACAGATGCTGCACACTACGATCGGAGGCTGGAAACGAACAAACGCACCAATGAAATGAGCAAAAACTACAGAAACATGTCCTGCTAAAGTTTATATACAAAGACTGAATCACAGATTTTGCATTTGCACAAAAATTGTTGTAGTTACCTTTCCTCCAGTAAAAATCATCTGTCAAATACATAGTGCAGGTCATCTGCTGTAAATGACTCATCTCCCGCGCTTTGTTTTCCTTCCTGCCGGCCTCACCTCTCGTTTCTTTGGTGGCTGGCGGCGCCCTCTTCTGGGGGCAGGCGAAGTATTATAGGCAGAGCGGAATCGTTCCCGGATGGATTCAAACATCATCTGGTTGTTTCAACTTCGGCTGACATTTTTGTTGAGGAAAAGGATCTGAAGACAAAAAAAACAGACTTTAAAATGTATATTTAAAATACAATATATCTTCTAACAAAGGGTGTCTAACCTTCAATTGAAAGTCGGTGGCGAGGCCAGTTCTTCGCCTCCCTGGAGAGCAGCTCCTTTAGCCGAATGCTGATGATGTTTTCCTCCAGAGCGAACTCCAGAGTGTAGAACGAAAGAGCTCCATCCACACTGCCCAGTGACACTTCTGTGTCCCGGCTGTTTGGTGAGTTTGCTCTGATTTAAGCAGCTAAGATTAGCCGCATCTGCACCTTTCCTGCAGACGGTGTGTGTGAAGAGAGCTCACCAGGCCTTTGGACTTGTGACCTTCTTCTGGTTCTTCTGCTCTGGTTTAGGGCTGCCTTCTCCTTGACGTTGTTCCAGTTCTTGCTGCGTCCTTCTGGAGAGCTGGGGGGTCTTGTTCCACTTGACAAACATGTCTAGCACGATGTCAGTCAGGTGATATTCATCAACACGTCTTACATCAAACCCTCAACCTGTGAGAGAACAAGCAAATTCTTTAGAAGCTACTTCATCTTTTTTAGGACACAGCAGAGTCCTAAATACATCTATGATCTTCATTTCCTGCAGAAATCTAATTTTCTTTATTTCTAAGAAAATAAAGTGTTTCTTCTTTTTTCTTTAACCAGACGAGAGTCCAAGACGAATTTAGGAGATTTTATTCTGCAATGCCAGAAATAAACACAAGGGACATCATCTGAATCTCTGCTTTCATCTAATGTTACATTCAAAGAAAACCAAACACATTTACAAAAGACACAAAGTTACAAAATCCAGCCCACAGTCGGAGGGCCCATACCAAGTCCTGCTAACAACACCAACAGCTGTCAAAATTGCTGAAAGGACGTCTTGGATCTATTTGTCACACGCAAGAAGAAGCATCTTGGTGAGGCTGATTCCAACTGCTAGGTGGGGAAGTCTGACTACAAAGGGATTCAGCTTTTTAGGGCTGTTTGTCTCAACGTCAGTGAAGCAGGGAGATCCACCTAGTTTTAGGGAAGAAAGCCCACAAGAACTCTTTTGCACCACACTTATCCTAAACACTGTTTGAGGATTTGAGGAGGTGAAGTGCTTGTAACCTCTCCCTCCTGAAGATAGGTCCATATCCACCATGACGTGTTCATCTGGACTGACCAGCGTACTGTTCAGACAACAACAGGAAAAAGAAGTATACATTGAAAGAAACCTACCTCCATTTTTAAGGATTTCCATAAACACTTCATGTTGAGTCATCTGAACAGAAATCGAAGCGTCAGCCCGTTTTCAGATACTAAGATCCTAACCAAATAGGGGTTTGCAGACTCCCTGTGGAAGGGAAGGTGATGTCAATATTTATATCACTGGACTTCAAGGCGAAACCCGTGAGTGAGGATCCATAGAGATGGAGGGAACAGGCTGGAGAAACAACAGCAGCCGACAAATTCAGCACACAGGCTGCAAACCTGAGGAGGTTTCTGACTTTACAGAGGTGACAGTAGTACAGAACTACCTGCCAGGTGCCGCTTTATGATCTCCTCCATTCTGGAGACCACTGTCCTCTGAACCCCGAGGTCCTCCTCTGAGATGCCCTGCTGCACTGCCGTTTCTCGGACGGTGGCGTCCACGGCCTTCAGCTGGGCAGCGGAGGGCGGCTGCAAGGCGCGGAGTTCATTCTCCTCCCTCTGCTTCTCCTGAAACGCCACCAATGAAGCATTTGGACCAGTGATTCCGTCCTGCCATTTCAACAAGCAGCAACAAGCTAGAACTCACTGCAACTGTGAAGTTCTTCTGGTGTCTCTTCCCCTTGATGTGAACTTCAGCTTCTTGGATGTTGTTGCTGTGCACAGAGCAGATCTGGCATATATATGATATATGTGGACAGTTTGGGTACTCCGGGGACAGCTGCATGCGTAACCTGAGGCCTGAGGACTTTGAGGAGCAGCCGCTCCAATGTCTTCATCAGGTGTGATGTGAGAGCCACCGGTCGGAAGTCGTTCAGCTCGCTGGGCCGGGTCTTTTTTGGCACTGGAACGATGCAGGATGTCTTCCAGAGGGTGGGCACTCTCCTGAGTTGCAGGCTCAGGTTGAAGACTCGTTGTAGCGGCTCCCCAATTCAGCAGCACAGGTCTTCAACAGCCGAGGACAACGCCATCAGGTCCTGCTGCCTTCCGGGGCTTAAGCTTCCTCAGTGCTACAGTCACCTGATCAGCAGTGAAACAGGGAGGGGACGTGAGGGCGGGGGGGTAGGTAACCTGCCCTGACAGGGATGAAGGGGGTGAGTGGCTGTTGTATGTGGGAGGTGAGAGAGAGATGGAGGAGGAGGAGGGGGCTTGGCAGTGACACTGATGGTGGGGGGTGTGGTAGAGAGGCTGAACCGGTTGAAAAAAATGTTCAGATCGTTGCCCTCTCCACACTTCCCCCCTCAGTGCTGGTTCTGGCTTTGTGTCCTGTTATGGTTCTGACACTTCCCAAACGTCTCATATATTGTTTCTCGCCTCAACCTCTGCTCCACTTTCCTCCTGTAGCAGTCTTTGGCTTCCTTCAGACAGCGTTTCACCTCCCTCTGTGCTGCTCTCATCTCCTCCCTGTCTTTAGTCCTGAAGGCCTTCTTCTTCTGGTTAAGGACAGCTTTGGACCCCTGTGTTACCATGGTTTATTGTTCGGGTAACACCGAACAGTCCTGGTGGGGGCGACCACATCTGCACAGAAGTTAATATAGTCCGTGATGCAGTGAGTCTTCCCCTCTATGTCCTCATCATGTCCACCCAGCAGCACATCCCAGTCTGTGGTGTTAAAGCAGTCTCTCAGGGCCTCTTCCGCTTCAGGAGTCCATCTCCTGAAGGAACGCGTAGAGGCAGCCTGCTTCCGGACCAGGGGGGTGTACTGAGGCTGTATATACACCAGGTTGTGGTCTGACTTGCCCAGTGGGGGCAGGGCAGTGACCCTGTATGCATCCTTAACGTTAGCATACAGTAAATCAATAGTCCTGCTCTTCCTGGTGGGGCAGTCCACCACCTGATGAAAAGTAGCCAGAGTGGAGTCAAGGGTGACATGATTAAAGTCTCCGGATATTATGCAGAAGGCCTCAGGATGTTGCATCTGCAGCCGTGCAGTGACACGGTGTATTCTCTCACATGCAGCGGCTGCTTCCGCCCTCGGAGGAATGTAAACACAGATGGAGATCACGTGACTGAACTCTCGAGGTAGATAATATGGCCGCAGACCAACGGCTAGCAGTTTTTTGTGATCAGAGTGACAGGAAACTTCAGGAGCTCCTTACTTTCACCAGTCGGTGGGTGTATTGTCTGAGGAGGAGCTCCTCAGCCTGTCGGAGGCCCAGCTGCTGCTCCGTCAGGTCTCCTTCATCCACAGCGGGCCTCTGCCGTGGAGCATCCTCTCTGGACTGAGGCATACAAGTCTGGTCACATACAAGCCACCAAATTCCAAACAAAAATACGATACTGTAGCAAAAAATAGCTCACCAGGCCTTTGGACTTGTGACCTTCTTCTGGCTTCTTCTGCTCTGGTTTAGGGCTGCCTTCTCCCTTGACGTTGTTCCAGTTCTTGCTGCGTCCTTCTGTAGAGCTGGGGGGTCTATGTTGTCATCAACACGTCTTACGTCAAACCCCTCAACCTGTGAGAGAACAAGCAAATTCTTTAGAAGCTACTTCATCTTTTTTAGGACACAGCAGAGTCCTAAATACATCTATGATCTTCATTTCATGCAGAAATCTAATTTTCTTTATTTCTAAAGAAAATAAAGTGTTTCTTCTTTTTCTTTAACCAGACGAGAGTCCAAGACGAATTTAGGAGATTTTATTCTGCAATGCCAGAAATAAACACAAGGGACATCATCTGAATCTCTGCTTTCATCTAATGTTACATTCAAAGAAAACCAAACACATTTACAAAAGACACAAAGTTACAAAATCCAGCCCACAGTCGGAGGGCCCATACCAAGTCCTGCTAACAACACCAACAGCTGTCAAAATTGCTGAAAGGACGTCTTGGATCTATTTGTCACACTGCAAGAAGAAGCATCTTGGTGAGGCTGATTCCAACTGCTAGGTGGGGAAGTCTGACTACAAAGGGATTCAGCTTTTTAGGGCTGTTTGTCTCAACGTCAGTGAAGCAGGGAGATCCACCTAGTTTTAGGGAAGAAAGCCCACAAGAACTCTTTTGCACCACACTTATCCTAAACACTGTTTGAGGATTTGAGGAGGTGAAGTGCTTGTAACCTCTCCCTCCTGAAGATAGGTCCATATCCACCATGACGTGTTCATCTGGACTGACCAGCGTACTGTTCAGACAACAACAGGAAAAAGAAGTATACATTGAAAGAAACCTACCTCCATTTTTAAGGATTTCCATAAACACTTCATGTTGAGTCATCTGAACAGAAATCGAAGCGTCAGCCCGTTTTCAGATACTAAGATCCTAACCAAATAGGGGTTTGCAGACTCCCTGTGGAAGGGAAGGTGATGTCAATATTTATATCACTGGACTTCAAGGCGAAACCCGTGAGTGAGGATCCATAGAGATGGAGGGAACAGGCTGGAGAAACAACAGCAGCCGACAAATTCAGCACACAGGCTGCAAACCTGAGGAGGTTTCTGACTTTACAGAGGTGACAGTAGTACAGAACTACCTGCCAGGTGCCGCTTTATGATCTCCTCCATTCTGGAGACCACTGTCCTCTGAACCCCGAGGTCCTCCTCTGAGATGCCCTGCTGCACTGCCGTTTCTCGGACGGTGGCGTCCACGGCCTTCAGCTGGGCAGCGGAGGGCGGCTGCAAGGCGCGGAGTTCATTCTCCTCCCTCTGCTTCTCCTGAAACGCCACCAACGAAGAATTTGGACCAGAGATTCCGTCCTGCCATTTCAACAAGCAGCAACAAGCTAGAACTCACTGCAACTGTGAAGTTCTTCTGGTGTCTCTTCCCCTTGATGTGAACTTCAGCTTCTTGGATGTTGTTGCTGTGCACAGAGCAGATCTGGCATATATATGATATATGTGGACAGTTTGGGTACTCCGGGGACAGCTGTGGAAACAAAAAACAAAAAAAAAAAAAGAAGAGAAAACCTGATTTTGATATTAAAGGAGGACGATCAAGGATTTTATTTTATGTGATCAGAGTGACAGGAAACTTCAGGAGCTCCTTACTTTCACCAGTCGGTGGGTGTATTGTCTGAGGAGGAGCTCCTCAGCCTGTCGGAGGCCCAGCTGCTGCTCCGTCAGGTCTCCTTCATCCACAACGGGCCTCCGCCGTGGAGCATCCTCTCTGGACTGAGGCATACAAGTCTGGTCACATACAAGCCACCAAATTCCAAACACAAATACGATACTGTAGCAAAAAATACTAAAAGGGCTACATAAGACAAAAAAAAACACGGATTAATAAGTCTAGATATTAAAAAGACAAAAATATGAACCAAATGCATTTTTAACCAGCATTTTTTAGTTCAAACAAACATATTTTGTGTAATTATTCACAAAGTCTGACTTTTTTTTCATTCATTTACATACTGAGCCATTGAGTTGGAATTAAATAATATATATGTTTTATTTTTAATCTGAGCATCCCTTGCAAGATCATTTTTAATCAGATGTTTGTGTGAGGATCTGAAAACAAAAAATTGAGCTAAATTAGTTTGAAGCCAGACAGTGAGCTGAACAGGTTTGAAGCTAAAAAAAAAAAGACATTTTTCTTAGGCCAAAAGCTGAGCAATTTTTTTTTTTTTTTTTTGGGTTAAAAGCTAAGGCAGACTAATTCAAAGTCAAAATTTGAGCCAAATGAATTTGATGACAAAAACTGAATTAAACTAGCTTGAAGCTTAAAACTGAGTCAAATTGTTTTGTGGGCAAAGGCTGAACTAAACTTTGAAGCCAAAAAGGTAGCTAAAGTAGTTTGAACCTAAAAACTGAGCAAATAATTTTAAAGCCTTTTAACGGAGCTGAACTACTCTGATGCTAAAAACTGGGCTAAGCAAAACCCAAAGAGATGGTTCGTTTGTAGCTTTAACATTATTTGTAACCTGTAAAGCAATGAAGCGTTTTTCTCCTAATCAGTTTCAAACAATAAAATGCTTTTTTGTGTTAAAATGCTGATCCATTGCAGTGCTGCGCTCGTACCGTAGTAGATCTTGCAGACTCCATCGAGGATCTCCCTGAAGCGCTCATTCATTGGAGGAAGAGGCTCCAGCTCAATCTTCTTGAAGTCTTCGGGACAGGTGACCTTCAAGTGACTATCTCGCTTACAGATGCTGCACACTACGATCGGAGGCTGAAACGAACAAACGCCACCAATGAAATGAGCAAAAACTACAGAAACATTGTCCTGCTAAAGTTTATATACAAAAGACTTAATCACAGATTTTGCATTTGCACAAAAATTGTTGTAGTTACCTTTCCTCCAGTAAAAATCATTCTGTCAAATACATAGTGCAGGTCATCTGCTGTAAATGACTCATCGCCCGTGCTTTGTTCTTCCTCTCTGCCGGCCTCCACCCTCTCGTTTCTTTGGCTGGTGGCGCCCCTCTTCTGGGGGCAGGCGAAGTATTTGTAGGCAGAGCGGAATCGTTCCCGGATGGATTCAAACATCATCTGGTTGTTCAAACTTCGGCTGACATTTCTCGTTAAGGAAAAAGGATCTGAAGACAAAAAAAACAGACTTTTTAAAAATGTATATTTAAAATACAGTGTATCTTCTAACAAAAGGGTGTCTAACCTTCAATTGAAAGTCGGCGGCGAGGCCAGTTCTTCGCCTCCCTGGAGAGCAGCTCCTTTAGCCGAATGCTGATGATGTTTTCCTCCAGAGCGAACTCCAGAGTGTAGAACCGAAAGAGCTCCATCCACAACTGCCCCAGTGACACTTCTGTGTCCCGGCTGTTGGTGAGGTTGCTCTGCATTTAAAAGCAGCTAAGATTAGCCGCATCTGCACCTTTCCTGCAGACGGTGTGGTGAAGCCGAGCTCACCAGGCCTTTGGACTTGTGACCTTCTTCTGGCTTCTTCTGCTCTGGTTTAGGGCTGCCTTCTCCCTTGACGTTGTTCCAGTTCTTGCAGCGTCCTTCTGTAGAGCTGGGGGGTCTATGTTGTCATCAACACGTCTTACGTCAAACCCCTCAACCTGTGAGAGAACAAGCAAATTCTTTAGAAGCTACTTCATCTTTTTTAGGACACAGCAGAGTCCTAAATACATCTATGATCTTCATTTCATGCAGAAATCTAATTTTCTTTATTTCTAAAGAAAATAAAGTGTTTCTTCTTTTTCTTTAACCAGACGAGAGTCCAAGACGAATTTAGGAGATTTTATTCTGCAATGCCAGAAATAAACACAAGGGACATCATCTGAATCTCTGCTTTCATCTAATGTTACATTCAAAGAAAACCAAACACATTTACAAAAGACACAAAGTTACAAAATCCAGCCCACAGTCGGAGGGCCCATACCAAGTCCTGCTAACAACACCAACAGCTGTCAAAATTGCTGAAAGGACGTCTTGGATCTATTTGTCACACTGCAAGAAGAAGCATCTTGGTGAGGCTGATTCCAACTGCTAGGTGGGAAGTCTGACTACAAAGGGATTCAGCTTTTTAGGGCTGTTTGTCTCAACGTCAGTGAAGCAGGGAGATCCACCTAGTTTTAGGGAAGAAAGCCCACAAGAACTCTTTTGCACCACACTTATCCTAAACACTGTTTGAGGATTTGAGGAGGTGAAGTGCTTGTAACCTCTCCCTCCTGAAGATAGGTCCATATCCACCATGACGTGTTCATCTGGACTGACCAGCGTACTGTTCAGACAACAACAGGAAAAAGAAGTATACATTGAAAGAACCTACCTCCATTTTTTAAGGATTTCATAAACACTTCATGTTGAGTCATCTGAACAGAAATCGAAGCGTCAGCCCGTTTTCAGATACTAAGATCCTAACCAAATAGGGGTTTGCAGACTCCCTGTGGAAGGAAGGTGATGTCAATATTTATATCACTGGACTTCAAGGCGAAACCCGTGAGTGAGGATCCATAGAGATGGAGGGAACAGGCTGGAGAACAACAGCAGCCGACAAATTCAGCACACAGGCTGCAAACCTGAGGAGGTTTCTGACTTTACAGAGGTGACAGTAGTACAGAACTACCTGCCAGGTGCCGCTTTATGATCTCCTCCATTCTGGAGACCACTGTCCTCTGAACCCCGAGGTCCTCCTCTGAGATGCCCTGCTGCACTGCCGTTTCTCGGACGGTGGCGTCCACGGCCTTCAGCTGGGCAGCGGAGGGCGGCTGCAAGGCGCGGAGTTCATTCTCCTCCCTCTGCTTCTCCTGAAACGCCACCAACGAAGAATTTGGACCAGAGATTCCGTCCTGCCATTTCAACAAGCAGCAACAAGCTAGAACTCACTGCAACTGTGAAGTTCTTCTGGTGTCTCTTCCCCTTGATGTGAACTTCAGCTTCTTGGATGTTGTTGCTGTGCACAGAGCAGATCTGGCATATATATGATATATGTGGACAGTTTGGGTACTCCGGGGACAGCTGTGGAAACAAAAAAAAAAAAAAAAAAGAAAAGAAAACCTGATTTTGATATTAAAGGAGGACGATCAAGGATTTTATTTTATGTGATCAGAGTGACAGGAAACTTCAGGAGCTCCTTACTTTCACCAGTCGGTGGGTGTATTGTCTGAGGAGGAGCTCCTCAGCCTGTCGGAGGCCCAGCTGCTGCTCCGTCAGGTCTCCTTCATCCACAGCGGGCCTCTGCCGTGGAGCATCCTCTCTGGACTGAGGCATACAAGTCTGGTCACATACAAGCCACCAAATTCCAAACAAAAATACAATACTGTAGCAAAAAATAGTAAAAGGACTACATAAGACTAAAAAAAAACACGGATTGATAAGTCTAGATATTAAAAGGAAAAAAATATGAACCAAATGCATTTTTAACCAGCATTTTTTAGTTCAAACAAACATATTTTGTGTAATTATTCACAAAGTCTGACTTTTTTTTCATTCATTTGGAATTAAATAATATATATGTTTTATTTTTAATCTGCTGAGCATCCCTTGCAAGATCATTTTTAATCAGATGTTTGTGTGAGGATCTGAAAACAAAAAATTGAGCTAAATTAGTTTGAAGCCAGACAGTGAGCTGAACAGGTTTGAAGCTAAAAAAAAAAAAAAAAGACATTTTTCTTAGGCCAAAAGCTGAGCAATTTTTTTTTTTTATTTTTGGGTTAAAAACTAAGGCAGACTAATTCAAAGTCAAAATTTGAGCCAAATAAATTTGATGACAAAAACTGAATTAAACTAGCTTGAAGCTTAAAACTGAGTCAAATTGTTTTGTGGGCAAAGGCTGAACTAAACTTTGAAGCCAAAAAGGTAGCTAAAGTAGTTTGAACCTAAAAACTGAGCAAATAATTTTAAAGCCTTAAAACAGAGCTGAACTACTCTGATGCTAAAAACTGGGCTAAGCAAAACCCAAAGAGATGGTTCGTTTGTAGCTTTAACATTATTTGTAACCTGTAAAGCAATAAAGCGTTTTTCTCCTAATCAGTTTCGAACAATAAAATGCTTTTTTATGTTAAAATGCTGATCCATTGCAGTGCTGCGCTCGTACCGTAGTAGATCTTGCAGACTCCATCGAGGATCTCCCTGAAGCGCTCATTCATTGGAGGAAGAGGCTCTGTAACGAGGGGAAGAACGGGGGTAGGCCCCCCCCCCCTTTTCTTATTAGAGTGCGATCGGATGCTGTGCAGGAGTCAGGACAACCAGGTTAGCCATACCAGGGGGGGAATGACAGTTTATTTTTGTCACAGGGTTTAAAAGAATAAAAATAAAGCTAAAAGTCCAAATAAAAATGTCCAGGCACGAGAGGTCCACTGAAGGTCCTGGTCAAGGAGCACGCAGTCCAAACCATGCTAAAAACACATAAAAAAAATAAAACCCAGGAATAAAAATCAATTAAAAACCAACGCATGCAATAAAATAATCTAAAAATGGGTTTGGAAAGGTCCCTTTGGACAATTTAAAATGAGGGGAGACAGAGAGGGTACTTAGCTCAAAGAGGGGTGGGTCGCAACCACACCCCTCTGCTGATGTCCTCCTGCGCTCCCCTCTCCGCCTCGCTGCCGCTGCCCCGGTGAAGGCTCTTGTTGCTGACTCCCGCTGCTAGCGCCCAAATCTCCAATTTGGGCCCGTATGTTCCACGGGGGCTCCACAGACCACTGGCGCTTCACAACACCGCTTCCTGTGGCAAGCCCCCCCCCCCCGGTTGACAGGGGCAGTTCTCCTCTTCAATGTCTGGCCATCTTCTGTGCCTGGTCCCCCCTTTGGCTCTACTGCTCCTCCTTTTAAAATGTTCAAAATGGAGTCCCCTGGTCCCGCACCTGTGGCTCATTGGTTCATTTAGTGGGGCATTCACTGCCCCTCAGAGTCACAGGATTTAGGAGTAGAGCCAAGGAGAATAAAAAAAATCACAAATAAAAAACATTTTTAAAAAAGTTAAAAATCCACCCTGTGACAGCTCCAGCTCAATCTTCTTGAAGTCTTCGGGACAGGTGACCTTCAAGTGACCATCTCGCTTACAGATGCTGCACACTACGATCGGAGACTGAAACGAACAAACGCCACCAATGAAATGAGCAAAAACTACAGAAACATTGTCCTGCTAAAGTTTATATACAAATGACTGAATCACTGATTTTGCATTTGCACAAAAATTGTTGTAGTTACCTTTCCTCCAGTAAAAATCGTTCTGTCAAATACATAGTGCAGGTCATCTGCTGTAAATGACTCATCGACCGCGCTTTGTTCTTCCTCTCTGCCGGCCTCCACCCTCTCGTTTCTTTGGTGGCTGGTGGCGCCCTCTTTCTGGGGCAGGCGAAGTATTTGTAGGCAGAGCGAATCGTTTCCGGATGGATTCAAAAAACATCATTGTTGTTCAAACTTCGGCTGACATTTCTTGTTGAGGAAAAAGGATCTGAAGACAAAAAAAAACAGACTTTTTAAAAATGTATATTTAAAATACAGTATATCTTCTAACAAAAGGGTGTCTAACCTTCAATTGAAAGTCGGTGGCGAGGCCAGTTCTTCGCCTCCCTGGAGAGCAGCTCCTTTAGCCGAATGCTGATGATGTTTTCCTCCAGAGCGAACTCCAGAGTGTAGAACCGAAAGAGCTCCATCCACAACTGCCCCAGTGACACTTCTGTGTCCCGGCTGTTGGTGAGGTTGCTCTGCATTTAAAAGCAGCTAAGATTAGCCGCATCTGCACCTTTCCTGCAGACGGTGTGGTGAAGCAGAGTGCTCACCAGGCCTTTGGACTTTGGACCTTCTTTCTGGTTCTTCTGCTGTTTAGGGCTGCCTTCTCCCTTGACTGTTGTTCCAGTTCTTGCTGCGTCGCTTCTAGAGCTGGGGGGTCTGTGTTTCCACTTGACAAACATGTCCAGCACGATGTCAGTCAGGTGATATTCATCAACACGTCTTACATCAAACCCCTCAACCTGTGAGAGAACAAGCAAATTCTTTAGAAGCTACTTCATCTTTTTTAGGACACAGCAGAGTCCTAAATACATCTATGATCTTTATTTCATGCAGAAATCAGATTTTCTTTATTTCTAAAGAAAATAAAGTGTTTCTTCTTTTTCTTTAACCAGACGAGAGTCCAAGACGAATTTAGGAGATTTTATTCTGCAATGCCAGAAATAAACACAAGGGACATCATCTGAATCTCTGTTTTCATCTAATGTTACATTCAAAGAAAACCAAACATATTTACAAAAGACACAAAGTTACAAAAAACAGCAAATCAACACATGTTCTGAGTGAACAGTGGCTCACTTGACCGCAGTAAAAAACTGGACAACTCAAGTGTTGATGATGCAACTTTGGTTGATTATTTGAGAAAAATACTTACAACTAAAGATGTGCAAAGAACAAATCAACTGCCAGATTCTTTTCATCTCAGCAGGACATTCTCACCAGTGCGCCATAAAAAGGAAAGTGCTGGTCAGCCCACGGTCGGGAGGGCCATACCAAGTCCTGCTAACAACACCAACAGCTGTCAAAATTGCTGAAAGGACGTCTTGGATCTATTTGTCACACTGCAAGAAGAAGCATCTTGGTGAGGCTGATTCCAACTGCTAGGTGGGGAAGTCTGACTACAAAAGGATTCAGCTTTTTAGGGCTGTTTGTCTCAACGTCAGTGAAGCAGGGAGATCCACCTAGTTTTAGGGAAGAAAGCCCACAAGAACTCTTTTGCACCACACTTATCCTAAACACTGTTTGAGGATTTGAGGAGGTGAAGTGCTTGTAACCTCTCCCTCCTGAAGATAGGTCCATATCCACCATGACGTGTTCATCTGGACTGACCAGCGTACTGTTCAGACAACAACAGGAAAAAGAAGTATACATTGAAAGAAGCCTACCTCCATTTTTAAGGATTTCCATAAACACTTCAGGTTGAGTTATCTGAACAGAAATCGAATCGTCAGCCCGTTTTCAGATATTAAGATCCTAACCAAATAGGGGTTTGCAGACTCCCTGTGGAAGGGAAGGTGATGTCAATATTTATATCATTGGACTTCAAGGCGAAACCCGTGAGTGAGGATCCATAGAGATGGAGGGAACAGGCTGGAGAAACAACACCAGCTGACAAATTCAGCACACAGGCTGCAAACCCGAGGAGGTTTCTGACTTTACAGAGGTGACAGTAGTACAGAACTACCTGCCAGGTGCCGCTTTATGATCTCCTCCATTCTGGAGACCACTGTCCTCTGAACCCCAAAGTCCTCGTCTGAGATGCCTTGCTGTGCTGCCGTTTCTCAGACGGTGGCGTCCACGGCCTTCAGCTGGGCAGCGGAGGGCGGCTGCAAGGCGCGGAGTTCATTCTCCTCCCTCTGCTTCTCCTGAAACGCCACCAACAAAGTATTTGGACCAGTGATTCCGTCCTGCCATTTCAACAAGCAGCAACAAGCTAGAACTCACTGCAACTGTGAAGTTCTTCTGGTGTCTCTTCCCCTTGATGTGAACTTCAGCTTCTTGGATGTTGTTGCTGTGCACAGAGCAGATCTGGCATATATATGATATATGTGGACAGTTTGGGTCCAGGGACTGCTGTGGAAACAAAAAACAAAAAAAAGAAAGAAAAGAAAACCTGATTTTGATATTAAAGGAGGACAATCAAGGATTTTATTTTATTTGATCAAAAGAATATTTTGAAAAGCTGTGGTTCTAAATGAGTGACAGGAAACTTCAGGAGCTCCTTACTTTCACCAGTCGGTGGGTGTACTGTCTGAGGAGGAGCTCCTCCGCCTGTCGGTCTCCTTCATCCACAGCGGGCCTCCGCCGTGGAGCATCATTTCTGGACTGAGGCATGGGAGCTGCAAATTTTTAGCGAAGCCCCAAATAATTAATAACAGGGGTTCCGGAAAACCAGCAGGAACTATGACTTCAAGTCTTTAAACGAGGTGTAAGTTTGTCTGAAATGATGTTACAAACCCATGTCAAACCTAGATGATCAAATACTACACTAGTGTGCACAGTTCAGTGCAAAAGGTTTTCACAACACAACTTAGGATCTACTGCCAATATTTCATTTAAGTTTAAAATTCAAATCTTATTATGTTCAACAATGCTATCCACAAACAGTTATCTAACTTGAGAGATAATTACTGTATAAAAAACAGATAACAGTTTAAATCTTATCTCAAGTTCAAAAGTGACTCATAGAAAAGAGTCAACGAAAGCACTTTGCTGTAACATCTGATAAGAGTGAAACGAAACCTAATTTTCCGGACTCCGAAGAGAATCTCGGATGCACTCAAGCATGATGCGTTCAAGTTCACCTGCTTTCACGCTGTCAATCCGTCTCTAATGCAGACGCACTGAGCAGATTGCCCCTGCCAGAAACAACACCTGAAAAAGAGTTGGCTGAACAAGTTCTGATGATGGATATCCTGGATGACACACTGCTGGACACGATACAGATTAAACGATGGACAGCTACGGATGTCATTTTGTCCCAAGTCCATGATCACATATTAAAAGGATGACCTGCGAAAACTGATGCACACCTACAGCCATACCGACAAAGAAGAATGGAGCTATGTGTGAGGGATGGATATGTGCTCTGGGGAGCTAGAGTAGTTATTCCCACCAAAGGCAGAGACAAAATCCTGAAGCTTCTGCATCAGACTCACACAGGCATGTCAAAGATGAAAGGTCTGGCAAGGTCATATTTCTGGTGAAAACATCAAGAGGGAGGTCAAGTTATGCGAAGAATGTCAAAAACACCAAAAAGCAAAAAGCACCACCCACTGCGCCATTACACACCTGGGAATGGCACCCTGGTCCAGAATCCATGTGGACTACGTAGGACTGTTCCTTGGTGAGATGTTTTTGTTGGTGGTAGATGCTCATTCAAAGTGGATGGACATTTATCCTGTGAAATCAGCTACTTCACAAATCACCATTGAGAAATTATGACTGAGTTTCAGTGTGTTTGGTCTTCCAAAGATGTTAGTGTCAGACAATGGGACATGTTTCACAAGTGCTGAATTTGAGACATTTATGAAAAAAAAATGGAATCGACCATGTGAGATCTGCAACTTTCCACCCATCCACAAATGGTCTCGCAGAAAGAGCAGTGCAGACTTTTAAGGAGGGGATGAAGAAGATAAAAGGTGACACACTCCAAACAAAACTGTCCAGATTCTTGTTTAGTTATCGGATTACACCACATGCAACAACAGGTTTGTCACCGGCAGAACTGATGATGTCACGGAGACTTCGATCAGCTTTTGACCTGTTCATGCCAGATGTGAAAACAAGAGTACAGAAAAAAACAGCTAAAACAGAAGGACAATCACGACACAAGGAAAACACTGCGAAGTTTTGGACCCGGAGACAATCTGTTCGTCCGAAACTACTCCTATGGTCCGAAGTGGATAGCAGCAGTGGTGCTGAGTTCATCAGGTCCCGTGTCATACAACGTCAGCATCGGGAATGGTGGAACCATGAAGAGACATGTGGATCAAGTCAGAGCTTGACTGCAAGACACTGTTCCAGAGGAACCTGATACAGATCTGAAGCAGCGCAAAGACTGGGAACCAGTTGCACTTGACAACACACCTTTAAGCGTGGACTCTGCACGCCCACTCCAGTCAGAAGAGACACGTGAGTTACAACCACTGATACCCCCTCAGGTTCCTCCTGAGTCACCCGTTGCACCCGTGCTGCGACGCTCAAAAAGAGAGAGACATTTACCATACCATCTCAAGGATTTTGTTAGATAGAGTGAGATCCTTCCAGGAATAGAGCAACAATGCGCTCTGGATCTCACGGGAAGGATGTACATTCTCAGTTAGATTATTAAAAAAAAAAAAAAGGTTTTGTTGTGATGTTATGCTAACCTGTGTAAAATGCATGCCTTAATTGAGTAGCCTCAATGTTTAAAGTCTAGTTAACATCTTAAAGGGGAGGGGATGTGGTATCTTCAATCTGAAATGTTTGATATTACCTTTTATGTTAATCATATGGCCAGCAGAGGGCAGGCAAGGTTCACAGAGCAGTGTGTTATGTGTTCAGAAAAAGTAGAAGATAGCCTGAGCGAGCAGGTGTATTCGGATGTACCAAGACGTGGTGAAATGCAAATAAAAACTGGTGCACCCTAGTCACCGTTTGGACATTCTTTTATATGAAGATGCAACATCAAGACACTTGAATGAAACTTTTGGGTCCGAAGGTGCTGGATAATTTCACAGGAGAGAGGAGAGGAAGAGATAACCAGCCTAAAACCTCTGGCTGCAGTACGCAGACGAGGTGTGCCTCAACCACACTACCTTTGTTTTTCCGTCTGCGAGTCACGACGCACACGCACAGGCGCGAGAGCGCGCGCTCACAGCGGGTCAGAAGTGTTTTTAATCAATGGATCAGGGGTGCGGGAGTTGTCCATATTCACGGGAGTCTCCTTTCTGGGAGCATGTTCTGTTATTATTATTCTTTTATCTTTTTTAACCATCTCTCTTTTTTCCCTTCAAGCCGTGTTTGCGCTGCGCGTGCTGAGCCGAATATGGGAGAAAGACAGCGTCAAGTGAAACAGCAGTGGTTGTTGTTTATATAAAAAAGAAACAGCAAAGGTTGAATACTTTTGAAATGAATAAAGAGAAATATTCTGGGGGACATATGGATTGTGGATTGATCTGCTAATGCTGTTTTTCTTTCTTTATTTAACGCAGTGTTTTTCAACCAGTGTCCCGCGACACACTAGAGCAGTGGTCCTTAACCTTGTTGGAGGTACCGAACCCCACCAGTTTCATATGCGCATTCACTGAACCCCTCTTTGGTGAATTTTTTTTTTTTTTTTTAATCTAGAAACAAGTTTTTTACACGATAATTCAAGTGTGTCTGCTGAATAGGGTTGGGCTTGTTTTTTTCACGCGCGGCAAATTCACTGTTTGCTGCCTGTCAAACATTTGGGGGGGGGGCTGCATGACAGATGACTCCGATCTTTGTGAGACTGAGTTTTGACGGCTTTTCCGTGTTAACTCGAGAGGAAAAAAAATATCCCAAGCGGCCCAAGTCGCTCCGGGCTTCCAGCTTTGCGCCCTGCGCAGTAATTGTCTGTCTCCCAGCATATGGAGCGAGTGTAACGGCCGTCTCCCACGTTCCTCTGGTCTCGGCCTTGTGTTCGAATAAAGGAGGATGATGCGTCTTCACGTTTTCTCTGGTTTAATTTCTGACATGAATCGACAAAACAACTCCTTGACTGCAGGTCTCCAGAACATTAATACCCTCCTTAACAGGAGATGGCGCAAACACATGTACACAACACCGCCGCAGAACAAACAATCAAAAACACTCGCATAGGATCAATATTCCGTCCGATGAACGGGTTCGTGAAAACATCATGAGCCCATGAGTTCCTGATTGGCAAATGTGATATGCAGACACACATGGAAGAGTTGCGCAGCGCACGCGCGTTTTCGCCTAGTCAGCGACTTTATATGAGCCCGCCCACAATTGTAGGAACATAAAAGAGACTGGCGGGAATTTCATACTACTGACGTAAGTAGAGATGATTGACATGTCCACAAACAAATGAAATTTGACACAGACATGCTGCACCGTTTGCTGCAGATTCTTTCGGTTTTGGCAGAACCGCATAAATCATAACAGTTCCTACTTGGAACCGAACTTCGGTGCCCAACCCTACTGCCAAACCCCTGAGAGCAACCCATCGAACCCCTGGGGTTAGATCGAACCCAGGTTAAGAACCAGTGCACTAGTGTGCTGTTAAAGTTGGTCAGGTGTACCTACATGTAAAACATTTACCATCACTAGGGAATCCGCTCTGTGTTCATCCAAACGGGCCCTGGTTTAATCCTGGTAGATAGTTTGGAATATGCAAGATTGTAAAATAATTTTTTCTTTGTTTCTATAAATGACTTTAATCAGAATAATGTTACCGCAATCCTATCGCAAAACCAGCCGCAAGCTCACTTTTCAGAAAACTCCCGCCCCCTTCAACTGTCTCCGCCAATCATTGTTGGAGGCTTGATCACATCTCATCAATCTGACCAATCAGAAGTGGTTAACGTCCTCACTTCTTTGTTCCTATTCGGCTCATAAAGTCTCTCGTTTCCAGAGGTTTTGTTTTTCAAATGCATATTCTCACCCTTTAAATTAATATATTTATAAATGTTACATTTATTAACTATATATTTAGTTAAACAACTAAATATTTAATTTTGAGCTAAATATTTAGCCAACAAACTAAACATTTAAGTTTTGCAATTAAATATTTAGTTTGCTCATTAAATATTTAAATCTAACCTAAATGTTTATTTTTTAAAACTAAATATATAAGTTTTGCAGCTACATATATAGATACATTTAAATATTTAGATTTCAGTTAAATATATAATACGAATTTATATATTTAGATTTGAGCTAAATATATAGTTAGGATTTAAATATTTAAACTTCAGTTAAATATATAATTAAGATTTAAATATTTAGATTTCAGTTAAATATATAGTTAAGAGCAGGGGTGAAAGTAGATTTTTTGTTATGCCGGTACTATGCTGCTGCCCCCCCCCCCACACACACACACACAAACACACCCCCACAGTCCAATCTCTTTACTTTTAAAGTCCCCATATGGTAATTTTTACTTTTATTTAAAAAAACATTCTCAGGAGTGTTTTATTTATGTTTATGTTGTTTTTAACCAAAATCCCAGACCCTTAATGTCTTAAAAAGTATTTTTTAATGTTGGTCTGTGAAAACTCGTCTGTGAGGGCGTGGCTTCTGGAGCTGAGTGAAGCTGACCTGCTCGTCTTGGACCCTCTCCTGTCTGATTATGGTGGCTCTGAGTCTTCCCCGCTGCACCACAAAAATGTCTAGCAGTTTTGTTTTGAGCTGGACATCAGATCGGACAAGGAAGAACTTCATGGACCGAACTTTCACAGATCCTTTCCAACTGCGGTCAAATGAGCCGCCGTTCACATTTCCGTGGTCACATCAAGAAGCTCCGTGGAGTCTGGTGGAGATTTTCCAGCGTTCTCAGGACTGCTACCGTAAGTATTGGATGAAAGTCACACCAAAAATCCAGTGATGCTGATTTGACCACAGAAAGAACAGCGGCTCATTTGACTGCAGTCAATGTGAAGATACCATCTTCTCTTCTCCAGAACCTGAACTAGACACGCTAGCCGGACCAGATGAGGGTTTAGTGCATGTGCAGCAGAAAGAAGATGATTGATGAAAAACAGAATCTGTCTGTGACAGTTTGATTAACAGAGATTAAAAGGAAATGCAAAAACAAAATGATTACATTTGTTCTCTTTCAGAAGAAGAATGACACACAGGCATGTTAAAAACTCAAAAAATAGTTTTTCTTTTTTTTTGGAAGGGGACTTTAAACAGATCATATTGTCAGTTGTCCAGATTGAAGAATAATCTGGCAACATAGAAAATTCATCTGTGATTGATGGACCTGGTGTCTCAATGGCATTTTCCATTCAACTTCCATCTCTCCTTTTCTCTTCTTCATCATCTCCTTTAGAAGATTTGTTCTGCACATCGTCATCCTCACTTTTGGATCTTCCTCTTAAAAGTCTGATTCACTTTTCTCTGCATCTTTTTTGTTTACTTTTTCATTTAAATAATTGAATTATTTATTATTAGTATCATCAACTGCAGAGCTGCAGTTCTCTGGTACGCCTGCTATTCAGAAAGTCGGGGGTCTGCAGCGCTCGGGACGCAGCCAGACTTGGCGCACGCAAGAGAGCGCAGACCAGGAGAGGGAGGGAGGGAGGGAGGGAGAGGGGAGAGAGAGCGGGGGGGGGGGGGGGTTCATCAACTGTCTGATGCGCCGCAAAAACAATGCAAACATCCAAATAAAGCGCTGCCTGCTCTCAGCTCGAATGTCAATTTTCTTATTTTTCTTCCATATGAGCGACCGCGGCTTCTGTCATGAAAACTGGCCGCACAGCTGATCTCTCCAGCCGGAACGGCGTTCCGTCTTCAAATCATTTACCGGAACGCCGCTCCGGACCGTTCCGGCTTACTTTCACCCCTGGTTAAGAGTTATATATTTAGATTTCAGTTAAATATATAGTTAAGATTTATATATTTAGATTTGAGCTAAATATATAGTTAGGACTTAAATATTTAGATTTGAGTTAAATATATAGTTAAGATTTATATATTTAGATATGAGTTAAATATATAGTTAAGATTTAAATATTTAGATTTGAGTTAAATATATAGTTAGGATTTAAATATTTAGATTTGAGTTAAATATATAGTTAAGATTTAAATATTGAGATTTCAATTAAATATATAGTTAAGATTTATATATTTAGATTTGAGTTAAATATATAGTTAAGATTTGAGCTAAATATATAGTTAGGACTTAAATATTTAGATTTGAGTTAAATATATCGTTAGGATTTAAATATTTAGATTTGAGTTAAATATATAGTTAAGATTTAAATATTTAGATTTCAGTTAAATATATAGTTAAGATTTATATATTTAGATTTCAGTTAAATATATAGTTCAGATTTATATGTTTAGATTTGACTTAAATATATAGCTAGGATTTAAATATTTAGATTTCAGTTAATTATATAATTAAGATTTAAATATTTAGATTTCAGTTAAATATATAGTTAAGATTTGAGCTAAATATATAGTTAGGACTTAAATATTTAGATTTGAGTTAAATATATCGTTAGGATTTAAATATTTAGATTTGAGTTAAATATATAGTTAAGATTTAAATATTTAGATTTCAGTTAAATATATAGTTAAGATTTATATATTTAGATTTGAGCTAAATATATAGTTCAGATTTATATGTTTAGATTTGACTTAGATATATATCTAGGATTTAAATATTTAGATTTCAGTTAATTATATAATTAAGATTTAAATATTTAGATTTCAGTTAAATATATAGTTAAGATTTATATATTTAGATTTGAGCTAAATATATAGTTAGGACTTAAATATTTAGATTTGAGTTAAATATATAGTTAAGATTTATATATTTAGATATGAGTTAAATATATAGTTAAGATTTAAATATTTAGATTTGAGTTAAATATATAGTTAGGATTTAAATATTTAGATTTCAGTTAAATATATAGTTAAGATTTAAATATTTAGATTTGAGTTAAATATATAGTTAAGATTTATATATTTAGATTTGACTTAAATATATAGTTCAGATTTATATATTTAGATTTGACTTAAATATATAGTTAGGATTTAAATATTTAGATTTCAGTTAAATATATAATTAAGATTTAAATATTTAGATTTCAGTTAAATATATAGTTAAGATTTATATATTTAGATTTCAGTTAAATATATATAGTAAAGATTTATATATTTAGATTTGAGCTAAATATATAGTTAGGACTTAAATATTTAGATTTGAGTTAAATATATAGTTAAGATTTATATATTTAGATATGAGTTAAATATATAGTTAGGATTTAAATATTTAGATTTCAGTTAAATATATAGTTAAGATTTAAATATTTAGATTTCAGTTAAATATATAGTTAAGATTCATATATTTAGATTTGAGTTAAATATATAGTTCAGATTTATATATTTAGATTTGACTTAAATATATAGTTAGGATTTAAATATTTAGATTTCAGTTAAATATATAATTAGGATTTAAATATTTAGATTTCAGTTAAATATATAGTTAAGATTTAAATATTTAGATTTCAGTTAAATATATAGTTAAGATTTATATATTTAAATTTGAGCTAAATATATAGTTAGGACTTAAATATTTAGATTTGAGTTAAATATATAGTTAAGATTTATATATTTAGATATGAGTTAAATATATAGTTAAGATTTAAATATTTAGATTTGAGTTAAATATATAGTTAAGATTTATATATTTAGATATGAGTTAAATATGTAGTTAAGATTTAAATATTTAGATTTGAGTTAATTATATAGTTAAGATTTAAATATTTAGATTTGAGTTAAATATATAGTTAGGATTTAAATATTTACATTTGAGTTAAATATATAGTTAGGACTTAAATATTTACATTTGAGTTAAATATATAGTTAGGACTTAAATATTTACATTTGAGTTAAATATATAGTCAACTAATCGCAAAAAATAATCGGAGATTAGTCGACCATTGAAATAATCGTTTGTGACAGCCCTAGTTGTGAATCAGTGCCTGAACCTACTTTAACATTGAATGGAGTGTTCTTTTCAAGTATGCCAAAAATAATATGTTCAAATTTCAACTGAAATTTAGAGTCAATTTTGCAATTTATAAATTGTGTACAGTCTTTTCAAAATCTTTTGGTGATATTATAGTTCCAGAATAGGTGACTAATAGTTTCTCGGTGTTCTTTACAGAGTGGGCAGTTGGGATCAATAGTTTTATTATATCTTAACATGTACTGATTAGTGGGATAGATTCTATGTAGAAGTTTGTAAGAAACATCTCTCATCTTATTATTAATTAACAATTTCTGATGCAGTGTCCAAACATTATTCCATGGCAAGTCAGGGATAATTTTTTCCAATAGAAGAGAGCAGAGGGGACAGAAATGACATTTTGTTGAAAAAGGGCACGTATGATTCTGTTGTTTTTCCGGGCAAAATTAAAACAGGATTTTCCAACGGTGGTGTCACTTAGAGATAGAAAGGAAACATTTTCATCAATGACAGTATTTTTAAAGAGTTCACAGATTTCATTAGTAACAGCATAAAAAACAATGACATATTCTTTGGGAGGGACAGCAAGGTTCACTTTAGGTTGAATTCTTCATATCTAAGTAATTGTCCATTGTGGTTAAAAAGTTGACCCACCAGTAGGATATTATTGTTAAAAAATCATAAAATAAAGATTTGTTTTTGTAAAGTATATATCTGTTATTCCAAATAAAAAAATTATGAGGGGAAAAATTGTGTTAATAAAAAAAGAGCCCAAGAAAGAAGTGCTTGTTTGTGGGAAGCAGAGAGTTTAACTGGGATTTTGTCAATATTATAATCACATAGGAGAAAAAAACAGAGACCACCTACATTTGTAAAGATATGATGCGGAAAAATATTCCAGATGGAGAGTGGATTCTTTAAATATGATTTGATCCAGTTTATTGTAAAAGTGTTATTTAAAGTAGTAAAATCGAGAAAATTTAGGCCTCTTTTTTCATAGGAGTTCATTTTGTGATGTGTCCAAAATATTGAAATTTGTTTTGTTTGCAGACGACACCAATTTTTTTTGTTCAGGGAACAATTTGGATATATTAGTTTCTACTATTGAGAAAGAAATTATTTTACTTGAGGAATGGTTTAATAGAAACAAACTCTCTCTTAATTTAAAAAAAACAAAGTGTATGTTGTTTAGTAACAAAAATCCATTTCAAATTTTAATTTGAAATGGAATGGTGCTAATATAGAAAGAGTTCATGAATTTCGATTTCTGGGAGTTATTGTTGATGAGAATTTAAAATGGAAGCAACATATTGCTTATATAAAACAAAAAATAAGTAAAAATCTTTCAATTTTTAACAAAGCAAAATATTTATTAAATTACAATGCTAAGCATATTTTGTATTTCTCCTTGATTTTACCATATTTTTCATATTGTTTGGAAGTCTGGGGTAATTCATATGAGTCAAATCTGGAACCATTAATAATTCTGCAAAAACAATCAGTACGAATAATACACTCGACTCCCTACAATGAGTACACCTCTAAACTATTTTTGAAGTCCAGAATTCTGAAACGTAAAGTTTTATGTTCTCTGCAGACACTGCTGGTTATGTTTAAGGCCAAAAATTTTATGTTGGTTAACTTAGTTTACAAAATATTTTTGTTATAAGTGAAGCAAACAGTAGAAGAAAGTCTGACTTCAAGGTACCCGAAGTAAAAACTACACTGAGACAAATGACTATTTCCTTTTCTGGGGTTAAAAAATGGAATGCGTTGGATAATGAGTTGAAAAAGTGTTTAAGTATTGTTTGTTATAAGTTTAAATGTAAAAGCAAAATGATTGATTTGTACGCAGCATGTCGTTAATATTGTGTTGCTTTCTGTGATATTGTTTTTATTACGGGTTTTCATTTTGTGTTTGTTTTGACTATGCCCACTCATTTAGTCATATGTCGATATTCTATGTAAATATAAGAGTGGGGTAGGGATCTATAAGACTTTGTCTTCATCCTGCTCCTGTTCTTCAGTAGATTGTATGTATTGTACATTCTAACTGAAAAAAAGAACAAATGAATAAATAAATTAATTAATTAATTAATACAGATTTCTTTAAATAATGAATATGATTCTTCCAAATGAAATTTAGTAAGATTTGGTCAATAGATTTAAGAGTCTGATTGTCCAAGTGCAGAGACAGAGCAGAAAATTAGAGTTGAGTTGGAGAAAATCTCCTTCCGCTTTGGAAATTCTCCCTCTTAAACTTAAGTCCCTTTGAAGCCACTGGTTAAAACATTTTTGGGTTTTATCGATTAGGGGAGCAAAGTTTAAAGAACATCTTTCTCGATTATTCTTGGAGATGATAATACCCAAATATGTCACCGTTTCTTTCACTGGAATGCTACAGATTTATTGTAAAGCACAATCTTTGACTGAGAGAAGTTCACATTTGTTAAGATTGAGGTGAAGACCAGAAACTTGAGAGAAAGACTGGATAAGGTTTAGAGCATCTGGAATTTGACTGCTGTCTCTTAAGAATAGAGTAGTATCGTCAGCCAGCTGACTAATTAGGATTTCTTTGGAAGCTTCACCATCTGCAGCAACTGAACTGAGAAAGTAGCTAAAAATGCTACTATATGTTATGTTTGGACATTTTTTAAGGTCATCCTTCAATTTTGGCAGCACCGGAATTGTTACGTCGCCTCTTTAAAGACATGACAGCTGGTGTTCCCACATTTTTATGTAGTTATAGATCCAAAACACGAGGAACTGCGCTGTCGGCTCTACAGTTGTAATGTAAATAAATGCTACTTCTGGCGTCTACAGGAAGTATCACCCATAATTCACGCAAAGGCTCATGGGGGCTGGGAATAAGATGGATATCCGGAATCCGTGCGAGTGTATGCACTACAGCCCCATGATGCATTGGGTTAAAGTAGCATTTCTCAAATGGTGCGACCCGGGGATCATGCCATTTATGTTAGTTACTAAACAGTTGATCAGAGGACACCGTCAGTGACCGGGATATCCACACAGAGAGAGGAATGTTCAATTAAACCTCAAGAATTGTGATGGAAAAATATTTAACAGAGATTAAGAGAAACGGAGAGAAAGAGAGAAAAAGTGCGAGCGCTGGGTGGGAAGTTGTAGAGTAAATTTAAAAACAGAAATTTTAAAACTATTATTAATTTTAGATGAATTTTTATGTGTAAATAATAGCATTTTTAGCTTAATAGCTTCCAGGTCAGGTGATCAATTGACTCAAAATGTTTGTTGGATCATAATACTCACCTTTCTACACAGGATACGCCTTTGATTTTACATTTTAAAACTATTAGTATTTTTGATGAATTTTTATGTGTAAAAATTAGCATTTTAGCTCAATAGCTTCCAGATCACATAATCAATTGACTCAAAGTTAGTATTGGATCATAATACTCACCTTTCTACATGATATACGCCTTTTGATTTTACATTTTAAGACTATTGGTATTTTTATAAGTATTTATGTGCGAATTTTAGCATTTTAGCTCAATAGCTTCCAGGTCACGTGATGAATTGACTCAAAATTGGTGTTGGATCATAATATTCGCCTTTCTACACAACATACGTCTTTTGATTTTACATTTTAAAACTATTAGTATTTTTGATGAATATTTATGTGTAAATATTAGCTGTCTGGTCATGTGGTCAATTGACTCAAAATCAATGCTGGATCTTAGTACTACATTATTTACCTGAGATACACCTCCTGATTGTAAATTTGATATCTGTTGAAGAATTTTTAGGAAATTTAATTTGTTAGTAGGCTATTAGCTTATTCTCTGTGTTTGAACTATTCCATCTTTTATTTTGAAAAGAGGAAGTCGGTATAACCGAGTTTTACCCTGACCGAAAATATGTCGAATATCCAACGTAAAACTAACTTCACCTCGGTCTATAAATTACTTGTAAATAAAATGTGAAAAAAGTAAAAATAACTAACTTTAATATCACTTTCTTTACCAAGGATCCATTTGAGCCACAATGCATGCTGGGAAACGTGACGGAATCGGTGCTGTTCAATACTGGATTGGAAATCCCGTGACTTACCGTGACAGACGTGCGGTATAACTATGCTATGAATGTCCAAATTCAGCGGCTGCGTCCTTCTGAGACCGTGGCCTGTCACAGGAAAAAGAAAAAAAAGGTAAACAAACCGTTTTAGCGGAAGTGACGTTTCCCGCGCATTTGGGGTACCGGTCTTGCTTCCGGGTACCGGCGGGGCCGTGACAGTAGGCGTGTTTGAGATTATTTTTATTATTTTTTTTTTTTATTGAACAATTAACAACTTACAAACTATACAGATACAAGTAGAGGATACAGTTAACATAATATTTTTTTTAATTTTTTTTTTGCAAGGGGGCAATTAAAAAAAAAATCACATGTTCCGGCATGTACTAAGAATAACTGAGAATAAATAAATGGGAGCTAAAAAAAAAGCAACCAAAAAAACAAAGAAATTACAATAGTAAAGATGATGAGATTTGTTTGGAGATCACGTTTGCAATTTTACAGTTTTTTATACATTTTAGGGACTTAAAATACAATTTAAATTCGTTAAGAAAACAAGAAATGAGGGTTTGTGACTCTCCATTTACAACAGTGTATGTGATATTTTCCAAGTAGTATAATGATATTAATAAGATTTACCAGGATACATCTAAGTTTTCCATATATATTAACACATCTGAAATGCTAAAGTGAGGGATGTCAAGTTAAGATTTATCCAACTCCTGATGTTTGTACAGAACTCTTTGGAATACTGACATGAGAAGAAAAGATGTTTCAGAGTTTCATCAAAAGAATTACAGAAAACACAAGGTTCAACATCAAAATTAAATCGTTTTTTAAGAAACTCAGCCACAGGATAGATATTGTTTATAACTTTAAAATGACATTCTTTAACTTTTGGTAGAATAGGCCACATTACAAATTTAGATTTACCTTTAACTACTACAGATTGACTGGTTATATCAATAAATGTTCTAAAAGAGGCCTGATTGTAATCATAATAGATTTTTTGTATTATAGTATTTTTGATGAATTTATTATTACATTTAAAATCTACAAAATCACATCCACAAATCCGTAGTGATGGCATAGAAGCTGTCACATTCTGAGAGTGTAAAAAAATATTCCTAATTAACTGAATCAGAGCAACAGGAATTGCATGACATACATTTTTGTAATCTTTTGGGCTGCACGAAAAATTGAATTTATCCTCCAAAGCTTGTTTGGTCAAAAGATTACCTTCACTATTCATAAGATCTTTAACAAAAACAATGTTTTGGTTGAACCAGTCTTGTTTAAATACTGATTTCCTGTTATCTAAAATTGTTCTATTATTCCATAAAGTCGATCCATGGGGAGTGAAGTTGTGGGTGTAGAACATTTTCCAAAAAAGAAGAGTCTGCTTGTGGAAGTTGGACAAAGCTATTGGGAGCTTAGTGATCTCAAAATCACATTTCAAAAGAAAAGAGATTCCTCCTATCTGACTGAAAATGTTTTTGGGAATATGGAACCAAATGGAGTTTTGCTGTAACAAAAAAGCTTTTAACCATTTAATTTTAAATGTACCGACCATTGCTTCAAAATCTAAAGTATTAATACCACAATTTTTATAACTCTTAACCAACTGGGATCGTTTAATGTAATGTGTTTTATTTTTCCACAGGAATTGGTAAATTATTGAATTGGCTTTCTTGATATTCTGAGGAGATATGTGCATTGAATGACAGGGATAAATGATCTTTGAGACTCCTTCTGTTTTTGTTAATAAATTTCTACCAAAAATAGTTAAATCCCTAGTTAACCAACGACTCAAATTTCTTTTCATATCTGTTAATTTCTTAGTAATATTAATTTCTTCTCTCTTTGATAAATCTTTAGTTATCAACACGCCCAAATACTTGACTTCATTAACAACTCTAATAGATTCTATAACTTGGTATTGGCAAGAATGAATGGGGAGAATTTCACATTTCTTAATATTTAGTGTTAAGCCTGATGCCTTGGAGAAGAACTGGATTGTATGAAGAGCTTTACCAATCATTGCACTATTTTTCAGAAATAATGCAGTATCATCCGCAAATTGACTGATTTTGAATTCTTTATCGAAAATTCGAATTCCTTGAATATCTTGTCTATGCTCCATAAGAAGTGTCAGTAATTGAGTGGCTAATATAAACAGTTTTGGGGAAATGGGGCAACCCTGACGAATACCTCTATTAACTTTAAATTGGGGAGTAACACCTGGATTTAAAGAAACCGAACTATAAATATTATTATAAAGCATTTTAATGATATTACAAAATTTTTGGCCAAACCCTAAAAATTTTAGAGTATCAAACAAAAAAGAATGTTCCAGTGTATCGAAAGCTTTATAAAAATCAAGAAATAAAATCAAAATGTCAGGATCAACAATATCAGAATAGTCTAATACAGGGCTGCTCATTCCTGGTCCTCGAGATCTACCACCCTGACTGTTTTCCAGATCTCCAAGCCCTGCCAGCTGTTGATTGGCTCAGTCAGATGTCTCCACAATCTGATTGAAAGAACACACCTGGTCCAGGTAATCAGCAGCAAGCAGTACATGGAGAGCTGGAAAACAGGCAGGTTGGTAGATCTTGAGGACCAGGAATGAGCAGCCCTGGTCTAATAAATCTAAAATAAACCTAATATGGTTATGAATGCTTCTACCCTTAACAAAAGCTGATTGGCATTCATCCACTGCATCTCTGAGTCCTTTATTCAACCTCTCTGCAAAAATATGAGCTAAGATTTTATAATCATTGCATAACAAAGTGATTGGTCTCCAATTATCTAAAAAAAGTATGTCCTTATTAGGTTTAGGGATTAAAGTTATTAACCCATGCCTCATTGTGTTGGAAAGACTGCCAGTTTAAATACATTCTATGAAAGCGTTATATAACAATCGTCTGATATCGTTCCAGAAGAACTGGTAGAATTCTGTTGTCAGTCCATCCAAGCCAGGAGATTTGCCACAAGACATTTTATGTATAGCAGCATCCATCTCTTCAATACTTATATCATTTTCCATAATTTTTTTGAATTCAGGATCAAGAGTTTTTTCTAATCCATTAAGACTATGAAAAAAATTAGAGAATCAATTTCAGAATGACTTGATTTGTACAAATTGGAATAGAAGTCCTGAATCTCTTTATTTATTTGTTTTGGTTTTCATTTACTGCATTATTGACTGATAATTTATTGATTTGCTTTTAAGTTGTCTATGTTTTTCAAGATTGAAAAAATATGAGGAATTTTTTTCCCCCTCTTCAATCCAACGAGCTCTAGACCGTACAAAGGCACCATTTGCTTTTTCTGTATATAAAATATCCAAAATCCTTTTGAAGTTGGTTAAATTCAGCCATTTCAGTAGTTGACAAGTCCATCTTACCACAGAGGTTATTGATTTTTGTTATGATATCATGTGTTGTTTTGTCTTTTTCTTCTTAATAAGTGTTTACTAATCATAATTGCAAATTCTTTAACTTTAAATTTAAACCATTCCCATTTACTCACAGGTGACATTTCCAGTGTGTCAATTTCCAGTATTAATTGTCTAACTTTACTGCAAAAAACAGAATCATCCAAAAGAGTGTTATTAAACTTCCAAATCCGAAATAAATTGGGGTTGAATCAATATTTTTTAGAGAGAGTGAGATGACACAGTGATCAGTTAAGGGCGAAGCAGAAATGGAGCACTTATCAACATAATTTAACAGTGAAGCAGATATTAGCCAATAATCAAGTCTTGAGCACTGACCATTTCCTGAAGAACTAAACCATGTAAATTGTCTAACTCCTGCATTATTTACCCTCCAACAGTCAATTAAATTTGCACTGTTCATTAGTTCAACTATAATGTCATCAAATTTGTGGCATAGACCTCTAGGTGGGTTTCTATCTAACCAAAGATCTGGCACCAAATTAAAATCACCACCCAGAATAATTTTATCAGTTAAATAAAAATGTTTGTAATCCAAAATATGTTTGCATATGCTTGAAATTAAAGTTTATTTTTTGCTCTTTCGTTATAGCCATAAACACAAACCAAAATAAAAATGTCACCATTAAAATCTGTTATCACAATCAGCCAGTGTCCATGAATGTCCTCAAAATGATCAACCACTTTTCCTGGAAACTTGTTTAAAAGAATCATTACACCAGCAGAATGAGAGGTCCCATGACTGGCATAAATTGAGTCACCCCACTGTGATTTCCAAAATTTAACATCTTCTTCATCCGAATGAGTCTCTTGCAAAAAAACACAACTTGCATTTTGCTCCTTACAAAACAAAAAAATTGCTTTTCTCTTAACATTATTTTTTTAGCCCCTTGCATTTAAAGAAACAATAGAAAACATACCTGGATAGTTATGGAAAAAGAAACAAGCTCAACGATGGGCAGAAATGAACAGAGTTGTCCTTACCAGTCAGTTTAAGGTGCGTTCATATTAGAAAAAAAAAAAAAAAAAAGAAACTCTTGTTTTGGATCCACTCTTTGATTATCGATCAGAGCATATCCCTCCTTCAGGTACGCCCTCTGGCCCCTCTTTCGCGCCTCTTGGACCAGCGGCCACAGCTTGGCTCTCGCCTCTCGATCTTCCTTGGAGAAATCCTCTTTGAAGTGGATGTGCATTTCCTTACAGACTCTCGCTTCTCTCGATCGCTTCCACACGTCATCACGGACCACTCTGGACACAAACTGCAGGAGAACTGACCGCGGCGTGTTGTTGGAAGTTGCTGGATTTCCCTTTTTACCAAACGATGAACCGTGTCGACTGCCTCCCGCAACCGGTCCGCGGCGATAGGAACCACCCGGGTCAGGATGCCGATGACCGTCTCTCTGATGTCTTCTCCGTCTTTCTCCGCCAGACCGTTCAGCCTCAGGTTCCATCTTCGTTTGTATCTGGCGTGTTCGGCGACGCGCTCCCTCAGCCGCTTGTTGTCGCTGTTAAGATCAGACAACTTCTTCTCCATCTGTTCGATGGTTTCTTTATTCTTTATAGCTTCGGAGTTTGCTTCAATTTTTATATCAAACTTTTTAACAGCTCTGTTTGGTGGTCCACCTTTTCTGTCAGGGTAGTAACGGCCTGCAGGATCGTGTCAAAAATGGTTTCATCCTGTGGGTTCTGTCCGGTCCCTTTCTTCTGCTTTTTAGGATGAGGAGCTTTTATTGGAGTATGCACCAGTTTTACCACTTTTATCTTTGGATATTTCCATGTTTTCGTCTGTTTGTTTCGGCCTCATTTCCCACAAATCTTGTGATTTTCGGCCATAGTATAATCGTGCTCGTTCATTTTTAGCTAGTCCACGCTAGCTTCTCCCGAAGGCAGAGGGGGGTAAAAGTAGTTTGTGGAAGTATCAGGCGCTTACCACAACTTTCAAAAGATCCAGGATAGGTAATTAAAACAAAACTTGAAATGCTCTTAGGAACAGAACGACAAAAATCACTATTAAGGACATATATTAAACGGTAATAACATCGGAGCCCACAAAGCACGTCCGCTCACTCCGCCATCTTGGATCCTCCTCAAGGTCAGCTGAGAGGTGGTCTTTTAAAGAAGGATCTGAACAAGTTCCTGACTCTGCAGGACAGCTGACAGAGCTGCCAGACGAGCGCGCGGCGAAGGAACAAAAGAGGAAAGTTCACCACTTGTTTTGGCTGATGCTGGGCTCTCCTCAAACTGTTCTCATGCTCCGACCGATGCTCTGACGCTTCCGACCGAGACTGAAATATCCATCAGCAAAAAGCTTTGGATCTGACATGGGCCGCAGACTCCTGCTGGTGGCACTGGTGCTGTCTGCGGCGGCTCATGTGACCGCAGTACTTAAGCGCTCTTTCATTGCTCTGTAACAAAATGTCCAACTTTTTCTCTAAATTCATTGATAAATATAATATAATAAATGAAAGCCAATTTGGTTTTAGAGAAAACAGATCAACCTGAATGGCGATCATTGAGGCTGTAGAGGAAATCACAAACGCTCTGGATAAAAAGAAATATGCAGCTGGAATCTTTATTGACTTAAAAAAAGCATGAAAATCATGACATCCTACTGAACAAACTGGAAGAGTACAGGATCAGAGGAGTAGCGCTAAGTTGGGTCAAAAGCCATTTAACAGGAAGAAAACAATTTGTCAAGATGAATGAATTTACATCAGAGGCCAAAGAGATAAGTTGTGGTGTCCCTCAAGGATCAATTCTGGGCCCGCTGCTGTTCAATATTTACATTAATGATATATTCAGTGTTTCAAAACTTTTAAAACTCATTTTATTTGCTGATGACACAAATATATTCTATTCTACAGACAATCAAAGGGAACTTATCAATGTGTTGAACACAGAGTTAATCAAAATAAAATCATGGATGGATTACAACAAACTTTCTTTGAATCTAGACAAATCCAAAGTGATGTTTTTTGGTAATTACAAAGCCAATACAGAGCTCTCAATTAAAATTAACAATGACTTAATCGAAAGTGTTACAGAAATTAAATTCTTAGGGATTGTTATTGATAACAAGCTGAGTTGGAAGCCACACATCAGACACATACAAACTAAAGTTTCAAAAAGTATTTCAATTATAAATAAATCAAAATATATATTAGAATACAACTGTAGATATTTATTGTACTGCTCTTTAGTATTACCATATTTCACCTATTGTATAGAGATTTGGGGTAATAATTACAAGAGTTCACTGCATCCTCTCTTTTTGCTTCAGAAACGAGCCATCAGAATTATACATAAAGCCGGTTATCTTGATCACACTAACAATTTATTTTATCAATCCAGAATTTTAAAACTGTATGACCTTGTTGATTTTTACACTGCGCAATATCTATACAGAGCTAGTGGTAAAACATTATCATCCAATATCCAACAACAGTTTGTAGAACATGAAGGAGGATATAAACTGAGAGGATGCAGGAACTTCAAGGTCAGATTGATAAGAACCACAAAGAAAAGTTTCTGTGTGTGGCACTAAACTCTGGATCAAGTTAAGTAATGAGCTCAAACTATGTTCAAGTATTTATCAATTCAAGAAAATGTATAAAGAAACTCTAATTTCACAATATGAAGATAAGACGAGTTAAAGATCAACTTGTGTTTGAACAATTCCAAATGTCTGAACTTGAATGAGATGAAATAATCAAAGATTTTTTTTTTAAATGCAATCAAAGAGTTTTATGTTAAGTAATATGCTGTAATTAATACCGATAAATTTATAATCACTATGGCATTAATCTTCTTTATTTGATCCTAAATATGTAGCAATGATTCATTTAATTATGTGTTTCTAATGATAATCAATGATTATTACATTTTGTGTGAATCATTAATGTTTAATGAATCAATAAGCACTCTAATGTTACTTGAAAACTAAATTTCAATGTGTAATTATTTTTCTGCAATCAGTGAGGATTACATATCTGTTACATGATGTATGATTGATGTTACTGTTTACTGAAATAATGTTTTACGAGATTAATCAATAATCAACAAGCACTTTACTCTGATATTGGGAATATAAAAAAAACAAAAAAAAAACTGGAAGACATAATTCTGCAAAACAGTTAAATAAAGTAATCAAGTAGGGGTGGGATTATATAAATTCACTTCTTCCCACTCCTTTTCAAGCAATCAATCAAACTCTACTGACTTTAGTTAATAATCGCAAAGAATGAATGAACCAAATGTGACATAAGTGTATTTTATTTTTGTTTGTTTTCTATTTTCTAATCAGTGCATCTTATTGATTCTGTAATGAGTTTGAATAACTGTGTATTTTGTCCTGTATTTTTCAATCTATGCTTGTAATAAATCAATCAATCAATCAATCTCGTGGTCTATGGTTGTTTTGAATTCAGTACATTTATCTTTCTTTAAATCTAATTTTAATGAGCACACATCTTTTTCCTTTTTTAATGTGTTAAGTTATGTAAAGCTCTTTGAATTGTCTTCATACATGTGCTACAAATAAACTTACCTCGTTTTTTTCGCATCCGTTTTTGAATTGCGTTTTTTTTTCCTTCTGAGGAAATATGTCTCCTCTCGGCTACCGTTGCTGCATTGTGATTGGTCGAGAGGAAAGTATGGCGGTGTCTCAGTAGCAGCGTAAACGACTTTAGGGAAAATCTGCCACCAGGCTCTGGATGAACCGTCGAAACAATATTTTAATAAGCATCATCTTAATGTTTTGATCTGAAGACAGGAAACGCTTTAATCTAACAGAATTTGTTAGATTCGTCTCACGGATTGGTGAACAAAGCTGCTCTGCTAGCTTCTGACGAGTCAACAGCGAATACTCCATAGATATTGGTACTTTTAATATTTTTTCCCCCGTTTCAGAGTAAAGGGGTATGATTTTCTGTTTTAATGCTGCTTAAAAATATTTTCTTTTAAAAAGACACCATTTGATTTACTGTGTGTGTATAGTATATCAACAAACGGCCTTAACTTTGTTTTAGGTTAAAATGAATGACTAAAAAACCCAACAATTATTAGATTGTGGCTATTCTTATTTACCTGATTTGTTTTGTTTGTAAAAGTTAAATTTATAATTTGACAGAAGTGAATAAATCTGGGATGTTTTGTGTAGAATCTGCTATTATGTTCATTAAACATGAACAGTCTTGTAATGAATAATAGTTTTTTCTGTCTATGTCCTGAGCAACACTAACCAGCAGGAAACACTCAAACAAATTAGATTTTTAAAACTCAAACAGGACGTATTCCTCAGTCACATAATCACTATTATTTAAACACAGATTTCTAATTGTCGCCTTTTTCCTCAACCAATCATACTAACTGCTGCTCACATTGCAGGCTGCATCATGCCGGCCTTCCGGCAGGTGGGGGAGAAGCAGCTTCCAAACCCTGTTCTGTGCATGGCATGGTCTCCAAAGAGGGATCTGATCGCTTTGGCCAACACGGCCGGAGAGGTGAGCTTCCTAAAAAACCTCCACACTCTTCACGTCTTTCTTTTTTACTGATTGAATGTCGCTTGACTTTCACAGCTGCTGCTGCATCGCTTGGCAAGTTTCCAGCGTGTTTGGAGTTTACCCCCCACTGATCGCACCGGGAAAGAGATCACGGCGCTTGCCTGGAGACCAGATGGCAAAAGTAAGGGAGGGCTCGAGACCTTTAGATGTTGTGGTTATTTATTTAACAGAATGTGAGGGTTTTATAATCATATCGTCAATTGGAATCTCCAGCACTGGCCTTCAGTCTTGGAGACACAAAGCAGGTTGTCCTTTGTGGCGTTGAGAAGGCAGAAATCCTCCACGTGTTCCCGGTGCAGAGCCCAGTCACCTGCATGCACTGGACGGAGGTCGTGGAGGAGAGCAGGTGAGGCTCAAGGAAACGCCACGGTTTCACCAAACTGACAGGAATGACATCATCATGTATTCCCTTCCAGTTCCCTCAACTCTTTCTACAGCTCAGAAGATGAATCCAAACTTTTTCTTCCCAAAATCCCAACACTTCCAAAAAGGTAATGCCACGAAGACGAGCATCGCACCACATCTAGTTTTACTGAGAGGCTCCATGAATTCCCTGTTTTTTCTCCACAGCTACAGCACAACTTCAAAGATCTTCAGGTGAGACATCAGTTCATGAGGAATTTTTGGAAGTGATTGTGTTTTCCCTGAGTTTGTTCCTCCCCCTTTGTCACAGTGAAGAGAAGTCAGATGAAATACTCAACCTCTTGGGAGATGCCAAGTAAGAAAGAAATAAAAGATTTTGATGACTGAATAAATGGTTCCAGGACTGTTATAATGGTTTTTTTTTCTTCCAGACTGAATGTTCTTGTTCTTGGAGGAGATTCTGGCTTTGTGGAGCTCTATGCTTATGGAATGTACAAGATAGCAGCTGTAGATGGGTGGGTAAGAATGGTGTCTGCACTCGCATGAAAACACAAAAGAGTCATTTACTGAGATTACAGGTAAAACCAGAGACGTTGCATGACCGGAGATAATTCTAATGTGAATGCTTTTTGCTGAATGTATTCACTGAAGATGCTGAAGCTTTTTGCCAAAAATGGTGACACAATACCCTTTGATTGCTGAAGGGATTTACTGAAAATGCTAAATATATTCACAAAATGTTAAATTTTCTAAAAGATTGGAAATTTCGTTAAAGAACTAAAGAGCAGTTGACCTAAATTTCTGGAAGATTTGTAGTAAAATTGCTTAAAAATCCGCAAAACATTTAAATTTTGAAAACAATATTTTGTGTGTTGCTTAAGTATGAGCTAGACTCCAAAATCCTCATTAAACTAAATTTGTCAAAAACATTAGCCTGTTACTAAGATATCAGCTAAACTCTAAATTATCCTAAAAAAATCCAGTACGTAGCAAATTAGCCCAAGAGGTTTGCCTGTTGCTAAAATAGAAGCTAAACTCTAAATTAGCCTTAAAAAGCCATGCTAGATAAAAAAAAATTAGTCAAAAATGTTAGCATGTTGCTAAAATATTACGTAAACCCAAAATTTTGGGAAAATTGCTATAAAAGATTAAAACAAAGCCCATAAATAAACTTAAAGGCTTGTTACAAATTTTTTTGCTGAAAGTGTGAATGAATTTCAGAGAATCACTAATTGTCTGAATGCTTACTAATCTAAATTAGTGAAATTCCTGGAACTGTGATTTAACTCTTTTCTTGATTTTATTCAGGTTTCCGGAACATGCCGCAATCTGTGTCTATCCAGTGATCTCAGGTCTCTGTCTGTCATCGCAGAGGTCAGGTCTGCTGACAATAACCCAGAGATCTGCTACATCCAGGTCAGGTGGATGACACCCCTCTCCATGGATCTTCTCTGCGCTTTCATTTTAAATTCCTAATCTGTCCTTCTGCCCCTCAGCTGGACACGGGGCTGCTATCCGACTGCCTGCCTGAGGTCACCCGGATGGCGCTAAAGTTCACCTATATCTCCACTCTGCTGCAGTACCTGCATCTCTCTCTGACCTGCATGTGTGAAGCGTGGGAGGACATCCTCATGCAGATGGACCTTCGACTCACCAAGTTTGTTCAGGTTTGTTTGGTAAAAAATACATCACTCTCTAGAGGAAAAAAAACATTAAAATGTTAAGGATTTGCAAGTTCAGGCAGTATGAGCTTAGCACAGAAAAACATTAAAGATCACAACAACAATGAAAAAATTCAAATAAAAAAAATTCCAGAGGCCAAAACATGATGAAAAACTAAAAAGGAAATGTTTCAAAGAACAAAAGTAACTAGATATATTGCAGGATCAGCAATAATGTAAGTGTGAATGCTGTAAGCTCAATGTAGCTGCTAAAGATGCTACTGCTGATAGCTGAAAATACTGAAACTGATGGCTAAAATAGCTGAAGCTGAAAGCTTGCTAAAATATTAACAAAACTCCAAGTTAGCTGAAGAACTGGAAAAATGTCTGATTTTGCCAAAAACAGCTAGCATAATTCTAACATATTAGCTAAACTCCAAATTTGCCTCAAGAACTTGACAATTTCTTTTTGCCTAATCAGCTGCCATAATGCTAAAATATTAGCAAAACTCAAAGTTAGCCTTAAAAAATGGGAAAAAAAATTCTAATTTTGCCCAAAAAGCTAGCATAATGCTAAAATAATAACACAACTACTCCAGGTTAGCCTTAAAAAAACTGGAAAAATATCTAATTTTGCCAAAAACAGCTAGCATAATTCGAACATATTAGCCACACTCCCAATTTGCTTAAAGAACTTGACAATTTTTTTTGCCTAATCAGCTGCCACAATGCTAAAATATGAGCACAACTCCAAATTAGCCTTGAATAAACTGGAAAAATATCTAATTTTTGCCAAAAACAGCTAGCATAACGTTAACATATTAACTAAACTCCAAATATGCCTAAAGAACTTGACAATTTTATTTTTGCCTAAACAGCTAGCATCATTCTAAAATATTAGCTAAACTCTAAATTTCCCTAAAAAAACTGGAAACATGTCTAAATTATCCAGTAACAACTAGCATGTAAAATAAAAGTTAAATACCAAATTATCCTAAACAAACAAACAAATAGTTGCTGAACATTTTAAAGTTTGAATGGTAAATGCAGAAGTTCATAAGTCTCAAAGAGCAAAAAGTTTTAGAAGGATTTGAGCAGTTTCTCATTCATTTCCTATGGGGGATATTTTGCTCAATTTCTCAAAAACTATATAGTTTCTGAATACTAAAAGTACAAGCAGGAAGTCCTGAAAGTTTTGACACCACGATTGCTGAAATCGCTGAAAGTGTGATTGAAATTTTACATGCTGAAAAAGGAGCAGGAGAATTCACACAATTTCCAAAAATCAGAATGAAGCGAGATAAGAAACTGTCAGAGGTAGGTATCATGTGATATCACTGATGGTTTTTCACCATTACCACAGGAAGTTGAGTGGCATCAAGATATCTTCAAACAGAGGACATTCTGTTCTTCTGGCCACTGCAAAAGTTCAGTGATTGATCATCAACTCTTTTCTATGCTCAGACAAACATCCATCTACTTTTTTTCTTCTTCAAAACTCAAACCTCATCATCCAATCAGAGATGTGTGATAATACCCACTTTTTCTGGTTTCATTTTGATTTCTAGACATTAATTTTGTTTTCTAAATTTTTCTAATCTGTTTTGGTTTTCTGGATTTTGTTTTGAGTCCTAAAATCTAATGTTGTTTTTGCTTCTTTTATTTATCGTTGTGATCTTTATTGTTTTTGCATTGATGTGATTTGGACTTGAGGGCCACCGTAGGGCAGCGTTCTGACGTCTTCTGTGTTCTCAGGAGAAGAACACGAGCACTCAGGTTCAGGACGAGTTTCTGGAGCTGCTGCTGTGGGGACAGTCCAGGTGGGTTTATCTTCTTCACTTGTATTGACGGGACTGTCCTGTAGGTGGCAGCAGTGTGTAATGAGTCATTCTCTTTCTTCTCTTGATTCCAGTCCTGAACTGCAGGCTCTCCTCATGAACCAGCTGACCGTAAAGGTGAGGAGAAGTGGTTCAGACTTCACCTCCTGCTGAAGACTTGAAGCTGAATTCTGTCTGCCTTGTAGGGTCTGAAGAAGCTCGGCCAGTCTATCGAGTCCTCTTACTCCAGCATCCAGAAGCTGGTGATCAGTCACCTGCAGAGGTTTGCTCCGCTCTCTTTCCTTCTTCACATAAACGCTCCTCCTCCTGCTCCTCCTGCTCCTCACGCTCCTCCTGCTCCTCCTGCTCCTCCTGCTCCTCACGCTCCTCTCTCCTGCCGGCTGCAGCGGCTCCGAGGCTCTCCTGTACCACCTCAGCGAGGTGAGAGGGATGTCCCTCTGGAGGCAGAAGTTTGAGCCCCTCGGTTTGGATTCTGCTGCTATAGAAGGTACCGGTTCAGACAGGTTCTGGTGGATCTGAACTCTGTGGGCATCAGGAATCATGTTTTGTGTTCTCCAGGTGCCATCACAGCTGTGGGCTCCTTCTCTCTCAAAGCCAATGAACTTCTGCAGTAAGTGAGTGTTGATGAGGAGGATTCTGTGCGGACGGTTCTGGTTTATCATCGTTTGTGTTTCACCGTTTAGGGTGATCGACAAGAGCATGAAAAACTTCAAAGCCTTTTTCCGCTGGCTGTATGTGGGTGAGAATGAATATTTCTGTCATTTCTAGGGATGTAACGGACCAGGGATAATCCGCTGCGTACTACGCTGAATACACAAAATAAAAATCAATCGTCTGTCCGCACCGAATCCGACTAGCGTCAAATTCAGGAACGGCGTCTTTGTTTTGACACGCTTCAAAGTTGCTTCTTGACTGTTTTTTCAAAAATCTGTTAACCTGAAGCTCCCGCCGCATGTGGGAGGAGCTTCCATCAAAACTCGTCATGGAGGACGCGGGAGGACCGTTTGATCCGATTTATTTATTTAGAAGAGCTGAAAAAAGTATCTGTGCACGTCTCCATGTCTGGGTTCAGATCTCCTGAACCTTAAACTGTAACTTTATAACATAATTATGAACTAGATATATACCATTACACGTAATAATGTTAGTATGAATGCTTTGAGCTGAATTTGGCTGCGGAAGATGCTAGTGCTAATAGTTAAAAATGCTGAACCTGATATCCGACTAATATATTAGCTAAATTCTAAAACAGCCTAAAAAAGTTTTTTTTTTTTTTTTAAAAAGCTAAAATAGCCAAAATGGCTAGCATGTTGCTGAAATATTAGCTAAATGCCAATTTAACCTTAAAAAAATATAACTCAGGTTAGCCAAAACAGCTAGTATGTGGCTAAAAAAAAAAAAAAAACATTTTAAATATCCTAAAAAACTGAAAAATGCCTAAATTATCCAAAAAACAGCTAGCATGTGGCTGAAATATTAGCTAAACTCCAAAAAAGACGCAAAAATCTTAGTAAATGTCTAAATAGATAGTCCACAAAGTTGGTGGAATTCCCATTTTTTAAACTTTAAAACTGTAACTTTTTAAAATGACTATGAATAATAAAAAAGCAGGAATATAATTCCAGAATAAATCAAATTAAATCTTAAATTACTTCCAGTATTTTACTCTCCATAAAAATATATTTTGTCAAAATTATGCAAGTTAGAAATAAGCGCAAAATAAGATCGGGTTAATCGAATAACAATTAAATAAAACGATCTGGAGGCAGGATAGAATTACCCGGGGGACCGGATCTAGCCTAGACTTTGACACGTGCTGTACGGCAAGCCAAAAGGATCAAAAATCTCCAGGAGAAGCGGGCATGGCAGTTCCTCACCTGCACATGGAATACAGAAAATAATAATAACAATTTGAAATATTTAAAAGTTCCCTCAGTTAGTTTTAATACTACAATTAATACAGAAAAAATGAATTTAATTTTAACTTTTTTATTCAAGATTAAATATTCAGCAATATTTTCTTAGTTTTTGTAGATTTGGTTTCCAGACATGTAAATGTAATCAGAAATGACATGATTTTACATTTCTGTTCATGTTCAAAGTTCACAGACGTGTGAGTGGACATTAATGGATTGAAGTACTTTATATATGTTTTCTCAAATACATGTTTTAAAGCTTTTCAAAAAAGTAATTTTATCTTTTTATCTTCTTCTATGATCTGAACTGTGAGTTTTGTGATCCGTTGCACTCCTAGTCATTTCTATATAAACGACTGATTTTAGAAAGGCTGCATCCTCTGACGGTTCTCACATGGTCTCCCTGCAGCCATGCTCAGAATGTGTGAAGAACACGTTCCACCAGAACTCAATAAGGTAGGTTCCATCAGAAGAGTTTGGTGTTCAGGGATTTCTGGAATGGTTTTTCAGCTTCCAGCTCTTGAATCCTCAGATGACTCAGAAGGACATCGCCTTTGTGGCTGACTTTTTGTCGGAGCATTTCAGTGAGGTGAGCAGTAAAGCAGCATCTGCTCAAATTAAGTCCGCCACGATTAGTCGACTAATCGACTATTAAAATGGTCGGTGACTGATTTAATAGTCTATTAGTCGTTACTTTATAGTATGTGGAGTAAGAGTGTAGTAAAGTTGAAAGTTATAATGGAATTCTGCTAGATTTTTTGAATATTTTGGCATTTATTAAGGGCTATTTTAGAGTTTAACTAATGTTTCAGCTACATGCTAGCTTATTTGGCTAATTTAGGATTGTTTCATTTTTTTAGGCTAATTTGGTGTTAAGCTAATATTTTAGAAACATGCTAACTGTTTTGGCTAATTTCAGTTTTTTTCCGTATTTTTAGGCTGTTTTGGTATTTAACTAATATTTTAGCTGGCTATGAGCTTTAGTGTTTTCAGCTATTGGCTTTAAAAATTTCAGCTTCAGTATTTTCAGCTATCAGCACTAGCATCTACAGCGGCCAAATTCAGCTTGCAGCATTCCCATTAGCATTATCGCAGATAATACTATATATCTAGTTCTTAGTTAGTTTAAAGCTAATGATGGTTAAGATGCTTTACATCCAGTCGATTAGTCGACTAATTGGAAAAAACATGCAGTGATTAGTGAACTGATCATTTATGGCAGCACTAGCTCAGTTCAGAGTTTGGGATTCTTTTAAACGGTTTTCTGTTGTTTTTTTTTTGTTTTTTGTAGAACGAGGAACTCTTCGATCGTAAAGGGAAATACTTCAATGTGGAGCGCGTTGGTCAGTGTGATCTATTAATTATCTGTGAGCGTTTTGAATGACTTTGTTGATATTTCTGATGCGTGGACGTTTACAGTACCTGAAGGATGAGGATGAAGACCTCATGTCTCCACCCAACACCCAGGGGAACCAGTGGCTGAAGTTTTTAGAGGAGAGCACACATCTGAAAGGTAACCGGATGAGTTGTTTGGAAACTGCTTCTGTGTTGGTTCCGTAACCTTCCACCGGTTTTCTCCAGAGAGCCCGCTGCTGTTTCCATCGTATCCCCAGAAGTCTTTACACTTTGTTAAGAGGATGATGGAGGGCGTGATCCAGCACTGCCTTCAGAAACCTGCTGTGGGTTTGAAGCATCTCTGCTTTTCATTTCTGAGTCCTGCTTTTCCAGCTGAGACCATCCTGTTTATTTCTTTACAGGAAGTCATAGGGAAATCTGTGAAGCAAGCTGCGTTTATGCCTCTGTACACGGTGCCAGAGAGGTGACGCTCCTCTTTTCTTCTCAGAATAACGATTTCACATATGAAATCTCCGTCATGTTGATGTGATTCTCGTTTCATTCTGTTTTCCAGCTCGGAAAACACACCCAGACTCTTTGAACTCCCATCTCTGTAAGCGGGACGCAGAAGTTTTCTTTGCTTCAAACAGACGATTTGAATCCTGGATGATCACTGTAGTTCTTGGTGTTTCCACAGATGGAATGATAAGAAAGCCAAAATGCATAACGTTGTGTTCTGCATGCCGGAGGTTTCCCCCAGCAAGCTTTACCTGCTGCGGAAAGAAACCCACTCAAACAGGTGGGACTCTCCCTCTTTGTTTCATTTGTTTGGATTACACATGAATTATTTTTTTCTTGATTGCTTGAAATAAACCCTTTCTAATCTGAACCCTGCAGTCATGCTCCACACAGTGTTGTGTCCATTAACCTCAGTCATCTACTTGAGAATCCAGAGGATGACGATGCTGCTGAGCGGTGAGTATGGACAGAGAATACACTCACGCCGATTTGTGCGTGCGTGGTCTTGATTTGTGCTTGACCCTACGATCTGCGGGTGTTTAGAAGCGTCCGGCGCCACCTGCTATTCCCGTGTCTGTGACCAGCACTTGGGACGGAGCCCCGTGTCAAAGGCGCTGTCAGGGGAGGGGCTGCAGAAAGCTCTGGGAAATATTTTTATTCTTAAAGCGATAAGTGTTTTAAAAACACTTATTTAAACTTGTTTATATCAATTGTTGTTCATATTTGTTTAAGAAAGTGGGAAAATGTCAAGTTTGACCAGATATTTATTCACAATCAAAGCTGCTGAAAAACCTGATGACCCAGCATTCTAGCAGCATTTAAATGCATCACCTAAAAATCTCTGATATGTGAAAAGAGTCACACCTCAGATTTGAGCATAACTGAGGTTGTGTGTGAATCAGGCGATTTGTGTGTAATTTTTAAAGATTTGTGTGTGGGTTAGTTGTTGTAATTTTAAGTTGTGCATTTTTAAATTGTAATTTGTATTTTTTTCATTTTTTATTTTTTTACTGTATAAGTTTCAAATCAAGAATTATGCGCGCACAAATCCAAATTTGCGCACAAATCAAGACTCCGCACAAATCTAGAATATACATTCACAAATCAAATATACGCAAAAACAAAGAACACACATGCAAAAATCAAGGAAATGCATGCTCAAATCAAGAAAATACATGCACAAATAAAGGAAATGCATGCACATATCGATAAAAAGTACGCACAAATCAAGAAAATGCATGCAAAAGTCAAGAAACTACACGCAAAAAGTACACGCAAAAAGAAACTGCATGCACTAATCAAGATAATGTACACACAAATCAAAAATATGTACTTACAAATCCAAAGTTCCGCACAACTCAAGAACTAAGAATGCATAAATCGGGGAGATGCATTGTTCTCCCTGTAAGAGAGCCTTTTACTACACTGTCCTGTTTACATTTACCTTTCACATATTTTTTTTTAGATCTTTTACATTCTGTTTCAGGTCGAGTTATGTCTACAGCTGCCTGGATGCTCGTTTCTATGACGACGAGGTTTTAACGGTGGTGCTGCGAGGACGTGAGGAGCAGAGCGACTGGCGTGTTCTGGCTCAGCTTCCTCTTTCATCCAGTCTGAGCTGTGGGACTGACTTTAGCTGGCAGGCCGACATGAGGTGAGGGGGTTACACCTGTCTGAGGGGGGGGAGCCTGTTTCTACCCGGGCCCCCTCATCATATGAGAGCCCGACTAAGTGACCCCTCCCCGCCATAAATGATGATTTGACAGATCTGACATGTGATTGACAGGATTGACGTCATTTGGTTGAATCTGGGAGTAAACTGTTTCCTCAGTCCAGTTCTCTTATTCAGTCAATGGTTCTGGTCAAAACCCCATTTTAACCCTTTAATTCTGGACCTCCAGCGTCTATGTTCCTTGATCTACAAAATGTTAAAGATTTAGTGTTTTACCCCTCAGGTGTTAGGATGTAACTCTATAAACTAAGGAAAGCTGCAGAACTTGACCAGTGTTTGTCTGTTCAGATTGGACCAGCAGAGCAGTTCCATCCCATGCCAGACTCCGGTTCTGGGGAACCAGTGGCGTGAACTGGAAAACATGAAAGCTCAGTTTGTCGCCGTCAATGGAATCCGCAAAGTGGCGTGCGTGGTACGTCAACCATCTGCTTCACTTATGGTTCACCGTTAATTAGCCTGTTTTGGAATGGACAATATCCAGCAGACAGGTTTAGGTCAGAGTTCACCACAGAATTATGACCTAAATGTTTCCTAATTTACTGAATTAATTCAAATCTAGTTCAAAGTCTTTCTGAGACGCCACAAAATGTTCTTTTTCCTCCCAGCTGAGCTCGAATGTGAGGCACATCCGTGTTTTTGAGATGGACGTAGAGGATGAGGATGACGAGGGGCTGGACTCTCAGAACGCTAGTGCTGACCAGGATGGGCTGGAAACTTCTGGAACCAGCCACGGGCCTAGAGAGGAGAACCTGGAGACTGACGGCCACACCAAGGAGGAGGAAGGAGGCGCCCTTCATAAAGCTGAGGAGCATCTGGAGTCAGAGGAAGCTCTAGACGTCCCATGAGACCAAGAGCAACGACCGAAGTCCTGTGTTTCTATGTTTGTTAATAAAAAAATCTTCTGTCAGCAATTTTGAAATTTTCTCTTTAATCTTTTCTCCACAAAATTAATAAAAACGAATCCGAAGTTTTCCCTTTGATTTACACACCAACTCTAAGAAATGTAGTTTTGAATTAGAAAAGTTGCATTTCCTGTGATAATGCTAGTGTGAATGCTTTTTACTGAAGATGGTGATGCAATTTACTAAACTGACTCTTAAAATGGGAAAACTGTTAAATATTAAATTTGTTTAAAGACTGGAAATTTTGTTACAAAGCAATGAAAGAGCGCTGAAGTTGACCAAAATTTCTGAAACATTTTGAGTAAAATTGCTTAAAAATCCCTAATTCATGCCAGTGTTGCACAAATATTTATTGTGCTGCTAAATTATGAGCTAAACTAAAACGTATCCCAAAAAACTTCAGTAGATTCCAAGTTAGCCAAAAAGCTAGCATATTGCTGCCTTGACCCCAGTGACCTCTGCTGACCCCCACACAGTCATTCAAGCGTTTGCACAGTACTGTGTACCGAACATTGCACAAGTCTAGTTACTTAAATAGCCAGTGATATTATTTACTTTTTGCACTGTCAGTTGCCCATGTCATCTGATTTTGTATCGCCTAATTATCATCTGCCATCGTGTTGCAAATTATGTTATGCTGGTTCCTGTTTACAGTCTTCTCCCACCTAATGAAAAATCCTTCTGTATAATATGTTCATAGTATCATTATGTATATCTTGCTCATTAACCTGTATATATGGTCTCATCTGTACATAGGTTCTGATCTGTAAATGTTGTACATATGCTGTCAAAACAACCTCTACAATAAGTGTTTACCATAATATATTTTGCATGTGCTAAACTGTACATGTACATGTGTTATGACAATAAAGTTTAATCTAATCTAATATAAATACTAGCTAAAATAGCCTTAAATTCACCAATAAACTAAACTAGTCAAAAACATTAGCCTGTTGCTAAAATAGAAGATAAACTGGAGATTGGCCTAAAAAAAAACAGTAGATTACAAATTAGCCAAACACATTAGCATGTTGCTAAAATATTAGAAAACTTGATTTTTTTGAAAATTACTATAAAAGATGAAAACATAGCCCATGAATATATGTAAAGGTTTGTTGTTAATCTACTTAAAATTTGGAAATTTGAAGATTTTCTCATTCATTTCTTATGCAGCAAATTTGACTCAATATTTCAAAAACTTTAAAGTTTATAAACACCAAAAATACAAGCAGTAATGTCCTGAACAAGCTGAACATTTTGATACTAAAATTACTGAAAGTGTGACTGAGTTTTTACCTGCCAAAATATATAAGGAAAGGAGCAGGAGAATGCTTACTAAACATTCACACAAATAATTATTTGGAAAACATCAAACCAGAAGTTCAGTGGAGTTTTAACTACAAGTTTCTATAATCTGAGAAGTACGGAGTGTATAACCACTGATTTATTTGTAGTGACATTTAATTAACATATCTAACCAGTAAAACTTGAACTACAACGCACATCTGCCAGAATCAATGTGTTTGAAGCAGGTCACAAATCCAAATCAAACTTTATTTATTTCATATAACAGTGACGGAAAGTTTATCACAGGCTTTAAATCTTATGACCATTTCTTAAAAACTTTCCCAGTTGTGTTTTAATTGCGGTTATGACGTTTTTAAACAAACCTAAATGTCTCAAAAACCCATTTTTCATGTTGATCTGAGCCTCTGTTCTCAAAATCTCCTCTGAGGGGGCGTGGCTTTTGGAGCTCCACCCCACTCCATCCCCCCATCTGAGACAGTTTGATTGACAGCGAGATACACTCGGAAATGCAAAAGCGAAATGATTTCTTTTTACATTGTTTGTCCTTCATAAGAAAAATGCGACACAAACATGTTAAAAACTCGAAAAAGATGATTTCATCGGAGGGGGACTTCAAATAAAAATGAAATTCTGAAATACACAGAGTGTCTTTAACCCTCCCTCCTGACCTCACATACCTGAATAACACTCAGAATGAATAGAAATGAATGATAAACCACAACCAAACCTGCACAGCAGATATGTAAAAATTCATTTAGATACAGTAGCCTTTTAAATTATTTTTTGTACTTTCCTCTGAGTATGTAAAAGAGGCAGAAAATAAGTTTTCTTCCATCTGCTTCCTTTCATTTCTCAAGCATAAGATCTTTGGATTTTTGTTGTTTTATGGAAATGAAAATACATTTAAAAAATAATTATCAGATGTAAACATGATTGGTGTTTAAATATTTTTTCGACAAAAATCTATATATACTTGCAAAATAATATAATTATGAAAAACTTTGGCTCTAAACAGCAAATTTAACATTTTACAAAAGGCTTTTGAATTTTTAGCAAATCCTTTCAGCAATTTAAAGTTTATTGCGTCACCATTTTCAGCAGAATGCTTCAGCATGGTCAGCAACTACTTTCAGCAAAAAGCATTCACACTAGCATTATCGCAGGTAATTAGGGCCGCCACAAACGATTATTTCAGTAGTCGACTGATTATTTTTCTGATTAGTAGACTAATCAGGTCTTGCCAAAGTGGATGTAAAGCACACATCTTCACCATCATTAGCTTTAAACTAACTAAATACAAGACATATTCACACTAGCATTATCTGCAATACTGATAGTGATAGCTGAATTTGGATACTGAAGATGATAGTGCTGATAGCTGAAGATGCTGAAATTGACAGCTAAAAATGCTGAAGCTGATAGCCAGCAAAAATATTTGTTAAATGCCAAATTAGCTTTAAAAACAGAAAAAAAATCTAACTTAGCCAACATGGCTGCCATGTAGCTGAAATATTAACAAAACCGTAAATTAACCTTAAAACTGATAAAATCCCAAATTAGCCAAAACAGTTAGCATACAGATGAATTATTAGCTAAATTTCAAAACAGTCTAATAAAACTGAAAAAGAAAATACTTATATTAGCCAAAATAGCTTGTAACTAAAATACTAGCTAAACTCCAAAGTAGTCTAAAAAAAACTGAAAAATCCTAAATTTGCTGAAACAGCTAGCATGTAGCTGAAATATTAGTTAAATTCCAAAATAGCCACAAAAAAGACCTTAATAAATGCCTAAATATTTCAAAAAGCTATATCGCCTTTATAACTTTTAACCTCACTGCACTCTGATGACATATATTATAAATGATCCACTAATTGAATATTAAACGTCGACTACTTTAATAGTTGACTAGTTGACTAGTCGTGGCGCCCTACAGGTTATGCAACTTTTCTAGTTTAAAAACTACTTTAAAAAAACTATTTATACAGGATTTCTTATTTAGAAACCAAAATCGATATTTTAATCATAGAATCCAAAAATACTAGGATAGTGTTCTACAGTTTCAGCCTAATTTTCACATAAACAACTAAAGTTCTTGTCCATTCAGAGGAAGAAACTACAGAACTGCAGCCTGGAGTTCTCAAAGAGCAAACTTTGTACCACGTGGTCCAAAGTTCGCGCAAATAGGTGTTGGTTGCGTGCTCGTGCCCGTGGAACCGACGTGGTGACGTAGGCTGTCCGCCTGTTGGTGTTTCTCAGTTAGTGACGAGTGTTATGAAGATGGCCTCGACTCTGCCCGTCAAGAGCCAGAGAAGATGACGCCGCGGGGCCGCTCGAGTCCGCTGAAGCTGCCCGTGTCAGGCCGGAACTCCGAGAAAAGAGTCAAGTGAAGCCGGGGGAAAGAAGGAAGGAGGTTCGCGGCGGGGAGACGGCGACGAGCTCCACAGTCCACTCCTTCTTCTCGCTCGGCGGAGGCTCCACCATGGAGGATATCAACTCTAATATCAACGCGGACTTGGAGGTGCGGAAGCTCCAGGACTTGGTGAAAAAGCTGGAGCAGCAGAACGAGCAGCTGCGGAGCCGCTCCTCGCTGCTGTCCTCCTCCGGAGCCCTGTCAGGGACCAACAGACCGCTCAGCGCCGGCTACGAGTCGGCCGGGCTGGCCGGCTTCCCCGGGGTGGGGTTCGGCGGTTACGGAGGGGTGTTGGAGAACAGCCGCTGCCTGAGCCCCAGACTCTCCTACGACGGGATCAGCTTCAGGAGGCCGTACGACGGCGAGGGGGCGACCGCCTCGGCTGAAGCGGAGGGGGAAGCCTCGGTCCTGGACGAGGTGGAGATCCTGGACCTGGAGGAGATGGACTGTCTCAACGAGGAGGAGGACAGCTGGTGAGTGGAGGGCCGTGTCTGGGCTGGGCGCAGAGGCTGCTGGGGGATGACTGACCGCAGGGGAACTTTGTCCTGGAGCTCCCAGCTGTCAGGGCCCCGGTCCTCCCGGATCCTCCAGGAACTCTGGGTTCAGGGTCTCCAGGGAAAGTCTGAAGTTGTTTTGCTGCTCCACAGCCCTGTTACAGAGGAGGCCACGGCCAACCTCCTCCTGTCAACTCCCTGCAGCACACGGTTGGCACACAGCTCCAAGTGTTGGGTGGAGTACAGAGTCTGCTTCATTTATGTTTCTTCATAGACAGGGATTACCTCTTGGCAGCTTGTCCAGTAACCAGAGTCAACCGTCCAGAGTAAGGCTGCTCCATATGAGTGATCGACTGCGATGAAGATACGACTCACGATACATGAACGACAAATATACCACTTCCATTTCACTGCTACAGTTGAAGTTAAATGCAATTAAACTTAAAATATTCTCCAAATGACCCCTGTACACACGGGAGGTGTGCCTCTAACATGAATGGCTCCATCTGATTGGTCAAATGTGATTCAGTAGATACTTCTAGCTGCAATGATGTGTGTGAACATTGACATCAGGAGTGTCAAAGTCAATCGCACAAGGGGGCAAAATCCAAAACACACTTTAGGTCACAGGAGGAACAGGATAAACATTTATTCATTAAAAAGTTTTAAACTTTAAAACTGTAACTTTTTAAACATAATTATAAACTAGATATATAGCATTACCTGTGATAACGCCTGTGTGAATGTTGTAAGCTGAATTTGGCCGCTGAAGATGCTGAAATTGATAGCTAAAAATGCTGAAGCTGATAGCTGGAAATGCTGAAGCTAAAATATGATCTAAATTCCGAATTAGCCTAAAAAAAAGTTAAAAAAAAAAAAAAAAAAAGGTTAGTCAAAACAGCTAGCATGTAGCTGAAAGAATAGCTAAACTTCAAAATATCCTAAAAAGTCTTAGTAAATGCCAAAATAGTCCAAAAAGCTAGCAGAATGTCCATTTTTGAAACTTTAAAAGCATAACTTTTTAATGTAATTATGAATAATAAAAAGGCAGGATTATTATTCTAGAAGAAATCAATTTAAACCTTAAATAACTTTTAATATTTTACTCTCCATTAAAAATATATTTGTTGAAATTATACAAGTTAGAAATAAGTGCAAGATAACATCAAGTCATTAAAAACAATAAAATAAAATGATCTGGAGGCTCGGATATAAAGGGCCAGATCCGGCCCCTGGGCCTTGATTTTGACACTTGTGATGTATGGTGATCATTTATTAAAGTTTATGACTTCTTTTGGGATATCAAATGGCACAAGTTGACATTGCAATGACAACAACTTTGTGGTTTATGGTGCTGGCTCTGTCCCGTCCTACAGTGGAACTCGTTTTAACTAAGAGCAATAAGTGAACATGAACAAGTAGCCAACCAAAAACAACTAATAGACCTATTTCACTGCAACCAATAATAAAATGAAAGTCAACATACATTATTCTCCAGATGTCCCTTGCCTACATGGGAGGCTCACCTCTAACACAAAAGGCTCCATCCGATTGGTCAATGACATGAAGGGCTCCACTCTGTTGGTCAAATGCGTTAATGGCTGCACTTGATTTGTTAATCTCCCATAGGATAGTTTTAGCATTTAAGGCAACTATTTACTGCTGTGTTTTATACTGTGTGTCCCACAGGCTGATTTTGCGATAGATTTGTGATTTATCGTGCAGGCTTACTCCATAGCGGTTGTTTTGTGCCCGTACCCATCTTTTGCTTTTAGAGGTTAGAAGAAAGTTCCACCAAAACGGAACCTCAAAACATACTTGGAAAACAGGAAATATTTTGTGCCAATTGGTAACTTCACATCAGAGCCAACAGAAATTACATGTGGAGTTCCCCAAGGCTCCATTCTGGGAACACTTATATTTAGCCGATTTGACTACTGTAATTGTGTTTTTACAGGACTACCAAAAAAATCCATCAGGAAACTGCAGCTGATCCAGAACTCTGCTGCTCGGGTTCTCACAAGGACCAAGAAAGTAGACCACATCAGTCCAGTTCTGAGGTCTTTCCACTGGTTACCTGTCTGCCAGAGGATAGACTTTAAAGTTCTCTTACTGGTTTATAAAGCTTTGAATGGTTTAGCACCAAAATACATGAATGACCTCCTGACCCAGTATGTACCAGCCAGACCTCTCCGATCATCAGGATCCGGTCTTTTATCAGTTCCTAGAGTCAGAACTAAACATGGAGAAGCTGCATTCAACTGAATCTGATCTCCTGATTCTGATGATTAGAGGTTAGCAGAGAACATCTGTTCTAGTCATTTGGTTTTGGAGGCCGTTTCTACTAACTGGATGTCCACATAACGATGGCTCTTCGTTAAGGATTGCTGATTTGCTTTTCAAAGAGGACTGCTTTACCAATTACACTGCAATAGACCAGAGTTGTAGCTGCAGCTCATAAACAGCAGCTGTCATCTGTGATTATGTCATCTGAGCTGAATAGTCTATAAAGTTGTAACGCAGACGAACGCTGCCTTGCTAGAGTTTGGGGTTTATATGTACTGGAGAGGATTGAGTTCATGTTTTTGAACGTTTGTTTGTTTCCCATCATGTAGCTGCAGACTCCTGTGATCGTAGCCGTGCTCTGTCTGACATCAGGTTGATGTCTGGGATTATCGTGTTGTGCCAACTCCTGTCACAGACTCCTGTAATCCCACAGAATTAGCATCAAGCAGGATTCCGGATACTCCTGCAGCTCTCGAAGCATGGACACATGTTAGTTTGACAGAGTTTTCCTTCACATCGCTTGTGATGACAAACAGTGTGCAATCCCCCTCTGAGGGTTTGGGTTTCCCAGCACGTGCCTTACTTTGTTGAAGTTTTGGTTTCATTGTGAAAGACAGCCGCTGACCCACATTTCTCCTTTGTAGTAACTCTATTCTCTAATGCATCTGTTTGTATCCCTCAGGGCACAGCATGGATCCCTGAGTCTTTGATCAAAGGGAGTTCATTTAGATGACTCTGTTTTCAGGAGAAATAAACAGTTGATGTTGATAGAAGTCAAGCATGCTTCTCTTCTTTTTTCTCTCTTTTCCAGGTTATATGAGGGTAAACTCAACAGCCCCCTCCAGAAAGCCTTGAGCCCCATCGTTTGGTGTCGGCAGACTCTGGACAATCCCAGCCCTGAGATGGAATCGGCCAAGCGCTCGCTCATCCACAGACTGGACCTCACCTTGTCAGGTAAAGGGACCGGAGCGGCGGTTACCATGCCGATCACAGAAGCCAATAGAGAACATCTGTTTTATGATTATCAGATGGGCTGTTTGAATTTGCAAGTTAGAGAAAGGTTTTCTGGTTGTCCTATAGGGAAAGGTTTCATCTGGATGTGGCAGGAAGTGTTTCACATGCCAGTCAAAAGAAGAAGCCTCTGCAGCTAAACTTCCATCCACACGGTGGTGTTTCTTGGTTTTTTTTTCAGAAAGCTGGAAATTTAAAATGTACTGATGTTTTGTTCTGGTTCTTTCACTTAATAAATCCCAGGATGAACCTAAAGGTTTAGGTTATTTAAAGACTCAATAAGAGGAATATTGTGTTTTTGGCGTTTTTAACATGTTCTTGTAGTATTTTTCTGAAGATTGAGGACATATATGAGGAAAATTAAACTGAAAATGAGTTTTTCTACACTCAAATAGTTGTGAATCAGGAGCAGAGCAGAAAAAATGCTACTTAAATAAGAGATTTAGAAAATACACTGGGTTGACCACATGTACACTGACTCACTGCTCCAAGCTCTCAGAAACAGGGAGGGGGAAAGGGGCGGGGTTGCTCCATGTCAATAGTCTTACCCACTGCGGAGTGAATAAACGAAAGAAATGGTTTATTTCAAGCAATCAAGTAATAATACATAAAATAGACATATATTTCAGTATCAAGAAGTAGATTGCTTGAGAGGGAGTGAGTGGAAGGAAGTGAATTTATATAATCCCACCCCGGCTCGATTACCATTCTTTACATGAGTTATCAGCATCCGGTTCAGGACTTATTATCAAATATTTATACCCTACAATTATAGATTCAAGTTATTAAGGATGTAATTAAACTTTAAAATCCACAGAAAAGTCATTTATATTAATCAGTACCAATAATCTAAATATACTGAGCCGATTTATTATCAGGAAAAAAATCATCCACATTAATCAACACCAAAAATCCAAGCACATTCAGACCATCATCACCCTCATCAAAAATCCAAAACATATCTAGATGATTAATAGGTTCTCCTGCTGCTCTGCAGAAACTATGTCCTAGAAAATGACTCAGAATTTTAAATTTTGGCTAAAAACGGTACAATCATAATGAAAAGACCACTGGAAACACTTTGAAAATAGATCAAAAGATGATGGACTTTTAACTATTGACAGATGACAGTCAGTTTCAAACCATGAACACCTCAGAGGTAATCAGGCATGCTGATGACCGGCAGGCAGGAAACAATCTCGCACCTCATCAATGTGTCACATTTAGTGGAAAACGTTTTTATTTAAGACCCACCCTCTTTGACTTTTTAAATCACACAAGAAAAATAAATGATAAAAAAAAAAAAAAAAAATCAACCAGCAGTGACAGACTTTCAGATTCTTAAGATGAAACTGGACTGATGGATCTTGAGCTGCAGACCTAGATGCTTATTTAGAATCTAGAACCACGTATGTTGACTGTATGAGAGAACTGGACTGACTGTTTGTGATGTCATCCATTGAAAGTCATTTACCTCCAGTTCCAACCAAATGAAGTCCATTCAGTGGACATTTTTTCATGACCTTTGGTCAGTTTATAACTTAAAGAACTTAAACTATACAAACGTATCACAAAAATAGAACAGAACAGTTTGAAAAATGAACCAGAGCAAGAACGATTAGTATGAAGAATGAGCAGCTGTTTATGTCTCTATAAACTCGATGGGATTTTGGCTTCTTGGAGCCAGCAAGTACTTCCTGTTTGGAACATGAGGGGGTGGAGTCAATCAATTCAGTTGACATGTACAATCAATTGTAAAAATGGTTAATGCACATCTCCATTAATATTTATAAACAAATAGATTACAGTGGATGAAGTGATAGGTGCATATTTTAAACATTCAGGCAAATAATTTTAAAGAATGACTTGACATCCGTCGGTTTGTTTGTTGTGAACTTAATGTGTTTGATGTAGAGTAGGACTGCCACAAACGATTATTTCAACAGTCGACTGATAACAGATTTTTTTTTTGGATTAGTCAGCTGATTGGGTCATTTGTAAACTGGATGTACAGCACACATCTTAACCATCAGTAGCTTTAAACTGACTAAAAACTGAAAAAGTTGCATTACCTGTGAATGCTTTTTGATGAAAATGGTCTGGCAATAAACTTTAATTGCTAAAGCGATTTGCTGAAAATCCAAAACATATTTGCTTAATGTTAAATGTGTTAAAAGACTGGATTTTTCTTAAAAAAAACGATGATATAGCGCTGAAATTGACGTGAATTGCTGAAAATTTTGCTGCAAAATTGCTTAAAAATCCAGAATACATGATTTGTGTTGCTTAAATAGGAGCTAAACTCCAAATTAGCCCAAAAGACGTCAGCCAAAAAAAAACGAGCGTATTACTTAAATACTTGCTAAACTTAAAAATAGCCTAAAACTCATCTGTAAACTAAATTAGCCAAAAATGATAGACTGTTGCCCAAATGTTAGCTAAACTCAAGATTTTTTGAAAATAATTATAAAAGATGAAAACACACCCCTTTAATATATTTAAAGACTTTTTGCTAATCTACTTAAAATGACCAAATTTGAAGACTTTCTCTTTCATTTTCTATGGGATATATTTTTGCTCAATTTTTCAAAAACTATAAAGTTTATGAATATCAAAAATACAAGCAGTAATGTCCTGAACGGTTTGATGCCAAGATTACTGAAACTTCTAAAAGTGTGAATTTTTAGATGCCGATAAACGTATGGAAAGAAGAAGGAGAATCACTATAAGAAGTGCTTCCCTTTAAGGTGTTCATGCATCACTGTTCACTAGTTACTTACTGGTTGCTTTTTTTTATTTCATGTTTTCCACTTTCAAGCTTCATTGGCGAGTTGTTATGGTCTTGCTATAACTTCCTGTGACATCACTACTGACCCTGATTAGCATTACAGCGCATGTGTGTCCCAGGCAATGGCAGACGCAGCATTAAAAAGTGCACACCGTAGTTTTGAGAGAACATTAAAAAAAGACTAATCGACTGTTAAATTATTCCTTGACTATAGAATTCCTGGCAGCCTGAATGTAGAGAAATGTCTCTGGCTCAGCCCCACATGTACTTCATTCAGACTGGAGCTTTCTGGATGGCAGAGCGCCACAGCCGTGAGCTGTGAGGCAGCAGACTCACTCCTGAACAAATCCAGCTGCATCACGCTGCCTCCTGCTCACCTCTATGGACTAATTATAGTTAGTCAGGAAGGAGGGCTAAACTGAGAGGGCTGACAGCAGCTCATGTGACCGACGACAGTGTTGAGCAACACGTCGTTCTAACAGCAGATAGGACATTTACGGCCCTGTTGTGTAAGAACATCAGCAGCACTTTCACCTCCACTCTCTCTCTCAGCATGTCCTCCAGTCATCGTTGGCTGAAGGCTCAGAGAACCTCATGAGTGTGAAAAACCTGCTGTCTGTTTCCTGCCTGTTGTCAGTGAGCGAGGGTCTTTTGTGGTAAAATGACGGCCTGTTGCATAACTAACATGGAGGGAATGGCAGCGGGGGTGGGGGGGGGGTGGGTCATGACCTGGACTGACTTTCTCTGTCATTCCTCTCTCAGCTGTTCTCTCCGTGTGTTCTGATTTCTTCCTGAAACAATCTTCTGTTTGTTGTTTCAGATCCGTCATGGGTTTCTATGCAGAGCTTTGTTTGATGTTTTCCTTCGACCCTCCTCAGCCCAAAGCCTTTTTTTGGTTTCTTCCAGATTCAGTCTTCTGAACTCCTCTGGTGTCTGAACTGTGAAAGTTCTAGTGCAGACTCTTCCTGCAGGTCTTGGTGTGCTGACAGTGATCCTCTGGCTCAGAGCTGCTGACTGTGGGTCATGGGTCGGCTTGAAAAGCATCATTATGCTGCAGCTGGGACTCTCTAACCACATAGAAGTGTTTCAGTGTTGTTGACGCGACTCAGTAGCTGATCTGTGTATGAAGGAACAGAAATGGAGAGACTTCCTGAATAATGCAGAAGAAAAAGAAAGTGAAAGAGGAAGCTGCTCTCCATCCACTACAGAGAGGTTTAAACACTCAGCTCTGAGGAGAACAGAGGATGGAAGAATCCCAGACATTGTTCAGTGTGCCTGTGAACTGAATGGGATGCATTGTGGAGTTAATGCATGAGCTAATGAAGCATGAGCTCCATCAGGCTCAGCATACGCTCCTAAAGACTCCAGCAGACTGACAGCACAGCTTTCAGAGGAGAGCTGCTCCCACTCTCCATAAAGCAAGGACACGGCATCCTGTCGCGTACAGGTTTCTGCAAGTTCAGTTTAAGACCCACTCCGATGAAAATGGTCTTTTAGCATTCTCTTGTGGCAGTTTTCTGATGATGGAGGACATGTTTTGAGAAAATTAAGCTAAAAATAGAATTTCTGAATATATTTCTTTACTCAAATTGTTGTGAATCAGGAGCAGAAGACAAACGTTTGTATTTATGACATAGAAACTACACTGTGCAGGCCACTTCATGAGAAATCGATCCATATATGTCTCTGTTTTCCTTGTCTAAGCTGGAATCTGGATCAAAACTGGATAACTGGATGGTGACAGTAGCGTTTCTAACTGTTACACAAGATCTGGGAGGGTGAGAGGATGTCTGAGGAATGGAGGAATGTTCCAGTGTCTATTTAAACATCAGAGCTTCTGTGTTTATATTCTTTGATTTGCTGTAACTTTTCAACCGTTGCCACGATAATTACAGCAGATTCTGAAGGAGAGAAGCGCAACCTCTCGCAATTTATGTTATTTTATTTTTCATTTAATTTTGTATACTGTTTGTATAGATGTACAATGTATATAAAATGCTATTTTGCACTGTTATCTGGAACTGAAATTGATGTTTATAAGAAAGTAAAAAAAAAACCCTCAGTGTATGCCAAATTAGCCAAAAAAGCTAAAGTATTGCTTAAAAAATACTTAAACTCTAAGATATCCTAAAATTCTGTTACTAAAATAGAAGCTAAACACCAAATTAGCCTAAGAAACACCCAGTAGATTACAAATTAGCAAAAAACATTAGCATTTTGCTAAAATATTAAACTCCTAATTAACATAAAAAACCTGAGTAGATGCCAAATTAGCAAAAAAAGCTAGCACACTGCTGAAATACTAGCTTAACTCCAAAATAGCCTAAAATTCCTCAGCAAACGAAATTAGCTGATAACGTTAGCCGGTTGCTAAAACATAAACTCAGAATTAGCATAAAATCTCAGTAACATTGCTCTTGTGCTAACGTCTTCCCTGTTGCTGTCTCTGTGATCTGCAGCCAACAAGCGCAGGAGCCTGAACGGGAGTCCCTTCCTCCAGCAGAGCTACGGAAGCCCATACAGCACAAACGCAGCCAACAGTCCATACAGCAGCGGCTTCAACTCGCCCTCCTCCACCCCCAGCAGAGTGCCCATTGTTAGGCAGCAGCTGATGCCCGGTAACACAGGTATGCCCCCCCAGCATTGAGTATGTTTGCAGCATATACGTGGCCTAACACCCCTCCCATTTTCAGCCCAGCAGAGAAACCCGGCGTCAGACAAGAACCCTCCCCCCGTCAGCCCGCAGTCCTCGGTAGACAGCGAGCTGAGCACATCCGAGATGGACGAGGACTCTGTGGGCTCCTCCAACACCTACAAGCTCAACGATGTCACTGATGTCCAGATACTGGCGCGCATGCAGGAGGAGAGTACGTCCCCGCCCGTCCTTCCTGGCGGCTCGTCTGTCTGTGCAGCCGTGTTGACCGTTTGCTCCGGTTCCAGGTCTGAGACAGGACTACGCCGCCACCACATCCAGGCGGAGCTCCGGCTCGTCCTGTCACTCTCTGCGCCGCAGCACCTTCAGCGATCAGGAGTTGGACGCCCACAGTCTGGAGGACGAGGAGGAGGCCCCACACGTGGCTTTCCCCCACTCCTCCACCCGATTTAGCCCCTCCCCTCGCCACTCTCCTCGAGTGTCGCCGAGAAACTCTCCCCGCTCGCGCTCCCCCGCTCGCTCCATGGACTTCAGCCGCAGTTCGCCGCAGCCCGTCATCAGCCGCCTGCAGCAGCCTCGCCACTCCCTGCAAGGCCACGGCCACGACCTGCAGACCGGCGTGGTGAAGAACGAAGGTGAGCCCCGCCCGGAGGGGCCAGCTCCTCGTCTGGGTCTCATCTTGATCCATCTCCTTTCTGTTTCAGAAAAGTTGCGCCGCAGTCTTCCCAACCTCACGCGCTCCTCTACGGCACCGGCTCACGCGGCAGAACCCGCCAAGAACAGCCGCAGCTGCGAGTCCAACCTGCAAGTGCCAAACGGAGGCTCCCCCCGACACCAGAGCCAGTCTGCCAGTGAGTATCACAGACATGCGCTGCAGACAGCTGCAGCAGACACTGACGCAGGCGGTCAGTGCCGGCATGCGCTGCAAGCATGCCCTGCAGACGGCTGCCGCAGACGCAGGCGGTCAGTGCAAGCATGCCCTGCAGACGGCTGCCGCAGACGCAGGTGATCAGTGCAAGCATGCGCTGCAGACGGCTGCTGCAGACGCAGGCGGTCAGTGCAAGCATGCGCTGCAGACGGCTGCTGCAGACGCAGGCGGTCAGTGCAAGCATGCCCTGCAGACGGCTGCCGCAGACGCAGGTGATCAGTGCAAGCATGCGCTGCAGACGGCTGCTGCAGACGCAGGCGGTCAGTGCAAGCATGCCCTGCAGACGGCTGCTACAGACGCAGGCGGTCAGTGCAAGCATGCGCTGCAGACGGCTGCAGCAGACACTGACGCAGGCGGTCAGTGCAGGCATGCGCTGCAGACACTGATTGCCAATTAGGGATCACCATACGGATCAGAAGCCACGGTTCGGCACACGCATGTACCGCGGAGCCCCCTAACCTCCGCCCCCTTGGCGCAGTCCCCTCGTGCTAGCATAATTTAAATCAATTTTCCGTTCACATTGAATGGAATTTGCTGCAAATTCATGTAAATCTTCTTTGTTTTGACAAGCGCTAAAGTAGCTGCTTCACGTTATCTTAAAGTCTGTTCACCTGAAGCTGCCGCTGCGCGTGGGAGGAGCTTCTGTCAGACGCTCGTTCTCAGCTTCATAATGACGGACGCAGATCGATACATATCAGGTTCATTTCATTTTAAGAACTGAATAAAAGCATCGCTACATGTTTCCATTTCTGGGTTCAGAGTTAAGATCAGCAACTGTCCCGCACAGGAGAAAGCTGCAGCTCCGTAATGTACTTGCTGGTGCATTGTACGGCAAGCCAAAGAGATCATAAATCACCAGGAAAAGCAGGAACGGTAGAGCCACGTTTTACAGATAACAATTGTTATTTTAAATATTTAAATGTTCCCACAGTTAGTTTCAATAAAACAATGAATACCCAAAAATGTTTTATTTATGATTGAATTTGGACATTAGGGAGTGGGGGAGAACATTTGTATTTTAAGGGGTTCTCCAAATGGATTTGGTATTTTCAACATTTTTATGAAGCGTTCTTTTCTCCGAACGGTGAGTTTTGTGATCCGTTACACCCCTAATCCTGTCAGTGCCAGCATGCGCTGCAGATGGCCTGCTGTCCGGTGGCTTTTGACTGACACATTTGTTTGTTTTCATCCTTTTCCTGCTGTCAGAATAAAAGCATGACTCTGAGATCTAAAGCTACGTATTCCTCTGAGGGTTTAACACTCTTGCAGCTTTCAGATCCACCTCTTTCAATTAAGACTGTCCAACGGATCAATCCTGTAATGGCTTTGTCTTTAATCCCGACAGTAATCCGTCTTTGTTACAGAGGGTCAAAGGTCAGGTTTAGCTGGTTAACTGTGACTGCCTTCATCCTTCGCTGAGGAAGAGGAGCTTTCTTCTGAGCGGACTTCTTCTGCCTCTCTGTCCAGCATGTCTTCTTCAGACTTTTCCTCGTCTTTGCTCAGACTTTTTCAAATCTGAGGGTTCTACTCTATTCCGGCACTTCTTCTTCTGCTTCTTCACCTCCACCAAACTGCCTGGACATTCTTGGGTGTGTGGAGCCCTCTAGTGGCGGACCTCCCTGCTGACATGTCCCTGTTTTGCAGCTCATCTCCAGAGGTTCTCCACTCCTTCACACTCGTCTCCGAAAACCAAACAGCAGCTCAAAAACCCGGCGCCCCTGCGAGGTAACATTCTGTGGGCCTGACCCGGCCCGCAGACATGCACACTATGAGACAGGTGAACTGCGGTTCTGGTCTGTGGGTCACTTGATACTCGCTCAAACACAAAAAATATCCGTACAGTTACGGTTACAGTTGGAGAACGTTAGATTCTCTCCATCTCATCTGCCTGTGACTCTCTTGATGGACGTCCACCACCTTCTTACTGCAGCTGCTCTGCCTCATTACCCATGATGCATTACTGCTTAGTTTGAAGCATCAAAGCTTGTAAAAGATAACAAAACCAAGCATATCTTGGGAAAGTTTCATCCTTAAGGAGCCGGTGAGGAAACAGAAGAACATACGACTTCAAGAGACAGAAAGCTGCTTTTAACAGACAATCGGAGGACTTGTATATGGAGTTATTTTGATAGATTCTTCCAAATCGCAAAGTTATGACGTTAAATTGGGGACAAAATTATTCAAAAATCAAATTTAAAAAATGTGTTTGTTTGTGGCCAAAAAAACCTTAATATGTCCAAAACTTTTTGCTATTCTTAAATGATATTATTTATTTTCAACTTCAAATGTTCCATTTTTTAAAGTATCAGAACTTATATTATCAGTTTCAAATCTTTTTTTTCACTTTTACCTCTGATTTTTTCAGATTTGAAAACAAACAAAAAAAAAAAACATTTGAAACTAAAAAAAAGTTTTGAAATTTGAAATTTTGATTTCTGAAACCTAAAAACAACATTTGAAGCTGAAAATAATTAAATTTATTTTAGAATAGAAAAACGTTTCATTTTAATTTTTCCTCTGGTCCCAAAATGGTGAATATGGGTGATGTCTGTACTTTGTTTGCTACGTTTTGTCCATCTCTATTCATGTCAGTGATCTGACATTAAACTGGTCCATAGTATAGACAGGTTGGGCGTTACGTCATCATGGATGCAGACAGGAACATGTAAAGCTGTAATCAACACGACCCTACGTTCAAAACTCTCACGTTCACATGGAGGAACTCATGAAAGATGATTCCTGAGGGGGGCGGGTCTCAGTCTGTGACATCAGCACGTGAGGACCCGCTTGTTTTTGTGGGTATGAGAGCACAGGCTTTAGAGGATTACTCAGAAATTCAACAGATCAACAGTATAACGTTTAACAAATATAAATAACTTTAAAGTATGACACTTAAAAGGTCAAAAGTTGATTTTTCATGGTACGGTTCCTTTAAAAGCTCTGACCGAGAAGCAGCAGAACTTCTCCAGCCCTCAGTAAGGTGGACTGAGGTGTCTGGATGCTGCTGCTCCTCTTAAGGGTCAGACGCTTTCCAGTGAAGAAGAGCAAAACCATGAGAGTGGATCTTACCTTCTTTCTTTTGGAGATCTGATGACCTCAACCCTCAGTGCTCCTCCTGTTCCTCATGAATTCCCTCAGAGGAGCTTAAAGATCTTCCACCAGTGGCTTAGTGCTCTTTGACTGTGTTTCAGCAGCAGGATTGAAGAAGTCGAACTGTTCTTGACCACCTGGGGGCTGGGGGGGGGTTCAGGTATCTCTGGTCTTCCTGCATTAAGGTCCTGTTCTCTCTGTCTTCACGTTTGTCCAGTCCCACTCTCCTGTTGCTTTGGAGAAGAAGGGGATTTCAGTGAGTATTGACAGTGACTATTGTGGCGTGTTTGTGTTGCCGTCTGGCTGCTGGTTGTGTTCACATTATTTTACCAACATGACATGTCTCAGCAGGCGGACATCTTTGTTTTTGTTCATGTTTTATGCTTGTGAGCTCATTTGTGGTTCAAACATGCTCCATCTGCAGATCATGTTTTTACTTTTTAAAGTCCCCCTCCCATGAAAATCCTGCTTTTTGAGTTTTTAATATGTATGTGAGGCATTTTTCTGTAATCAGAAATCCTTTAGTTTTTTCATTTCTGAGTGTTTCCCCTTTTAAATGTCTGTCAATCCAACAGTCCAACATGCACTAAACCCTCATCTGGTCCGGCTAGCGTGTCTAGTTCTGGTTCTGGAGAAGAGAAGATGCTATCTTCACATTGACTGCAGTCAAATGAGCCGCCGTTCACATTTCTGTGGTCCAATCAGCCGTCACTGAATTTTTGGTGTGAGTTTCATCCAATACTTACGGTAGCAGTCCTGAGAACGCTGGAAAATGTCCAACAGACTCCACGGAGCTTCTTGATGTGACCACAGAAATGTGAACGGCGGCTCATTTGACCGCAGTTGGAAAGGATTGTAAAAGAATGAAAGAGCATTTGGATGTTAGCTTTCATTATTTTCTGCTCTGAGAAACCAATGGATTGAATGGATTGATCACAGCAACGTCAAGAAACATCAAAGAGTCTTTGGTGAACTGGAAGGAGAAAGAATCAGGATTTTGGAGGAAGTTCTGTCCATGAAGATCTGAGCTGACATCCGGATCAGAACCATACGGATGGACATTACCCAGATTGATGGAGGTTTTTATGTAACAGCGGGGAAGATTTATGCTAGTGAGACACAGAGATATCAGAATCAGACGGGGGGGAGAATCAGGGTGGAACTCCAAAAGCCACGCCCCCTCAGATGAGATTTTGGCAACAGGCTTCAGATCAACATGAAAAATGACTTTCGAGTACATTTAGGTTGTGTGATTTTAGTTAAAAACTTCATAATTAAAATTCAAACACTACTGGAAACATTATTTTAAATGAAAAAGTTGTCATAGGGGGACTTTAAAGAGTATGTCTGAGGAAGTATTATGATGTGGGATCTGGTTAAACTGCTGTTCTGCCTCTCTGCAGTCCTTTCTCCCAGTAAACTGAGAGGTCCCACCACCTTATCACCGCTGGCCTTGAAGCAGCCGCTCAAAGCCACCTCCACGCCCAACTCGGCCACCTCCACCCCCACCCGCTCCCTGGCGACCCCGCGCAGCGGCCTGCCCAGACCCAGCGCTTCATCAGGAGGAGGAGGGGGGGGAGGAGGGCTGCCGCTGCCCCGGAGCAAGCTGGTCCAGCCTGTGAGGAGGTGGGTGCACAGACAAACCGGCAGCGAGAGCTGCATTACAGCCTGGAGTCACTCTCCCTTCGTCCTCCTAGATCTCTTCCTGCTCCTCGGACCTACGGCGGGACGGGGGACAACTGGAGAGAGGGATGTTACTGAGGCCGGCCAGCAGGGGGCTCTGCAGCCACGCGATCAAAACACGGCACTTTATGTATGCAGAAACCTTCTACAGAAACAAGTCCCGGAAAAACCATACGTGACCCCCCCCCCCCCTCTGTTCAGGCATGTGGAGCAAAACACCCAAACAATGCCAAAGAAACCAAACAGAGCATGCTCAGTTCCACCGCAGCCGTCTGCGAGCCCCCCCCCTCAGGTTTTGTGTTCTGGGCAGGGAGGAGTCTCGTGTGAAAGAAAGAACGCACAACTTTCACGCCCGTCATGGCAGCCGTTTGTCCAGACCGAGTTTCCACACCTCCTTCCTCTAAAGTGCATTTTAAACCTCGACCGCAAGCTAACTCTCCAAAGCCTCCGTTTGCTTCTCCAAGTGTCAAATCAAAGCGTGGCGGGTGGGGGGGTGGGGGTGCAGAGAGCACAGATCAGCGTCCTCACAGTCAGGATGGGGGGGTCTTCAACCAGTGCCTATAATTTAAACTTTGAGCATTTTTGGGTTCATCTCTTTGTGCCGGTTTGCCAACGTTGCTTTCAATATATCCTGGTCTGTACTTTGATATCGGCCTGTTTGTTTTTGTATCAGAATCAACACATTTATAATTGCTTTAAAACGCGCCTTTGTATTTATGGAAGAAAAGACTGGTGTTGTAAATGAAACTATTTATTAAAGAGAGGTGCCTCTGTCAAAGCTCCGATTGTGCGGGAAGTCGGGATGAATGTGGCAAAACCACACATTTTGTGTGCATGTTTTGTTATGCGACTTTTTTTTAAATCCACAATCATGTTTGGTTTCCCTGTGCAAAGCCACATTTAAAAATAAAAGAAGAAAAGAGAAGGAGTTTGTCTGTTCATACAGTCCATAACAAACAGCTGCAGAGCGGAGTGATTTCATTGGATGATGTGTTCTTCATGTGGGGAGAAGCAGCAGCCGCTGGCTGAAAAGTGGGTGGAGCAGATGAAGGAGGAGGCGGGACGCATTTCTGCCGTCCACATCCAGAGAACGGTCAAGCATCTTTTCTGTTCTGTTCTTCCTGGATTTTAAGCTCCTAGAACTTCGTGTCACAAATGTAAATGTTTGAATGAACTCATTAGTATCATCATTCTGTCTGTGCCACATTTAGGGGATAAACACCCGAGCTGCTCTGGATCTGGGTCATCAAGATCAAAAATACACAGTTACACCTCATTTTTTGGTGGGTGACACACCAACTCAAGGAGGAATGCAGTGGGCGGAACCCTCAGGGGGCGAAAGGCGGAGACTCAAAGATCGAGTCATTTTAGCTCCAAGTATAAACTAGTTCACAAAAATAACTCATATCTAATTAATACATTTGTTTCTTAATGTTCCAAAGGTAATCTATGATCATTTACATGGATCTGCTTGGGATCAATATCAGGATTAGCTTAAAGTGAACGAAAAACAAGATTTAAAATAAGAATTAAAATTGAAAATTTGAAAGCAGTTTTAAACTCATGGAAAACTTGAAGGAATTATTGAAAATTAAAAAAAAAATGTTTAAAAATTAGAAGAAAAAAAATTTAAACAAAAAAATTATTTGTACTTTTAGCAAATTTTTTTTTCCATTTTTTCCTCTTTGCTCTCAGTTTTCAGTTTCATTTCAGTTTTCTGGTTTTCGCTGCTGAGTTGAGCCTAATTTGAGATGGGGGCGGGGCTATGAGCTCATTGATTGAGCAAAAAAAAAAACAACTTGAAAATTCAAACCGGCAGCTGTATTAATGGATACATTATATTTCAGTTGGTATTTTTACATTCATGGTGGAGAGAAGATGTCTGAGGAATGGAGGAGAAGTGTGATGGTGCCCAGTTTTAAGAATAAGAGAGATGTGCAGAGTTGTGAAATAAAGCTGATGAGCCATACAATGAAGGTATGGGAAAGAGTAGTGGAAGCTAGACTAAGAGCAGAAGTGAACATCTGTGAGCAGCAGTTTGGTTTCATGCAGAGAAAGAGCACTACAGATGCTACATTTGCTTTGAGGATGTTGATAGAGAAGTACAGAGAAGGTCAGAGAGAGCTCCACTGTGTCTCTGTAGATCTGGAGAAAGATGATGACAGAGTGTCCAGAGAGGAACTATGGGATTGGATGAGGAAGTCTGGAGAGACAGAGAAGTATGTTGGAGCAGTGCAGGACATGTATGAGGGCTGTAAGACAGTGGTGAGGTGTGCTGTCGGGGTGACAGAGGAGTTCAAGGTGGAGGTGGGATTACATCAGGGATCAGCTCAGTTACATCAGTGGAAAAGAAGTGAAGAGGAGAGTGCAAGCAGGTTGGAATGGGTGGAGAAAAGTGTCAGGTGTGATGTGTGATAGAAGAGTTTCAGCACAAATGAAAGGAAAGATGTACAAGACTGTGGTGAGAGCAGCCATGTTGTTGGACTAGAAACAGTGAAGAAAAGACAGGAAGCAGAGCTGGAGGTAGCAGAGATGAAGATGCTGAGGTTCTCTTTGGGAGTGACCAGGATGGATAGGATCAGGAATGAATCCATCAGAGGGACAGCACATGTTAGAGGTTTTGGAGATAAAGTCAGAGAGGCCAGACTGAGATGGTTTGGACATGTTCAGAGGAGAGACAGTGAAGATATTGGTAGAAGGATGCTGAGTCTAGAGGTCTAGAGGAAGACCAAAGAGGAGGTTTCTGGATGCAGAGAATGAAGACATGAAGGTGGATGGTGTTAGAGGAGAGGATGATGAAGACAGACTTAGATGGAGGAAGATGATTCACTGTGGAGACCCTGAAGGGAAAAGACCAAAGGAAAAGAAGAATTTTACATTTATAGTTTTTGTTTAATTCAAGTTTTCAGTTCATTTTTTTTAAATTTACAATATATTTTAAAAAATTAAAGTTTTATTTCAAGTTTTCAATTTTTTTTCAGTTACAAATTTCCATCTGTTGTTTTGGTTCACTTTAAGTTGTTCCTGATTTGACTTCATGGGAAATAATAAATAATAATTAAAAAATGAAAATTTGATAGAAGTTTAAAACTCAAAAAATACATATTAAAAACTTGAAGTAATTAATGGAAATTAAAAAAAATTAAATGGAACGTTTGAAAAAATTATATTGAAATCTTGAAAAAAAATCTTGAAAATTTGAACAAAAATATAGAGATGATCTGTGGTTGATCTGCTGCTGGTTTATGAGATTCCTGATCTATTGTTTCCTCACAGCAGAAGCAAGCCTTACATTCTAGTCATTTATTCCTGCCTTCATGTGATTGAGTGTGTGTGTGTGTGTGTGGGGGGGGGGGGGGTGAATGTGTGTGGAGGGGAGGCAGGGGGAAGAAATGAAGGGATAGTTTTTCTCTTTTTTGTGTGTTTTGTTTATTTTTAATTGTAAATCGTTTTAAACTACAACAGTTGAAAAGTGATTTTAATAAAGATTGATTGATTGATTAGTTCAGTTTGATAACCAAATTAGGTCTGATTAAATCCAGACTTTCTTTGCGTTCTGCCAAATGTCCGTATGAAATTTACTGAGGTTGAAAATAAAGAATAAACGAAATAAACGAAAAAGTAAAAACATTTCATTTTAATATTGATGGTATTTCGCTCTGATGTATCCAACCCTCTTGCTGTAGGTATGACGTACTACTAATGCAGTCCTTTGGGGTTTTAAGCAAACGTAGTTGCAATACTTTTACACCTATGGCCTATTTTCTTTGTGCAATATTTTTATTTATTAATTGTTTATTTAATTTAACACTGCTTGCGAATTGCATTTTTTTTTTTAGATATATTTGCATTAATGTTCGCATTCTCGGTTGGTGTAGGACCTGGATTCACTTCCCAGGATGAGCATCAGCTAAAATCCAATGCAGGTTCTTAGATTAGACCCCCCGTGCTCCTAACCGGATCTCTCTGTACCTTAGAAATCCAGGATTGTGTGAAGATGAACATCTGGAGTGAAACTCTCTGCATGACCACCTGTGAAGCTGATTCCTGCAGGACGAACACAGAGTGTGCATTATAGTTGGTGATGACACACTTCACGTCATGAACGCTGCTCACCTGATCTAATGAGCTCATTCTAGATGAAGTCTATGGGGGAGACGACCCACAGGTGAGTCAGCCCAGGGCCTTCACGCCTCCTCCAGTGTGATTTGCTTGATTTATTTGTATTTGTTTGATCATAAAGAAAAATAGGAAAATATTTCTGAGCAGGTTTTGACCGTGTTGCTCCCAGGTACAGGTACAGGTGTTTTTCATTACTGCATCATATTCTACCAATTAAACGGATCAACACGCCACAAAATGAGATTGTTATCCATTGAAATTAAATAAGCAGGAAACAAAGAGACATATGCCAATATAATATGACTTTTTAAGCAAGCTAAGATGGAGCATCAACAGCCAACGCATCACTGTTTTCATTGAAAGAAAGTTTGTTATACATTGTTCTTGTTTTTCACTTTAAAATGTCCAGAGAAGCCTTGATGTTAAAGGTTTCAAAGATAAATATGATTTACTTTTGATTCTAACTCAATGAATAGAGAATAAAAAGAAATTCATTAAACCATGTTCTTTATTTTCTCCTTTTATTTCATGAACTGCAAAAAAATATTATATTAGATTTTGTCCCTTTGGACACCCCTGATTTAAACGCTTTATTGAGAACAGTGAATCTACCCCCCCAAAAGGAGCTGATCAGACCAGAGGAGGAGATATGCTAGGAGTTCCAGGTCTCACCAGCAGATGTCAGGATGTCCCGGGTTCATTTGGGCCGGTCTCTCTGGAGTCCTAAAGAATCTGAACATTACATTCCATTTCAAGCCCAGGTATCAAAGCTTAATTGACACATTTGAGAAAGCCAGAGTTTCCATCAGACCGTCAAACTGATCTTCTATATTTGAGCAATCTTTAACAGTAAAAGAGCCGTTTGGGCTCGTTTTCTACTGATCCAAACCAGAAGGAGCTGCATAGTCTTACTTAAACCTTTAAGACATTTAGGTTTGCATTCATGACCTTTTTTTTTTAATAATAAATGTAATTATGTCTATTTTTTGGCACAAACAAAAGTTAATATATTGAAAAGAACCTCTCAAAATGTGATTTTTTAAACTTATTTTCAAAATAAAAGCTGCTCTGTGCCAAACAGGATCATCTCAGTGCAGCTAGTAACCGACGTTGTGCAGCATAAGATAACATTTGCTTTATATTACTTGTATATAATGTTGCTGGTAATTTAAAAAGTGGGATGACGAGATGAGCTTTTTCAGAACTCTTTAATCTTCCCAGAAAAACTGGGAAAACCTGCAGTTTTTCCTGGTAGAACCTTCACTTATGTAGATTTATTTAAAAAAGCGGAGAAAAAAAAAACAAGTTTGGAAAGTTAAGACAGAAAAAAATAAATAAAAAAGTAATAGCTGTTCATTTTGGCTTTAAAACTGTAAGTGAAATAAGAACAGTTCTGATTGAGTTCATTCATTGACACTTTGTAGTTTGAGTACAGAAACACATGCTGGTGAACAGGAAGTATTCCACATCAGAGCTGCTGTGACAATAACATCAACAGAAGGATGATGGTCAGCCTGCAGGATCTTAACGTCTAAAGAGGATTCTGAACAGGAGTTCCTTCAAGGAGATCCAAACATCAACCACCAACGTTCACTGAGGAAATCTGTCTCTAAAATCTGCAGATCTAATAATGATCTTTTTTCTGAATTTCAAGGCATTTCTTCATAGAAAAATAAGAAAAATAGTCAACTTGAATTTTATTCTAACAGTTAAATGAAAAATAAAGAATAATAATTATGGCAGTGAGGGAATATCTGTTACAATAAGATAAAAATAGGATAAAAACATATTTTTTATTCGATGTCCAGATCTGCATCAAATGAAGCTTTTTGATATTTTTCATATATAGATCAAAAGGTAATTATTCTGGATTAGAATTTATTTATTGGTTGACTTGTTCTGAAATGTCAGACTTTTCTTCTGAAAGTGCGACTCAGATCTGGCTTTCTTCTTCATTTTTAGACATTTTTAGCTCTTATACTCCAGAAAATACAGTCTGTATCTTCCCTTTAGTAGCCCCGGCGTTTGTTCCAAAAATGTGTCAGCCGACCTGGTGTTTACTAGAGACAGGCTTTAGTTACGTCACAAACAGATTGGTGATGATAATTGGTTCATTTTGTGTTAAAATTCGGTCACAAAATGCAGCCAACACCAGATTAAAAAAGCATCATGTTGTGTTGTGATTAGCACTGATTGTAAACACATCTTAATGCCTTTTAATCTGCTCCTGCAACAATTTGAATAAACACATAAATATTCAGAAAAACAATTCTAATATCAAGCTTCTTTATATATACAGTATCTCACAAAAGTGAGTACATCCCTTACATTCCTGCAGATATCTATTTATATCTTTTCAGTAGCCAATGTCCATCGGGTACAACAGTGGAGATGTTACCTGCAAGTGGAAGAACTTTGGAACCACCACGACTCTCCCGCCTGTCTAAGCTGAGCGATGGAGGGAAAATTGTCCAATAACCCCACGGTCCCTCTGACGGGGCTCCAGCATTCCTCTGTGGAAAGAGGAGACCCTTCCCCTCTCTGCAGCACTACACCAATCAGGCCTGTATGGTCAAACAGAAGACTGTCTGGAGTTTGACAAAAGACTCTTGAATGACTCAGACCACGAGAAACCAACCAACATAGAATCGTATGCTAGGAGAAAACCAGGCAATACCATCCCTACAGTGAAGCACGGTGGTGGAAGCATCATGCTGTGGGGGAACTGGAAGAGTGGTCGGGATAGAAGGACAGCTGACTACTACAAAGAACAGAAACATCCTGGAAGAAGATCTGCTCCAGAGCGACGGTTCATCTTCCAGCAGGACGACGATCCAAGACATGGAGGGAGGGGCTTCAGAACAACCGTCAATGTTCTGGAGAGCCAGAGCCAGACCTGGATCCAAGCTGATGGAGCTTGAGCACTACTGCAAAGAAAGGTGGATCGAGCTTAGATCCACTTGAGGCCGGAACTGCTGCCAAAGCTTCAGCTAGAAGTACTGAGCAAAGGAATACTGCAGGTTTTTTATTTGAATAAATATGCAATCATTTCAAAAGAACTTTTTTAAACCCAGAACACCAAGCAAACATCAAAACTTGAGTCTAAATCCAGAGAACATCTCCCCATCAATGAATAGAAAGACCTGCTCGATGATCTCTGTGTCTGCAGAGCTTCTGAATGTTTGGAATAAACTCCAGATAATGGACGGACTCCTTCTCATGAATATATAAACTCACTTTTACTGAGTCAATCCCCTGAAAATATTTAGGAAATATTCAACCAAACTGTAATTATCACCGTCAGAAACATGAAGCACTTCTTCTCCCTCATTATCTGTCCGATAATCACCGTTATTGTGATCATCTTTGTGTTGTTGGAGTCCCAGAAGGACTCGGTGACTCCAGACACGTTAAACCAATAAACCAAGCGCGCGCGCTGCTGTAAACTTTAAGTAGAGGAGTCGTGCGTCATCCTGGTGGTGGAGAAAAAACCTCCGCAGATAAAAGAAGAGCGCAGGCGCATTTACAGCGGAGAGGCACAGCTGCGCAGTTTTCAGCGCAGCCCTCACGCCCCTCCCGCGCCCGTTTCACCTTCTATGGACTGCCCCCACCCCACCCCCACCCCCACCCCGCGCTCCGTCCATCACCGTTCAGTGGAGTGTTGGAGACTCCTCCGGTGTGTCCAGCCGCTCGACACTGAGCTGAATTTGTGGCTAAAGTGACGCGTAAAAGCGCATCGATCCAGCTCCAACCTGGCACCACTTTAACCATCAGTGCCATGGCATCCTCCCGCTCCCCGGTCATCGTGTCCTCCGCACTTTCTCAGTAGTGACCGCGCGCCACCGGGAGAAGCCTTTTACGCACGACACCTGCAAGCAGAGAAGCACTCCGCGGGAAATCCTCTGCGCTCCTGTTGCGCCATGGAGCGGCGCGGAGTGATGGACTTATCGGGAGCCGAGCTCATGGCTGCTCCCCCCACAGAATCCTCTCACCTGATCCCTGCCTTCTGGGACTCCCCCCTCAGCCACTGGATCAACGTGATCGTGGGGCTGGTCCTGTGCTTCACCATGCTGGGGCTGGGCTGCACGGTGGAGGTCAGCCAGCTCGGGGAGCACATCCGCAGACCCATCGGGGTGCTGCTGGCTCTGGTGTGCCAGTTTGTCATCATGCCGCTGGTGGCCTTCCTCCTGGCTCTCGCCTTCTCTCTGGATGACGTGGCCGCCATGGCCGTGCTCCTCTGCGGCTGCTGCCCTGGCGGGAACCTGTCGAATATCATGTCCTTGCTGGTGCACGGAGAGATGAACCTCAGGTATATCCAAACTTACTTTTACGCACACTGGACGCGCGCCGAGCTGAACTTTTCATGTGGTTGGATGAGAGTTGTGTTGAAGGTGAGATAACTGCGCCTCTTTTGCGCCTCCTCAGCATCATCATGACCATCTCCTCCACCCTGCTGGCGCTCGTGCTGATGCCCCTCTGCCTGTGGATCTACAGCCGGGCCTGGATCAACACCCCGGTGGTGGATCTGCTGCCCTTCGGGGCCATCACTCTGACCCTGTGCAGCACCCTCATCCCCATCGGTCTGGGGGTCCTGCTGCGGTACCGCCACACGCGCGCGGCCGACTTAGTCTTAAAGGTAAGAGAAGTCACTTTGTGGTTGTTTTGGAGAGAGTGTGTGCGTAAAAGGCGCAATGCGCATTTCCAGCGGAGCCGCTGTGGATGCCGAGTGACATCAGCATCTTCATCAGTGGTCTGTGACGTCACGTGTGTCCGCAGGCCTCTCTGTGGTCTCTGCTGGTCACCCTGGTGATGCTCTTCATCCTGACCGGAGCCATGCTGGGCCCGCGGCTGCTCGCCACCATCCCGGCCTCCGTCTACGCCGTGGCCGTCCTCATGCCCCTGTGCGGGTACGCGGCGGGGTACGGGCTCGCCGTGCTCTTTGACCTGCCCCCCAACAGCCGCCGGGCGGTGTCCCTGGAGACGGGGTGCCAGAACGTGCAGCTGTGCACGGCCATCCTGAAGATGGCCTTCCCCCCGCAGCTGATGGGGGGGCTGTACATGTTCCCGCTGCTCTACGCCCTGTTCCAGGCGGCGGAGGCGGGCGTCTTCATCGTGGCCTACCGGGCGTACCGGAGGGAGGTCCTGCACAAGCCCGACGCGCGCGGGGCGGGGGGGGACTCGGACATTTCCTACCAGAGATTCAGCGATGAGGACTTTGACTCCTCGTACGGGGCGGTGACCGTGAGTGACCCCAACTCCATCATGCTGGACCCCTGCCCCCCCCATCCCACCCCCGTCTGACGGACTCGTGCAGCGGGGGTGTTCGTGCGTTCGTTCATGCTCATTGCTGTGGTGGCAGGACGCTCCACCACCAGCTCGTGACCCTGTACCGCCTGTGTGTGTTAACCATTAAAGCCTGGAGATCAAACCCGTTTCCTGCTTGCGCTGTTTTTGTTTTGAGGTCACAGCTGAGCTCAATCAGCCTGATGGCGCGCGCGCTCATAACCGGCGCGCGCCGGGCCCGCTGGAGAAAAAAAATGGCAACGTATGGTGAGGAGCCAGTGGACAGCTACTTCTACTCATCCTACAACCCCTACGCGGGCAGGTACCCCCGGGGCAGAGAGGCGGGCTGGAAATACAAGAACTACCTCTCCCAGTATGGAGACTCCGCCGACGCCTTCAACAACCAGCAGCGCGCGCAGCTCAAGTCCATCCTGTCCCAGATCAACCCCAAACTCACCCCCCGGCTCAGGAAGGCCAACACCAAGGACGTGGCGGTGCAGGTCAACCCCAGGAGGGACGCCTCGGTGCAGTGCTCCATCGGGCCGCGGACTCTGCAGGCCATGAGGCGGGAGGGGCCCCGCAGGAGGAGGCCGGAGCCCGCGGAGCCCGGGGGCGGCAGCCCGAAGGCGGCGGGAGGGGTGAGATACCCCCGCACCCTGGCCGTGTATTCCCCCATAGCTTACAGGAGCGTCACCTCCTTCCTGGTGGACGACAACAATAATAAGGAGGAGGAGGAGGAGGAGGCCCCGCAGGAGCCCGAGAAGGAAAACGGCCCCGCAAAGGAGGGAAAGACGGGCAATCCTGTGGAGCTGGACAGGAAGATGAAGGAGAAACTCCAGGTGAGGAGCGACGGGCCGGAGGAGGCCGCGAGCAAGGCGCGCGTGCGCTTCCAGGTGAGTCACAAACTCAACAGGTGGAATTGTTTCAGATGATGGAGCTGATCAGTGTGGGTTTAAAGCAGGAGTCTCCGAACTACGGCCCGCGGGCCAGATCCAGCCCCCAAACACTGTCAGACGCATTTCCCCCCAGTCTGGCCAATCAGGTCCACAAACATGACTTTATCTACTCTTCTGCAGTCTGAACTGACAGAGGACAGACTACTGTCTAATCAATTAATCGATTTTAAGATTGAAAGATCAATAATTCATTAAACTATAAACAGCTTTGGTACATAAATCTAAAGTCTGATAGCTGGACGCTAACGTCTAATAGAATTTCCCATTGGACGGCTGATGCTCTGTCCTCAACATGCATTGCTGACTAAACATCTTTATAAACTCAGACGTGAATTTTACAAACTCTTAAATATTTTTTAAAGTGAACATTTGTGGTCTCCAACTTTTATCCCCTCCCCCATTCTTTCGTCTTTAGGAAATAGGGCCGGGTATTGATTACAATTTCCAGATCTGAATCGATTCACTATAGAGCCTCAATTCAGATTTTGTTTTTCCATTCTTCAATTTTGAGTTTACATATTTGTTTAGAAATACATGAACAGTCTACTATATATTTCTATTAATCTGATCCAGTTCACATATGTATCATTGAAATGAGATTGTTAATATCATCCAGTGTTTCATGGATTCTCTAGAGAAGTTCTAACTAAAATGTTCAGATCATTAACATTGGAAACATTGTTCTGCTTCTCCTGGAGGACGTTTCAGTTTGACCACTAGGTGGCGATCATGCTACACCTTATTCCAGAAGAAAGTATCAACAAAAAAAAAAACTGTTTTGGACAAATTGTTACTTAAAAATAGATTTCCTTTAAAATTTTGGAAAATTCATTTAGTCAGCAATTTATGTTTAGGTCGACCGAGTGCTAGCATTAGCCATCCTATGGAAAATTCCTTTAAATGTTATAATCAAGTTAACTGATTTTAGCTTTATGTGCTAAACTGATTATGAATAAATTATTGATTCGAGTTTAAATCTATTTTATTAACCCAGCCCTAAATGCTGTAACACGATCGCCACCTAGTGGTCAAACTGAAACTCCAGGAGAAGCAGAACAATGTTTCCAATGTTAATGATCTGAAGATTATAGTTAGAACTTCTGCTTTAGAGAATCCATGTAACACTGGATGATATTAACAATCTCAGTATTTCACTGATACATTTACAGTCTGAACTGAATCAGATTAATAGAAATGTTTTCAAAACAAACTTAATGTATTTCTAAACTCTATTGGATAGAAAAAATCAGAATCGAATTCTTTTTGGAAATGATCTATTCCCAGCCCAAATTTATTGGTCTAATTTAAAAAAAAAAAAATCTTAAGATTACAGAAATGAATTCAAATTTAGGTAAATGTGGCTTTCTGGAGGTTTCCGTTGTGGTTGACTGTAACACTTTTTTTAAAGCTTTATCATATTCTGATTCAGAATTGTCTTCTTTTTGTCCTTCAGTTTCTGGAACAGAAGTACGGATACTATCACTGCAGAGACTGCAACCTCAGATGGGAGAGTGCCTACGTGTGGTGTGTTCAGGGCACCAACAAGGTAACACACAATCCTCAACAGGTTTTCAGCACCATCAACGTAATGCCAGTAGATTTTTCTCCTTCAAAATCCACCAGCATTATGTGGATCAAACGTTGTGGCTCTGGTGTCAAAAGGTCAAACCTGTTCTCCGTGGCTCCTCTCCAGGTCTACTTCAAACAGTTCTGCAGGAAATGCCAGAAGGACTTCAACCCGTACCGCGTGGAGGACATCACGTGCCACGTAAGTCCTCGCCCCGTCTTCCAGGCGGCGGCGGCGCCCGACCGTCCTAAAACGCCTCTGCTCCCTCAGACCTGCAACAAGGCGCGCTGCTCCTGCGCCGTCACACAGCGGCACGTGGACCCCAAGCGGCCGCACCGACAGGACCTGTGCGGCCGCTGCAAAGGCAAGCGGCTCTCCTGCGACAGCACCTTCAGCTTTAAATACATCATCTGAGCGTCCACGCTTTATTTCATGTCCGTTTGTGTTTTGACTCATGAAATAAAACGATTACCTTGCAGCTCGTAGTGACTGAGCGTCGGTTTTTCTGCAAACTCCAGCCGGTTTTATTGAAAGGATAAATCCTTTAATACCCGAGAAGCTCTACATGAAGTCTTCAAACTGAGTACAGAAGTTACAGCAGCAAAGAGGGCCTGGAATTCAGCCTGTCTGCAGACAAAGGTGCAAGAAGCAGGATCTGTGAGGAATGCATGAAGACGGTCCACCACGGGACCAAGGAGCAGAGACTCGTCTTGATACATCCTAGTCTGGATGAACAGTGCAATGCACAAAAGGGGAAAATACTGGTTTTTCACTATACACCTTCTAAAATATATACAGAGTAAAATAAGTTATTTTAGCCATAGCAAGTTTGCATTTGTGAGTGAATACCGAGTCTCTAAAGGCATCTACTATTTGGTTAAAGTGAGTTAAGCATGAAGGCCTTTGGAAGGGACTCTCGGATCAATAAACATTTCTTTGTACACCCCCCCTCCCCCTACAGGGTTACATGTTAAATAGCCCAACATTTACAACCTAAGATGTTAGCTCTAATAAAAAATACATTTCTCAAAAAAATATTCTTGCAGTGCTCTCCTTTCAAGCATGCTTTAGAATCTTGATGGTCTCTGGAGCGGGCGAGGCCTTCCTCAGACGCACCGCCGTGAGACTTATTGCAACAGAATTCTGCAGGTTGGCTCGGTCTGAGGAAAGATGTCGGCTCCAAGCATTCATACATGTGAAGATATATTAAGAGTCACAGTAATCCCCACACATCCTTTAGCCCTTTGTAGGAGGAGTCTCTGCCGGCCTCCGCCTCTTCACAGGCTGGTGCTGACCATGGTGGGGTGGGCCGGGCAGACCTGGGCCTGACCCAGGGCCTCGCGGATCTGCAGGTTGAGCTCCATGAGGCGGGCGCTGGCCTGGGACAGGTCTCTGCTGGGCCCCACCACCGCCAGGCAGCCGGTCTGGCCCAGAGTTTGGTGACGGAAGTAGATGTGCAGGAGGGTCTGGACCGCGTTGTCCGTCTCGTTGCCGAAGATGTCGTTGGGCCATAAAGATCTGGAGATGGAGGGAAGAGGGGAAGGTGAATGCTGACGACTGCAGACCAGGAAGATGACTAGACATCTTGATGATCGGCTGAAGAAATTGAAGCCAAAGATCGAATGATTGAAAAACTGCAGATGAGCTCCATGGTGACCCTTAGATAACTTTTTTGTTAAAAAAAAAAAAATGTTCCCAGTAGTGTTTTAATTATGATGATAAAGTTTTTAACCAAAATCCCACGACATAATTCACTTAAAAAGTTATTTTTCATTTGGTCTGAAGCCTATTTCCAAAATCTCCTCTGAGGGGGCGTGGCTTTTGGAGCTGTGCTGATTTGATTAACAGAGATTTAAAAGGAGAAACACTGAAATTATTTCTTATTACATTTGATCTCTTTCACTAGAAAAATGCCTCAAGAACATGTTAAAAAAAACTCTTATCAGAGGATGACTTTAAATGAATGAAAACGGCCTAAAATAACAGAATAATAGCCAAAGGTAAAGCTGTATTTGTTCATAAAAGAAGTGGAGCGACTACATCAAAAATCCAAAGTCGCTGAGAGACTGACGCTGATTGTGTGACGCGCTTAACAAAAAAAAGAACTTGAATTGGGTCATGCTCTGAGCCTTTCACTTTAATGACAAAAAAAGATAATTTAAACAACTTAAAATGGCTCTGGCTTAAAATGCACACAATGGGCAAAAATGCAACAACAAAAGCGGTCAACAAAAAATGTGTCAACCCAGCTCACCCTCTCCCTTCTACCTTACAGGTGCAACATCAACAGGTGAGTTATAACGACAAAAGATGTCTCCGCCCACAAACATGTGATGCACCAGGTGATAACCTGCTCAATATGGTAAATCAAAACAAAATTCATTCACTTTTACATATAAACAACAGTTTGATTCATGGCTACTATAATAAGTAGTAAACATTTTTATATTATTTACAATTTTTTTTTTAAATATAAAATCAGCTAAACTACAAATAAATCATCTTTTGAAAGTTTCTTGAAGTACAGATCACAACATTTTTTAAGCTCCATAATTTCATTCTAAAATTAAACTTTAATAAAATATTAATTCAGGGTTCCCTGCTTGATTGCTTTCAATAATTATTATTATTATTTTTACATAAATTGGGTTTCCAGATTATAAAACCTCAAAAACAGGATTTTGGGAAGTTGGAAAACTTTTAAGAAATGTGTACACATTATTCAAGACATGAATTTTTGCAACTGAATTTCAGCAACTAATCATCTAGTAAACTCAAAGCTCTAGATTTTGGATTGATTTAACGAGAATCTCGGTCTTTATCTTTTTTTTTTTTGCAAAAACTGAGACGAAAATGAAGATTTCTCCACAGTTTTCTAATTTTACTGAAACTCTGTTTTTGTGTTTTTATGAACTACAACTTCACTTAATGTAAAAATGAACAAATTAAGTCTTGAGGTTAACTAAACAACGGACCCTGAATCCATATTTTATGAAAGTTTAATTTAAAGAATTATGGAATGAAAAGAGTTTTCCGTGATATTCCAAGTGTTAGGTCTTCATGCAGCTCATTTGTTTGTCGCTCAGCAGAACACTAAGAGCTGAATTTTTCCACACATTTCTACTGAAAATATGATGACATAACAGCTGAGGAAAACACTAAAGCTACAAGCGGGAAGTTCTTCTTTGTTTTATAAATTAACTGCATTAAATTACTCTCAAATGTCTCCTTTTTTCTTTACATCAACTTGGATTTAGACTTTGAAAAATCTGTGGAAAATCCCTTCAATAACCGTCTTGTATTTCCAGTCGAGGCTCAGCTCCACCGAACGCTGATTCATGACGAGGATCTGCAGTAAGTCTTTCTCAGCTGGTCTTATTGCCTCAGATGTATTTCCTAACAGGCACATTTTGATCTGCGCAGCACAGAGATAGAGATCAGCCTGTGACAGCCCTCCTCCAGCATGTCTTCGATGCATATTTCTTATGAATCTAGATTATTTGTTTTATTACACAGCTGATGGCCTGAGTGCTGATCTCACCTGAAGATCTTGACTTGTGTGAGAGCAGAGCTGAAGTCTCGGGCGCGCAGCGTTTCAATCAGGGACTGGATGGCCGTCTCCGTGTTGGTGTGGGCATTGTCTGACAGGCACACGTCGCCCTGACCATCATTTCCTGTGTCTGCCTCGCTCAGGCAGCTCTCCAGAACCGCCAGTTCCTCAGACATGTTGGTCACCTTAGAAACAGACACATGAATTATCAGATCATCACAGCACTCTATATTGCAGCCAGAGGTACACAAAAGACTTGTGAGGTCAGCAAAAGATTAAACTCAAACACAAACTCAACCTGAGGGGAAATGCATCCATTTTGAGGGTGACCAGACACCATCCTCGTGTTTGTTTATGTCCACCTGAACCCACGTCTGCCCCTATATCCACCCACTAACGTTTGTCTCCTCCCCTACATCCTCCTGCACCAACATCCACCTCAATCCCCTAAATCACACGTCGTACTGTAGATATGGATCACATGTGTCAAAGTCAAGGCCCGGGGGCCGGATCCGGCCCTGCGGATCATTTTATTTTATTGTTATTAATGACCCGATGTTATCTTGCATTTATTTCTACCTTGTATGATTTTGACCAAATATAATTTTATGGAGAGTAAATTATTGAAAGTTATTTAAGGTTTAAGTTGATTTATTCTGGAATTAATATTCCTGCATTTTTATTATTCAGAATTATGTTAAAAATTTACGTTTTTAAAGTTTCAAAAATTGGCATTCTGTGAGCTTTTTGGACTATTTTGGCATTTACCAAGATTACTTAGGTTTTAACTAATATTTCAGCTACATGCTAGCTGTCTTGGCTAATTTAGGCTGTGTCCAAACCCCCCCCATCACTATATAGTGTGTTCACCATTTTCTAGTGCTGTCCGAATCTACTAATTCCAAAATTGAGTGCACTCAAAAATCTCCCAGAAGTCTTTGCGAAAACTAGCGTGCATTGATGCTCACTAGATTAGCAAATAAAGAGACCACAATGCATTGCAGTGGAAAAATTGTGAACAAAAAAATGTGTTTAAATGTAACATTTGAATAAACCATCCATATTTTCATCATCAGAACACAATGGAGTCACAAATAAATGTTCGTTTTTATTAGATTTTGTGTCATTGTATTCGGTGTTTAGAAAAACAAAAGAAAAGTAGTGATCCTCGTGTCTGAATTACCTTTAAAATCCAGGGAACTAGATAGTTTTTTCTAGTAGTTGGGGATTGGGGAGGGAATTTGGACACAAGGATTTTCTTTAGGCTGTTTTGGAGTTAGGCTAATTACACGTTAGCTGTTTTGGCTAATTTAGGATTTGTCCAAGTTTATCTATTTTAAATTTTTAAGCTACATGGTAGCTGGTTGGCTAACCTAAGTTAAGTTTTTTTTTAAAATTGTATTTAGCAATTTAGCTAATATTTCAGCTTCAGTGACCAAATTCAGCTAACAGCATTCACACTAGCATTATTCCTGACAATACTGTATATTTAGCTCATAATTATGTTGAAAAGTTACAGTTTTAATAATTTAGTTTAGAATGTTCAATAAATGTTTATCCTGTTCGGCCCGCGACCTCGGGTCTGTTCAGGATTTTGGCCCCTTGTGCGATTAAGTATGACACCCCTACCCTAAATCCTCCTCCACCCACCAATATGACCCTCCAACATGCTCCTCCATCTAAACCTCAACCCCTACATCCTCCTCCAGGCCCTGATGCTCGCCTCATCCCAGCAGCTGGTTCGTCCTTGTTGTTTGAGAAGATTACTGCTGTGATCTACTGAAAGATCTGATCCAGACACAGTAAAGAGCTGCATGTCCAGTCACTGAGTAACTGTAAATGTATATTTTATTTTTTTTAAAAACCTTGTCTCTCCATAAAATATTTCAGACAACTCAAATAAACTTTATTAGCACAGCATAAGTGCGCAATCATCTAAAAAGAACAGAGTAGTTAATGTTGTATTTAGTAGAGCTTGAATGAGTTCCCTGCACAACTTCTGCTTCATCCATCAATGTCTACTGATGTTCAGTGATCTCCCTGAACATCCTTCAACTTAGGTCCAATGTGTATAGTGTCTGCCCTCAGACTGGAAGGTTGTGGGTTCAAATCCAGAGTCCAGTCATCCCAATGATTAAGACTTGGACCCAGTCCCTCCCTCCTTCAACCTCAGAATTAATGGGCTGGATTTGAGGGTTAAACCACCACATTTTCCCAGAGTGCAGCTGTGTGTGCAGCTTGCCGCTCCCCTAGGAGACGGGTCAAATTTCCCTGGATCATGGTCTTACCTCTGCTTCCCTCTTGATGGTGTCCACCCTGCTGATGAGCTTACAGTAGGCCTGAAACAGGAGCAGCAGCTGAAAGTGCAGCTTGTACAGCCGTCGACACAACTCCAGTTCCTGCAGACACACAAACGTGACGGAGCATGAAGGTCTGCCACCGACTTGAGGTCAGACGCTCAGATGATCGTGTGATTGAATCAATGGGTAACCTGGGTTAGAGACGTGGGAACAAATGACGGCGTTAGCGCAGACTAGTGCGTAAAGCACCATCTGATCTGACATCACTGCCTGACCTGATGACTCCAGAGTCTCTCAGTGATCCGCAGGAGCCGATCACTGAGAACAGATCTGAGCTACAACGCTAACCCAGGGGAATCATGATGGGGGGAGAGGGGTTGGAGCGCATATGCAGGTGAAATGATGATCATGCAATAAAACGTTTTTATCTATTGATGAAAGTCAACACTGACGGCGTCAGTGCGCCGCTCCCTCTGAGCAAGATGCTGATCCTCAGGAGAAAACGATGCAAAAGAGAACTTCAGGGGTGGTGGGACGGGCTGAACGGGGTTACATGAAGAATCAGAGCAGAAGCAAAGAAAACGGATGGGAGAGGTGAAGGCAGAGCAGGCTGTCAACGGCAGAGATGAGATGGTCAGTGCTTCGTCTGAGTGGAGGTGAGATCCATAAGATGAGAACCACTTACTGCTAGACTTTCCATTTGCTAAGCAAAAGGTGAGCAGGTCGCAAACACACAAAAACAACAAAAGGAGAGAAAGACCAAGAATTAGTGAGCTTTACCATGACAGCTGGAACACAGTGACCCGTCGAGCCAGCAGAGAGCTCTTCATCGCTCGCTGCAGCAAACTCAAATCCTTACAGCGACAAGCAAACAGCAGCCAGAAAGAACAGATGCTCAGACGGAAGCTTAGGGTCGCGTCCATCAGGGAGGAAACGCCCATCTTTTGAAGAAAGCAGGTTAGCAGCTTTGAAGTTATAAAGTGTCGTTAATAAAGTTCTCTTTGGGTTGTCTTTGTGGTTTATAGTTACTAGATTGTAAATCATATTAAAGAGTATAAAGTAAAACCTTCATTCATTAATGTTAGATCAGGGTGAGTTTTTGCTGAGATTAGTTACAAATGAGCAAATTGGAGGTTTTTTAATGCAATGTTCCCTCAGTACGAACTCTGACCCAATTCTGAAGAACTCGAGCACAATTCCCTTGAAAGAAGACCTTCACAGTCTCTCAGTCAAAACAACGAAGATGGTTTACGTGGCCTTAAACCTGTTCTAAACAAAGATGTAGCTCTGGTCTGAATACAATCTGCTCAAACTGTCTTTTAATGAGAGTTATTTTGATGATTTTTCGCATAAATAAAAACTTTTACTTAGCACTTTTTCATAATAAAAATCGTTCTTTGATAAATGCAATCTGCTCAAATTGTCTTTTTTAATATAAGAATATTTTGATATATTTTCCTGCAGTAACAAATGAAGTTGATTACTACTGATATTTTTGAATCTTTAATGAGAATGTTTAGATTACTGTTGATGAATATTATAAATGATTTGTCTATGGATGTTTTTGAAATTCTATACATCACTGATATTATTGATCTTTATAACCTGAAACTATATTGATATTTGATTTTAAGTCCTGAACCGGATATTGATTATTCATGTAGAGAAAATGGTCGAGTCGGTGGGATTATATAAGTTCGCTTCCTTCCACCCCCTTTCAAGCGATCTATTTGTGATTTATTATGTGATGTTATTCCATGTATTATAACCTGATTGCTTGAAATAAACCATTTCATTCATTCATTCATTCATTCATTCATTCATTCATTCATTCATTCATTCATTCAGTGTAACACGGCTCACCTTTTAGTCTCACTGTTGAGTGGTTTTTTTTTTTTCTTGTATTGCAGCGCATTGTGTTCTGCATCCTGATTGGCTGTAAATGTTATCAATCAATCTTTGTAAATCTTTAATCAGATCTTTGCTTTCATGCTATAAAACTGGACTTTTCTAGAAAGATTTGCACTTTGAGAGTTTAAATAAGAGAGAAAAGTGTGAAAATGTTCATGTCTGCGTGATATAGCAGATTCTTTTGGAACGCCATCCCCACAATAGATAAAGGAACGGTGCATTTTAATTCCATCAACTACTAATGCAAACGAAAAAGCAAACCAGAGAAAATGAACAAAAAGCACAAAATCCCAAATTTGTTTTTTTTTATGGGCACATAAAAAAATAAGTCTATTTATTAACAACTGTTGTGTCAAGTACTGAAGAAAAAAATCAGTTTGAACTCATTTCAACAAAGTCTGGCCTTAAAGGCTTAATATGCTCAACCCATTTAGTCTATAGTTTAATAAAGATTTTTCTGAGACGAATGGAAAAGTGATACTTGCATAAAGTATTATTAAAGTATTTATTTTTTTTTAAATAATTGACTTCTATAAGTATTCATTGTTTGTGGAGTCATGTCTGTGTGTGTTAATGGTGGGAAAAGGGTGGATTGGTTTTCTCTATTTTTATTGATTGATTTGCTTCTTTTGGTTTCTAATTGTGACCTTCACAGGTGTGAGAAACGCTCTTTTATAAATAAAGTTTAATTTGATTTAACTCCGTGGAAAGCTCAGGGAGAAGCCAACATCTTCTTATTGTTTTTTAGCAGCTAATGTGAGTGTTGTTAATAGATATTTATTTATTTGTTGGTGTTGAAGTGGTTGAGAAAGAGAGTGGAATTAAAAACGTTAGCTTAAGAATTTTAACTACTTTTGTGTAGTTGAAATTTGGGGCAGCCCCAAAAGACCTGCCAATGGTCTGCTTCCTGTGCCCCGCACAATCTCCATCATTACCAGCACCAAAAGGAACTTTTTTCTTCTGGGTGATAAAAGAATCTTGTCATGTATCTCCAGTTGAATTCCTGCAGGGTGTGTGAGTTTATACATCTCCCCTGAGATTCACAAATATTCAATCAATCGTGTTCTGATGTTGTCAGACTTCCTCAATTTCCCATTTTTCTTTAATGCAATTTGCTGAATGTACTTTTTAAATACAAATTGGTCCTCGAGTGAACTGGAGATGACAGATCTAAGGTAAACGATCAAAGTACAAACAGGTTTCTTCTCCTTGGAGGAGTGGGGGCCGTTTGGAAGTTTTTAGCCTTACATCCATATCCGGGATTCAGCTTTGCTGTCTCACTGTTTTAATGGAATTCTCTAGTTTAATTTTTTAAATAGAGCATTGTGTCCTGAGTGGTTATAGACCAAGATAATCTACTTCTTTTGAGTCCTGTGCAGAATGACATCAGTCTGTCAAACTTACATGAGACCAGATATTCGTTGTCATTCTATAGAACTTGAATCATTTTTCTATCAAGTTTTAACATGAGAGTATGAAGAGTATAAAGTGAGTCGTTCGATTCAAACTCAATCACACAAGAGATCAAAATCCAAAACACGCCTTAAGTCGTGGGCCGAACAGGGTAAATATTTATTAAACACTTTAAAACCAAATTTATAGAACTTTAAAACTGTAACTTTTTAATATAATTATGAAATATATATATAGCGTTAGCCGCAATAATGCTAGTGTGAATGCTGTAAGCTGAATTTGGTTGTTGAAAATGCTAGTGTTGATAGCTGAAGAGGCTGAAATTGATAGCTAAAAATAATGAAGCTAATAGCTGAAATCACTGAAGCTGATAGCCAGCTAAAATATTAGCTAAATGCATAATTAGCCTAAAAAACTAAAAAAAAAAAAAAACTTAGGTTAGCCAAAACAGCTAGCATGCAACTAAAAAACTAGCTCAACTGAAAAAAAACCTAAAAAATCTTAGGGCCTCGACTTTGACACGTGATCCATATCTACAGTAATAATAAATATGATAACTCTGTGTCATTTGTCTATTGTGGGTTACTAGAACATGACTGTGGCGACTCGTGTGGTCATCATAACAGCAAGCATCATCACCCCCACCTGTGCGTGACTGCTGGGTCTGCTGCTGTCTTTGTCTCCAAAGGTCTTCCTGCAGTTCTCCAGCCACTGCAAGGTTAGAGGACAGACAGGTTCAAATGAAGGGCCGACAACAAGAGAGGAAAGCTTTGAGAGCAGCACCACACAGACGTTCTTTTTCCTTTCTCTGTGCTTATGTACAGCATATAATCAAGGCTGGCCAGGCAGCAGATTCAATCAAAGAGTTCTACTCTGTGAATTAAGGAGGGCTTGTTCCTGAGTATGGGATGGTATCTCGGCCTCCAGGGAACATCGCTGCCTCATTCAATTAGCGCCCCTGCATCCCAGAAGCCTCATCTTTCTTCCTCCCCCTCCCTGGCGTTCTCCCACCCCCTTGCAGTTTCTCCTGCCTGGCCTCTGTAACTGATTTAAGAGAGCAGAGTTATTTTTATCCCTCCAGCGCTGATGCTAACCGCACAGAACTGTATTTGAACCACAATGCTACGGGTTTAACATCACACACTTTCCTAAACCCGAAGCTCCTGGAAGCAACCCCGCTCCCTGTATCCTGATGCATCAGCGGAAAGTGCAGCGATGCCCTGATATGTTTCAGGACTACATCTGAAGCTACGCCGTGCATTCAAGCACACACTTTCACTGAAAAGACTAGAAATTAATAACTGTAGTTTGAACCACTTTGGCATTTGGAACGAAACCTCAGTAGAAAAAGAAGAAGCCCCTCCCTGCTCGTCCAGTGTGAGTCAGGGGGTCTGCAAAAGCGCTGCCACAAACGATTATTTTAATAGTCAACTAATCACAGATTACTTTTGTGCAAAGTGGATGTAAATCACTCATCTTAACCATCATTATCCTCAAATTAACTAAAAATAAAGAGAATGAAGATGATAGTTTATTAAACTTTTAATGAATCTTACAGTCTCTGTCCTTGATTACACTAGAAAAGTTGCATCAGCTGTGATAATGCTAGTGAGAATGTTTTTTGCTGAAAGTAGTCACTGAAGACGACGGAAAAATGGTGACAGAATTTACTTTAATTGCTGCAGGGATTTACTGAAAATGCAAAAGTTATTTGCTAAAAGAACTACGAAAAAGCTCTGAAGTTGACCTAAATTTCTTACAAATTTGTAGTAAAATGGCTTAAAAATCCCTAATATCTGCAGCCCGGTGGTTGGGGACCACTGCTGTAATGCTTGTTTGCTTAGTGGAGCATTGTGGGTACTGTAGTCAGGAGTCTGGTGGAAGGATATGTGCTATTCTTCAAATGTTTGTGAATGAGTGTAACCCTTCCGTTCTCCTTAGCTTGTTTACATTAAAAGTGGGGTCATCTGGACACCACAGGACAGTGCGCTGAACTTTTTTTTTTCACTGATTTCGAAGTTTCACTAATGTCCATGGCAGACATAAAATCCTGTCCACCTTCGTCCACATTTGTCATGGAAGAAATCGCATAACAATATGTGGTTGGAGCCATCTGGACCCCAAGGAGAGCGGAAGGGTTAATAAAGTTTGACTGCTTTGATTAATGTTCCTCATCGTTAGAAAAACAGGCGCCCTTATAAAATTAAGCATTTCAATTTTCTTTAATGAGAGAGCCACAAAGGAGGAGTCAAAGAGCCATGTGTGGCTCCGGAGCCGCAGGTTGCAGACCCCTGGGCTCAAGAATGTTCTTGAACACGCATCACACGGTGTGTCCACAGCTCAAAAGAAATGGAGTGGGGATAGATTCTCCTACTTACATCCTCTGCAGCCTCTTTCTTGGCATTGTAAGTGTCCAGGTGCTCCTGCAACTCCAGGACACTGAACTTCAGAGTCTCCAACAGCCCACAAGAAACCAGCTGAAGACACACGACAGAACACCTCATCCATGAAGTCCAGCACAGACATTCAAGCACTCTGCAGGTTTTATGGGATGACCTTACTCACCGTCTCTGCGTCCATCAACACTGTGGGGCATTGCGAGCAGGACGTCATGACTTCCAGTGAACTGAGGAACTGGTTTCCCATCCGCTGGAGCCTTTCTCCAAGAAAACGAACTGACGAATGTGTGATGGAGCCAAATTTCCTTTGAATACTCTATACAGAAAAAAAAAAAATAGATTTTAAACTACCCCAACAGTATGAGATCACTCAAAGGAAACATGCTAACCTCAAAGAGTCGGGAAAACACATGGAAAGTGTAAACAGCAGAGGACCCATCGGTGTCTGACAGCATCTGGTTGACATGGCAACGCCAAGCATCCTCCTCGCTGTCGTAGGCAACAGGCTGAAATGCTGCCAGAATGGCAGAGAGGAAGGGCGAAGGGGGCGGAGAGGCCTGGATCTCAGAGAAGCAGTCTGCGTCACCTTCATCTTGACTGAAACACACAAGCGCACGGGGACCAATGAGCTGCAGCACCTTTTACTCTGAAGGACAGACACACTCGCCATCAACCGCACAGCAGCAAAAGCGGAGCTCTGAACCCGACGGGAGCTCCAGATTACCATCAGCTACTAGCATTTAGCATCTGTTTTCTGACGAGCACACATCAACGCAAGAACAAATACTCACAGGCCTGTGGAATGGAACAGCTTGAAGAAACAGACCGAATACAAATATCTAAAGCCTGAAGAGCCGAGCGCTGCCACGGACACCGTCTCTGTCCTCATCCTCACCTAAGCCAGCGCCGATCCCTCCCCTCGTCTGCAGCAGCGCTCTGCAGCAGCGTGCTGCACTCATCCCACACAGAACCGCAGAGTGCTTCATACCAGCTCAGCACTCACACACACACACACACACAGCTCCCAAATTCACACTTATGAAATGTAGCAGCTTTGATCCACGTCTCTCCCTCCTAGAAAGCGAGCTGATGCCCTGCAGCTTCACAGAATCACTCGCTGATTATTAATGTCAGGACATCCCTCATCTGAACTACGTTAAAAAAACCAACTCAGCTTAGAAGAGCCTTCTGGTCTTTTTCTTTACTGCCGTCCTCTGGTCAGAATTGGCCCACCTTGATGAGGAAACACTTAAGGGCTGTGGACCTGAGCCAAACTGTGCTGGGACACCTTCAGAGTTTGAGGAACTCCAGCCAGAAGACACATTTCATCATTCGCAAAAAGTCGTCATCCCACCGAGTTAAGCCAAGGCCCGGGGGCCGAATCCGGCCCTCCAGGTAATTCTATCTGGCCCTCCAGATCATTTTATTTTATTGTTATTAATGATCCGATGTCATCTTGCGCTCATTTCTAACTAAAATAATTCTGACCGGATATATTTTTATGGAGAGTAAAATGTTGAAAGTTTTTTTAAGGTTTAAGTTGATTTATTCTGGAATAATATTCTTGTCTGTTTTCATTATTCATAGACATGTTAAAAAGTCACTGTTTTAAAGTTTTAAAACTCCAAAAATCCGCTAGCTTTTTGGAATACTTTGGCATTTACTAAGATTTTTTAGGCTATTTTGGAGTTAAGCTAATATTTCAGCTACATGCTAGCTGTTTTGGCTAATTTAGGCTTTTTTTTTTTTTTTACAAAAGTTTTTTAGGCTGTTGTGGAGTTAGGCTAATATTTATACGCTAGCTCTTTTGGCTAACTTAGTCTTTTTTTCTCCAGTTTTTTAGCTATTTTAAAGTTTAGCTATTTTTTCAGTTACTTGCTAGCTGTTTCGTCTAACTTAAGTTACTGTTTTAAAGTTTTAAAAATGTAGTTTTGGACTGTTCAATAAATGGATTTTGTCTCCTGGCATAGACGATGGTTTGTGCTCGGGTTGAGTCGAAACAAGTCAACCCAAATGTCTGATAAAAAGAACCGACATGTTTCCAGTCTGTCCAGCACAGGAACTACTACTGAGACAAAAATCTGCCTCAACCATTGGTTTCAGAAGAAATGAGACCACTATGGGGAAACCACTGACTGTAAATAAGAACTGGACCGAGTGACTCCTCCCCCTTGGAATTCCAAACAGGAAGTACCTGACAGCTCCAGGAAGACAAAATCCCATAGACTTTTGAACAGCTGTTTCTCAGTCAGTCATTCTATTTGCCAGACTAATCGTTCTTGCTCCGATATGTTTTTATTAACAATCTGCTTTTTCTTTTTATTTAGGAGACAAGTACTGCAGTTACATTATGAAAATGAAAAAGAATTTCTAGTATTGACTTTTTTTGTAATTATGAATTACAAACACTTTGATAACATTCAACCCATCTGATTTCAAGTGGCCTGTACCAGTAACATAACAGCAAAACTAGTGGTGGAATTTGTATTGCAACCATTTCTTTCCCTATAACTCGCCACAGGAATGGGCTTGAAACTTGCTTTCTTTTCCCAGCATCCTTATACGTTTTTCTCTTCATGACTGGGCCGGATTAAACCCAGTTTAAAACCAAACCATATGTTACACCACATCATGTGGAAAAGTGAGTTGTTGCATCCCTGCAGCATTCTTGCTAGCATCGTTTCAATGTACTGTGGTGGTTGAATCATTTGTCAGCCATCATTATAAATACAAACTCCTTCACGACTCCAATCAAAGCACAGAAGAACGTCAGCAACAAACAGGGAAAGTTTTTCTTTTCATTATGGAAATGAGAGCGGATTCACAAACATTGCAGGAAAAGAAGCAAAAAGTGGACACTGAAGTATTTGCATGAAACAAACAAACAAACAAACAAACAAATCAGATTTTTTTACCTGGACATGCTAGAGAAATCTGCCTCCTCCTCCTCACAGCGATCGTCCAGCTCTTTCAGGGCCTGCGTCACGTCTTCTTCCCACACAGAGTCACAAGTGCTGTCCGGATACGGGTCCGGCTTGGTTTCAGGAGGAGCCGGCAGACACAGATCCAGTACAGTCTGGGACTCTTCCTCGCAAAGCGAGCCCGGCGGCGTGTCAGTGGCCGGCGGGGGAGGGTGGTCCAGGTTCAGGTCCGGAGGAGGGTCCGGCGTCTCCTGAGGGTCGTGTGGGTCAGGAAAGTCGCACAGCTCCAGGGGGTCAGAGGGCAGCGGGGGGGCGCTGGAGAACCCGGTGTCCTCGCTCACACTGCTGCTCAGCTCGTCTGCCGCCGTCACGCTAACGGCGTCCTGAAACACAAGGCCACAGGGGGGCGCTCAGGTGCGACTGCACAGATGAGTCTCCACAGGTGAAGTCATTTCTAAAAACTGTTCTCCTTATTTGGACATCCTGGAAGGAAAACACAAGAAAAAAAAAAACAAATGCTCCTTCCAATACTAAAATAATCCGAATAACAGCTACAACCCCAAAAAATGGACAAACAGAAAAATAAAGACAGTAGATATCAAACTAGAAATATACAGCTTTCCCTCCACTATCACAGGGTTACGCTCAGTAAATAACCTGCAATTGGTGAAATCCATGACGGAAGATTGCAGAAGTTTTAAAGACCCACTCCTATTTAAAAAATAAAGTGTTTTTAAAGAGTAACCAAACAGGGGAGTTGGAGGCTGAAATGTTAAAATCCAGTCAGAGGAACGTGTCATGACGTGGAACTTCTACAATGACGTGGGACTTCAATGGTTTGATCAATCATAAAATTCAACTGTAATGCCTCATTTCAACCTGTAGGGGGCACACAGATGGTTTCAGACTAGATTTTCAAGAATTAAACAAGTGTATTTTAGTTTGTCAAAAATATTGCAATGACCAACAGACAGAACATTTATAGAGATCAACTGAGAAATAAGTTGATTTAGGGTTTGGTTACCCTTTAAGATGTTGTGACATTTTTCTCATGATGGAGGAAGGAAATTAAGCTTAAAATGGAATTAGAGTATTTTCTTCAGTTCAAATCGCTGCAAATTAGGAGCATAAATGCTGTTGGAGAAAGCTTGTAAGTGTGACGGTACTACTGCAGCAAGCCACAGTCTCCCTGTTCCACTCAATTCTGATGCAACCACTGGCAGACAAATAGATCCATGAACGTCTTTGTTTTCCTCATCTGAACCTGAAGCTGGATCAGAACTGTACAGCTCTGACATTGATCGACATTTTTCCTGCACCGCTAATGTTAGGTTGGGGGTGTGAGGGGCTGTAAGCTAGCAGGAGCGTGTCAACAGACGGGTGATTCCACGCCTAAAGTCCCGCCCAAAACTCAGAGGTGAATTCTTAAAGAACTCCTGCCGCTCTGCAGGAACTATGTCCTAGACAACGACACAATTTTGATTTTGGCTAAAAACGTCAATCATAATAAAAGAGCACTGAGGAACGATCTTATAATAAATCAAACAATGATCAGAAGAGGACTTTGACTGTAAAACCCATTACTACACTTTACTACACAAACATTCTCCCACTTTTCTATGATGTGAAAATTGACTCTCTTGGATTTGTGTGTACATCATTCTGGATTTGTTACTCATACAATACATCATGTGCATAAGTACCATACCAAGTATCAGACATCAACTGGTATCAAAGTACAGAAAAAAATACAAAATAAAATTTATACACACAAAAATTTAAATTACAACAACTTGAAAGTAATTACCGGTACACACTCGCATGAATTGCTTGTTACAGACACAACCACAGTTACATACAAATCTGAGGTGAGACTCTTTCCACGTCTCAGATTTATCCATAAATGATGTGTTTAAATACTGCTGGAATACTGGGTCATCAGAGTTTACTTATCAGCCGCTTTAATCTTAGATTTTGAACAATATCTGGTAAATCCTTTTCAAACTTTCTTAAACAGATATGAACCATAATTGATATAAAAAAGTCTAAATAAGCGTTTTATAATCACTTGCACTCTGCAGCCCCCCCCCCCCCCGTGATATGTGGTTCTGTCCCAAGTGGTGGTCACAGTAACAGGGATAGCAGGCGGGGCCGGACGCTCCTACACAGCTGCAGACCAGAGTGACGGGTTGATCGAGCCTCTCTGCCCCGTCGGCGTTTAGAAGGGCCTCGCGGTGCCATTGCCTCCGCAGGGAGACCAGACCAGAGCGCCCCCTACCCACACTACTGCCTCCTCTTTTGCAGTCAACACACGGAATTCTGGTCGGCAAACTGCAGGCAGCACCGGCCCGCCCCGACCAGCGGGTGTTTAGAATTTTTTTTCTAAAATGAATAAACGTTTTAAAACACTTTTATATTCCTTATCGGGCATATCTGTTTAGGAAAGTGGGAGCATTTCAATTTTCATTAGATATTATTCACATTTTTTATATCATCCATCTAAATTCAAAACATCTGATGATCCAGCATCAGAAGCATTTAAACGCATCGTTTACAAGCGAATCTCTGATGCTTTAAAAAAGTCTCACCTCAGATTTGTGCGTAACTGAGTTTGTGTGTAACAAGTGATTCCTGTGTGATTTTCAAAGATTTGCATATGTAGTTAGTTTCAAGTTGTTGTAATTTGTGTATGTGTAAATTGTATTTTTTTTTTTAATTTTGTGCTTATACACATAATCTATGATAGGAGTTACATATCTAGAATTACGCATGCACATCCTGGATTATAGAATACATTCTGTACATGAAACATCATGGAAAACCTGGTTTACAAGGTCTACAGCCAATCAGGATGCAGAACACAATTTGCTGTGTTTAAAAAAAAAAAAAAAAAAAAAAAAAGAGGATTCAAAGTCGCGCTGAAAAAAATCTCCAAACAGGAGATATAGTGAAAGAACTGGTTTGGATGCTGCTTTTAAGTTGATCTATTGAACAAAAACAACAAACTGACTTTGTTAAAGAACCTACTGGGCTGTAGTTAAATGAAGAATTAACCCTACAATTTAAAATCAAACTGGGAATAAACAGATGCTAAGTCTACAAGCAAAAGAACATATTTTGTTATCTTATCTGATTTTTACATTTTTCTTTTATCTTGGACATAGACAGGCCGGCGTGGCGGACGGCCAGTACATCAAAGAGACAGCATCTATATTACAGAAAGCTTTTAGAAGTGGTCATCCTGCAGGGAATGAGTAAGAGTATTGATGGCTTTATCGGGGGCTCATTATACTAAGAGCTGTTGGGAAGAAGAAGGGGAGGGGGAGGGTTGTCCTTCAGATGACATTGGACCGATGGCTGAATGAGAGTTTCATTCAGACCTGCATGTGGGAACAGGAAGAACTACGACAAACTTTGGGAGCTCAAGATAATTCTGTCTGACATGGAAAAGGTTCAAAAGGGTTTCGGGAAGCCCCGCCCCTTTAAAAAGAAAAACCAAGTCAGTGCTGTTAGTACGCGAGAGGAATGTTAGCAGCAGTTCATAGCAAAAGAGCAGCTTGTTAACCCTTTAACACCTGTCTTTAAAACGTACTGTAACTTTTCTACCATTAACAGGATAATTCCAGCAGATTTTGAAGGAGAAAAGACGCTTTTCTCCTTCAAAAACGGATTCAGTTGACTTCATCAGTCAACAGAGCTGTTCGGTTCTGATACTTACATGCGTCTGCTGGGGGTAAAGGAGCCGCTCTCATGTTTTCAGTTTCTGTCTTATTGGGGGGAGCAGTAACAGCTGACCTGAGGTGAGCTTCCCCGATCACACAATCAAGCCCCACCACTTTAAAAGAGCTGAAGAAGCAGCCATCAGCAGCACCACACCCACCCGCAGCAAAGCAACAAGGGAAAGATCCGCTCAAACGCAGCTGAAGCAGAAGTTATGAACGCAGCAGCAGATAGAACAGAACTAAGGATTGGACCCTGAAAGCAGCAGATCATCCATCAAAAACCGTCTAGAAGAAGAGCACACAGCTGGACAGAGGGAAAGAGGCAGATTAAGATGCACAGATTATTTGCTGCTCCCAATCGACCGCACCTCAGGCAGCTGGCTGCAGGTGCTGCTCGAGTGGGTCATCTCCAAACAGGGGAGGGAGGGGACAGAGGGCAGAGGCTGCGGGACGGACGCCTCTTCGGTCACGGCGCTGCTGGACGATTCTTGGGAATGCTGCAAGGAGTCCACGTGGTTGGACGCGGCGTCGTCTGTGGCGGAGTCGCTGTTCAGCTGCGGAACACAAACAACGGCGTTCAAACTTATTTACTGCACGGAGAATCAGTTCAACTGTGAACCTTTCTCAATGCATTCAAGAAGACATCTGATTGAGGCCATGAATTTGCAGGGTAAAGCAAGAAACACAAACACACTGCAGCAGAACTCAAAGTCTGCTTGGATGTGCTCATGCCAGCAGTGTTAGCATTTAGCTAAAAATCATTTCCTCATTTAAAATGCATGCTGGGTTTTCTTTTTTTTAATAAAGCCCATTCTCTCCTCGTGCAAAGACCAAGAAGAAAGGTCCAGTGTGATCCTGGAAGATCATCACCAGCAGCTTCAAAGCAAACCAAAGGGAGGGAGGAAGAAGCTGCCGCATGTCCAAAAGCGTGGAACCTTTTCCATTGACTTCACAGATCTGTTCGCTTCATTCATTGTAGATGAGAGCCTGTCAAATCTTTAGCCGTCAGTCTGAGGATTGTTTAGAACAGTGTACAGCGGTCCTCGATGTACAGCCATTCACCATTTGTGTGTGTGGAGAAGCGCTGGTCGGACACTTCCTGTTGTCGTGAAAACCTTTCCACCAATCAATGGATTATATGGTGCGATGACAGAGGCTCCGCCCCAACGGGTCTATTCCATTTTTCTATGGACTCACAACCAACAGCGGGTTGGTAATGCTTAACGAGTGCGTTTCGTAATAGAGACGGTCAGGAGTCCAGTCCGGTCTGGACCGCTCAGTGGGAACAAGGCATAATTTGACACAGGATGTATTTTATTTTGAAAGGATGTTGTCAAATATGCTGCTGCGAAACATAAAAGTAGTTCAAATATTAATTATAGAAAAACACAACCCTGTTATAATTCAATCTCTGTAAATATTAAAAATTTACATTTTATAAATCAATGGCTAAAAGCCAACAAAACCATACAGTGTTTTTTTTAAACTCCTGCAGGTTTCAGTCAGAAAGAAATTGGACTGAGCGTCTTTTCTAGGGTTAAAGGTTGCAGACTCTTGTTTTAGTGTGACTGTAGCAGTAGTGAAGAGGTCCAATAGATGTCACAGGAATCTGCATTTTATTTTGTTATTTTAACTGTCAGAAAACTGCATTTTTTAGCCTAAAATAAACTCAGAAATCCAGAAAGAGAAAAGCATCATTTGCTGATTCTTGCCATTCATTTGACTTCCATACTGTCTCAGCTTGCAGTATGCCAGACTTTCCAAGTTTCATTTTAACCTATGGGGAGTGACGGGGCTGAGATGTGCAAAAGGCGAAGAGCGGCCGGCCCGGCTCAGTATGCACACACACACACCATGCCAGCGGGCTGCATGGAAGCAGGGAGGGGGGACCCTTTCAGAGTGAGACTTACAAGGCCGGAGCGGCTGAGAACCTGGCTAGCGCTCAGTACCTCCTCTTCAGAAGATTCGTCCGTGTCCTCGTGGTTGGTCAGATTCAGGCTCGGCGTGCTGCCCGTGTACTGGCATTCCTGCAAAGACGGCGTGTCCGCTTTGTCCATGCTGTCCAGCGAGCGGCGCCGTACCCCCCAGTTGAAGTTGTCCATGCTCTCCCCCTACAGGAAAACCAAGCAATAAAAAACCGTGTTTATCCGAGGCAAATCAACTTGTACAACACACTGGCACTGAAGCATCCACAAAGTAAACAAATAAAAACAACAATGAGGAATGCTGGTGAGGCGATTTCCTGCACATACGGGGGTAAAGCTGAGTTCACACCGACGCGGTTCACACGGCAGGGGCAGTGTGACAAAGCAGCGCCGCAAAAAATCTGATGAAGAACTCACAAGTTCACATATCTGAACTTTGGTGAAGACTTTGCCTCGTGTCATTCAATCAGGGGTTCAGCTTTGTGACATGATGACATGAACCAACGATCTCTGACTAAACTTTGTGATATTTGTCCTATTGTTGCATGGTGGTAATAATAAAAAGATCCTCATTTTTAATTTTCAGGCGTCAAAGTGTCTCCCAGAGAGAAGGGAGTCCCGCTGAAAGCAGCAGTCATTCAGATGCAGCTCCTGCAATAGATGCTGAGGCTTCGTGAATGACCTCAGGAACCCAAACATGAAGACGATGACGAAGATTACCAATGCTTTTGTAGAAATAAATAAACATGATTTCTCAACATCATCCATGGATTGTAGATGAGACATTTAGAGGTAGCTCCTCCCACATGCATCTGGAGCAGGAGTCTGCAACCTGTGGCTCTTTACCTTTAATGAAAACCGTAAATGATTGAATAAATAAGAGATTAGTTACTTAAGTTTAGATTTTTAACATGTCAAACAACTAAGTAAAATAAATGTAATTTACAGCATTTATCTTATTATTTTATAGTTGGTCAAATAAAAGTCTAAAAGTTTTTTACTTTTTAATTTTGATAAATTACACTAAACTGGTTAAAGTTTTAAAAAAGTGGTTTAAAATGATTGAAAATCATTTAGAGTTGTGTGTTGAAAAGCTCAGGTTATTCTAAATGCTTTGACTTTTTTATTCTTTTTATAAATAAATTATACTAGAAAGCCATTTTTTTTATTAAAAAGAAAAAGGCAAACCAAAATCCCAATGATAAATAACATGTTTACTGTCTTACATTTTTAATACAAGCACAAGGACTTTTCATGACACAGGGTGGGTTTTATTTTGAAAGGAACTAGTGTTCGCTGCTGCCAGAAGTAAAAGAAGTTACAACTGTTAAATACACATTATTTATAGACACTGTTGTAATTTAATTATTGTAATATTTAAAAACTAAAGTTATAAATAAATGCTTTTTTGTGCGTTTTTAAACTATAAAATGGGACTTAATGGCTCTGGTCTGTAAGAAACTAGACCAAACGGCTCTTTTAGAGTTAAACGTCGCAGAGCTCTGATCTGGAGCATCAACTTATGAACACACTTTTGCCGAGCAGAAAATTCCCCATCCAGACGCAAATTTGCCGAGCGAATCGCTATCGGTGTGAACGCGGCATAAGAATGAAACGGGATGCAAACTTGTAAAGCTAAAGTAAGGGTTCACAGTCACAAGAGAAATCAGAACATTACTGAACTTCAGCTGATGATCGCACAAGGGAATGGTGGGAACAAAATGACAAAAAGGGGTTTTCTGTGCAACTTTTATGCCTCACACACTTACCTGGAGCTCCTTGAGGCAAGAGAGGAAAAGAACAGGTATGTTAGCTCATTACAACATGTTTTAACAAGAGCATCAGCAGACAATCAAACAATTACTGAACACACACGACATTTATGCTGATCTAACCCTTTATCACACTCCTTCACATACTGTAACTCTTCAACCGTTCATGTGATCAACGGGTATAGGCGCCTTACCATGAAAAAAAACAACTTTTTGAGCTTTTAAGTGTGATCTACTGTTCATTCATATCTATAAAGAACCCCAAAGGAGTATATTGATCGGTTCATGCATTTAAAAGGAATCCTCTAAAAACCTGCACTCTCAACACACACCCATACCCTCAAAAACGAGCAGATCCTCATGGACTGAGAACGGCCCCCCTTCAGGAAAAGTTTGCTCCGCCCCCAGGTTAACACAAACACTTTCTCCACAAAGCAAGCAGCTCAAGCTAGCTAATCACCGCTAGCTTGAGCTTCCGAGCTAGACAGTACGTAAATCAATATGTTTTTTACGTTTTTTCTCGTGGGTGACACGCTGACGAGTACGGCTCTAGAATGACGTCATGAAGTGGGTGGCACCCTCAGGGACCAAAAGGCGGAGCCTCATAGATCGAGTCGTTTTACTTCTTGGTATGAAAAGAGTTAGTAAAAATAATCATATTTCATAATTAATATGTTTTTTAGTCTCCCGAAGGTTATATATGATCATACCAGCTCAATGGCCTTGTAGTACAGTGTCCGGCGTGAGACTGGAAGGTGGGGAGTTCAAATCCCAGCCGAGTCATGCCAAAGACTCTAAAAATGGAACCTAGTGCCTCCCTGCTTGACACTCAGCATTGAGGGGTTAAACCACCAAATGGTTCCTGAGCGCGGCTGTGTCTGCAGCTCACCGCTCCCCCAAGGAAGGGGTCAAATGCGGAGAACAAATTTCTGGGACTGGATATAGTTTACTCTGAAAGGCTAAAGAAAATTATGGTATGGCCCCTTTAAGTTGTAAACCTGTGTTTCTTAGTGTCAGAATCTATAGTGTTATGGCAATTGTGTAAATCAGGATGTCAAACTCAATCGAACAAGGGGCCAGAATCCAAAACACACTTTAGGCCACAGGCCGAACAGGATAAATATTAATTGAACACTAAAACTACATTTTAAAACCATAACTTAACATAATTATGATCTAGATATATATCATTACCTGCTAGTGTGAATGCTGTAAGCTGAATCTGGCCGTTGAAAATGCTAGTGCTGACACTTGAAGATACTGAAACTGATAGCTAAAAACACTGAAGTTGATAGCCAGCTAAAATATTACCTAAAAATGCCAAATTAGCTTAAAAAAAAATAGGTTGGGTACATAACGTAGATGTAGCTGAAATATGTTAAACTCAAATAGCCAAAAAATTTTAGTAAATGCAAAAATAGTCCAAAAAACTTAGCAGAATGACAGTTTATAAAACTTTAAAAGTGTAACTTTTTAATATAATTACATATTTTAAAACATGCAGGAATATTATTCCAGAATAAACCAATAAAAACCTTAAAAAAACTTTCAATATTTTACCCTCTATAAAGATATATTTTGTCAAAATTAGGTTAGAAGTTGGAAGTGAGCGCTTGATAACATCGGGCCATCAATAACAATAAAATAAACTGACCCGGAGGGCCGAATATATATACTCAGAGGGCTTGACTTTGACACGTGGTGTAAACGGTTGAAGAGTTATGGTAGAATGTAAACACTGGAGCTAAAGCTCTGGGGTCAAAGTGTCAATAGAAATGAGAAGTGACTGAATCTTAAATGGCAGATGAAACTTTTTTCCCTCCTTTATCATTCAGGCCAGACTCTTCATCCCGTGTTTGTTGTACTTCCTTTCTGCAAATTCTCACCTCAGCATCTTCCAACTCCACATCTAAGAAGTCAAAGTCCTTAAAGACACCAAACTGCTGCTCGCTGCCTGTGTCCTCCCCCAGCACCTCCTCCTCCCCGGTCACCTCCTCCACAGTGGGTATAAGACTGGTCTGCTGATCTGCAGAGTCCAGATCCTCGTTGGATGAGAAAACCACCTGAAGGAAGAGCAGGAAGATAAAAAACCAGATCCAGAAACACAGGTACATGCATGCCAGCTGATGGTTACAGAGACCTTTTCTGAGCCTTTAGAGTAGGAGAGGAGTCTTACAGATGGATTTTTGGGAATGCCAGATTCTGGGCCGCATAGAGACAGGACGTTCATCAGCCTCTCTCTCGTTCTCCTCTGAAAACATAACGGAACATAAAGGGAGAAATGATAAACGGGAGTTCAGAGGACCTGACTGTCTCAGGTCTGACTGGTAAACTACATGTGGATACCCTGGAATACTTCATAAATGTAAACAGTCAGCGGAGCCTGCTACCTGTGAGAGTTGAGGCCTCTTCCAGCTAACTTGAACCAGCCCATTGGAGTTGGACCCTGATGATGTGGAGGAGGTGCTTCTTGTTACAGCAATCACTTGGGGTTTTCCATTCCGCCCTGCAGCTGTACGCTGGTCCCCATATTTATGTCCTATAATAGGCGTCTGCAAAGCCGCGCATGTCAGTGATGAGATGGAAACAAATGAGGGTGTGTCACTGAGGGGGGAGGAGCATCACCTCTGAGATGTCGAAGTGGAAGTCCAGAGTCTTGCCAGGCAACTCCTTGGAAGAGTTGTTGAAAATCCGAGTGAAGGCAATTTCAGGAGAGCTGCAGGACTCGGAGCTGTAGGAGCGCTGCACGTCGTCCGGCACCACCAGGCTGGCTGAGCGCGACACCACCAGCTTCAGAATGTTCTGGGCCTCTCTCCAGTGAGGGCTCTGCAACAATGCAACGACATGATCGGAAATGCTCAAAGATTAGTTCTCTTTAGAGGACAGACTGACCCTTCAGACTGGATTTACAGGCTCTGTCCGATCTATGGACACTTTAGGAAGCAGACGCCAAACTTCGTTTACAAATAATTATTTCATAAAATAAAGTGTAAAATAAAAACTAAAACCCCACCCACACATCACATGCTCCCAAATTCTGAACCCCTTTAAAGCAAGGGTCCCCAAACTTTTTCAAGTGAGAGCCATGTAACGGTTTCTGTTTGTAGGCTAACAGAAACGTATAACAATCACAGCCTAAACGTAAAGATTTATGGTTTTTGAGAGAACTACACACAGCCAATTTTTAAATAATTCATTTCTGTAATCTTCACAGAAAAAGAGAATACTGAAACACTTTGAAAACTAGATATATAGCATTACCAGCAATAGATTAATGGCTGAAAACGCTGAAATTGATAGTTAGCTAAAATATTAGCGAAGTCCAAAAATACCTGAAAAGGCTAAAAAAAAAATTAAAATGAGCAAAAACAGCTAGCATGTAGCTGAAATATTAGCTAAAAGCCTAAAAACAGAAAAGAGACTAAATTAGTCAAACCAGCTAGCATGCGTTGCTGAAATGCTACATGCATTTACGCCTGGTTCAGGGCTGCAGGACTCGGAGCGGTCCTGCTGCGGGAGCGCTTCACAGCGCTCCTGCAGCAGGACCGCTGCTGCAGGAGCGCTGTGAAGCGCTGCGGAACAGAGGCCGCGTCGATTCTGCGCCCTTGTTAACCTATGATATGGTAAATAACAATCTGCTTTTTTGTTGACTTTAAGCTGATCCTGATTTGACCCCACAGACGTGATTTCGTGCTCCTCCTGCTTAAGCTAGTGATATTCTGCTGCGAGTCATGGAAATATAATGTTGAGATCCATTCATGACAATCAGGTGACAGACGTCTGCTAGAACAGAGGTGTGAGAGCTGCCGGATTTAGACAAAAATATCTGTCAAACTAAGGACTGGAATATTTGTTTAAAGTTCACAACTGCATAACTGTCGTTTCAATGTCACATTTTTAGATCATAAAGGCTCACCTGAACATATTTGCCAATAATCTTCATAATTTCCAGGTTGAACTGTTTGACAGGAGCCGCTGAAAGGTCAATATGACTCAGAAGACTGTAGATGATCTGCAGTAATGACTGTTGCATGCTGGGAAGGCCTTTTTCCAGTAGCTGAGTGCAACAAAGACAATAATCATCATCATTTATTATGCGACTCTCTGTAAGTCGCACAGCAAAGCCTAACTTTGGTCTCTCTTACCTCAGCCAGGTAAGTGACCAGGTTGAGGATTTTCTCCGCGAAGGCGTCGTTGAGGTACCGGCAGACCACGTTGATCCAGTTGGTACAGTCCCGGGAGTAGCTGTGCGTGCTGTACAGGCTCATCATGTGGGCCAGGTTGGAGAGCGTGGCGGACTTCTCGTCTGCACACACCTTGGCTATTTTATCCGCTGTCTCTTTGCAGAACGGAGTTGGGCTGTCAAAGTGCTGGATGAGATGTGGCAGGAGGCACAGGATGTTCAACGGGAAACCTGCAGACACGTCAGACGGTCAGAACCAAGCCTTAAAGCTGCAGATGAGGAAATGCATCCAGGAGAGCTCATCAGTAAAACCTGCCTGCCACTTGCGTGGGGTCGATGAGCATCTGTCTGGACACGGTGATGAGCTTGCTGAGCAGGTGGATGGTCAGCTCTTGTGTAGAAGCAGAAGTGAAACCTTTGAGGAAAAGCTGAAGCAGGCCAGGAAAGTTGTACCACTTCAGCTTCTCCTGGACCGTCTCCAGACACTCCCTGCTATCTGTGCGCTCCAGAGGCATCTGCCCCAGCAGCTTGTTCAGGAGCCGCAGGGCCAGCAGGTACTCAAACTCGTAGTCCGACTCCAGCAGCGACGTGGCAATCCAGAAGACGGTTGCCATCAGATTTGAGGGGTCCACGGGGAGAGCAGCGTCCCGTCCTGGACTGGCTCCGCCTCCTAGAGACGACAGGCTCCTCGTGCGTGCCAGATTCCCCAGGCTGCTGCCCAGTCGGTCGGCTATGTCCAGAGTGTTGCTCCTGCGTCTGTCGGCTTTGCGCTCGCTCATCAGGCTGGTGCGCAGAGAGTTGCTGCGAGTGTGCACGGCGTGGGGCAGCCCGCTGCTGTGGAGGTTCAGCTGGCCCGTGCTCTTTCTGTTAGCAGCAAACTTGGCCCCCAGCAGATGCTCGTGAGCTGAGGTCCTGTGAATACCATAAAACATGAGCTAAGGATGGACAAACGTAAGAACAGAACACAAACTAAGTGGCAGGACTTACTGTGTTAAGGCAGAGAGGAAGTCGTAGTTTTTGACCGTTTCCGCCAATGTGTCAATGCCCGACTCGAGAGTCAGAAGCAGCTCAATGACGAAGCCCTAAAGAGAAGATAAAAACAACCTTCTCATAACTGAAGATCTGTACTAAACAAAGCTGAACTTTACTAGAATCACCGGCTTTACATCCACTAACAGTCTAAAAAAAAAACATATTTATAATAAAATAATATTTAGTGTCGGGCTGCCACAAACGATTATTTTAACAGTCGAGTAATCATTGATTATTTTTACCGGTTAGTCAATTAATCGGGTCATGCATAAAGCAGATGTAAAGCACAAATGTTAACCATCTTTAGCTTTCCTACTGATTTTTGATGTGGTAAATTGGAGCATTCTGGACGTGTGTTTTTTTAAATTTTCAATTTTGTTAATGGTTTAAGACTGAAAAAATTACCCCTCAGCGGTGTCAAAGTAAAGGTTGGAAGTCTTTTATATGAGAAAAAAAAATAACTTCATAAAGTCTCCATTTTGTTTTAATTTTGCTCTTTTACTGCGCCACAATGTCACAAATTCAAATAAAATACCTCAAATTGAGGCTTTTTACAGCAGATTAATTATAGCATCCGATTAATTAATCGTTTAATTGCATGACAGCATTCTCTTTGACAATCATCAACACCAATTGAATTGGAATTCTCTGTAAAATTGAGTGTTAGAAATAGTAAACATGAACAGCAGTGCCACTAATTGTTGTAAACATCAGAACAAAAATTAAATATGTCAGGTAGCTGCCAGACACATTGGTGCAATGTGCGCCTTCCATCTACCTCCAAAGGAACGTCTCACCAAAGGATGATTAATATTACGCTTTACAGCCTCTTCAAACTACAATAAAAGATCGATAGTTGATGAGAACCCAACGAAAATCAATTGCAGGACTAAATACCGTGATGTATATTTGGCACACCCCTACTTTCCAACAATACCAACACGTACTCCACCACAAAACAAAGCTCTGACCTGAGCATCTTCTCCTGGGTCCCCCACAGTCTCCACCAGCCGAGACAGAATGTCAGACAGTGTGGCTGAAGTCAGAGGTTGCTTTAGTGCCCTGAAGATCTGGAAGGAGCGGCCAGCGTAGTGGCGAGAGGAGCAAGACAGAGCCGTCCTCAGGGCCACCTCACTCAGCAGCGAGTCCAGCTGGAACCCTGAAGGATCACACACCAGCAAACAGATGTTTGAACCTCTCAAACCAGTGGCGCCTGTGAGCAGAGGGAAGAGGCTTCACACCTGTTTGGGAGTTCTTGAAGACGGTCACCACACGCCTGACAAAGCTGCTCAAGTGGTCCGCACTCTTTATGCCCGGGTTCTTGGGCGACACGTCTTCGTGGTTCCAGAGCGGACCCCGTTTTCTGTGAAGACAGAGCATGTGAGAAGAGGTGTCCTGACGGGGATCTTTTCACACCAAGCAAAGAGGCCAACCAGCACCAGTCCAAAACCAAACCCATGCAGAGTTAAAATACCCTTCCTGCTGGAGGCATGAAAACAAATCAGTGCACAGTCAGTACATTTCCTGACATTATATAGTAAGAAAGATCTGTGAAAACATGGAGGACTAAACGTAGAAGCAGAAAGACTGTTAGTACAGCTTTATTTTTATAACAAACAAAAACCACAAACTTCTCACCTTGACGTAATAAACTCAATAAGAGCTTTGGCCTTCTCCTCCTGCTCTCCAGCCACATCACCATCACTGAGGAGGGTTGGGGAGAGGCTGGACAGAGCGCCACCCCCCCCACCAAGACTAATACTGGAGGAGGTGGAGCTCGAGCTGAGGCCCGAGTCCGTCATTGGCGATGGCTGGAAGTCCGTCAGAATCTCCCGGGTTCCTGTGGAAACTGTTGTCGTACACATGATTCAGCATCAGCTGGGTGGACTGTGAACACACTGAAGGTTTGTCTGGGTTCCCTGAACCTGAATCCAAGCAGCTTCAATCCACATCAAAACACTTAAACCAGGACTTATGGCAGTTTTGATTCATGTGTTCTTACAGTCATTCAGTTAGACTTTAATAATTCTTTCTACAAGACTTCAATAAATATCCTTCTGTTTGTTTGGAGTGGAAGACGCTGCTACAGGTGTTTGAACTGCAACCCTTAAACCCATTTTAGCTCCTCCCCAATTATATGTTATTCCAGGATTTAAAGGCACACTTTCCACTTTTTTCTTATTGTTCATAATCTTTTATATAATTTCTCTATTATCTTCATTATTATCTTCCAGCACCCACTGCGAGAGCAGTCGACCTGACTGGAGAAACTGCAGGTTTGAATCCTTGTCTGCTTGCTTGTACATTTTAGTCTTCTCTGACTTTAGAGAGTCTCTAGATGTAAATAAATGCTTCATAAACTTGATATATAGCATTGCCTGCAAAAATAGAACTATGAATGCTGTAAGCTGAATGTGACCGCTAAAGATGTGATTTAATGGCTAAAAATACTCAAACTGAACGCTGAAACGCTAAAGCTAATAGATTGCTAAAATATTAGCTAAATGCTAAAAACGACCACAAAACTGGAAAATTTCAAATTTTGACAATACAGCTAGCGTAATGCTAAAATATTATCTATACTTTAAGTTAGCCAAAAGAACTTGAAAAAGTCTAATTGTGACCCAAAAAAGCTAGCATAATACTAAACTATTAGCTAGACTCCAAGTTATCCTAAATATCTTAAGAAGGTAACATTTTTACAAAAAATATTAGCTAAGCTCCAGGTTAAAGAACTTAGAACATTTCTAATTTTGACAAAAGCACTAGCATAATGCTACATTATTAGCTAAACTCCAAATTAGCCTAAAGAACTTAAAAATGCCTAAATTAGTCAAAAAAAGCAAGCATGTTGCTAAATTAAAAACTAATTCCACATGATCCTAAAAAGCCCAGTAGTTGTTGAACATTTCAAAGTGTGAATGGTTTCTATCTGAAAGTACGCAGAACTTCACAAATTCCAAAGTGCACAAAGTTTTTGAAGGATCAGAGCAACTTCTCATTCATTTTCTATGGGGCATATTCTGCTCAGTATTTCCAAAACTACAAGGTTTCTGAATACCAAAAATACAAGCAGCAATGTCCTGAAGAAGCCGAATGTTTTGATACCAAGACCCCTGAAATTGTCGAAAAACTTACCGAAAGCTGTAAAGCATTCACACTATAGACTGTTTTTTGTTCAATTAACATTTTCCCCAAATGACAAAACCGTCTGTCTTTGTGAGAACACTTGCTGCCACCTAGTGATGAACTTTGAAGCTACATCAGTGACAACTGGGAACCAGAACTCACCTGTGAGCTTTAACTCTCGAGGTGCTGGCTTGACAGTCAGAACCTTTGGATCGTTGCAGTCTCTGTTGCCTAACAGCACCATGGCTACAGACTGAACGCTGCTACTTACTGCCTGGACCACCAGCAGGTGGAGAAGCAGGCGTTTGCAGTGCTCGTAGACCTCTGGGTGATGGTGATCAAACCCTGAACAGAAGAAAGTTGAGATTTGACTCTTTAACACTGGAGCTTCAGTGTTTATGTTAACGCTTGAAAAGTCACAGTATGCTAAAGCTTTTGTGTTAATCAGAATGCTTACCTATGAATACAGCATGCAACAGAAGGTGCAGGTAAGCACTCCACTCTACTTTGACCCCATGGTCCACTATGAGGTCCGTCAGCAGGATGACTGCAATGTTACACCTGCAGACAGCGCGGATGTTGAACAGCTCAGCTCACCACTGAAAACAGAAGACATGCTGAATGTACCTGTGGAGCGGCACTGCAGGGGTGTTCGTTTCTGGCAAGTAATCCACCAGAGGAGACCAGCAGCCCCCGGAGGGAGGGAAGGGGAGGGCCTCTGGCTGGTTGTGCTCCATCACTTTCAACCGCCAGTTTGCATAAAGTGGCATGGAGTCGCCTGAAAAACGCAGCAGTTAGCAGCTGATGGCGTCGAGTCAGGGAGAGCCGCGGTTTTGCCTTACTTTTCTCGTCTTCGTAGGAGCCCCCGGAGCTGCTGCTGTAACGGGACTCCAGGCGGTGATGCTGGCGGTTCAGGTTACTGTTCAGACCACTGTAGATGTCCAGGTGAGTGTAACTGTGGAGCGGACGGCTTTTATTTGCAGTTACACAGCTAAGGAGCTTCACCTCCCCCCCAAACAAAGCTATATTAACCTGTTTTGAACATGTTCTTATAGCATTTTTCTCATGGTAGCAGACATTTATATATATATATAAAAAAAAAAAAGCTTAACATTGTATTTCTGAGTATTTCATCATCCAAATAGTTGTGTATCTGGAGGAGATGAAAAATGACGTTTGAGAAAGATAGAAAATAAGCTGAGGGGGCCACTCCCCGACGAGAAGAACAAGTGGGCGGGGTGTTACAGGAATTTCTAATGAACTGCTGCCGCTCTGCAGAAACTATGTCCCAGATAATTGGATTTTGGCTAAAAACTATGGAGAGAAAATAGACTCACTCTGATTTGTGTGAGCGTAATTCTTGATTTATATGTAAATTAGGATCTGTGCAAGCGTATTTTTGATTTGTGTGTGTATAATTCTTGATTTGGGCATAAATTTCGATTTTTGCATGCGTAATTCTTGATTTGCCACTCATATAATACGTTTTATGCAAAAGTAAAAAAATTAGAAAAATGTAAAAAATACAATTTACACATGCACAAATTAAAATCACAACAGCTTGAAACTAATTATACACAAAAATCGTCTTAAAATACGCACGGATCACCTCTTACTCACGCACGCAGCCTAAGTTGCGCACGATTCTACCGTGAGAATCTTTTCAATTCAATTCAATTCAATTCAATTTTATTTATATAGCCCAAAATCACAAAGAATTTTGCCTCATTGGGCTTCATGCAGGTAATTTTACAGTTGCAAAAAATAGTCATGAACAAGAAAGATCACTAAAGACTAAACAGACTAAATAAACTGGAACTTTTCTCGTCTCACAAATTCATCCATGAGTGATGCGTTCAAGTACTACCAGAATGTTCGTTCACCATAGTTTTCTCGTCAGCCGTTTTAAACTTTGATTGTGAATAACATCCGACAAAACTTGACATTTTCCCACTTTCTTAAAAATATGTTCCCGATAGTTAATATACAAAAGTCTAATTGTGCGTTTTTAAAACAATTATCCCTTTAAAAAACGATTTTTTTCTATTTTCTCTCCATAAATAACTGAATGATCAAAATTGAAATTTGAAAATAGATCAAAGGATAATTGGAGCGGGACTTTAAAACTTGAATAAAGTAATATTCAACATTATGATTTATTAAATGAGACTTGTGGCCACGTTTGGTTCCAGTTGTTGTTGTTTTATGGAAAATTTAAGCACTTTGAGAAAAACATTTGAATTAAGAATTAAAAATTATTACAAAATATAAAAGTCTTTTTAACGGCACTTTAATGTTGTTAATCCCATTGGTGCACTAACAAAACAGCTAGCATGTAGCTGGAATATTAGCTAAACTTCAAATTAGCCTAAAAAAACCAAAACAAAACAACAAAAATAGGTTAATCAAAACAGGCAGTATGTATCTGAAATATAAGCTAAACTCTAAAATAGCCTAAAAAATCTTAGTAAATGCCCAAATAGTCCAAAAAGCTAACAGAATGACATTTTTTATCAATTTAAAACAGTCACTTTATAACATAATTATGAATAATAAAAATGCAGGAATATTCTTCCAGAATAAATCATGTTAAACCTTAAATAACGTACATTGTTTTACTATCAATAAAAATATATTTAATCGAAATTATACAAGTTGGAAATAAGCACAAGATAACATCGGTCCATTAATTACAACAGAATAAAACGATCTGGAGGGCCTTGACTTTGACACATGTGTTATAGGCCCTTTATAATTCTGAAGGGAAAATAAAAAAGAGCCCAGACAGTCCCTTTGGGTTTACCTTTCTTCCATGTTGGGGTCTTTGAGCTTGCTGTCATGGTGTCCATCATTTCCTGGAACCATGGTATTGCTGCTGGATGTTGTTCCTAAGAGAGCAGGCACACAATGGAACGTACTGTTGCTGCGAACACACGTGTTTATGCACGGCTTCCTAACCTGAGGTGACTGAGGGAATCTTGTAACTGGAAGTGATGCGGTAATAAGGCGGGTTGTCCATGTGTGTGATGGCTGAGCTGACAGGATCCGTCATCTCCAGCTGACACATCAACTCCTCCAACAGCTGCATAGTCTTATCTCTGCCCAGGTAAACCACCACGCGTTTCACCTGGGAACACATAGGCGGTGAGGGAGGGGGGCATCTCAGAGCATGGGGTGTGTTCTTGGACTTACATAGGGCAAAAGGCTGGGGTCACTGCTGACTCCGGACATGCTGATGAGGAACTGCAGGATGATTCGGAGGTTCTTTGGCCAGCTGTCTGCTAAAGTTATCCAAACATTCTCGATTTCTGACCAGGCGAACTCATCTCCGTACTATGAAAACAAAAAATAAACATTTTCAATCACCATAAAGGTGCAGTTTTCCCTCATTTATCGCGGGAGTTACATTCTACAAATAACCTAAAATCCACAAAGCAGTCGTCTTTATTACAGTTACAGATTTTCACACACTTTTCTTTTACTTTTTACACTTTTCTCAGACAGACATGAACATTTTGACACTTTTGTTTAAACCAGAGGTCTGCAACATTTGGCTCTTTTATTTCTCCATGGTGGCTCTCTGGATGAAGAAAAATAAAATAATAGTAATTTTCAAAAAATTGGCTACTAACGTTTTTGGCTAATTTGTTTTCTAGTGGGGTTTTTAGGATCATTTAAAGTTTTAGCTCCTATTTTGGCAACATGCTAACGTTTTTGACTAAATTAGTTTACTAAGGAATTTTATGCTAATTTAGCTAATATTTTAGTAAAAAGCTTATGTTTTCAGCTAATTTGTTATCCACTGAAATTTTTTTATTGGATCATTTGTAATTTAGCTTCTATTTTAGCAACATGCTAACGTTTTTGACTAAGTTGGTTTATTGAGGAGTTTTATGCTATTTTGGAGTTCAGTTAGTAATTAATTAACAAGCTAGCTTTTTGGCCTCTAATTAGTTTTTTGTGATAATTTGGAGTTAAGCTAATATTTTAGCAATATGCTAACATTTTTAGCTAATTTGTTATCTGTTGGGGTTTTTAGTCTAATTTTGAGTTTAGCTTTTATTTCAGCAACAGGCTTAAATTTTTTGGCTGATTTAATTTACAGAGAAATGTTATGCTCATTTGAAGTTCAGCTAGTGATTAAGCAACGCGCTTGCTTTCTTGCTACTAAAGTTAAAAACATAAAAAAATTCCCTTTTTGAGAGATGCTAGTTTCTTTTTTATGTATTCTATTGCATTTTCATGCCAAAAATAGACATTATTCACATTTATTAAAAAAAAAAAAACAAAGAGAAGGTTATAAATGCAAATCCAAATTTCTTGGATAATTACATTGCTGGCATGTATTTTAATACTATATTTATAAAGATGAAGAATCAGTGATGTTGGACATCACAAATATTCATCCTCAAGTTTTGGAGAACAGATCAAAAATATCTGGGTATTGGGATCCTCCAAAGATCTGATTGCGATCTAATATTTATGTAGACTTGTCAACCTGAATGCATTCTGGACAGTAGACCTGGCACGGAGGAAGTTAACTGACAAGGTCTACAGCCAATCAGGAAGCTGCACCGTTAAAAAACGAGAGCAGAATTGCATCAAAAACATGAATGAAACTGCAAGATGAATTATGTCAGAGCGAGGGATGACGCTAATCGTTTGTCTTCTGGCTCCTCTCACCTTTGCGGTCATGAACATGAGATTGTTTAGCACCATGGTGGTTGCCCGAGGAGAGCCCCAGCCCTCTCCCCGGAGCCACCTGCGACTGTTGACCATCACCACTTCCCGGTCCTCCTCCTCCTCTTCCTCCTCCTCCGCGCTGCCGACGTCTTCGGGCCGCCGTGTCGGTTTTAAGTCAACGAGCTCCACATTGTTCATCCACGGTAGGAGGTAGTGTAACATCACCTGCCGACCACCGGGATGCGCTGTCTGGATCCGCTGGCTCACCTCTGCAGCAAAAGGACACTTTAGTGAAAACATTACAACAGCAGAGCAGAACTAAACCGTCTCTACAAAAGGTGACCCATCACAGAGATATATTAGAACGTAATAACTACTTCTCTTGTTTTCAGCACACCTGAGAAGATGGGCAGAGTGAGCTCTGGGTAAGTCCGTGCGAGCTCCTCAGACAGCTGGTAGTAAGACACGGAGTAGAGATGAGGCAGAGGCGATGGAGGGGTCAGGATGCCGTCCATTCGCTGGATCTCCAGTTTGTGGGCATAACGGAAGAGCTTTGGCTCCAGGATCTGTCAAGTGTCACGACATTTCAGTGAGCTAAAGCCGGTCAGCTTTTCCCAGCATGCAGTTGTGATTTGCTCCGACCTGCAGCAGCTGCATGGCCACTTCGTAGATTTCTCTGGAAGAATCCGCCGCCTTAAAAAGGATGAGGTTCAGCAGCACCACAGTGTCAAACTGGTAATCCCTGAGAGGAAAACGACATGGTGTTCAAATATAGAGCTTTATAGATGGATGACCAACGAGGAAAAGGGTCAAGCTGAGAGGTAAGGATGTAACGATTCTTTGTGGATCGGTAAAAAAACGATTCAAACTCATCGACGTGTTCATCGATACAGAAAATTTAATCTGTTTGCCTCTGCCTGAATTTATAAATGCAGAGCAGATGACGTTTCTGTCATCTGTGAGTGTGAAGCGGACTGACTGCGTTCTTCATCTGCGCTTTCCTCCTGTGAAATTCTCTGTGAAATTTATTTTTCAATGAAAGTTTGAAAAGAGAGAGAGAAAAGTGTAGGATAAGTGAAGTGAGGAGTCCTCTCTGTCCCCCGATGAGAAACATGTCCCGGCAGCCAATGAGCTCAAAGCCCCACCCCCATGTCAAATTAGGATCAGCTCAATGAAAAATAAAGGGAAAAAAAGGAAAGTTGAAAGTAAAAATAAACATTTGTTTTAATAAGTAACAGTTTTAGTTTTTTTTTCAAGTTTTCAATATTATTTTTTCCAATTTTCAATAATTCCTTCAAGTTTTAAATTTTCTTTTCAAGTTTAAATGTTATTTTTTCAAATTTACAATCCCTGTTTTTCCAATTTTCAATCTGTTTTTTTGGCTCATTCAAATTTACTGCAACTTTGACCAATCTACCGTGACAACAGTCATGGTGACGACGCAGCTCCGGGACCGCTTCCCTTCTAAATCCTTCCCGGGACCTGTGTTCTTTTTTATTAACGTATTTATGTAGCTCTGCATTTTCTCTGCATGTTGCCCGTGAACAGTCATTTGCGCATAATGCACGGGTGCCAAGTGGTTCATGTGGAGTGGTCCGCATGAACCGAGTATGAGAGGATTTGTTCTCATTTTAGTATTATGTATAATTGTTTATTTGTATTGAATCCTTTCTGTTAGTAGAAAAACAGACAGTTTGATGTAAGGGGCAAATAGAAAACATCCTTGGCCTTAAAATACCTTTAATTTGTTGTGTTTAAAAAAAGGGAAATCTAAAAAAATCAAAATCGTGGCTTGACTGAATCGTTACATCCCTGCTGAGAGGAGGCACCTGTTATGAAAGACGTGAGCAATTGCTCTAAAGCAGCCGGCGGCGACGCGGCGTGAGCCGGTGTAACAACGGTCCACAGCCCAGAACATAAGGTTGCTCTGATCCGGATTCAGCTCCAGCAGCAGCATCACCGCCTCACAACCAAGCTGATGGACCTGCAGAGATTCCACAGAGGAACAGTCAGTGCTGTCACACGGAAGGTTTCCCAGTTTTTTGCAGGTGGAGTGAGAGCCACATTAAAAAAAAGAAAGAAACACCAGCCTTCTTGTCCTGGGAATCCAGGATGTTATCCAGCCACTTGTAGAGGTAGCCATCAGAGGAGAGGCCCACGTTGTCCGCTACAGGTCCACAACACAGGACTGCAGACATTGCCTGGAAAACCAACAGCACTTTGTTAGAACTGCAGGTTTTACATCAGGAAACAGCAGCTGGTTGTGTTTTTACCTTAAGTGCACAGTACTGGTGGCGGTTGATCTGCATATTTCTGTCACTATAGCGATCTAGAGGGGTGAACATGATGCTGAAGGGCCCAGCCCAGTGACTGAACAGCATGAAGAGACTGTGCCGCAGCGACTGCTGAGGGAAGATGCTCTTCCTGTTCTTGACTAAAAATACAGACAAAAAGAAGACTTTTTTTCTCTGCCTAAACTTAAGGTAGCAGTGGATATTAAAACACAGGTCATACCTGAAACATTCTGAATGATATTGGCCACTAGTGCGCTGAAGTGACAGCGGATGTCCTTCAGCGTGTCGGAGTCCTTGTCATTTTCTGCCTCCAGCAACTGCCTGGTTAGATCAACGTACTCCAGCAGCACGCTGTTCAGAGAGTTGTTCTCTAAACCCCCACTGACTCTGCAGGACAGCATTTGAGAGCTTCAACTACATGAAGGGGTTATTCAACGATTTGTCTTTATTTTGTCTATAGACCACATACGTGTGGCTGATGACACCAGCATCAGCAAGAAGCTCAAATATCCGGACCAGCTGGACTCTGAGGATGTCCCGACGCCTGCGCCGCTTCATGTTCTGTCAAAGACATTTTTTTCATCAAACTAAAGTCATTTTGATTTTAAAGTCCCCCTATGACAATATTTTATTCAAAAAACCTTCCCAGTTGTGTTTTCATTATGATTATGAAGTTTTTAACCAAAATCCCACAATCTGATTGTCTTAAAAAGACATTTTTCAAGTCGATCTGAAGCCCCTGTTTCCAAAATATCTTCTGAGGGGGCGTGGCTTTTGGAGCCCCTCCATTGATCCCCCCCCTGTCTGATTCTGATATCTCTGTGTCTCTCTAGCATAAATCTTCCCCGCTGTTACATAAAAACCTCCATCAATCTGGGTAATGTCCAGCCATCTGGTTCTGATCCGGATGTCAGCTCAGATCTTCATGGACAGAACTTCCTCCAAAATCCTGATTCTTTCTCCTTCCAGTTCACCAAAGACTCTTTGATGTTTCTTGACGTTGCTGTGATCAATCCATTCAATCCATTGGTTTCTCAGAGCAGAAAATAATGAAAGCTAACATCCAAATGCTCTTTCATTCATTTACAACCCTTTCCAACTGCGGTCAAATGAGCCGCCGTTCACATTTCTGTGGTCACATCAAGAAGCTCCGTGGAGTCTGGTGGAGATTTTCCAGCGTTCTCAGGACTGCTACCATAAGTATTGGATGAAACTCGCACCAAAAATCCAGTGATGGCTGATTGGACCACAGAAATGTGAACGGCGGCTCATTTGACTGCAGTCAATGTGAAGATACCATCTTCTCTTCTCCAGAACCTGAACTAGACACGCTAGCCGGACCAGATGAGGGTTTAGTGCATGTGCAGCAGAAAGAAGATGATTGATGAAAAACAGAGTCTGTCCAAGACTGTTGGATTGATTTAAAAGGAAAAATACTCAGAAATGTAAAAACTAAAGGATTTCTTATTACATTTGTTCTCTTTCATAGAAAAATACCACATATACATGTTAAAAACTAAAAAAACTGGATTTTGATCAGAGGGAGATCTTAAAATAAATGTTAACCGTTTACAGATTGCACTTACTTCAGGCCTTCTTTCCAGAGCTTCTTTAATGATAGGATTCAACTCCTCTATTAGCTCTCTGAAGAACAGAAAAGAGAAATATCAATTATTTTTAAAAGGTGTTTAAGCAAAGAGTGCTATCCCACAAGATGAAACTGTTTTTACCTGAAGGCGACGGGGTTGGTCCTGCCAAGCCCCAACACCAGAGACTCTGTTATGTCCATGCTCTCGGAGCGCATCATGGGAACGATGTGTTTGAAGAGGGATGAGGGGGACGGAGCGCCAACAATCTACAAACACGAGCAATGCAGCCAAAGAAGACTTTACATTTGTTCCTGCAAAACCTTAACGCGACCATGAGAGACGGATCTTCGTCAACCTTTGAGTCGTAACTGTAGCCGCTGTCTGGAGTGGACGCCAGCGTCTCGGGGAGGGGGCAGCGGACGGAGCCGGACGTGGAGGATGAGGAGGACATGGAAGGGGAGGGGGAGGCACAGCTGCAGCACAGAATCAGGTAGTTCCTCCAAAGGCCAATGTAGGAGTCGCTGCTGTTTAGACTGTTGACTTTTTTGGCATTGATGGGGCTGCTGCAGGGAGACAGAAAAATAAAAAAATTGGCAAGTTAGCAATTACCACTAGCAACCCACTAAGCTAAATGCAGAGGAGCTTCTTTGGTTTTAGGAGTTAACAGTCACTTCAGACTCATGAGTGAATGCTGACAACAGAACATGAAGACGTTTGAGACTAAATGAGGAACTACAGCAAAATTGTAATGTCTCAAATAAATAGTGGTCAACATCTGTGTTTTTTTATGGTTGCCACAACCGGAAAAGTCCAATGATGGATGTCCTAGATGACCTGTAGTCATCAGGGAGAAATGAACAAAAACCTGTTGAAGGACATGACTCAACCGACTGTGGCTAATGTGAGTTTCCTCAGGTAAATTCAGTTAATAGTCAGATTCAGTAAATATTAGCTGAATATTCTCTAGTTTGATGATATTTCAGGAGGAATTGCAGTCAACAACATGCACAACCAAAGCTGCAGTGGACTGTTCTGGATCTGGATGATCTTTGCTGCAGTCTGTTATGAACCCAGATGACTCCTGAACTGTGATGTCATACAGCAAAGCAGCTCCATTTACAAAGCAGGTTCATTTTATGACCATACTCTCATACCTGATGGCCCCTCATACCCACACTGAATGATGGGTAACTGGATCATTTTCTTTACAGGCACAGTGTGAAAGTAGTATTGAACTCCTTCATTTATGTTGTGTCTGCAAGCATCTCCTCCAGTGTATAAACCAGGTTCAGTGACACAAGCAGATAATTCACCAATCGGGATCCAAGATTTCTGCCAAAGCAGCCGGTTCCACCATAAACTGGTCTTTCTTTAGACAACTTCCCACTGCAGATATGCGCAAATTTTGAAATAAAAGCAGTTGGACCCTTCTTTACTGTTTGATTACACAGCAAGATACATTCAAATAACTGTCGCAGCGCTCATCATCATCTATCAAGGAAACGTTGGCATATTATTAAGGCAATGGATTACAGAAATTGCAGAAACAAACTTTAAAATGACCAAACAAAAACCAAACAATGGTAAAAGAGACAATCCTCTCATGATGAAAGCTTAAAAGAATAACATTGTTTTTAAACAAGTTTGTGTTCCCTAAAAAATGTCTATTAAGAGTCAAAACAAGCACAAAAGTGATGAAAATAAACCTGCTGCACTAATAATAAATATTGAAAAACCTGTAAATGGAAAAGTTTCCAAGAGAAATAATGTCTATTATTTAACTTTTTTTGTTAAAACTTGATCATTAAAATATACTTTCCAAAAGAAAGCTTGTGATGATCATTATTCTGAATTATCTGTAGTTCTAACATTCAGTTCCAATGAACATAAAACTGCTTGTTATTTAAAAAAGGACTTCCAGTTTGAAATGATTTATTTTAGTTCACACAAACTCAGAAACATCCCAAAATTAGATGGACCTACTTCAGATCAACTTGTGGAGACAGCAGCTGCAGACGGGTGAAGGCAAACAGCCAGGCGTAGTTGAGGGCCGTGGGGCAATGCTTGGGCAGGTTCTCCTGCCGCAGGTAGCTGGAGAAACTGATGACCCAGGGATCCTGGCCCTGAGTGACGTGGGCAAACACCCAGATGTGTGACGGGCTCACCACGTCAAACTGATGGCTGATGGGAGATGAGCTCCACTCCGCCAGCGTCTGAAGATCTATCCCACTGGGACAATACAGCAGGTTTGTCTGCAGGACAGGAAGCGGCACACCGTCATCAGAGTCTCACGTCTGTGGTTGTGAATGTTCTGGAGCATACCTGGTCAGCGCCAGTCAGGTGGATGAAGCTCTCCAACACTGATGCACTCAACCTATCCATCACATCAATGGCCAGCTCTTCATCTCCCTGATGGAGTTAGTGAGAACATAAAGGCAAAGTGTAAGTCAAGCGTACAGACGTTACTGCTAAATATGATGTGCCAACAACATCTAAAGAAAAGGTGTCAAACTCAATCGCACAAGGGGCCGGAACACAAAACACACCTTAGGTCAAAGGTCGAGCAGGAAAAACATTTACACTCTAAAAGTACATTTTTTAAAATTTAAAACTGTAATTTTTCAACATAATTATGAATAATAAAAAGGCAAGAATATTATTCCAGAATAAATCAACTTAAACCTTAAATAATAATTTCAATATTATATATTAAATAAAATGATCTGAACCCAGAGGGCCGGATCCGGCCCTCGACTTTGACACGTGATCTAAAGGGATTACCTTGGCAATTCCCAGAGCAGCGTGCAGCACGCGAACCTCCTTGAGGACATTAACAGCTAGTTTTCGTGTGGCGGGGCGGCAGCTGCAGAGCACAACCAGAGCTAAGCCCTCCACCACATGGAGCACTGCCGACGGGGAGGTCCGCTCCAGAGACACAGAACGCCGGTTTTTGGAGGTCTGCTACAAACAAAATGTCATTAAAATCTCCCGTTCAGGCAGGTGTGATCCCGATAGCGGCGCTAACACACCAACCTGCGACTCGTGACTCTTGTTGTTGCTCTGCAAGGCCTGCTTCCACTGACTGATGAGCTGCAGGAGCATCTTCACAGCATTGTCCAACAGAGTGGGGTGGACATCTGTGACCTCTCTGACTATGAAGTACGCAAAGCCTGACAGCACATCCTCACGCCATTCAGGGAAGTCCACCATCAGGGCTTGAAGGGTCGTAAAGGCAAGACCACGGAGCTCCTCATCCATGTGGATGGTCAGTCTAGAGAAGAAACCCCCAAAAAAGCAGACGTTTGTTAGGACACGTCAAAAGCTCCTGCAGAGAAGGGATTGAGTGAAGTTCACATTACTTTGCTAGAAGTTCTATTAGCTCTTGTCTGCTCATGCCATCCGGCAAAAGTCGTGGGATGGCAGCTACACACGTCCTGAACAAATCGATTTTTGGCTTCCTTTCACCCCTGCAGCACAATCAATGACAGCAGGTTACAGGTGCAGACGACCGCTCTGTATGACAGCAGATCATGTTTGCATACGTGATCATATCTTCAGGCTCCTTGTTGGACATCTGAACGCTGGTCATGCTCATGGAGCGTCCCACTTCCTTGTCCAGGTGTCGCAGGATGTTATCTAAGGCCTTTCTAACTTGTGGGTAGTATAATGACATACCTGGAAAACACCAAAGCAGTTATTGTGTGAACGCTCTAGTGATCCATTTTTCTTCCGTACGTAGCCATCAACTCCTTGACCAATTCAGCTCTTTCAACTATCAAAATATTCAGCTCCATTAAGAGACAGGTGCTTGAGAGTTTCAACTTCACAATTCTTCAACTTATTAAACTATTCAACCAACTACAACTTTTTAAAGTCCATTGAAAGACTTTTTTTCAGCTAAAAACTTTCAGCTCTACAAAACAATGGAAGTCAAGAAGACTTTCAGCTACAGAAACCATTAACTCTCCAACTAACCAGCAGACTTTGGTCGGCAGCCATCTTCACTGTTCATTTTTAAAACACTTCTTAAAACCCATTTTTACCGCCAGGCTCTTGACATGGCACGAGACTCTGCTCTGCTGATGTGTTTTACTGCTATAATGTCTTATCTTTGTTTTTATCTGATGTTTATATGCTTTTATGTAACTTATTTATACTTTTTATTATTAAAAGTTTACTTTTTAACTGTAAATGTTTTTGAATAATTTAATTGTTTTTACTGTTCTTTGAACTTTTAATGTACAGCCTCGTTTGGCTAAAGTCATTTGAAGGCGCTATATAAATTAATTTAATTAAACTTAAACTGTGTGCTGTAAATGTAAGGGTTAATTTAAACTAATTTGAGATTCAGTTAATATTTTAGCTGCTAATATCATAGCAGTTTTGGCATTTACTGTGGTTTGTAATTTGTAGTTTCAGCTGTTATACGAGGATCATGCTAGCTTTTTGGACTATTTTAGGCTTTTTTAAGGCTATTTTGGCATTTAGCTAATATTTTAGCATGCTATCAGCTTTGACTCTTTCAACTATTAGCTTCAGTGTTTTAAGCTATCAATGTCAGCATCTTCAGCGGCCTCATTCAGTTTACAGCATTCACACTGGCATTATCGCAGGTAATTCTATACATCTAGTTTCTATTAAAGTTCTCTCTTCGGTTCACATTATTTGTGAGAGAATCAACAGTACCTATGACTTTAGCTTCTTCGTCAGTGAGGGTGGTATTCAGAAAGACTTTTTTGACCCGCAGGGTGTTCCCAGAGGGCATGATGATGCCGGTGGTGGGCATTGGGGGCTCCCCGTCTTTCTGCTGCAGGCTATCAGCAATCACCAAGAAGGCTCTTAAACCGATATTCATCCTCTGACGGGGTGAAAGTGAGACACATTAAGAAAGAGTGCACAAATACTCCTCCAGGGTTTGTCCTCGTTCTACATTTTACCTCTGGGTTGATGGTGAAGGTTTTGTGGGACTTTCCCACACAGAGGAGGTCATAGATAATCTCCTTCATAGCAAAGTCCAGTCTTTCCTGCAGTAGCAATAATTTGTCCACATTAGTGACTAAAAAAACCAGGCGTTTTTCCCAAATTAGTGAAATGTTCTAGCGTGGGAGCAGCTGCAGGCCTACCTGAGCTATGAACTGGATGATCTTGACAAAAATGTTTAAAGGCGTGTCTCTGGGCACCACACTGCGGGAGCCTTTAGGGAAAAGTGCTGACACGATGCTGAGCAGGCGGCTACAGAGAGAAACAAAGACTCTGCTTCAGAAACATTTAACTATTTATTCAAACAGAAGGAAAGAAAATGCGTCCAGCTGACCTCTGAGTGACAGTGTTACTCTCACACTTGATCCTGATGATATAGACCCAAAGAAGCCTGTAGAGGGACTCCAATGCTACACGGGACATTTTAGGATCCTTATTCTGTCAGAAGCAGAAGAACACAAGACACTGTGAGCCAGACTTTAACAATGACCCTTAAATACTTACCCATGATCTCTGAAGGAGCAGCTTGTTGATGAGACGCATCAACTGTCCACAAGCTCAAATCCAAACACTTATATTTTCATGCTCCAAGGATACTCTTCAGTAAACATTTAAGCAGATTTGAGTAAGATATGAAAAATACCAGGCTTTCTAACACTTTATGAATATAATAAAGAAATTCAGTAATACAATAATTTATGGAATTTAGTGTATACTGGTACTGGACCTTCTTTTCATTACATTATTCAGTCATTTTATTCTAACTTGACCATGGAAAGATCATATCACGTGTTCAGAGGATTTTCTTGTGGTTTTTTTTTTAATGTATTCTCAAAGTTCAGGTCTGGTGACATTTTCATATCAGAATAAAGAAAACGTGCCGCAGTAGTTTGTCATGGCTGGAATAATGTAAAACAAGCTGGTGAGGTCCCATTAAGTAAATGTGAGCAAAGTTTGACTGTACAAATCGGTTGAGTTAGCAGCTGAACAAACCCCAGATTGCTAAAACACCATGACTACAGAAACAGATCACGAATGAAAATACTTCTTCCTCAGAGCAGTATTTATCGGGAGGCTTTTCCTCTCATTGGAACACAAAACCTTCAAAACATCAGCTACAAGAGAAGCATTTCTATCTTTACTCTTTAATCTTAGCAGGAACAGTTAAAACGTCTAGTCTCAGGATTGACATGATTTTGAAGTTTCACTCTTTTGATCTAGTGGATTTTTAATAATAATGATGTCGTTTTTGACCAAAATTTTTAAAAACCTGTGTTGTTTTCTAGGACATCGTTTTTGAAAGAGTTTATCAGAAATTCACCTCTGAGTTGTGGGCAGAACTGTTAGAGTAGAGTAAGCCCTCCCTCATTTCCCATCATCCATCTGTTCACACTCTCCCACTAGCTTACAGCCATTCACAACCCCAAGCTAACATTAGCAGTGCAACAAAAATGGTGAGCAATATTGGAGCTATCCAGTCATACAGTTCTGATCCAGATTCAAACTCAGATGAGGAAAACAAAGACGTTCATGGATCTATTTGTCTGACAGTAGTAGAGGGACTCCAATGCTACAAATAGTCCAGTGTAATATTTCCAATCCTGTTGTGATGGTGGGCCTGCATTACTGCCTTCACGTCCATAAAAAAGAGCAGATTTAAGGCACTGAAGTATTACTAATGAAAGCTAAACAGCTGCTGCTCATGACAGACCGGCTTCACCAAAGAGCCGCCACAAACGTCAAGACCTCCTATTGCGATGCACACCACTGTTTCTGCAGAGCAGCACAAATCAAGAACCGCAGCGCTGCAGGTAGCTGGTTCTAAGCTAGACCCGGTTTCAGGAGGGGGGTCACTAGGCTGGTTGCAGACACCCAATAACTCACCTGCAGTGTCTCAATCTGCTTGCGGATGCTGTTGTTAGATGGCATCTGGAGCAAGTCATCGTGAGAGAGAGATGACATGACAGGAGACAGAGAATGCAGGGTTGGGGAGGGACACATGCCAGTCAAAAAGAGAAAAAAAAAATGTGACAGGAGCGGTCAGACCACCTTTCCTCTTGTCAGAGTGACAGAACATAAATGAGGATGAAGTGTTCAGTGTGCCAGCTGCAAGCTCGAAACACCAACAGTTCATCTGGATGGAACAGGTTAACATACAGTCATGTACAGAAAGAAAAATACTAACTTCTAGGTGTTAAGAGTAAAATAAGGTGAGCTGTTGATTGGAAATCAGACGGTGAGACCAGACACAGAGGTTAAATGGGAACAGAAGGACGGGAGGAGGAAAGAAAAACCAAAAAATGTGTTGCTTCTTTCTCTCACAGCCAACAAGCACCCACAACCAGATCAGCAGCAGCCATCAACTTCCAGCAGCAGCTTCAATTATGGCACCAATCATCATCCTTTAAGAGCATCACTGATCCGCCTCCACACAAAGCTCCCCAAAATCTGGATTTACCTTTACTGACAGAGCATCACATTCAGACAGACGTGGTGATCCAAACTAACACTCAGGTCGAAAACTTCTGCTGCTTTATTGAGTCAGCAAACTAAGAAAAGTACACCGACTTATTTTGAAATAGTAAGACACAACTTTAGAAAAAATATTTTCTGGTAACATTGATGCTAAATTATATTTTTTCTAAAAGCAAAGTAAAACATAGTAAAATAGATCCTAATATTAATTTAAAAAAAAAAAACACTCAAGTCAAGTAAATGAATAAATGTAGCCCATTACTACCCACCTCAGCATCCAAAAGGCTGCTAAAACAAATATTTAAACTATGTTTTATTGGCATAAAACAGGATGTTTGATTAATGCAGTTTGTTCAGCAGAAAAAGCACCACAAGCTTTATGATTTCCTCTCTGCCCCTTCATCCAAACCGATTCCAAAAGATAAAATCCATGCAAAAATGAAGACGTCCCTGAGCAACCAAACAGTCAAATCATTGAAGCGACTCTCACAGGAACACAATTAAATATTCATCTGACTCTGGATGAAGTAGAAGTCAGTCAATAAAGCCTTAGTCACATCTGCCCTTACAGGTGGATACAGGCTGTCTGAGGGTAAGAAAAGGGGCAAAAGGGGCAAACCTGTCCGGGGCACCCAGGAAATATCACGGTGTTAATGTAGAGCAGGGATGTCAAATTCAATCACACAACGGGCCAAAATCCAAAACATGCCAAAGGTCACGGGCTGAACAGGAATAAACACTTATTCAACACGCTAAAACTACATTTTTAAAACCGTAACTTTTTAACATACTTATGGACCACGTATATAGCATTACCTGCGATAATGCTGTGTGAATGCTGTAAGCTCATTTTTGGCAGCTGAAGATGATGGAATTGATGGTGTGTAAATATAACTCCAAAACAGCCTAAAATACTTTTTTTTTTTTAAATTGAATTGAACTTTATTAATATCCCAAGGGATAAATTTAATCAAAAATAAGAAAAAGCCTACGTTAGCCAAAACAGCTAGCATATAGCTGAAATATTAGCTAAAAAAAAGCATGTGTAATAATAGGCCGTAATCGTCCAAAAAGCTAGCAAAAAAAACAGTTTTTAAAACTTATTAACATAATTATGAATAATGAAAAATGCAGGAATATTATTCCAGAATAAATCAACTTGAACCTTAAATAACTTTAAATATTTTATTCTCCATTAAAACATATTTTGTCAAAATTATAAAAGTTAGAAATAAGCGCAGGAAAACATCAGGCCATTAATAACAATTAAATAAAATGATCTGAAGGGCCAGATCCGGCCCCCCGGCCTCGACTTGGACACAGACAGAAAATGTTGACGCGCATGTTTTACTGCAGGCGACACGTCGCAGTGAACAACATGTAAGGGTGAGTAAGGGCGAGTAGGCGAGACGCAGCTGTGTCGTAGCCCTGAACCCTGCTGGTGCACGGAGCCGCAGTCTGCAAAGCGAGCAGAAGTTCTGCTGAACTTCACAGCAGTAGATTCTTGTTCAGAGACTTGATGGATCAGAGTGATGTTTGAAAGAAGGCCAACGTCGTAGCGATTAGCAGTCAAATACATATTTGAGAAAACTTGAGCTGCAGCGCTGACTGTTATGTGAATAAAACATCTTAGCCACATTCGTCCCATCATCACACTGAGATGTTTCTGGAAAGAATTGGCTTTTTTTTTCCATCTTCACTTTTAAAGCACCCGTTCAGGTTAATGAAACGTTTAAATGCTAGATTTAACAATCTTCCAATCACAGTTTTAGAAACTTATTAGTTAAAACACATTGATTTTTTTCCTTACAATCAAAAAATATTTTGTTGTGGAGGTCAGACGATATAGACTGTTCCCTTCAAAAACAAACATTTGGTAATTTACCAAAAGAAAAGCAGCATGAATATCTGGGTTAAAGCAACTTGTATATGAGTCACTGGGCTTAATGCTGTGATCATTAAATACATTTAATCTTACCATTTTATTACAAAGAAAGACATTAAAATTAAGGTAGATTCCATTCAAGTCATACTTTTTTTTTAAAAAGTGAAAAATTGTTCTAGTGCAGTCTTTGGATATATCGTGATACATATCGTATCGTGAGACGTGTATCAGGATATGTATCGTATCGCCAGACTCTTGCCAATACACAGCCCTAATAGTTTGTGTGGGTATCCTACAGGGACTTAAATATCACATGCATGACAGTGTCACCCATACACCGTCAGTGTTGGAAACTTTCATTACAAATCCTTTACCACAAACATTCCACACACAACAATCCTATCTTCTACTTTCATGATGTCCCTTAAGGTGGACACAACTTTAGACGCTCCAGGAGCCCGGACAACCCATCCACATACGGGTACATGTGACTAAGGCTTGAGACTCGAGATTCACTGATCAGAGATGGAGGGGGGGGGGGGGGGGGGGGGTTGATTTGTTTCAAATTGATTGAGGAGGAGTCAGAAACAGACTTGTGGTAAAACATCACTTGAGAACTCAATGTGTTATATAAAATAGTGGTGTAACGGAAACGGATCACTGGTCACAGTTGGGCACACACGTGTAGCGTGAATCTCACCCTCATCGCTGCATACATCGCACCTGCATCAATTTTTCGTCCACATCGAAGCAAATTGGCGTCAAATTCATGTACTGCACACCGTCTTTGTGTTAACATGCGTCAAAGTTAATTGTTGATTTTCCAAAAGGGAAAGCAGTACAGCAAGCCAGAGGGATCAAAAATCCCCAGGAAAAGCGGGCATGGCTGTGCCTCACCTGCACATGTACTATGGATAATAATCATTATTTGAAATATTTAAATGTCCCCACACTTAGTTTCAATACAACAATTACTACAAAAAAAAGAAAGTTTAATCTTTACTTTAATTTTAACATTTTCATTAAAGATTTATTTTTTTTCCCTTTTTTGGGGGTGGGGGGAAATAGCATATTCAGTATTATTTTTCTCTAAGTTTTTGTAGATTTGGTCTCCAGACATATAAATGTAATCAGAAACTACATGTTTTTACATTTTTGTCTATGTTCAAAGTTCAAGGATGTGAGAATATATTTATGCTTTGAAGTACTTTATATTTTTCTTCTTGAACATATGTTTTAAAGGTTTTCCAAAAAGTGATTTTAGGCTTTCATCTTCTTCAAAAAATGATCTGAACCGTGAATTCTGTGATCCGTTACACCCCAAATACAACAAGTATTAGTACCTGATGATTTCTTCTTGACTTGGTTCCCCACTTCTTTCAAAGTAAAAACATTTTTTCCTTCAGCTTCAGTGTGATATAAAACCAAGTGATATTTTGCTGGAGTCTGTTTGGTTGATAATTGAGGGAAAGCACACGATGAAAGACGGAGCACTTCCATTGAAACATTGAAGGAGGTTCACAAAAATGTAAATGTTGATGCTCGGACAGAATTTTGGGAATCAAAGGTATTAAAACCATGAGCTTGAAAAACTTTTGTCAAGCCTAAAAACATTTTGAGAAATGGACTTGGAGGTACTGCTTCTGCAAAACATTTGAACTGCTTTTCAAAGCAGCAGAGGAACATCGTCCATGACATGAGCTGTGTAAGGATTGACGTACCTTTAGGTGTGAAAGGCAGTTCTGGAGGAAGATGTGCCAGTTATTGAGAAAAAACTGCTTCTGACTGACACACAGCAAACACGTCACCAACGGATACAGAGCCTGAGAAGACCAGACAAAACTTTAAAACGTTTATTCACAGTTTCTCCTTTAAGTAACTTTGAACTGAACAGATTTTTACCAAAGAGTGCTTCTTTCTGGAGCTGAGGTCAAAGGTTGTCTGGTAGAGCATCTCCACAAATGTTTTCAGACAGGGAACGTTGACCTCGTTCTTTACCGCCTGAAAATTAAAGAAGTGTGGATCTAAGAAATTACACAGGAAATATTCATACAATTCATGTTCAGTGTCACACATCCAGAACAGAGAAGTGAACTACTTTTTGGTTTTACTCACCGCTGCTACAGGAATGAGGATCTCAACAAAAAGGCCGGCTAAAGCGTGCTTAATGTCTTTATCCTTGACCTCGAGGAAATATTGAGCACATTCCTGAAAGAGAGACGCAAAAACACAAATGAAGAAGATTCTAAAAGCAAGAACACTGTGGATCAAATTAAGAGAATAATACCAGACAAGAGTTTTTAATGAGAACAAACATCTGAAGACAAAGCTTTGACCCATTATTTAAACTAATGATAACTATTGGCACAGAAGCCTTGTGGTAGAGCGTCTGCCCCAAGATTGGAAAGTTGTGAGTTCAAATCCACAGTTGAGTCGTGCCAAAGAAATGGGACTTTATGTTTCAATATAGAGACTTAAGAAAAGCTGTGATCCATTCACAGCAACAACTCACAAACCGATTGTCAAACTCTCACACCTATTATGTTTTGATCTATTTTCAAAGTGTTCCCAGTGGTCTTCTTATTATGATAGTGCAGTTTCTTTTAGCCAAATTTTAAAAACTGTGTCATTTTCTAGGACATAATTTCTGTAGAGCAGCAGGAGTGCATGAGAAATTCACCTCCTAAGCCCGCCCCACTTCCCCTACACGTTACTGAGAGCTCTCTGTTCACCCGCTTTCCTGTAAGGATGTAACTATTCTTCGTGACTCGGTAAAAAAGAAAAAAAAAGATTTTAAGTCTTCAATATGTCCATTGTTGCAGAAATTTAAAAAAAAGTAGTTCGTCACGGCCTGAGCCTAAATTTAGGAAAATGCAGAGCAGATGACATTTCTCTATGCAGGCTCGCTGTGAGTGTGAGCGCCTGTGTGTGCGTAGAGGACTGGCTGCGCGCTCTTCATCTTTGCTCTCCTATGAAATTCCCACAGCTTCTTCTGATTTAAAAGTTTAACAGAAGTCAGTCCCTCCAGGATTTCGCAACGTAAATTTACAAAAATTCAAAATTCAAGTAAAGCCGAGATTTAAAGCTCATCTTGCAGCTTTTCATTTTCATCGCAACTTTAATGCAACTTTGACGGATCTGCTGCATCATGGGTGACGATGCAGCTTCACGACTGTTTCCCCCCTGACTCCTTCCTGGGAGCCGTGATTTTTTAAATAACTCTCTTTAGCTCTCTGTCTGTTCTCTGCAAACTGCGCTTGAACGGCCATTTGCGCCTGCTCAGCGCAACCCCCAGAGTCTGTGCGGGCATTTGCGCAAACTGCTGGGGGGTTGCGCTGAGCAGTTGCGTTGTGGCCCGTCACATGTGGAGCACAACATGAACCGAAATGTTTATCTGTGTTGAATCCTTTCTGTTAGTAGGAAACAGAGAGTTTGGGGACTCAAAATACCTTAAATTCATTGTGTTGAGAGAGAAGAAAAAAGCGTAAAAAATCAAAATCATGACTTTAAAACTAAATCGAATGGTGGCTTGACTGAATCGTTACATCCCCACTCTGTTATCATATATAGCCCCTCACACCCCCAACCCATGGCGAGCTGGAGCAACAAAAATGGCGGCAGTATCAGAGCTATCCAGCTGTGCGCTTTTGATCCAGATTCCATCTCCAACGAGGAAAACAAAGACGTTCATGGATCTATGTCTGTAAGTGGAGCGGAATGGGGACCTTCATTTTGTCATCTGCTCCTGATTCACAACGATTATATTTTAAAAATACTTGCAAATGCAATTTTAAAATCAAATTTTCTTTATACATATATAATCCATCATGAGAAAAAAAAATGCCACAAGAAAATGTAAAAAAAACTAATTTTCATCCGAGTGGTTGTTAAACTTTCAACCGTTACTCCAGGAGCTTTATGAGCCACTGCTATGGAGAGCTGCTGAGTTTGAACAGCAAGCCATGACAAACCTGTGCATCAGTCATGCTTAACAACACAAAGTTAAGTATATTAGAATATTACCTGCATGAACTGAAAAGAAGCCTCAAAATCCTCCACCGGGTACATTTTGACCCGGAAGAATTTCATGCCCATGATGAGGCTGATGACGCTCTGGACCACATGAGGACTCTGCTCTTTCTGCCGCAGCTCCTTCAGTTCAGTGATGAACTTTTTCCTCACCGCTTGAAACCTGAGCACAAACAAAACAAAGCCACACCCCAGCTCAATACACTTCTGGGAAGAAAAGGAAACAGTTCAGTGGAGTGACCTTACTTTGACTGTGTAAGCACCCCGATCACCTCGGCGTACAGGTCTGCAATGATGTGGACATTGCCAGTGTTGGGGCCACAGTACCTGTAAATGATATGGGTGTGTCATCAAGACTATAAAAAGAAATGTCAAGTAATAACTTCAGCAATAATTAGAAGCAGTCGTCTAAAAGAGCAAAGAGAGAACCCACAAATCAGAACGCGAATGCAGAGACCTCACAGAACCTTTTTAGCCGTGCATTATTTATGTGTGACTAGTCTGTGCGGGGGGGCCCGACGCTTACTTACCCCTCTTTGTGTTTAAAGTGCTTGAATGCCAGGTTTAGAACTTCATGTACTAAAACATCTGGCACTGGATGAAGAGGAATCTGTGACGTAAACACAAGATCATTAGTCTTATTCCAAACATTGATAGTCCTCATTCTTTCTCCTCACCAACACTCATTATCCTCCCTAAAGGAGCAAAGCCAAGGACAGCTCAGCTCCGGTCTCCAGGGACTGGCTTTTACCACACAACGCTGCTTGGATTTCAACAATTTACTTTAGAAACACATTCAGCTGGGAGCTGGTGGGTTGCCAGTGCACTTATTTACCCTGTTTCCCTGCAGAAGAAGTCAGTCAGTAAGGGCTGCAGTCAATGTCTGTGCTACTGAAGAAAAAAAACTAGAAGAGTATACCTGCAATAATGCTAGTGGGAATGCTTTTTGCTGAAAATGGTGATGCATTTTACTATAATTGCTGCAGGGATTTGCTGAAAATGCAAAAGATATTTGCAAAATGTTAAATTTGCTAAGGGACCAGAAATTTTGTTAAAGAACTACGAACGAGCGCTGAAGTTGACCTAAATTTCTGAAAAATTTGTAGTAAAATAGTTTAAAAATCCCTGATACATGCTAATGTCACAGAAATATTTTGTGTGTTGCTTAAACATGAGCTAAACTCCAAATTACCCAAAAAACCTTGGTAGATGCTAAATTATTAGCACAAAAAAAGCTAGCACATACTTAAAAACTAGCTAAACTCCAAAAAAGCCTAAAATTACTCGGTTAACTAAATTAGTCATAAATGTTAGCCTGTTGCTACAATAGAAGCTTTACTCTAAATTAGTCTATAAAAACCTCAGTAAATAAAGAATTTCCCACAACCGTTAGCATGTTGCTAAAATATTAGCTAAACTCTAAATTAGCATTTAAAAAAACCCCAGGAGATGCTAAATTAGCCAAAAGAGCTAACACATTGCTTAAATACTAGCTAAACTTCAGAATACCCTAAAATTCCTCAGTAAACTAAATTTGTCAAAAATCTTATCATGATGCTAAAATAGAAGTTTAACACTAAATGAGCCTTAAAAAAACCTGCGGTAGATAACAAATTAGCCAAAAACGTTAACATGTTGCCAACATATTAGGTAAACTCCATTTTTTAAAATTACTATAAAACATTAAAAAAAAATTGCCCATGAATTATTTAAACGCTTGTTGCTAATCTATGTAAAATGTTGAAATTTAAAGACTCTCTCACATGAGGCATATTTTGCTCAATATTTTAAAAACTATAGGTTTATGAATACCACAAATACAAGCAGTAATGTCCTGAACGAGCTGAACGTTTTGATACCAAGATTGCTGAAAGTGTGACTGAGTTTTTTTTTTTTTGCTGAAAATGTACAGAGAGGCAAAAAACTATAGTGTGGAATACTTACTAAGCATTCCCACAATAAATGATACGCTCATCGTGCTGAGTAAGCTCAGGAAAAACATTAAGTAAAATAGCTTTGTGGCCTGTGACAAATGTTACACATGCAAACTATGTGACCGGCAGAAGGAGCAAATAGTTTCCCAGTGGACGACCTAAAATATATCCTCCTACACACAGACACATAGCTAAAACTGATAAACAAGTGTTCATCAAACAATAGTCACAATTTATCTTGACTAAGGACAAGAATTTTAAACAGTTCAAAATAATCAAATCTACAACAGGAAAAGGAGCAAAAATACAATTAACACATATTTGAGACACTAAATAAGTCAACATAAATTCAGGGGTCACCAAAGTGAATCAGCTTTCACTGATATGTGCGTTTAGGTTCTGACACAGATTTTTACTCACACACAACCCTGTATTTTATCCCTCTTGTGCCTGATGTTTGTAGGATTATTTCTAGTCCTCCATAAATACGTCCAGATTAAACAAGTATTCTGAATTTAGTAAACTACTTGCACATGAAAAGGCCACACAGGAAGCCCATTTCAGGGTCTACATGATAAAGTAGACACTCACCTGTTTAAGAACTTCCACTGAAACTAAACAAAAAATGAAATCTATGGCTAAATCTCGTCGTTCAAGGAGGTAATCTTTATCCCGGTGCTGTTCATCTCTGCAAAACAACAAAGACCAAGCATTAAAAAAAAAATTCAAACCAAAACCCCTTTAACGTATCTACATGAAAATGTTTGGGATTTTCTCACCCTTTAGACTTTGTACTCGAGCGAGGCCTGTATTCGTAGGACTCGTCTTCGGTGCCGCTCTGCCTCCGGTACCAGTCGAACAGCGTGCGGAGTAGGGAGGGTAAACAGTGTTCTGCTACTGAGCTCATAGAGCTTATTAACTGAAAAAAAACAGCAAGCAAACACATGTCAGTATACCAGGGAGGTCATAGTTCACCATTTGAACCCAAACCAACCGTTGCACCGCTGGACCGCATCGTGAGGAAAGCCAAGCGCTGAATTCGTACTGCATATCATCAGGTTTACACTTGATGTCAAACATAAACTGTGCTTGTGAGTGCACCTTCTCTACATGGGCGAACTCCTCCTCACATCTGCACCCTTTAGGGATCATGTCAAAGTCAAGGCCCGGGGGCCGGATCCGGCCCTCAGGGCTATTAAATCCGGCCCTCTAGATCATTTTATTTCATTGTTATCAATGGCCCGATGTTATCTTGCATTTATTTCCAACTTGTGTTATTTTGAAAAAACTTTTTATGAGGTTAAAATATTAAAGGTTTTTTAATGTGCAAGCAGATTTATTCAGGAATAAAATTCCTTCCTTTCTTGCAGAGCATTCAGGTTTTGTTGTCATTGGCTGCTGTTTACATGAAATCATAGAATAAATAGGGAGGGTTTTATCCTGTAGTTCAGAGCAGGTCGGTCCACACCCCCGACACCGTCCTGCATCTCTGAGTGAGAGTGATTCCTGGTGGCTCGTCTGTCCTCCTGCTCCTGACCGTAGACTGCACCTCTGCTCCGTCTGACTGAGGACTTCATCACCACTCGTCCCTCAGCTCTATCTGAATGAACTCTATTTTAATACGTAGTTGCAGAATATTATGTGCATATTTTATGACTCATTTTTTGCATTCGTAAAAATTACCAGCATGAAGCTCAATGAGACCAATTTCATTCGTGATATTGGGCTATAAAAATAAAATTGAATTGAATTAGCAAATTAAATAAAAGAAGGGGTGTGACGATTTATTGATTTATTAATTGAATTGAACTTTATTAATATCCCAAGGGATAAATTTATCAATTTATCAATTATTAATCAATAATTTTAATCCAACCAGACTTATGGAGGTAAATTTGGGCAATTATTATTTGGAACCCAATTAAAGCACATTGAAATTTATGAAGTTGGATGTCCAAAACTTTTGCTATTCTAAAATAAACTTAATTATTTTCAGCTTCAAATGTTCTGTTTTTTAGGTTTCAAAACTAAAAATTTCAATTTCAAAACTTTTTTTTTGTTTGAAATCTTTTTTCGCTTTTGACTTTTTTTTTTTTTCATTTCAATTTCCGTTTCAAAACCTGTGGGCCTGTTGTGGCGGGGCGAACACGATCGGTCACTTCAATTCCAGTGCATTCACTGACTCTAATAACTGGCTGTTTAGTCTGTACTATCATAGTGATCACGATTATTGTGACACATTTTCTCACTCAAGGAGTTATATTAAAACAGATATTAGTAGATTGTGATGCATGGTGGTCCGTATGCACAGACCGTTTAAGTGAGCCTCAGTGTGTTAAGGACCAGCACAGCATGATGAGGGGGGAGGATGATAGATGGGAGGCAGAAAAGTTATGCAATTGCTCTCCCTGCCCTTATGGCATGAGGCAGATCCACTCCAGTGCCTGATTTTGATTTAGTGCTGAGGATGACACAGCGATTCCACGCACTCACTTTTGCACTCTATACCCATTTTCTCCACCTCACTCACAATGGGGACAGCTGGATCTATACCAGCATATCCTCATTGGCTTTGTGTCCTGCTGAATAAGGCATTCTGCAGCAAGCAGGCCCATTGTGCAGAGATCTGCCGCATCTACAGATGACGAGGAAGGACTTAACCGTTTTCAGACCCCCAGCACAGGGTCCACTGTAGGTAATGAGGGCTAATGTGTTTATACATGCTATCCTCTGTAACTTGTTCAGAAAGCTGCTACTCCTTTTTAGACTAACATGAACATGAATTCTGCTGAATCTATGCCATGTATGTATGCGTGTGTGTGTGGGGGGGTACATAGACTCTAGTATAAGTTATTCCAGTTTTAAAGTGGCCAATCAGGTGTCTTAATGATAGTAGGTGGTCCCAACATTCAGAAAGTTTGACACATTTTTCTGAATTTTGCTTTAAGTGATAGGGGTGTGAACTTCCAACAACATAAATGATAAGAGTGGTTACCATAGAAACAATGATCCAATTACTGCTGAATGAGGTTGTATGGTTTCAACGTGTCCGCATCGTGAAAAACGGCGACTGAATTTACTTTGTTAGGTGGGGGCTGGATGGGAACTGCATTTTTTTTTTTCACTTAATTTTTATTGAGTTTTACAAAAGTTTTGAAACAGTTTGAATTGTACAATGCCATGGAAAAATATACAATAACAATATGTATATAGAGGGCATGTACACTTTCAACATTGCAAACTTAGAGTAGTTTTGGAAGTACCAAGCGAAAATAACGAATACACTAATAATATAACACAAGATAAGATACAAATAAAGAAAAGTTAAAAAATGAAGAAATAAATATTCAAACAATATCAGTACTTTTTTCTTTAGGTTAAGATGTTTTTATACAAAAAGCGGACAATTTGATATGTGATACGGCTTGTTGTCACGGTGACATGGAAACATGCCACAGAGCTGGAAGTCAACACAGAACTCAATTGTATCGTCACTCGACTCAACATTTGAGAGGAAGACCCGGAAAATTGTGGATTTTTTTTTTCCTTTGTCTAAAGTTAAGCATTTAGTGAGAAGCTAGAACATAAACACAGCACACTATCAACCTCCGTCTAGGTGTTTAATTTCACGGCAACTTGGGAAGATTCCGCTCTTCTGACCTGCTCAAAAAACGAAAACTCCCTCTTATGAGACAGAAGACTACACCGTTCATAAACTGAGTGATGTGAGGAGGAGAATAACTTACAAGAAAAAACTTACCAAAGATAAGCCTAACATTATGGGACGGGGCGTTGACTAATTTGACAATATATACAAATTTACCTTACAGAAGATATAAATGCTGATCATCACCATACATTAAATAAAGCATCAGTTCAGAAACGTTTATTTTTGTCCAGTTGATGATGCAAAAGTTTGTTGTTCTAGCCTGCGCGGCGATACAGAACATTTGGGCTGTGTGACCGGAACTTCTTTTCTGGTTGTGGTTTAACACTTTTTAATCCACACCCAGCAGCCAATCAGAATCCTGTATTCACCCGGGCCATGCTATAAAAAATGACAAATCATACCACAGCCTTTAATATCCATCCCACCTCTCATCCTAACGAGATAAATTCCAGCAACATGTGAGTGAAACAACTGGCGTCTTAGCAAGAAAACATCCCGGGACTGACCTGGTCAAATTGTGTATCTTCCCCTCTCTGAAGGGATCGCGACAGGGGTTTTTCCTGCAGGAAGGGGGAAAAGGAGAAAGATCAGTTAGTTTGTTAGTTAACCGCATTTTTACAAAAATGTCAAAATAATTTACAACATTTTCACCCTAAGTGTGATGCATCTACTAAAAGAAAGAGACTTGCATGAATCAAAGGCATTCTCTCTCACACCAGCACAGAGGTTCTAATACATGCTTTTATTACCAGTTAAATAAGATTATTGAAAAATACCCTGCTCTCTGGTCTTCATAAAAAGAGCATATCAAACCTTCCACTACTTCAGAATTCAGCCGCATGCGTTCTGATGAGGACCAGAGAGAGGGAGTGTTCATTTCAAAACCACTGCATTGTCTCCCTGTGTGAATCAGGACTGATTTTAAAGTGTTTTTAATGGTTTATAAATTGTTTTTATGGTCTTGGCCCATCCCATCTATCTGATATGATCTCACAGTATGAACCCTCGACGTCCTCTGATACAGGCCTTTTAGCTTTTCCTTAAGTTAGAACTAAAACTAACTGCAAGGCTTCATTCAGTTTATCAAGCTCACCAGTTAATTGTGTGATTGTTTACTAAGCATTCACACTAGAATAACTCTCCTGCTCCTTTCTGTACATATTTCGGCACATAAAACTCAATCACACTTTCAGTGATTTCAACAATCTTGATCTCAAAGTGTCCAGCTTGTTCAGGACATTACTGCTTTTATTTTTGGTATTCATAAACTTGATAGTTTTTTAAATATTGAGAAAATTTGAGCCAAATTGGAGATGAATGAGAAAGTCTTTAAATTTCAAAATTTTAAGCAGATTAACAGAAAACCTTTAAATATATTCATGGGCTATGTTTACATCTTTTACAGTAATTTAAAAAGAAAAATTAAAGTTCACCTAAAATTTCAGCAACATGCTAACGTTTTGGCTAATTTGTTATTGACTGAGATCTTTATGGGCTAATTTAGATTTTAGCTTATATTTTGGCAACGGGATAACGTTTTTGACCAATGTAGTTTACTGAAGAATTTCAAGTATTTAAGCAATTAGCTGGCTGCTTTGCTAATTTGGCATCTACTAAGGTTTTCTAGGCAACTTGGAGGTTAGCTTATATCTAAGCGAGACACTAAATATTTTTGCAAAATTGACATGTTTTAGGGATTTTTAAGCAATTTTACTACATATTTTTCAGAAATTTAGGTCAACTTCAGGGCTCTTTTATGTTACTGCGGTATAGTGTGTTAGTGTGTAGCCTAAATATGAACTGAACTCCAAATTAGCCCAAAAACCCTAAAAGATCACAGAGTAGCCAAAAAAGCTAGCTCGTTGCTTGAAGACTAGCTGAACTCCAAAATAGCCTAAAATTCCACAGTAAAATAAATCAGTCAAAAGTGTTAGCCTGTTGCTAAAATAGAAGCTAATCTCTAAATTTCCCTAAAAAACCACTCAGTAGAGAATAAATTAGCCAAAAACGCTAGCCTGTTGCTAAAATATTGGCCAAGCTCCAAATTAGCATATAAAACCTCAGTAGACGCCAAATTAGCAAAGAAAAAATAAAGCTAACACATTTCTTAAATAATAGCTTAACTCTAAAATAGCCTAAAATTCTCAGTAAACTAAATTAGTCAAAAATGTTAGCATGTTGCTAAAAACAAAAGCTAAACTCTAAATAAGCCTAAAATACCCCAGTAGATAACAAATTAGCCAAAACGTTAGCATTCATTCATTCATTCATTCATTCATCTTCTTGGCCGCTTTGTCCCTTTCAGGGTTGCAGGGGTGCTGGAGCCTAACCCAGCTACTGATGGGCGAAGGCAGGGAACACGCTGGACAGGTCGCCAGTCTGTCGCAAGGCCTCAATCGCACAATCCTTCACTCACACTTTCACACCTAGGGGCAATTTAGAGTCACCAATTAACCTATGATGCATGTTTTTTGGCGATCCCTTTTTAGGCCTCTGACCGAGGGTGAAAGAAATCCAACATCCAAAAGCATCCTTATAACCGTTCTACATGACTACAAGTCGTATCTGTGATGTGCCGCATCTTAGAAGGCTCTCGGCCACGTCAGCTTACCAGCGGTTCAGCCATAACCATCTCGATCTTCTTCTCAGCCAGAACAGCAAACTCAGCAAACAGACTCTTGATGACAAACTCCCCGGGCTTGAGCTCGGGGTCGATGGTGATGTTTGACATGGTGGCAGCGTGGTGCTTCTCCCAGGAAAGGGGAGCCACAGAGGAGGGGGCACGGCGTCTAATCACGCTGCTGCTGCTGCTGACCGCTGTGGGAGCTGCAAAGATGCCAGAGGACAGAGATCAGGAAACGTACTCTGCAGAACCATGTTCAGACCGTAATCTGGACCAAACAGGACCATTCACGTAGATTCAAACGAACACACGTTTCCATAGAAGGGAATGTATTTATTAGCTTCCCACTGAACGACGTTTTAATGCAGACACGCGTTAAAACGCTACTACGCACAAAGGGAAGGTTTACTGGGTTGCAGTGTTGACACCTGAGCCCTGGTGTTGCAACATTTGGCACTTTTAAGTCCTTTTGGCAACTTTTCAGAAAAGCCTTTAGCAAAAAATGTTGCAACCTTGCACAACCTGGCTAAGCATTCACAGAGAAGAACAAGCCTCTGCTGATGAATTATAGCAGTAATGAGAGTATGGCCATCCCATAAACAGACTTCACGTCTGTTCATTAAACAGAAAACAAGACAGTAAAATCAAAGACAAAACGAGTTACCTTTTTATGCGGATATGTAAATATACATCTATAAATATCTATCTATCAATAGCCAAAGGGCTGCAACAAACGATTATTTTAATAGTCGACTAATCACCGATTAGTTTTTCCAATTAGTCGGCTAATCGGGTGACGCATGAAGTGAATGTTGTACACATCTCAACTATCATTAGCTTTAAACTAGGGGTGTAGCACATCACAAAACTCACGATTATGATCGTGTCACGGCTTAAGGGTCTCGGTTCAGATCATTTTTTGGATCAGTAAAAAGTGAAAAAAAAACAACAAAAAACTTTAAAAAAAAAAAAAAAAAGCTAAATTATTTTTTGGAAACACTTCAAATCATACATTCAATAAGCATATAAAGTACTTCACACACACAATATTTACATATGTAACATCAAAACTTTTGGTCATTGAGGCCTTTTTATTAAAACTAAAAATATTGAAACTTTAAACACAAACAAAATGCTAAAACATGTAGTTTCTGATTACATTTACATCTTTAGACCAAATCAACAAAAACTAAGAGAAAAGAATGCTTAAAAATAGTGTTGAAAATACCAAATCTATCTGGATTACTCCTTAAAATACAAATGTTCTCGTCCCACCTCCCTTATGTACAATTTAAATAATAAATAAAACAGTTAAAATTATCTTTTGGTATTAATTGTTTTATTGAAACCAACTGTGGAAACATTTAAATATTTAAAATAATAATTATCTGTAAAAGCGTGGCTTTGAAAAAAGCCTAAGATTGCCTAACAGCAAGCGTGTAGCTGCAATATTAGAAAAGTCCAAAATATCCTAAAAAACAAAAAAAATCCCAATTTAGCAAAAACAGCTAGCAAGGTGCTGAAATAATAAAAGAATTTAAAAAAAAAACATGTCGGATAAAAGTATTAATATATTTTAGATTATTTACTTTCCTTTAAATAAAAAAGTTCAGTAGGTTTACTCTTTTATTTAAAAGGAAAGCGCTTACATTAAAATATATAATTAAAACATTTATCTGACAGGTCTTTTTTATAATTTACTATTAAACAATCCTGACTTTTTAATCAAGACTCACTCCAATAAAAATCCTTTTTTTGGTGTCTAAACAAATTCTTGTAACATTTTTCTCAGGATGGAGGACGTGTAGAAAATCCTTCCAGTTTAAAATTGTGTTTCTGAGAACTTCTTTATTAAAATTGGAACGGATCGGAAGCAGATGAAAAAGTTTGGGTTTGTGAAGCAGTTACTGTCATAGGCAGACCAAAGTCTCCCTCTCCTCTCCAGTTCTGAATCATCGCAGACAAATACATACGATAACATTTTGATTTAACATTTGACATTTTGACAGAGGCTGCTTGATTCATTACATGTTAACTGTCTTTATCTTTAGTTAGTTTAAAGCTAATGAAGGTTAAGATGTGTGCTTTACATCCACTTTGCGCATGACCCGATTAGTCGACTAATTGGAAAAAATTATCTGTGATTGGTTGACTGATAAAATAATAGTTTATGGCAGCCCTACAGGCTTACTTCTGCACCAACATTCTCGCCAAAACCCTGAGGAAGATCTCTATTGAACTCCTCCTGCTCAGCATTGAAAATATGTCTTAAAAACTACACAGGTTTTGCTAAAATCTGCAAAATCATAATTAAAAGATCACTGGGCGAGATTTTTTTTAATCGATTGGATTCAATAGATTGGAATGGGACTTTAAACATAAAATGGGGGGAATGTTGACTGCGTACAGAAAATACCCCAGAAATATTTCTTTACATTGCCTTACAAGAGGCATAAAAGTGAGCTAACAATTTTCTGAAAATAACAAATTGGATTGCTTAGGTTCGCTTAGGCTTAGGTTTACAGATACTCCTCCATTAACTGTTTTTGATAAAAGAAGGATTTTCAACATGTTTTAATAATCCATCCATCCATTTCCAGAATCCATGGAGTTGCTGGAGCCAACCCAGCGGCTGTCGGGTGACCAGGACGACCCACACTGACATTCATGCAGACCTAGAGGCAAATTTGAGTCATCAACTGACCTATGAAGCATGTTTCTGGACTGTGATACGGAACTAGAGTACCTGGAGAAAACAGACACATGCACAAAAACAACATGCAAACTCAAGATAGAAAACACCCAGCTGGGATTCAAACCAGGGTGCGAGTAGGGCAAGAGCAGCACCACTGTGCAGGTCATGCTTAAATAATCACAAAACCAATTGAAGTATCAACAGAAAAAGAAAACACAGTGCAAGTATTCTCAAAGCAATGTTGACTTGGTCTCTGTGCTGCACCTCTGAAGGGTCACAACCTGCACATTTGCATGTATTTGCATTTATTCAAATAATATAAGCAAAACTTGAGCACTTTGGTTTGAATAGCTGGAGACGCAGCTGAGAAACTAGAACCTGGATGGACCCTTCATGCAGTCAATGACAAATTTGAATATTAAACAAAAGTAGAATTGAACCCTTTCAGACCTGAAATGCCCTTGTAATGGTGTACCAGGTGTGAATGGGGCAAACTGATGAACGTTGGCCTTATGAGACGTAAAAATGTGGGCGATAATACTATATAAAGTAATTTCTTGTCTGTTATTGTTGCCCAGATGAACATGATTGCTCCCGCTAGTATGTCATCCTGAAAGGGATCAAATGGGTTCTAATGTTCAGAATATTTCCTGTACTTGTTTATTTAGATGAAATGGGGCTTAGTTTTAACATTTTTACCTCGTCAGTGTGTCAATGTGTGTGTATGGGTGAACAGGACTGCGACTGTAAAGCACTCTGGGCATAAATGGAAAAACAACAGTGGGCTGAACTTTATCAAACTAAAATGTAAATGAATTTGACATTCATTCTTGTTTGTTTACACACATATTTAATTTATTATCCTGAAGAAATAAAAGGAATCTTGAAAACTTCACCTGCATTGTTCAGTACCAGATAATTATCTCTATCTTATCTGCTGGAAGTTTGGATAAAGATGTCCTGGATTCATTTCAGGTCATTGAATCAGATTGTTCTACACCATGTGTTAAAGTCAAGGCCCGGGGGCCGGATCCGGCCCTCCGGGTAATTCTATCCGACCCTCCAGATCATTTTATTTTATTGTTATTAATGGCCGGATGTTATCTTGCCCTCATTTCTAACTTGCATTATTTTGACTAAATATATTTTTATGGAGAGTCAAATATTGAAAGTTATTCAAGGTTTAAATTGATTATTCTGGAATAATATTCCACCAGAGTAAAGTTTAAAAGTTAAATTTCTAAAGTTTTAAAAATGTAGCTTTATAGAGGTCAATCAATGTTTATCCTGTTCAGCCCGTGTGTTTTTCAGTCCCTGCTTTAAGAAAACCAAAAAGGATTCTTGTTGCAGTGGGATATCCCTTTCACTGAGGCAGCCTTGTTGACCCAAAGAGTCACTCAAAGGTCATTTGCTGTCACTTAACGGCATCATACAGATCAAGGGTTACTGCAACAAAGAGGGAATCAGATTGGCCGTTTTCTACCTGGACTTACTAGAATGTGGCTGCTGGAAGAAGAGGAGACTCAGAAGGAGTGGAAGCAGAGTCAACATTCGATGAGGTCATTTGTTTACCTATAGGCTGCTCCTGAGCATCATGCAGAGGGCATTTAAGGGGGCGTGGTTATTGTGAAGGCAGAAAGGGTCACAGAGGGGGTGAAAGCATGGGAAGCAAACAGCACACAGGAGGCCACAGCAGGGCTGGGGAAGTTTCTGCCTCATGTTCCTGTGTGTGCTTGTTTGAACTTACAAAAGCATGACTCAGACCAGCTAACTTCAGATTAATGCCCCTAGCACTGTTATGTGTTAACATGTTATTGTGAGCAATAACATATTAACACCACAGAGGCTGTTTACTGAACTGAAGAGCCTCGAATCAATCAAAGGGAGAATTACCACCTAGATTTATGAACTCCTCTTGAGACACACTCTGTTTCAATTATTTATTAGAAAAGGAAGGAGCGCAGAGAGGAAACAGAAGTTGAACTTCCACCTCAGTGTTATTGCTCCTTTATAGTTTGGACAAAGTTTACATGACAGCCTCGTGTAACATAAAGTACTGATAGTTGAATGACTGTTGACCATTTATTCTAAACATTATTAACATGAATGCTGAACAATCACAATATCACAGAAGTGACATTACAGTAATATTCAGTCCACACTGATAAAGCAAGACTTTGTACTGCAAATAGGTTATGATAACATTTAAGATGTAAAAAGAGTATTATTAAAGTTGACTTAAAAAAAAACTATGTTTGGGTTGATAAAATCGATTAGTCGATTTAAACTTAATAAATAGATCAATAATCGTTTCATAAAAATATAAATCAATTTAGCACATAAAGCTAAAGTCTGGTAGCTTGATGCCAACGTTTAATGGAATTTCCCAAAGGATGACTAAACTCACAGGTATGAATTTTACAAACTCTTTTAAGTAAATATTTATAAAGTCACCATTTGTGAACTAAAACATTTTTTTCCTCATACTTTCTTCTTCTTCTGGAATAAGGTGTAATGATATAGCGCGATCACCACCTAGTGGTCAAACTGAAACTCCCTCCAGGAGAAGCAGAACAATGTTTCCAATGTTAATGATCTGAACATTTCTGTTAGAACTTCTCTTTAGAGAATCCATGGAACACTGGATGATATTAACAATCTGAGTATTTCACTAATACATTTGACAGTCTGTGAACAGGATCAGATTAATTTAAATATATTCAAAACATATAGTAGATTATTAATCTATTTCTAAACAAATATGTGTAAACTCAAAATTGAATTGAGATCATTGAAATAAAAAAAAATCTGAATCGATTCAGGCTTTTGTGAATTGAATCAAATAATTTCTGGAAATTATTATAGATTTATCATCTACTGACAAACCTATGGAAAAGAACTGAAGGCAACACCTGGAACATTTTAATAAACAAAAAGAAAACATTCAAAGACAAAAAGTTTGACCGACAAATGCTTCCCATACTGATTTTTTTCTTGTTACAGTATATTGCATAGCCTCAAACCACCATAAATGATTGGGTGTTTTGTTTGTATCCTAAAGCAAACCTCCAGAGGAACAGGCAGCATTAGGGAAGCAGCAAGTGCTGGTTGAATTGCGATCATGCTGTCAGGCAGCACAGAGAGTCTTTCAAGCCATTCCCTCTTTGTTTACTGTGTTTCACCAACAGCCCCATGATGTCATATAGCCAGCTCCTAATACCCATTCACTGTAGGGTCCTTTACGCCCTTTTCACTGATAAATTGAACCGTTGACTAATTCGCTTTAGTACGCAACCTAGAAATGTACTTTAACAATGGGTGGAAAAAGGAGAAGAACAAAGCACCGTATCCTCGTCTGCTCCTCAGAAGCTCTCATCGCTCCCAAGGACATGCCAGATACTTGCCAAGCAAATGTCCCCCCTCCCACACCAACCACAAAAACATCACAAATCATTAGAGGAAAAACACTGTTGCTCAATAATGTTTCTGCTAATCCAGAGAGAGAAGTAATTCAAACTTTTGAGGCTCGCTGCTCAATGACTGAATTCAGTAAACAAACTTAAAAAAATGTAAACAAATAAAGTGTATCATTCAAATTGATCTCAACGTAGTACTGAATAAGTAAATATTTTACTTAAATTATATTTCTGAAGTCTATTTCTTTTTGTCAGTTATTAATGCAAGCATGAACTATTTTGTTATTTATTTATTTGTGTCTGGAATGAAACTTCACTTATGCCAAAACACTTTTATTACGAATTAAAATGACTTTTTCAATTAAATTTAAAAAATCATTTAAATTGATTTAATAGAGTTCTAAGTAGGGGCAGGAATCGCTGGGTACCTCAAAATGCAATGCAATATATATCATCGATATTGCAATAATTGGTAAAAACCATCTCTACTAACTAACATTATATAGAAAATCACATGTTTTTTTTTATATTTCTAATTTTTTAGTTTAAACACAATCATAATTAACATCTTGTATCTAGTTTTGTGCAACAAATAATAGACACTTTAGTGCAAATTAGTAATAGATCCTCAGAAAACTTGCAAACTACAAAACATCACAGAAACATCTAAAGTCAGAAGAACTTCTGCTGGAAAGTTCAGGAACAGCAATGATAGCAAGATAAATGGGGAAAAGGTCAGATACAAAACAAATTATTAAGGTTCAGATGTGCAGAAGCTGTTAGTTCCTTTTTTAACTAACTTTAAGGTTTTTGTCAGAGCTCAAGGCTGTTCTACAGAAACAAAGCCCTCCCCTCTGCAAGATTACACAACTCTTAAAGCACAGACTCCACCTCTACAAAGTTGAAACCCTCCTAAATGTGTGCGCAACTCCCCTGACAGAAACAACAGCCAAAACACACACAAACACAAGCTGCAGGAATGTAGGGATACAAGCGAATCCATTTTTAAGAAACCCATTTATTACTGCTAGTTGTGTGAGGCGTGGCAGGGCCAGTTTTAAAAATAAGTCTTAACATGTTTAATCTTCAGCAAATAGGTGCTGGTTCACTCATTACCATAACTACATCTAAATAAAACACAACAGACGAAATGAGTGTTAATAGAGAATTCATGGTAAAGTGAAACATCACAAAAACTGCACTATGATTCCCAAAGACTTTGCAGGACAAGTCAATCCGTTTTATTGTTTAAAAAGACAGAAGAAAAGGAAACTTTTTTAATCTACAGATAAGTTTGTGATCCCGATCCTCCTTAAAGAGAGGGCCAGTTCAAAACAACAGCTGTCACATCTTCATGTGATGAATGGAAGTTCCTTTCACAAGTCAAAGATAATAACATCTATCCATCCATTTTTTGAACTCACTGAATCTTTTAGAGCAGGGGTGTCGACCTCAATCACACAAGGGGCCAAAATCCAAAACACACCTTAGCTGAATTTATTGAACACTCTGAAACTACATTTTTAAAACAGTGACTTTTTAACATAATTATAATCTAGATATAAAGCATGATCTGCGACAATACTAGTGCGAATGATGTAGGATGCATCTGGGGGCTGAAGCTGCTAGTGCTGATAGCTGAAGAGGCTGAAATTGACAGATTAAAATCTTAAAGCTTATAGCTGAAAACGCTGAAATTGATAGATGAAATTACTTAAGCTAAGAGCTGAAAACACTGAAAATAAAACTAAAAAAACAACAACTACAAACTACTATAAAACTTAAAAAAAAACTAAAAACTACTATTAAACTAAAAAATTAAAAAAATGGCTTAGCCAAAACATCTAGCATATAGCTGAAATATGACTTAAACTCCAAAACAGCCTAAAAAATCTTAAATGCAAAAATAATCCAAAAAGCTAGCAGAATTAGCAGAATAACAACAGAATGATAGAAGAATTTTTAATACCTTTTAACATAATTATGAATAATAAAAAGGCAGGACATTATTCCAGAATAAATGAACTTAAACCTTAAATAACTTTAAATGTTTTACTCTCCTTAAAAATAAATTTTGTCAAACTTATACAAGTTAGAAATGAGCCTTTAATGACAACAAACAATAAAATAAAATGATCTGGAAGGCCAGATACGGCCCCCGGGCCTTGACTTATGCCTGTCCCAGCTACTGTTAGGTACACCCTGAACATGTCAGCAGTTTGTCGCAGGGCCACACAATCACACTCACTCACACCAGGGAACAATGTAGATGCATAAATGAACCTATGGTGCACAGACCTTTAGAAACTGGAGTGCCAAGAGAAAGCCCATAAGGGACGGGGAGAACATGCAAAGTTCACACAGAAAGGATGCCGGGATTTGAACCAGGGCCCTCTTGCTCATTATACCACCATGCAACTCTAATACCAATACTATTACTAGTACAATTACTCAAAGGTTACAACATAAACTTTAAATGTATTAGAGGTGATATTTATGCTTTAGCCATGATGAATCTGCAATGCAACATATATGATGTTCGTTTGGTCTCCAGATACAAGTTAAATTGATAAAGTGATTTATAATCCTGCAGTCCAATCAGATCAATCTGTTAACCGAATCGACCTTCAAACCTACAAACATTAAAAATCATTTCAAAATGAAATAATTGATCATAATTGGAACATATTTGGATTGAGACACGATAGGTTTATTTTACTATATATCATAAAACGACCAAGTTCCATCACAGTGGACTACACACATGCGCTGCAGCAGAAACTGATCAATCATTATTCCAGTCCAATCTGTGGAAACACTTTGAATTTATCAAAGTCATGAGATCATACAGCGTGGTAGAATGTTCTAATAATTTTGATTATTCAAATTCAAACAACTTTATTTATCCCTGAGGGGCAATTCTATTTTAAGGTGCAGAGTGTCTTCAATCAACATACAATGTACACATGACACAGCAACATAGAGAGAAATAAAATAACAACAATAAAGGTAGAAAAACTGTACAATCCTACGGTTCCTCAATACAGGAGAGGTCTGACGCTGAATAAAAGAGACAATATATACAAAGAAGAAAAAGATAGTATAAAAAAAATATATATATACACACACAAGATGAAAGTGACGTAAAGTGACGTAGTGTGTTTGTGATCATTTAGTTTAATTAGCTGGATTGTAAGTCAGCATTAAGTAGCTGGACTGCTCTTGGTATGAAGCTGCTCTTCTTCCTCTGTTTTACATCCAGGAATCTGAAGCCTGCGCCGTGAGGGGAGCCATTCCAGCTCTTCATGCATGATATGGGAGGGTCTTGAAGGATTTTGTTAGCTTTTTTTGTCGTCTGCTGATCGTACAGGGTGGCAAGAGATCTGATTGGCTTCTCAGGGATTTTTGAGCAGACTTTAACAATATGTGTGAGATGGTTTTTGTTCTGTACAGTTAGTGAGTGGAACCAGCAGATGAATGAGAAGGTTATTATATTTTCAATGAAGGCGTAGTAGAATCTGGTCAGGAAGTCACTGCTTGTTCCAAATGATTTTAATTTCCTCAGGAGGTATTTTCTCTGACTGCACTTTGCTAAGATTGCTTCTGTGTTGGAGGAGAACATCAGCAGGTCATCAAAGATGGTTCCCAGGTATTTGTACTCGCTGACAAACTCTACAGGCTCTCCATGAAGGATGGTGGGGGCCGACTCAACCAACTGTTTCTGTCTGGGGAGAAGGTCACTATCATCAACAGTGGGCTGAACTGTATCATCTACGATGTTAATGTATTTGACATTGATTCTTGTTTACTTGTTTGTACACAATCAATTTATTATCTTGAAAAAAATACAAGGCATCTGGAAAACTTCACCTGCACTGTTAAGTAGTAGATATTTATCTCCAAGTCACACTAGTGGAAGTTTGGGATAGAGATGTTCTGGAACCGTTGTAGGTCAATGAATCGGATTGTTCAAAATAACTAATATCTACTATGAATCGTATCAACCGCCACAAAATATGATCTGAATCGAATTGTTGTTAAATGAATTGTTACACTCTACATCAGCTTGGTCTTGTACTCCTGAGCTGCCAGTTTGGAATAATCTTCCCAAAATAGAATCAATCAATAGTAACGCATAAGGATATGACAATAGCTTTGTCTGAATTCCCCCCTACTCATTATATAGCGCTGTCCGAATCTACTAATTCCAAAATCCGGTACACTAGAAATTTCCCAGAAGTCTTTGCAAAAACTAGCGTGCATAAATGCTCACTAGATTAGCGAATATAGACCACAATGCATAGCAGTCAAACGATTTTGAACAAAAAAAAAGAACTTAAATGTATTTCTTTTAATAAACCCTCCACATTTTCACCATCAGAACACAATGGAGTCATAAATAAACGTCATTAGATTTTCGTACTGATTTGATTTTGACTTCATGAAATCGGTGACGTCATATCCAGAGTTTAGAAAAACGAAAGAAAAGTAGTGCCCGAATTGTCTTTAAAATCCAGGACACTATATAGTCCCGCATTGTATAGTTTTTAGCAGTTAGGGGTTAGGGAGGGATTTTGGACACAACTCAACCAGCAAGGCCAAGTGGGCTCCCTTTGGTTTAAAAGTGGGCAGAAAATATGGCCCCACCTGTGTTTGCCTACAGTGACTTATGTGACTCACACTAGCCAGCCTCCCGGTGGACAGAGTTGCATGCTAGCGAGCTCCGCTGTAGCGACCTACCGAGCTAGCTCCGCTGTGGCGAGCTAGCGAGCTCTGCTGTCCACCAGGTGGCAGGCCAGTGTAGCGAGCCAACCCACTGATTGCCCATTTAAGTCAATGTGGACAAACCCAACTGGGGCCCGCATTTTCTGTCCACTTTGAAACCATATGGGGCCCACCTGGCCTTTCTGGCTGGGAACCAACATGTAATAATAGAATATTAAAACAGTTGTAGCATCTGCTTAATGCTCAAAGATCTGCTGTTTAACATCCAGCTCTGACTGTTTTTAAAGCTCAAGAGTCCATGCTTTTTGCTTCCTGATTTATTACAAGCTGCATGAAAGGCTAATAATAGGAGGAGGCCAAAACATCGATCAATAGTTGGGATACATTAGCTGTCCCAAAGGGAGAAAATAGGAGGGTTATAAAAGTCAAGAATTAAATAGTATTCTGAGTGCAACTAATGACGAACTCTGGTCTTTCCACAGTAAAGAGAGTAGGAAAGAACTAGAAAAAGCTGAAACTTGAGTAGAATGAATCCTATTTCTGGTCCACCTGTATTATCTCTCAGTACACTAGAAACATTATCTTCTGGACTATCTGGAGCCAGATGGAGGAGAAGGATGGGGTTGAGGGCACTCTCCTGAAAACACAATCATTTCTCTAAAGTAACCATGATCAAATATTATCACTCATCTTAATGAGTCCATTAGTGGCCACTTCTCTGAGCCTGGAGCGCACATGAAAGGTACAAGCACTGACTTCATGCGGGCCAGTACAATATTGCAGACAGTTTACTGACTGCATGTGGATAAGAAGTCAAAGCGTGGTATGTAAACATCTACGTTAGTGGGATACTCACAGCTGCTGCTCCAGGACTTGAGGAGAGATTTGATGCTGATCTCAAAGAAGACAGAATCTTGCAGACTCAGCATGGTGGCTCTCAAAAGTTGAGGCTCACAGTGTTTCCAGGGTTCTTGTCGTTTCCATTTGAAAATCAAGTATTTCACTCCTTTCAAAATAGGAAATTCTCATGCAGCTTTCAAACTAATCTTTGCAGGTACCGCAGCCTCAGCCTCTTCCAAAAAGAGCTGAACCCTGGACTCCACAGGTGCTTGTTAAAGGCAGCATCATCAACAACAGCTTCAGGAGGCGCAGAGAAATACACAGCAAGTGCAGCCGGGTTTCAACACACAGTATTATCACACATAAAGATGGGTGAGAGAAAGCATAGTCAAAAAAGTATTTCACTCCAGCGTCTGCCGTCCGCTCGCCAGTCCGCAGAGTCCCTCATTCCCAGTGGAGCGCAGAAGAATCCACAAAGAGCGGAGATACATTCCAAGTTTTGGTCTTAACCTGACAGCAAAGAGCAGCAGAGCAGTGCAGAATCAAATGTTCAGCAATATTCTTTCCCTCGTCTTCCTGTATGTGTGTGCCAGCTTCAGCGAGCTTGCACTGCCAGAAACCCTCCTCCTCTTCTCCCCAAAGATCTCTTCCTCTTGATTTGCTCAGGAGCAGCTCCTCCTCCTCCTGCAAGCTAACTCTTGTTCTCTTACTGATGCCTGCTCTTTTCTCCGTGATGGGGGGTGGGGGGGGGGGGGGTGTGATTCACCAGCAAACACAGGAAGGCGGGAGCAGTGCATGAGGGTGGGTGATGTCATCAAAATGCTGCCAGGGTTCAGTTGCTGTAGTTCAGCAGTGCACATGCTTGTTGGGGCTGCCTCCCTACTGCCTATAAAGACAACACTTCCTGAAAGCTCCATAGGAATACTGATGCGTCATTCCTGCCTGCAGTGGGAAGAAGCCAACTGCACTAAAACACGGCATGGAAAAGGAAAAGGGAACGAAGGGAAAATAACTAAAAATGGAAGTACAAAGTGTTCCAACACTTTACAAAGTACGATTTTATATTTAAAAAGGGAATGAAAATCCTTATCCCAGAGGGAAAACCATGCTTATCTCTATCCAATTAGAAGCATTTTGGATGCTTCATAAGAAGAGACTTTGTGACATGGAAACACAAAAGTCTTGACAGTTAGTACACATTGGAGCTGGGTTGATAAAAATCAATTTGAATCAATTTAAACTTAACAGATCAATAATCGATTCATATATATAAATATATATATATATAATCTAAATCGATTTAGCACATAAGCCAAATTTCCCGGGCTTAATCCGAACGCTTAATGGAATTTCCCATAGGACGGCTAATGCTAACTCTCTGTCGACCTAAACATTAATAGCAGCATAAATGAACATCTTCATAAACTCACAGACATGAATTTTACAAACTCTTAAGGAAATATTTTTAAAGTAACCATTTGTAGTCTAAAACATCATTTTTGTTTCATACTTTCTTCTTCTGGAATAAGGTGTAATGCTATGGTGCGATCACCACCTAGTGGCCAAACTGAAACGTCCTCCAGGAGAAGCAGAACAATGTTTCCAATGTTAATGATCTGAACATTCTTGTTAGAACTTCTTCTTTAGAGAATCCATGTAACTCTGGATAATATTAACAATCTCAGTATTTCACTGATACATTTACAGAATGTGAATTGTATCACATTAATATAAATATATTCAAAACATATAGTAGATTATTAATGTATTTCTAAAATAAATGTGCATAAATGTGTAAACTCAAAATTGAACTGAATAGAAGAATCAAAAGAATCTGAATCGAATTGATTCAGGCTCTTGTGAATTGAATCAAAAAATTTCTGGAAATTATTATCAATACCCAGACCAAGATAACATTACACACTCCCAAAGACTTCTGAAGTGTCTCCAAGATGTCTGCAACCAGAGCAGGATGAAACCAAACGTTCCAATGGAAAATAACAGGGGCAAAGCTGGGAGACACAAACGTTCTTTGTCTTCCTTCAGTTTCGTCACTTCTGTCTTGTCTCTCCCTCGGTCACATGTCCTCCTCTACACAACTTATGCAAAACAAGGCAGAGATCACTGCAAACAACACAAACAGATGCTTTGTCATGGTGCTCACCCGATGCGGTCTTTCACAGGCCAACACTGCCATCTGACACAAGCAGATTATATGAAGAGACTGATTCTACGGTGAAACTTGCTCCCTTTGTTTATTCTATGAGAGCTAAACATTAAAATGTATTTTTGGTAGGAAGAGGGACTAAAATGTATTACATTACAATTTTCTTTTTTAATAGAGTTCATTACCAAAATCAGATCATTGCTCCAGCTAGAGGGACAAGGACAAATATTTGTCAGAATTCAACAACTGAAAAAAGATTGAAAACAAATTACATGTTCCTAAATTAAAGCTAAACCTGATCACTTTGGTCTAAACCCTAATATGGGGAATACTACTTGAAGAATTCACTTTTGATATACATTCTTAACTTGACAGCTACAAAGAAAAAAAGGTTTCTTTAACTTGTAGATGTTGAATATTTTTGGTGTAGATTAAGCCCTCCCTCACACCCCATCATCCATCTGTTAAGACTCTCTCCAGCTAGCTTACAGCCCTTCACACTCTCAACCCTAACATTAACAGTGCAACAAAAATGTTGAACAATATCAAAGTCATCCAGCTGTACAGTTCAGATCCAGATTCCAACTCAGACCAGGACAACAGAGACCTTCATGGATCTATTTGTCTGCAAGTGGGTGTGTCAGAATGGCTTGTTCGTCGTAGCTTCTGCGTCACAACTACAATCTTTTTCAAGCTGCATTTTTGCATCTGCTCCTGATTTAAATGCAAAAATACTCTGAAATTGCGATTTTGAGCTTAACTTATTTTCATGATATATGTTCTTCATTATCAGAGATATGCTACAAGAACATGTTAAAAACATAAAAAACGCCAATTTTCATCAGAGTGGGTTTTTAAAGATATGTTAATGTTAACACACAGAAACAGGGAATCTTTATATACTATGTTTCTCCCCTGGATAGCCGGTAGATATTAAACGTGAACGCGACTACTTTCAGCAAAAAGCATTATTACAGGTAATGCCACTTTTCTAGTGGGACTTTAACTTCTTCATCCAATTGTGTGCATTTGGAGTGTTAATCTCATACACCCTGTGTGAATAAAGCTTATGTAGCCCTTCTTTCAGGTGTCAGCAGATAAACTAAAACCAGCAGAAGGCTGCAGCACACCCAAAACATACACAGGGAATCAAAACTACTCGCACCAGAGTACCACGTTACCTAGAAATATGTTTGAAAAACCAGACTAGACTTTGTGTTATGACTGTCAGCAAAACGGTCCAAACACAATGCCTAAGACGGGTGCACACATTGTTTTCTGTAAACCAGCTTTATTGTTTAAGGAATGCAGAATTGACATCATTTCCCTGGGAACATTAAAGCCACGAGCTAGAACATTTGAGAAAAAACATTAGAGCTAACTAAGGCAGCGGCTGCAAACTGAAGACTTCAGATAAACATTATATATGAATTCCTGGAAAGAAGGCCCGTCTAATCAAATAATCGCAACTAAATGGACAACCAAGCAGGTTACAGTAGCTCCATTCACAAAGTACAACCCGTTACTGACGGGTAGTCTTCCTGACTGCAGACAGTACTCCTACTCCCAGGAGCCCACAGAGTGGAGGATGCATTTCCTGTCCTGGGCTCTCTGAAGGACGGTGGTGGGAACAATAATCGATAGAAGCTGTAATTCAATTCCTGACCTCTTCAGTGAAGCCAGGGTTTCAGAGGACAGACCAGTTAGAAGCATCACATCAGTGGGAGCGTGCAGCACAGACCATGCTCCCTTCACCTACTCATCACTTCCTATTAATGCACCATAAAAACTCTGCACAAGGTTCAAACTTACATAAAAAAAATGAGAGGCTTAGTTTAATGTAGTAAGCCTTAAAATGGTAAAGCTCTGAAGGAAATTTGGAACAAACCTCCAGCTTGATAAGAAAGCTTTTCATTGAGCAGCAATGTTTAATTAGCTAAAACCGTAGCAGTCACTGTTGGGACTGCAGCTCCTGGTCTCTATGGGGTGACAAAGCAGAACAACGAAAACCTGAATTAAATGCATACGACCACAGGAAGCAAAAGGGCAGCCCAAAGCAGCAGTTCTTTAAATGAGCTTTCTTGAAGTCATTTGCTGTGGCTCAGCTGGCTGGAGGGAGTCCATATAATAATTTAATGCATTTGTCTTCTCTGCTGTGACACCATGTTCACACTAAGTGCAGTCCACATTGGGTTGCGCCATTCTAAGATTTCCTCACTTGATTTAATGAACGACTTCTTAAGAAACTTGATTAGGTTTCTTAACAGGCAGTTTCTTGAGTTGAGGCTGTCTAGTTCTCACCAAGTTTACATTTTTAGTCAACAACTTTATGACAAAAAAGAACATATTTTCCAAACATTTCCACAAGTTTCTATCCAAAAAAGAAACCGCACAAAAAAAAGCTAACATGGTACTGGTAAAGATCCACTCCAACGATGCTATGTATCTAGCCTTTCAGAGGGAACTATATCTATATATTAGGGGTGTAACAGATCACGGAAAATCCATGGTCCGTACGGATCGGGACCACTCCGACACCCACCCCCCACACGAGCACACCTCGCGCTAGCATAATTTAAATCAGTTCTCCGTTCACATCAAATGGAATTCTCCTCAAATTCATGTAAATCCTCTTTGTTTTAACAAGCCCTGAAGTAGCTGCTTCATGTTTATCTTAAAGTCTGTTTGCCTGACGCTGTGTGTGGGCGGAGCTTCTGTCAAAAACTTTTCTCGACTTCACAATGAAGGACGGGCATCGATAAAAATCCACTTTAAATCCGTGTGTCTGTATGTCTCTCACGAAAATAATCTAAACTTCTTCAAAGGTGGATGCAAATACAATATATCTGCTTTTAGTGGGTCTGGCCATCGCTAAACTCCTTCACAACACAAGCACATGCGGATTCTGCACGGCTGGCGGGACCGGGTGTTTTGGGAGGGAGGTGTCTTAATGGAGGGCCCCAGAAAAGGTAACAAACACCTGTTTGAGCTGAAACTTATTGAAGACAATACACAACTGGAAGATATATGGTATTCTGCATATAAAATGATTATGATCATCACTGGTAAGGAGATAAATTGAGTGTGGTGTAATCCGGGGGGCGGAGCTTGCAGCACAGACTCTTCCTGGAGGGAGTTGTTGGCAACGATCTTACGTCAGCAGTTTTCATCCGCTCGTTTTCGCGGGTATGGGAGGGGCTGCTGCAGACAGTGCAGGTTTTTAGAGGATTACCTCTTCATTAAGAGAAACAAAAGGTTTGAATATCGATGGTCGGTACAAGACAACAAACCACTGAAAATATCAGTACAATGAATTCCTAATGACACTTTCATGGCATACTGGTATAGGCACAACAGGATTAAGATCCTTTCATTCCGTGACATGGGAGGGAGTATCTTAATCTATCTTTTAAAGCGCTAATTCTGAGTCCTGACTGCAGCAATCAAACCACATTTCTCATTCTTCAACTCACCATTACGACCTCTGACATCATGAGCAGGATGTAAAAAGGAGATTTTCTTAATATGTCGACTGTTTCCTAATTGGATAGAAAGAAAAAGTGTTGGAAAATAATTTGCCCTGGAATGTCATGATTAAAGCAGGCTGTGTTTAAGATGCCAACTGGTAGCTAGCGGTCAAGCTGAGCACAAACGCAGACAGGAAAACATGTCAAAAGCCCTCAAATGGCCAGACAACATCCTTGAACATCCTTGCCTTGGCATGGACATTGTTGTAGGTTAGTTCATCACGCTAACTCCTGCTGATGCTAGATGTAAAGAGGTTGAGTAAGTTTAGCAGGGAGCCAGTTGAATCATGCTTTAACAATGAGCAAACAGGGAGGCCAACGTGCTCCGACAAGCAACACTGCAAAAAAAGGCGTATGGATATACTAATGAAAAGTCATCAACCTCCTGCTGATGCAAACCGGCTGACCCTGACCTGTACACACATTACCAAACCCTTAACCGGTGTTTCCAAGGAGACCAGGCAGTCCTATGTCAACAGATAAATGCCATCAAGTTTCACAAGTAGCCTAACAACTTTAGCTTATAAAATGAGAGGTGTGTCAAGCAATGATCTTCTCCTATTAATATGTGCTAATATAACTTGCCCTATAATTTGTGATACTTCACTCATACACACTACTATAGCCAAAATGAGCTATTGCTTTTCCGTGTTTCCAAAATACATTTGAGACTGAAACAAGAATTTAGAAGCAATGAGTCCTCTCACATTGAAAAGAATTAGAAACTCTCTTCAATAGGCAGATATGTATCATTATCACATGGAATTGGTACTATTAACTAAGTTTTCAAATAGTTAAACTGACTCCTTCTCTAGTAGAGATTAGACTACACTGTGATGTAATGAGAAGCATTTTCCCTGCACAGACAGAAATGTGAGCATTTATGATGACTCCAAACAGAAAGCTGCTGCTGGCAGCTACTCAAGACTTCACCAAAGTCACAAGTTACGGGGGGGGGGCAAACGCATATCAGAAAACAAACATGACTTTTGTAAATGTTAACCGTTAAGTCTCCAATAAGAAACAAGCTGCCTTTCCTTTAGATGCAATAATCAAATGCTCATTCTTGTGGTTATTAAAACAAGTTGAGACAGACATTAAGCCAAAGCTTGTTGCACAGAAACAAAACTTAACCAGCACCAAAAAACACACGTTCAAGAAGTGTTATATATCTTTTCCAAAACTACAGCACCAGATATGCGGTCATGTGCACCGAGGTACCTCTGAAGCGCATTTGTTTACTGCGGGCAGATTTGGAGAAGCCCACTCCAGGATCTGCTTTTATTCCTGGATCTGCCACATCTTCTTCAATGGTGTGTCCCATGGCGAGCAGCCCCAGCCTTTTCATGCGCAGGAGCCGTGGGCCTGGCTCTCTGGACGAGGCCGCTCCGTCTTCAGCTGATGCCTCCACAGAGATGACATTTGGAACCAGGCTCTTCAGAAACTCCATGTTCATCAACACTTCTCAGTTCTTTCACTGCTGTAATGCGTCCATAAACTGCTGCCATGCCATTTCTCCAAACGGGCTTTTCTGTCGGATCGGCTCCATTTACTGCTGGCACCTACATGCTGTGGTTTCACGTTCACGCAGTGTCGGGGCCTGTGTGAAGCCTTGCAGACAAGCACAGACACCGCCTAACAGAGCTGTTCTGACAGGTGTAACTGTAGCAAGCTAGCATGGCTGAGTGAGGCACTTCCTTTGCTGCAGCATAACCTGTATGTTCTGTGTAAAGAGAAAGCAAACAGAAATGGATTGTGATGTAATGCTAAGAAGGCAGGGCTACATCTGAGTGCCAGGCACTATCTGGGGTGGAACTAGACCATGTTCAAAAGGAGATAACTCAAAGCGGGCCAACAGCCAATCAGAGCAAAAACGACATCGGCCACGCCCTGCTAGCCTGAGCTGCTCACCAGTCAGAGAGTAGAAATGAAAAAGGAAGATTGACAGGCACTAAAAAAAGGAAAATTTTGTGCAGCTGGTCTGCATTCACTGATAGCTCTTATCAAAGTCAAAGTGCTGTGACTTGGCATTTAAAAATAAAGATACTTGTTTGTTTTCAACGATTTGCTCAAGCAGCTCCCACTTCTGCTTGTGCTAAAGTGTAACAAAAGCAGTGGTGTCATTGAAGGGTAGTGATGGCTTGGCTGGACAGCCTGTACCTGCAGAAAACCCTTCCAAAGTTCTGTCGCTGCAGACTCAGAGAGAGGTGACACAGTGCTGACTCTTCTTAAAGAGAAAGAAAGAAAGAAAGAAAGAGAATCACACTGCCTGAAGAAATCAGCTATTTCTTCCAGCGTGATCCTGACATCAAAACTTTCAGCGTTTTTCTGAGACATCCACTAATCCTTCAGGTAACCTCAGAGGAGGAGCCATAAGAGTGGGAGGAGAATCCCACATGAAGCTTTTTCCCTCTGTTTTCTTATGGATATTTGCTGTAACTGTCCTGTAAAAATGAAAATCCTGCTTCCCTTCCTCCACTTTTCCTGTAGATTGGTTGCAGCAGCAGCTTAACTGCTTCTCATTATATGGCCAGTTTCTGAAGAGGCTTTTGTGAAGAATTTAGCTATCACATTTTCAGGGTCAAACTAATAACTAAACTATAGCACACTCATGATTGTTACACTGTTCTAATACTGCGATCCTAATTTACAGAAAAAAAGCTGGTTTGGGCAGAAATTAAAGTTACTTGGTTATCCTGACGGTACATTCACACTTCCACTTTAGCTGCATCAGCAGCATTGCTTCTTATTGACTTTCAATGAGGTGATGTCAAGCATTTGCTGTAATGAATTGTTTGTCTGCTGCATCACTTGCAGTGCAGGTTCTGGGCCAAAACACAAAGCAAAGTTTGACTTCACTTTTTAACCTTTAGTTTATACATGTTTTTGGGCTTTTTGTGGCTCAGTTGTTTGAGCAGGTCTGTCAATGATCGAAGGGTTGGCGGTTAGAGCCCCCCCACTCAACTGTTATTGTGTCCTAGGGTTAAACCAGGGATGTCAAGCTTAATCCCACAAGGGGCCAAAATCCAAAACACACCTTAGGTCGCGGCCCGGACAGGATAAATATGTATTGAACAGTCTAAAACTACATTTTTTAAGACTTTAAAACTGTAACTTTTTCACATATTTATGAACTAGATATATAGCATTATCTGCAATAATGTTAGTGCTGATAGCTGAAGATGCTTAAATTGATAGCTGAAAAACACTGAAGCTAATAGCTAAAAATGCTAAAGCTGATAGGCAGCTAAAATATTGGCTAAATGCCAAAGTTGCCTAAAAAAACCTAAAAAACAAGAAAAAAGAAAAGAAATAGGTCAGCCAAAACAGCTAGCCTGTAGCTGAAAAAGCTAAACTTCAAAATAGCCTCAAAAAACTGAAAAAAGACTAAATTGGCCAAAATGGCTAGTGTGTAAATATTAGTCGAACTCCAGAACAGCCTAAAAAACAAACAAAAAATAAATGAATTAGCCAAAACAGCTAGCATGTAGCTGAAATACTAGCTTAACTCCAAAAAAGTTTGAAAATCTTATTAAATGCCAAAGCGGTCCTAAAAACTAACAGAATGCTCATTTTTAAAATTGTAACTTTTTAACATAATTATGAATAATAAAAATGCAGGAATATTATTCCAGAATAAATCAAATTAAACCTTAAATGGCTTTCATTATATTACTTTCCATACAAAATATATTTTTTCAAACTTATACAAGTGAGAAATAAGCACAAGATAATATCGTTCGCTAATAACAATAAAAAAAATATATATATCTGGAGGGCCGGATAGAATTACCCAGAGGGCCGGATCTGGCCCCCGGGCCTCGACATTGACATGTTTTTCACACCCTTCACCCTCCCTGCCTCCAGTGTGTCTTCACTGGAGTGTGAATGTGCATGTACTGGCAGCCACTCCTCTGTCAGTCTGCCCCAGGGCAGCTGTGACTACATCAGTAGTTCATCATCGAGTATGAATTAGATACACATTGTAAGCGCGTTGAGCATCAGGAAACGTGCAGAAAAATCCAATCGATTAATTGTATTATTTACTGATCGTCAGATGCCAATCATTCTTTATATTTATGAAAAAGACTGCTTTATCCTCCTCTATGTATGAATGCATTGAAAAATTATGTTTGCTCTGCAGAGCAAAAACATGACAATGTCTCTTCTCAATTGTGGTTGAAGGACTACATCAAATATTGCATTAACCAGGCATTAACTTCTAATAGTGAATTAAAAATATGAATAGCTTCACTGATTCCTAAAACTTTCTCTTCCTGTGCCAACAGCCCACATTTCTGCTGCTTCACAGGAACTGGAACATTCCACAAATCACTTATAGTACGGGTGTCCAAACCTTTTGCAGAGGGGCAGATTTGGTGAGGGCAAACCATTTGGCCTGCGTTCTTGGAACCCTTAATACCCTGTAACCCTTCCGCTCTAGGCTTGTTTACATTAAAAGTGGGGTCATCTGGACCCAAGACTGTGCGCTGAACTTTTTTTTTCAATGATTGTCGATCTTTACTGGTGTCCAATGACAGACATGAAGTCTTGTCCACCTTGTCTACCTTTGTCATGGAAGGGCTAATGCCTTAATGTAAGGGTGGGGTCATCTGGACCCCATAAGAGAGCACGAGGGTCAAGCCTTGTTTATAGTTTATATGTCCCGTCTAGTAGTGGATCTTGATGTTACTCCTTGAAGAAAGTCAATCTCTTAGAATGTTCGACATTTTTTTGTTTTGTTTTTAACTGAAAATATTTGTAAAATTCTTGCAGTCAACATTTTAGAAATTAGCTAGAAAGTGTTATAAAAGGGTTGTGCTATAGTGTTGCCAATGTTTTGAATTGATTTATACCCTAATTTAGCCAATCGTGATCAAGAAATCATGCACATAGTTATTAGAAAGTGCTGGGCCCGAGTTTATGACAGGAACCTGGTAGAAAGTGCCAGGAAATTTTTCTGCTAAAATAAAAGGTATGCATTTTTAACAAAAAAAAAAAGGGAAAAAATGTGTCAATATATGGAAACCACTGAAGATTTTGACGCCTAAGGCTTTGAATCAACACAAAAAAAAAAAAGTCTATGTATTATGTTCATTTATTTTTGTTATTTGTCGTTGTTGATGATTTATGTCAGTAAAACGATAAAAACTGGAAACGTACAATAAAAGAAAAGTAGAAAAGTATCAGGATTTAAGGCCAGCAGGCAGACTTTGGAACTGCCTGACATATGGCAAAATAAGGCCATTTCATTTTTATTTCATGTACGTTTTGGTGTCGTACTTGTTGGAGAGGGGTTGACTAGTTTAACATTTTGTAAACATTTACCAGCTTTTGGAAATCACCTTGCAAGGGAAATACCATTATGGTGAAGTTCCCACTCAAATCATCTCTTCTAGTACATAGTTTTTCCTCAGAGCGGCAGGAGTTCATAAGAAATTCATCTCCAAGTTGTGAGTGGGACTGTTGGTCTGCCAATTGTAGGTTCAACGTAAAAATATTTAAAATGCTATTTTCAGTCTTGTAGATTCATTATACTTAAAAAATATATTTAAAACAGGAAACTTAATTATGCAATGTACAAAATCAGTTTAGATGAAAAATCCTCTAAACTTTTCTCAGAACTTACATGTTTCCAAACAAAGTAACTATTACAAATGATCCAAACAAATCGGCATAGGATACAGCAGGGCAGCACATTCATTTTTTGATGGTTTTTCTTATGAATATGCAGCAAATTTGCCTGTTTAGACAAAAAATATTATGTTTGACAACAACTGATTTACAGCTACGGTGGCTCACAGCTCTATTTTTACTCAAAAAGTAAACAATATTTTACATAAACTTACACCAAATTAATTTCTGTTTTTGTTATTTGTTCCCAGAAAATGTAATGTACAAACTAGCAATGAGGAAGAATCTTGTTGATATTAAAGTCTAGACTAGAACCTATACAATGATGCGTCGGAGCTGAAGCAGCAGATCTAAATAAGTCTTACAGATTGAGTCAGACAAGCTGAAGAGGCAAAGATAGTCATCACTGGGTCTGAGCACCACAATGGTCGGTGGAGGCAGCTGCGGTTTGCTGAGGCCAGGTCTGTGCTGCTGTTGGGTTAGAACAATACTTCTGCACAGGAGGCCCACATCCCAATCAGCCCAGGAATGTGGAAGAGGAAGCCATGGGAACAATGTGCAGCGTTCCTAGGCTGTTCTGGGTCCCACCCATTTCTGTCTTCTTCGGCTTTCAAGCAGGAGAAAACAGGAAAACTGAGGAGAATGGGTAAGTTCTGCAGTCAGCTGAAGGCTTTCACTGAACTCTGCAGGAAGCAGAGCCTGAGTACGCAGGAACCTAAACTGGAACTCCAGCCTCAAATAAGCAGCTGTCAGATAAGCTCTGCACTGCCCCCTTATGGTGCAAACAGAAAGCACATGAAAATGTAAATAAACAGATGAGTTAAAAGTTACTTCTGCAAATTGTCTTCTATTTCATAAGCCTTTGCTTAAAGTAAAAAAAAAGTCAAGGTAAAAAAGCTGAAATGCATATTTCAACACTATTAAATCAATCAACATTCTTATAAGAAATGTTTTAATAAATAAAGAGCACACATCAACTATTTTTATAAATGGAATATAATTATTTAAATTCACTACATTTATTACTATAGTTATCATCACTTGTATAATTGTATTCACTACATTCCTGTTATTTAAGTAAATATTAAACCCATATTAAGCTAAGCTAGATTAAAATATTATAAATTTCCTTTCATGTTTATATAAAGCAAATCATAGACTTATAGATTTCAACTTAATCTTCGTTCATTCAAACGAAGCTTTCACCTAAACTTATTTTATTGGGGGAAACAAAATAAATTTGCCACATATTTGCAAAAATTCAGATGTTTGTTTTCATGTGAAAAATACAGAGACCGACCCTAGGATGATGTCATGAAATGGGCGGGCGTCACCCACAAGCAGCGAAAGGCGGAGCCTCTTAAAATGAGGCATCCTGCTTCTGGGTAGACAAAGAGCTCATGAAAAGAACTCGTATTTCATAAATAATTTGCTTTTTTTAAATGTTCCAGGGGTAATATATGGTTACATATGTGGATATAGTTTACTCTGAGAGGTTTAAGTTAAGCATGATATAGACCGTTGACATCTGAAAAATGTCAGAATGTGACCTAACCACATTTTTCATCAGAGGAAGGCTTCTTTCTTGCCTATGTCATTTGAGAAACAACTGTCCTGTCCTTTGTTTTTATATAATAATGCAGTTCTATTTTTTAAAGCTGGTAATTAACAGAACACAAAGCTACAGTTCAACTTGCCAACGGTCATAGGTCAAGTTGTTCAAGCTGCAACTTTTTATTTCTATAATCCTGTAGCAAATATCTGAGGCATCTTTGTTTTTTTCATGCTTGCTGATTTTCACCTGATTTCCCATTTACCTTTGAGCTCATGTGATGCTTGTCCAGTCAAACAGGATTATTAGACGACACAATCAAACACGTCTTCATTGCGGTCATGTTTCCCTCACCTACAGCATGAGTTTTGACGTCTGAAAGGTACAAAGCAGTGACTGCATTTGAAAAGAAACAGCAAAGATGTAATAAAAACAACCAGTGTATCTTAGAATCTGTGAAATCTCAATGACAACACTCAACATTCCTGCTACAATGACAGTCACAAATGTTTGGTTGTAGAACAGAGGAACTGGTTTAAACCAAGGTTTGGAAATTAGATTTTGTTTCTGTACAGCATGGTGAGATTATACCCAGCAAATCCTATTAATAAATAAAAAAAATGCTACGACTGGAACCATTGACTATATATATGAGAACTGGATGGTCCGAACATGGTCCTGTGTCTCTAACAGGAAATATTTTCTGGCTCCAAGAAGCCAAAATCTCACAGACTTCTATAGAGAAATAAACAACTGTTACTCAGTCATTGTTTTTGCCAGAATCAACATTCTTGCTCTGATACCTTTTCTTTTACATCTTCTTAACATCCTATATTATTCATGATATTTTTTGTAGAGTGCAAGTCATTAAGTTATAAAGGCTCAGTCAGTGTGTGGTCTCACGTTCCACATTCAAAATGTTTGGCAGATTTTCGCCCGGAGAAAGGTAGTTTGCCCTCTCTTAGTGGGTGGAGTAATCCTGCCTCAGGTGCAGGAGTTTATATTTCTTGAGGTTTTGTTCATGAGTGAGGCTGTGGGTCGTTGCTCAGGTGGTGATCAGACATGATTCACGGATCACGCTCAACGATCCACAAATAGAACCCCAATTCTTACTTTTTAATATTATGTTTATTGCTATGTGTATGTCTATTTACTGGATGGATGAAAATTGAAATTATTTGTATTAAATTACCACCATTTGTACCTTTATTTAGAACAGGGGCTCAGAATCAACAAAACTCATTAAAAAAAAAAAAAGAAGATTCAGATAGAAAGAAATTTTGTTTGTCATTTTAAATTTTTTTTGTCAATCTGGTTAAGTCAGCAGTAACATAAAAAGGATTCAAATCACTGCATTTTTGGATCATTCCATCATTTTTTATCCTCAAAGTTCTTCAACATTTTCCGTTCTAAGCGCTACATATTGTGAAAAAAGTTTTTTTTATCCACGGCAGAATCAGCTGATTCACGTTGATTACATCTGCCTTTGAGCAGTGCGAGGCTGCGTTTCTTCAGAATAAATAAGCTGGAGTTTCATTAATTGCGTCAACTGTTGAAGAGGGAGCATAACCAAATGTAAAAGGTGTTCTGCTCCTCTGGGCGGAGGCCCCGGGAAAGACCCAGGACACACTGGAGAGACCACGTCTCTCGGCTGGTCTGGGAACACCCCCAGAGGACCAGCCTACTTTGAAGTGGTCGGGTTGTGTCGCACAAATGTTGACTGGGACCATCTCGGACGAATCACTGCTTCCTGATAGCATCTGGCTCCAACATGTTGATGTCTGTATTGCAACAAAATGGCAACTGAATTGACTTCATTGTGTTGGAAGCCAAAGCAAGTTATTTTCTAGAGATGACATCACATCACTCGGTCCAGTTCACACATATAGTCAATGGTTGGAAAAGGATAATGCTTTAAAACATGAATGGCAACCATTTTCTAATACTAAAAGACTATCAGACACCCAACAGTTCCATTGGATTGGCTGGAGTCTGATTGTAGCAGCCGGCTCTTATGGGAATGCATTACAGCAAACATATGAAACCAGTGGGAGAGAAATGACCTTTAAATGATTCCTGCTCATTCCTACTTTAATCTATCAGGAAGGCCCAGTCCTCCTGAATGCAGGCTTGTGACTCAGGAGGAGCAACATGTAATGAAGATAATTAGATTCCACTCTCCACATTGGGATCATCTACAGTTAACATTTTATACGGCCATCATTATTTTATTTCCACCAATTCCTGAACAAAACCTTTTTTAAAATCTGTATTTTTCAAGTTAATTAAATACTGAATTTATTTTCCAGATCATATTGCTTGAAATTTCAATTTAAAAAAATGTATTTATCTTTAAAATGAAAATCTGTATTGAAAGAAGTGAGAAAATGAAAGTTAAAATGTTAGTTATATAACTGACTGATTTGGAGGGTTCAAGGTAGTAAAATACAGGTCCTGGGTTAACAGCTGTAGCATTAGAAAAACAAAAACTCTTGCTTACTCTGGTCTAGTTGTTTGGTCAAAGTTCAGTTGCTGTGACACCGAGGCACAGCTCACCACGCTAAAGGCTGGGCTTGTTTGACAGAGACAAGTCAATGTTGAGCAGTACAGCACTTTATCAATGTCATTCGCTAAGATGCTTCCGTTTTACTCTACTGGCTTCCATTCTGCTAAAAACAGCCACAGCTTGACTTTCTTCTGCCTTTTATGCACCAAGACCAAAAAAATAAATTAGATGTTTTTTCAGTCAGATAACTGTGGCCACAACTGTAGGCTGCATGTTACAGAAACAGAAAGAACTTAAAGGAGTACTTTGCATAATTATTAATAAACTTTGTTACATAAAAATGAAAACAATTAATGCAATATGCTCTTTCAGCTCAACAACTCCAGACTCCACTTCTCATTAAAATCTGAAAGTTCTGAATGATTAACAAACAGACACCAAAGTAAACATCTTTTGTTTTAAAAAAAGTGGAGCTATGTAATCATTTCAAATATTTTGTTTGTGCCTACAAATGTATGGTGGCATCATGGTTTCATTTGAAGCACTATTTTCAATCTGCTTCACATGGGAATCCAGCTACAGGGAGTCAATAAGAACAATCTGTTGACCCGCTGCCTTTAGATGCCCAAAAAGTCTGTAAAGTCTCTGGAATCACAGATGCTGTGAACTAAACCAAAAATGAAGTGCAGTTTCAGCGCAGTCACTTATCCCATAATCTCATCAGTGTGTTAAATCTCCTGAAATATTAAAAAAAAAAACACAAACATGTGCATGCATGCACACATCAACACAGACACATAAGGTTCACAGAGATATTAAAAACATTTCATGTTGTCCCCCTAAATGTCTGTGATCAGGTAGAGACACAATGTGTATGCAGCATCTTTGTATCATGATTGAGATCAACCTGTGATCTGCATATCCATTATTTTAAGAAGCCTAACCGAACAGCTCTGTGACAGACATGGTTTTCATTGACCAATAACAACCCTTCTAAGTAAGACTGCATTGAAACAGGAACTGAACCAAATCCCTTATTCTGCATGACACATGCATGCGGCTTCTTGACACGACCTGACCTTCAGAGGATTTCAGTTCAGGCCATTATGATCATATATCTTTAGTGCAGAGAGAGCGCGCTGGAAACACCAAAACTTTGTGCCAATGTTGGCATTTAGATAAACCAGATGCATCACCATGATGTAACAGCAAAATAAAGCTATTGATGTTGAACATAGACATCAGCAGAGTCAAGCATAACTCAGTCAACCTCTGTAACATACCTTAAAGGGGCCATACCATGAAAAAACAACTTTTTGAGCTTTTAAGTGTATTATTCTGTTCAATCCTCACTATAAAGAACCCCAAAGCGATATTTTGATCTGTTCATGCATTTCTGATTAATCCCCTAAAAACCTGCACTCTCAACAGCAGAGTGAGTCTGCTCTTCCCCAGTCTAACACCAACACCCAATTTCTCCACAGAGTTGGCGGTGATCAGCAAAAAACTTTGGTTTTAGATGAACAATACCGTAAATCTTCTAATTGTGTCCTGTTTTCAATAAATTCTGCCTCAAACAGGTGTTCGTTGCTTTAGACACGGGACTCCTTTATGACAGCGCCCCCAACCCCACCACCTCCCCCGGGCACAGTCGTGAGAAGCCGAGTGTGTTTGTGTTGTGAAGCAGTGAAGCGATAGCTAGGAATACCAAAGGCAGCTATATGGCATGTGAATCCATCTTTGAAAACATTTAGATACTGTTTATTTTCATGGGAGGAACGACAAAAGAAAAGGTTCTAGTGTGATGTCATGAAATGGGCGGCAGCCACACCCACCAGCAGGCGGAGCTTCAGGAATCGAGTCGATTTATTTCAGGGTAGGAAAAAATTAACGAAAATAACTAATACCTCATAAATAATAAATTTTTTGGTGTTCCAAAGGTGATATATGATCATATATATTGATATAGTTCACTCTAAAAAGCTTAAATTCACGGTATGGCCCCTCAAAGGCCATACCGTGAATTTGAAGAGGCAGCAATTAAAAACAAGACAGATTATTTGGTTTTACAGTCGAAATATGGGAGTAAACCATACATGTTATACTGAAACTTCCATTGTATTACTGTAGTAGCAGTGTAGTACAGCAACTTAAATAATGACAGCATTGTATTTCCAAGTCTTGGTCGAACCTTTGGGTTTCCCAAACCTTGAGATCCCCTTGGTTTGCACGTGCAAAGTCCTGCAGCACAGTCCCAGCAATGATGTTAGCCTTCTGCTGGCTCGGGGAGACAGGATTAAAACTACCTCCTGAGCAGAGTAATAATCTGAAGATTACTCTTACATCCAAGAGGCAGTTACATAAGCATTAGAAGCCTGAAAATATCATTTTGACTGTTACTTCTGTGGTTGACGAGTTTCTTTTATGACATTTATATTTAAAATGATGTTTGTTTCCAAGGTTAGAAGGATTTAAATAAAAAGCCTTTTGAAAGCATAAGCTAGTATTATTGGACAAAAATACTAAGAAAAGAGCGCAACATGTTTCTAAATATTATCAAACCACAGTACAACAAAGGAAGGAAGAACAAACCCTCAGTCACACAGCACCCAGACAGAGAAGTTAGGGTGTGAGAACTTCTACTTTACATGAACTCTGTGGGTAGATGGGGACATCAGATCAACAGAAATGGCAACTAAAAACAAAGCTTTGGTGATATAAAAGCAATGACCCAATGACATACCAATGAACTCACTAACTCCCACCCCCAACAAACCGAGCAAACCTGGGATTCAGTCATTTCATTCTCACGCTGAAGAACTTGTGAGTAATGCATTCAACTTCCTGCTCTGACTCAGGGACTCCAAAACACAGAAACGGTTACCGCAGAGAAAGATGAAGCCTACCTGCAATCACTGAGAACGCTGTAGCTAATTTCAAGTCACAAACTTGCTCCAGCTTCTGGATTTGAACAAAAAAGCTTTTTTTTCTGTCAGGAATCATGTGGATGTGCAAAAGACACTTAAACATATTGAAGGGATACAGATCAGATACGATCAATGCTAACGTAATCAATGAAAGGGCAAAATCAATAAGGCCCAAATCGAATTCTTCCCTTCTCTTCATTCCCATCCATTAGAAGGGGGAGTTTAAGTGTGTCCAGGAAATGTATATTTTAAATCCGATCCTCCAAACAAAGATTTAAAGTCCTCTATCGCGAGGCTAAACCGCATCGCACCGAGAAGCGCTTTTCCTCACGTTGGTGTGGTCTGAACTACAGAAGTTTACATTTAAATGTAAGTAATGACTTTGTTGTAGCATGACCTTTTTAAAGTTATAAAACTGCTGTTTTTATGTAAATTCAAGCGCTGGAAGCTCTACGCTAACGCTAGCGGACCACTGATCATTGGTGACGTCACTGTACAAAATATTAGACAGTACTTTTTTTTTTTACTCTCATTTGGAGGACTGAATGAACGGGAATGGAGAAGAGAAGAATTCAGATCAGGCCTTAGAATCGCAAACATGTAGCATTACTTGTTTTGCAAAACAGGCAGTACGCTGCCATAGATTGGATAGGCATCTGGAAGCTTCTATCTGGAGACCTCAACGCTAAATGATAGCCCTGACCAGATGTAATCACTACTTCTTCAACAGAGACACGGGAGGTTTCCTCTGGCCTGAACAGAGTTTGAACAAACGCTTTTTTTCCACGTTTGATGGGGCATTGTCTCAATCTGAACTACAGCCAATAAATATGGACAATTAATTTGCAATTACATGCATCTAAACCTTAGCTGGGGCCATTTTCAGAGGAAAAACAGGGTGGTTTCTTTAGCAAGGCAGACCCAAACATCAATTATGCTCCAAACCCTCTTTCCCAAAGCCAAGGATAATCTCGCTCAGCAGGGCTCAATTATAGGTTATTTCTAGCTAGACTCAGCCCTCGTTGTGCACTACATTATGCCAAGTCTTTTAATACAATAAATGAAAAGAATTTCTCGTTTGGTAACAAATGTTAAGTGTTAATCTACAGTAAACAAGGAGAACACTGCTATTTGATTTTATTAAGGTCAGAGAAGTTGTGATTGTTTCAAGCGTCTCACTGGTTGCTGCACACAGACAAACAAATGTCAATGTAAAAAAAGTTGTGAATATCAGCTGGACCGTGTGACAGGAAGCTTTCTTTGCGACATGTGAATATCCCATGAATAGAATAACAAGAAGGTTTAAACCCACATGTGTGGGAACTTTCTCACTTGATTATCAAGGTTCTAGCTGTGTAAACAGAAAAGGCAAAAACATGCATGAGGAGGAAGCTGATCCATCAGCTGTGGCTCCAGAGCAGGTGACCAGCTGCAGTCATACGACACAAACATGTTCTGTTAGGGAAATCCACATTTCAACATCATCTTCTAACTAATAAGGAACGATTAAAACAATAAAGCCAATAAAACTCCTATGATAGAGAGACTTCTTTAATTACATTTTTAATTAACCCCTCAATGCCTGAATTTATTTCCAGCAATAAAATAAATCTAACTTAATCTTTTGGTTTCATGTTGATGCTAAATTAAGGTAAATTTGGAGCACAATTCATTAAGAAGTTTGATGAATATTTGCATCAATAGGCGTCAAGGGGTTTAGAAATCCATAAGCAACCTTTTTAAGGCAGAGAGACCGCCACAGTTAAGAGCTTGCTCAACCATTTTTTTTTAATAATGCAGTATTCTGAAATGCAGAATAAACAGTTAATCCTCACAGGGAGCAGCTTAGTTAGAGGCCACAGAGGGGGTATTTTACTGCCCCTGGTTTTTCTATCCTCTTACTCTTCAATGCCATTAATGTCTTACAAGACAACACAACAACCAATGGTATCCATGGGTTCTCCTTAATATAGAGGGATGTGCCAAAGAACATGGTGCACATCTGCACCACCTCAAAAACCAATCCTGTTTGTGAGTGTGTGATCGAAATGAATAAAACAAATTCAAGTCCCACTCCGGTCGTCTTTAGATCTACTGTTCCCAGCGGTCTTTTAATCATCGTATCGTTTTTAGCAAAAAAAACAACACAAAAAACCTACGTTGACATAGTTTCTGCAGAGCGGCAGGACTGAGTTGTGGGCGGGACTGTTTGTGTAGAGAAAGCCTGAGTTCATTTCCCATCATCCCTTTGTTTACACGCTCTCCGGCTATGTTTCAGCCACAAACTAATATTAGCAGTGTCACAAAGATGTGGAACATAATGGAGTTATCCGGCCGTACAGTTATGATCCAGATTCCAGCTCAGAAGAGGAAAGCAAATACGTTCATGGATCTATTTGTTTGCAGATGGACGCATCAGAATGGAGCAGAGCAGAGAGACTTTGGCTCGCTGATTGTAGTTTGTATTCAACAACCACCATCTTTTTCCAATTACATTTTTTCTTCTTCTTTTGATTCACAAAAATTTGGATCAAAGAAATACTCAGAAAAGCAACTTTTAAGCTTAATTTTCTTATAACATGTCCTCCATCAAGTGAAAAGCGTTACAAGAAAATGTTTAAAAACACAATTTTTGCTGGAGTGGATCTTTAAATTGCTCAATCTGAAAGGTTTGGAAAATTTCACTGAATTACTCATTATAAATAAATGACTGCAAGCCAAAAAAAGGGACAAGATGGTAAAATTACAGATATATACAAAAACTGTGGTTTAAATCAGGGGTCCCCAAACTTTTTCTTGTGAGGGCCATTTAACTGTTTTCTTCTCTGATGTGGAGCAGGGGTCGGTTTGTAGGCAAACAGAAAAAAAGTGTAACAATCACAGCCTAAACATTTATGTCTTTCCAGAAAGCCACACATAGTCAAATTTGAAATAACTGATTTCTGTAATCTTCACAGAAAAAAAAAAAAAATACTAAAACATTTTGAAAAATTAAACCAATAAGTTAGAGCTGGGTATCGATTATAACTTCAGAAACAATTCAATTTAACACGAGCCTGGATCGATTCAATTCTGATTTTTATATTAAATTCAATTTTGATTTTACACATTTAGAATCATTTGTTTAGAAATAAATTAGATATATACTATATATTTACATTAATCTGATCCAGTTTGCATAATGTAAAATCTATTAGTGAAATAATGAGATTGTTCATTTCATACAGAGTTACATGGATTCTCTAAAGGGGAAGTTTTAACAAAAATGTTCAGATCATTAACATTGTGAACATTGTTCTGCTTCTCCTGGAGGACGTTTCAGTTTGATCACTAGGGGGCGATCGCGCTATAGCGTTGCACCTTATTCCAGAAGAAGAAGAAAGTATGAGGAAAAAACTGTTTTATACAACAAATGGTTACTTTAAAAATATTTCTGAGCGTTTGCATTAGCCGTTAAACGTCAGTGTCAACCTAGCAGACTATAGATTTATGCGCTATGAATTGATTATTGATCTATTAATCTTAAATTGATTTCACCAACCCAGCCTTACAGTAAATAGTCTATCCTCTTCATAGTTCAGACTGCAGAAGGGTGGAATAAAAAGTCCCGTCCTATGTGGGTCTCGATTTAGCCAGACTGAGAAAAACAAATGTGTCTCTGATAGTGTTTGGGGGCCGGAACCGGCCCGCGGGCCATAGTTTGGGGACCCCTGTTGTAAATACACACATCAAATATATTTACAGACTTAAATGATAAGACTGTCCACTATCTACCCCCAAAATAACCAAGGAATGCACAAAAACCTGTCTTCTGGATGTTGCTGCTCTGTCCTCTCAATACTTGTCCACAGTCTGCACAGTGGACTGACCGGATTCGTTTATATCAACGAGATAAGCTTCAACTGCTTTGTTTCATTTTGGATGAACAGGAAGACTAAAGTGCAGTGCTTTGATTTGAAGAAACTGCTCCAGGATACTTGTTTCATTGCAATGCTCATGCCTGCCCTGGCATGTTACGGTTTCTTACATTTAAAAAAAACATACATTTTAGAGTTAATATTTTGCAAACAGTACTGCTCGACATATATGAACAGTTGAACCCAGCACAAAAAAAAGGCTTCAAAATAGAAATGTAGCGAGCGTGTGGTTGTTTGTTTTGACTGCAACTAAACAAAAAAACAAACACATTAGTTCAGATTAAATCCTTCCTTTAACACTCTTTGTTGTTATTGTTGCTGAAAAGCATAAAACTGGAGCATAAACAAGGAAAACACTGAAGAAAATACATGTACAACAGACTATGGTCCATAATAGCATTTAGTTAGCCGCTAGCCTAATGTTAACTGTTTGGAAAAAGACTGCTAATGTTAAGCTAACTAGCAGGCTTTACTTTGAACATTTGTCAATGGTAAGTGTGCCTCTAACCACCAGGAGAAAATGACAAACAGGGCTGAATTATCGGCTGAGTTGAAATTTTAACTTCCAAAGGAAGACGATTAACTCTGTTAGCAGCGCAGCCAAACTCCTTATTAACATGCGAGAGCAGCAATGGAAACCTCAGCGGCAAAAAGTTGATAACGGAACTTGGAATAAGCCGACGTTAAAAACAGGCGATTCCGACCAATATGTCCTCCCCGCCCGCACTGTTCGTAACGCTGACATTACTCACAACTTGGGCTTTTTCGTCCTTTAGAAGAGCTTGGTGGTTAGCTTGCAGACGTTCTTTTCATTTGCCGAACAAGCGTCTACCTCCTGGTCCTCCTCCATTGGAAGGATTTGCGTAAAGGTGTTTTTTTTTTTTTTTCTTTTTTTTTTCTCGGCGTTCACTGTCAGAACTGACGCAGACTGTTTGGTCCACCTCTCTTCTTTGATTGGCTGTCATGATTTACGCCCATATTCATTCTAAAATCCCATTGGATAAAAAGCCCGTCAGTCTTGTGAAACGACCTGTTGATTGGATGACGTCTTTTTTGGAGTGTACCATTTCGGTATGTAGGTGTCACTGCGTAATCACAGTTTCGAGCTAAAGTACTATCTGTGTTTTATTTATTTGTTTAAAGAAATATGAAACCGTTCTAAAATTCTAAGTTATGACAAAATAAACTATACATTTTATAAAATAATATAATCTATCCCCGTTTAAAAAAAATTATGGTTTATTCTTCCAAATCAAACTACATTTTGAGTTTGTTGTGTCAATAAACTTTCTTAACAAGGCAAATTAAGTTGCAAAAATTCCTATTTTAAAGTTAAGTACAATCTTTTGTTGTTGTTTTTTTAAAGATGCTTTTCGTGTCAGTTCGTACTGTGGCCAAAAAATAAAAAGGGGGTCAATAAATCAATATAAACAATCACAGCTTTAGAGAGGCTGTGTGTGGATGTCCAATGCATATTTAGTAGAACAACCAAACAGTGATTTTCCAGCATTTGAATTTGACTTGAATATACTTGGGTTCTTGTTTGCTGTGGTGATGGACCGACTCACAGATGAGGTCAGACAGGAATCTCGGAAGGCCGTGATGTTTAGAGGAGATACTCAAGGAAAGGAATGAAGGTCAGCTGCAGGACAATGAGGTCACAGAGGTGAAGACGGTGGAGGATTTTAAGTACTTATGGTCATCTTCCAAAAGGTGAAAAGCTGTGTTCAAGCAGGTGGTAGAGGGTGGAGGAAAGTTTCAGGTGAATACATCAAGAATGAAAATAAAGTTGCCTTCCAGCCTGGGGAATTCTTAAACATAACCAAAACGTAGAAATGTTCTAAACATGATATTAACTTATGAAATATGCAACAGAAAGGAAAACAAGAATTCTGACATGTGAAGTCACTTCCTGTTTCCTATTAATATGTATGATGATGCGTACAATTCTCTAGTTTGAACATGTGTGGTGGTGAGTAAAATTCTAATTAAAACTAAGTGTGCACAGTTAGAGTTAAACCAAATTGTACTGTTGTGTTGTGGTGAAATGTGAGGGTTTTTGTGCATGTGAGAGGTGGGTGTGTCCAGTACAAAAAAAGAACTATTGAGGCTGGTGTTCTGGCTGGGACTGTCCTGGAAGCGGTCACAGTGAGAGTTTCCCTGCAACAGACGGGTGACCTGTTCAGGATGTACCGCGGGCTGCTGGGATAGGCTCCAGCACCCCTGTGGGTTCTGGAGCTTGATCTTTTTGTCTGTCTTAGCTTGTGTAAATCTGATGTAGTGGTATTAGTAAAATACTTTTAACACCTTTTTAGCTTTCCAAGTTTATGCAATAATGCACGTGTCAAAGTCAAGGGCCGGATCCGGCCCCCCGGATAATTTCTTCTTAAAGCTATTAATGGCCTAATGTTATCTTGCGCTCATTTCTTACTTGTATAATTTTGACATGATATGTTTTTGTGGAGAGTAAAATATTGAAAGTTATCTATGGTTTAAGTTGATTTATGTTAAAAAGTTACAGGTAATTCAGCTTTAAAAATTGTTAAGATGCTAGCTTTTTGGAATATTTTGGCATTTACTGAGATTTTTCCTTAGGCCATTTTGGAGTTGAGCTCATATTTCACCTTCATGCTAGCTGTCTCAGCTAACCTGAGTTTAAGTTCATAATTATGTTAAAAGTTACGGGTTTGAGTTTTAAAAAATTAGTTTTAAAGGGTTCAAAAGGTTTGTTTTAGATTTTGGTCCCTTGTGTGAAAACGTTTGACACCCCTGTAATCTGGTGAAGCAGTGATATCCTGTTATATTATTAAATCTAAAGCTTTTGTTTTGTTTTGCTCCAAACTTTGGGAGTCTATTCATACAAATGATGTTATTAACCATTTATCATACAACCCTCTTGATTGATCATAAATGTATTATTGTTGTAAATGTACATAATATACATTTGTGGTGTAGTGAATTGAGATGACATTTCTACTCTGAAGATGAATAGGGTAGTTCACCATTCATCCTGTTTAGACAGAAAACATTTTGTGAAAAACTGCAGTTTACATCTTTTGTCAATTATTTAAAAAATACACGTTTGTTTACAGATTAGTTTGATGGATTTAACAATTAAGACACTTTAAAAAGCAGCCCAGTCTCTTTAAATGTCCACTTTACCTTCAGAAACAGTAGAAACAATGCACCCTCTAGTGGAGGATGGTAGCAATGTGAAAGACTACTAGAGAGAACTTTGGAGAATTCATGTTGTTTAATTGATAAAAATGTTTAAAATCTGGTTGAACAAGGCAGCAGGTCGGCAGCATCTTCTGAGATCTTCTGATGAGGCTGAAAAAGAAAAGCACAGACAATGTCTTACATCATTAACCTGTATGTGGCAGATGTATCTATAAGGAGTTTGACATCTTTCTCTCATTTTTGGACTGCTGTTCTTTGCATTGTCTGTGAGTATTACCTTTTGACCTCAAACCTTCTCTGCAGGAGCATCCTCAGTTTTCCTTTTACACTCTTCACACACGTGGTTGCAGGCTCTGTGGAGACAACAGAAGGCTTAGTGGCAAGCACAAGATTGAAGACAAACACGATCAGAACAGATGATTAAATGCTTTATTAAACATAAAAATCTGATGTTTTAAGGGCATAGTGTTGCTGGGCATATTTATGACACTTTGTGAAAATTGTTGGACAATCCAGAGAAAGTTTGAGACAGGAAACTTTCAGGTCTGGTATTGTTTAGTTGTTTGTTTGTAGACTGTCAAAAATCACTTAAAATTTTAGATTCTGCTTCTTACAGACATAGACTACGCTGTTCGGTCACAAGTGTTGTCAACAGGGACCTTTTGCAATTATTCAAAGGGGTCAATCCATGATAAAAACGACTTTTTGAGTTTTTAAGTTTATTATACTGTTCTCTCCTCACTATAAAATCCCCAAAGAGGTATTTTGATCCAGCATGTCTGAGTAATCCTCTAAAAACTTGCGCTACATACCCAAACTATACCCACAAAAACGAGCAGATTCTCACGATCTGATATCACAGAGTGAGACCGCCCCTTTCAGGAAGAATCTGAAGCTCCGCCCCCAGTCTAACACCAAATTTCTCCACAGAGCTAGCAGTGATCAGCAAAAAGCTTTCATTTTTAGATGCAGAATACCGTATATCTTCCAGTTGTGTACTGTCTTCAATAAGTTCCAGTTCAAACAGGTTTTTGTTACTTTAGACTCGGGGCTCCTTTAAATCAATTCAAAACTAAAAACCTATTATTTGTTCAAACTAAGCCAAAGAGCCACAATGGAGGGCTTCATCATGGCTGACTTGCTCTTAAATGTTGAACAGGGATTGAAGTTTCATTTTGCATCTTGCATCAAGATAGAATTCCGTCTCTGGCCATTTAGTTTCTCCTAAACTCCCCAGTTAGCTTCACAAATGTCTGTCAATGTTTGAAGTCAGACACTTGACACTGCACGGTGTGTCAGGTATTCTGCTGTGTTAATAATCTGATAGTGCAGATATAAGGCTTGTAAAACCACTGTTTGCTCTACCTGTGACCCGGATGGCGGCGTCCTCTATCAGACCTGGCTCCAAACTCTCGTGGGTCCTTTATCCCAAGTTCCTGAAACTTGTTTTGACAAGTTCTAACATAGGAAGCTTTTCCCACGGCAAACCCCAGGAGCCCCGCCACTGAAGAGACGAAGGAAAACGTAGTAGGGAGGGGCAATTATGTGAATACAATTCCAATGAGATAATATATAGTACAGACCTGCTAACTTTGGAAACGGACCAAATCTTTTTGATGGTTTCCAAACACCTGCATAGTGAAAAAACTGGTATTAGGTCCAATGTCAATGAGCTGTGAGACACACCACATTGCAACGAAGCGACACCACAGGTTGACGTTACCGTTGTAAATGAGGCCTCCAGTGACCGCCATGCTGCCCAGAGAAAAGGGGAGAGCTGAAGGAGGGAAGCAGACGGAGATCAGAACCTGACAGACCCTCACAGTCCCTGCTGAGGAAAGCTTCAGCAGTTTAGAGAACAAAACGACTCTGATGTTCGTGGTGGCTTAATGCATCATCTTATCTGCAGCAAACATTGAATCTTTTGTTGAGAGAATCACTGGGAGATGCTAACATTGAAGAAACTCCAAACAAGGGGCCGGACTAAGGTGTGGTTTATCCCTGAGACATGTCACAGCTGTTTAAAGAATCCTGCTTTTGGTGTTTTAACATGTTCTTTTAGCCTTTTTATTATGATGGAGGACATTTATGGAAGAATTTAGGATTAAAACTACATTTACCACCATGAATCAGGAGCAGACTTGCAGACAAATAGATCCATGAACGTCTTTGTTTTGCTCGTCTGAGCTGGATTGTGGATCACAACTTGTACGGCTGGTTAGCTCTGTTATTGCTCACCGCTTTGTTTTTTTTTTTTGCAACGCTAATGTTAGCTCTGGCTAGCGAGGTGCTATAAGCTAGTGGGAGACCGTGTAAACAAAGGAATGATGGAATGTTTGCGAGGTTAACTTCCACACTGTTGCTGCTGCTCTGCATAAAACATGTCTTACAAAACGACACTGGTTTTTTGATTCAGGTGAAAAACGGTATAATCGTAGTAGAAAAACCACAGGGAACACTTTTTACAACAAATACAAATATAGTTTAAGTGAAACTTTAAAAGGACCTGAATTTAATTTTCTTTTTTTCGAATCAGGCTGTACAGAAACGCCTTTGCAGCTGCTTTTGTTTTTATACAACACCCTAATCTCTTGCTGGACGCATTCCCTTCTTGTGATGAGGCGATGGGTTTGATAAAGAGTGAAAATTGTTTTCAACTAAGACTAGAAAAATTCTGTAAACCCTGATTGAGGGTTTTTTTTTAACAGAATGGCTGGTAGAAAGAGAAGGGACATAGAAAGTGGTTTCATATAACAGGTTCTTGTTGACTTTTCCACTCCTGAATCCATCTGGGTGTTCAAGCCTTCACCTGGGACCCTGTCACAGTATTTGCACTCCTCTTTACATGTGCTGTTCACACCCAGATACACACAACACTGGTTTTGTCTTATCTGCCCGAGTTGATCAATCTCTAACCACCATTTAGGTCAGATGTGTTAAGGCTAATGACCCGATGTTATCTTGGTCCAACTTGTATAATTTGGACAAAATATATTTTTATGGAGAGTAAAATATTGAAAGTTATTTAAGGTTAAAGTTGATTTATTCTGGAAAATATTCCTGCTTTTTCATTATTCATAATTATGTTAAAAAGATACGGTTTAAAAGTTTTAAAAATTGCATTCAGCTAGATTTTTGGATTATTTTGGCATTTACTACGATCTTTTTAGGCGATTTTGGAGTTTACAGTCATGGCCAGAAGTTTTGAGAATGACTCAACTATTAATTTTTCCAAAGTCTGTAGTTTCATGAGAATTTATAAATACTCCAGAATGTTATGAGGAGTGATCCACTCAACTGCAATTATTTGCCTAGTCCCTATTTGCCTTGAAAATGAACTTTATCACTGAAACCACATTTCCACTGCATTTCAGCTCTGCCACAAAAAGACCAGCTAACGTAATTCGCAATAAAATCTTTTGATACTTGTCAAATTGTATGTCAATATACCACAGAAACATCTGGCAAACACCTAAAAATCCTGAAGGAACAGACCTTGTGGAAATGTATTTTTGTAGCATTCTCAAAACTTTTGGCCATGACTGTTGCTAATATTAGCTACATGCTAGCTATTTGGCTAATTTAGGCTTTTTGAGTTTTTTAGGCTATTTTGGAGTTTAGCTAATATTGGCTACATGCTAGGTATTTGGCTAATTTAGGCTTTTTGAGTTTTTTAGGCTATTTTGGAGTTTAGCTAATATTAGCTACATGCTAGGTATTTGGCTAATTTAGGCTTTTTTTTGTTTTTTAGGCTATTTTGGAGTTTAGCTAATATTAGCTACATGCTAGCTATTTGGCTAATTTAGGCTTTTTGAGTTTTTTAGGCTGTTTTGAAGTTGAGCTAATATTAGCTACATGCTAGCTACTTGGCTAATTTAGGCTTTTTTGAGTTTTTTAGGCTGTTTTGAAGTTGAGATAATTTATCAGCTACAGGATGTCTGTTTTGGATAACCAAAGGGTTTTTTTGTTGTTGTTGTTGTTTTTTAAGACTAATTTGGTATTTAGCCAATATTTTAGCTGGCTATCAACTTCAGCATTTTCAGCCATTAGCCTCAGTGATTTCAGCTGTCAACTTTAGCTTATTTAGATATCAGCTTCAACATTTTTAGCTATCAGTTTCAGCATCTTCAGCTATAAGCATTAGCATCTTCAGCATTATGACAGGTAAAGCGATATATCTAGTTCATAATTATGTTAAAAAGTAACCGTTTTAATTTTTTTAAAGTTTAGTTTTAGAGCATTCAATAAATGTTAATCCTGATCGGCCCACGACCTCAGGTGTGTTTTGGATTTTGGCCCCTTGTGGGACTGAGTTTCACACCCCTGATTTAGGTGATGAATTGTGGGAAACTTTTCAAAGTTGGTTTTTTTTCATCAATAAGGTAATTAAATCCACTGAGAAGATAGCTTGAAGTCAAAAACTGTGTCCACTTGTGGGCTTCTGTCAGACTCACATACAAAAACTACACCCACATCTCACAATAGAAGTTGCTTAACAAGATTGCTGAGTCATTGTGATAGAATCTTACTACAAGTATTTGAGTACTTGGAGGTTACCTCTGTACCAGAAACTTTCTTCTTGGCACTCCTTCCAAACCTTCCTCACGTCTTCTCTATGAATATGAGGATCACTCAGAGGGCACTGCACCAAACACAGGACAAGTATCACTTCTGCCCCACTGTTAGAACCTGCCGGGGCAATCCTTTACAGCCCCTCACCTTCCAGCCTCCGTTCCCAGCAGCTGGACCCCCGTCGGCCGCTCCAGCTCCCTCCGTCTTCACTGCCTGCTCGCTTGTTTCAGAAGTCATGACCGGGAGAGATCCAGACGCAGTTGGGATGAGTGCTGCTCGTGTGGGGGCTTTTGTGTGTGGCCGTAGTAACTCCTCCCCCTTTTTTTATACTCCACCCCCTCTGTAAACACTTTGGTTCCTGATCCTTCAGAACTACAGCAACACTGCAAAAAGGAACCATAAAGTAGTGGCAAAAAAACAACTGCTGATCATTTCTGGTTATTTCCTCTTGACTCTCCACCTTTGAGTTGAAGTTTTTAATCAAATATTGTCCAGTTAAAAACTATAAACTTTTATCTACATAAATTGACATGTTTTAATGAATAATGAACCTATAAGCTTTACCTAGATAAACTATGAGTGTGCTTACTTAGCACATTTAGTTTGCATCTGAAGTTAGAGTACGGACATGTAAGGAAACCCTTCTCTGATACAAATGTGAACAGCGTTCTCTCTACCGAATGATCAAACATTATATGCATAAAATGTGGATTATACTGAAAAGATCTGCAAGTATTTGGGAGAAGAAGTGAAACAGTTCAGGACAGTCAATGAAAACTAAAACAATTGAGTGTTCCTGAGTTACCACAACAATCGATCCTGATTAGTTTCATTTTACACATTTTTTAATCCTATCAGTCCATCTCCAATTCATGGTAATGTTATGGTCATGTTTTTTCTACTGGTCGTTTTTGTCTCTTTTGGGCTTAGAATAATATTTTAGCTAGATTATTGCTTTAGAAAGCATAAAAAATATTATTAAGCAGGAGAAGAATCAGTAAACTGTAACAAAGGGTGAAATATAACTCATAAATGCATTTTCAAAACCAGTTTTATGGCAGGGGTGTCAGACTCAGTCTCACAAGGGGCCCAAAACACACCTTGAGTCACGGACCGAACACGATAAACATTTAAAAACTTTAAAACTTTAAGACTTTAACTTTTTAACATAATTATGAACTAGATATATATAGTGTGAATGCTGTAAGCTGAATTTAGCTGCTGAAGATGCTAATGCTGATAGCTGAAGATGCTGAAATACATAGCTCAAAACGCTGAAGCTGATAACCAGCTAAAGCATTAGCTAAATGAAAGAGCATTTGGATGTCAGCTTTCATTATTTTCTGCTCTGAGAAATCAATGGATTGAATGGATTGATCACAGCAACGTCAAGAAACATCAAAGAGTCTTTGGTGAACTGGAAGGAGAAAGAATCAGGATTTTGGAGGAAGTTCTGTCCATGAAGATCTGAGCTGACATCCGGATCAGAACCATACGGCTGGACATTACCCAGATTGATGGAGGTTTTTATGAAGATTTATGCTGGTGAGAAACAGAGCTATCAGAATCAGAAAGGGGGATCACCTCAGCTCCAGAAGATGAGGAACTTCCCTCAGAGGAGATTTTGGAAACAGAGGCTTCAGATCAACTTGAAAATGGCTTTTAAGATTTTAAGTTGTGGATTTTTGGTTAACACCTTACTGTGTGACAAACAAGCTTGACAACTGTATAGGAGACTGGGAATTTTGGTCGCAGTTTTCGTCCCGATGTTGACCAGAAGTGAGAAGAAGTAAATAAGTCATTCTGGGTAGATCTATTTTGAAATGTAAAATTTTATTGACAAAACCATGTTAAAATAAAACATTTTGGAAAAGTCTGGGTCCTATTGGTTTATAGTTATTTTTAAGTTATAACTTTGCAAGTTTTAAAAGAAGTCCCAATGACTGCCTCAGTGTTTTAGTGTTAATCTAAAGAAAGGACTTCCAAGCCCAGAGAAGTCAACAGTACACAATCAGGTTAAAGTCCACAACAGGAATCATAGAATACAACAAGGGCAATGGACAACTCTATCTTTACCGATAAATTTGTTCATTTATTAGTGGTACACTCCCACTATTGTCAAAGGTCAGAGTTTGATCTTCAGCATTGGTTTGCTTATACATGCAGTGAGTTCAGGAACATTAAACATTTTCACTGGTTTGCTTGTTTCACTGCAAAGAAGCGTGGTCTTTTAATCTGACAAAATACTGTGAATCTCAATGTTTTTTTCTTTTGATGACTCAACCACAAGGGGAGTTTTCAAACGTTCTTCTGCACCCATAGTTTGAGGAATGACAACACAAGGGGGTCGCAAAACTCGTATCTTTTCACCTGTCTGTATTTAAGTCTGCATAAATGCAGATGGAGTTTGATGTAATAACACACAATGACACAATAACATCCAAAAAGGTAAAGTTTGTCCTCCTAAAACACCAAACACTCAGTACTCACAAAATCCTACCATGTACTGTATAATCATATGACATCTCCGGATGAAACTTAGCTAAATTAGAACATTTAAAACCTGTTCAACAGAATTTTTTAGGTGTATTAAACTTGAAGTGACATTCAGAATAATGATCCTACTCTCAGCTGATGATGAGGACCCTCTAGCTTCTTCATGGAGTGGTAGCGGTGCACTCATTGGCACCTGTGTTGAGACTTCAGCTTTATGTGCTAAGTCAATCTATATATTTATGAGTCGATGATTGATCTGTAAAGTTTAAACAACCCAAATCGATTAATTGATTTTATCAACCCAGCCCAAAACTGAACCTACGAAGCATGCCTTTTGGAAGCCAGAGTGCCCAAAGAAACCCACAGAGGCGCGAGGAAAACATGACAACTCGATTCGAACCACCTCACTGTGAGGTCATTGTGCTAACCATAGCAATAACCTAGGACACAGAAATATTGTAGAATGCTTCTGAGATTTAAAACACCCTCTCATCTTCCTCGTGTTAACTATCTATTCAGACCCTGGCACATTCATTGTGATTCTATAAAATTCAGTTCAATTTAATTTTATTTATATAAAATTTGCCTCATTGGGCTTCATGCAGGTAATTTTACAGATGCAGAAAATTAGTAATAAAATATAAACAATAGCTAAAAACTAAGACTAAATTAAACTGGTTATCCCTGTTCTTAGACCCTCCCTTATTGTAAGGAAAAACTCCTAAAAAAAAACCTGAGTCAGGAAAGAAGAAGAAACCTTAGGGATTCCCACATGAGGGAGAGATTCTACAGCTGAATTTTGCTGATGTTAATGATCGACGTCTCGATATCTACATTTCAATGCAGTATCTACAGTTACATTGAGCTGACGTTATTGTCCATGCCTTTAACAAAGGATACAAGCTTCATAAAGTAAATAACTAAATGAAATAAACAATAAAAAAGACAGAGAAAGAAAAAGTAAAACTACTATTTTTTTATTATTATTATTAATTTTTGGTGATGTGTTTTTTGTCTTGAGAATGTACATTTATATGCATTTCATTGCACAGTTTAAATCTAATTTATTTGATTTTTATATGTTTTTATTTTCTCTTATTGAACAGCACTTCAGATCTGTATGGGGAATTTAAGTGCTTTATAAATAAAGCTTATTATTATTATTACTTTTAGGAACACAATTTAATGAGTCAATGCTCAATTCCATATGTTAAATATTGAATTTTTACTAGTAAACCATTTAAAACTTATTAATCGACTGTTATTGGCATTAATTGTAAAATGGTATCGCAAATAATACTTCCCCTGAGCAAAAACAAGTCCATTTAAATGTCCTTAGTCTATGCTTAAAGTGAGGCAGTTTATTTTTATTTAAAGACCCTTTCCAAAAAGCTATAATTTCATTAAAAAGTGTTTTCCGTTTCATAATTCCCTCCAAAAATTTTTTAATTTCATAGATCAGCGTCCACTGTTTTCATGATTTCAATAATTATTATTATTATATTTTTACATAAATTGGGGTTCCAGCCCAAAAAACCCACAAAACCAGGATTTCAACAAGTTAGAAAACTGGAGAAATCTGTCCAAATTATTCAGGACATGAATGTTTGAAACACCAACTAATCATCTACTAAACTTAAAGCCCCTGCACAGGTTCACCACAATATTAACCTAGTTCAATTTGGATCAACATGAGAAAGACTTCAGACTTCTATCCAGAAGAAGATCATTAAAAACATCAGGAAAATATTTAAACTTATTTAAGGTTTAAATTGATTTATTCTGGAACAATATTCCCACCTTTTTACTATTCATAATTTTGTTTAAAAAGCTATGATCTTAAAGTTTTTTTTAAAATGGCATTCTGATAGCTTTTTGGGCTATTTTGGTATTCAATATGATTTTTTAAGGTAAATTTGGAGCAGATATTTAAGCTTCATGCTGGTTGGCCAATTTAAGCTTTTTTTAAGGTTTCTAAAATCAAATCAAATCAACTTTATTTATATAGCACTTTTCAAAAAATATAATTTTAATCAAAGTGCTTTACATTAAAAAATAATAATAAATTAATAAAAATAAAAATAAAATGTTAAAAACAAAGGACAATGCCCTCAAACCCCACCCCTCCACACACTCGCACAAACACACAACATATTTCCACACCGTGATGTTAAAAACAATAAAAATAACTAATTACTAAAAAGCTGGAAAATAGAAATCTAGAAATCTGGCTTTGTACTGCAGTGAGGAAATAATATTTTAGGGACCTGTCCACACCAGTTCTAAGGCTGTTTTGAGGTTTGATTAATATTTAGCTGTTTTGGCTATCCTCTGCTTTTTTAAGGTCAATTTGGCATTTATCTTATATTTAAGCTGGCTATCAGCTTTAGCGATTTTAGCTATCAATTTCATCATCTTCAGTGGTCAAATTCAGCTTACAGCATTCACACAAATATTATCACAGGTAATGCTATATGTATAGTTCATAATTATACTAAAAAGTTCCGGTATCAAAGTTTTAAAAATGTAGTTTTGTTATTCTGTTCTGCCTGTGACCTAATGTGTTTCGGATTTTGGCCCCCTGAATTGGACCCCCTGAACTAGATGATTGAAATGCAACATAACTAACACAACATGGATTTTTTTGTGTTTGCAGCAAAAAGTTAGGCGGAATCGACTGAAGATGTAATAAACGTCTCTGTTTACCGAGAACCCCGCTCGTCCTCCCTGTCCCCGTGGAGTTATCAAACGAACCCTTTCACATGAGCGCTGTCCGACGAAACGGACCAATCAGAACTGATCGTGGGCTGGCTTTAGGCTTGCACGAGGAAATGTCTGTGATTGACGTGCTTTAACTCATACATCTCGGGGAACTCTCGCCAATCAGATTTGGGAAAGGGCGGATTTAATTTCTTTTTTGTTTACAAGGCATTGTGGGTAACCAATAGGCAGCAAGAGAGGGCGGAGAGCACCGACGCTGTCGTCCGATCACCGTCCGCGAACGCCGTGAGCTCCCGCCCCCTCACCGGTCTGCGGACTTCCCTCAGACAGTTGTATGTTTCATAAAAATGCACTCTGATGCGGCAAGTAAGTAGAAACGTTCCCGGCAGGTTTTAGTGAAGCAGACCGCGACAGTCGCGCGGCCCCGGGGCGCGTGTTAGTCAGGAAGAGGCGCGTGAACGTCCAGCGTCGTAAGCATCCGGTTTGGTCCCGGGGTTCTGGGGGATTTTGACGAGAATCTGCTGTTTTGTGTTGCCCTCTTTGTATCTTCCAGTGCTGATAACAAAGGAAGAATAGGTATTCCGACGTGGTTGTTCTTGTGTTTGTACACATGAGGTTGTGTTAAAATCAGGATGAATAATCTGAGATGGTTTTTCACGCGGTGTGCTCAGTGAAAATGCCACGGACGTGCCTTAAATCGGGAAGGTCTTCGATGGTCACCGGATTGGTGTTTCCGTTCATCCATCCCGGTCCTTTCCTCCCGCTGTGACCCAAACTGAAGCTGGATGTAGCCGCTGTGTCGTTTCGCGGTCAGCTGAAGACAGTTACACAGATTGCACATTGTGACGCAGTTGTGTAAAACATCTTTGGCTGCCTCGAGCAGCCCAGCTTTGGGCTTTTCACTCATCATATGAACCACAGCGAGACGTCCTCGCGGAGCTTTTCCACCGGCAGTCACACAACATGACACCGATCCGTTCATGTTAAACGTATTCAGCCAGTTGGGTTAAAATGTTGGGAGGCAGAAGGCTATGAAAGAAATGCTTGTTTTGTGACGGTCTGGGAGTTGTAGTTCGTTATCGGGGGGGACGGCGGCTCCCGAAGGCTTCTGGAGACGATTAGAACTACAAATCCCATGACGCGAAACGTTGGGGTACTTTATAAACTCTGTACAAGTTGCGCATCTGCACTGCTATTTTAGGTATGCAGCTAGTGCTGTAGCACGGCACTACTTACGGTTTTTGACCGATTCTGGCTTCGAGAAAGATGAACCATAAGCAGAAATGTTTGACCCAGAGCACGAGGAAGACGATGTAGTCACGATGCCGTTGATTGATTCTGTTTCATTAAGTTTACATACCAAGTAAAGAACTCACTAATGCTTTTCCTTATCCTGGATCAGGGGTCAGCAACCTTTAACAGTAAAACAACCATTTGACCTAGAAGTAGAGTCTTACTTCAGCCTTTAAGGAATTTGGATTTGCATTCATGACCTTCTTTTTTTAAAGTAATAAATATGAATTGTCTAGTTTTTGGCATGAAAAAAAGCAAAGACATAAAAAGAAGGTAGCATCTCTCAAAATGTGATTCTTTTTTTAAACTTGTTTTCAAAATAAAAGATGCCCTGTTCCTAAAAGGATCATCTAAGAGCATCTAGTAACCAATACCCTGCAGCATAAGACAATATGTGCTTTTTAACTCATAAAAGTTCAAATTTTTTTCACCAAAGTAGAGTTGAACAAACAAGACGTCTTCAGGTCAACAGGGATGTAATAACCTACATAGTTAATAATCTATGTGAACCTCAGACATCAATTTATACTTTTAACTAATCTAAATTTAATAAATGCTAATCAAGTAATTCTTACTTTAAAAATGCTATTTTTATTTATTTTTTTTTCTCTTTCCCCTCTTTGTCCTCATCAGTCTTCCACTGCTGGGTTTTGTTATAATTTGGGGTTGGACCTTGGTAGTCTTAGTTTGCAGGCTTTGTTTATTTCTTTTCTTTAGGTAGTTTTGGTTCGGGGGAGCTGCTGACTCAGACGGTTGACATGACTTATTTTATGTTTAAAGAGCCTCCATTAAAAACAGGTGAAAAGTAATTTGTAACAAAAAAAAAAAAAAAAAAACTCAGCTTTTAATTAGAGTGGAAATGGGGTAAACAATGAATGGCATCTGCATTCTCTTTCTCTGCTGAGATCTCACAAGACTGGCACAAGTGACTCAGCTGCTCCCTTTCGCTGATACAGAAAAGTTTCAAACAAGAGTGGAAATATCAATATCTGCAAGCCGGTATCGAACTGATACCAATACCAACTTGAGATCAGTACTATCAATATTTTGGATCGATCCACCCGCACTAGTGTAAGAAGTGTATTACTTAATACTTCAGACTAAATTGGAACATTTTAAGTTTACAATAGATGAGATACAAAAAGAAAACTTAAAGTATACTTTTCTTGTAGAACACAAATACACGTAGATGGTAGGACTGTAAGGATTCAATTAATATCATAATGGTGGTTGCTGATCTGATCAGTAGTCGATATTGGTTCATTTGGAACTATTCAGTTGGATCTGATTCTCTGACCTAAAATTAATCCAGAACATCTTTATCCCAAACTTCCAGCAGCGCTGGTGAAGTTTTCCAGATTCTTTGTATTTCTTCAAGGTAATAAATTAAATATGCATGTAAACAAGAATGAATGTCAAATCTATTGACATTTTAGTTGGATAAAGTTCATCCCACTGTTGTTTTTGCACATCAGAATCATCATTATTATAAAATTCTACCACACTGTAAGGTCACATGACTTTGTGTAAATTTGGAGACTGTAGTGATGGTTGATCAGTTTCTGCTGCATCACGTGTGTTGTCTACTGTGATGGTCGTTTTTACATTATAGTAAAATAAAACTACTGTGTCTCAATCCAAATGATATTTTGCAAGTTAGATTACAATCAATTAATTTAATTTTGAGAACATTTTAAAATATCGTAGACTAGGAGTCTGCAACCTGCGGCTCCAGATCCACGTGTGTGGCTCCTTAAACATAAAATAATTCATGGAGACTGTTGATCCAGACATGTCGACCGTCTGAGTCAGCAGCTCCCCCTAAAGAAAACAAATAAACAAAGCCCAAAAACTTAGACTACCAAGGTTCAACCCCAAACTAAAATAACAAAATAGCATTTTTTTTTTTAAGCAAGGATTACTTAATTAACATTTAGTACATTTATATTAGTTACATTTATAAATTGATGTCTGAGGTTCACACGGATTATAAACTGTGTATGTTTTTACATCCCTGTTGACCTGAAGACGTCTTGTTTGTTCAACTCTACCTCCAGAATGAACAGATTTTATATGCAAATCAAAACTTTGGTAAAAAGTTAAATTTTTTATGAGATAAATGCACACATTATCTTATGCTGCATAACATTGGTTACTAACTGTCCAGAGCTGCACTGAGATGATGTTGAACAGAGCAGCTTTTATCTTGAAAAGAAGTCATTTGAGCTTCTGTCAAACCTAAAAAAAAAAAAAAATCAAATGTTGAGATGCAAGATTCTTTCATTCATTTACTTTTGTTTGTGCCAAAAATTAGACATAATTCATATTTTTTATTAAAAAAAAAGCTCACGAATGCATATCCAAATTACTTAATGCTAAAGTAAGAGTATATAGAAACTGAACCAAAATGGCTCTTTTACTGTTAGAGGTTGCTGACCCCTGCCATAGGTCAATTAGATTAGCAATTTGTCCCGGAAAGATCAATCTCTTTGGATCATAGAAATATACAATTAATTGTTACAACCTTATTAATTAAACTACTCTGTGCTAAGGGATGCTTTGCATTAATAGTACAGTTATTAGTCAGATTTAGTAAACAAAGACGTTTTTATTTACTTTGCAGATTTTCAGCTTAATTCCCATCTGACGACTCTAGCCAGCATCCACAAGATTCACCACACTTTGCACAGGCTGGTAAATATGTTTCAGTGATGCATATACATTTGAATTAGCCTAAATATGAATTCATGTGCAGTAAACTCTGTTTCACTGTTTTTTTTTTGTAGAACCTGACTGAAGACATCGGACAGGACAGCCACCCATCAGGTGATGCATCAGCTGCCTTCTGCTGCCTCTGGATGACTTTGTTATTGCTTTTCTTTTTACAAGTTAATTTCTATCATTGTTAAAGCAGTCATGCTTTTGTTATCTAGGTTGGGAACATGTGTCTTTAAATGGATTATTGGTAGAGTCTTTGTAGTTCTCATGCTGATTTTATCCCTCTGACTACCCAGCTTGCTGCTCAAGAGCCATGCCACCGAGGAAAAAGAGGAGACCGTCTGCAGGAGATGACATGTTAGCCAAAAAAAGTCGCCAGGACAGGTTGGAGGTTTCTGTAATGAATAAGCTCTCAATACAAGTAGCTGGTGGGAGTCGGTTATCAGAATTAAATTAGCTGAAGGGAAAGATTGAAGAAAAACGCTGTCCTTTGCTGTTTGGTGGTGCACTTCTAAATATTTGAAATGCACGCATCTAATTTCTGTCTGCAGTGTTTTCAGAAGACATGAAACGTCACAAATCCGAGAGGAGGAGACATTTTCCAGCAAAAGATGCCTGGAGTGGTTCTACGAGTACGCCGGTGAGCAGTTTCCCCACAGCTGGCAGCGCTCTGTTTTAAAGCTCCTTTTCACAGCGCTTGCTGTATTCTTGTCTGAACTAGGTTGTGATGATGTGGTGGGTCCAGAGGGGATGGAGAAGTTTTGTGAGGATATTGGCGTGGAGCCTGAGAACGTAAGCAGACTTTTTCTTTTCTGTTTTCTTGATTATCTTGCAGTTTTAATGACAATTGTTTTTATTAAAAAAAAAAAACAATGTTCCCAGGAGTGTTTTAATTACAGTGGTATGCAAAAGTTTGGGCACCCCTCTGAGATTTCATGATAATTTGCTCTAACTTCATAAGAGAACATCACAGCAACAACATCTGTTGTTCTACAGAGATATAGACGTTTGAGTGTTTTCCAGACCAAAATTCGTGAAGTAGAATAACATAGTCTTATTGTTATAAATTAAAATGTGATGTGCAAATTTTTGGGCACCCTTTTAATCACATTCATTTCAAGACCCGTAGGGATTTATTACTGACAGGTTGCAGCACAAAATTGCTTTGCTTAGCTCATTAGACCGTCAATTACAAATACAGGTGGAACTAATCATGGAAAAGGCTTTTTAACATTGGTCAGGGCTGGCTGTGCTTGTCCTGGGTTCTTTCTGAGAGAGTGGCAACATGGGGGCCTCTAAACAACTCTCCACTGACCTAAAAACTAAGATAATTCATTATTATGAATTAGGAGAAGGGTGCAAGAAGTTATCTGGAAGGTTTGGACTGTCTGTCTCCACAGTCAGAAATGTAGTGCGGAAATGGAAGGCTACAGGAACAGTCCTTGTGAAGGAAAGATGTGGGAGCCAGAGAAAAATACAGGAATGGCACAGACGAAGGATGGTTAGAATGGTCACAGACAAGCCACAGACCACCTCCAGAGAACTGCAAGAACACCTGGCTGCTGATGGTGTGCTTGTTCATCGCTCCACAGTCCAGCGTACTTTGCACCAGGAAAAGCTTGTTGGAAGGGTGATGCACAAGAAGCCTTTCCTGAGTGTTCGCCACAGGAAGAGTCGCATAAGGTATGCAAAAGCACATCTGGACAAGCCAGAAGCATTTTGGAAGAAAAATACTGTCAGATGAGACTAAGATAATGTTATTTGGTCAGAACAAGAGGAGGTATGCATGGCGGAAAAAAAATACTGAATTCCAGGAGAAGAACTTGTTGCCTACTGTGAAATTTGGTGGAGGATCCATCATGTTGTGGGGCTGTATGGCGAGCACAGGAACTGGAAACCTTGTTAAAGTTGAGGGCCACATGAATTCCTCTCAGTATCAGCAGATTCTTGACAAGAATGTTCAAGAGTCGGTCACAAAGTTGAAGCTACGCCGGGGTTGGATTTTTCAGCAAGACAATGATCCTAAGCACAGATCAAAATCCACCAAGGAATTCATGCAGAGGCACAAGTACAATGTTCTGGAATGGCCATCCCAGTCACCAGACCTTAACATCATCGAAAATGTATGGATTGATTTGAAGCAGGCTGTGTACGCACGGAAGCCAAGCCCTGACTGAACTGGAGGTGTTTTGTATGGAGGAGTGGTCCAAAATACCACCTGCCAGACTTCAAGGACTTGTCTGTGGCTATAGAAGGCGTCTACAGGCTGTCATTGCTGCAAAAGGAGGCTCTACTAAATATTAATGGACTTATTTCTTTGGGGTGCCCAAATTTATGCACATGCCTATTTTTGTTTAAATGGACATAAAAATGTTTCTGTTGGACCAATTAAAATGATTTCACTACTGAGATGTTTCTGTTTCATGAAGGTATAACATATGTTAAATTGAAGTTGCTGCTTCAAAAGCTCAGCAAGTGAAAAACTGATGAAGGGATTTTTCTAAGGGGTGCCCAAACTTTTGCATACCACTGTATGTTTATGACGTTTTTAACCAAAATCCCACAACCTAAATGTCGTGAAAAAAACATTTTTCATGTTGATCTGAAGCCTCCTCTGAGGGGGCGTGGCTTCTGGAGCTGAGCAGGTCCAGAGGGGGACTTTAAAAACCCACTCTGATCCTCTTTTGATACATTTTAAAAGCGTTTCCAGCATTGGCACAGAGTGAGCCCTCCCTTGCTTCCCAACATCCATTTGTTTACGCTCTCTCCAGCTAGCTTACAGCCCATCAAAACCCCAAACTGACATGGTCAGTGCACCAAAAATGGATAGCTCTTAAATGGGAGCTCTACAGTTTACATCCAGATTCCAGCTCAGGCGAGGAAATAAAGACCCAGACAGATCTAGTCGTCTGCAAGTGGATCCATCAGAATGGAGCAGAGCAGAGTTTGTGGCTTGCTGTAGTACTTTTAACTGAAACAACAATCTTTTTTTCAAACATTTTTTTTATATCTGCACCCAATTCAGCATGATTTGAATAAAGAAATAGTCAGAAATGTAAAAGAAAATGAATCTTGATTTTCCGTTGAAATATGTCCTCCATCAGAACATGCTACCAGAGCATGTTAAAACACTGTTTTCATCCCAGGGGTCTTTAAGTGCTTCTGTGTCTTATCTGAGGTTCCTTCTCTGTTTGCTGAAAAGGAAAAATAAGACTTTTAAAGTTTTGTTTTGAAACTCTAAACACTTCCAAAAAAGGAGCCAAAACTTTTGAAACAAAGATTTTCAGATTTGAAAGTGAAAAAAAGTTTTTAAATTAAAATTTTGAGTTTAATACCTAAAAAAAAATGAACATTTGAAGCTAAAAATAATTAATTTTACTTTAGAATAGCAAAAAGTTTCTGATATTTTACTTTTAATTACACCAATATTTTTTTTCCATTTGTTTAATTCAGGTTTCAAATAATATTGAATCATCAATCATCTCAGGATTTTACCAAACATTTTCTGGACAGTTTTTTTCTGGAATTTCATCTTTCTGTGAACCCTTGCAGATGGATGTGGCTCACACAAATGCACACAGTGAAAAGTCTGCTCTGCATTTGCTTCTTTACACTGCAAAATTAAAGTGTGTTGGACACAAATAACCGTTCAAGTTCAGGTCCTTCTCGATCACTGTCCCATGAACAGTGTCTGCTGCTGCCTCCCAGTCTCAGTCCAAAGTTTTCTGCTTTGAGATTCCTCACTGAGTTACTAAATGCCATCTAAGCAGTGCTCTCAATTTGACAAGGTCAGAAGAATCTTCTTAAGTCCTCTTCCAAAACTGGATATCTGTTTTTCTGTTCTACGTGAGTAAATGAGACTGAAGGAAAAACACTTTTAAAAAACAAGTTTTCAGTTTCAAATGTGCAAATGGAGCACATCAGACCTTATTCTTTACAAACTGGAGTGTAAAACAGGGTCTTTCTGTTTCAATGGGCTACATGTGTTGCATTTTTCTAACTCAGTTAATCATAGATCCACTGCATTTAGCTGCTCGCCAAGCTCCCTTTTCTTTTAATGAAATTTATTTACACTAAAGATTCAAATCCTAAAACTAAAATGAAAGCTATTGAGTGTGCAGGTCACACCAGACATCACCTTCCTATCCCTGGTCTAGACCAGGGGTCTGCAACCTGCGGCTCCAGAGCCACATGTGGCTCTTTTATCTCCCCACAGTGGCTCTCTGGATGAAGAAAAATAAAATAATAGTAATTTTCAAACAATTTGGAGATATCATTTTAGCAACATGTTATTTTTGGCTAATTTATTATCTACTGGGGGTTTTTAGGCAAATTTAGAGTTTAGCTTCCATTGTAGCAACAGGCTTTAACAATTTTTTGAACTAATTTAAGTTTAGCTGTAACAATTTTATGCTAGTTAGGCAGTTTAGCTTAGTTTAGCATGCTAACATTTTTGGCTAAATTGTGATGTGCTGGATTTTTAGGCAAATTATAGATTTTAGCTTTTATTTTAGCAACATGCTAACATTTTTGGCTGTTTTAATTTACTGATGAATTTCATGCTAATTTGGAATTTAGCTAGTATTTAATTAACAAGTTTACTCGCTAATTCACTAATTTGGCCTCTTCTAAAGGTAAAAGGTAAAAACGCAAAAAAAAAAAAAATCCCATTGTGAGTAATGCTAGTCTCTTTTTATATTTTTGCTTTTGTACGTGCCAAAAAGTAGAGATAATTCATATTTATTAAAAATAAAAAAAAACAAAAAGAATGTAATGAATGCAAATCCTAATTTTTTAAAGGCTAAAGTCAAATTATGTGGCTCCTTCTAGGTTTTGATCAACACAAAATGAGCTCAAATGGCTCTTTTGCTTGTAAAGGTTGCCGACCTCTGGTCTAGACTGTTGACTCTAAAAACTTGAAGTCTTCCAGTTTCTTCACCTCTGCTCCCTGTATCTTCACTGTTCCAGACATCACAGCCGCTCCACCTCTGAGTGTTTCATTTATATACAAACATGACTGTAATATTACTGTAGTAACATAGCTGCATTGGATTCCACAGTGTCATTAACCTCTCCTCACTGTTGTTTGATTGTTCTGTTTCCCTCCTTTTTGGGTTTCATCAGACCCTGTGGGGGTGACCTTTTCTGTCAGAATCAACAATATTCCCATTGAAATACTAATATGGACAGATACTTTTCAAACAGAAGTTGAGACAATTATTTTTGAGATTGAAGGATAACTTGCAGTGATCTAACTTCTACCTGGCTTGTTTCCTGATTCTTCTCAGGTGGTGATGCTGGTTCTTGCGTGGAAGCTGGATGCCCAGAGTATGGGATATTTCACCCTGCAGGAGTGGCTGAGAGGGATGAGCTCACTTCAGTACGTCACTTCTGCTTTTTTTCCCATCGTCGCCATTGGCATTCGGATCTGCTCCCGGAGATGATTTGCCTCAATTTCCCGTGTTTTCTCTGTGAGTGTGAAGAGTAAAACTCTTGTTTGCAGGTGTGACTCCACAGAGAGGCTGAGGAACTCGCTCGACTACTTGAGATCTGTCCTGAACGACAGCACTAGTTTTAAGCTCATTTATAGATACGCCTTCGACTTTGCTCGGGTGAGTTAGATTAACCCTTGTGCTGTCCTATGGGGTCCAGTTGACCCCACTCTTATATTGATGGGATTCCTCCCATGACAAATGCTGGCACAAACAATTATTTTAACATTTGACTAATCAACCATTATTTTTCCGATTAGTCGACTAATCAGGTCATGCACAAAGTATGTAAAGCTCACATCTTATCCATCATTAGCTTTAAACTAACTAAAAACTAGATATTTAGCATTACCTGCGATCATGCTAGTGTGTGAATGCTGGAAGCTGAATTTGGGCACTAAAGATGCTAGTCACGATAGCTGAAGATGCTGAAATTGATGGCGAAAAAATTGATAGCTGAAATCGCTGAAACTGAAAAGGCTGAAGCTGATAGCCAGCTAAAATATTAGCGAAATGCAAAAACAGCAATAAAACTAAAAAGAAATAACCTAAATTATCCAAAATGGCTAACGTGTAGTTGAAATACTATCTAAACTCAAAATTTTCCCCAAAAAAACCTAAAAATCTTAAGCTTGCTAAAACAGCAAGCATGTAGCTGAAATATTAGCTAAACTCCAAATTAGCCTAAAAAAAAAGGAAAAAATCCTAAATGAGCCACAATAGCTAGCATGCAGCTAAAATTGAATTGAATTGAACTTTATTGATATCACGAGGATAAAAATTCATTCGTTACCACCGAAACACTCTCAAAACACAAAAACTTTTTCAATGGGAAGAGTGGCAGCCGTTGCCGGAGCAGGAGCCGCTGCTGACCTGTGGGGGTCAACGAAGAAGGGCCGAAAAAGTCCCGACAAAAAAAGTTAAAAAGAAAGAGAGTCCAATGAAAAAAATAAACAAAAAGAACAAAGGTGACAGTCGGGCCAAGCTCCAGCTACAAACAATGCCACCAAAAAAAAATAAATAAATAAAACCAAGGAGATACCATAACAAGCAGCTGCTTGAACAGCGCCAACAGTCGGAATCACAGAGTCCACTCACGGTCCGCAGGTCATCCTCCGCAACGGGCCTGCTGTCAACCTTGATCTGGCAGGACTGGAGTCTCTTTTGCATCCCTTCGCCACCGGCATTCCACTCCCGCGGTGGAGCCGCGGTGCAAATATGAGCTAAGCTCCAAATTAGCCTAAAAAAAGATAAAAAATCCTAAACAAGCTAAAATATTTAGCATGCATCTGAAATATCTAAACTCCAAAATAGCCAAAAAAAAATCTTAATTAATGCCAAAATAGTCCCAAAACCTAGCATAACGTTATTATAGCTTTCAACTTGAATACATTCAGACTCCATATAATATAAAGTAACGACTAATCCACTATTAAATTAGTCGTTGACTATTTTAATAGTGGATTGATTAACTAATCATGGCAGCCCTAATGACAAAGGACAGGATTTCATGTCTGCCACAGACACCAGTGAAGATTAAAAATCCTTGGAAAAAAGTTCAGCACACTGTCTTGTAGGGGCCAGGTGACCCTACTTTTAATATAAACATGCCTATGTTAGCACAAGGGTTACAGCCTTTTCCACATTCTATTTCAAGTCTTGTAGGGCCAAATGAGAAAGCGGTGTAGAGTTTGTCGGCGTCACATCTTTGCTCTGCTGAAGCCTTGGGTGTTTTTGCTCCAACAGGAAAAGGATCAGAGGAGTTTGGACTTGAACACAGCCAAGTGCATGTTGGGGCTCCTGCTGGGAAAGACATGGCCCCTTTTTCCTGTGTTCAATCAGTTTTTAGAGGTGGGCAGAGTTCGAGCAGATCCCCTTCAGTCATGTCTGTGTTGAATGCCACTGAACTCTTGCTACTCCTCAGCAATCCAAGTACAAGGTCATCAACAAAGACCAGTGGTGCAATGTCTTAGAGTTCAGCAGGACAATCAACCTGGACCTCAGTAACTACGACGAGGACGGAGCCTGTGAGTGAACAGGTTTGTGCAAACATGAGCGCAGAGCCCGAACGCCCCATGAATGATGGTCTGTCTCCCCCTCTCACCAGGGCCGGTGTTGTTGGACGAGTTTGTGGAATGGTACAAGGAGAGGCAGATGTCCTAGCTGCAAGTGGATGACGGAAGAAATGACAACTGTGACCACTTTTGAATATCAATTTGTAAACAACACAAACACGGTTAAGCAGTGACAGTGTGTGCTTCTTGGTAGAGGAGGTCTTCAGGCTGCGGGTGGGCGACAATTTGGGGAGGAGGGGTCCACTTGGTTTGTATTTCAAGTGTATGCTGCCCAAAGGGTCTGGGCAGAGGGGGTCACTGTGGAGGTTTACTGCTTACTCAAGTTGTGTTGCGGCGCTGCTCCCCGTCACTGTGACATGTTGCTGTCTGTATTAGGATGCAAGCAAAATGGCATTGTGTGGGAGAAGCTTTCCTCACTGCTTGTCTTCTGCACCGAGACACCAAGAGAAGTGACCATCCATGAATCCTGCTCCAGTCTTAAACCGGGTTACTTTGAGTATTATTTCCTGTGCAATGAACTAAAGTTTCTCTGAACAGAAAACACTATTTTGTCTGGAGTTGGGTTGTACTTCAAGAAGCACACTGTGTCAAAGAGTTGAAGGCAGGTTTCTGATGCCTGTGCTGTTTACGATCAATATGTGCCAGTTATCTCTTTGCCTCCAGTTTTGGTTGACATTTTCAAACCCCGTACAAAGGCTCCGGACCTCGTTACACCAAACAAATCTGCATTGCTGCTTACTCTTATTACAGTACAGTGCTCTGTTCAGCATTTCTTGGTCTGACGACCAAAGAATGTGTCTACGTTGTGTAGGTAAGAGTATTATTGTGCCTCAAAACTTGGAAGTCACTTTGTGCGTCTCCTCACACACACACACACACACACACGCACACACATCTCAGTAAACCTAAAAGTCCATACTAACTCAACAAAACACACACGCAGACACACACAAGTGGTCAGGGATTATTTCAAGATGCATTCAAACTGTTTGCGCGCCATGATGAGTTATCATGGAACTAGAAGGGGTCCACTTTGTGCTCGTTTGTGGAATCTGTTTTGTCTTCCTTAGTCCACTGATAGTTTCAGGTTTCTTACCAGTAGCATCTCCCAACAGTGATGATGGAAGTGCAGTGGAGCGCCTCCTGAGGATACTGGCCTTCAGGCAGTGAGGTGTGTTTCTACGACTCATAGGAAGAAGATTCTGAGCTGCGTGAGGATGCTATGCCGCTCCGTTTGCCTAGTGTAAAGTTCTCGTAACACATGTATAAATTCTCTGTCTTTGGTTGTGACGTGATCTGTCAGAAGACTTACTATTTGCATGCTTGCTCCAACAGAGCTCCTGTTGAATGGATGAGTTTTTTGAAAACATTTTTCAAACATGCTTTTGGGTTTGTACAGAAGATTAGTGCATGTGATTTGTGTTTCATTTGACTCAGTTTTTTTTGTTTTCTTTTTAATAAGAAAACATTGTTTTGTCTGTTTAGACCTGAACACACCTGTAACCTCAAGGTGGAATAGGTATTCCTCCCTGCGTTTGTCCCACCATTCACATCTGGACCCACAGTCAGTTTGTGGAGAAATCATTTTATTCATTCTTTTAGTGGAGATACATGTTTTTTTTTTGTTGTTGTTTTTTTTTTTTGCCTGCCTTTCCAGCCATTATTGCAGTGATTAACACAAAAGAGAAAACGTTCAGATAGTCATTCATGTGAGATTTAATCAAATCCACTGTAGCCAAAAAAAATCCCTCTCATTGGGATGCAACAACCATCAACATGATCTTGTATTTGATTGAATACTTTGCAGAACTTATTTTTTATTCACATAAGAAAATGCAGGAAGAACAGTCTTGTTCTAGTTGTACATATGTATGTAAATTATTAAGTGTCTGTCTGTTTTCACTATAACCCATGTCTATATACAAAAATAAAAGGGTTTATTAAGTTATTGGCTTTTATTTGACTTATTAGTTAATCTTTCATTGACTTAAAAATATATATATATCTACAACTTGGTGATTGTCCTGCGAAATGAATTTAAATCAACTATTAACATCTGTGTTTCACAATAGTTTAATCTATTACAAATTCACCTCTAAAATTTTACAAGATACATTTAGTTTAAAGGACAGAAAAAAACAATTTGCTTTATTCTTAACACTGGTTTGATTAGAAAGTCAACATTTTTCACATTTACAGTACGACAGGTAAAGTTTGTTGGACTAATGGGATTTCACTTCAATTTTGTAAGGATTAGGCTGCCTTTAATTATCTGATGATGGTGTTGAAGGGACAGGGGGCGGAGCTTCCTGTGGAGGCTTTATACTTCTAGTTCCATGACTTCTGTAGCTGGGCACTCCATACAGCAAATCTAAAACCCTTTTGTCATTCTCTGATGCAAAGGCCGGATGTGATGGTGGTTCAGACAGAGCTCTGTCTGTTTCATTCCTGCCGTAAAGAACGTGGTCATCTGATGAAACAGATTCATCCCTATCTGAATCGGCATCCCACTTTCTTCTGGCCAGTGACATAGCTGCCAGAGCACGGAACCCTCTCATTTCCTTCCCGTCCTCAAAAACAGCCTTTGAGGCTACATATGTTCTGTCAGGGAAGCTGCTAAACTCCTCAGAGTTAACAGGGAATGAAGAGGAAACATTTGCAGAACCAGATGATGAATATTCCAGACCTAGTGTAACCGGTTTCCTGTTGTCCTGCAGTATTTCAGCAACACTTCTGATGTTTGACTCAAGTTGAGGAGACTTGGGGTTTTCAGGTGGAACCTGAAAAGCTTTTGCTTTTGTCTCTTTGTTAATAAAGGGACTGGGTACACCGAGACTTACTCCAGTTCTCCTTATTGGTGACAGTGGCACAGATGTGTCCAATCTGAACTCTTCACTTTGTTTCATCAAGATGTCATCAAAGCTCAAATGGGGAGGACTCCTGGGGGCAGCAGAACCTCTGTCCATAGTACCCATGTCAGTACTCATGGAGTCCTTGGCTTGACTTCTAGAACTATTATATAGTGAGAATGGTTTGATGATGGAACGCTTATAAGAGATCACAGAATCTTCTGCCAAACTCAATATATCAGGTGCTTGGTTGCTGTTTTTCTGCTTAGAGCTTGAATCACTTTCATTCTCACTACTGGAAGACGAGGAACGGCTCATCTTTGGTGACAGTACCTTTACATCCAGACGCCTTTTAATCCATGGGACTCCAAGACTCAGGTCAGGAAGACGAGATTTTATTGTTTCTTCCTCACTACTGCTTGAGGATCCTTGATCCTTTTCACGTGTTCCCACATCAAAGTCAGTTTCAAGGACTGTTGAGGAGTCTGTGTGAGTTGTTTCTTGTTTCCCAATTTGGCTCATTGGTCTTGCTCTTATTCCAGATCTACTTTCACTTCCTGGAGAGTATGGAGTTGGGGATATCAGATTAGGCCGTGGTGCAGTTTGTGATGAGATTTCAAGGTGCTTACGGAAGCGGGAGGTTCCTAGATTCATGGTAGCCCATTTACGGTGAAGATCTAAATTAGATTCTGGAGATGTGTAAACTGTGTTCTTTGTTGGCTGGTTCTCTATGCCATCTTCAAAAGTGACATACTTTTGTAAGACAATATTAGGGGTATTTTTTGGTGGGTAATGAATATTCAATGCTGAAGACTTTATTGTGAACTTCTTTTCTTCTTTTGAGATTAAGGATCCTTGTATGGTTTCATGTGCCTTCCTTTGGGCCTTTGTTTCATTGTCACTTTCACTGCTTGAAGATGAGGAAGAACTTTGTGAGGCCTTCTTAATATATGGAGATGTAGACATATGGAATGTTTGCGTTTCAACTTTCCTTAGGCTTGTTGTTCTATCAATGGCATCGTCACTACTGGAAAATGAAGAACGTGACAATAGTATCTTGAAGTCTAGACGTCTGTTAATGTAAGGAACACGCAGAAGGTCTACAGTAGGCCATCTGCCATGTGGGTCATAGGTGTTAAAGGCAGGTTCTCGAAATGGAAGTTGTCCAATCTTCACACTTCCTGGCCTCTGTTTAACTCTGTAACTTTCATTTTCACTTTCACTGCTTGAAGATGAGGAAGAACTTTGTGAGGATGCCTTGACAAGTGGAGATGTCGACGTTTGAAATGTTGGCTTTTGCACTTTCTTCAAGCTTGTTGTTTTGTCAATGTTCTCACTGCTGAAAGATGAAGAATGTGACAGTGGTACCTTGAAATCCAGACGCCTGTTAATGCGAGGAACATGCAGAAACTCTACAGTAGGCCATCTGCCATGTGGTACATAGTCTTTAGATGGAGGTCCTTGAAAGGATAGCTGTCCGGCCTTCCAGCTTTCTGGCCTCTGATAAATTCTGTGGCTGTCATCCTCGCTTTCACTGCTTGATGAGGAATAATTTTCTGATCTATATTTGATTCGTTGAGGTGTTGATGTTTGTACCTTTTTTTGTTCAAGAGGCTTTATTTGGACCTTTGTTTCATTGTCACTCTCACTGCTTGAGGATGAGGAGGAACTTTGTGAGGATATCTTAACAAGTGGAGATCTGGACGTTTGCCCTTTCTTTAAGCTTGTTGTTCTGTCAATGTCCTTGTCATTGCTGGAAGATGAAGCAGAACGTGACAGTGGTATTTTGAAATCTAGACGCCTGTTAATATGTGGAACATGCAGAGGGTCTACAATAGGCCATCTGTCATGTGGTACAGAGTCTTTAGTTTTAGGTTCTAGAATTGGAAGCTTTCCGGTCTTCCAGCTTCCTTGCCTCTGTTTAACTCTATGACTTTCAGTACCATCCTCACTTTCACTGCTTGATGATGAGGAACTTTCTGACTGATCTTTGATTCGTTGAGGTCTTGACGTTTGCACTTTGTTTTGTTCAACTGGCTTTATTTGGACATTTACGCCATTGTCGCTCTCACTACTTGAAGATGAGGACGAACTGTGTGAGGGTGCCTTGACAAGTGGAGATGTTGACGTAAAAAATGTTGGCTTTTGCACTTTATTTAAGCTTGTTGTTCTGTCATTATTGTCTCTGCTAGAAGATGAAGCAGAACGTGACAATGGTGCCTTGAAATCTAGACGTCTCTTGATGTGAGGAACATGCAGAAGGTCTACAATAGGCCATCTGCCATGTGGGTCATAGTTTTTAGGTTGAGGTTCTTGAATCGGAAGCTTTCCAGTCTTCCAGCTTCCTGGCCTCCGTTCAATACCATCCTCACTTTCACTGCTTGAGGATGAAGAACTTTCTGATTGATCTTTAATTGGTTGAGGTCTTAGAGTTTGCACCTTGTTTTGTTCAAGAGGCTTTATTTGGACCTGTACGTCATCATCGCTCTCGCTGCTTGAAGATGAGGAGGAACTTTCTGAGGGTATCTTAACAAGCGGAGATGTTGACGTTTGAAATGTTGGCTTTTGCACTTTCTTTAGGCTTGTTGTTCTGTCAATGTCCTTGTCATTGCTGGAAGATAAGGATCGTGACAATGGTACCTTAAAATCTAGACGTCTCTTAATGTGAGGAACATGCAGAAGGTCTACAATAGGCCATCTGCCATGTGGGTCATAGTTTTTAGGTTGAGGTTCTTGAAGCTGTCCAGTCTTCCAGCTTCCGAGCCTCTGTTCAATACCATCCTCACTTTCACTGCTCGAGGATGAGGAACTTTCTGATTGATCTTTACTTGGTTGAGGTCTTAGAGTTTGCACCTTGTTTTGTTCAAGAGGCTTTATTTGGACCTTTCCGTCATTGTCACTCTCACTGCTTGAAGATGAGGAGGAATTTTGTGAGGGTTTCTTAACAAGCGGAGATGTTGACGTTTGAAATGCTGGCTTTTGCACTTTCTTTAGGCTTGTTGTTCTGTCAATGTCCTTGTCATTGCTGGAAGATAAGGATCGTGACAATGGTACCTTGAAATCTAGACGTCTCTTAATGTGAGGAACATGGAGAAGGTCTACAATAGGCCATCTGCCATGTGGGTCATAGTTTTTAGATTGAAGTTCTTGAATCGGAAGCTTTCCAGTCTTCCAGCTTCCTGGCCTATGTTCAATACCATCCTCACTTTCACTACTCGAGGATGAGGAACTTTCTGATTGATCTTTAATTGGTTGAGGTGTTGACGTTTGCACCTTGTTTTGTTCAAGAGGCTTTATTTGGACCTGTACGTCATCATCACTCTCACTGCTTGAAGATGAAGAGGAACTTTGTGAGGATATCTTAACAAGCGGAGATGTGGACGTTTGAAATGTTGGCTTTTGCACTTTCTTTAGGCTTGTTGTTCTGTCAATGTCCTTGTCATTGCTGGAAGATGAAGCAGAACGTGACAATGGTACCTTAAAATCTAGACGTCTCTTAATGTGAGGAACATGCAGAAGGTCTACAATAGGCCATCTGCCATGTGGGTCATAGTTTTTAGGTTGAGGTTCTTGAAGCTGTCCAGTCTTCCAGCTTCCTGGCCTCTGTTTAATATTATCTTCACTTTCACTGCTTGATGATGAAGAACTCTGTGACAGATCTTTGATCTGTTGAGGTCTTGACGTTTGCACCTTTTTTTGTTCAAGAGGCTTTATTTGGACCTTTACGTCATTGTCACTCTCGCTGCCTTGAAGATGAGGAGAACTTTGTGAGGATATCTTAACAAGTTGGTAATGTTGACTGAACTTCGCCCTTTCGTTTAATTGCCGTGATAGTGTGACTCTTGATCTGTCTCTATTAGGTCTGTTCTCAAGTACGTATTCGGCGTGGTGAAGAGGATTTGAAGCAGAACGTGACAATGGTACCTTAAAAATCTAGACGTCTCTTAATGTGAGGAACATGCAGAAGGTCTACAATAGGCCATCTGCCATGTGGGTCATAGTTTTTTGGTTGAGGTTCTTGAAGCTGTCCAGTCTTCCAGCTTCCTGGCCTCTGTTTAATATTATCTTCACTTTCACTGCTTGATGATGAAGAACTCTGTGACAGATCTTTGATCTGTTGAGGTCTTGACGTTTGCACCTTTTTTTGTTCAAGAGGCTTTATTTGGACCTTTACGTCATTGTCACTCTCGCTGCTTGAAGATGAGGAGGAACTTTGTGAGGATATCATAACAAGTGGTAATGTTGACATTTGCCCTTTCTTTAAGCTTGTGTTCTGTCTATGTCCTTGTCATTGCTGGAAGATGAAGCAGAACGTGACAATGGTACCTTAAAATCTAGACGTCTCTTAATGTGAGGAACATGCAGAAGGTCTACAATAGGCCATCTGCCATGTGGGTCATAGTTTTTTGGTTGAGGTTCTTTGAAGCTGTGTCCAGTCTTCCAGCTTCCTAGGCCTCTTGTTTAATATATCTTCACTTTCACTGCTTGATGATGAAGAACTCTGTGACAGATCTTTGATCTGTTGAGGTCTTGACGTTTGCACCTTTTTTTGTTCAAGAGGCTTTATTTGGACCTTTACGTCATTGTCACTCTCGCTGCTTGAAGATGAGGAGGAACTTTGTGAGGATATCATAACAAGTGGTAATGTTGACATTTGCCCTTTCTTTAAGCTTGTTGTTCTGTCTATGTCCTTGTCATTGCTGGAAGATGAAGCAGAACGTGACAATGGTACCTTAAAATCTAGACGTCTCTTAATGTGAGGAACATGCAGAAGGTCTACAATAGGCCATCTGCCATGTGGGTCATAGTTTTTAGGTTGAGGTTCTTGAAGCTGTCCAGTCTTCCAGCTTCCTGGCCTCTGTTTAATATTATCTTCACTTTCACTGCTTGATGATGAAGAACTCTGTGACAGATCTTTGATCTGTTGAGGTCTTGACGTTTGTACCTTGTTTTGTTCAAGAGGCTTTATTTGGACCTTTACGTCATTGTCACTCTCGCTGCTTGAAGATGAAGAGGAACTTTGTGAGGATATCTTAACAAGTGGTAATGTTGACATTTGCCCTTTCTTTAAGCTTGTTGTTCTGTCTATGTCCTTGTCATTGCTGGAAGATGAAGCAGAACGTGACAGTGGTATTTTGAAATCTAGACGTCTCTTAATGTGAGGAACATGCAGAAGGTCTACAGTAGGCCATTTGCCATGTGGGTCATAGTTTTTTGGTTGAGGTTCTTGAAGCTGTCCAGTCTTCCAGCCCCCAGGCCCCTGTTTAATATTATCTTCACTTTCACTGCTTGAGGATGAAGAACTTTCTGACAGATCTTTGATCAGTTGAGGTCTTAGCGTTTGCACCTTGTTTTGTTCAAGTGACTTTATCTGGACATTTACGTCATTGTCACTCTCACTGCTTGAGGATGAGGAGGAACTTTGTGATGGTATCTTAACAAGCGGAGATGACGACGTTTGAAATGTTGCCTTTGTCACTTTATTTAAGCCTGTTGTTCTGTCAATATTGTCTGTGCTGGAAGATGAAAAATGTGACAATGGTACCTTGAAGTCTAGACGCCTGTTAATGTGAGGAACATGCAGAAGGTCTATAGTAGGCCATCTGCCATGTGGTACAAAGTCTTTAGGTTTAGGTTCTTGAACTGGAAGCTTTCCAGTCTTCCAGCTTCCTGGCCTCTGTTCAATACCATCCTCACTTTCACTGCTCGAGGATGAGGAAGTTCCTGACTTATCTTTTACAAGTTGAAGTATTGATGCTTGTACCTTGTTTTGTTCATGTGGCTTTATTTGAACCTTTGTTTCATTGTCACTCTCACTGCTTGAAGATGAGGAGGAACTTTGTGAGGGTGCCTTGACAGGTGGAGATGTTGACGTATGAAATGTTGGCCTTTGAACTTTCTTCAAACTTGTTGTTCTGTCAATATTGTCTCTGCTGGAAGATGAAGAATGTGACAATGGTACCTTGAAATCTAGACGTCTCTTAATGTGAGGAACACGAAGAAGGTTTATTGTAGGCCATCTTCCATCTGGTACATAGTCTTTAGGTTGAGGTTTTTGAAGCTGTCCAGTCTTCCAGCTTCCTGGCCTCCGTTCAATAATATCCTCACTTTCACTGCTTGAGGATGAGGAACTTTCTGATTGATCTTTGATTATTTTAGGTCTTGACATTTGTACCATGTTTTGTTCAAGAGGCTTTATTTGGACCTTTGCGTCATTGTCACTCTCGCTGCTTGAGGATGAGGAGGAACTTCGTGAGGATGCCTTGACAAGAGGAGATGTTGACGTATGAAATGTTGGCTTTTGCACTTTATTTAAGCTTGTTGTTCTGTAAATATTGTCACTGCTGGAAGATGCTGAATGTGACAATTTTACCTTAAAATCTAAACGTCTGCTAATATGAGGAACACGCAGAAGGTCTACAGTGGGCCATCTGCCATGTGGGTCATAGTTTTTAGGTTGAGGTTCTTGAAGCTGTCCAATCTTCACACTTCCTGGCCTATGTTCAATACCATCTTCACTTTCACTGCTTGAGGATGAGGAGGAACTTTGTGAGGATGCCCTGACAAGTGGAGATGTTGACGTCTGGAATGTTGGCCTTTCAACTTTCTTTAAGCTTGTTGTTTTGTCAAAATTTTCTCTGCTGAAAGATGAAGAATGTGACAATGGTACCTTGAAGTCTAGACGTCTGTTAATGCGAGGTACATGTAGAAGGTCTACAGTAGGCCATCTGCCATGTGGGTCATAGTCTTTAGATGGAGGTCCTTGAAATTGAAGCTGTCCGGCCTTCCAGCTTTCTTGCCTCTGATTCATTCTGTGGCTGTCATCCTCACTTTCACTGCTTGATGACGAGGAACTTCCTGTTTGATCTTTGATACGTTGAGGTGTTGGTGTTTGTACCTTGTTTTGTTCAAGTGGCTTTATTTTGACCCTTTCATCATCGCCACTCTCACTGCTTGAAGATGAGGAGGAACTGTGTGAGGGTGCCTTGACAAGTGGAGATGTTGATTTATGGAATGTTGGCATGTCAGTTTTCCTCGATCTTGTTGTTTTGTCAACACCATGCTTACTGCTGGAAGAGGACATTTTTCCTCGCTTTTCTTCTCTCTCACTACAAGAAGAGGAATCAGAGTTTGAGGTTATATCTCCTTGTTTCACTTTTGTATGTGTAATCTGCCAATAATCATGACTGCTTTTTTGACTGGAAATTTTAACAAAATCAAGGCGTCTCTTTATGCGAGGAATGCTTTGAACATCAATGGTCGGCCAGCCACCATCTGGCGAATACGTTCCTGTGACAAATTCTTGATGTATGATTGGTCTCTCCAACTTCCCAAGTTTTTGTGTCTCTGTGTCCTTTGTTTCATCTTCAGAGTCACTACTTGAACTTGTACTAAAGGCTGGCGACGGAGCTTTTATTTCTCTTAGCCCAAGTGCAACGGAAGGCCACTTCTTTTTCAGTTTATGAGTTTTGGTTAGTTTGGTCTCTTGATCTGTGCTCTCATCACTAGAGGAGGTGTGTCTTGATTGTTTCACTGCTGAGCTTTTTATCTTGGTTCTCTGTTTGCCTTTTTTGGAGTGAAAAACAGCTTGTGTAGATTCTTCCCCACTGTTGGATGAACTTGTGCTGGACGTATCCCCACTTTTCTGCTTGTCTAGAGTGTGGGAGAAGCCACTGTTGGGCCTAGCAGGTGTGCTCTGAGGAGAATCACTGAAATCAAATAGTTCATCTTTTGAGTTGCTTCTGTTTGAATGGGGTGACCAGTCTGCAAAAGGCTCTGACAAAAATCCAGGGATCTCTATAGACACCTGGGGATCCTGCACATCTGTGGCTGCTGGGGAATTGGCTCTCATATGCATTGTCTCTGTCTCCAACAGAGGTGACTTGGGTGCAGTGTTACGTCTTTTAGTAATCTTTTCTTCATTCTCAGATAAGGAAGAATCTGAAGATGACGAGAGACTTTTGACTTCCAATTCATCTGGGTCAGGGATGTGCTCAAACTCTACTTGATGGATTTGCGTAGAGACAGTTTCAGCTGACGCACCAGTTTGCCTCTCCGCTGCATTCATCTGTTGCATGCCTTGATCATATTCTGATTCTTGAGTGTTGGGCCCTTCTCCTGATGCAAACACTGTATCACTGGCAACACTGTTCTGATCACTGTTTGCCACAGTGTCATAATACTGAACATTTATGTTTTCTATGTCATCTTCATTTCTAAATGTGACTCTCCTTTCTCTGTAAGGTCCACCCGGTACTGCCTCATCAGAATTAGAAAAAGCTGCATTTTCATAGTGTCTTTGTTCAACTGAGGTAACGGAATTGCTCGGAGAAGAACCTTTTTTAGTGGTGATCCTTTTCCAAAGCAATTCAACATATGGTCTTGTCATGACTCCGAGAATAAAAGCTACCAGAAATGTGATAATAACTGACAGACAAACTGCCAAAACTAAGTTAGACCGTGCTGTTAGTGCCCTGCTTTGGGGGGTTATTTCTCGGCGAGTTCTTGGTAAACTCTTTGTTTTAGCGGCGCTTTCTATTTGACTGATTTGTAAGTTAAAAACAGACACGACTTGCTGTTCTTCAGACACACAGACATACAGCCCTGTGTTCGTCTCAGAGATGTCAGTGATGAGCAGACCACCATCGCTGTGCTTCACAGGTGCTGGAACATCAGGCGTCCACCACACTGAATCTGAAAATGAAGGTTTGGACAAACTTGCATTGTAAAGCATGTTATGTATTTCATCTTTCTGGAAGATTCAAGTGTTCTTTACCTTCAGCAGAGCATGAGAGCAGAATCTGAGAGCCGCTGTAGACAGTCACATCTTGGTGCAGATCTGGACTGTTTTCAGGGCTCAAACATTGGAGATCTTCCTCCTTGAGCTGAAGAAGGTCTGTCCCCGAGAGTTTTGAGGGGGAAGCACACTTCACGTTCCAGACCTCCAAGCCTCGAGCGTCGTCATAGGCCATACGTCTTCTTAGACTGCGCAGATTGCAGTCACACTTCCATCTGTTTCCATCTAAACCAACATGAGCTCCAATGTTGCGAAGGTTGAGGTACATCAAAGGATGGAGGATGGTCAACAAGTTGAAACGTAGATCAAGAACCTTTGAGGAGAACACAGAGCTGGTGTACAGTGACAGCCGATAGATAAGACTCTGCAGAGTTATTGTTAGAACAAAGCCACCACATTAACTTTCAGTATTTAAAGCCAATCGAAAAACTATTACATGTTTCAAACCCTCAAATAACCATTGGAGACTGGTTTAGAGGCTAGCAAGTTCCCATACATTTTTCTATTGAAGTCTCTCTTTACACCAACTATAAACACACAGTCTGGTGGCAAAATGTTTTTTTTTTTTTAATTTGTTTTATTTCTCATCAATTGCCAAATTGAAAAATAATATATTTCAATCAATCATAAATTGGTAGGAAGTAAAAACAAATCTTACCCTGAGTTGAATTAAATCCTGGAATATCTGTGGATGCAGATGTGTGATCAGGTTATGATGTAAGTGCAGCTCTTCCAGCTGTCGAAGGTCACTAAGCTCTCCTGGTTTTAGAACTGATATCTTGTTGAAAGAAAGTCGAAGGACCCGCAAAGACGGGACACCACCCAACCCTGGATGACGAAAAGGAACTACAGTCAGAACTTGATGTCATAAAAAAAATGGCTCCTGAAAAAATTTTTTTCTATTGTGTTGCAGACATTAGTTCATAACAAGTTAAGAACCATCCTACTATTTCTACTGTGGAAGTCATTTTTGGAGTGAACTATTGATCCATCCAGATAGATCTGTTTGAGACAATTTGTCAATCACCATTATAATACCATTTCTAAATGAATGAGTTTGATTACATCAAAATTGGAAAATACCATTTGGATTGAGACACAGTAGGTTTAATTTACTAACATAACAAAAAAACAATTCCCCGAATGGCTTTTTCTTTTTCTTCTTTAACAAGAATAGAAATTCTGAGAATTGCTTTTTCATTTCATTTAAGAGACACGTAATGCAAGTACATTTTGAAAGCGAAAAATCATTTCCAGTATTGACTGTTATTTTGAATTATGAGTCTCATATAAATACCTGTGGATGTGGCAGGTTGTGTGATGGATGACCCTCCATTTTTACATGGGGGATGGGGGCAAGCATTTCAGATATTATTAATCTGGTTTGTTTATACGAGAAAAGATTAGACAGAGAAAAAGCAGTCGATGAAGAAAAAGACTGCCACTTTTATTGATGTGTGACTCAGAAATATTTCTCAGTTTCATTCCAGGTGTGAATCACGCGGACTGTACAGCTTATCGCACATCACACACGCCCAGATGGATTTTCAAAGAGAACAATCCTTTATGGCTGCTTCAGGAGAGGAAAACACCTTGAGCCATAAATTCTTTTCAGAAAAAATATTAACTTTACAACCACAAAGTTTCAACTTTGCTGGTAAAGTATTCAGCCATGTTTTGAAAAATTGTGTCCAGAGAGCACCAAAAATTAAAAATATAATAATATTTTGTCTGGAAACATTGAGTGTTAATTGGAAAGAAAATAAAGCTTTTTTTTAATCTGAAAAGTATCAAGTGGAGATAAAATCTTCAGGTTTTATTTAGGAAGCCAAGATAATAAGGCAGTGGTGAAGATACAAAGTACACTGATGTACTGACGTTTACGTGCTCTGATGTTCCTCCTGTACATCGGTTTTAAGTCTGAGATCAGTTTCTGAACAAATAAGGCCAATGTGCATGCAAAATTCAAGTCAACAAGTGGAGCGCACGGGAATCCACATCCACGGAATTCACAAGTATGAAGTTTGGTTTGTTTTTAATTGGGCCGAAACTCTTTCCAGCATTGAACAGAAATGTTTTGACCCCTGTTGAGGCTAAACCAGGGGTGTCAAACTCATTTTGGTTCAGGGGCCACATTCAACTCGTCTGATCTCAAGTGGGCAGGACCAGTAACATAGCAAAATAACTTTTGGTCAACTTGTTGTCTTTAGTTTAGTTTAGTTTTTTTCTCAGTTGGAAAAAAATTCTCAAGCAAACTAGTAGCCTAATCACTTATTATTATTTTTAGTTGAGCTATTATTATGTTATCTTTTTCCCCAACAATATTTAGATAAACCTAATAACTTTTATAACAGCTGTGAGGCTGGCAGGGAACCAAACTATTTTACCCAGATGTGGCACGCGCTTTCAAAGAAATGCTGTTAATTTCTTGATCTCTTGTTATGCCGGTATTTCTTCTCCTTTGCTTCCCCTAGTGGCGGAATTGCACATTGCAGACTTTTCTTTAAATAACCATCTCTCACCACAGGGATGGAATAAAATTTGCTTTTTTTCACCCCCAACATCCTAATATTTTTTGCTCTTTGTGACTGATTAAAGCATCTGGCGGGCTGGATGCGGCCCGCGGGTCGCATGGTTGACACCCCTGGTCTAACTGTCCCAAAGCCTCTGAAGAAGCTGGAAGAAATGTTTCTGTATTTGCACAAGTTGATAACACAGATTTTAAATTGAGTTATTGGACTGATGATCGAAATGAACTTCAGTGCATGTAACTTCTTTTTGGTTTCAACACAATCCACGTTATCATATTATGTCAGGTGACATAATAGGATGCTGCTGCACCCTGTAATAAAATGTTAACAAGACCGCAATGTTTTCATGAACCTTTGAACTCAAAGCTTTTTTAAACATAAGTGCCAGAATAGCATTCATATCTTGTGTTTTAGCTCTCCAGGCAGTTAATCAGCTGCTTCTGATAATCGTATCAGTGCACGTGCAGCAAAGCGCCCGTGAGAAAGCCGCAAATGTTCACAGCTGAAACTTCCGCTAAGGAAGCAGGGTTTGGATTCAGGAGAGCAGCACCATGCAGTCTTCTTCTGTCTGGACTTTAAAACCCCTCACTGGGGACATATATCTCGGAAGTCCTGAGTTTTGCCTTTTTCTGTCTAAGTGCTGAAGTCAGCAGGAAGGGCAGAAGATGGAGGGGGCTGTTTAACCCTTTAACACTGGAGCTCCACTGTTTATGTTCTTTGATTTAATGTCATTTTTTAAATGTTAACTCGATAATTCCAGTAGATTTTGAAGGAGAATAGCGGCGTGAGCCGCTATTCTCCTTCAAAATCTACTGGAATTATCAAGTTCACGACTGAAAATTTACGATCATTTTTTAAACTTATACTTACTAAAATACCAATAAAATAAAAATATTTGACATTTTTTTAATTCTGCAACAGTCAGCAGATTACAGGGCTGTATGTACGCACTTTGACAATCTTTATCACGCGGACTCACCCTCAGGGAGGCGCTCCAGCTGATTCCTCTCAACAGATAACATCTGCAGGGTGGGGGCCCAGCCCTGGCAGCCCCCATTTCTGAAGCGATGCCAGCTCTTGACATGTCTCTCCACACAGAGGGACAAGTGCGAGACGGTGTTGTTTCCCAGCCAAAGTTTCCTTAGGTTCTGATGTGGCTGACGAGGTTTCACAGAGCTCAGATAGTTATGAGAGAAGTCCATCTCTGAGAAAGAGCCCGGGATCAGCTGTGGTACCGAGGTCAAGCCAGACAAGGAGCAGTTGAGCAGGGAAGCAGTCTGACAGGAACAGGACTCCGGACAGAAGGGCGAAGAAGAGGAGCCGGGCAGAGCGAAGAGCAGCGCAGCGGCCAGAAGCGCCGCCCGGAATGGGGCCATCATGAGCTGCCCTGGAGGTTGAGGAAAAACCCAATCCACTTCATCCAGTCTGTCAAATGTAACATCTACTGATCTAAATAACTGGTGTTCAGTGTCGCTGTAACTCACCTGTGTCCTCAACAAACTCGCAGGAAATCTTGTGACACTTCTTCCATCCAGAGCGCAGACTTAAGGACGTTCCGATCAAAGTCTGCCTTATAACGCACCAGCCCATCCCTTTAATCATTTACATGCCTGAGTTGATGTCTCACTGCCATAACTTTCTGTAAAAACACATTTGTGATCCTAAAGGTCCAGCAGGAAGTGAACCAAGCCCACAGTACACAATCTAGATCAGAAGTGTCAAACTCAATCACACAAGTGGCCAAAATCCAAAACACACCTCAGGGCGCGGGCCGAAAAGCATAAACATTCATTAAACACTCTAAAACTGCGTTTTTAAAACTGTAACTTACCATAATAATGAACTAGATATAGATTTGGCCACTGAAGATGCTGAAATTACTAGCTAAAAACGCTGGAGCTGAAATCACTGAAGCTAATAGCTTAAAATGCTGATGCTGTTAGCCAGCTAAAATATTAGCTTAATGCCAAATTAGCCTAAAAAAAGACTTAGCTTGGCCAAAATAGTTAGCATGTAGCTGCAATATTAGCTAAACTCAAAAATAGTCCAAAAAGCTAACAGAATGACAATTTCTAAAACTTTAAAACTGTAACTTTTTAACATAATTATGAATAATAAAAAGTTAATAATATTATTCCAGAATAAACTAAATTAAACTTTAAATAAATTTCAATATTTTACCTCCATAAAAGTATATTTTGTCAAAATTATACAAATTAGAAATCAGCGCAAGATAACATCGGGTCATTAATAACAAAATAAAATAAAATGATCTGGAGGGTCGGATAGAAGCGTTAAGTTTGACACGCGTGTTAGACAATAAAGGCAGTGATTCTTTTATGGCTTTAAACCTTTAACACCTGAGGCTTCATTGGGTAAACACAAAAATCCTTAACATACTGTAACTCTTCAACCGTTAAGGCCAGCAGCATGAGCTGCTTTTCTCCTTCAGAATCTACTGGAACTATGATGATTGTGTTAAGAATTAAAAAATTGCAGTAAATAAATTAAAATGTTAAAGGGTTAGAACCTGCATGAGAAGGACTTCATAAGAAGAAGCTTGGAACCAAACAAGTTTCTTTATTAAAACTAACCAGATGAAAGTAAAACAAAGTTTCTCTGACACAAGGCATGAAGTCGTAGCCCTGAAGACGAAAGACAATCTGAAAAACAAATCTGCACACAAGTCAAAAGCAAAAATCTCATCTTTGATACTCAAATGTATTAAATTATGACATCACTCCAGGTTACTGATGGTCAAGTTTGGAGACTTGAAAAACTTAATACATTCTCACTCTGACAATTAAAAAGACGTGCATGACAATGATGATGACTGAGCTACAATTTTGCATTATAGAAAATATAATTTTTAAATTTTTTTTTACCTGTTCTTTGACTTTGTTAAACAATAAAATACATAGAGAGCAGTGACATTGCATTTTTCTCATGATTGATAAAGAAAATTGTGATCAAAACTGTAATTCTGAGTATTTTTTATTCAAAGCTTGTAATGTTGAATAAATCTGCAACTCAGCGGTGAATCTCTTATGAACTCCTACCACTCTGCAGAACCTAGAAAACAAAAAAATGTGTCTAAAAACGGCGTAATCATACTTAAAGACCACTGAGAACGCTTTGAAAATAGATTAAAAAACTGATTGCAGTGGGACTTTGAAGAGCTGCAGACCTTTGGCTTTGCAGCTTTCAACAGAACAAATCTTTTACCATTCGTGTCAGTTTAGGAAGCACTAAAGCTCCTTCTCTTTACTTTTAGAATATTAACCTAGCTCCTGTCATCTCAAACATCTTTAGAATTTTAGATTTTAGCGTAAAAAGATCAACGATAATGGCAGGTGTGCCACATTCTGCACACCTGTGAGTGTGTGTCACACATCAGCTACAGGAACACAGACACAATCTGTGGCCATTTTTTTTTTTTTTTTTAACATACAAGCCTTCTTTGTAATGACATTTGTCAAAAAATAAATACTAAAAACATATATTATAAACCACTGCATCAAGAAGCATGAAGGAGCTCTGTTAGGACCCCCAGAACTGAATGTGTTTGTATAAACATTTGTAAGTGGTTGGGTGCCCGATGTACCAGGCGGGGGGGTCAGTCCTAGTGAGCCTTCCTGCAGGGGTTGTCTGATGTCTGGCAGCCTGTGTTGGTGAACTTCACCAGCACGCGGAACAAAGTCCCGTCTTCGCACATGCAGAGCTTGTAGCGTTCCAAGCCGTCGTTGAAGTAGACGTTTCCGGCGGTGTTAGGGATGCGTGTGGCGTTGAACATGACCGACCCGTTCAGAACAATGGTGTTCTCCTGCAGGGGGAAGAGCACAGAGGTCACCCGGCTTTTCTCTTGGTGTGGTTAAACGCTTGGATCCCATTGCTCCCACACTTACGGCTTTCAGCTCGATGCCGCCCCCCATTTTGAACTCCACAGTCCGGCCCATGATGTTCACTCCTTCATTTCCACGAATAATAGCTTTGTTGTCTCCCTTGATATTCAGATCAGATGTTGCGCTGCTTGTGATCTAAAAGTGGGAAACAATAGATTTGTACAACTGACGGCTGTTTATTAATATGTCAAATAATTTTGAAGGGTCTATACCATGTTTTTAAGCCTTTCAACATAAACTATATATATATAAAGATAATATATTACCATTAAAACATTTAAGAACAAATAGTTTATGAAATATGAATTGTTGAATTCAATCAAGACGTCTGCAGAAAGTTTCTGACTGGTAACTGAAAAGCTAAGGGGAGTGTCGTTTGTACTGAGGTATTTATTATAGAACTAGGGATGGTCATGCTGCTATCATTTTTTATACGTGTGCGTATTATAAATGATGTATCTCTGCAGATTAGGTGCAAGAAGAACCACTTCTTTGAGTTGATGCTAAAATGAGACCATTTTACCTAGCTGCACTAGAGAAAGTGGTGTGTGTGTTAACCTGCTGGCAGAGCAGATTCTTCCTGGAAGGGGCTGGTCTCACTTTGTGATGTCATAATGTGAGGAGCCGCTCATTTACATGGATTGGGAGGGGAGGGGCTGGTGCTCAGAGAGCAGAGTTTAGAGGAATGCTCAGAGATGCGTGAAAAGAGCAAAATACCACAATGGGGGAATTTTAATGAGGTCTCCCCTCCTTTATTCAAAGTTTCACGTATTAGCTAATTTTTTTTTTAAGTCACGTGATTCTTCCCGGTTCGTCACGAAAACTCTGACAAGTCAAGACGCTTGTATGAAATTTTTGCTTCCGAAAGCGGTGCTGTGCTGCTGAGGATTTATGTTCAGCTGAGGAGCGGGGGAGCGCTTCTCCCCCCTCTCTCCATGGCCCTGCATGGAGAAATGGAATAAACTGACTCAGAAGTGGATCAAAAAAATCCTGATATGAAGATAATCGCAGAGGATAATTACCATCTATCCACAGTGGGTGTTTATTATTTGAAGAAAGAGGAGGCACACACTCCTGATTTTAAGGCACAGAGTGACACTCCTCATCTGTGTATGAGGGGCCGTACAACACAGATGAGGAGTGTCAAATTGTGACTAAGGGTGCATTTACATCGAATGCAAATTGCACAGCGGAGGCGGCCAGTTTCAATGTTAAGTCAATAGTACAGATGCACTCGGAGGCGAATTGAAGTCCCGCGGCGCGATTTGAGCTACTGGCGTGACGTGAAGGTCTGCCAGCAGCTCAATTTGAGCAACGCGGCGCGAGTCAGGCAGTGCAACAAAAACTTCAAAATTTGAAGTTTGACAACGTAAAACAGTGTCGCATCTACCAATCAGGAACTCGGCTTTGGGAACGTGAAGTTTTCAGTGACCTTTGCTCCCGCGGTGAAGCTCACTCACTCAATATGCCGGAAGACAAAGATCTGAAGAAAGAAAGGGGAAAAGGTCTTCTAATTGTTTTTTTCACCTTCAGGTTAATACTAGACAGTGAGCCTGTGAGACAGTCAGCCGCAGAGACACAGAAACACAGCGGACGCAGCTGTCCCCGCTGAAGGGAGGCGGTCTGCAGACAGAGCCGCCGCGCACCAACAGGACAAAGAAAGTCGGAATGGATTCTATTGTACTTCTTTAATTCGATCGGGTCACTGAAAACAGCCCATGCTGAAGGTTGAGTTCCTGATTGGCTGATGTGATGCAGCACCTGTGGAACTCTGATCTGCTGTGAAATAAAGTCAGACTTTCAAGCACTACGCAGCACGCGCTCTCGTGCTCGCCTGAACAGAGTTTTTATATGAGCCCGCCCACTATGGCAGGACAAGTAAAGGGATTGGCTAAAACTTCACAGTACTTACAAAGTAGAAATGATTGACACGTCCAAAGACCAACAGACCTTTAATGAACTGCTGCTCCGTTTGCAGCAGCTTGTTTTGGTTTTGGGAGAGCCGCATAAATCAGAACTGTTTCTGCTTGGAATCAAACTTCGGACCAACCTTAGTTTTACCATGCCCGCGCCTTATGGTCAAGAGCGCCTTATGTATTTGTTAAATACAGAAAAAGCACCAAAAATTTAAACTGCGCCTTATCACCCAGTGCGCCCTATGGTCGTGAAAATACGGTATGTTTTATTTCTTTCAACATTAACCTGCCAAGACTATAATCTGTCATATTTACATTTGTTTTAATGTTCATTAATATGCATTGTCCCTTTCTCAGTAAAGTGATATATAGATTTCTTAACATTCTCAGTGAGAGATCTACAGACACTGTTCCTTATAGCGATCATCCTAAATGAGCTGGCAGCTCCACCCACATGGGGCCGCAGCGTCAAACCCAGGAACACACGAGCAGGACGACAGAGCGCGGGGGGGCACACAAATCAGTTGCGCGAATCGCGTTCGGTCTGAGTGCACCTTTATGAAAAAACAGTGTCTCATATTTCAGTTACGACTTTTGTTCTATGACGTCATCAATAAACGCCGATCCGCCAGCATTAGCGCGGAGATTCCAGCGCTACACATAACAACAGCAGTTTTATAACTTTAAAAAGGTCATGCTACAACACAAATCATGACTTACACATTTAAATGTAAACGTCTGTGGTTCAGAGCGCACCAAAGAGAAGAAAAGCGCTTCTCAGCGTGGCACGGTTTACCCTCGCGATAGATTATTTGTTTATCCTCCGTTTGGAGGGTCTGATTTAATAAGTAGATTTCCCAGACACGACTAGCACTTAAATTGCCCCTTCAAATGGAGGGGAAGGGAGAAGGGAAGAATGGGAGAGAATGTAAGCATGTGCGAGTGAGAATATAGGTCTGTGATGGTACAGAAGGAATAATGTATTAAAAAAACCTCTTTATGTTGAGCAATACTCCATTGTTCTCTAATAAATGTTTTACCAAGCATGATCAGTGTTTTTGATGAGTATGGATCAGTAACAGATATCTTTCAGCCTTCGGTCCCTGAACCCTGCGAGTAAGGGGTGAATAATCTCAAAAAAGTGGATTTTGCATGGTATAGGCCCTTAAATGCAGTCTGGCTTTTATCTAAGAACAAGAGAAAAAAATCTCTTCCATAATCCTTTTCCACATACATTCAATCTTTAAAACTTTTGGATGTTTTCCCGTCTTTTGCATATTCCTGTCACCATTAAAGCCAAAGGAAGACTTTTTAACCACCATGTTGTGAGACAGGTTCATTATCAGTGAACGGCTTCTTTTCTCACACTTGGACGTAATACAAACCCTCTCTGTTGAAGCCTTCTTGACGCTGAGGACTTTGACTCCTTTGGGCAGATGAAACTCGTGGTTTTCAAAGTCTGTGCTGAAGAATGTGGTCTGCGTGCGAGGGTCTGTGAAGGATATGCCCACATCACTCACGACAGACGTCCTGTCCTTTTCCACGCTCAGCTTGGTGGAGCCCTGCTGGAAGACCACCTGCAACAACACGATGAGTCCGTGATCCTGTCCTGGATTGTCCTCTGTACACCGAAACCACTTGTTTAGAACAATTTGATAAAGAGATAAATAAGAAGACCAGATTCCCACCAATGCAGATTTAGTCATAAATAAACAAAATAATAGTAACAGTTAGTCATAAGAGGTGTTGTCTGGCCCCCCTTACTCCCTTAATACCTGCCCTCACCGCCTGCTTCAGGCTTTCCCCCTCTGCCGCCCTGGTCAGAGCTTCACCAGACAAATTCCAAAACCATTATGTTTCAGTAGTGTGAAGGTCATGATCAGGTCTGTGACATTTTTAGAAGAATTTGTAAATGTAAGCCTTCAGATTTCCTTGGAAAGGAAGAATTTTCTCCTAACCATTCCCAGATTCCTGATACGTTCATATGCCTTATTGCTTTATTTCAGCTTACGTGCAAGCAACACGGAAACGCCACATTTGCAAACTTACCACACTAACTCTGTTAAAAATCTTCAACTTCTAATTCCAAGCAACTTCCCAATGATGAGTTATGAGGTGATAGATTAATCTCTGAGAGGAGTTTAAATTTATAAACGGTAGCTTATATTTGGAATTTTTGGTTGTGGTTGCAGAATTAAGCTGGTGGCGTGTGTGAAATCTTGTAAATATTGCTTGAACAAAAAATTGCTTTTCGTATAGCGTACATAAAAGTGAAAATCATTTAGACCACATGTGTCAAAGTCAAGGCCCGGGGGCCGGATCTGGCCCTCTAGGTAATTCTACCCGGAGGGCCGGATCATTTGATTTTACTGTTATTAATGGCCCGATGTTATCTTGCCCTCATGTCTAACTTGTGTAATTTTGACACCATATATTTCTATGGAGAATAAAATATTGAAAGTTATTTAAGGTTTAAGTTGATTTATTTTGGAATAATAATGCTGCTTTTTTATTATTCATAATTATGTTAAAAAGTTAGAGTTTCAAAGTTTTATAAATTGTTAGCTTTTTGGACTATTTTGGGATTTACTAAGATTTTTAGGCTATATTGGAGTTTAACTAATATTTCAGCTACATGCTAGCCGTTTTGACTAACTTGAGTTTTTTTTTAGTCTACTTTGGCATTAAGCTTGTATTTTACCAATCTATCAGCGTTTTCAGCTATAAATTTAAGCATCATCAGCTATCATTTTAGCAATTATCTTGCAGATAATGCTAAATATCTAAGTTTTTAATGTGTTAAAAAGTTACAGTTTTAAAGTTTTAAACTGTAGTTTTAGAGTGTTCAATAAATGTTTATCTGTTTACCTGTTCGTCCCGTGACGTAAGGTGAGTTTTGGATTTTTACCCCCTGTGCATTTAAGTTTGACACCCCTGACTTTGACTGTCCGTATTCCTTCAATACTCATTTTATAGTGCATTCGTCATTTTCTACTTCTGTCTGAATCTAAAATTCCAAAATCAAATGGACAAAAAATTTCCCAGAAGTCTTTGCAAAAAACTAGCATGCATTGATGCTCACTACATTAGTGAATTTTGACCACAATGCATTGCGTTCAAACAATTTTTTGTGAAAAAAAAAAGGATTTAAATGTAACTTTTTAATAAATTATCCATATTTTCATCATCAGAACACAGTGGAGTCATAAATAGACGTCCTAAAATGTACGTATTAATTAGATTTTTTACTTCAGGAAATTGGTGACGTCATATCTGGTGGTTAGAAAAAAAAGTAGTGAGCATGGTGTCCAAATTGCTTTTAAAATCCAGGGCAATAGATAGTCCTGCACTATATCATTTTTTTAGCAGTTTGGGATTAGGGCGGGAATTTGGACCTAGTCCATATTTCAACATAGGATGCTAGAATTGCTTAAACAGCAAAACCTGAAGATTCTGAATGATCTGAAAGGTAAAATGAGAACTGATCATTAAGCAAGACGGCAAAGACTTAAAAACAAAGCTCCTATGTGTTTGAAATAAAACAAGGCCTCATGTCTCTGTGAAAGGCTGAGTGTTCCCTGCCATCTCAGTGATTCTTCTCACCGGGTTGTTGTTCCCAACGATGACCAGGTCCTGGTCTTTCCGGCCTCCGATCGTGCTCTTGTGCAGTGGGTGAACAATCCCCATATCTGCCTTCTGTTTGAAGCGCAGGATGCCGCTCTCGTGGAACTCCATGCTGTCGCAGCCATTCGGACCGATGCGGATCACGGTCCATATTACCAGAGTGATCTGAGACCCAGAGCAGGATGGAAAAGGTAAATGCATCAAAACGTGTTTTATTAACAAAGATGAAAAAAAAAATCTAACTTAATGGTAGAAGTCCTTATTTGATCCATTTTCAATCATCTAAATGTATGAAAAACTTGAAGACAAACTGCCAGTAAGGAAAAAAAAACAGAATCCAGGGATTGAAGTTTAATTAAACATGGAAAAAAATATTCAATTATTGCAGTTCAAACAATCACATTTTTCCCTTACCTTTGAGAAAGCTATAACTATTTTCAGAGACATACAAAGTTGTTCTGAAGCTCTTTTCATACCACCCTCCACTTTCATTGAAAAGTCCATAAAAGCAGGCGTCTCTGGGTTCCACCTTTAAAATTCTCACATTCACATGTAGCTATGAATGTTTTGGGACTGAAAACTCTTACCACTGAACGCATATTGGCAGTTAAAGACCCAGTCCAATGAAAATCCTGTTTTTGGTGTTTCTAACATGTTCTTGTAGCATTTTTCTCATGATGGAAGACATATATACAATAATTTCAGATTAAAACTGCATTTCTGAGTATTTCTTTGTTCAGATTGAGTTGAATCAGGAGCAGATGAAAAACATGCTGTTTATTTGTGACGTAAAAACTACAGTGGACACGCCAAAGTCTCCCTGCTTTCTCCATTCAGATTCATCCACTCACAGACAAATAGATCCATGAACGTCTTTGTTTTCCTCGTCTGACCTGGAATCTGGATCAGAACTGTATGATTGAGTAGCTCCAATACTGCTCAACATTTTTGTTGCACTGTTAATGTCGGGTTGGGAGTGTGAGGGGCTGTAAGCTAGCGGCAGAGAGTGTAAACAAAGGGATGATGGGATGTCAGAGGAGGTTTGGTTCCACACAAACAGTCCCGCCCACATCTCAGAGGTGAATATCTAATGATTTCCAGCCGCTCTACAGAAACTATGTTCTAGAAAACGATATAGGTTTGTTAATTTTGGCTAAAAACTGGATAATTATCATTAAAAGACAGCGAGGAACACTTTGACAACAGATCAATAAATGACTGGAGTGGGACTTTTTAGGTCAAACTTTGACTAATCAGGGACTCAGAAAGACAATAAGACACCAGAAAAAAAGTCAAACAATAGTCTGCAACCGCTAACTTTGTGCTGAACTTTTACAAATCCAAACACCTTGAGTGTGAGTGTCACTTTACATTTAGGGACAAAAGATGGACTCCAGCCCCTTCTGTCACCGCTGGTCTCAAAACTTTATAATTATCCAGTGGAAAATGCTGACTTAAGAGAGTTTTTTACTGCTTAAAATATTATTTTTTTCGACGAATTTCTCAGTATATGCAGACAGTGCCGTATGGAGTTCCATTTGTGCCAAAAAATATGTTTTTGTGTCCACTATCTATACCTTTGGTCCACTGTCTATGTTTACTGAACAAGGTTACTGAACATTTGTTCCTGTCTATGGACTACTAAGCAAATCTTCTGTGTGTTCTATGTAACGACACGAGCTAACGATGCTAGCAACTGTTGCTAAAGACTTTTCTGACGACCAGATCCAACAAAAATAACAAATACAACGTTTTAAGCATGAAGTAAGATGAAACATCACAAAGCAGATCCACAGCTATCATCAAAGAAGCGTGAACATGTAGAAGATATTGATTAGTAGACATTGAACTTTCATATTAAGGTGGTGGGCTTTAGATAAACTGACCTTGAGAACACTGATTTAGAGCTAACTTTCCCTCTGAAAATAACTGCATCTTTTCATGGGGACAACATGAAACCGGTTTTAAAAAACTACAACATGTTTCAAGCACAATCAGAGCACAGGCACTCACAATGAGATTAATAAGGGCAAGGAGGAAGAGGAGGACAATGATGCAAACCGCCATGTTTCCTTTCCGTCCTCTCAGGCCTGTTTTGTGAAGACGCTCCTCTTCGATGGGGACATAGCCGGCTTTAAAGTTACTGTTGTGCTCCTTGTTGATGTGGCGCCTCTCGATGGCCTTCTCTCTCATGGACTTCTTCACGGGGCCATTGGAGCTCTCCTAAAACCAACAACAATACAGCTCAGAATAGATGTGCTGCTCATACAACGAGGCGGCTCTGGAGCCTCTTTTACCCCTCCATTCTGTCTTTCCGGTTCAATTAAATAAAAGTCTTAATTTTAAAAAGTAGCTTTAAAGTAAAAAGTAAAAAAAAAAAAAAGTAAAGCAACAGATTAATCTGCAAAACCCCTAACTACAGTACCCATAATGCTCCAACAATTCATCTAGAAGTTCAGCTTTATCCACCTTATTCCCAGCCCCCATGAGCCTTTGCGTGAATTATGGGTGATACTTCCTGTAGGAAGTAGCATTTATTTACATTACAACTGTAGAGCCGACAGCGTAATTCCTGTTGTTTTGGATCTAACTACATATAAATGTGGGAACACCAGCTGTCATGTCTTTAAAGAGACGACGTAACAATTTCGATGCCTGTTAAAATTGAAGGATGACCTTAAAAAATGTCCAAACATAACATATAGTAGCATTTTTAGCTACTTTCTCAGTTCAGTTGCAGCAGATGTTGAAGCTCTGAACAATCTTAAAGCTCCGAGACATATCAATACCTTCATAGATGATTATTTCTGCTGGAGTTAGCACACAGTGCTGATCAATTGTAACCTTATCGTTTTACGTGTTTGTGTTTACATGCTGCCAGAGCTAATGAGGGTTGAATGGCGCGGTGTAGCTTTAGCCCGTTTCATGTTTTGACAAAGTCAGCTGTGGTTTAAACATGGGTCATTTTTGAATATCTGATACCAGGAGATGCAGCAATTCCACAGAAATATCTTCCTGCTCTTGTGACACTGCTGTCAGGTCTCTGCAGTACCCGGCGTCTCTGCCAACTTTCAGTGGAAACCAATAGCGCTGTGTGACTTCCGGTTGCTATAATGGAAGTTGCACCCATAACCCGTTTTACATCAGCGGCCCCAGGAATAAGGTGGATAGTTTGACTGTCATACCTAAAACATCCTCAAAGATTTCGAGGTCAGTAAGCACAACTAGAATTCACACTTAAGGTGGACTGGATTATAAGGGGATCTATTATTATTGAACAAATTAAAGGATTTGAAAGTTCAAAAAATATAATAACGGACACTGAGTTAGTTCTGGTTTAATTTAAATTATTTAAATTTACAAATGTTTGACTGAGATGCACAAAAACAGTAACATAAACTGTGTTTTATTTTTTAATAACTGCTGAAATCACACTATACCAGGGGTCTGCAACCTCAACACTTAAAGAACCATTCGGATCGATTTTCCTTGACCAAAACCCAACTGGACCCACAAAGTCTCACCTCACCCTTTAGAAATATCGTATACTGATGTTTATGATAAATATAAATTAACTTTTATTTTTTTTAGCATGTATTAAACATAAAGAGAAAATAGACTTTTTTCCAAAATATTGAACAGTTGAAAACTTTTAACGGAGGTTCACAAGATTTCCTTTCTAAATAAAAGATGATCTTATGTGACACTGTGTCACATAAGATCATCTAAATGCAGAGAATGTGTAATTTTAACAGTTTATCCTACCATTTGTGATGCACCTCAGCTAGAAATGTTTAAATCTCACAAACTAATATTAAGTCAGAGTTAATTAAACGAGCCATACAGTATTTTTTAGCTTATAAACCCACTTAAAATCCTTAAATTTGTTCAAAAAAGGAAAATCTGCCTTTATTCTGGTAGTGCTTACTGACCTCCAATTGATACACAATGCTCTAAAATCCTTCAAAAATAGTGTGAATGCTTAGTAAGCATTCACATTATAGTGTTTATCCTGAAACTTTCTGTACATTTTTCAGCACGTAAAACTCACACTTTTAGAGATTTCAGCAATCTTGGTATCAACATGTGCAGCTCATTGAGGACATTACTGCTTGTATTTCTGGTATATAAATATATATTATAGTTTTTTCGATTTTACATAATTTATGTGATTTTCAGCTCCATTGAAAATTAATGTGAAATTCTTCAAAAACTTTGTGTACTTTTGAAACCTATGCACTGTTGGTATCCAAACGTTCAGGACATTTATGCTAGTACTTTTGGTATTCATTGTAACATTTTGTGCAAATTTTGCAATTTTTCAAGAATGTCTTCAAATTCTTTGTGTAATTTCTGCAAAAAATAGAAGTTTGGTATTGAAATGTTCAGCATGTTCGGGACATTATTCAGTAAATTGCTTCAGCATCTTCAGCGCCAACATTCATCATAAAGCATTCAAACTAGCATTACAGGTAATGACACTTTTCTAAAATAGTGAATCTCCTGCTACGTTCCCTTAATATTTCGACCCATAAAAACTCAATCACACTTCCAGCGATTTCAGCAATCTTGGTACAAAAAAGTTCAGCTTCTTCAGGACATTACTGCTTGTTATTTTGGTATTACTAAACTTTATAGTTTTTGAAATATTGAGCAAAATATGCCCCACCAAAAATGAATGAGAGGTTGCTCAAATCCTTCAAAAAGTTTGTGTACTTTAAACTTGTGAACAAATCCTTTCAGCTAGAAACATTATTCAAACGTTAAAATGTTTAGCAACTACTGGGTTTTTAAGGTAATTTCATATTTAACTTATATTTTAGCAGCCTGCTGGCAGTCTCTGGCTAACTGTCAAGATTTTTAGGCAAATTTTGAGTTTAGCTAGCACTTTAGCATTATTCTAACTGGTTTTTGCTAATTTAGACATGTTTCCAGGTTACAACGTGGTGTCTTATTTTAAAAGGAAGTCTGTGAACAATTACAAACTTTCATAATTGGAAAATATATATATATATATTTGTTTATTTTATTTAAGTACAGTCAGTAATATTTCATAGGAGAATATATCAATGACATCAGAATAGTAACAATAACATGAATACAGATGTTTTATTTCCTAAAGGGTTGAAGACTGCAGACCCTGCTATGCTGGACATGACATCATTATGCACTCATCTGTGATTTGCGTGGTCACATCTCATTTAAACGCTTGAACTCTGTTTGCAGACATTGATGCATACATCTGCTTCGTCGTTCCTGTCAGTCCTTGTCCAATAGGAGAGGGCAGCAGCGCTCTGCATCTGTCAGATCTGCACGACACTCTGTCTGCGCTCGCTGCTAAAAATAAACGGCAGCCTGTACGACAGCAGGCCCATTAAAAATGTCAAATTGTGGTATGATTTTTGTTTATTTAATGCAGCCGTCCCTTTAACAGCGCGAGTGTATGTTAAAACAAAACCGTTATTTATTTTATAAAGAGAAGAGCGATGACAAGCATATTTCTGTGAAACTGGAGCTGCTTCGTCCAACCCATTTGCTTCAGTCATACGAGAATTACTCGAATACCACACAATGTAAGAAGAAGTCTTGGACAAAATACAACAAAAACAGTAAATATAAAGATAGAGGACCTGCTCGGACGCCATGTTGTCCCTCCCTCTTCTGCTGGAGACGAGGAGCGTACCACTCTCCGTGTGTGTGGGGGGGTGATGCTAAGTTTCTGGTGTTGACCATAGACTGTGAAAACACTGGACAGAACAAGCAATGAGGTCTCCCATTGGAAATGCATTACATCCTCTCCTCGCGAAAGTAGGCCGCCGCTTTCACCGTCACTTCCTGAAATGGCTATCGCCATTTTGCAAACCATCATCAGCGATTGGTCCGAGTCTCTGTGAGTCATGGAAGTACCTTCCACCAATCTGAAGAGAGTTTATTGTGAGTCTCCGCCTCTTTCCACGCCTCTACCACGAGACAGCGGAATGTAAACAGCTTCCACTTTAATAACGGCGGCTCGAGAGAATCGTACAAGTCATTGTTCAAGTCTTTGAGGGAGAACCATTCCAACATTTGATTCTGCTGTTAACCTTTCCTGCTTCCTTGTCCTGATCGTGGTCGGGGGGGACAGAGGAGCTGCTGCAGCTCCTCGGACGAACGTCCTCGTGGTTAAACCCGCGGGTGTTTGGTTCTGCAGGCACATACTCTCTCTGTCTGGTTGGAGGCTGGAATCCACCATTTATTTTCACTTTTGTTTTACAGCACATTGCTTTACTCCAACTTTCCCCGGACACCCGCTCCTTTTCTTTCATCTCTCATCCTCTCTCTCTCACACACATGCGCGCGTGCACGTACAATCACACTCGCGCCGCCCCGTCCCTTTCTCTCTCCGTAGCTTTCCCGCAACACTGCAAATGTTGTATGGATTACATATTTTCTTTTTTGTCGAACTAAATAATGTGCCGCCACATATATTCCGGAATAAACATTCTCGGTTATAATAATCTATTTTGATATTGAAACCAGTGACTGTATACGCTGGTCTTTCTGAACGCACGTCCACGTTAACTTTCAACTTCTTCTGTTTGCAAAGCGAGCGTGTTTTTTACACCCGGTTTAACCGCGTTGAGCCTCTAAATCTATTTCTACAGAGTAAAAGATGGAGACAGCATGTCCTCTTGTTTTAAACTGCTGCATTCCATTGAGGAAAACAATAGAAGGACAATGATTGGAACATTATTGAATTGTAAAGTAGGTGTTAAAAGGTCTTCACGGACCGCATTGATGAAGTCTGCTCCCATTGGCTACCCGTCATCTGTCACTCAAACCCCCCAGACGTTCCACGTCAGACCCACAAATGCTTATTGAGCCATCTGATTGGTCAATTTATAACTCAAATAACTTGTGATAATGGAAAGAAATCTTTTAAAAAAAATGAGGATTAGAAAAAAGAAGTTAAGCAGAAAGCAGCAGAGGAAGAATGATTATTCTGACATTTATAATGACTGAGAAATAACTGTCTGTTTCTCAATGTAAGTCAATGGGACTTTGGCCTTTTTGCAACCCAGTGGTACTTCCTATATGGAACACGGAAGTAGGGGGGTATGCTCAGTCCAGTTCTCCTATATACAGTCAATGGTGTTGACCAAAAACAGTTTAATATCTCTATGGTGTAAAAAAAAAATGCTTTGACATGGAAAATACATTTATATGAAATAAAAACGAACCTCTTCCATAACTTTGTAAACACACAGACTTTTCGCCCACTCAGATATTGTGCCATTTATGCTACACTAATGGTTTCTTCCGACGTGAACGCCTTCATGACCAAGATCTTAAAATAGAAAAGGAAAGTTCATATTTTCCATACATATAATGACAAAGAACAAACTTTGTGATCTACAACACTAGCTTGAACATCAACATCAGTATTATGAACATATCTAATGGAAAACGGTGGAAAAAAGAGCAACTCACTTGAGATCAATCAATCAATCAATCAATCTATCTATCTATCTATCTATCTATCTATCTATCTATCTATCTATCTATCTATCTATCTATCTATCTATCTATCTATCTATCTATCTATCTATCTATCTATCTATCTATCTATCTATCTATCTATCTATCTATCTATCTATCTATCTATCTATCTATCTATCTATCTATCATTTGTGCACGGCCTAGTGGCAGTTTTGTGTTCATTTCATCCAATAGCATATCATTTCGGAAACAAAGCCATTGATTAAGTTCAATTCTCTACAAAATGATCACTTTTGACTTGCTTTTGATAATTTTTCTGTGTATTCCTCAGATGAGGTCAGTTTGCTGGAGAAGAAAGTACATGAACCTAGAATGCAGAAAATTATGAAATCACAGACTCCACAGCAGAGTCTGATGTGTCTGCTTCTAGAACAAATGACTTTTCAGGGTCCGTTCAGGCCAGAATTGGTGCAGAACAGAAGTTGTTTTTTAAGAGAATGTGTTCAGAGGTCAAAATGTATCCAAGAAAGATGAATAAAGGAGAACGGTACTCACATTTCTCTGCTTCAATGTACAGTAGGGAGTAAATCAAGGTAAACAAAAACAAAGCGGTAAAAAAAGTCATGAAGAACATTGTTCACCATGACTTGAAAGTCTGAAAGTCAGTTTACAGTTTTTCTCAGTCGCTTTGGTGCGTTTCTCAGAACACTATTAACATTTGCACAACAGTTAGTGCATTTCTCAAAACAATTAGTGCAAACTGCAAAACCTAGTGGATAACCTGCAAAAGCACATCGCATGATCAAAATTGATAATCTATTCCTCAAAAGCAAGTATTCATGTCAATGAAACTGTCAGTGCCATCAAAATGAAAAGTCTTGACACCATCTTTATGAACAAGATAGTCAAATGACTTTGTCATGTTTTCACTATGACAGTTTATCATTTCAGTGTTTTCTATTGCAAAAATATTTGGTGACACCTGTAAATGCTCAAGACAGCACTATGGCCTGCTTATACAGCCATCTGAAATGTGCAGTAAAGTCACTGTAGATGTTAAACATGAAATCACCCTTTTGGTAGAGCTGTGAACAATATACAGCACTGTGGTGGTTGAGCCACAAACAACCACCACATAGGTGTTAGTATTTTCTTTTTCTTTATCACATTTACTTTGTTTACTTAAAATAAATGATATGGGTGCACACATTTGATTTATTTTAAGTGAAAATACAATTACAGTTTTTCTCAGTCGCTTTGGTGCGTTTCTCAGAACACTATTAACATTTGCACAACAGTTAGTGCATTTCTCTAAACAATTAGTGCAAACTGCAAAACATAGTGGATAACCTGCAAAAGCACATCACATGCTCAAAACTGATAATCCATTCCTCAAAAGCAAGTATTCATGTCAATGAAACTGTCAGTGCCATCAAAATGAAAAGTCTTGACGCCATCTTTATGAACAAGATAGTCAAATGACTTTGTCATGTTTTCACTATGACAGTTTATAATTTCAGTGTTTTCCATTGCAAAAATTTTTGATGACACCTGAAAATGTTCAAGACAGCACTATGGCCTACTTATACAGCCATCTGAAATGTGCAGTAAAGTCACTGTAGATGTCAAACATTAAATCTCCCTTTTGGTAGAGCTGTGAACAATATACAGCACATGTAACAGTACAGTAAATTACTGTTTGCAGACCTGTTTTCCCTACAGAATGTTTGAATTATTGAACTGACAGTAGTTCTTCCAATATCGGGTTGCACCCTTCGACCAGCCTCCTCCATGGTGAGGCCGTGATTGACAACATGGTCAACAATTGTAGCCCTTATTTCATTAGGAATCCACCTATATCTGCCTCTTCTCCCTCTTCCCCTTCCCTTTCCTCCCCACATCCTCACCCCTCTTCCATTGACGATTCATAGGATTCATCCATAATTGACAGTGAACAAGTTGTTTGTCATTGGTTACAACTAAAATTGCACACACCTCCTCATGAGTGACAGCTGAAATTCACCTGAGATCAACTGTTCAATTTAGGAGACATTTTCAGGAAAAAATGATAAAGAAAGGTACAGATTTTGCTTGACAGATGGCTAATATTTGACATTTGATAACTAGTTCAACAATTTTGAGTGTAATCACTCAAGCAATGAAAGTAAGACTATTAGTTTTATTGAGAAAGACTATTCAGCATCCATAAGTATAATTGATTTTGACTGACATGACAAAAGCAAATGAAAATGTCAAAAAACAGCAGAGAATGTATGAAAGCAACTGATTCATGTCCAAAATCATTTGCAGTTTGTTCAGAGAGAAGAGAAATTGCTACTATGATGTGCACAAAAGACTAAGTGTTGTGGAGGTTGAACTAATAGTTATGAGAATTTCAATTCTGATCTGAGAAACGCACCAAAGCGATTGAGAAAAACTGTAATTTACTTTTTGTTTTTCTGAGTTCAAATCAGGTGGGTGCTCCACATCCACCATAATCAGCAGAGGAGGTTGGGAGATTCCATCGGCAAGACTGCAGGGATTCCCAACACTCCTCCTGGACTTTATTTTTTGTTTCTTTGAATGTAAAATATTTAGTTTATTCTTTGAAGACAATTTTGATTTTTTAGATGTTTGTTTAGTTTGCATTTTCTGTTTTGCTGTTGTAGTTTCATTTGTTAGAGTTTGTGGTTAGTCTGTTTCTCCCCTCCCTCACGTGTCCATATGGTTTGCCCCAGTCTATATACAGTTTTTCTCAGTCGCTTTGGTGCGTTTCTCAGAACACTATTAACATTTGCACAACAGTTAGTGCATTTCTCTAAACAATTAGTGCAAACTGCAAAACTTAGTGGATAACCTGCAAAAGCACGTCACATGCTCAAAACTGATAATCCATTCCTCAAAAGCAAGTATTCATGTCAATGAAACTGTCAGTGCCATCAAAATGAAAAGTCTTGACGCCATCTTTATGAACAAGATAGTCAAATGACTTTGTCATGTTTTCACTATGACAGTTTATCATTTCAGTGTTTTCCATTGCAAAAATATTTGGAAACACCTGAAAATGCTCAAGACAGCACTATGGCCTACTTATACAGCCATCTGAAATGTGCAGTAAAGTCACTGTAGATGTTAAACATTAAATCACCCTTTAGGTAGAGCTGTGAACAATATACTGCACATGTAACAGTACAGTAAATTACTGTTTGCATACCTGTTTTCCCTACGGAATGTTTGAATTATTGAACTGACAGTAGTTCTTCCAATATTGGGTTGCACCCTTCGACCAGCCTCCTCCATGGTGAGGCCGTGATTGACAACATGGTCAACAATTGTAGCCCTTATTTCATTAGGAATCCACCTATATCTGCCTCTTCTCCCTCTTCCCCTTCCCTTTCCTCCCCACATCCTCACCCCTCTTCCATTGACGATTCATAGGATTCATCCATAATTGACAGTGAACAAGTTGTTTGTCGTTGGTTACAACTACTGTAAAATTGCACACACCTCCTCATGAGTGACAGCTGAAATTCACCTGAGATCAAATGTTCAATTTAGGAGACATTTTCAGGAAAAAATGATAAAGAAAGGTACAGAATTTGCTTGACAGATGGCTAATATTTGACATTTGATAATTAGTTCAACAATTTTGAGTGTAATGACTCAAGCAATGAAAGTAAGACTATTAGTTTTACTGAGAACGACTATTCAGCATCCATAAGTATAATTAATTTTGACTGACATGACAAAAGCAAATGAAAATGTCAAAAAACAGCAGAGAATGTATGAAATCAACTGATTCATATCCAAAATCATTTGCAATTTGTTCAGAGAGAAGAGAAATTGCTACTATGATGTGCACAAATGACTAAGTGTTGTGGAGGTTGAACTAATAGTTATGAGAATTTCAATTCTGATCTGAGAAACGCACCAAAGCGATTGAGAAAAACTGTAAGTTTCCCCATTGTGTCAGTATGGAGAGTCTGGTCAGGCCTGTTCAGTTTTGGCTGCTTGTTTAATTTAGTTTTTTTTTTTTTTTTCTCTCAGTTGAGCCTTAAGTTATTTATTGTTTGAAGGTTAACCAACTTTTACCAAAAAAAAGGAAATAAAAAAAAACATCTTGCAAGAACAAGCTCCCATTGTCCGCTGACTAATTGTGAACCTTCACAAGCACATGTAACAGTACAGTAAATTACTGTTTGCATACCTGTTTTCCCTACAGAATGTTTGAATTATTGAACTGACAGTAGTTCTTCCAATATTGGGTTGCACCCTTCGACCAGCCTCCTCCATGGTGAGGCCGTGATTGACAACATGGTCCACAATTGTAGCCCTTATTTCATTAGGAATCCGCCTATATCTGCCTCTTCTCCCTCTTCCCCTTCCCTTTCCTCCCCACATCCTCACCCCTCTTCCATTGACAATTCATAGGATTCATCCATAATTGACAGTGAACAAGTTGTTTGTCGTTGGTTACAACTACTGTAAAATTGCACACACCTCCTCATGAGTGACAGCTGAAATTCACCTGAGATCAAATGTTCAATGTAGGAGACATTTTCAGGAAAAAATGAAAAAGAAAGGTACAGAATTTGCTTGACAGATGGCTAATATTTGACATTTGATAACTAGTTCAACAATTTTGAGTGTAATCACTCAAGCAATGAAAGTAAGACTATTAGTTTTATTGAGAACGACTATTCAGCATCCATAAGTAGAATTAATTTTGACTGACATGACAAAAGCAAATGAAAATGTCAAAAAACAGCAGAGAATGTATGAAAGCAAATGATTCATGTCCAAAATCATTTGTGGTTTGTTCAGAGAGAGGAGAAATTGCTACTATGATGTGCACAAATGACTAAGTGTTGTGGAGGTTGAACTAATAGTTCTGAGAATTTCAATTCTGATCTGAGAAACACACCAAAGCCACTAAGAAAAACTGTAACAGAGCGGCTGAAAAAGCTTTTAAAATGTCAAAAGCTCTTTTCCAGTTATACACTTCTCTGATCCTAATTTGGATCTAGATTTATAATTTCTAGGCTCATCTTTTCATGTATAAAAGTCAAAGCATTTTGCAAAATACCGAAGGGAATCGAACCCTAACTTGCTAAAGCAGGCATACCATTATTAGTCTCTTCATTTTTTTGACCAAACATGAAAGGAACCTATAGGATAGATGTGCTTAAGCCAAGTTTCATCTCACTGGACTGACTCTGCCACCCCCATCTTCCTCCCCATCTTCACTGAGATTCCTGAACCTGACACTTTGACCTCACTAGATCCAGAATTCTGCAGGTGTTCCTGACTGAGTCTTGACTGAAATGTGAAGATTCAAACTAAACCGTTTTAGAAAGCTGCATAGGGTCTAGATGCCATTCTAAAGCTGCTGGGGCCCGTTTCAAGAAGCAGGTTCAACAAATTTAGAGTTGAAACCTGAACTTAGAGTCACTGGACTCAAAATTCGCGAACCTAGAGTTTTCGGTTTCAGAACAGCTGAAAATGTTTGATTCAATCAACTTGAAGTTGTTGGAACCAGAATCAGGTGCGAGCGTAGCGACCATTAAAAGCCCTGATCAATGGAGCAAAGACAGCACGATTCACCATGGCAACAGGAAAAAACTACCGAGTTTTGTAGGCCACTTCCGGCGACGGAAATTGATAAGTTCCTAAAGCATATGAGACTACAAGAACATTTTCAGCAAGATAATAAACACAGCAGCAGTGGTAAAACAGAGAGAAAATATCTGCAGAGTTAATGCATACGTCTACATTTGAATTATTTTAAATAAAGAATAAATAATAATATCAGGAAGGTTATTTTGTCACTTGTAAAGTAAGGAATGGTTCTTGATCTGTTAATAATTTAACCAGTCATCTTCGTAATCGCATGAATGACCGTTTTCCTTACCCCCAACCCCCCCACACACACACCACATACACACACGGATATCACTGTACGCTAAAACGAAACACTGTAGCTGCCTGTGATATGTTAAAATAAGCATTTATTTAAATTTAATTCTCAAGACATAAAAAATTTTAGCTGAAAATTATATTTTTACTATATAGACGTGACATGCCAGGGCCGGGATTTGAACTTGAGACGTCAGAAATGGAGGCAGTGTCACTGACAACCGAGCTAATGCTTGTTCTGTGTGTAATGTTGTATACGAGTTAAAAGCCCCTACCGGTTTTTGAGATTTAATGATTTTGATTTTTAAGGGTTTCAAATGATGAAAATAAAACTCCTTATTATTAATAGCAAATCCCTGGAATAACTCACTATTTATAATGTCGCTCAAATAAAACTGAATCATAGAAACTGCATCAATCGACTTGTGTCCTCAAATCCTCTCCCGACATAAATAACATTTCCTCTGGATTAATCCCGCCTCCTCTCTACATGATCCTCTATAAATGGACATGTCATTTTGGTTTCTGCTGGTGGAAACGTGACGTCTCTAATGTGAATGTTCTCTAAATATTAATGAAGAACTCAGATTTGAACATCTCTCACTTTAAAAAAGGGGCGGAGACTGCAGAGAACTCTAAGTTTCCTGAAGAAAACCTGCTCCAGACCAGGTTTCGTTCACAGACTCAGTTGCCACAGTGATTGATTCTGAGTTCAGCTTAACCCGCTTCTTGAAACGGGCTTGGTTTCGCCCACTTTCACGGGTTTGAGTTATCTCTCTTTCTGAAACCGAAAACTCATAGTTTTGCTGAATTTGGAGTTCGCGAACTTAGAGTTCCAACAAAACCTGCTTCTTGAAACGGGCCCCTGAAGTCAAAACTCTGTTTGTCAAAGCAGTTCTTTCCATAAAAGTTACAAACAAAATTTAAAAGGGAAAATATGGAGCTCATTTGGAACCCAGACAGAGAGGCCAAATGGGCCCCACATGGTTTAAAGTTGGGCAGATAATGTGGGTCCCTATTGGGGTTGTCTGGAATTTCTGTGGTGTCCTCAACTGTGTTTACCCACATTCACTTAAGTGGATATTCTATGGGTAAGCTTGCTACGCTAGCTAGCTGCCCAGTGGAAAGCATAAGTGGCTATATTGAGCTCCACTGAATTATCCTTGAGCTCTCCCGTTGCAAGCTAGCAATCTCCATTAAGGCATGTTAGCAAGGTTCTTAGTAGCATCCTCGTGAGATCCTCTGTATCAAGATAGTGAGCGCCACTGTAGCATGCTAACGAGCTCCTCTACAGTGACCTACCAAGCTCTGCTTTATCAAGCTAGTAAGGTCTGCTGCAGCGAGCAAGCGAGCTCTTCTGAATTGAGCTAGCAAGCTCTGCTGTATTGTACAAGCTAGCTCAGCTATACTGAGCTGGCGAGCTCAAATGTCCACTAGGCTGCTGGATAGCGTAACAAGTCTACCCACGAGGGCAAACACAGAAGGGGCCACCACAAGAACTGCGGACAAACACAATTGGGACTACCATTTTCTGCCCGCTTTAAAACCAACCACAGAGCCAAACAGAAAACATGGAGGAAGAAACAGCCATTACAAACTAGTTCATGAGTTATTCCTCCAGTTCAAGCTTCAGGGTAAGGCCCTGGTGACTCTTGTTGGGAGGAATAATTGTATTCAGTAATACATTCTTTTGTTTGAATCACCCTTAGTCTGGCCCGTCCTCCAGGAGTCCTGGGGTCATTCGGGCACACAAACCCCTTCACCACGTTAAGGTGGTGATTCAGGAAGGGGTTCACATCAGTCACCTAGCCAATTTCTAAAAATTAATGTGGGGAAACTGAAGTACTCGGAGAAAACCCACAGGACTGCCAGGATTTGTTTGAGTTATTTCCCTATAAATTTTGGTGACTGATGCTTTTTTTTTTTTACTTTATATGTTATAATATCAACAATAATAATTATTATTATATATTTTATTGTTTTATTTATTTATTTATTTATTTTTGGAGGGGACGTATTAATTTGAGCTGTACCTCTTTGCTTTATTACACTTCTCAGTAATATTGAAAAGCTGGAAGTGAACTAATTAGTTTTTTGTCTAAAAGTCAAAGTTGCTAAATATTTACCAATAAATTTGGAAAAGTGGGGGGGAACCGAAGCGCTCGGAGAAAACCCACGCAGACGTGGTTCTGTCAGCCAACCATGTTAACCGACAGACCAACGTGCTGCCCCTGTTTTTGAAGCTCATTTTGGGGACACTTGTTTCTACAATGTAGAGCAGTGTTCCTCATTCCAGGTCCTCGAGAGCTGTTTGCCAGCTCTTTGTGTTCTGCTTGCTGCTGATTACCAGGTAATCCAGGTGGACCAGGTGTGTGGGGAAGGGGAACTTTGTGGAAGAAGATTTTCTTCTTGTGTTTAGAGGTACAGACCTGGCGGTCACTGGCCGAATTGTTAAAGGAACTTTGGGGGGGATTTTACAATGTGTAAGTGAACCATTCATCTTGGAGGGAGGGAAAGGAACAGAATATCCTTATTTTTATAGCACTTTTTCAGAAAGACGCAAAAAGTGCTTTACAAAATGAGCATAAAAACAAAACCCGTAGAAAAAGTTATATACAACAATAATTGTAATGATAATAATAAAACCCAAGTAAAATACAGAAAATGTAGAAAAACAATCAACTAGCTCCAGAATAAAGAGTCGTGTCATCAGGCTTTTTGACATGACTTTCCTTTTTTTTTTTTTTTTTTTTTTGGTTAACTAAAACAAATTTTTTAAAAAATAAATAAATAAACAAAAAAAATTTCTCAAGAACAAGTTTTCTCAAGACCTCTTTCTCTTTGGAACTGGTGAGTCGGATTCAGAGCTCTTTTTGGGCTCCTGGCTCTCTTGGTCATTACATTTTCTCTTTCTTGAGACAACTGGAGCCTGTCTTTCTTCAGCTTGTTGTTGCTGGACAGGGCTCTCTTGGTCATTACGTTTTCTCTTTCTTGAGACAACTGGAGCCTGTCTTTCTTCAGGTTGTTGTTGCTGGACCAGGCTCTCTTGATCACTACGTTTTCTCTTTCTTGAGACAACTGGAGCATCTCTTTCGTCAGTTTGTTGTTGCTGGACAGGGCTCTCTTGGTCACTACGTTTTCTCTTTCTTGAGACAACTGGAGCCTGTCTTTCTTCAGCTTGTTGTTGCTGGACCGGGCTCTCTTGGTCATTACGTTTTCTCTTTCTTGAGACAACTGGAGCCTGTCTTTCTTCAGGTTGTTGTTGCTGGACCGGGCTCTCTTGGTCATTACGTTTTCTCTTTCTTGAGACAACTGGAGCATCTCTTTCGTCAGTTTGTTGTTGCTGGACAGGGCTCTCTTGGTCACTACGTTTTCTCTTTCTTGACAAAGCTGGAGCCTTTCTTTCTTCAGCTTTTTGTTGCTGGACCGAGCTTTTCTTGTTTGTGTCCCTCCGTCTTATCAGGGGGTTAGCTGCTGGTCCCTGAGAAACACATTTGACTGTCTTTGCTTCAGGCTGTTGATGGACTTCTGCTGCTGCAGGCTCTTGAGGTGTGGCGGTCTTAGGGTGCTTCTCCCTCAAATTGAAGAATGGATGTCGTAGAGCTCTATCTGGAGGGATGCGTTTCTTTGGATCCATCTCCAGCATCTGCTTTAGAAGGTCAACAAATTGTTCTACTTCTTTGGCCTTCGTCTTATCTTTGTAGATTTTTTTGAGGTCATCATAGTACCAGAAGCCAAGATTATCTCTGAGATACATCCTAGTTTTAAAAGACTGCTCTTCAACTGTATCCAGCTTCCAGACAACCTTGGAGTCTTCTAAAGTCCGGGTGAAATACCTCCCTGTGAACAACCCCTGATCTAAAAATTCATTATCAGGCATCCCTTGCATCTCGACCATGGCTCTGATGATGTTGTACTCAGAGTCTTTTGGATGGATGTAATACCCCGTGTACAGGAAGGCGAGAACGTAGCCGACAGTCCACATATCCAGCCTTTCGTCTAAGGGCAGACCCAGGATGACTTCAGGTGCCCTGAACATAGTGTTCTGGATTGTTCTTCCTTTATGCAGGTGTTTAGTCTTTGAAGCACATCCAAAATCTATCAGTTTGAGCCTGAAAGGCTCTAAAATCTGGTCCACCAGCATGATGTTATCTGGTTTAATGTCACAGTGGACCAAGTTGAGGTTTTTCAGGCCTTTCAGGGCAACGATCAGCTGCCAAGCAACGGCTCTGATTTCCTCCAGATCCAGGGGACGGGATCGACGATCTTTCATTAAATCATAAAAGCTTCTATCCAACATTTCAAAAACGATGCAAACGTGGCTTTCGTAGCGGAACCACTCCACAAACTTCACCAAGTTGTACGTATCAGCGTCGATCTTGGAAAGTTCAGTCAGGATTTTGATTTCTTCTTCTCCTTCAGAAGCGTTTTTGATTATTTTAACGGCCACGTGTTCATCTGTTAAAAGATTCTTGCATTTTGCAACTTTTCCAAAAGTTCCTTCACCAAGAAACTTTTGTACTAAATAAATGCCTATTTTACCAGAAAGAATGGAGTTTTCCTTCACGTTCAACGAATTATTCCACATAGTGATGATAATTCTGTGTTGAAAATACCGAGTGAGAATGAAATGAACAGATAAATAAATATCTTCTTCGCAACCAAATCGGGGCTTAGACCTTCACAGAGGACCTGTTGGGTGTCTCGGCTCCGGGCGACTGACGTGTCTGGCAGTTGTACCTGTATTTATAAACTTTTCTCTGGTGACGTCATCAAATGACGTAATCTATGCGACGTGTCGACCGGTGCAGGCGGGTCACGTGATCTCCTTTAAAAACTTTTTTTTTTTTTTTTTTTTTAAGTTAGCACATTAAAAAAAAAATGAGTGCAGTGCTTTTGGGTTTAAATTTTAACAACAAACTGATTTTTTTCCCCACCAGACTTCCTTATTTTAGAGACTGTACGAAATTCCACCTTCTGTTTAGTTTCATATTTGGCGGGTTTTCTCCTGAAAAATGTCCGTCGTTGTTGGATGAAACTGTCAGAAAGTGAAGGTTCAGCCTCGCAGCTCCATCGTGTGTTTGTGGAGACAAGCGTCGCTTTGATTTGTATTTACACGGCGGCGAGGGGACTGAACTCTGGACGGAAGCGGCGGACCGACACCAGTTCCGGACCGGACCGGTCCGGTCCAGAGAGCGATCTGAAGACGCAGCCCCGGTAAAGGAGCGGAGGAAACACTTCAAGTTTTGATAAATCAGTAAAGTAACTCTTACAGAGAAACTGTGAGTCTTCTTTCATCCTAAATCTGAAATTAGAAGGACCGCTGGAATCAAGCGCCTACCACAACTACATTACCCAGAATGCCTTGAGGTTCCAAGAAGCAGCAGCATCAGAGTTTTTAATGGAAATTCTCTGTTCTTATTTTGTGTTGGTTTCTAAAAGTCACATAAAGTGAGAATTTCTGAAAAGTGAAACACTGGAGTCTATAAGTGACTTCATGAACTAAAGTTTAACTAAAACTTTTGGTTTCTTTAAATGAAATCCATAATTTTCTTACGTTTGTGATGCATTGACTCTAAATGAACAGTTTTTATTCAGTCACAAACTGCAAACAATCCTGTTAAACATGATCTATAAAGACTGAGCTGATACAGAATAAAGATCTGCTCCACATTTAAGTTCTTCTTGGATACAATCTATTAAATCATTCTAGATCAGGAGCCTGTACCGTGAGGCTCCAGAGCCACAGGTTGCAGGTTTTAAGGCTTTCTAAAGTATTTATAGATATATTTTTAATTTAGATTAGTTAAATTTATAAAATAAACAACTGCTATGTCAAGATTTTTACATCCCTGCAGATCTGAAGTGGCCTCCCCATTTCCTATTATTCCAAATACAAAGCAAAACTTTGTTAAAAAGTCTGATCTTTTATGAGTTAAAAGAACATAAAGCTACACAACAATGGTTACTTGCTGTCCAGAGTTACACTGATGATACTGTTTAGCAGGGTGTCTTTTATTATGAAAGAAAATCCTATGAGATTCTGTCAGAAGTCAGAAACATGCTAGTTTCCCTTTAAATTTTAGATTTTATTCATGCCAAAAAAGAAATACAATTCATATCTATTGAAGAAAAAACACATGTAATGAATACATTGTGGTGGTAACACATTTTCTTAAGACTTTGTGGCTCCAAAGATTTGAACAATTAAAAAACAGGCCCAAAATGGCTCTTCTAGTGTTAAAGGTTGAAGACCCGTGTTCTAGATCATGAGAACACACTAAAGTGTAAACTGTGCTTTAAAGAAAAACTCTTGATTATTGAATAAAGACTTTTTTCAGCTTTTAAACAGATGAAAGATATATTTGTTTTCAACAGATAACCACAAGAGGGCGACATAAGCACTGAAATGACGTTCAACTTGAAGCAATCACAGATCCACTCTAATGAAAATCATGTATTTGGTGTTTTTTTTTTTTTTCCATGTTCTTGAGGCATGATGATGATGATGATGGAGGTTCTGCTGTTCCCCTTTCAGGGTCTCGGGCCTGCCAGAGTCTAACATGGCCACTACTGCAGGAAGGTGAGGTACACCCTGGACAAGACGTCAGCTTGTCACAGAGGATATATAAAAAGAAAATTAAGCAGAAATCTGCATTTGAGTATTTATTTATTTAATCAATAGCAGATGAAAAAATTGCTGTTTGAAAAAGCTTGGAGCTGTGACCTCGGGGCTAAAATGGACTCGATGCTCGGAGATGTGTGACATATTTCTGGTTTTAAATAACCGCTTGTTTACTTCCGGTTGTGGTTAACTGTATATGATCTGTATGCATCGACTTAGCAGATCTCCGTGTACGTTCCCTAGCATGGGTTTATTTTTGTTATTTCTTACATTGTATGTTAGTTTGTCATTATGTGTATACACAATGACATCCAGAGAGGCAAAGTTTGCCCTCCTGAAACATCAAACACAAAACGCTACCATATACTGTGTGATCATATGACATCTTTGGATGAAACATAGCTCTAAAACTTCCCTAACAGAACTTTGAAGTGACTTTTGGATCGCTGATCGTACTCTCAGCTGATGATGAGGTTCCTCTCCCTTACCAAAAAGAAGAAAACTCGAGTTTATTTTAAGTATGCTTTTTTTAAACTAAAATTAAGATAGTATGCTTTAAGTATACTTTTTATGTACTTACTAGAGAAAAAAAATACAAGTTTATATTAAGTAAACTTTTCCAAAACTAAACTTAACATAGTATACTTTTAGTTTACTTTTTGTGTACTTAGAGATAAACTACAAGTTCATGTTAAGTATATTGTTTATACTTAGAATTACACTACAAATTAATGAATTTTGCCCTTAAACTTCTTGTCAAGATATATTTTAGTGTAGCTATTGGTGTACAAATATTTTTCTTTTTGACAGTAGCTGTATTATTTTAATGTTCTTCATAGATGTGCTCAGTAATCTATCTTGTAGGTTTGTAGCAAGAAGTCAGATTTGGTGTAAATACCAAATGGTAAACTAAAAGTATACCATGAAGGTTATTTTAAATATACTTTCATAAAGTTGAAGTAATCTGTATGAACTTAAAAGTGCTGAATGGCTCAGTGGGTTAAATGTAGGGCTGGCAGGTTCAATCTCCGGAGACGCTGCTGTTCAATTGGGACCCTGTGCCCTTCAAATACAGGCTTATGTGACATACTGTTTTATTGTGGTGACTATGTATGGCATATGCCAAAAGAAGAAGACTTCCATAAACTAAAAGTATTCCATAAAGTCAATTTAAGTATACTTCTGTAAACTAAAAGTATAACAAAAAGGTTATTTTAAGTCTGCTTTCATAAACCTAAGATTACTTATAATAAACTTGGAATAAACTTAAAGTTTATTGCTGGTAAGCAAGAAGTATACCAGAAAGTTTACTTTAAGTATACTTAAGTGTACTTTTTATAAACTAAAAGTGGGCCAATTTAGTACAAAGAAGTATACTTGGTAGTAACTTCTAGTATACTTTTTAAGTATACTTGGTATATACTTCCATCTGTCGCAAACTGGCGGCCCGCGGGCCATTTGTGGCCCCTAAGTTGATACTTTGCGGTCCCGGCCTTAATATTTTCTGCATTTTTATGCTTCTTTGATGATAGCTTTGTATTTACTTTGAAGTAACAAATATTAGTAAAGGTGAAGTGAGAGGGGTTTTGAAGAGGATGAAGAGTGGAAAGGCTCTTGGTCCTGATGATATACCTGTGGAGGTATGGAAGTGTCTAGGAGAGATGGACGTGGAGGTTCTGACCGGGTTGTTCAACAGGATCTTAGGTGGAGAGAAGATGCCTGAGGAATGGAGGAGAAGTGTGATGGTGCCCATTTTTAAGAATAAGGAAGATGTAGAGGTTTGTCCTGGAAAGGAGAGGAATGAATGTTAGCCGCAGTAAGACAGAGTACATGTGTGTGAATGAGACGAGTGGAAGAGTGAGGTGGGAGAAGAGATAAAGAAGGGGGAGGAGTTTAAGTATTTAGGGTCAACAGTACAGAGTCATGGAGAGTGTGGAAAAGAAGTGAAGAGGCGAGTGCAAGCAGGTTGGAATGGGTGGAGAAAAGTGTCAGGTGTGATGTGTGATAGAAGAGTTTCAGCACAAATGAAAGGAAAGATGTACAAGACTGTGGTGAGAGCAGCCATGTTGTTGGACTAGAAACAGTGAAGAAAAGACAGGAAGCAGAGCTGGAGGTAGTAGAGATGAAGATGCTGAGGTTCTCTTTGGGAGTGACCAGGATGGATAGGATCAGGAATGAATCCATCAGAGGGACAGCACATGTTAGAGGTTTTGGAGATAAAGCCAGACTGAGATGGTTTGGACATGTTCAGAGGAGAGACAGTGAAGATATTGGTAGAAGGATGCTGAGTCTAGAGCTGCAGGAAAGAGGTCTAGAGGAAGACCAAAGATGCAGAGAATGAAGACATGAAGGTGGATGCTGTTAGAGTGGAGGATGATGAAGACAGGTTTAGATGGAGGAAAATTATTCACTGTGGAGACCCTGAAGGGAAAAGACCAAAGGAAAAGAAGAATTATTGATCTATTAAAATTAAATCAATTCGTATTGATTAATCGGTTTTATTAACCTAGCCCTAGTTCTCTCTGGACACTCCGGTTTCCTCCTGTCCAAAAACATGCTTGATTAGCATCTCTAAATTATCACTAGGTGTGTAATTGTGACCTTGTAACAGGCTGGCATCCCGATCAGGGTGGAACCTGTCTTTGCCCATCAGGATCTGGGCTGGCTCCATCATAACTGGGACTCCAAAGGGACAGCTGGTTCTGAGCAGCTGGTTCTTTTTGTGCTGTGTCACTATACTTGTTGGACTATTTGTTTCACATCAGTTGCTTTTAATTGTGTATTGTTTTTTTCTGGGGGGGGCTTACAAATATTACACTTATCAGATACTAGATATTATTATTTACATTTCTATTATACACATTCATTAGCTTTACAGTATTTAAATTTTTTTTATATTTTATCTTCCCAAGTTGCCTGCACGAAGGCACAATGGTTAGCGTTCGTGCCTCACAGCAAGAAGGCCACCAGTTCAAGTCCTAGCTGGGGGGCCTAAATCAGAATTAGCATGTTCTCCCTACTATTCCGGTCCAAAAACAAGCTTCATACGTTGATTGGTTGTTCTAAATTATGTCAGTGTGTATGGGTGTGTGACTGTGGCCCTGCGACAGACTCGTGACCTGTACAGGAGTACCCTCCCTTGGGTTAGGGTCCAGCAGCCCCAAAACTCTGAAAGGGACAAAACGGTTGAGAAAATGGATGGATGGATGGATCTGTTCTGGATGTATCTGTCTTCGATGCAGCCTCTTCCTCAGACACCAGACACCCCGTTCTGATCTGTGGTAGATCTTGCAGCCTTTTAGTTTGTCTTACTGACTCACAATAGAAAATAAATATTTTCTATTAACACAGTGGGAATATCTGTATTGGGTGTGGCAGGTTAAAGTTTTGATCTCTTCAGTTTTTTATGTCACTGAGCAGAAAGTTTGCATCAGCGCTGCATTTTCTAGCTGGGCGTTCTCAGGTCTTTGCGACCAAAAAAGAAGCTCAACACTAGCGGCACAGATTCAGAAAATTATCTAAAAAAGTGCGGCCGACAACAATATTGAGCCTGGGACACTCTTAAAGTAGCTACGTGTTACTTTGCTAGCACAGCAACATGACATGCATCTTAACCACACATATTATTTGTTGACTACATGAATTTCCATCAGTTTTTGTGCTGGTTACACATAAATATGTGGGATTAACATCAGCCATGTTTTAAAACATGAAACATCAATAAAAACATACATCGAAGAACCAAGTTGGAAAAACGAATGATGCTCAGATTATACTGCTCTCCATAAGTTTGATCGGAGTGAGTTTGACACAGACGGAGACATAAACAGACAACCTTCTGCAGGAGAAAAAGCGTCACATCACCATTACCTCAGGGATCATGGGATGCATTTTAGGGTAGCCAGTGAACAATGGATACTGTACATTTTTTTCAATTGTAATTTTTACATTTATAGTCTTTTAGTTTCAAATTTTCAGTACTTTTTCGTTTTCAAATTGTCGATTTATTTCAAGTTTTTAGGATGTTTTTTTTCAGTTATAATGACATTTTTGTAAGTTTTCGATCTGCTTTTTTGTTCACTGTTAGCTGATCCTGATTTGACCCCATGAATGCAGCTGGATACAGAAAGTATTAGAGAGGGGTCAAAGGGTTAATCCTTGTTCAGGAAAGTAAAAAAAAAATTATGATAAAAACAGTATCAACTGTATTTCTTAACCCACTGACTCCTTCCCATCCATCCATCCATCCATCCATCCATCCATCCATCCATCCATCCATCCATCCATCCATCCATCCATCCATCCATCCATCCATCCATCCATGCTATAACCATCATGAAAAGTAGTCCCTTTAGTACTCTTTGTGAAGTTAAATTCATGTCTGCTTTTTTTTTATCCTCCCCATAATTATCTCATGGCACAAAGAAGCTTTACCTACACATTTGAAAACCAAGACTGCAAACAAGATTAAGTCACTTGTCATTGAAGCTCATCACTGTTTTTCTATTCATTCATTCATTGATACAGTAAATTATTTAGCTAATCAAAGTGATATTTACACACACACACACACTTCCTTTCACCAAGTAAAGATAGATAGTTTGGGGTAAAAATACTACATTCCTTAAAAAAATTCATTCATTCATTTTCCATACCGCTTTATCCCTTTTGGGGTCGCGGGGATGCCGGAGCCTATCCCGGCGGCTAATGGGCGAAGGCAGGGTTTACCCTGGACAGTTCGCCAGTCTGTCGCAGGGCTCCTTAAAAAAATACAAGTAGGGTATGTGTCATTAACTTAAAGTTGAGTTTATGGTGTTTTTATTTACTTTTACCAAAACTTTTTTTGTTATTAATGTTTGCTTTTAAAATTGTAGATTATATAATAGTCTATTGATTAAATTACTACTTAAAGTATTGATGTGTACCTCATCATGGATGTGGTAATTAGAGAGTGGCTTTAATTCAAGACTTTCCACTTAAGGCATGCCGGTGGTTTAAAGTTAAAGATCCTTGTAAATATTTGATGTTGATGACCGGCTCTGATTCAGGACCTATTTCGCTCGTGAAGATCAATTTCGACTCTGCCGTATTGAGTCTTGATCTGTCGCGGATACGTTTTGAGGCACTTTCTTGTGGTTTTCGGCTGCGCTCGCTCGGTTTCCACAGCAAAGATGCCGGCGGAGGGATATACGCTCGCGCCTCATCACCCCCGCCGGCGCTCCTTTCGGGCCAGTTCAGAGTTTGAAGGAAAAGTTCTGTTTGAAAGTCATGGCTGAGTCTTTGAGGAGACTGACGCAGACATCGTCCTTCAGCGTTTTACAGGACAAGCTCGAGAGCTGGGACAGAGACTACCGCGTAAGTTCCTCCGGAAAACTAAACTTCACGTCCTCCGCTGATATAACGCTAATCACGACTGCAAACACTAATGTCTCCCTCCGCCTCTTTTTTATGACAATTACTGCTTACTAATGGCGACTTTCTTGTTTGCTGTTTATTTTTTCTTCGACACTATTGATGTTATGAAAATTTGTCAATGTGAGATTTAAAAGAATGAACTACTTGAGATCATACAGAATCCCCCCTTTGGCAGGTTGAGTTTGGTTGCCATGGATGCTGGTTGTCTTGGTTACGGTCTGAGCATTCCAAAGTTGATAAACCCTCTTGTGGAAATAAAATAAAAGTAGTTCAGAAAATAATTAAGAGAATGTAAATGTCTGACATTTGACCCTGACCTGTCATGGGATGATGCTTATGGAGGACTATGTACCCCAGTCTTTTATTTGGGAGAAGATTGAGCTCAGCAAAATAAAGATGAACAATATTTAATGGAATTTTAAATATGTGGTTCGGATTGTTGGATTGGAAGTAATCCTACATTGGCATCCCAGCATTCTTTTGTTTACACTCTCTGTCTACAGTGCCTGTATGTAACACAATAAAATGGCGTTTTAAACAGTGTTTTTGACACACGGTTTGTACACAATAAAACTCTTCTTTTTATACCCGTCTTGGGACAACTTTAGACTATGAAAGTACAGATTAAACAGCCATTTTCTGACTGTAATTATCCCAGTTCTTAGATTCAGCGAAAGCTCCAGAACTGAAGTTACCACCATCATTGATTTTGATTGGTCCTTTGTGTTGACCCCACCCAAACACGCCACAACGGGGCCAAAAGTTTAGAAACGGAAATTTTCAGTTTTGAAGACGAAAAAAAAAAGAGTAGAAAATTAAAGAAAACATTTGAAACCTATAAAACAGAAAATTTGAAGCTGAAAATAAGTAAGCTTTTAAGGAAAGCCAAAGTTTCTGTCATTTCCTTCTTTTTTTTTTTTTTTTTTGGACAAGAACCAATCTGTTTCTTCCAAGTTGTTTTATTTGGGTTTCAAATAATATTGGCCCCAGATTAGCTCCATACTACTAATCCATCATGATTTAATAAACAAATACTGAAGAAAGCCGCTTTAATGTAATTTTAAAATTATTTCATATATGTACTCAATTAAAAGAAAAAGGCGACAAAAACATGTTAAAACACCAAAAACAGAATTTTCATTGAAGTGGATTTTTAAGGAACAGAGATAGAATGATACAAAGTTCTCTTTTTTTTGGCTAACTATTCCCCTCATGACGTCCTCCTGTGTGGATTAGTTGTTAAGGTATTTGAATCCTAATGCAAATGCAGTCTGGTTCAAAATGGTTCATCTGAAGTGTAATGTGATTTGCAGTGGTGTGTCTGCAGCTGGATCCAAAAAAGCATTTGGAAGGTGTCAGAATGTTGATCTTTGTTCACTAAAAGTTACAATCTTTATACAAAAGACACTCTTTTAGTCTGCATTAAGAGCAAAATGCACTGAACTGAAGACTGTTAATGGGAACCTAATTAACTTAATAAATAACCAGACTTGACAAACAAAAATCTTTACCGTAACACGACAAACTAAATCATATTCTACACACAACACGTGACCGTCTTCTTTGTCCTGTTATCTCAGTCATAATCGTCACAGGTGTTTCCATGTCACAGTTTCAGTGGAGATCTCATCTTAATGCAACTTTAATTATCTTACAGAAAAAAAGCAATAAGAATAATCAACAAAAAAGGCAGCAGAGAACACACAAATAATCTTTTTGCTGAATCACGATTGCTAAAGTTTGCAGATTTAGTTGATTTAAAAACGTTATTATTTATGTTAAAAGCCAAATTAAAAACTCTGCCGGACATCATTCAGTCAGCTTTTTCATTTATTTCAGAAGATAATAGCAACAGAAGGAAAAACTGTTTCAAAGTGCCATTTGCACGCACCACCCTGAGACAGACTCACATATCAGTTTATGGAGTCAATCTATGGAACTCATTGGACACAATATTGAAAGAAACTACCAGCATAGCTGCATTTAAAATAATCTTTAAAGATAGGATATTAGATAAATACATGAAGGAAAATTTATCGGGACAATAAATGTAAACCATAGACCGAGACGGATTAGGAAGGGGTAGAAATATGAAGTCTTGAAGATTTGGTTTTTTTTTTCTGTTAAAATGTCGCCTTCTTGTTTTCTTGTTTTTTTGTTTCTGTTTTTGTTTAGGAAAAGGGAACAGATTATATAAGAATTGTTTTTCTTCACTCTGTTCCAGTTGTTCAAGCCCAAATATGTTTAATGTATGTTTTCTTGTTAAATGAAAAAAAAAAAAAAAAAGGCATGAACAATAAACCATAAACCACCACATTGGATTATTAGAAATGTTCACTTCAAATGTCTCTGTTTTCCAAGACGATTTCCTGCGACCAGAACCTGAACCGATGCTGTGAACTGATTGAACTCGCAGCGAAGCTTCAGGGCCAGCTGTTTGCCATCCTCAACCTCACAGCTGCTGAGGGTACAGTTTACATGTGGCCCTTAACAAACAAGTCTCTTTTAAATAGAAAAGTACTTTCAGGACTGTGAAATATGCGCTTCTGAATCAGGCGGCCAGTATGCCGGAGTGGACACGCTGAAAACACGGCTGCTGCCCTGGCTTGGAAGCTCGTTCTCTATCGTGAGGCCTTCAGTCAGTGCAGACACCAGCCTGCAGCTCCTGCAGGTACCACAACATTGTTATTCATTTTGTTTGGTGCAAGACACATGAGTGTTTGTTGACACGACCAGGATTCAGCAGAGAAGGACCGAAAGATCCGAGAGCTGTCTCTTTCTCATGGGAGTGACATGCAGAAGATGGAGACTCGGCTGTCTTCCACTCGTCTGCAGCTGGAGTCTGTCAGAGCACAGTGAGTCCTCTTTAAACCGTCTCGTCTCTAAAAACGGGTTTCTCTGTGAAGCTGGAAAATTATTGTTTGATTCCCACAGGCTGCTGGATGTTCAAAAGGAGCTAGAGGAGACGAAGAGCCGATCAGCGACCACGCTGCTGGCCACCGAAGAGGAAATCTTGCAGCTGAAAGCAGAGTGGGTCTTTTCCATCACGGGTTGTTTTGAAGTGTTGCTCTCCTTAACCCTACATTTTGTTTTTAGTTTGCACTCTGCACAGGAGCAGGTGGAGGTTTACAGAAGGAGACTCCATGTTCCTGATGATTACGAGCGACAGATTCGCCTCCTGAGGGAAGAACTGTTGCACCTGAACGCGGAGAAGGCCGTGCTGCAGGACAGGTAGACACCAGAGCGCCTCACCGAAGACTTCCTTCTGTGTTACATTTACATCCATCATTTTCCCCAAGCAGCTTCCCAATGATGCTTAATGAGTAGAAGATAATTGATTGAAATCCCTCAGATGAGTTTAAATTTGTAGTTGGTACGAGAGGAGTTATTTTATTAATTCAAGATGGTGGCATTTGTCCTGAGGTCAAAGGTCAACAAAACATCAGTTTGTAGACTTAGGCTGGCGATGTGTGTGAACTTTTATGAAAAATGTTTTCTGTTCCCCATATTTCCAGCCAGCAAGGCCAAGTGGGCCCCATATGGTTTAAAAATGGGCAGAGAGTGAGCCCTAAATGGGTTCGTCCGCAGTTTCTGTGGACAGACAGCTCCACTGAAGCATGCTAGCAAAGTCTGCTGTTTTGAGCTTGTGAGCTCCCCTTGGCGTCTGGAGAGCGTAGTGAACCAACCCACTGAGTGTAGTGTTGCCAGATAGTCTCACAGTTTTCCAGCCCAAAAGTCAGCAAAAAAACACAATTTCTGCTGTTTGCAGAAGCTGGAAAAACTTAACTGCCAAAAAAGTACACTATAACAAAATAGAGACACAAAATAAACAGAATTTAAATTTGAATATCCTTTTTTTTATTGTTGTCACAAATGAAACACTTTAACTTAATTTAACAACATCTAGAAACACAGTAAACACACATGTGAGAAATGGTTAGGGTAGTCCTCCACTAAATAGAGCTGGGTAATAAAAAGGAAAAAATGTAATAAAAATTAAAAAAAGGGGAAAATTTCAATCTGGAGTGCTGCAAGATATAAAACACAAGAAATATCTTTCCAGTAACTTGCCTTCTCTTGCTGTCTGCTCTCCGTTTCTCTGTGTCTGAAGGTCTGAATTTATAAACTACTTCAGTAAGTTTTTCCTCATTTTCCATGTTAAAAGATATTTTTCTGGACAGAATTTTCTGCGTAGTCGCGTACTCCAATCTCTGAAATAAATTCAAGTTAAATCACGCGATCCACCTGCTATTGCACACTGGGGGTAAAATTCCAGTCGCGTGTGACGTAGTGATGGGAATTCCGGCTCTTTTGAGGGAGCCGGCTCTTTCAGATCGGCTCACTAAAAAGAACCGGCTCTTTCGGCTCCCAGGTCGATTTGTTGCTTTAAGCAATTTATTATCAACAACTATATAAATTTATCCAAAAAATGAATTGTTAATATAACAAAACTTGTTTTATTTTGTAAATATACTTTTATTTGACTAATGTAAACAGAAAAATACATACAAAATTATAATAAAATTGTTTTAAAAAACTATTTACAATTCAACACAGCTCTGCTATCAAATGTTTAACCTTTTCTTTGTAGACAAATTCACATTGAAAACAATATAAAACTCTGCAACCACAACCCAAAACACAGATTAAAGTGTACAAAACCAATAAATAAAGACTTCACAAAGTCTCAGCTTTGGTAAAATCTGGTTCTTCTTCTATCAGTGATGATCTGCTTTGTGTTAAAGAAGATTCTGCACAGGTTGGTAGTGGAGTTCTAGAGAATGATTTCCTGTAGATTCTCTTCCTTCAAACTATCAATAAAAGTAAAAAAAGTTCCAGTTTGTTCTCCTTTACTAATGATCTCATCTTCTTTACGTTTTGTGTCTCTCTCTCCTCCCTCATGCGCTGCCCCCCCCCCCCCCCCCCCGCTCCCCCAAACACATTTTGACCAATTGCGTGCGACATGAAGAGAAAAAAAAAGTGAGTGAGACAGACGAGGTGAGAGAGAAAAATAAGACGGCTCACGACTTCCGGCTCCCAGTGAGGAGCCGGCTCGTGTCGTTCACTTCAAAGAGCCGTTTCGTTCGCGACCGACCCATCACTAGTGTGACGTCACCAGCTGGTGCCACATTCTGTGACTAAAGCAAGTTTGCTCCGATGGCCGCGCGACCACAACGACGTGAGCGATTACGAGTCGGTTGGAAGTATAAACCAGCCAAGACAGGACTACTGTAAGCACAACACTCAATATGGCGATCATCAGGCTAAAATAAATTAACTGAAAGCCCCTCCCGCATCGAGCCCCAAAGTTTTGAACACATTTATTGGCAGGCGAGGGGACAATCCCCTCAACAAGGGGTTAAATGACAGTGCCCAGGACCATAAAGCATCTCCTCCTGGTGCGTTCACTGAGCCTCAGAACATAGAACATTAGTGGAAGTCTGATCGTTACCCAGCCTAACTTAGTCCACTACTTTTTTTGAGAAGGAAATAAACCCGCCCAAAATAGGCCTACCCGCCCAAAGCCATAAATTTAGAATCAAAACCGTCCAATTAGGTGGGAACCCGCCCAATCTGGCAACACTGACTGAGTGTCCACCATAGCCAATATGGAAAACACAAGTGGGGCCACCACAGAAACTCTGGACAATCCCCTTTGGATCTGATCAATAACAGTAATAAACGCTTCTCTTGTGCTTCCTTTTTTTCTATCCAAGGATTTTATTTTAAAAAAGCAGACCCCACAGGAACGTCTCAGTGGATTTAAGACAGTTTCTGATGCCATCTTTGCATCTGTCCCTCAGGTTGGTGAGAAGTCCGAGTCCGCTGCCTCGACTCGGCCGACCGACCAGCCCGCTGAGGGGCGAGTCGCCCACCAGAGCCCAGCTGACGGAGTCATCCCGCCGTGCGGCGCTCGTGTCACGCTTCAGCGGCCTGTACACCACGGAGCGCCTGGAGGCCCAGAACCTGCTGCGACACTACGTCACCGATATGGAGATGGTTCAGAAAATAATCTTCATCGCTGTCGTGGTACAACTTTAACAAAACCTTTGACAAAGACAAACTTTTCAGAGAGACGTCAGGTGTAACCATGGTGATAATGGTCTGAAAGTTCCAGACTTTGTTGTAAAATTCATCCGGCCCTCCAGATCATTTTATTTCATTGTTATTAATGACCCAATGTTACCTTGCGCTGATTTCTAAGTTGTATTATTTGACAAAATATATTCTTATGGAGAGTATAATATTCAAATTTATTTAAAGTTTATTTATTCTGGAATAATATTCCTGCCTTTTTAATATTCATAATTATTTTAAAGTTACGGTTTTAAAGCATTAAAATTAGCATTATGCTAGCTTTTTGGACTATTTTAGGATTTACTAAGATTTTTTACAATATTTTGGAATTTAGCTAATTTCATATTTTAGCTGGCTGTCAGCTTCAGCGTTTTTAGCCATCAGCACTATCATCTTCAAATTCAGCTTACAGCATTCACACTAGCATTATCGCAGGTAACACTTTACATCTAGTTCATAATTATGTTAAAAAGGTAAAAAATGAGTTTTAGAATGTTCAATAAATGTTCATCCTGTTTGGCCCGCGACCTGGGGTGTGTTTTGGATTTTGTGTGGTTGAGTTTGACGCCTCGTCCCTCGAGTATGTCAGGAAAAACATTGTCAGAAATGTTGTGTACATTTAAACTCAAAGAAGTTTTAGTTCTGGTTTGTGTCAGGGCCTTTTACCATTTTTTATCTCTTTCTGAAACTTGTTTTTTCTTAGAAAATCCTGCTAGATCTTCTTTTTGTTGTTTAGGAGTCTTTCCGATCAGCCAAACTGGCCTACCGTCAGTTTAAGCTGCGTGTGAAAACCTCGTTATCCTCGTCCCACTTTGGCCCGGAGAGTCTGGAGGAGGCGGCCGTGGACTACATCGTCAGAAACCTGGACCTTTACGACGTTCAGACCAACGTGGGCAGAAACTCTCCTGTCGCTCCTTCATCAAAGCTAGCTGCTGCTGATGACGGAGCGGACACGTCTGATTGTAAATGTGTTCTCTCCAGGATGTGATCAATGCCATGAACGTGAACCCTCAGATCTCCTTCCCGCCGGAAGTGGACTTCTCCCTCATCAGTGTTCTGATCCGGGAGACTTGCAGGCTGGCCTTCGCCATGCAGACGCTGGACCCCCCGCTTGACTTGGCCTTCGCATGTGATGGAGAACTGTACAATGACACCAAGTCAGTCTGACAGCACGCTTCGTCTGCAGTTAGCTTTAGCTTCTGATGGTTCTGGGTCATGTTAAGCCTCGCCTCTACAGAGCGGTCCGGACGGGTGGAGTGGTACGGTACGGAGCAGTTCATTCTGCCGAGCGTTTCCACTCAGTTAAGCTTTACCTCCACTGAGCGGTTTGTTTTCACGGCGCATGTAGACCGCTAGCGTGTCATTGCGTCATTGGAGTGTGATGACTAGAAAAACAACAACAATGGAGGTCATCCAGCAGTTCATCTTTTTCTTGCTTTTCTTTTTGTACATTGTGTAGAACAGGATTTTAATGTTGTTTGAAAGGAGATTGCAGGCGGCTGAGAAGAATCCCGCCTTAAAGACGAAAACGAAACTGCTAGCTTAGCGCTATATTGGTGCTTTCTAATGTCGTCATCACTTTTTGCCAATCAGCGGATGACAAAAGCGACTCCGCCTCAAACCTTCCCGCTCTGTTTTTCTATTGACCTACAGCCGATGGAGGCCCTGAAGAGGTACGGGCCGGAACTGCTTCATGGGTCCATTTTACAATGGAAACGCTCAAAATACTGGACTGAACCAGACTGTACCGTACCGGACTACTCTGTAGAAAAGAGGCTTTAGACCAAGGGTGTGAAACATATTTTGGTTCAGGAGCCACATTAAACCCCACCTGATCTCAAGTGGGCCGGACCAGAAACATAATAGCAGAATAACCTTTGTTCAACTTATTATCTGTAGTTGTGATTTTGTTTTGTTTTTTTTCTCAGCTGTAAAAAATACCTCAATCAACCTAGTAGCTTAATCAATATGATTGCAGTGTTTATAATGTTTATTTATTCATCTCTTGTTATGCTGGTCTTCTGTTTCTTTTGCTCCTCCTAGTGGTGGAAATGCTCATTGCAGTAATTTCTTTATTTCAATATGATCTTTTTTTTTATTTAAAAAAAACGTTCCCAGTAGTGTTTTAATTATGATTATGAAGTTTTTAACCAAAATCGCACAACCTAAAAGTCTTAAAAATCAATTTTTCTTGTTGATCTGAAGCCTCTGTTTCCAAAAGTTCCACTGAGGGGGCGTGGCTTTTGATGCTAAATGTTCACTAAATCATGTTGTGTTTCTGCTGTTCTCTTCTTCTGGAACAGATACTGCAGGAGCTTCGACTCTGACTTCACGGCTCCTCTGGTCACGTTTCATGTCTGGCCCGCCTTGATGGAAGGAAACGCCGTGATTGTCAAAGGCGAGGCTGTAACCCGGAGAACTGCTATGGTACTGAATGTACAGCTGGAAGATGAAGATGTGACGTGCAGAAGAATGAATGTGGCGCTCTGTGTTTCTGCAGTGGAGCAGCAGCCACAGGAACCTCAGCACCAGCCCGGGACGCTCGCCGTCCCTCAGCCCGACCCGCAGTCCCGTAAGCCCATCGACTGATTGAGAAGATGAAGCAGACACAATTTATGGGTTTAGGAAGACATCTGTTTACATCTAATTTATAGATTAATTATATTTGTCATTCTTTACAATCCATGCACACGTGTCCCTGAGGGTATGTATTCAGAGCCCAAGTTTTACTAAAACTGATTAGAAAAGTCTCTTAGTTCTTTAGATTTAGGTTTTTATTGTAATAACTTTAAAAAGATGAAAGACTCCTCAGTCTTGATGTAATCTGCTTCCTCTCAGGGGATGAACAGCAGAAGAAGTCTGTCTCCTGAACGTCTGAAGACCAGTCACCTGTGAGCCTCAGCTCCACAAAGGAACCCACAAAGTTCCTGAAATAAACTCCGAACTGCTGGTTTTTTTCCAGGTTTGAGTCGTGTTTTTACCTCACACGAGTGGATCGCTCCAATAAAACACCAAAGTCATGCATTAAGCAAAAGCTGTCTTCTCATAGAAAGATTCTGCTCAAAAAAAGAAAATCTTTGACTCCGGTCTCCAGCCTTCTTTTGGTCCATTTCTCACAGACTACAACCCAACACAAAGTCAAACTTCAACCTTTAGAAGAACAAGATTGTGTTTATGTTATTGTTACTATTATGATAAATATAAATTACTATTTTGTGTTATGTAGAAACATAAATCTAAGGGCAAAACAGTTTTTTTTTGGAAGATGTCAGAAATAGTTGTACCTTATTACGTAGGATCACATCACTTCTTTCAAAATAAAAGACACCCTGTGTATGCTGATTAAAAATAAATAGAGCCTTTTCACTGTGATGTGTTCCTCTGTTCAGGTTTAGAGCAGCAAAGCTGACGGCTGAACGCTATTTATCATAATTTTATGTGAAAAATGAAAAATAATCTTACCAATTTCAACATCAAATGTAAAATATTTATTTTCTGAATGTCCTGCTAAACTATATTTTTATTTCCTGTCATAAATTGTTCACAGATCTAAATATAAATTTGAATAATCCTCCCAAATTTGTGATTCTATTAAAAATATCGACCTTTCATTTAAACAGATTTTATTCTAACAGATTCTATTTTAACTGATGTTATTTTGGTTTTAAGTGCGATCAGCACAAAAAAAGGTGGAAATTCATGTTGGTAATAGAAGCAGCTAAGAAGCACATCGCTGCATTTTTTTGTGTATGTTAAGGGATAATTGTAAAAAGAGAAATGCTTTTAATAGGAATAGTTTTCACTGTTCCAAATGATTTTGATCCTTGTTTCTCTTTATTATCCTGCAGAGATCAGACACGGTTATGATCAACAGAAAGAGGAGCTACGTCAGAAAATAACAGTTCTTAGTTTTTCTTTATTCTCAGACATGTTGAAATTGTCTGATTTTATCTCTGTTTTTAGAGATTTTATGAAGACAGAAATGTCATCAACTTGAACAGAAAAGATCTTCTGCAGATCTGCGTCTCATCGAGCTAGCGTTAGCATTAGCATCTGTGATGGACCAGGCAATCACCACCAAGAGCACAGGGTTTTAGTCCAAACATAAATCATTTAATATCCAACAAAATCCAACGGAACAAACATTTCCAGTTTAAAGGGGCCCATAAAAGAGGTCAACTCAACAAACATAAAGTAAGCTGTAACTTAGGAAAGAACTCAAATAACTGACCTCCCATTACCACACACCTGGGGACTTTTAAACTAGTGGGTCAAACTACTAGTGATACAGTGGAGGGGGGGTGGATGAGATAGAAAGTCTTAAAACAGAACATGAATTCCATTGCCCTCCCCATGAAGTCCAGGTAGTGGTAGCACCCTCTTGCAGAGCCTCTCCATTTGGCACCATCTTCAGGCCGCCTCGGGCAGGTACAGCTCCACATGAAACTCAAAACAAAAACCAATGGATAAACACAAATAAACCGCAACAAAGATGCATATCAAATTAAGTAGAACTGTACACTACACACCTTCATGTTATTGTTGTGTGACTGGAGTCATCACACTCCCCTCCCCTTCAGGACCCTGGCCAGGGCAGCGGGACAGGTAATCCGCGATGCAGTTGATCTTGCCAGAACATGTTGAATGGTAAAGCTGAAGGGCTGCATCGACAGGTACCACCTGGTAATTCTTCCGTTTGAATCCTTCACCTGTCGAGCCACTGAAGAGCCTTGTGATCCGTCTCCAGTAAAAACTGTCGTCCAAGCAGGTAGTATCTCAGGGAATCTAATGCCCACTTTATGGCTAGAGTCTCTTTTTCCACCGTAGAATATCTGACTTCTCTTGGAAACAACTTCCGACTGATATATGCCACTGGGTGCCGCTCTTCAGGTGTTCCCTGCAGAAGAACCGCTCCTAAACCTCTCTCTGAGCATCGTTTGTAAGATAAATGGTTTTTCAAAATCTGGACTATACAAAACTGGGCTCTCACTGAGGACTTTTTGAAGGTCTTTAAAGCTGCTGCCACTGCTTCTTTTGTCCATTGGATGTTGTTTGGACATTTTGTTCCAGTCATATCTGTCAGGAAAGCTGCTCTGGTTGAGAAATGGGGAATAAAGCGTTGGTAGAATCCTGCCATGCCAAAAATGACCTGAGCTCTTCCTGGTCTGAGGCAATGGACAGGACTCAATGGCAGAGACCTTGTTCACCTGGGTTTTATCATCCCATTGCCAATTACATATCCCAAATAGTGAGTTTCAGATTTGCAAAATCACACTTTGTTGGATTGATGGTCAGGCCAGCAGACTGCAAACGCTCCAGAACACATTCTAGATGTTTAATGTGTTCCTCCCAGGTGTCACTGTAAACAATGATGTCATCCAAATAGGCTGCTGTGAAGTCTGATATGTCGTGTAGTACCTTATCCATCAGCCTCTGAAACGTTGCGGGAGCCCCATGAAGTCCAAAGGGCATGACGGTAAACTGGAACAGCCCCATTGGTGTCCGGAAAGCAGTGAGCTCTCTGCATTGCTTAGTAAGGGGACCTGCCAGTATCCTTTGCAAAGATCTATTGTTGTAAGGTGTTTTGCTTTCCCAGCCGTTCCACTAGGTCATCGATCCTAGGAGTGGGGTATGAATCAAATTTTGAGTTTGCATTTAAATACCTGAAGTCAATGCAGAACCAAACTCCCATCTTTTTTTGGAACCAAGACCACTGGATGGCACCATTCGCTCTTTGAAGGCTCAATAATTCCAAGGGACAGCATCTGGTGGACCCCTCCTTCAGTGGGATCAGCAACCTCTCTGGGATTCTGTAACTCACACGCCTCACAGAGGCTCCTTCTTTTAACACTATGTCGTGGGAAACGACATTTGTCCTCCCTGGATTTTCTTGAAAAACTGCAGAGTTAGTCAGTAGTCTGCACCTGAAGTTGTTTTTTGTCAGGCAGGTGGCTGAATCCAAGTCCACTGAGGTGGTCACTGGTAGATACTGTTTTCACCATCTTCCTCCGCCTGCACCCCTCTAATTAATAGAGCCAGCTTTGTGGGCCTCTCCACCATTCCTTCAAGAGGTTTACATGCAACACCCTGCTGGCACGGTGTCGCCCTGGGTTGTCACTCTGTATGTTGCTGGTCCAGCTTCTCCTGAATCTCAAATGGACCCTGCCATTTTGCGAGTAATTTACTGCCTTCACTTGGCAGTAGCACCAGGACCTGTTGCCCGGGATTAAAAGACCTTTGTCGGGCCGCTTTATATACCAAGCCTTCTGATACTGCTGCGCTTCTGACATATGAGAGTGGGCAAGCTCTCTCATCCGTTCCAAACGCTCCCTCATCTGGAGAACATAAGAAAGCAGGTTAACAGAGTGGTCCTCATTTCCACTCTCCCATGTCTCCTTTAACAGTGACAAAGGGCCTCTCACTTCATGACCATAAAGTAGTTCAAAAGGAGAAAACCCTGTTGAAGCCTGTGGTACCTCCCTATAAGCAAAAAGGAGATAGGGTAGCCACTGTCCCAATCACTGCCCGTTTCATCCACAAATTTTTTAGCATTTGTTTCAAAGTTGGTTGAACCTTTCAGTTAAGCCATCTGTCTGTGGATGATATGGTGTTGTTCTCAAGCTTTTGATGCCCAGAAGCTTGTAGACCTGTTTCAGCAGGGTGGACATGAAGTTGGTTCCACGGTCTGTCAAGATCTCCAGTGGAAACCCAACTCTAGAAAAAAACTGCACAAGGGAGGAAGCAACTGATTTTGCCTTATGGACTTCAGTGGGAACACGTCTGGATATTTTGTGGCATATTCCGTGATAACAAGCATATAGCGGTTGCCTGCTTTACTTTTTTCAATAGGGCCCACAATGTCCCCACCGCTCAAATGGAGTGTTAATAATTGGTAGAGGTTGAAGTGGAGCTCTGGCAGGGGCTTTGATAGAAGACATTTGGCACTGAGGCAACTTTTACAAAACAGGGCAACATCAGAGTATATTATTTTTAATTCGAGAAGTAGTTTTGCGTTCCCAAAATGACCTGCCCATGGGATCGAGTGGCCAAGTGTCAGGACCAAGTCTCTCACTGTTTTAGGTACAACTAACTGAGTTTGTGTCCCTTGCTTCCGGTGAAGCATGCCCCGGTCCAAAAAGAAGGTTTCAGCAGTGCAGAAGTCTGATCCAGTTTCGAGTGTCCTTTCCTCTGCTCTCTGAAAAAGAGGTGCTAAAGTTGCATCTTCACGTTGCAGGTCTAAAAAATTAACAGGAATCTTAAAACCCAAAGTGGTTCAGGCTTTGGGGTGGATTCTTTATGCAAAGCCGAGTGGCACAATTCACACCTTTTCTGTCTGCGTGACTTACGAGACTTCCAGGTAGATTCTCTATGTCAGCATCAAAGAATGGCAGCGCTGGAGAGCAGAACTTGGTTCCTCCAATATTTTGGCCTGGGCTCGTGTCACTGCAACATTACATTCACGATTAGCACTCAAAGGTCAAACAGAACAGGGAGATCCCGACCTAGGACCACTGGATATGGAAGATTATCTACCACACCCACATTGAGGAGATAAGTCTGCTCATGCACTTTGATGTACACATCACTGTTGGATATGGTTTTATATCTCCATGCACACAAAAACAGGAATGGTTTCTGGTACAAATAATGCTTGAAGGAACGTACTGTTTATGTACAAAAGTCTGATCGCTTCCTGAGTCCATCAGTGCTTTTAAGGTTCTGCCGTTATGTCAACTGATGTTAGTTTTACATTGGTTCAAATTTATCTCTGACTTTGTACAATTGCGGGACAACACACATTTGCATTATTTGCTGAATTTTGTGGACAATTAGGTTTTATGTGACCCTCCATCCCACAGAGATAACAAATCAGTATTCTGCAGAAGGATTGAGGATTTATTAGTCAACTGACTCCTTTGAGTTTTTCCAACATTCATATGGTCTTTGGTTAATTGACTTATCTTTCTGTTCCACTGAAATGTAGCTCCATGGTTGTCCACTCTTTCGGGCGGCCAAAACACCTCTGCAAGGGTTGCGCCTCTGCAGCTGATTTAGGATCATGCTCCTTGATCCAAACCTGCAACTCAGGTGACAACATTCTCAAATATTGCTCCAGGATTATAATTTCACCAATTTCTTGTGTCGTTTTATTCTGGGGCTGGATCCACTTTACATAAAGTTTTTAGTCTGCGGTAAAGTTCTTTTGGACTTTCCTCAAAATTTACATCCAAGGAGCGGAACCTTTGTCTATATGTTTCAGGGTTCACATTATATTACAGAGAACAGCAGTTTTACTTTGTCATACTCTAAAGAGTCTTCAACATCCATGTGTACATACGCGCTTCTTGCTTTTCCGTAAGTAGAGGTATTAAGTGAAACACCCAATCATTTTCTTGCCAGCGACAGGCTCCTGCAATACGCTCAAAGGTTGTCAAGAAATGTTCAATATCATCATCGTCTGTCAGTTTTTCCATTCTAGGTTCATAGAAGTGTGACTGACCTGATGGAGCATGCATGAGATTTTCTGCTGGAGCCACTTTGGGAAAGAGGGGGACCCACCTCCGAGGTTCTAAGTCTGATGGTTCAGATTGATTTAACCTGGAATCAGAACAGTGTGGTGCGTGCTTGCACTTCAACTGAAAGAAGCTGGGAACTGATGTTGAGCCCCTAAAGCGTTGTTTCCTGAGGGCCTGATCACTCTTTCTGTTTAACTTCCCGGGCTTCCTGCTGTCCCATATGAGCACGGAGAAGAGACATCATATCCATGATTGTTGGTTCCTTACCTAGGCCCTCTGTGCAATCTGCCCTCCAGAAGCTCCATTTTCTTGATCCTCCATAGCTTGTGCCTCAGAATCCATCAATAGGTTTGATCCATCTCCTCTTGATGGTTTGCTGCTCCTCATGGTTCTCTGCATGGCGTCTTGTAATTGGGAGAAAAAAAAAAAAAAAAAAAAAAAAAAAAAAAAAAAAAAACGTGCTCTTGGCAGACTGATCCCCACTTCTGACACCACTGTGATGGACCAGGCAATCACCACCAAGAGCACAGGGTTTTAGTCCAAACATAAATCATTTAATATCCAACAAAATCCAACGGAACAAACATTTCCAGTTTAAAGGGGCCCATAAAAGAGGTCAACTCAACAAACATAAAGTAAGCTGTAACTTAGGAAAGAACTCAAATAACTGACCTCCCATTACCACACACCTGGGGACTTTTAAACTAGTGGGTCAAACTACTAGTGATACAGTGGAGGGGGGGTGGATGAGATAGAAAGTCTTAAAACAGAACATGAATTCCATTGCCCTCCCCATGAAGTCCAGGTAGTGGTAGCACCCTCTTGCAGAGCCTCTCCATTTGGCACCATCTTCAGGCCGCCTCGGGCAGGTACAGCTCCACATGAAACTCAAAACAAAAACCAATGGATAAACACAAATAAACCGCAACCAAAGATGCATATCAAATTAAGTAGAACTGTACACTACACCTTCATGTTATTGTTGTGTGACTGGAGTCATCACAGCATCAATTAGAAGAATAAAACCTGAATGACCTTCATAATCAAACCAACAGCATTCAATCATAATCCTCTGGATAATATCATCCAGAGGATTTAGAGAAGCAGCTGTGGAGCATTCTGCAGGAGGAATACTGACATTTGATCTGAGAGGGAATAAAATACAACCAGGTATTTAGAACATAAATATTGGACACATTTCAGTTACAGTTGGTAAGGTTACCTTTTATTATTTACATAGAATTGCTTTAAACAGCGTTCAGCTGTCAGCTTTGCTGTTCTAAACCATAGACAGAATATAGAACCAGAACTCATTCTGTACATCGAATCACTTGAAGAGTACTGTGGTCAGGAGCCTCATGAAGTGAGTGTCCGTTAACTGTTTGATTTAAGTTACTTTTAAAATATTAATTTTGACTTTACATTTACCTTTAAAAATAAAAAATGTATTTTTTCTTTATCCAAAGAGCTAGAATGTAGAGGTAAAAGGTGTGGCTCCGGAGTCTCAGAATAACAGTTTTTACAAATGCACTCAGGTCTGTTTTTCTGGATTCTTTTAGTATCAAAGCTCTATTTCATAAACTTATGTAGATTCATGATTTAGTTGACTCGGTTTATTTTAACACCAGTGATGCTTGAACACAAAATCTTACTGTAACTTTTCAGCTGTTAACACGATCATTCAGCTTCTTTTCTCCTTCAGAATCTGCTGGAATGATCATGTTAACAAACACTGGAGCTCTGGTGTTGAAGGGTTCAGTCATACCAGCGTAATCTGAAGGATGCTTGTTCTTCACTACATCTGAAATCTGACTGATTGTTTTTACCCTTCAGATGCTTTCATGATTCTATGATTTCTTTTTTTTGCCAAAGAAGAAATAACAAGACCAGTTTTTTATTGACCCTCCTCTAACTTTAGCATTAGTTTGGCATTAAAATTGTCATTGTTAAATAATAGATCAGAAGTGCATAGAGTGAATCTCTAATCATCTTTATCTACCGATGTAGAATGTATGGAGTTACTCTTATTAAACCTGAACTCGTGCAGGGATACAACCTAATAAATGCCTTTTAGAATGACTCATTTGTGTTTTGGATTGTTCAGTTTCTACCTTATTTTGTTTCTTTTGTACAACTGAGGAAACAAGTGTTTGATCTCTAGCTGAGGTTGTAGGTTTGTCATCCAAATGGTAGATTCATTTCAACAGATACAAAAATCAAGAAATCCACTTAAAAAATGTAAATAAATGTATTTGTATTTTATTGGGGAAAAGACTTGATTCGTCCTGCTGAAAGACTGAGCACTTTGTGGTAAAACTCTTATCCTCAGCATAGAAGTTTCTTGTAGTTGATCATCAGGTTTCTGCACATATCAGGAGGAAATCTGCTCTACTCTTCTTTACAAATGATTTCTAAATCATTCCTATTTGGTTTTCTGTTGCTTAGCAATAGAAAACTCTGAGATTTAGCTCTCTCCAGAGGTTTTCTAGAGCACATGTTCACCTTCAAAGTCAAGTGCCAAATCCGGCCCAACGGGTAATTCTATCCGGCCCTCCAGATCATTTTGTTTTATTGCTATTAATGGCCCGATGTTACCTTTTCTACTAGTATAAACTTGACAACATTTATTTTTACGGAGAGTAAAATATTGAAAGTTTTTTAAGGTTTAAGTTGATTTATTCTGGAATAATATTCCTGCCTTTTTATTATTCAAAATTATGTTAAAAAGTTACAGTTTTAACGTTTTAAAAATTGGCATTTTGCTAGCTTTTTGGACATTTTTGCATTCACTAAAAATATTTTAGGATATTGTGGAGTTCATCTAATATTTCAGCCACATGCTTGCTGTTTTTAGCAAATTTTGGCTTTTTTTTTGTTTGTTTTTAGGCTATTTTGAAGTTTAGCTATTTTTTCAGCCACATTCTCTGTTTTGGCTAACCTAAGTTTTTTTTTGTTTTGTTTTTTAGGCTAATTTGGCATTTTGCTAATATTTTAGTGGTTATCAGCTTCAGCATTTTTAGCTATCAGTTTCAGCATCTTCAGCTGTCAGCACTAGTATCTTCAGCAGCCAGATTTAGCTTACAGCATTCACACTAGCATTATAACAGGTAATGCTATATATCTAGTTCATAATTATGTTCAAAAGTTATGGTTTTAAAGTTTTAAAAATGTAGTTTTAGAGTTTAATAAATGTTTTTCCTGTTCGACTCGCGTTCTGCAGGACTGAGGTGCAGAGACAGACCGGACTCCTTCTTGACTGTGATCTGCTTCTTCTTCAGACATTCCTTGGTTGTCTTGACTGTTTGTTTTTTTGGGGTCATGATCCTGTTCAAGTGGGTCTTTAACCCACTCATGTCTACTTTACGCCTCCTAATGGAGGGAAGGAGGTTCTCTCTCTGGATTTGACGGTTCATGGCTCCGCCCATCCTCCCATCCACACAGTGAAAGCAGCCCATAACAGGAAAACATTCCCAAACCATAATCCTCTCACCTCTGTGCTTGTCAGAGGGGAATAGTGTTTTTGGGGTTGTCGGCAGCATTTCTCCTCCTCCAAACGGTTGAGTTGATGCCTAAGATCTCCACGTCGGTCTGACCTGACCACAGCAGCTCCTCCCAGTCTCTCTGAATTATGAAGGCGTTCATTGATAAACCTCAGATACTTGACCAGCTCTGCTAGACGTTAAACCGTTGTGGTGTAAAGTCTTTTTCTTGGTGACTGTGGTTCCAGCTGCCTTCAGATCATCAACTAGCAGCAGCTGATGTTGTTCTCATGATCATGGAAACCCCAGCAGGTCACATCTGGTTTGGAGCCCCAGACCTTCGGGTGGACTGACGCTCATGTCCTGGGATTTTGGTACCAACAGTTGTGAGCAGCTTGTTGATGATGGTTCTGTTGTCCATTCTGGTCTACAATCTTCTCCCTTACATCCAGCTCTTTGTTGGCGAGTTTGGAGTCTGACTGATTCTGTGGACAGGTGTCTTTTCTACAGGTGATCAGTTCAAACAGGTCTGGTTGGTTAGGGGAGTCTAACTGGTCTGTGTGAACCTGAAATAGGGGTCAAATATGTATTTCCCTTAATGAAATGCTAATACACTTATATAAATTATTTGCAGTGGATTTATTGATTTTCCTGTCTGACAGTGAAAACCTACAAAATCAGCAAGATCTAAATCTAATTTCCTCCCCTGTATTTATCAGAGACCAGTTTTTCTCCTTGAACTGGGACAGTCTTTGTGAAGGGTTCTCTCTAAAACAGATTCTTGACTAGAGATTTGCTTTAGACTTGAAATAAAATGCAGACGTTTAGGAAATATGTTTCTGCGATAAACAAAAATTATTACCCAGTCACAGAATATCTACTTTGAATTTTTCAAAGTGATGTCACAGATGTCAAGGTTACTCTGGTTCTATTGATGCTTTTATTTTTTCTCTGTAGTCTTTGTGCAGTTTATAACCTGCATGTTAAAGGTTGCTACACTGTGCTGGAACAAAGTTTTCTTTTGTTTACTTTCAACATGCCTTCTGGAGAAGATGCGGAAGTGTGGGAACGGAAAATCTTTTAGATTGATTCCTCTCTGTAACCTAGAAAATTCTAATAAATGACGGGTCTCTGCAAACTTGTGGCAGATTTGGTGTTGACGATCAAACCGACACTGGTCTCCTTGAGAGAAAATCTTACTCTTCCTTGGTGTCTGTTTCTTTAATCCGTTTTAGCAGAAATTATTTTGACAGTAATCCACTTTAACTGGACAGAAAGATCTTCTGCAGATCTACGTCTCATCGAGCTAGCATTAACATCAATTAGAAGAATAAAACCTGAATGACCTTCATAATCAAACAGCAGCATTCCATGAAGTTCCTGTAACCTTCATCTTACTATGACGGTTGTAGAGAGAAATAATCCACGATGGTTTAATATCATCCAGAGGATTTAGAGAAGCAGCTGTGGAGCATTCTGCAGGAGGAACACTGATGTTTGATCTGAGAGGGAAACAATACAACCTTGGAACTGAACATAAATGCATTCATGGTGTGGTGGACAGCTCAGATTCCCTCCAGCCCTCAGCTGGGCCTGGAAATTCTGTCAAAGGGCGTCCCTGCCAAAGTCCTCGGGGAACTGGTTTGAATTAATGCCCACAATGTAAACCCAGCCTCTGGTCCAGGATTCCTGGACCTTGAAAGGGGGTCTCTAACCCCATATTCTCAGACCACCTCTCATAAAACGCTATGAGGGAGAAGATCAAATGTTTTCTCCAAACCTACGCAGAACATGTAGATCAGAAAACTCCCATGAACTCCTAGACCCGGCTCGATATGACCCCTCATTGTGAGGATCAGGACCTGCTGGACTTCAGTACAGGAGGAAAAGTACTGGAGTCCTGCCCAGACTAAACCATGTAGATAACAAAGATGTCCGAAGACAGAAAGCTTTCTTCTTTATTGTTGCTTTAAATACATTAGAAAAGTAAAGCAGTTTTAATTGTCATCTTCCTCATCTTCCTCCTCCTCCTCCGACTCCTGCTGGACCTCCTGCTGCTCCTCCAAGGCCATCCTCATCTCTTCCTCCTCCTCCACTGATGGATCCACCATCTCTGTGACCTCTGGTCCACTGGGGTACTCCTGCTGTGGGGGTGGGGGCACACATGGGCTGTAGCCCGGGCCAGTGTACTTCAGCCCCCAGCCCACATAAATGTTCTCGAACCTCCTGCAAAAGCAGCACGGTGAGTTCAGGCTGAGCCACAGGAACATCTGCGCCGTGTCCTTACTTTCCGTTAGAGAAGGCGAAGGCCCCCGGCCACAGGTTGGACCGCAGCACTGCCACAGCATGCTGGGGGGTGATGGTGGAGGACAGCCTCAAGCTCCATGGGGGGGTGTGGAACAATTCTGAGGACATCAGGTTAAACAGACATCAGAAATGTGAGAATTTCATGGACGGATTCAAGTTTATGAGGACAGAAACTGTACACCCCCCCCCAACACAGGAGAAGAAGAACTTCCTCTCCTGTGACTTCCTGACAGGATTCATTTGATCCCTCCAGAATTCAAACGTGTGTTTCTTGTTTCTGACAATTCCAGTGGTTCTACTTAAAGAGGCCACACCATGAAAACCAACATTTTGAGTTTTGAAGTGCATAATACTGTTCATTCCTCTATAAATCCTCTAAAAACCTGCACTCTCAGCAGCAGCCCCTCCCATACCCATGACAACGAACGGGTCCTCATGAGCTGATGTCACAGAGTGAGAACCGCCCCTTTCAGGAAGAGTCTGCTCCGCCCCCAGGCTAACACTATCTCCGCGTAGCTAGCAGCTCGAGCTAGCTATGAGGGCGCACCGCACCGCACTGCAGTGACGTCACCCAAATACTCCCCATTCAGTGAATCAAAATAAAAAATATACTTGTTCTCATCCATCACCGTGTTTTTAATGACTTATTGCATAAGTTGGTTTGTACTTTATCTCAAAATTATGATTTAATAGAAACTGTGTCATTTGGAAACAGTTTTTTTTAATTCCTAGAATTTCAATAAAGTTTTGCGCAAATGTGTGAAGAAAACTCAGCTTGTGTTGTGAGTTTGTGCAGAAATCCAAGAAACGGTCGTTCGTTAGTGTTCAAACTGTACAGCGGCATAGGAGCTTATGGGCTGGAGAGAAGTCTGCACATGCTGAAATGGATCCTAACCTAGAATGGCGCAAGCAGACGGTGGATATTGGGAAGACAGGAGAAAGGGAGCAGACTATTTCCTGGAGGGAAAAGCAAGTGACAAATTGGGAGAACTGGTTTGGACGTGGATTATTGAGCAACGGCAAAAAGGTAAATGGATCTACATGAAAGTAAAGAGGATTTTTGACATGGAGATTATATGTCATCATTTAATAAATCCTGAAATGCTCATCTGTTGTCTGAATTTTTAAAAATGAACTCATGAGCCATCACCATTCTGTATGTCTCTTTGGGATAAACACTTGAGCTGCAATGTATGCGGGCCTACGTCAATATTTAAAAATAATTATAAAAAATCTTCTCTCATTCTTTCGTGGGTGACACGCCGGCTCTATGATGACGTCATGAAGTGGGTGGAATCCTCAAGGAGTGAAAGGCGGAGCCTCAGAGATCGAGATCGTTTTACGTTCAGGTATAAAAAAGTTAACATAAATAAATTTTATTTTATAGTGCTCTAAAGTTAATATATGATCATTTACATGGATGGTTTTATTCTGAAAGACTTCATGGTATAGCCTCGTCTCACATTTCGCCTGAGGTGCCATGCTACCCCTGATACAGCTGAATGAAGCACACATCAGTCCTCAAATGTCAAACAGAATTGCAGCTGTTGACTGAACTTTGTCCACATAAATGTCTGCAATCAGAGTTAGAGGAGAAGAGATGTCCAGGACCAGAAAGAGTCAGAGACTCAAAAAGAGAATCACACGTGAGCCGATGCATCTGGGAGGTCTGACCTGCATCCTGGGATAGATTAGTGAGCAGAGGAGGTCCATATTCTGGTTCTGGTTCATCAGGCCTCTCGTCTTTCTCAGCAGCTTCTGCTTCTTCAATCGAGTCTTCCTCCACCTTCATGGCTGGGTTCACCCAAGTACAGCGGCCCTGAAACCATAGTTGCTGTGTAAGCATGATAACGCTGCACCTGAACCAACCATGGAACTAAGGAAGACGAGATCCAGTCATCAGAGAGTCGTGCAGCGACTGAGAGCTCCAGCAGACTCAGCAGCTCTACTGCTCCTTCCACATGAGACTCTGTCAAAGGCAGGCTTCAGGACCCCTTTGAGCCAGGGGTCCTCAAAGTTTTTGTAGTGGAAGGCCAGATTAAGAACTCCATATTTGATCTGGGTGTAGTTATCTTTCTTTCCAGCAGATGTCGCCACAAACCACAAAAAATTTCCCAAGCAATGTACAGCTGGTTATGATAGATCTTCCAGAAGGCTAACGGCGGCCTGGACTTTGAGAACCTTCTTTAAGCAAAGCTTTTGTGCAGATTAACAAGGATATGAATCATGCTGTTTTTGAGATTTCAGCATCTATCTAAAGCTCCAAAGCAACTTTTGTGTTCATATTTCAAGACTTCGGGGAGTGAGGCGTCTCGCCTAAGCACACATTAAGACTGTGATTTGGAACCACCAAGTTCTCCAGAACACGTACCGGTGTGTACCGGTGTGTGTGTGCACTCACCTGCTTCAGGATGTGCTGGATGTGATGCACCCAGCTGGACAGGGACTGAGCCATTTCAAATGAAGACACGCCCTCAAACTCAGGGTTGACTTGGCATTGGTCGCGGCCCGTCTCCTCCTCGTCCTCGCCCTCCTCCTCCACGGCCTGGTAGAACCCTGACGGGCTGACCTGCGTCCCAGCAGAGATGCGAGCAATCTGCGCTCTCAGGTAGTTGGCCTCTTTTCCCGGGAACGGCGGGTAGCTCAGGACTGGGCTGTCCAGCTGACCTGTGAAGGCCTTGCAGATACTGCGAGCCGCGGTGATCTGGGCGGGGCTGACGGAGGGCAGCTTCACCCAGGGAAGGCCTGGCTCGTTGCAGACAAAGTAAAAGCACTTGTTGGCTCCTGTTCCTACCGCCTCCTTTGGCACCATGGGTGGGTGTGTATAGGTAGACCGCGGCACAGGTTCTGTCTGAAACACCAACATCAGTTAATAAAGTGGAGCCACAGCAACTCTGTCATAACAGGTTAAATCAGGGGTGTCAAACTCAATCAAACAAGGGGTCAAAATCCAAAACACACCTTAGGTATTTATTGAACAATCTGAAACTACATTTTTAAAAATTTATAACTGTGACAATTTAACATAATTATAAACTACATATATAGCATTAGCTGTATGAATACTGTAGGCTGAATTTGGCCACAGAAAATAGCTCTATTGGTGAAAGTAATTCACTGTACCATCGACACCTGGGTGTAATTACCTTTTTTCCCTGCAGATGTTGCTAGAAACCACAGTACAACTGGTTATGATTTGTTGAGGGGCACAAAAGCGGCCCGCGGGCCACACTTTGAAAACCCCTGCTTTTACCCTTTAACACTGGGGCTCCAGTGTCTATGCTCTTTGATTTACTGTAATGTTTTAATTGTTAACACAATCAACGTAACTCCAGCAGATTCTGACGGAGAAAAGCAGCTCCAAGCCGCTAATAGTTATAGATAATACTTTTGGAAATATTAAGCACAATATGCCCCATAAGAAATGACTGAGAAAGTCTTCAGATTTCACATTTTTGCCCCAACTCAGGTTTTTTTATGCTAAATTGGAGTTTAGCTAAAGTTTAGCTAATATATTAACAATATGCTAACGTTTTTGGCTAATTTGCTATCAACTGAGATCCATATAGTCTATGCTAATTTAGAGTTTTGCTTTTATTTTAGCAACAGGCTAACATTTTTGGCTAATTTAGTTTACTGAGGAATTTTAGCTAATGTTGGAATCTAGTTAGCATTTAAACAACGAGCTAGCTTTTTTTATTTATTTTTTTCAGTAATTTGACTTCTACTGATGTTTTTATGCTAAATTAGAGTTTATCTAATATTTTAGCATGGCTAATGTTTGGGGTAATTTATTTTACTGAGGAATTTTAGTTTTTTTTTTTTGAGTTTAGCTAATATTTAAGCAACAAGCTAGCTTTTTTGGGCAAATTTGGAGTTTAAGCAAGACACTAAATATTTTTGGAAAATTGGCACGTATTAGGGATATTTAAGCTATTTTACTACAAAAGTTTCAGAAATTTAGTTCAGCTTCAGCACTCTTTTATAGTTCTTTCATAATTTCTAGTCTTTTAGCAAATTAAAAATTTTGCAAATAACTTTCGCATTTTCAGCAAATCCCTTCAGTAATTAAAGTAAATTGCATCACCATTTTCAGCAAAAAGATTCAGCATCTTCAGCCACTAATTTCAGCATAAAGCATTCACACTAACATTATTACAGGTGAAGCAACTTTTTTCTAGTTTACTCTGCAATCGTGAAGATTGAATTTAGAATTATTTATTACATTAGTTCTAATCTCATTCATTTTTTTCAAACTAAATTTTCAGCAAAACTAGAGGATTAAATTGTGATGTAAAAGTTTACATCAAGGTTTGCTGATAAAATTATTAGTATATAGTAGACTACACTGTTCACAAGAAAAACAATCTTTTTAAGTCAAACTCTAACCCTGTTACTGCTCAGCATTAGAGAAAATGTCATTTTGAAATACAATATACGTTGTAGCAGGATGACAAACGGGAACGTGCATATACATTTACTTTTCCTCAAAACCTTTTGTATAATTTTATTAAGTTTTGTTGTTTCTTTTTTTGCTGCATTTTAACTTAAGTTGCTGCTCTTTGAGCGGTTCCACAAAAACATTTTAAATTAGCTTTTTGAAAAACGTGTAACTTATTTCTCTAGAAGTTTAGTGGTGGCATGTGGAATTCAAATCGTCTTTCATGAACGTTTCACCACTTATTCAAGCGACTTCATCACTCGGTTTGATAAAGCCGCTTGGATGAGTGGTGGAACATTTGAAAGATAGAAAACTTTAAAATCATCCAAAAGAGCCTTCACCGACTTATTCTGTTATCTTTAATCTGTTTAGAGGATGCCACTCCTCATGGTCCTTACCTCACTTTCTTGGGTACCAGACTCCTCCTCCTCTTCTTCCTGGAGGTCTTCGTCAGCGCTTTGCTCTCCGTCTCCCTCAGCGTATTCTGCCTCAGCGATGATGTAGCTGCTCTCCGTCCCCAGAATCTTACCCCACAAGCGGCATCGTGGAAGTCCCTGCGACTCAACTAAGAGCTTTAAAGCCAGTTGGATCCGTTGTGTCTCCTCCCGACCCAGGCCCACTCCAGCCTGCTCCAGGTAGAAGGCAGTCTCGTTCACGTTGGGAAAGCCTGTTTCCACCTGTTACAGAGCAGCCAGCACACCGACTGAAGAGCATCTGCAGAACACCTCATGTCTAGAGGTTGAGTGAGGACTCAGACAGACTCAGATCTTCCTTCACAGCAGACTGTAATGAGGCTGGATCAGTTGTTGCTGCATCACATTTGTCTGCTGTGATGGAACTTAATCATTTTTACATCATTGTAAAATAAACCTACGATGTCTCATTTCAAATGTTTTTTTTTTAATATAGTTAAGATAAGATAAGATAAGATAGGACTTTATTAATCTCCCAAGGGAGAAATTCAGGTGTTCGGCAGCAAGACACACTCAAACACATACAATAAATAGCAATAAAATAAAATAAAATAGAAATAAAAAAATAAATAAAAAATAAAAAGCCAGTTTATATCAAGCAGATTTGTTAAACAGCCTGATGGCTGAAGGGACAAATGAGTTTTTGAAGCGCTCAGTCCTGCAGCGCAGTGAAAGGAGCCTGTTACTCCGTGTGCTCCTCTGTGCAGACATTGTGTTATGGAGAGGATGTCTGGGATTGCCCAGGATGCTTCGGCTTAGAGCCTTCATCCTCTTCTGCAGCACAGTTCCTACAGAGTCCACCCTCCTCCCGATCACAGATGCACACCTTTTCATCAGTTTGTCCAGCCGACCGCAGTAGTTTATAATGTCTTTAATTTTTAAATGATTTTATAATGAAATAGATCAATTTGATTTGATTAAGATTGATTGGACTGTAGGAATCTACAGTGAGGTAAAGAAGTATTTGATCAGCCTGTGAATTAACCAATTCTTCCTCTCAGAAATCATGGCGGGCTTTGACATGTTTATCTTAGGTGCATGTCTATAAAAAAAATCTGCTAACATTAGAAGCCCCCATTTGAGGTGGTAAGCTGCATAGACACCTGTCCACCCATACAATCAGTAAAACTCCAATTACTAACAAGACCAAAGAGCTGTCCTAAGACACCAGAGACCTCCACTAGACTGGATAGGGCCACAGATTATTTGCAAAGCAGCTTTATTAAAAAAAGATCTACCGTTGGAGCAATGATTAGAAAATAGAAGAAGCTAAACATGACTGTCATTCTCCCTCAGACTGGAGCTCCATGACAGATATCACCTCATGGGGTCTCAATGATCCTAAAAAAGACGAGGAATCAGTCACGGGAGGAGCTAGTCAATGACCAGAAAAGAGCTGGGACCACCGTTTCCATAGTTACTGTTAGTAATACATGAAGACGTCACAGTTTGAATCATTCATTGAAGGTTGCCCTGTTTAATCCAGTTCACGTTCAGGTCCGTCTTAGATTTGATAGTTTGAATAATCCAGATGAATCATGGGAGAAATAGATAGAACTAGAAAATAAAACTTTTTGGTCTTAGTTCCACTCCTCATGTGTGAAGGAAGGAGAACATTTATCTTGGGATGACTACCATCCCAAGAACACCATCCCTTCTGTGAAGCATGGAGGTGGTAGCATCATGCTATGGGGTGTTTTTCTGCACATGGAACAGGACGACTGGATGGGGTCGTGTATTGATAGATTTCGGAGAACAACCTCCTTCCCTCAGTCAGATCATTGAAGATGGTCATGGTTGGATCTTCCAGCATGACAATGACCCGAAACACACAGCCAGGAGAACCGAGGAATGGTTCTGTAAGAAGCATATCAAGGTTCTGGAGTGGCCTCGTCTAGACAGAAAAAGCTCAAAGTCAGTGTTTCTCAGTGACAGTCCAGAAACCTGACTGATCTAGAGGAGATCTGTGTGGAGGAGTGGGCCAGAATCCCTCCTGCAGTGCAAACCTGGTGGAAAACTACAGGAAATGTTTGACCTGTGGAATCACAAACAAAAACTACTGTATAAGATAGGAGCATTGATTTTCTCAGGTGTTTCTATACTTATTTGTAGAAGTAGCGTTCTGAAAAAACATGCAATGTGATTTACTGATTTTTTTTAGCTGTGTCTCTTACAGACCATAAAAATTCACCTAAGATGAAAATGTCAAACCCCTCCAGGATTTCTAAGAGGGAGAACTTGCAAAATCAGAGAGAATTCAAATACTTATTCCACTCCTCCCACTATGGAGTAGTGCTGCCACAAACAATTCATTTAATACTCAACTGATCGGGTCAGGCACAAACTGGATGTTAAGCATCATTAGCTTTAAACTAACTTAAAAACTAGATATATAGCATTACCTGTGATAATGCTAGTTTGAATGCTGTGAGCTGAATTTGGATGCTGAAGATGCTAGTGCTGATAGCTGAAAATACTGAAGCTGATAGCCAGATGAAATATTAGCTAAATGCCCAATCAGCCTGAAAAACTGAAAAAGGCCTAAGTTAGCCAAAATATCTATTTATATAAATCCTTTTTGTACTCCAGGGTGAGGCTAAACTTTATTTATACTTGTATTTGTATACATTTCTTGTTGGACTGGACAGAAAAGAGAAGAGGGAGAGTTGGATGTTTCCTAACTTTCTCATCATTTTTAGGGCTGTGTTTTAAACTGACACACATCACATGACTTTCAACTCTAAATCATTATCTCTACACTAACTAGAGATCCATATTTAGATCATCTGGAGACATTCAGGTACTAGATCTGCAAATAAAGAATTTAAGCCACTAGAGTGCACAGTGGATGTGAAAAATGCTGATTGAGAGTGAAATGGCGAAGTGGTGAAGGACTACTCACAGTCGGGTCTTCATGGTTGAAGTCCTGCGCCTGTTTGAAGAGCAAGAGCTGATGCTCTGCCAGCAGCTCTCCAGCAGAGGCCGTCACATGCTCCCGCAGTGAGCTCTGCGTGTCTTTGAACACGGCTCGCTTCAGTTCCAAACTCATGTCCTCCAGGACGTCCACCGCGTCATGTGGACGCTCATCCATGATCTTGACCAGCAAGAGGACCAGGTGGTCGTAGCTGCAACACAGAAGCACCATCATAAGGTCCTGAGAGGTGAAGTTTTCTGCAGGAGCTGACCACACCTGAATACCTCTCTGATGTTTCAGAGGTTGAAGCTATCTTCAACTCGTTCAGAGATGCTGTTTTCAGACTGGACACTAGGGCTGCCACGATTAGTCGACTAATCGATGACTAATCGACTATTAAAATAATCGACAACTAATTTAATAGTCAATTAGTCGTTACTTTATATTGTATGAAGTCAGATTGTAGTGAAGTTGAAAGTTATAATAGCATTCTGCTAGCTTTTTGGAATATTTTGGCATTTATTAAGGTTTTTTAGGCTATTTTGGAGTTTAGCTAATATTTCAGCAGTATGCTAGCTATTTCGGCTAACTTTAGCTTTTTTACGTTTTTTAGGCAACTTTTGAGTTTAACTTATATTTCAGCTATATGCTAGCTGTTTTGGCTAATATAGGATTTTTCAATTTTTTTAAGGCTAATTTGGAGTTTAGCAAATATTTCAGCAGCATGCTAGCTATTTTGGTTAACTTAAGCTTTTTTAAGTTTTTTTAGGCAATTTTTGAGTTGAGCTTATATTTCTGCTATGTGCTAGCTGTTTTGGCTAATATGGGATTTTTCCGTTTTTTTAAGGCTAATTTGGAATTTAGCAAATATTTCAGCAGCATGCTAGCCATTTAGGCTAACTTTGGCTCTTTTTATTTTTTGGTAAATTTGGCATTTAACTAATATTTTAGCTGGTTATCAACTTCAGCATCTTTACATCCACTTTGGCCATGAACAAATTAGTCAACTAATCGGAAAAAATAATCGGTAATTAGTCGACTATTAAAATAATCGTTTGTGGCAGCCCTACTGGACACAACCAGAGTTCATTTTCCACAGTAATACGGAACAAACGTTGGAACAGCTGGAGGAAGGTTCCAGGTGTAATGTGTGACCAATGGAAGGAAAGGTGTGAGAGCAGCCATATTGGTGGTTTAGACTCTGATCTAAAGACAGGAAGCAGAGCTGGAGGTAGCAGAGATGAAGATGCTGAAGTTCTCTTTAGGAGTGATCTGGATGGATCAGGAGTGAATCCATTAGAGGAACAGATCATGTTGGATGGAGATCTGGAGATCAATGCAGAGATGTTTGGATGATGAGGCTGGGGGTAAAGAGGAAAGAGGTCTAGAGGAAGACCACAAAGGAAGTCCATGGATGTAGTGATGGAAGACTTGAGGGTGGTTGGTGTGAACAAGAAGGATGCAGAGGAGAGGGTTACATGGAGGTGCATTATAGGAGCCATAAAATGTGATTGTAGTTCATCTTACTCCCAGTAGGGGGATTCTGCATTTAAGGGAAGACGTCACAGTGTTTGTCAGGTGTTTTGGCCTGGAAGGGCAAAGGGTTTTTGACCTCTCACACACTAACGCAGGCTGGTCATGTCACACGCGAGCATGTATGCAAAATGACAGAAAATAAATGTCAATGTGTTGCTATACAAAGGGAGTGGACATTCAATGACTGGAGCAAACAGATGCGCGTCAACCTCAAAACATTCTCAGTCTTAGCTCCTTTAACACGCATGATTCAGTTACCTGTAAAACAGGGGTGTCAAACGTAATCGCACAAGGGGCCAAAACCAAAACACACCTTAGATCACTGGATCAACATTTATCAAACACACTAAAACTGCATTTTTAAAACTTTAAACTGTAACTTTTCAACATAATTATGAACTAGATATGTAGCATTACCTGTGATAATGCTGGTGTGAATGCTGTAGGGGGAAATTGGCCGCTGAAGATGATAAAATTGACAACTAAAAACTCTGAAGCTGATAGTCGGCTAAAATGTTAGCTAAATGCCAAATTAGCCAAAAGAAACTGAAAAATAAAAATAACATGCTAGCTTGTAGCTGAAATATTAGCTCAACTCCAAAATAGCCTAAAAAATCTTAGTAAATGACAAAATAGTCCAAAATACTAGTATAATGACAATTTTTAAAATCTAAAACTATAACTTTTTAATAAAATTATGCATAATAAAAAGGCAGGAATATTATTCCAGAATAAATCAACTTAAACCTTAAATAACTTTCAATATTTTACTCTCCATTAAAATACATTTTGTCAAAATTATACAAGTTAGAAATGAGCGCAAGGTAACATCAGGCCTTTAACTTTTAAAGCACATTCACTGAATTCAACAGACAAAAAAAAGTTGGTTACCCTTTAAGTAGACCCTTTTCACGTGACTTCACACATCGCCGGTCTAGTGCAGAGTAGCTTCCGCTGTCTGTGGTTTAGATCGGCAAAGCTGACTGCTGAACGGTGTTTAAAGCAATTTTACGTAAATAATAAAAGCTAAACTAACCAATTGTAATGTAAATTTGTCCTATATTTATTTTATAAATGTTCTACATGGTTGTATTCATTTTCCTCCTCTTAGATGGTTCATAAATCAGAGTACAAATATCAGTAATCCTGTCTGGAGTTAGAACAGCAGATCAGATGTTTCCCATAATTCCTCTGGATGATATTAAACCAGTCGTGGATTATTTGTCTCTGACAACCAGGTTAAAGTTAAACAAAAGTTACAAGTACTTCATTGAATGCTGCTGGTTTGATTATGAAAGTAATTATGATTTTATTCTTTTAATCTGTGCTAGTGCTAATGCTAGCATTAGCTATGAGGCGTGGAACTGCAGAAGATCTTTTGACATCAGTTAAAAGTTGGCTAAACTTCTGTTCTCACATAATCCTTGTAAACAGAGTAAAATAAAAGTCAGACAATTCCAGTGTGTCTGACATTAAAGTCAAACTTCTTCCTGTTGTAATGTTTTCTCCTGCGGTCATTGAGCTGCTGTTAGCTCAGCCGTGGTTCTAACATCACTGCTCTTTGTTTTTGATCAGAACTGTGTCTGATCTGCAGGAAAATAAAGTTAAAAATCAGCAAATTAATTGAAAAATATATGAAAGTGACCATTTCCATGTAATGTAATAAAATACTTTCGCCCAGAGGTGATTTTTTTTTTTTTTTTACTTGGCCGCTCTTATTTTGAAAGCTGAAAATATGTGGCTCGATAGCTGCTCTTAACATTTTCACTGAACCAAACCATTCCTGTGTTTACAATTAATCCCTAAATTATCTTGTAAAACAACAAGTACATTTATCCTGGGAAGCAATTACTTAAAATGTGTAATGCAGAGATGTGCATCTTTGCTGAAGATATTTTTAAATATAGCCAACATGAATTTCTATCAGCTTTTGCGCACTTAAAATATTTAAAAATAACATCAGCCAAAATAGAACCTGTTAGAATAAAATCTGATCAAATGAAAGGTCGATATTTTTAATAGAACCTCAAATATTGAAGGATTATTCCGATTTGTATTTAATGAAAATACAGTTCAGCAGGACATTCATAAAATAAATATAGTACTTTTTTTGTTTAAATTGGTAAGATTAGCTTTTATTATTGATGTAAAATTGAGTTAAACAGCTTTCAGATGTCACTGTGAAAAGGGTCTATTAAAAAAAAAAACTTTAACATTTTAATTTAAATGTATCAGATCAGATTATTCTGACAAATAAAATAAGTGAGTGATGGCTGTTTATTTCTCTATAGAAGTCTATGGGATTTTATCATCTTGGAACCAGCAGGAACTGCCTGCCTGGAGGGGAGGGGTCACTCAGTCCAGTTCTCTTTATACAATCAATGATTGACACAGAGGTCCACTCACAGGTTCCGGTCGCTCCTCGAGCTGCTCTTCTGCAGAAAAGCCTTGAAGCTCGCTGCGGTGCTGTCTGCCTCTGAACGCTGCATCCTTCCACAGTCCGGTCCAACTTCTCGGCTTCCGCTGGAGACACAGGCGCCTCGGTTGCTACGGAAACGGTAACACGCCGTCGATTGGTTGCGCGCAGTCGCAGATCAGAAACCGGAAGTTAGGAACCGGGTGAACTTTAACCCTTTTTTTTTTTTTAGTTCCATATTTATTAAGACCAATATTCAAAAACCAGAACACTCTTTATTACATTCCACGAATAGATTTGTTTATATTTTGATTTATTAAAATTCATGAACATGAAGATTTTCACCTTTGTTGTAAATGAAACCCTTAGTGGTTCTTTAGGTTGAAATTTGTTTTTATAATATTTGCAATTGTTAAATAAAGTTTGGGGAAAAAACTCGTATCTATTTTTAATGATCTAACATCAAAATAACTATGATTTTGGCCTAAATTACAGTTAAATCTAAAATCACTCCCCTGTCTGCACACCTGAGTCCAGGTGATTCAGGTTTTTTCTCCACATCCCCAAGAAAACTGCTTCCATAAACACCTGAAAACTCAACATTCCATTTATGGGACGTTGCCATTAGAACAATGTCGTGCCAAATGCAACATTACATGTTTGGTTCCAATGAAATTCAGCAGAAGAAATGAAGCAGATTTTTTTGCAGATCACTTGCAGGAACAATTAGGGGATAGCTCTTTCCTGTCCCAGCAAGGCTGCATGGAGGAGCACGACGAAAGCACAAAAGATGAATCCAGTTTGGTCAGGATGAACCAGACCTGTCTGCACACAGTCCTCACCTGGACAGAAGCCCTGATATAAGTGAGAGAGAGTCGGAGCTGAAAAACAAACATTTCCCGAATAAAAACTCTGAGAAGAGCTGAAGGTGTTCCAGCTGAGGGGGGAGAGATTATTAGATAACAGGGATGCCACAATTCTGCTAAAAACTTAACAATGTTACACCACTAAACCAAATTGTGGGGAAAAAGTGAAGCACTGCCTCCCTACTGCATACCGCTGTGTTTATACTGAAAGGCTCAAAGATGTGGGATTTATTGTTCCATTACATTACACCTAGCTTAGTATTCTGGAAGGTGTACTTTTCTCTCTTTGGTGAATTTGACAGGGACCATATACAGAAAAAATGAAGAAAAGAAGCTAAGAGCTCATTTCCATCTGCAGTCCCAAGACAAAAGCAAGAATGATTAATTCTTCATTTTTACTTGTTTTTAAGACATAAGTACCATTCTGAACTTATTTCTTGTGGTTGTTTTGTTATACACAAAACATATATCAAACTAGGGCTGCCACGATTAGTCGACTAATCAGCTATTACAATAGTTGATGACCAATTGGTCGATTTGATTTATATTAAATGGAGTTAGAGTGTAGTAATATTAAACAAAGCTTTGAGCGTACAGCACCAACAAATGTACTTTTTTCATATTTGAGTCAGTGAGACCAGAACTTTATCTTTAATGAAATATTGACTTATTTCAGAAGCTAACCTCATTTAATTGTGAGTGATTCTTCAACTCCTTTCTGTACGTTTTTCAGCGTATTCAGCGATTTCAGCAATCTTGCTATCAAAAACGTTAAGGACATCATTGCTAGTATTTTTGGCATTTATAAATTTTATATTCATTAGAAAGTCTTCAAATTTTAAAATTTATATAAGCAACAAGTCTTTAAATACATTCATGGGCTATGTGTTAAATATTTTGAAGTAGTTTTGAAAACACTTGGAGTTTACCTAATATTTTAGCAACAGGCTAACGTTTTTGACTAATTTAGTTTACTGAGGATTTTTAGGCTATTTTGGAATTTAGTTCATATTTAAGCAAGACTAAATATTGGCATGTATTTGGGATTTTTAAGCAATTTTACTACAATTTTTTTCAGAAATGTAGGTTAACTTCAGCTCTTTTTCATAGTTCAATGAAATTTTCAGTCTAACATTTTGCAAATAGCTTTTGCATTTTCAGTAAATACCAGCAGCAATTAAAGCAAATTGTGTCACCACTTTCAGCAAAAAGCATTCACACTAAAGTTATTGCAGGTAATGCAACTTTTCTAGTTTAATCTTGTTTAAAACCTGAAACTAATGAAGGACAAAGAGCTGCACGATTCACTAAAGTTCACTATTTACTAAACTATCATCTTCATTCTCTTTATTTGTAGTTCATTTAAACCTAATGATGGTTAAGCTGCGTGCTTTACATCCACTTTGAACAGGATCCGATTAGTCGACTAATCGGAAAAAATAAGAGATTAGTCGATTATAAAAATTTAGTTTATGGCCTTAAATCAAACTGGATCAACACTGTGACCCTGAAATCATCAAGATCATGAAGAGAGTGCGTTGCTATGTAAAAGCACATTCAGACAAACCACTGAACACACACACACACTGATGCACTCCAAATAAAACACTCGAGTTAGATGATCATCCGGTTTCAGAACCTCAGATTGGATCAAGACACAAAGTTCAGAACAAAGCATCCAGGCTGTTTCAGCGTCATTTTTATTAACTGATGAATTGATGCTGCCAGGACACAGCATGCCGGGCTGGAATCCTTGGAGCTGGTCCAAACTGAGCCAGAGGGAGCAGCGCATCCGAGTCAGAACTTCAGTCTGCTGGTTCTCCAATGTCACACAAGACAAGCAGGAAGTCAATATGATGGGGGGGAGCCGGTGCGGTCCGTCTAAGCCTGCAGCCGGACCAGCCCGTCTGCGTACTGGAACTGGTCACTGTTTTCGTACTCCAGCATGTCCAGCGCCACCTCACAGCTTTCCTTAACCACCTGCTCCTGGTCTCCACGGTAACGCTGCAGCACAGCCAGGCACTCGTCTCTCCCGATGGAGCCCAGGGCCTCCGCCGCCTCGTGTCGGACCATGGGGTTTTCGGCAGGATGCTGCAGAGCCCTGCTCAGGGCCGGGATGGCGGCCGGGTGTTGCATCTGACCCAGGACGTAGCCGATCTCATGGCGGAAGAGTGCGCTGGAACACTGCAGGCCTGGACACAGAGGAGAGGAATCAGACTCCAAACGGGCTGTTGGACCAGAACCATGCACCCCCCAGCTTTAACAGATGCAGAACTGAGCTCTGCCCCACAAACATTGTTAAATAATGGAAGGGGAGCAGGAGGGGAGCCTGGATGTTAGTACATCTGGTTCAGATACTGCATTTTATGCGGTTCTGACTGTGAGGATTTGGGTCGTACCATCTGCCAGGGCCAGCACAGCTTCTTCAGAACCCAAGTTCCGCAGGGCAAACATGGCCCGGTACCGCTCAAAGAGCGGCAGGGCTTCGTCCAGTAGAGTGCGGCGCAGTTCTGGGACGCTCTTCCTCTGTGCTGGTGGAGCCGGGTCCACAGAGCAGAACGGGTTCCTGTCGGTGGCGCCGTCCTGCTGCTCCCCGCCACCCTGCAGCCACTTGAGCCGGCTGACGGCCAGCTGACACGTCTCTGCCACCTGCAGGGGGGAGAATCCACCCAGACGTCAGCATGTGCTCCAATCTGAATCACTCAGACCTGCCAAGCGTCCAATACCGACTCCTCCTCCTGGAGAAGACGAAGATGATGAAGCTGCAGGAACGGAATCTCTCTTAAAGTCTGATTCTGCTCAAATCCAACTCACTGAAGTCTATTTATTTGTTTTTCCTCTAAAGGTCTGGATCGTCCCACCTCAGCAACTCAAAAAAATTGAAAAAGCGAGTGAAAAATCACGTTTTCAATTGTGTATTTCTTAGGGCGGTGAATGTTGACGCGTTAACGCGCGATTAATAGAACATCATTAACTCATTATTATGTATCAACGACCTCAGGCGTAATAAAACTGTCTAAAATAAACTTAAACTTTTTTTATTTTCTGTGATTGAGATTCTATTAAATTAAAGAGATAATATGGCATTTATTTGTAGTTTTTGGACAAAAACAATCTTCAATTTTAATATATAAGGTGGAAAATAAAAGTCAATCTGACGGCTGTGATGCAGCAGGAGCACTAATCTGCTATGAGGGGCGGAGCCTAACAGAGCTGTCTGCTAATAAAAATCCAACGTTTTGTTTTGGAATGGGGACCAACATGAATTTTTCACAATAACAACCATCAGCGTCGTCTAAAAATTGTGGAAACTCCACAAAGGTTCCGCCCACCGACGTCGTGGGAGGTAAGCAGTTCAGATCGAACAGACACGCCCCCACCTGTGTAGATTCTAGTCAAGCTGACCTGAAATCCAGATGAATCAAACCCAATCCCAAAAAATGTTTCATTATCATTTGCAAACACAATAAAGAAAATGTATGAAGAAAAACACAGAAAAAAACTGAAAAAACCCACAAAACTTTAGGAAAAATGTAAAACAGACAGCAGAGCTCTTAGGAGAGAAATTCTTATTTTTGGGCTGCCTGGTGTGACTTTAGACTGAATATTTTTGTATTTTCATTCAAAAAATGTTGATTAGTTTGTTGTTAAATATTATTCTTGTTGTTTTTATTAAATTATACCTAAAACTTTCATTCTATTTTGTAAAAACAGGTTTCCACAGCAAAATGAATCACATTTTTCCAGATGGAATTTTCTGTTTTTGCATAATTTTATGTCTAGTTTGTGTATACAACATGGAAAAATGACAAAATAAAGGTAGTGTCACATAGGATTAAAATGACATCTAATAAGCAACCAGGCAACCTCAGAGGAGATTTTGGAAACAAAGGCTTCAGATCAACGTGAAAAATGTATTTTTAAATTGTGGGATTTTGTTAAAAAACTTCATAATCCTAATTAAACACTACTGGAAATGCTTTTAAAATAAAAAAAAATTGTCATAGGGGGACTTTAAAACAACATATTGGAGTTTTTATTTCAAAACTGTGTTTTTGGTTTCATTTTTGGTGCCATTTTAAGCCACGGGTTGATTGGGTTGCTTTCATGTGGTGTTGGAATAATCAAAAAAATGATTGTTCGACTTGGAAATTACACATGAATATCGGGAAAAACAATAAATCCTCAAACACTACCCACCTTATTCCTGGGACCGCTGATGTAAAACGGGTTATGGGGGAAACTTCCAGTATAGCAACCAGAAGTCACACAGCGCCATTTGTTTCCATTGAAAGTTGGTGGTTTTGTTAACTTTAGCGGTGCATACAAACTATAGAAGCGTGTTTTAGTGAATCCCTGAAAAGTTTCAAAAATGGCTTTGCGCAGCTCATGGTTGTTCTAACACCCAAACTAAATGAAATTTATGTCTTAAGGAGCGTTGTGTGGATCATGGACCGCTGAAGAAGAGGGAGTACAGCTGCCCTCCTCGGTACAGATTTTACCGTCTGTCAGGCGAGGATGAAGTCAGAAGGATGTGGATGAAAAATGTCAATCTTAAGAAGCCACATAAGACTTTATATGCTTGTTGGTTTCATTTTGTGGATTAAGTACCCATGGAGGAAAATCTGTATCCAACATTCTGGTTGTGTAACTCCAGACCAGAGAAGAAGAGTCGCCGGGTACTGCAGAGACCTGACAGCAGTGTCACAAGAGCAGGAAGATATTTCTGTGGAATTGCTGCATCTCCTGGTATCAGATATTCAAAAATGACCCATGTTTAAACCACAGCTGACTTTGTCAAAACATAAAGCTACACCGCGTGATGCAACCCTCATTGGCTCTGGCAGCATGTAAACACAAACACGTGAAGCCATAAGGTTACAATAGATCAGCACTGTGTGCTAACTCCAGCAGAAATAATCATGTATGAAGGTATTGATATGTCTCGGAGCTTTAAGATTGTTCAGAGCTTCAACATCTGCAGCAACTGAACTGAGAAAGTAGCTAAAAATGCTACTATATGTTATATTTGGACATTTTTTAAGGTCATCCTTCAATTTTAACAGGCATCGAAATTGTTACATCGTCTCTTTAAAGACATGACAGCTGCTGTTTCCACATTTCTATGTAGTTATAGATCCAAAACAAGAGGAACTGCACTGTCAGCTCTACAGTTGTAATGTAAATAAATGCTACTTCCGGCATCTACAGGAAGTATCACCCATAATTCACGCAAAGGCTCATGGGGGCTGGGAATATGGTGGACAGGACTGCAGAATAACTTTGAGCAAAGGTTAATTTAGTAGTGCGATCAGAGACTGCAGAATATTTGAGGGGTTTTTTTTTGTGCGCTCTGTGGGGAGCACGACTACAGGGAAAGTAATTCGTTGGCTGCAGATAGGTTCCAGTGGCGGGCCAGGTTAAACAGTTTCGTGGGCCGCGATTGGAAGCACCTGCTCTAGATGGTACTCATAATAACGCTGGTATTGTTTTGTTTTTTTCTTGCTCTGGTTTGCAGCAGCAGCAGCTGTCTCTGACTACCATCGTGTGAGCATTTCTGACTGTTTTGACTGCAACGCCTCCAATGAGAAACAAACCTGACGAGTGTCAGCACCATAGTCACAACAGAGACAGCAGAAACCCAAATACTACAGTGTTACCTCAATGACAGGATCCTGACTGTACTCCTGTAGAAGGTCCAGAACCAAGGGATCCCCGATCGCTCCAAGAGCCTCTCCTGCAATCATGAAGAGAGTTTAGCTGACAGTCACCAATGCAGAGCCTTACTGAGCTTCATTACTGGAGATATCCCAGATCATTTGAAAAATAAGTATGTGTTCACCAACAAACGAGACAGGTTTCTGTCCTCCACTTACCTGTATTAATGGCAGCTGTTTGAACTAATTATCTAAATAAAAGACACCGGTCCACAACCTTTTGACCTCCTCATCAGTGTTGCGGTTTGTTAGAAAATAAACAATCATTACAGGCTAACATGGCGAGAGGCTAAGCTAGCATGGCGTATGGAAACATTTCAAGGCCTTATGTGTTTGAATTTTGATTTTTGTTTAAATGCCTAATAAAGCAGATTCCCTTGTTTGTTTTTTCCTTTATTTTTAGTTAGTTTAGGACAAGTTTTCTTACATTTGATGTTATGTTGTGCGCTATTTGAAACTGGATTATTACTTGATTGTTTTCCTTTTGAAAACAATTTAGATTCAATTGATAACTTGATTTAAAGTGCAATACTATTTTAAATTGAGTTATATTTTAATACCTTGAACTGGATATTTAATTTTTGGTTTCCGATGAACATAAAATTGTAAATGAATCCGTTTTTTTTCTCTTTTAAACCGTATTCATTGTGATTTTCATTTAGATGTTCTCTGACTCATCCAGGGTCAGGTTTTTGTGTCTTCTGTGATGTCTCCATTTGATGTTGAGCTACCTGATCTCAACCAAGCTGGATTAAAAACAATCTCTGAACCCTACCATCTGAAAGAAGCTCAAGGGGTTACCACCACACCTCACTGAAGTGAACTCTCTAAACTTAAACAGTTCAACCCAGCCTTCATCCTCCTCAGCTTTCATCCTCCTCAGCCTTCATCCTCCTCAGCCTTCATCCTCCTCAGCCTTCATCCTCCTCAGCCTTCATCCTCCTCAGCCTTCATCCTCCTCATCCTTCATCCTCCTCATCCTTCATCCTCCTCATCCTTCATCCTCCTCATCCTTCATCCTCCTCATCCTTCATCCTCCTCAGCCTTCATCCTCCTCAGCCTTCATCCTCCTCAGCCTTCATCCTCCTCAGCCTTCATCCTCCATTTTGTATTTGTACTTTTATTTTTTTTATGGTCTTCCTTGTGTTTCATTCACGCACTTTAAGGCTCCTTGAGACGTACCGTTTCTGTGCACGTCAGAGCGCCGAGCCTCAACTTAAACAACGCATTACACACACTTTTTTTTTTTAAATAATAACTTGTGGTCTGTGTCATGATACTTTAGAGCTCTTGTTTTTTTTTTTAATCAAATGGCGGTGGGTGTATTAGTGCATAACAGGTTTTCCTGATGTTCATTTACATCATTTGATCAAAATAATTAATCAGTTGAAAAATGTTTATTTCACATGAAGTGTGAAACGGGGAAATTCCAGCCGCACAATTTCTTTAAATTTAGATATCAAAATTCAAGACATTTTTTTTTAGGTATTATTTCCAAATTGATCAACGTTTAAGACTTTTATAAGACCCCGCCTGGACCCTGGTCAACATGCGACGACCCGGGAACGAGAGCGCAGAAGAGAGTTTAATCAACTGGCCGACGCGCCGCTAAAACCAATGCAAACATCCAAATAAAGCGCTGCCGGCTCTCAGCTGGAGTGTCCATTTTCCTTTCTCTCTATTATACTGAGAGAACCGGTCACACGGCTGATCTCCATCCAGCTGGAGCTCCTCAAATTCTTCTCCTGGAACGTCGCTCTGGACCGCTCACTCTCACCCCTGCCGAGGATAACACGCGAGTGCGTGGCCCTGTAGTTAGGATAGGCTCCAGCAACATCTTGACACCGAAAGAGTTGAGATCAACCGCACGTTTCTCCAACCTTCAGGTCCATATCACTGACTACACACCTGTGGGACATCGTGGTTCTGGGAGTGAAGGCCGGTTACCTGCTTCATGCCGGACCATGGGTTCCTGCTGGGTGTCTCGGAGGACGGCTGTCAGAACAGGGATGGCCTGCCGGTCCTGCATCTGACCCAGGCAGTACGCCAGCTCGTGTTTCAGCAGGGCGGAGTCGTCGCTGAACGCCTTTCCAATCCATTCGATGGCTTCAGCACCTGCCGCACAGAGAAGTGAGTCAGGAAAAGTTCTGGAGGCATCAGAGCCTGGTCTCCTTCCACATATGATGGTAGAACTCTATGAGGTTCTGATCTAGAGCCAGAACCTGGTTTATGCACTTTGCTGCATAACAGATCTGGCGAACCCTTTTCTGGGTCAGCTTCAGAACCGACCTCAGGGTCACAGATGAATGGCAGTGGGACTGTTTCCAGCTGAGAATGTCTGGTACCGAATGTTCTGGAGAACCAGCAGTGTGTGTGAGGTTGTTTACCTCCCAGGTTCTTCAGGGTGAACAGAGCTCTGAAGCGCTGGGTCAAGACCTGTCCCGGGTCCACCAGAACCTGCCCTACAGCCGCCACCTGCTCCACACCAGCCATGCTGCGGACAGACATGAGGACGAGTGTGGGTCAGTCAGCTGGTACCGCCGAACCTGACGAACTCCTGACACTTCCGCATGGTCTAACAAACTGAACAGGAACCAGAATCTGAGTGTGAGTCCTCCTACGGATTAGTAACATTGCACACACTGAGCAGTTCAAGAGCATGGGCCGGTTCGGTCCATATGCTTTGGAACCGTTCAGACATGAGCCCAGACGGCGCGAGAGCCTACCAGCTGATGCCACGTCACAGTCGAGCTCCTGGAGTGTAAACCCACCAACCCGGTACCGGTACCGACACGAACCAGTCCGGATTATTGAGTTTAAAGAAAGTTCTTGGGTTCGTGGTCGTCAGCATGCGCCGTGGCTGGCTCCTTCTGGGCTCCTGCAGTCGGCGATGGCGCCCTCTGTAGGCCTGGAGGATCGGGATTCATTTGGGAGAGATGGAATGTGAAGAAAACTTGTTTAGTGTAAAAGAAAAAAAAACTGATTTTGTTCAGTAAAGGAAATATTTCCTGTAAATTCTTCTTCAATAAATTCATCGAAAAGTTGTGGCTTGATGAATGAAAGATACTACAGTAATTTGAAGGGGTCTTTGACTGTGTTGATAAGATGAGTGGAGGAAGGTTTCAGGTGTGATGTGTGACTAAAGAATGAGAGGAAAGGTAGAAGACTGGGTGAGAGTCTCCATGCTGTTGCTTTAGAGCACATGTGTCAAAGTCAAGGCCCGGGAGCTGGTTCCGGTCCTCTGTAATTCTATCCAGCCCTCCAGATCATTTTATTTTATTGCTATTAATGGCTCGATGTTATCTTGTGCTTATTTCGAACTTGCATAATTTTGACAACATTTATTTCTATGGAAAATAAAATATTGAAAATGATTTAAGGTTTAGGTTTCTTGTGGAATAATATTGCTGCTTATTCATAATTATGTTAAGTTATAAAGTTTAAAAAATTGGCATTCTGCTAGCTTATTTTTTTTTTGTGTGTGACTATTTTGGCATTTACCAAGATTCTGTTTTGCTATTTTGGAGTTTAGCTAACATTTTATCTACATGCAAACTGTTTTGACTAATTTAGGCTTTTTTTTTTTTTTTTTTTTTTAGTTTTTTAGGACATTTTTTAAGCTACATTGTTGCTGTTTCAGCTAACCTAAGATTTTCATTTTTTTTTATCTTTAGGTTTTTTTTTAAAGGCTAATTTCACATTTAGCGAATATTCTAGCTGGCTATATAAGCTCCTGTATTTTCAGCTGTCAACTTCAGCGTTTTTCAGCGTTTGTAGTGCCCAGTTGAAAAGATGGTCTCTCAAACTGAGGTCATTTACAGCTTTAGAGTAGCTTTTTAACATAAATATGAATAATAAAAATGCAGGAATATTATTCTTGAACTTAAACCTTAAACAACTTTTAATATTTTACTGTCAATAAAAACATATTTTGCCAAAAGTATAAAAATTAGAAATAAGCGCAAGATAACATTAAGCCATTAATACAATAAAATAAAAGGATTGGCAGGGCCAGGTGGAAGTACCAGGAGGACAGAATGCAGCCCTTGGGCCTTAACTTTTACACATTTGAAGTAGATCCTTTAGAAACAGTTTTTAATATATGAATAGGTTATGGGTCTCATAAATGTGTTAATTTAGCATTTAAATGTTTACATTTTGTAATTGCACTATTGTACTACTTCAGGTATTGACAGGTATTTTATTGACTGACCTTCTACTTCATATCTATGTAATCATTCTCTGCAGGACTCGGAATCAGTCTTCCATCCTTTCTCCTCCCCGGCGGCAGGGGGCGCTGTGGAATCTGCTGGTGCGTCTGAGGTGAACTTCCGGTGTGCTGCGGCGACTACGCGCCTCCTGTTTTTAACATTTCTCGAAACTTTTGGCGTAAAAGGGGCGTTTGTGACCCAAATCAGCCCGGTCCGCCCCAACTTGGCCCGCCATGGACATCCCAAACCCGCCTGAAGGTGAGTTCTAGATCAGGTCCGATCAGGATCTTTAGCTATCCTTACTGAGCGCGCGGCTGTGTTTGACGTTAAGGAATCTAACAACAAAGAACCTTTTAGAACCGAACCTCACAGAATCTTATTTTATTTATTCACATATACATCTCAGTGGTGTAGGTTCTTCTTGATTTTATTCCAGCTGCTGACGGAACCAGATGAAACAGGCCTTTCGGGTCCGGCGCTGTAGTGAAACCTCTTGGTCACATTTGCTGTTCGGAACCAATGAAAAGCAGTAACGTGATTCTGAGCCGACACCAACACAAGTGAAGTAGAACCTTAGAGATTCGTGGTGAACCTGTTCCATGCTAAGGTGTTAGTGGTCCTGCTGAACCGCCACGTTTTGGGTTAATCTTTCAGAACCAGCTGGAAAGCCTCTGAATGGGTCTCGGCTTTAGGAGAACACGCACGAACCCTTGTTCTGTGGTTCTGATCTGGAATGTTGTCACAGGTGAACGGACCTGAGGTTTTCACTGCGGTCCAGAAAGGGCTCTGTCAGTTTACACCTTCATTCATTCACTTTTGGTTCCAACTTGAGAGAAAGTTTGGACCTATGAGGATAGTTCTGTTTACATCATCTGGAGAGCGGATTTTAGGAAATCTCATCAATTGATAAAAATAGAAAATTAACCTCAGTTTTGAATTCAGACTGAATTAGAGCCGCATCTGTTGATCTTCTTGTCTTGTTTGTCCTTTCTAAAGCTGCATGGTGATGTTATCAATTTGACACTATAGGAATGCCACCATACGTCGACTAATCGACTATTAAAATATTCAAAGAACTAATTTAGTGGTTGGTTACTTTATATCAGTGGTCACCAACCTGGTGCCCGGCGGTCTCCTAAAAATAGCAGAATTCTCTTGTGAGCTGCATCTAAAATTACATTTTATACTGTTGCTCTTTTTTTAAGATTACATTTACATGGATTTGAAAATGAAAATGTCTGTAAAAATATGTTCATGATACAGTTTAGGTGACCTCTGACCTACTCTAGTTTAAAGATCATATATTTTGTTATAAATGTGTGAGTTGATTTTTCTTTAACATTACAGAATTGATAAACATGGAACCACACATTAAAAATGGGACATTTTTTCATATGAAATGTAGTAATGTAAATGATAACCTAAAAAATGTAACAATTACTGAGATTAATAAAGTACTGAATATTGAAATGTTTCCTTGCTTGTTGTCATTGTTGATAATTATGTTATCTTATGTATAAATATTGTACAGTGTCTTCACATAGAGAAGTATCATTATTCATTCATAATAATAAATAACTATAAATAAGCAAAAGTTAGTAATTTCAGAATGCTATCCCTTCGTATGACTCAATACTCATGAAGTAGCCCTCATGTTCAAACAGGACCCCTCCTTTATATTATATGGAGTCAGAGTGTAGTGAAGATAAAAGTTATAACGGCATTCTGCTAGCTTTTTAGACTATTTTTGCATAACTAAAACTACTTTCAGTTTTTAGGCTAATTTGGCATTTAGCTAATATTTTAGCTGGCTATCATCTTCAGCATTTTTAACTATTAGCTTCAGCGATTTCAGCTCTCTACTTCAGCGTTTTTAGCCCTCAATTTCAGTGTTTTCAGCTTTCAGCACGAGCATCTTTAGTGGCCAAATTCATCTCACAGCATTCTCACTAGCATTATCGCAGGTAATGCTATATATCTAGTTTTTAGTTCGTTTAAAGATAATGACGGTGGACATGTGTGTTTTACATCCAGTTTGCGATTAGTCGACTAATTGGAGAAAATAATCGTTTGTGGCAGCCCTGTTTGACACTTGTGGAGAATGAGAGGGTGAGCCTCCCTTCTGTCCTCTTTGTTCATCGGCCTCTGTCCTCTTTGCAGATCAAGAACTGAGGAATGTCATCGACAAGCTGGCCCAGTTTGTGGCCCGAAACGGGCCAGAGTTTGAAAAGATGACCATGGAGAAGCAGAAGGACAACCCCAAGTTCTCCTTCCTGTTCGGGGGCGACTTCTTCAGCTATTACAAGTGCAAGCTGGCCCTGGAGCAGCAGCAGCGTATGTACCGTCCCAGCATGCAGTCTGGTTCTTCACTTCAATGTGAAGCTGAAGCCATTGTGATGGTGCTGTAGCTGCTCTCTGGGGTCTCCATGTCTGAGGCAGTGAGGCGGGGGGTTAGTCCCCCCCAGTTTGTCCCTGGTGGAGAAATTGAGCAATAAATTGAGTTTTTAATAAAGGTTTAGTGAGAATAATAATGAAAATTTGGGATTATTTTAAATGCTGATCACAGCACCTCAGTAACTATGACTGTATGATATACGCTAATAGCTTTAACCATTAGAGCACGTGTCACAGTCAAGGCCCGGGGGCCGAATCCGGCCCTCTGGGTAGTTCTATCCGGCCCTCCAAATCATTTTATTTTATTGTTATTAATAACCCGATGTTATCTTTCACTTATTTCTAACTTGTATAATTTTGACAAAACATATTTTTATGGAGAGTAAAATATTGAAAGTTATTTAAGGTTCAAATTGATTTATTCTGGAAAAATATCCCTGCATGTTTTTATTCATATTTATGTTAAAAAGTTACGACTTTAAAGTTATAAAATTGGCATTCTACTAGCTTTTTGAACTCTTTTGGGATTTATTAAGATTTTTTAGGCTATTTTGAAGTTTTTCTAATATTTCTGCTACATGCTAGTTTTTTAGGTTAATTTAGGGTTTTTATTTCTGTTTTTTAGGCTATTTTGGAGTGTAGTTAATATTTCAGCTAGACTTTTTATTTTAGTTTTTAAGCTATTTTAAAGTTTACCTATTTTTTTCAGCAAAATGCTAGCTGTTTTGACTAACATAAGTTTTTTTTGTTGTCGTTTTTTTTGGCTAATTTGGCATTTCAGCTTATATTTTGGTTGCCTATCAGCTTCAGCGTTTTCATCCATTAGCTTCTGCGTTTTTAAATTTCAGCATCTTCAACGGCCAAATTCAGCTTACAGCATTCACACGAGCATTATTGCGAGTGATGCTATGTATCTAGTTCACAGTTCTGTTAAAAAGTTATAGTTTTAAAGTTTAAAAAATGTAATTTTAGAGTGTCAAATAAATGTTTATCCTGTTCAGCCCGCGACATAAAATGTGTTTTGGATTTTGGCCCCCTGTGCAATTGAGTTTGACACCTCTGTGTTAGAATGTTCACTGATGAAATCATGTGACTTTTGTTTGTTTTGGCTTTTAAATGAAAATTATCCACCCAAGTATGGCATTAAACAGCAAAAATGTCTCCAAACAACCATCCAGTCGTATTTGAATGGTTTATCCACATGAAAGAGAAAGTCATGATGTTGCAAAAATCATATTTTCTTCAGAAATCAAAGGTTACTGGGCTTTAAAAAACAGAAATTCTATCTGGTAGAGTATGTACATGGACATGTAAGGTGCTTACTCCGCTACTGGGAGCTCTGTGGGTTAAACTCTCTGCCTAGGGACTCTTGAACAAACATTTGTGGGGAGAGTTGGAACCATTGACCTGAATAGAGTTCCAATGAAATGAAGTCAGTTTAGTCACCATTTTTTGCGGTACGGATATCAAACGCTTTGAACGTTTGAGATGGCACCAGCGGGTACCACCGGCTCTTTTTGAGGCATCTGATTGGCTAGTTTTAGCCTCTCTAGAGCATAGCTTCTGCAGAGTGGCAGGAGTTCATTAGGAATTCACCTCTGAGTTGTAGGCGGGACTGTTGGCAGGGAAGTAAGCCTCAGCTGATATCCTATCAGCCCTTTGTTGACACTCTCTCTCACTAGCTTCCAGCCCATCAAAACTCTTAGCTAGCATGAGCGGGGCAACAACAGGAGCAACATTGAAGCTATGCAGTCGTTCAGTTTTGAGGAAAGCAGAGACGTAAGTGGATCTGTTTGTTTATGAGTTGATGCATCAGAATGGAGCGGAGAGAGGACACTTTGGCTCATCCATTTTTAGTTTCTACGTTACGACTGAGAGCTTTCTCAAGCAGCAGGTTCTCATCTCCTCCTGATTCACCACTATTTGAATAAAGAAATACTCAGACATTCAGTTTTACTCTCACATATTTGTCCGCCATCGTGAAAAAAATGTTACAAGAACACAAAAAAATTTACTATTAAATTAGTCGTCAACTATTAGTCGACTAATCGTGGCAGCCCTACTCTTGGTAGTGTGTAATGTCAGAGACAGAGGACCAGTGAATGAAACAGAAACGTGAAGGTGTGCAGTCTTTGAAGTTCATAAGTTTCAGGCAAGAACTGCTGTCAGGTGTTCTGACACAAGTCATGGAAATCCTTCCTCAGTGCAACTTTGAGTTAAAACCTTTTATTTTAAAGATGGAACTCTTTCAGACTGAACCTTCCTTAGTCCAGAAGTTGCTCCGCTGTTGTGAAACATGAACATACTGAGTGACGAGAATTGGAGAGAACAGAAGAACGCTGCTGGGTGGATCTGAATGGACCTCTAAGGAGGCTCTGCACCAAAAACCTGCATGCTTGCATGGACTTCTGTGAGCCATGTGATCCACTGAAATGCATTAAAGTCTGTTTTCTTCACTCAGATCCCTCCATCCAAGAAGGGGAGGAATGTAAATCAGAAGGTATTTATCTGGAGCAGGTCTCTGGGTCTGGGTTAGACTCGTTTTGCAGAACCTCATGTATGCTTGGAGGCGTTTGGGTCTGCTGTCAGCTGCATCTTCATCTCCATGTGGTCCTCTGCTTGAGCATTTTTCCTCATTTCTGCAGAAATGATGCCTTTTTTGCTCCATCATGATCACTCAGCAGGAGCGCCTGACCTGCTGATGGAGGCTCCACCCACCTCGCTGCTGATGAGGCTGTGGTTTGTTTGTGTTTGGGTCAGAACCATGCACATGCATGTTCACTTGGACTGACAGCTGAGGAGGCATTTGTTCATGTGGGTCACATGTAGGGCTGCCACAAACGATAGTTTTAATAGTCGACTAATCGGGTCATGCACAAAGTGGGTGTAAAACACACAACTTAACCATCATTAGCTTTAAACTAACTAAAAATAAAGAGAATTAAGATGATAGTTTATTAAACATGTAATGAATCGGTCACCCTCTGGGATTAATAGAATATTAAATCAAATGAGAAAAAGATGAGGAATATACTTTCCATCAAACTTATTTTGATAGGTGCCCCGCCCCTCAAGATGACATAACAATTTAATCTCATTTTTATATATAAAAGTAAATAGGGTCAAAGGTCACCTGTCAAAATGAGTTTGATGAACAGTGTAGTTCTGATCTCTCTAAAGAGGTCGGCATCTGAAACAAGGAACTATATTTCACAAAAGATAAAGTTTTGATAATTTTTTTGGTGCTGACAACTTTGTTCAACGTTTCTACACTCTGACTCCATAAAACATAAAGTAACGATTAATCGACTATTAAATTACTCAGCGACTATTTTAATAGTCAATTAGCCGACTAACCGTGGCAGCCCTAGTCACATGGAGCCTCATCCTCAAAATTAAGAATCTTCATCGTCATCGTACAATAATACACTAGCTCAGGGAAAAGCGGGTACTAGTTCTTCCCTCTGTGTAAAAACAACAAATAAATCTCCACTCAAATGTCTATTTCAAAACATGATTCATACTCTATGAAAAGATGAAACATTGCATGAAAAATTGCACGCAGGATAAATGATTGCACATTTTAGATATTGGAGTGTCCTCCAGAGTGTAACCACTCCACTCTGTGGTCCTCATCTTACAGCTACTGACTGTATAAGAGAACTGGACTGAGTGTGTGTGACATCATCCTTAGAAAACGATTTACTTCCAGCTCCAACCTAATTAAGTCAATACAGTCGCCATTTTCTAGAGCAGAGGTCGGCAACCTTTAACAGGAAAATCTGTTCATTCTGGAGGTCGAGTTGAGCAAACAAGACGTCTTCAGGTCAACATGGATGGAAAAACCTACAGAGTTTATCATCTGTGTGAACCTCAGCATCAATTTATACATTTAACTAATCTAAATTTGATAAATGCTAATTAAGTAATCCTTACTTTAAAAAAAAATATATTATTTTATTTGTTGTTCTTTTTCCTTTCTTTGTCCTCAGCAGTCTTCCACTGCTGGGTTTTGTTATTTTAGTTTGGGTTTGGTTCTTAGTTTGTAGGCTTTGTTTATTTGTTTTCTTTAGTTAGTTTTGGTTCGGCAGCCATTATCAGAGATCTGCAGACCCTGACGGTCGACATGGTTGAGTCAGCAGTCTCCATGAATTATTTTAAGTTTGGAGAGATAAAAGAGACACGTGTGGATCTGAAGCTGCAGGTTGGAGACTCCTGCTCTACAGAGACAAACGTCTGGTTGCTATAATGGAGTCCAAGTTCATCAGTAAGCACTGATTGGTCCAGGTCAAGCTGAGGTTATTGTTTCTATGGCAACCGCTCTCACAAATCAGGAGAGAGCTTGTTGGAAGGCCACACCCCTAAAACTTGAGAGAATGAAACACTACTCGTTCCACGTGACACCACCTACTTTTATTGAGGCATCTGATTGGTCAGTTTATAATTTGTCTACAGACAAAATAAGGATGATCATGAACATGTAAAACAAATATCAGATCAGAACGATTCTTCTGACAAATTGAATAACTGGATACAACTGTATATTTCTCTATAGTTTATGGGATTTTGGCCTCTTGGAGCCAGCAGGTACTTCCTGTTTGGAATATGAGGGGGGTGGGGTCACTCAGCCCAGTTCTCTTATACAGTCAATGGTTAGAACCCACCCACCTTCATCTCCATCAGTGGGCTGGCGGTTCTAAAGTTCTGTTCCCACCAGCTGCTGCAGTTTAAGTTCCAACCCGGTTTGTGTTGCTGATTTACACATCAGCTGTGACATCACAACAGGTGACCACCTGCTGTGGACATCAGCATCTCCTTTCATCTTGACTGATCCCGACTGACTCTGCTCACATTTCTGGATCAGACCTGGACCGGGCTAAACCGAGCTGCGCTCAGAACCGTGCATGTCTCCAGGTTCATTGGCAGATTGACATCCGGCTGCCGTGTCTGTCATCGTGTGGGCGGGGCAGCTGTAAACAAAGACCCCACCCACTCAGTTAGGTGTGCAGTCACCTGTGGAGACCTTTAGCACCTCAGCTGTTGTCTTCTGTGTCTTTAGACGCCTTCAACCCTGGAGCCAAAGATGTGGTTGACCTCCCCCCTCCACCACTGCAAATGATGGCTCCGCCTCCCATCGCTCCCCCTGCTGCACCCTCCATTGAAGAGCTCATCCATCAGAGCCAGTGGAACCTGCAGCACCAGGAGCAGCACCTGCACACGCTCAGACAGGTATGACGTTACAGAGGTGGAAACGGACACAGATGCTCAGATTTTTTAGATCAGCTAATCTAAGAACAGCTCTTCATGTCCGTGTAGAATCTGGAGGATGTCCAGCTGACGTTCCTGGTTTTTGTTTTTATGTAGGAGCAGATGTCGGCTGCCATCGCTCTGGCCATGGAGCAGCAGAACCAGAAACTGCTGGTGGAAACTCAACTAGACATTACAGAGTTAGACAACCTGCTGCAGCCCATCATCGACACCTGCACCAAGGACGCCATCTCTGTAAGGCGGGGCGCCGGAAGTGTTTTTGTGGCCTGCGGGAACACCGTCTCACCCTTCCGTTTGTCTTTTTCAGGCTGGGAAGAACTGGATGTTCAACAACGCTAAGACCCCGCAGCACTGCGAGCTGATGGCATCACACCTCCGCAACCGCATCACTGCAGACAGCGCGCACTTTGAGCTCCGCCTACACCTGATCTACCTGACCAATGATGTGCTTCATCACTGGTAAGTCATTCACTTCTCGGTCATGCTGGTCCGCATCTCCTGACCCACAAAGAAGTCAGTTCTGCTGTGATGGACGTGTGGCTGTTTGAAGGTGATCGGTGTAAATGTCGTCTACAGCCAGCGGAAGCAGCAAAAGGATCTGTTGGCGGCGTTGCAGAAGGTTGTGGTTCCCATCTACTGCACCAGCTTCCTGGCTGTGGAGGAGGAGAAGCAGCAAAAGATCACCAGAGTAAGCAGCAGCGCTCCGTCTGGTTTGGTCTCTTCTTCCAGAATATAGAATATTCTGCACTATAGGGTACACCAGGTTATAGAGCAGACTGTCAATGAATGGTCTAATTTTGAACTTATATCATATATGAATGGCACCAAAGCTATGAGACCAGACAGAAAAGTCAGAGAGAAGTCCGTCAGTCAGAATATTAATTACATTCATAGAACTCGAGAACGTGTTTGTGACATGATATATGTTAGCATTATCAGAGCAATTACAATACATGTAAATACCGGGGCGATATGGAAAAATAGTATATCATGATGTAAATGATTTTATATCACTATAAGGATATATATCACAATATATATTTTTTCAGTTATTCTCTGAAAAAAAAAAGTCATAGCTTACTTTTCTGACTATTTTAAGCTACAGATAACTGTATAGTCACAACTTGGAGACAAACGTTTTTGTGCAGGAAAATCAATCCAATGAGAGCAGATGTGGCTCATAGATGAAAGTCTTCATGTTTGTTTTCAAAAATCAAAGACATTTAAACTGAATTAGTACAAAAAAAAGCTTTTTATGACAAAAATTTTTTCAAGTTTCTGGATAGAAAAACAAATTTTTGCACAAAATTCCACTAGAATTGCGTCAATTGATTCAACTGTTAAAGAGTTACGCTAACAATATCAACGCTGGAGCTAAATCTATCGCGTTAAAGATAATTTGATTTTTTTTTTCTTCCATAATTTATGTCATTAAGTGGACCTTCATTCTCAATTTTTGAACGGAAGAAAAAGCTCTCACTGGTCTTACTTTGAAAACAGGAAGCTTCACCAACACTTTCAGGAGCAGATTGCAAGAATCCAAGTCCTCAGATACTTGTTATAGACCTGATCCAGCCAGATCTCTTATTTTTTCTCACATGTTCATTTTCTTGAACTTTCCTCTGATTTATAGGTTTGTTTGTGTTAGCATTGGCTCACACAACCTAATCTCTTTTTAATTTATCTTTATTTTCACTTATATAAATTTTTTGTATACACACTGACGAGGTTCGGAGTATTTAATGAGACATTTGGCATAGTTGTTGATCAAATTAGGTTATAAACAATAGAAGAGAAATGGCATTATAGACACTTTGCCATCACCCACACGATGGGGATCATCATATCTTGATTTGAATTGAATTGAATGCCTTTATTGTCATTGTGGATGCCACAATGAAATTCAGGTACAGCTCACACCGTTGTGGACAAAAAAATACAACACACAAACAGGAAAGAGTAATAAAATACAAAATAAATAGAAGGAGGACATCTAACTATACAGTTAGATGACATCTAAGATAGACATCTAACTATACTTCTGGCACTTCCTGTTACTCCCAACTTTGTTAACAGCACAAATAAAACAGACTGATACCGCTAGGACAAGCGTTACCATGACAGCGCTAACCACAAACCTTGTTTGTAACAGGGATCAAAAGCTCACAGTCTGTCACTGCTACACGTTAGCCACATTAGCGGATTTACAACACAAAACCTTCTTAGAACTCCCATTATAACAGACAGACATTTTAGCAGAGCACATTCATCCATTTATAAGGCTGTTGTGCTCCAAAGAACCAGTCCTCTCTTCAGACATGGCATCCACATATGTGGTCATCACATCCAGGGTTACATTATCACACTGGTTGATTCTGATTAACTGTGGGACCCTGTCAAATAAAAATAAAGAAGGCAAATCAAACAAGAGCTTGAGTCTTAAGAGGCTTGATTCAATTTGGGATTTGATTTATTAGGAATACAGATGAGCCGAGCACAATCTGCTCTAGAGTTAGTTTGGAAAGATATGCTGTTTCCTTTTCTGGGAATTTCTTGCAGAAGAAGCCATAAAGGTCAAAGAATCCTGCATTTTGGGAAAATCTTTTATTTAATCTACTTATCTACGAGGATAACCGTTCTTGGTCAGATCAGTTTTGAAAAAGATTTTAATCCTCTTTGAGTTTTAAACCTGCGATGTTGTTTGAATTGTATCGTTAGTGATTCTGGGATCCTGGCAGAACCTTGAAAGATCTGCAGGGACGATCAGAGAGTTCAGGAATCTCTTTGTGCTGATGGAGACTTCTCTCTCTGACTCTCACCTCTGTGGCTCTCCAGCTGTTGCAGTTGTGGGAGAAAAATGGCTACTTTGATGAGGAGACCATTCAGCAGCTCCAGAATCCAGCTTTGGGTCTTGGACAGTACCAGGTCAGTGGAACCGCTTTGCTGGGTCCAAAAAGCACTTTATGTTTTCGTGTGACTGAACGGTTCATTAAAAATATAGTTATGACAGTAAGTAACTATAAAAGTTTCTGTTTAGGTAATATTCATCTTTGATAAACTTTTAACTGAAGAGAAGAATCCAGAAAATCACATCCTTTGATATTGAAATAATTTATTTGCTGAATATGGTGGAATATAAGATTTTGATCATCTTAATAGTTTGTCAGAGTTCAAATGTTTCCTGTTCGTCCTCACTGGGTTTGCACTCACTGAAGTTACTATTTAGGTCCATTCCTCCATGCAGATCTCCTTTAGAGCAGTGATGTTTTAGGGTCACTTTCTGGAAAACAAAGACTCTCAACTCCCTCCAAAGATGTTCAAATTGATTAAGATCTGGTTTAACCACTTCAGGACCTTAAAATACTTCTGATAAAATCACTCTTTCGTTGCCATGGCGATGTGTGATCCAGACGTGTTTCATCCGAATGTTCTCCCTGATGGAAGGAGGCTTTTGTCCAAAATCTAATCACACATTTCCATCATACAGATCAGTCATCATGATCCCTTTTTAGAATAACAGCCCCGTAGCATGATGCTTCCACCACCATGCTTCACAATAGGTTTGGTGTTATTTGGATGGAACTCTGCATTCTTTTCTTTTTCAAACACTATTTTAGTTAGATCTGATTACATGACCTTCTTGCAGTCCTCCTCTGGATCATCCAGATGTTCTCCAGCAACATTCACTTGATTTTTTTAACCAAATAGTTTATTTAAATCCCACAATGTGATTTTCTGGAATTCTCTCCTTTCATCGTTTTCAGTCGGAGCGTTTACAGATTTAATACTTCTTTGCCTCACTGTAGATAAGAAGTTTAGGTGAAGGTGAACTAGCTTGAAATAAAATGGATCATGTTAAATGGATCTATCTTGAATCAGGTTAAGGATGAGGAGGTTCTGGTAACCATGGTGACCGGGCTGCAGTCTAACTCTGCGTTTCTGCCCCCAGGCTTCTCTGATCACAGAGTATGCTGCCGTGGTGCAGCCCATCCAGTTGGCCTTCCAGCAGCAGATCCAGACCCTAAAGTCCCAGCATGAAGAGTTTGTTTCCAGCTTGAAGCAGCAGCCTCCACCTTCGGCTGTTGGTCAACTGGCTCCTCCCGCTGAATCCGAGAAACCTCCACCCATGACCCCTCATGAAGGTGGGACACTACTCACACAAGCTTTTGCAGCATCCTGTGATCTTCTGAGGTGGTGCTTGATGGTTTTCTGGAGCAATGTTGCTGACCCCTCTTGGGGTGACAGCCCATCCTTTTAACCAATTTCCCCTGAACGTACCTCTGCTGCCACATAACCTCAGCATGACACGCTGCTCAAAGACCTGGAGGTGTTCTGAATGAGGCATCAGAGGAGGGGCTCTGACTTCAGAATGACTTGGAGATAAGAGGACGGTTGAAGCAGTTCTTCAGCAATTCTATGTGATCATTAAGAGGAAAAGATAATGTGTTAAAGAAAACATCAGAATTAAGGAGAGTTTGGATATTTTCAGCAAGTCAACAGTCAAGCACCTGTTGACTGATAATGGAGAAACCAGACCTCAGTTGTAATAAGGAAATGTTTTCTGCAACTGTGGGACATATGAAAGAAAGTTAAACATATCTGCATTCATTCACGTTGCTGCAGATCTTCTGGAACAATGTTCTTTCTTCAGCTCTGGGCTGGTTGATCTGAATATAACAGATTACATACAGCGCTCATGTGATCAGATCAAAAACTTACTAAGGGATGTTAAAACTGAAAACATCTGAGCACGAATTTCATGGGATTCATGTCCATTTTTTCCATCAGATTTCTGATTTAGCTGATGTTTCTGAAATGCAGGGGTGTCGAACTCAATCACACAGGGGGCAAAATCCAAAACACACCACAGGTCATGAGGCGAACAGGAAAAACATTTATTGAACACTCTAAAACTGCATTTTTAGAACTTTAAAACCGTAACTTTTGAACATAATTATGAACTAGATATCTAGTGTTACCTGCATTAATTCTAGTGTGAATGCTGTCAGCTGAATTTGGCTGCTGAAGATGCTCAAATTGATAGCTGAAAATGCTGAAGCTGAAAATGCTAAAAGCTGACAGTTAAAAATACTGAAGCTGATGACTGAAAACGCTAAAGCTGAAAACACCGAAGCTGAAAGCCAGCTAAAATATTAGCTAAATGCCAAAACTTTTTTAAAAGCCAAAAAAAAAAAAAAACTTAGGCAAGCCAAAACAGCTAGGAGGTAGCTAAAAAAAATAGCTAAATTTCAAAATGACCTAAAAAACTGAAAAAAGCCAAAATGACCCAAAACAGCTAGTTTTTAAATATTAGCCTAACTCCAAAACAACTTTAAAATCTTGAAAAGAAAAGCCTAATTAGTCAAAACTGCTAGCATGTAGCTGAAATATTAGCTAAACTCTAAAATAGCCTAAAAAATCTTAGTAAATGCCAAAATAGTCCAAAAAGCTAACAGAATGCCCATTTTAAAAACTGTAATTTTTTAACATAATTATAAATAATAAAAAGGCAGGAACATTATTCCAGAATAAATCAAACCTTAAAGAACTTTCAATATTTTACTCTCCATAAAAATATATTCTGTCAAAATTATACTAGTTTAAAATGAGCGCAAGTTACCATCGGGCCATTAAAGCAATAAAATAAAATGATCTGGAGGGCCGGATCCGGCCCCTGGGCCTTGACTTTGACACATGTGACCTAATAGATCTTTTAATCCACCCATGCTGTTTTCAGGAGAAGGAAAGCCTCCGATGTCTGGTCCTCCTCCAGGAGACTTTGATCCACCAAGACCTCAGGACTCCAGCAGCTCTGCAGGACCTTCAGATATCCCGCCCAACAAGCCCGGCTGGTTTGATCCACAGCACATCGGGCCGTGGAACCCCAACCAGCCGGTACGTGTTCTTCAGGAGTCCAGCAGTCCCATTCTGACCATTTTAAAAGTCCACCTTTGATCCACAACGTTTGGTTTGATGGAATTGTCTTTGTATATAGAGTTAAAGGGAAAACTGTTGCAGATTAATCCTATGACGGATTTGAAATGATTTTTTTGGAGTTCCACTGAAGATTTAGCGCATATCATAACTCTGAAACATGTCTGCAACCAAATAAAGTCTTTACTGGTTCTTTTAGGCCTCGTGTCCACTGAGCGGTCCACCTGTACCATTTTTGGGCCCCAGTTGGTTGTATGCCCATAGAAAGATGGAACAGATCAGTTTGGGTGGAGCTACTGTTGAAACTCATTGATTGGTGGAAGGTCATTATGACAAAAAGCACAGATGAGTTTCAACAGTAGCTCCACCCAAACTGATGTATTCCTCTTTGCTGCCCTCAAGTCTTCACTCAAGTGAAATGAAATGCTTTTTTTTTTTTTGAATATTCTTTTTTATTGATTTTAACATATGATGAACAACAACAACCACTTAACCCCCCGCCCCCCACTGTAACTGCACCAGAATATTACAACAAAGAGCAAATTATATCAAATAGTGTAAGATTAAAAAAAAAAAAAAATTTTTTAAAAAAGAGAAAAAAGGACCTCCATAAAGTTCACAATTGTACAGTAAAGGTTTGACAGAGCCATACAGGTACATTAACGTCTCCATATACAGTTTAGAAAAATAGATGGCTAAATATATATCCATATGGAAAAAAAACACAGAAAATAAATAAATAAATAAAATAAAATTAGATAAATAAGAATAGTAATAATCTCGGGACGATAGAGACGTACTAAACAGCTAAGCTATTAGGCTTTGTTTCTGATCAGGTCTAGAACAGTTTGCCAGGTATTATAAAATCTGGAATTATAACCCTGTATTGAGTATTTAATTTGTTCAAGAGTTAAATATTGCAAAAGGTCATTCAGCCAGTGGTTAAATGTAGGTGGGACTTTGTCCTTCCATTTCATGAGAATGAGGCGCCTGGCCAAGAGAGTAACAAATGCAATGACACTTTTCCCTGATGAATGTAAATGAAGTTCAGGTGGTGTTACTCCAAAAATAGCCATAACTGCAGACGGTTCAATGTGGGTTTTTAAAGCTGTAGATAATAGATTAAAGATTGATTTCCAAAACACATTTAATTTAGGGCAGCTCCAAAACATGTGTGATAGAGAGCCAGGTTCTGTTTGTAATGAAATGCTTTTTTGATGCAAAATACGTACCAAAAGTCAAAGATGACCTGCTGAATGACCTCCGTTTGCCATAGTCGCACTACTATGACTGACTTTGTGACGGTCCAACTTTGAGTGGAAACACTCATGTGATCTGCCTTGATAATTCTAAACTGGACCGGACCACTCAATGGAAACGGGCCTTTAGATTTGAGATATTTCATGTGATGTACAGGAACGGTTTTAGGCTGGTTTATGTCATTTATCTGATGAATTCCATTTGTTGAGTGGAGTAAGTCCCACAGGGCTCTGTGCTTGGTCCAAACAGGCTTGTTCTATGTAAAATTGTGAGGCAGCACGGAAAACATTTCTATTCTTAAGACTCAGTTTTATCTATTTTTGAACTGGAAGACGCCTCCAGAGATTTAAAGACGTAAATGATTTCTCATTTTCTTTCCTTCCTTTTTAGTTGTTTTTGGATCTAGGCGTTTCTGGGATTCACTTGATAACAGAAACATTCTGAATGAAAGGATTTTGATCTCAAGGACTGCTGAGGGAAACTCTTAAAGAGCCACCCTGATGAAAAGTGTTTTTAACATGTTGTTGTGACATTTTATAATGATGGAGGATATATGGAATGAAAATTAACCTTACATTTTTTTTTTATTTATTTTAGTATTTCTTTAAAAGTGTAGTTTTAAAAAACGCTATTAGGTGTATCGATGGATCTGACAACAGTCTTACTGCTCTGCTCCATTCTGATCATCCACCTGCAGACAAATAGATCCATGAACGTCTTTGTTTTCCTCGTTTGAACTGGAATCTGAAATCAGAACTGTACAGCTGGATAGAAATGATATCGCTGCCATTTTTGTTGCACCGCTAATGTTAGGTTAGAGCTGTAAGCTAGTGGGAGAGCATGGAAACAGATGAGAAGTAAGGGTGGGCTTATAGTCCCACCCCCAACTCAGAAGTGAATTTCTGATGAACTCCTGCTGCTCTGCAGAAACTACAAAGAGGCAGATTTTTTATTTTGAGTAAAACCATCATTAAAAGACCACTCTGAACGCTGTGACAACAGACCGAAATATGATTTTGCTTTTTGCTTTTAACCCTTTGACTTTGCTTAATTCTGTCGTTTTTTTTCAGCCCCCATTTGACCCAAACCAGCCTCCCCCTCCTTGCCCCCCCTGGAACAGCCACGACAGCATGTGGAATGACCAGAGAGACCCTGGGAACTGGGGTGGCGGTCCCCCCAGAGAAGGAGGCCCCTGGAGTGGCCCGGTGGGGTCAGACCCAGGCCCCCCGGCCTGGAACTCGTTTGAGCAGCAGCCCCCATGGGGGAACCAGCCTGAGCAGCCCCCCTGGGGTCAACGGGAGCCCCCGTTTCCACCACGCATGCAGGCATGTGATATTCAGTGACGATGGTGGGGGGGCACGTATAGAAGCAGGAGTCCCCAAACTACGGGCCGTGGGCCTGATCTGGCCCTCCCCTATATTTGGCCCAAACTCTTTTGGCGAAAATTAGACGTTTTTTTGAGTTTTTTTAGGCTAATTTGTCATTTAGCTGATATTTCAGATAAATGCTAGCTGTTTTTGGCTAATTTAGGCTAGACTACATTAGACTAGATATTTTGGGTGTAACGGATCACGGATAATCCGCACAGATCAGAAGCCACGGTTCGGGACACGTGTGTACTGCGGACCACTCCACCCCCGCTCTCATAATTTGAATCAATTTTCCGTTCACATCGAAAGAAATTTGCATCAAATTCCTGTAATTCCTCTTTGATTTAAACAAGCGCTAAAGTAGCTGCTTCATGTTTATGTAAAGTCTGTTCACCTGAAGCTCCCGATGCGTGTGGGCGGAGCTTCCCTCAAAAACTTTTCTCGACTTCATAATGAAGGATGCGGATCGATAGATATCAGGTTTATAAGAGCTGAATAAAAGCATCGGTACACGTTTCCTTTTCAGGATTCAAAGAATCTCTCAGTTAAAATCAGAAGCTGTCCTGAACAGGAAAAGACTGCAGCTCCGTAATGGACTTGCTGGTGCTGTCAGGGGACGATTGTATGGCAAGCCAAAGAGATCAAAAATCACCAGGAAAAGTGGGCGCGGCTGTGCCACATCTATATAACAATAATAACAATTATTATTATTTTAAATATTTAAATGTTTCCACAGTTAGTTTAAATAAAACAATTAATACCAAAAGATAATTTTAACTGTTTTATTTATTATTTAAATTGTACATTAGGGGGTGGGATGAGAACATTTGTATTTTCAGGGGTACTTCAGAGAGATTTGGTATTTTCAACTCTAGTTTTAAACATTCTTTTCTCTCAGCTTTTGTAGATTTGGTCTAAACGTGTAAATATAATTAAACAACATGTTTTAGCATTTTGTGTTCAAAGTTTAAAGATGTTCTGTTTTTATAAACAGGCCTCAATGACCAAATGTTTTGATATTACATATATAAATGTTGTGTGGGAAGTACTTTATAGGCTTATTGAATATATGATTTTAGGCATTTCCAAGAATTTTATTTTTATTTTATTTTTAATTTATTTTTATTTTTTTTTTTTACTGATCCGAAATATTATCCGAGCCGTGAGTTTTGTGATCCGTTACACCTCTACTAGATATATAGCATTCTATATGTGGCTTTCTGGAAATCCATAAATCTTTACGTCTAGGTTGTAATTGTTTCACCTTTTCCATTAGTCTACAAACCGACTCCGGCCCCCCATCAGAGAAGAAAGCAGTTTTGTGGACCTTACCAGAAAAAACCTGGAGATCCCTGGTACAGAGTACTCTCTCTTGATCTCTTTGTTGTTTTTTACAGAGACCCCCCCATTTTAGAGGACCTTTTCCTCCACACCAGCAGCCCCCACCCTTCAACCAACCCCCTCCACCGCCCCATGGTTTTGGGCGCTTCCCCCCTCGGTTCATGCAGGATGACTTTCCCCCCAGACACCACTTTGAGAGGCCGTACACCCCCCACCGCTTCGACTACGCTCAGGGCGACTATCCTGGAGGTGAGCCCCCACCCCCTTACAGCAGCACCCCTTACGTGCGCCCCTCACCCTTAACAGACAATTCTGTTTGACAGAAATGCCGGGACCCCCTCCTCCTCCCCACCACCCCAACCCGAGACTCCCACCGCCCGGCATGGCAGCCGACCACCCTCCCTGGGGGGGAGCCCAGCACCCAGAGTTCGGCCCAACCCAGCACGGCTTCAATGGCCACTCTCCACACATGCGCCACCGGCAGCCCCCGGTTCAGGACGACCCCAGCCTCGTGCCCAACGTACCGTACTTCGACCTGCCGGCGGGGCTCATGGCCCCACTGGTCAAAGTAAGTCTGAGTTCTGGGGGTCCACACACATGCGGACCTTGAGGTTACGTCCGTCCAACCTTCAAATCTGCTGGTCTCTCTCACAGAACAGGAGCAGCAAATGTTAGAAACACTAAAGTGTTGGCTTCAGAGTCAAACCAATAAAGGCTTTCGGTTGGCCTTTCATGTTAGTCAGACATCCAGATGTTTGCCTTGTGACCCTGTAGAGGGCGCTGCAGCTGGCTCAGAGGCTGAGTGCAGAGTGCAGCAGCGTTCAGGTCAGAGCAGACACATCGAGTGTGTTTAAGATGACCTGCGCCTCGCCTGCATCACCAGCGAGACCAGGTGGGGGCGGGTAAAGGCTCCAGAGATGAAAGCGAACGGCGAGAAGTCGGGGTTGTCCTTAACATTGGGTTGAATTTTAATAAGCCTCTCCTCCTTAGTATTCTCTGTGCTATTATGTCTTTTATGTTATTTTTAATATCTGTATGTGGACAACAGATAAAAAAAAAAAAAAATAGGCGCTGGGTTAGTTCATTCTCCACTCTCCCAGAGAAATAAATAAAATTAAAATAAACTTTTAAAGTTAACAATAACACACATAACCACAGATAATTATAAAATCTTCACTACGTAATTCACTACTTTACAGAAGGTAAAAAAATGCACAGATTTCCTTCTTTTAGTGGCAGTTATTTCTGATCAGCATCACTTTGAAGTACAAGAACTGTCAGGACACCGTTTCCCATAATGCATTGTTCTATTTGTCTGTAGAATGAAGTGGATGGCAGCTTGTGGCCTCCAATTTTAGCTTCTTAGTCACAGCTACAAGTGTTTTTTTTTAATCTTATTCACAACAATTTTCTGGTAAATATCATTTAATGCTTTTAATCTTTTATTTATGCCCTCCATCGTGAGAAAAAAGCTTCAAGAAAACATCAAAAACACCTTTTTCATCTGAATTAGTAGAAGGTATTTGGAGTGTATTTATGGGGAAAATTCAAGATGGCAGCTTCTTCCTGAGGTCAAAGGGTCAACCAAACTTAAGTTGTGGTTGTAGATCTGACCTGGTAGGTGAAAATCTGTGATGATTGGTTGAACACTGTTTTTTGAATGTTGTCATAGAAGCTCATGTTTGTTAGTTAAATTATATCAACTGTGGAAGACAAACCCCAGATTTCTAACAGCAGTTGAGTCCAGTGTGGAGGAGTCTCCAACAACAAAGTTGACCGTTTTAGTTTTGTTCAAGTAAAGAGAATTCTGGCTTATCCGCTGCTGTGCCCCTGACAGCTGGAGGACTCCGACTACAAACCTCTGGACCCCAAAGACATCCGCCTGCCACCCCCCATGCCTCCCAGTGAGCGCCTGCTGGCAGCTGTGGAGGCCTTCTACAGCCCTCCTTCCCACGATCGGCCCAGGAACAGGTACCCCTCCTGCTGATGGACTGAGCAGAACCGCCCCGCAGGCCAGCTGACCCTCTGTGCTTTGTTCCAGTGAGGGCTGGGAGCAGAACGGACTCTACGAGTTCTTCAGAGCCAAGATGAGGGCCCGGAGGAAGAAGGAGCAAGAGAAGAGGAACAGGTGAGCCCTCCCTCACCTTCAGGGAGTTCAGCAGAGATTTTTCTGAAGTTCTAACCCTTTGACTCCGCCCACAGCGCCCGTGGAGGCAGCCGCTCTAGGAGTCGCTCTCGCAGCAGAGGAAGGTCTTCATCTCGCTCCAGTTCTCGGTCCTCCAAATCCTCCAGGTCCCGATCCCGATCTTCTCGCTCCCGCAGCCGCTCGCGCTCCTACTCGCGGTCCAGGTATGCAGACGCTCTCGGGACGGTCACGTGATGCAAAGCAGTAATTAGGGCTGGTTATCAATTATAATTTCCAGAAACTATTCAGTTTGATTCAAGAGCCTGAATTGATTCGATTCTGACTTTATTCAATTCAATTTAATTCAATTTTGGTTTTACACATTTTGGCACATTTTTTTTTAGAATAATGTTAAAAATCTACTATATATTTATATTAATCTGATTCAGTTCAGACTGTAAGTGTATCAGTGAAATACTGAGATTGTTAATATCATCCAGTGTTCCATGCTTTCTCTAAAGGAGAAGTTCTAACAAAAATGTTCAGATCATTAACATTGGAAACATTGTTCTGCTTCTCCTGGAGGATGTCTAAGTTTGACCACTAGGTGGCGATCACGCTATAGCATTACATCAAGATTAAAGTATGAGGAAAAAACAATGTATTAGACCACAAATAGTAACTTTTAAAACTTTACAAAATGATGTTCATTTAATCAGCAATGAATGTTTAGGTCGACAGAGCGTTAGCATTAGCTGTCCTATGGGAAATTCCAGTAAACGTTAGCATCAAGCTAGCATACTTTAGCTTTATGCGCTAAATCGATTAATATTTTTATGAATCAATTATTGATCTGTTAAGCCTAAAGCGATTGATCCATTTATGAACCCAGCCTTAGAGATAACACTGATCAGACCGGCTGCTCTGTGGACTCTGCAGGTCCAGGAGTCGGTCCAGATCCTCTCAGAGTCGCTCCAGGTCCAGGTCCCGCTCACGTTCACCATCCAAGCGGCGCCGCGGCCACACGTCCCGCAGCTCCTCGCCTTCGTAAGTCTCCCGTCAAAATGTTTTCTTCAGCGTGCGTTTCTGCCACAATCACGAAGGTTCGCCGCCCCACACAGGTCTGCGGCGCTGCTGGCCACGCCCTCCTCCAAACCGCCTCCAGACGCCCGCCTGGGAGAGGAGAACAAGGGTCATCAGCTGCTCATGAAGATGGGTCAGTCAGGCCGTCGGTGGCAGGCTCCAGGTGTGGTCCGGTTCTGACACTGCTGCTCTCTGCAGGCTGGAGCGGCTCCGGTGGACTGGGGGCCAAGGAGCAGGGCATCCAGGACCCCATCAAAGGGGGGGACATCAGAGACAAATGGGATCAGTACAAGGGGGTGGGGGTGTCACTCGATGACCCCTATGATAACTATCGCAGGACCAAAAGCTACAACTTTGTGGCCCGCATGAAGGCGCGAGAAGAAGGTACGAGCGGCACGGCGTCCCTCACTGATCCTCCTGTTACAACTCCTCTCTCCTCTGTCTGATGCAGTCAATCGGGAACCTCAGGAGCCCCCTCAGGCTGAATGATGTCATCCAACCGCATCATGCGACCACCTCTTCCCCCACACACGTTAGATGTTCCCCGCACGTTCAGATAGACCCGGTATTCCACAGGAACGGCAGGAGCCGGATGAAGCCTCGGCTCGGCTCACGAGACTGAACTGAGAAGAGGATCGATTGTTCGTTTCTGCTCCGCTGAGCTGCTGCCTCCGTCTTCAGATGGTTTTCTTTCGTCTGGTGTTGACTTTTGAGTGTAGATTCAGTTTTCTCCTCTGGATCTTGTGTTTTTTACCATTTATTACTGCCGTACCACCGTGGCACGTGTGGGCCGTGCCTCCATGTGTTAGTTATGTTGACTGTAGATAAAACGAGGCTGTAAATGAGATTTTCTCCTGAAGGTCAATAAACACGATTGACTCACAGATGACGTGTTACTTCAATTCTTTCAGTTTAATTGTAAAGGATTCAGTCAGCTCATTTATCACACAAGTTACATTCTAAAAACAATTGCAATGGATAAAATTTGATACTTTTTTTTGCACAAATATAAATGTTTTAAGGCTGTAAAACTGTTCACTGCACACTTTAGATCACAGGTGTCAAACTTAATCACACAGGGGGCCAAAATCCAAAACACACCTTACTGAACAGGATAAAAAAAAAATAAAACTTGAATACTGTAATATTTAACATAATTATGAACTAGATATATAGCATAACCTGAGATAATGCTTGTGTGAATGATAAAAGCTAAATTTGTTTGCTGAAGATGCTGAAATTGAAGCTAAAAAAAATAAAGCTGATAGCTGAAATCATTGAAGCTAATAGCTGAAAAAGCTGAAGCTAAAAGCCAGGTAAACTATTAGCTAATTGTCTAATTAGCCTAAAAAAAAAACAGCTTGCATGTAGCTGAAAAAAATAGCCAAACTCCAATAGCCTAAAAAAAACTAAATTAGCCAAAACCGCTAGCAGGTAGCTGAATTATTAGCTAAACTCCAAGAAGGTTGATTAAAAATATTTAAAGTGGTTTGTTAAATAGTGGAATAAGGTTTAACTAAAGTCATTGTTTTGCTTCCGTTACCTTGTTTGTTTTTTTTTTTTTTGTCCCTTATAATACGGTGCACCTTATGGTACAGAAAATACATTATCTAAAGCAAGTGTCACAGTCGAGGCCAGATCCGGCCCTCCAGGTCATTTTTGTAATGTTATTAATGTTAATATTAATTTATTAATTAATGTTATTACGCTTATTTCTAACTTAAATACATTTTTAACTTGTATAATTTTGACAAAAAATATTTTTATGGAGATTAAAATATTGAAAGTTGTTTAACGTTTGAGTTGATTTATTCTAGAAGAATATATTATTTTATTTTATTATTCATAATTATGTCAAAAAGTTACAGTTTTAAAAACTGGCATTCTGCTAACTTTTTGGACTTTTCACTAAGACTCTTCGGGCTATTTTGGAGCTTAGCTAATATTTCATTTTTTTAATTTATTTCTATTTTTTAGGCTGATTTGAAGTTAGGCTAATATTTAGAAGCTAACTGGCTAATTTAGGCTTCCTGCCTTTTATCATTCATAATGTTAAAAAGTTATGGTTTTAAAGTTTTGACAGTTGGCATCCTGCTAGGTCTTTGGACTATTTTGCCATTTTTATTTATTTTTCTTAATATTATTTTTTGTATTATTTGTATTTGCACTTTTATTATATAAACAAAACACGAACGTGTCCAAAGCATTGAGTCAGTTCTAGAGAAAAAGACGAATACAGAAGGCAGGCATAATCAGTCTGGGTTTTTTTTTTCACTTTCTTTCCCTCCTCCAAATTATTTTGGCCTCAATTCAATCTGACCACTTCTAGCTGATAAAGAAATGGTCCCCAAATATCTGAAAAGGTGGTTAATGAGCATCTTCTTGAGGATCTGATTTGTTAAAATATTTTTAAAGCATGTCAGTAATCCATTGTTGGGAAGAAGGAGCAGCAGGGGATTTCCATTCTTGCCGTATCGGTCTCTTGACCGCTATCATTCCCAGTTCCACAGGTCGCTGCATTGTTCAGGGATATTCTTAATTGTCTGTCAGCAGCCAAAAATGGCAAGTTCTGCTCCAGGCCGGAAAGGTTTTTTGCTGGCCTTAGAAAACAAGTCAAACATTTTAGTCCAGTTAGAAAAGAGCACCAGAAAGTATCCGACAGAGTGCCTTCTGATACCTTACATCTGTCACAAAAGGAGGAAATGAAGAATAAATGCTGTGCAGGACCTTTGAGTGGTACAAATGATGGACAGTCTTAAATAGAATTAGATGATGTTTCAAGTTAATAGAAAAAGAATGAACCTCAGACAAGCACCAATACCAACTCCTTCAAAGCATCCTTAATTTTCACAGTGTGTGCCGCAATAGAATCATCAAACAAATGCACAATTTTAGAAATGAGATGCCTGGAGTCTGGCAGGCTTTTTAGCACATCAAAAATCTCATGGAAGTTTCACAAAATGATGTATTTTTAATTGGATGTGGTGCCCGCCCTGTAAGAGATGAGAGTGAGAGTGAGGTTGTTGTATTGTTCCTGGAGCTGACTGAATGATGAAAAATCACAGTTGGTAAATCAGTTTTCAGTTGAAATGAAGCCCTTCTTTCTCCAATCATGGTACGATTTGTCAAGCCAAAGATGTGAAAAAGAGTGGTTACATATAGGTGTGGATATAGAGGTATCTGGCAATGCCAAAAAGGTCCTAACTTGGTTTAAAATTTTAACAGACTGTTTCACAAAATGCAGATCTTTCAGAGACTCAGGTTTTTCTAACTGAGAAAAAGCAGAGAAGATTCATTTACAGAATTGGCCTCTATCCTTTTGCCATGATTTTTTTAGGCTGTTTTGAAAGTTGAGCTTTTTTTAGCAACATAATAGCTGTTTTGGCTAACCTAAGTTTTTTTGTTTGTTTGGTTTTTTTTTTGTATTTTTTTAGGGTAATTTAGCATTTAGCTAATAATTTAGCTGGATATTAGCTTCAGCATTTTCAGCTATCAATTTCAGCATCTTCAGCTGCCAAATTCAGCTTACAGCATTCATGCTAGCATTATTGCAGGTAATGCTATATATTTGGTTCATAATTATGTTAAAAAATCACAATTTTAATGTTTTGAACATTTCATTTTATTGTGTTCAATAAATGTTTATCCCGTTCGGCCTGCAACCTAAGGTGTGTTCTACATTTTGGCCCCTTGTGTGACTGAGTTTGACACCCCTGTTCTAGATGTTCCTCCACCTGCTCTCACTGCAGATCACAATGTCATCTGCAAACATCAGAATCCTCAGATATTCCTGTCTCTGCACATTTGTCAATCTGTCCATCAGAACATCTCACCATTGTCTTCCAGCTCTCATCATGTCCTGAATGTCTCCACGACTTCTTCTCGGTCAGTCCAGACTTCCTTATCCAAACCACTGCTCCTCTCTCTCTGGATCCCGTCATAGACTTTCTCTAGATCTTTAAAGACACGTATCAGCTCCCTCTGACCCTCTCTGTTCTCCAGAAAAATCCTCAAAGCGAACATCTGTGCTTCTCTTTCTCTACATAAAACCAAACTTTTGCTCACAAATATTCATGTCTGACCTCCACTTCTCTTTCCTATAATTCATCAGTTTTATTCCTCTGTAGTTTCTCTGGCTGTCTCCCTTCTTCTTCTAAATGGAACCAGGACATTCCTCCTCATCCTCTCACTCTCCAACATCTTGTTCAACAGTTCAGTCAGAAACTCACCTCTCCTAGTCTTCCACACCTCCACAGCGGTCAGGATCAACTGCCTTTCCACTCTTCCTCGTCTTCTTTCTTGCTACTTCCAGCTCTACTTCTATGTGCTCTCGAACAAGCTCTCCTTCCATCTTTCCATCACACTTATGGAACTATCATCACATTTCCATCTCTAACCTGCTTGTCATTCTTCCATCTCTGTTTCTCTGCCTCACCTGTACAGACCCTCTTCTCCCTCCTTTGTGTCATAAAAGACCTCATGCGTTTGGTCTTTGTCACCTTCACTTGTGCTGCTTCTCCTTACGGGACATCCAAACTTCTCACAAACTGCAGGCAATTGTGGTGATAAAGTCATAAACAATAGTTCCCCTGTGCTGTGGTGTTAGAGATTTTCTAATAGAAAGCATGAAACTACACTGTCCACAAAGTGGGGTCGGTTTGTGGGGGGATCACACAAAAACAAACAAAAATGTTTAATTAGGTCTCTGAATAATCCTGAAACCAACAGCTCTGACATAGTTGTAGATGAGAGCAGCTCTAGTTAACGACTAACTGGCCTTATGACTCATCAATCATTGATAAGTGTCACTTCCTGTCTTCTGGAGAACACCTCGCAGCTTTTACCCAGGAAATTCAGCCTGGATTCTGAGGACCAAAGCCGGATTTGGGATCATGGCTGGCAGCCTCAGCACAGGTCAGAACCGTTCCGGTCCTTTCAGCATCGTTTTGCACACATGCATTTACATGTGTTGAGTTGGAGAGGATGTGATTGTTTTGTGGGTTTGAGTGCAAATTGGTTATTAATTTGAGTGTGCATCTTCCGTGTGCTCGTGTGTTCATTTACTGAAGGGTGTCAATCGCACAAGGGAATAAAAACCAAAACACTCCTTAGGTCGTGGGCCAAATAAGATAAACATTTATTCAACACATTTATTGAAACTACATTTGTAAACTTTTTAACATTACTATAAACTAGATATATTCCCTGCAATAATGCTAGTAGGAATGCTGTAAACAGAATTTTCCCACTGAAGATGCTTGAGCCGAAAGCTGAAAACGCTGAAAGCTGAAATGACTGAAGCTAATAGCTGAAAACGCTAAAGATGATATATTAGCTAAATGCCAAATTAGCCTTAAAACAACCAAAACAGCTAGCATGTAGCTGAAAAAATAGTTAAACTTCAAAATAGCCTAAAAAACTTTTTAAAAGCCTATATTAGCCAAAACAGCCTGCATGCAGTGGAAATATTAGCTACATTTCTAAATAGCCAAAAAATCTTAGGAACATGCAGCAATATTATTCCAGAATAAATCAATCTAAACCTTAAATAACTTTCAATATTTTACTCTCCATAAAAATATATTTTGTCAAAATTATACAAGTAAGAAAAAAGCACAAGATAACATCAGGTCATTAATAACAATGAAATAAAATGATCTGGAGGGCCGGATATTATTACTTGGAGGGCCAGATATTATTACTCGGAGGGCTGGATCCGGCCCCCAGGCCTTCACTTTGACACATGTGATTTACTGTATGTGTCCTTTTGTCTCTGATTGTGTCAAAATCGTGTCCTATTAAAACATTGAGAAAATACACTAAAAATCAAGAATTTTCTCTCCATATTATTAAGATTTATAGAAAGAATGAGTAAAAGCTGTTCATTTATGACTGGAGGGAGTGGTCACTCAGTCTAGGTCTAACATACAGTATACTGTAATAAATAATAAAATAAAATATAATATCAAATATATATAATATATTTGAGTTTGTTGTGTTTCATGACAGTTGACAATAATGCAGTAAGAGATGCTTTCACATTAACCCAATGAATCATGGGACATGTAGTGAGGAAATGTTGGTGCTGATGCCAGAGACTCGTGTCTTTAAGCTTCATTATTTTATGCACTTTTACTCAGCACGACGGGATGTGTGTGTGTGTGGGGGGTGTTATGGTCTTAAAGGAGCAACAAACACTTGTTGGAATTTATTGAAGACAGGACACAATTGGAAGATAAACTGTATTGTTAATCTAAAAGATTTATTTTTTTTTTGCTGATCACCACTAGCTCTGTGGAGAAACTGGGTGTTGGTGTTAGACTGGGGGCGGTGCTGTCAGAGCAGACTCTTTCTGGACGGTTCGTTTCACATCGTGCTGACGTCAGCATGATAAGGTCTGGGTTGATAAAATTGATTAATCAATTTGAATTGACTTAAGCCTAACAGATCAATAATCGATTCATAAAAATATTAATCAATTTAGCACATAAAGCTAAAGTCCACGAGCTTGATGCTAACGTATAATTGAATTTCCCATAGAACGGTTAATGCTAATGCTAACACTCGATCGACCTAAACATACATTGCTGCCTAATTGAACATCTTTATAAACTCACAGACATGAATTTAACAAATTCTTTCAAGGAAATATTTGTTAAGTAACCATTTGTGGTCTAAAACAGTTTTTTCCTCATACTGTTTTCTTCTGGAATAAGGTGTAATGCTATGGTGCGATCGCCACCGAATGGCAAAACTGAAACATCCTCCAGGAGAAGCAGAACAATGTTTACAATGTTTATGATCTGAACATTTTAGTTAGAACTTCTTTAGAGAATTCATGTAACACTGGATGATATTTCACTGATACATTTTACAGTATGTGAACAGTATCAGATTAATATAAATATATTCAAAACATATGGTAGATTATTAATGCATTTTTACACAAATGTGTATAAATGTGTAAACTCAAAATTGAATTGAAGAATCGAAATAAAAAAAATCGGAATCAAACTGATTCAGGCTCTGGTGAATCGAATCGTTTCTTGAAAGTATTATCAATCCCCAGCACTTAAAACAACCAACTTGTTTTTATTGGTATGGGAGGGGCTGCTGCTGAGAGAGGATGCATGAACGGATCAAATTACTGCTTTGAGGCTCTTTACAGTGAGGAATGAACGGTATATTGCACTTGAAAGCTAAAAAAAGTAGAATTTTCATGACATGGTCCCTTTAAGACAAAAAACTTTCTTCCAGTTTGCTAAACCTGACGGACCTTGGTGACCCTTGACCCCTACACTGCTGGGGTTGGAGCACAGATATAAAATGACTGATTGTGCAGTTCTTCTATTGATATGATACATTATTTCTGATGCTGTAAATTTGTGGGTAAGAAAAACAAGCTAAACATAACAATAATAATAATAAACATTACAGCATTTTACTTTTCTGTCTGAAACTCTTGTAACAGGAAGTCTGTCACCATACAGAAATTTCTGTGAGTTATTTCTCCTGCTGATACTGATCCAGACTTCATCCATAAACTTCACACATAATCTACATTCTCTCTGCAGCACCTGTGTGTGAAAGTTCAGATTAAAAATTAACTTGTTTTTCTGATTTGTCATCATTATTTTATCAGTGCTGGACTAAATACCTGACCTCCATTAAGTATTAGCTGTCCTGGGTTTCAGTAAACATCTCATCTCCATGGAGTAATGATCTACCAAGGTATTTTTATAGGGCAGATTCAAATGATTGATATTTTCATTGCAGTAAAAGTCATTTAAATTTCAAATACAGTTAAACAAACTCCAAACACTTAAGTTAATTAAATGCTGTAACAGAAGCATCTCTTGTATTTTTGAATAAACATCAATAAATGTTTTAGATTTTCTGAAACACAAAAGGACTCTCTTTGTTTTTCAGTTAAAAAAGATGCACCGACTTCCTGTGCTCGGTTTAGATCCCACCGATTTTAACTGCACCCTTTTTCATACCCACCCTTTACCACGCAGCACACATACACAGGTGTCGGGGGGCGGGGCCTGGCTATTGCTGCTGCTTTGGCGGGGGTCTCGATGAGGGGCAATGATCACTCTCCCTCTTTTTAAATGGCATAAACTTATTTACTACCTTATTTTCTGGGCTATAAGTCGCATTTTGTTATAGATTGGCCAGGCATGCGAGTTATACTCAGGAGCGACTAATTTGTGATTTTTTAAAAATATATTTGTTTTTTTCCCACTAAAGACAGGTTACGTTTTAGCATTTATTTCTCACAAACAACCACTAGAGGGCACTGTAGGTTTGTGTATCAGTATTTGCTGCTGTCAGAAACGCAGAAGAACATGGCTGAAAATCTGATAATTCTCATGAATGCTATGATCTTTTTCTTATATTTCCCATTTTTCAAATAGCTTTTTTTTTACAAGCAAATCCCATCATCAATTAAAGTAAATGGCATCACAATTTTCAGCAAAAAACAAAACAAAACCAAAAAAAACTTCAGCAACTACTTTCAGCAAAAGGAATAGCACTAGCATTATCGCAGGTAATGTAATTTTCTAGTTAGGAATGTTTTAAGACTACAAACACAAAAGCTGCCTGTTAAAAAGCCTGACTACAACCTCTTTAAGAAGAAAGACAAAGCAGGACTTTATCTGATCATTCATGTTCTAGAAGCTGGATGGTTCAACATCTCAGAGTTCAACTTTGGTTGGAACACATGTGGCTTGTTGCATCAGATTGGAAATATTCCTCTTTAATATTTTCAATTTTACTACTTTTTTATAATAAAATTTTAATTGACTTTTATCACCCACTTGCAGAGTCAGCAGAACAGATCATCTGACAAGGAGAGTCCAGTTGAGAAAACTGTGATACAAACCATCTACTGTAAAAAACAAACAAACAGACAAAAACAATCCTTAACCAACAAAACATTTCTGACACAGGTACACCCCCCCCTGGTTTCACCACAGCAGCACCTTCTGGTGGGCGTGGAAGTGTGGATGCTGCTGACATAGCTGTGGTGGTCGTTTACTTTATTGTTGTCATGGTGACTGGCATCTGGGTAAGTAACAGCACAGTTTATTTCTTTCTTTCACATGACACACGGGCTCCTGCTGCTGCTGGACTGTGGATATTTGAGGAACCTTTGTTTTTTTTAACACCTCGGTTGTCTCTGATTCTCTGAACTTTACTCAGTGAGATTGGCGTTGCAGGATGCTGGGTGTGTGAGGCTACATACATGGACAAAATTGTTGGTACCCTTCAGTAAATAAAAGAAAAGCTCACAATAGTCACAGAGATAACTCAAATCTGAAAAAAAGTAATCGTTGATAAAAATTTTATGAAATTCAACAGATAAAAATTAGACGTTGTTTTTCAACCATGCTTCAAAAGAATTTGTTTACAAAAATAAGATCCTACAACAGGCCTAGACAAAAATGAAGGTACTTAATATTTTGTTACACAACCTTTTGAGGTATTCACTGCAATCAAATGGTTCTTGTAACTTTCAATAAGATTTCTGATCCTGTTAAAAGGTTTTTTGGCCCACTCCTCATGAGAGAACTGCTTCAGTTATCTCAGGTTTGAAGGATTCCTTTTCCAGACGGCTCCTTCCAAATATGATCAATATAGGCCAAAGCTTATCAAAGTCCACCTAAGAATAGTTCATTGTTTTCCTGTGAGCTATTCATTGGTGTTTTTAGCTTTTGTTTTGGGTCATTGTCCTGTTTGTGAGAACCAACTTTTATGATGCGGTCCAGCACATTTCCCTCCAGAATCCCTTGATAGTCTTGGGATTTAATTTTACCTCAAGAACTCTGTGGCAGATGCATCAAAGCATCCCCAGAACATAACACAACCTATTCCATGTTTCACAGTAGGGACCATGTCCATCTGTGAACATAGAGCTGATGTGCCTTTCCAAAAAGTTCCATTTTTCTCATTTGTCTATAGAGCTTTTACCCAGAAACTTTGTAGCTTGTCAACATGTAAGTTAGCAAATTCCAGTCTGGATTTTTTAAGTCCCATTAAGTCCACTCTTTGTCAAACAATGACAGATGGTACTATCTGACACTGATGTTCCTTGAGCTTGAAGTTCATCTTTAAAGGGTAACCAAACAGGGAAGTTGGAGGCTGACTCCACCCACAGCCGAAATGTGAAAATCCAGTCAGAGGGGTGGAACTTGGGGGTAGGACTATTATAATTATTGGAGCTGCAGATCATGATGTCAGACTTCTGGAACTTACATGGTTTTAACAATCACAAAATTCAACTGAAACACCCCGATTCAACCTGTAGAGGGCAGCACTTACGTCGTTTTTGACTGTATTTTCAAGAATTGAACAATTTTGTTTCAATTTATCAAAAATTTGGCAATGACCAACAGACAGCACTTTTAAAGCTCCACTTATAGAGGTCAACAGACAAAAAAAGGTTAATTTAGGGTTTGGTTACCCTTTAAGCTCTTTAAAGGTGGTTCTGGACTCTTTTATTACCATTAGTATTATCCTCCTCTTTGTTTTATCATTATTTTTTCTCGTGCAGACTCAACTGGAGAGGTTGGCTACAGTCCCATGGATCTTAAATGTCTGAATAATATGTACAACTACAGTCACAGGAACATCAAGCTGCTTGGAGATGATCTTATAACGTTTTCATTTAACATCCTTCTTTGTCTATAATTTTCATTCTAATGTCTTAAGACAACTCTTTCCTTTGCTTCCTCTGGTCCATGTTGAGTGTGGCACACACAACGTCACTAAACAGCACACTGGCTACCAGCAGCCCTTTATATAGACCCACCGACTGATGTTAATAAGTGAACACATCTTGGACTAACGTATCCCTTTGGTCACATTATTTTCAGTCCTTACAAGAGGTACCATCATTTTTATCCAGGCCAGTTTCACGATTTTGTTTTTGTAAATAATTCTGCTGAAGCACGGTTGAAAACAATTGTCTTCATGTATTAGATCTTTAGTCAGATTCAAGTTATTTCTTTGAGCATTGTGAGTTTCTCCTACATTAACCAAAGGGTACCAAAACTTTTGTCCACGTGTGTTGGTCACTTGACCTCCTCCTTGGATGCTGTGAATAGGGCGACATGTTGGTCTTTGACCTGGGTTTCTGCCCAGATTTCTACAGGACGTCATAAAATCTGTCCCTGTCCTGGGGAGTCATTTTCTTTGACTCCATAACGTGTTGTTGAATACCTCTTCACAATGGTTTTCCATCCTTGACCGTCTCTCAGAACGTTGTGGATTGGCCAGAGGATGAGAAGAACTTGCTTACCGTCGGCCTTGCAGGTGATGGAAACTTGGATAAAATGTCTAGAAAGACATCCTCCACTAGGTATAGGAAACTCCAAGCCTTGACGGCATGATTTCCAGATATCCAAGCTCATGACCTGGTACAGGTGTGTCCAGCCAATTAGAACATGCCAGAGCAGGGGATGTTGGAAAACCAGCAGGAATGCATTTTCGAGGCCTGGAGTTGCCTATCCTATCCCTGCCCAAACCATATGTGTGAACATTTTTGGTCACGGGAGGACGTGAAAGCATCTAAGTGGATGAAGGTTCCCAGCACAGGCCGTCCTCCAGAAACGACCCTGGTGGTCTCTGTACAAGTCGGCCGTTGAGAAACGCTCCACTGATCTCCAATGGAAAACAGAACATGGTGTCAAAGCTACGGACAGATACAAAGCACACTTTGTTCCAACTCAATCCCACTGATTTTTTTTTGGCATCTGAATCCTTGGCAATTTGTTTTTTCTCTGTATCAGGCTCAGTGGTTTGTCATTTTTAGAAGATTGATGTTGCTGGCAAGGGGAGATGTTTTCTGTCCTGTTGTCTGTTTTTGGTACAAAATATTTCGGGAGTAGGAAACACGAGCACGAGTTTTTAAATTTGATTTGAAGAATGGCCGAACTTGCTATTTAGTTGACGAGGAAGAATCATTTACTCTGTGTGAACGTCCTCTTTATGTTTTCTGTTTAGAAGAAATTGTCTGCATGTTGAATTTCCTTATTTTGAGATGATTGGTGAGCTTCAGAAGTTCAAATGGTGTTGGCTCTGGAGGGAATTTTGTTTAGTCTTGGGGATGACTGTATTTAGTTTTAGTATGTTTGCGTTTTTTCTGCCGTTTTTTCTTGTTTTGATCTGTAATTTTTTTCTATTTTCAAAGCATTCCCAGTGTTTTTTTTTTATTTATGATAATGCATTTTTTTTAGCCTAAATCAAAAAGCCGGTGTCGTTTTCTAAGACATATTTTCTGCAGCACGGCAGGAGTTCATCAGAAATCCTCATTTTAGTTGTAGATGGTACTGTTGGAGTATTCCTACATTGATATCCCATCATTTCTTTGGTTACACTGTCTTCCGCTAGCTTACAGGCCCTCACAAATCCAAGCTAACACCAGCATAATGCGGTGAGAAATATTGGAACCATCCAGCCACACAGTTTTTAGGTCAGACAAGGAAAACGAAAATGTCCATGGATCTATGTGTCTACAAATGCATCAGAATGGAGCAGAGCAGAGCCCGCGACTGGGCTACTGTTGACCTTTTAAAGTTCAACTAAAGATCTAAAGTTGACCTTCCTCTGTCACAGGCATCAGTCCGAGCCAATCGAACCACTGTGGGTGGATACTTTTTAGCGGGCCGCTCAATGACCTGGTGGCCTGTGAGTACCCGACTTTTAGTCCTTCCCAAAATTTCACTGTTCTTCTTTTTAGACTTGTCTGGTCTAGCAGCTGAGCAAACAGATCAGAGCTGAAGGCCTCTGGTGTTGGACAGATTTCACTGTCACCATAAGGGGGTTATGAAGCTTCTGACACACCAAATGTTTATTTGTATGAATTGTTTTTGTAATTTAGACTAAACTTTATTTATATTTTTTATATCTAGATATATTTCTTGTTGGACCGGACAGAAAAGAGAAGTTAGAAGGAGAGAGAGGATGTTAGAAATCGGGGATAAGAGTACAAAAGGAAAAAGAAGGGGAGAAGATAGATGATTATTAAGAAGTAGGAGGGACTATAATAAAAAAAAAACAGACAACATTTTGTCACAGGCATGTCAGACAAGCTACAGCGGAGCTTGCTAGCTCGCCACAGTAGCGCTCACTAGCATGCTACGCGTCCACTGTGAGGCTGGATAGCATAGCTGGCCTACCCACTGAGCGTCCACTTAAGCTAATGTGGGCAAACACAGGTGGGACCACCACGGAAACTGAGAACAAACCCACTTGGGGTCCAAATTTTCGGCCCACTTAGCCTTGCTGGCTGGGAAGCAACACCAATTTGGAGTCAGTTTAGGTCCGTTGAAGGCTTTAATTGATTTTAATGTCTTTACAGGGCCTAATATCTTGGATGGTTAACGTATGAACATGTCATCTTTAGTTAGTACAGTTGTCTCCTTCAGGGGGAGCCTAACCCCCTGTTGCACAGGTGTCAAACCCCCGGCCTCGAGGGCCAGTGTCCAACATGTTTTCCAGCTAACTTGGAATAACTTTTTAGTAGCAAAGCACATCATATCCTGGTAATCATAAGCAGAAAAGACTGAGTTTCTAAAAGCCAGCAAGATTCTGGTCATTGAGACCTGGAGTGTGACAGAGGCTTCACCATCTGTTTGCTGCCAGACAGAACATGGATTTCAATCTCTTTGCGGTCAGGTAGATAAACTATTTCATTTTTTCTTCACGTGGGTTTTCCTTGCAGATTGGTGCATCCCTCATGTCCAGTAATGTTGGCAGTGGTTTGTTTATCGGCCTCGCAGGAACCGGAGCTGCTGGAGGCATCGCTGTCGGAGGATTTGAATGGAATGTAAGAATCTGCTCACCCAGTCCATCAACATACAGTGAAGGAAGATCCAAATGTCACTCAAAATGAAATGAAACAAGAAGCAAATCCCAGAAAACAGTCTATGGATCTACAGAGTTTAATCTAAAGATGCTTTTGTAATCACTGCCTATTGAAGTTATTTTACCTTTAGGTGTCCAGACCATCAGATTGTCCTTCTATGACCCAAAACTATTTTTTTATGGTGTTAAATTTACGCCAAAAGTCTCCCATGAGCATATATCAAACTCCATGCGCGCAAGCAACGTTCCACGTGGGCAGAACAGTCTCCCCGCCCAGATTCAGTTATGGCGTTGGTACTGCCCTAGCAATGACAATGGGGCGGGGCCAATAGAAAAGTGGCCAATCACATGCAGGTTTAACTTTTTTTTTTTTTTCTTCGAACTCAAGCAGGAGTTGTTACAGGTGTAGGAATTCCTACACGAGTGCGTAAGACTATAGGAGCAGTGATGGAGGCAGAATTGTGCCTGTGGAACATTCATTGGGTTTGTTGAGTTTGATATACGCTCGTGGGAGAGTTTTAGGAGAAATTTAATGCCATACACTCAGCTAAAATGTATAGTCAACAATACAACAAGGTAGTGTTAAGGTAGCTGAGGTTTGGTTGAAATGTGTCTCATTTCACCTCTTTCCTGTTCAACTTTTGTTTGTTTGTTTGTTTGTTTGTGTACATGTGTGCAGGCAGCATGGGTTCTGGTAGCCTTGGGTTGGATCTTCATTCCAGTCTACATCTCTGCTGGTGTGGTCACCATGCCTGAATACTTGGCCAAACGTTTTGGAGGTCGAAGGATTCGAATTTACATGTCGGTCCTATCGCTCATCCTCTATATATTCACAAAAATTTCTGTAAGACACAAACACGCTTTTTAACATATCTGTCAAACAGATTTAACATACGTGACAAACAGATGTGTTTGTGTGTGTGTGTCTTGTTTGTGTGTTCAGACTGATATGTTCTCAGGTGCATTGTTCATCCAGGTGTCTTTTGGCTGGAACCTTTATTTGTCCACAGGTGTGCTTCTGCTGGTAACTGCTGCTTACACTGTGGCAGGTACAAACTCACACACACTGTCTGCTCTGATATTAAAGCCTTGCCTCCTTTCCTCTCAGACTTTGTCACAGCAGGTAGCAAGGAGTTGTCCTCGCCACGTAGAGCCTTTGCTTGATCGGAACATAATTTAAACAGAATATTTTTTAATGTAATTAGTTGGTGACAAGCCGTTCATTAAATATAATGAACACAAGCGGTCCATCAGAATGATCTGGACTAAATTTGATGATAGAAGTCTTTGATGTTTAAAATGACCACATTTACAGGTGGGTTGGCCGCAGTCATCTACACTGATGCACTACAGACTGTGATCATGGTGGGAGGAGCCTTCACACTTATGTTCATAGGTATGAGGCTATTTCTTATTTCTGAGTCATTGTGGGTTTAACTGTCTCTAATTAACTCAAGTGGGAAGTATGAGCCACTTTTGTGATGTTTACTGGATGACTGTTCGACTGAGAAACAATATTTAGTTTTTTCTGTTTGTGTCGAAACATATTGTCTTCTGCCATCACGGGCCTCAGATACCTTGTTCTACCTATCATATTTTCCAGCTTTCTCCAAAGTGGGTTGGTATGATGGTCTCATGACCCAATACATGTCCAGTGTTCCATCAGCAACAGTTCCAAACACCAGCTGTCATTTTCCTCGTGCTGATGCCTTCCACATGCTTAGAGACCCGCTGTCTGGGGACCTACCTTGGCCTGGCCTGGTGTTTGGGCTTACAGTCCTGGCCACTTGGGTGTGGTGCACGGATCAGGTGACAACGCAAACACATGTCTTTGGTGGGGAACTGAATATACTATGTGTTGTGTTTGAACATTTCAATGTTTAATTTAATAAAGTAATGTTTGGCCATAAGTTGATTGTGCCCACAGAGTAAAAGGGATATCTATGATGGACATCTTGATGGTACATCTTTAGGTCATCGTCCAGAGGTCTCTGTCAGCTAAATCCCTATCTCACGCCAAAGCAGGAAGTGTTTTAGGAGGTTACCTGAAGCTGCTTCCCATGTTCTTTATTGTGATGCCTGGGATGATCAGCCGAGCACTGTTCCCAGGTCAGTCAGTGTGCTGTTACTGTCATGTGTGCTGTCTAAACTGGTGATCTCTCATCTTCAGTCTTCTAAATACTGAGTGCTATTCACCGTGTGCCATGATATATACAATGTCTAATGATATTTTGGAGGAAATTGTGAAGGAAGTTCCCTGACAACCCTTGTTGATTATTTAGAAAATATTTAACCTTTGTGCTATCTTATGGAATCCAGATGACCCAAGCCTTACACTGACGTGTGATCCCTCCCATGACAAAGGTGGATGAAGTTGGACAGGATTTAATGTCTGACACCAACACCAGTGAAAACCAAAAATCATTGAAAAAAAAAGTTTTGTGCTCTGTCTTGTGGGATCCAGATGACCCCTCTTCTAACATCAACATACTTATGAAAGGGTTACAAGGACGAGTATTTTGATAGACAGCATGATGGCGTAATGGTCATCACTTTCAGCAAACAGTGAGAAGGCCATGGTCTGGATCCCAGCTAGGACCTTTCATGTGGAGTTTGCATGTTCTCCTCATGAGTTTTCTCTGAGTGGCCTGGCTTTCTCCCATGGTCCAATAGCATTCTTCACTGGTTAATTAGTTATTCTAATCTAAATTGTCCCTATATGTGGGCTTTAAGCACAAATCCTGCATGTAGACATTGGGCCCTCATGCTGCCCTCACTACAGTTTGAGCAGACATATACACATTTTGTGGCCTGCTGGAGGTCATTTATAGGACTCACAGACACAGCAAATCTTCTTGCCACAGTTGCATTGATGTGTTGTCCTGGATGAGTTAAAAAATCTGGGCCACTAGTATAGGTTGTAGATGTCCTCTCTTGGAGTGCTAACACTGTCATCATTCAGAAGTCACCAAAACATCAGCCAGAAAACATGAGGACGGAGAAGTTGTCTGCGGTCACCACTAGCAGAACCACTGGAGGGGCCTTCCTGATCACCTAATGCAGGAGTATCAAACTCAATCGCATGAGGGGCCAAAATCCAAAACACACCTTCGGTTGTGGACAGAAAAGAAAAAACATTTATTGAACACTCTAAAACTAATTTTTTAAAACTTTAAAACTGTAATGTTTTAACATAATTATGAACTACAGATATAGCATTACCTGCAATAATTTTAGTGGGAATGCTGTAAGCTGAATTTGGCCGCTTAGAGGTTGAAATTGATGGCTAACAATACTGGAGCTTATAGCTGAAACCGTTGAAGTTGATAACTGAAATCACTAAAACTAATAAGTGAAAATGTTGAAGCTGATAGCTGAAAATGCTGAACTTAAAAGCTTAAAACGCAGAATTTAAACGATGAAAACTCTAAAATTGATAGCTAAAACACTGGAGCTGATAGCTGAAAATGCCGAAGCTGAAAATGCTGAAATTGATAGCTAAAATCAATGAAGTTCATTTTCTTGGCCGCTTCTCCCCCGCTTTGTCCCTTTTGGGGTTGTGGGGGTGCCGGAGCCTAACCCAGCTATTGATGGGCGAAGGCAGGGTATACGCCAGACAGGTCGACATGCTGTCGCAGGGCCTCAATCACACAGACATTCACTCTCACTTTCATAGCTAAGGGCAATTTAGAGTCACCAATTAACCTATGAAGCATGTTTTTAGACTGTGAGAGGAAGCTGGAGTCCATATCCGATTTTAAATTGAAAAACGATTGAACGAATGATACACGGATTCATGCTAACTCCACACAGAAGGGTTGCGGTTGCCAAGATTTGAACCGGGGCCTTCTTGCTATGAGGCAAGAGCGCTAACCACTGTGTTACTGTGCAGCCAAAATCACTGAAGTTAATAGCTGAAAATGCTGAAGCTAATAACCAGCTAAAATATTACCCTATAAAACTAAAAAAAAAAACACAGGTTAGCCAAAACAGTTAGCATCTAGCTGAAATATTAGCTAAAGTCCAAAATAGCCTAGAAATCTTAGTAAATACCAAAATAGTCCAAAAAGCTAGCAGAATTACAATTTTCAAAACATTAAAACCGTAACTTTTTTTAACATAATTAAAATAATTAAAAGGCAGGAACATTATTCCAGAATAAATCAATTTAAAATTTACCTTAAATAATTTTTAATATTTTACTCTCCATACAAGTAAGAAATAAATGCAAGATAACATCGGGCCATTAATAACAATAAAACAAGGTGATTTGGAGGGCCGGATAGAATTACCCGGACGGCCAGATCCGGCCCCCGGGCCTTGACTTTGACACATGTGGCGTATTATTTCCACCTGTTGTCTATTCCAAATACACAAAAACATGTGAAATTGATTCTCAATCAGTGGTATTTGCTAACTGGACAGTGAGTAGTGTGACAGACTTGGAGTAACATTGTAACATAACATAAATTGACTATCTTCTTACACATTGCAAAATAGCACACGTAAACGTTTACCATATTTACTGTATGATCACTCAGTAGTTAAGAGACTGTTAAAGAAAAATGTTTTCTTAATCCTTTTCCTACAGTCTGCTGTAAGCTTTTTATTTAGAATAGTTACAGCAAGAGTTGATTCAGGAGTTTATTACCAACACACTCATCTCGTTAGTAGTTTGTTCTTGTAACCCATCCTTCACTGTTTTCATGTTTGCAGATGAGGTGGGTTGTGTGGATCCAGCTGTTTGTCAGAGTGTTTGTGGAGCCTCAGTCGGTTGCTCAAACATCGCCTATCCCAAACTAGTGATGGAGCTCATGCCTGTGGGTAAGTCCTTCAAACACAAAGACTCCCAAAACCAACTAGAGCTGTTTAGGCTTTTTTTTTTTTTTTTTTTTTTTTTTTAACAAACTCCACTGTATTTTACATACTCATTAAACAAACATGACAGAACAACTATTAATTGAATCCTCCAATAGACAAGGACTTTTATATATATATATATATATATATATAATCTTGCGCCTATATATACTTGTGCATATATAAAACTCAAGGCCACAACTGACAGCGTGCTCAGTGAATGTCTCAGGCAATGGAAAGCAGAAGATAGGATGCTGGAGGACAGAGCCTCATGGGAGGACAAGCCCCTACATGGAATGTATCACCAGACAATAACTGAAGTGGCTGATATCAAGAAGTCCTACCAATGGCTAGAGAGGGCTGACCTGCAGGACAGCACAGAAGCTCTGATCCTGGCAGCACAGGAACAAGCCCTGAACACCAGAGCAATAGAGGCTCAGATCTACCACACCAGACAAGACCCAAGGTGTAGGCTGTGCAAAGAGGAAACAATCCAGAACATAACTGCAGGGTGGAAGATGCTGACTGGGAAAGCATACAGAAACATGTGTACAGAATATGGACTGGACACCCCAAAGTCAAAATGGGAAACACCTCAGAAAGTGGTAGAAAGTAAGAGGGCAAAGATCATGTGGGACTTCCAGATAAAGACAGACAGGATACATACATACATATATATATATATATATACACAAGTAAAACCAGAAATAGGCCCCTTGGCTGACCCAGTATGTGTTCTTTGGTTCTTCTTTTACCTGCCAGGGGTCCGTGGTCTGATGCTGGCAGTCATCTTAGCTGCTCTGATGTCCTCACTGACCTCCATCTTTAACAGCAGCTCCACTTTGTTCACTCTGGACCTCTACTATAAAGCTAGGCCCCGTGCTTCAGAGCAAGAGCTGATGATTGTTGGAAGGTAAGCAGAGCTGTAGTATATGTGTACAACAAGTCCCCTTGATTACTTTAAAGATTCACCTCTGTTTCCTCCATGTTGTTAAGAAAGTAATCCAGTTTGACTTTCATTATGTCAACAATATAAAAAAGAAATAAAATAACCTAACTCAAATGGCACACCCCCACAAGCACTATGAAATTTCCGTGGGATTGACCAGTGGTTACACAGATTTTTTTCTGGATTTGTAAGAAACAAAAGTATGTTTGAACTCCTATTGTTCTGCTATATTTAAGAAATATTTCACTAAGCTAAGTTGTTTGTAAGAATCTTAACCTACATTAATATTTCTGAAGACAAGTTTACTGGCTTTAAGCAGCTCTGGTTAAGAAGGCTGCTTTTCAACTGTTTCAAGACCAAACAGTTGAACTTTGACCAATCAGAGACTCGGACATGGTAGGGACCTGTGAGGAGTCTCGTTTTCAAAACACAGAAGTTCCAACTGCTTAAAAATTGATCATGAAAGAGAAATTAATGATTGCGTTTTTCTGCCTGGCCAGAATTCTATAACACGTTTCATGTATTAAAATAGAGACATAAAAGAAACAACTGAAGCAAGATTTGTGAGATTTGCACTACTGTGACATTTTGCACTAAGCCTCTCCCAACTGTAGGAGGCAGACGTGCTAGTAAACAGTATAAAAACTAAAGAATAGCATCAACATATTATTTGTCATGAACAAACTGTGAACAGCACAGACGTTCAGTAACAGAACATCATTTGGGCTTAGATCTGAGAGTTCCTGATCATGCTCTTCCAGGTATCACTGCCATTGTCCATGTGTTAAAGTGTCCTACTAAAACATTTGAGTCCCTGGTCAAAATTCCTCCTGTTACAACTTCCAATAATTGCTATGGGTGGTAGGCCTATGGCAGGGTAATGTATGTGGTGTTTTTGAGATAAGTCCTGTCTCATTGGAGGCCCCACCACCAGGTACTTGCCAACAAGCTCCAACTCTCGGCCTGGATCAGGGTGGGTCCCAAATGACACCAAACCAGGTGACATGGACACCTTGCTTTTAATTTCCCCACAGAGGGAATTTGAACCACTCTTAGTCTGGCTTGTCACCAAATACCAGTCTGCCGTGGAATATTCCATCAGGACATTTTCTACAGACACCATAACCCCTAAGACCACTCAAGCTCTCCATAGAGCTGACCATAGTTGTATTGGGCATAAATTATCTTTATAAAAATGGGGATCAATAGAGAATTGCCTCTATCCTCCAGTTGTCTTTTCAGCAACTGCAACATCCACTTCTTCCAGGCTTATGTCAAATTTGAGAATGGAAGTTTGTATTATCTTGAAGCTTCCTCCTGCTTACCATCTGCTTCTCTTTTTATCAATTGTCCTTGCCTGTTTTAGGGTTTTCATCCTGGTCCTGATGTGCATCAGTTTGGTGTGGATTCCAGTCATCCAAACCGCCAACAGTGGGCAACTTTTCGACTACATCCAATCAGTCACCAGCTTCTTGGCCCCTCCCATTACTGCTGTCTTTATCATGGCGATTTTCTGGCCTCGCGTCAATGAGCATGTATATCATACACACATTTAAAACACACACAAATGGTAAATGGCATTTCCTCATATAATACTTTCCGCCTTCACTTGTTTGCATACTTTTGGCAACCAAACTGCCATGCAAGGGATTAACCAAACCACCAAATGATAACGATGAGTCACTGAAAACAAAAGTAGAGAATCAGAGCGCTGTGTCAGCTTTTGAAGAAAGTTCGGGTAACAGACGAGTGAAATGGAGATTATGGATATGACTTGAAATGACTTACAGTGCTACAGACTATAGAAAGAAAAGTTTTGTTTGTAAAATAGTGAATTGTTTTAGATAATATTAAGTTTTTCTACACACAAAAAAAAATTCCACTTGTGAAAACCTTCCAGTGTGTTTACGTGTTGATGTCTGTGTCTATGTCAGGGTGCATTCTGGGGTCTGATGGCCGGTTTGGTGGTCGGGCTGATCCGCATGGTTCTGGAATTCTGCTACCCGCCCCCTGCTTGTGGTCAGCCAGATGTCCGGCCTGCTGTGGTGGCTGATGTTCACTACCTGTACTTTGCACTCATCCTATTGGCTTTCAGCAGTCTGGTCATTGCCGCCATCAGCTTGGCCACCGCTCCCATTTCTGAAGAACATGTAAGGAGTCAACTCACAGTCCTCGCTATTGTTTTGAAGGATGGAATACGTGATAGTCATTGGTAACAATATAATGTTGATAAAGATAGTTCATACATTTGTTAAGCTTGTCAGCAGTTTATTATTTTTTCCTTTGTAGACAATGTTCTCCCTATGGGAATGAATCTTACTAAGCATGTTAATAAACCTTATTTTGCTTATTGTGCTAATAAATCTCTTACTAACACACTATAAACACATTAATAATTATAAAGTTTACCAAAAAAAACTATTTTTCTAGAATTAGTTCTTTTACTTGAGCAAAAAGCAGCAAGTAGGGTTTGCAAAGATGGGATGTACAGGCTAGAATATCTCAAACTTCTTACTGCTTATGTGGGAAATTTTGATTAAAGTCAAGCCACATGGAAACAGTTGTGAATCGTTCATCCTACAAAGGAAAAATGTTAGATAAATAAAATTCATTTAAGCAAAGTCATCAATTAAATCTAAGAGCTCAACCAGTGAATTAAGACACATTACTGGCTTGTTTTGACTGCTGTTGGTTATTTTACTTCTTGTAAAACAGAATAAAGAAGGCAATCAGGTTTTGTTATCCTTCTGGACTTATTTATCTGGTTAGTCCATCCAAAATAACAGAACAGGAAGACTATCAAATGACTTTGTGCAATAGTTGGGATTTATGGCTCTTGTTAGGGAATCAGATCTTTGGGATCTGCTTATTTCAAAGACTGGCTCATTTGAAATTAAAGTTGGGGAAATAGTCATTAAAGTGGATTTTGTGCTGCAGGCTCTACACACAAAACTCGTGGTTGAAAGTCAAATGAAAGTTAAATCAGGGTCAGGCAGGCAGGGGCCGAGCATGAGGGCATTAGAGAACAACCAGCAGGGGCTGATGGGAAGTGAAGTGTAGATTACCAAGAAGTGCTAGAACTCTGGAGATACTTCCTGCTGAAGGCCAGAGGGGGAGACAGGGCACTGATTCATGACAAAACCAGTAGGAACTTTGACCATTCAGGGACTCAGATTTGGTTGTGATGTATAGTTGGGTTATTTTTAATTTTGGCATTACCAACCGCTCGAAAATTGATCTCAAAGAAGAAATTAATAATTACGGTTTGTTCCTGGCCAGAAGTTTATGACACCAAGGCCCAATCAGAATTCTTCCTTTCTCCTTAACCCCCCCACATCTAGCCCTCTAAACCCAGATTTAAGGAAAAATGGTGTCTCAGAATTCAGACATCACCAGTAGTCGCCAATCAGCCAGCGTTAGCTTCCAGCGTTAAAATATACATAACAACATTAGCTTTAGAACTTTAAAAAGGTCATGCTAAAACAAAAAGTCATTACTTACATTTAAGTATAACCTTGTGTATTTCAGAGCGCACCCATGTGAAAAAAGAGCTTCTCCTCCACGGCACAGCACGACGCAGGGCTTTGTATCCCTTGGGCCCAAGTTTTCATATATTGGAAGAGACCTGTGAAAGATTCACCAGATTTACACCGCTTTAACATTTTGCAACAAGGCTCTTCCAACTGTTGGTGGTGGACATACAATAGTAAACTGTGGAAAAAGAAAAAAAAAAAGTAACCCCTCCCTGCTTGACCAGTGTGAACTCCATGGGTTAAATCAGGGGTGTCAAACTCAATCGCACAAAGGGCCAAAATCCAGAACACACTTTAGGACGGGGGGCGAAAAGGATAAACATTTATTGAACAAAACATTTTTAAAACTTTAAGATTTTAACTTTTAAACATAATTATGAACTAGATATAGCATAACCTGTTATATGCTAGTGTGAATGCTGTAAGCTGAATTTGGCCACTAAAGATACGAGTGCTGATGGCTAAAAATACTGAAGCTAGAAGCCAGCTAAAATTTTAGCTAAATGTCAAATTAGCCTAAAAAACTTAGAAAAAAGAAATAGATGAATAAGTGGATGCTTAAAAACAAGGTTTGTCAAAACAGCTAGCATGTAGCTGAAATATTAGGTGAACTCCAAAATAGCCTTAAAAAAATAAGTGCCAAAATAGTACAAAAAGCTAGCAGGATGACAATTTTTTAAACTTTAAAACTGTAACTTTTTAACATAATTATGAATAATAAAAAGGATGAATATCATTTCAGAATAAATCAACTTAAACTTTAAATAACTTTCAATATTTTACTCTTCATAAAAATAGATTTTGTCAAATTTACACAAGTTAGAAATGAGTGCAAGATAACAACGGATCATCAATATCAATAAAATAAAATGATTGGGAGGGTGCGGATAGAATCACCCGGAGGGCCGGATCAGGCCCCCGGGCCTTGACTTTGACACTTGTGGGTTCAATGCTTAGCCTGTCTGTAGCTTAATGATTCGTGTTTTCTTTTGTACTTATGTCTGCAGCAAAAACCACATTTTTCAGTCTTTTGTATTTGTCATAAAAGGATTTAAGCATTGTAGTTTTTATCATAGAAAGTGTAGATACGTGAATGATGACCACTTTTTTTCTTGGCTCCTTTCCAGCTACACCGGCTGACCTGGTGGTCCAGATTCAGCACTGAGCCACGTATTGATCTCGAAAATCCCCAGACATCCTCTCACCCAAGAGACTCCATCAGCTCTGGAGCTGACAGCTCATCCCAATCCAAATGGAAGGCAATAGCTTTGTGTCTCTGTGGTCTGAGTGGTAAAAACCCTCAATCTGAACCTCCAAGGCCTGAAAACAGCGATCAGAACTTCCTGCAGGAGAAGTCTATTTGGAGAAATGTCTGCAACTTTAATGCTCTGCTGCTGCTTGCTGCAAATGTCTTTCTCTGGGGATACTTTGCATGATGTACAAGTTGTAGACAAAAACTTTTTTTACTTTATGCTTTTATTTTCTGCATCTTTACATAAAAGGTTTCACAGTCAGCCATAACTGTTCAAATTGGACTCAGAACCAGTTTCAAACCCAAAGCTGCTGCTTCATACAAACTTTAAACCTCCTGGATGTTCAAACTTGCAGCTGATGGTGGAATAAAAGGGTAATCATGAAAAAGTTTCATTATCTTAGTTTAAAGCCATATCAGGTGACCAGGTTGAGAAGACATCAATCATGTTGCCCACATGTTTTGGTTTTTATCTTTTGTTTATGCTTTTAAAAAAAACCCTATGCGTTAGTTCATTTCTCACGATTCCCCAAATTAAATATGTTATTGTGTAAGAACAGGCGGAGTCACAGTCAGCAACAACTAAGGGTCTGACAATGCTAGCTCAATACAGCTATATTACAAATTTTGATTCTGCCTAAAGCATGCAGCAACTTATAATAAGTAATTTAGAATGTCATTTTAATTATTATTGCTTGTTTTTAAACTTTTCCTTTAACTGAGTTCATTTCAATGCTGTCTGAGAGTAGTAAATTAACATCTTGTATAGTGATTACGGCATTAAATGCTGTTAACTTGTATATTGTTTATTGGTGCTAAAGTGTTAAACTTATGCGGGAATTAGATGTTAACCATCTTCAGCAGTGTCAGGTTTACAAATGATAATAAAAAAATGAACCAATGGGACACCCTACATCCACCTCATGGTTCTACAGTTCTGGTTTATTCAGAGGATGAATATGGACTTACTGCACCTGTGGTCATTCTGTTGGTGCATTGCCCCTTCATCCCCCAGTAAAATCATGGACCATGTGGGCCACCTTCTGCTGTGAACGTAATGCTCAAATCCTCAGTAAAACTTTGACTGCTAATAAATTGGCAAAAATGCACCTTGCCTTCCCAATGACAGCACCCTGACTGGGAAAACAGCCGTCCATATGGAGAAGTATTTGGCGCCGTCAATGATGGACTTGAGACAAAGCTTGTTCAGGGTCCCACTGAAAAGATCGAGGACTCTATGAACTGATGTGAGACAGTTTTTTTTGCAACACCAGTAGTAAGGCATTCAGCAGATTTGGGAGTGTCCACAGGGTCTAGGGAAAAAAGTGCTCTGCCAGACCAGAGAACCACAGCGCTGGGACATATTGGATTAACATTTTACCCGCTGATCTGGTCACTGTCATGTGCCCAAAGCTGAGTTACTGATTGGCTGATGTGATCTGCGGTGAAATGCAGCCAGACATTCAAGAGCTGCGTGGCGCGTGCGCTCGTGTTCGCCTCGTCAGCGTCTTTATATGAGCCAGTCCACTATCGCAGGAAAGGCAGCGGGATTGGCTAGAACTTCAAAGTCCTGAAAAGAGTTGAAGTGACTGACATCTCCAAAGACAAATAGACGTTAAATGAAACTAAGCACTGAAATGCGGCACCGTAAATTATAACGGTTCCTGCTTGGAACCGAACTTTGGTGCCCAACCCTAGGACCGGCACAGGGAGACCCAGACTAGTGCCCATTAGGCAAGAATCTTCAACCATTGGCTCCAGATCCACATGTGTCTCTGTTATCTCTCCATTGTGGCTCCTTGACCAAACATAAAATAAGTCATGGAGACTGTAGATCCAGACATGTCGACCGTCTGAGTCAGCAGATCTCTGATAATGTCTGCTCAACCAAAACTACCAAAAGATAACAAATAAACAAAGCCTCCAAACTAAGACTACCAAGATCCAACCTCAAACTAAAATAACAAAACCCAGCAGTGGAAGACTGCTGAGGACAAAGAGGAGAAAAAGAACAAACAAAAATAAATAAAATCAAAATTAAATAGCCAGTTTTTAAGTAAGGATTACTCAATTAGCATTTATTTGGTGAACATAGATGATAAACTCTGTAGGTTTTTCCATCCCTGTTGACCTGAAGACGTCTTCTTCAACTCTACCTCCAGAATGAACAGATTTTGCATGTGAAGCGAAATTTTGGTAAAAAGTTTGATCTTTTATGAGTTAAAAGCACATTTTATCTTATGTTGCACAATAGTGGTTACTGGCTGTCCAGAACTGCCCAGAGATGATCATGTTTGACAGGGAGCGTTTTTTACTTGGAAAAAAAATTATTTGAGCTTCTATCAAACATAAACAAAAAACACATTTAGACAGATGCTAGGTTCTTTTTAGATTTTTAGGTTTTGTTTGCATCAAAAATAGACATAAATCATATTTATTATAAAAAAACAAGATCATGAATGCAAATCCAAATTTGTTTAAGGCTAAAGTAAAACTATGCAGCTCCTTCTAGATTTTGATCAGTAGAAAACCTGTCTCAAGGTAATAAGTAAGTAGCTTAATGATATGAGCTTGAATGTCATGAGTTTGACATCCTTGTCTCGCCTGTAGGTAGCGCGGTTTCTGGTGAGCTGTTAAGGACACGAACACGTCCTCATGGTACGTTCACAGGTTTCCGTCATGGCTCAGTTCCCTCCATGCTGTTGGGAAGACAAGCTTCTCAGCCGATCTGCTCTGTTACTGCTCTGATGATGTGAGCCCTTAATATTTACATTCTATTGTAAAACTAAAGGGCTGCAAGATCAGAACATCGAAGACAGTTACATCTAGAACAGATCCATCCATCCATTTTCTCAACCGTTTTGTCCCTTTTATAGTTTTGGGGCTGCTGGAGCCTAACCTGGCCACTTCTGGACGAAGGGAAGGTACTCCTGTGCGGGTCACCAGTCTGTCGCAGGGCAACAATCACACCCATACCCACTGACATAATTTAGAATAACCAATCAATGTATGAAGCATGTTTTTGGACCAGAGCTCTAATAGCAGGGAGAAAATGCAAATTCTGTGATTTAGGCCCCCCAGCTAGGACTTGAACTGGTGGCCTTCTTGCTGTGAGGTAAGAATGCCAACCACTGTTCCACTGTGCCACTGAGTAGCCCACATAGGAATATAAAATACCGGTGCGGCGCTGGCCCCTCTGGCCCCGTTCCTTAGCTACTGGTGAGACGCTGGCACATCTGAGGAAAACAGACTTACAAAAGGATTTTGTCATCTACAAGTGGATGTATTAGAATGGAGCAGAGCAGGAAGCTTATGGGCTGCCAATGCGGAATATGAATGAGCTACTTCCACATTTGGTATATGACTGCTCAGTCATTTCTGGTTGAGGCACTGGACCGATGTTTATATGGAAATAGCGGAATATTTGGAGTTTACGAGACGTCTTTTGGATCTACCAAGAGTCACTATAAATGATGTTAGACACATTGGTTTTCTTTGTATTAAAATACTCCAGAATAAAAATTCAAATAGAATTTAAATTGCATTTTCATCCTACATAACAAACTTCAAAGGAAACTTCCTAAGGGTGATGTTATTTGCACGTATTTATGTGCGACCAGCTCAAAAGCTGATGGAAATTCATGTTTGCAACACGTAAAAGGTGAAGCCAAGATGCAGATTCCTGCATTGTTTCACGTGTTTTAATGGCATCTAAAGCTAAATGTTCGTACTGGTCACAGTATTTATTGAAGGCCTGTTAGCTATCATGCAGCTAGAGCGCGGAGTGCAGTGAGATGCAGACAGCGGTGATCAGGAACCTTTCCTTGTATTAACCCGAACTGGAACCGTAATCCTAACCTTATTTTTCCCTCTGGGTCCGGAGAAAAAAAAGTTCAGAACTGACTGCAATTTTTAGGAAATTATGTGTGAATACTGTTGTCACTTTTCATTTGAGCTAATGCTAACTAGCAGTTTGCTTTCTATATTTTGATGACCTGTTAGTTGTGTTTCAATTACGCCACAGCAGAGTGTTTCTAAATGTTTGTCAATTTTAAATGTCAGACAGAATCAGTCTGAGATGTGATTCTCTGTCCTAAAACGTCTCACAGGTGATGTGACAGTTAGCACGCTGCTCCATGAAGATGGCAGAGGAACCTCATCATCAGCTGAGAGTACGATCAGCGATCCAAAAGTCACTTCAAAGTTCTGTTAGGGAAGTTTTAGAGCTATGTTTCATCCAAAGATGTCATATGATCACACAGTATATGGTAGCGTTTTGTGTTTGATGTTTCAGGAGGGCAAACTTTGCCTCTCTGGATGTCATTGTGTATACACATAATGACAAACTAACATACAATGTAAGAAATAACAAAAATAAACCCATGCTAGGGAAAGTACACGGAGATCTGCTAAGTTGATGCATACAGATCATATACAGTTAACCACAACCGGAAGTAAACAAGCGGTTATTTAAAACCAGAAATATGTCACACATCTCCGAGCATAGAGTCCATTTTAGCCCCGAGGTCACAGCTCCAAGCTTTTTCAAACAGCAATTTTTTCATCTGCTATTGATTAAATAAATAAATACTCAAATGCAGATTTCTGCTTAATTTTCTTTTTATATATCCTCTGTGACAAGCTGACGTCTTGTCCAGGGTGTACCTCACCTTCCTGCAGTAGTGGCCATGTTAGACTCTGGCAGGCCCGAGACCCTGAAAGGGGAACAGCAGAACCTCCATCATCATCATCATCATGCCTCAGGAACATGGAAAAAGAAAAAAAAACACCAAATACATGATTTTCATTAGAGTGGATCTGTGATTGCTTCAAGTTGAAAGTCATTTCAGTGCTTATGTCGCCCTCTTGTGGTTATCTGTTGAAAATATATCTTTCATCTGTTTAAAAGCTGAAAAAAGTCTTTATTCAATAATCAAGAGTTTTTCTTTACAGCACAGTTTACACTTTAGTGTGTTCTCATGATCTAGAACATGGGTCTGCAACCTTTAACACTAGAAGAGCCATTTTGGGCCTGTTTTTTAATTGTTCAAATCTTTGGAGCCACAAAGTCTTAAGAAAATGTGTTACCACCACAATGTATTCATTACATGTGTTTTTTCTTCAATAGATATGAATTGTATTTCTTTTTTGGCATGAATAAAATCTAAAATTTAAAGGGAAACTAGCATGTTTCTGACTTCTGACAGAATCTCATAGGATTTTTCTTTCATAATAAAGACACCCTGCTAAACAGTATCATCAGTGTAACTCTGGACAGCAAGTAACCATTGTTGTGTAGCTTTATGTTCTTTTTTCTAACTCAAAAGATCAGACTTTTTAACAAAGTTTTGCTTTGTATTTGGAATAATAGGAAATGGGGAAGCCCCTTCAGGTCTGCAGGGATGTAAAAATCTTGACATAGCAGTTGTTTATTTTATAAACTTAACTAATCTAAATTAAAAATATATCTATAAATACTTTAGAAAGCCTTAAAACCTGCAACCCGTGGCTCTGGAGCCTCACGGTACAGGCTCCTGATCTAGAATGATTTAATAGATTGTATCCAAGAAGAACTTAAATGTGGAGCAGATCTTTATTCTGTATCAGCTCAGTCTTTATAGATCATGTTTAACAGGATTGTTTGCAGTTTGTGACTGAATAAAAACTGTTCATTTAGAGTCAATGCATCACAAACGTAAGAAAATTATGGATTTCATTTAAAGAAACCAAAAGTTTTAGTTAAACTTTAGTTCATGAAGTCACTTATAGACTCCAGTGTTTCACTTTTGAGAAAGCTCTCACTTTATGTGACTTTTAGAAACCAACACAAAATAAGAACACAGAATTTCCATTAAAAACTCTGATGCTGCTGCTTCTTGGAACCTCAAGGCATTCTGGGTAATGTAGTTGTGGTAGGCGCTTGATTCCAGCGGTCCTTCTAATTTCAGATTTAGGATGAAAGAAGACTCACAGTTTCTCTGTCAGAGTTACTTTACTGATTTATCAAAACTTGAAGTGTTTCCTCCGCTCCTTTACCGGGGCTGCGTCTTCAGACCGCTCTCCGGACCGGTCCGGTCCGGTCCGGAACTGGTGTCGGTCCGCCGCTTCCGTCCAGAGTTCGGTCCCCTCGCCGCCGTGAAAACACAAATCAAAGCGACGTTTCTCTCCACAAACACACGATGGAGCTGCGAGGCTGAACCTTCACTTTCTGACAGTTTCATCCAACAACGACGGACATTTTTCAGGAGAAAACCCGCCAAATATGAAACTAAACAGAAGGTGGAATTTCGTACAAAGTCTCTAAAATAAGGAAGTCTGGTGGGGAAAAAAATCAGTTTGTTGTTAAAATTTAAACCCAAAAGCACTGCACTCATTTTTTTTTAATGTGCTAACTTAAAAAAAAAAAAAAAAGTTTTTAAAGGAGAGCACGTGACCCGCCTGCACCGGTCGACACGTCGCATAGATTACGTCATTTGATGACGTCACCAGAGAAAAGTTTATAAATACAGGTACAACTGCCAGACACGTCAGTCGCCCGGAGCCGAGACACCCAACAGGTCCTCTGTGAAGGTCTAAGCCCCGATTTGGTTGCGAAGAAGATATTTATTTATCTGTTCATTTCATTCTCACTCGGTATTTTCAACACAGAATTATCATCACTATGTGGAATAATTCGTTGAACGTGAAGGAAAACTCCATTCTTCCTGGTAAAATAGGCATTTATTTCGTACAAAAGTTTCTTGGTGAAGGAACTTTTGGAAAAGTTGCAAAATGCAAGAATCTTTTAACAGATGAACACGTGGCCGTTAAAATAATCAAAAACGCTTCTGAAGGAGAAAGAGAAATCAAAAATCCTGACTGAATTTCCAAGATCGACGCTGATACGTACAACTTGGTGAAGTTTGTGGAGTGGTTCCGCTACGAAAGCCACGTTTGCATCGTTTTTGAAATGTTGGATAGAAGCTTTTATGATTTAATGAAAGATCGTCGATCCGTCCCTGGATCTGGAGGAAATCAGAGCCGTTGCTTGGCAGCTGATCGTTGCCCTGAAAGGCCTGAAAAACCTCAACTTGGTCCACTGTGATATTAAACCAGATAACATCATGCTGGTGGACCAGATTTTAGAGCCTTTCAGGCTCAAACTGATAGATTTTGGATGTGCTTCAAAGACTAAACACCTGCATAAAGGAAGAACAATCCAGAACTATGTTCAGGCATGAAGTCATCCTGGGTCTGCCCTTAGACGGAAAGGCTAGATATGTGGACTGTCGGCTACGTTCTCGCCTTCCTGTACACGGGGTATTATCCATCCACAAGACTCTGAGTACAACATCATCAGAGCCATGGTCGAGATGCAAGGGATGCCTGATATGAATTTTTAGATCAGGGGTTGTTCACAGGGAGGTATTTCACCCGGACTTTAGAAGACTCCAAGGTTGTCTGGAAGCTGGATACAGTTGAAGAGCAGTCTTTTAAAACTAGGATGTATCTCAGAGATAATCTTGGCTTCTGGTACTATGATGACCTCAAAATATCTACGATGATACGGGCCAAAGAAGTAGAACAATTTGTTGACCTTCTAAAGCAGATGCTGGAGATGGATCCAAAGAAACGCATCTCTCCAGATAGAGCTCTACGACATCCTTCTTCAATTTGAGGGGGAAGCACCCTAAGACCGCCACACCTCAGAGCCTGCAGCAGCAGAAGTCCATCAACAGCCTGAAGCAAAGACAGTCAAATGTGTTTCTCAGGGACCAGCAGCTAACCCCCTGATAAGACGGAGGGACACAACAGAAACAAGAAAGCTCGTCCAGCAACAAAAAGCTGAAGAAAGAAAGGCTCCAGCTTTGTCAAGAAAGAGAAAACGTAGTGACCAAGAGAGCCCTGTCCAGCAACAACAAACTGACGAAAGAGATGCTCCAGTTGTCTCAAGAAAGAGAAAACGTAGTGACCAAGAGAGCCCGGTCCAGCAACAACAAGCTGAAGAAAGACAGGCTCCAGTTGTCTCAAGAAAGAGAAAACGTAGTGACCAAGAGAGCCCTGTCCAGCAACAACAAACTGACGAAAGAGATGCTCCAGTTGTCTCAAGAAAGAGAAACGTAGTGATCAAGAGAGCCCGGTCCAGCAACACAACCTGAGAAAAGACAGGCTCCAGTTGTCTCAAGAAAGAGAAAACGTAGTGACCAAGAGAGCCCTGTCCCAACAACAAACTGACGAAAGAGATGCTCCAGTTGTCTAAGAAAGAGAAAACGTAGTGACCAAGAGAGCCCTGTCCAGCAACAACAAACTGACGAGAGATCTCCAGTTGTCTCAAGAAAGAGAAAACGTAGTGCAAGAGAGCCCGGTCCAGCAACAACAACCTGAAGAAAGACAGGCTCCAGTTGTCTCAAGAAAGAGAAAACGTAGTGACCAAGAGAGCCCGGTCCAGCAACAACAAGCTGAAGAAAGACAGGCTCCAGTTGTCTCAAGAAAGAGAAAACGTAGTGATCAAGAGAGCCCGGTCCAGCAACAACAACCTGAAGAAAGACAGGCTCCAGTTGTCTCAAGAAAGAGAAAATGTAATGACCAAGAGAGCCAGGAGCCCAAAAAGAGCTCTGAATCCGACTCACCAGTTCCAAAGAGAAAGAGGTCTTGAGAAAACTTGTTCTTGAGACTTTTTTTTATTTATTTATTTATTAAAAATTTGTTTTAGTTAACAAAAAAAAAAAAAAAAAAAAAAAAAGGAAAGTCATGTCAAAAAGCCTGATGACACGACTCTTTATTCTGGAGCTAGTTACTTGTTTGGCTGCATTTTCTGTATTTTACTTGGGTTTTATTATTATCATTGCAATTATTGTTGTATATAACTTTTTCTACTGGTTTTGTTTTTATGCTCATTTTGTAAAGCACTTTTTGCGTCTTTTTGAAAAAGTGCTATAAAAATAAGGATATTCTGTTCCTTTCCCTCCCTCCAAGATGAATGGTTCGCTTACACATTGTAAAATCCCCCCCAAAGTTCCTTTAACAATTCGGCCAGTGACCGCCAGGTCTGTACCTCTAAACACAAGAAGAAAATCTTCTTCCACAAAGTTCCCCTTCCCCACACACCTGGTCCACCTGGATTAGCTGGTAATCAGCAGCAAGCAAAACACAAAGAGCTGGCAAACAGCTCTCGAGGACCTGGAATGAGGAACACTGCTCTACATTGTAGAAACAAATGTCCCCAAAATGAGCTTCAAAAACAGGGGCAGCACGTTGGTCTGTCGGTTAACATGGTTGGCTGACAGAACCACGTCTGCGTGGGTTTTCTCCGAGCGCTTCGGTTCCCCCCCACTTCTCCAAATTTATTGGTAAATATTTAGCGACTTTGACTTTTAGACAAAAAACTAATTAGTTCACTTCCAGCTTTTCAATATTACTGAGAAGTGTAATAAAGCAAAGAGGTACAGCTCAAATTAATACGTCCCCTCCAAAAATAAATAAATAAATAAAACAATAAAATATATAATAATAATTATTATTGTTGATATTATTATTACAATAAAGTAAAAAAAAAAAAAAAGCATCAGTCACCAAAATTTATAGGGAAATAACTCAAACAAATCCTGGCAGTCCTGTGGGTTTTCTCAGAGTACTTCGGTTTCCCCACATTAATTTTTAGAAATTGGCTAGGTGACTGATGTGAACCCCTTCCTGAATCACCACCTTAACGTGGTGAAGGGGTTTGTGTGCCCGAATGACCCCAGGACTCCTGGAGGACGGGCCAGACTAAGGGTGATTCAAACAAAAGAATGTATTACTGAATACAATTATTCCTCCCAACAAGAGTCACCAGGGCCTTACCCTGAAGCTTGAACTGGAGGAATAACTCATGAACTAGTTTGTAATGGCTGTTTCTTCCTCCATGTTTTCTGTTTGGCTCTGTGGTTGGTTTTAAAGCGGGCAGAAAATGGTAGTCCCAATTGTGTTTGTCCGCAGTTCTTGTGGTGGCCCCACCTGTGTTTGCCCTCGTGGGTAGACTTGTTACGCTATCCAGCAGCCTAGTGGACATTTGAGCTCGCCAGCTCAGTATAGCTGAGCTAGCTTGTACAATACAGCAGAGCTTGCTAGCTCAATTCAAAAGAGCTCGCTTGCTCGCTGCAGCAGACCTTACTAGCTTGATAAAGCAGAGCTTGGTAGGTCACTGTAGAGGAGCTCGTTAGCATGCTACAGTGGCGCTCACTATCTTGATACAGAGGATCTCACGAGGATGCTACTAAGAACCTTGCTAACATGCCTTAATGGAGATTGCTAGCTTGCAACGGGAGAGCTCAAGGATAATTCAGTGGAGCTCAATATAGCCACTTATGCTTTCCACTGGGCAGCTAGCTAGCGTAGCAAGCTTACCCATAGAATATCCACTTAAGTGAATGTGGGTAAACACAGTTGAGGACACCACAGAAATTCCAGACAACCCCAATAGGGACCCACATTATCTGCCCAACTTTAAACCATGTGGGGCCCATTTGGCCTCTCTGTCTGGGTTCCAAATGAGCTCCATATTTTCCCTTTTAAATTTTGTTTGTAACTTTTATGGAAAGAACTGCTTTGACAAACAGAGTTTTGACTTCAGCAGCTTACGAATGGCATCTCGACCCTATGCAGCTTTCTAAAACGGTTTAGTTTGAATCTTCACATTTCAGTCTAGACTCAGTCAGGAACACCTGCAGAACTCTGGATCTAGTGAGGTCAAAGTGTCAGGTTCAGGAATCTCAGTTAAGATGTGGAGGAAGATGAGGGTGGCAGAGTCAGTCCAGTGAGATGAAACTTGGCTTAAGCACATCTATCCTATAGGTTCCTTTCATGTTTGGTCAAAAAATGAAGAGAGTAATAATGGTATGCCTGCTTTAGCAGGTTAGGGTTCGATTCCCTTCGGTATTCTGCAAAATACTTTGACTTTTATACATGAAAAGATGAGCCTAGCAATTATAAATCTAGATCAATGCTTATGTCTAAATTAGGATCAGAGAAGTGTATAACTGGAAGAGAGCTTTTGACATTTTAAAAGCTTGTTCAGCCATTCTGTTAAACTGACTTTCAGACTTTCAAGTCATGGTGAAAAATGTTCTTCATGACTTTTTGTACCGCTTCGTTTTTGTTTTCCTTTATTTACTCCCCACTGTATTTTAAAGCATCTGTATATAAACTTCTGTTCTGCACCAATTCTGACCCAAGCTGACCCTGAAAAGTAATTTGTTCTAGAAGTGGACGCATCAGACTCTGTGGGGTCTGTGCTTTCATAATTTTCTGACTCTGATAACATTCATGTGCTTTCTTCTCCAGCAAACTGACCTCATCTGAGGAATACACACAGAAATTTCAGCAGAGATGCAAAAAGATCCAAACTCAGCAATGAGTACCAGTGTTGTAGGCCAATGGATGCTCTAAAAGGAAAAAAAGAAAAAATAGATTGACAAGTTTTTATTTTTTGTTTTCACATGTTTCTTCCATCAAAGACACTATAAGTATAATCTCACCTGCTGAAAACACCTGCTCTTCAGTGTGATTGATTTGAGAAAGTTGGTCAGTGGTGTCTTGGCAGGTTGTTGGAGCTGCAGCCTTTGTTGTTTTTGTTGTCGCCGCTGCTGCACTCATTCTGTCTGCACAGTCGTAAGTGGGCTGAGCTGGTGTTCCAAATAGGAAGTACCCACTGGCTCCAAGAAGCCAAAATTTCATAGACTTCTATTGAGACATAAACAGCCATTATTCATTCACTCATTCTATTTCTCAAAACAACCATTCTTGCTCTATATTACAACTTTTTGACATGTTCTTAATAATCCAACTTTTAATGATTCCTCTCCATATCCAGGCTTCATGTGGTGTTTACCTCAAACAAGCTCCCTCCTGATTGGTAAGTGTTATGTGAACCTTTTTGTTTTTATTCAGTTTTTCCTTCCAGCTCCAGGTTTTCCAGCCTGCCCCAGAACATCTTGATGATGGAGGACTTAAAAGGCCCTTTTTGGCTCCTCCTTCTCTCTTTCCCCATGGCCAGCAGCCGCACCAGCAGAACTGCTCTAGCCTGACTCAGCAGCCTTCTTTTCCCCTCCCCAGTTTAGTAGTGGTTTATTGGGAATAAATCTGTTTTTCTTTTTACCTCAAACACTTGATTGAGTCTTTTATGTTTCATCCACCGAGCCTGGATGTGACAGTGAGACTGGTAGCTATAGAAATGTTCACTTGGACCAATTGCTGCTTACAGATTTACATCTGGCTACAAATTCTGTGAAAAAATGTCAACTGAAGTGACTTCATTTAGTCATTTTCTATAGGTGACATCACACTCATTTGATCCAGTTCTCTTATACATTCAATCGCTGCAACACAACAAAATAATTTAACGGATTCATAGAAATACAGAACTAGCTTAACAACATTACAAAAATTGAAAATGTCCAAACAGGAAATATGGCTTAGCTGTGTATAAGAAACTTAAAGTTCCTCTTTGACAATTTTTTTACTAAAAAAAAGAATGTTCCAAATGGTGTTTTAATTATGATTATGACGTTTTTAACCAAAATGGACTACAAAACTAACCGGCCACAGTACGTGCGTCTGCACGACTGTGTCTCTGAGGTGGTAGTCAGCAGTACTGGAGCCCCTCAGGGAACAGTACTGTCACCGTTCTTCTTCACCTACAACACCAACAGCTGTCATCTGCAGAAATACTCTGATGATTCAGCTATTGTGGGCTGTGTGTCTGAGGGAGATGATGCAGAGTATAGGTCGGTCATCGTGGACTTTGTGAGCTGGTGTGAGAACAACCACCTGTGTCTGAACACCAGCAAGAACAAGGAAATGGTGATCGACTTCCGTAGAAGGACGGTGACCCACACACCGGTGAACATCCAGGGAGACGAAATAGTCACTGTTGACAGTTTCAAGTACCTGGGTGTTCACCTGAACAACAAACTGGACTGGTCCCACAACTTCGACGACCTTTACAAGAAAGGTCAAAGTGGCCTCCACCTCCTGAGGAGACTCCGGTCCTTTGGGGTGTGCAGACATCTGTTGAGGATGTTCTTTGATTCGGTGGTGGCCTCGGCTGTTTTCTACGCTGTTGTCTGCTGGGAGGCGAGCTGCTCTGACCGGGACAGGAAGAAAATCAACAAGCTGGTGAGGAGGGCCAGCTCTGTCCTGGGCTGCTCGCTGGACTCTGTGGAGGAGGATGTTGTCCAAACTCAGATCCATCATGTCAGCTGTCCCCCTCTACATCAGACTCTGATGGGGCTGAAAAGCTCCTCCAGCAGCAGACTGAGACACTCCCAGTGTAGAAATGAGCGCTACTGCAGATCATTCCTCTGTACAGCCATCAGACTGTACAACGCTGCTATTTAAACAGGGAATCAGTTTACACGTATGTATTGCTATTGTAGATATGTGTGTGTATATGTTTATATTCATAGGAAAATATATGTCTGCGCATGTGTAGGTGCATTTGTGTATATGTGCATGTGTATATGTATGTATGTGTCTATGGACATGTGGGCATATGTATATGTGTGTATATATTTAATATGCCATATTTTTTATTCATTACTTGTCAATATCCCATATTAAAAATTGTATTAACTTATTACTTGTAATTATTTACGTATTCAGTAAATTTCATAGATGCTTTTTCTTTATGCAACTTTGTTGCCTTTTTGTGGTCCCAAAACAAATGAATTTAAAGTTCAATTCAATTCAATTCACAACTTAAATGTTGATCTGAAGCCTCAGTTTCCAAAATCTCCTCTGAGGGGGCGTGGCTATTTGAGCTCCACCCCGATCCTGTTCCATAAACATCTTGGATTTTGGCCCCCTTTATGATTGAGTTTGACACCCTTACTATACTGGACACAGATTATCATTGATTCTTTCCATCTGGGTCCCCTGTGTCTCAGGAATCTGTAGTGACAAAAAAAAAAACAAAACAAAGAGATTTCTGAAGAAATATTTTGGAACACGCTGCCTGATCTCATCACAAACTGTGAAAATTATACAGCATTTCAAACAGTTTTAAAGCAACAAACAAATCAGATTCATATTTAAAACAACCCTTCACGTGCATTAATTCTGGAGTTTTTAGTTTTAGAGATTTTTTTTAATGTAAACACCAAGTTTTGTGGTCATGTATACTATGTGCTGTTGTATGTTATCCTTAAATTAATGCTTTTTCTCAATGTTTTTTTTTGTTTTAACTGTCTGTAGTTTATTAACTAAACTAAACTAAACTAAACTAAACTAAACTAAACTAAACTAAACTAAACTAAACTAAACTAAACTAAAATAAAATAAAATAAAATAAAATAAAATAAAATAAAATAAAATAAAATAAAATTAAATAAAATTAAAAATAATTACGGACGCTGACGTTAATCTACAAGCGAAGATTTTCATTGGTTCCCGCAGCGTCAGCTGACAGTCACAGCCCTACACCGGAAGAAGATGACTGTCATGGCTGCCGTGTAAATCCTCTCGGTGTCAGTGGTGAAGATGGCGCAGTGCGTCCAGTCCGTACAGGAGTTCCTCCAGGACTCCTTCGTCCCGATGGTCGCCGTCCTTTGCAGCAAAGAGGCGGACAGAGTTTCCCGAAAGAACAAGCTGAGCTTCCCGGAGCTGCTGCGGCCTTTCTGCAGGCTCCTCTCCGAAGGTAAGGGTCCGAATCAGGCTTCCTTCGACGGGTTTGGATGTAGACTTTAGCAGTGCCAAGAATCAGTACGGAACCGAAACAGACGTTTTGGACAGTAAGGGTTGGGAGAGGGCGGACTCCCGAACAGTTCTGGCTCTTGTCACCCAGTCTGATTCAACTCTTCTCCAGTGTCCATTTCTGGCTTAATTTCTACCCGGTTCTGGTCCAGTTCTGATTGGACATTTCTATTGTGAACATGATTAAATCATTATATTGTGCTTCGCAGACAGACTGTGCTTCTTTTTCTTGGTTCTCCATGAATCTGAAGTTTTATTCTTTCAAAAACTCCCTCTGGTGTTGCTGCTGTCAGTCTGTCTGCATCACTGTTGCTATGGAGCTAAATATTATTTGAAACCCAAATACAACAAATTGAATAAAATATTGGTGTTTGGCCTTAAAAAACATTAAAAATTAAAATGTCCAAAACTTGTTGCTATTCTTAAATGCGCTTAAAGGGTCCATACCAAGAAAATTCTACTTTTTGAGGTTTTAAATGCATTTTATTGTTCATTCCTTACTCTAAAGAACCCCAAAACGGCATTTTGATCCATTCATGCATTTAAGAGCAATCCTCTAAAATCCTGCTGTATCTGCAGCAGCCCCTTCCATACTCACAAAAACAAGCTGGTGGCATCGTGCTGATGTCAGCACGATGTGAACCTCCCCCTCCAGGAAAAATCTGTGCTGTAAGAGCCGCCCCCAGACTACATCGAAAACACACCCACCTTCTCTGCGGAACTGTGGTGCAGAGGTAGTTATCTCCTGCCCCCAGAATGTGTCTCCCGGTAGGGGGTAACTACCTTTTCTCCACAGTTGTACCAGGAACCACTCTCTGACCCATCTTTCAATGTGGTTTCTGTTTGTTTACAATCGGACTGAACTTCTGTTCACTCTGAGATTCCTCAGTCTGAATATGAACAGAGAGTGGAACAACTGAACCAAAACAGCCACCGTACCCGACAGTCACGTGATGTAAACACGGTAGAAATGAGGTGATCGGTGAGCCGCGGACAAATGTACAGCATTAATTGTCTCGTTAGCCAAAAAGAAATAATTGTTCCAACTGTTTACTTGTTAGAACATTTATTTTAACACCACAGAAAAACATATAACTCTCTTTTCTGTGTCTCGTTACACAGCGCGCTCCTGAGCCGCTGCTGTGATGTCATCTTAAAAGCTCTGCTGTAGTTCCAACAGAATTCTCTTCAAAACAAACCATAAAACCACAACGATGAGACACAGAAACTCATTAAAATGTGGTCGGATGAATTTATGCTCAATAAAACAACTTTTAACATGATCACATTGATTCTACCAACAATCTACATGTCACAAACTCTTCTTAGCGTGTGTACCTGTAGCCGTAGCGTCTCCAGTAACCATCATGCAGGATTCCTCAAACCAGCAGTAAATTTATTAAATCTGGCCTTCATACAGACTCTCAAAATCCATCAGAAAAATACAAAGTTTGAATTAGTGAAAAATTAAACTTCATTTTAAAGACAACTATGACACACATAACCACAGATTATTTAAAATCTTGTATATTTTTTCATCAGTGATTCACTACCTTCCAGAAAGAATAAAAAAATACACATATTTCCTTCATTTAGCGCCAGTTATTTCACATTAAACTACAAAAACTTTCAGGACACCGTTTCCCACGATGCATTGTTTTGTAGTCATCAAGGCAGCTTGCAGCCAGCGCAGTACCTATTTTCTGGCTGCGCTGGCTTAGGTAGGCGCCTTGAACCCGCCCCTTTCTCGCGATACTTCATGTTGTCACAAATGTGACGTCGGTGACAGAAACTAACCAGCATGCACAGCAATCCAGGCGATCTGCGCAGCGCCGCGTCCGCCTGCATGATCTCAAACACGCCTATTGTATGGGCAGGCTAAACAATGACGTCATGAAATGGGCGGGACCGACATGGAGCGAAAGGAGGTGCCTCAGAGATTGAGTCGTTCTACTTCCGGGTACTAAAACAATCCATAAAAATAACTGATATTTCATAAATAATTTGTTTTTTAGTATTCCAAAGGTAATATATGATCTTATGTATGGATACAGTTTACTCTGAAAGGCTGCAGAAAATCATGTTAGGACTCCTTTAATTATTTTCAGCTACAAATGTTCAATTTTTTTGTTTAAAAACTCAAATTTTCAATTTCAAAGCTTTTTATTTCAGATTTAAATATATATTTTTTTCACTTTCAACTCTTTTTTTTTTTACCGTTTATCTGTTCTATCATAGTCAGGAAATGTGAGTTCGAGCCCCACTGTAAACAGCATTTTTTCATGTTTGCTATTTTTGCAGACTTCTAGAAACATTATTATTTTGATTGAACTTCATGTTTCGTTTTTGCTTTTCCTCTTCTTTTTGGTTTTTAAAAGTATATATTACATTAATAGACTACTGAAACTATCAAAACAGACTTGCTTTGTCATAGACAAAGCGAGATGGAGAGGGGCTTTAATAAAAACTTTTAAGTCCTGCTCTGAAAATCTTGTGATCTATTTTTAAATCATTCCCAGAGGTATTTGAATTCCAATTATGTTGTTTTTAACCAGAAAAAAACTTGTGTAGTTCATTTGAAATTCACCCCTGTTACAGACTAAGCCTGTCCTGACTTCCCATAATCCCTTTGTTTACACTTTCCCTCGCTAGCTAGTAGCCCCCCACAACCTCAACCTAACTTTAGCGGTGCAATATTGGACCCGTAGAGGTTTGATCAAGATTCCAGCTCAGTTGAGCTAAATGGAGACGTTCATGGATCTAATGCACATGTCAAGGCCTGGGGGGCCCTCCTGTTTATTCTATCCTGCCCTCCAGATCATTTTATTTTTTTATTAATGGCCTGATGTTATCTTGTGCTCTTTTCCAACTTGTATAATTTTGAAAAAAAAGTTTCTTTTTTAAGAAGAGTAAAATAAAGAAAACTATTTGTGGTTTAAATTGATTTATTCTGGAATAAAATTCCTTCCTTACTATTATTCATAATTATGTTAAAAAGTTACCTTTTTAAAGTTGTAAAAATTGGCTTTCTGCTAGCTTTTTGGACTATTTTGGCTCTTATTTTTTTTAGGGCTATTTTGGAGTTTAGCTAATATTTCAGCTACATGCTTTGCAAATTTAGGCTTTTTAAAAACATTTTCTTAAGCTGTTTTCGAGTTAGGCTAATATTTACATGCTAGCTGTTTTGGCTAATTAAAGCTTTTTTTTTTAGGTTTTTAGACTAATTAGGCATTTAGCTAAAATTCACGCCGGCTATCAATTTCAGCATCTTCAGCTATTAGTACTAGCTTCTTCACCGGACACATTCAGCTTACAGTATTCACATTAGCATTATCACAGGTAATACTATATGTATAGTTCATAATTATGTTGAAAAATTACGGTTTTAAAGATTTAAAAATTTAGTTTCAGAGTGTTCAATAAATGCTTATCCTGTTCGGCCCGCGTCTTAAGGTGTGTTTTGGATTTTGGCCCCCTGTATGATTTGAAGTTGACACCCCTGATCTAGTGGATGCATCAGAATGGAGCAGAGCAGAGGAGTTGGGGCTCTCAGATTTTAGCTTGTATGTAATGACTACAAGTTTTTTCAGGATTTTTTTTTTTTTTTACCTGCTCCTGATTCACCACAATTTGGTAAAAAGAAATACTCAGAAACAGTTTTAATCTTTATTTATTTATTTATTTTTTAAAGAAATGTCGTCTGTCATGAGAAAAATGCTACAAAAACCCCATTTTCATTGGAGTGGGTTGCTTTTGACTGTGTTCCTTTCAAAATAAAATAGACTTTTTCAAGTAGGATTCTGTTCAAATTTACTTGAATTAAAAATGCAAATAAGTAAAAAATGGCATTTTCTATTGTTATGACAGCAACTTGATGCTCTTAGTCAGTATAGATTAGAAGAGGTGCTGAGCTTAACTAGGTAATCTAATACTTATTCAAATTGTTGGAATTTTTCTTAAAGCCAAACAGCATCATTGCAGGTTTTAAAAAGCCACATGTTGTTCTGCAGCCTCAGGTTGCAGATCTTTGGTCTATTGTCATAACGTTCAGGTCATCTTTGATCTTTATAGTATCTCTTGTGAGTTTGAGATCACAGGGAGTCCGTCTGAGTTGGCAGTTCTGCACATTGTAACGCTTCAATACTCTGGTCACATTTTTGTCAAGCTAAATTAACAAACTCATCTGTGAAAATATTCTTCTGCTTAGTTGGCTGTTGGGGAGAAAGTTTCACCCTAATCTTTTCCCATTTCCCAACTGTTGGGAGATACTCTCCGTACTATATATTAATTTGTATCTTCCAGGTCACATCAGGGATCCCAACAACCAGCTGCAGACTGTAAAAAACCTGCGCATCTGTGTCAACGCGGTGAATACAAACCCAGTTTCATCACCTGCTGTGCTCAGCCCAGCCCAGTACCGGCAGCTTGGGGAGGTGGTGTCGTCCTGTCAGCCACTGGAGGGGGCTACAGCCACCACCTTTAAAACTGGAGACTACAACCTGAACTTGAGCGGTGAGGATCTGGTTTCAGCTGTAAGCATGACTAGACTGAGCCTCATGTGTCCGCAGTGCTCTGAAGGTTGGATTTCCCCGCCTGTTATGTGAATGTTAACAGATCAGAACCAGAACCGTTTGAGTATTTCTGACTGATCAGTAAAGGTGGGTTTCTGATTCCAACTCCTAACTTTTTGTTTCAGTCACCACTCCGTGGTTTGAGGCCTACAGGGAGAGCTTCCTGCAGTCCATGCCCGCTGCTGAGCACGAGTTCCTCAATCACTACCTAGCCTGTATCCTTTAGACCAGGGTTAGTGACTGAAGAGGTCAGATCTGCTGACTGTAGTCTCTGTTGGTAAGTGAATGACATGACAGTTTTGTCTAAACAGTAACATTAGAACATATATATACTGGAACTATGTGGTAAAACAGTTAAAAAGCATTTAAAAGATGACTAGAGTGTGATATTTAAAAAAACTTTCAGAACTATCAGTTCTGTTGAATGTGAATAAGCTGTAACTGTCTTGAAGTTTAGTGTGAAGATGAGCTTGAGATGGAATGTAGAACATTGATCGTTTTATTTCTTTGAAGACAATATTAAGTGTTCAAATTTGTACAACTACACCTTTTTACCTCCAGAGAACGGCGAAAGGCCGTTTTTTTCCCAGTGAATCAGCTGATCAGATCTGTTAATGCTGTGGTTTTTCTCTGACACTCTGTCACAGAGGAGAAAAAATCAGAAAAACGAGAGAAGAAAGGGGAAATAAGATTGAAAGCTTTAAGAAATGGTTCTGGCGGGGGGAGGGACTTCCGGCTATTTGTTTTCAGGTGCCTCATTTTTTATCTGTTGTCACATTCTCTTGAAATCTCTGGAGTGCAATGCATCCAAACCCAGCCAGTATTCTAAACAGGTAGCACTGATCTACAGCGTCAAAGACTGCTCTTGGGTCTAAGCACAGACATGCCACAGTCAGTCCAACTCCAATCATATTTTTTTCTATTGTAAAATTGTTCCCACTTATCTTTTAATTTTAATAATGAAAATTTTAGCCAAAATTAAAATCCTTTGTCATTTTTTAAGACATAGTCTATGCAGCAGCTCATTAGAAATATAATTCTAGGTTGTGGGCGGGACTTCTGGCACGCAGCAACCCCGCCCCCTCTCCCTGTCACTGAGAGTTCTGGTCGCGCTCAAGCTTATAATCTCAAGCTTGCATTAATGGCTCAAAAATAACGCAATATTGGACCAATAAAGTCGTAGAGTCTTGAGCCAGAACCACAATTTGCTACAGCAGGAGGATTGATCATCTTCACGTCTCAAAGCGTGAGCGGGCCAGGATGGGGACACGGGACACGACCTTTTAGAAGCTGCTTCATTAGTTTGAGCTTTTCCTAGCATCCGGTTTTCTGATTCACTCCAATTTAAATTAGGGCTGCCACGATTAGTCGACTAATCGACGACTAATTGACTGTTGAAATACTGGTAGTCGACGACTAATTTAATAGTCGATTAGTGATTACTTTATATTATATGGAGTCAGAGTGTAGTAAACTTATAATGACATTCTGCTAGCTTTTTGAATATTTTGGCATTCAGTAAGGTTTGTTAGGCTATTTTGGAGTTTAGCTAAAATTTCAGCTGACTATCAGCTTCAGCGATTTCAGCTTCAACGTTTTTAGCTATCAATTTCAGCCTCTTCAGCTATCGTCACTAATGATGGTTGGATGTGTGCTTTACATCCAGTTTGCCCATTATCCGATTCGTCAACTAATTAGAAAAAATAATCAGTGATCAGTTGTCTATTAAAATAATTGTTTTTGGCAGCACTAATTTAAACGAAGAAAAACTCACAAATTCAGTTTTAATCTGACTTTTTTTTTTTAAAATCCTCTACTATGAGAAAACGCTACAAGAGAGCATGTTAAAGGGCTCAGAGATCAGATGCTGTACCCTCTGGTCTGCAACCTGCTGCCTTCCTCGTGTGGTCATCCTCCTCTACCACGCTGCAGGTGTTTCCTCCATCTTCTGCACAGCTTCCTTGACCTCCAGTCTCCAGGTCTGCTGGTGGTGTCCTCCACCGAGGCCGTCCCCGTGGAGCAGTTCCTCAAGCTTTCCCAGGAGCAGCACAGAATCCAGCACAGTGGAGAATACACTCACCCCAGATGGTTCATCCCCAACACTCTGAAGTACTATGTCCTGCTGCACGACGTGAGCGAGGGCGATGAACAGAGGTACTGAACCCGTCGGATTAAAAAAAAAAAAAAGCCAATCTCGATATATGTCAAAATAGCTAGAAGCTAATGACTGAAAATCGTTTGACCACCACTTTTTATGTTGTCTTCTCATGTGGAGAACCAGCATATCAGTGTCCACAGCTGTGTGGTTTTTTAACATCAACTTCTACATGAATCTCTCCCCTCAAAAAATGAGATTTTTAAGATGAATCATTAATAAGGAGGTCAACGTTTTCAGACAAAAATCAACACACTGTTTTTGAAATGTGGCGCAGTGGTTAGTGCTCCTGCCTCACAGCAAAAAGGCCCCGGTTCAAATCCCTATAGGTTCCTTTCATGTTTGGTCAAAAAATGAAGAGACTAATAATGGTATGCCTGCTTTAGCAGGTTAGGGTTCGATTCCCTTCGGTATTCTGCAAAATACTTTGACTTTTATACATGAAAAGATGAGCCTAGAAATTATAAATCTAGATCAATGCTTATGTCTAAATTAGGATCAGAGAAGTGTATAACTGGAAGAGAGCTTTTGACATTTTAAACGCTTGGTTCAGTCACTCTATTAAACTGACTTTCAGACTTTCAAGTCATGGTGAACAATGTTCTTTATGACTTTTTGTACCGCTTCGTTTTTGTTTTCCTTTATTTACTCCCTACTGTATTCTAAAGCAGCTGCATGGTGGAGCAGTGGTTAGCGCTCTTGCCTCATAGCAAGAAGGGTCCTGGGTCAAATCCTGGCTGGGGGATCAGAAACACCAACTGGGACCTTTCTGTGTGGAGTTAGCATGTTCTCCCCGTGTATGCGTGGGTTTTCACCGGACACTCCGGCTTCCTCCCACCATCTAAAAACATGCTTATAGGTTAATCGGTCACTCTAAACTGCCCCTAAAGTGCCCTGCAACAGACTGGTGACTGGTGACCTGTCCAGGGTGAACCTTGCCTTCGCCCATCAGTAGCCCGGTTAGGCTCCAGCACCCCCATGACCCCGAAAGGGACAGAGCGGCTAAGAAGATGAATGTTTTAGAAATGAACCTCTTAGACTTGGATCCTCTCTAAGTCCTTCCAAAACACCACTTTGATGTTAAAAATCTGATCATGTTCTTCACAGCTTCTCAGGTTTGTTCTTGATTTCAGGGCTGAGACAGTGTATGAGGACATGAAGCAGAGGTATGGCCCTCAAGGGTGCTACCTGCTTAAGATCAACTCGCGTGCTGTCTCCGCTGAAGACGACGAACAGATTCCGGATCCCTGGAGTCAATACCTGCACAAGAACAACCTGCGCTACCAGGTAAGCTCTGGTATAGGCTTGTTGAAAGACTCCTTAGATTTGTTCTGAATATGAGGAACAGGGAACATTCACAGGTTTTAACATCACCTCCTGCGTTTCAGGACCCAGGTGAGGCGGCTCCAGCTGCTGAGAAAGGAGGTGGTGCTTCTGACGAACAGGGTGGGTCCCTCTCACAGACGGGTGAGTCAGCTGAATTATTTCATCTCGACTGTCTGAACATCCCTGTGGTTTCTGTCTCTATCCATCGTGCACGTTGACGCCGGCAGATGAGCACACAGTGGGCCGAGGGTGCACGTCAAAATGATTTTAAGCCTCGAAAATAGAGGTGTGTCGGATCAGGGATAAACCGTGGTTGGTACGGATCCCGGGCCACGGTACTGTTAATCAGATTTCTACGGAAGCTTTTCATTATCGTTTTCTCGTTATAACGAGATAATCGGGAATGAAGCGTCCCCTTCTCCCTTTCTCGGTTGGAGACGGCGAGACTTTACCTGTTTTAAGTCTCTTTGATTTGTGGTTAACAACAAAAACAGCAGAAGAATACTCAACATAAAGTTGTTTTTATTCTATTTTTTACTTATCTGTGGATCTATTCTCTTTCAGCGTCCTCATTCTGTCTTGTGCATCAGCCCCGTCCATTTATTTCCCCAAAACCACTGAAAAAACAGGTTGATTGACAGAACCCAGGCCCGCATGATGCGTTCATGGAGCTCTGGATATTGGCAACAAAACAAAGCAGGTTATCAGAGAAAATGTCGATGACCCATTTAATAGTGTCAACATTTTTTCTGAAAAACTGCTTTGATTGTATAAAAATGACAAAAGCATAGTAGCAGACTGAGTTGGGCCGAGGAGCTGTTGTGGTCCTCTAATGTCTGGAGCTCAGTGAAAGCAACCTTCATGGATTCTCGTTAGTTCTGTCAATCAACCTGTTTGATCTGAAGTTTTATGGAAATAAAGAGAGGAGGGCTGGTGCACGAGACCAAATTAAAGCATGTAACCCTTGTGCTATGTTGACGTTAGGAATGGGGTCATCTGGACCCCACAGTGTGCTGAATTTGTTTTTTGTTTTTTTTTTTTAAATGATTTTTGATTTTCACTCGTGTTGATGGCAAACATGAAATCCAGTTGTCCTTCATCCACATTTAACATGGGAGGGATAAAACGTCAATGTAAGGCTTGGATCATCTGGAGCCCATAAGGTAGCATAAGGGTTAAAGAGTGTAGACCCACAATAAAATAAAAAACGGACTAAAAAACAACTTTTGGGAGTATTCTTCTGTTGTTTTTGTTGTTAACCACAAAATAAAGGCACTCAAAACAGGTAAAGTCAGTGTTGGAAAGGTAGACGGGGACACTTCATTCTTCCTTATTATCTTGTTATCATGAGAAAATGAAGTTTGTTTTATCGTGATAACAAGATATTATCTAATGCTCTTGATAAAACGATTGTAATCATACGGCGGGCTGTTTTCAGCTTCTGTAGATTTGATCAAACAAAGTTGATTTTCTCAAAAAATGGATTGTTTTCTTGTGAGAGCAAGATAGCATTTAGTTTTATTAAAAAAATGAAGTTTGTTTTCTCGTGATAATGAAATATTATCTGGTTTTATTGAGGAAACGATAAGGAAAAAAGCAAAAATAGGGCATGCCGGTTTCAGATTCTGTAGATTTGGTCTCCAGACATGTAAATGTAATCAGAAACGATATTTTTTTTAACTTTTTTTTAATGTTCTAAGTTGTGTAACAGTATATTTATACTTTGAAGTATTTTTATATATGTTTTCTCAAGGATATGTTTTTCAAAAATGTTTTTAGACATGATCCAAAGTGAGTTTTTTGATCCGTTACACCCCTACTCAAAGGGATATGTGGATGTATAATCGCGTGTATTTAAGAGCGCGCACACCTTTGTGTTTCTGAAGGTGAGTCCAGCTGCCTGAACAGCCATCCTCTGCAGCTTGAGGCAGACAGCAGCTCCACGAGTCTGGACGAGGCAGAAATGAAGAAAGCAAAAGCTGACACGGATGGCGTGGCGCCGGTGGCAGCGGGGCACGGATCGTGTCTCACGTTGAACGACCACGACCGCATCAGGCAGTTTGTCCAGGAGTTCACCTTCAGGGGTCTGCTGCCACACGTCGAGAAGAACATCAGACAGCTGAACGACCAGGTAGGGGTTCCTGTGGAAGTGTCCCGGAGCTTCCAGCTCAGTGCTGATGCAGCAGATCTTTAGATGCGTGCAGGTTTGTGTCTTCCTCTGTGCTGCACAGCTCTCTTTGAACGGTACGAAGGCTTAGATCTTAGCTGAATGGATTTTTATTTTACAACAACATCTGCAGGAATCCCGATGACAGTGAGCACAGATTGGGTGCCACCTCTGCATTTAAACAATGGACTGTATATGTAGAACTGGACAGAGCGGGTGTGACGTCACCCATAGAAATGAACCCATTTCAGTCTACAGTTTCCTACGATATAAACATCACCATTTGGAGCCAGACGACGGTGATTGGTCTGAGTCAACGTTTCTATGGGAACTACTGTAGCCAATCAGGAGTGAGCTTGTTGGAAGCTCACACCCCTACCTACTAAAAGCAACTCAGGAGACTTTGCCAATCAAACGTTGGAGGTGGGGCTAATGGGCACCCCATGCTTTTACAGAGGTATCTGATTGGTCAGTTTATATGTATATTTATGTTCATAAGAATATGTGTGTTTGTAAAATGTTTTAGATATATGAGTGCCATAACAGATAAATTTATCCCCTGGGATATTAATAAAGTTCAATTCAATTCAATAACTTGAATAACTTGTGAAAAAAAAGGGATTGCAAGAAGATGTTAAGAAATAAGTATTGGAGCAATAGAATGACTGAGTAATAGCTGTTTGTTTATCCATTGAAGTCTATGGGATTTGGCTTCTTGGAGCCAGCAGGTACTTCCTGTTTGGAATACCAGTCCAGTTCTCTTATACAGTCAATGGTTTAATCTCGATGTTCGTCGTGATCCCGATGATCTATTGATCTTTCTGTCCACAGCTGGTTTCCAGGAAAGGCCTGAGTCGTTCCCTTTTTACCGCAACCAAGAAGTGGTTTGGGGGGGGTAAGGCTCCAGAAAAGAGCATGAGTGAGCCCAAGAGCGCCTGCGGCCTCCTGTAAGTTTGTTGGCTCCACAGCATCCTGTGTGAAATCCTCTCTTTGTAAAAATGTCAATTGATAGATTTAAGGTTTGTGAGTGCAGGAAACTTTATCTTAAACTTCAGTACAATCTACAAATACACATTACTAATTCTTTTGAGAGGATTTTACCTCCATGTTCTCCAAGCCTTTAGGTGTTTCCACCATGACCTTTGACCCCTTTCCCTTCCAAATACGGCAGGTATCCCCCTGAGGCACCTGAGCTGCAGATCAGGAAGATGGCAGATCTGTGTTTCCTGGTGCAGCATTACGAGCTGGCCTACAGCTGCTACCACACCGCCAAGAAGGACTTCCTGTCAGACCAGGCCCTGCTGTACGCCGCGGGAGCGCTGGTGAGTTTGCCGTGTGTCCTCAGCTGCCGTCACTGGGAGCAGAACTTACCCAGAACAGGTCAAAGCCAGTCCTCCCGAGAAACAATCTGTGGAGGTTTAGAGAAACTCCACCAGCCTGACCGTTGGTGAGGCTGACGATCAAACACCCGGGCTCTGATGGTTCAGAGATAGTTAATGCCAACTACCAAAACACAACACACGGACTCAGTCAAAGCAGAAAGATTATTTTTCATAAACTAGAACTGATGGACCAGAAATCACAGCTCACAATGACTGAAGGTTAATACTGGAGTATTTGGAAACTTTTCCCGTGATCCCGTCTTGGATTGTTCATAAATCAAAGTATAAATTTGAGGGATCCTGCATGCAGAATGCTCCACAGCTGCTTCCCCAGAATCCTATGGATGATATTAAACCAGTTGTGGATTATTTCTCTCTGACAGCCCGGTTAAAGTTAGACGATGATTGATTTTATTTTTTACTTGGCCGCTCTTATTTTGAAAGCTGAAAATGGCTCGATAGCTGCTCTGAACATTTTCGCTGAACCAAACCATTACTGTTTTTACAATTAATTCCTTAAATATCCTGAAGAACAGCAAGTAAATGTATCTTTGGAAGAGATTAAAATGCGTCCGGGCAATGCAGAGATGTGTGTCTTTGTTGAAGGTATTTTTAAATGTGGTTAACATGAATTTCTATCGGCTTTTATGCTCGATCGCACTTAAAATATTTGTAAATAACATCAAGCAAGACCTGTTAGAATAATTTCTGCTCAAATGAAAGGTCAATATTTTCAACAGAACCTCAAAGGATTATTCAATGTGTATTTAGATTTGTGAACGATCTACGACAGGAAAGGAAAATACAGTTTCAGCAGGACATTCACAAAATAAACATTGTACGTTTTTCTGTTGAAATTGGTAAGATTACCTTGTATTATTTATGTCAAATTGTGTTAAACATCGTTCAGCTTTGCCGTTCTAAATACTAGAACACCAGAAGCCATTATTCACATTTTCAGCCCTGTCGCCATTTTGTCTGACGTCACTGTGAAACGGGTCAATTTGGAAACTTTTCAGAACACTTTAGGGCGGGGTTAATAAAATTTATGAATTGATCTGGTTTGATCTAAGCTTAATAGATTGGTAATCGATCCATAAAAGTAGATATTGATTTAGCACATAAAGCTAAAGTTGGCTAGTTTGATCCTAACATTTAATATCCCATGGGACGGCTAATGCTAACACTCCACCGAGTTGTAGCATTACCTAGCATGACGTAAACATGCATTCTGACGCAATGAACATCTTTATAAACTCAGACATAAATTTTCCAAACTCTTAAGGAATATTTTTACAGTAACCATTTGTGGTCTAAATTATTGTTTTTTGCTTCTTCTTCTGGAATAATGTATAATGCTACAGCGTGATCGCCACCTAGTGGCCAAACTGAAACATCCTCCAGGAGAAGCAGAACAATGTTTCCAATGTTAATGATCTGAACATTTTAGTTAGAACTTCTCCTTTAGAGAATCCATGAAACACTGGATGATATTAACAATCTCATTTCAATGATACATTTTACAGTCAGTGAACTGGATCAGATTAATATAAATATGTACAAAATATATAGTAGATTATTCATGTATTTTTAAATAAATGTGTAAACTCAAAAAAGAATTAAATCGAAAGAATAAAAAAAAGTCAGGATCAAATCGACCCTGGCTCTGATTTTTGCTCTCATGTTGACCCTTTTTCTGTGCAGGAAATGGCAGCAGTTTCAGCCTTCCTGCAGGGTGGGGGGGCCAGACCGTACCCCGCTCACTACATGGACACTGCCATCCAGAAGTACAGAGACGACTGCAGGTGAGTTCTCCTCCTTTGTCTCCATCTTTGAGATGATGGAAGGCTGCATCTGATTCCAGCAGCGCTCCTCAACGTCTGTGAAGAACGACTCGTTTCTCTGCTTAGATTTCATAAAGTACAGCTAAGACCGTTTGGCTTTATGGAAATCCTCTGGTCCGGATTGAACCGCCCTGTTCCTGGTTTCTGAGAAGTTCTCTTTTGGCAGGAACATGGTTCTGGCCGAGCGCTGCGCTTTGCTGAGTGCAGAGATCCTCAAGAATCAGGCAAAATACTCAGATGCCGCCACGCTCCTCATCAAGATGACCAGTGAGGTAGGAGAATCATTGCTGGCAGTGGGGGGGCGGGGGTCACACTGTGCGGTCATTTCACCGTCTCCCTGCAGGACTCGGACCTGCGCAGTGCCCTGCTGCTGGAGCAGGCCGCCCACTGTTTCATCAACATGCGCAGCCCCATGGTGCGGAAGTTTGCCTTCCACATGATCCTCGCCGGTCACCGCTTCAGCAAGGCAGGCCAGGTATGCAGAGTCGGCAGGGGTTGAGGTTAAAACTGACCTTTCCAGCGGGGGGGATTCAGACCCCTTTAACCCTTTAATACCAGAGCTCCAGGGTTTATCTTCTTTAGTTAACACGATAATTCCAGCAGATTCTAAAGGAGAAAAGAGCCGTACGCTAGGGATCAGCTGATCTACTGAGATGAAGCAGAATTTTGCCGGTTCTGATTAGCTGATTCCCAGAGGATAAAGTGGAATTTCTCCGACTCTGATTAGCTGATCCACATAGGAAACAGTGGAATTTTGCTGGCTCTGATTAGCTGATTCCTTGAGGAAAAAGCAGAATTTTGCCATCTTTTCCTCCAGAGGTGAACGGGTGTCGTTATACACATTTGAACTCTTGTTGAAATTGATTATAAATAAAAGGAACGTCTCCGTTCCATTTGAGGCTCATCTTCAGACTAAAAGCTTAAAACCTGATAGTTCTGAAAGCTTTTAAAATATAATTTTTGAAAAGGTTTCCTAAAGATTAGGAAATTTCTGCATCCGGCTGGAGATTGTTCCTGGCATGTGACCGGAGGCCCCTCGATTCTGGAGGCCCTGCTCTCAGGAACCTTTAGTGCTGCCGTAGTTCTTTTCGAACCTCGTCCAGATCCGGACCGGTACTTTAATGCCACAGTTCATGATTCCCATCGTTCTGACCTGAACTGTCAGCTTTAGAGTCTTCTATAGACAGCTGTGTGACTTGCTAAACAAGTCCAATCAGTTTAATTAAAGACGGTAGAAATAAGTAGAATCATCTCATGAAGAAATGGGCAGCATGTGAGTTTGGTATGAGTCACAGCAAAATGTCTGAATACTTGTGATCATTAGGATTTTTCAGTTGTTTATTTGCAGAAACCTGTTGTTTCAGTGAACAGCATTGATAAATCAAAGGAACTGCACTGATTGTGGCTAATGGCTTTAATAATACAAAGAGGGAAACAATGAAAGAGGTCTGAATGCTCTCCATATCTGCTGTAGATTAGAGATCATTTCATGTCCTCCTTTGTCTTACCGTGACATCTGCGACAACTCTCTCTTCTTCTGTTGATTCAGAGGAAACATGCGCTGCGCTGTTACTCTCAGGCCATGCAGGTCTATAAGGACAGAGGCTGGTCTTTAGCAGAAGATCACATCAATTTCACCATTGGCCGCCAGTCCTTCACCCTCGGCCAACCAGAGAGTGCAGTGACGGCCTTCAGGCAGATCCTGAACGACGACAGCAAGCAGACGGCCACGCAGCAGGCGGCTTTCCTCCGAGAATACCTCTATGTTCACAAGGTGAGCTGAAGCAGCACTGAGACACAAGCTGCTTCTGTCCTCATGTTTTCAAATCCTTTGGTTCTCTAAGCTGGATCCGTGAAGCAGGTTATTGGTGTCTGAAGCTTCTAGATTTAATTCACATTTGATTATCTCTAAGAAATAGAAGAATCTGGAACACTTCACCTGTATTTAACTCTGAGTCACACTGGAAGAAGTTTGGGCTAAAGATGTTCTGGATCCTGTTTGGGTCCGAAAATCGGATCGTTCAACATGAACCAATGAAAAAACTATGAATCCTCTTGTTAACCACAAATTCTGATAATTGTATCATTGCTAAAATGAATGGTTACACCCCCTTTTAATCCCTGATAAACTGCAGTTTCTCTGCAGGCCTCATGCTGCAGCATACTGACCTACTACTGTGTTTCTGCAGAGTGTGATGGGGGATCAGGGGAAGAGTCTCCCCCAGCTCCCGCTGCCATGCATCCTCAGTGCTGCCACCAGGGTCTACTTCGGACACGAACCTCGCCTCGCTCAAGGTAAGAGAAGGGCTCGCTGCGACGTAGGGATGTAACGATTCAGTCAAGCCATGATTCAATTCACAGTTTTAAAGTCACAATTTATTTATTTTTTTCTCTTCAACGCAAGTGACTCTGAGCCACACTGAGAACGATGTAAAACATGTTTTCAGCTGAGTTCAAATCAAACATTCATGTAAATCGCTTGTCAAAGATCTGGTCCTCCAGGTAATTCTATCCGGCCCTCCAGATCAATTTATTTTATTGTTATTTAATGACCTGATGTTATCTTGCACTCATTTCTAACTTTTATAATTTTGACAAAATATATTTTTATAAGAAGTAAAATATTGAAAAGTATTTGTGGTTTAAATTGATTTATTCTGGAATAATATTCCTGCTTTTTAATTATTCAAAATTATGTTAAAAGGTTATGTTTTAAGGTTTTAAAAATGGGCATTCTGCTAGATTTTTTTAGACTATTTTGGGGTTTAGCTAATATTTGGTTTCTTAGGCTAATTTGGCATTTAGCTAATATTTCATATTCAGCTATAGCGTTTTCAGCTAATAGCTTCAGTGATTTCAGCTATTACTGTCAGATTTTTCAGCTATCATTTTCAGCATCTTCAGCTATCAGCATTTGAATCTTCAGCGGCCAATTTCCTCTTACAGCATTCACACTAGCATTCTCTATATATGTAGTTCATAATTATGTTAAAAAGTTACAAATTCAAAAATGTAGTTTTAGAGTGTTTAATAAACGTGTATCGTGTTTGGCCTGCAAGCTGAGGTGTGTTTTGGATTTTGGCCCCTAATGTGATGGAGTTTGACACCCCTGATGTAAGTGAACAATTGTACCTTTTGTTTTAAATTTGAGAACACGACAGTAGTTATAAGTTTAAAAAGTAGATGAATGTGATGAAATAAAACGATTGTGGTAATTTGTCTGTAATAAACACAATAAATATCCGCCGCTCATTTTTTTCCGCCTCCTCACTGATGCTTCTGCCGTGTCGGTAGCTGATGGGAGGAGACTGGAAAACATCTTTTGGCTCAACTTCAGGTGTCGTCTTGGCTTGAATCCCCCACTGGCACTCATTGATTGAGCTGCAGACATAATTGTGTTTTGAATGTATGATGTGTGCAGGAGAGAAGCAGGCGGCCACTCACGTGTCTCTGGATCAGGAGTACGACCCGGAGCTGTCGGCCATGTGGAGCCGTCTGGAGGAGCAGCTCATAGCTGCTGCTAACCGAGGCGTCGTGCCCATCGGCTTCCAGCCCACACAGTGCTGCCTGAACAGCCAGACGGACAACCAGCGGCAGCCACTGGCCGTGCTGGAGGGTGAGTCTTCAGTTCTGCTCCAGGTCCAAATGGAGGACTGATGCTGGTCTCTAATGGGATTCTGCTGATCAGGAGCTTTTGGAGGAATAAACATGTCATATTATCATGCAGAGGTTGGTGAATCTCTGATCTGCAGCACCTGTGTCTCCACAGAGCCCATCATTGTGGAAGTGACCTTCAGGAACCCTCTAAAGGTCTCCCTGGCTCTGTCTGAACTCTCACTGCTCTGGAGGTTCAGTCCTCACCTTTCATCCTCATCCCTAAGAGATCCAGCGAGTGAACAGCTGACCGGAGAGGTCATCAGCAATGAAGAGACCCTACCAACTCCAGTAAGAAGATCTACAAAGAGTGAAGATGTGTTCTTTGTTTGATCCAAACATTTGTTGCTGAACATTTTTCCATATCTGTGCAGAATTTACCAAAGGATGAGGTTGTCACCACAGAAATGATCCAAGAGTTTCATCTGAGTCCAGAAGAAACCAGAACGGTGAGCTGAACCATGAAACCCAAATCAAAAAGGATCTAGATGTCCAACTGTGGTTCTTCAGTTGTGGGGATCTCTGGTTCTGATGGTGTCATAGGGATGCAACGATACAGTTTGTTCACGGTTCTGTACGTACCTCGATACGAGGGTCACGGTTCTGTACGTATTGAACTAAAAAAAAAAAAACCTGAAATCTTACAGATTATGATTTCTTCTGTAAACTGATACAACATAACAAAGAAATCCAATTCTTTTTAAGTGCAGCTTTTGGCACTTAATTGCAGAATCACACAATACAGCTGTACGTGGAAAGTTGTGTGTTTTTACCAGGTCATCTTCAGTTTGTGCACTTGCTCATAAAGCACAGGTATATATAGATTTCTCTGAAATATAGACATGCTGGTACTCTATATTGTAGATCAACTGTTTTCATTAAATGACAAAAGTCCTCATTATCAGTCACTGAAAAAAGACTGCAGAGATTTAGTCATATAGTCAGATATTTTCTTGTGTTTATCTGAGGTAACACTGGAAGTCTTTAGAAATAGATCTGTGATGTTTTCATGTGTTACCTGCTTAGTTGTTCAACTTTAACAAGGTGACAGAGCTGAGTGATAACATCAGAGATGGCGGTCATACTGGACGTGTATCTCCACATTGTACGATGTAGAGATGAGACAAATCTTACAGACATTGTACTTCTTGTTAACGCATTTCCCTCCCTGATCCTCATATTTGACGGTGAACCCTAGATGTCTTCAACCGCAGGTTTCAATGTTGGTGGCGCGTCTTCAAACTCAAGCTGGAGCTCGATGCCTCTTTTCTGGAAATATTCTTATTTTTAAAGGGTTAAGTGTTTTAAAAACGCTTATTTAGACTTTTTTATATTAATTATCGGGAATATATTTTTAAGAAAGTGAGAAAATGTCAAGTTTTACTGGATATTATTAACAATCAAAGTTTAAAACGGCTGACAAGAGAACTATGGTGAACGAGCATTCTGATAGTACTTGAACGCATCCCTCATGGACGAATTTGTGAGACGTGAAAAGAGTCTCACGGTAAATTTGTGCCTAACTTAGGCTGTTTGCGTGCGTAAGAGGTGATCTGTTCATGTTTTTAAAATATTTTTTGTGTAATTATTTTCAGGCTGTTGTAATTTTAATTTGTGCATGTGTAAATTGTATTTAGTATTTTTCAAGTTTTTGTATTTTTTTTTACTTTAGCACAAAACGTATTATATGAGTTACAAATCAAGAATTATGCACGCACAAATCAGAGTGAGTCTATTTTCCCTCCATAAATGCTGTAAGCTAAATGTGGCTGCTGAAGATGCTAGTGCTGATAGCTGAAAATGCTGAAATTGAGAGCTAAAAACCTTGAAGTTGATAGCTAGTTAAAACATTAGCCAAATTAGCAATAAAATATAAATTTCAAAATAAATACATAAATAAATAAATGGGTTAGCCAAAACATCTTGCATGTAGCTGGAAAAATAGCTAAACTTCATAATAGCCTGAAAAAAACCTAAATTAGCCAAAACAGCTTGAATGTAAATATTAGCCACCTTATACCAGAATAGTCTAAAAACTTTTTAAAGCCTAAATTAGCCAAAACAGCTAGTATGTAGCTGAAATATTTGCTAAGCTCCAAAGCAGCCTAAAAAAATTGAAGTAAATGCCAAAATAGTCAAAAAAAAAAAAACTATAAGAATGCTAATTTTTAAAAGTTTTAAGCTGTAACTTTTTAACATAATTATGAACTAGATTTATAGCATTACCTGTGATAATCCTAGTGTGAATGCTGTAAGCTAAATTTTGCCACTGAAGATGCTTGTGTTGATGATAGCTGAAGATGCTGAAATTGATAGCTAAAAATGCTGAAGCTGAAAGCCAGCTAAAATATTAGCTAACAGCTTGTTTGTAGCTGAAAAAAATAGGTAATTTTCAAAAGAGCCTAAAAAAGTAAAAAAAAAAAAAAAGCCTAAATTAGCCTAAACAGCTAGCATGTAGCAAAAGTATTAGCTAAACTCCAAAGCAGCCTTAAAAATTTTTTAATTAATTTGAAAGCAGTCCAAAAAGCTAGAAGAATGCTAATTTTAACACTTTTAAACTAAAATTTTTAAACGTAATAAAGAAAAATTAAAGGCATGAATATCATTCAAGTATAAATCAACTTAAACCTAAAATAACTTTCAATATTTTACTCTCTATAAAAACATAATTTGTCAAAGAAGCCCCAGATAACATTGGGCCGTAAATAACAATAAATCTGGAGGGCCGGATATCATTTTTATTGGTTTTCTATGGATCTTCCTCACTGTGTTGACTCTGTCTTCAGGACAGAACCTAATGGTTGCATAAATGGTGTTTTCTGCTTTTTCAGGCACGCCTGAAGCTGCTTCCACATAGAACAGGTCAGCTAAGCATTGTGGGAGTGACTTACAACCTGAGTTCATCATCATTTGACACCACTGAAGGTATCCCATCTGTTACTCTGCTCTGTACTGTGGGTGGTAACATTTCCTGAGTGTAGCATGTCTGCTTTTCACCAATCCAAACATAGATACAGTGGAACACATCACACAGATGGGTGTGATTTGGTAAAATCATTCCGTTAGCACCTAAGACGCCTCAGGTCGGTGAAGCTTAAACACAAAATCTTTAACATACTGTAACTCTTCAACCATTAACAGGATAATTTCAGCAGATTCTGAAGGAGAACAGAATCTCCTGGAATTATCGTGTTAACACTTGAAAAATAACAGTAAATCAAAGAACATCAACACTGGAGCTCTGGTGTTAAAGGTTCAAGGAGACACAGCGATGTAAAGCTGTGTATCATCAGCATAACTGTAAAAGTCAACTGTGTGTTTCCTGATGACATCCCCAAGAGGCAACATGCATAAATTAAAACGTATAAGGCTTAAAATCAACCCTTGGGGAACCCCACAACTAATTTCATGGATATTTCATCCGTTTCTGGGCGAACCTCTTTACCACTGTACTGACATGGTGCCTGCTTGATTCTTTGAGCATCTTCTCTTCCCACCTTCCCTCCCTGTCTGCAGAACCTTACACCGTGGACCTGGTGGTTCGTGGCAGACAGGATCTAAACATCCAGGGCCCCAGACTCAACCAAACCAAAGAGGACAAGATGTCTGTTCGCCACGGCTCAGATCGACGTCTGGACCCCATCATAACTCCTCCAATGCCCCTCATGGAGGTATGTTTCATCTCCTGGGCCAATTTTCTTTTCTAACGTCTTGATATTTTGACATTAGCCCCTAACATGATAATATCAGGGTTGTAGAAGCTAATATATAATAAAGTGTAAGTATTTATAAAAGGTTACAATTACAGTAAAAGTTTTAGTTTGAGCCACTTTACTCTAAACAAATGGAACTTGAAAAAATAAGAAACCCCTTCATGTCAACTAAAGACAGATGTGTTTAACAACAACAAAAATCGCCTTCTAATCGTCTATCAGAAGAACATTTGAGAACCATATAAATCTCTGCAGCAATGTTAGTGCTGATAGATTATTAACTTATGAAACAAACATGTAAAATCTGTCCTCCAACCATCTTTTCTTGTGGATTTGCCAGTCCAGCTTGGATTGTCATTAACAGACATAAACATTGTGCTTTTCACTCTCTCTATATCTCATCTGGATGTATAGACTGAAAGTTTAAATTTATTCTTTTTTCTAAATTAATTAAAAAAAGATTGTAGAAAGATTACACAATTATGTCTGATTATTTGTAAGGATATATTGTTTATTTTTCTGAATAAACAGAGTACTTTTTATTTTCTTACTTAATAAGGATGTAACAATTGGTAATTTTGTAAAAAAAAAAGAAAAAAGAAAAACAATTCAAATTTGTCAACATATAGAACATTTAAAAATCGGTTTGTCCTGGCCTGTGCATAAATTTATAAAAATGCAGAGCAGAAGACATTTTTCAATGCAGGCTCGCTGTGAGAATGTGTGTCGCAGACTGGCTTTGTGTTCTTCCTCCTGGGAAATTATGTCAGCTTCTTCAGATTTAAAAGTTTTACACTAGTCAGTCCTTCCAGGAAGTTGTTATGTCGTGATTGCAGCTACTAGCTCAAATTTAAACAAAGCTCCACACCCTGCAACTCTCTTTAGCTCTTTCTGTATTTATTTGCGCTAATTACACACGTGGATAAAATTGTTGGTACCCCTCAGTTAAAGAAGGAAAAACCCACAATTCTCACTGAAATCACTTGAAACTCACAAAAGTAACAATAAATTAAAATTCATTGAAAATTAAACAATCAAAATCAGCCATCACTTTTGAATTGTTGATTAACATAATTATTTAAAAAAACAAACTAATGAATTAATCCCCATGTTGAAAAAATAATAAAATGACAATCACTACAATAAAAGCAGGGGCTCTCAAAGTGCGGCCAGCGTGAAGACCTTTTTTGGCCTTCAATAAATCACAAATCATAATTGATGGTTAATAACCAGCTGTACGTTGGAAAAAAATATTTTTTTGTTTTGTAGTTTCTGGCGACATCTGCTGGAACAAAAAGGTAATTACATCCAGCTGCATGCACTGTATTAATTTCACCACTAGAGGGCAGACAAAATTTTCTATGTCACTTCCTCTGTGGGGAAAGGAAGGAGAATAGAAATTGAGTCAGAGCAGTTTTCTCTGAGGTAAAAAAGTGTTGGCGAGGAGAAAGACGCTTTCAAGGGAGGACAATAATGAGGTCATGCTGCACAGCAGATAATGTTTACAAAAACAACAAAATCCAGAGATAGAGGCTAGTTAAAGTTTTGGCTTTGGAAATTGCCCGGTGTTGTGCAAAGGTACGCTCCCCCTCCAGAATGTGTTTCCCCGCTCTGAATTGTTTCTTAATGCTCATAATGCTTGTTACATGCTTCCATAATAAAGTCACTTTCATAAATCGCATTTCTTATCCTAAGTTTACCGAACAAGGGTCATTTTTTAACACAAAAACTGTTGTTTTATTTGAATTATGGGGAAAAAATGCAAAGATGACGATAAACTCCTTAAAGCCCCGAAATAATAAAATATATTGTAATCATCCTTCTTTTAACGCTTTTTGCCAAAAATTATGAGTGTTACGAAACAAATGAAGGATGTCAGAGAGCGGGGAAACACATTCTGGCAAGGGGAACGTACCTAGCCAAAACACCGGTGTAGAAAGTTCTTCAGTGACTGTGAGTTTGTAAAAGAATGTCTGCTGAAAGTAGGTCACTTAGAAATCACAGAGGTCTGATGCTAACCTGTACAAATGACACTTGGTCATTAAAGGTATTTAAACCATTTTTTTAAATCAAAATTCCTTATTTGATCCTATGCTACAAAAACTTTGAGAACCCCTGATTAAAAGCAACTTTAAGCAAACTGCGATAACATTTTATGAAAGTAGTTTTTTAGTTTTCTGTTGAGGAGTCTGCTCTGCTGCTGCAGTCATATTCATGCGTGTGGTAATGTGGAAGCATTTCCCTCCACAGCCAAAGCCTGACAGTATCCCTGTGTTTCCAGGTGTTCTTCCTGCACTTCCCCTCCGCTCTCCTGTGCGGGGAGATCCGCAAAGCCTACGTAGAGTTCTGCAACGTCAGCGCTGTGGCTCTGCGTGGCCTGCGGGTGGCGTCCACACACCCCCATTTCTTCACCTTTGGAAGCAGCAACCCCTCAGCCTCAACGCCGACCAGCCCGGGCTCAGCAGAACACAGCTCTGCCTATAAAACGTTTGCTGCCACCGTCCAGCCGGGCTCAGTGGTGTCAGAGGTCGAGCTCTGTGCACAGGACTTTAGCCAGCTGAGCGGTGTGATAGAAATCCCAATAGATGGTGGGACCCTGCATCCGGGCCAGTCCGTTCAGCTGCCTTTGTGGCTGCGAGGACCTGACCACGAGGGCGTCCATGAGATCAACTTCTTGTTCTACTATGAGAGCACAGAAAAAGGCCTCAAAGTCAGGTAGGAACAGGAACACCTGACTCATAGATGTCCTCCGGGGTTTTGGCTGTCAGCAAGCTCTTTGTTTACAGGTTGTTTTCTGGAACATCTCCATGAAAACTGGCAGACTAACCGTTGGTTTTCAGGTCATATGTGACAATTAAAGCAGGAAAATAAGTTTTCTCTGGGATCAATCTGAAACCCTGAAGGAAAAACAATCGAGGTCAGACAAATTAACCATGGATCATTAACCCTTGTGCTAACCAGGGCACGTTTACGTTGGGAGTGGGGTCATCTGGAACCCACAAGACAGCACAAGGTTTAAGGCACGTGTTTCAAAGTCAAGGCCCGGGGGCCGGATCCGGCCCTCCGGGTAATTCTATCCGGCCCTGCAGATCATTTTATTTAATTGTTATTAATGACCTGATGTTATCTTGCGCTCATTTATAACTTGTATAATATTCACAAAATATTTTTATAGAGAGTAAAATATTGAAAAGTATTTGGGGTTTAATTTGATTTATTCTGGAACAATATTCCTGATTTTTAACTATTTAAAACTATGTTAAAAGTTACTATTCTAAAGTTTTAAAAATGGGTATTCTGCTAGCTTTTTGGACAATTTTTGCATTTATAGTAATTTTTTAGCCTGTTTTTGGAGTTTAGCTAATATTTCAGCTACACACTAGCTGTCTTATATAATTTCGGCTTTTTTAAAAAAACTTTTAATCCATTTTGGAGTTTAGCTAATATTTAAATGCTTATATTTTTGCTAATTTAGGCTTTTCTTTTGTTTTTTAGCCTGTTTTGCAGTTTAGCTAATACTTCAGCTTCATGCTAGCTGTTTTGGCTAACTTAATTATTATTTTTTTTTTAGCTTTTTATTAGACTAATTTGCCATTTAGCTAATATTTTAGCTGGCTATCAGCTTCAGCGTTTTCTACAGTTACAGACACCAGTTTGAGCTGGAATTCATTGAAGACTAGACAAAATTGGAACACATACAGTATTCTGCATCTAAAATGAAAGTTTTTTTTGCTGTTCACTGCTAGCTCTGTGGAGAAATCTTCCTGAAAGGGGCGGTCTCACTCTGTGACATCATCACGATAGGACCCGCTAGTTTTCATGGGTATGGGAGGGGCTTCTGTTGATAGCTCAGGTTTCTAGAGGATTAATCAGAAATGTGTGAACAGATCAAAATACCACTTTGGTGTTCTTTATAGTGAGGATTGAACCTATAATACACTTAAAAGCTCTAAAAGTTTGTTTTCATGGAACAAAGAAGCAGTTTAAGTGTGGAGAACACTCAAAACACGGGAAGAATACTGATGTTGAGAAGGTCCTGGACTAGAGGTGTGCTTCTTCATATCTTTTAGGAAGATAGACGCATTCTAATTTTCCAAATGTTAGTTTTGAGCTCTGTAAGGAATTACAGTGTCTAATAACCTGATGTTTGACAGACGTGAGAAGCCTTGACCGGATATGCTATGTTCTCTTTTCTGTTCATATGAAGCCACCGGGTGTTGCGTCACACAGTCTTCATCTGTGCCAGTCGGTCTCTGAGCGTTCAGGCCTCGGCGTGTCGCAGCGCCGCTCCACCTCATCAGTCTTCAGACAGCGTGGTCTGTGATGGAACGCTGGTCTTTGTAGACGTGGAGAACGTCAACACGGTGAGTGACCATCCTCACCCGGGAGGATGTTGAAGAGCACTTTATGACTGGTTCACACTCCGAAGCGCAGCAGAACGGAGACCTTGTTAACCTATGGCGGTCCTCGACGAAAGGCTCGCGGCGTGCAGCGGATCGTTTCAGAACCTGGTCTCCGTCAATTCTGGCAGGACGTTACATCAAGATATATAAGAAAATACAGTTTGTTTTCAAAATATAACCAATTTTTCACAATAAAACACGGCGATTGACAAATGCGATCATGCTTTTGTATTTGAACTGGCTGCAGAGATGGAAAATAAACATACAATCACAACAAACACTCTCCATCTGTGTCTCAACAACAGATAAATGAAAGAAGTGCGGGCACATGAACTACTTTTGAGAAATAAATGTGCGTCTGGTGTGAATGGCACGAGAGAGCGGATTTTTCGCGCGCACCGCTCTGCAGCGCTTCAGCAGCCAGTGTGAATCTAGCGTTAGCGCACACGTGTCAAAGTCAAGGCCCGGGGGCCGTATCCGGCCCTCCAGATTTTTTAATTTTATTGTTATTTTTAACCCGATGTTATAATGTCATTATTTCCAACTCGTATTATTTTATCAAAAAATGTTTTTATGGAGAATAAAATACTGAAAGTTATTCATGATTTAACTTGATTTATTCTGGAATAATATTCCTGCCTTTTTATTATTCATAAATGTAAAAAGTTTTTAAAATATTCATATAGCTTTTTGACTAACTTACTTTACTTTATTAAGATTTACGCTTTAGGATCATTTGATCATGACTTTGATTTAGGCTATTTTAAAAGTTTTTTTTGTTTGTGTATTTTGATTAGACATTTACATTTAGCTAATATTTTTTATAGGGCTCAGCGTTTCAGCTATATTTCAGCTCTCGTTAATTCATTTCACGATCCAAGCATCATGACAGAATTCAAAAAGTTGGGTAATGCTATATATCTAGTTCAAAATGATGTTCGTTTTAAAAATGTAGTTTTAGTGTTCAATAAATGTTTATCCCATTCGGGCCGCCCCCTAAGGTGTGCTTTGGTTTTTGGCCCCTCGTGCGATTAAGTTTGCCCCCCCCCCCATTAAAGTAAAACTCAGATCTATTATGTTGATGAATGTTATCAGATTATTCTGTAAGCATGCTTAATAATCTGCTGCCGTTTTTTCTGCCTCCTCGCAGAGTGAAGGAGGCGTCCGTGAGTTTCACATTGTCCAGGTGTCCAGCAGCAGTCAGCGCTGGCGCCTTCACAAGTACATCAACCCCGACAAGGACAAAGGTGCGTCTCCACACTCCCTATGCCAGGGGTCTGCAACCTGAGGCTCCGGAGCCACATTGAATTGAAACTTTATCGATATCACATGAATAAAGTCATTCTTTTTGGCTTCTTTATCCTTATGTAAATAATGAAAAAGCCACACATTATGAATAAATGGTTTAATGGTCACAAAACTATATAAAGTTTATTTTTCTAAATGGTAAAGTGGCTCTTTCTGGGTATTTGTCTGTAAGGAACTGGACCAAACGGCTGTTTCAGTGCTAAAGGTTGCAGACCTCATAGTATGGAGTTTTTTATACGTCAAAACTCCACACAGAGATGAGACATGTGCACGCACGTATCTAACATTCCTCGCAGACGATTCAGACTCCCGCGAGCGCTTGCTGCTCCTGCAGGCCCGTGTCTCATCCTCCGAGAGCAGAATCAGTCATCGCACACGAGAGACTGTCTACACCCACGTGTGTGAGCCGGTCCCTCGGTCACGTGTGCTTCTGCTCATGCAGAAACTTTCTGAAAAATAACTTTTAACAATTCTCTGGGGTCGGAATTGCCCGCGAAGAAGTTTGATACGTCTGTGATTGGTGACAGCTAATAGGATTTTACTTCCAGTTTCTTTTTAAATACATGAGGCCAAATTTTAAAAAAAAAGTCCCGTCTTGAAATATGAGCGGATAATGGGATCACCATTATCTGTCCAGTTGAAAAATTTCTCTTTTTCCGCAAATAATCACATAATTATTGAGGTTGCTGTGACCAATACATCCAATCCATGTTTGCCTCGGAAAATACTGAAAGCTAACATCAGTATGGCCTTTCACTGAATTCCAATCCTTTACAGCACAGAAGTGGGACGTTACATTATCTTCTCCAGCTTCTACAGCTGCATCCGGGTTAGTTAGATACTGTGACAAATGAAAGTTTCAGGAATTCAAACAGTTTTTCTCTGGGACTTTGATTGACAGCAACTTAAAAGGAGAAATACTCAGAAATGCAAACACGAAAGGATTTCTTATGATATTTTTTCTCTTTCAGAAGAAAAATGCCACACATACATGTTAAAAACTCAAACATGATTTTCATTGGAGGGAGACTTTAACCAGTACGGAAAAACACAGGACTATCTGACCCAGAAGTCTGAGACAAGTCAAATACAAAAATACAAATCTTAATCCATTGACAGAAATATTTAAGAGCCTAATGCTAGAAAGTAGAAAACAGAAACCCAAACATCACATGGGTGGGTCACACCAGAGCCTGCAGAGTCCTCCTGACTGGCTGTTTGGGTGTCTCAATGTGCAAGCCCTGATGCCACGCTCCCTGTGGCGCCACAGAGTGTAGGACAAAGACGCAGAGCTCCAGCGAGCTCCACTGGAGGGTAGACCCGAGCAGACTGCTCTGTTAGTCTGCTGAAACATGCCAGCAAGGCCCAAAGAGTGACGACCCCTCAATCTGTGGCACCACCCAAGATAGTGGCTCCAAACAGAACAACAAAACACAGCAGAAAACAGCAGCACCTACAAACAGGGAAACCAAATAACACAAAAACATTAATCAAATTGACTCAAGTGTCGCTTCACCTGCCACATTTAATCTTTTAAGATGATTTGGAGTTTAGCTAATATTTCAGCAACATGCTAGCTGTTTTAGTTAATTTTGTCTTTTTTTTCAGGTTTTTAAGCCGTTTTGGAATTTAACTGTTTTGGCTAATGTAGCCTTTTTTTTTTTTTCTTTTTTTTTTTTGTTTTTCAGGTTATATTGAAGTTTAGCTAATATTTCTGCTACATGCTAGCTGTTTTGGCTAACTTAAGTTTTTTTTTGTTTTTTAGGCTAATTAGGCATTCAGCTAATATTTTAGTTGGCCATCATTTTCAGCTTTTTTAAGCATCTTCAGCTTCCAGCATTCACACTAGCATTATCGCAGGTAGTACTATATATCTAGCTCATAATTATGTCAAAGAGTTAAGGTTTGAAAGTTTCAAAAATATCGTTTTTTGTTCGACCCGCGAGCCATGTATCAGGAACATGCCATCTCAAAGTGAGTGCTCCATCACTACAGAAAAGTACTGGGGTGTAATAAAGAACATCCTTTTTTACCCTAATCTGAATGGAAACAGATACTTCCTCCTCTCAGGGTTTAGATTTTGGAACCAGCAGTTTGGAGCTTCACAGCAAACCTGAATCCTGATTTCTGTATTAGTGGATTCATGGGTAACTGTAAATAGAAGTCGTATCATGGTGGACCTGGACTCCTCCCACCCTCAGCATGTGTTCCTCATCTCCTCTAGACTGTAAGCTGAGCAGCAGAGAGAAAGCCAAGCTTTGCTTCAGAGCCGCGCCATGCACCCCCCTCCCAGGTAGGTGACCGTTCATCATCACATGCTCCTTCTGCCTGTACGCAGCTGTCCGGCTCACAGATATCCTGTTTTTTCAGCTTCTATGGGCGCTGTGGAGAAATACACCTTTGCAGATCTAAATCTGGGAAATGAGCAGGTACAGGTTTTACTTTAGAATCCACGTTTGAGGAAATCACAACACTGCTGCTGCAGAACAACCTTTGCTTTGTGGAAGTGTGCTCACTCAGCGAAGAGTAACACAGGAGCTCCAGTGTTTATGTTCTTTGATTTACTGTCATTTTTTAGTTGTTAACACAATAATTCCAGTAGATTCTGAAGGAGAAAAGTGGCTCAGAATCTACTGAAATTATTGTTAACTGTTGAAAAGTTGCAGTACGTTAAAGATTTTGTGTTTAAGCGTCACAGACGAGAAGAGGCACTTTAACTTTTTTGTTTTAATTGACTGTTGAATGGTGAAAAGCAAATTTAGCATTTCTAAAACATAAAGTCCTCATAGAAATACATGCATTATGTCATCTGTGCATGTGCACAGATTAATTGGACCTGTGTGATATTGTTTCCATGTTTCTCTAGTACCGTGTTTTCCTCACTTGTAACCAAACCCTAAATCTACTTTTTTTGTCTGTTGACTTCTATAAAAGGGGCTTTAAAAGTGCTGTCTGTTGGTCATTGCCAAATTTTGGACAAATAAAAATATAATTGCTTAATTGTTGAAAATATAGCTCAAAACCGTTTGTGTGCTGCCCCCTACAGGTTAAATCGATGTATGATAGTTCAATTTCGTGATTGGTTAAACCATGTAGGTGTTAGAACTCTGATGTCATGATCTACAGATCCAGTAATGAAAACAGCCCAAGCCCCTCCCCTCTGACTGGATTCTCACATTTCAGCTGTGGACGAACGTCCCCGTTTGGTTACCCTTTAAAGCTTAAACTTTTTTCAAAAAACGTCTCCTTTAGTGTGAGCCAAGTTTCAAAATCTGTTAAAAGTTCTCGTGCAACTTTGGGAAATCTCCGCTCGATTGACTGTTGGACCATTTCTCGCTGACTCAGGAGTGGGACACAAATGGGTCACAGGCAGTGAATCATGCAAGTCGTGCTCTTGGGAAACAATGTACTGCAGAAACCCACCTTAGCGTAACCTTTACCCAGCCTGCGCCATTACACGCACCAATCCTGAAAACAGGCGGGTGATTTGTCTGAAAGCGTTTCTTTGTTCCTTCAGGAGATGATCATGTTACGACAGTACGTCATGAGATACAATTGACAGTTTTCCTCCACGCAGGTTAAATAGTGGAATAAAGTTTAACTAAACGCACGTTTTGCTTCTGCTACCTTTTTTTGTGCCATATAACATGGTGCGACCTGTAGTCTGGGAAATACGTTAAATAAAAAAAATATTTCTGTTGTTAACAAAGATCAGGATCCACAGTGACCACACACGATGACAGCTGCTGTCGGTCAGGAGAGGGTTCATGTGCTGGAGTCATTCCAATCCTCCGTCTCTGCAGATCATCAGCTCCTCCACCCCCTGCAGAGACTTCTTCTTTCGCTGCTGCCGAGGCCTTGAGCTTCAGCAAGGAGACAAGGCGTTATCCAGGACGGGCTCCAGCAACAAGGCTGTCTCTACGCCCCCCGACAGCTGCCCCTCGGATCCTGCAGCCATTGCTAAGAAGTGCAATGAACTGGACCTAACCATTATCGTCATCTGGAAGGTAGGTCCACTCCAGACGAAGAGTCTCGAGCACACGTGTCAAACTCAATCCCACAAGAGGCCAAAATCCAAAACACACATTAGGTCCCGGGCCGAACAGGATAAATAGTTATTAAAACTGTAACTTTATAACATCATTATGAACTAGATACATAGCATAACCTACAATAATGCTAGTGTGAATGCTCTAAGATGAATTTGGCAGCTGAAGATGATTAAATTGATGGCTAAAAACACTGAAGTTGATAGCCAGGTAAAATATTAGCAAAATGCCAAATTAGCCTAAAAAACTTAGGTGAGCCCAAACTGCTAGTATGTAGCTGAAAAAATAGCTAAGCTTCAAAATATCCCAAAAATATGAAAAGCCCAAATTAGCCAGAAGAGCTAGCATGTAAATAGTAGCCTAACTCTAAAACAGCCTAAAAAAATTAAGAGTCTAAATTATCCAAAACAGCTAGCATGTAGTTTTTTTATGACTTAAACTTTATTCGTTTTTCCAAAGACAGAATACAGCACTGAGAAACAGTTCAACGTGGAAAAAACAGAAAACAACCACCCCATATTTTCAAAACTCCCAAGTAATACAAACAAAAAAAAATAAATAAATAAATAAATAAATAAAAAATAAAAAAAAATTAAAAAAAACACAAATAGATGCCCAATCTGACAGTTAGCCCTTATGTATGGATAAAAGGATATAACATTACGTAACAGAGAATTGAGATCATTTCTAGTTTCTAGAGCTGGAGATGTCGTTGACCTATGTGTTCAAAATAGGGAGACCATTTGCTGTTGAAGTCATCCATTCTGTTTAGCAATCTATATGATAACCTTTCTAGCGCTGCAAGTTGACCCAGAGAGGTTTGCCAGTGAGTAAAGGATGGAGTCGATGGGCCCTTCCATTCTCTCACTAACAGTTTCCGACCTAGCATAACCGTTGTTTGGATCCACTGTGAGAGAGGAGATGAAACACGACTGAGAACTGAGGGGTCCCCTAGAACATAAAGTCTACTCTGGAAGGGAACGTCTTGACCAACCACCCTCTCCACCTCCTTATGTATGGATGACCAGTAGCTCTGAACTTTGGGGCATTCCCAGAGCATATGTAGAAGAGTGCCTGTAGCATCCTGACACTTCCAACAGGCAGATGTTTTTGCTAATCCCACCTTATGCAGCCTACTGGGTGTCCAGTAAATTCTATGTAGGACCTTAAATTGAACCAATCTTGTTCGTAGTTCCCTTGATAGTTTTTTAATATTTTTAGTTATTCCATTCCATTCTGCCTCTGTAAAATGAATATTTAAATCAGTTTCCCAGGTTGTCTTGAGGGATAATGTGTTGGTGTCAGACATTGTCAAAAGCATCCTATAATAAGCTGCAGCTTCATGTCCACGTCTAAATGCCAATTTGATGTCCTCTATGATGTTGCAACTTGATGGGATTGCAGTGACGGAACCGAAAGTTGCTACTAACAAGTGCCGTAACTGCAGATATCTCCAGAAATCTTGGCGAGGTAAATTGAATTCCTGCTTTAGCTTTTCAAAAGATTTTATTGTATTAGTATCATATAAGTCGCTTAATGTGAGTATTCCTTTCTGGAACCAAGACTTCCAGAAGAAGGTTGTTTTGTCTATGCAGAGTTTGGGATTATGCCAGATACCTGCAGCCAGATGAAGGTGTGGATCAAATTTAAAAGATTTTGGATGTGACAGGATAGGATGTGACTTTGAGTGGGGAGCCAGGTTAGATGACAGACAGCTCAGTGGTGTCAGCGGATAATTAGCCACATTTTCCAGAGGAAACCAAGGGGGAGCTCTCTCAGGTGGTAAGAACCAATGTGCTAGATGTCTAAGGGAGAAGGCATAGTGATAAAACAGTAAGTTAGGCATACCAAGTCCGCCCCTTTCAACACTATTCTGTAGTTTCCTCAGGTGTAGTCTTGGTTTCTTATTGTTCCATATAAATAAGTTACAAAGCTTATCAAATTGTTTAAAATATTTAACAGGGATATGAACTGGTAACGCTTGCAATAAATAGTTAAATTTGGGAGTGCAGACCATTTTGATTATATTTACTTTACCCCACATGGAAAGATAAAGCTGAGACCACCGTTCTATGTCAATCTTCATTCTGTCTAAGAGGGGTTCAATGTTAATTTTTACCAAATTGGACAAATATGGTGGGAATGTTATACCTAAGTATTTAATTCCTCTTTCGGGCCATGAAAACATTCCAGTAGGAAAAAGAGTTTTTGGGCAGTGGCTAGTTAGTGGGAGTGCCTCAGACTTAGTCCAGTTAACCTTGTATCCTGACAAAACCGAAAACCTGTTTATTATTGGGAGCAGTGAGGAGAGTGAATTACTTGGATCTGACACTAGAAGGAGGATATCATCTGCGTACAACATTAGTTTATGACAGCTTTGTCCTATTACAATCCCTGGAAATCTGGGCTCCTTTCGTATGGCGGCCGCCAGCGGCTCCAAAGCAAGAGCAAAAAGGAGGGGAGAGAGAGGGTCACCTTGTCTGGTACCTCTTCTTAATTCAAACAATGGCCCAATTATACCATTAGTAAGTATTGAAGCCTTAGGGTGTGTGTATATGAGTCGAATCCATTTAATAAACCTTTCACTGAAGCCAAAGCATTCTAAAGCACTAAACAAATACTGCCATTCGACCCTATCAAAAGCCTTTTCGGCATCCAATGAGATAGCTGCCATGGGGGATTTGCTATCCTTCACTGCCCACATAATGTCAATTAATCTTCTGATATTATTGGCAGAAGAACGAGAGCGTATAAAACCAACCTGATCTGGGTGAATGAGGGAGGTGATAACTCTGTCTAGCCGATTGGCCAAAATCTTTGATAAGATTTTACTATCATAGGAGGTCAAACTAATAGGCCGGTAGCTTTTGCAATCAGATGGATCTTTATCTTTTTTTAAAATTAGTGTTATAATTGCTTCAGAGAGTGAGGGTGGAAGTATTTGTTTATCAAAAGATTCATTATAAGTTCTAAGCAATAGAGGTGCAAGTTCTTGTGGGAATTTTTTAAAAAACTCAGCTGTGAAACCATCTAATCCTGGAGCCTTACTTGTGGGAAGGTGTTTAATAACATCCACTATTTCCTCAATAGTAATAGGTCTGTCAAGACCTTCAAGTTGATCCTTGGTCACTTTAGGAAGGTGCAACTCTAACAGGAAAGCATCAATGTCATTTTTAGTGGCACATGATTCAGGACTGTAAAGCCCCTGTAAAAATGACTAAATATCTGGTTTATTTTTTGTGGTTCAGAGAAAATATGACCCTTGTCGTCCTGAACTGCTGAAATGGTGCTCATGGCCTCCCTTTGCTTGATATATCTGGCTAGAAGCCTACCTGCCTTATCTCCCTCTTCGAAATATTTTTGTCTGGCACGGAACAAACTAAATTCTGCCTTTTGTGATAGTATTGCATTGAATTCGTATTTTAACATGGTCAATTTGTTTAAATTTGTTGTAGAAGAGTCTTTTTTAAAGTTGGACTCTGTAATTTTAATTTGATTTTCAAGTTTTTGTAGCTTGGTAAGGTTTGCTTTCTTTTTTGAAGAAGCGTATTGTATTATGTGGCCTCTCAGAAAGGCCTTAAGGGCCTCCCATGCAACTCCAGCTGAAGGGGCTGTAGGTATATTGGTTTCTATGTACAAGTTAATTTGGGATCTGATGTATTGGCAAAATGTTTCCTCTAATAAAAGACTGGAGTTCAGTCTCCATCTAGGCGTTCTAACCGAACAATTAAAGGCCTGTATGCTGAGATATATAGGGCTATGATCTGATAGAACTATGTTGCCAATATTGCTCGATGCAACAGCTGGTACTAGAGACTGAGACACCAAGAAGAGATCTATTCTTGAGAATGACCCGTGGGGAGGAGAGTAAAAAGTATAGTCCCTTCCAGATGGATTTTGTAAACGCCAGATATCCACCAAGGAGCATGCCTCCGACATTCCCCTCAGCGCTGTAACCGCCTTTGAGGTACGTGAAAGTCTGGAGCTTCGGTCTAGGATCGGGTCCATTACCTCATTTAAATCTCCGCCCATGATAATTGGATGGTCCCCATTTCCATTAATTTATTTTCCCAAAAAAAAAAATGAAGGATCATCCACATTGGGTGCATAAACATTAGCCAGAATCACTTTGTTACCCTGTATGTCACATAACATTAATAACATTCGACCTGCTTCGTCCTTACTCTGCTTTATACATTGAAATTGTAACCGTTTGTTAATTAATGTAGTCACTCCTTTACTTTTAGTACTCCACTGTTTGAACCCACAAAGCCCACCCAACCAGTACAAAGTTTTTGTGATTCCTTAGGAGACAGATGTGTCTCCTGGATAAAAACAATGTCGCATTTTTAGATTTAATAAATGATAATATTTTCCTCCTCTTCACAGTGTTGTTAAGGCCCTTGACATTCCAGCTCATTAAGCTTAGGTTATTCATATGTGAACATGTAACAGACAAATATGCATTGAGTAGAGCTGTACCCAATAAGCAGCTGTATTGTGTTGGCATCAAAAATAAAATAATACAATAAAAAAAAAAAAATAAAATCCTGTCAAGACAAAACTCAAAAAACGTCTGTGTAACCAGACAACTACAGTTCCCTCACTTTGGTCCGTGAACATACACCTAACCTTAGCTGCTATTAAGCGCCCGCGCCCCCATGCTGAGCAGCTAGAACAATAACAGTGCGACCTTGAACTTAAACGGCATGAATATCAGAACATTTTCCCACTAAAGTATGGAAAATAAGGAAGAGAAAAAGGAACTAAGCAAAATAGTTAAGTTTTTTTTTTTTTTTTTTTTTTTCCACATCAAGTTTAGTCTAGTCCCCCAGAATAAAAACAAAATAAAGTTCTGAGTGCAAACTAGATCACGTTGTGGTCTAATGGTCCAGGAAAACAGCCAATTATCGGTTTCCCCTCTTTTCCGTTTGTTCCGGGATATTTCCTCTCCCCCTGCATAATCCGACTAAAATAAAGATAAATAAGGGAAAGCAAACCGGATTAATCCAGAGAGGTGATGAAAGCCAGGGCCTCCTTGTGGTCTTCAAACCGGCGGGGTCCTTGAGGAGCTTTCACCATCAGCACTGCTGGGTAATTCAGAGAGAAACGGATGTTTTTCTCATGCAGAAGCTTCTTGCATTCTCTGAACTTCATCCGTCTGTCACTCAGCAGCTTGGAGTAGTCAGCAAACACCATGATGCGGCGCCGCTCCCAGGTGACGGTGCCCATCTTTCGTGCTGCTTCAGCAATGCGGTCCCGGTCCTGAAACCTCAGAAACCTGGCTATGATGGGTCTGGGTCGAAGTGCCTGGCTCCCCTCACCCCTCCCAGGCCTGGATCCGAGTCTGTGCGCTCTTTCAATCTCCAGCCCCTTTGGAAAGTTGATGTTGAATATCTTTGGTATTATTTCTTCCAAAAATTTCACAGCGTTGTCCTCAAACTCAAACTCAAACTTTATTTATTTATATAGCGCCTTTTTTTTTCGGCCGAAACACAAGGCGCTTAACATAAAAGCAAATAAAATACATATTAAAAACACAAACAAACAGTGTTTAAAAACAAACTTACATAAAGACAAAAGCAAACATCCCTCTCTCCCCCAGTCCCCCACCCACCACCCCAATAAGACCCTTCAATAAACTGAACAAAGCTATAAAACTGCAGATGTACAAAACAATCTGGCTTGGTACGACTGTGTAGAAACGATATTCCGAGGATCCCCTAATTCAAGAACCCGCCCGACCACAGGGGGCATCGCCGCTGCGCCCGCCCAGCAGGGGCAGCGCAGGACCCGCTCTACCGAGCTGGACCCCAGCCGCCCAAAGAGAACAGGCACTGCAGCAATAGCCCCCCGCCGCAGGCGGAGCCCCAGAACAGAGAATCCCCGTGAGGAAAACACTGGATTTTAAAACAATTAAAAAGCATTAAAAGAAGATAAAAAGAATGCATAAAAAATAAATATAGTAAAAAAAAAAAAAAAAAAAAAAAAAAAAACATGGTTTGCAGATAAAAATAGTAAATACATTCATAAAATAACTATAAAATGATTCTTATAGAAGTTTAAAAAAAAAAAAAGAAGATAAAATGCAATCACTAGAAAAGTCATGTAAAAGCCAGGTTAAAAAGGTGGGTCTTGAGCCTCTTCTTAAAAACCTCTACGGTCTCTGCGGCCCTGAGGTTCTCCGGCAGGCTGTTCCAGAGGCGAGGACCACAATGATGAAATGAAGCCTCACCATGTGTTTTGGTCCTCACCTTCGGAACAACTAAAAGGCCGGTGCCGGAAGACCTCCTCGCAGCCCTCATGGAATCCCATAAAACGTAAATTATTTCTCCGTTCTCTATTTTCAAAGTCATCCATCTTTTGGCGAAGTGTTTCTACTTCAGCCTTGGAAGCAGAAGGGTTGCCTTCTTGTGCCCTGTGGGCGTCTTCCAAAAAGCAAAGTCTGCTCTCCACTTCACAAATCCGATTAGCTATATCCGCTAATTTACTCTCGGTAGCACTTGTGCTCACCCGTATCTCTTCCAGTTTCTTGTCTTGGCTTTCTGCCTTTTCCAAAATAAGCGCCGATAGCCGAGCCAGTTCTTTTGCCACCTCGCCGGTCGGCCCCTCCTCCGAATCCGCTTCATGTCGCCGTGGGGATGTTTTCATATTAGCCGTGCTAGCATTAGCCGTCTCAGAGACTTTGCTCCCTGCTGCCCCGGAGTTGGACTTGGCGGTGTGTCTAGTGGCGTTTGGCATTTCCGGTGATGTTATGTCGCGTTATCCAGTCAGGGAAGCACGTTTCCTAGCTCTTGGTTGCATTAATGTCAGCAAAGATGCACGGGGATAGGCGCAGATCGCTCTCAAGCAGCCATCTTGCCAAGCGCGTCACGTGACTCAACAGCTAGCATGTAGTTTAAATATAAGATGATGTCTAAAACAGATGGAAAAACAAAAAAAGCCTAAATTAGTCAAAACAGCTAGCATATAGCTGAAATATTAGCTAAACTTTAAAACAGCCTAAAAAAAAAAGCTTAAATTAGAGGATAAAGCTAGCATGTAGCTGAATTATTCCAATGAAATACTCTGCACTTGTTACATCAAAGGAGCTTCAGAGAAATGAAATCTGGAGGTCTGAAATCAGGGAGTGATCAACAGAAGAAGCAATACATTTGCAAGGTCAGTTTGTTATCCAAACGTTGTGGGTCACTCGTGGTTGTGTTCTCAAGAAAAGTTGAAAAAAGAAACCTTGCACGAGGAGCTCCTAAAACCTGAATGTGTGACCTGTTCCTCTGTGTGAGCAGGCCTTTGTGGTGGAGGACAGCAAGCAACTGATCCTGGAGGGCCAGCTGCACGTGGCTCTGCAGACCATCGGGAAAGAGGCCACCTCTCTGATGCCCAAAGAGGTAAGACACGCCCACCGTCCCGGCCAGCCTCAAAAGTATTCACGGCGTCTGGAGAAATCATCTACTAGTTTGGGTAGTTCTTTAAAGGGTTAAACTGTCTGTTCTGTGTTCTTGACTTGTCATCCGTGTTGAAATGTACGTTTTCTGTGGTTTTGAAGGAAGCTCAGGAGATGGTGTTGCTCAAGTTCAAGTCAGAACTCCCCCCTCCTGTGGCCCTGCCGCCCCCAGAGCTGTCCCAACTCATCAAGACCAACCTGCACTACCCAGAAACCTTCTCCCACGGCTTTCTCCAGGACAGGTCCGCCCGCCTCTCCTCTGACGTGGGCCGTACGCGGGCTGGGCTTTAGGGTGGAGCCGACTGGAGCTGGGCTGCAGTCTGACTCCACCTCTGGGTTAGAACTCACCTGGTTTGGAGAGAGCGGTCAGGTTGACCCGTCTTGTGTCTCTTTGTGTCCCCAGCCTCTGCATGGTTCCAGTGACCCTGAGTTTATCCAACTGCTGCTCCGCTCCTATTGAAGTTCTGATCGACTTGAGACACAGAAGCATCGGGTAAGGCCTTTGCTCACTTCTAACCTGGTTCTGCACTAATAAAAAAAGGTTTTTCTCCTGAAGAAGAAAAAGTGATTTTTTTCAGAAGTAATTTAGCTTTCATTGGATTCTTTTTTACAGTTCTCAACATGTCAGAAGTTAAACTGTGTGGTGTTGTGGGAAACCACAGTCCTGACTCATTAGGACCAGCAGGACGTCTGGGAACCAGGAGCGTGCTCTGTGGTTCTTTAGTGTCCTCTCCAGGAGGCTTATGCAGAACACATGAAGACGTTTCATACAAATAGACAGTTTGCTCTTTAACCCACCTTCATTTATGACGCACTTTCTGACAACTGCAACTCCAAACAAATGCTGTCCATCTACTTAAAAATAAAAACAAGAATTCTTCATTGAACAATTATAAAAACCCTGTAATAAAGACCATTAATAACAAAAACATCTGCTGACAACAACACATTTATGGACATAGCCGTAGATCACATCCACCCCATCTTGGCATGGTTGGAACTGTGCAGGAGACCCAATACCTCCTGGAGGTTGATCTTCTTTGTCTTTTGGTCGCTGGAGGAAGTTGTCTACCTTCATCTTAACCCTCCCTCCTGTCCTCCTCTTCATCCTCGAGCCTCCTCTGTGATCCTCTTACAGTCCAGGGGTGTCCAAATCCAGGCCTCGAGGGCCGGTGTCCTACATGTTTTCCAAGCAACCTGCCAGTGAAGCTTCTTACTGGCTTCACATTCTGTTTCACTTTATTTCCCCATCATTTCCCCCAGCTGCTGATTTTTATTTATCAAGTAGTGTCCCGGATCCTCATGCAAGAAACCTTGCATGAGGAGCTCCTAAAACCTGAATGTGTGACCTGTTCCTCTGTGTGAGCAGGCCTTTGAGATGGAGGACTTACATTTTGTTTGACATTTCTTATTACGGTATGTGAATAAGTGTATATAGGTATTGATAAGTTAAATAAAACAACAAAATGACCTGAAGAGCATCTTGGGACATCCAGTTCGCTAAGAAGATCTCTGTGTGAGGAGCTGCAGCCGTCCAACGCCTCAAAAGAACCATGTCAGGACAGGATTTCCTATTTAGTGGTTTAAGTTTTGGAATGTTTTAGATTTATTTTCTCTGTGAAGATTACAGAAATGGAATCTTAAAATATGGTCGTGTGTGGCTTTCTGGAAAAACACATTTGTTCCGTTGAGACACACCCTGTGGTTGTTATACTTTTTCCGTTAGCTTACAAACTCACCCTGGCCCCCCATCAGAGAAGAAAAGGTTTGAGGACCCCTGGGCTAAACACACAGGACAGGATTTCTGGAAAACCAGCAGGAGGCCAGCCCTGGAGGACTGGAGTCCGACACCCCTGATCTAGACCTGTTCCCTGCTATTTCCAACCTCAGCATCCTTTCACCAACATCATGACTGTTCCTCCTCTCAATGTGTCCAAATCATCTCCATCTGCCTCTCTTCATTGATCCACCATGATCTGATCCTCCAACACATTCTCACTTTCGAGTCGTCACATATTGACATTTGGTTACGGGGTGTGGCGGACCAACATGAGAGCGTCAGTGGGATGATACATGAGGGACAATGCAGGAGACAAGACTCGGTGGTGGAAACTGATACATGACAAACCAGTGGGAGAACGAAGCAGTGAAGTAGCAGAACAGAAGATCTGCCGAGGATGAACAGAAAGCAGACACTTGAATACATTGAGGGAAATATTAACTAAATGAAGACAGCTGTGGAGGACTGACCGGGAAAACAGAACCTGACAGCAGCGCCACAAAAACCAAAGCGCAGAATCCTGACATTTTTGATGTGTGTTACCAACGCGTCATTTTTCTGCGTATGCACCGTTCCAATTAAATCACGGGTCCCAAACCTCTGGGCCATGAACCAGAACCATCCAGTACCGATGCGTATCTGGTACTGCATCCAGTACCGCATCATGAGGGTTGTGGACTTGGGCCTTACGAACAGCCAGCTCGTCAAAACACATCGAGTTGGTGATGCCGAAAACATCAAAAAGTGTCGTGGAAGAGGCCTTAACCAAACGTCAGTATGTGATGATTTAGAAGAGAGAAAGTGTTGGTTCTTCTGCTGGATTCATTCCTGATCTGATCCCTCGTGGTCATTCCCAAAGAGAAAATGGCATACACTCATGCAATCAGGCCTCTATGTCTGGGTTCATGAGATCATTCAGTTCAGAAACTCTCCCAGAACAGTGAGCTTCACCCTCTAGCCCATCAGAGAAGAAAACAGTTATGTGGCGCTCACAAGAAAAAGTTTGGGGACTCCTGTGTTAGACATTTAAACACTGCTCCTCAGTGGTTGTGTGTTCATTATATTTGTGTGTTCTTTTGCAGCTCTGAGTCTCAGGAGTTCCACAGCCTGTTTTCCTGGGTGGGTCAGAGTCAGTACAAGCTGCTGCTGAGGCCACACGAGGTTCTGAGCCTCGCTCTGCGGGCCTGCTTCTTCAGAGCGGGAGTCTACAACCTGAACACGGCCAGGGTTTTTGCCAAGCCGGCCCAGCTGAGCAGCATGAGCGAGTCCAACCAGCAAGCAGCAAGTCCTGCTCTGATCATCATCAACAGCACTTGAGGAGCTGCAGAAACATTCCATCCAGAAGCTACTGGACCAGAACCCGACTGGAGTCTGTCTGCTCGTCTTTGGAACAAATGACTTTATTGTGAAAGGATGTAATGATGAAGGATTACCAACCGCAACCTTCTTGGGACACACTAGTTCTTTGCCTCTGATCAGAACCTCAGATTGTTTAGTTGAGATCCAAAGTGTAATTACTGGATGTATCCAATTAAACTGAAACGATGAAGTCACATTTCAGTTATCATTGGTGGTAAACCAGCAACCTGAACTTCCTGTATTTGTATTTGGATGTAACAGCATCCCAACCTGAAGAGTAATAGAAAAGTAAAATCTGGAACTCAAAGTACATCGTTTTATATGACGTAGTCACTGCTGCCCTCACGGGTGGATACGGGCGGGTAAAAAATATGGCCTTATCTGTACGGGGCATATGGAGAGCATACACTGCCAAAATCCAAAACACACTTTAGATCGCGGGCCGAACAGGATAAACATTTATTGAAGATCTAAAACTACATTTTGCAAACTTTAAAAACTGTAACATTTTAACATAAATATGAAAAATAAAAAGGAAACTATTATTCTAGAATAAATCAACTTAAACCTTAAATAACTTTCAATATTTTACTCTTCATAGAAATATGTTTTGTCAAAATTATAAAAATTAGAAATAAGAGCAAGATAACATCGGGCCATTCATAACAATAAAATAAAATGACCTGGAGGGCCATATCTGGCCCCAGGGCCTTGACTTAGACACGTCCCACAGAGAGATGTTTTTTTCCTATAGATATGAGGGGGTGTAGACCAGGGGTGTTGAACTCAATCGCAAAAGGGGCCAAAATCCAAAACACACCTTAGGTTACGGGGCTGACCTAACGGGATGAATATTCATCGAACACTCAAACTAAATTTTTAGAACTTTAAATAAGTACTTTTTAACATAATTATGAGCTAGATTTATAGTTTTACCGGCGATGATGCTAGTGTGAGGATATTAATGCTGATAGCTGAGGATGCTGAAATTGATGGCTAAAAATACTGAAGCTGATGCAAGCTTAAAATATTGGCTGAATGCCAACTTGGCCTAAAAAAAATTAATAAATAAACTAGTCAAAACAGCTAGTATGTAGCTTAAAAAAAAACAAAACAGATAAACTGAAAAAAAGCTCAAAACAGCCAAAAGAGCTAGAGTATAAATATTAACATAACTCTAAAACTGCCTAAAAAACTTAAAAAGAAATTACTTAAATTTGCCAAAACAGTTAGCAGGTAGTTGAAATATTGGCCTAACTCCAAAACAGCCTAAGAATACTAAAAAACTAAAAGCCTAAATTAGTCGAAACAGCTCGCATGTAGCTAAAATTTTAGCTAAAGTCTAAAACGCCCTGAAAAACCAGAATCTACTGGAATTATCGTGATAACAGTTGAAAAGTTGAAGCATGTTACAGATTTTGTATTCAAGCGTCACCAGTGACTCCTCTGGTGTTGAAGTGTCTTTGGGTAAGACACTGCGCCCCACCGTGCCTCTGGTGGTTCAAGGTTGGCACCAGTGTTTGGCAGTGGAGCCATCATTGTTGTGTGAACTGTTGATTGTAAAGTACAGAAGCAGAGTTAGCTACTGCTGAACAAGCAGCTAATCTTGAGGAATAGGTTTGGAGACTCCTGCACTGCACTGTTTTTGTAGACAACTGTCTCAGTTTATTTGTTTGATCCTGTGGATTCTGTACATTGACAGAGGATCTACTTTTTTGCTGCTGAGAACTTTCCACAGAACTTTCCTTTGTGAGACAAATGCCATCTTGTTTTATCCTCTCCTATTTATCTAAATATGCTCGACTTTAAAGACTAACTAACTAACATCTACTTTGCATGAACAAGTGATGTACAACGTAGATGTCCCTGATCAATGAAATCAAATACTTTATTTTTTTTAAAGGGGCCCTACCATAAACATTCTACTTTTTGATGTTTTAAATGCATGTTACTGTTCATTCATCTCTATAAAGAACCCCAAAGTGGCATTTTGATCCGTTCATGCATTTAAGATTAATCCTTTAAAAGCCTGCAGCAGCCCCTCCCATACCCATGAAAACGAGCGGTAGGAAACGTGCTCACGTAAGATTGATGCCAACAGCTGTCTCCAGGAAGTCTGTGCTGCAAGCTCCGCCCCCAGACTAACACCAACCCTCAATTCCCCTTATCCAGTGATTATCATCAAAAAATGGAACTTTCATTTTAGATGCAGAATAACAAATATCTTTCCTTTGTGCCCTGTCTTCAAGAAATTCCAGCTCAAATAGGCGTTAGTTACTTTTTCCGCGGCAGCCGCGTGCGTGTTGTTGAGCAGTGAAGACATGGCCAGGTCAACTCTATTGTTGTTAATGACCCGATGTTATCTTGCGCTTATTTCTAACTTGTATAATTTTGAAGAAATATATTTTTATGGAGAGTAAAATATTGAAAGTTATTTAAGGTTTAAGTTGAATTATTTTGGAATAATATTCCTGCATTTTTGTTATTCATAATAATTAAAATTAGCATTCTACCAACTTTTTGGACTATTTTGCCATTTCCTAAGATTTTTTAGGCTACTTTGGAGTTCAGATAATATTCAGATAATTTTTCAGCTGTTTTGGCTAATTTAAACTTTTTTTTTTTTTTTGGCCATTTTGGAGTTAGGCTAATTTTAAAATGCTATCTGTTTTGGCTACTTCAGGTTTTATTTATTTTTATTTTGAAGTTTATCTATTATTTTTAGTTACGTGCTAGCTATTTTGGCTATTTTTTTAGGGCTAATTTGGCATTAAGCTAATATTTTAGCTGGCTATTAGCGTCAGTGTTTTCAGCTATCAGCTTCAGAGTTTTTAGCTACTAGCTTCAGTGGCCAAATTCAGCTTACATAATTCACACTAGCATTATCACAGGTAATGCTATATATCTAGTTCATAATTATGTTAAAAAGTTACAGTTTTAAAGTTTTAAAAATTTTGTTTTAGAATGCTCAATAAATGTTTATCCTGTTCGGACCGCGACCTAAGGTGTGTTTTGGATTTTGGCTCCTTGTGCGATTGAGTTTGGCACCCTTGATTTATTAAAATCTGCTTTGAGGATCGACTTTTATTTGTGCTATGACACATGCTGGGCTCAGCTCCATAATTTTATGCCAATTGCACGAAGGGAACATAAGCTGTCAGCCCTGACAAAAATTGTTGTTACATCTTAATATATGCAAGTTGACAAGAGCAGACACGACTTGTGTTTCAGCAGCTTTTTTTCCCAAGACCTGTGCGATTCTCCTTCAACTGTAAACTGAAACTTCACAGATAAAATTCTCACCAATGAAGAAAGAAAGGCAAGATGTTTTCAGTTTCAGATTAGTACATACAAATATATTGTTTTTTTTTCTATAAATGCATCTTTATCTCTTTTATTCATGTGTATTTCCATGTCTTAACTTATTTTAATGACTTTCTTTGACACAAGCATAACAAAATTAACACATGTTTAAAAAATAAAAGGAAAGACAAGTTTTCTGGGGAATCATGATAAAAAATCAAACAAAAAAAAAACCGTTCCACTCTTTATTACACTCATGTGCTGCTCTAAAATGTTTATTTTTTTACTCTATCATGTCATCGCAGATTGTCATCCAAAATATTAGAGTCTCCTTTTCATTACTAGGGATTAATAATAATGATGATAAAGTAATGACTACAAAATGAACAAAATAATTCTCCAGCTGGGAGCTTTAGACTCATTAGAGTGAAAGAGCAGTTAGACTGTCCACTGATTCAAGGTACTATAAATGTTTTTAAATTGGATTTGAAATTCAAAAAAGTGTGTGTGATATGAAAAACAATATGGGTCATAAAACAGAGAAAATAAACACTGCAGAGCAGAAATGCATCCAGCAAACTGGAAGTTTTCATCTGTTTATTGTTCAAACACGTCCCTTCTGCTTCTCAAAGCACAGAAAAAAAAATCACAGAAAAAAAACTACAGCCAAAAAAAGAAAGTTTTATCATCTGAATTTGTTTTCAAAAACAATCAGTAAAAAAAAAGTCTCATCCCACAACCTGATTGAAAGGAAAAAGTTAAAGGACCTATATCATTTAGAATCAACTGGTTTGAGGTTTTAAGTGTATTTAATGTTAATTCCTCACAAAATAACTACAAAATGATATTTTGATCCAATTATGCAGTTCTGAGCATTCCTCTAAATACCTGCTCTCTCAGCACCAGCCCCTCCCAAAATTGAGCAGGTCCTCACATTGTGACATCACAAAGTGGGAATAGCCCATTCCTGGAAGAGTACGTGCTGCCAGCTCCGCCCCCAGGCAAACACAAACACACCGTTTTTCTGCTGAGCCAGGATGATGCCATGAAATGGGCGACACCCACAAGGAGCAAAAGGCGGAGCCTCAGTGATGGAGTCGTCTTACTTCTGGATAGAAACAGAGTTCATGAAAATGATTCATATTTCATAATCAATTTGTTCTTTAGAGTGCCAAAAGTAATATGTAGCATGCTATAGGCCCTTTAAGTATGTGAGGATCAACTTAATATCTAACACAACTTTGACTTTAGTCAAGTTAACCTAAACTTGAAGAGAACACCAAAGTATACAAAATATTAAAGAGCTCAAATATCCACATATATCTGCAATATTGTCAAACAACAGCTTTTAGTATCCCTGCTGCACCAAGTATTTACTGAAAACAAAGAATAAAACTTGTTTTTATTTACAAAATGAAGACTTTCATTAAGTTTAAAGACAACATGTACTAACAAAAACGTATCTACCGAATTCTAAAAGTAATTCAGTTCACCACAGAGTTCTTCTATAGAATGTGAAGAGAATCTGAAATTGTTATAAAAATGTATTTAAAAATTGTGTATTTCCTATATGAATGAGATCTTCTACTAACTTAGATGTATGGTGAAAATGTGGATCTATTGTAAAAACAGGGACTAGAGCAGGGGTAAGGAACCCTGGTCCTCAAGAGCCACATTCCTGCATGTTTTATAAGCATACCCTGCTCTGGCGTGTGCTTATTGGCTGGACACACCTGAACCAGGTAATTGTCATGAATCCCTACACTGATTACCTGGTTCAGGTGTGTTCAGCTAATAAGAACACGCCAGAGCAGGGTATGTTGGAAAACATGCAGGAAAGTGCCTCTTCAGGACCAGGGTTCCCCACCCCTGCTCTAGTCCTGTCCCTACCCCTGGACTAGAGCATAAATCTACTTTAAGAAATGAATCTACTGTCAGAATCTTTTGGCATGAGGACCAACTTGCAAAGAACACTTATCTGTCAAAAGAACATTATTACTCTCAAACTGGTTGTTCAAAAATAACACCCCATCACAGGGTCAAAGGGTAGCTCAAGTCCAATTTAAAGTCTGCATTTGATCCATTCCTTAGGAAAATGGTGAGCTGCAGACACAGCCACGCTCGGGAACCATAAGGTGGTTTAACTCCCAACCCAACCCCTTAATAATGGGTGGCAAGAAGGGAGGCACTGGGTCCCACTTTTAGAGTCTTTGGTCTGACTCGGCCGGGATTTGAACTCATGACCTTCCAGTCTCAGACACTCTACCACTGAGCTGATAAGGCCTCTTAGCTGTCCTGTAGAAGACAAATTGTGGGAGACCTCCTCTTATGTCAAGCATGAACATGTGTTACTTCTCAGACTCCTGTTTCAAACATCTGTCTTCTCTGTCAAGAATGTGTTCATTTCAAAGGAATGTCATTTGTCTTCTAAATGTGACTACACAGCAGAAAGTGGTCCTGAAGTGTTGTTTGTCCAGTGCTGGTACGTATAGTGGTTTTATTTCCTAAGTGTTCAGCTCTAGGCATCTCCACTGTACTGGACAGCTTAAACAACATCGGTTCTTTTTTTTGGGTATGGGGTCTTTGGGGTGAACCAGTTTTTGTCTCAGTGTGTTGGTAGCTTTGGAATTGGCTTCTATACTGTGTTTGGCAAAAACTATCTTAAGTTTTATCTGAGACATCGACTGTGTAGAAAATGACAATGTTATTGTCCTAGGAACCATTCTTCCTGGTGTGAGATGTTACCTTTGTTGAAATGCTGTGGATTTGGAAATCCACAGGTTTTCAGAGCCAACTTGAGGTGGACCTCTGTCTTGATTTGCCTTGTGGTTCAAAGTTTTGATTCCTCACAGTTTTTGTTGGACTGGGAGTCAAACACAAGGTATTGGTTTGTATGTAGGGGCTTCCTGCATATTTCTATTTGGGGATTACCCTCTTTGCCTCAGATGACTGCACAGTCCAGGAAGGCCAGCTGGTTGTTCTTGGTGTCTTCTCTTGTAAATTTAATGTTAGGATCCACAGTATTTAAATGCACTATGAAGGCTTGCACCTCCTTGGTTTTAACCTTCACCCAGGTGTCAGTCAAGAGATGGTAACGATCCCTGAAAGGAACAAGGGGCTTGGCTCCCCACTGCCTCCATGTATAGGTTGGTGACAACTGAGGCACTGTGAAGCCTATGCTTCTATAGAGGGAATGGTCCTACTTGTAGAATTTGCCTTTGTAACTAAAGTTAGTGGTGTTCAAAAATAGATCCAGAAGTAGACACATTTAGTCTGGATTGAGACTGCTCCTATTGGCCGGGGTACCATCCTCCTCTAGTCTTCCTCTGACGGCCATGCAAGCGTCTGTGAAGGGATGTGACATTAAAGAGCATTATTCACTCATGTCCAGTTGAACTCTTCTGATCTTCGTGGGAAAATGCTCTGAGTTTTAGTTGTGGTGATCTGGGTGTCCAGCCAGTGGTCCCAAGATGTTTAGAAATGCTGTACGTTACTTGATAATCTTGGGATATGGATCTTTCTTGTGAATCTCGGGGAGTCCATTGATGCAAAGAGTAGCAATGGTAATATAGATGTTACAAACTGGGGTATTTAGGCTGGACCAGCTTCTGACTCAGTGTGTTGCTAGGTTTGAAATTGACTTGTATTTGGTGTTTAGCAAAAAGGATTTTCTGTTTCTCAGAGACAGTGATGACGTACGGACGGACAATGTTTTTGTCTTTGTCTTGAGAGTCTTCCTCTGTATTCTTCCTGGTGTGAGACGATGCCTCGTTGAAGGCCCAATAGAGATATCCACAGATTTTCAGAGCCAACTTGAGATGAACTTCTATCTTTTTCCTGGCTTCTCTTAAGGCGAGGATTTGTTCTGGCCTGTGATTCTGAGTTTTTCAAATCTTGCCTAAGCTGACAAACATCTCCAGAACAACTGGCATTGTTTTTGCGATAAAACCATCGATTGTGATAATTACTGTTGGTGTGCTTTATTCCAATTATGCAGGTTTGAGCTGATAAAACTTTGTTACTAAGGAAGAAAACAAAAAATACACCATGATATGCTGCAACCTTATTTCTCTTTTTTTGTCTAAAACAAACCCTATTTGTTCTGATAGAATAGAATTGTGCTTTACAGCAACAACAAATGGGATTCCCTGGGCTGCCACATGACACACCCTCTGAAGGGGAACAGCCTCTACCTCCAGGTTAGCTTCTCTAGACAAAATGCCCTGAGAAGGACCTGGGTTCTCCTGCATCTCAAGTGAATTGTTTGAGAGCAGCATAAAGCTGCCACCAGAATTTGGTGCCATTATTCCCCAGCTGTCTACGGCGCCAGAAACGGCTCCAGGACCTGGGGGGCCAGACAACATCACTGTGGCTCTGACTGGACTTGTGAGGCTGGCAGGACTTTGGAGGTTTAGGAAGCTCTCTGTGCTTGAGGTAACTACCCCTGAAAGTGAGTCTGGACCTCCACTGATAAGAGGTCCGGATAGACCCGTAGAATTCGGTGCCATTATTCCCCAGCTGTCTACAGCGCCAGAAATGTCTCCAGGACCTGGGGGGCCAGACAACATCACTGTGGCTCTGACTGGACTTGTGGGGCTGACAGAACTTTGGGGGTTTACGAAGCTCTCTGTGCTTGAGGCAACTAACCCTGAAAGTGAGTCTGGACCTCCACTGATGAGAGGTCCAGATGGACCCTGGGAACCATTGATCAAGACGAGACCTGAAAGATTGCTTCCACTGGACCAGTTATCGAGCATAACAGTGTTCTGCGGATTTGGAGCCATCACGTACTGCATGGGTGGCAGCATAGTGTTGGTGGTGTAGTAAAGTGGCTGCTGCAGGACAACTCTCTGAGCAGGATAGTGTAGTGTGGCAGAACGCCTCAGACCAGAAGAACGGCCTAGATCAGAAGAACAGCTCAGATCAGAAGAATAGCCCAGATCAGAAGAATGGCTCAGGTCAGAAGAACGGCCAGTGTTTGTGGTCTGGGAGCGATGAGGAAGTGTCATGGAGGATGAGGTGCTGTGAGATTTGCTGGAAGATGAAGTAAAAACTTTTGCAGATGACACAGATTTCTCTGTGTTAATGCCAGATTTCTTTGTTACAACAACACTCTTAACCTCAGGCTTCCAAACCGGTTCAATCACTTCTGATGTGGTTCTGAGAACATTGGTTGATCTCCGTGTCACTGAGGATCCGATAGTTTTGGAAGAAGGGGAGCATATCTCTGCCAGAATCTTGAACTTTTCACCAAGGTCATTGAGGAACTCTAAGTCGGTGTCAGAGTCCAAAAGGCTGCAGCAGCCCACCGAGGTACCAGGCGACCCCCGGCCCTCTTCGTCAAATTCCAGTAGTGTGTCCTTCACTGGCATATCACACATGGATTTCTGTTGGCAGCAAAGAAACAGCGCCAGAATTAATGTGATGTAATGTGCGTTTGTGAAGGAAATCTGATGGCAAAACACTGCAAACAGCATGTCACCTGTGAGTAGTAGCTGTCAAGAAACTCTTCAGGGAGGGCCATGTCCTCATCCAGATCTGTGTCCTGCATGAATGCTTGCATTCCCAATGTTGAAGAGTCATGGAGCATGTCCTCCCTTAAAAACCCGAGGGAGTTCTCGGTCTCTAAGAATCCTGTGCCCTCCCCAAAAATGTTTGCAGAGCCCTTGGTGGCCTGCATGATAGCCATGTTTGTATTAGTTGAGGACATGCTGTTGAAATTCAGAAAACCCAAGGCATCCGGGTGTTTTAGGGAACCAACAGGAATGCTGTGGAGTGGTATCTCCTGAGAAATAAAGGAAGAAGAAGAATAAACGATTATTTTTACTCACTGCTGGTCCTGATACTGGTCAGTTTTTGTTTGTTGTCTTTCTGATTCAATAATGTATCCCTGAGTGTTGTTGCTTCTCTTTCTCCAGCATTTCTGTCTCTTTCCCTACACAAAATCACCAAACAAGATCTGCAATAGAAACCACCTCACTAATACTCTGGTGGTTTAATGACCCACTCCAATGAAAATCAGCTTTTTTGTTTTTTTTTACATTTTCTTGTAGCATTGTAGAGAACCTATATAAAATAATTTAAGATTAAAACTGCTTTTCTAAGTATTTTGAATTCAAATCAGGAGCAAATAAAGATGCACGACCTACTTCTGCACTCAGTATGAGACTGCTCAGTCATTTCCGGTTGGGGCAGTAGATAGTTGATTTAATGGAAATAGTGGAGTATTTTCAGGCAAATTCAGCTCCCAGCATTCAGACCAACATTATCACAGGTGCTATACAATGCTATATATCTAGTTCAAAATTATGGATGCTCACAGAGGAAAATGAAGACAACTGTGTGGCTTTAGCTTCATTCAGCAGTGATAACGTCATTGTCATGTCAGCTAATTCTGGATTTTCTTCATGATCTTCAGCACCCGTCTCTGATAGTGTCATTAAAAGCCGCTCCGTCCTTTTGATCACCATGGCAACACATCATGACTCTTTGAAATGCTGCATTACTACTTTGGTAACATCAATCAAAATGAGGATGACAGAAAGACCCACCTTGTCCTCGCCTTTGCCTTCAGTGTGATAGGCTATCAGATGCTCTGTGGTTTCAAACGGCAGTTGACTGAACTGGTCTGGGAAAACTTTACCTGCTCCTCCACACTGACACAAGAGCAGGAAACAAGGAACAACTGCAGAACAAAGGAGTTTTATAGTTCAAAAATCTAAAGGGAAGAGGAAGTCACAAATAAAGCATGGGTTTAAAAACGTAAATGTGTTGTTCTGTCTCTCTTCTAGTTTAGCTTGAGAATCTGTGCACCTCTGGTACCACAACAAATATCATTTTGAACTTATTCATGACATTGTGCTTATTGAGCAAAAATCACTTCAAAGAAAACAAATTCAGGAGTAGAATAGCAATGGATGTTGTTGTTTGTTCTTCTATTCCTTGTCAGAGAGGTCGTGGCTATCTAGTACTCACATAGAAACAAGCAACACGCCATCAACACAAGTCCAACGACTCCTGTAGACACTTCCGTCGTCTTGGATCTTTTCCGCTCCATCTTCAGGCTGCAGTCTTCCATTCCCTCACAGGTGCAAGAAATCCAGAGTTGACGAGACCTTCATTCATGTTGAGTGCGGACTAGGACAAGATTCTGAGCATCCTTCACCTCCACCTGGAGCTCGTACACTCCAGGCCACAAAGATTCTTTGGAGTGAAGAGCAACAGTGGTTTCTCGAAAGATAAGAGCATAAACATTCATCAGCTGGGTTTATCGCAAAACTTCTAACAGGTTAGCGTCACATTCTATGGAGCTGCGTTTGAATGAAAAACAAGATTTCATGTCAACAGTTCAGGTGTGACAGCGTCCCAAAAAGCTTGACCAAATCCTGTCTTCTGAGTTTTTAACATATCTGTCATTTATCTTCTGAAAGAGAACAAATGTAATAAGAAATCATTTAGTTTTTACATTTCCGAGTATTTTTCCTTTTAAATCAATCCAACAGTCTTGGACAGACTCTGTTTTTCATCAATCATCTTCTTTCTGCTGCACATGCACTAAACCCTCATCTGGTCCGGCTAGCGTGTCTAGTTCAGGTTCTGGAGAAGAGAAGATGCAATCTTCACATTGACTGCAGTCAAATGAGCCGCCGTTCACATTTCTGTGATCCAATCAGCCGTCACTGGATTTTTGGTGTGAGTTTCATCCAATACTTACAGTAGCAGTCCTGAGAACGCTGGAAAATCTCCACCAGACTCCACGGAGCTTCTTGATGTGACCACGGAAATGTGAACGGCGGCTCATTTGACCGCAGTTGGAAAGGATTGTAAATGAATGAAAGAGCATTTGGATGTTAGCTTTCATTATTTTCTGCTCTGAGAAACCAATGGATTGAATGGATTGATCACAGCAACGTCAAGAAACATCAACGAGTCTTTGGTGAACTGGAAGGAGAAAGAATCAGGATTTTGGAGGAAGTTCTGTCCATGAAGATCTGAGCTGACATCCGGATCAGAACCATACGGCTGGACATTACCCAGATTGATGGAGGTTTTTATGGAGCAGCGGGGGAGATTTATGCTAGAGAGACACACAGAGCTATTGTAATCAGACAGGGGGGGTCAGGGGCAGAGCACCAAAGGCCACGCCCCCTCAGTGGAGATTTTGTAAACAGAGGCTTTTTGAAATAAGTATATACACCATTAAATTATTAATATTATTTGTCTTGTGATTTGACATTAAATAGATTTATTTAAACTTGTCTCTTCCAGCCTATACTGGACCATGTGATAATTAAATATGTCATGAAATATTAAAACATGTTTTGTAATGGCTATTTTGATATTTGAATGCCATATATATTTAAACATTGATTTATTTATTGTTATCCGCTTCTATTTTTTATATGATTTTTGACAAATGTATTTAACAGTTTATATATTTATTTCAATTTGTCTCTTTTAAACATTTATTTATTGATTGATTTATACTTTTTTAATTTAATGGCTTTTTTAAAAACATTTAGGTTGTGGGATTTTGGTTAAAAACGTCATAATCATAATTAAAACACTATGAGTAATGTTTATTTAAATTTTTAAAAATTGTCATGGGGGGGATTTTAATATTAACAGATTTTTATCGTCCCAACTGTTACATTACCTCCTTTGCAGTGATTCTTGCTCAGCTATAGTTTTCTTTCTCCACATTGTATTTGAAGAAATAACAGAAAAAGGCCTCGCTTCATCCAGGAGAAAGTGAAACGTGAAAACTACCAGTGTGTGCATTTCATGTGTATAAGCTACATACAAAAAAAGTGAGAAGACTGTGGTAAAGTTTCACAGATGTTAAACAGAAGGTCGGCTTATGTTGACATGGAAGAAACCCTCCTACCATTGACGACCTCCACTTCCCAGCTGCCCCGTGTTCCTTCGGGAACGATGTTGAAGAAGAAGGGAGCAGCGTTAGGATCGGCATCTTCATCGAAAGCAGAGACCAACACAGTCTTTTTGTCAGAGCACAGACTGTTGTAGGTGCTGGTCAGAGTGGGACAGTGGTCGTTGGAGTCGGCCACTTTGATGGCAATAGTTCCTGTGGCTGTTTTGGGAGGCATATCTGAAGAGGAAAAATGTGTTAGTAAGGCTCCTAGCAGAGAGACAACAGACTTATTTCTAGCGGCTTGTTACATGATCAGTTAACTTAAGACAGGTGATAACTGATAAGAGTTTATATGTAATTCAGTAAAGTTCCTGTTGTCAGTACCACATTCTTTTCCTGAGATGGGCAGACAAATGACCAGACAGCTGAATAAATGTGAAGTTGAATGGATGAATACAGAAGAATGGAGAGATGGAAAGGTGTACAAATTGAAAAATGGAATACTGGTTGAAGTGAAGGAATTGTTCCACAGGTTTGTTGTTCGGTTTTGGGAAAACGCTTAAAGCAGCACATTCGACCTCCCCATAAACGTCCATTTTATTATGGTGGAGGAGAGAGGCAAAAGCAGATCACACCAGACACAAATGCCTGGGGGATTATTGGGAAGTCACCCATCCAATTCACAGGTGCATTGTGGGTCTGGAAGCCAGAACCCTGTCACTAACTATGTTATTGTCCTCTAGTTCCCCAGTCAATCTCTTTTGGATGCATCCTGAACCGCCCCAGTGCGAGACTGTGTGTGAGTCCCACTGGGCATCTCTGTTGAGACTGCTACCCCAGGACCCAACTCTGAACTCTGGTGCAGGTAATTACCTTTGTTTATTGCCAGAATTTTGGCCGTGTAGACACCGTTGACCAAGAATGGAGACTCTCTGTCTGGTACCTTATTGAGTCTGATCTCAGCAGTCTTTTCATCAATGGTAAACCAGTTGTCTGGATCAAGCCCTTTGGCATAACTAATGCAAAAGAGAAAAAGAACAGTGCAATAAGTAACCAAGGGTTCCATCGAAACTTGAAGAATTTTAGCAGAAAAATTATTTCAGTCTTAAAAAGCTCCCCAAACAATAACCTATGTGTCTAAGAGAGCAGTAACCTGTACCCGGAATCCATCTAGACGAAGTCACTGACAGTCTTCAGAAGATTGTAGTAACCTGGACCTGGCAGTGATAGATTATTTCTTTGGTGCAGTCTATTTCCTGATGAGGTGTGTCACAACTTAGATTTCAATTTTTTAGAAAAACCTCTTCCATCCTATCTAGGCAATGGTCTATAGCAGGGGTGTCACTCAATCAAAATCTAAAACACACCTCAGGTCGCAGGCCGAACAGGATAAACATTTACTCATACACTCTAAAACTACATTTTTAAAACTTTAAAAATTTAACTTTTTAACATAATTATGAACTAGATATATAGCATTACCTGCGATAATGTTAGTATGAATGCAGTAAAATGAATTTGACCGGTGAAAATGACAGTGCTGATAGCTGAAAATACGAAAATTGATAACTAAAAACGCTGAAGCTGTTAGCCAGCTAAAATATTAGCTAAATACCAAATTAGCCTAAACAAACAAACAAAAAAAAATTAGGTTAGCCAAAAGTTCTAGCATGTAGCTAAAAAAATAGCTGGACTTCAAAATACTCTCCATAAAAATATAGTTTGTCAATAAGACAGTAGGTTCAATAACTTCGTCTCTGCTACTAAATAGAATGATCTGGAGGGTAGGTTAGCAATACTGACTTCATTTGTTTTGTCAGCTGCCATTAGTGTTTAAAAGTAATCAACCTGTACAAGTTCACTGACATGGTTGGTAGCTTTGTTCTGTGGGAAAAACCCTCTAATGCTGCATTCACACCGAACATGATTCGCGCGACAAATCCGCGAAAAGTCACATGTCCAAAGCTGAGTTCCTGATTGGCAGATGAGACACAGTGACCTGTCAAACTTCAGGTATTTGCATTTTGGCCGTGCCGCTCAATTCGCGCCTCGCCACTCAAATCGAGCTGCTACCAGAACTTCACGCCGCGCTGGTTGCTCAGAGTTAATAAAGGGGCTGGCCGCTTCTGCTGCGTGAATCGTGTTTGGTGTGAATGCACCATAAGAGTTTACCAGTCTTTGGTAAATGTTTCTGTTAATCTTAGATTCACTTTGAACCCAACAGGCAGACAGACATTTAAATGTAGTAAACATACACTAACTTTTTCAAATATTTTCTCTTTTCTAAAAGAATTTAAATGAGCTTACCTGACGTCCTCAGCCGGCTTTTTTGTATCTGGATCGACAGCAGCAAACACGGTGATGACTCCATCTTCAGGCAAATCGTTTTGGTCTTCAGACACTGGAACCTCCTTGATGGTGGGTATGAATGCGGGACCCTCCGGAACGTTTTGCACTGCTATCTTAATGGGATAGCTCTTGGGTTTATCTGGCTTCTTCTTAGGTTTTGGTCCTAATTTGCCTGGCATGTTTGGCTTTAGTCCGATCCCCACTCCAGGGCCAATCCCAGGCCCAAGTCCAGGCCCAAGCCCAGGCCCAGGCCCAGGTTTGATTCCAAGATTAGGCTTAAGTCCAGGCCCAGGCCCAGGTTTGATTCCAAGATTAGGCTTAAGTCCAGGCCCAGGCCCAGGTTTGATTCCAAGATTAGGCTTAAGTCCAGGCCCAGGCCCAGGTTTGACTCCAAGATTAGGCTTGAGCCCAAGTTCTGCGTCCAGATCAGCATCTAGATCTGCATCTAGATCTGCATCTAGATCTGCATCTAGGTCTACGTTTAAATCCACACCCAAATCTAAGTCTACTCCTAAGTCTACACCAAGGTCTACACCTAGATCAGCTCCAACTCCAGCTCCAGCACCAGCCCCAGCACCAACTCCAGTTCCTGTGCCACCACCTTCACCGATCTGAACTCCTACGTCCATGCTTACAGGACCACCTTCCACGAAGGGAGCAACATTCCCAATGACCAGGCCGAGCTCCAGGTTCTGCACTTCTTCATAATCCACTGCCTTTTTGATCCCGAAGAAGAAGAAGAGAGGGTTATATTAATACAGATGGTAAAAAAAAGACAAACTAAATCTAGCGAATCAGGTACAAGTCACCAATATTACCTTGACCAGCTTCAGGATGCCTTCGTTGGTTTTATTATCCGTCTCAATGGAAAAGAGTTTGTTCTCGTTCCCTTTCTCAATTGTAAAGACAGCCTTCCAGTTATCTGTGAATTTCTCATCCTTGTCCAGGGCTTTGATTTTCATCACAATAACGTCAGCAACGTTTTCCTCCACTGTGCCGTCATACTGCAACAGAACAGCAAGACAAAGGAAACTCAACACTCATCAGTAGTTTCTGCTTAAGACGGATCATTTCTGACTGGAAACCATCGCTTCACTTTCAATGTAGTGACAGCAAAGGATTGTGGGATTAGGTCGTGCTGTCTCCAACCAAAAAGATGTTGGTTATGTAGCGTTCCACTCTTGGAAACAGCTTTGGTCAGCCAACTTTTGTTTAAAGCGCATCACTTCAAGATAACAGAGTCCCTCTCCCAACGAAAGGCCAATAACGTTGCCTAAAACCGCTAAAATCCCCACTCGGACGTCAAGTCATTAAACTCTTGGTAACTCGGCCAGAACCGTCTCTTTACACATTTAAAACTCTGGTTAATTTTGACATGTCCCCTTCAAATGATGACTCTTCTATAACCAAACTTTTATTACTAACAGAAGATTCATAACTACTTTGAGGTTAAAATCCATGAAATAATCATGTGTAACCATCAATGCTTGGAGAATTGATTTTCTGTATTTATATAGATTTGGGAAGTGTTTTATTTTGCCACATATAGGATTCACACACATATTCAACATATAAAGGTTTAACCAAACGTTGTTTGATAGAAACCCAGTTTCTGGTTAATTCAGCAACAAGGAAAACAATATACAGAGAGCAGGATAAAGTTACACCCCCGGATATTTGTATATCCAGAGCTCATTGGGACACGCGGATTGTCCCTAATCCTAAAACACCTCAAATCCCCACGGATTGGGTGATAGTTGTCCTGCCTCTAGATTCAAACCCTGGCGTGCATGCCAGAGGACATCAGACAGAACAAAGAACTTAGAGAATGAAACCGGAACAGAAACATCACACAAAATAGAGAGGGATAAAAATTAAACCCGATTTCCAAGATTCCCATTTTTGGTAGTTTTCTAAAAGAAGCCAAACCTTCTTTACCTCCAAGTTCTACAAGTCTGAAAATAACATTTTTCGCGCGCTTTCTTCCTTTTTCAACATTTTTGTCTCCAGCTAACTTCATAGACTGACTCCAACATTTTTACAATTTTTGATGCTTTTATTTTGAAATGGATTTTCAACACTAAACCATTGGATAAGTTTCATTGTCCGGCCAGCTTTGCAACTCATACGTTTTGGTCACAAAACAGAATAGAGAAATCGTTCTACATCTGGATGAAGATCTCGCCTCCATGGCCCTCCTGAAGCATCTTCCCGGTACCAGGATTAACCACCCCTCTCTGTTGGATCAAACGGAACCAGATCTCCAGACCGTCTACACTCTTAGCATTCCTCACCTCAATATGTTATCTTTCTTTTATTCTCATGTGTCCATTTCTAGTTATTAGTTCAAAGCTGTATTATATGTTCCACGTATGCTGATTGCTTTATGTTTTTACATCCAGTATTTCTGCTTGTTTAACCTCATGTTATTCAATAAATATTCAGAAGGACGTCGTTGTTCACAGATCATTATTTCTTGTTCGTGGTGAAGTCGATTCAAACGGTATGAACCACCTAAAGTGGAGGTAGTGGCTGATCATTAATGAGTATTATTTTCCTTGATTACGAAGGTGGTGTAATTTTATTACATTTCCAGTTTAATAAAATTGATATTTTTTAACCAGCTTTGGGAAAGCATATTTCATATGCCCCCTTTCATGCTACAGTTTGGATCAGCGTCTTCTAAAAAACACAGACAGAATTTGGAAGGCTTGATGAAGCAAATCCTTTCAGACACTTTAGAACTAGGTCATTCTGTAACTTTATTAACTTGACTTTGTCGGCAGGAGGATTCGGTTCATGAGACTGTAACAGCCAGAACACATTAATACATAATGGTACTGTTTGTTCACCTCAGACTTTTCCAGAGTGGGAATGTTGTCATTGATATCCAGCACCCTGATCTCCACAGTTCCTGTACCTGTGAGGCCCCCTGGTTCCCCTCCCATGTCAGTGGCTTGGATGACCAGCTTGTAGAAGTCATGTTTCTGTCAATGATAGGAATAACCAGAAGATCAGAACTGCCACCCTTGAGTTGGGATTGTTTTAATAAATCTGTGGAATTCCCCTGCAGATAAATCCAAAGAAAAAGTTCTGTGTTTGCTCTTCACACCACGACGCTGAGATCCATGGAACTATGATGAAATGTAAACTGAAGTTGGGTGCAGAGATCCTCACCTCTCGGTCCAGGTTGGGCTCTTTCACATAAAGTTTCCCCGTCTTTTTTGTAATGCGGAACATGTGGCCCTTCAGAGCCGGCTCCTGGCTGATGATGGAGTAGGCAATCTCAGCGTTGGGAGTTGTTGGGTCATCTTTATCTTTAGCCGTGATCTGCATGACGTAGGTTCCTGCACCACAACAACATTATCACATGATTTTAAAACAGCTATCTAGACCACATGTTTCAAAGTCAAGGCCCGGGGGCCGGATGCGGCCCTCCGGGTAATTCTATCCGGCCCTCCAGATAATTTTATTTTATTCTTATTAATAGACTGATGTTATCTTGCGCTTATAACTAACTTGTGTAATTTTGAGAAAATATTTTTTATGGCAAGTAAAATGTTGAAAGTTTTAAGTTGATTTACTCTGGAATAATATTCCTGCTTTTTTATTATTCATAATTATGTTAAAAAGTTACGGCTTTAAAGTTTTAAAAATGTGGCATTCTTCTAGCTTTTTGGACTATTTTGGCATTTACTAAGACTTTTTTAGGCTATTTTGGAGTTCAGCTAACATTTCAGCTACATGCTAGCTGTTATGGCTAATCCATTATTTTTTTTTTTAGGCTTTAGGAAAGGAAACACCCCCCCTCAAAAAAACAAAAATAATCCAAAAAGCTAGCAGAATGTCAATTTTTAAAATCTAATTAAAATAAAATCATCTGGAGGGCCGGATAGAATTACAAAGAGACTGGGACTTGACTTTGACGCATGTGATCTAAAGTTATAAACTTTTTTAATTAAATTAATTTAATTTAATTATTTTTGAAAATTTCCTTAAAAATAATGTTATGTTTGTTCATTGGCATTCTATGCAATATTGTATCATTTTAAATTAATTGTTTTAAAAAGTTGCAGAATCCATTTTTTTTATCTTATGAAAGATGACTGCAAAAAACTAGTATTTTTGCTAAAAAGAAATTAACAGTAAAAACAAAGTTAATATACTCCTATGTGCATATTTATGCTCAAACTCGCAGCTATCTCTGTGTTTGTTCAAGATAACAATGAATGCCCCTCTGCTCTCCAGGAGCTTTTTAAAAACTCTTTCATTGGTCAGAGAGAGAAGGAGGTAAATCCATCAGTTAAAGGAGGCGTGGCCGCTGATGCTTACCTCTTTTACTTGACTCTGTGACATTCCCGTAGTGCGTCTCCAAGGTCGGAGCATTGTCATTCTGGTCCACAACGGTGAAAATCAGTGGAACCTCATCCTCCGCTTCGGTCCCATTCAAATATTTGGCAATGCCTTTGAGCTGAGAGTCCCACACATTTACAGCAGTGTTTAGCAACGTGTTCATGACAGCATTTCAAATGTCACAGCTGTGATTTAGATCAGAGCCACAAATCTGATTTGTTTTAGTTTTACAAGTGTCAAACTGGTTTTTTTTGGCTGAAAAACTGGTTTAATTCCTGAGAAAAAAAATGCCCCGCCGTCACACCAGATAGGCCCCAGCAACCCCACACAGGAGTTAGTGTGTGCAGAAGTGGATGGATGGTTTCCTTGTTTTCATTACCCCTGTAACACTGAAGCTTTAGCTCTACTGTTGACGTTCTTTCAACTAATGAAACTCTTCAACCGTTTAGTTAACGTTATTCCAGAAGATTCTGAAGTGGAGAAAAGCACCGTTGCACTAATGTGCAACTTTATGTTAGGAATGTGATGTATTTTGGTGTAAAGCGACTTTTCAACACGACAGAAAACACCCAATAGCTATGTCATCATCACTTATTTAACACAGTGACAATAATCAATACAAGCATTTCATAATATAAATGTATGACTCCACTGTGTTCTGATGATGAAAATGTTGATGGTAGATTAAAAAATTAATTTAAGACACGTCTGATGCGTTCGCCATTTTCCAGTGCTGTCTGACTCTAATAATTCTAAAATCGAGTCCACTAGAAATTCCCCAGAAGTCTTTGTGAAAATGTAGCATGAAGCAATGCTCACTAGATTAGCGAACATGGACCACAATCCATTGTGGTTGAAGAATTTTAAACAAAAAAGCATTTCAATGTTTTTGTTTGTTTTTTAAATAAACCACCCACAATTTCACCATCAGAACACAGTGGAGTCATAAATAAACGTTGTGAAATGATTGTATTAATTCGAGTTTGATTTTGTGAAATCAGTGGTGTGATATCCGGCGCTTTGAAAAATGAAAAAAAAAAAATTAATAAATAGTGAGTATTGTGTCTGAATTGCCTTTAAAATCGAGGGCACTATATAGTCCTGCTCTATGTCTTTTTTAAGCTGTTAGAGGTTAGGGAGGGATTTTGAAAAACAACATAAATACTTTTTTTTTTTTTTTAATTGTTCAAACGCAGTACATTGTGGTCCACATAAACAAATCTAGACAAGAGAATCCAGACAAAAAATATAGCGCTCAAAAATGAATAGCTGGAAGTCCCTCCCCCTGCAGGAGCCGGCCACAAAAAAAAAAAAAAACATAATTTGTGCCGGAAATCACTGGCCTGAAATGTTCGACCGGAAACCCCGTTTCAAGCTTTCCACTTTTTTCACCATTTCGTCTTTCTTTTTTTGTTCACAAGTTTAACAGATTTTTGAAAAGATTTTAAAATATCATTTAAAAGGGTTTCCTAAAGTTTAGGAAATCTCTGCTTACACCACCAGCTACAGCTGGAAAATGTACACTGGTTTTTCACAGAGATTTCTGGGAAATTTCTAGGGCAATTTTTGGATTTGTAGATTTGAACAACACTGCAAAACAGTAAAATGCACTATATAGTGAGTGGTGATCAGTTCAGCTCTGAAAGCCACGCCCCCTTAGAAGAGATTTTAGAAACAGAAGCTTCAGGTCAACAAAATAGTTTTTTAAGACATTTAGGTTGTGGGATTTGGGTTAAAAACTCCATAATCATAATTAAGGCATACTTGGAATATTTTTTTGTAATAAAAAAAATGTCATGGGGTAATTCAACACGTAGTAAAAGATGAACAAACTAGCAGCACTCACATGGAAGGAGGGGTGTGTTTCCCAGTCCACCGAGTTGGTGATACGCACGAGTCCAGTTTGATGGTCTACTACGAATAAATTGTAGGGGGGCTCATCTGCACCCTCACCTCTCAGGTAATACTCCACCTTGTACTGCCGGTCTTTGTCGGAGCGAATCTGGAGAACAAACAGGCTTCAGTAAAACAAACATTCTGAATACCTGCTGGATTTTTTACAGTGTGCTTTGATCTGCTGATTAGAAAAAAGCTCCTCCCGCCTCAGGACGACTTCATCACACCTGAACATCTCTGTTCAAACAGGTTTATTGAGGCTTCAAAGACACTGAATCACATTTTCCAAAACCTCTGCCAGCTGTCAATCACTACACTACTGCAACTTTACAGGCCAGCGACCTTTGCAACGGTCTTGTGGGTGTAGTCTGTGTTTTCAACGAGCTTGGCAGGAGGAGGAAGCCAGTTTCTTTTCATCCTCCTCCGTGGCTTTGCTCCTGTCTCTGTACTCTCAGCACTGATCACCTGAAACAAGAAAACAAAGTGCAAAGTGAGGGAATGGATTAAATTCAGGACACTTTTGGCCTCCATCCCAGTCAGTTTGGTTTTTCGTGATTTGGTCATCATTTCAGCCACATTGCAGTTCATGACACGACATAGGAATTCACTGCCGTTAACGCCATCATTATTTAAAGTGATACTTCTGCATTATTTGAAAACTTGCACATTAAAACACAATTTAACTAAACATTAATAGCATGGATTCTTCAAAACGTGTTTTTTCTTAATCACACTTAAATAGACTGAATCCAGTTATTTATTTTGTTTTTTTTTTTATCAGAAGAAGGGAAAAACCATTAATAAAACACAATAAAAGTGAAAAAATGTGCTAATAACACTTTTAATAACACATGTTATCCCACTGGTCACAATTGTGACTGTCAAAAAATGTTTCATTTTTAAGGATATAAAAATGTTACTGAATTACCCATCTATGACAGAGATCTGCAACCTGCAGCTCCAAATCCACATGGATTATTTTTATCCCCATTGTGGCTCTTTGACCAAACATAAAATAATTCATGGAGACTGCTGATCCAGACATGTCGACCGTCTGAGTCAGCAGCTCCCCCTAACTAAAACTACCTAAAGAAAACAAATAAATAAAGCCTGCAAACTAAGACTACCAAGGTCCAACCCCAAACTAAAATAACAAAACCCAGCAGTGGAAGACTGCTGAGGACAAAGAGGGGAAAAAGAGGGGAAGAAATGAAAAATAAAATTGCAACTTTATTAAAGTAAGGATTACTTAATTAGCATTTATTTAACTTAGATTAGTTACATTTATAAACTGATGGCTGAGGTACACATACACTCAACAAAAATATAAACGCAACACTTGTTTTTGCTCCCATTTTTCATTTTTCACACCAGATACTGACTGGTTCTGGATCCCTAGAGCCCCAATAAAGCAAAAAACTGCACATTTCAGGGTGACCTTTTTGAGGGCAGTCTAAGGCACACCTGTGCACTAATCATGACGTCAGCTCACCATCTTGATGTGGCACACCTGTGAGGTGGGATGGATTATCTCAGCAAAGCAGAGGTGCTCACTATCACACATTTAGACAGATTTGTGAACAATGTTTGAGAGAAATGGTAATATTGTGTATCTGGAATGAATTTTAGATCTTTAAGTCCATCTCATGACTGATGGAAGCAAAAACAAAAGTGTTGCGTTTATATTTTTGTTGAGTGTATATGATAAACTATGTAGGTTTTTACATCCATGTTGATCTGAAGATGTTTTTTTTTGTTCAACTCTACATCCAGAATGAACAGATTTATATGCAAAACAAAACTTTGATAAAAAGTTTGATCTTTTATGAGTTAAAATCACATATTATCTGACGCTGCACAACATTGGTTATTTAAAAATCACATTTTGAGAGATGCTATGTTCTTTGTGGTATTTTTGCTTTAGTTTGTGCCTTAATTCATATTTATTATTTTTAAAAAAGATCCAAAACACACCTTAGGTTGCGGGCCGAACAGGATAAACATTTATTGAACATTCTAAAACCATTTTTAAAACTTTAAAACCGTAACTCTTTAACATAATTATAAACTAGATCTATAGCATTACCTGTGAAAATGCCAGTTGCTGAAGATGCTAAAATTGATATCTAAAAACGCTGAAGCTGATAGCCAGTTAAAATATTTACTAAATGCTTTATTAGCCTGAAACACGAAAAAAAAAAACACTTAAGATTACTAAACGTCAAAATAGCCTTAAAACTAAATTATCCTAAACAGCTAGCATGTAGCTGAAATATTAGCAAAACTCCAAAACAGCCTAAAAATCTTAATAAATGTCAAACTAGTCCAAAAACCTACCAGAATTCAAATTTTTTAACTTCAAAACTGTAACTTTTGAACATAAATATGTATAATAAAAAGGCAGGAATATTTTTCCAGAATGAATTAATTTAAACTGTAAATAACTTTCAATATTTTATTCCCCATAAAAATATGTCTTGTCAGAATCATACATGCTAGAAATAAGCACAAGATAACATCGGGTCATTAATAACAATAAAATAAAAATGATCTGGAGGGCCGGATAGAACTACTTGGAGGGCCGGATTTGGCCCCTGGGCCTTGACTATGACATCTGTTCTATGCAGTAAATGGGCACACAGAGTCTGAAAGAAAATTCACAGGATATTATTGTGGCTTGACTAAAAGCCTTCATTGCTCTAATCTATATTTTTAGTTTACAAGCTGGAAAGGCCTGAACTTAAAACAAACAAACGTCATTGTGTTCTGTATCTCTGCGCAGGCTGCTGCAGAAAAAGAGCTTCATCTTCTGGACAAAAACAATCGCTATGAGGTAAACTTTTTTCTCTGAACTGATGCTTTATTCAACCTATTGTGACGTTCAGCATCTATATCGCTTCCCTTTGGAGGCTCAGCGATGCCTTGTCGTGTTACCATGACAACACGCCGGACCGAAGATCAAATACTCCACTTTTTATGAAAAAGCAATCCAAACTGGAAAAATAGAAAGATTCAAATCGGCAACTAAAAGCCAAATGAATATTTATTAATTCTGTAAATAACCATGGGGTAAGTCAGATAATACCCGAAGTGACTATTTTTTCGTGAGGTGTAATTAATTCTTTTTTAATTAATCACATGACTTAACCTGTTCAAAGCTCTGTTTTTTTTTTTTTTTACCTATTCTCCCAAATACTTTTAGATATTTCAACATAATCCTAATTATATGAAAAGTTCTAATAGTTTTGAATTCCTGGAGACTGAGTATCAAAGCTGGATTTGTAACAAGTTCCTGCAGGCATCTGGAAACCTTAGAGAAACTGTTTGGTCTGCTGACATTCCAACACTTTCACTGCTCAGATAACATGAATGCAGCGGTATAAAAACTTTCTCCATTTGACATGTGCAGCAGAAAAGACAGTTATCCTGTTTAAATTACAGCTTTTGTGGACTGTATCTGAGGTCAGTGGAGACTGCTGCAGTGGATGATCCAACACCAAACTTAAGAACAGCTTTGTCTTCTGATAAACCCTGAAACAGGATTTAATCTATTAATTTTTTTCTATGCTGTGAGGCATGGTGCTAACCGCTAACTCTGCCCATTTCCAGAACCACAACCACAAGTCAACATGCAACAAAAGACAATGCAGGCACTAGTGCCATACGCTTTTGGATCAGTACTCACCAAGAACAGCAGGAGCACAAGGCTCAGCTGTGTCAGAGAGAACCGGGCCATGACTACAGAACCCTGGAGAAAGCAGGGCTGTGGGAGTTGATCCTCCTTCAGCAACGAGCAAATGAGTCTTCCAACAGCCCACAACCTCAAGTGGCACCTGGATATGCAACCCCCTGCCTAATATGCTCGTAAAAATGTCACAATGATTTACTGTTTCTCATGGGTGTGTCGACAGAGCAGCGGCATCAGTTTTTGCCTGAGGTAGATCACCTGCAGAAGCTTGAAGCAGAGGAACAGGTTTCACTGGGAACAATTTCTTTCTTTGTTTCTTGTCAAAACACAGGATGATATCAGCAGAATTCTGAAGACGTTTCACATGTTCGTAAAGGTCTTTTCTGTCTGAAGAGTGTGCTGAAAGCCTGTAACCCCACTTTTATCAGCAGACACTCACATGAGCAAGTTCAGAGGCAAGACCACCAAACACGACCATATTCTGGAAGCTTTCAAAATACCGCGCTCGCCGCTCACTCAGCAGTCGGTAATAAATTAGTCAAACACTCCTCTGCTGTTATGTAAACTGTGAGAAAAATTCAGGCTTAAAAAACAAACATGTTTCTGTTAAATACAGACAGATCTATCACTGCATTTACACAAAATGAGATTAAGAGGGAAATATTAATGTAAAGATAATATCACTGTGGGTATCATTCCAGAAGATTCTACAACACTGCCAATGTAAATACACCTAATTCCATTTCAGTATCTGAACTACTTTTGATTCCAAACCGTAACACGTTGTCTCTGGAACTTTAATTTGTTTTTCTAAATGTTGTGTCTTTTCAAAGGCTTAGCTTTTAACCAATTGGAAAAAAAACACCTGTTTTCTCTGTCAAGAGTCTGTAGATTGATTGATTTCAATTGAGGGTCATTTGTCTTTTAAAGGTGAGCAAACAGATGAAGTGCTGCGTCTCCATTCCTTTGTTGGTATATTCTTGTGTGTAATTGCAGCTATTGTTTCTTCTGTGTTCAGCTCTGAGCGTTCTTCACTACACAGAGCAGCATAAAAATTGCTTCTTTTTCCTTTAGATGTGAGGTCTGAACCAGCTTCTGCCTCAATGTGTTACCAGATTTGGAATGGGCTTGTATTTGGTGTTTGACAAATATCCTTTCAAGTTTTCCAGATGAGAGAAAGAATGTAAATAATGACTATTTTTTAGCTCCGGCCCTGGGAACTGTTCTTTGTATTTTGTTAAAGGAAAACTTACTGTGATATTAACTAAGCCTCCAGATTTTAGTGTTAGTTAGCCCAAATTTTAGTCTTCAAAATGTGATCCTGTGATGTCAGATGTAAATATAGATTGATCGATTTCCAGAAAATGTGCCACTCTCAATATGGCTTTTAAGGTCTGGTCTTAATCTGGTCTGTAAGGAATCTGCCATGGGAATTCCGACAATGGACCTTTTCCCAATTCAGGACGGACCCTGATTGTTCAAGATCTCTAACATTCTCATACATTAAGGCCTATAGGGGGGGTAATATGTAGGCTTTTTCTACATTTTATCTGCAATGGAAAAGGCTTGGATTTTTAGGAATGATTTATATTTTCAATAAGTAGGAAAATATATGTAGATGTTTTCTGTACCTACCAGCCATCACCATTGTTTCAGGTAACAATTCTCCTCTACTATTTAAGTTTTTTTTTTGTTGTTGTTTGTTTTTATTCTGTTTCAATGCATGTATGTAAATAAATAAAATCAGGTGAAACTGCAAATAAAGTTAAGTGTGATTTCTGACACGAAAGCTGATCACAATAATGTGCAGAACTATGTATTTTTGATTTAGATTTTTAATTTTAATCCTTGTACATTTTTTTAAATTTTATGACGTTTTTTTAACATTTAAAAAAAGTTAAGCATTAATATCTACTTTGGGCTTTTTTTTATTGATTATGGGCTTTTGAGACTTGAAAATGTGCTCAACTTGTTTTGTATTTTTCAAATTGTCAATAAAGTTATGGAGGGGGAAAAAGGTCTACCTCAGGTTAAGCCAGAATCAAATATGAATATAAAAGTCGTTTTTAGAAATATTACATACAGTATATTATGTAGTTTTTATATCTGTAGGATTTTACTTAACTAATAGGTTTTACGGTTCAATTGTCGGGAAAAAATTATCTTATTTTGTCCTCTAAATATTTTTTTCAGGCAGGCAGATGTATGGACAGCAAATACGGGGTCCTGAGATGCACAAGTCCCTGGTGCGGTCTTTGTGTCTTTTAAATTGCTGTTGCTCGTATTTATGTTTATTTCTGGGCTCGTTTTTAAAACTTCCTTCAGTTTATGCTGTCTAACTTTACAAGATAACCTCAAATAGGTGAGTCCATAAGTCTGATAGTCGATAGCAGGCTTTATTTTAATCTGAATCACAGCCTGTGGCGCTTTGATGCAGGTTGTGTTTGAAAGGAAGATAAGCGAACTATTGATTTGTTAACGGGTAACTTCTTGAAAGCTTGAGATAGACATTTCGAAAGGTTTTCGAATCAGCAGAAGGGCCTGTTTTCGTTTTGCTACCATGTGAGAAAATTCAAATTTCTGCATTTTTGTGTTAAAGAATAGATATTAAAAAAAAAAAAAAAAAAATCACAAAATACTGAAGATTTATTAAAAGTATCTCATTGGCTCCTACAGTGTGAAACCGAGTCTATTTCTTGACAGAATAAAAGAAGGTATAAGCTTGAGAGCTCCACTGAAAATTACAATAATAAAGGTCCATAAGACCTGTTGTGTTTTTCTCCCTCGTTCAATTAAAGGGTTTAAAAATTAATGTCGAGATTTGAGATTTTTATCTTTGAACATTTTTCTTCAAGAAAAACCTTAAAGTCACCCTCCAAAAAAATATAAAAAAGCATTTTTTTCTGATGATATAAACCTGGGTGTCCAGCTCAATCACACAGGACGCCAAAATCAAAAACACATCTTAGGTCGAAAAGGATAAGCATTTCTTGAAAACTAAAACTAAATTTAAACTTTAAAATCATAAATTACGAGCTAGACTTATATCATTACCGCTGATAATGCTAGTGTGAATGCTTTAAGCTGAATTTGGCCGCTGAAGATGCTAGTGATGATAGCTGAAAATGCTGAAATGCATAGCTAAATATGCTGAAGCTGATAGCCTGCTCAAATATTAGCTAAATGCAAAAACAGCCTAAATTAGAAAGAAAAGCCTAAATTAGCCAAAACAGCTCGCATGTAGCTGAAATATTAGCCAAACTCCAAACAGCCTAAAAAATCTTGGCAGATGTCAAAATAGTCCAAAAAGTTAGCTGAATGCTAATTTTTTTTAACTGTAACATCTTAACATAATTATATATAATAAAAAAATAAGGATTGTTATTCCAGAATTATGACAACTATTTTACAAATAAAAAAAGATCAGAGTGGGACTTTACATTTACAAAACACAACACTTTCTATAAGTAATAATTCCATTCCAGTGATCTAACCTTCTTTGAGACTGAAGTGTTCATCTGTTCCCCTTCAGGTCAGGTGTGGCTGAAGCTTCTTTACTCCTCTTTGTTGGACATGGAACTGGCATACGTTTGTGAGTGGGAGAAGCGGCAGAAGAACGCCCACTGCCCCTCCATACCAGTTGTGTGCTCGTGGTCTTGCAGGAACCTGGTGGCGTTTACCACAGACCTAAAAAGTGACGACAACGAGAAGGGTACACAGACACGTCCACAGACGTACACACAAACATCCAACTGTTGGTCTGAGCTATCTGAACCTGTATTTCAGATGTCAGTCACATGATCCATATCATCGACACTGAGCACCCCTGGGATGTCTTCTCCATCAACTCTGGTCACACTGAGGTCATTTCCTGTCTGGAATGGGACCAGTCAGGTTGGCTTCACTTTAGTTGACTTTTTAAATTATTAACTGCTATTGTTTTATCAAATTCTTGTGTTTGTGTGTGTGTAGGATCACGGTTACTCTCTGCCGATGGCGATGGTCAGATTAAGTGCTGGTCCATGACTGATCACTTGGTAAACAGCTGGGAGAGCATCCTGTCTAGCTCTTTGGACAGAGATCCCATCATTGCTCTGAGCTGGTTGCATAATGGAGTCAAACTGGCTCTGCATGTGGAGATGGTAAGACATCGTCTGCAGTAGTGCTGCCACAAACGGTTGTTTTAAGTCGACTAATCATCAATTATTTTGCCTAATTAGTCGACTAACCAGGTAATGCGCACAGTGGATGCAAAGCACACATCTTAACTATCATTAGCTTTAAACTAACTAAGAATTAGATATATAGCATTACCTGTGAAAATGCTAGTGTGTGAATGCTGTAAGCTTAATTTGGCTGCTGAAGATGCTGAAATTGATATTTAAAACACCGAAGCTGATAGTCAGCTAAAATATTAGTTAAATGAGAAATTAGTCTAAAATAATGGGGGGAAAAAAAATCCTATATTAGCCAAAACAGCTAGCATGTAGCTAAAATATTAAACTCCAATATACCGTAATAAACATTAATAAATGCCAAAGTAGTCCAAAAAGCTAGCTGAATGCCATTATAACTTTCAACCTTAGTACACTCTGACTCCATATAATATAAAGTAACGACTAACCGACTATTGAATTAGTTGTCGACTATTTTAATGGTTGATTTAATGGTTGGAGTCTGCAAAGGCCTCAGAGCCAGCACATAACTGACGTGACGTCTTCTCCTTCCAGTCTGGCTCCACAAACTTTGGAGAAAAGTTCTCGCGGGTGAAGTTCTCCCCCTCTCTCACTCTATTTGGGGGAAAACCGATGGAAGGCTGGCTCGCCGTGACAGTTAGCGGTTTGGTCACCGTGTCTTTGCTGAAGCCAGGCGGCTCCTTGCTCACTGCCAGTGAGAGTCTGTGCCGGCTTCGAGGACGGGTGGCGTTAGCTGATATTGCCTTCACGGGGGGAGGTAACATTGTGGTTGCAGCAACTGATGGAAGCAGCTCCTCCCCTGTCCAGTTCTACAAGGTCAGTGCAGTGATTGTCCTTAAAGTCCCCCTCTAATGAAAATCCTGTTTTTAGAGTTTTCAACATGTCTGTGTGTCTTTTTTCTTCTGAGAGAGAACAAATGTAATAAGAAATCCTTTAGTTTTTGCATTTCTGAGTATTTCTCCTTTTAAATCAATCCAACAGTCTTGGACAGACTCTGTTTTTCATCAATCATCTTCTTTCTGCTGCACATGCACTAAACCCTCATCTGGTCCGGCTAGCGTGTCTTGTTCAGCTTCTGGAGAAGAGAAGATGCTATCTTCACATTGACTGCAGTCAAATGAGCCGCCGTTCACATTTCTGTGGTCCAATCAGCCGTCACTGGATTTTTGGTGTGAGCTTCATCCAATACTTATGGTAGCAGTTCTGAGAACTCTGGAAAATCTCCACCAGACTCCACGGAGCTTCTTGATGTGACCACAGAAATGTGAACGGCGGCTCATTTGACCGCAGTTGGAAAGGATTGTAAATGAATGAAAGAGCATTTGGATGTTAGCTTTCATTATTTTCTGCTCTGAGAAACCAATGGATTGAATGGATTGATCACAGCAACGTCAAGAAACATCAAAGAGTCTTTGGTGAACTGGAAGGAGAAAGAATCAGGATTTTGGAGGAAGTTCTGTCCATGAAGATCTGAGCTGACATCTGGATCAGAACCAGACGGCTGGACATAACCCAGATTGATGGAGGTTTTTATGGAGCAGAGGAGAAGATTTATGCTAGAGAGACACAGAGCTATTGTAATCAGACAGGGGGATCAGGGGTGGAGCTCCAAAAGCCACACCCCCACAGATGAGATTTTATAAACAGAGGCTTTTTGAAATAAATATATACACCATTAAATTATTAATATTATTTGTCTTATGATTTGACATTAAATAGATTTATTTAAACTTGTCTCTTCCAGCCTATACTGGACCATGCGATAATTAAATATGTCATGAAATATTAAAACATGTTTTGTAATGGCTATTTTAATATTTGAATGCCATATATATTTAAACATTGATTTATTTATTGTTATCCGCTTCTATTTTTTATATGATTTTTGACAAATGTATTTAATAGTTTAGGCTTCAGATCAACAGGAAAAATAGCTTTTTAAGACATTTAGTTTTTTTGGTTAAAAATTTCATAATCATAATTAAAACACTACTGAGAACGTTTTTTTTTTTAATTTAAAAAAATCGTCATAGGTGGACTTTAAGGCTCTTACCTTCTCAAATATCTTCTCAAACTTGTCTGATCCGCATTCAGGTGGTGGTTAGTGTTGTGAGTGAGAAGTGCCGCATCGACACCGAGCTGCTGCCATCCCTGTTTCTGCGCTGCACCACCGATCCAATGAGGAAGGACAAATACCCATCCGTCACGCACCTGAAGTTCCTGACCAGAGAGAACTCTGAGCAGGTAGCTACCATCACGAGTGCTGGTACCACCGAGTCTGCTGCCATTCGACCGCTTGTCTGTGTCGTAGGTTCTGTTGTGTGCGTCCAACCAGACTGGCAGCATTGTGGAATGCTGGTCTCTTCGGAAGGAAGGCCTTCCTGTCAACAACATCTTCCAGCACAGATCCCCAGTTGGTGAGAAAACCTTCCAGTTCAGCAATTTTAAGCTGTTTTAAATCATCTGGATCCTCTGACCTTTGACCTCCTGGTTTCAGTGGGTGAAAAGCAGCCGACCATCCTGAAGTGGCGGATTCTGACGACCACCGGCGATCTAGAGAGAGTGTCAGCCGTGGCTCTTCCCAAACTGCCCATCTCCATATCCAGCACGGACCTCAAGGTCGCATCAGACAAGTTCTGTCCAGGGCTTGGTGAGTAGAACCCAAAACCACCAGAACCTGACCTTAACGGTAGAACTCCAACAAGGCTGACATCAAGGCGCTGTGTGAACGCCATCTCCATCCTTTTAGGAGTCTAAGAGTGATCGCTGCTGCAGATCTTCGTCATGTTGATCTGGATCTCCCAAGATGATCTTTAGGTCGTTTTATTCATTTGTTTATTTTTTACTTATTAATAACTATATAAATGTATGCACAAAAATAATAACTTATGTAAAAAAAGGTTTTAATACTTTTAAGTGTAAAATATGTTAAAGATTTTATTTTCCTACCAGGTAAAATGTATTAAATAAATGACAGAAAACAAAAAGCAATTGTTTATTTTTCGATTTATAATGACACTGCAACCACAACCCAAAATACTAATTAGAATGATCAAAACGAAGAAAAATAATCTTGGTAAAGGTTGACGTTTAGAAATACCAAATATCTGATCTTTGTGAATCTGAAACTTATATTCCCTCGGTTATTGAGGGAGCTATGATCTTTAAAAAAAAAAGAACTTGTGACGGTGATGTTAAACTCCTCACTACATACGTTCTTCACTTTTCTCAGACAGAAATGAACATTTTCAAATCCAGGATTATAGAATGAAGTCAAAGATCTGATCGTGATCAAAGATCTATGTGGGTCTGAAGATCTGCGCGTTTCTGCAGGAAACATGCACGGAGGAGATTGACAAAGTCTCTAGCCAATCAGGAGGCAGTACAAGGTGTGCTGTTTAAAAAAATAAAATATAAAATTAAAAAAAGCAGCTGCATGGTTGTACATAGACCAGGTGAACTGAAATGTGGAAGGAGAACTCTGTGTTCAGCTCTATTTGACGGGGATGTTCAGATAGAGGTACTGTATTAGGGTGGAGCGTTCTATGAGGGTCTGGATCATGTGGCCAGATTGAAATAAATAAATAAACAATGGGTTTCTGATAGTATTTGTGGGCCGGACCAAATGTGGAGGCGGGCCGGATCCAACTCGCAGGCCATAGTTTGGGGACCCCTCTTTAAGACAAATAAATGCTCATCTGTTTGACTGCAGTGATCCATCGTTTTCTCTTGAATTTAGAGTTTTTCTAAAAACCAGCAGTAATGCATGTGGACCATGATGGGGGCTATTTCTCTCCACATCAAAGTCTCAGATTTTACCCTTCAAATCCATCAAAACTAGATGTGATTGACTCCCAAAATGGCAGACGACAGCATGCCCTGACATCATTGTAAGGGGTCCATAGTGACTTGAACAGCTGGAGAAATTCTACGACAGAAAGCATGCTGCACATCTTCACTAAACCCCGTCTGTTCTTCTGATTTTCAGGTCTGGCTCTGGCCTTTCATGACGGCAGTATTCAGATCCATCATCGCCTCTCGCTTCATTTCATGGGGATCTACTACAGCTCGTCCTCCTCTGGTCCGCGGCCTGGAGACGAAGCAACCTTGAAACGCCAGAGAACTTCAGGTCCTTTCCTGCACTTCAAAGCTTTGCAGTTCTCTTGGACATCGCTAGCTTTGGTTGGAATTGACAACTATGGCAAGGTGAGCTTCTTGATGCTAGATTCTAGGAATAGAGTACATACAGTACATTTATGTGGGAAATAAATGGCACAACTGTCCAGCAGAGTACAGGTCCAAGTATGAAAAGGATAAAGGTTTAAGTGTTTCAATTAAACTTATGGAGCTATATCCAGTGTTAATCTCACAAAAGCATCAATGTGCTCCAAAGTGTTCAAAATGTCTAAAGTGATGATGTCATAGATCAGGGGTCAGCAACCTTTAACAGTGAAAGAACCATTTGGGATCGTTTTGTACTGATCCAACCTACATTAACCTTAAAGACATTTGGATTTTCATTCATGACCTTCTTTTTTTATAATAAATATGAATGGAGAGATAAGAGTGTCACATGTGGATCTGGAGCTGTCATAGAGTAATGCAGTTTTCCTCTCAGAAACAGCTGAGGTAGAATATGTTGTTTGGGTGTGACAGTCCTAGATCAAAGTTGACCTATTTTTTTTTCCCAGCTCCACATGCTGCGGGTGTCCCCCTCGATGTGTCAGGTGCTGGATATGAATACAACACTTCGCCACCTGCTGTTTCTGCTGGAGTACTGCATGGTGACTGGCTATGACTGGTGGGACGTCCTGCTGCATGTGCTTCCCAATATGGTGCACAACCTGGTGGAGAAGCTGCATGAAGAATATATGAGGCAGAACCAGGCTCTGCAGCAGGTCAGTAAGGCATGCTGGGAGTATCCGAGTTCTTTTCCTGCTGGTCCACCACTTGTTTCAGCATTCATGTAAAATCCTTCAGTCTCTGTAATCAGGTTTTTTCTGCTTTACTTTGTCATGGATCTCCACATCTATGGGGTAAGATAACTGTCAAAAAGAAACGTATTCATAAATAATATTTTGTATTCATAAAAATGAATTTGTATATATATATATATATATATATATATAATTATTCATGTTTTATTGTAAATGAATAGACACGCAAAGCTGGATCAATCGATGTTCCGGCACTCGATGGATAAGTCTGTGACCCCGTGACGTATTTTTGAGAGAGGAGAAATTCGTATTCAAGACAAAGGAAAGTCGTATTCTAAACGAAGAAAAGTCGTATTCAAAAGAGACATGTTAAATGTAAAACTAAATGTTGTGTTCATATTTTTTCTTTAAAGTTGTACACAAAATATAAATGTATGCACAACTTTGTATTTATGAATACAAATTTATTTTTATGAATACAAAATATTATTTATGAATACGTTTCTTTTTGACAGTTATCTTACCCCATACACATCACAAAGTAGCTATTAATTTGTCAGCATCATGCAAGAGCTGAAATAAAATAATAGTTGTGTGTAGGCCTGCATGATATGAGAAAACCTATGTTTGAAACTGCAATGACTTGCAATAAACAGTCAAATACCCTCCAAAAAAAATCCCAGAAAACAAATATATTTTCATTTCATTTTTATTTAAATCATTTTTAGTATTGCATAGTACTTGTATTTGGAGAACGCCGCCTGTCCAAAGTATCTCCCAATAACCGACGTTAGGGGTGTAACAGATCTTGTAGAGGTTTTAAAATCACAGTTGGGATAGTTTTTCAGATCAGTAAAAAGAAAAAAAAAAAGTAAAACTAACTAGAAATTTATTTTTTTTAAAGGTTTTACAACCTATATTTTTAATAAAACATGTTAAAAGTACTTCAAACACATATATTGCATTTAAAAAATTGCTCAGTGAGGGCTATTTATAAAAGAAAAATAAAATCTTTGCAAATCTGGAAAATTATTGCGAAGAATCAACATTAATTAATGAATTAATTTTTAGAGTTACAGTATTTGCCAGCCACTTATTATCTGCAAATAATCACGATATGAAATCACACATAAAATTGTACATTTAGAATGTTCATTTAACCTTTTGGAACCTAGGGTCTAAAACTCAGTCTTTGTCCACTTTTGAATTCTCTGGATTTCCAATTTGAAAAATTGTCTGCTTGCTTATTTCTCATTTTAGTCAGCTGTGTGACACTACTTTTATTTTCTCATTTTTCCATGATGTTTTTGCACACTAGACATAAAATCCTGTAAAAACAGAGAATTCATCTGGAAACATGGGATTCATTTTCTTGTGGAAACCCCAAAAATGTTTAACAAACCGTTTTTACAACATAGGATTCAAGCTTTAGGCGTATATTTATATAAAAAAAAAAACAGCAAGAGTAAAATTTGTCAACAAACTAATGTTGGGATGTTTTTGAATGAAAATACTAAAAATTCACCCCAGGCAGCCCAAAAAGTAAGAATTTCTCACTGCTCTCTTTGACATTTTTCCTGGAATATATATATATATTAAGCTTTTTCTTTTTTTTCTCACAAATTTTCTTTATTGTGCTTTAAAAAATACTAAAACATATTTTTGGGAGAAGTTTGATCCAGTTTGAATCTGCACAGGTGGGGGTGTGTCTGTCCATTGCTCACCTCCCACATGGAGAACCGCAGAGTTTACCCAATTTTTAGACGACGCTGGTGCTTGTTATTGTGAAAAATTCATGTCAATCCCCATCCCAAAATAGAATATGGATCGCTTTCCTCTTTGGATTTCTCATGGCAGACAGCTCTGTTAGGCTCCGCCCCTCATAGCGGGTGCACTGCTGCTGCTGCATTACAGCCGTCAGATTGTTGTTCCCCTTATTTATTAAAACAAAAATCACTTTTGTCCAAAAACTACAAATAGATGCCATATTATCTCTTTGTTTTAATTAAATCTCACAGAATGTTAAAAAAGAAGTTTAAATCTATTTTAGATGGAGTTTTATTACATTAATCTTACAGCTCCATGGCAGGATTCCTGAGGTTGTTAATACATATTAATTAATTTATTATGTTCTATTGATCGTGCGCATTGACACGTCAACTTTCACAGCCCTAGTTTTAACCCTTTACAAGTGGAGATGTCACTGACAAAACCTACAAACACGCGACCTCTCAACTACTGTAACTCTTCAACTGTTTAACACGGTCGACGTCACATCGATGGTCGACCGGTTGAAGAGTTACGATGGTTGAAAGGGTGTCAACGCTGGAGCCAAAGCTCTGGTGTTAGAGAGGTAGAATAAAGAAACACTAATGATCAGAAAGTGGCAGCAGTCAATGAGTTTGTTCTGTGATCCACATATGACACTCATTCACTGCGTTTAAATTGTTGTTTGACTTGCTTGATGAAACGTAAAGTTATTAGTTGGTGGTTAGTTGTGAAAGTTTGTTGTTCATCAACAGTCTCCAATCTGAACGCTCTCCATTTTAGGTTCTGGCAACACGCATTGTGGCTGTGAAGGCCTCTCTGTGTAAACTGTCAACAGCAACAGCAGCCAGAGCTTGTGACTTCCACGCCAAGCTGCTGCTGATCGCCATCAGCTCCACGCTGAAGTCTCTGCTGAGGCCTCACGTCCTCAACACCCCCGACAAAAGTCCAGGGGATCGACTCAGCGAGATCTGTGCCAAGAACACGGACACGGGTGAGACGACGGCCTCCACAGAACGCGCATGGAGCTGAATGATGAGCGAGGATTGTGTTTCCACAGAGATCGACAAAGTCATGATCAATCTGAAGACGGAGGAGTTCGTGCTGGATGGCCCCCCCCTTCAGTCCCTGCAGCAGCTCATCCAGTGGGTAGGGGACTTTGTCCTCTACCTCCTGGCCAACTTACCCAACCAGGTGAGGTTCTGACTGCACATTTCTGAGGGTCCAGCTTAGCAGACGAACATTAATGAGTGAGTGTGGGTGGAGATGGTTCCAATTTCAAATGTTTTGGTATCGGCTGTTGTTTACAAATGAACAAAAAACTGAAAAAGTCAAACCTGAGAGTAAACCAGACAGAACTTAAAAATAGACCACAAAGAATGTGTTTGGTAGCATCCTTTTTTAAAAACATTTTATGTATAGTTTCACTATAAATAAGTTTCTTTCTTATTTTTAGAGGAACTTTTTTCTTTTTCATTTAAGGTTTGAAGGAGGTCGTCTAACAGCTGCTGCTTAGAGATTTAGTAGAGATTTCTCAGTCATTATGTCAAAAGTTCATCCTCACTGAATACCAGGCAAATTCTGGTGAGTTTTTGAGTAAGAAAGAAGAATTGTGAAAACTATCAACTCAGTCCAGAGCTGCTGAAGGACAAAATAAGATTTTAGGAGAATTATATTGTTACGTTGAGATTATGATTTTCTCTCGCTTTAATATTTCTGATTTTCTGCTGAGTGTGGAACACACCACTGAAGCTGCAATCACATCGAACAGGATTCGTGCAGCAGAGGCGGACAGTTTCAGTGTTAGGTCATTGGTACTGGATCTGAAGCGCAATCTGAGCAACGGGCGTGGCGGTCCCAGAGTTCAAAAGTTTGACAGGTCGCCTATACTCCTTAACAGTGCACGACGACAGCGCGGACACAGCATGCACTATGAAGGCGGAGCATTTCTCCATCTCTCTCTCACTGCTCCCTTTCACCTTGCAAGGGAGGGGCGTTCTCACGGTCCTGGCATACGCACAGACAGATTCATTCCTCCACTGACACAGAAAAACAAACGTGCAGATTGCAGAGCTGGTTCTAGAAGGAGGTCTGAAGTGTGTCTGTATTTATCCAAAGTAGATGAAGACAGCACGTGGTGTTTCAGATGTAACAAAGACCTTTCTTGTAGGGGAGGGAACAGCAGTAACCTGTCCAAACACAGCGCTAAAATACAGCAGATTCTAGCGGAGACGTGTGCTCAATTCTAATCTGTTAGAATGCAAGCATATGTCTATGTCAGGAGTCAACAACCTGCAGCTCCAGATCCACATGTGTCTCTGTCATCTCTACATTGTGGCTCTTTGACCAAACATAAAATAAGTCATGGAGATGTTGATCCAGACATGTCGACGTCTGAGTCAGCAGCTCTCTGATAATGTCTGCTTAACCAAAACTAACTAAAGAAAACAAATAAACAAAGCCTGAAAACTAAGACTACCAACTCCAAGCTAAAATAACAAAACCCAGCAGTATGAGACTGCTGAGGACAAAGAGGAGAAAAAAACAAAAGAAAAACAAATAGCAAATTTTTAAAGTAAGAATTTCTTATTATTTATTTAATTATATTAGTCATTGTATAAATTGATGCTGAGGTTCACATAGATGATAAAGTTTGTAGGTTTTTTTACATCCCTGTTGACCTGAAGACGTCTTGTTTGTTCAACTTTACCTCCAGAATGAACAGATTTATATCCAAAGCAAAACTTTGGTAAAAAGTTTGAACTTTAATGAGTTAAAAGCACTTATTATCTTATGCTGTACGACATTGGTTACAAAAAAATCACAATTTTAAAGATGCTCTGTTCATTTATGTTTTTGTTTAAGTTCCTGCCAAAGAATAGACATAATTCCTATTGATTATAATAAAAATAAGGTCTTAAAGGCTAAAGTAAGGCTATGCTGCTCCTTCTAGGTTTTGATCAGTAGAAAATGATCCCAAATGGCTCCTTTACAGTTAAAGGTGCCGACCCCTGATTGATGTTTTTGAAAAGTTAATTTCTACGAGCGATCATTGATTTTGCACAGAAGTTTAAAATAAAGCAGTAATTTTTAAAATTTGAGATTAAAGTATTTATTTTCCACATTATTATATTGGGCATTAAATGTACAGAAAAAATGTCCTTATGTTCCATTGCTATTTAAGTTAAAGTCTTAACCTTTGTTCTGACCATTGAAATGCACTTCCTCTGTTTACAGATGTATGGCATACTGAAAAAACTACTAGTGTTTGTACTATCGTTTGTTCAATTTATTTGCAGGTAAAACTAGTTATGCAAATTTGTGGGAATGCATAAGAGCCATACAATCTTACTTTGTAGTTGCAAATATTTTTTTCTCAAGTATTTAAAAAAGTATTAATTGATTATCGATATCGGCTGCAAGAGGCCTGAAAATATCGGGTATCGGTTGTTAAAAAGTCAATATTGTGTATCACTACTTGTTTGTAAGAGAAACTCTTAGAAAATGAATGTAAACGTTATGAGTTTGCTTCATTTTTTATTTTTAAAAAATGGAAAAGTCAAAATTGAGAAAGGATTTGATTGTTTTAATTTTCCCCTCTTGGGTTAATGTGAGACATGGAGCCTCCAAACTCAGTCACAGAGACACAGAAACACAGTAGAAGCAGTTGTCATAGAAAATAAGCCCCTGGAGGGAGATAGAAACCCCCACAGTACCAGGAATATATTTGAATAAGCACATGAACCCAGACATGGAGACATGTTTTTGGAGAACTCTTCCCAATAAATTAACCTGATCTCTCAACATCATTTGTGTCGTCTATACATGTAGCAATCAGGCTGAAACATTGGCTGATAGCTCCTCCCACATGTCGCTTTAGCGTCAAGCTTAAGGAACATATTTTTTGACGGGCAATGAGCATCAAATACGCTTCGAGGCAAATGAGGCAAATGAGGGCGGGGTACCTGAATTTGTTTCGGCGCAAATGCATTCCTGTAATTCTCCTTTTGAATTAGTCAGATTACTGAACACACCTGTTACCTGCCACAGGTGGGCATAAATAAAAACAGATCATCACATGCTTGAAGAACAACAACTTCCTACCAGTTTTGACAAGGTGCTAATGATGTTGGTCAGTCCATGTGAGAGTTCTGTGTGGATATGTTTCAGGTTTCTTCAATGTGAATGAAAAAACTGACTTTAAACACCTGTGATCTGAACTGTAGGGTTCCATGGTTCGGCCTGGATTTGGCTTCATGAGAGACGGGGCATCTCTGGGGATGCTACGGGAGATGCTGGTGATGATCAGGATCTGGGGTCTCCTGAAGCCAGGCTGCTTGCCCACCTTCACCGCCATGTCGGACAGTCAAGACAGCCTTCAGCTGCTGTTCAGACTGCTGACCAAGTTATGGCTGTGCTGTAAGAAACGCGTTCTTCACCCACTCTGAGAAGATTAAACTTGTACACATTGATTATGAGGTGGTCCTCATTTTGGAAACGTCTTGTTACAGCTTTAGTTGTTTTACAATTCTAATGTCTGCCTCATTCACACCTGTGTTCCTCTTCAGGTCCCACCAACCATCTATTGATCTGTTCTCAAAGCTTTCCCACTGATCTTTCAATTATCAAGTAGTTCAGTTGTGGGCAGGACTATTGACATCAACATTTATGGCAGGATTGTCCAACTCAATCATCCAAAACACACCTTAGGTCGCGGGCCGAACAGGATAAACAGCTATTGAACACTGTAAAACTACATTTTAAACCTTTAAAACTGTAACTTTTGAACATAATTATGAACTGGATATGTATCATTACCTGCAATAACAATAATGCTAGTGCTGATAGCTGAAGATGCTGAAATTGATAGCTAAAAACGCTGAAGCTGATAGCTGAAAACGCTAATGCTGATAGCCAGCTAAAATATTAGCTAAATGCCAAAATTGCTTAAAAACAAAAAAAACCCAAAAACCTTAAGTTAGCCAAAACAGGTAGCATGTAGCAGAAAAAATAGCTAAACTCCAACAGAGTCTGAAAAACGGAAAAGCCTAAATTAGCCAAAACAGCTTGAGCGTAAATATTAGCCTAACTTCAAAATATCCTAAAAACTTATTTAAAAACCTAAAGTAGTTGAAATATTAGCTAAACTCCAAAATACATTAAAAAAAAAAACCTAAATTAGCCAAAACAGCTAGCAAGTAGCTGAAATATTAGCGAAGCTCTAAAACAAAGACGTTCATGGATCTATCTGTCTGTAAGTGCATGCATCAGAATGAGGTGAACATTCGAGTTCAAGCTCGTGGCTTTTCTTCAAAGTTTCTGGATCACACATACAAGCTTTTTTAACTGACATTTTTTTGTCTGCTTTTGAAATACTTAGAAATACACTTTTACTCCTACATTTCTTTAAATATGTCTTGCATGATCAGAAAAATGTCACAGGAACATATTGCAGAGGTTTTTGGAACTGTAATGCAGCTGTTGCCATGTCGTGTTACAACATTTCTCTGTGACCCATGCTGCGCTCTGTAGGACGCAGTTATTTATGCCAGTATTTTGTTTCTCAGCCCGGGAGGACGGCCCCCCCCAGGAGCCAGACGAGAGCCTCATTGATGAGTGCTGCCTGCTTCCCAGTCAGCTGCTGGTTCCAAGCATGGACTGGCTCCCTGTGAACGATGGAGTCATTGTAAAGCTGCAGGGAAAGAACCCCCTCAAGCTGCAGTTTGGGAAAGCATCATCCTTACCAGGAGCAGGGGGCGGCTCCCCTCTGGAAGCACTCACCAGGTATTAATCCCCTGCTGTGTCAAGATTTGCACAGGCTTTGGAATCTAATCTGGCATTTGCTTATATCTATGTTTCATTGGTAACATTGTTGAAAAGAAAATCACTGTAAAAGGAAAAAAGTTTTTAAAAGATTTTTTTTTTTTTTTTAAAAAGTTAAAGGAATGACAGGAGATAATAGGAAACTGTCTTCTCATTACTGTAACACACAAGTGTCATAGTCAAGGCCCGGGGGCCGGATCCGGCCCTCCGGGCAAATATATCCGGCCTTCAGATCATTTTATTTTTTTTGTTAACAATGGTCCAATGTTATCTTGCGCTTATTGCTAACTTGTATAATTTTGACAAAATATGTTTTTATGGAGAGTAAACTATTGAAAGTTTTAAATTGATTTGTTCTTGGAAAATATTCCTGCCTTATTCATATTTATGTTAAAAAGTTAGGGTTTTAAAAATTGTCATTCTGCTAGCTTTTTGGACTATTTTGGCATTTACTAAGATTTTTGAGGCTATTTTGAAGTTTAGCTAATATTTCAGCTCCATGCTAGCTGTTTTGGCTTATTCAAGTTTTTTTTTTTATAGTTTTCATGGTAATTTGGGGTTAACCTTATCTTTACACGCTGCATGCTAGCTGTTTTGGCTAACCTAAGATTTTTGTTTTAAGTTTATAGCATTTAGCTATTATTTTAGCTGGCTATCAGCTTTAATATTTTCAGCTATCAGCTTCAGTGTTTTTAGCTCTCAATTTCAGTATCTTCAACTATCAGGACTAGCATCTTCAGTGGCCAAATTCAACTTACAGCATTCACACTAGCATTATCACATGTGATGCTGTATATCTAGTTCATATTTATGTTAAATTATGGTTTTAAAGTTTTAAAAATGTAGTTCAATAAATGTTTATTCTATTCGGCCCACGACCTAAGGTGTATTTTGGATTTTGGCCACTTGTGCGATTGAGTTTGACACCCCTGCAGTAACACCACCAAACTTTTAAGTTTTCCTCTACACTATTAGATTTGCAGCAGTTGGGCTTATTCATATGAAAAATTATTCAAAATCTCTTTATCTTCATCTAAGGTAGGCTGGGCAATTTATCGTGATAGAACTGTAGAAAATAAGATAGACTTTTATTTTGAAGGGTCTGAAATTAACACTAAACAGTTGCAAGATTTCTCCTCTTTGGCGAGTAAAAGTTAGAGGGTTAGTCGTCGCATGTTGAGTAAATGCTTGTATCCAACCAGTTATGCTTTTGAGCTCTTCTTTTGACAAATTTCTCTTGTCCTCTCCACATTTACCGTCTGACTGCACGTGAGGTAAACACGTGCAACGCGAGACACGCTCCAGTCCTGCGGTATCTGCACCTGTGTAGCGTTAAGTTTGGCTGATGAAACAGCTGAACATGTGGAGATTCTGAACTGAATCCAGTCAGAACTGGAGGATAAAGCTGCTTCACTCGCAGCAGAAACAGGGAGATTAATAAAAGGTGTTGATTTGGAGACTGCGCTGTTGTTAGACACTAATGCTAACATGCTAATGCTAACTAGCAGCTCCTTTAGTCAGCTATTTATAAATACAGATCAGTTTAAAGTCCAACTGTTTTTTTTACGTGACGTTGCAGATAAAAACAAGATTAATTGTGTTCCTTCAGTGCATCTATTGTGTTTAAAGTATGACAGGAAATACATGTTTCAATCTAAATTAGCTGCTGATGATTACACATTTCTTTTGAGCCACAGAACATTCGATTTATATTGTGATATATATTGTTATCGCAAGATCTGGAGAAAACTACATTGGAATATGAAAAATTTAATTTCGCCCAAACTTAATCTAAGGAGATGAATGTTGCTTCCCTTCATAACCCAAATATCACTGATGTGACAACATATCATTATTGTCATAAACAGAAATGTCTCAGTTGAGTTTATAGAGAAGGATGCATTTAGAAAAAAAACTTCTTTTTTTTTGTTCATCAACCAGATAACATGATTTTATGTTTAAAGGAGACCTTCAGTATTATGTATCTGTTGCAGGTTTCAAATGTGCTTAGAGTCCCACTCCAACCGTATTTCTTCTATGATAAAATCGTTCCCAGTCATCTTTTACTTATGATGATGACGTTTTTAGCTAAATTCAAAAAGCCTTTGTCGTTTTTAAGACATATTTTATGCACAGTGACAGTAGCTTATTAGAAATACAATTCTGGGTTGTGGACTGTTGGCACAGAGAAGCCCCGCCCCCTCCCCGTTGCTGAGAGCTCTGCTTATTCGCTCATGTGCGAGCTTATGACCTCAAGGTAACATTAGTGGCCTAAAAACAACGACGAGCAATATTTGATCAATTCATCCGTCCATCCCGTCTGACACCTAAATAACACGCTTTTTGACATCTAATTCTTAAGCTTCGTTCACACCGACCTCCGCAATTTGCGTTCAAGCGACCACTTTCAGTGAGAAGTCTATGTAGATGTACGGAAGTGTGTTTTGTCCTTCCCCGTTTAAAACTCACGTTCACACTTTGCTCTGCAAGTTTCTACAATAATTTTTGGACTTCACGTCCGACCGTTGAACTCGCAGTGAAAGTTAAACCAACTTTGTCCAATCAGGGACTCAGATTTGATAATGATGTTTAAGTAGCGTCCTTTCCAATTCACGGAAGTGCCAACTGTTTGAAAATTGATCATAGAGGAGAAATGAATAGTTGGGGTTTGGAAATATGCGACACCAAGTCTGTCATATTTCTGAATAAAGCTGTGAAGAGAGATTCATGAGACAACATTTCACATTAAGTCTCTTCCAACTGTAAATGGAAGATGTTTGCTAGTAAACAGTAGGAAAAAAAAAGAGGAAGCCCTTCCCTGCCTGTCCACTGTGAACACTGAGCTGTCTACAGAAACAAGTCTTTCCCTCATTTTATTTTGGTTAACATTTGTTGTGTACACATTGTGCTGCTAAAAGCCTCAGTGACTTCTTGTTGTTATGTCCAGGAGTCCTGGCTCACAGAAGATGGACAACCTGCGCTGTGTCTTTTTGGGAGTTTGTCCTACTGAAGAAAGTAAAGCCTGCACCAGGTAAATGCAAAACAATATTGTCCTAGAGCACATGTGTCAAAGTCGAGGCCCTGGGGCCGGATCCGGCCCTCCAGATCATTTTATTTCATTGTTAAGTTTTGGCCTGATGTTAATTACTAAGATTTTATTTTGCTAATTTGGAGTTTGGCTAATATTTCAGCTCCATGCTAGCTGTTTTGGCTAACCTATTTGTTTTCTATTTATTTATTTATTTTAGGCTATTTTTGCATTTAGCACATATTTTTTCTGGTTATCAGCTTCAGCGGTTTCAGCTATCAATTTCAGCATCTTCGGCTATCTTCCGTGGTCAAATTCAGCTTACAGCATTCACACTAGCATTATCGCAGGTAATGCTATATATTTAGTTCATAACGTTAAAAAGTTACAGTTTAAAAGTTTTAAAATTATAGTTTTAAATGTTTATCCTGTTCGGCTCGCGACCAAAGGTGTATTTTGGATTTTGGCCCCTTATGTGATTGAGTTTGACACTCCTGTCCTAGAGCAACCCTTGATGTCCAATACCGATTCAGTTTTAAGCATGGGTGCTGTTCCTCCCCCAGGTGTGGCTGTGTGACCATGCTCCGTTCCCCCAACAAGACCAACGCTATGAAGCAGTGGGAGCAGCGCTGGATCAAGAACTGCCTGTGTGGAGGTCTGTGGAGGAGGATCCCAGCTGCTCTCAGCTAACACTTAAAGCTGCACCAGTCTGTGTATAAATGTTTGTGTTTTTTCCACTGTAAATATGATCCTTCTTTCAATAAAAGACAACAGTCTGAACAGTTCTGATTGTGTTTTATCTTTGTATTGTTGCAGTTTTGCAGCGTGAGCGGCTGTTAGAACTAAACACTTTTGTTTACAAAGAATCCACGTCATGCTTTTATGCAGTAGTTTACCATATCTATTTCAACACACATGGTCCAGTTTGATTCTTTGCTTTTGTAGTTCTTAAAATATATAAGCTAAAATAGAAGAATGTTTGAACCAAAAACACTTTTATTTTGTTTTGTTTTTTTTATACAGAAAAAATTAGAACGATGTTCAACTTCAGCCGAGAACTTTAGGAGCTCTTTGACTTCAGCTTGGAAACTCTTACATGACGCAGTACAAAAAAACCACCAAGAACACTAATACATACATTATAAGCATAAAAATAAGCAAAAACAATAAACTAGAAAAGTTGCATTACCTGTGATATTGCTAGTGTAAATGCTTTTGGCTGAAAGTAGTGGCTGAAGATCCTGCAGCTTTTTGCTGGTGACGCAGTTTATTGTAATTACTGAAAGAATTTGCTGAAATGCAAAATGTTTATTTGCAAAATTTTAAATTTGCTAAAAGACTGGAAATGTAATTAAAGAACTATGAAAGAGCACTGAAGTTTTCCTAAATTTCTGAAAAATGAGATGGAAAATTGCCCTAAAATCCCTAATTTTTGCACAAAAAAAAATTGCGCGGTGCTTCGATATGAGATAAAGTCCAAACTACCTCAAAATACCTTTTTAGATGCCAAAAAAAGCTAGCTCGTTGCCTAAATACTAGCTAAACAAAAAATAGCCTAAAAATCCTCAGTAAATTCAATTAGTCAAAAACATTAGTGTGTTGCTAAAATAGAAGCTGAACTCTAAATTAGCATATGAAAACCTCAGTAGATAACAAATTAGCCAAAAATGTTAGTCTGTTGCTAAAATATTAGCTAACCTCACAATTAGCAACAACAAAAAAAACCTCAGTAGATACCAAATTAGGCAGAAAAGCTAACTTGTTGCTAAATACTAGCTAAACTCCAATATTACCTAAAATTCTTCAGAGGGCTAAATTATGGACCATGTTTTTTTTTGTAAACATATTTTATTGAATTTTTTTGATTTTTACTGTTTTTCTCAAATGCTAAAACACTGAGTGCCATTCTCCAAACCAGCTGATCAACTGCCTTAACTCTTTTCTCAAAAACATCACTCTTTAGTCAAAACCTAAAACACAATTTGCAGTTAACACACAATTAGCAAAACTCTAATTCACTCTTTGCAGAACACAAGACACATTCTCACTTTTAAAACACAGTTGGCATTCACAGCACACAAGGTGCAAAACTTTAACACAATGAGTCAAAACTCAAACTCTGATCCAACACAACCATCAACACACAACTGGTCTAAACTGGAGACACTTGTTTAACTGCAGTGAATATAAGGGCAGTTCTGGAACATCTGAAAAGCTGATGAGAGATGGAAAATAGAGAAAGGCAATTTAGACCCAGACCCCCACTTGGACCCGCACCCCCACCAAGACCCGAACCCAGGCCCAGACCAGCACCAAGACCAGGACCCCCACCAAGACCAGAGCCCAGACCTAGACCCGCACCAAGACCAGGACCCCCACCAAGACCAGAACCCAGACCTAGACCCGCACCAAGACCAGGACCCCCAGAGAGACCCAGACCTAGACCCGCAGCCAGGTCCAGATCCGCACCAAGACCAGAACCCAGACTCGCTCAAAGACCCAGACAAAGGACAACAATTTCTGATGCAATCTGGGCCACAGTAATTGACCATGTGTTGGTTCATGGAATGACCATGAGAGAAGCGGGTCAAAGGGTCAACCCCCAACTCAGCCGGTTCACTGTGGAATCAATTGTACGAACATTTAAAAGGGAAAACAGGTGAGAACAAACTTACAGTTGTAAGAATATGAATTGAAGGTACATTTTACTTACAGTAAAAATGTATCAAGACAGTACCCAATACCTCTATGTAAACCATTTTGTGAACAGTGACAAGTGTTTTGTTGAGTAGTGTTGTTGCATGTTTGTTAGTTTTGACGACTGAGTCTTCATTATGGACTCAAAGTGAGATTTTGACTGAAGAGTTAAGTATTTTGTACATTTAGCTTATTTTTTGGAAATTGTGTTTGGAATTTTGATTTGTAGTGTGTTCCGTTTGGTGTGTGTGTGTGTAAGTTTTGACAACAGAGTCTTCATTTTGACCTCAAAGTGAGTTTTTGACTCAAGAGTCAAGAATTTTGTATATTTAGCTTAAATTTTGAAAATTGTGTTTGGTTAAATTGGTTAAATGTTTCAGAAAATGTGTTTTAGCATTTGGGAAAAACTGTAGTACAAGTACATATTTACCCCCTTCCTGAACCCACCCCAGCCAAGGTCATCTTTATAGTAATAATAAAGTACAATAAAATAACATATTTTTAAAAAAGAGTCGCAACTATAAAAAATAATAGTAATAAAATTAAAAATAAATAAATACATAAAAATAGAAAATAATAAAAAAAAATAATTCAAGGAAATAATCATAGAAGATGTGCTAATAACGTTCCTTCTTCTCCTCAATGTGACAATTTAAGTTTCTGCTGATAGCATTTTAAAAGGGTCCAAAAGGGGTTCCATTGCTTATAAAACAGTTATTTTGACCCTCTCAACGAGAACTTTATTTTTTCCAGTTTTAAAAAGGACATGGTGTCATAGAGCCAATGCGACCCAATTGCCAGGTGTAAAATAAAAATTAAAAAACACAATTTTTGTAATTATACCACACAAACCTGGGTCAGTAATTCCGAGGTCAGTTACTCGTCACCAAAAGCCCTGAGCAGAGCAAAGTCTGTACTGTGAAGATTCTTGAAACCTAATTGGAAAACCTGCAAGACATTGTTTCTGACCCGGAGAGATTGCTGTTGTGAGATTTATGAAGTGGACTTTTGGCTTTCTGACTGCAAGTCACATTTCATGCACAAAAGTCGGAAGTCACTTACAGAACACGCAGTGCCAGGATCCTAATACATTTAAGTTCATTTTGATTTTCCTCTTTTGAGAGAGTTCCACTTTGACTAATGTTGCATATTGTTCTATAAAAGCTATTTGTCTGTATACTATATTTGTGGTTCCAGCTTATGCTGGAATTTTAAACACAATATTTACTTGGTTAAAAAAGCTGTTTAATCCTTTAACACCAGAGATGTTGCTGCTGACACCAAAAACACATTCAGTCAATGACATACTGTAACTTTTTCACCATCAATGTCAATCAGTAGACTCTGAAATGGGGAAAAATGGCTTTACGTCAGCAACGTGTTGCATAACAAAGCCTAACTTTATGAAAAGTTGGATGCCCTGGCTAACATCTTTTATATTCATGGAATTGTTAGACTTGAAACATAATGCAAGAATAGGGAAAATGTTAATTTTTAGAAGAAAGTTTGAAGCTCTTCAGTCAGACCTTACTCATATGAACAGAGACAAAGAGGTGGGTCTTATTTTAATGCAACTTTTTGTTGAAAAACTTTTTTTTTTAAATTTAAAATAATCTTTTTTTTTCTCATACACACGCAGGATGAAGCTTCAGTAAATAAAATAACATTTTTTTTTTCCAATCAAAAATAACAAATATTAAATTTATTTGTCAATGCAAAAGTGATTTAAGTTTTTAAAAGTTTATTAAAACATTGGATTATTGACATTGACAAGGATGTCTAAGAGTGAGTTTTTTTTGCCATTATTGAGTCCCACTCAAAACTTTTATGAAGAGTTGGCAGCCCTGAAATATTAATTGAAAAGGATATTTTTTTATTGTAGTAACTTGGTTGTAATACCCTCTTCCCCCTCTCCCTTTTCTTGTGTTGTTCTTTTTTTTGGATGTTTTATTTATTTATTTATTTACTTACTTACTTACTTACTTACTTACTTACTTACTTACTTACTTACTTACTAATTTATTTATTTGCTTTTTTTTTTTACAAATAAAATTCCCAAATAGGGCAATATTTTTTTTATTTAAAATTTAATAAAAATGATTTGAACAGTTTCCCACAATGCACTTGTCCGTATCACGGATGTGACGTCACGCGCTTCGGGCGCCCGTGTGTTTCCCAGCGTTTTGTTTGAGTGCGTCTTTGTGTGGAGTGATGGCCGGCATGGCTACTCCTCTGGAGGTGATCGTTAGTGCAGACGCCGGCTCGCAGCTCTGGAACCTGACCGTGTTCGACCTCCACAGCGGCTCCAGCTTGCTGTCGTACCGGGGCGGAAACAGCGCGGCGCGCAGCCTCACGGTCCTCCGCGGGGAGTTTCTGCTGTCCGCGCAGCTGGCCAAGAGCTACATCAACGTGTGGGAGATCCAGAGGAAGGTAAGAGACTCCCCAGCAGGTATCGCTGCTTACAAGAATATAAGACAAGTATTTTATTCATCTTAATCTAGGACATTTGCAGCAGCACTGAACAGGCTTTAGTTTGTACAAGTTTGAAAAAGAAGGAATTTACTAGATCTACAACAAAAATAACAGTATGAGATTATCAACACACATGTGGTCAGGAGTGATGTTCACAGTGTCAAGTCAGAGTAACTTAACAAGTAATAGCAATAAAACAATGTGAGGAGTTGGAGGTTCTTGTACACCATCATTCAGTGCACTACTGCTTTTGTGTTCTGGTGATCAGTGCATGTATGTACATCAAATCACACAAGGGGCAAAAATCCAAAAACACACCTGAGGTCGCGGGCCAAATAGAATAAACATTTATTTAATACTCTAAAACTAATATTTAAAAACTTTAAAACCATAACTTTTTAACACAATTATGAACTAGATGTATATTATTACCTGCAATATTGCAAGTGTGAATGCTGTAAGCTGAATATGGCAGCTGAAGCTGATAGACAGCTAAAATATTAGCTAAATGCAAAATTAGCTTAAAAACTAGGAAAAAATAAACTTTTGGTTTGCCAAAACATGTAGCATGTAGCTTAAAAAATACATACACTTAACCCTCATGCTCTCTTATGGGGTCCAGATGACCCCACCCTTACATTGAGGCATTAGCCCTTCCATGACAAAGGTGGACAAGACTTCATGTCTGTCATTGGACACCAGTAAAGATAGACAATCATTGGAAGAAAAAAAAAAGTTAAGCGCACTGTCTTGTTGGGTCCAGATGACCCCACTTTAATGTAAACAAACCTAGGAAATTGCTAAATTAGCCGAAACAGTTATCTTGTAAATATTAGCTCAACTCCAAAAGGGGCTAAAAACTTTTTAAAAGCTTAAATTAGCCAAAACAGCTAGCATTTAGCTGAAATATTAGCTAAACTCGTCAACTATTTTAATAGTCTATTAGTTGACTAATTGTGGTATCCGTAATTACCCCTTCTGCTCTCCTTGGCTTGTTTACATTAAAAGTGGGGTCATCTGGACCCCACAAGACAGTGCGCTGAACTTTTTTTTTGAGTTTCACTAATGTCCATGGCAGACATAAAATCCTGTCCACATTTGTCCACATTTGTCATGAAAGAAATCGCATAAAAATATGTGGTTGGAGTCATCTGGACCCCAAAGAGAGCAGAATTAAACTGGACAACTGTTGCCTGTTGGACAGGTAATCAGTGATCCAGAAGACAAAGGACCTCCCAACATCCATCAGCCACAGCTTCTCACTAGAGCTGAGGATCGTTCCTTAGGCGATGATCCAATTAGATTCACAAATCTAGATCAACAATTCACAGATCAAGCCATGACTCTTACTATTCATTACTTTGTGTTTGAATGGCTGCTCTATATATGTCTTTTAATGGAATTTTTAAACATTAAAATTTTTTTTTTTTTAAACACATCAAATATACCTTTATTTAAAACATGACATCAATCAATGAAACATCACAGAGAAAGAGAGAGATGGTATTTTTCTGTGGTAATTTAGAAGTCTGCAGTGTTCTTAATCTGTCATAGATGTCCCACTAGAGAACTGGGGAATTTAATATTGAAGTTGCTGCCAGATGTGTGTCATGAACCCCCCTGTGTCCAGTCACTGCAGGGTCTACACCTCACACGATTGTGTTTCCTACTCAGGATCAGCTGCAACAGAAGATCGTTTGTCCAGGTATGGTCACCTGTCTGACTGCCTCGCCGGACGGAGTGTTCCTCGCTGCTGGAGTTGGGGAGGCTCTGCATCTGTGGGAGGTAAGTTCTCCTCCCTGCTTCTTCTTTATGCATTACTTTTTTGCTGCTGCGTTTCTTTTGTTTTTCATTTTTTTGCCTTATTGAGTTTATGGCTATTTAGTTTGGGGTTTTATCCATAGAGTTAAAGCGTAGAGAGAGAGCCCCCTTTCTTAGTTTGTGAGATGGTGAAGGATCTATGATGGCGTCTACAATGGCAGCAAGTACCATCGTGAGGCCGAATAATTTCCACGGAAGATAACTTCCCAGACATCCCTCCTTTCATCCCAACACCATGGCCAGTAAACACCGATTTGAAAAATCTCTTACCTTAAATTCCTCACCTGACACTACCCCACACAATATTCGTTTCCTACGACAAGTCCCTACAGCAGAAGGGACAGAATCTAAACAGGATCCCGGTCCGTAGGCCAAATACAAAATTTTTTTGCATGTCATGAAATAAAAGGAAGAAATTAAAGACTGTGGTTTCATAAATTCATTGTGATTCTGTATTCATTAGAAAGAATAAAAAGTTAAAAACATTTGTCTTTGAAACCTTTCACACCAAAGCCTCGCTGGAAATTTTTAATAGAAAAACAAGAACAATCTAAAAGAAACTTTCTTCCAATGAAAACAGCAAACTGGGATCCTAATGAGAGACTTGGAGCCAGTCTTTTGACTCCGTTTGACGTTGTCGCTCCATCTTCATTAACTGAAAAAAAGACCCTGAAAGCATCGGAAGTGACCATGAAGACTCTTGGGAATTTCTAACACAAAGAAAAAGCCCAGAACTGACTTCACACATAATCGCAGACAAAGAAAGTTCTAGCAGTGCCAACCGGAAGGTTTTTATTCGGGTATTTTGGAGTTAAGCAAATATTTCAGCTGCATATTAGCTGTTTTGGCTAATTTAGGCTTTTTTCACTATTCTGGCTATTTTGAAGTTTAGCAATTTTTCTCCAGCTACATGCTAGCTGTTTTGGCTAACCTAAAGTTTTTTGTTTGTTTTTTTCCGACTAATTTGGCATTTAGCTAATATTTTAACTGGCTATCATGTCCAGCGTTTTCAGCTTTTAGCTTCAGTGGTTTCAGCTATTTCGGCATCTTCAGCAGCCAAATTCAGCTGACAGCATTCACACTAGCATTATTGCAGGTAATGCTATATATCTAGCTCATAATCATGTCAAAAAGTGACAGTTTTAATATTTTTAAAATTTAGTTTTGAAGTGTAAGTGTTCAATAAATGTTTATCCTGTTCGAACCACGACCTAAGGTGTGTTGTGGTGCGATTGAAAAGTAAATATTACTGAAATTAACCCGAAATATACCGACTGGACCTTTTTATGAAGGCTATTTTTATAACTGAACCCATTGAAATTTTAATGGGTCAGAACATGGTTTTGGAAGCACAGTTTGTACGCAATAAATCTTTGCTTTTTACACCCGTTTTGGGACAACTTTAGACTATGATGGTACAGACTAAACAGTCATTTTCTGATTGTAATTATTGCAGTTCTATGAGTCAGTGAATGCACCGAGACTGAAGTCACCACCCGCATGGATTTTGATTGGTCCTTCGTGTTAGCCCCGCCCACAACAGGGACAAAAGTTTTGAAACTGAAACGTTCAGATTCGAAATGAAAAAAAAAACAAAAGTTAAAAAGGAAAAAAATATTTGAAATTGAAAAAAGTTTTGAAATTTAAATTTTGAGTTTTTAACCTAAAAAACAACATTTGAAGCTGAAAATAACTAAGTTTATTTTAGAACAGCAAAAAGTTTTGACATTTTACATTTTTTTCGGCCAAACACTAATGTTTTTCTCAAAATATTTTATTTCGGTTTCAAATAATATTGGCCCCGATTTTGCTCCATAGGTTTGGGGTTTAATTTAATACTCCATGGCTTCCACTGCAGTCACTTGGCTAGCCTAAAGATGACCTTTGGCAGGCCAAATTTGGCCCTTGGGCCCAACTTCTTGCACCCATGCCCCACAGCTAGCAGCAGTGTCGGCCATTTTAAAACTTAACATCTTTATTTTTCTCCCTTTAAAACTCAGCTTTCTCTACAAAGTGGATGTAGCACGGAAAAACATATTACATTGCTCAGATAAAAATGTAATTTTTCCTATCTCCATCTCCAATGTCTTCCCAAGAAAACTTATTTTTTAGACATTAGTAGATTCTTGTTGTTGCTCCATAAAATCCCAGGATCACGTGACCTGTGCCCTCTCTCTCTCTGTCTCACTCTATGGTTTCTTTACAGTAGCTTTCACCCGACTGTGTTGACAGAAAGTTAAACTACAAGTTTGCCTGTAAGGTTTGTCCTCTGATTGGTCTAGGTGTCTACAGGGAAGCTGCTGTGTGTCCTGAGCCGACACTACCAGGACATCACCTGCCTCAAGTTCACTGATGATGGCAGCCATTTTGTTTCGGGGGGAAAAGACAACCTGGCTCTGGTTTGGAATTTGTGGGGGTATGTGCACACCTGGAGCAACGCTGTCAAGTGACTCGGATTAAATTCTTTCAGGAGCACATTGATGGGTAAAAACCACGCTGCTCCCTGAACAGTGATCACATCAGCCGCTTTAGTCTGAATACCTCATTAGTTTTCCTACAAAATCACTCAAATGATTTGATTGATTGTTGCCCTAAAACACATACATGTTAATAGTTTGAAATGCTGCAAAGTCCCCAGAAAAGGAAATCTCCCTGTATTTCCTTTAGTTAGAATTTAGTAAAAGTAAGATTAGAAGTTAGGCGTTTCCTCTAGTGCTGCTACAAACAATTATTTTAATAGTCGTCTAATCGACGATTATTTTTACCGATTAGTCGACTAATCGGGTCATGCGGAAACTGGATGTAAAGCACACATCTTAACGTTCATTAGCTTTAAACTAACTAGAAAATAAAGACGATGAAGATGATTTGATTACATTTTTAATAAATCGTTCAGCCTCTGTCTTTCATTAGTTTCTGGGATTAAAACAAGATTAAATCAAATGAAAGAGAGATAAGGAATCTACTTTCCATCAAACTTGTTTTGACAGGTGCCCCGCCCCTCAAGATGACGTAACAATTTAATATTAATTATGTATATAAAGGGTATATAGGGTCAAAGGTTGCCTGTCAAAATGAGTCTTATGGAAAGTTTATTCCTTAATTCTGTGAAGAGGTTGGCATCTGAAACAAGGAGCGATTTTTAACTGAAGATAAAGTTTTGGTCTCATTGATTCAAATATTTTTTAAAAAGTGCATTTTTGGTGCTGAACTTTGTTCAACTGTACTACACTCTGACTCTATCATATATTAGGGGTGTAACAGATCCCGGAGGCCACGGTTTGGGACACATGTGTACCGCAGACCCCCTCCCCGCGTGCTTATACCTCGCGCTAGCATAATTGAAATCAATTTTCTGTTCACATTGAATGAAATTTGCCTCAAATTCATGTAAATCCTCTTTGTTTTGACAGGCTCTAAAGTAAATGCTTCATGTTTATCTGTTCACCTGAAGCTCCCACTGCGTCAAAAACGTTTCTCGACTTCATAATGAAGGACGCGGATCGATAGATATCAAGTTTATTTAATTTTAAGAGCTGAATAAAAGTACACATTTCCATTACTGGGTTCAAACAATCTCCCAGTAACTGTCTCGCACAGGAGAGAACCGCTCTGTAACAGACTTGCCGAGGCCGTCAGGATAATTGTACGGCAAGCCAAAGGGACCAAAAAGGAGCATGAAAAGCGAGCGCGGAAGTCCCACGTTTCACAGCAAACAATTATTATTTTGAATATTTAAATGTTCCCACAGTTTGTTTCAATGAGACAATTAATACCAAAAAAAAATATTTTAATTGTTTTATTTATGATTTAACTTAAACATTGGGTGAGACGAGAACATTTGGATTTTTAGGGGTTCTCCAGATAGATTTGGTATTTTCAACACTATTTTTAAGCATTCTTTTCTCTCAGTTTTTGTAGATTTGGTCTAAAGACATGCAAACGTATTGATTGTATTGCTTATTGAATATATGATTTGAAGCGTTTCCAAAAATTAATCAGGCGTTTGATCGGGTGTTTATTCCGATGACTTGTGTCCGTGTAAACACAGATATTTTCCTTACACCTTTGTCAGGGTCATCCAGCTGGATGCAAGCCAAGCTCCTGAGCCTCGCCACGTCCTGTCTCGTCATTCCCTTCCAATCACAGACCTGCACTGCGGCTGCATGGGAGCTCAGGCCAGAGTTGCAACTGCATCGTTGGACCAGACTGTCAAGGTAAGACGCGGTTTAAGCCTGCTGGAAGAGTTCATTCTTATAAAACTGTGATTGAATGAAATAAAAGTTAGCTAAAATCCTAAAAAAATGTTCAGGTTTGTATTGGATGTTCAACATGTAGCCTGGAGGAAAGCTTCAGGGATGAATATTAGGATGTTTGTTCTTTTTTGTTACAAAAGGTTTTGTGCAATTATGACTAAATATCTAATTTGTAACTGAATTCCTTGTATTATGAACTGGATTATGAAAACTATAAAACAAAGTTACTATGTAGGAGTGGGATTATTTAAATTTACTTCTCCCCACTTCTCTTCAAGCAATAGATAACACTAATTGATCTAATAAGTACTTTATTTTTATGACTCAAATGTGACATAAATATGTCTGTCTTTTTCATTTTCTAATCAATGCATTTCATTGTAATTAGTTTTAAAAATGTGTGATTTTTTTTTTTTCAGTATAAAGCTGCAACAGAGTATTAGGGCCACTTTATAAACTTCTTTTTTTTTGTTAATACGACTTAAAATCCTTTGAATTTAGGAGAATAAAGTTGTATATCTATTGCTTTAAAGATCAATGGCTAAATTTATGACTTTCTTGTACATTAGACATTTTCGAGATTCAAAGTCATAAATTAATGAGAAAAGAACCGAACTTGTCTGTTTATCAGAGCTGTTCCTGAAGATGAAAGACGTGGAGCGTCTTGTAAAGATTCATTTCCAGATCGGTGTTAAAAAAAAAAAAAAAAAAAGAAATTCTGAACCTTTTGGCGACTCAAAGTCAAATGATCAGTGAAGCTGACTTTCCGGGTTCGGTGCCGGTAGTGCAGAGTTTCATATGTAAAGTAAAGAACTCAGAAACACATGTTCACAGGACCGTCACTTTATTTGCCCTTTCAGTTCACATACCCAGAAGCCCTTTCCCCACCTTACATCATGTCTCTGTCATGCGCAGAAACCCAAGTAAACGGTGTTCCGTACGCCCCGTTCTCCAAATGAAACGTCCCATTTCAACACAAAACAACCAGGAATAACAATAGTCTGTTATGCTACCACAAGAACCTTGAAAGTTCAGAAAACTGGGCCTCTACAGACGGAAACATCTCACAGAGTTTGAGATCTCATCTTTGGCAGAGCAAGAAATGACTGGAAGTGGACAGCTGCGCAGATATTGATGGCTTCATCAACGGGATCTGCAGAGATCCTGCAAGCCGCCATCAATGAATCAAACATTAAGAAACTCTAAATCAAACAAAGAAACGTCCAAACATCTGTAACGTTTCAAACATTCAGTTTCCTGTTGAAATCTAAGAAGTTTTTCACAGTTTAGTCGGTCTGCTTCTGGTCACACCGTTCATTCGCTGGACTGTAGGCTCTCTTCCATTTTAATTTGGTAAATTTATACGTTTTTTGCTCGTAAATTTATGAGAAAAAAACTCGTAAATTCACAAGAAAAGAAATTGTACATGCATGAGATTAAAACTCATAAATTTATACGATTTAAAGTTGTAAATTTACGAGATTTAAAGTCGTAATATTATGAGAAAATGCATTTTTTTGGTGGTCTTAATACTCCGTCGTATAACGCTGTTTACCATCAGCTGATTAGAATTTTCTGCTTCCAAATGTATTTTGTGAACAAATATTTTGTTCTTAATTTCCAATTTCCTACTAATTTCATTTATTTATTCATTTCTTAACAATCCTATGATTAAAAATAACTGGATTTGGCTCTTAAAATAATCAATAATTGAATTAGGTAATAAGATATTTGATTATTTACTTAAATAATGTTGAGCCTTCAGCAACCTCTGCCCTTTTGTTTTATTTTTTCTTTCCACTTAATAATTTTTTATCAATAATGAAGTCTGTCCTCATTATGTTGTGATGATCAGATCCATGACAAACTTGTATTTTCTGTGCTGCTTCTGGACAGAGCCAGTTCTATTCACTAAAACCTTACCTGCTCACCTGTGCAGGTGTGGGAGCTGTCCTCAGGTGAGCTGCTGCTGTCGGTCCTGTTCGACGTGGAGATCATGTCGGTGACCTGCGACCCGTGCGAGTACTTCCTGTTTTGTGGAGGAAGCGATGGGAACATTTTTCAGGTGTCTCTGTGCAGTCAGGTGAGTCTGAACCTCCATCCGTTGTCTTTACACACTGAGGATCATATTCATGTGAATTTCACATCTGCACATCTTTACTGGGTATTTTAGTAAGATGAAGTAAAAGCTTTTACCTGAGAATGAGGGTAAAGACCTCTAAACATCATCTAAAAAACATGTTCTTGAAGCTTTTTTCTCTTGATGGAGCACATTTTTAAAGAAAATTAAGATTAAAACTGCATTTTTGAGTATTTTTTGTTCAAGTTGTTGAGAAATAGGAGCAGAACAAAAAAGGCCATTTTTTGTAGCTGTGATGTAGAAACTAAATCAGGTCCTGCTGCTCTGCAGAAACTATGACCTAGCAAACAACTCTGGTTTTAGATTTAGTTAGAGGCAGAGGGAAGCAACATCCTAAAACAACCAGAGCTAAATGGTAAACTAGAATGGGCGGGGCCTGTCTACACACACACCTGTTGGTCGAAATAGTCTTCACATTTAAACCAGGCACTCACTGATGGATTTCTTAAATGTAAATTGTGACTAATTTATAAAATTGACGTTATGTACTTTCTGTGCACTAAAATAGCTGACTATTGATGATGTCATCGGGTAGAGGCGTCATCTGAATTTGAAGTAACTCGTAACTCCGTTTGGAGGGCTAAATGAAGGGGTAGGGAGAAGCCAGAGGTGCAGGGGAAGAGTTCTGGTTTGGCCCAACATTGACGTATTATTATTGTTGTTTAATAAAACTTTCATAAGTCACATCCACAGAACAAATACATACAGTGTGAGGAATATAGGATTTACTTTTGGTCTGTTGGAATGACAATAATTCTACAACAAAAAATAGTTTTTAAATTTTGATTCCATTAATTGGTTAGAAATCTTTTTCTGTTGTGTTAATGGAGGTCTAACCCGTTTCTATAAAAACTCAACATTTGTTTGGGAATTCAAGTTAATCTTTTGTTGTTGTTGTTTTCAGAGTGTTCTCCGGGAGAGATCCTTTCAGTCTGACAGTGAAGGAAGCCAGATCCTGAAAGGTCACGGGTGAGTCCACGCCAGCCTTCCATAGACACTCGACAGACCTCAGTCACAGCATGTTTGGAACTTTATCTGCTCCAATTCCACTTTAATGCTAACTCCAAGGGTGTAAACTGAAAATAGGTGTTTATATAGAGAAATGTGCTGTGATACACGTGAAACTGGCAGCTGTTAAAAGTCCAGTCATTAATCAGGAAGGTTTTTTTGAGTGTCGTGAAGAAAATGAGAATGGGGTAAGATAATGTTCAAAAAGAAACATATTCATAAAGAATCATTTGTTTTCATGAAGAGAAATTTGAGATTTTGTGTAAACGTGGCTGTCCGCTCGTCTTCAGGAACATGGTTACCTGTCTGTCCGTGTCAATGGACGGGACGCTCCTGCTGTCTGGGTCACATGATGAGACGGTTCGTGTCTGGGACATTCAGAGCAAACAGAGCATTCGCTGTCTGGCGCATAAAGGTGAGCGTCGTGCCGCTTTGACTCTAATTCTAGACTCTTCCTGGTGGTCTCGTAACCACTTTAAGTAACAGACACGCCTCTCCATTTTTCCTCAGACAGCGTTAGCATTAAGGTTCGGCAGCGAAATTCGGTATTACGATTGAAGCTTCTGCAATCGGTTCATAATTTCGGTGCTTAGTTTCATTGAAGGTCAGATTGTCAATCAAGTGTTGATTATCAAAGAAAAGTGCAGGAAAATGTAATAAAAAGGAGGTGAAATGAATATGGAAACAGTCACTGTCAAATAATGAACAATTAACAATGATGAACAGGCTGGACATTAATATATGCCTCAATAATAATAATAAATTATCTGTCATAAAGTGAAAAATTACAATGCAGAATTCTGATTTTTTTATTTCCTTAGTTTTGTTCTTTGAAGTTAGAAGGTCATTTGATATTTTAGTTCTTAACTGGAGATTTGTTTATTTTTTTTCCCTAAAATATATGTTACTGTAAAGACCCGTTCATGTTAATTGTTCATTTTATTCTAATGTTGGAAAGGAGATTAAATTATTATATCCTGTTTTAAATTGTTCAAAAAAAGTTTTTGCAGAAAATTAAAATATATCTTTGTGTTTAAAAATAGTTGTTTTAAAAATAGTTATCATAGATCACCATCATGGATATCATAGATTACCAACGTAATACGATGGTTACACCCCTACTGTAAACATCACAGATGCTTGTTATTGTGGAAAATTAATGTGGGTCTCCATCCCAAAATAAGATACTAGCCTGTTTCCTCATTGGATTCCTCATAGCAGACAGCTCTGTTAGGCTCCGCCCCCCGACAGTGGGTGCATTGATGTTTATTCTCCACCGTATTTATTAAAATAAAAGATGGTTTTTGTCCAAAACCTACAAATAAATGCCATATCATCTCTTTAATTTAATAAAATCTCAATCAAAGAATGTAAACAAAGTTTAAGTCTATTTTCCACTGTTTTATTACGCTGATCTCACAGCTGCACGGCAGGACGCCTGAGGTCGTTAATACATATTCATGAATTAATTATGTTCTATTAATCGCATGCATTAACGCGTCAACATTTGTAGCCCTACTATAAACCAACAATGTTTAAATGAAATTTTTTTCGAAGCTTTAACTCCAAAGTTAGAATGAAAACAATGGTAATGGAGGAGTCGGCGTCATTCCTGCGTCATTGTTAACATTGTTACTCGACTTAATATGACGTGACAAACACGTATTTATGTCATATTTCAGTGTTTGATGTTTTATATCTTTGTTGCAGAGTCCATAAAAAGCTGAGGTTAAATTTGTTCTGTCGGACGCTCGTTCTCAAAGCCTTTATCGTGTAACCACTGACGCCGCCATCACGTTCTGCCGGTCTTCAGGTCCCGTGACGAACGCCGTCATCATGCCCGCTCCTGCTAACATGTTCCTGCCTGACAGCCGGCCCGCCGTCCCTCTGCCGCGCTTCAGCCGGCACCTGCACACAACCGAAGACGAGGGTGGAGAGGCGGGGGACATCTGCGTCCGTCCCGCCCTTTACACACAGGTGCGTCTGCAGGTGGAGCTTCACCTTGTTATGAAGGGCATCATAATGTGCATTTGTTCTAAAAGAGAAATGACTAAAAATGACAAATGGGACTCCACTCAACTGTAGTGTAAAAGATGTTAAAGTTTCTGTAGAGAAACATCCAAAACTTTGTGTTCTTTCTGTGTTTTATTTAAAAAATGACCTGAAGTTGAATTTCTTCACATCTGAGAAAGGATTATCTTAAGCTGTGTGGTTTATCCGTCTGTTTCTAGAAGGAGGAGGAGACGTACCTGCAGAAGGCGGAGCAACTACACATGCTGATGACTGCTGTCACTGACAGGGTGAGGGGGCGGGGCTTTGGCTCAATCAACAGGAAGTTAGAAACAGCAGCTGTTTGAGTGTGTCATGTTGCTTTACCTTCGATAGTGTCAATGCTTTTGGCTGAAAGTAGTAACTGAAGATCCTGAAAATGGTGACACAAATTCCTGAAGAGATTTGCAGAAAATTCAAAAGCTATTTGCAAAATGCTAAATTTGCTAAAAGACTGGAAATTTCGTTAAAAAAACTGTGAACGAGAACTGAAGTTGACCTAAATTTGTGAAAAATGTGTAGTAAAATTGCTTAAAAATCCCTAATCCATGCCAATTTTGCAAAAGTATTTAGCGTGTTGCTTAAATATGAGCTAAACTCCAAATTAGCCAATAAAGCTAGCTCGTTGCTTTGGTACTATCTAAAATTCCTCAGTAAACTAAATTAGTCAAAAACGCTAGCCTGTTGCTAAAACAGAAGTTAAACGCTAAATTATCCTAACCTCAAAAGATAACAAATTATCCAAAACGTTAGCATTTTGTGAAAATTTTTGCTAAACTACAAATTATCCTAAAAAACCTCAGAAGATACCAAATTAGCCAAAAAAGCTGACACATTGGTTACATACTAGCTAAACTCCAAAAAAGAAATTTCTCAGTGAACTATATTAGCCAAAAACATTAGCATGTTGCTAAAATATTAGCTAAACTCCAACCACCATGTACTTACTGTGAGTAAAGCAGGGGACTGAGAACCCAACCCTGTGGAACTCCACTGAGTGCCGACCCCCTCTTTACAATGCATCATAGATGGGCGGAGCCACAGTTTTCAGCATGCTGAGGGATCCATTAACTTCTGTTCTGCACAAACCAAACTGGAAGCTGTTATAAACAACCCCAAACTTAAAGGATCAATGTCGCGTGATGGAGATGAAGCGGATTATTGTCGGTTGATGTTGTGTGTCTGTTGTGTTGCAGTTGGCGTGTGGTGATAGTGAGAGTACCAAAGTGGATGTGGTAGAGCTGAAAGAAGAGGTCCAAATCCTGAAGAAGGTCAACAGAGAGCTGTACGACTTGTCCACGCAGCTTCTCACCAAGCCAACATGAAAAATAAACATTTTCTGGTCAACTCGTCTCTGCTTTGTGTGTTGGAGTTTAGAATTTTGGCATAAGGGGTTTTTTTTTGTTGTTATCACAGAAAATCCATTTATTGTCAGTAAGCACAACCAGAATTAACGATACGTTAAATTATAATCCACTGGATTATAAAGATTTTCTATTTTTGAACAAATTGAAGGATTTAAAGTGTTCCTCGTGGTTTTAATGAATGGTAGAGGTCTCTTCATTAGCTCCAATTTAGCTTATGTTGGTTATATTTATGAATTTGTGGCTAAAAATCTCCAGAAACAGTTAAATAAACAGTTTGCATTTTTTATTTTATTTTATTTTTTTGGCTGATGTTATTCCCATGTATTTATGCGCCACCAGAATAGAAAATGATGGAAATTCATATTGAACACATAATCCGTGCAGCCAAGATCAGATTGCTGCATTGCTCGCGTTCTAAGTGTGTCCAAGGCTGGATGTTTTTGTTGGTCGCACGTATTTACAGTTAAAGTCCCATTCCCTGTCCCGCTCCTAAATGCGTGAATGTGTTCTCCACATTTGACCCATCTGGTGGAGCCGTGCCCTGGCTGCACGGTTATGTGCAAATACACACTTCCTTTTTTAAAATTTATATATATATATATATCATTGATTACTTTATACTTCCTACTACATTTTCTGCATTGATGATCCTATGATGTAGAACATCTCAAAGTCAAGGCCCGGGGGCCGGATCCGGCCCTCCAGATCACTTTATTTTATTAACAATGGTCTGATGTTATCTTTCCCTCATTTATAAGAATAATTTTGGCAAATATTTTTATGGAGGGTAAAATATTGAAAGTTGAAGGTTTAAGTTGACTTGTTCTAGAATAATATTCCTTTTATTTTTCATAATTATGTTAAAAAGTTACACTTTTAAAGTTTTAAAAATGGACATTCTGTTAGCTTTTTGGACTATTTTGGCTCTTTAGGCTATTTTCAAGTTTAGCTAATATTTCAGCGACATGCTAGCTGTTTTTTTATTTTTTGTGTCTTTTATGTAAATTTGGCATTTAGCTAATGTATTATCAGCTTCTATGTTTTCAGCTATCAATTTCGGCATCTTCAGTGGTGAAATTCAGCTAACAGCATTCATGCTAGCGTTTTTAGCAAAAGTTTTCCTTTAGCAGGTAAGAATCACCATTTTCAGCAAAAAGTTTCAACATTTTCAGCGACTACTTTCAGCACAAATCATTCCCAATAGTTGCAGGTAATGCAATTTTTATAGTTATCTATAAAGCTAAAGTCGTTTGCTTTGGTCATGGTAAATTAATTGGCAGAATTTCAGTCGTGTTCTCAGCTTTGAACACTAGGCTCGTCCGTTTGTTTGATGAAAGTTTTTTCATAAACTTCAAAACCAAATAGTTTTTTTCTTCCAGTGAGATAAAAAAAAGAAAGAGTTCTGACTGAAGCACCAACACCTCCTCAGGAGGCCGGTGGTGCCCTTTAAGGTCACCTGAGGACCTTGGCATGAATCCCTTTGGCGTCTAAACCTAAACCGAGGTTATCAGCAGGAGGAGGCAGCGACCTCAACCCCCCCACCCCGAATGACAAAGCCACCAGCAGGAGCAGTGATTTATTTGGAGGTGAGTCTGCACAGATGGAATCACATGTCAAAGCCTCTTCAGAGCTCAGATGATGCACATTCTTCATCTCTGTTGGGTGACGAGTCCTCTGGTATCAACTACATTTGTATTACATTGAGATGCACCAATTGCAGCGTTTCTCTCCAAATTCCAGTTTTCCAGAACATCCAGACGTCTGGATGTCCTGGAAGGGTTTGAGAGGGTTTTAAGAGTTTGTGCTTGTGTCTACTAAGTTAACACATGCAGTCTTTTTTTCTAAAAGTGAATTTTATAGTCACCTCAGCTTCAGTTTGGTGTGACTGATGTGTGACTAGTCACAAGCACGTCACCTTTCAGAGAGAAAACCAGATTATTTATGGCACAAATAATGACCTTTACTCAGCGAACGACCACCTTGAAACCCCCGTCAGCAGCAAGTTCTTCTTTCACAAATGGTTCTGGAGTCTGTCAGAACCACAGCTGGTTTTTATTCTCATCTTCTGAGCCAAGTTTTAGTGCTTTCTAGAGAAGAAGTTTGCTGGTTTAATCTGCTTTTGTCCAGTTCCAGATTAAACTACAGCCAGCAAACCGTTTTGCAGCCTTCGAGGTTAGATAACTACAGATCGTTGTCATGTAAAGCCAGAAAACAGCAAACACTCTGGAAAGTTTCCTCTACTACTTATTAAATATACATAAGATGAACAGCATCTGATCAAGAAAAACATTCAAGAAAATGTCACTGGTGTGCTGTTGGAGCCGGCTCTGCCGAACTTGAAGAGCAGATCGATCCCTCCGTTGAAAGTTAACCTTCTGTTGGGAAAAGACGCAACATTTCTGGTTTGTTGGAAAGTTTATAAGTCTGGACTGAGCTGCGGTCTCACCTCCGTTTTGAGGGAAAACTAAACGTGAACGAAAGAACAGAAACCGATCCAGTTCTCAGCCCGCCGTGTCCAAAGTCACTGCGCTGATTTGGGGGTGGGAAATACTCGACTAATTTATTCGGTTTTGGTCTAAAACTAACTCGAAGGCAGTTCTGGCTGTTCCGGTTTGCAGTGGCGGGCGTGGTCTCTTGTGCAACATGAAAGGTCGACCAGCCCCATCAGCTGACAAACCGAGGCACCGCATCATCCAGGAGAACAGCGAGAGCTCCTCAGGACGGGCCGTGTGCCGAGCTCTGCTGCTCGGCTGCTGTGCAGCTGCAGTCAGTTCCTGCGTCTGTGTCAGAGTGGAGTGACCCTAAAGCCATGGTCTCTGGAGGGGGGGTCACCTGCAGGCCTCCAGCTGCAGCAGCTTCTGTTTTAGATTCAATACCTATGGAAACTATGTTTGGATCTTCAGCTCCTCCTCCTCCTCCTCCTGCTGCTGCAGCTCCTGCTGCTGCTGCTTCTCCCATCCAGAACTCTGCCACCACGCTGACCTCGGCCTCTGCTGTGCCTGGACTCGCAGACACTCCTCCAGACTCCACTGAGGATGACAGAGCTTCGGTGATGATGGCGGCGGTTTGGGCGACCCAGTTCAACTCGGACCGAACTTCCCCAGAGCTCGCCGCTGTGACTGAGGCGGAGGGGGAGAGGTCGGGGTCGGGACGGGGACCCGCGTGCTGATCGGTGTCGGGCGCTCCTGGCTGGGGGGTGTCGGCGGGCCCCGGGTCCCCTTCTGCAGCAGCTCTGTTGTTGTTGTTCAGGTTGTCCTGCAGAGCGGTTTGGTTCTGGCCCGCCTGCTGGTTCTGCAACAGCATTTCCTGGATCCGGATCTGCTGCATGATGGCAGGAAGCTCATAGTGGTGGAAGAAGTAGATCATTGAGTGCTGCAGGAGGAGAGGAGACAGAAGGGAGTCAGAGAGGCTGGGCGGATGCAGCTCGACAGGAAATGCTGCAGGTGTGAGGACAGGTAACACTCTGACCTGGATGAAGAGCCAAGAGGTGACCAGGGCAAGACTGCTGTACTGGCCGTTGAAGCGGTAGTGGTAGGCGTAGAAGGCGAAGTGGTACAGGTAGAAAAACCTGCGCCAGCAAAAACAAGAACATGTCTTTGTTGAAACAGCTCAGTTTTTATGTCTGATTAGAGCTGGGTGATAATGGCCAAGTAATAAATCAGATTTATCATTTTATTTCATTGTTATTAATGGTCCGATGTTATCTTACCCTTATTTTTAACTTGCATAACTTTGACAAAAATATATTTTGATGGAGAGTAAAATATTGAAAGTGATTTAAGGTTTAAATTGATTTATTCTGGAATAATAATCCATCCTTCCTTTCTTTTATTCATAATTATGTTAAAAAGTTACAGTTTTAAAGTTTAGGTGGCTATCAGCTCCAGCATTTTCAGCGGACAAATTCAGCTTACAGCATTCATTTTCAGCAAAACCGTTTTCCTGTTGTTGTTTTCGTTCAGGTTCCTCCCACATTCAAAACACATAGGTGTGGGTGTGTCAAACCTGGATCTAAAGTTCCGGTGTTAAAGGGTCAATAAATCTGAATGTGGTCATGTGACTCACCTGAGCCAGTGGCGCTTGCTGGTGTTGGTGTGGCAGCAAATGGCATCGTACTGATCGGCAAGCCAAACAATGAGAATGATGTAGAAGGCTGTGGTGGTGTCATTGAAGAACTCTGACATGATGGCCTCCATGCCTGCCAGGAAAAGACAGAGATGCTAATCTGTTTAGAACAGGGGTCTCAAACTCCATTCAGCCGGGGGCCGCTGGAGGCAGAGTCTGGGTGAGGCCGGGCCGCATCAGGATTTCCACAAGAAAATCGCTGATAAAACATTCCAATGTTCTCAAATACCTTTATTTTTAACATGAAATAATGAGTGAATGAATTAATTAGTTTAAAAAAATTAATCTGAAAATCAATCATTAATAATTAAAATTAAAATAATAACAATGACCAGGCATCCTGGGCATCCTGGGCAATAGACCTTGCTAGATCTGCCCGGCCCCTGGACAGCAGCGATCACCATCAACTCTGCCGAAACCTGAGCAGCGACGACAGCTAGTAGCTCTGCTGGAACCTAGGGAGCAGAGCCTACTACCTCACTAAGCTATCATCAGGCAGCTAACTAGCGTGGCCGTCCTTCCAGCTCAATGAGCTCTGTGAGGAGCGAACGATTTATCCATTGTGTATCCTGCCTTTGCCCAACAGTAACTTGGGAAGAAGCTTGACGGTCCTCGTGGGTAGAGAAAATGGATGGAAGTTCATGACAAAAATCCTCACATCGAGCGGCCATCTTGAATGTTTATTTCTACTCTTTAATTTAGTCTCTGAACACGCCTTCACCACGCTGGCCGCATTCAGTATAAATGCAACATTAGAGGTACCCCTGGGACTGAGGGGAATCCCCCCCCCGGATTGGTGGAGGACCAACACCCCCCCCCCCGGATTGGGGGGAATCCCCCCCGCAGTGTTTTTTGGGGGGCGGGGCTAAGTCGCTGACTGATGATGTCACTGATTGTCGTTATGACATCATCAATGACATCTTGACAGGAATTTACTCTGTCAAGATGTCATTGATGATGTCATAATGACAATCATAATCTTAAATGCACAACTGTTTTGCAAAGGGGTCAAAATTTAAACCAGTACCTCTAGCTCAAGTGCTTGAGACGGAAACAAGCGAATACATCAACAGTCAAGCACAGGCAAGCAAAATGGAAATAGTCAGGGACAGCATCTTCTGGAGCTCTTCAGACTCTCCAAAGGAACCATCTCCAACGGAGAGCCAAAAACTAACTCTACGGAGAAGGAGAAAAGTTGGGCGCAGAAAAAAATTTGTGCCAAAGAGGGCTTGGATAGAACATGATCCTTCCACGACGGAAACTGATGAGAGCGTTATCAAAACAACAGTGGAGGATCCCAAGCCAACAACAGAAAAAACCGCTCTCATCAAAGAAACTTCCACTAACAAAAGTGAACACAAGTGGAAGTAGCGGCTCCAAATATGATCAGATGAGACAGAAAGAGCTGGAGGAAATCAGAAAAAAGAGCAAAGCTCTAATAGAAAAGATGGTGGAAGATTTAATCAGCTTAATTCTGGATCAACAGAGGATGTACTTGCCTCAACCAGAGCGTCAAATTCGCCACAAGTGGCTATTTGACCGACTTTGGATTGAAGCGGAGACGATCCACTGTCACATCAAAGAGGAGAAGTTTAAAGGTTTGCATAAGGTCCTTTACTCAGACCTGCGCAAGCTTAAACGATTAGAAAATCCCATTGTGACTTATTTGGGAAAGAAAAGAAGCTCTCTTTGGAGATAATGTGGCAATGCGTTTTAGAAAATATATGGTGAAGAAGCCAGGTTTTTTGAAACGCGTCAAAAGCAGAATGCCACAAAGCCAAGACCTCTCTCCAAGGCTGATGACTTCTTTGGACAGACCCCCACGGGAAAAAGTCACTTTGAAAAAAGCCGGTGTGAAAAAGGCACAAAATCCTATAAAGGAGGATGTGCGGGACAAGGAGAACTGTCAATTTACTGCTGAACGAGTATTTGACAAAAATAATTGCCAGTCTGTCATCTTTTCAATGTTTGCGCAAACTTCGACTGTTCTCTGAAAGAGACAAACAAAATGTACCAGAGACTGTACGAAAAACTGTGGGGTCTCTGTCAAAGTTACAGTTTTAAGATCCAAACTGTAAACATTGACAAACTGTGTAAAAAAACAGTAAAGGAGCTGAAACACAGGGTTCGTCAGCCAGAGTACTTTTTACTGAAAGGGCTGAATTTAATAGACCCTGTATCAGATGACATCTTTCTCCACATCTTTGAGAAACACATGCTGAAGGAGAAATCCAGAGTGGCCAAGTTCTTCAGCTCAATTGCAAAGTTTCTCGCAAGGCCTTTCAGCAAAAAGGTGTTTGATCAAGAGGGTTATCTCTTGTAAAAACAACAAAAAAGTGGTTAAGTTCTGCTCTGGTGGCAGGACTTTTCCACACTACGTTGCTGTAGGGAGTCGTTAGAAACTTGTAGGATTTTTACTTAAAAAAAAACTAAATATAGCTAAGTAGGCTTATTAAAAAAACTAGTAGCATTAGCTTTCCATACAAGAGTGTTACAGGTTTAAATAATTGTAGGACTTAAAAAAAAAAAAAAAAAAAAAAAAAAAAAACATAGCGAAGTAGGCTTATTGACAAAACTAGTAGCATTAGCTTTCCATACAAGGGTGTTAGATATTACAGGTTTAAATAAATGTAGGACAAAAAAAAAAAAAAAAAAAAAAAAATAGCGAAGTAGGCTTATTGGCAAAACTAGTAGCATTAGCTTTCCATACAAGGATGCGGTAGGGAGTAGTTAGATGTAATAGGTTTAGATAATTGTATGATTTTTACAAAAAAGACACAAGCAAAAAAGAAAACAGCTAAGTTCCGCTCATTAACAAAACTAGCAGCAAGCCTTCCATAAAAGGTTTTTGGGCTGTTGTTAGATATCATAGGTTTCATAGGTAAAAATAAATAAATAAATAAAAACAAACAAACAAAAAAAAAAAAATCAAATTTATCCCCTCCATGAGCCACCACCTTAAAGTGGTGAAGGGGTTTGCGAGCTCTTGTGATCCTAGTAACTAAGCTGTATAGGGATAATGCTTCTAGCATGGTCTCCTATTACAGATTGGTCCTTGGTGAAGAGCCAGACTAAGAGTGGTTCTTTTTCAACCTCTGTTTCAGTATCTCAGTATTGTAAAAGACCTGTCCCCAGTCGCTTTGTTTTGACTGGCAGACTTACTGGCAGATTCAGGCATGGCCGAGACCAACCGTTTTTTTAAATTTCTGCAGTGATAAACGTGTACAAGTTTGAATTGTTTTTTTTTTTTACCAATTCATGATGAATTGTTAATTCCTTACATTTTAGGATAGACTTTAGAGCAGGGATCTCAAACTCAATTCAGCCGGGGGCCGCTGGAGGCAGAGTCTGGGTGAGGCCGGGCCACATCAGGATTTCCACAAGAAAATCGCTGATAAAACATTCCAACGTTCTCAAATACCTTTATTTTTAACATGAAATAATGAATGAATTAATTAATTAGTTTAAAAAAATTAATCCGAAAATCAATCATTAATAATTAAAATAATAACAATGACCATACAGCAGACGCAGACGACTGAAACCACATATTGAGGCACAAAATGAACACCTTTGAAGATTCTGCTCGCTCGCAGGCATCACTCACGCACGCGGAAGTATTCAGACTCTTTCGCGAGGACTTTTTCTGATCGTGGAGGAAGAAAAAGCGCTTGCGAGGGTCTGATTTGTCCACGCGCGGAATATTTGATGCGTGCGCGGATTGTCGCGCGGTGTCAGGAACACGCTTTTGACAAGCGGCAGGCTGTGTATCACGTGTTGTCACGTGGCGAAAAAGGGGCGGGGCCTGAGAATCCCGTTCAGTGAGAAAGCACTTCACAGCTTCATGGCTCCTCCTCCTCCACCCAGCTGATTGGAGGAATGAATTAAAGAGTGAGGAGGCTCAGACAGCCCGCCGATGTCCCGCCCTCCAGAACCATATACCTTACCGTGATTGGTTCATTCAGTTCTGCACACAACAACTGTCATTCATATCAGCCTTGCGGGCCGCACTAACAGTAATCTTTCATATGAAGACGGGGGCCGCAAATTATCATCCTGCGGGCCGCAGATTGCCCGCGGGCCGCGAGTTTGAGACCCCTGGTTTAGAATGTTCAGATGACACATCAGAGACAGTCGGAACATCTCCGTGGTTTAGGAGAGATCACTTCTAGTTATATTTCAAAAGACCAGAATTTCCTAAATGGCATTAATCGCAATATCAGGAGCCTCCCACATTTTAGATGGAAAGTTTATTATACAGTATAAACCAGGGTTCTCTAATTCCGTTTACCGTGGGATCACTAAAGGCATAGTCTGGCGTAGACTAAGCTGTATGGGGTTCTATTTGTGCCAAAAATATGTTTTTGCGTCCACTGTCTATCTCTGTGGTCTATTGTCTATGTCTTTGGTCCATTATCTATCTCTTTGGTCCACTGGCCATGTCTATAGTTTATTGAACATTTGTTCACGTCTATGTACTACTAAGCAATATCTTAATATCTCTAATCGACAGGAGCTAACCCTGCTAGCAACTGTTAGGACTTTTCTGACGACCAGATCCAATGAGAATAGGAAATGCAAAGTTTTAAGCATTAAGCAAGTTGAAACATCACAAAGCAGATATAAAGCTATTATCAAAGAAGTGTGGACATGCAGAAGATATTGCTTAGTAGACACTGAACTTTCATATTAAGGCGGGGACCGCAAAACATCTAAATGGCCCGCGGGTCGTCAGTTGGAGACCCCTAGTATAAACCAGTCCACGACATCAGTGGTTAAAAGAGAGTATTTGATGTCATGTGAGAAGGGTCCATTTAATACTTTTTAAAGCCTTATTTTAATTCCATTAACTTGAAGACTTTTCAGCATCTGCAGCCATTTCACTGCATGTACCCTCAAGGCTAAAAGCTTTGGGCAGTAGCTCCTCCAGTCCAGTTTAGGAACAGATTCTTTGACTAGCACTGTGTCACATTTGGTGTGAAAGCAGGATAAGAGGACCTGTGTGAACCCTGTGAAGGTTGTAAGAGCTTACCGACGAGCGCGAGGATGACGGTCAGCAGAGGGGCTGCTGGGAATGCAATCGTCATGTTCATCTCCAGCATCTGCAAAAGGTCCACTGAGGGAGGGACAAACAGAAGCAATAATATGAGAAGGATGCTCTCCTAGATAACATAGTTTGCTTTAAGCTCAAATGTAAAATTACAACACTTTTCTAAAAGTGAACTAGAAAAACAGAAAGTCCAAACCTAAAAAGTGAATTTGATCAAGAGGATTGATTAGGACTTGCTTCATTAAACTAAAACTGACCGATGAAGACGAAGATCTGATGATGAGAGTATCTGAGCAGCATGGATACTGATAGAGTCTGGAAGACAACAAACACGTCTATTATACTCAAATATTACATCCACGTGTAAAATCCTCCAATGGTCCAAACACATTTGGATCACACTCTTCAGAACTCATGTCCTTACAAATATGACCATGATGACAAACGCAGCCAGGTAGGAGGTTCTGGCCATCCACATGCTGACAAAGCGGTAATGTTCTCCAGACACCACATTCCTCAGGAAGCCTGCGAAGAACCACGTGCGATCAGTGTTTGAAATACAAACTAAACATTAGAGTTTTAGGATTTTTATAAACCAAAAAGTTCAGCTGTAAAGGGATGTTTTTTGAGAAAGTTCGTATGTTGTTTTTTTGTGGTGAGACGCAGACACACTGCCGAGGACGGCGCTACGATGACGTCATGAAATGGGCAACACAAGGAGAGAAAGGCGGAGCCTCAGATTCTGAGTCGTCTTTCCTCCAGGTAGAAAAAGAGTTCACCAAATTAATTCATTTCAAGAGTTGGGTTGATAAAATCCATTAATCTATTTGAATTGATTTAAGCTTAATAGATCTATTATCAATTAATAAATATATAGATCGATTTAGTACATAATGCTAAAGTCCGCTAGCTTAATACTAACGTGTAATGGAACTTTCCATAGAACGGCTAATGCTAACGCTCTCTCAACCAAAACATACATTCTGACTATATAGAAATCTTTAAACACTCTCAGGCATGACTTTTAAAAGCTCTTTTAAGGAAATAAGTAGGCCTAACCATTTGTGGTCTAAAACATCACTTTTTTGCTCCTTCTTTGCTTATCTTCTTGAAAAAAAGTGTAATACTATAGCGCGATCACCACCTAATAGCCAAACTGAAACTCCCTCCAGGAGAAGCAGAACAATGTTTCCAATGTTAATGATCTGAACATTTTAGTTAGAACTTCTCCTTTAGAGAATCCATGTAACACTGGATGATATTAATAATCTCAGTATTTCACTGATACATTTACAGTCTGTGAACTGGATCAGATTAATGTAAATATGTTTAAAACATATAGTAGATTATTAATGTATTTCTAAACAAATGTGTCTAAATGTGTAAACTCAGATTTGAATTAAACAATTGAAGAATAGAAAGAATAAAAAAAAGAAAAAAAAAGAATCAGAATTGGATAGATCCAGGTTTTGTGAATTGAATCATTTCTGGAAATTCTAATCAATACCCAGCCTTATTGATTTCGTAAATAGTTTTATTAGTAATATTTGATCATATATATGGATTTAATTTACTCTGAAAGCCTTAAGAAAAGCATGAAATGTAGATGATTTTAAAGAGGATTTTTGAAGGCCTTGAGGTCAAAGGTGAATGAAACTGTGATTTCAGACTTAACCTGGTGGTGTGCGTGTTCAATTTTGAGAAGATTGTTCGAGCAAAAGCTTTGGTTTCCTGGATTTTGGAAAATTTGTAAAATGGCCTTGGTTGCTGTGGCTATCCCATAATTATTTAAAATATTATTTTGAATATCCCAGACATGTTTGTGTTTTTTTTTACTTGATTTTGACATTTCTTTTGAGGCCCATAGGAGATTTAGACTTCTTTTTTTTCCGTTTCTTGGGTTGATGTCATCATTTTTTTGTTTATAATTCATTTTCACCAGTTGTTAGGCGTGTGTGAATTCTGGGAGATTTTTGAGTATGAAGCTGGGAAAAATGTTTGCTCAAAGGCACAGAAAGAAAGAAGAATTGTTTAAAACAATCTATCTCTTCAGTCTGGGACGGCTGTGGGACAGCTGTGTGCATGAGGTTCCATCTGCCTAATCAATAGCGTCGATGGTGGTGTGGGCTCTCTGCACCTTTGTTTTCCTCATTCTCAGCGAGTGCTTTGACACTGGACATCAGAATGTCATCGTAGCCCAGAAACTCATCCAGCAGGAAGCGACTGAAGCCATCTCCAAAGCACTCGTCCTTCATGGGATCTGAGGTAGAAACAGGAGCGTGAGTTGGTGCTGTGAGGTGAGCGGTCATGTGAAGGGAGGTGGTGTTGGGGGTGGAGTCTGACCCAGAGTGACAACCATGACGGGGATGTTCAACCTCTGTCTGGTGCTCTGAGAAAGGCGCAGGAAGCCGTACTCCAGAGAATACTCTACGATATACTCCTCTTGAGGCCACACTTTAAAGAAAAAACACAAAACTATCAACATTCACAATGACATTCATTGATTCTGTATTAACTGAACATGTGGCATTCTTTGTAGCATCAAACCTCAACACCAAACCCAAATCTCAGGATCAAGATTTTACAATCAAAAAATCGCTCATCTTCAACTAAATAAGGACACACATGCTAACTAACGGTCTCTACACTTAAAGAAAATCAAGTCACAGACACGATTCTGGCAGGTGAGTTAGATCTAGGAAGGTGTAAGGTGAGTTTACCTGCTCGAGTCATCATCTCCAGCTCAGACACTGAATCCTGCAGTGGCTGCATACCTTTAGAGGTCTGGCTGAAGGAGACGTCCTGGCTGTCGTTGGCACCTCCTGCTGCTCCTCCTTCTGTCAGGGAGGGTTTCAGGCGAGGCTCGATGTCCAGTTTAAACTGAGGACAGGCGTGATCAGAGGGCGCCGGTCAGCACATGACAGGGAGAAAAGACACACGTGGAAATAGATGTTAACGTTGAGAGCAGTGCTGCCACAAACGATTGTTTTTAATAGTCGACTAATCGGGTCACGCGCAAAGTGGATGTAAAGCACACATCTTAACCATCATTAGCTTTAAAATAACTTAAAATAAAGACAATTAAGATAGTTTATTAAACTTTTAATAAATCTTGCAGCCTCTGTCCGTCATTAGCTTCAGGTATTAAAACAAGATTAAATCAGAAAAGTTGCATTAGCTGTGATAATGCTAGTGTGAATGCTTTTAGCTGCAAGAATTCATGGAGGATGATGAATCTTGAAAATGGTGATGCAATTTACTTTAATTGCGGAAAGGAGTTACTGAAGATGCAAAAACTATTTGCAAAAATGCTGCAAAATGCTAAAAGACTGGAAATGTTGTTAAAGAACTATGAAAGAGCGCTGAACTTTATGAATACCAAAATTACCAGCAGTAATGTCCTGAAGAAGCTGAACGTTTTGATACTAAGATTACTGGAATCACTGAAAGTTTGATTGAGTTTTTATGTGCCAAAAAACATTTGGAAAGGAGCAGGAGAACCACTAAAGTGTGAATTCTTACTAAGTATTCACACAATCAAATGAGGTCGACATCTGAAACAAAAGATGGTCTCAATTATAAAAAGATTCATTTTTTGGTAATGACCGCTTACAACTTTGTTCAACACAATTAGTCAACTAATCGACTATTAAAATAGTCGACGACTTATTTAATAGTCAATTAGTTGTTACTTTATAATATATAGTCAGAGTTTAGTAAAGTTGAAAGTTATAATGTCATTCTGCTAGATTTTTTGACTATTTTGGCATTTGTTTTTTAGGCTAATTTGGCATTTAGCTAATATTAGCTGGCTATCAGATTCAGCGTTCTCAGCGATCAGCTTCAGAAAGTTATTTTATTAGCTTCAGCAATTTCAGCATCTTCAGCAGCCACATTCAGCTAACAGCATTCACACTAACATTATCACAGGTAATGCTATACGTCTAGTTTTTAGTTAGTTTAAAGCTAATGATGGTTACGATGTGTGCCTTACATCCAGTTTGCGCATGACCCGATTAGTGTACTAATGGGTAAAAATCATCTGTGATTAGTCGACTATTAAACTAATGGTTTACACTACTCCTAATGAACATTTTTATGAAACGTTCTGTTGCTGCTGTAGACCAGCAGCTTTATCCTCCACTTCTGTTTGGATCCATTTGAAAATCGAAACATGTCCTGCTCCATCAGTCAAAGCTAACCGCTACACGAACAGAGACGGTTAGCAGAAGGGGGTGGTGGGTGAGGTGGGGGTTCACGCAGGACGTGTTGGTTTTTTTTTTTTTTTTTTTGTTTTTTTTTTAAAACAAGCTTTTTCTCTCTCTCTGCCTCACTAGTCGCGTTTCCATTAACTCTGAAATTTCGAAAAACGGAATTTCGATATTAAATTCTCCTAATGGAAACACCATAATTTCGAAAAAACTCGCCTTTTTCGAAATAAAGTTTTTGCGCTTAGAGGAGGTGGTATTTGGGCCGTATCGAAACAGTAGTTTTTCGAAAAACTGTAATGGAAACACTTTTTTCGAAACAAACGAGTCACGTGACCATTAACCGATATGACGTTTCGGACAGGAAGCAGGAAAAGCTTTTTCACAGCAACTGGCTGCCTTGGGCACCGCACAGCGGGCGCCACGAGAGGTCCCACAGCATCGCACAGCTCATCAAAAGTTGAGCGTGTCATGCGAAAATGCTGAATCCACAGCTCTTCGGTGAATTCTTCAACCACGATTTCCCAAAAATGTTTGACTCTACGTCGCTCCCACGTATAAGGAGCCTGCCGCTCCGAGGCTCGGATCAGACGTAGACGTCTTCTCTGAATGGAAGGATGAGAGCTAGCGCCGTGGCAGAAATGTGAATGAATCTACTGCACATCAAAATAGTGTTTATATCCGTCGCCATGTTTTTTTTTAATGACTTATCGCGGGAATTACTTCGAGTTTTTCGCATAATCATGGTTTAATGGAAACGCTGTTTTTTCGAAACAGTGTTTTATCGAAATTCTAGAAATTTCGATAAAGTTTTGCGCAAAAGTGTAATGGAAACGCAGCTACTGAAGAAGCTCCTCTGCTCGCTGCAGCTTTGATGTCTGCGCTTTGCAAGAGACGGACGGGTTGACTTTACACTCTACTATGACTATGGGGTAAGATAACTGTCAAAAAGAAACGTATTCATAAATAATATTTTATATTCATATAAATAAATTTGTATTCACAAAAACAAAGTTGTGCATACATTTATATTTTGTGTACAACTTTACAGAAAATATATAATTACAACATTTAATTTACATTTATCATGTCTCTTTTGAATACGACTTTTCTTCGTTTAGAATACGACTTTCCTTCGTCTTGAATACGAATTTCTCCTCTCTCAAAAATACGTCACGGGTGGCAGGGCTTATCCATCGAGTGCCGGAACATCGATGCGCATGCGCGTTGCGACTCATTCATTAAACTACGATGACATGAAAATGATCTTAATATTCTAGCTCTGGCGGGGAAAATAGTAGTTAGCAGTCAAGTCCTGCCGCTTATATTTTATTTATTTTGACAACAGCGGAGCATATTAACAACAAAACGGACCTGGAAGTGGTGGTAAAAAAGAGAGCTCTGACTGAAAACGGCAGACGAGGCGGGGGGATCCCTGTCTCTCCACTCGCCCAGCAGCGGCATGTTAGCATGGGGATCCCCGCTTAGCCGAGCAGTTTATTCCCGGGACAGGCGGGACAGGCGCACCCGCTCCGGCTCCTAGACAGTCCAGATGTACCCTCGCTTTCACCCAACACTACCCGAAACAGGCTCTAGCAGCAGCGTGACCCAGATAGAGATAGCCGCTTGAAAAAAGGAAGGAATGACACAATCAACCAAGCTAACTCGGAGCTAAAGAAGGCTAACTGTCGGATAACTCCGACCTTAGTAAGAAAGAAAGATCAGAAGCAGAAAGAAAGTTGGGCTTTCTGATCCTACTGACTTTTTTCTATGTGTTTCTTTGTTTGTTTATGCAGCACCAACGGTCGGCTGGCTCCGCGTTAGCTTAGTTGTTTTTTTAATGTCATCATTCTCTTATTTTCAACTAATTTTACGGACATATTTTCTTTTCCACCTAATGACTGGACAGGCATGTGTGCAACTCCCTTTGGGCTGTTTATCACCACTTCTGTGTATAAACTATCCGCTGCTACATTGTTTACACAATCAGCTGACAACCACAAAATGCGTCGGAGATCGATGTATTTTTTATTTTATGTTTTATTACATTTTCAACTGCTTTGGTTTTCAAGATAATGTTCCCGTTATGGCATCAATGTCATTTTAAATATATATATATATTATTATTCATGTTTTATTGTAAATGAATAGACACGCAAAGCTGGATCAATCGATGTTCCGGCACTCGATGGATAAGTCTGTGACCCCGTGACGTATTTTTGAGAGAGGAGAAATTCGTATTCAAGACAAAGGAAAGTCGTATTCTAAACGAAGAAAAGTCGTATTCAAAAGAGACATGTTAAATGTAAAACTAAATGTTGTATTCATATTTTTTCTTTAAAGTTGTGCACAAAATATAAATGTATGCAAAATTTTGTATTTATGAATACAAATTTATTTTTATGAATACAAAATATTATTTATGAATACGTTTCTTTTTGACAGTTATCTTACCCCATATATGGCAGCCAAAGAGAGCAGAGAGCCGGGAAAGAAAACTTGATTTTCCTAAATGTGAATTGTTGGAAACAAAATTTCAAATTAATTGATAATATCGATATATCGCCCAGCCCTACTCTGAATTATGTTTACTATTGACAAAAAAAAAAATCTCTAACCTGTACGGAACTGTTGTCAAACATCTCTAGAGTCATCTCCTCTTCATCCTCCTCCTCCTCCTCTTGCAAAGCTGCCAGGCTGAGCTGCGCCACTGCTCCTCCTGCTTCCTCCTGCGCCTCCAGCTCTTCTTGAAGACCAGTGGAATCGTGGTTCTGCAGAAAGACGGGCGCCCGACTGGAGTTGCGCTGGATCTCCACGCGCAGAATGCCGTCGCGAGGCCAGCGCTCCCTCACAGCCTCCAGACAGTTGATCGGTGAGCGAGAGAAGGCAATGTGGATGTAGGCCAGGATGAAGAGGACAAAGAGAGCCTGGAAGAAAGGAGAAGGAGGGCATTTTACCAGCACATTATTATCTAAATAAATGTAAAGGCTTTATGAAACTGTAACCTCCGGTAACAAGAGGGAAATTCTGAGTAAAACCAAACGCTCATGTAGTCTAACATTAAATCTATGTAATGTAGCTGGATAATATAGAAGAATGCTGATTTGAAGACCAAAACCCAGACACGTGGACAGACTGTTCTCACAGTCAGTAACATCTGATGTGACAGACTGGAATGCACAGTTTATACTTCATAGCGTTTTGTAATTGCTCGGGTCGCAAGACAACAGAAGGAAATCACCCCAATGAGAGAGAAATGTGACACATGCTGATGACATCATCCACGATTGCAAGCATATAGTACCTTAAACCAATACTTATTTCAAGCAATTAGAATCTCAAAACTGTGTCTTTTCAACACTGATAATGATTCATTGAAGAAGTTAGGAAATACCCAAGTAAATCTCTTTGATACTTCCATGAAGGAGTACAGAGCGGACAACTCATGGTAGAAATCGACCAAGTTACTGGAAACACAAGATGTGACAAAAAAAACCAAGATGACAAATTCAGAGAGAAGAAAGAAGAAACTGTTGAGAAGAAGAGATGATCCAGAAGAAGTGATGTGATTTCTAAACCCTCATTCAGCATCATCCAACTGAAAGCAATGTATCACAAACAGCCTTTGAGTTTAAACAAGGTTTAATCGTTCTTATTTGGTATTATCATTCAAAGTTTACAATTAATTAATTAGCCTAAAAACAACTTTGAAAAAGTACATTAATCAAAACAATTAGCATGCAGCCAAAATATGAGCTAAACTCCAAAACAGTCTGAACGATTGTAGTAAATGCCAAAATAGTCCAAAAAGCTAGCAGAATGCCACATTTTTAAAACTTTAAAACTGTAACTCTTTAACATAATTATGAACAGTAAAAAGGCAGGAATTTTATTCCAGAATAAATCAACTTAAACCTTAAATAACTTTCAATATTTTACACTCCATAAAAATATATTTAGTCAAAATTATACAAGTTAGAAATGAGCGAAACATAACATCGGGTCATTAATAACAATAAAATAAAACGATGTGGAGGGCCGGATAGAATTACCCGGAGGGCCGGATCCGGCCCCCGGGCCTTGACTTTCACACACAGCAGGAATAGACCCTAACCCTCCAGACTCTTTTACCCCTCCATATTGGCTCTCTGGTTAACGTAAAATATGAAGTTTTTAGTTTTAGAAAATAACTGTTTGGTAACAAGTAAGTAAGTTAGTGGTGAAGTATAAACGTAAACTAACTCAAACGTATTCAACTCATTCACAAACAGCACAAAGAAAGTCTCACTCCACGAGGCTCCAGACTACAGTACCCATAATGCTCCAGCAGTTCATCTTTGTGGTTTATCAGGGTCATACTATAACATTTTAGCAGATTTTTCTTAGACCCGTTTACAGCAGAAGACCATTTTGAGGTCAGTCTGCAGAACCATTTCTGCAGGTTGCAGACCCCTGCACTAAAGCGACCTGGTCTCTGTGGATGACTTGGTTTCCATATAAACCAGCTAACATGCTGAACTTTAACAACCTGCTTCCCTCTTTTGTAATCATCTCTCCTTTCAGCCTACATTTCTCATCTTTTGAAAGTGAAGTGCCGATTGACTTTATTCTGCATGTTCACTCTATGTAAAATCAGATTTCTGGGTTTCCCTTCACATTTTCTCACAAAAAAAAACAGGTTTCCAGTTTTCATGAGGGTTAAGGAACTTGCATCTAGTACCGGGTTTGGTTCAGTTTCTGTCCATAAGAGAGTTCTGGTTTTCTTACCTTGAGGAGAACAAAAAACTCAAAGACTCTCCTGAAAGAGGGAGGGAAGAGACGGGCATAGGTGACGGCCATCTTGAAAAACAGCGCGTGGAAGAGGCGGTCGCGGACATTGATGAGGGGGTTCTGGTTGATGTTGGGGTTTCGAATCCTGTTGGGTCCAATGTTGTTGTTCAGAGGGACGTTATTGGCTTGGTTCTCGGACATGGTCACTGAGGGTTCTGGTTGCAAGACACGGGCCCACTGGCTGGCTCTAGGTGAGCATGGTGGCTCAAAACGGCCTCAGGGAGAAGGCGGAGCTCTGGGCTGAGCAGAACCGACGCAGGAAGCTCCACTGACAGCTGAAACTGACAAGAAACAAAGAGCTCTGATTATTGATTCATCTGTCTTTGAGTCCCCCTAACATCTGGTTAAGACAAGGCTTCTGAAATATAAGCCATGGTTGTCATGAAGCATTTCTGAGTAGGGCTGTAGCAAGTGTCCGAGTACTTGGATATTCGCAATCTGTCCCCAAAGATACAAGCACAAATATTTTCAATGTCTGAGATTGCTGATTTGCAATATTTTTGGGGGTTAATTTGGAGTTTATTTCATATTTAAGCAGCACATTAAATATTTTTGCCAAATTAGCATGTAGTATGAATTTTTAAGCAATTTCACTATACATTTTTTAGAAATTTAGGTGAACTTTAGCCCTCTTTCATTACTTATTTTATGACATTTCCAGTCTTTGCAAATTTAACATTTTGCAAAGACCTTTTTTGCATTTTCAGAAAATCCCTTCAGCAATTAAAGTGAAGTGAATCCTGATTTTCAGCAAAAAGCTTCAGCGACTTTTTTCAGCAAAAAGCTTCCACAAGCATTTTTCAGGTAATGCAGCCTTCCTAGCCATTCAAACTATTCATTTTCTACCATCTTTCCACTTTCTTCATCGCTACATGCTCACAAATGTCCAAAAAACATGAGAATTTAAAAAACCCAAAACTCAACAAAAAGAAACACCAAAAACATCAAAAATTTACATATTTACCAGCTGAATTGACAAAAACTTTGTGTTTTATACAAATTTCTGTTTGTCGATTCAATGTGTTTTTATCCGTTATGTTTTGTTTTGATGTTCACAAATAATATTATAGAATTCATATCAGACAAAACAGATATGAAAAAAAGCATAGATAAATTTAGATAAGAATTGGTTAGTTATTCACCAAAGCAGCGATCCAGGCCCTATGTTCTAACAAAAGCAGTGAAACAATGATAGCAAACAAAACTAAAATGCTTCTAACGTTTTAAGGTCATTTCATAACTTGAAACTTCAGGCAGATTGTCTAAACAAAGCATAATACAGATAAAATTAGATTAACAAATAGTACAAAATTAAAAGAAAATAATATATCACTATCAAAAGATTAATATGATAGTAAGTCAAACTGATGATACGAATTAAATATCAAATATCAGATAACTAATAATAATTTTATAAAGTAATAAATCCTAATAACTTCATCAGCAAAATGATTATAAACTATTTCATAAATAATCCATTTGATTTGTTCAAACAGAATATTTCTTTTTTTTTTTTGTTCCATCTTAAAATTTTAAATAAGTTTTTTCTTTTTTTTCATTATTTTTTTTTTTAATAAAGTTTGATATTACGATTTTGTTTTTTTTTTTTTTTTCAGGCCTAATATTAGTTCAAAACATCCTTTTTTTTTGTAAAATCTTCAATAACATTTTTTTTTATTTCATTGTTTATATTTTTTTTTTTTTTTTTTTTAATTAAAACGCATAATATTTAAGAGGCAGATGGGCGTTCAGTGTCTACTGTTGAGCTCATAATGTTTTAATTGCTTAATTTTGACGCTATTTATCAGTCATTTCTTTGTCACAAAAATGATCCCAACAAATGTAGTCTTTAATGGATACAGTTGCTGACACTGGTACTCCAACACTTGAACGAATTTAAAGAAACAGTTAATAGAAAGTTCACAGCATTGTCCAAACTTCCTGTGAGCTCACGTGACCTGGGAAGGCGTTCCTCCTCCTCCTGTCTGTATGTTCTGAACCTGAAAGGTCCATCAGTCACCTCTAAGGTACCAACCAGAACTGTCAGCCCACGAAGTGCTTTCTCAAGATGCCAGTGGCTGTGCGATCAGCTGACGTGGGGTGGTCAACAAAAAAAAGGGCGCCTCTTTGACTTTTAATGCTCAAAACCGCCAGCGGACTTACTTCAGACTTGAAAAGCGAGTCTGTCAACGCTATACCCAGTTCTTCTCGGCGTCTGGATCGGAGCCATAAGACTGAAGCGCAGCAGCTCGACGTTAACACTCTGTGAAGACGACGGGGAGGCAGGCTACACAAGCTAGCAGCTAAAGCTAGTTAAACTGCGGAACTTGCACGAAACTCACATTTTCTACGTTAAAGTTTCAGTAAGTTTTAAACTGAAAATGCTTAAGTAAAATTCAGAAAAGAGTGACCTTCCAATAGGAGAAAAATCCCCTATGGGTTTTAAATGACCGAGCTAACGGATGCTGTTATCAAAACCACGGCTAGAGCGGAAGTACGGATGTCGGACGCTCCGCCTTTGCCCTGTGCTCTGTCTTACAGGAGTTGTTTTTCGTTTTCCTGAATTTTGTCTGCCAAGACTTGTTTTGTCCCCGTTCTTTGACAATTCTTTAAAAATAACTAGATTTTTATATTTTACTTTACTTTATATTTTTTCCTCACCTTTATCATGCACTCTAAGATCTTTCTATCAACTATTGACCTACTTCAGGGTCACTAACCTTTAACAGCAAAAGAGCCAATTTGGTTTGTTTTCTACTGCCCAAACCTATATAGTCTTACTTTAGCCTTTTTTATTTTTTAACTTTAATTTTCTTTTTTAATTGGGTTTTGCATTTATTACCTTTTTTATATATGTATACTGCTCAAAAAAAATTAAAGAAACACTTTTTTTTTAATTGGTCCTGGCATGAATTGAATGAAACCTGTCTGATAATTTCTTGTTGGTTAATCAGCTGAAGGCCTTGTTCATCAATTTCATCTGTATTGGTCTTCATGAATTAACAACAGGTGCACTTCAGTGGCAACCTTTAGAAAACCCTCCAAACAGGACTGCTGTACATGTGGAGGTCATTTCAAGTTTCTCCCTCTTGATCTTTTTTGGCTGGTTTTCCTCTCCTGCTGATTTTGTCTTGTGTAATTCTCTCTACTGGCAGTATGAGGAGATTCCTTAACCCTACAGAAGTTGTACAGGTTGTCCAACTTCTCCAGGATGGAACATCCACACGTGCTGCAGCAAGAAGGTTTCATGTGTCTCCCAGCACAATCTCTAGAACATGGAGGAGATTTCAGGAGACTGCTGGTTATTCTGGGAGATCTGGACAGGGCCGTAGAAGGTCCTCAACCCCTCAGCAGGACCCATACCTGCTCCTTTGTGCAAGGAGGAACAGGCTGAGCACTGCTCGTGCCCTACAGAATGACTTCCAGAGGGCCACTGGTGTGAATGTCTCTACCCAAACAATCAGGAACAGACTTCATGAAGGTGGCCTGAAATATTAAATATTTAGTTTTAAACTAAATATTTACTTATATCTAGTTATACACTAAATATTTATTCAGTTGAGAACAGGTGAGTCTTTAACCTGTCAGCGTGGGTGAGTCACCTGTGACTAACCTGTCACCTGTGAGTGTTTCAGCTGATCTAAGGTTTTCTGGAAGTCTGTTTCAGATCTGTGGAGCATAGAAGCTGAATGCAGCTTCTCCACGTTTAGTTCTGACACTAGGAACTGATAAAAGACCGGATCCTGATGACTGGAGAGGTCTGGTACATAGTGGGTCAAGAGGTCAACCATGTATTTGGTGCTAAACCATTGAAAGCTTTGTAAACCAGTAACATAACGTTAAAGTCTATCCTCTGGCAGACAGGTAACCAGTGGAAAGACCTCAGAACTGGACTGATGTGGTTTACTTTCTTGGTCCTAGTGAGAACCCGAGCAGCAGAGTTCTGAACCCGCTGCATTGGGTTTTTTGTTTTAACTAATGTAAGTTGTAGCACATCCAGTAACTAATGTTGTTCTTTATAACCTGGGCCAGTGGGAGCATGTAGATGTTAGCCATGGTCCTAGAATGGAGCCTTGGGGAACTCCACATGTAATTTCTGTTGGCTCAGATATGAAGTTACCAATTGACACAAAATATTTCCTGCCTTCTAAGTATGTTTAGAACCAGTTTAGTACTGGCCCAGTGAGACCCACCCAGTTTTCCAGTCGTCTGAGTAGTATTGTGTGGTCGACTGTATCAAACGCAGCACTGAGATCCAGTAAAATTAGCACCGACATATTTCCACTGTCTGTATTCAAACGTACATCATTAGTCATTTTGGTCAGTGCTGTGGTTCTGTTTGAAACCTGACTGGCAGACATCATAGCAGTTATTTTTTATCAAGAATTAATTTAGCTGATGGAAAACAGCTTTTTCAATTATCTTACCAAGGTAAAATAAGCTGTGTAAAGGATTGTACACCCTCAAGAGGCTGTGTTTTTTTTTTCTTTCATTTTTATTCATTAATAGGAAAAACATACAATATAAACTTAAGTTGTAAACTTAAACATGATGGAAATAAAGGAAAAAAATGAAAAGGTGACAGAAGAAAATCTTCTCCCCGTTCACTCTATGCTTCCTCCAGAATGCAAAGTTTTTAAGTACTAAATCTCAGTCTCATCTTGTTTGATTATTCTATCTATTTTATGAGTTTAAAGCACAAATTTTCTTATGCTACACAACTTTGGTTAGTAACTGTACAGAGGGGATTTTGTAAAATGTGTAAATTTTAAAAAACTTTCTGCTGGATTTTAAGCTTTTCATGTCTATGTTCAGGTTAACAGCAGTAGCAAAAAGAGTGACGGCTCACTAAAGTACATATAAAGTATAAAGAAAGTATAATTTTTGTCTCTCGTTGTTTAAAATGTTTTGTAGGAGCACATTGGCTGTACTGGTATGATGCTGTTTGACACAGGAGGCCTTTTACTTTGAAAGGAATGGATACAAGCTTCTGTGAAGAGGAAAAAAAAACTATTTAGAGGAAATGTTAGGTTCTTTGTATATTTCTGTTTTTATTCAAACCACAAAAAAATATAATTCACATTTATTATAAAAGTAAAAATAAAATGAATGGAAAGCAGTATTACATTTCCAAATGGGTAAAATCAGACTTTGTTTGCTCCCACTTGGTTTTGATCCTTATGAAGAAACAGGCCCGAATGAATATTTCATTGTTAACTAATAAAGTTGCAAATTAGCATCAACTCTAAATTAACCTTAATTTAGCCTCTGCATAAAACCAAAAACATAAGCGAAATATATGTTATAGCTGGATGTAAATCCAGGCAAATGCACAAGTGCTTTCCCTCCCTTTCCCCAGCAGGGGGCGATAATGAGCTATCACGTTGGATGCCACCAGTCCTGAAACAGAGACAAGAAGAAGACGAAGAAAAGCGTCCGGGCAGCTTCCCTTCTGGATGTAAACAGTCTGCGGTGTCTACCGCCGCTTTTACGCGGTTACCGAACACTAAGATCTTCTACAAGCGAGTCAGTACCAGCGGATTCCAGACCCGGAGGATGGACTGAACCTGGACACGCAACATGTCCATGGAAGATCCGTTCTTCGTTGTAAAAGGGTCAGAAATGGATGAGCGGAGCTAAACTAGCTAACAGCTGCGGGAGGGGAGCTGCGCACGAGCGCTTTTGTGTTGCGTTTGAGTTAGCATCCGTACAGGTTGAACAGGACACCTGGTGAAATCTGATCCACGGGGATCCACCATGTCCGGCAGGAGTGCTACCAGGCCAGCAGCTCCTCCTGCTTGATCCATGCAGTCAACATGTTTACAGAGAGGTTTCATTACTGAAACCAAATGAGAAACATTATTGTTAATGTGGCTTGACTGTCGTTCTTGTTTGTTCTGTAATTTGAGTAATGACTCATTTAATTAGATTCAGATCATACCCGATTCGTAGTTGATATTAGTTCACTTTGAATGATCCGATTCTCTGACCTGAACTCGATCTGTACTATCTTTCTCCAAAACTTCCACCATTGTGACTCAGAGATCAATAGTTAGTGGTACTGAACAGTGCAGGTGAAGTTTTCAAGAAGTTGCCTTACCTGCGATAATGCTAGAGTGATACTTTTTGCTGAAAGTAGTCGCTGATGCTGAAGGAATGTCCTGAAAATGCAAAAGCTATTTGCAAAATTTTAAATTTGCTAAAAGATTGGAAATGTGTTAAATGACTTTAAAAGAGCGCTGAATTTGACCTAAATCTCTGGAAAACTGGTTGGAAAATTGCTTAAAAATCCCTAATACATGCCAGTTTTGCAAAGATGTTTAGTGTCTTGCTTAAATACTTGAATTTCCCCACTGTGGGACGAATAAATGACTATCTTAAATTAAGATTAAGAAGACCTTTATTAGTCCCACGGTGGGGAAATTGCAATATGCAACAGCACAGGTAGCCAGAATAAGTAAGGATAAGAAATGAAAGATAAATAAAAAATAAAAATAGAATGAAATATACATATATGGAGCCAAAGTGGTGGGCTACCCTATGCAATGTAAGAAAGAGCTGAGCAGTAAACATTTTGACAGTGATTGCACAAGTTAAATGTAGGTATGTACAGGAACATACAGGTATTGCACAGCCAAATGGTCAATAATTAAAGAAATAAATCTCAATCCAAATGGTATTTTCCAATAGGGATACAATCGATTTATTTTCTTTCAAAATGATTTTTTAATGGTATAAGTCGATTTGATGAACTAGCTCCAGTGTTTATGTTCTTTGATTTACTGTAATCTTGTTACACGATAATTCCAGGAGATTCTGAAGGAGAAAAGCGGTGTGAGTACAGTATGTTAAAGATTTTGGGTTTAAGCATCACTGGTGACGCCTCAGGTGTTAACGGGTAAAGAAAGGGCACGCAGCTCCGCCTCACAGGTGTTCATGTTCTATTAGGGAGGTGCAGAAGGCTGTGAACGCAGCCCAGAGCCTTCACCACCGATGGAGGGAGCTGCTGCAGGGCGGCAGCGGAGCCTCCAAAGAGGAAATCGACTGGACGACGAATGAACTCCGAAACAGCCTGCGTTCCATTGAGTGGGACCTGGAGGACCTGGATGAGACTGTCAATATCCTTTAAATCATATGTGTCAAAGTCAAGGCCCGGGGGCCGGATCCGGCCCTTTGGGTCATTTCATTTTGTTGTTATTAATGGCCCGATGTTATCTTGAACTGATTTCTAACCTGTATAATTTTGACAAAATATATTTTTATGGAAAGGCAAGGCACGTTTATTTGAAAATTATTTAAGGTTCAAGTTGATTTATTCTGAACTAATAATGCTACCTTTTGATAATTCGTAATTATGTTAAAAGTTACAGATTTAAAGTTTTATAAATGAGCATTCTGCTAGCTTTTTGGACAATTTTGGCATTTATTAAGGTTTTTTATTCTATCTTGGAAATTAGCTAATATTTACACTGAGCTGTTTTTGGTAATTTAGGCTTTTTCATTTTTTAAAGCTATTTAAATTTTAGCTATTTTTTCACCTACATGCTAGCTGTTTGTTTTTGTTTTTTAAGATAATTTGGCATTTTGCTAATATTTCAGCTTGCTATCAGCTTAAGCGATTTCAGCTTCAGCGTTCTCAGGTATCAGATTGAGCATTTTCCGCCAACAACTTCAGCTTTTTTAGAAATTTCAGCATCTTCAGCTATCAGCACTAGCATCTTCAGTAGCCAAATTCAGTTTACAGCATTCACACTAGCATTATGACAGGTATGTTATTTATCTAGTTCATAATAATGTTAAAAAGCGACGGTTTTAAATAAAAAAAATATATATAGTTTTAATAAATGTTTATCCTCTTCTGCCCGTGACCTGAGGTGTGTTTTGGCCCCTTGTGTGTTGACTCCCCTGCTTTAAAGGTTAGAACTCTTTACACACACTTGAGTTTTGGTATTGTTCTGGGAATGAAAGCTTGTTTCTTAACACATTGCAAACGCATAGTAGAGTCAAACCCGAAGAAGTTTAATCTGGATGCAGCGGAGCTGTCAAAGAGGAAGGCCTTCATCACCAGCACCAGACATATGGTCAGGGTAAGCCTCCTCATCGTCTCACTCTGGGAGAATCTGCTTTGTTTTTATAAAGGAAGAACCCACAACGTCTGCAGCACAGTGGTCTGATAACGGACCGATTAGTCAGTCTGATAGTAAATTCAAAGTCTGACATTTTCACAAGATATCAAAAACCTAACACATCTGGAGAAAATGATGTCCTGACTGGCTGGTGAGGTCACAGACCCTTAACTAACTAATGATCTTTGTTGTTCAACTGACAGCACATACGGTGAATACCACTAATAACTGATTATTGTTAAAGAGCGCTTCCTCCATAGGAATATATTTGGTCCAATCAGGAGTAAGCTTGTTCGAAGGCTTCACACTGTAAGCGAGCTCAGGTCAATCTGTCAATTAAACATTTGAAAGTCTGAGACTACACACTCTTATTGAGTCATCTGATTGGTCAGTTTATAGCTTGAATAACTTGAAGTACAGAAAACATGTAATGAAAATAAAAACTATTATTAAAAACCTGATTAAACATGGTATCAGAGCAAAAATTGTTATTCTGATGAATAGAATGACTGAATAATAAGACAAGCTTCATTGATCCCGCTGTTACTGGAGATCAGGGATCAAAGTCCAAAGAAAAATAAAAGTATGCAAAATAAAGACGGTAAAGACAATATAACTTAAAAATAAAGCAGTTATTTCTCTGTAGATGTTTATGGGATCCTCATATCACTATTATGATACGACAACGAGATGCTGCAGCCAAGTTTTATACCATGAATCCATTCGTCTGACTTCATTATCTCTGTTATATAATATAAATTTACTGTTTATTTTAAAGGAAATGAAGGAGCAGATGTCGTCACCAGGAACGGCCTCTTCAGACGGGAAGAGCAAACAGGTACCGAGTCTCTCCAGGCAAGAAATAGGCAAATGCTTCCTTTGACCAAAAATCAACATCCTGTACACTGGTCCCCCGTTAAACTAACCTGGAATAGGTAAAATCCTTAAAGTGAAGTTTTTACAATAATTCTTGTCTTAAGGCTGTAACGCTCATCAATTTATCCACTTTTCTGACTCTTTTCCCTCTCGTTTAAACTCTAATCTCTAACCTTCTTAGAGAGATAAATCCAGTGTTACAAAATAAAAACTAAGATCTGATTGTGATCAGAGGTTAATGTGACCCTGCCAAAGTGAACACATTCTGTACTGGAGACATTGATTGACTTTGGTCAATAGGGCTGCTGTGATTGGTCAACTAATCAACTATTAAAATAGTTGACTCGTCTACTGGGTTTTCTAGGATAATTTGGAATTTAGCTAATATTTTAACAATATGCCAAAATATTAGCAAAATTAGACATTTTTCCCAATTTTATTTATTTATTTTTTTGGATAATTTGGAATTTAACTAATATGTTAGCATTAAGCTAGCTGTTTTAGGCAAAATTAAACTTTTTTCCATTTTTAAGGATAATTTGGAGTTTAGCTAGCATTTTAACAATATGCTAGAACATTGTCAAAAGTAGACATTTTTACCAGTTTTTATGTGGACAGTTTGGAGTTTAGCTTATATTTTAGCATTATGCTAGCTGTTTTTTGCAAAATCACATATATATATATATTTTCAGGTTTTTTTTTTAGGATAATTTGGAGTTTAGCTAATATTTAGCATTGTGATAGCTGTTTTGGCTAATTTAGACATTTTTTCCAGTTTTTTAGGATAATTTGGAGTTTAGCTAATATTTTAAAAATATTAAAGGATAATTAGGATTTAGCTTATAATTTAGCATTGTTCTTACTGTTTTTGGCAAAATTAGACATTTTTGAGTTTTTTTAGGGTCATTTGGAGTTTGGCTAATGTTATAGTAATATTATAAAATACTGGTAAAATTAGATAATTTTCCATTTTTTGTGGCTAATTCTGACTTCAGCTAATATTTAGCATTGTGCTTGCTGATTTAGGCAAAATCAGACATTTTTCCTTTTTTTTGTGTGGCTAATTTGGCTTTTTGCTAATATTTTTGCCAGCTTTAGGCTTCAGCCTTTTCAGCTTCAGTGTTTTTAGCGATCAGCTCTAGCATCTTCAGTAGCCTCATTCAGCTTAAAGCATTCACACTACTATCATCACAGGTAATGCCATATGCCTAGTTTTTAGTTAGTTTAAAGCTAATGATGGTTGTTTTTTGCTCTTTGCGCATGACCCGACTAGTCGACTGATTGTAAAAAATAATCGTTGATTAGTTGACAATAAATACGAGAAGGAAGCCATCCTTGCTAGCCCTAGTGGTCAACAGCCAATCAGGATGCAGAATACAATATAATGTAAAAAGTAAAAAAAAAAAAAGGGCAAAATTGCCTGATAGAATCCATGAATCAGCGACTTTGCCAAGTCGCACCACAGTATAGCAAATGAACACTGTACTACTTCCTGTTTTTTGATGCATGAAAAGCCCTCCCTTGGGGGAATTAGTTTTGGTTTAAGTGTACAACAGTTGTTATGCACAATGAGGCAAAAAAAGTATTCTTTCAGCCACCGACGGAGCAAGTTCTCCCACTTAAGAAAGATAAGCAAGATCTGTAATATTTATCATTGGTAAACTTGAGCCAGAAAAAAGCAGAAGCCATCTTGGGGGCTGGATATGTTTGACACTCCTGTTTTAGTCTAAAGGGTGTAAGAGGAAAGTAAATCAATCATTTTTTTTTTTTTCCCTGAGGAGTTTCTATCTGATTTTCTGGATCTCTTCCCTGTTCTGTTTCTTATAGTTGGAGTTTACAGGCCTCTGTCATCTCTTTAAGTGGAATAACATACACATCAATGGCGGATTCAGCACTTTTTTCCTCTTCTGAAAGCGTTTCACTTTGTGTTCAGGCTTTGCTTGGTGAGCGTGGTGCTCAAGGACGCATATGGCAGCCCGGTTCAGACAAATACAGCCGGCTCGACCATCAGCTGCAGAGCGCTAACAGTCAGTTCATAGAGGAGCAGCAGGTGCAGCAGCAGGTAAGCACCGACCTGGGAAAAGACGGGAGCGTTGAGTTGATGCCGAGCTCAGGCCGAACGCCCGTGTGTGTGTTTCAGCTGATTGCAGATCAGCAGGATGAACAGCTGGAACTGGTGTCTGGATCCATCAACGTTCTCAAGAACATGTCTGAGAGAATCGGAGTGGAGCTGGATGAACAGGCTGAGTAAGAGCCAGAAGCTGACCTGAACTGAAAAGGGTTCTGTTTACCCCACTACTCTTTGACCGTTTACACAAGGGCTCGGCCACTTTTAACAGTAAAATAACTATTTTGGTTAGTTTTCTACTGATCAAAACCTAGAAGGAGCCGCATAGTCTTACTTCAGCCTTTAAGAAACATGGATTTGCATTCATGACCTTCTTTTTTTAATAATAAATATGAATTATGTCTATTTTGGCACAAACAAAAGCATAAATATTAAAAAGAACCTAGCATCTCTCAAAAAGATATTTTTATTTTTTTTTTTATTTATTTTCAAAATAAAAGCTGCTCTGTGCCAAACAGGATCATCTGAGTGCAGCTAGCAACAATGTTGTGCAGCATAATATAATCTGTGCTTTAACTCAAAAAAGATCAAATTTTTATCAAAGTTTTGCTTTGCATATAAAATCTGTTCATTCTGGAGGTAGAGTTGAACAAACAAGACATCTTTAGGTCAACATGGATGTAATAACCTACATAGTTTATCATCTATGCGCACCTCATCTATAAATTTATAAATGTAACTAATCTAAATTAAATAAATGCTAATTAAGTAATCATTGCTTTAAAAAAAGTGATATTTTCTTTATTTTTTCAATTGTTTTTGTTATTTTTCCCCTCTTTGTCCTCATCAGTCTTACACTGCTGGGTTTTGTTATTTTAGTTTTGGGTTGGATCTTGGTAGTCTTAGTTTGCAGGCTTTGTTTATTTGTTTTCTTTAAGTAGTTTTGGTTAGGGGGAGCTGCAGACTCAGACAGTCGATATGGCTGGATCTCCATGAATTATTTTATATTTGGCCAAGGAGCCACAATGGAGAGATAAAAGATCCATATGTGGATCTGGAGCCAATGGTTGTTTACACAAGTAACATAACTCCAGCAGCCACTCTTCTCCTTCAGAATCTGCTGGAATTATCACGTTAGCAATTCAAAGACTACAGTAAATCAAAGAACATCAAAGAACTGTTAAAGGGTTAAAAGTCACAGTTTTCTCTGCTGTATATTATGGTGTGGCTGTGACTTTTTTTTTTTTTTTTTAATTATTAAAAAGCTGGAAAGTCAAAACCAATGGCTGCTATTCTTGTTGACGTGCATGTCTGTGTGTTTGCACTGCAGAATGCTGGATGATTTCAGCCAAGAGATGGACAACACACAGTCGAGACTGGACAATGTCATGAAGAAACTGGCCAAGGTGTCACATATGACCAGTGGTAGGTGATCTGCCTGGCAACAGTGGAGCTGCTTCACATGTGATTGGCTGTAGATGACAGATTCTTCCTGTCCTTGCAGACCGCAGACAGTGGTGCGCCATCGGCGTTCTGCTAGCTATTCTTCTGGTTGTCGTCATCCTCTTTTTCATCCTTTGAAAAAAAAGTCTTATATTTCTACTTGACTGAAGCGGATGTTGCTGTACCTGACCAGACTGAACGAGCTGGAAGGGGTTTTATGTATCACAGAAGTGTTATTTTTCCTCATTTTAGTGGTCTAACTGAGAATTCATCGCAAACTGTAACATTTCTTGCTCATAAATACTGACAAATATTTGTTATTTAAGAAAAAGCAGAGTCCAGTTTTCAAGAACAACCTGATTTGGAGTTTCTGTAGCATTGTTGGGTGAGCTAACCTGACCCTATGACACTATCTTTCCTCAGATCATGGTTTTGCTTTGTTTGTAGCACTATGTTTTAGTTTGTTCTTCAAAAATATGACTAAAAGTGTTTATTTAACTTTGTTTACACTACTGACAACTCGATGTGACACAACTTTGCGTCCTTTTTTTTAGCATTCTTAGTTTTTCAATTTAAAAAAAAGTCATAGGAAAATTTAAATCTTAATTTTGTGTGTGTGTGTGTCTATTGACAGCAAAATTAATAATTGTAGTAAAGTGATAACTAAAATACAATCAGAGTTGAAAAACTACAAACCCTAACATTATTACATATTTCACAGAATTATGCAGAATGAGAATAAAAGGCTTTATATTGTCTGCTTATGAAAGTCAGCCACTTTTTGGTACGAGTGTATCAGTCTACACATCACTGTAATAAAATTTTGTAAAAAAAAAAAAATTTTCCATTGTGTCCAGTTTTCTCATTTTCTCTCTAAAAATCCCAACAGAATATTCCAGCAGGTGTTTAGGTAAGATCTTGACAAGTTTGAAAGTCTTACTTATGTTATGCTCCATTTTTCATCTGATGGAATTTTGGAGAATAACAAAAGTAAAGTAAGAAAATGTGTAACAAAAACTTGGGATCCAATTCGAGTCATTGGATTTTGTGTATTTGCAGATCGTGATTTCCGATCCGATACTTTTGTAACACATTTAAAGCATAAACAAATTAAATAAACAGATTTGTGTTGTCCTTTATATTTCATTAACCTTTTATCATTAAAAACTTAAATAGATTTTTTTCATAAAAAATAGAGTACAATATGACAACACATGAGGATTTAGAGTATTTTTTATAATCATTTTCAACTGTGGTTTATGTAACAAAATGGAAAATAAAAGCATAGGAAGCTCCTTAAAACATACTAGAAAATGAGGAATTTAAGAACAACAAATTCTTTAAAGAAATAGGGTGATGCTGGAAACTTGGTATTTGGTTCATCCATTCCTGAGACATGTGAGAGTTTACCCACGGACCATGACACTCAGAAAAACGCGATATAGTGAAAAAAATGTAAACACTGAAAATCACCCAGTGATAGTACTCTAGGGTTAATAAACAAATAAAAATAGAGCAAATATAAACTAGGAAAAAAACTTTATTGTTTTATAAGTGATAATTAGTAATGTGAGAAAGTTTAGTGACTTTATCTTTAATATCTTTAGAGCTGTTGAACATTTCTAACCAAATGTGATTCCTGTCCTCATTTAAAATTCTTAAAAATAAATGAAGACTTTGTTTTAGCATGAATTTGATGAGTGTTCATGACAAGCTGATATCATTAGAACCATTCTTTAGCTTTGTTTTATATGTACATACATATTATTTGATTCTTTTTTTAAGCACTTAAGACATCATATTTTTGGTTTTATTACCACAGTAGTGAATTTTCTTAAAACAGGCATATCAAACAACATCTCGGGTCCTTAAATCACAATAAGAATACCCACCAACAGGTGTCATGGCGGAGTGGCATGTATTAAAAAAAAGGGTTGGTTGATTATCATTATCGGTATATGCATTGTTAACAACAATAATTACTCATCTACTTCTGCAAGCATACGACCTCAAGTGACATCCACATTTAATATACACTGCTCACAAAAATTAAAGGAACACTTTATTTATTGGTCCTGGCATGAATTGAATGAAACCTGTCTGATGATGTTCTTGTTGGTTAAGCAGCTGAGAGCCTCATTCATCAATTTCAGCTGTATTGGTGTTCATGAATTAACAACAGGTGCACTTCAGTGGCAACCTTTAGAAAACCCTCCAAACAGGACTGGTGTTCCATGTGGAGGTCATCTCAAGTTTCTCCCTCTTGATATTTTTTGGCTGGTTTTCCACTCATGATGATTTTGTCTTGTGTAATTCTCTCTACTGGCAGTATGAGGAGATTCCTTAACCTACAGAAGTTGTACAGGTTGTCCAACTTCTCCAGGATGGAACATCCACACGTGCTGCAGCAAGAAGGTTTCATGTGTCTCCCAGCACAATCTCCAGAACATGGAGGAGATTTCAGGAGACTGCTGGTTATTCTGGGAGAGCTGGACAGGGCCGTAGAAGGTCCTCAACCCCTCAGCAGGACCCATACCTGCTCCTTTGTGCAAAGAGGAACAGGCTGAGCACTGCTCGTGCCCTACAGAATGACCTCCAGAGGGCCACTGGTGTGAATGTCTCTACTCAAACAATCAGGAACAGACTTCATGAAGGTGGCCTGAGGGCCCCACGTCCTGTAGAGGGCCCTGTGCTCACTGCCCAGCACCGTGGAGCTCCACTGGCATTTGCTCAAGAACACCAGAATTGACAAGTCCTCCACTGGCGGCCCCTGTACTTTTCACAGACCAGAGCAGGTTCACCTGAGCACCTGTGGAGTAGACGCGAACGATCTGCTGCCTGCGACCGTGGAAAACATGACAGGTTTGGTGGTGGGTCAGTGATGGTCTGGGGAGGCATATCCATGGAGGGACGCACAGACCTCTACTGCCTAGGAAATGGTGCTCTGACTGCCATAAGGTATCCAGATGAAATCCTTCAACCCATTGTCAGACCCTACGCTGGTGCAGTAGGTCCTGGTTTCCTCCTAATGCACCACAATGCCCGGCCTCACGTGGCAAGAGTCTGCAGGCAGTACCTGGAGGATGAAGGAATTGAAACAATTGAATGGCCTTCACCATCCCCTGACTTAAACCCAATAGAACATCTCTGGGACATTATGTTTGGGTCCATTAGGCGCCGCCAGGTTGCTCCTCAGACTGTACAACAGCTCAGGGATGCCCTCACACAGATCTGGGAGGAAATGCCACAAGACACCATTCGTCGTCTCATTAGGAGCATGTCGCCATGTTGTCAAGCATGCATACAAGCTCGTGGGGGGCACACAAGATACTGAAAAGCATTTAGAGTTGCAGAAATGAAGTTCAGGAGAAAATGGACTATCCTGCTACATCTTCATTTCACTCTGATTTGATGGTGTCTACACAATTGAGCCTCTGTAGACTGAAAACTTTTATTTCCATTAAAAGACTTGGCATTTCCTTTTGTTCATAAGACACTGTCCTGTTGTTATTTGGATAGATATCCAACTTCATATTGAGATCTGATGGATCTAATGTGTTTCTTTAAAGTGCTCCTTTCATTTTTGTCAGCAGTATTTCTGAGCTTCTTGAAACATTTTACTGGAATTAAAATTATTTCTTTGTAAATGTTTTTCCTTCCATGAAGCATCAAGAACATCAGAAACCAAAACCAGGCTCAGATTATAACCAATATATTGTTTTAACAGAATAGGACAAAATCATTTTAAGTTTCACATATTTTGTGGGACTGTTAGGTGTTTCTGTGAGCATAAAATCCCCAAAAACACAAAAATAAACCCATTTATGAATATGTACAGATTAAAAACAAACACTAATGAGATACAGATAAATGTGCTGCTCGTTCAGTTCTGGAACAGACTTGCAAGATCTCATGTTTTGAAGAGTTTTGGTGTGCTCATCCTGCAGCTTCTGGGTCAGTAGATGACTGACAGGATTCTTCTTCCAGTCAGTCAGTTTTCCCATCACTGAACTTCACACTTGCAATCTGACAAGCATCAATCCTTTATGCCACCGTCAAACCCAAACCTCGGCAGAGGATTGCCCGGTATAGAAATACAATTTCAGAATGTTTATGTTCTGTTCTAGACTCACGGTGGCGTTCTTCACTTCTCTGGCTTTGTTCTGCAGACAAAATCCTCTATCTATCTTGTGTTACACGATTTCAATATTTTAAAGGTTTTTTATGTATTTTATCAACATTTAGGATGTCACATTTGGTTTGCTTAAAGTGAATCAGTTTGTTTTCAGCATGATTACACCCAAGCGGACCCTGATGCGGGACCAGGAGCCGCTCTCGGACCCATCGTTTGAGGTAGTTTCGATTCGTTTCCAATCGGACTGAGCTCAGGTTCACTCCGAGTTTCCTCAGTCTGAATAGACTCCATGCTCGGATCAGAACAACTGGATCAAAGCAGCATTATGGGAATGTAAACAGAGTAAGAAACAACTTCAATCTCTATGGTTGTGTCTGAATTCCCCTCTAACTACTAAAAAACTATATAGTGCAGAACTATCTAGTGCCCTGGATTTTAAACGCCGGATATGACGTCTCAGATTTCACAAAGTCAAAATCGAATTAATACGAACATTTCACAACGTTTATTTATGACTCCGGCATTAGCCGCTTTTCTCATTCACAATCTACAGTATATCAAAGAACATAAAGACCGGAACTGCTCTGTTAAAGGGTTAACAGGAAGTGCTCAGTGGTCATCAGCTGATCTGCCGTCAGTGGAGCAGTTCTGTTCTGACCAAACATTGAAAACAGAGGAGAACTTGGTCATTGGGAAGATGTTTGAGCCCTGCAGAGAAGCAGACAGACAGTCAGACTGAAACCTCCGTCGAGCTGTTGTTGGGAGTCAGTTGCAGACATACCTCACAGAACCACCGAACAGAGGGGGGGGTCTTCAGAAAGCCGCAGGACCTCAGGTCTCCTAAATGGGTTGGACCGCTGACGGGAGGTTGGGTCTTTGAAGGAAGCCGATCCAGACTGCGGGTTCGACTCCTGCTCTGTCTGCTGGAGGACGAAAAGATCTTTTTTAAATTTATTTCAAATATATAAAACATTACAAAAAGAACTTAAAAAACAAAAGAAAAGTCAATGCAATCACCTTTTATTAAAGAAAAGACACAAACAGAATTCAATAAATGTTTGAAACAGGGATAGGCAAAAGCAAATGCTTACTTAGGAATATCTCTTTATGTCTTTTCCAGTAACTTAAATAATTCACAATATATAAATCTAAACAAAACAATACAATATTTCATTACTTTTAATTTTTTCTCTTTTCACCGGTAAATCCTATAGTTGTCATTTCACAATCAAAAATTGTTTAAATTATATATTTTTACTTCAATGCTATTGTTTGACAACAGATTCTCTTTAATTTTGTTGTAAATATTTTAACGTCCAAACATTGTTTGTATTGATTTTCATGACTGTTCCACAGTTTAATCCCTCACACTGATACACACAAACTCTTCCTAATGGTTTGAATTATTGGTTGTTTAAAAATACCATATCCCCTCAGTGAGTAATCTCCGTCTCTATGTCTACATTATTTCTGAATATTATGGGTTAATACTTTATTGTTATAAAGACATTTTGCCGTATACAAATAAACTGAATCAAATTTAGAACTAAGAAACAACATGTTGATATGATCACAGTATCCAGCATTATGAATGGTCCTTATTGTACGTTTCTTAAGGTTGTAAAGGCCTTGTAATGTTTTTCTATACAATTTTTTTTTTTTTTTTTTTTTAACTTGTCCTGTCCAACAGCTGAGCCAACAGATGTGGGCTGAGAGTCTTCTTGTGTTGGGCAGATGTTACTGTCACACAGACTTTATTGAGTATACTCCTGTTGTTATTCAATGCTAAACTTTGTATTTAATAAACTTTATTATTGATTTCTTATTAATTTATTTATTTTCTTTGTCGTTGGAACCGGACGGAAAAAGGGAAGAGGGTGGAGGAGGGTGGGGGCGGAGATAGCATGGCAACAGAGGGAAGCAACATCATAAAACAACCAGGACTAAGTGATTAAACTAGAATGGGCGGGGGGGAAACCACCCCACTGTCTACACACACGCTCTAATAGTTTACACACACACTTGTTGGCCAAAAGTCTTCTACATTTAAACTAAACATACTCACATATACTATACATATACTACACATGTACGCAATTCAGCTATAACAGCAGCTCACACACTCCATCATACAAACCCATTCAGATAAAGACTTTCATTCTGTCACACAAACGGTTAGTGCTCAGGTGAGTGTTTATGTTTCACTGAGGTGGGTGGTGATGGAATGTACTCAGGGGGAGAGCGCCCGGCCATCCCCACGCCAAGACCCCCCGCCGGGGCAGCAGCAGCTTTTCTATACAATTTAAACGTGGCATTATTAATAAGCATTACAATGTATTGTAGCGACCAGCGTTTCTGGGTCCTGTTACTGTGTTCTGTGTTACATTGGTGCTCCAGTCAATGAATGAATGTGATTGGATGAGTGTGGATGTGGGCGGAGGAGCAAGACAATAAAAAGGGCTGGAGGAGTGCGAAAGTGTTGAATGAGATATGAACGAGTTAGAAAGAGCATTATCTTTTGTTTTGTGCTGTATTCGGCGTGGTTACGGTCAACAGTAACTGTCTGAGTTTATTAAAAAGCTTCACGGTTGGAACCGGTTACCTCCGCATCATCATTACGTCCAGCAGGATGTTACAGTATATAATGATTTGTATTTAAGAACACATTTTACTTTATTAAGATTTGCAATACTTTTGTTTTGCTCAGAATATGTCAAATATGTAGTTTCCAAGATAATTTGTTGTCAATAATTACAAAAAATAATTTGAATTGGGGTAGCTCTTCGAGTATACTACCATTTATGTATTGATAATTCTGAATTTTCTTAAGAATTTCCAAACATAACTGACTTAATTTTTTTTAAGTTTAAATAGTTTATTTATGTCTATTCACATTTGATTTGTTTCAATTCATAATCTATTTTATTTTTAGGGAATTATAGTTATCATTCAAATAAAATATGTTTGTGTCATCTACAAAAAAATATTATTTTGAATAAGGATGACACTTTGAAAATATCACTGATATAAAGGATAAACAATTTGGGGCCTAAAACTGAACCCTGAGGGACACCACATACAATGCCCTCACATCTTGATTGTATTCCCCCCATTTTAACAAACTGTTGTCTATCAGTCAAATAACTTTGAATAATTCAGTAAAGGGAGTATGTCTCTGGAACTAAAGAAAGTTGGTCTTTATGTGCAATACATGTATCAGCAACCATTGAAAACACTTAAAACAAAGTAAGCACTTAATCTGCACTAACACCTAAATTTTGTAGATATGAGTCAGGAAGTTTGAAATGGTAAAAAAAATCTGCCAAAATTGTATGATTGAGAATGGCCATAAATATAAACATGAATAATTTTCTATGGTATTGTTGAGTTAAAGGCCATGAAAAGATGTGAGGTGACGAATGTAAATCAAATGATGAAGCTGTGTAAAGGTTCATTTTACTTATTCAAGCCTTCAGTAGTACAATTCTGCCTCCATGAGCTCTCCTGTCGTCCTCAGGAGCCAAAACAGCTCGCATTTAGCTGAAATATTAGGTAAACTCCAAAATGGTCCCAAAAAAAACTAAAAAAAAGGCCTAAATTAGCCAAAACATCACTGCTGTCAAGTAGATCTGCACTGTATGGGATATGATCATAGGAAGGCAGAGGATTCTCTGTAGAAAATCCTGAACCAAACAAATATGGTTTGACTTTAGTTCCAAATAAATGTACAGAATTTTTCCACGGTCATGATTTTTCTCTTTTAAGTGTGATGCTGTTCTGATCTGAAGAATAAAATATTTTTTCTTTAAAATACCATGACCAGAGATTCCAACCACTCAGCCCCAACTAACTAAACTCATTTCTTTATACTCCCTTTTCACAGAATCTCTGCTGGAAGATGCGATTGGACTAGAGAAAGTGATGTAAAAGTTCCCCTGAAGCAATTAGATCAGCAATTTAAGCTTCATTTTACACATATTTGTCCTACATTATCAGAAAAATGACATAAAAACAATAAACAGAGGGGGTCTTTTGTCTCGTTGAAACAGTAGATTCGGCTGCTGCCTCAAAGTTCAAATGGAGTCCATCTGGGCTGCCACGGTTCAGATGTGTATGAGTTGGAGACTCACCGCTCAGAATGTGAGTCCTCCTCTGTGGGAAACTCGGATCTCAGTGATTTCGTGGAGGATCCGTCCCTGATGGCCAGAGCAGGAGGAGTTTGATTACCTGCTGTGAACCAGAAAAGTCAATGTCGTTGCTTGAAGGTGGGTCAGGGTCTCTCTGACTTGAGTTCAAATCCTTTTGTAAAACTGGCTGTTTAACCCTTCAACAACTGAGGCGTCGTCGGTGACGGTTAAACTCAAAATCTTTAACATATTGTAACTTGTCAAGCATTAACACAATAATTCCAGTAGATTCTGAAGGGATCATTTTTCTACTGGAAACTACTGGAATTATTGTGTAAAAAATAAAAAAATTACATTAAATCAAAGAAAATTCACACTTGAGCTCCAGTGTTGAAGGATTAATTTGGGAAACTGTTGATAGTTTGTTTTAAGGACTTAATTCACTGTAACTCATTTTATCCTTTCACTAGCACAAGTTGGAGTTAGGATATTTGTTTGTTGTTTTTTTTTTTTTGGTTTTTGAAGTCAGAACTGTGGCTTTATTGTGGAAAGATATGAACTAAACAAAGTTACTGGGAATCCTGAATTTCCCCTTGAAAAAACCTGACGTTTCAGAGTTTTGTTTTGACAATATTTTTGTTCTGACAATATTTTTATTTAGACAAACTAAAAAAAATATTTTAAGCTAATAATGGTTAAGATGTGTGCTTTACATCCACTTTGTGCATGACCCGATTAGTAGCCTAATAAAATAATTGTTTATGTACAGATTTGCTTTTTCTGACCTTTCATCTCCAAACTCGTTCCTGATGAGGAGGGTCTGGCAGCAGGGTTCGGTTCACGGCTTTTCTTCTCCAGAAAAGGGACCTTCTCCATGAGCTCTGGCCCGGTTCCAAGATGTCTGTGGACCCTTTGACAGGAAGGTGTCCTTTGTCTGTCTTGATTCTGGTTCAAGTCCTTTCCCTGCTTCCTTGAATTGGACGCGTTCCTCTGTGGCATCACTGATGTTTTAGAAGGACTGGATAAAGACAAAGGTCGTCTGAATGAGGGAGAGCATGAAACATGAACGTGTGGAGCATCACTGCAGGAGGATTCAGAACCTGTTGGTGGATCTATGAGTAGAAGAGGTTGTGAGGCGGTCTGCGGAGATCCAAACATTTCACTGTGAGTGGTCCTTTGTCTCACTTGGGCACACGATTCCCGACAAGTCTTTTCTCCTTGTCTCCCTGTGTCAGAAGGCGTGACACAGCCGATGTAGGTCTCTCTGAGCGGCTCTGTCCGCAGCCTCAGTTGCTTCCTGTTTAGGCTCTTCTGTCTCTCTTCAATCATAGGAGGGTCTTCATTAAGGCTCAGGTCTAGTATGACTCCTCCCCCTGACACTCTCACACCAGGGTTAATCTTACCCAATTCTCTCATCACTGTTTGTCCTCTCAGCCTCCCGACAGCAGGAGACTTCCCCTGTCTGAGCTCCAGTCCTGCTTTCAAACTCTCTAAGTCGGGTTTGGACACCAGGACTCCTGCTCTCCGCTGCATTTCCTGTCTCCTTTGGCTCCAACGTTCCAAATAACGAGTCTCCACCTCTTTTTCTGTTTCATCCTCAAACCGCAGGAGACGATTGGCAGACACAACCAAATGTTGTCTTGCTGACTCTGCAACCGATCCAAAGCTGTTCAAGTTCCCCAGATGTTCTGACAGCATGACCTCGTCTAACTGCGCCTGTTGTTGACTCCTGACACCAGAGCTGAAAAAAGGATGGGAGAGCATGAACAAAAAAGTTCAATTAAGTTTTTGTACCTTTCTTTTGGGATGCAGAGACTTCTGAATTTATTTATTAAAGACCCACTCCATTGTAATTTGGGCTTTTGGTGTTTTTAACATGTTCTTGTTGCATTTTTCTCATGATAGTGGACATTTATAAATGAATTAAAGATTAAAACTACATTTCCGAAGTAATTTCTTATTTAAATTATGATGGATCAGGAGCAGCTCTCTGTTGTGACTCAGCACCTGGAATGACTGAGCCACCAGCTTCCTGCCCTGTGTGTGATCACCCATTTTTGGAACGAGTCTTGAATGGAATATTTTCTTCCAAGATTACATTTTACTTAAGTTGTTATAACGCACATGTATCAAAGTGAAGGGCCAGGGGCCGGATCCGGCCCTCCAGATCCTTTTATTTATTTATTGTTATTACTGGCCACTTGTTATCTTGTGCTCATTTCTAACTTGTATAATTTTGACAAAATATATTTTTATGGATAGTATAAAACATTTAAAGTCATTTAAGGTTTAAATTGATTTATTCTGGAATAATAGTCCTGCCTTTTTATTATTCATAATTATGTTATAAGTTTAAGGTTTTAAAGTTTTAAAAATTGGCATTGTGCTAGATTTTTGGACTATTTTGGCATTTATTAACATGTTTAGGCTATATTGAAGCTAAGCGAATATTTAATCTATATGCTAGCCTGTTTTAACTAATTTAGGCTGGTTTTTTTAAGTTTTTAGAATGTTTTGGTGATAGGCTAATATTTACATGCTTGGCTAATTTAGGTTTTTTGTCAGTTTTTTAGGCTATTTTGAAGTTTAGCTATTTTTTCAGCTACATGCTAGCTGTTTTGGCTAACCTAAGTTTGTTGTTTTGGCAAATATTTTAGTTGGCTACTACCTTTAGTGTTTTCAGCTATCAGTGTCTTTAACTATCAATTTCAGCATCTTCAGCTATCAGCACTGGCATCTTCAGCGGCCAAATTCAGTTTACAGCATTCACACTAGGATTATCACAGGTAATGCTATATATCTAGTTCATAATCATGTAAAAAAGTTGCGGTTTTAAAGTTTTAAAAATGTAGTTTTAGAGTGTTCAATAAATATTTTTCCTGTTCGGCCCGCGACCTCAGGTGTGTTTTGGGTTTTGTCCCCCAGTGCGATTGAGTTTAACCCCCCTTAGATAGACAGTGAACACAAAAATGAAATACTTTTGGCACAAATGGAACCCCATAAGGCCCATCCTCAGCCAGACTGCTTTCAGTGGCCACAAGGTCAATTGAGTTTGAGAACGCTGTTATAACATGACAATATTTCTGCTTTTGTGCTTTCATGAAGTTTAATAACTGAAGCATTTTAAGCTCAGACTACAGTTTAAAAACAGCTTAGTACTCTACATCAGGTAGGTGACATCAGTGGCACAGACCCAAGAACCACAAAGCTTGACGGCGTGGTAAACCGGTCATACTGTTCTAAAGTAGCTGGTTGACTTGCACACAGCGGTCGCATGTTGAATTTCTTTCTTGTGTCTTTTACTTACGTCACGAGGGCATCAGGGGCCAGAAGGGTGTGGTCTCCTCTCAAAGGAAAGCAACGGCGCTTTATGGGTACTTTGCTTTAACACTACAACTGCCTCAGTAACTCAGCTAACATGATGAGACACAACAAACCCACAAACATTGACACGTGTGGCAGGGGAGAGTAGGACATCGGCTACTGTGTGTCTGTGTCAGAGGGGATTACACTGAGTGGGTTGTCTGAACCAATTAAGCTTTTGAGACTTCAAAATGTCTGCATCAGCAAACGGGGTGTGTAGGAGCAGGAAGCTGAGGACTGCCTCTATTCTAAATCAGTTTTCTGACAACCTATAAAGATATTTCTGATGTTTGTGGAGGAAACCTGGGTCAGAGGGAGAGGAAGGACCGTATACAGCAGGAGTGTCAAACTCAATCGCATAAGCGGCCAAAATCCAAAACACACTGTAGGTCGTGGGCTGAACAGGATAAACATTTATTGAAAACTCTGGAACTAAATTTAACTTTAAAACTGCAACTTTTTAACATAATTATGAACTAGATATATAGCATTATCTGCAATAATGCTAATGTGAATACTGTAAGCTGAATTTGGCTGCTTTAGATGCTAGTACTGATAGATGAAGATGCTGAAATTGATAGCTAAAACTGTAGAAGCTGATAGCTGAAAATGCTGAAGCTGATAGCTGAAAATGCTGAAGCTGATAGTCAACGAAAATATTAGCTAAATGCCAGATTAGCCTAAAAAAACTAAAAAAAAATCTAGAAAAAATTGCTAAACTTCAAAATAGCGTAAAAAACATAAATAAAGCCTGAATTAGCCAAAAGAGCTAGCATATAGCTGGAATGTTGGTTAAACTGCAAAACAGCCTAGAAAATAAAACAAGCTTAAATTAGCCAAAGCATCTATAGCATGCATCTGAAATTTTAGCTATACACCATAACAGACAAAAAAAAAAAAAGGAAAAAAACCTCAACTAGCCAAAACAGCTAGCGGGTAGCTGAAGTAAACTCCAAAAAAGCCAAATAAGTGAAACAAAGCCTAAAATGGTCCAAACAGCTAGCATGTAGCTGAAACATTAGCAAAACACCTAATTATAGGAAAAAAAAACCTTAAAATAGCCTAAATTAGCCAAAACATCTAGCATGTAGCTGACATATTAACTCAACACCAAAATAGACTAAAATAACATTAATTAATAACCATTAATAACAATAAAACAAAATGTTCTGGAGAGCCGGATATAATTACCCAGAGGGCCGGATCCGGCCCCCGAGCCTTGACTTTGACACGTGGTATACAGCTACATTTGCTGCAATGCAGACCACTCACTGGTTTTCATGTCACAATGTTCTTGTAGCAACTGTCAATGCTTCCCAGAATCCTTTGCAGGCCCTCCAATAATGGAACTACATTACGTTTTAAAATAATTCAAATATTAGCCCCAAAAAAAGTGCCAAAATTAAAGTGCATTTAGTAAAGTAGTTTGCACTAAATACTTGTTGAACAGGCACCAATATACTGCTTCGTACATATTCCATTGGCCATTCGGTAAGTTAATATTTTACTTCTCTTTAATGGTGAACCAAATAAGCATTACAATTCTTACCTGTGGTAGTCTCTGTGTGGCTGGAACAAAAGTTGCAGCTTAAACCGCAAATGGACAATTCTCTTGGTTGCTGTTTTCAAAAGGTTCCCGCACTTTCCCCTGCGACCCCAGAGCAAAGCAAAACTGAAGATGAGATCTTGTTTCGGTTAAGTCTCCTAGACATGAACGAGAAATGTTTGAGACAAGACAGCTTTTCTCACTCTTCTCGAATGCATCTCCTGAGTAATAAGTCTCACAGTGAGCACTGTCTGAGATCTCAAACTTCTCTCACGACTGTCTCTTCTCCAGATCTCAGTCAAGAGAAGATGAGAATGTACTGCCTTGTTCTAAAGCATGTCTCATTTAGAAGGAAGACTGGAGTTTGAGATGAGAGCCTCAGAGAGAGTCTGCATTCTGCCGGCAGGAGATCCTCTGCAGGAGGAGAGCAGGAGCAGAACGACCCAGAGGAGTCCAGCCATGGTGACTCTCTGCTGCACCAGCTCCTCGCTGAACATTCAACCTTCCTGACCTCCCGTCTGCAGCGCCGTCAAGCTCCCCGCTCTGATTTCAGATTCCATTCAAGTGACTGTAAACATTTAAAACATCTGGTTTAATATTAAGTAGAACTTCACAGTTCTCTATAAGGAGTCTGATCCTGATTCTTTGTCCTTTTATAGGATATTTTCTTCTTGTCACAAATTAAAACATGAACTTTATTTAAAACCAGAGGATGAATCATCTTTTTAAAATTGCTAATTAAATAATAATATTTAATTAATACAATTTGTGTAATGCAACCTTTATTTAAAAAAGTCAAATTATTAGTACTGTCTTGCAAATAATATTTTCGTCATTAATCAATCGTGAAAACTAATGAATTAATATAATTAATCGATTTTAATCATAATTTATTGGTAATAGCTGTAAAAAAAAACTCATTTTGAGGTCTTTTGTTTAAGTTTATGACATTGTAGTGCAGTAAAAGATCAAAATAAAACTAAAAAGGGGACTTTAAATTGGTTTTATTATTATTATAGATGACTTCAGGTCTTTACTATGACACCACTGAGGAGTCTTTTTTTTCAGTCTGGGGGGGGATCAACAGGTCCAAACGTTCTAATTTACCCCATCAGAAAACAGAAGAAATTTTTATAGAATATTGAACGCAGTTCTTGTGTTAAACCATAATTCAAATGTTGATATAGCACCTTATTCCACAGTTTAACACAACAGTAAGACAGTAGAAAAGACATTAGGGTGATTTTATGGTTTAATTTAACCCATTTAAGTGAATTTGATCATTTTAAACATGATTTGGAGCAGAAAAGAAATAGAGAAGAGTTCAACGACTGTTTCTTTAAGCTCTGCTAGCTCTGAGTCCCTCTCCTAAAAGTGTCCCCCTTCCTTCTGGATGTTCACCACATCAGTTCCTACACAACCGCCCTCACTACGATAGTTTGTGTCGCAGAAAGACGAGGTTTACCTGCAGCTCACCTGTTTTTCTCCTGCATCCGCATGAATAGATGGGCAGTTCCTAAATCCACAAGTTTGTTTATCATTTCACGAAGCCGCCGCTCAAAATCACCCAAATGCTTCCTCACGTGTTTGTCTGGACTGTACCACTACGATCGACACCCCCACCCCACACCCCCGCGCTTTTCACATAATGGTACGGTCCTCTGTTGAACTTTGAACTCGTCGCCGCCATTTTATGACGTCATTTTGCGTAATACGATTTACATGACGTAAATGACGTCATCAATCACCATACTGAATCACCTCAGAAAGTCTTCAAGCATAATGAAAATCTGCTGAAGACATCTTTAGTAACTAAAGAATCCAGGAGACCAAGAGAACTTAAAAGACATTTGAACGCATCTGTTTTCTTAACACTGTGATTCAAAATCAGTTCTACAGCGCTACCTGAGAGAAACATGAAAAATACAGGAAAATCTTCAATCTCAGTCACGATAAACATGACTGAAACAGACAAACCTGCAAAAAAAGTTACTTTTGCAGACAAACCTACAGGGAATCCACTGCATGAAAATCCTGCAGTGGAAAAACAAGAAAGACCTGTCAGAATGTATTTGTCTGCCCTGAAACAAGAACGGGACCGTCTCTTGGAACAACTGTACGAAAAAAATGACTATTTATCCCAACTTAAACAGAAAAGAATTTCCACTGAGAGGAAGTGTGAAAGACACTGGCAGTTGCTCCAAGAGTTGAAACCAAAACTGAAAGATGCCCGTAAACTCAGGCAGGAACGAGAAAAGGAACTTCAACGATGTAAACAGTTGTTGAAGGCAAAAGCCAAAATGGTTCAAGAGGGTCTGGAGGAACAAACCGACTTGAACCAACAGATGAACATAAAACTACGATTAAAGACCAAATGGGCCAAAAAACTTCAGTCCCAGGTGGAGGAGCTTTCTGAGCAAGTGACAACACTGCAAGCATCTGTCCCACCTGTGGAGTCTACGGACCAAACCGAGGATTTGCTTGTTCCAAAAGAAATATCTGAGAACACCAAGAAAGAGGCATCAGTGGAAATGAAAGTTTCAGAGCTAGAGTTAGGTTCTGAAAAACAAGAGGTTCCAGAACCGTCCAAAAAGCGCAAGAAGCGTAAGAAGAATAAGAAAACAAAGGAAATCCCTTCTTCAGAGGAACTGGAAACCTGTGAGCCAGTCAGCAACACAGAAATCCAAGATAACATCAGTCTTGATCACCAGAAAACAGAGGAAACTGACTCACCATCAGTGGAGTCTGTTCCTGAAGAGACTGTCATAGAATCCATGGAAAATGTTGTTGAGGAGGAATCTGTCCAAGTTCAAGTTCCTGACCCAGTGTTAGTTTCTGAACCTGAAATGAAAGATCCACTCCCACAATCTCTGGAACATGTCAGTGATGAATCATCAGTCCAAGTTCAAGTTTCAGAGCCAGAGTTAGGTTCTGAACAACAAGAGGTTCCAGAACCGTCCAAAAAGCGCAAGAGACGTAAGAAGAATAAGAAAACAAAGGAAATCCCTTCTTCAGAGGAACTGGAAACCTGTGAGCCAGTCAGCGCACCTTTGGCTGACCAAGAAATTCAAGATAACATCAGTCTTGATCAGAAAACAGAGGAAACTGACTCACCATCAGTGGAGTCTGTTCCTGAAGAGACTGTCATGGAATCTGTGGAAAATATTGTTGAGGAGGAATCTGTCCAAGTTCAAGTCTCTGACCCAGTGTTAGTTTCTGAACCTGAAATAGAAGATTCACTTCCAGAATCTCTGGAAACTGTCAGTGAGGAATCTGTCCAAGTCCAAGTTCCTGACCCAGTGTTAGTTTCTGAACAAGATCAACCACTGACTGCAGAATCTTCCAGGAAACGCAAGATTTCTACAGAGATGGACTCAACAGAATGTCCTCCCAACAAAAAACGGAGGATCTGTAAACCAGTCACCATAAAGTTCAGAACTCGTTTGGCCAAACAAAGAGATGCCATCAATGCAAGACATGAGCAGAAGAAGACAGATAAATCTGACTTAGGACTGCCATGGACCTTTACTGATGTGACTGAATATGAAATAGAAGATTCACTCCCACAATCTTTGGAGGACATTTCTGAAGAGGTACCAGCTCAGACAGAAGCTTCAGAACTAGAGACGGCTTCTGAACAAGATCTTCTCCAAGAAGAAGACCTGAAAGAACCTGAAGATGAAACTTCAGATGGCAAAGATGAAATCTCAGATGATGAAGAAGACGAGTCCACTGATAAATCTGAGAACATCAGTGGAGAGAAAATTTCCCTGTGGAGGAGATTCAAAAAGGCTCTGACACCAGCAAGATGGCGCAAGTACAAGAGTAAGACTTGTGTGGTCATCCCAGATCAAAGATCTACAGACCCTGCAGAGGAAGATGAACATGTCCTCCAAAGTACATCTGTGGATGATCAACAAAGTGACTCTTTGCTCACCGCTTCTTCTTCTGGTTCTCGATTGACTGAAGACAAAACGACTGAAGGCCAAGACGAGGAAATGTCTGATGACGAAGAAGAAGAAGAAGAAGCCTCTGAGGACATGGAAGAAACAGATGATGAGGAGATAACATCTGAAGAAGAAACGTCAGATGACGAAGAAGACGAGTCCGCCGATGAATCTGAGAACACCAGTGGAGAGAAAATTTCCCTGTGGAGGAGATTTAAAAAGACTCTCACTCCAGCAAGCAAACGCCAGTATAAGTAGAGACAGAAAAACTACTTTAGCTGGAACAAAGACTGGTGTTCTGATGTTTAGGTTATAAAAGAAGATTGTTGTTTTTTTAATGTGCTTTGATTTTTGGTGCCCTCTTTATTTTAGTTATTTTTAGTTATTATTATTTTTAATTAGTTAGTTACTTAGATTAGTAAGTTTGTAAGTAAGTTAGATAATAAGTAGGCAAGTAAGATATTTTTTTTGTTTTTCAAAACTCTTTTAGTACAAAAATGTAAGTTTACAAGTAGAAGTACAGTATTCTTAGGGTTTTTGATGACTAGGTTTCCTCCTTTATTTATTTATTTATTCCTTATTTATCAATGTCGTATTTTGTTTAAAAACGACAAAAAAAAAAAAAAACTAAAAAAAAAAAAAAAAAAAAAAAAAAGCATGTAATGCAACCTCAAGGGGCACATTCCAGTGCTCCCTTGTGCCGGTCCCAAGTCCGGATAAATGCAGAGGGGATGCGCATATTTATCTCTAAATATAGAGATCTGGATCTAGATCAGCTGGAACCAGTCTGGCCATTCTCCTCTGACCTCTGACCTCAACAAGGCCTTTCCACCCACAGAAAAATGTTGTGATCCTGCAAGAACTGAAATTCAGAGTCAGATGATCATTTTTGGATTCTTACCTAATGGAAAAAATGGATCCAAAAGTTCAATAGATTCTTTTTAGAAAGACTCTCAAGGTTTCTGTAGAAGTTTGCAGAATCACACCTATTTTCTTTATCCATATGCTGCTTTTATTAAGGTTATTTGGTCAAATAAATGAAAAATAAATAAAGGTATCATCCCTGTTTGATCTTCCTGCAGCTGCATCTGAACTGCAGAGATTCTGCTTCTGTTTGAGGATTTCTCTTCATCTTCACTTCTTCTTTGCTGCACATTTCCAGCCTTAGAGTCCTCACAACGTTCACCATCCATCAAGGTTTTGGTCCAACTCTAACGTCTCTGAACCAGCATCTGTTATTTCAGCATCAGACTGCAGGAGAGTCACACAATAGAGGTTATTGTGTAAAGTTCAGGACCTCCAGGACTCTGGAAAACCACACAAGTCTTTGAACAAACCCTGAAGATACAGCTGATGTTCAGCTAAGAGAGATTCTGCTCTCTGGATATTCAAATGATTCTTTATTTCCCTGTAATTGACCATGATTGGTTCTCCTATTAGATTCTGGAAGGGAAAACTTCTGACACTTCAAGATAAAAGTCCTTCATGTTTCTTTATCATGGACACAAATGAGTAAAAAAGCAACATTTAAAACAGATTCAAACATTTAAAGTCCAATCAGAAGAAATATTGACGAAAGGTCATATTTTACTGACAGAAAGATTTTATTTGAAATTTTAAAAAACTGAACAAAAATGTGAAATGGGATCCTAAAATCCTAAATATGTTCTATATTTGAGTCTTTTTGCTAAAACTTTAGCCATAAAGTTGTTGTGTTTTCAAGTTTCATCTCATTTCTTTAGAGATTAGTCAAATTTCTGAAGAGTTATGAGTTACTGCAGCGCACAAACAACAGAAAAGAGGAATTTAGAAAGAAACGGAGGACTCTGCATGAAGCTGGTGACCTCTCAGCAGGTTGTTTCTGCAGGTGGACCTGCTCCTCCTGCAGGAGTCTTCACACTCCTCACTGTGAGACCAGTGGCCCGGTCCGGTCCGGTCCGGTCCGGCTGGTGCGTCCCAGAGCGAAGACGGCCCTCCTCACTCCTCGACCGCTGCAGCTCTCCACCCCCAAAGTTGCAGCTCTTGAAAAAATATATCATGTTAAAGATTTTGTGTTTTAAGTTTCACCGGCGACGCCTCCGTTTTAATTTATTTTTATTGTTTTTTAACATTATTGTTTTGTTAAAATGTTGTTGGGTTTTCTCCTGGTGTTCAGGTTTTCCCTTAAAAAATATTAATCATTTATCGTTGTTTCTGGTTAATGCATTAATGGATAAAATTGGTGACTCAAAATTGTCGTTTAGTTGTGAATATGAGTGTGTGTGGTTGTTAGTCTGTAGTTTTTAGTCACGCATTCATCCATGCATTACATGCATGGATGAATGCGTGACTAACGCATGTAATGCAACCACAAGGGGGCACATTCCAGTGCCCTCTTGTGCCGGTCTCAAGTCCGGATAGATGCAGAGGGGATGCGTATATTTATCTCTAAATAATGAGATCTGGATCTAGTTGCAGAGCCAGAAAATGCCGGCCAGGCCGGACAAAGCCAGGACGAACAGACGGACGGACGTGACTAGAAGTGACTGGAAGTAACGGTCCAATATTCCTCCATCAAGGTTAAGCAGGAGTTCTACCAAGCCTGGTGGACTGCTGGGACTTCAGAGGCAGCTGACAGGTACCAGCAGTCAAAGAGAGCAAGGCCTTTTCACCCATCCGCCACTACCCAATACTTTCTCTTTTTCTGACATTCTCTGGAAACCCTACAGATGGTTGTGGGTGAAAATCCCAGCAGTTTCTGAAATGGACGTTCTTCTCCTTCTACTGGCTAAATGTAATGCGATGTTATATTCCTATATTCTTTTTATATAATTTAACAAGACATATCCATTTAAGTGCCTTTTCTGCATCTAAAACCTTTGTGTTCTTCTGTTTTGAAAAAAACATCTTAACTGTATTAATTTACATAGCTGTCAAAAGAAAAAAATATTAAATGTTATTGTGAAATTTCATGGGTTTTTTCAAGTTTTAAAAAAATATCTTTTCTTGCACATCATGTCTTACAATCTTGAAAGAAAATAAGTGAGGACTAGAGAGGTAAAAGGGAGCACGACTCTCGTAAGGAGTCAGAAACGGTCCTGAAGCTGCATCATTATTCATGACTGTTACGGTAGATCAGGTAAAGTTGCAGTGAAAATAAAATTTGAAGGATGCGACAAATGCAACAAATCACGCAAAAATCCTGGAGGGTCTGATGATAACATATTTGACGTGATAATTGATCAAATTGGCTTAGCAACAATAGAAATGATGAGAAATGCCACGATAGACACTTTTCTATTGCCCACACGATATATATCGTCATATCACCATGACTAATCTCAACTGTATTTATTTACACAGCTGTCAGAGCTGCTTATCGTGAGATTTCATGTTTTTCTTTAAGTTTCAAAAAGATATCTTTTGAGCAACATGTCTTACAGTAATGTATGACTTCTAGCTTGAAAAAGTGAATGAGTTGAAATGTTTAAGGAATAAACAACTTTTGTAAGTTAAATATAAATACGTCATAATTGATTTGTTTCTGTGATAAACTGATTGTGTCCAAGAAACAAATGACTCATTATAGATCTTGTGCCAGGTCTCACTTTTTTTTTGCTGAGACTAAATTGAGATCTTATTGAGCAACGAGAGACAGAATCATGCATACAGTTCAGTGAGACAGAGCTGAGATGGTAAAGAGATCAAAATGAGACATGCTTCAGAACAATGCAGTTCGTCTCATCTTTCTTGTAACTGAGATCTGGAGAAGAGACAGTCGTGAGAGAAGTTTGAGATCTCAGACAGTTCTCACTGTGAGACTTATTACTCAGGAGACGTATTCGAGAAGAGTGAGAAAAGCTTTCTTGTCTCAAATATGTCTCAGAGACGTAAACGAGACAGAAACGAGATCTCATCTTCAGTTTTGCTTTGCTATGGGAAGGCAGTGTAAGATGTCGAGGAGATCACGCTTATAATTTTTTAGATGCTTAACAGTTTATGAAGATTTTAGATTAGAGGTCATGTTTTGGTTTTAAAAACTACTCCAATGAAAAGTGCTTTTGGTGTTTTTAACATGTATTTTTATCATGATGGAGGATAAAAGAATTTAAGATTAAAACTGCATTTCAGTGTTTCTTTATTCAGACATGATAAAAAGCTGAAGTTTAAAGAAGTTTAAAAGCGTTTCAGGTATGTGATGCAGCAACTGCTATGAGTGGGCCAAAGTCTTCTTGCTCTGGTCCAATTCTAAATACTAAATACTTTTTCTTTTCATTTTTTTGCTACATTAATGTTAGCTTGGGATTGTGAGGGGCTGGAAGCTGGCGGGACAGAGTTAAACAAAGGAATGCTGGGAAATCACCATAGGGATACTTACATGTCAACGATCCTGCCACACAACTCAGACATATTTCTGATGAACTCCTTAAAAACCACACAGGTTGTTTGATTTTTCCTAAATACTGGGAAATCATAGTTAAAAGACAAATGATCAGAAGGTGATTGCAGTGGGACTACCTGACGGGATGTGCTGAAAGGTAAAGAACTAGGGCGGTAAAAGTTAATGCATTAATAATAAAGAAATAATGGTTTATTATGTATTGACACCCTCAGGAGTCCTTCTGAGAGCGTCTTCTCCCCCTAAAACATTTCTATTATTTTTCACAAACACATTAAGGAACATTTACTTGAAAAACATGAAAAGCTGAAAAAATAAATAAAAATGAGAAAAATTCCAGAAAATGGACAGCAGTGCTCTCTGGAAAGAAATTCTTCTTTTATTGGCTTCTTGATTGCTGCAGCCACACAGACAGACTGAAGCCTCATCAGAAAGATGACATCATGGAGCTGTGAGGTCTGTGATGTTCCTCTATCAACACAAATATATATGGCCCAACAGAATCTGCGACTTTCACCTGGATTTTTTTTGTACTTTCAATCAAAAAAACGTTAATAAATTTTTTTACACATTTTATTCTTGTTTTTTTTTTTTTTTTTTTTTTTAAATAAAATTACAACTAAAACTTTCCTTCTATGTTGTAAGAATAGTTTGTTAAACATCTTTTGGGTTTCCACAGAAAAATTAAATTCCATTTTCCAAATGGAATTTTCTGTTTTTGCATGATTTTATGTCTTAACAACATGGATAATGGACTAAATAAAGGTAGTGTTACACACATATTGTTCTGATTAAAATGATGCAAAATAAGCAAACAGGCAGTCTTTTAAATGGGAAACACATATTCAAAAGCTGAAAAAAAAAATAGTTTTAGGGTTTAGATTATAAAGGGTTAAAAACAAACGTTCCAGATTTATTGCTTTCTGTGTGATTTCATATTGTGATTATACTGTAACAAAAAAAAAAAACAATTGCGACTAATTTTGTCCCAGGTTTGCGACTAATTAAATACATTTTCTCATTGGATCTCGGCTCTATGAAGAACATAGTTCTTAATTCAGTTTAAAACTTCCGTCCAGAAGGGGGCAGTAATGCTCCAGACAAATTACTGGTCACCAAAAAAATGGGTTAGTAGAAGAAGAAGGTAATCTCGCGATATTTGGTTTCTTTGTGTGGCGCGGCTGTTCTTGGTCAGTAAATCCGTTTGACGGGTTGCTAGTTAAATCCCCAAAATCTGGTTTTGAACGATTATTATTTTAAGAACAACATTTCCACTATCAAGAAAACGTGACTCTGTCACCTGTGCGCCGCTTCTACAGGTAAACAATCGGACGGGAGCTTCGCGGTGCACGCGGAGCTAGCGCGCGGACAATGTTAGCAGCATTAGCTTACATCTTCAGGATTTTTTCTCTTAAGATTCCTATAAATCAGACTTCTTTTGGTTCCTACCGGAATTTTTTCGTGTTCATTAGAGAACCAACCCCTGTATTAAAGCTGTATATTGTTATGACTTTTGCAAAACACACATCACACACATGAATCACAAGGTTTTCTATTGTCATCCTATTGGAGGCTTCGTTGATCTGTTTAAAAGGATGTTAAAAATGCCAGAAACACAACTGCATTTTGTTCATTATCAATCTTTTACCCCCACCAGATGGTAGATTTAGTGAAGCATCAAACCACTATGTTCTACTCGGTTTGTAGATTACCACATTCTTTCATCAAATGTGTGGAAAGTAGTTTGAGTGAAACACTATTTCTTTGTCTATTAGGCTTTGGTCAACCACTTTATTTCTAATCCTCCAACATCTTTATGTTTTCCAGAGACAGTAATCCATCCAAGATCATCTTAAAATCACCATGGCTCTGAGGCGAGGCCCCATAAGGTACCTGAAGGTGAGTGCAGCTGAAGTGGTTTCATTTTGACCTCTTAAACTGTGTCAGACATGGAAGAGTTCAGTTTAATTTGAGGTGAGTGAATTTCAAATAAACAGTTGGTGGGAGACAGGAAGAGGCTGAGTATCATCAGCAACTCAAAGAAAATGGCGGGTACATTTACAGGAGGTGTTGCAGAGTTGAAGGAGATTGATGTTTAAGACTAGGAGCCCCAGGATAGAGCCTTGTGGCACACTTGAAGTGACGGAGAAGACTGAGATCTTAAAGTTTTGAGGTGTAAAATCAAGGAAGGATCAGAAGAATCCTAGTTTTGGTTAGATGGGAATGGAGCTAGGATGGAACTTTCCCCCCCATGTACTTTAGAGAAGAAGGGTTGGATCTGAAGCAGATCTTCATTTTCATAAGACAGACACCTGCTGTTAAGATCAGGTAGGGAGAAAACCGATGGAAGTGGATAATCATAGGGGAGGCAGGATTTGACCAAAGTTGTAGGGAGGGGTCGAGCGACAAGAATAAATACTTGATTTATGAATATGATGTGAAAACTAAAAAGACGATCGAGGATAGCAGGAAAAGTTCAGTTGATGTGGACAAAGAAAAGTTGTTATTTCTGAATGTTTTCATTGAAAAATGACTAAAGAGTTGCGTGTGTTGAAGTGTTCTGGCTTAACCCCTCGACTCCTGACTTTATTTCCAGCTATATAAAAAGAAAATGTGTTTCTTTTTGGTTTCAAGTACTGAATTATTTTTGGGAGTCAAATTTTTTGAGGTGACTTATTCTCTGTTCTGATATTTGAAAGACTTAGTGTCATAGAATTCCCGCCAGGCACCAACGGCAATCATTGATTTCTCCCCCGTGATCAATGTTCAAACTAGTGCTGCCACAAACGATTATTTTAATAGTCGAATAATCACCAATTATTTTTTTCAAAATAATTGGAAAGGTGCTGAAATTAACAGCTAAAAAGACTGAAGCTAATTGCTAAAAAATGGCTGAAGCTAATTGCTAAAAAAAGGTTGAAGCTGATAGCTAAAACATTAGTTAAATGCGAAATTAGCCTAAAAAAAATCCAAGTTAGCCAAAAGAGTTAGCATACAGCTGAAATATTAGCTAAACTCCAAAATAGCCTAAAATAACAAAAAAAATGGCTAAATTAGCCAAAATAGCTAGCATGTTGCTCACATATTAGCTACATGCTAGCCAAAATAGTCCAAAAAGCTAGCAGAATCACATCATAATTTTCAACTTTACTACACTCTGACTCCATATAATTTAAAGTAACAACTAATCGACTATTAAATTAGTCGTTGACTATTTCCATAGTTGATTAGTCGACTGATTGTGGCAGCCCTAGTTCAAACAGCTGACACTTCCATGAATTAAAAAGGACTTCAAATCCAAGTGCCTGATTGGTCAAAGTTCAACTGATTTAACTTTGAATCCGTGTCCAGTGGCAGCGCGTTCTGTTTGTAGAGTCTAAAAATTGACTCAAAATGTAACGCGTGAACACGAGAAGAAGCCTGGAGCGCACATTATACCGACTTCACTGGAAGTGGTTGCTTGAACGATTGTAGCAGGGGAAGTTAAAAAAAATCTTTCCGTGACTGTCGAGGAGCTTGTAAAATGTCCTGAGGAGTTTTGAGCTGTAATGTGTGCTTGTGCTCCTGTCAGGTGTGTGAGGTTCAGGCTCAGGGTGATGGTCAGATGACCTCCAAAGGACCCGGTGGAAAGGTAACTCCCGCTCATTCTTCTGTCGGTATTTGGAAGCCCCCGGTTTGATGGAGGTGTTGTTCTGATGCGATGATGACAGGAGCTGTACAATAACGGCTTCGTGGAGCAGATGATGGAGGACGACGACGCCCAGACCAACCTGATTGTCAACTACCTGCCGCAGAGCATGACTCAGGACGAACTGCGCAGTCTCTTCAGCAGTGTTGGAGAGGTGGAGTCGGCCAAACTCATTCGGGACAAAGTAGCAGGTAAACTGCTGCGCTTACTCTTTACGAATGTGGAAAGAAAATGGTGTGTGTGTGTGTGGGTGTGTGCATTACTTTATTTCAGATGTTTCAAACATTATTTAGTAAATGACGTTTTCTAATCTTCCTCATTATTGTTCTGTAAGGTAACTGATTTGTCTCACACATTGCTGTAGTTTGTAGTAATGCACACAATCCTTTATTTTCTTGAGAAAAACTTATATTTTTTCTTTTTTTCTTTTTAATTAACTTATTTTTTTTAATGTGTTTTTTTTTTTTTTTTTTTTTTTTTTTTCTTCCAGGAAAGACTTGGTTGTGGTATTTTCTGCAGTATAGAGCGCACCAGATTTTAATACATTTGTATTTTTCAACTTGCGTCATATGTATGGCATTTAAGTCGCATTAGTGAGACAAAATAGTCTGAGATAAATTGGTCAGACTTTCTCCATTCATACTAACCTCTAGAACAGGAGTCTGCAACCTGCAGCTCCAGATCCACATGAGTCTCTTTTATCTCTCCATTGTGGCTCCTTGACCAAACATAAAATAATTCATGGAGACTGTAGATCCAGACATGTCGACCGTCTGAGTCAGCAGCTCTCCCTAACCAAAACTACCTAAAGAAAACAAATATACAAAGCCTGTAAACTAAGACTACCAAGGTTCAACCTCAAACTAAAATAACAAAATCCAGAAGTGAAAGGGCTGAGGACAAAATGTTGAAAAAGAACCAAATTAATAAAAAAAACAAAAACAAAAAAAACCCCCACATTTTTAAAGTAAGGATTACTTAACTAGCATTTATTAAATTTAGATTAGTTATATTTGTAAATTTATATCTGAGGTTCACATAGATGATAAACTCTGTAGGTTTTTTCATCCCTGTTGACCTGAAGACGTCTTGTTTGTTCAACTCTACATCCAGAATGAACAGATTTATATGCAAAACAAAACTTTGATTAAAAAAAATTGATTTTTTATGAGTTAAAAGCACATTTTATCTCATGCTGCACTCATTGGTTTCTAGCTGCACTGAGATGATCCTGTTAGGAACAGATCATCTTTTATTTTGAAAATAAGTTATTGAAGCTTCTGTCAAACGGGAAAAAAAACATTTTGAGAGATGCCAGATTCTTTCTAGATTTTTGCTTTTGTTTGTGCCAAAAAATAGACATAATTAATATTTATTATAAAAAAGAAGGTCATGAATGTCTTAAAGGCTGAAGTGAAACCATGCCGCTCCCTCTAGGGTTTGATCAGTAGAAAATAAGTCCAAATGGCTCTTTTACTGTTGAAGGTTGGTGACACTTGATCTAAAACTTGTAAAAGCTACATGTTAGCTACGTCAGAAGCTTTAGCTGTGTTAGCCACATTAGCATATTCACAAAACCTGTTACTCCCAACCTTGTTTGCAACATGTAAAAACAGACTGATACGGCTAAAACAAACGTTACTATGACTGCGCTAACTCCTAGCTTTGTTAGTAACATGTAAAATACACTGTCTGATACCGCTACATGCTAACTGTGTTAGCGTATTCACAGTAGCAGCCAAGCCAAACCTTTTCACAGAGCGCTGTGTTACACTTCCAAATCAGTAAACCAATGAATCTTATATGTGAGGCGCCCTGGATTATACCGCAACTGTTTTTATTTTATTTTTTAACAAATTAAGGCTTTTAAGTGCGTCTTATAGTGCGGAAAATACAGTACAATCATTTTATTTAAATTTCTTTTTGTCCTTATAATTGTTGTTGTATTAGGGTTGTCATGACGATGAACAGAGTATGCTGATGGTAAGATTGTGACACAAACTCGTCTCAGATGATGTTGTGGAGTTCACTGGTAGCCGTTTATTTTCATATTTAATTAGAGGACTTTTTATTTTTATAGTAGCAAGCATTTACGTTGTTTTTTTTTTAACTCGTTACTGTAATATTTTTTTCTTTATTTACTTTTTTTTTAAACATGTAATGGCATCAAATTGTCAAGAAGTAATTTTCTGTTTTTGTTTTTTTTTTTTTCCTCTCAGTGTATTTATTATCTTTTAGAAAATGTTAGCTTTGTGACAAGAAGTCATCAGCTAACTAGACCTGGGCTTTGTTTTTGATTTTTTTTGTGCCGATCTTTGTCTTTTGTTTTTTTCTCTTTGGAGATCCAACACCTGTACTAACCTGTGAGTGACAGACATCTGTTCATGTCTAGCAGATCATTATTGCATTAGATCAGGGGTGTCAGTCGCACAAGGGGCCAAAATCTACAATTCACCTGAAGTCACGGGCCGAACAGGATAAACATTTATTGAACACTCTAAAAGTTTTTAGATTTTATCACAATTATACAAGTTAGAAATAAATGCAAGATAACATTAATAACAATAAAATAAAATCGGGCCTTGACTTTTATACATGTCCTTTAGATTCTTTATTGTAGTCGGAGCAAAACACATTGATGACCACACACAGAGAAGGTCAGGTCTGTCTGCACCAAAAACACAAAAGCAACACAACTTTGTCTGTCCAGCAGCTGGACAAACACTGAGGAGACGACTCAGTAACAACTCCAGTCACATGAGCGTTTCTTAGCACTCCTGGGGCCTCATAAAACTATTAAAAAATGTTTGGATCTGTTCCTGCACATGTCTGCCTCCTAACTGGCCGGGGTTACCTCTATGGATGGATGCACACACCCACAGAGGTAACGGGCTAAAACACAGAGACATGAGACAAAAAGAACCTGAAGGCATCCTTCTAAAATCTACTCACAATAAAGAAACTTTTCAGATTTTTTGTGACAGAAACAAAAAAAAAAGCCACAATTCTTTCAGTTTGGGTTTTTATTTTGCACAAAATGAGGTCACTTTTTTCACTCTGATTTGTAAATGTTCAAAATCATCGACCAATTTTGTTTTTTTGGATTCAGGCAGACGTTTTTTCTTCTTCAAGTCTGAAGAATTTCGTTGTAGTTTGTTGAAAACTTCTTCTCAAAGTTCACTTGTACACTTTATTTTGGAGCTTTTTGATGGATCCTTAAGACCCCAGGAGTGTTACTCAGTGAAAGTACAGGAAGTTCTGTATGATATCAACAGAAAACAGTTTTATCTTGTTCATTAATATTTCTTTGTTCGCAGTTAGGGTACGATTTGAGAATATCTCTCTTTTTTTTCTCTTTTGTTGACATGTTGTAAATGTATTTATTCACCTGTCTGGTTTTATTTTTTTTTCAGGCCTTGACAAAGACCTTTGAAATGTTGTTAAATGTCTGAGAATCCACACTTTTAATTCTGAGCGAGTCTGGAAACGGTTCTTTTAGCCGCTGCTCTGGTGATGTCTTCACACGAGCTTCTGTCACGTCTGGAGAGGAAAGCTCGTCACAGCCGCCCTCACGCTGCTCTTTGGCAGCCGCGGATAATCCTCTGTTTTCACCAGCCATTGGAACGTTTGCTCCTGCAGCAGGGTTGTTGTTTTTTTTTTTTTTTTTGGGTCATCTTGATTTATTTCTCTCCTCCTCGCCCTCTCGGATGCAGCATAGATTTTGTTTTGGTTCTGAAATGTACTCGGTTTTACCTTGTAACTGGCAGTTTTGTTGTTTTATTTTGTTGTTTTCCTTTGTGTTTCTCTAGGCCACAGTTTAGGTTACGGCTTTGTTAACTTTGTTAACCCTAATGATGCAGAGAGGGCTATCAGTACCCTCAATGGCCTGAGGCTACAGTCTAAAACTATCAAGGTAACGTGCTACAGGCGCTCTTTGCTCTTCCTGTATCCACTGATAGATTTGTTATATTCCCTGGACAGTAGGAGGCGCTCTCACCTGCTCTCTGTCCGGTGGATGGAGGTATTTTAAATGTTTGCTGTCCTTTTTGTTTTTCTGACTTGTACATTTATTTATTTATTTATTTTTACCAGCACATGTTGGCACTGAATTTGCAGCTTCAGTGAAATGATGTGCCAAGCTTTTATTTTGATCTGTTAATACTTTTATTTTGAAGAGAAAAAAAACCCATCATCTTGTCTGTATGCTTTTATTTGTTTTATTTAATTTGGACCAAAACTGGAGAATTTAATTTTGATATGTCTAATTTATTTAAATGTTTTTAAGCAGTTTTGTATTTTGAGGATTGAACAAAGCAGATTTTTTTTTTTAAATGCTTTTTTGAGAAGGATTGGTTCAAGTGTGGTGTCTCCTCCCCGCAGGTGTCGTTTGCTCGGCCCAGTTCAGACACCATTAAAGATGCAAACTTGTACATCAGTGGATTACCAAGAACACTGGGTCAGCAGGACCTGGAGGACATGTTTGCTTCTTTTGGGCGCATCATAAACTCCAGAGTGCTGGTGGACCAGGCGTCAGGTAAACACTCATTCAGTCTGAAGCACATGTCAGGGCCCGGGGGCCGGATCCGGCCCTCCAGATCATTTCATTTTGTTGTTATTCATGGCCAGATGTTATCTTGCACTTATTTTGAACTTGTATAGTTTTGACTAAATACATTTCTATTGAGAGTAAAATAATGAGTTATTTAAGGTTCAATTGATTTACTCTGGATTAATATTCTTGTATTTTTATTATTCAAATTATGGTAGCATTATCATGTTTTAGCATTTAATTTGGAGTTTAGCTAATCTTTCAGCTACTTGCTAGCTGTTTTGGCTAATTTATGCTTTTTAAGAAGTTTATTAGACCATTTTGAAGTTAGGCTAATATTTACACACTAGTTTTTTTTTTTTTTTTGGCAAATTATGATTTTTCTCCACTTATTTTACTCTGTTCTGAGGTTTAGCTAATATTTTAGCTACATGCTAGCTGTTTGGCCTATTTTAGGCTTTTTTTTAAATTATTATTCTTTATGTCATAAGTTTATTTTGAACCTTTGATATTTTTTCCACTACATGCTAGCTGTTTTGGCTAACCTTAGTTTTTTCTTTTTCTTTTTTTAGGCTAATTTGGCAGTTAGCTAATATTGTAGTTGGCTAAAAGCCTCAGTGTTTTCAGTTTTCATTTTCATTGTTTTCAGCTATTAGCTACAGAGATTTCAGCTATGAGCTCCAGATATCAATTTCAGCGTCTTCCGCTTTCATTACTAGCATCTTCATCAGCCACATTAGCTTACAGCATTCGCACTAGCATTATTGGAGGTAATGCTATATAAAATGTAGTTTTAGAGTGTTCAATAAATGTTTATCCTGTTCGTCCCGCGACCTGAGGTGTGTTTTGGATTTTGGCCCCTTATGATTAAGTTTGACACCTCTGCTCTAAATTCCAACTTCATGCAGAAAACTGCTATTGTAGAAGATTTATTATAAAAGTAAAACTTTTTATTACTCTCAAATTAATAAGCAGAGTTTGGTCTGGAATGTTCTTCATAGAAACTCTTTTACTGTTGGTCAGAATGTAAAGAATAAACCACATAACATTGATAAAAGTCGAAGTGCTCACTAGACGTTTTTGTTTTATTTTCCTTTTAAACTGTGGTTGCCGTGGTGATTGCCAACATCCTGTCTGGGACCCTCCTGCAGGTCTGTCCCGCGGCGTGGCTTTCATCCGCTTTGACAAGCGGTCGGAAGCGGAGGATGCTGTCAAACACCTGAATGGACACACCCCTCCTGGAGGCTCTGAGCCAATCACGGTCAAGTTTGCCGTCAACCCCAATCAAGCCAGGAACTCCCAGATGATGTCACAGATGTACCACGGCCAATCCCGGCGCTTCGGGGGTCCTGTCCATCACCAGACGCAGAGGTTCAGGTGTGTGAACTCTGGTTTTTCTACGCGTTTCTTTGAACTTTAAATAACTTTTAGATGAACTTTCCAAATGTGTTTTACAAATACACGAACCTGAAACTCCTCCTACTTCCACATCAGATGTAGTAACTGATGAGAATCATGTTCTGCTCAGTCCAGACTGCCGCGAGGCTCTGATGTTGAACAATAACCATTTCCGTTTGATTCCAGGTTTTCTCCAATGAGCTCAGACCACATGGGCAACGGGGGCGGGGCCTCTGGAAGCGCGTCGTCCGGCTGGTGCATCTTCATCTACAACCTGACCCAGGATGCGGATGAGGGCATGCTGTGGCAGATGTTCGGGCCGTTCGGCGCCGTCGTCAACGTGAAAGTGATACGAGACTTCAACACCAACAAGTGCAAAGGCTTCGGTTTCGTTACCATGACGAATTACGAGGAGGCCGCCATGGCGATCCATAGCCTAAACGGGTACCGCATGGGGGACAAAGTCCTGCAGGTGTCCTTCAAAACCAGCAAGGGACACAAGTAGAGGAGGGGTGTGGTTGTGTCTGCAGATTTTTAAGTTTCATTACCTGCCGTGTGGTTTTGTGTCGGCTGGAAGTTTTCAGCCGGTTGCTCACTTTTCTCCAAGCATGGACATCCTTTCTGCAACACGAGGGTCTCTGAGAAGAAATGTTAGTCCAGAGACTAACCCCGGCCCGACGATTGACCCGTCGGGTTCCTTGTTTTGCTAAATATGAAGAACACATCTGCTCTTGTTTTATGTGTCGTTGATGGTACATCTGTGTGAATTCAGTTACCAACACCTTTACTCTTTCAGGTGTTCGAGAGTAAATGTTCACCCCCACACTAACCTCATGCCAGAGTAACTAACTGTCAGATTTTGTCATAAATGTAGACACTCGAGGAAAATGGATGTATTTGATTCAGAATTCCTGTATTTAATCTCACCATTTACAGAAAGCTTCTGGATAAAAAACAAGGTTTTGTTTTTTTATTCCTGATTTTGTATTTTGTTTCTGCATTAAAAGCTATCCATGATTATAACTTGTTCAAAAATGGAAGATGGCTGGAAGTTTTTTTTTCTGCTTCTTTGACTCTGAGTTTTGAAAAATGAAACATGGAATGAAGGGAAGGGGGTCTAGACCTATGTTTTATAACAAAGTTTTTAGTTCAGAAGGTCATTTCTCATACTATACTGCTTAAAGAAATAAAGGGAACACTACAAAAACCTTTACTAATGAAATATTCTCTATAAATACTTCATTCTCTCTATAGTTCTGTGTGCTGACAACACAAACACTGACTTTTATCAATCTATGGAGGTCTGAATGTGGAATCACTCAACACTTAACATATCCAGACTGATATAACTTGAATGTAATCCCTTTGAAAGAAGTTATGAGACTCAGTAGTGGGCGTGGCCTCCACCTGTCCATATGACTTCCCTGCAACACCTGTGCACATTTCTGATGAGGTGGAGGATGGTCTGCGGGAGATTTCCTTCCACACCTGGACCAAAACATCTACTATTGCGTCTGCCATTACATCAATACGTCTGACACATACTGAGACACTCCAGCCACTTAAGGAGGAACCAGGCCAGGCCAATAGTAAGACTTGAGTCTTGGTAGGTCACACGTGTCGAAATCAAAGCCAGATCCGGACCTCCAGATCATTTTATTGTTCTTGTTGTTAATGACCTGATGTTATCTTGTACTTATTTTTAACTTTTATAATTTTGACAAAATATATTTTAATGAAGAGTAAAATATTGACAGTTAAGGTTTAAGTCGATTTATTCTGGAATAATATTCTTGCCTGTTTTTATTTACAGTACTGTTAAAAAAATTATGGTTTTAAAGTTTCAAAATGAGTTCTTCTGCTTCTGGACTGTCTGGCATTTACGAAGATTTTTTTAAGCTATTTTGGAGTTTAGCTAATATTTACCTATACATACCTTCTGTTTGGGCTAATTTCTATTTTTTATGCTGTTTGTAAGTAAAGCTAATTGTTTTTTTTAAGTTTAGCTAATTCTAGCTACATGCTAGCTGTTTCGATAAACATGCGTTTTTTTAGGCTAATTTGGAATTTAGCTACTATTTTAGCTGGTTATGAGCTTCAGTGGTTTCAGCTATCAACTTCATCATCTTGAGCTTTCAGCACGGCCTAATTCAGTTTATAGCATTCACACTAGTATTATCACAGGTAATGCCATATATCTAGTTCATAGTTTACAGTTTTAATGTTAGTCAGTGTTGCTTCTTAATTGTCCAAATCTGATTCCACAGAAGTGTGACTATTGGACAACATTGAAGTCGACGTTCCCTTTATTTTGAGCAGTGTATAATTTACTCTTTCACTGTTTTGTTTTTTTTTAGTTCACTTTCAGTCAGTTACATTTAAGCATAAAATGCAGAAAGGTTTTTTGACCTTAAGTTATTGAATCTGAAACATGTTTCCATACATGTTCAGAATGTTCTCCTTGTGTTAAGGGGAGATGTAGATGAGGATTTCTCATCCGGTGGCTTTTCCTAAAGTGTGTCACTGGGACTAAGAAGATAAGAAGTTTTGGTTGATTGGAACACTGATTATTGTTCAAATCCAGCAAGTATGAGAACGTAGATCTTATGGAACAGAGGACTAAAGGTGACCTCGGTAACCTCGTTTCTAATATTTACAGCCAGACTGGTTTTAGAAAATCAGATTTGACAAAATCTGTTTTATAGGATTACTGACGGGAAGTAGAAACAGTTCGACTGAACAGCCTTCAAATGTCTTTATGACAATAAGTCAAAATGATGGCTTTTGATGTTTTGATGACCAGCAGAATAGTTTCATGGCTTCATGCATGATGAAGCCAGGATTTGTTATCCATAAAATATAGTTATAGAACAAATTCTGAAAAAACTCTGCTCTCAGGTTGGATGTGAAAATCAAGAGGGCTAGAAAGGTTCCAGAAGTCTCTGAAAAACCAGTGTGCATCAAGGGTCACTAGACTGGCAAATATAGGCGCCAAGGGCCTCGTGTTAGATTACTGTCACAACAACAGGTTATTGATCTTCTACACGATAAGTAATACAAATACATAAAGTGATATTTATATTATTTTAAAGAATCAATCCAAGTTTTCATCAGAACATGGTGGATTTATAATTAGGCATCATAAAATGTTCATATTTGTTTTCTCTTCAAGAAATGTGAATATTTGCAGTTTCAGAGAAAAAAAAGCAGTGATCAGCACCGTGTCCGAATCGCTTTTAAGGACTCTAGATATTCTCACACTACAAAGTTTAGTAGTTAAGCATTAAGGAGGAATTTCAGACAGAGCTAAGATCTTCTCAAACCCCAGACAGTCTTTTCATTTTAATGGAGGTCAAATAAAACTAGATAAATTGCATTACCTGCAATAATGCCAGTTTTTGTTGAAAAATGTGATGCAGTTTACTTAAATTGCTGAAGGGATTTTCTGAAAACGCTAAAAGCTATTTGCAAAATGATAAATTTGCTAAAAGACTGGAAACTATTATGAAAGAGCGCTGAAGTTAGCATGATGCTAAAACAGAAGCTAAACTCTAGATTAGCCTACAGAAACCTCATAATAAAGTAGTCAAAAACGTTAGCATGTTGATAAAATATTAGCTAAACTCAAAATGACCATAAAAACCTCAGTTAAGCTAAACGAGTTAGCATAATGCTAATTAAACATTGCCATTTATACAGATGAAAACATAGCCCATGAATATATTTAAAGGCTTGTTTCTAATCTACTTAAAATTTTGAAATTTGAAGACTTATTTCCTTAGGGCATATTTTGCTCAATATTTCAAAAACTATAAAGTTTATAAACACCAAAAGTAGAAGCAGTAATGTCCTGAATGAGCTGAACATTTTGATACAAACAGAAATAGTTGAAAGTGCGATTGTTTTTCAGCACATAAAAACTCAGAAAAGAGCACCATAGAGTGAACGATTATTAAACATTCACTCAATGACCTGATGCACATCACACTTTCTGAAGATCCTTCATGAAAAAACAAAAGCATTTTCCCTTAAATGAAAAGATACAAACATGCAAAACCATTTTATTTTGTGATCCAAATGACACATTTACAATGCTTCGTATTCCACAGCAAAAAGAAGAGAAACTTACAATCTGTACATGTTTCTAGCTGGCCAGAGAACACACAGGCAGACCAGCAGCAGAAACCAGGCCGATGTGGTCGAAACCCCAACAGTCTCTGCTACAAAACATTACTGAGGACTTCCATTATTAGCAACCAGCTGCATAAGTTACATAGTGATCGAAAACGGTTCATCTAAACTCTAGCATTACTGTACACGTCTGGTGAAGTCTGAGAAAACCCGAGAAGCAAAAAGGAGGTTCTGAGCAGCTCTGGGTCTGAATGAGGAGCAGCAGAGGATCCAGGCCGGAAACGTTTCACCGCCAAGCAGAGGAAGCTGAAACTCACATGATGGGTTTGCCCATTGATTCAATAGAAATCAATGAACTGATGGAAAAACCTCGAACTGGACTTTTCTTCCATTTAGCAATAAATACTTTTTTTTTTTTTTAAACGAGTCTCCTCTAATCCGACTCGCAGGCTTTGATTTCCTGCAGTTTCCCTCATTCAGCTTTTTCCTTCTACATGTTTGGAATATTCTAAGAATCGTTTTAACAACAGCTTCACACTTATAGTTACATCATGAGAGTAATTAGAAGATTGAGTTTTTACTGGATTGTTTTAAAAAAAGTAAAATCTACAGAGAAAATGGGTCCAAGTTCCAAACAAAAATAAACTTAAGACTGCAGGATTCTTCACTAGTTTAATAAGAAATCATAAGCAGGCACACGTCAGTTTTTATGTTCAAACACTACTTTATTTAACAGTTAACCTAAAACCAATAATCCCACATTTTTAAGGCTTAAATTAATTTAGACGATTCTTATCGACACATTTTTCGGTGAAAATGAAATCCCTCACCTGGACATTTAACGAGCGGTGACCTCGCTGACCCCAGTGACCCACAGCTGCTTGAAGACGGATTTTTGCTGGTTGGATCTTCCAAGGCGCTGAAGTTTAGACCTTGCCCTTTAGTTTGATCCATCCAGTGTGTTCGATATGAATCACATTCATCCACATTCGAGGAACGCAGTGGAAACCAAACAGACACACACACACCGCCATGGCAGAGTGCTCCTCCAGCGGTTGCCAAACTCTGGGAGCTTTAAAGCAACACTGAACACAATGGAGAGAATGTACAAAGGCACGTTTGACCAGCTGTACTGAAAGATTCAAGTGTTGATGAGCATCTTTAGCATGGCTGTCACAGACACGGCGCTCTGCTGACTTGCGTTTGCTCAAACCTTGTCCAGAAGGCCGACGGCTCGCCGGAGCGGCACCTCCCAAAGCTGCAGCCGGCCTCTCGACAAGCGGTCCGGTGGAAATACAGAGGCGCTCCTTTCAGTTTGTCCGTCCGCCGCCACGCGGACGTGGGCATAGTGGTTCGGAATGGTGGGAGGGGCTAGTCGTGGCCTCCGCCGTAGAGGTCTGCCAGCTTGCGGAACCGCGGCCCCCACTCGCCGAGGTAATCGTAATCTTGGTCCCCGCAGCTGGAGGAGTGGAGGGAGCTCAGGGAGCCGGCGGAGGAGCCGCTGCCCTCGTAGTCGAACACCAGCAGCGAGTCGTATGGGGGGGCAGTGGGGTCGTTGTCTGCCGCCTTCATTCCCTGACAAAATGACACACAGGCGTGAGACACAAGGCAAGACAAGTCTGTGTGTTCATGTCACGTTCCTGGTGTGCAGAGACGGTTTCTTCATAGAAGACGTCCCGCTACACCACAGGTGTCAAACTCAATCACACAAGGAGCCAAAATCCAAAAGACACCTTAGGTTGTGGGCCGAACAAGATAAACATTTATTGAACACGCTAAAACTACATTATTAAAGCTTTGAAACTGTAATTTTTCAACATAATTATGAACTACATATATAGTATCTGCAATAATGGTAATGTGAATGCTGTAAGCTGAATTTGGCCGCTGAAGATGCTAGTGCTGATAGCTGAAAATTCTAAAGGGGATAACCAGCGAAAATATTAGCTAAATGCCAATTTAGCCTAAAAAAAAAAAAAGAGAAAAAAAAACTTAAGTTAGACAAAATAACTAAAATGTAGCTGAAAGAACAAACTTCAAAACCCCAAAAACTTTTTGAAAAGCCTAAACTAGCCAAAACAGCTAGCGTATAAATATTAGCTCCAAACTTCAAAATGGCCGAGAAACTTAAAAAAAACAAACTAAATTGGCTAAAATAGCTAGCATGTAGCTGAAATATTAGATAAACTCCAAAAAGCTAGCAGAATATCAATTTTTAAAACTTTAAAACCGTAACTTAACATAATCTGAATAATGGGGCGGCCGTGGTGCAGTGGTAGGGCAGTCTCATGATCGGAGGATAGTGGGTTCGATTCCCCGCCCGCCCATGTGTCGAAGTGTCCATGGGCAAGACACTGAACCCTAAATTGCCTCTGGTGGGAGGTTGGCGCCGGAGCCACCACCAGTGTATGAATGTGTGCGTGAATGGGTGAATGGGTCTGTGACTGTGAAGCGCTTTGGGCCCTCGAAGGACGGTAGAAAGCGCTATACAAGTATACGCCATTTACCATTTTAAAAAGGCAGGAATATTATTCCAGAATGAATAAATTTAAACCTTCAATAACTTTCAATATTTTACTCTCCATAAAAATATATTTAATCAAAATGATACAAAAATAAGCGCAAGATAACATCGAGCCATTAATAACAATAAAATCAAATTATCCGGAGGGCCGGATCCGGCCCCCAACTTTGACACTTGTACTTTACAACAACTGCTGTAGTGTAACACAATCGACAACACACATGCTATACTGGAATATGAAGCCAGATAATCATAACTGAAGGCTGGTTTCAGATTCCTTATAATACTCCAACCATTCACATGTCACAGCAGGATCCACAACCTTTTATATACGGGGTGTCAAACATACAGACTGTACCCGGCCCGCCAGAGGGTTTGATCCGGCCCAGTCATAGATAGAAAAAAATGCAAGAGTGTTGAGAGAAAAAAAAAAATCAAGTTTCCAATCTATTCCTATGGCGAATGATGGTTATGTAAAGAAATGGCTGCAATGCGCCTTTCCACCACTAGGAGGAGCACAGGAAAAGAAATTTAACAAGAGATCAAGACATAAACATAATAAACAATATAAGAATAAGTGATTAAGTTATTAGGTTGCTTTTTTTCCAATTGAGAAAAACAAAACAAAACTACAGATAACAAGTTGACCACAGGTTGTTCTGCTATAATGTTGCTGGTCTCACTGCTGCTTTATATCACGGACCACACGGTGTATGTGTCCCATTTGTCAGGTTCCAAAAATCTATTTTCACATCCAACAATATGTCTAGAGTAAAGGCTTTTTATTTTATATAAGATGAAGATTCCTTTGGTGGTTTAACCCCAACAGTAATCCTAACCTTAAACCTTCCTCTGGGTTCATGTGGTCAAAGACAAAGTTCAGCTCTGGCTGCACACACTTCAATAATTACATGTGAATAGTCACTTTGTTTTTTATCTCGATAGGTCGTGTATCTTTAACAAAGAAGAGAAATTATTTTCACAAGTTTTCACAATCAGAAAGTGCACACCATCAGTCAGTTCAACTTTCTTTGTTCTCTAGGTTTCATGTTGGACTCAATTGAATGTGAAACTGAATTTACTTGAACCCCTAAAGTGGAAGCTAAAACCGTCGTCAACTTCAGCTTTGTCCAACTTTTAAAGTGTGGCAGAAAAATAAATAAATACAACAAGACAGTGTCTGAATTCCTTCCCTTCTCACTATATAGTGCGTTCAGCATTTTGCAGCGCTGTCTGAATCTGCAGTTACACAACTGAGTGCACTAGAAATATCCCAAAAGTCTTTGAGAAAAATTAGTGTGCATTGATGCTCACAATATAGACCACAATGCATTGCAGATAAAATATACAAAAAAAAATAAATTTTAAATGTAATTTTTAATCGTGATCACTACACAGTGGAGATGGACACCATGAAATGATCGTCACATCAATACGCTGTTTTGAAAAATGAAAAAAGCAGAGAGTGTGGTCTCTGAATTTCTTTTTAACTCCAGGACACTTGATAGTCCCGCACTATATCGTTTTTTTTAGTAATTAGGGATTAAGGCGGGAATTTGGACACAATCTAAAGAGAAAAAAACTTTACAAAAACAGTTTTTTAATTAAAAACATCAACTTTGCAACTTTATTAGCAACATACTCGTAACATTATGAAGTCCCTTGCTGTTGGTTAGGGGTTTTCGGTTAAGCGGTTGGGGCAGCCGCTTTAAGAAGGTATAGCAACCAAACTTTAGTCATGAACGGGTGTGGTGGAGAGAATCTGGTTAAACTTCTTTAAACTCTTCCATGACAACTTTTTTTTATTTATATATTATAAAAAAAAAAAAAAAAAAAAAAAAAAACATTTCCAGTAGTGTTTTAGTTATGATTATGAAGTTTTTAAACAAAATCCCACAACTTAAATGTCTTGAAAAGTCATTTTTCACGTTAATCTGAAGCCTGTTTCAAAAATGTCCTCTGAGGGGGCGTGGCTTTTGGTGCTCCGCCCCTGATCCCTCCTGCCTGATTCTGATATCTCTGTGTCTCTCTAGCATAAATCTTCATTAAACCATCCATCAATCTGTGTAATGTCCAGCCGTATGGTTCTGATCCGGATGTCAGCTCAGATCTTCATGGACAGAACTTCCTCCAAAATCCTGATTCTTTCTCCTTCCAGTTCACCAAAGACTCTTTGATGTTTCTTGACGTTGCTGTGATCAATCCATTCAATCTCTAAAAATCATAGTACAGCAGCTCCACCAAGGTGGACCGAGAGCCCCCCCCACACCGTATCACGGCAACAACACAGCAGCTGGTCCGTCACACAGAGGCGTCTCAGCAGCAATGCTCTTAATGGCTGCATGTGTGGGGGCGGGGGGCTGACGGGGAAGGAGGACGGATTATGGAGACTGGAGCAATGAGAAGGATTTGGGTCAGCCTGGACAGATGTCGTCTGTGTCTCAACAAGAAGATTGAACAGATTAACCAGCGCGCTCAGATTTGAAACTCCAACCAGCCAAAAAACAACCCTTCAGGAAGACAGACCCCTGCAGATCCTCCTCAAGAGGTAGACGAGCGGCAGCCGGGAAAGGAAAAAGCGTCTCCTCTGCTGCTACCGCTCTGAATAAATGAAACGTTCAACCCAAACTGAAGGAGCCTCTGTCAGTCACTGCGAGATCCAACAGGAGGAAGAGGAAGATAAGAAGCATTACTTAGTCATGTGTGAGGGATTAGCGGAGCTGCATCAGCCGGTGATGTCAGACAGCTCTGTTCAGATGTCCTCATGCGGAAACACCGTGAACACCTGCTAACAGCGCCGATGGAGAAGAAAAGGAAGGCGACACCGTCAAAGGTGTCAACGCCTCGGCCTCCAGAGAAGAGCGGGGGGGTTCAAGAGGATAATCTGATTAAACTCAAATCACGTTAATCTGTCTCGATGCTTTTACTGTTCAAAAAGGTTTAACGAGCAGAGAAAAAAGGCCAACAGCTTCCAACCTGAAAACACAACATTTGACCTTATAAGAATCAATAAATCCACTAAAAATGATCATCAGGTCATGTTTACTCAGAGGTTTTCATGGCCGACTTTCCTTTAGGGCAAAAGTATCAGAATCAATCACACAGGGGGGCCAAAAACCCAAAACACACCTTAGGTCGCGGGACGAACAGGAAAAACATTTATTGAACACTAAAACTGCATTTATAAAACTGCAACTTTTTAACATAATTATAAATTAGATATAAAGCATGACCTGTGATAATACTATATATATATAGTTTATAATTATATATATAAAAATATTATAAAATATTATCTGAATGCCAAGTTAGACTAAGAAACTAAAAAAAAAATAAGTTAAGCTAGCATGTAGCTTCGAAATATCCTAAAACAAAAAATATCCTAATTTGCCAAAACAGTTAGCATGTAGCTAAAATATTGGCTAAACTCCAAAATAGCCTAAACAAATCTGAGTAAATTCCAAAACGGTCTAAAAAGCTAACAGAATGCCCATTTTTAAAACAGTAACTTTTTAATGTAATTAAGAATAATTAAAAGGCAGGAATATTATTCCAGAATAAAATCAATCAATACTGAATAACTTCCAATATTTTACTCTCCATAAAAATATATTTTGTTGAAATTATACAAGTTAGAAATAAGTGCAAGAAAACATCAGGTCATTAACAACAAGATCAATATAATAATGTTCTGGAGGGCCGAACAGAATTATCCAGAGGGCCAGATCCGGCCCCTGGGCCTTGACTTTGACACACGGAGTTTAGAGGCCTCAATGTTAACCCTTCTGGGTCACAGTCCGCCAGCACATAAAATGGTGACAGGTCCGTCAGCATGATACCCAACTTCCAGTTAATGTATTTAAACCAGGAAAACAAAGAACTGAACGCTGTTCAACACCATTTTTGGGAAACGATAACAGGAAATTCTACACATTTATCTTATAAAGTTCCTACGTACCTGTTTTAATCTTTGTCTTTTAGATCATCCACAAATCAAAATACAAATGTATATAACCTTGGTTTTGACAAACATTTATTTTTTTTTTTTACAGATTCTAGCTCTTTTATCCTTTCTTTTAACCTCTTTTTTTCCGCAGATCGGACACAGTTACAGTATATGATCAAAAACAAAGATGAAAACGTTAGAACTACGGCTGAGCTAACAGCGGCTCACTGACCGCAGGAGAAAACATAACAGCAAGAAGTTTGACTTTAATGTCAGCCATGCTGGAACTGTCTGACGTTTGATCTGTTTACAATGATCATGTGAGAACGGAAATGTATGACTTTAAAACATAAAAATCAAAAAAGTAATAGATTAAGCCTATGACTTATGAAGTCATAAATGTAAGACTTTATTCTTGTAATTTAGTAGTTTTTCTATTTTCTAATTTTCTAGTTGCAAGATTTATTGTTGTAATCAAAATATTTTGTCTAATAATTTACACCTCGTCAAACATTATCCCTGTCATAGCACATAGGAAAAAGTCGTACAGTGTCACCCCCCTTATTCACAGGGGTTATGGACCGGAGACATCCACGAATACCCAGAATACCCCAGTTTCACTCCCCCACCCATCATCCAAAGAATGTCCGTTCCAATCCATACTCATCTAAAACACTTCTGATCCTGCTTTGTAAAACATTCACTAAGTTGTGGCTCAGCAGAGGGCAACCGGCCGACAGAAACTCACTGGTAATGTTTCACCTACACTCTTTGGTGATTCTGCCTTTTCATGATGGCAGCTGAAGTTTAAATCAGTTTAGATGATCTACATCAAACGTGTCAAACTCAATGCCCGGGGGCCGGATCCGGCCCTCCGGGTAATTCTATCCGGCCCTCCAGATCATTTTATTTCATTGTTATTAATGACCTGATGCTTTTTAGCACCCATTTCTAACTTGTATAAAGTTGGCAAAACTTATCATTATGGAAAGTAAAATAATGAAAGTTATTGAAGGTTTAAGTTTATTCATTCTGGGATAATATTCTTGCCTTTTTATTATTCATAATTAAGTTAAAAAGTTAAAGTTTCAAAATTTATTATTTTTTTTAAATTGGTTATATTTTTAAAATTAACTGGACTTTCTCATGTATCTTGATGAAACTTCCTGCCAGAATTTACATGGAACGCTTGCGACTCGCGCACAAAACACACCAGACGGCGAAACAATCCCCTGCACGGCGTGAGCCGTCCACAGAGGACCGCGGCGCTCCACGCCTGGTGTGTACCACACTATAAGTTAACAAGGGTGCAAAATGGAAGCTGTCTGTTTCTCGCTGCTTCGCTGTGTTTCCGCGTTCAGTGTGAACCAGGCCTTAGGCTTTTTTTTTTTGTTTTCAGGATGTTTTGGAGTTTAGCTAATATTAGTGAGCTAAGCTAGCTGTTGTGGCTAATTTAGATTTTTTTTTTAGGCTATTTTGAAGTTACCCTATTTTTTCCAGCCTAACGCTGTTTTAGTTAACCTAAGTTTTTTTTTTGTTTCCTTTTAATTTTGTATTTAACTAATATTTTATTTGGCTATCAGCGTTTTCAGCTATTAGCTTCAGTGATTTCATCCATCAATTTCAGGATCTCCAGCGCCCAAATTCAGCTTACAGCATTCACACTAGTATTATCACAGGTAATGCTATATATCTAGGTCATAATTAGGTTAAAAAGTTATGGTTTTAAAGTTTTAAAAATGTAGTTTAGAGTGTTCAATAAATGTTCATCCTGTTCCCGCGACCTCAGGTGTGTTTTGGATTTCGGCCCCTTGTGCGCTCGAGTTCGACACGCCTGATCTACATGAGCGGCATCTTCTCCCTCGGCTCTCTTGCATCCCGACTGTGAGAGAGAAGCTTAAAACATATTTTCCAACGCCTGCTTGCTGTCAAACAGTTTATATTTCACTGATGAAGTGATTTGTCACTTTCTGGGAGCAGTCAGAAACGCAGCACGGCCCAGATTGAATCACACAGTGGCAGAGGCGATTCATGCACCAGACATGGCAGCACTTTAGTACCTCGTGGATGAAGTCTCCTATATCTCCTGGATGGGGGGCAGCAGAGCGAAGGGGGTACTGGTGATCATGATGGAGGGGCCTCTCATCTAGACGTCTGATCCCCACTTTGATGCATTCTGCTTCCAGAGCGTCGGGCTGCTGCAGCTGGCTCAGATCGTAGTCCTGCAGGACAGATGAAGAGACGCTCAGGACAAAGCTCGCAATCATAAAAGAGCTTCTGCATGATCTCACGTGTTCCTTATATAAATGTGTTTTTTAAGACTTGTTTAAAGTGTTCTCAATGGTAAGGGTTTGCATTGTGCTTCTTCGTGTGCAGCCGTTAAGACAGTAGATGCAGGACGCAGACTTCTACTGAAAACAGGGACACACCAAACCTCCGGCCCAGTCCAGGCTCGGCTGTCTAAACTGGTTACAACTTATTCCCGATGCAACAAGAAGAGAAAGAGAGAGAGAGAGAGAGAGAGAGAGAGAGAGAGAGAGAGTGGAGCGTGTCAGAACTGCTGTTCTTTTAAAGCACTGCGGTTTCCTTTTGGATCAGGCTTGTGAGGGTTAATGTTCCTCAGCAGAGATGCTGAGCTGCTTATGAGCTTTGTTGTTTGGAGAGATGCATGAAATTGTTCTCCAACAGAGAGCAATTAATCCTGCTGGAGGCCGTCTTTTGCAGAGCACTTAATCTGAACTGGCGGGCAGATGATTGAAAACTGCAGAAGCGGGCTTTAAGCACTCGTGGCCCACTTTGTTTTGCGTGTGACAGTCTGACAGTGAGTGGGTCAGCTCTACAGGAGCTGCTCAAAAACGAAGATTCTGAATTTGGTGTGGGTTTTTGTGCTCGTACCTGGTCCTCTTCTCCGCCCCCCTCCTCATCGTATTTGAGGATGTTGTCTCGGACGTCGTCCTCCGGGTCGATGAGGAGCTGCTTGGCCTGCCGCTCCTTATCCCTCCTCTTCATCCACATCACAGAGAGCAGCACCAGCACTGCATGTGTGACAGCCAACCATAAATGCCTCTGCACAGAACAGCGCTCTGCTTCAATGCTGCACGTCCAGAGTTACTGATGAGATTCAAGCTGATTCTGATGGCAGACCTTAAAACGAAATGTTATGACTATAACTTCTGTTCCCTGAAGGAGAGGAACGAGGTACAACACATGTACTATGGGAAACCACGCCCTCGCGTGCCTGGCTGAAGACACCTTTATTCACGCCTTTAGGCAGATGACGTCCAATGACAGGTGGGCGGACCCGCCCTCTGCTTATAAGCCCTGTCGTTGACGTCTCACCTCAGTTCGGAAGCCGCTCTTCACCGAGCACTGCGTAGCGGGGCAAAAATGTGTTGTACCTCGTTCCTCTCCTTCAGGGAACAGAAGTTATAGTCATAACATTTCGTTCCCTTTCAGTCGATTCACTCGGTACAACACATGTACTATGGGACATATATACACGCCCTGCGAGCAGCAACCAAACTACAACACCTTTAGAGCTTATTAGGTCCAGATGTTGCAAGGAGGACATTGTGAGCCACCGTAGGGGCTGTCACGTCCAAACGATAAATCGTATAAAAGTATGAGGCGATGACCAGCTAGCTGCAGCACAGATGTCACTCACACGGGATCCCCGAAACAGAGCCCAGGAAGTGGCCACGCCCCTGGTCGAGTGGGCTCTCACACCTTGAGGCAAAGGCAGACCTCTGCTGTCGTAAGCTAATCGAATAGCTTCGAAATCGGTGAAAAAAAGCCTCTGCTTGGACAAAGCCTTGCCTCTGGCAGGATTAGCAAAGCACACAAACAATTGGTCCGACAAGCGCGTTGTTTGAGTGCGGTCAATGTATGTGCGTAATGCACGCACAGGACACAACAAATGCATCCGCCTCTGCTCCTCCGATGTGAACGGAGGAGGATGGAAGCCCAAAAGTTCAATCACCATAGAGTTGTACTCTAATGGGATTATTTTCGGTAAATATGCAGGATTTGGGTGCAAAGTGACTCTGGACCCATCCGCTGAAAATTGCGTGCACGAAGGGTGCACAGAAAGCGCGTGGAGGTCACCAACGCGCTTTGCAGAAGTGAGAGCCAAGAGCAAAGCTGTTTTATATGAAAGAAATTTCATATCAACTTCCTCTAGTGGCTCAAACGGGGGACACTAAGGGTTTCCAACACCAAAGGTAGATCCCATGATGGCACACCAGACTTGATAGGGGGCCTTAGTCTGCGTACCCCCTTCAGAAACTGCACAGTCAGTGGATGGGAACCAGGGGACATTCCATCAAACCCAACGTGACAAGCTGAAACTGCAGCCAAATATACCTTGATTGTGGAAAAGGAAAGACCCTTATCCAGCAGGTCCTGGAGAAAAGTCAGGATGTCCACTACAGAACACTGAAAAGGGATGATGTTCCGCTCCTGACACCAGTGTTCAAAGGCTTTCCATTTATAGGTATAAAGACCCTGAGTGGAAGACGCTCTTGCACTCTGCATGGTTGCAACCACTGCAGGAGGCAGCCCTTTAGCAATCAGGTTGGACCTTTCAACAGGTAGGCATGCAGTTGCCAAAGTTCTGGGCGTGGGTGAAGTATTTCCCCGCCTGCTTGGGAGAGGAGATTCCTGCAGACAGGAAGCCGGAATGGGCATGCCGCCAACAGACTGATCACCTCTGCATACCAGGGTTTCGCTGGCCACCTGGGGGCTACCAGGATCAGGGTCAGGCCCTGCCTGCGTACCCGTTCTGTCACTGGTAGTATCAATTCCACTGGGGGAAACGCATACAGTGGCAGAGGAGGCCAAGGGTGAGCCAGAGCATCTGTCCCCAGAGGGGCGTTCAAGTCCTTCATGGAAAAGAACAGCGGGCAGTGGGTGTTCTCTTTGCTGGCAAACAGATCCACCGCTGCTTTCCCAAAGCGGTCCCATATAAGAGACACCACGTCTGGGTGAAGCCTCCATTCTCTCACAAGAGGGCCTCCCCTGGAGAGCAGGTCCGCCCCCAGATTCAGACGTCCCGGGATGTGAGCTGCTCTTAGCGACAGGACATGTGCGCTGCTCCACACCAACAGAGAGCGGGTAATCTTTAACAGAGGAAGGGAACGGATCCCTCCTTGTCTGTTTATGTAGGAGACCACTGTGGTGTTGTCTGTTCTGATCAGAACGTGATGGCCGCTCAGAATTTGACAGAAGTGCTGCAGAGCAAGAAACGCTGCTAACAGCTCCAGCTGATTGATGTGGAGTCTGGACTGCGCGGGAGTCCAGTTTCCCCTCACTGTCATGTGATCGCACAGAGCCCCCATCCTTTCAGGGAGGCATCCGTCGACACCACCTTGCGGAAAGACACCCGTCCTATCGGTGAACCCTGACGAAGCAGGTTGGGTTCCCTCCAAGGTCGGAGTGCAAGCATGCACTGTGCGTCTATCAGAATTTTCCTGTTGCGGTGACGTAACACATTCAGTCGGTGAGAACGAACCCAGCGCTGAAAGGGTCGCATCTCGAGTAGACCGAGGGGAACTACAGCGATCATAGAGGCCATCATGCCCATCAGCTGTAAAATTTTTGGAACCGCAGTTTGCGTCCCAACTGAAAAAGTGCGAGGCAGTGGTGGAACGCGGCCATTCTGCGCTGCGACAGACGTGCCAGTCCTGAAGTGGAACAAATCTCCAGCCCCAAGAAAGAAATCTGCTGGCTGGGGTCTAACACACTTTTTCGGACATTCACAGAGAAACCCAGGGACTGAATGTGAGACAGTACCAAAGACAGGTGCGTCGCTGCCTGCTCTCTGGAGCTTGCTATCAAAGCCCAGTCGTCCAGATAAGTCAGAATGCGAATGCCTTTTTCTCTGAGAGGAGAGAGCGCTGCCTCTACACATTTCGTGAAGGTGCGAGGGGCGAGTGACAGACCGAAGGGCAGCACGAGGTACTCGTAAGCTGTGCCCTCGAAAGAAAACCTCAGAAATTGTCTGTGGTCTCGGTGAATGGCGACGTGAAAGTAAGCGTCTGTGAGATCGATCAGAGCGAACCAATCTCCTGGACTGATCGTATTCAAAAGCTGTTTCAACGTTAGCATTTTGAACTTGAAGGAGCGAAGGTACGTGTTCAAAACCCGTAGATCCAAGATCGGACGGAGCCCGCCGTCTTTCTTCGGTACGCAACAAAGTAGCGGCTGTACCAACCTTTGTTCATTTCGGCAGACGGGACCACTCGAATCGCGCCCTTCCTCAACAGTGAACATATTTCCTCCCTCAGGACGGGTGCTGCTAACTTTCCCACTGTTGTGTTTACAACTGAGCGGAAGTGCGGGGGTCTGACCCGGAACTGCAGCCGGTAACCCATAGCAACCGTTTTCTCGACCCAAGGGGAGGGGGCGCATGCACGCCACCGGGGTAGGCATAGCGCCAGGCGCCCGACCCGCTGCACTGACAGAGAGGAGCTGTCGCCCTCTAGCGTGCTGGCGGGGCACGGCGTTAAGCCGCCCCTGTCGAGATTGACAGGGGGCGCCGTCACTGTTGATTGATATGGGTTTTTTTGAACACAAAACGCCTTTATTTGAACACTTGTGGCACAAACAGAATGCAGACATGTCATGTGTGCGGGGAGATTGTTGTGCTTGGGAGACTGTGTAGTGGGAACGCAGCGCCGTTTGGGGCTGGGCCCTGAAAACGTTGAGCAGCGACTTTTCCGCGGCAAATGAGGAGCTGTCTTGTCTCCCGTCTGACAGCTCAGAGCCTCCGGACCAGCTAGGAGGACTGGGGCTTCTTCCTTCGAGGCGTTGGGCCCTTCTGGGAGCTCACTGGAGGTCCTTTATTCCAGGACGAGAGCCGGACCCTTCGCTGGGGAGGAGGAGGGTTGACCGTCGGTCCCTGAACCGGAACTTGGGTTCTGGGATGTGGCGGCTGCGCAGACGGTTTCCGACCGCTGGCGCTAACCTTGGATCTCCCATCACGTCGGGGAATGATGTACCGCAGTGCCTCAGTCTGCTTCTTCCGCACATCAAATTTGGCTTGAATCGCGTCAAGCGATTGGCCAAACAGTCCCTGCGCAGACACCGGTTCATCCAGGTAAGCCACCCTCTCCTTTTCGGGAACATCGGACAGAGTTAGCCACAAGTGCCGCTGTGCCACGACTGTGAAGGCCATCCCTCTGCCGACGGAAAGTGCAACGCCGCGGGACATCCGAAGAATGTAGTCCGTGGCGAGTCTGACCTCGTTCAGAAGTGGGGTTAGGGGGCTGCCGGCAGGCAGCTGTGCGCCGAGCTCCGCCAGGCACATCGCCTGATATGTTTGAAGCATCGTCACCGAGCTCAGGGTTCGCGCTGCACATCCCTGCGCTCGGTAAATTTTCTCCAACTGACGGCGGAAAATCGACAATGCTTGGAAGGCAGCGTAGCGGGCCCAATCACGCCGTGATTTTGAGATGGTGCGAGATAGGCTGCCAAAGACGGCTCCATGGGTGGAGGGTGGACCAGGCCAGCAGACTCGGCTCCCTCCAGGTCGCAGTACTGTCCAAAGCCGGGCACAGTCACGCGTGTGGACAGGGGTTTGCTCCATGAGGATGTAAGCTCGGATACAAAGTCCGGGTACATGGGCAAACGGTTCTTCACCGTCGTAGGTTCGGGCGGGAGAAAAAATCCGGCGAACCGAGACCGTTTCTGGGCGGGAGGGGAGGAGGGCCACTCCACGTCCAGCTTTCCCGCCGCTCGGCGGTACAGAGACAGAAATGACGCGTCATCCTGTGGAGCTGGCACAGCAGTGGCAGCATGGTCGCTCGACGGGAAGAGTTCCTGGTCCTCGTCAGAGGAACCGGGCAAGTCGAGGCCCACGTCCAGAACGTCGTCATCCTCGTAGGGTGCACTGAGCTGGGACAGCGGCTGCTCGTAATCCACGTGCTGCACCTGTTCCTCAGCTAGCTCCTCCATTAGCTCCATGTGGTCCGCCCAGCTCGTAGCGGGGACTTCGGGCTGGAGCTCGTCGTCGGACCCGGACGAAACCTGGTCCTTCAGTTGCGACAACAGGGGTTCCTGCTGCGCCACAAATGTTTTTCCCAGCGCCTTTTCCACAAATTTTACGCGCCTTTCCAAAGTCGAGCGTCGTAACACGCTACACGACTCGCAGGCGTGGGGCTCCGTCAACGCTCTCCGAGCGTGGACAATCCCCAGGCAGACAGGACAGGCTTCGTGCTGGTCTTTTTCGTGCAAAGAGAAGCCGCACTCCTGAGGACAGGGGCGGACGGAAGACTTCTGCTTCGCTTTCTTTGGCCGCGCGCTCATGACGAGACGCTCGGGCGAACAGCACAGTTACTCGGGTTAGCGCTCCGCGGGCAGACAGTGTGGCCGAAGGGGCGACAGTGACTAACACCAACAGGAGCCGTTAAACTAACACCGAGACAGCTGCGGAGGGTCTGTAGCACTAGCTAGCAGCAGCGTAGCTGGCTTTGACCGGGAGAGGTGTTCTTAGCGAGGTGAAGAGCATAAGAACTGAGGTGAGACGTCAACGACAGGGCTTATAAGCAGAGGGCGGGTCCGCCCACCTGTCATTGGACGTCATCTGCCTAAAGGCGTGAATAAAGGTGTCTTCAGCCAGGCACGCGAGGGCGTGGTTTCCCATAGTACATGTGTTGTACCGAGTGAATCGACTGAAAGGGAACTCAAGAATAACCAAACAGCTAAAAGCACTGAAGTCCAACTCCAGTCATCTCATCATCCAAGTCTTTCCAATGGTCTTTTAATTATGATTATGCTACTTTTAGCTAAAAACAAAAAACTGTCATTTTCAAGGACAGTTTTATTGTCACACTGGACTTTTCAATCAAACATTTGAGAAGTTTTATTTAATATATATATATATATTCGTAGAATGTAACGTTCCAACTCAAACGGAGTCATTTGCTAATTAAGGAAGTCCTGGTTAATGCTCAGAATGCCGTTTTTCTTGACCTTCAACACAATTAACCACAATGTCCTTTTTGCCAGACTTACTTTAACTTTTCTGAACCTGCTCTCTCTTGGTTCAGATCAGGGGATGGCAACCTTTAACAGTAAAAGAACCATTTTGGTTCGTTTTCTAATGATCAAAACCTAGAAGAAGCTGCATAGCCTTACTTTAGCCTTTAAGAAACATGGATTTTCCTTCATAACTTAAAAAAAAAGGTCTTTTTTTTGGACAAATAGAAAATTAATATAAAAAAACCTAGCACCCTTTTTTTTTACGTTTGACAGAGGCTGAAAAACCTTCCTCTTCAAAATAAAAGATGCTTCGTAACAAACAGGTTCATCTCAGGTAGCTCTGAACAGCTAGTAATTAATGTTGTGCAGCATAAGATAATGTGTGCTTTTAACTCATAAAAGAACAAACTTTTTAGCAAAGTTTTGCTTTGCATATAAATCTGTTCATTCTGGAGGTAGACAACAGGGATGTAAAAACCTACAGAGTTGATCGTCTATGTGAACCTCAGATATCAATTTATAAATTCAATAAATGCCAATTAAGTAATCCTTACAAAAAAAAACAAAAAAACAAAAAATGACATTTTAATTTTTCTTATATTTATTTATTAATTTTTTTCTTTTTTCCTCTTTGTCTTAAGCAGTCTTCCACTGCTGGGTTTTGTTATTTTAGTTTGGGGTTAGATCTTGGTAGTCTTAGTTTACAGGATTTGTTTATTTGTTTTCTTTAGGTAGTTTTGGTTAAGCAGATATTATCAGAGATCTGCTGACTCACGGTCGTCATGTCTGGATCAACAGTCTCCATGAATTATTTTATGTTTGGTTGAGGAGCCACAATGGAGAGATGACAGAGACGCATGTGGATCTGGAGCTGCAGACTCCTGGTTTCAGATCACATGTGATGGATGTTCTGCTCAGCTTATATCCAGTCTGTTCTTTATCAGTTACGGGGATGGGAAGTGTGAAAGGAATTTGTGTGTGGGTCTCGGCAAGGGAGGGCATTATTTATATTTTTGTTTTTAATTTTATTGTGATTGCTTTTTATTTTCTTCATTGTACAGCACTTTGTGTTATCTTTCATATGAAAAGTGCTCTATAAATAAAGATTGATTGATTGATTGAAGTGCAGTGTAAATAGGCAAATCTTAGGTTTTTTTTTTAACCTTATACAGCAGCAGTTCCTAAAGGCTCAATTTTGGCACCTCTCCTTTTTAGAATGTATATAAACAACTTACCAAATGTGTGTACAAATGGAAAAATAAAGTCATATGCAGATGATATAGTTATTTATGTTTATGCAAAAACAAAAGATGAAGCTAATGCCGTTCTATCTGAAATCATGGTGTCAGCCTCCAACTGGATCAAAAACGCATGCCTTCATCTCAATACCAAAAACAACAGTCTACATGATTCTCTCTCCAGCCTTTAAGAAATGACCAGCCAACTGATCAATGGAGAGTAAATACAAGTGGTTGAATAGTTCAAATATCTTTGTGTTCTTTAAGATTTAAATCAGAGGGTCAAAGATCATGTGAAAATTGTTTCTAGAATTATCAGGTTCAACTTAACAAATGTTAAAAACATATGATTCTATTTAACTGCTGAAACAGCAAAGGTTTATTTACACTCTCTGGTTTTTAAGTCATTTAACTTATTGTCTTTCTATCTGGTCCCAAACAAACGCAACCATTTTAAAGCCACATCAATCCCTGTTTAAAAAGCATAGATATAAATATTAGTTGTTTTCTACTGCCTGTCTAACTTCTAAAGTTTTAATTGGGCTTTCTCCACCACCTTTAATGACTTTTATTCATAAGAAAAATAACATAGGAATACTGAACTTCCAGACTGAAGTACAAAAACACAGGACCAAATTCAGTAAAATGGTAGAGTCCCTCAGATGGAAAAGTATTCTGAAATACACCGTGAAAAATATGCAATGTTCAAAACGGTTCTGAAACAGTGAAACAAACCAGACTAGAACTCACACTTAAAACAATCCCTCAGGTCCATTAAACTCTGGAGTTCTTATCACTTTTGACTGATCTTTTGTCAAATCTCAACATCTTCAATGTTTACTTGATTTTCTCTTCCATCTGCCTTAGGACAACAGATTTAATTTAGCACTTTTTATGTTGAAGTTATGCTAAACATTTATGAATATACACTGTCCAAATTCAAATAAATAAAAACAAATAATGACAACTGTTATTATTATTGACTTAAATGGTTTGAATTTCTGTTACAAAAGATTTAGTAAAGCTGGTTTTACTTAAAGACCTAGTCCAAAGAGAATGGGGTTGGTAACATGTTCTTGAAGCATTCGTCACATGATAGAGGACATATATAAAGAAAATGAAGATTAAAACTGTGTCTGAGTATTTCTTTATGCAAATTGTGGTAGACCAGGGGAAGACCAAAAAAAAAAAATTTGCGGTCTGAAAAAGATTTTAGGTGTGATGTTGGTGCTACAATCGCTTCCATTCTGATGCATCCAGACAACGTCTTTGTTTTCCTACAGCGGGATAGCTCTGGTATTGATCGCCGCTTTAGTTGCACCACTAACTTGGGGTTGTAAGCTAGCAGGAGAGAGTCTAAACAGAAGGCAGGAAACAAGCACAGGCTTACTCCATACCAACAGTCCCGCCCACAACTCAGAGGTGAATTTCTAATAAACTCCGGCTGCTCTGAAGAAGTTATGCCCTCGAAAACAACGATTTAAAAAAACTTTGTGGCAAAAAAACGATAAAATGATAATTAAAGATCACTAGGAACTCTTTGAAAATAGATGAGACGATGATCAGAAGAGAAAGTGAACCATGTGGCAGAAAAACACTTAAAGCAGGACTTTGCACACGTCACCGTTTCTCCTTTCAACAGCATTTGATTCACACTGGATACAGAAGGTATTGAAGGTTTTACTCCATCATTGCAGCTATTTGTCAAAATCCAGAAAGCTTTTCTTCCAACATATCTCTGTACTTTGCTGCATTCATCTAACCAGTGATCCTGTCTGTGCTGCTAAAAACCCCCCAAACCATGATGCTCCCACTGCCATGTTTCACTGCTGGGCAGGTGATGAGCGGTGTGTGGATCCCACACAGACTTACCCAGCAGTAGGATGATGCAGATGAGGATGCCGATGATGGCTCCAGTGCCCAGCCCCATCGCCATGATTCTCTCCATGTCCACACAGTCGCCGTGGTGATCACACGGGCAGACCTTGACCTTCAGGAAGGACTTCTTAGACATGGGCAGGTGGCCAGAATCCGTGATCATGATCGGAATCTGATAGATTCCACTGGCCAAGGAACCGGTCTTCAGTCGAAGTTGTACATGCTCCCCTAGAAACAGTGAAAGGTGGTAGTTTAGAAGACTGGCAGTGAATGTTGAGAGGAACAATGGATTTCAGTCAGGTATATGATGATAAAGACAAACAAGTAATCGTTTCAATGACAGACTCTCAGCAACGTCTATAATGGAGCCATTTGGATCATTTCACTGATGTAGCCAAGAAAGTTTTTATCAAAAATTCTATGAACCCTTTAAAACATTTGCTTGGAAAAACATTCTAAATATAGAAATGTTTTGTTTCAACTACTTCATTTCCACATTTGAACTAAACCGGTCTGTCCCTCCCTGGTCCCATAGTCCCTGCCTGTTTCCTAATAGTTACCTGACTCAGGTGTAACCATGCTGAATGGGTCCAAAGTGTGCCAAGAAAATACCCCCACACCATGACACCACCACCACCACCAGCTCGAATCATCGAGATCAGGCAGGATGCTCCTCTGCTGTAACCAGTGGTCACGGCTGCCACGACTGATCGCAACTACGATGACGATTAAAATAGTCAACGCGTCGCTTCTGTTTGGTTTTTTCTTGTTTTTATCAAAAAACTACGGTGTGCATTTTCTAATGCTGGGTCTGCCCTTCTCTTTGACTCACATGCACGGTGGGGCTAATCCAGTCAGTCATGATGTCACAGGTAGTTCTGGGAAGGCTCGGGTATCATGACAACACGCTAACAGAGCTTGAAAGTGTTGGATGCATGAACATGTGAGGAGAAGCCTGTGGTGACTGAGTATGATAATACTGGAGAGATGATCTTCGTCAAGTGAAGCTAAGCTAACATTAGCGCTAACAGAGCTAACTCTGCTGTGGCAGTTTCACAGGTTTAAATGGATCGTGTGCTGCTGTCATTAATGCGTGTCCACCGTGATTCTCTGTCTGCTCGTGAACGTTTCAAGATAAGCGCTCTTCCAAGAGTTGTTCGGTTCATAGAGTGGATTTTGAAACATTCACCGCGCAGACAGAGAGGCTGTGCGTCGCTATGGATCTGCAGCAGAGTTCTGCAGTGATGTGGAAACTGTTTACATGTCCCAGAAGTGAAACAGTGAGTTAAGTTGACAGTTGTAGCATTCCATTAGCTGCATTAAGCTACAATTAAATGTAACCCAAAGACACAAAACAGCAAAAACACTGACAGGAGAGAGACACTTATTGTAGCACGGAGCACGCTAAAAGAACGAAAGTAGTACATTCCAACACCCCCTCGTTAAAAATATACATTTTCCCTCTTTTTTTTGGATGTAATGTCTCAAAGCTCTTTGTTTACATGAGCATCCTGAGGTTGTTTGGTTTGTACAGGAACATATTTAGCTCAAAGATGTTTTATAAAAACATGTATGTAAACAAATATTTTGAGTGCTTATACGTGTCTAAAACTCTTGAAATACTTCATACACGTTTTATCAAATATATGTTTAAAGCTTTAAAAAAAAATAATTAAAGGCTTTTATTTAGTTTTTTGTAGTTGATTGAGATTACTAACCTCATTTAATCCAAGTCTTGTTTTAATGACAGAAACAAATGAAGGAGAAAAGCTGCATGGTTCATTAAACGTTTAACAAACAAATGCATTTAGTTTTAGTTGGCATATAGCTTAAATACTTCCACATTTAAAGCTAATGAAGGTTAAGGCGAGTGTTTTACATCCAGTTAACGCGCGACCCAATTAGTCGACTAATTGAAAAATGAATCTGAGATTAGTCAACTATTAAAATAATCGTTTGTAGCAGTTCTAGTTCAAAGTCACTTCAATATTCTTCCTCATTCTGATGCTCGGTTTGAACTGCAGCAGATCGTCTGGACCATGTCTACATGCATAAATGTATTAAGTTGCTGCCATGTGATTGGCTGATTAGAAAGTAATGTTAGCGAGCAGTTGGAGAGGTGTGTCTAATAGAGTGAGTGTTTTTTAAGAGAAACACTTCTCTGTTTATTACTTTGTTTAGATCAATACACCTCCAGCTTTGACATAAGCACAGCTCTCCACATTAGAGAGAAATCTTATCAAAAAGATGTCAGGCCAGGCACCGATCCAATAGCACCATATTCAGCTCAAACTACACGTACTGTAAATCGACGGTCAAACAGAACTTTTGTTTGACAAAGGCTCTGCACAGAACTTTAATCACTGAATTGATTTTCTGCATCTAAACGGAACCGTTTCAAACATAGCTTTACGTAAAAGAACCATTCAGACGAAGAGTTGTACTGACCACTGAGGCGACTGAGGGTCCAGTTCTGACGAACGTCCTGTGGATGGTTGACCAGCTCAAAAGCAAAGGGTCCAGCGTTGGGTCTAAGATCGGGATCGCTGGCTGTGATGTTGATGGCGTTGGGATCTGGCTTCTCGCACATTTCTACCTCCGGGGGAAAAACGTGAGGCGCGTTGTCATTGATGTCCAGGAGAAAAATCTGAAGTGTGCCCGTTCCACTGGCAGGGGGGTTGGCTGGAAAGAAACAAAGGTGACAGCGTCACGTATTCTGTTGAACATCTGATCACGTCTGCTGAGAGAGCGCTGGTTTCCATGGCGTGCTGCAAAGTTCAGTACACAGTAGAAATGCTATTTACCTGAAAATAATAAACACTGCTTGAACACTCCAAAACTACATTTTTAAAACTTTTTAAAAAAAATTAAATTATTTAAATTTTTATTGTATTTTTAAATTTAAAACTGTAACCTTTTAACATAATTATGAACTAAATAAATACTATTACCTGCGATTATGCTAGTGTAAATGCTGTCAGCTGAATTTGGCCGCTAAAAATGCTAGTACTGATAGCTGAAGATGCTAAAGTTGATAGCTGAAAAGACTAAAGCTAATAGCTGAGACCACTGAAGCTGATAGCTAGCGAAATGCCAAATTAGCCTGCAAAACAAACAAAAACGACTTAGGTTATCCAAAACAGCTAGCATGTAGCTGAAAAATGAGCTACACTTCAAAATAGCCTAAAAAAATCTTAGTAAATGCTAAAATAGTCCATAAAAATCTTGCAGAATGGCTTTTTTTTCATTTTAAAATCGTAACTTTTTAACATGCATATAAATAATAAAAATGCAGGAATATTATTCCAGAATAAATCAACTTAAACCTTAAATAACTTTCAATATTTTACTCTCCACAAAAATATGTTTTGTCAAAATTATAAAAGTTAGAAATGCAAGATAACATCGGGCATTAATAATAATAAAATAAAATGATCCGGATGGCCGAATCCGGCCCCCGGGCCTCGACTTTGACACATGGGGTTTAGTTGATCATTGGAAAGCTGCAGCTCATTCATAGACTTTTAGTCCTTTCAAAAGTTTGGTCTGTTGAGTTTGTCTGTAGAAAAAAACCAACAACTTGTGCATTTTTTTGAGGAGCTGAAAAAATATTTCTCAAAATATTTTTAATTTTTTTTGTTTAAACAAACCAATATTGTATATATAAAAGCACAACATTGTCCTGTTTTTAAGGAAAACGCACAATTGCAGTTTGCAGATACCAAAGAGTGGAGATTATCTTAAAACCTGCAAAATATCTATAAAATGATTTTAAAAAGGATTTTTTTCCATTATTACAATCTCCAGAAGAAAATCTCAGAAGAGAAGCTGAATTCAAAGTGAAAACAACAACACAATGTGAAGAAAGATGTCTCACCATCATCAAAAGCAATGAAGGTAGCGTTGTAGTAGTTGTTCCTGACAAACGGAGACTCTCGATCCAGGACAGCGATGGTTGAAATCTCTCCCTTTACAGAGTCGATCTTAAGCCAGTTAGCAGGGTCGTAGACCTTGGAGTACCTGGGATGACAGGGAGAGGTTTTTAGAAAAATAGAAACTGTACTGAATTCAGGGAAACTCCCCAGACTATAATCATCCATATGATAGATTTAATAAAAGAGAAGGCAGTGCAGACAGCCAGGAATGTTTTTCCTGAAACTTCCTATTGGCTAAGGCTCCATCACAAACTAGGGCTGTTAAACTTTCACGCTAATTGCGATTCATTTTGTTTTTAAAAAAATCGAATTATTTGAATTTTTGTGTTGGATGGTTACTTGGAGGAGCACACCTGGAGGAGCATTTGATCACACTCAAACCATGGTCATTTAGGAAAAATATAAATGTTGAATAAATTATTAGAACTTCAGTCCATTATATATTTTTGAGTGGGGCTGGGGATCGATTCAAAGAAAAAATTAATGATAAATCTGGAAAATTAATCCCCATTGCTTTTCTTTTTTAGTTACAGTATTTGCCACTTATCTGCAAATAATCATAATATGAAATGATACACAAAATTGTACATTTGGAACATTTATTTTTAACCCCTTTTTTTAAACCACGTTTTTGTCTATATGTGAATTTTCTGAATTTCAATTTCAAAGACTGCCTGTTTGGTTATTTGGTCTCATTTTAAATCAGCACAACCTCTACTGTGTGACACTAACTTTATTTAGTTATCTTTCCATGTTACATTCACACACTAGACCTAAAATCATGCAAAAACAGAATATTCCGTCTATAAAAATGTGATTCATTTTACTGTGAAAACCCAAAAAAGTTTAGCCAACCGTTTTTACCACATACAATTGAAGTTTTAGGCCTAATTTTATAAAAACAACAAGAATAAAAATTTTCAACAAACTAATCAACATGATTTTGAACGAAAATAATAAAAAAAATCTAGTCTTAAGTCAGATTTCTTTGGGCCACATATATTTGTGTAGATGGAGGAACATCACAGACCTCACAGCTCCATGATGTCATCTTTCTGATGACTCTTCAGTCCGTCTGTGTGGCTACAGCTACCAGGAAGCCAAAAATTAGAATTTCTCACCAACTAATTTTTGCTAGAACTTCATTTATTCTCATATATTTTCTTTATTGGGTTTGTAAAAAATGAGTTTTTTTTCTGAGAGAAGTTGAATTTCAGGTCAGCACGACTAGAATCTACACAGGTGGGGGCGTGTCTGTCCATTCTGAACCTCCCACGACGTCGGTGGGCGGGACTTTCGCTGTTAAACCGCAGAGTTTCTGCCATTTTTAGACAACATCAGTCCCCATCTCAAAATAAAATAGTCAGCTTCCTCGTTGGATTCCTAATGGCAGATGGCTCAGTTTGGCTCCGCCCCTCATAGCAGGTACTCTGCTGTGTATTACAGTCTCACATTGACTTTTGATCTCTGCCTTATTTAATAAAATAAAATTAAAAAAAAAAAATCACCTATGTCTAAAAACTACAAGTAAATGCCATATTATCTCTTAAATTTAATAAAATATCAATCACAGAATGTAAAAAAAGTTTACGTCTATTTTAGATAGTTTTATTACGTTCTATTAGTTGCGTTTCTTTTCTGCTTCATTCCAGTCTTTTACAATGATAAAATTCACCCAAATAGGTTTAATTCAACTATAAAATCACTCATGTCTTTGCTACTGTCTTGCTGTTGTGATAAACTATTGAATAAGTTATATCAACATTTGAAGTATGGTTTTAATAAGAAGGTCAATATTTGTTGGATTGCTGAGAAAAAGTGTTTCTACTGTTTTTTAATGCACAGTTTTCTGGACCTGATGCTTTTTTGCTTTGTTTTTTATATGTTCAAGATTTAAAACAAAATAACCCCTTGATGGTGTCAAAGTGAAGGTTAGATGTCTTCTATAATATAAAAAACACCTAATAAAACCATCTTTTTGGTTATATTTTGATCTTTTACTGCGCCACAATGTCACAAACTGAAATAAAACACCCCAAAATGAATCTTAACAGCAACTATTAGATTAAAAATCATTGCTATTGAAATCGATTAATTAGTTTCATGTCATGATTAAATAATCGCGCAAAAAAAATTATCAAATGACAGAACTATTACAGAGATTAATTTGGTGTAACAAAGTCAGTGCTGCAGAAGTTTGAACTCTTAACTCTGCTTCTGATCCCACAAATACGTATTTCTTATTAACATTTTAACACCCGAGGCGTCGTCTGTGACGGTCTAACATAAAATCTATAACATACTGTAACTTTTCTAGCGTTAACATGATCATTCCCGTAGATTCTGAAGGAGAAAAGCAGCGTGTTAACAAGTTTCTTTACCGCACAGTCTGCCTCATGAAGCGATCTGGATCCAGGGCGGTGAAGGTGGTGAGCTGTGTTCCAGCAGGCAGACCTTCCTCCAGCCTGATAGATTTGGGGTTGGGACTGAACTCGGGACTCTCGTTCACATCCAGGACATGAACAGAAACTGTAGTCGTAGACTGGCGAGAGAGCTGGATGCCGGGGGCCAGAGGCGCCTCGTTTTCTGCCTGAACGTTGAGCGTGAAGGAACGGGTCTGTTCAAAATCAACAGGCTGCATAGAAGAAGAAAAAAAAAAAAGACTGAGCAGATGTGGCGCTGTGACACAATCTGTTTTAAAAACAGGTAAATAAATACAATTAAATTAAAAAAAGGAGACCATCTTAGAACAAAAACTAACCATATTCTGGCACTGGCTTGTTCAGGAAAGCAGCTTAGTGTGCATGTAAACAAAGTCGACATCATCTAAACCAGAGGTGCTAAAACTCAATCATACAGGGGGCCAAAAACCCAAAACGCACCTTAGGTCATGAGTCGAACAGAATGAACATTTATTAAACACAATCAATTTAAACTTTTAAAGGTTTAAAAACAACTTTTTAAGATAATTATGAACTGAATTGGCCACTGAAAATGCTGAAATTGATAGCTGAAAACACTTAAGCTAATAGCTAAAAATGCTGAAGCCAATAGCTAAAAATAGATGTGTTTGAGATTATGCAGGCGGACACTGAGCAGATCGCCTGGATTGCGGTGCATGTTGGTTAGTTTCTATCACCGACGTCACATGTGCGCCGTCATGAAGTATCGCGAGAAAGGGGCGGGTTCAAGGCGCCTTCCTAAGCCAGCGCAGCCAGAAAATAGGTACTGCGCTGGCTTCCAGCCGCCGAGAGGGCTACAAAACAATGCATTGTGGGAAACGGTGTCCTGAATGTTCTTGTAGTTTGATGTGAAATAACTGGTGCTAAATGAAGGAAATCTGTGTATTTTTTGTATTCTTTCTGGAAGGTAGTGAATCCCTGATGAAAAATAAACAGGATTTTAAATAATCTGTGGTTATGTGTGTTATTGTTGTCTTTAAATTTAACTTTACTTCTTATTTTATCTGTTTATTTGGGACAGTGCACATGAAATGAATCCCGCGGCAATTTTTTTTTTAATCTGCTTTACTTTGAAAGATGTAAAAATAATATAAAAGACATAACAGCACAGATCATACAAGGAGGAGTGGCGTATTAAAATTCAATCGAACGTCGAGGATAACCCCCAACTCTTTATTCTCGTACAGTCTCGTCGTTCAGCTTCATCTCAGGGGCCATTCTCCGCCCCCTCCTGCAGCGGCTTAGTCTTGCCGACGATATAGGCGAGGCGATGGGTCAACTCAAACACGCCTAATGCTGAATAGCTAAAAATGCTGAAGCTAATAGCTATAAATCCTGAAGCTACTAGCTGAAAACACTGAGGCTAATAGCCAGCTACAATATTAGCTAAACGCCAAATTAGCCTAAAAAAAAAAGAAAACACCTAGGTTAGCTAAAACAGCTAGGATGTAGCGGAAAAATAGATAAACGTCAAAATAGCTTTAAAAAAAAAAAAGTCTAAACTAACCAAACCGCTAGCATGTAGCTGAAATATTAGCTAAACTCCAGAATAGCCTATTAAATTGTAGTGAATGCCAGAATAGGCAAAAAAGCTAGAAGAATTCCAATTTTTAAAAATTTAAAAGTTTTTAAAATAATTCTGAATAATGAAAAGGTGAGAATATTATTCCAGAATAAATCAACTTAAACCTTAAATAACTTTCAATATTTTACTCTCCATAAAAATATATTTTGTCAAAATTATACAAGTTTGATGGTAAATGGTAAATGGCGTCTACTTTTATAGCGATTTCTACCTTCCTTCTAGGGCCTAAAGCGCTTCACATTCACAGACCCATTCACTCACACATTCATACGCACAAGATAACATCGGACCATTAATAATAAAATAAAATGATCCGGAGGGCCGGATCCGGCCCCCGGGCCTTGACTTTGACACACGTGATCTAAATAGTCACATGGCTGTAAATGTGTGGGGTGACACAGTGATCTGAGTCACATGATGTGGAGGACTGCCCTGCACATGTTTAATCCATACCTGTCCCGAGGTCTGCTGATTACCAGGATCAGGTGTGTTCAGCCAATCAAACTCTGGACCACCTGATCCCGGGAACCAGCAGCAGGTAGGGGGCAGTGTCCTGAAATGGACAAACAGGATTGGACCAGAGCCTACCTTGACAATAGTGAGCCAGCCCTCATTGGATGCAGGGTCCGTGGAAATGGAGAAGCGTCCTGAGGGGTCTCCAGAAATGATGCGGTAGATTGCGCTCCAGCCCTGAGTGTGGGGCTGGTCTTTGTCCGTCACGGTCAGGTTGGCAACAATCACATTCACTCGGTTCTCGTGAACTTCTCCGAAGAACTGGAGTAAAGGCCACAAATACTGACTTTTAGAGCTTTAACATAACCACGACTCCAGATGACATGCAGATCTAGTTTCAGGAGCTCACTCTGTCGGCGGTGAACTCTGGGGGGTTGTCGTTGACGTCGGTGATTCTGATGACGGCGGTGGCGGTGTTGGATAGGCCGTACATTGGGCTTCCCTCCATATCTGTAGCCTGGAGGATCAGGGTGTACTGGGGGACTTTCTGGAACAGAAAGAATGAATCAAACACTTTGATCGTGAACTGGCAGCATGCAAATCAATAATCTGGTATTACAGATTAGATGCAGCACAGGAGAACACATGACAGAAACTGACTGAGCAGAGCCAGAGGCTGCTTGAGCTTTCCCTGCAAACTTGAAATGATGCTTAGAAAAAAGTACAATGAGCTTTGTCAGGATTATCTGATCTACCATCTGATTAGATTTCTATCTACTGTCCTGTTCAGAATGCATACTTCTCTTTTTTGACCTCAGAGGACTCGTCTTTCTCAGACACTCTCTGTGCTCCCATTTTGATTTTTCCCTTTTTTGCGCCGTTTCAAAGGTGCGCGCTCACCAAACTCTCCTGGATTTTCTGTTTTTCCGTGATCTGATCCGATTTGTCCCGAAGGCTCCAGCCCTCCTCTACTTCAGGACTTCTCTGGAGACATCCTCCGTTTATGTTGGAGTAAAAACTGAAACAATTACTTTGATGGGATCGACTGAACGTTTTTTTAAATGGACCAAATTATTCTAAGATCATGTTATTAAAAAAAAAAAAAAAAAAGTGTAAGTCTCATTAATTCTGGCAAAAAATGGTCTTTGAGGATCTAATCCAGGAGTGTCAAACATACGGCCCGCGGGCCGATTACGGCCCTCAAAATGGCCCAGTTGTGTAGAGGAAAAAATATACAGATGTAGAGAAAAAAAAGAGAGTTTCTAGCCCAAACCTTTAACAACCTTTATCACTTAAAAAGCCATTTGGGAGGATTTCTCACTGACCACAACCCGGTAAGAGCCACACATCCTTCAGAAGATAAAACTTTGTATTTATGGTATTGTTATTTTATGATAAATATAAATAAACTATTATTTTTTGGCATAAATAAAACAAACTAAGGGATTTTTTCCCCAAATATGAAACAGTTAATAACTTTTAACAAAGGTTGACAAGGCTTCCTTTCAAAATAAAAGACTCCCTTTGTCACATAGGATCATCTCGGTGGAGCAAATCTAGTGGTAGGTAGTGTAATGTCAGCAATAAAAAAAAAAAAAACGTTTTAAACCTTTGTGGTGCTTCTTATCCGGAAATTCAGAAATCTAACCATCATTAATTAAAATAGAGCTAATTAACTGTATTTTTTGGACCATGAGACACAATTTAAACACTGGAATTTGTCAAAATGTTTTTTTTCGATTATCAAACCAATATAGCTTCTGTACTTTAGGGCCTCCCAGAGTGATAAGTTATTTTACGTTTAACTTTACAGTGACTTTTTTAAAGTCAAAGCTTTGTATTTTTCTTTAACTTGAGCCATAATGGAAGGGTAAAGGAGCCAGATGTTGCATATCCCTGTTCTGGCCCATTAGTACAATAACCAAGAACCTCCATCACAGGGAGAAAAAAAAAAAAGTAACAGCAAACAAAAACAAAACTGTGCAAACATAAAAAAAAAATCTGCAAATAAAAAAGAAACTTTGGAAAAACAAAAAAAAATATCTGAAAGATAAAAAGCGATCTCAGCAAAACTAAAACGTAACTAAACATAAAAAGTATTGCAGCAAAAATAAAAAGAAATTGCAAACAAAAAAAGAGCGGTGCAAACGAGAAAGCTTCAACAGAAGTCGATCATCTGGCACATCAGAAGTGTTTCTGTCTGTTGGAACTTCAATGGAAGACATCATGCAGACAAACTTCCAGAACGCAAATGCAGCAACATCTAATAGAAACTGAATTCAACGGAAATGTTTAATTTAAAAAAAAAAAAAAAGGGCAGGATGACTTGAATCTCTTGAGTGAATTATTAAAAGTTATTTCAAGTTTAAGTTGATTTATTCATAATTATGTTAAACGTTTTAAAGATTTTGTTTCAGTGAGTCCAATAAGTTCCCGGGTTGGTCCAGTACCCGGGTTAGGCTCCGGCACCCCCGCGACCCCGAAACCGCTCAAGAAAATGAAGGAATGAGTTTTAGTGAGTTCAATAAATGTTTTCGCCGTGTTTTGGATTTTGGCCCCTTGTGCGATTGAGTTGGACACCTCTGGGTTCCAAGATCTTCATAACTGTTGTTGATATTCTCCAATTCCACATTCATTTGCACCAAGTTCCACCCCTGACCTCCAGCGTGGAAGGAGGACGATTACTGATGACGACATAGCAACCCGTCTATAGGAAAGTACCAGAAACTCATCCACCCATTCTTTGGTTTTTAATACTGAACTCTGAAGGAAACTAAAAACTGCAAACAACAAACTCCTCTCCCACTGAAGGAGGTGTGTGAACGTGTGCACCTCCTCCTTTCCTTTGAAACCTGTCGTCATACACACACTCGTCCTCTCAAACAGTCGTTTTGTGGAGGGTTTGCCTGTTCACACTGACCTCTCGGTCCAGGCCTGCTGCCACGGTGATGATGTCTCCAGTCCGGTTGTTGATGGTAAACATGTTGGAGGATGGGCTCATGGGAGTTTGGGAGAGGATCCTGTACCTCACCATCCCATTAGCTGTTTTTGGATCGTCTTTGTCCACTCCTGTCACGGTCATCACAAAGGTTCCTGCAGGAACAACGCGCAGACGTAAACAAGCATGCGCAGACGTAAACAAGCATGCGCAGACGTAAACAAGCATGCACACGCGTGCAGGAGCGGGTGCTCGTGTCATACCGGGTTTGGATCCCTCAGGGACAGAACCGTTGAAGACGTTGTGCAGAAACTCGGGTCTGTTATCGTTTTGATCGATGACATTGATGACGATGTCGATGGGGTTCTCCACTTGATTCCCATTCATGTCAACAGCATGAGCTCGCAGCTGGAAGCAAAAACAAACATTCCAGGAAATACTGTGGGAAAAAAATGTGGAAGAGCTGCAATGCTCGTCATTCCCTGTTATCAATCAACCGATGTCATCTCTAACTTGTATAATTATGACAAAATATATTTTTATGGAGGGTAAAATATTGAAAGTTATTTAAGATTTAAGTTGATTTATTCTGGAATAATATTCCTGCCTTTTTATTATTCATAATTATGCTTAAAAGTCAAATTTTTTAAGTTTTAAAAAAAAATTGACATTGCTAACTTTTTGAGCTATTTTGACATTTATTAAGATTTTTTTAGGTCATTTGGACTTCAGCTAATGTTTCAGCTACATGCTAGCTGTTTTGGGTAATTTAGGCTTATTTTTTAATAGTTTTTTTAAGGTTATTTTGAAGTTTAGTTAATTGTTCAGCTACATGCTAGCTGAAAAAAATGCTAATTGACTAACTTAAGTTTTTTTTCCCCAAGTTATTTTGCCTAATTTGGCATTTAGCTAATATGTTTGCTGGCTATTAGCTTCAGCGTTTTCAGCTATCATCACCATCTTATTCAGCTTACAGCATTCACACTGGAATAAAATATATAAATATATAATGTTATATATTTAGTTCATAATTATGTTAAAAAGTTACGTTTTAAAGTTTTAAAAATTGGCATTCTGTTAGCTTTTTGGACTATTTTGGCATTTACTACAATTTTTTTAGATTCTGGAGTTATTTTGTAGTTTAGCTAATACGTCAGCAACAGTCTAGCCGTTTTTGGCTACATGCTAGTTGTTTTGGCTAATTTAGGCTTTTTTTAGTCTTTAAGCTAATTTGAAGTTCAGCTAATTTTTCAGATGCATGTTAGCCGTTTTTTTTTAGGCTAATATTTTAGTCGCTCTCAGCTTCCGGATTTTCAGCTATCAATTTCAGCGGCCAAATTATTGCAGGTAATACTATATATCTAGTTCATAATTAAGTAAAAAAGTTACGGTTTTAAAGTTTCAACAATATCGTTTTAAAAAGTGTTCAATAAATGTTTATCCCGTTCGGGCCGCGACCTAAGGGCTGTTTTGGATTTTGGCTCCTTGTCCGATTGAGTTCGACTCCCTGATCTAAATAGTTGGTCAAATGTAAATATGAAGCCAAAATGTAGAAATGCCAATGCTGGCTTGCTCACAGCCAGAATTTGATCTTTGAATCCATCTTTTTTTTGTAATTTACTTTTTATTTCACAGATTGTTATACAGTTTACACAAATGAAAATATAACACAACTTCCCAAAAGAATAAAAATAGTGAAATAATATTATTAGTAGTAATGATTATAAATAAAAATCTTTGAATCCATCTTGATTAGTGAATTGAATCAAATCTCCACCACACAGCTCCAGTCAATGCAGTGCAACGACAGACGGATTCAATCTGAATCTTAGCCTTACGTGGAAGTTGGAAATGTGTTCTCTGTCCAGAGGTTTGGTGACTGACAGCTGGCCAGAGATGGAGTTGATGATGAAGATGCCGGTTGGAGGCTGGTCAGCTCCAGGGCCCGTCACACTATAGCGGAGCATCCGGTTCTTGTCCCGGTCTGACCTGATCTGCAGCACACAAGGAGAAAAAGGTGTTCTAAAGTTCAGAGTGGAAAGTTCAGGTCTAGACTCTATTAAACATTTGTTTAACCCTTTAACATCGGAGCTCCAGTGTTTATGTTCTTTGATTTATTGGAACTTTTCAGCCGCTAACACGATCATTCCAGGAGAAAAGCGGATCGTCGAGGCAGAGCGGATGAATAAAACAAATACTGTAACGTGCAGACGCCGACTGTCTGTGTTGTGATCCAGTTTAGCCATGGCAAAGAAACGCTCATTCGATTTAGCGTCCAAACTTCGTGAAGAAATGTCTGGTGATTAATCTGCACGACATGATGGGACGGATACAGAACGTCTCAGAGAAAGGCGCAAGCAGACGATGATATTGGGAAGGCGACAGGAGAAAGGAGCTGACTATTTCCTGGCGGGGAAAAGGAGCAACAAATTAGAACTGGTATGAACATGGATTACCGAGCAGAGGCAGAAAGGTACACATGAAAAGGATTTTTGATACAGCTTCAAAGAGAACAGAAACGTTGACAGCCAGTGCTAATCAGAACCATGTTCTCATTTCAATAATCCTGAAATGTTTATATTTTGGTTTTTACTTTTTGACTGAATTTCACAGCAAAATGGATGAATTAGCCATCACCATTCTGTCTGTGGCAAATTTTGGGGATAAATGCCCGCGCTGTTTGCACATAAATCTACTGTCGGCGTGTCGTGGGTGACATGCCGACAGGGCCGGTTCTAGGAGGACGTCGTGAATTGGGCGGCACCCTCAAGGAGCAAAAGCTGGGGCCTAATAGATCGAATTGTTTTACCTGTGTGTATGAAAAGAGTCCACAAAAATAACTCATTTCATTAATAATTTGTTTAGTGTTCCAAAGATAATATATGATCAAATCGATATAGTTTACTCTGAAAATGTTAAGAAAATCCTGGTATGGCCCCTTTAATGCTTTCCTTCCAACTGTTCCCGCTCTCAGGAACTTAAACTTTATTTATTTGTAAAGCGCTTAACATAAAAGCAAATAAAATAAATATTAAAAACACCAAAAACAGTGTTTAAAAACAAATTCACACAAAGACGCACAAAATTAACATCCCTCTCTCACACAATCTCCCCAAGTGAACCTTTGGCAACACAACTGAACAAAGAGTAAAAACTGCAGCTCTAAGTAAACAATCTGGCTTGGTACCACTGATACACCCTCATATCCACTCGCTCCTCCAGCCTTCACCCACTCTAATCCAATCACATTCATCTCTCACTATTTCAAGGGGGAGGCCGACCCTGAACAAAATTGGACTAAAAGCTCACGAGTGTCTGTTGAAATATTTTGGAACAATAGAGAGATCTTTACTAATATTTAGGTTGATTCATCATTGGCAGAACTAAAACTTTAAATTTCCTATATTTGTCTTTTTGTTCGTTTTCCATGTTGTTGAAATTCCCACAAAATGTAATCACGGAAAACACTTCCCAAACTCACATTTAAGTGGATTAATTCAATTGTGCGTGCATGCGTGTGAATGCTTTTACCCTGACGAGATCCTCAGGGAACTGTCCTCTGGAGTTTTCCGGGACATTGATGGGAGGAATCACCCAGTCCCTCTTTACTCGCAGTAGAGTCCCATCTCCCTTGGATACCACGCTGCGCCATGGAAACAAGATGTCTGGTACTTGTTCAGTCAGTGTTGCATCACCAGGGTTCATCTGCAAAAATAGTAAACAGGCCAGCTGACACAGGGCAAATCAACGACTAAAAGAAAAAGCAGAAAGTTAGAGAGGCAAATCTGGGAGAGTCGAGAACCGGGATCGTCTGCATGGCAATTGTTGATAAAATATTAGCTAAGCTCTGAATTGTTTGAAAATGACAATAAAAGATGAAAACATATTTCATTATTATATTTTAAGTCTTGTTGCTAATCTACTTAAAAAGCTAAAATTTGAAAACTTTCTTACTCATTTCCTATGGGGCATATTTTGTAAAATATTTTAAAAACCAAAAAAGTTTCTGAATACCAAAAAAAACCAGCAGTAATGTCCTGCACAAGCTGAACGTTTCGATAACAAGATTGCTGAAATCATTGGAAGTGTGATAGAGTTTTTATGTGACTAAAAACGTACAGAAAGAAACAGGAGAATCACTGAAGTGTGAATGATTATTAAACACTCACTATTATTAAGTAGCTTTACAATGAACATGAAAAGGTAAATGTGACTTGTTTCAGCATACACTTATGTTAAACTAACAATACTTTGCAAAAGTATTGATTTCTTCTGAGACTACATTATAGCTGTAAAATAAAACCGCATAAACTATAGATCTCTTGGTTTGGTTTTTTGGTGAATCCCAAAGTGAAATTTTTAGTCTTTTTGGTGTCATAGCTTGAAAAACCAAGAAAGAAGTCCTTAAACCCCAGAGATTTGTTATAGGAACACCGCATGCCACGATCACGGAACCAGAGTTTAAATTCACACTTCTTTTTTGCACAATAGAGGACCATTTAAAAAATGTAAGACTGAAGTCTGCAGTAACTAAAGAATTCAATAATTCATGACATTTTCTGGAGCTTGCAAATTTAAACAGCCAAAAATAATGAAATAAAAGCCAAGCAGAGAACTGCCTCACTAAAGGAGCTGTGAGCTGGTGCTGTGGCTGCACCTGCAGTGTGGTGCTGTTGACGTTTGGATGAATCTGGAGATGGACTCGGGTTTTCCAGACCAGTCCAGACAGCAGGTCTCGAGCACAGATCACTAACTGGGTCTTCTCCAGCCGGTAGAGATGATGAAGAGTGAAGACCACGCCCTCATCACTGACAGAGAAATGAGGAGAGTTTTCCACCTTCAGCGCCACTCTCCCTCCATTGCAGTCCCTGAACGTCACTGCAGAAGAACGACACACAGAAGATTCCCACTGAGCTTTGGATCAATGTCAACAAGCCATTTATTTGACACAAACTCTTTCTGAACACAGAAATTAAAAAGGAACACAGCAGTTAAACAATAAATCATTTTTAACAACTGATGCTTTTGGAAGTAGGACACTTAAGGTGCCATGACATTAAAAAAAACTGTCTATTTAGCTTTTAAGAGTATTATAAAGTTCATTATTTATGGAGAGAAATAAGTATCAAACCAATTTATGCGTGTGTAATTCCTGATTTGTATGCAACTGTGGATTTGTGTGCGCGAAATTCTTGATTTGTAACTCAAATACATTTGTGAAGAAGTACAAAAATTACAAAATAAAAAAAAAAATGCAATTTATACACGCACAAATAAAATTAAAACAGCTTAAAACTAAATTACACTTCAAGTCACACACAAAACCTCAGTTACACATGAATGTGTGGTGAGACTCTTCACGCGTCAGAGGTTCGTCTGTAGGTGATGCGTTTAAATAAAACTAGAATGCGTGTTCAGGTTTTTTTTAATCACTCTATGAAATTAGACTGTAGACTTTTTTCTATTAATTATCGCACATATGTTTTTAAGAAAGTGAGAAAGTGTCAAGTTTCACCGGATATGATTTACAATCCAAGTTTAAAACGGCTGATAAAAAAACTCTAATGAACGACCATTCTAGTAGTACTTGAATGCATCATTCATGGACGAATCTCTGAGATGTGAGGAGTCAGATTCGTGCGCAGTTTTGTGTGTGCAAAACAAGGGATTTATGGGTAATATTTAAAGAGATGTGTATGTGTAATTAATTTCAAGCCGTCTTAATTTGTGCATGTGTACATTTTCTGTAATTTTTGTTCTTATGCACAAATGTATTTTGTGATTTACAAATCAAGAATTACACACACACAAATCCTAAATTGCGCACGAAAAAATCGGGTCGATACTTATTTCTCTCCTTAATTCCTCACAAAAACCTGCGCTCTCAGCAGCAGCCCCTCCCATACCAATGAAAACCAGCGGGTCCTCACGATCTGACGTCACAGAGTGAGACTGCCCCTTTCAGGAAGAATCTGCTCTGACAGCTCCGCCCCCAGGCTAACACCAAATTTCTCCACAGAGCTAGCGGTGATCAGAAAAAAACTTTCATTTTAGATACAGAATACCGAATGTCTTCCAGTTGTGTCCTGCATTCAATGAATTCCAGCTCAAACTGGTGTTTGTTACTTTAGACGCGGGGCTCCTTTAAGACCAACCCCCCGCCCCCGTTGGGCAGAGGCCGAATGTATTTGTGTTGTGAACCAGTGTAGTGATGGTCAGGCCTACTAAAGGCAGATATATGGTACGTAAAAAAAAAAGGTAATATATGATCATACATATGGAAATAGTTTATTAAGAAAATCATGGTAGGGCCTCTTTAAGGTATTCGATTTAATTATTGTATCACTAGACAGATAAGGAGGGTCACTATAGAAAAAGGCTCTTCTGAAGTTGGCCTGAGCGACTGAGCCATGCTGCTTCGTTATGCTACTACAGATGGAGACTGCAGAGACATGCGGTCATGCTGCCGACATCTTTCAGCACTACTCATTCTTTACCCTCTGTGCAGACATTTTCTATTTGCAGTTCTGCCTGTGACTTTTTGTGGTTCTTTTTCTTGTCTATTCTGGAATAAAACGTTTATTTGATAGGGACAGGACAGAAAAAAAACATTGTTACACTTTCAAATGCAACCAATGTCATGTCCATAGGCCATCTAAGACCAGGTCCCAGAGAATAAACAAAACAGTAACATACAATAAAAAACAATGAAATAAAGAAATGAGCGGGCAGACGTGTGTTGTGTAGACTAGAACTAGTGCAAATAGTGCGGCACTAAAACTAAAACAGTGATTATGACAGTTGTCATTTATGCACTGCATGATGCAGTTCACAGCGTGCGAGCAGCAGGTTACGGAGGAGCGAAGCGCAACCATTAAACAAACAAAAATAACTTGAACTTGATTCTCTGTTTTTGAATACATGAAAAATCTAGCCGAGTGTCCGGGTTATTACAAGTTTATGCTTAAACTAGGGGTGTCACAGATAATCCATGGTCCGAATGGATCAGAACGGTTCGGCACACGTATGTACAGCGGACCATCCCAACCCCCTCCCCCGTGCGCACACACCTCAGGCTTGAATAATTTAAATCAATTGTCCGTTGACATTGAATGAAATTTGTGTCAAATTCATGTAAATCCTCTCTGTTTTGACAAGCCCTAAAGTAGCTGCTTCATGTTTATCTTAAAGTCTGTTCACCTGAAGCTCCCGCTGCGTGTGGGAGGAGCTTCTGTCAAAAACTTCTCATCTTCATGATGAAGGACGCGGATCGATAGAAATCAGGTTTATTTAATTTGAAGAGCTGAATAAAAGCATCAGAACACATTTCCATTACTGGGTTCAAAAAATCTCCAAATGAGGAGTTTCACCTGTCCCACACAGGAGAAAGACGCTTCTCCGTAACGGACTTGCCGGTGCCGTCACCGGACGATTGTATGGCAAGCCAAAGAGACCAAAAATCACCAGGAAAGCGAGCGCGGGAGCGTCACGTTTTACAGATAATTATTGTTTTAAATAATTAAATGTTACCAAAGTTGGTTTCAATAAAACAATAAATACCAAAAAATTATTTTAACGGTTTAATTTCTGATTTAAATTGGACATTGGGACATTTGTAATTTTAGGGGTTCTCCAGATAGATTTGGTATTTTCAACTCTATTTTTAAGCATTCTTTTCTCAGTTTTTGTAGATTTTCTCTCAAGACATGTAAATATAATCAGAAACTATACGTTTTAACATTTTGATTGTGTTCAAAGTTTAAATATGCTTTGTTTTAATAAATAAGCCTCAATGACCGAATGTTTTGATGTTGCATATGTAAATAGTGAAGTACTTTAAATGCTTTTTTTAATATTTTATTTTATTTTAGGAAAGTTAGGTTACACTCCAATTGACCATATATGCTTGTTCATATCTTGTATCTTTCCATTCAAATCATTACAATAAACAGAAAACAAGAATACAAAATAAGAACTGATTTTGTATTCTTTATATGCTTATTGAATATATGATTTGAAGCGTTTCCAAAAATTGATTCAGCTTTTATTTAGTTATTTTAACTTTTTACTGATCCAGGTAAAGGTAAAAACGCTGTTTGCATTATTTCAGGATGGAAAACATTTTGTTTATTATTATTACTATTATTAAAAACCATTTCAGTTCGGTATACTTCCTGAAGTTGTCCCTGTTTGCTGATGTAAAAGTTTCTTAACGTGAAAGCAAAAGTAAATATTACTGAGATGAACCCAAAATATACAGAGTGGAGCTCTGTATGAAGGCTATTTTTATAACTGGACCCATTGAAATTTGAATTGGTTACCCCGATCTAGAACGATGGTGTCAAACTTGATCGGAAAATGGCCAAAATCCAAAACAGACGTTATGTCGTGGGCTGAACAAGATAAACATTTATTGAACACTAAAACTACATTTTAAAACTTTAAAAGCGTACCTTTTTAATTTGAATGAAAACAGGCAGGAATATTATTCCAGAATAAATCAACTTCAACCTTAAATAACTTTCAATATTTTACTCTCAATAAAATATATTATCTCAATATGATACAAGTTAAAATAAGCGCGAAATAACATTGGGGCATTGATAACAATACATTAAAATGATCTGGAGGGCCGGATCCGGCCCCCGGGCCTTGACTTTTGTTGCACAAAATAAGACCAGTTGTTTATTTTGATTGTGTTCAAGCTAAAAAATAAATCTGGATATATTTTCCTTAAAAAAAAAATAAAAGGAAGTGTTCTTCTATATTTTGTGTGTCATTACAGTTGATTTTTTTAAGCCATGTACTGCGTATCGTAAGGTACCCAGTGCTTCCAGTCCTAGAGCCAAACATCTGAAATATGATCACATTATCAAACCACTGATGAAGACGATTGATCACAGTTTCCTTTAAAGCGCTGTGCCACCACCTGCAGTTTCAGGTTCCATATCCAGGCTGAATACAGAGACTCTACGCATCACATCAATGCGTGTTTATGGAAAGTCAAACTAAAGCTGTTTAAGTTGATTTATTCTGTAATAATATTCCTGCCTTTTTATTATTCATAATTATGTTAAAAAGTTATGGTTTTAAAGTTTTGCGATAGTGGACTTTAGATCTCTCTGTTTGTCTCTCTCATCCTGGACATGACTTCAACTTCAACTGCCACTCTAAATCAAGGGGAAGGGAGAAGGGGAGTATTCGGATCGGGCCTTGGACTCTAAAATGCCTCACTGGATACATGTTTTTTGTGCCCTTTGTTTTCTTTTGTCATTATAGAGATGTGGTAGGAACTCAATCCCCCCATCAATTAAAGTTCTGTTCAAATCTATTCTAAATAAATCTAATTTCTAAAAAGGGCAGCTTCACGAGGTTTTTGTTTAGTTTAAAAAAAAAACTTACTAGTTTTATCATTTTGCCAGAACAATTCTATGCACTGCTCTTTTTTAATGAAGAACTACAATTAAAACATGCATAATATCGTTTAGCACACACTTGATGATCCGTCCACTAACCGTTGAGGACAGGTCGTCCCTCAGCCAGCTCTCCATCAAGTTCCAGGGTGTAGTCATCTTGAGTAAACCCCCGTGTGCAAAGGACTGACGCCTGCTGGACTGTTGATGATTGTTCAGCCTCACCAACCAAAACTAGGACCTGAAAAGGAAAAAAAAAAAATTAGATCTCATAAAAAAACCTAAAAGAAGCGACAATGGGGGAGCGTGGCAGACTATGATTGGTCTTCAAACCCTGCAGGGCGACAGCTGTAGGACTCAATGAGTCAAACAGTCAGTGATATGAAGTGATTATTAAGACAGAAAGTGAATATACATCTAAACTAGAGCACTGCGGGGGGCAATTGACACACCACAATGACTGCATTTCTCAATGGCGTGTGTTTGTCTGTCCTGTGGCAGAGAAACAAACAATGCTTTGCATAAACGGGAAAATAAACGTCCATTCTCCACCACAACAAACCAGGAGACCATTAATAATCAGCAGGAGGAGCAGCAGACAACCGGGTCAATTATTTCTGACCATAATTATCGTCTAGACTTTTGTTTGTCCTGCTTTTAGAGCCCTGGTCAAAGCCTCCCTCCTCCAGCTCCTGTCCCACATCCACAGTGACACACAAACACAAACACAGACGGGTTTTCACTGAAACGCTGCGGAATGGAAACAAACTGATGTCTAGTGGCAAAGCTATGAATATGAGCTGGTAGTTCCTGTTGGAAAATCATCAATTATAGAACTTAGTTCATTTTTGTGTATTCTTCTATGATGTAAAGGTATAGGATTTCTTTTTAACTACTAAACAGAGTCTCATGCCTAAAACAGGAGTCAGCAACCTTTAACTGTAACAGTCGTTTGAGTTTGCCTTTTTTTTTAAGCTTTTCAGAAATTTGGATTTGCATTCATAACCTTCTGTTTTTAATAATAAATATGAATTATGTCTATTTTTTGGCACAAACAAAAGCTAATATATTGAAAAGAATCTAGAATCTCTCAAAATGTGATTTTTTAAACTTATTTTCAAAATAAAAGCTCCTCTGTGCATCTCAGTGCTGTTCTGGACAGCTAGTAACAATGTTGTGTAGCATAAGATAAAATGTGCTTTGGATTCAAAAGATCAAATTTTTTACCAAAGTTTATCTTTGTATATAAAATCTGTTCATTCTGGAGGTAGAGTTGAACAAACAAGATCAACAGAAATGTAAAAACCTACAGTTTATCATCTATGTGAACCTCAGACATCAATTTATAAATGTAACTGATCCAAATCAAATACATGCTAATTAAGTAATTCTTATTTAAAAAAAAATGTTATTTCTGTTTTTTTATTTATTTTTTCCCTATTTCTCCAAAGCAGTGTTACACTGCTGGGTTTTGTTATTTTAGTTTGGGGTTGGACCTTGATAGTCCTATTTTTTTTAGCTTTGTTTATTTGTTTTCTTTAGGTAGTTTTGGTTAAGGGGAGCTGCTGATTCAGACGGTTGACATGTCTGGATCAACAGTCTCCATGACTTATTTTATGTTTGATCAAGGAGCCACAATGTAGAGATAAAAGAGACACATGTGGATCTGGAGCTGCAGGTTACAGACTCCTGCTCTAGAACAAACATTTATAAAGAAAAGCAGATATAATGTAATGCAGGATTCACTCAGATGTCATTTTGAGTTGCCCAGTTTAAAAATATTGATCAATTCAACATCATCTAATTTTATTTGCATTCTCCCACTTTCAGACTAAACTACTCGTGCAAGAAAAAATAAATTATGAGGGAAATAACAACTAGAACAACCTATGAAGAGAGTAGATTAAAGAACAAGACTACATGACAGTCCTCCTGTGCAGTTTTATTCTGCCCGATTGTCTCACTGTAGAGGAAAAATTCCATATTCACTTCGTTTTGAGCAGAATGCAGGCATGGGGATTACTGATCCTGGAGCCTGTCGGCAACAATCCAAACAGGTTCTTTGGAGGAAAGTGAAACGGTAGATTACAACCGTCTTTATTCTGCTCAACTATCGGGAGGAGGAAAATTCCATCAATCCATCCATCCTTCTTCTGCTCATTATGGACCGGGTCATGGGGGCAGCACTCCAAGCAAAGATGCCCAGACTTCCCTCTCTCCGACCACTACTTCAACTTCTGGGGGGACCCTGAGGCATTCCCAAGTCAGTGTGAGACGGAGTCCCTCCAATGTGACCTGGGTCGTCCCCAGGTCCTCCGCCCAGTGGGACATGCCCGGAAGACCTCTTCAGGGAGGACTCCAGGGAGCATGCGGACCAGATTTAGAACCCCTTGTTCATTCATTTTCTTAGCCGCTTGTTCCTTTAAGGGTCGTGGGGGTGCCGGAGCCCAGCCAGGCTACTGATGTGCGAAGGTGGGGTTCACCCTGGACAGGTTGCTTATCTGTTGCAGGGCCTCAATCACACACTCATACACAGTCACAATAACACCTGGGGACAATTGAGAGTAACCAATTAACCTGTGAAGCATGATTTTGGATGGTGGCATGGCGAGAACGTGCAAACTCCACACAGAAAGGTCCCCAGTTGGCGTTTCTGTTTCTGGTCCCCCAGCAGGGATTTGAACTAGATGTGAGGCAAGAGTGCTTCCCACTCCTCCACCGTGCAGCCAGAAGAACCCTTTATGAGAAGTAAAATTAAAGATCCAGTTACCTAGATTGGCATCGCCCCACTCTGGCGAGCGCCTGGTAGTCAGGCCGAGCCCGAAGGAGCAACGTTGGATCCCTCTCCAGTGGACCCACCACCCACAGCAGAGCTCCGAAGAGGCCAGTACAACGTGGTTTGGGTGGCAGTCAAAGGTGAGCGCCACAGCGGCCCAAACCTCATGGAACTAGGCTTTAGATCTATTTCTTTCTGATAAACAACAATTTGAATAAAGAGACACTCAGAAATGCTATTTTATTCTTACTTTTCTTTGTCCATTATTAGAAAAATGCCACAAGAACATGATAAACACACCACAAACTCCATTCTCATGGAGTGGTATGGTGCTTTTGTTATTTTGTACAGAATCTTGAACTGTATTTACATGAAAGGTGCCATAGAAATAAAATAATTTGAATGTGTTGTGGTCTATTATGTTTAAAGTACTCATCAGCAGTTATAGCATGGAGCTGATAATGATGTCAAGCTGTTGAGCCACATTAACTTTCACTTGCTTGATTGTGCACCCACCCCACCACCACCACACACTGTCAGGAGTTTATGGCCTGAAGGAGTTAACGTCCTGACCTGACAACTGAGACCACTGACTGAAGCTAGCTCTTGAAATCTAGGACAGAGCAGGACTTCTGCATACAGAAATGTTCTGCAGGTCTGCTGGGAAAATGCAGCAGATCTTCATGTTGGGACCAAAACAACATCAGCTGCATGATGTGATGTGTGCTCAGTATTTACCTCCGCTGGTGCATCTGGTCATCATTTACACTGAGAGCAAGCGTAAGTCACAGCCATGAAGACAAGACCAATGAGGTCATCTAGAAATGAAACCGAATGCAGCAAATGTGATGCAGTAAGAATCCCCATCAAAATACTGAACCTTTAGCCTTGTTTCCACTTAGGTGTCAAAGTCCGGATCATTCTATCCGGCCCTCCAGATCATTTTATTTTACTGTTATTAATGGCCCGATTTTATCTTGCGCTCATTTCTAACTAGCATCATTTTGACTAAAATAATTTTTATAGAGTAAATTATTGGAAGTTATTTAAGGTTTAAGTTGATTTATTCTGGAATATTCCTCCTGCCTTTTTATTAATCATAATTATGTTAAAAATATACAGTTTCAAATTTGTAAAAATGTACATTCTTCTAGCTTTTTGGCTTATTTTAGCATTTACTAAAATTTTTAAGGCTAATTTGGAGTTTAGCTACTATTTCAGCTACATGCTAGCTATGTTGGCCATTTTCTTCTAGTTTTTTAGGCTGTTTTGGGTTTAAGCTAATATCTACACTCTAGCTCTTTGGGCTAATTCAGGCTTTTTTCATTTTTTTTTTAGGATATTTTGAAGTTTAGCTATTTTTTTTCAGTCACATGCTAGGTGTTTTGGCTAACCTAAAATTTTTCTTAGGCTAATTTGGCATTTAGCTAATATTTTAGCCGGCTTTCAGCTTCAGCGTTTTCAGCTCATGCGCCGTGAAAACAAACCACTTAGTGGGAATGAGCCTCAACTGAGAGGAAACTAGGGCTGCCACGACTATCAAAATAGTCAATTTAATAGTCGATTAGACGTTACTTTATATTACATGGAGTCAAAGTGTAGTAAAGTTGAAAGTTATTCTGGCATTCCACTAGCTTCTTGAACTATTTTGCCATTTAACTAATATTTTAGCTGGCTATCAGCTTCAGTGTTTTTAGTTATCAGCACTGGCATCTTCAGCGGCCAAATTCAGCTTAATCATTCACACTAACATTATCACAGGTAATGCTATATATCTAGTTTTTAGTTAGTTTGAAGAAGGTTAAGATGTGCGTTTTACATTTATTTTCCGCATGACTCAATTAGTCGACTAATTGGAAAAAGTATTCAGTGATAAGTCGACTTAATATAATTGTTTGTGGAGCACTAGTGGAAACGCTCAACAGAATTAACTGCTCCGTATCGGACTGCAGTGATTCACAATTAGATTTTTTTCATCAAATATCAATGGATTTTAAAGTTTCCTTCCTCACAACTAGAATGTCTTCCACGGTGAAGCATCCTCCCCAAACTCTATATTTCCCTGCAGAAGCTGCTGAAACTGTGTGGCTGCAGAGTCACTAAAACAGAGAATCCTTTGGTTTTACTGGATTGAAGGTAATCCTGCACTGACTCGCCATCGAGCCAGGCCGCGCGGGTTTATCTCATGACCTGATCCTCCTCCCTTCAGCCCAGCAGAGCAGCGTCCTGTTGATCTGAGCTCACGCCACAATCTCTTCCTTCCTTGAACGTGCTGTTAAGCAGCACAGTAACAGCACAGAGAAAGCCTGAATATCTACTGTGACCTCAAATCCAGTTTTCATGAGAGAAGAACGCTTCAGACATTTACTCCACACATTTCTACATTTGTTCAAACAACAAACTGTATTTATAGCATGGCTGCTGTGCAAATAAATCAGATGTTTTTCATTTTAAATATGTATATTTTTTGTTTAAGCTGAATGCTTTCAGACTGAGATGTGATGAAGATGTGAGCTCAGAGTTTGTTTTCTCTTCACCCACACAGCAGCTCTTTGTTTGGTCTGCTCCTCTGACTCAGGATTTGGACCTGCTGGTCCCCCTCCCACACCTGACCTGGATCCGTGAAGGTCTGCCAGGCCTCAGAGGCTCCCGAGGACCTGGATCAGGAGCACCTGCAGGGTTCCGAAGCCAGACGCTGACATTTAGGCCACGTTGGAGCGCCGGAGCCAAACCCCGCTCCTGATCCTCGGTGAGCGCCGCCGGGAGCTCGGATTAGCTCCAAGCGTGCACGTGCGAGCGCTCCGACCGTTCGAACCACCAGAGGACCCGGCTCGGACGGGCTCGTTTGGTCCAATAGAGAGAGGAGTGGAGTCTGCAGCTCGAACACCAGCCGTTACCGCGCGCAGCACCGCACCAGGCCCCGCAGCCGCGCCTGCAGCTCCACCGGCGGGACGTGAACGCCACAGCCGCAGCAGAGGCCCCGGTCCGGTCCAGGACTCCGAACCCGAACCCGGGCGTGGGATGACACCACGGAGGCTGTAACGGGCTAAAAGAGCCGTGAGGACACTGCCGTGGGGTGGGGGGGGGGGGCAGCGCACGCGACGCATTACAAACGAAGCGAACGGAACCCGTCCAGAACCGAACCCATACACCAAACGAATAGAGACGGCAGGTTCCGCTCAGCAGGTGGTGGGAGGTTCTCCTTTCTGTTCCAGTATCATTAAACAATAAACAAATGTCAAACAACTGCGGCTGAGCGCGCGGCTGCGTCACGCGCCCGCATCCTCACCTGAAGCACCGCCGTCAGCATCCACACGCCGCGCGCGCTCATCTCCACCACCGGGGCGTCCTGCGACGGCTGCCAACACCTCATCTGCTCCTCTGCCACCGACTGATGATGATGAAGATGGTGATGGCCGGGGCACGAGGCGCTCCTCCTCCTCCTCCTCCTCCTCCTCCCAGGATGCTTTTCTCTACCCCCCTCACCCCCTCCCCTCCCTCCCCTCAATGTCGCCCTCTATCGGTTTCAGACTGCAGTCCTTGGACAAATCCAACTCTTAAAAAATGATATTAATGAAAACAAATACATAAAACAACATTTGAATCACGAAAAGAGAACAAAAGTCTCATAATAAATAATAAAAATATACAGCTTTGAAAGTAAAACTCAAATAAAAAAAAAGGTATTTTCAAAATCTAATCTGTGCTTTTAAAGTCTCTTTTTCTGGTTACAAAATGTGTGACCTTCATGAACCTGCGGATGTCCCGCCATTAGATTAATCACCACATCATCTTATAGTGGACTATATGTTAAACACATTGTTTCACAAGTCACAGATGATGAAACAAAGATAACACCCGAAGGGTTCAACTGTTTATCTAAATCAGGGGTGTCGAACTCGAGCGCACAAGGGGCCAAAATCCAAAACACACCTGAGGTCGCGGGAACAGGATGAACATTTATTGAACACTCTAAAACTACATTTTTAAAACTTTAAAACATAATTATGACCTAGATATATAGCATTACCTGTGATAATGCTAGTGTGAATGCTGTTGGCTGAATTTGGGCGCTGGAGATCCTGAAATTGATGAATGAAATCACTGAAGCTAATAGCTGAAAACGCTGATAGTCAAATAAAATATTAGTTAAATGCAAAATTAAAAGGAAACAAACAAACAAAAAAAAACTTAGGTTAACTAAAACAGCTAGCGTTAGGCTGGAAAAAATAGCGAAACTTCAAAATAACCTAAAAAAAAAAAATCTAAATTAGCCACAACAGCTAGCATGTAGCTAAAATATTAGCTAAACTCCAGAACATCCTGAAAAAACAAAAAAAAAGCCTAAGGCCTGGTTCACACTGAACGCGGAAACGCCGCGAAGCAGCGAGAAACAGACAGCTTCCATTTTGCACCCTAGTTAACTTATAGTGTGGTACACAGCAGGCGTGGAGCGCCGCGGTCTTCCGTGGACGGCTCACGCCGTGCAGGGGATTGTTTCGCCGTCTGGTGTGTTTTGTGCGCGAGTCGCAAGCGTTCCATGTAAATTCTGGCAGGAAGTTTCATCAAGATACATGAGAAAGTCCAGTTAATTTTCAAAATATAACCAATTAAAAAAAATAAATTTTGAAACTTTAACTTTTTAACATAATTATGAATAATAAAAAGGCAGGAATATTATCCCAGAATAAATCAACTTAAACCTTCAATAACTTTCAATATTTTACTTTCCATAATGATAAGTTTTGCCAACTTTATACAAGTTAGAAATGGGTGCTAAAAAGCATCAGGTCATTAATAACAATGAAATAAAATGATCTGGAGGGCCGGATAGAATTACCCGAAGGGCCGGATCCGGCCCCCGGGCCTTGACTTTGACACGTGTGATCTAAATCAGAGGTTCTTAACCTTTTTGACCCTGGGGCCCAATTTTCCCGGTACAAAGTGATTCGAGGCCCATTCAAATATAAGCAATATAATGTAAATTGATCCAGATCTTGTTTGATTTGTATTTGATAATTAAATCGAGTCATTTTATGGTTTATCAAAGTAAAATCTTGTGAGGAAAAATGATACAACGTGATCATCTCAGACATTTATTTTCATACTGAACAGGTAAAACACAGTGGTCAACCTCAACACAAATTAGAATTCCAAAAATATATTTAAAGATATTAAAAATATTTATAAGGCATTTTGATCAATTAAATTGTGTTGTAATAAAACAAGAACACTTCACATAAGTTTCAAATTAAACAAACTGTAAATGACATTTAAATAAAATCCTAATTAAAAGATTACCTTACAACCTGCTGATGAACTTGACAAATTATAAGTTTTAATTTAGTTCTAGATATTTCTCTCCAAATCTGAGACAAATTAACAACAACAGTCACAACAGTCTGTTTAAAAAAAAACTAAACATGAACTGAGGCAAAGAGCCCCGGAATAAAGAAAATATGATGAGGGGCCGATAGCCGCATACTATTGGCTCATGCCACAACGTAGAACAGAGGCCGCTTCTATTCGGCGCCCATGTTAACCTATGGCGGCGTTCACACCAGGCGTGGAGCGGTGCGGTCCTCTGCGGAGGACTCGCACCGTGCAGCGGATCATTTCGGCGTCTGCTTTAGTTTGAGCGACGAGTCAGCGCGAGCGTTCTGCATCATTCTGCAGAAAGTTACATAAAGTTACAAGAGAAAATACGGTTTATTTTTAAAATAAAGTGTGTATTCACACGTAATTTTGGAAAACCGTGCGTCCAGAGCTAAACTTTGTTCTTAGTCGCTCAGACCCAGAGGAACGGGGTTAAGGTTAGGATTCTGGTTCTGGTTCCTGAGATCGGCTGTCTCTGCAGCTCACGGTTCCACCAGGGGAGGGGTGAAATGTGGAGAACACATTTACATTTAGGAGTGGGACAGTTTATGGGAATTCAACTTTAAGTTGAATTTTAAATACGTGCAAAAAACAAAAACATCCAGCCTTGGACACACTTAGAATATGTGCAACATTGCAGCAATGAGACCTTGGCTGCATGTATTACATGTGTTCAATATGAATTTCTATCATTTTCTATTCTGCTCGCGTGTAAATACGTGGGAATAACATCAGCCTTTTTAAGATATAACCAATTTTTTACAATAAAATGCCGCGATTGACAAAAGTAATCATGTTTTTGTATCTAAACAAACTGTATACATACAATCACAACACGCACGTGCGTGCATGAGCACAGACACATACAGATCAATGTAGTGAGCAGACTCCGCTGCGGGGTTCAGGAGTAAACAACAACAGAGAGGCAGAGAACAGAGACATGGGTAAAAGTTTTAGTTTTATGAATTTACTCATGCACACACACGATGCCTTCGCGCGTGCGCACAGAAACAAACAAACACAGACGCCGCCACACAGTGAGGCGGCTCCGGAAGCGGTGGCGGGGCTGGATTTTGGGTGTAAAACAGCAGCAGAGGAGTTCCTCTTAGCAGAAAGGTTGTATGATGGCAAAAACAACAAAATCTCTCGCTGAAGCCCCTGTGGACCGCCGCGGAAAAATGCGCGTCTGGTCTGTAAACCACAGAGCGGGGGGGAAGCCGCGCACAATCTGCTTCGTGGTGCTTTCGGGTCAGTGTGAACCCGGCGTGACGCTTACTGCCACCAAGTGGTAGGAGGCTGTATTCAGGTCCCGCGGCCCTCGCGGCCCTCAGGTTTAGCACAGATTTTTTTTCGCGGCCCACTAGAGGGCGCTCGCGGACCGAGATTGGGCCGCGGCCCTATGGTTAAGAAACACTGATCTAAATGATCACCTGTTGAAAGATTATGCTGATCTGGCAAAACACGCAAGACTCCTACCGAAGAGACGACAGATCCAAAGCACCTGGATGCAGAACTCTAGAATCTTTGTCAAACCACTGGGTCCACCGGACCTGGCTGAGATCAAAAGCATGAAAAGGTGCTTTCACGCCAAACGTGACAATGCCCCGCCCCTTTTTGGCCGTCGTCGCCTGTCAAAAAACGTGTTTCTCACGCTGCGCCGCATGTGGGAGGAGCTACCAGTTCTGTCTGTGGATGTCTCACTTAGAATGAATGGGAGACACATGATTTTGAGGAATAAGGTTTTTTTGACCTGCTGGCTGTTCCTATTAAATTATTAAATCAGAGCCCCCCCAACCTCTGAGCTGCAAACAGATGGCCTGTCTGTCTTCACCGCGCGGCTAATCAACAGCCCTCAAAAATGACCCTAAGCGTAAGGCTGCGCTGCATGTGGATATCTGTAAACGTTATGGTGTTCACACACTGGCTGCGTCGGTGCGCATTCCACCCGCCACCCTCAATGAAAAGCCCATTGCACGCTGATGCAGCCGGCGCAAGCACCCCACACCTCCAATGAATGGAAGACACAATCCGATTTATTTATTGTGAAGAGCTCTATAAAAATCTATAAATGAAATCCACAGAGACTATAGAGAAGATATTAAAAAGGATCAATCTATTAAAAGAAAACAAAGCAACTGTGAAGGGTGATCTAATAAATACACATCAATAAGATTTGTTGTTATGTCGGTTTAATATAATTCAGGGATGTCAAACTCAATCGCACAAGGGGCCAAAATCCAAAACACACCTGAACACGCTGGCACAACTTTAAAACTGTAACTTTTTTACATAATTATGAACTTAATATATAGGATTACCTGTGATAATGCTAGTGTAAGCTGAATTTGGCCACTGAGAGTGCTGAAATTGATAGCAAAAAAAAAAAAAACCAGCTGAAGCTGAAAACTCTAAAGCTAATAGCCAGCTAAAATATTAACTAAATGCCAAAATTAACCTAAAAACATTAAAAAAAAATTGGTGAGTCAAAACAGCTAGCATGTAGCTGAAGAAATAGCTAAACTTCAAAGTAGCCTTAAAAACGATATGTACATAAAAAAAAAAAAATTAGCCAAAACAGCCTGCATTTAGCTGAGATATTAGCTTAACTCCGAAATAGCCTAAAAAAATCTTAGTAAATTCCAAAATAGTCCAAAAAGCTTACAGTTTGCCAATTTTTTTAAACTTTAAAACCATAACTTTTTAACTTAATTGTGAATAATTACACATGTACACATCAAGATAAAATTGGCCCATTAAATGATCTGGAGAACCGAATATAATTACCTGGAGGGCCAAATGCGGCCCCTTGGCCTTGACTTTGACACGTGATATAATTGTTTGTTTTAACCAATCAGGAATGATTTTGTTGAAAGACCACACCCCTACCACTCAGGAGAATCTGCTAGTTAAACGTTTGGAACCTGAGATCACCCACCTACTGTTATTGAGGCATCTGATTGGTCTGTTCATAACTTAAATAACTTTCCCATAGAAAAAGTATAATAGAAAAGTAGGGATTATTTAAATGTTAAAAAAGAATCAGATCAAGAATTGTTATTCTGAGAAATAGCTGTTTATATCTCTATAGACGTCTGTGGGATTTTGACTTCTTGGAACCAGCAGATACTTCCTGTTTGGAATGCAGGTGGGAGGAGTCACTAAATCCAGTTCTCACGTACAGTCTGACATTAAAACTATATTGCTTCCTAACATTCATAAACAGTTAAACTGACTTGTTTTCCTACTGTGCTGTACATTCAGATGACACAGATATTTAACAGTCATATTTTTGGTAAAGCAAAGGAGCAGACTCATGCACATTATACACATATCAGATTTTTTGTGAGTAGGGTTATTATTTTCCTTTGGCTTCTTACAAAATGTTCCTTGTGTCTTCTGATCCTGTCATGGATAATTATTCATGGTTGACCCGAATGTAGCAGATTAGATTAGAGAAGCAAAAGCTAACAAATGTTTTACATAAACTGAAGACACAAGTGAACTAAAACCACCAAAATTGAAAACTTGGACTAAACAGAAAGATGAAAGAAGAGAGACAACAACTAAAGTATTAGAAACAACATATAAACACTGCAGATGTTTGTTGAGGAGAAAACATTTGACATAGAGCAAAGGAGGCCTAAAAAAACAAATCAAATTGCCTCTAAAAATCAAAACAACTATATAAAATGTGTCCCCCTAAAACAAACTCAAATGTACTAGGGGCCAAAATAAAAAACACACCTTAGGTCGCGGGTCGAACAGGATAAACATTTATTAAACACTCTAAAACGACATTTTAAAACCTTAAAACTGTAACTTTTTAACGTAGTTATGAACTAGATATGTGGCATTCCCTGTGCTAATGCTAGTGTGAATGCTGTAAGCTGAATTTGGCTGCTGAAGATAATGAAATTGATAGCTAAAAACGCAGAAGTTGAAAGCTGAAAACACTGAAGCTAGCAGCTAAAATATTAGCTAATATACAAAATAGACCAAATGTCTGAAGAAAAGCCTAAATTAGCTTCATATTAGCCTAAATCAAAAACATCCTAAAAACGTTTTTTAAAAAAGTCTGTATTAGCCAAATCAGATAGCATGTCACTGAAATATTAGCTAAACTCCAAAATAGCCTAAAAAAATCTTAGTAAATGTCAAAATAGTCTAAAAAGCTAGCAGAATTTCCTGGAGAATTCCTGAATTTCCCAGAGGATTTCCTTAGGGATTAATAAAGTATTTTCTATTCTATTCTATTCTATTCTATTCTATTCTATTCTATTCTATTCTATTCTAGAAGGCTATTTTTAAAACTTCAAAACCTTAACTTTTTAACATCCGGCCCCTGGGCCTTTTGACTTTGACACATGTGCTCTAAATTCCCACATAAAGTAAAGAGAAACTTTGTTAGCAACATAAACATAAGTCAACATGAGGGATCCACATATTCTCTTTATTCTAGCTGTGAAAGTGGCAGATTCTTTACTGCTGTCAGCCATGTTGTTAAAATGTTGAATCAGCAAAACTGACCCAATGAGTCATTTCTAATGATGGCCATTGAAGCTGAGGTTACATTGCACTGAACAGTATGAGTGTCTGTTTCGAGTGGTCTGAATGGGATTTCAATAACTAAATTTCATGTCATTTGGATGCTTCAATCAGAAATTGGGCACAGAGAAAATTTGATTTGTTTCACTTTGGTCTGAAGTTTGAACCTTTGCAACAAGTGTGTATAAAGTTCAGCAAAGCTGCATCCAGATAAATGCATTAATCTAAATTCTACCTTCCCCTCAATTCCTAAAGACCCTATCTGATCCCAGTGGTCTTTTACCGTATTGATGATGCCGCTTTTAACCAAAATAAAAAATACCCATGTCATTTTCTAGAGCAGGGGCTCTCAAAGTGCGGCCTGTGGGAAAAGTTTTTGTGGCCCTAAATAAATCACAATTGATGATTACTGATTTTTTTTCTCCACATATTCTACGTAAAACACAGAGAGGAGGCACAGATCAGTTGTAGCTGATCCAGCGTGCCAGAATCTAAGCCTCCCCTTAAAAAAAAATCTATAAAGGCAACCACTATTTATCACTTGTTCTTTTTTACATCCTTCCATGAGAAAGTCAGTTTCATAAATCACATTTCTTATCTTAAATTAGGCAAAAAAGTTAATTTTTAACACAAAAAGCTGTTATTGTTTATGTAGAACACCTAGGGGCATTTTAGATTCTATGAAGCATGTTTTTGGATGGTGGGAGGAAGCCGGTGAAAACCCACACATGCACGGGGAGAACATGCAAACTCCACAGAGAAAGATCCCCAGTTGGTGTTACTGATCCTCCAGCCGGGATGTTCTTGCTGTGAGGCAAGCGTGCTAACCACTGCACCACCGTGCAGCCCACAAAAATACTGTAATTCGATGAGCCGCTTTTCTCCTTCAGAATCTACTGGAATGATCATGTTAACGGTTGAAAAATTCCAGTAAATCAACAATCAATCTAAAGCTCTGGTGTTGAAGGGTTAACGTGGACTCCATCTTTTGCGTGGACATGGTCCATAACTTCAGTTTTGACACTGTTCTTCTTTTTGAAATTCATTCATATTTTCTTCTGTCAACAAACATTTATATTGGTGTGAATAGTTTGTTTTAAATGTTAGTTTTTCCTTTGGAATCAAGTTTGTATGACTGGCGGGGTAAAGTCCACACACCTACTCATTTTAGATTAGGAGAATTTGATCCAAACTGGAATAGTTTGAGTATATACTTTGTATAAACTTTAAAATGGTGATAGAAATATAAACACATCAGTTGATCTTATATCGATGTTCTCAATGCAACACTTAAAGTGAAAGATTAGATGATCTAAACTCAATTCCAAAATTCCTCTTTTCTTCAACAGAATCCGTGTGGAGGAGATTTACTTAAGCACCTAGATATGGACGAAGTGGGTGCCAGCAGCAAGCATGATGGCCTACTTATGTGGTTCCCACTCCCACTCTCACTCCGTCTAAACCTCCTCACAGAACACAGAGAAGCTTTGCAGGAAAAGCATGAAGGAGAAAAATCCCATCAGCTAAATTATTCATCTGAAGAAATGCAACAGAGGGAAGTGGAAGTCTGAAGCGTGGCCCTCAAAAAAAGGCTCAAGTATTCACCAAAATATTGGTGGAGATCAAAGTTACACAATCCAAATTGTAGTTGATGACATGAAAGGCAGTGACACCCCTTAGCTTAATGATCAAAGCAGCACAATGAGTCTGGACCAGGAGCTGGACTGAGACTGTGGTGTTTGTACAGCACTACTGTTCTGCCTACATACAACTCCATTGTTCAATATTTCATTCAGAGTTTAATGAAAGGAATGTTTTGAGTTTGTGGATAGAGGCGCTCAAATTTTCCAGAAAATACTATATTTACAAACATTAAAGTTCATTTTTATACCAATTTACATTTTATAAATCCTCCAGACAGTGACGGTGGATTTACACCGAACATGGTAGCCAAGTCAAATTTGCGTCTGCTGCCTCTCTTTTGACCCATGTCAAATTTACTGCTCAACGCCTTGACACTCCTGCCGCGGAGACAATCTTGAAGATGAATTCTAAAAGCTTTTGGCTGCATACTTCTCCATGTTTTTGCTTTTTTGTCTGTGTATTTTTATACTTTTTTAAATTTTATTGTGACACAAATTAGTGTTTTCATCGGTTATTCTTGACAAAAAAACAGTTTTTTCTTAATATTAGGAAGGAAGAAGTCGTCAGAGGCCATCAGACTCCACACATCCAGCAGGGTGGGAGAGCGTATCCACATGCAAGCATGAGGGAATCTGTGAGGAAGAAGGGCAGAGCTCAGCAGTCTCCATGATTCATCAAACACAGCAATTCTCTTTCATGCCCCTCTACTCTACACAGAAAACATTCACTTGAGTCTGCAGGAAGATGCCAGGATTTCAAAGTATGCTTAGAAGTTGAGAAACAAAAAAGACTTTTCCAGAGAGGATCATGTTTCACAGAGAGGTCAAAGCAGTCCCTGTGATAATTGGAGCACTTGGGACAGTGACTCTCCCATAGAGCTGGGTGGGTTGAAACCACAGTCTGCCAGGAGGAGCAAGTGACTTTCTATGATCACTGCAGAGATGAATGCGTTAATTGAAGCGATTAACGTCAAAATTAGAAGTTATGTAAGATTTAAAATGGTGCTGGATTTTACAATAAACAGTATTGACATGTTGAATGCATGATGTACCAATAGTGCAACTAAATGCCAGTTTCCAAGAAAAAGCAAGAGAATAGATAAAGAAAATTTCCACTGTGGTTAAAATGGGTTAACTCTTTACCAGTGACAACTAAACAACACACACTCTTGGAAGTACCAGAACCCCCTGGGTGTAGGGCAGGACAAGAGCCATTTGGGTCAATTCATCACTGACTACAACTAAAGGATCCACAAAGTTTTAGTTTCAGTGATAATTATTATTGAACCATCTTTTTTTTCTGGATAAATAAAACAAAAAGTAAACCTTTTTTTAAACGACATAAAAATAGTTAATAACTTTTGGCACCAGTTCCTTTGACTTCCTTTCAAAATAAAAGACATCCTGGTTTTACTGGATCATTTCAATGTAATGGTTGCATATTTAAATAAAATACACAGTTTATTTGATCATTTGTGTTGCATCTCTGCCAGAAATTCATAAATCTAACAAACCACAGTTAAATCAGAGCTAATTCAGTTGCCCTCATCATATTTTTTGAACCATAAAGTGGGCTTAAAATCTTTGAATTTGTTAAAAAATGGAAAATCTGATTTATTTTCAGGCTCAAGTATAAATAATGGTTGTCCTAATATTAATTTTCTTTGGTAAACTGTGTTCACAAATCTGTCAAAATGATTAACTTTGGTAAACTATGAAGCCGAACCGCTTGATGAATTGTTGGAGAATTATGGGAACTGTAGTCAGAAGCATTGTGGAGTGATACATACTATTCTTTAATCAATTGAATGAAGTTTAAGTGGACTGATTTTACTTCTAATTTACATTCTACTTTACAGTTACTTTTTGAAATTAGAACAGGAATTTCTTTTGTCAGAGAGTCACATGGGTCTGGGAGCTAGACGACCGCCTGGGCATCATCTGCTGGACAAAGCACCAAATTGCAACATTTGTTTAAACAGTTTAACTCACCACTCATTTTATGTAAAAGGGTTTTTAAAAAAAGATAATAAAACTATGAAAAAGAATAACTCAAAAGTATGACATAACCATTTTTGCAGGTGCTGCGCCCCTCTTTGATTGACCAGCCCCTGTTGAAGCTAGGTGTGGGGTAGGAGGAGAAGTGTGCGATGTTTTCTGCTTATTTATTTTATTATTTTATTTTATTGTTCATCCGATAGGGACAAATACAAAAGAATAATAATTCACGACAAATGTCACTGGTGGAGCTGTTACTGAAAAAAATGTAAACATTTAAAGGAAAATGCAAAGACTAACACACCAAAAACCATCTAAAAAAGCAGAAATCCATTAATATCCATTAAAATTTAAAAATGTACATCACCATACTCGCATTACACACTTCACAAAGCTAAATAATATATTATACTCAATGTGTTTGTACTGCTGTTTCTCTGATAACCAGAATTTAATTTGTTTTGTTAAAGGTGGACATTTTATTTAAAAATGTTATATTGCTGGGGAGACTGTACCACAGATTAGCTCCTTTCATTAAAAATGGGACATTACAGCAGCCACCTGCAGCCGCTATGTTGGTTTGGAAGTTTCAAGTTAATTTAAAGAGTGGTTGAGGTGCTTCATTTGCTAGTGCTTCTTTAAAACTTTAAGGATGAAAAAGCAGCAAAACAAACCTTCATGGACAGCTTTAAGGTTAAAAAACAATGGAAGAGTTAAATATTAAAGCTAATATTTCGGCTACATTGCTAGCTGTTTTGGCTAATTTAGACTTTTTTTTGTTTTTTAGACTATTTTGAAGTTTTGCTCTTTTTCAGCTACATGTTAGCTGTTTTGGCTAACCTATGTTTTCTTATTTGTTTGTATTTTAGACTAATTTTACTTTCAGCTAATATTCTAGCTGGCTATCAGCTTCAGCATCTTCAGATAGCGAAAATCAACTCTCAAGTTATCACAAAAGAAAAGAACAAGAAACCAAAGAAATGATGTGGACTGTATCTTGAGATAGTTCTAATAACCTGGAAAAGCTAAAATGTAGTTTTTTAAAAACTTGTATTCATCTGGTTCTTAGATAGCACAATCCCACTCCATCTGACCTACAGTAAACATTGCTTTATAATGACAGTAGTGTATTGATGTAATGAAATTCTGGTGTGTTTGACTAATTTAATTTCATGTTAATAATTGCACTTGGAAGCAAGCAATAAATAATGCCTAAGACATTGAGTGGGTTGTAATGTCAGATGATTTTAGAGCAGCAGCTCAGTCTGGGTCTGTGGCGCCACTCTGATGTCTGTCTGAAAAGACGAATTCACGGAGCCTCCATCGTACAAACGTGACTAAAAACCTTACACAGCCAATCACCAAGTCAATGATATTTGAACATTATTTGGTTAAAATTGGAGCGCGTCTGAGAAATAGAAAGAAGGAGGATTTAAAAAGATGATTAAATTGTATATGAGCCTAAAGCAATGAGGCTGCATTTCTATTTCTGCTCCCCAGTGGGCGCAGGCTATGAGGTTCTGTCATAAACTACAGCATCCTTTGGCTTCAGCTAAGCTGCTGCCATCAAAAAGAGACGTTTTATAAAGTGAACAAGAGTTTCATTGTTCAGTTCAATTCAGTTTTAGCTATCTAAGGTATTAGGGCCCTCACTGTTGACAGAGCACCTTAAAACATCAGTTTAGAGACCCGCTCCAATGAAAATCCTTTTTTCTGAGTTTTTATCATGTCTGTTTTTCATTTTTCTTATAAAGAGAACAAATGTAATATGAAATCATTTAGTTTTTACATTTCTGAGTATTTCTCTGTTTAAATCTCTGTCAATCCAACTGTTTTTCCTGAATGATCTTCTTTCTGCTGCACATGCACTAAACCCTCATCTGGTCCGGCTAGCGTGTCTAGTTCAGGTTCTGGAGAAGAGAAGATGCTATCTTCACATTGACTGCAGTCAAATGAGCCTGCCATTCACATTTCTGTGGTCCAATCAGCCCGTCACTGGATTTTTGTTTGAGTTTATCCAATACTTACGGTAGCAGTCCTGAGAACTCTGGAAAATCTCCACCAGACTCCACGGAGCTTCTTGATCTGACCACAGAAATGTGAACGGCGGCTCATTTGACTGCAGTTGGAAAGGGTTGTAAATGAATGAAAGAACATTTGGATGTTAGCTTTCATTATTTTCTGCTCTGAGAAACCAATGGATTGAATGGATTGATCACAGCAACGTCAAGAAACATCAAAGAGTCTTTGGTGAACTGGAAGGAGAAAGAATCAGGATTCTGGAGGAAGTTCTGTCCATGAAGATCTGAGCTGACATCCGGATCAGAACCATACGGCTGGACATTACCCAGATTGATGGAGGTTTTTATGGAGCAGCGGAGAAGATTTATGCTAGAGAGACACAGAGATATCAGAATCAGACAGAGGGGATCAGGGGCGGAGCTCCAAAAGCCACGCCCCCTCAGAGGAGATTTTGGAATCAGAGGCTTCAGATCAACATGAAAAATGACTTTTTAAGTAATTTACATTGTGGGATTTTGGTTAAAAACGTCATAATCCTAATTAAAACACTAGTGGAAACATGAATTTTTGAATAAAAAAGTTGTCATAGGGGGACATTAAAGTGGCCATGCCATGATTTTCTTAAGAGTGAACTATATCCATATATATTATCATGCATTACCTTAGGACCACTAAGAAACAAAATTAATGAAATATGAGTTATTTTCGTGAGTGTTTTCCTACCTGGAAGTAAAAAGACTCGATTCCTGAAGCTCCGCCCACTGCTGCGTGTGGCTGCAGTGCATTTCATGACGTCATCCCATAAAAAGCCATGTCTCTGCATTTCTCCCATGAAAACAATCCAAACTACTTCAGAGATGGATGCACATACGATATATCTGCCTTTAGTGGGCCCGACCTTCGCTACACTAGTTCACAACACACACTGGACTGGTGTGCGTGTGTCTTAAGGGAGCGTCTAAAGTAACAAACACCAGTTTGAGCGTGAATTTACTGAAGATAGACACAACTTGAAGATATATGAAATTAAAGTTTTTTGCTGATCACCGCTAGCTCTGTGGAGACATTTGGTGTTGGTGTTAGACTGGGGGCGGAGCTGTCAGAGCAGATTCTTCCTGAAAGGGGTGACATTTTTTTATCTCTGAAACCTTGATTACGGTAAAACTTCTTATGTGTGCTTGAAAATGAAATAAATAAATAAATAAATAAATAAATAAATAAATAAAAACATCAGATTGTGAGGGCCTGCTCGTTTTTGTGGGTATAGGAGGGGCTGCTGTTGAGAGAGCAGGTTGTTAGAGGATTACTCAGAAATGCATAAACGGATCAAAACACCGCTTTGGGATTCTTCATAGAGAAATAATGTATAGTGTATTTAAAACCTCAAAAAGTAGAATTTTCATGGTGTGGTCCCTTTAAATCAACTTTTAACTTGGTTTGCTCTAAAACAAGCTGGTCAAGCAGGTCAGAGCTGCTGTGCTGCATCACGCTGGGATCCTGATCCAACAGAAAAAGAGGAAATCATCACTTTCAGTTTTAGTTCATCACGTCTGCTCCTCTGGAGCAAGAACCAGAACCATGAAAATAACACTCCGGAGGTAAAAAAAATCCCAACATGATCTGAACAGGTGTCCCACCTGGAACGGGTTCGGCTCTTCTTCTGGCTCCAGGAAGCTCGTGTATTTAGACATTTTATCTACAGTTCACGCCAAAGATCTACAGCTGATGTGAGATGTAAAAAACAAACTAAATCCAAGATCTGATGACTGACCCGGTTCTCCTGCTCAAACGAGTCTTCTATCATTTCTCAGTGAAATAAAAGATCTTTAGGGAGGGGGATCCTGAAAACTCCTTGTGTCTTCAGAACCAGTCTGGTCCAAGAATTTTAGTACTTTTGTTGTCCACGTTGATCAGGAAGTGCAATAATTAGGATTCAGTTGCGACGGGGGTCACGTAACAGTTATATGGGGACCGTTTATGGTTTTCTTCCCATCCAGAGGCGCGTGAACTGATCCTGATTCAGATCCCAACATCTGGAACTGAAGCCTGAATGAAAGTCCAAACTCCCATTGAATTGACTGTATTGGTTAATGGCGCCCTCTAGTGGTCTGAAATCTGTCCAACGTGTTTATTGAGCCTGAAAACCAGAAGCAGATTTAAGGAAATTCAATGAACTTTTTCTCTCTTTTCTGTCTCTCTCAGTTCAGTTTTGAAACATTTTAATGGAAAAACATAAAATCAAGATCATCTTTGAGTCGGATTCACAAATCAAACCAGTGAACCTGACAGATGAAGGATCTATCTGAATCATACGTGGATCAGGTTTTTCTCTAGTGTGAATAAATGTGTTGGAAGACCTTAGTTTCTTTGTGTTTGCAAAGTTCAGCGGGTCGTGTCCATGTCAATCCAGCTGCTGTTGAAACCCTTCAGCGAGCAGAACTCTGGGTTTGTTCTGGAAACCATCATCAGGACCAGACCAGGTCCAGCTCCAGTTCTACATCCGCTTTATAAGACATTTTCCTGCCGCGCTGGGATTTGCTCCTCTTTGGACTTTCCCTTGAAGGTGTATTTGTTCTACCTGAGAGGCAATGAGGTCACTTCCTCCTTTGCTCAGTTCCTGACTGCACCGAGTATTCCAGCTGCTTCCTATAGGGGCGCCACAGAGCTGTTGACCTGATAGGAAAGTGGCAGGTTCAGCTCCCGCTTTACCTGCCTCAGAGTGTCTTCAGGTAAGACACTGAAGCCCATGTTGGTCCTGGCTGTCTGGTTAAGGCCTTACATGGAAGCTCCGCCTCCATCAGTGATTGTAAAGCGCTTTAGGCTTTGATGAAGAACATTTCTATCAATGTTTACCTTATTAACAAGTTCAATACAAAGAAAAAACATTTTCATTTTATTGTCTGAAACAGTTGAGTTCTGAATGAAGCTCTCTGTGAGTTTCTTCAGAAGTTCTTATCAGCTTCTCAGGATGATGATGAAAAAACACCAGTGACATCATCGTCTTGATGTCACTGGTGTGACGTCATCACCAGAGACTATAAAAGACCCCCATGTTACTGAGAAACTTAAGACAGAAACTTCTGTTACGGTTTGAGAGAAAACACTTCCAAGCGGTTTCAGAAGCTTCAACGTTTGCGACATGTAGGATCAATGCGAGCACATCCAGGAAGGTATTCTGAGTGAAGAAGATCTCATGGAGCTTCAACGTTGGACCCATGGAACAACAAGAAATCCAGGCCAAGCAGGAAGCTGCTAAAAGGAAGCAGGAGTCTCTGAGGAAGGTAAAGTCTGTTCTGACTGAGCAGATTTCAGGATCCAGATCCAGGATCCAACTGACTGCAGCTCTGAACAAACCTCAGAGTCCTGCTGGAAACCACCGCAGTTTCATACCCAGACCCCGTCTGAGGAAAAACCAGCACCAACACAGCATAGAGTCTGATAAAATGTTTCATTTTGGTCTGATTTAAAAAAAGTAAAAACTCTAATCATCAGTGAAATAATTCTCAGTTCATGGTATTACTATTTTGTACAAAGTCAGCAAATGAACAACATTTTTAAACTTTTCAATAAATAAATATGTTTCTATATAGGAAATATAATACCTGATGCATGGTTGGGATTTTATTCAAATGGTGCAGCGGTATAGGGCGGTCGACTCCTGATTGGAAGATTGCGGTTTCGATTCCCAGCTTGCCCGCTCATGTGTTGAAGTGTCCTTCAGCAAGACAATGAACCCCAGATTGCCTCTGGTGGAAGGTTGGTGCCAGTGTTCAGCAGCGGAGCCACCACCAGTATATGAATGGGTGAATGTGTCTGTGACTGGGCAGCGCTTGGGCCCTCAAGGAAGTTAGAAAGCGCTATAGAGGTATACGCCATTTACCAAATCTACACACAGACTTAGATTTACACGAACTGTTAGACTCCTCAGTCCGTGTTTATAATCGGGTCGGTGGGTAACCGACATCGCCGCTGACCGTTTGCGCCTGCTGTATATGGGCCGGTGTGGGCACCTCACCTGTCCGCCCACCAGACTGGGATTCAGAGCTGGCTTTCTTTGTGGCTACCGAGGAAATCCATGAGGTCTGGTCTGATCTGAGGTCTAACACACATACAAATACCACAATCATCCTCCATAAAACTAGAAGATCGATGGTCCTGCAAGAAAACATGGAACTAGTGAGAAGTGTAAAGCTGTCATTGACTTTAAATAGAATACAAGATCATCCTAAACGTTCATTATTGAGAGTAACCTCACTCAGATTTTGTTCAGATGTTTTCTAGAAGTTCTCCTTTATCAGCTGACAGCAATCATTTACTACAGAAAAGTCACATTCTTGTTTTTTCCAGATCTGTTTGTACAATTGTAACACAGCAGTAAACAGACATCTGCACCATTCCAATATGGAGTCCAACTTGAAGCTAGCTCGCATGTCATCTCTAGTATAACTTATTGGAAAAGCCCTTTATACCTGGGGTGCCATGCATGGCTGCATAGGGGTTCTGTTCTGTCAGAAAGACATGGCCGGGATCTCCAAACTATCCACATGTTTGGATAGAGGTTTCTTCAAGAAGGAACAACTGTCAAAACTTTTCTTCATGAGACTACGTCACACAGAAACTTCCTGCTTTGCTGGAACAGCATTTATTCCCACCGTTATCCGGGGAGTCTCTCAGGCGAGGCCGGGTCTGACTGGAGCCAGCACGCCAGACCGCGATGCAGCGTACATCAATCTCACCCTAATGCGGAGACAGAGTGCTGCGTGTTTGTGTGTATGAAAGCTAAAACATTTTGTCACAGCGCTCTTAGTCTATTCTTGTAGCAGAAGGCACCACACATTAATCATTCAACCTGCATGTTACACCCTCAGCCAGCTGGCACCACATCTGATGGATAAATGGACGATTACTCTGGACAGTCTAATGAAAAGCAAGAGTTGATGTAATCATTGAGAACCTAGCTTGATCTGAACATGTAAAATGCATTTTGAAGTTTCCTCTAAAGATGCAGAAGTAGCATAAGGTAAGGGAGTTTGCAGTGAAAGTCGGAGCTGATAATGTTTGGCAATAATGGTTTCAGACCAGCATACAGCTGTGTGAAGATGCTGAGTTTGAGGTTATTCCTTTTAACGAGCAGGAGAAAAAAAACACTTCAGGCTCCTCAAAACATCTCTGAAATTTTCCCTGTTCAGTTTATTGAGTCTCTGATGAAACTCTAATCTTCATCATAGATACAAGCAGGGCTCTAAACTAACACCCGCCCACAAACTTCTTGTTGGCGAGTAGAAAAACGATTTCACCAGCCACTTTGGTAGGAGAGACCAAATCTTTCACTTCTATAGACCCTTTTCACGGTGATGTCAGACAAAATGACGACAGGGCCGAAAAACTGACTTCCAGTGTTCGGATTTAGAACGGCAAAGCCTACAGCTGAATGTAAGATTTGCATCCGATTGAGCATCCAGTTTTCAGGAGGGCGTCCGAAGGGTCTTGTAGTTTAAAGTGTGACGGTTTTAACAGAACTTTGGACCTGCAGGACGACCTCATGCATCAGGTGTCCGGATTTAGAACGGCAAAGCCTACAGCTGAACTCTGTTTAACACAGTTTGACATAAACAATAAAACGGAACTTTACCAATTCCAACATTAAAATGTACAATATTTGTTTCATGCTTAACTGTATTTTCATTTCCTGTTTTAGATCGTTCACAAGTCCAAACACAAATTTGAATAATCCTTAATATTTGAAGTTTTATTGAAAATATCCACCTTTCATTTGAGCAGATATTATTCTAGTGGTTTCTATTTTAATTGATGTCATTCACGTGTTTTAACTGCACCCATGGCTACATTTAGTTGTTGTAATTAGAGGTATTTGCTGTTTTTTGGGGTATATTAAGGGGGAATTGTAAAAAATACTATAAAAATAGTAATTTTAATTGGAATAATTTTTACAAATGATTTTGATCCTTGTTTCTCTTTATTATCTGCAGAGATCAGACACGGTTATGATCAACAGAAAGAGGAGCTACGTCAGAAAATAACAGTTATTAGTTTTTCTTTATCGTCAAACATGTTGAAATTGTCTGATTTTATCTCTGTTTTTAGAGATTTTATAAACACAGAAAAGTCATCAACTTTAACAGAAAAGATCTTCTGCAGATCTACATCTCATCGAGCTAGCGTTAGCATTAGCATCAATTAGAAGAATAAAATCTGAATGATCTTCATAATCAAACAGCAGCATTCAATGAAGTTCCGGTAACCTTCATCTAACTATGACGGTTGTAGAGAGAAATAATCCACCATGGTTTCATATCATCCAGAGGATTTAGAGAAGCAGCTGTGGAGCATTCTGCAGGAGGAATACTGACATTTGATCTGAGAGGGAAACAATACAACCAGGTATTTCGAACATAAATATTGGACACATTTAAGTTACAGTTGGTAAGATTACCTTTTATTATTTACATAGAATTGCTTTAAACAGCGTTCAGCTGTCAGCTTTGCTGTTCTAAACCATAGACAGAATATAGAACCAGAACTCATTCTGTACACTCGCAGTTTAGTTTGTGCTGTATTCAAGTGCGCTGGTAATTTCTAGCATTTTCTCACACTGATCTCAGTCAACACACACACACACATTGCTCCACATCATTGTAAAAACAAACACTGTATAAAAACACTGATCTGTGAGAACAAACAATGAGGCAAAACGTTGCACAATTTTCAATACATGCACGTTTTTTCTATTCATGCGATAAAAAAAAAGTTAAAATAATTATTTTATTGTTTTACACAGGGTTCACAAGACTTTTTTTTTTTCACTGAAACCATTTCAAACACCTTTGTGAATATTCGACAGATTTTTCTGTCAATTGACACAATCTGAAGTTTTTTGTTTTGATCGTCTGAGGCGGGGATCTTTTGCGTCGGACGTAGGTGCTGTTTCTTCTTTATTTGAACGAGAAATAGTTGGTTTTAAGTTCCGAAATGTTATTGATATGATTGGGAAAGAGTTAGTTCACTATTTTTTGGTGGGTTTTTAGTTGTGTCTTTATTTCTATCAGCATTTTGTGAGTTTTTTCAATTGCCTTTGCTTTATTTAGATTGAGCATCGTGTGGTCCTGGACACGTGGGCACAGCCGCGGAACGAGAGGACTGGGGAGAGCCGGAGACGCGCCACAACCTGACGTCCGGGAGACGCAGAGCGCGGCCTACGGTCATTGCGGGTCCAAATCGAGGCAGTGACCGGCAGCACGCCGGCGGGAGAAAGACCCGAGGAGGGAGGCGGCTCATCCGAAGACGTGTTTTTTTTGTGCACCGCCGCTTGGAGACGTAGAGGGGTGAACGGGCTTCACCCCTCCCAAAGTTAAGTGTCCCACAGTTACCAGGATTTGTTGCACAGCCTGCAGCTCAATCGCCAGTGTTTTTATTTGGGTTTTAGAAACAGATTTTTATTATTGCATGACCTGGTGTGTTCTTTTAAATCTATTTGTTGGTTTGTTTTATTGCATGCTCACTGGCAGCACGGAGTGCAGGACTGTATACCGACCGAAGAGACTGAGGCTGGGACGAGAAGAAAAGCGCACCATTGCATGGACAATAGTCACCTCCAGTTTGAATTTTTTTTGTTGTCTTGTACCTTTTTTTATCCTTTTTAAAACAACTGGTTTTATGTTATTGTTTTAGATCATTGTATTACACGAATTTTGTGCGTAAAGGCTGCTGCTGTCTTTTGAAGCAACTGGTAAACTCCCCAGCGGGTCTGTAAAATTGATGTAGTTTCGGGGCTTCACCCTCGCCTCTGACAGATTTGGAAACTTTAAATCCGAGACCCTGCAGAGCCTGTAATAGTCTGAGACCCTAAGAAGATCTGTTTCTTAATCATTAAGAATCATGACACAGTTTGTAATCAGTATGAGGTGATGAGCCTTGTTTAGCTTGAACTAACGAGAACACCAGATTATGAGAAGATGGAGAACAGGTGTGTCTGATGTTGCAATAATCTGATCAACCTGTGTCCCATTTCCTTTATAAGTTTTGTCAACTTCTCACGGAGGAAGGTTCCTGCTCCAGGTACACAGATGGAGAACGCCGTACGATTCGTCAAGGCCAGAGAGAAAACAGAAAGCTGCTGCATCTGCATCTGCTGCTGCTGCATTCTGTCTTCCAGCGGCAGCAGCATCAGCAACCATTGGACCATTGGACTTTAAGCACCAGGCTTTAAAGGGGTTTATTTGAGCTGAAAAAGTGGATTTTAATACGGGACCTTGTGAAAATGAAGTTCACCTCTAAGCACCAGCCCCTCCGGTCAGTGCCGGTACTGGCAATTTTCTTACTTTCTGGCTGGCATCACACCCTGTACATACGTAAGTTATTGCTTGCATACAGCGGGCTTCCGCGTTGATATCCCAAATCACGCCGTTGGTAACCGGCAGGGATTCCATCACACATTTCCCACTGTGGCTTAAAGTGTATTTTTATTTAAAATAAAAACCTTTCAAAGTCATATTTACATGTCTTCATATTTTATTTACAATTAAGAAATTGTAGGCTATTCAAATTTGCTAAAATCCTAGTGGAGTCAAAACCAAAGGTTTGGAATAAGTCTATATTGGTTACACATATAAGACACCCAGTGAAAATCATTCTGTGAGGTAAGTCAGTGGCAGTGGGAATAGTATAGGAATGGTACGTGACAGCCAAGAGTCTCCTATGCTAGTATAGTAAATAGGTAAGTAGTCTCACTGCCGACTGACGAACCTTTTTGTCATTTTGAAAAGGTTTCAGAACCCAGATTCTGGCAGTAATATCACTGCAGAGCCTCCATCAAGCTAATAGATCCTTTTTGATTAGTGTTCAAAGGCAGGTTGACAATCTTCTCCTTGGGAGAGGAGGGGTGTGATGCCGTTCAGAAGCTCGCCAGTTCACCGCCTGGTTCCAACTATGAAAACAAAAAAAATTATCTGCCAATTTACAGAAATATCCCTGAGATATTTACACACGTGTCTGAAATGGTTTTAGTGGGAAAAAAAGTCTTGTGAACCTTGTGTAAACAGTTTGTGATGGCTTTTAAAGTGAAAAATGTGATTCACATTTAATACACTTTGTATTCGATTTATTACTATTTTTGTACCTTTGACAAACTTTACAAAACTATTTTTTCACTAAAACCATTTCAGATGCATTTGTTAATATATTAAGGATTTTTCTGTAAGTTGACGCGATGGGGAACAGTGTGCAGGAATGGAGAGAGGACATGGGAACAAAACCCCAGAAACAATAAAGATTATTAAAGGTGTTTTATTATGTTTTGTGGAAAATAAAACATTTTGTTGACATATTCCGGGGCTCATCTGGACTCCATGAGAAAACAGAAAGGTTCAATTGGCTTCAGGTTGTGGATTGAATCTGAAAAACAAGCACTAAACAAACTGTTGATACAGGGTTCAAAAGACTTTTTTTTTCACTGAAACCATTTCAGACACCTTTGTGAATATCTTACAGATTTTTCTGTCAATTGACACAATCTGAAGTTTTTTGTTTTGATCGTCCAAGGCGGGGATCGAACTCACCATCTTCTGAGCGGCAGCAAGGGGTTCCCCCTCTCCCGCCCTCCCCTGGGAAAACCCCTCCTCCTCCCACAGAGAAGAACAGCCACCTGCCTGAAAAACAAGCACAACATAAACTGTTTACACAGGGTTCAAAAGACTTTTTTTTTTCCACTGAAACCATTTCAGACACCTTTGTGAATATCTTACAGATTGTTCTGTCAATTGACACAATCTGAAGTTTTTTGTTTTGATCGTCCGAGGCGGGGCTCGAACTAACCATCTTCTGAACGGCAGCGAGGGGCTTCCCGGATTTGTTCCGATTTCTGGACGCCGCCCCTGTCGTTGACTGACATGGCAGCCATCTTTTGTGTCGGACACAAGCGCTGTTTCTTCTTTATTTGAACGAGAAATAGTTGGTTTTAAGTTCCGAAATGTTATTGATATGCTTGGGGAAGAGTTCTTTCAGTATTTTATGGTGGGTTTTTAGTTAAAAAAAAAAAAAAAAAGGTGTTATTAGATTGTAAAACAATCATTTTCTGGCTTTGTTTTTTTCATGCTAGTTTCTCGTCTTTTTATGCTAGCTTTAAATGTGTTTTTATCGCTTTCTGGATAAGTTATTTGCTGATGCTCACTTGGGAAGAGTTATTTCACTTTTATATGGTAGGTTTTTAGTAGAGAGTGTGTTATTAGATTGTTACACAATAAATTTTTGCTTTGTTTTTTCATGCTAGTGTTTGGTCTTTTTATGCTATATTGAAAATGTGTTTTGTTAACTTTCTGGATTAGTTATCTTAACAGCTGCTGATTCTTACTAAATATAAGATGATAAGAAAATTAGCTTTGTCACAGAGTAAGTATTGGATGAAAGTCAGAGCAAAAATCCAGTGACGGCTGACTGGACCAGAGAAATGTGAACGGCGGCTGATTTGACTGCAGTCAGTGTGAAGGTAGCATCTTCTCTTCTCCAGAAGCTGAACTAGACACGCTAGCCGGACCAGATGAGGGTTTAGTGCATGTGCAGCAGAAAGGAGATGATTGATGAAAAACAGAGTGTGTCCAAGACTGTTTGGTTGAGAGAGATTTAAAAGGAGAAATAAAAAGCAAAGGATTTCTTATTGTTTTTCTTCTCTTTTAGAAGAAAAATGACACACAGACATGTTAGGAAGTGTAAAAAGAGGATTTTCATGGAAGGAGGAAATCGTAGGGGCTTGGGAGGATTTTCCAGCCCAGTCTCTCAGTATACCCAAACTTGCCCCCCCTCCTGACATTAAGTTTGCACCCCAAACTGGGGCTGGCTCACATCAGCAATGCATCAGCATTAAATAGCACTAATTGTGCTGTCCCACTTTCCGTCCCTCGGTGGCGCAGCGGCTTAAGTAGAGTACCTCCCAAGCAGAAGGTCACAGGTTCAACTCCAACCTGGGGAAAATTCACATTTTCATTTATTTCATCCCAAAACACTTCAATGCAGGTATACAACACGGCTAATTATTATTACAAGCATATTAAATTATTATTACAAGCACATTCAATCACACACGCGCAGCTTGGAGACTGTTTGCTATGTCTTTCAAATTTTTTTAAACGTCAACAATCACTCCTTCTGTCTTCTCACTTTACAGGCCCTCATCTGTGGACAGCAGATCAAAAACTACCCGCTGGTGCAAATTCATTTAAGCTCTCCCGGAGAAATAAATACAATTCAAATCAAACTTTACTTTTAAAAGCAACAATTACGCTTACAACAGATCATTTCAAATCTTCCTCATTTATACATCACTCATTTACAACTACGTATTACTACAAAATAAACTCATGTCTATCAAGAAAATGCATTGCAACCATTCTTAAGGAATTATCCTGATGTCTTTTTATTCATCTTTATTGTGTTTTTAGCAAAAAAAAAAAAAAAAAAAGATTCAACTAAATACCAAAACTACACAAGAAGATTTCAGGTACTGGAATTCAACCCATTTCCTTTTGATTCAAATAAATGCTGTAATCACTAAAGATTTCTTCATCTATGGAGTTTTCACAATCTTTAAACAGGAATCAAGAGTTTAAGCACAACAGCATGCTAGTTTGGTCCACTGAAGACTACAAAAATAAATTTTTTCAATGATCAAATTTAAATTTTCATTTAAATTACAAAGAAAGCGTGTTGGCTGTTTTAATATTTTAAAAAACTTGGAATTTATAAACTGAACTTACATAACAAAATACATAAAAGTGTCAAAAGATACACATAATAAATAATTAAAAGAACAAAAAACTCAAAAGAATAAATATCTAAATGTAAAATGTGTAAATATTATTGTTAAATTCTGTAAAAATGTGTATTTGGCACCACCTTGTGGGGGAACAATGTACCTGCACTGCAGTATTACAACAAAGGATTGTGGGAAATCTTCAGATGAAAGCGGAGATTCCCAGCGAGGTAACGTCAGCATAAATTCTACGTCATGAGCAGAAATTAGCACGATTTATTAAAATATTATGAATAATTGTAATGTTGGTTTTGCTGCTGGAGAAAGGGGAATTATTTTTTATCTTAAATATTTTGGCCATTTTAGTGGCATTTAATCGCTACTTGCTGATCTGCAGATTGGCCGTTGCAGCGGTTTAACCATTAACTTCTTTCTCCAGTAAAAACTACTACGCTCGTGACGGATCAGCTGATGTTGCAGGTATGTTTTGTTATGTATTGATTTGCATTTTTTTCTGTAACTTTGTTTCATTTGTAAATGTTTGGGTTTCTATAAATGTAAAATGAGATGAAAGCGGAGATTCCCAGCGAGTAAAAACTATTACGCTGGTGACGGATCAGCTAATGTTCCTTTGTCTTTATTTCTGGCATTGCAGATAAAAACAAGCACACAACGCAGAGGCTACATAAACAGAACATTAAAATAAGTAAATAAAAAGCAAAAAATATATATTAAAAAAAAAACTAAACCAAATATAAACTTTAAAGCAAATAAATAAAAATGACTCAAAGTAAGTTGTAATGAATAAATAAGATGTCTAAACAATATAAGCACACAGAGTTTTGATCCTGATGTCAGCTGTGACGAGGAAGTGAAGATCTTCATGGAGCCAACTTCCTCCAAAATCCTGATTCTTTCTCCTTCCAGTTCACCAAAGACTCTTTGATGTTTCTTGACGTTGCTGTGATCAATCCATTCAATCCATTGGTTTGTCAGAGCAGAAAAAATTCATTGATTTACAACCCTTTGGACCACAGAAATGTGAACGGCGGCTCAATTGACTGCAGTCAGTGTGAAGATAGAGGTTCAATTCCAACTTGGGGAAAATTGACATTTTAATTCATTTCATCCACGGAAAAGAATATGTCAAGCATTCAAAAAATGGCTGTAAGTTAAATTGTCTTTTACAATGTTCATAAAATTTTTATTTCTATCAGCATTTTGGGAGTTTTTTAATCCTCTTTGCTTTGTTTTGATTGAGCATCCAGTTTTCAGGAGGGCGTCCAATGGGTCTTGTAGTTTAAAGTGTGACGGTTTAACAGAACTTTGGACCTGCAGAACGACCTCATGCTTCAGGTACTCTTTAGCCTACCCTGACTTTGTGGAGGCGGTCAGGTTCCACCAGGCGTTTGAGGAGGCACGGGGGATGTCACTTCAGCCTTGACAGGAGGAACGGGCTCTTGTTGGCTTTGTCGGTAGGCTCTTGTGTCTTTATTTCTATCAGCATTTTGGGAGTTTTTTAATCCTCTTTGCTTTGTTTTGATTGAGCATCCAGTTTTCAGGAGGGCGTCCAATGGGTCTTGTAGTTTAAAGTGTGACGGTTTTAACAGAACTTTGGACCTGCAGGACGACCTCATGCATCAGGTACTCTTTAGCCTACCCTGACTTTGTGGAGGCGGTCAGGTTCCACCAGGCGTTTGAGGAGGCACGGGTGATGTCACTTCAGCCTTGACAGGAGGAACAGACTCTTGTTGGCTTTGTTGGTAGGCTGTTGTGACTCTTCAGCCAAATGAGGGACACCTGTGTAGGAGGGCGTGGCTATAGATAGAGCAGGGAGGATTTCCTTCATACGCAAGTTATCGCTTGCATACACCGGGCTTCTCCGTTGATATTCGAAATCACGCCGTTGGTAACCGGCAGGGATTCCATCACACATTTCCCACTGTGGCTTAATTACTAGTTTTAATCTTTATGGAAGCATTTTGAATTTAGAAAAGGGGGGGCTTCTTTTTTAATTGTAATGCAGTACACCTTTATAAAAAACTATATCAGAAATTATTATTTGTATCTTGAAAAACAGACTGAGTCACAAAGCTGACCTCACCCACAACAACATGAGCGTCCAGCAGGTCCCCCATGAACTTTGCTGCTTTGTACCGAAATTTGTCGTCGGGCTTGATTCACAAATGAAACAACAAAACGTTCACGCTGATAAATATCTAATACTTCCCCAATGTTTTTCTGTGTAATATTTGTATATAAAGTAAGCTTAAAGACAGTTATGTGTCCATTATCAGAAGTGTCTGCCGTTAAAAAAAATCACATTTCTGAAATGTTATTAAATCTGACATAAGAATACAAGTTCAATTGTTAGTGTTTTGTTTTTGGCGAGAGATTAATCATGCACTGAAACTTTATAAATAAAGAGTATAACGTTTTGCTTTGAAATAAACAAATGATAATTTCCAGAGAAATGTTTGGCTAGCAGCCCAGTAGTAGCCAAAAGAGCTATTTAGAGTTCAACAAATATGCAAAATTCATAAATAGAGAAGAGAAAAGCCTTGAGTTTTTCTCAGATTCTGATATTTTGTTGGCTGGTGTTTCTTGGTGTAATCCAGAGATAGAACGGTTTGACTTTTGTAAGGAAATGTTGCTGATGTGGAGCATCAAACAATCTGAGAAACTGTTTATATAGATGTTTTGCCAGATAGCAGTGACAACACATAAAAGTATGTAAAAATAACACATAAAATACAGCACAGTTAAAAATACTTAAAATGATCAAATACGGTCAACCAGTCAGAGTCCCAATTCATTTGCATGATAGATTTGACAAAAAAAAAGTAGATTCTTCACCATCATTGTCATGTTTATATTTGATAGTAAAAGAAGACAAAAAAGATGAATGCTCACCAAAAGAATAATGATTAAAAAATTCTACATTTGACTTACTGACTTTGTAGTTCATGTTAATCTGCTGCAACAGGAGGATTTGAGACAGAGTGAAGTTAGAATTGTTATATAAAGAAAAATAAGTTTATTATTCAGGAATTGTAAACATTTTAAACCATGATTCATAAATACATTTCTAAATGGCTACAAAAACCTAAACAAAGCGTATTTTTTCAAACCATGAGTTCCCAAAGTGTGGCCCGAGGGCCAAATTTGGCCCGCTAAAGATTATTTTTTGGTCCACCAAGTTGTGGCTGTGGAAGCTGCAGTGTTTAGCTAAAACCTTTTACCCGTTTTCAATTGATTCTTTACTACAGTCTTGCAAAAATCTACGGCTGGAATATACGTCAAGTGACTCTATGGTGTGCTATTATATTTGTTTATTGTGCATGCTTTGTTTTATGTCGTGTGAAGTGCATGTTTGCAGTGTCCTAAATTTGATGTGTCTTTGTAGTGCTGTCAATTGATCTGACAAACTGATTGTGCACAGCTGAGAGTTACTGGACGCCACCCCTTCTGACATTATTTAAGAGCGCCTTGCACAAGATATGGGGAGGAAGGGAAACTTAAGAGACACACAACAAGACAAAGTGCAAGGGACGGACAGGTGATCAGACGCAACGAGGATCACGCCACGCTGGAAACGAGGGAAGCCGTGGAAGACGCAGACTGCAGAGGCCGAGTGCGCAGCAGGAAGCTGGATCTGAAAGCGGTGACGGTGTCGAGGAGCGCCGGGCGACCAGCAAGCTGTTAAAAGCCTTCTGACAGATGAGTTAAAGGAACATCGGTTGTCCAACTTCTCCAGGATGGAACATCCACACATGCTGCAGCAAGAAGGTTTAATGTGTCTCCCAGCACAATCTCCAGAACATGGAGGAGATTTCAGGAGACTGCTGGTTATTCTGGGAGAGCTGGACAGGGCCGTAGAAGGTCCTCAACCCCTCAGCAGGACCCATACCTGCTCCTTTGTGCAAGGAGGAACAGGCTGAGCACTGCTCGTGCCCTACAGAATGACCTCCAGAGGGCCACTGGTGTGAATGTCTCTACCCACTGGTCTGGGGAGGCATATCCATGGAGGGACGCACAGACCTCTACTGCCTAGGAAATGGTGCTCTGACTGCCATAAGGTATCCAGATGAAATCCTTCAACCCATTGTCAAATTATCAGACAGGTTTAATTCAATTCATGCCAGGCCCAATAAAAAAGTGTTCCTTTAATTTTGTGAGAAGTATATTTTGTTTTAGTGGAGTAGTTGAAGGGTTAAAAGAAAGAACAGGGAGAAACAGAACCAGACACTATAAGGGTGACCGTGTGTCCTGACTGGTCCGGATGAGACAGACAAACATGGAAAAACTTCAGAACATGTGTGCTAAAATGAAAAGGATATGTTAGGGACCGCAGCAATGAGATAACAGGAAGCAGATGGAGATAAGAACAATCTGTGCTGCAACAGATGCTACAGGAGGAAAGGGAGGGAACCATGGGAACGAGTGAAAACGATACGGTTGGGGATTCCTTTCTCTCTCTGGTCTTCAAACAGGGATGACCGCCTTACACCAACTGTCTCATCAAGGCGTGTTTCATTCATGAGAATAACATCAAAAGGCTTACAAGCATCTTTCTCTCAACCATCAGCTGTAGAGGCTTCACAACCCAGATCAGAGCCAGGTTTCTCTGTCTGTTGGTTCACCCTCACAGTCCTTCGTCGTTGACCCGAGACGGCTCAGTGCTGACTCGCCTCACTGTAAACACACAGGAAATATGATGCAAATACAACTATTTTGTAGATAAAAATAATTGAGATATTTAGGGCTGCCATGATTAGTCGTTACCTTATATTATATGGAGTCAAAATCGAACAAACTTGTGAGCATTGTGCACTAAAAAAAATGCACTTTTTAACATTTGAGTCAGTGAGACCAAAACTTTCTTTAGTGAAAAATAGTTTCTTGCTTCAGATGCAGACCTCTTTAGATTTAATCTTGTTTTTATGCCCAAAAACAAATGAAGGAAAGAAGCTGCACAATTCATTAAAAGCTTAATAAACTATCAACTAAATTGTCTTTATTTTTAGCTAGTTTAAAGCTAATGATGGTCATGCTAATCAGAAGAAATAACGTATTTAGTCCACTATTAAAATAATCGTTTGTGGCACCCCTAGAGATAGAGCACATATCAGTGGACAGATGTGTATTTGATCATCACTGAATCTTGTGGTGTGTCACAAACGAGCAGAGGGGTGGAGCCGAAGTTTTTTTATTTTTGTCAAAGACAGCAGAACAAGAGTAAAGTACACCTAAAAGTTCACAAAGCTCAGTCTGGGTCAGGCAGGCAGGGGTCAAACATGACTATGAGGGCATCAAGAACAACCAGAGGGGTCAGGGTCCAGCTGAGGGTCGGGGCAGGCGGCAAAATATTACAGTCAAAGATGAAGCAGGGTCAGATGAAACAGAAGGTCAGATCAGATCAGATCAAGAATTTGATCAGTGATGCAAGCAGAGTGGCACAAACAAGAGTTTGCTAGATATTGACTAAATACAGATGACAGACACAAGCTGTCGGGCATCTGGGAGTGACAGTAGGGGCTGATGGGAAATGTAGTGTTCAGATTTCTGCACCTCATAAAATCAACAATCAACTCATTTCTTGTTTTGCTTTTCCGTTTTATGTTTATTTTTTATAAATATGTCTGAACAGTATGTTTTCCTTTTTACCTCCCTAACCACTCTGAATTCAACAATAAGCACTATTATTGTTTTATGTCATGCTTTGCTGTAGGCAGCTTTTCCCAGGAATGTAGTTGTGCAAACAGCTGCTCTGCAGGGAAAACGGGTGTGGAATTACATGCCAGCTAATCTGTTTTGATTTGTCTCATTATTTATCTTTATGTAGATTGCAACATTCTGACATTTCCCTCCCAGATCCTGCTGAGCTCAGCCCCAATCAAAGCAGTAGGAGGAGACGACGCCAGCATCTGGCAGAATTCATTTACTCCTGTTCAGCCCAGCAGCAGCCAGGACTCACACAGTGCTGCAGTATCCATGTCTGAGGCATCTCTGCTCCTCTGTTATATTTATTTCCTTTTACCTCTGAATCTGTCATGTCTGTTTTTGACCTGGTTGTGTCAGAGCACAGAAACAGTGATGTAACAGACTTACCTGAGCAGTTTCGCTTCTCACTAATCCTAAACCACTGCAGAGGGCCGGACTATCCGGCGCTCTGGATTTTAATACCATTCACTGAAGTAGAATTCTAATAAATATGAACATTTATGAAGACTATATATGAATCCACTGTGATCTGATGAGAAGAAAACTTGTACAAAAAAAAAAAGAGCTATTTCTGTCATCTTTTAAATAGGGTTAGAGAAATCAGCATCTGTATCTGAATCTTAAGCACGTTTGCATCTTTGGAACAGTCTGTCTCTAATCAGCTTTTGATGCATTTTCACATCGTTCCCAGTGGTCTTTTCATTATGATTATGTCATTTTTAGGGAAATTTCAAGCCCTGGATATTTTCTGGGCTTATTTAATCAACTGTCTGTCAACCAGAAAAACAAAAGCTCCTTCTGCCCTCTACAGGTGGAGCTGTGCAATTGCAATCAATGTAACATTTGTGAAACCAGGAGACAGTGAAGCTCACTGGAGATTTTAACATTTTTACCAGATTTTCCACAAAAAAATCCACCCCTGCAAAAGAAAAAAAACATACAGAGGACTGTTGATTAAAAAAACAAAGTATGCACAAAGTCAGAATGTTTCCACAACTTTCATTGTTAAGAGAAAAGTCTTTTTTTTTCAAAACAGCTTTTTTAATATCTTAGAAAAAATATTAAATATTTCAATTTAATTCAGTGTATTTATTTATTTCATAATGCTAGATAATCTGAAATAATCCTAATGCCTGAACACATTCTTTAATAATCTGATGAATCTATTGAACTTTGATTATTCTTGACATTTGTTACTGTGGTTTGGGAGGAAGAAACACATTTCTGCATGATTGTTAAAGTTATCAAATCAAATCTTTATAAAGCGCTCGTCATGGCCCACGCCAGCTCCAGGAGCTGTACACAGGACACACGGGTCACAGTCCGTACTCGAGGAAGAACTAAAAGGCCAGTGCTGGAGGACCTCAGGGTCCGCGAGGGTTCGTACCCTAAAAAAAGTTGAGTTTTAGAAAACGGTCCTGCAACAGTTGTGACAAAGTCACATAAAGAATGTAAATGTTGTTAAAAAAAAAAAAAAAAAAAAAAAAAAAAAAAAGAGCTCTTCCAGATGTTAACATTTTTTTTTTATCTATGGTTGTTTTTTTTCTTTTATTTGAAATAATGTGCTGTGTCTTGGGGGTACTGACTGTTTACCTGACGGGTGGCGACCCCGCCCCCAAGTTAATTAAAGGCCGGTACAGGTGCGGAGGGGGGGGAAGCAAGAAGGCGGAAGACGCACCATCCGCTGCGGCTGCATCTCCTCTCGCCCCGGCAGAAGATCAGAAAAAAGGTTCCTTGCCCGCTGGATTTAACGAGAGATCCGACCGTTGGAGCATCCAGTTGTAGGACGGGGGAGCCACCAAGATCTGGACTGGTGGATCATTACGCGCATCCAGAGACGGGCGCGTCTCGTATCAACCGGGCGCGGCGGCCCGCCGGTGAGACCGAGACATTTTTTTTTTTTTATATTGGGTACCCAAATATTTTTTTTTTAACTGGTATACCAGACACTTGACTTTGCGGGGTTTTCTTTTTTTTTTGGAGTACGGGCCTTGTTTTATGGACAAATCTGCGTGGGAGTTTTCAGTTGGACATTTAAAGGGGCTGTCCATTACGCGCGGGACAGATCGCAAACTGTACATTAAGATAATGTGTTTGGTTCTTATTTCCCCACAATAATTTGATTAATATATAATTTAAACTGTGGTCGAGTTGTGTCTTCTTTTTTTTTTTGTTTTGAAATCAGACGGGTCATTGTTTGGAGCCCTAAGTTTTTTTTTTATTATAACAAATGGTAATTGAAGTGCTGTTTGTTACAGTGGTGGCCAGTATGGGGATTCAATGAAGCCAGTCTGATTAATGTTTGATTTTGTGTTTTGGTTAATGGAACATATGAGTTGTCTTTAAAAAAAAAAAAAAAAAAAAAAAAAAAAAAAATCAAACTTGAAGTGTACGTGCACATTCAACTGACTGAGTATTGTTTAAGTACTGTAAATAGAACAGTTAAATACTACACCGAATAACAGTCTTAAGTGAGAAATGGCTGACCCCAGACCCAATAGTGATAAAGAGCAAGAACAGTCTCAAGTCCAACCAGATCAAATAAGCAATGTAGACACTGAAGATGCTGGTCAATTGTCTTATCCCGCATCCGAACATGAGAGTGAACCCGAGCAAAGAGGAGGAGATGCCTGGGTTACCAGGAGGAACCCGGTGGAGGAAGTCACGTCACTCATCAGTTCAATGTACCTGACAGATGAGGATGAGGGAGGAGAAGAAAACATGACACTCATGGACAATAGACCATCCTGTCTGGATATTCCTCCTTTACCGTCTCTTACTAGTGACTTAGATGTTCTGAGGGAGAGAATAACCTCACTGGAAAACAACTTCAGAGACTCCGTGGACAGCGCCTTGAACAGGGAGGATGGAGTCAGAGCTCATTGGATAATTCTCTGGATGCCCTCGAACAGCGCATGGTGTCCATGATGCAACAGTTTGAGCAGCGGTTGGTGGAATGTCTTCAGCGACGAGATGAGAAGTGGAAAGCTGAAATCCAGAGACTGAAGCGCGCCAGTCCTGCCACAGTTTTCACACCTCTCTCAGCCGAAGGAGCCAGAGCCCGGCCTCGACACAGCCCTCCTCCTTCAATCCCGCCGCTAAGAATGAGAACTTCACAAACACAAACTGTCTCTGATTCGGCATCTCAGACCCCAATCTTTCCTACCAGTTCTGCTCCACCTTCGGTGGGTGCCACGCCACTTCCTTCCTCTGATTCTCAGTCTACACCTGTGCGTTCCTCAACAGTAGCCATGCCGAGCACAAGAGCAGGTCCTCCGCCTCCGCTAACGCATCACTCGACTCCACTTTCAGTCAGGGGCAGGCGCTCCACTGATGTTCTCAAAACCTGTCATCCGTATGGATTTCCCTTCGTTCAGTGGGTCTAGAGAGGTGGCAGAAGTATTAAACTTTATTGAGCAATGCGAAACCTTCTTAGCTGTAAGACCCTTGAGTGATGCTGAGCTTATAGGTACGTTGTCTGGTGTACTAAAAGGTCCTGCACATAGTTGGTGGAGTGTGGCTAGAGCACAAGTGCACAATTGGGGGAGTTCAGGGACGCGTTTCAGATCGCTTTTCTTCCCCCTGACTATCTGACAGAAGTAGAGGAAAAGTTGAGAGACATGGTGCAGTTGCCTGGACAATGTCTTAGAGACTTTGCCTATGACTATCGGCCCTTTGTTTAAAATGGAAACCAGACATCAGTGAAACTGAGCTAGTAAGGAAAATCTTAAATAACTGTAACCCACGTATTGCTGGTTGCTTAAGAGGACCGTAACCACAGTAGATCAGATGGTGAGGATAGGCACGCTGGTGGAAAGGGTTACAGCTCATCTAAAGACTACTGGGGAAGGTTGATCAACATAAGGCCAAAGAAAAACCTTACAAAAAGCCTCATGACAAAAGTGCCACCAAAAGGACAGCAGACATAATAACATTGGTCCAGCAGGGAAAGGTGCCTCCGCCATCTTTGCTGCACGTCCCCGTGACTATTAGGGGAAAAGAATGTAGGGCCGTGTTTGACACTGGGTGTACATATACCTTAATGCGTCACAGGCAGTGGGTGGAGCTGCACGCAGGAGGGTAAACCCTGAACCCAAGCAATGATCAGAGCTTTGCCTTAGCTGATGGCAAAACCCACTCTGCTCTCGGCAAAATATGTCTAATGTACTGCTGCACGATGTCAACCATTAGAAACGCACATCATGGCTGATAACAACCTTGCTTTCCCTCTCTATTTCTAGTCTAGAAATATTCTCTCAGAACCACACCTATGGGATTCAAGGTCCAAATTGGTTATTCCTTCCACCCGTTTTTGCCACCAGAAGAAAAGCATAATCCCTCCCATGACGTAGGGCCTAAAGCTAACCTGTATGTAGCTCTTCCGAATAATCACTATTTGGTTTCCTCTGCAGCACCAGATGCAGACCAGCTCTCTCTCCTTGAAATCCCGCCGGAGGTGGTCGACCTGCTCCGCTCCTGGCCAGAAGTGTGTTCAGGGCGGCTTGGAAAAACCACCATTGAGAGGCATCACATATTCACCACTGATGAACTTCCTGTCCGGTGTAAAGCTTATCGGGTCTCCCACACATAAGCGGAGGATCATCTCTGAGCAGGTGGACAAATGCTGAGGATGGGATTATCGAGCCATCGCAGTCCCCCTGGGGTGCCCAGTGGTGCTCGTAGGAAAACCGGACGGATCCATGAGGTTCTGTGTAGACTACCGGAGGCTCAACGCTAAAAACACATCAAGATGCGTACCCCATGCCTTTAGTACACGAGCTGCTGGAATCCCTGCATGGAGCTGCCATCTTCAGCACCCTCGATCTAAAATCAGGGTATTGGCAGGTGACCATGACTGAGGAAAGTAAGCCTAAGACCGCTGTCATCACTCCTGATGGCTTTATCAGTTTAAGGTCATGCCCTTTGGCCTGAAGAATGCTGGTGCAACATTCCAGCGTCTGATGGAGAAAGTGCTGGGGGACCTGAGAGGGAAGATCTGTTGTGTCTACATAGATGACGTCATTGTCTTTTCCCCAACTCCAGAACAACACCTGAGGGACCTCAACACTGTCTTGGAGAAGCTACATCAAGCCCACCTCACGCTTAACATAAAAAAGTGTACTTTCCTTCAAAAAGAACTCAAATTCCTGGACATGTGGTTTCGGGGTCAGGGTGTACACGTTGACCCTGAGAAGACTAGTGCAGTAACATCCTACCCCACGCCGACCAATGTCAAGTCCCTCCAACGCTTCCTGGGTCTGGTTGGATGGTACCATAAGTTTATTGAACATTTTGCTGATTTGGCAGCACCCCTAAACCGACTTAAGAGGAAAGACGTGAAGTGGGACTGGACGGAGGAGTGTCAACACTCTTTCCAACAACTGAAGACAGCTCTAGTGAAAGCTCCTGTTCTCACGCAGCCTGACCACGACTTACCCTTTGAGGTCCACACTGATGCCAGTGAAATGGGTCTAGGGGCGGTGTTGGTACAACCTACCAGCCAAGGCGATCGGGTGATCGCCTACGCTTCCCGAGGCTTGAAGGGAGCAGAGTGCAATTACTCAACCTCAGAAAAAAGAATGTCTCTCAGTGGTGTCGGGCAGTTGAGAAATGGAGACACTTAACTGGAAGGAGTGCAATTTACCATCTTCACCGATCATGCTGCTCTGTCCTGGGCATTTAACTGCCCAAAGACTTCATCCAGACTGACACGGTGGACTCTGCGGCTCCAACAGTTCAACTTCGAGGTCCGATATAGAAAAGGACTGCACAACATAGTGCCTGATGCTCTGTCAAGAGCCGTGCCTGATGTTCCTTCACCACAGGCCTATACTGCAGTTCTTACCTCCAGCTGTTCGGCTGACCTGCCATCTTCTCTCAATGAAATTAAAGAGGCCCAGCAGAAAGACCTGGATGTAGCGGTTCTGGCCAAAGAGGCGAAGATGGACAGCAGACCAGACAAGAATTGGTTTCTGTTTTTACAGGCCTACTGTACCGTCACTCACCTGTCAAAGAAGGCGGCTGCAAATATCAACTGGTGGTTCCAAAGGATCTTTTCAGTGTTTCTGGATTATTTCCATAACAGCCCCTTGAGTGGACACCTGGGCCGCCTAAAAACTCTGTTGAGGATCCTGGACGTCGCCTGGTGGCCTACTGTCCGTAAAGATGTGTGGGACCATGTGAAGAAATGTCAAACCTGCCAAACCTACAAACCTGACAACCAGAAACCAGCTGGTTTTCTCCAGTCAACGCCGGTGGAAGAACCATGGGAGAAACTGGGTGTCGACCTAATGGGCCCATTTCCACGGAGTAAAAAGGGAAACCTTTTTCTCCTGGTTATTGTGGACTATTTCTCTAAATGGGTGGAGATGTTTCCCCTGAAAGACAGCAAAGCCCATCGTATCGTGGCTGTCTTCAGAGATGAGATTTTCACCCGGTTTGGCGTGCCTCGAGAAATCGTATCAGACCGAGGGGCTCAGTTCACGGGACGTGAGATGGCTCACCTCTGCAAGACTTGGGGCGTGACCCAAAAACTCACAACCAGTTTCCACCCACAGTCCAATCTCACTGAGCGATCCAATCGCACCATTAAGACCATGATCGCATCCTATGTAGGCAGCCAACATCAAAACTGGGACCAATGGGTCCGGGAGTTTCGCTTTGCGATCAACGCTGCCTTCCATGAGACCACAGGAAAGTCTCCAGCAGAACTTTTCCTTGGAAGAGCTCTGAGAGGTCCTTTGGAGAGATTGATAACAGCAGCCGTGTCACCTCATCAACCACAGTATACTCTCATGGAAAGACAGCAGAAAATGAAAGAACAAGTCAAAAGAAGAGTGGAGCAATGTCAGACCAGACAAGCCAAGTACTATAATACCCGACGGAGAAATGCGCAGCTCCAGCCGGGAGACTTGGTCTGGGTACGGACTCATCCGCTCTCCAAAGCATCGGAACATTTCACAGCCAAGCTTGCGCCTAAATGGTCAGGGCCAGCAGTCGTGATGAAAAAATTAGGACCAGTCAGTTACAGACTTCAGTGGAAAGACACTGACAAAAAGGTGGACACTGTGAATATAGTTAACCTGAAGCCCTACTTTGGGGTTCAGCCTCCTTAACCTCGGCTGGGGGGGGACTGTGACAAAGTCACATAAAGAATGTAAATGTTGTAAAAAAAAAAAAAAAAAAAAAAAAAAAAAGAGCTCTTCCAGATGTTAACATTTTTTTTTATCTATGGGTGTGTTTTTTTCTTTTATTTGAAATAATGTGCTGTGTCTTGGGGTACTGACTGTTTACCTGACGGGTGGCGACCCGCCCCCAAGTTAATTAAAGGCCGGTACAGGTGCGGAGGGGGAAGCAAGAAGGCGGAAGACGCACCATCCGCTGCGGCTGCATCTCCTCTCGCCCCGGCAGAAGATCAGAAAAAAGGTTCCTTGCCCGCTGGATTTAACGAGAGATCCGACCGTTGGAGCATCCAGTTGTAGGACGGGGGAGCCACCAAGATCTGGACTGGTGGATCATTACGCGCATCCAGAGACGGGCGCGTCTCGTATCAACCGGGCGCGGCGGCCCGCCGGTGAGACCGAGACATTTTTTTTTTTTTATATTGGGTACCCAAATATTTTTTTTTAACTGGTATACCAGACACTTGACTTTGCGGGGTTTTCTTTTTTTTTGGAGTACGGGCCTTGTTTTATGGACAAATCTGCGTGGGAGTTTTCAGTTGGACATTTAAAGGGGCTGTCCATTACGCGCGGGACAGATCGCAAACTGTACATTAAGATAATGTGTTTGGTTCTTATTTCCCCACAATAATTTGATTAATATATAATTTAAACTGTGGTCGAGTTGTGTCTTCTTTTTTTTTTGTTTTGAAATCAGACGGGTCATTGTTTGGAGCCCTAAGTTTTTTTTTTATTATAACAAATGGTAATTGAAGTGCTGTTTGTTACACAGTGTCCAGGTGTACCCCGCCTTCTTCCACCAGCACCCCTCTGACCCCAACAGGTTTCATTGGGTTCTGAAAATGGATGGATATACTGCATTCTTACATTCACCAATATGAAAATACAAAAGATTTTGCTCCACATGTGTTGGATTTAGGAGGTTATCGATTCATCAACTTAATCAATGAATCGATTTCTGTCTGAGCCAGTCACGGATCAGGAGACAGAGACCCAGATGCAGGGATCAAACAAAGTCAAAAATTAACAAAAGTAGTGTTTAATAACAAAAAAATCACCTCAACCGAGGGAGAACTTAACAAGCTGCAAAAACACAGGAACCAGAAATGCGCAAAAGTGCAGGGGGAAACATACAAAACGAACCAACACCAAACACAGGAGGACCTCAGCTTAAATAGAGAGCAAACTAAATCAACTAAGTGCAGACAGCTGTGGACTCCTCCACAGAGCTCAGGAGAGGGTGGATATCAGCTGGGAGGAGCCACAGTCTGCCTGCACAGAGGAAGAAAAGAAAAGGTGAACCACAAACAAAAGGAGAAACACACGTAAAACATAACAGAGCCAAGTCCTTTGAAATGACCTAAACCATTATGATATCATTTCCAAATGAAATAAATTGATTATAAAAATACCATTTGGATTGGGACATGGGAGATTTATTTTACTAGAACATAAAAACGACCCAGCTCCATCACAGCAGACAACACACAACTGAAGGAATACAAGAATCTTCACCTGCACTGTTCAGTAGCAGGTATTTCTCTCAGAGTCTCACTGGTGGACGTTTGGGATCTCAGTTTTGGAGAGAGAAGGCCAGCTGTGACTGTCTCGTGAGTCTGACTTTGGGTGTTAAATGACACTTTTGTCTCCAGATGTTTAATACTGTCTGTTAGGATCTTGTATGTGTCTTGTTGCAGTTCACTTTGTTGACCTGGTGGGGTTGGCATGCTGCTACTGTCCTGGCCAGCATATCAATTTGCTCTGATCTGTCTGAAGGTTTCCTCTGCATTCTGCATCCTTTAGACTCTGTCCACATTTGAAGCAATGGTCCCACTGTCCTCCTATGTTTCTGTCCTGACAGTCTCTGCAGCCTCGTTTCCTTCCCGTCTGACGTGGTCTGAAAGGTTGGTGTGAATATTGGATGGCTCCTTTAATTTCAGCAATTTCTCCCTTCAACTGGCTGATGATCTCCAGCAGCTCAGTTTCTTTGTGACTTGATGTTGAATGTGTCTTTAATTAATCCTGAACTCTCGACGGATTGTCACCTCAGGGGGCGCCATTACTGTTGGACCTGTAAAGTAGAACTTGAATGATGGCTTAGGGCAGGGGTAGGGAACCCTGGTCCTCAAGAGCCACATTCCTGCATGTTTTCTACCATACCCTGCTCTGGCATGTTCTTATTGGCTGAACACACTTGACCCATGTAATTAGGCGTGTTTGAGTTGACTTGCTCCTCGCCTGCTTCGTCAGCGAGACCAAGCTGCTGCAGGAGGGGGCGGAGAAAGGCGCCTGAGATGAAGGTGGACGACGAGACTGCACGAGAACGAGGAGTTGGGGGTTGTCCTCAACATTCGGCTGAATTGTAATACGCCACTCCTCTTAGTATGATCTGTGCTGTTATGTCTTTTATAGCATTTTTTTTTTATATCTCTTAGAGTAAAACAGATAAAAAAATAGTCGGGGGATTCATTACATGTGCACAGTCCCAAATAAACAGATAAAATAAAAATTAAAGTTCATTTTAAAGACAACTATGACTCAAATAACCACAGATTATTTAAAATCTTGTATATTTTTTCATCAGCGATTCACTACCTTCCAGAAAGAGTAAAAAAATACACATATTTCCTTCATTTAGCGCCAGTTATTTCACATTTAACTACAAAAACTTTCAGGACACTGTTTCCCACAATGCATTGTTTTGTAGTCATCAAGGCAGCTTGCAGCCAGCGCAGTACCTATTTTCTGGCTGCGCTGGCTTAAGAAGGCGCCTTGAACCCGCCCCTTTCTCGCGATACTTCATGCCGTCGCAAATGTGACGTCGGTGACAGAAACTAACCAGCATGCACCGCAATCCAGGCGATCTGCGCAGCGCCGCGTTCGCCTGCATAATCTCAAACACGCCTATTGTCATGAGTCCCTACACTGATTACCTGGTTCAGGTGTGTTCAGCCAATAAGAACATGCCAGAGGTATGGTGGAAAACATGCAGGAATGTGGCTCTCGAGGACCAGGGTTCCCTACCCCTGGCTTAGGACCTGGGGGGAAATTTTGTTAGTCAGCCTTGACATCTCTTCCTCTAATTTGTTGTTTGCAGACTGAAAACTCAGCTGTAATGCTGCACACTGCTCCTTCAGGCTGGCTAAGGCAGCTGCATCTTGACTGACATCACCATTGTCTTTCATTTGGCTGTCTCTTTCTTTCACTTCTTTTGCATGTTTAATTAAACGGTCCAAAAATACCTGTGCTCCTTCTTCATCTTCATTTTCAATTGCAATCTCAACTGTTTCACTAATGGCTCTGATCAGCGAATGCTTCCTGGTTTCTTTCTCAAATGAGATTTTGGCTTGTAAACACACCTCTTGTAGTTGGTTCAACTTTAGCTGAAGCAGAACTTCACTCAACTGGTCTTGAAGTTCCTCCAACTCCATGTTGTGTGTTGTCCTTCAATCTCCACTCTTCAATAGCACAGCTGATCCCGCTTCTGACACCAATTTTTGTTGCACACTTGGTGGGATGACCCGGACAAATGTGGGTTTTTTTGCCTTTAGTGAATGTCAGGGATCCCTCATCCAGTTCCACATCCAACCACCAGAGGGACCCCTCACCTGAGTTTTAATCAGCCTTCTCCTCACCTGTCTCCCTCCTGCCATCACCACCAGCTGGTTCTCATCAAGCTCATTACCTCAGTGTATTTAGTCACCCCATGGACTCAGCTCCTTGTGAAGTATTTTATTTGCCTGTGATTTATCCCTGAGCAGTTTGCTCCCTTTTGTCTTCTTGTGTTTGACCTCTGCTCTGACCTTTGCTCCTAATCTGACATTTTGCCTGGATCTTTGACCTCGCCTTGTTTTTGCCCTTGTCGGATTTTCTGCTATTAAAAGCTGTTGCATATGGATCTCAACGCCTCACCCTCTTTGTTACAGTGAAAAGCTGGAACATAAACACAGCACACCACGTTAAACCTCTGTCTCGTCGATATTTAATTCAATGGCAGGTGTTAGGTTTAAACAACCTGAGACATTTCTCTGGAAGGAGGACAAGAGAGGGATCAGTTCTTGAATCAGATTTTACTTGCACAGGGAGAACAGACAGAATGTTCAAACCAGTCTCCGCTCCGCTCTGAAGATCTTGGTCCTGGCTTTCCATTTTTATAACCTTTTGGGAGTGGTTCTTCTAACATTAATGTCACAGTTCAACTTGGAGGCAATCAAGAAAATTGACCAGATCTGTGAATTTCTTCGCCATAACGCAGCACCTGGACTTTCAGCAGGCAGACAGAAGCTGTGTCTGTCTGCGAGTTAACAAACATCTCTAATAGGAAAGCCTTCAGCTCATCTTAGGATGAAGGCCTTCAGCTTAGGATGAAGGCTTTCTGGAAGAGCTGAGCATAACCTCAAACAAACAGAAAAAGAGAAAAGGTTAAGATCATACAAAGCAAATACGAGAGAAATGTATGTACAACTCTCAGGCCAGGTTAAACTTAGCTCCCCTGCCCTGCTCAGCTTAGGAAAGCTCCCTCTTCTGGCGAGACAGAATATTACACTCTGCATGCGGAGTGCTGTGTTTTAGGTGTTGGAGAATTACTTATTTTTAAAAAATACATATAGAAAATAAACAACATTATTGAACAGAAAGGGTTGCCTAATTAATTTGTCCATATTTATTCCTTTACCCTAAAAAGAGACAAAAAAATCTGACATGATCATTGCTGTGAAGGCCTATGGGGTTCCATTTGTGCCAAAAATATGTTTTTGCGCTTTTGCGTCCACTGCTTTGTCGTTGGTCCTTTGTCTATGTCTTTTAAACAAGTTTTATTGATTATTTGTTAATGTATGTGTTGTACTAAGCAACATTTTCAGTGTGTTTGTGCTCTACTAAGCAACATTTTCAGTGTGTTTGTGCTTTTTTGATGATAACTTTGCATCTGTTTTGTGACGTTTGGAGCTTGCTTTAGTTTGAAAACTCTACATTATCTTTGCTTTTGTCGTTTGCTTCTGTCGTTACCTCCTGTCGTTACCTCCTGTCGTTAGACAAGTCCTTAGCAACAGTTTCTAACGTCGTTTGCTCCTGTCGTTACCTCCTGTCGTTAGACAAGTCCTTAGCAACAGTTGCTAACGTCGTTTGCTCCTGTCGTTACCTCCTGTCGTTAGACAAGTCCTTAGCAACAGTTGCTAACGTCGTTTGCTCCTGTCGTTACCTCCTGTCGTTAGACAAGTCCTTAGCAACAGTTGCTAACATCGTTTTCTCCTGTCGTTACCTCCTGTCGTTAGACAAGTCCTTAGCAACAGTTGCTAACATCGTTTGCTCCTGTCGTTACCTCCTGTCGTTAGACAAGTCCTTAGCAACAGTTGCTAACATCGTTTGCTCCTGTCGTTACCTCCTGTCGTTAGACAAGTCCTTAGCAACAGTTGCTAACATCGTTTGCTCCTGTCGTTACCTCCTGTCGTTAGACAAGTCCTTAGCAACAGTTGCTAACGTCGTTTGCTCCTGTCGTTACCCATGTCGTTACCTCCTATCGTCAGACAAGTCCTTGGCTAGTGTCGTTGGATCCTGTCGCCAGACTACTCCCTATACAGCCGCCAAATATTAAAAAAAAAAAAACCTTAGGGGTTTAATGTTGGGTTGCTAAAACTTGTCTCCTTGTTTGCTCTCACACAACGAAGAAAATCTGTTTTACTACCGCCGACACCAGCGTTAGCCATAAGCAACACGGCTGACATATCTGCGCATGCGCACATCCAGAGATGGGGTGGAGGGGCAGGAGGGGTGGGGGTGGGGCATTCGCCGCACATGCGCAATGGTTTCACTTTAGCGAAGCTCTTGCCAATTATTTGAAGTTTGACTGTTGCTTCAAATAAATATCCAAATATTATTTGTTTTTCTTAATGTATCAGTTGTAATTTATTCAAAATTTGTTGTGACAAATGACTTTGTTGACATCTAATGACTAAATTAAGAGCAAACGGGGCATAAAAAAGGATTGGCCCCAACAGCGCCATCTCATGGACAAATAAATACCTAGCAGGTAATTAAAATCCAGTCTAAAGCTTGGACTGTTATTTTTATCAGTTAGTGACTCAAGCCAAAGAACTCTGAAAAGTTTTGTGTGAAATCATCCTTAAAGTTAATACTTTAAAACATATATGCTCAAATTAATACATACATTTACTAACCACCTGAAACCACGTAAAATGGCAACATTCACAAATAACAACTTCACTCAATAATTTAACATTAAGATATTTGAAAACTCAAAATGGAGTGACCAATGCCAATTACACAAAAAGCTTTATTAACAACAAACACAAATGCCAAACATATAAAAGAAAAATAACTTTTTGAACGTCTTCATGGCATATACTGCAAAGATTGACTAGGCAGCCTAAAACAATGTGGTTATGATGACACCCAAGAAAAAAACTTTTCAAATGCTTGATTATATGAGAAACACTAAAAGAAATTCGCTTCCAAAATAAAAACTTTAGGAAAAAACTCAAAAAGTCATAATGGCGATTGTTCCAATGTATGCCACCAAGAAATATTTTGCCCCAACTAATTATGCCTTCATATATCAAAGTTACGCTTGACAATCTGTAATGTTTCCATAAGAATGTCTATTCCAAAGCAAGTACTGTTGCTCAGAGGATTAATTCTGCCTTGGAGGTACTGGTGAACGAGGTCCTTCAACAGGTGTGATGTCTCTGGGACATTAACAGTCTGATCCATGTCTGTGGGTGTTGGTCCTTCCCAGTCAATCCCATAATCTTCTATTGTCTCCTGTATAAGAGCAGGATATTTTATTTAGTAACAAATATTTTAATAATACATTTTTTAAAATGAACTTAAGTGGAAACAACATGCAGTTGTTCTTGTAACTCTTATTCTGAGATAATTAATTAGTTAAATACATTTAGATTATTGAATTAATTAATTTAATTAATGGTGATATTTACAATACATATAATTCTAGAGATATTTGCTTTTGTCTGAAAAGTTAGAATGAGAAATAAAAGAAAAGAAACACGGCTGCACTACCTTTTTCAGCTATGCAAACCCGAAAGTGGGGGACTGGATAATCCCGGACTCCATGTGTTGAACGAAAGCTGCGTAACTGGCATGCAAGGGTAGGCGCAGAGATATGTCACAAGTATTTGCCTCTGGAAATACTCTTGGTACCCCTTCATGGTGGATGAACGAAATCGTCGGTTGACTCGGGAATCCCAAAGGAGGGACTGTGTCTGTCCCTGAGGCAAATACAAGTATCTGCCCCAGAGTCACGGGCCTGGTTCCCTCTGAAATATAAAAAAAACACAAATGCAATGTGTCTTTGCATTGTAATGAATAAAAAAAGCAAAAAACGGAAGTTAAACTTATTTTCAAGACTGGTTCACAGAGACGATTATTCAAACTTCTGGTACTGATGGACGCCGGGCGTCTTGCCGTAAAGATGTGGGAACAGCATCATGAAACTCTGTATAAAATAAACTTAAACCATTTTTAACAATCTGTGATAGAAATTTTATTGATTTAAGAGTATGCCATTTATTTTTTGTTTTTGGACAAAAGTGATATTTTATTTTAGTAAATAAGGCTGAATATGAACGAAGTTCTGAAGATGCAGTGCTGAGCAGGAAGACCTGCTGTGGGAGGCGGCGCTGAACAGAGCTTTCTTGTGTTCAACCAGGAAACTGATCATTGTTTTAGTTTAGGATGAGAACCAATGGGATTTCTCTAGAACAGCGATCACCAGTGTTGTTAAAAAATGTGGAAACTCTGCAGGTTCACCGTGAAATACCCACCCGCTGCTGATGCGCTTTCAGGGCAGACAGACGCCCCCTCGTGTGAGTAGACTCCAGAGCAGAGCACATGAAATACAGCTGGAACAACTCTCCAAAAAATATAGTTTATCACTTGTCATATACACAATAAGGAAAACGGATGGAGGAAAAAACTTCACAAAAGAAAAAAACAAGAGAAATTCATATTTTTGGGGGTCCCTGAGGTTACACAGAGAGACTGAATTGCATCGACTGTCTTTGTAATGGCACAAAAAAAAGGCAAATCACAGATCTCTGAGGTCTGTGATGATTCTCTATCAACAGAAACTGCTTATATTTGTGGCCCAATGCCATATATCAATTTAGCATGAATTTTTTTCTTGCATCTTCATTCATAAACATGTTAATTAGCTTGCTGACAACACTTGTTTTTGTTGTTTTTATAAAATGTCATTTAAAATTTTTATTCTATGTTGAGCAAGCTCTTTGTTTCACATTTTTGAGGTTTCCAGAGCAAAGTGAATCATTTTTGACATTTCTCCTGGAATACAGCTTTTTATTCCCCTCCAATGTATCTCATTATTAAACATTCTTTTTAATCTGCTTTCCTTATTGTGTGTGAAAAATACAAAGATTTTTTTTTTTTTTTTTTTTTTTTTAGAGAAGTTAGATGCAGCACCATACTAGGTGTTCTGCTCTGCTGCTCACAGGTCAGAGGGGTGTCTGTATGCTCTGAACAGCTCGGACAGGACCCAGAGTTTCTACTATTTTTAAACAACACCTGTATTGGTTGTTCTAGAAAAATCCCACCGGTCACCATATCAAAATAAAACAATGATCAAATTCCTTGTTGTTGGGTTTCTAGGCGCACAAAGCCTTGTTCGGCTCTGCATCACAGCTGTGTGATGCACATTCATCTTCCGCCTTATTTTCAAAAATAAAAAATAGTTTTAGTCCAAATACTACCAATGAATGGAATATTTTGTCTTTAATTTAATTAAATTTCACTCTCATAAAATTAAAAGTTCATTTTAGATTGAGTTTGTCTATGCTGATGTAAAAGCTGCAGAACGCCTGAGGACGTCTGTCGTTCCAGAGGGTTAATTAGAAGGTTGACAAGTTTTGAAAAAAAATTTAAGGAAAAAATGTTAAATCATGTTAAATGTTTAATAATTACCGTCCACCTCCAGCAGCCAGTCCTTCCAGAACATGTAGGCATTGTTTTCCGACTGCCTCCTATTGCTTCCAGGAGCAGAGAAGTTTACTTGGAAGAGTTCCAAAAGCTCCTCCAACAGGACCTGCTTCTGGCCCCCAACAAACAAAGCTTTTAATGTCTGTGGGTTCCTTCGCATTGCCTGAGCCAAACCCAGGGTCTCCAAGCCTTCAATGAGCCTGCAAAACATTAAATGACAAGTCCATATTTCCTGTACACATCTTACTATAAAACTGAAACGCTATTTTGCTTTTCAGTCAACTTTTATATTATTCAGTCTGATGCAAAGCTCTTTTTTGAGTCACTTGAATTTCCATAAAGTCTATCAATAAATTTATTTAAACTTAAAATAGTAAAATTCTATTCAAATGGCATTTGCACCGATTAACAAATTATTCTTTATTATCTTCTCCAATTCACAACATGAAATTATGGTGTGTGCTGGTTTTATGATGGCCGAATAACAATACTCAGGCTAAAATTCCAAGTTTTGGCGTATGACCTATAGTATCTTATATAGAGGCTCTCTAAATTCCTCCAACGCCCAAAGCGCTTTACAGTCCACTGCTGAACACTAATGCCAACTTCCCCCCAGCAACAATGGAGGGCAGGACACTAGCCCAAGGACACTTCAACACACGGGCGGGCAAGTGGAAATCATAGCCACAATCCTTTGATCTGAGGCTGACCGCCCTATCACTGCACCACGGTCTCCCCTTTTATAAATATGTTATAAAATACATGTACATTAGGAATAATGCTTAAACACTTACTGTGTTAGAGCACCTTGTGTGCGCCCCGCAACAAACGCCCTTGCTGCCTCCTGAACAAGGGTGTGTCTTTGCTCTAAGTTTGTGACAAAAGAGGCACAACCAAGCAAAGACAGGGACCCACAGGCGTCTTCCAAAGCAGCCTGAGCCTCATCCATACTGTTTGCATCCAGTATCTGTAAAAAAAAAAAAAAAAATTTTATTAGGATCACTTTTCCTTCTGTCTCTGACAGCAAGGTGCGACCAATATTTTGTACCTAACATGAGCATGTAAACAAACATAAATCTGTGTAGTAACTAAGAGAAATATTTCCTTTGTTTACTTTAAGTTTTTTGTTTCAATGTACATATAGCAATTGTGACTTAGACTCCAAGAGGGCAGTACATTTCATTTACTGAAAATAGTGTCGACATTGATATGAGTCAGGAAGTACATGTATATGCTGCCTTACAAATCAATTGCTCACTACTACAGTGATGTAAAACTTTATCAGAAGTAGGGCTGCCATGATCAGACCACTGTCACTAATCGACAATGACTTATTTAATGTTGTCCAATTGTAGTAAAGTTGAACACAGTTGTGAGCGTTCAACACCCAATAATGAACTTGTTTTATATTGGTTAGATAGAAAAATACTTTATCTTTTGTGAAAAACAGTACCATGTTTCAGATATCAACCTTATTTAATTTAATCTTCTAAATACCAGAAACTAATGAAGGATCTTGGTTGTCTTTTTATTTTTAGTTAGTTATTGCTAATGATGTTTAAGATGTGTTTTTACATCCTGTTTGCCCATGACCCAATTAGTGGACTAATGGGAAATATAATCTGTGATTAGTGGACTATTGAAATAACCGTTTGTGGCAGTCCTGATCAGTAGTACCTTTTGAATTTCTCTTAGGTCCCAATCATCAACTTCTTCCAGGGTGACATCAGCTGTAGGTTGGCCACAAATTCCATTGTAAAGCCTTTCGGAGAAAAAAGCTGGCTTGATCCCTCCATGTATTAGGGCAAGAGATATTATTTGGCCCAACAATTTATTTTCTCCTGTAGACAGAGCTGAAAAGATAGAAATATGAAGAAAGGGGTATGAATCTTAAAGTTCAGAAGGCTGGAATGTTTAATGAAAGAATCAGCTAAAAGGACTTAATTCATATAATGATTGCATTATTTTGCAACATGATGTTCTTGTATTTATTTTCCAGAAGGAAATAAACCAGCCATAATTATGTTTGGATTAGTTTATGTCCACTCACCACGAGACACCAGAGTGAGATTCTTGCTGTCTTCATTGCCACAGAAAAAGATGCTGTCCTTTACAGCAACAACCAAGAGCCTGAAAAATTCTCTAGTTGGCCCTCCGTCATCCACTGCCCCCTCCGATTGTCCAGCGCTGTCAATAAAGACGATGTCGATTCTATGTTGTGGATTAAAACGCTGTCTTCTTAGTGCCCTGAAGGCACTCTCCAAAACCGACTCCCTGGTAACATTAATGCAATTGTGAGGGGGAGCAGGTCTGTCATCCACCTGGCTTCTCAGGTCCTTCAAAATTGACTCCATATCTGGTCTTTAAAAAAAGAAGAAAAAGTTGTTGCCCAGTTAGCAATTTAGAGGACAACTTCAATATTCTTTCTCAACAATAGTTAAAGTGAACATGAAAAGCAAATAAGAATAAAATTAATAGTACATTTCTATTACAGTCATGGTTTGTTCACATTTTTTAGCAACTTTTTCAGAAATTCTCAAAAACCCTTTGGTGAATAAAAAAAAAATAAAGACGTTTCAGTCACGTTATTATAGTTGGTGCCACTGAATTAAATCAAGATGAATATTGATTTCATTTAAAGCCTAGAGTTCTTAAGAAAAAAAAAAGATCAAACCTGCCAAGTAAAAACAAAAAAAGGCCCAAACTGTAAATCAGTGATCAAGACTCCTACTGAAGTTTAATCGAAAAATTAGAAGACAAAAGGGAAAAAAAAATCCACAATTAATAAAACTATAAATCATTGCATTACTTAGATTATCTCGTGAAAAAAAACGTGGAAATTGTTCTTTTATTTTTAGTTTTCATGAATTTAGGTAAGAGGAAATGTGAGTAATTTTCTTTGTGAAACATCATGAAAAGAGAATTGATTAAAAACAGTCTTTTGAATATATAATGTTCTAAACATGGAAAAAAACATTAAAACTAAGTCAAACATCACCTGGGATAAAGATGTCATTTTCAGAACTCTCAAGGACTTTAAATTGTATTTTCAAAATTGAAACTTTTCAAGGTTTTCCATGACCCTACAAACCCTTTACATTTGATGCTAATAATGATGCTTAATAATGACAGAAGCAAATAAAAGAAAAATTAAACAAATATGTCTCTTCTTCTTGTTCAAGTGCTCCACATGAAGATAACAGCAAACATCCTGCAAAAAACAGAAACCAAAAAATATTTTCGGTAAGGCTTAACTTGCTCCATTTAAAGCAGTAATTGTAAACTTACTCTTGAATTTGGCCAGCTTCCTCTGCCTGGAGGGACTCAAATATTGCAGCAGCAAGGTCTGCGTCTTCTTCGTCCTCTATTCTGTAATAACATAACATATTCTATTATTCTAAGTTATTTTTACAAAATTATGCAAAAATTAAAATAAATTTAATACCTTTCATCTGACAACAACTGGACTTCGTCAGTTTGTTCCTGAGTTTGTGCACTGTAAAATTGTATTAAAAATGTATCAACAATCTTTTCTGACACTTCATTTGGATAAATATATGTGATGTCTTTTTTTTTTTTTTTACCATGTTTTCACATGTTGTGGCAGCTCACAGAGTTGTATGTCCCTCTGACAAGAGAGGCATTTCTCCATCACAGCAATGGCCTACAATAATATAAAAAGGTACACTAGAATTACACTGGTGTTTCAAAAAAGGTACTAATAGTATAGATTATAGTTTTACCTCCATCCGTGGTGGATTTAATGTCAGCGATTTTTGAAGGGGAATGATGTAGAGTGGAGCTCTTTTAATGTCTACTCTACATCGCAGGTATTCTAGAGAATATCCAGCAGCCGGAATGGGTATTATTGTTAGGTTCTTACTCCTGTCACTCTTTGCAAGAGTATATCCCCCAGCCTCTCTCAAAGATGGAAATGCGGAGTATAAATGTTGAGAAAGGTAACTATGATCTCCTGTGTTTTTGTTAAAAGTTATGAGCTTTTTCCCTATTCCGCATGTCTCATAAAAATCTACCTCCTCTTTTGTGGGGACAGACAATGCGTCAGGCTCTGGTAGACAACAGAAATGGTGTGACCATGGTGTTTCTCTCCTTCTTCTTTGTGCCAGACCTCTTCCACTTCCAACTGGAACATGGTAGGGTCTAAAGAGACGGGCTAGGTCTCTTTGCACATTGTCCTCCCTGGATGTATAGGGTAGACTGGGGGAGTGCAGAAGCTGAGATGTAAGATGTTGTTGTGGGGGCAAACTGTATCTAGATGCCGTGGAGGAAGAAAACAATAAGACAATAAGCATTTTTCCAATTTAGAGAGAAACTTTTAGTCTTAAAAAAGTCCTAATTAGAAAATGCAGTGTGAACCACTGAAAGAGTACCTTGCAGCTTGAACAGATGTAGCATCTGAAATGGTTGATCTTGAGGGAGTGCTGGCAGCATCATGGAAGGGGGGGGCTGCATTTTCCATTCTCTGTTCAATGAGAGATGTGCTCCTCCTCATTTGTTCTAAGAGACTTCTTACTTCATCGGACCTGTCAATGAATTGGAAAATTACCCACCAATTTGATAAACTTATTGGTATTTGCAGTGTTCATAACCATATTACAGGATGTGGAATGTGGATGCCAGGGTAAGTCGACAAATTGAGTATTTAAATAGTTGATGACAAATTTAATAGTCAATTACTCATTACTTAATATTATATGTAATAAGAGTGTAGTAACATTGAGCAAAGCTATGAGCAGTCAGCACCAAAAAAATGCCTGTTTTTATATGTGAGTCAGTGAGACAGAACTTTATCTTTTGTTAAAAATAGTTCATTGTCTCAGGTGCTAACCCCATATAATATATATATATATACACAATTCTATATATATAATATACAAAATTAACTTTCCGCGGGGATGGAACAAAGTTTCAATTTGTCCATAACACGGTACAACAAAAGATGCATACATTTGCATATCACATCGTAATAACTCACCAAGAATTGCTGTTGTTTTGGTTTTCCATCCCGAGTGTATTTTCTCCGTTGTTTTCCACGACAAGAAGCAACGTGACTATTGCGTCAGGCGGAAAAAAGTAAAATGGCGCACTTGCCGCTCTTCGATTTATAGCTTGGTCAGTTGTGGGCGAAGCTTTAAAATTGAGTGACATTGGTTTAGCCAATTAAAAATACACTTCTCATTGCCCTTGTCGAACTAAAGTTTATTAACCAATGGACCAAGCGAACTTTCTTTTTTGACGGGGGTCAGATTTTTTTTTATTTTTGGAGATCTTGACCCAATAGCTAACTATGTTATTAAACAATTGTACTTACTTACTGACTGACTGATAAAAATATAACAGGAAACAATTCTCTCTGAGATTAGCGTGTACGTGCTTGTCTGTCTGTGTCGCTCTTGAATACAAATAGGAAAAATTCAAACTCCAGCACATGGACACACAGAAATGCCCTTAACGCATGGGGGCGTTTATAATATTGCCTCGGCTGTGAGCAACACATTACAAATTCCTTTCAGATAGAAAACGGCACAAAAATCTTGGTGATATAAGATGAGAAAAATAAAACTTGAATGGTAATTTCAAGAAAATATGTCAAGATATAAACTTTCCAGTTCTCTGAATCTTAATATGTTCATTAAAGAGTTATAAAATTGAAATCTGTTAAAAATGTTTCCTGAAAATAAAATGATATCAATAATATTTAAGAAAGAATCATTAAGATTTTCCATAAACAATAGAATGTTAGAAGCACTAAAAGTGGCAATGTTCAGTTTTGGTGTAATTCAATTCCATAAATGAGTCCAAAAATCCTGGATATAATTGTATGTAAAAATGCTAACAATTTGTTTCAAATTTTTATCTTTTGAATTACAAAAACTGCAAGCTCCATTTATTCATCCATCAGATAAAAAACTACAGATTTCAGGTCTTCCCCTCAGTTGCAAAGATGCTGGAAGGAGCAGAAAAACTCCTTAATGTTCAAAAATATTGTGATTTCTGTCCAAGCTGCTAGAAGAGTTTTCAAACAGATTCTGCGACTTTGAAAAAGTGTTACATTTCTTGAGAATCTTTTCTGGAAGTGGACATCAGTGAGTTGTCAGGACAGATGCAGACCTGTTCTCTGTTGATCCTGTGGAGATGGAAGTCATACACCTCCACAATGATGTTCAGCTAAAATCCCAGCAGCATTCTGAGCTCTTCTGGAGTTTAGATCATCCAGAAAATGATCCAAATCTCCACCAGGCCGCTCTGAAAATGCAGCATTATTTGGGTCCATATACCTCTGTGAATCTGCCTTTTTTGACATGAATGTCATCAAGTCAAAGTTCAGAACCAGACTGACAGATGAGCATTTAAATGACTCCATCAGTGGATCCACTCTACAGTTCTCTGGTTGACTGCCAGGCTTCTCACTGACAGAATCATATGTGAAAGTTAAGAAAGTTTTCAACGCAAAATGAATTATATTTTAAATGAATCACATTACAGCTGCACAGTGGCAAAGTGGTTAGTGCTCTTGTATCACAGCAAGACGGTCCTGATTCAATCCCACCTCGGGGATCTGAAACAAAAACTCCTTTCTGTGTGTAGTTTGCATGACCTGGGTAAACCTCGCCTTCGCCCATCAGTAGCCGGGTTAGGCTCCAGCATCCCCGCTTTAAAGCAGACAAGAAAGAAAAAAACGAATGAATGAATATCATTACATTTATACAATTCTTATACAAATTTCATTCCTTAATATTAATCTTATTTGAAACTGGTACATGCAGAAAGGGAATTATAACATAGAAATTCAATATTGATTCTGAACTATACCTTAACAGTTTGTTCATCAAATTATAGAATATTGAAATGTTCTTTTTGTTCTGAAATTATGGCTGATGCCAAACTGTGTCTTTCTTCTCAGGAGTCATCTAACTCATCAGAGGACGGCTTTGTAAAAATCAGTGTGCCAAAGAGCAAGTCCTATTTCTTCATCGAAAAAAAGGACGAAAATGGGCTTCCAGGGACTGCAATGGACAACTCTTATTGCAAGAGGAATAAGGACCATATTCCCTCATTGTTCCATTGCTTTTAAAAGGCAGCGTTTAAAGCTGCAGGTTCTACTAGATCAGGCCCTGAATTCTGGTGCCTTAGCTACTGCTGTTTTGATGCCTGCCCTGTTACTGTTTCAATAGAAAGTGCGATGAATCTGAAGGTACAAGTGTTGTTTCAAGGTGGCCAAAGCATACACAATCGCACCGAGCTTAGGAGGAGACCAGTGCGATCCAATTAAAGAAAATTACTTGGCCAAGAGCTCCAAAGAGTACTGCCTCGAGCAACGTATCTTGAAAAGTTGGAAACAATGCATCAAGATGTAATCGATTCGGGCTGCAGGGATGAAGCTCCAAGTCCTCAGGGGCTGAGAAACATCTCATTGGAATTGAGACAGCAAAGTCGACAGCACAGCAACAAGCTCCTGAGCTTACAAGTGATGCTGGACAAAAACACAAATGAACCAAACGCAGATCTCCAGAAAGTGATGATGGTGTTCTTCTGTGGTCTCAATGGAGCATCAGTATCTATCAAGAGCGATGCCAGGAAGACATCATTTACCTTGATGCAACACCTTTTTATGTCTATGAACTAGTTGTCAGGAATCCACCAAAAGGTAAATCTCCTCTCCCTGTTGCCACCTACTGTGTGATCACACGACTGCCTCAGTAACCTATTTTCTTGAGGCTTTTCAGACTGACGTTACTAGGTACTTTGGGCAGAAAAGAATGAAGGCACCGATCATGCTGATATGTGATGGCTCCAATCTGCATGACACCATTTACAATTATTACAAAATAGCAATTGGAAATGGAGCAAAGGAAGACTTCCAGGTTCTCATTCTCCATCGATGCCTGAGTCACATTATGAAAAATGCAAGACAGATGTGCTGAAAGTAGCAAGTGTAAATCTTTAATTTTTTTTTGTCATTTATAAAAAGTTGTTTGTAAATATTTTGAGTGTAACATAATATACAAAATAGTTTGGCGTCGGATTTTTCAATTTACAAGTAGTGTCAGGATAAACATAAAAATGATAATAATTAAATAATAAATGATAATATTAAACATAATCAGATTTTCTGTCTGTGCCAAAAAGTAATCTGATAGTAAAAAAAAGTTAACAAATACAGACATTTTTTTTTATTTGATTAAATAAAATTAACTATTATTGCTTTTACTAAAAAAAGATATAATGTACATCATTAATTTGTCAGATAAGCCCTTAAATTATAAATATTTTGAAGACATAAAAAAGACAAGTTGGTAATTGGAGCATTCTATAATTTTTGTTTGACAACTTTGACATACATACCCATCCTTTTTAAATTTTGCTTGTATCGGATGGAGTAGATTTGCTCAAACAAATATTCCTCATTTAAATTAGAAGGGTTTAGATAACTTATCATTGCTGATATTGTAAAATATTTAAATAACTAAGTTTTATTTTTAATATAGACTATTTGATTGAAGGGTCAATGCCTTTTGCACAGACGAGGGGATCTAAATTATGATTTTTAAGATTTGTTCTTGTTTAATAGAAGTGTAAAACTAAACATAAACACCACACATGAGTCTTATAGATTATCAATATTTTAATTTCATCGTCTTTTTGTAGTGCCCCAAACCACTACCATCTGGCCATGCATGTCTTTGGACTGTTCTCAACTGCAAGGTCTCTGGAAGAGTTGGATGACATGGTGCAAAGCGCAGCAGTTGTGTTTTCCAGCCCATGCACTGGGACAATGTTGAAAAACATTACAAACATCTCCAGCTATAGCTTCAAAGAAAAGGGCTGAACAAGGACGAGGCCATAAAAGCAGAAATGACTGCTCCAGACTTGGAGGTAAATGTGTACTTGCATTAACTCTCTGTGTTTAGATTGAATTACATACTTTTTTCCATTGTTAATGTTGTTTCGTCCAATTTATAAAGTTAGGAAATCAAAGGAAATAACATGTTAAGGAGATATGCTGAAGTTGTTCGATGTGCCCCACTGGAGGAAAAGCAAGAGGACAATGTCTATTTCTGCAAAGGGCTGAATAAATATTATTTTCCCTTTGCTGGCTTGTGGAGTGACATAATGTTAGGTTAGTTGAATTCATAAAATGTAATATTTTGATTTTTTATTTGTGTTGTAAAATAATTTGTAAAAGGTAATTTACAGTTTTTTGTATTGTATTTTTGTTAAATAAAGGTGACCTTGGACGACACGGTACTGGACATTCATATGATGACTTTTCAATGAAGCATATCTTTCTGGCAAAACTGAAGAGACAAGTAAGATCAATTAATTTTTTTTTATGTTTGTGAATTTTCATTGTTGATTAATATTGATAATATTTTGCTGTTTGATATCCCTTGTTTGAATTCTTTAGAACATAACGGAGGACAACAAAACCCAGGGAGTGATGGAAAAAAGCCAATGGGATCTGAAATATTTTCGTTTCAGATCAACCAGACTTAGTATATGGAGCTAAATCGGGGCCAATATTATTTGAAACCGAAATAAAATATTTTGAAAAAAATATTAATGTTTGGCCAAAAAGATAGGTGTGAAAATTCAAAATTTCAATTTCAAAACGTTTTTTTCAGTTTCAAACCTTTTTTTCGTTCACGAACCTCCAAGTTTCAGTTTCAAACCTTTTGGCCCCGTTGTGGCGCTTTGGGGCGGGGCTAACACGAGGACTAATCAAAATCGATGAGGGTGGTATCCTCAGTTCCGATGCCTTCACTGGCTCTGAGAACTGTAGTAATAACGATTAGAAAATGGCTGTTCAGTCTGTACTCTCATAGTCTGAAGTTGTCTCTAGACGGGTGTAAAAAGAGTTTAATCTCATATAAACCGCATGACCAAATCACCGTCTAGCCCGTTCAAAGCGCCATTTTATTGAGTTAAATACAGGCGAAGAAAACATTCTTTTGCTGGAATAAAATGTGTCTGTGGTGGGTCGAACTTAATAAGCTTAATAAGAACACTATGTTAAAACTACCTAGAACCACTTAACATTTTGCATATGGGGCTTTTCCGGCCCGGTAGCGGGACACACTGATCACTCCTGACTGCAGTGTGTATTTTGGGGGACTGGGCTGAAGAAACCTCCACAGAATCCATCAGCCCCGTGCACGTCTCCCTTCTCCTGGATGCGGAGCTCCGCGGGAGCTGTGGCGCGTGATCCCGCGGAGCTCCGCATCCAGGAGGAGGGAGCTGATGGTTGTTCCCATTAAATCAGAGCGCCCTAACGTCGGAGCCGAACGCCGGCGCCTCCCTGCTGACAGGTGCCGCCCACCGCTTTCACCGCACACCGGCGGTTTTTCATTTTTTGTGGAATTCCTCACAATAAGTAAACCAACATAATCAGTGCAGGTTTACATGTTTGACAGGCAGCGAGCAGCGAATTCACCGTGCGGCGCCAGTGGGCGGTGCCGGTCAGCACGAAAGCGGGGAGGCGCCGGTGTGCTGCTCCAACTGGGAACAACCATCAGCTCCTTGGGAGCTGCAGCGCGAGGCCCGTGGGGCTCCGCATCCAGGAGAAGGGAGACCCACCACGGAGAGATTTTAATCCAGCAAAAGGACGTTTTCTTCGCCTGTATTTAACTCAATAAAATGGCGCTTTGAACGGGCTAGAACGGTGTTTTGGTCATGCGGTTTATATGCGATAAAACTCTTTTTACACCCGTCTAGAGACAACTTCAGACTATGAGAGTACAGACTGAACAGCCATTTTCTGACCGTAATTATTACAGTTCTCAGAGCCAGTGAAGGCATCGGAACTGAGGATACCACCCTCATCAATTTTGATTGGTCCCCGTGTTAGCCCCACCCCAACACACCTCAACGGGGCCAATAGGTTTGAAACTGAAACTTGGAGGTTCGCAAACAAAAAAAAAAAAAGGTTTGAAACTGAAAAAAAAAAAAAGATTTAAAACTGAAAAAATAGTTTTGAAATTGAAATTTTGAGTTTTGAAATCTACCTTTTCGGCCAAACATTAATATTCTTTTCAAAATATTTTATTTCGGTTTAAAATATTGGCCCCGATTTAGCTCCATATTAGCAGGCTTGAAGACTTTGTGGCGCAATATCAGAAGTCCCACAGTGCTCTACTGAAATAGTATGACGACGCCAACAGAGATAGTCAACAAAAGTTAAGGATTAGTTTTTATTTAATTTTATGTGAAAGTTGTACTGCAACATTAGTCAATGATCAATTTGTTCATTAATTGACTACATTGACTCAATTTTTAGAAAACAGACTTACTATTTGAACATAAAATATCTGTGCACATCTACAATTTTAATAAAAACCAGGCCATGCCAACATTTTAATCTATTTTAAGATTCAATATTCTCAAGAAAGTGACTAACGATGTGAATACAGGTATCAAACAGGCTTTTTAATTTTTATGAAGAAGTTACATTTGAAACATTTTCTGTTACAACGTTTGACATTTCACTGAAAAAATACAAATGATGAATGCTTTCTGTTGAATCTAATTGGAGAGATTCAGAGTTGCCATGGAAAAATGAAAGGCAACGGAAGCAAAAAAAGAAATGATGATGTTTCCTTTCTGTCTCTACCAATTTCAAGTCCTCTACCAAAAGGGTACTTTTATATATATTATATATATATATCTTTACATTGTATTTGTGAGTCTATCCATCCATCAATCTATCCAGCCATGTGTGAAGTTTCAAATTAAAATTAAGTTATCATTTATTTATCTGTGAGTGAATGGGTGAATGGGTCTGTGACGTGCTTTGCGTAGAAAGCGCTATACAAATATACGTCATTTACCATTCTATTTTATAAAATGTTTGTCATAAGACAGAAAAAAATAAGTTATAGAATATCAAAGATATAAAAATAGTAAATGTATAATATCTTTAGCTATTAATTGATGTATTTTCTGTTTCTAAAAACTAAATAGATTCCTTCTTCATTGGCTGAGCAAGGTCACAAGAAGAAAATCATCAACCTATCAAAGAAACCGAGAAATCAAGACCTCAAGAACGATGTCAGAAGGCAGCGCGTCCAGTTCTGAAGAACAGGTACGGTAATACTGCAACTTGTTTCACAATATAACTTATGCCTTACGGGGAGATGCGTAAATCAAAAATTTTAGTGACCTTATGTTCTGTCTGCATGCCTAGGATCTTCAAAACCAGCTGATGTCAATGTGGAGGGAAAAAAACCCAGAGGTTGTGGTAGCTGTGTTACCTAGCCAAACCAGAGGCCACTCGATCATCATTCGCCACAGCGAGCTGCAAAACCACATCAGTGGATAACAGGAGAGGTAAAACACTTTACTTTTCTTGTCTGCCCTTGTTTGATAATTTCATAATTATCAAGTCACAGTTATGTTGATGTGGTATTGAGCAGGGTGAAATTATTAATAATGTTATGTTTCATCTGTAACCATTTCTCATGTAGATCATTGAAGGACTCTTTCAGCTTTTGGCTAGACAACTGAAAATGAGAAAAAGGCTTTACATCCTGAATCACTACACTGCTGGATTAGTGCTTTTTGGTGAAAGGTCACAACTTGCTCGAAACTGTCTCTGCCAGGTATTTATAAATAATTTTTAAAATATAAAATTGATCTAAAAGTTAGGAAAGAATAGGTTTGTGCTTGATCCTCAAACGTCATACGTTTTTTTTTCACAGTTGAACTTAGATAACTATGAGGGTGTTGTTTCTTTGGTTAATGCTAGCGGTGTGCATTGAAAACTTCTGGTTACTATTTACAGTAATTATAATTAAAATGTTCTACATAAAAAAATCTACTGTTTGTTCCTCATTTGGTAGTATATAAATGCTGTCAACAACACTGTGTTCCTGGTGGATTCTGCTGCAAGATCTCCAGAAGAATCTGACTCCAAACTTGCTGCCCAGAAGTGGAGGTAAGAAGTTTCTTTTTTGTTTTTTTGATAAGACAATTATAATAAAGTGTTTCATACATTATATTCAGAATAGGATTACAACTCTGAGCCACAAAATTGCTTAATAAGTTATTAGTCAAAACAATCATTTATAAATGTTTAACTCTGATTTTGTCAGAAAATAGTAATTTGTCAGTTTACAAGCTAACCTGGTAGAACGCTAACCTTTCCAAAGAGGAATGTTTTCAGCCTAACTTAATGTAGAAACTGTGCTGGATCTCTGACATGAGCTGGGAGCTTATTCCAGAGAACAGGGGCTTGGTGGATGAAGGTTCTACCTCCAACTGGACTTTTAGAGATTCTAGGAACTACAAGCAGTCCTGCATTCTAAGGGAAAATAGTTCTGTTCGGTTGTTAAGGTACAATAACATCCTTGATATAGGAGGAGGTCATCCCATTTAAGGCCTTATAAGATAGCAAGATGATTTTGAACTTCGATGTAGATTCAGCTGGAATCCAGGATTGTGAATTGAACTTTTGTTTTAAATAATTATTGTTTAAAAAAATTGTGCAAAGACAGTTGACTCACTTAAGTTTAGCCCTGTAACATCTTGTGATGTTCAACATCTTCCACAAAGTTTTTGTTTGTCATGTTGATAAATATATCATAACTCATTTAAGAACTTTTTGTGCATTGAATACTTTGGCTCTTTCTTTCCGTTTTGTGACATAAATACTGCATTTTTAGATTTATGCACTAATGTAATCTCTGGCCAATTAGATGGGTTAACTGTGTAAACACACACGATTCAAATATGTAAACCAAGACGATAAGGATTATCAAAGAGAAATTGATGAGTTTAAATGTATAAAAATACAAAAGTACATTTTTGTCAAATACATCCAAAATGGAGATTTCAAATCCATAGCTCCATCATGGTTTTTAGCTAATAAGACAGTATTGTATATTGAGTATGAGTAAATTTATTTTCTTACATTTCACTCTTTGATTCCAGCAGCAACTGAGCTTTTTGCTCATTGGTAAAACCTGCTGGACAAGGTCCTGTTATTATATATTTTATTATAATATCACAAGAACCATCTATACATCCATCTTCGAAACTGCTTTGTCCCTTTCATGGTGATGCCGGAGCCTAACCCGGCGACCTCTGGACAAAGTCGATCGGTTGCAGGGCCACAATCACAGAACCATTCACACCAGGGGACTTATTTGGTTACTTTAAGTTCACAAAAAACATTTAGAGCATGTTTTTTGGACAGTAGTAGAAAGCCAGAGTCCGGGGAGAAAACCTCTCACATGCACGGGGAGAACAAGAAAACTCCACACAGAAAGTTCCCGAGTTGGTGATTCTGTTTCAGTTCCACCAGCTTGGATTTGAAGCGGGACTTCTTGATATGAGGCAGGAGCGCTAACCACTGTGCCACCATGCAGCCTTAATAACACAAACTGAATATATAATTTCAGGTTCTTCATCAAGATGGATTGATTAGTATTGTTACTGGTGTTTTTCTAATTTTCAAAACAGGAAACAGTTATCATAAAATTTGAAATATAAATATGGTGTGTATGTTTTATGTGTTGGTATTTTATTTTTTTTTTTACAAAAAACATATTTAACAAATGTAATACAATTTGTTGTTTTTTTTTTTTAATTATGTGTCAACTACTTTATGTAGATGAAATTAGTTAATTTAAGAAAAACTGATTTCCTTTAATAATTTTACAGATCCAGTGTGACATATGTGAAAGGTGGTTTCACAAGGAATGCTTGGGGATGGATGAGAAAAGCCTGGCTGAAGCACGCCTCAAGAACTGGAAATGCCAACTGTGTGCTTTGTCAAGGGTGCCTCAACCCACACACAAAAAGGCCTTGATATAGGATTTTCAAAAAGGAATTTTTCTTTTGATATGCTGGGCAAAGCATGCATATTCTGACATTTCAAAAGGTTCAGGTTTTTTGTTCTTTTTTTAAGCCTTTGTACAGTTAATCAGCAATGTGCTCTTAAAAAATGTTGCATAGTTTAAGAAAAACTACATCTCATCACTCTGAAGCCTTCTGTGTGTGTCATTATAACAAAGGATACTATGAGTGAGAAGTGAAATTTCTCTGTGGAAACTAGGAGTTTTTATTTTATCAGTGTTTTAAAACTATAGTTTTTATTGCTAAAGTACCCAATTTCAATAAGGCAGTGCAACACATTAAAGACAGGGCTACCCAACACCAGAACAACTCAAGATGTAAATTACAATGAAAAATAAAAATGAGTTTGAAAAATAGTTTAAAAGGATTCCTTATAAAACACTGTTCAGTCTGACGAATGACACATTTAGATCAGGTCTTCATTACTGGAAGACGTTGTCAAACATTGACACTAGAATAAAAGACCCAGACAGTAGCTTTAAGGGATGAAGTTAGTCACTGACGAAATCTTAGGAGGTGACCATGTGTGCGTGAATGCAGCCCTTGATGGAGAGAGAGGAAAAAGAAACATAAGGCCAGTTCAAACACAATTAGTAATTACTGGAGGTTTAAAATCACCAAGTTAGCAGTTTGTGGGTTAACACAAGAAAACCTGTAGACACCTGGAGCAGCCAGGGAACAGCTGCCGCTCAACGCCTCAGCGGACAGTGCAGAGAAGGAGAGAGGAGGAAGAGGGCGCAAAGCCGTCAGTCCACTGTTCCGTTTGAGCCATATAGCCCGGCAGCAACAATGCTTCAGGAGGAAATGCATCATATTCGCGACAACATTTAGAATTTCATTTTGCTAAAAAAAAACAAAACAAAAAAAAAACGTGGAAGCACAGCATAAGCCCTTAAGACAGCGCCAGACATGGGATCCAATCCCACCTTGGATCGTCATCGTCATGCTCCACAGCCAAGCATCAATCATCCAAATTGACGTGCAGGCCCCATACCCACCCGGTATCCTACCTGATTGACTGGTGCCAGGCGCATCATCAATCTTTGAAGGCTCAGCCTTCTCCTTACCACATATATAAGCACAGATATCTAAAGAGAGTACTTTGCGCTTTGCTTTTACTTTGAAAGGAAGTCCCACTTTATGCCACTGTAATGATTAGGCGAAAGCGGAACGCCGTATTCGAGAGTGGGCTCACTTGACAGAAATTTCACGAGAGCGGACTGGCTTGACACCAGTCCAGAAACTGGGGGGGGGGACACATTTAAAGCTAGCATAAAAAGACGAAAAACTAGCATACAAAACAAAGCAAAAAATGGATTGCTTAACTATCAAATAACACTTTTTTTTAACTAAATACCCACCATAAAAATATGAGCTTACTCTTCCCCGAGCATATCAATAACATTTCCGAACTTAAAACCAACTATTTCTCGTTAAAACAAAAGGAGAAACGGCACTCGCGTCCAACAAAGACAGCTTTCCATTCTTCTCTGTGGGAGGATGAGGGGAGGGGATGGGAGGGGGGATTAGAGAAGAGAAGATGGACTCTTGCTGCCGCTCAGAAGATCGCAAGTTCGATCTTCAGCTCAAATGATCAAAACAAAAAACTTCAGACACGTAAAGTGTGTCAAAGGTACAATAAAATGGTAATACTTCTATTACAAAGTGTATTAAATGTGCATCACATTGTTTGCACTTTAAAAGCATCATTTGGGACAAATGTTGGATTTAGACTCTTAAGTGTTGTGAACAATGTGTAAACAGTTTGTGTTGTTTTGTTCTTGTTTCTCAGATTGAATCCACAACCTGAAGCTTATTGAACATTTCTACTCTCTCATGGAGTAGAGATGACCCCACCCTCACATTGATGTGTGATCCCTCCCATGACGAAGGTGGACACAATGTTATGTCTGCCACAGACACCAGTGAAGATAATTAATCCTTGAAAAAAGTTTAGCGTGCCAGATGACCCCGCTTTTAATGTAAACATGCCTAGGATAGCAAAAGGGTTACAGTATAAGTTTTGAGAGATGTGTGGAGCTGCAAGTAACCACAAAGACCCTTTTTGCTGTTTTCCTTGTTTTCATCACTGCCGTTTCCCTGTCTTTGCTTCAGAAACATCCAAGTGTGTTTGAGCTTGTGAAGTAGAGCTTATGTGTTTGGATTTATTGAAACATTTTCATTTCAATTATTTTATACACTTAGAATGAGTTCTGTAGAGTGCTTCTTCACATCCAGCTCTTTAGAATATTTCAGTAAAGTCAATGTGTTGGGCAGTCCATAAGAGGACCCCGAGTAAGGTGTCAAAGACAGAGGGAAAGTTCAAAAAGTTTTAATGCAGCAGTACTTCCTCCAGGGGTGAGGGAAGACAAGACTGGGGCCGAGAGTTTGGCAGACTGGCAGACAGACAGACAGACAGACAGAGTGGATTAGGGCTGGAGCTTTGCTGGCAGGCAGACAGGATGATTGGCTCAGTGAGCTGACAGGCAGAGCAGGCTGGCTTGAAGGCAGACCAGGGATCTCACACATCAGACGGAGAGGTCATGAAGAATCTGACAGAGGAAGGCTGGAGAGGCAAGGTTTAAGTAGCTGGCAGAACAGGTGAGGCAGATGAGCAATCAGGACAGCACAGCAAGGCAGGGGAAGGAGGGGCTGAGCGGAGCTCAGGCATGACACAATGTTGTAAAAAAACATTCATGGTAAGTCATTTTTACTCAAATCAGGGCTAATTTTAAAAATAAGAACACAATCTTTTCAACAAAATGTTTTCTTTTGTAAAAAACATAATAAAAAATCATTCAAAAGTCAATTGGTTGTGTTCTTTTCCAACTTCCTCTCTCCATTCCTGCCCACTTTTGTCACTGACAGCTGCGCAGTAGGACACACCGAAAATTCTAGTGTGGCCAGTGTCCAGCCTTTTTGGCCAGCCATACTTTGAGCAGGTGTACTGGACAGTCTGCCGCCGGACTTTGGTCCCTGCAGGAGGGCCCTCCGGTGCAGCAGCTGCTGCTTCTGCTGCTTTCCTCCTCCTGAAGGCGGTGGTCCTGGGCACACACTCACCAGGAGGAGGTAGAGGCAACAGTGGAGGAGGTAGAGGCGGCGAAGCTGTTGCTGGAGTGTAATGGAGCAGCTAGAGCGGCTGATCTTCAGCGGCCGATCGAACTGCTGGCAGAAGCAGCTTCTTCTCTGGCATCTTGTTGTCCAGTGCTTCTTAACCATCCTTAGCCCAATCTCGGTCCGCGAGCGCCCTCTAGTGGGCCGCAGAAAAAAAATCAGTTCTGAACCCGAGAACCTGAATGCAGCCTCCTACCACTTGGTGGCAGTAAGCGTCACGCCGGATTCACACTGGACCGTGAAGCACCGTGAAGCCAAATGCGCGCGGCTTCCCCCGCGCTCTGTGGCTTACAGACCAGACGTACATTTTTCCGAGGCGGTCGGTGCTTCAGCGAGAGCTTTTGTTCGGATCCTTCCACGTTACTTTTGACGCTGTGGATGTCCCCAAGTCATCGCCCTCTAATGCACCGGCTGCTTCCATTAGATCCCAACCACTGAGCTGCGATCCAGAACCGCCCGGCGTCAGGGCGCGGAGAGCTCCGGCACCCTAACCCGGTTCCGTTTCGGGTCCAATACTACGTCCCGCGAGCTGCGGACTCCTGACGTTCCGAAAAGTAGACGCACCGGGGGATGATTTAAATATTTATTTAAAAAAACACCAGTTATTTGCAGAAGAAAAGATAAATCTCAGCTTTGAGTGTGTGGCCCGTCCCTCTTTCGCCGCGCAAAAATATGCAAAATACCCCAAAGTTTTGGGGGCTAAACGATGATCCAGCCCCAGCACAGCTGTCTGTCTGCCGGCACATTCAGTGGGTAAGGGCCGCTGGACATGTCGGCTTTATCGGGCTGCAGCCAGAGAGGCGGCGGGAGTAACAGACTGTTAAACTATCCACAGTGTATCCTGCTTTTCTGTCTTTAAGGTTTTAAAAAACATAAGTTAATCAGCTAATTTTTCTTCCTTTTTCTTCATTTTTTCTCCTTTTCTCTGTATAAATCAACGAGAACGGCTTGCAGTTTCCAGACAGCATAAACCAAACCGGAGGAAGAGCTCTGACGTCATCGTCGTGCGCCCTTGTGCTATATGTTGGGGTAGTCTTGGTGCCCTATGCACAGTTTAAAGACATGCAGTAACCCTAAAGTTTTCCTTTCTTAGCTTTAAAAAACTTTTAATCTGAAGGATTTCTGGTGGAAGAAATATCTCACAAACACTGCCAGAGTTTCTTACTGGATCCTTTTGGTTTAAATCTGAGAAAATTTGGACATCAAGATGACCTTAACACAGGCACTGACTTGAGCTTCTTTGCAGTAAGTGCTACATGTTGGGGTAGTTTTGGTGTCCTATGCACAATTTAAAGACATGCAGGCACCACAGAAATGTTTTCATTTGCAGCTGTTTGCTTTCAAACATTTCAATACTAAATTATTACATACATATAGATCAAAACTGCTAAAATTTCTCAATTGACTCGTTTTGGTGTAAACCTTTAGAAAGTAAAACATCAAGCTAGGGCCAAACAGTGGTCCCAGTAGTTGGTGTGGCTGCATTACATTAAGAAGGCCTTGGTTCTAATTCTGTCTTGGAGCTTTCCGTGTAGAGCAGGGGTGGGCAATTGTTTTGACTCGTGGGCCACAAAGGGTTCTAAAATTTGGCATAACGGCCGGACAAGGAGCAGATGGAAGGAGAGATTGGGTAATGAACCTCATAAACAAAAAAAATAATATGGAATTTAGAGAAAAACATGCTTTAATTTGGATTCAAATTCACATATATTAATTTAAAAAGAGAAAATTTGGGAGTTTTAATTTCTAAAGTTTGATTTTTGTTCTCTTTTGGTGATCCAATGGGTTGATGTTTTCGAGGAAAATGCAAACTTCAAAGAAATGCTGCATTTATGTGGTGTAGGTAATCCGAAAAATCACCACCTGACTCAAAAAGAACACACACGAACGTCAGAGAAACAACACCATTCATGGGAAGAAACCAGAAATACAATGAAAATTAAACAATAATTTAGGATTTTGTCAATGTATTATAATTTGGAGGGCCACATTAAGTAGCTTAAGGGGCCGCATGTGGCCCCCGGGCCGTAGTTTGCCCACCCCTGGTGTAGAGTTTGCATGTTCTCTCAGTGCATGCTGACTTTTGTGCAGATACTCTGTTTTCCTATTTCAGGCCAAATAATTCCTCATAGTTTTACTCGGGAGGATCTAAATTGCTTCTACGAGTACATGTAGGCATTAGTTTGTGACTGTGGTCCTGCAACAGAGTGGCGACCTTTCCAGGTGTACACCGCCTTCTTCCAACAGTAGCTGAGTTGGATCCGGCAGCCCTGTGACCTCCCCCCCAAAAGGATTCAGTGGGTTCTGAAAATGGATGCTTGGAACAACAAGATGACCTGTACACTGATTGGTCCTTTTTTACCATCAATGCATCGTTGACAAACAAATACCTGTTTGGTGATTGCATAACAAAAGAGTCTGATCACTGGAACCCCCAAGCACATAAAATGGGCAGGTTTATCCAGAAGCAAGACATTTCTTCAAGAGGGATCCAACATGGAAGTGATCAGAGGTAATGTTCATGCTAGCAGCTGGATGTAAAACAACAATTTGTTCTGTTTTCGCTAGAGGGCATCACTGAAAAATGGATTCTCACAGCAAAAGTTGCTTCCTGACAACAACTGGGAGCAAGACGTTTGTGAATCACAGAGAGGCCACCTCAAACAGAGACACTGATGGTCTTTGATTTCCTAAGTGCTTCTCTTTGGGGTTGTCTCAATGTTGGCTTGATCGCAGAGAATACAGGAGATGGTATGTTTATGATGCTAACTTTGGCTTGAACAAGGACTTCTGAGAGCCTGTCTAAAAGCAGTGGATTTCAACTGCAGCACTGACACAATTTGAGCTTCATTGTGAATTTTTGTACAGAATAAGCTCTTTTTGTAGTCACTGCTGCAAAACAGGGCAAAACAAATGCACTTTTAGTACATTGAAAACAGCTGATCTATTGTCTTTGCTATTTGCCCAACTTGAGTACTATCTTGTGTTTTAGATTCAGAAAGTGCTTCTTGTTGGGTTGGTGGTGCGTGACTTATGCTACATACTCTACACTTGGCATGTTCTCAGTTTTTGACATCAAGATGACCTTAACAATTGCACTGACTTGAGATTCTTTGCAGTAAGTGCTATATGTTGGGGTAGTATTGGTGTCCTAAGCACAATTTAAAGACATGCAGCAACCCTAAAGTTTTCCATTCTTAGCTGTAAAAAGCTTTTAATCTGAAGGATTTCTGGTGGAAGAAATATCTCACCAACACTGCCAGAGTTTCTTACTGGATCCTTTTGGTTTAAATCTGAGAAAAGTTGGACATCAAGATGACCTTAACACAGGCACTGACTTGAGCTTCTTTGCAGTAAGTGCTACATGTTGGGGTAGTTTTGGTGTCCTATGCACAATTTAAAGACATGCAGGCACCACAGAAATGTTTTCATTTGCAGCTTTTTTGCTTTCAAACATTTCAATACTAAATTATTACATACATATAGATCAAAAGTGCTAAAGTTTCTCAATTGACTCGTTTTGGTGTAAACCTTTAGAAAGTAAAACATCAAGCTAGGGCCAAACAGTGGTCCCAGTAGTTGGTGTGGACGCATTACATTAAGAAGGCCTTGGTTCTAATTCTGTCTTGGAGCTTTCAGTGTAGAGTTTGCATGATTCTTCAGTGCATAATGAGTTTTCTCCAGATACTCTGTTTTCCTACAACAGGCCAAATACTTCTTCATAGGTTTACTCGAGAGGTTCTAAATTGCTTCTACGAGTACATGTAGGCATTAGTTTGTGACTGTGGTCCTGCAACAGAGTGGCGACCTTTCCAGGTGTACACCGCCTTCTTCCAACAGTAGCTGAGTTGGATCCGGCAGCCCTGTGACCTCCCCCCCAAAAGGATTCAGTGGGTTCTGAAAATGGATGCTTGGAACAACAAGATGACCTGTACACTGATTGGTCCTTTTTTACCATCAATGCATCGTTGACAAACAAATACCTGTTTGGTGATTGCATAACAAAAGAGTCTGATCACTGAAACCCCCAAGCACATAAAATGGGCAGGTTTGTCCAGAAGCAAGACATTTCTTCAAGAGGGATCCAACATGGAAGTGATCAGAGGTAATGTTCATGCTAGCAGCTGGATGTAAAACAACAATTTGTTCTGTTTTCGCTAGAGGGCATCACTGAAAAATGGATTCTCACAGCAAAAGTTGCTTCCTGACAACAACTGGGAGCAAGACGTTTGTGAATCACAGAGAGGCCACCTCAAACAGAGACACTGATGGTCTTTGATTTCCTAAGTGCTTCTCTTTGGGGTTGTCTCAATGTTGGCTTGATCGCAGAGAATACAGGAGATGGTATGTTTATGATGCTAACTTTGGCTTGAACAATGACTTCTGAGAGCCTGTCTTAAAGCAGTGGATTTCAACTGCAGCACTGACACAATTTGAGCTTCATTGTGAATTTTTGTACAGAATAAGCTCTTTTTGTAGTCACTGCTGCAAAGCAGGGAAAACAAATGCACTTTTAGTACATTGAAAACAGCCCATCCATTGTCTTTGCTATTTGCCCAACTTGAGTACTATCTTGTGTTTTAGATTCAGAAAGTGCTTCTTGTTGGGTTGGTGGTGCGTGACTTATGCTACATACTCTACACTTGGCATGTTCTCAGTTTTTGACATCAAGATGACCTTAACAATTGCACTGACTTGAGATTCTTTGCAGTAAGTGCTATATGTTGGGGTAGTCTTGGTGTCCTAAGCACAGTTTAAAGACATGCAGCAAACCTAAAGTTTTCCTTTCTTAGCTTTAAAAAGCTTTTAATCTGAAGGATTTCTGGTGGAAGAAATATCTCACAAACACTGCCAGAGTTTCTTACTGGATCCTTTTGGTTTAAATCTGAGAAAAGTTGGACATCAAGATGACCTTAACACAGGCACTGACTTGAGCTTCTTTGCAGTAAGTGCTACATGTTGGGGTAGTTTTGGTGTCCTATGCACAATTTAAAGACATGCAGGCACCACAGAAATGTTTTCATTTGCAGCTTTTTGCTTTCAAACATTTCAATACTAAATTATTACATACATATAGATCAAAAGTGCTAAAGTTTCTCAATTGACTCGTTTTGGTGTAAACCTTTAGAAAGTAAAACATCAAGCTAGGGCCAAACAGTGGTCCCAGTAGTTTGTGTGGACGCATTACATTAAGAAGGCCTTGGTTCTAATTCTGTCTTGGAGCTTTCAGTGTAGAGTTTGCATGATTTTTCAGTGCATAATGAGTTTTCTCCAGATACTCTGTTTTCCTACAACAGGCCAAATACTTCTTCATAGGTTTACTCGGGAGGTTCTAAATTGCTTCTACGAGTACATGTAGGCATTAGTTTGTGACTGTGGTCCTGCAACAGAGTGGCGACCTTTCCAGGTGTACACCGCCTTCTTCCAACAGTAGCTGAGTTGGATCCGGCAGCCCTGTGACCTCCCCCCCAAAAGGATTCAGTGGGTTCTGAAAATGGATGCTTGGAACAAAAAGATGACCTTTACACTGATTGGTCCTTTCTTACCATCAATGCATCGTTGACAAACAAATACCTGTTTGGTGATTGCATAATAAAAGAGTCTGATCACTGAAACCCCCAAGCACATAAAATGGGCAGGTTTGTCCAGAAGAAAGACATTTCTTCAAGAGGGATTCAACATGGAAGTGATCAGAGGTAATGTTCATGCTAGCAGCTGGATGTAAAACAACAATTTGTTCTGTTTTTGCAAGAGGGCACAACTGAAAAATGGATTCTCACAGCAAAAGTTGCTTCCTGACAACAACTGGGAGCAAGACGTTTGTGAATCACAGAGAGGCCACCTCAAACAGAGACACTGATGGTCTTTGATTTCCTAAGTGCTTCTCTTTGGGGTTGTCTCAATGTTGGCTTGATCGCAGAGAATACAGGAGATGGTATGTTTATGATGCTAACTTTGGCTTGAACAAGGACTTCTGAGAGCCTTTCTAAAAGCAGTGGATTTCAACTGCAGCACTGACACAATTTGAGCTTCATTGTGAATTTTTGTACAGAATAAGCTCTTTTTGTAGTCACTGCTGCAAAGCAGGGAAAACAAATGCACTTTTAGTACATTGAAAACAGCTGATCCATTGTCTTTGCTATTTGCCCAACTTGAGTACTATCTTGTGTTTTAGATTCAGAAAGTGCTTCTTGTTGGGTTGGTGGTGCGTGACTTATGCTACATACTCTACACTTGGCATGTTCTCAGTTTTTGACATCAAGATGACCTTAACAATTGCACTGACTTGAGATTCTTTGCAGTAAGTGCTATATGTTGGGGTAGTCTTGGTGTCCTAAGCACAATTTAAAAAAGACATGCAGCAACCCTAAAGTTTTCCATTCTTAGCTGTAAAAAGCTTTTAATCTGAAGGATTTCTGGTGGAAGAAATATCTCGAAAACACTGCCAGAGTTTCTTACTGGATCCTTTTGGTTTAAATCTGAGAAAAGTTGGACATCAAGATGACCTTAACACAGGCACTGACTTGAGCTTCTTTGCAGTAAGTGCTACATGTTGGGGTAGTTTTGGTGTCCTATGCACAATTTAAAGACATGCAGGCACCACAGAAATGTTTTCATTTGCAGCTTTTTGCTTTCAAACATTTCAATACTAAATTATTACATACATATAGATCAAAACTGCTATAGTTTCTCAATTGACTCGTTTTGGTGTAAACCTTTAGAAAGTAAAACATCAAGCTAGGGCCAAACAGTGGTCCCAGTAGTTGGTGTGGCTGCATTACATTAAGAAGGCCTTGGTTCTAATTCTGTCTTGGAGCTTTCAGTGTAGAGTTTGCATGATTTTTCAGTGCATAATGAGTTTTCTCCAGATACTCTGTTTTCCTACAACAGGCCAAATACTTCTTCATAGGTTTACTCGGGAGGTTCTAAATTGCTTCTACGAGTACATGTAGGCATTAGTTTGTGACTGTGGTCCTGCAACAGAGTGGCGACCTTTCCAGGTGTACACCGCCTTCTTCCAACAGTAGCTGAGTTGGATCCGGCAGCCCTGTGACCTCCCCCCCAAAAGGATTCAGTGGGTTCTGAAAATGGATGCTTGGAACAACAAGATGACCTGTACACTGATTGGTCCTTTCTTACCATCAATGCATCGTTGACAAACAAATACCTGTTTGGTGATTGCATAACAAAAGAGTCTGATCACTGAAACCCCCAAGCACATAAAATGGGGCAGGTTTGTCCAAAGAGACATTTTTCAAGGGATTCAATGACTGAGTGAAAAGTTAAGCTAGCAGCTGTTAACAAACAGGGTTTTTCACATGGGCAAAGTTGACAAATGTTCACAGCAGTATGCTTTGACATGCTGAGCAAGACGTTGTGAATCACAGAGAGACCTTAAAAGAGACAGATGAATTTTGTGTTTATACTTGTTTGTATCCAGAGCAAAGAGGAGTTGGAATGTTTTATGCTAACTTTGAAAAATGAAATGTGAGAGCCTGCTTAAAGCAGTGGATTCAATAAGCACTGATGCTTTACTGTCTTAATTGTGAATTTTTGACAGAATAAGACTTTTTGTAGTCATGCTGCACGAGCAAACGAACACACTTCAATCAATACAGACAAACAGCTGATAACTGTGTTAGTACACTATAATGTAATTCACTATTGTAGTCATTGAACGGTGACTCCTTCGTAAATCTGGAGGATCAGTTCATGTGGTTGGGCATATGATAACACAAGCTATGAATATTTACATGCAGTGTGCATTATTGTTAAGATTGAATATGATTAACTGATGTTTGAACTTAACATTTTGCTTGACATTGTACTTCTTATGAAACTGATCTATAATAATGGAGTGTTGTAATTATTCAACTTTAAGTCAGAACTGTGGTACACAATAGTTTGAACGCTATTCTTAGTTGGCTAAAATATTGTGAGAAATAACAGAGATATAAGATGACTGACAATAATACTATTCTTTGAAGAATACACATGTTTGGCATTAAGTGAGCACACGCTCTGTGATGTAAAGATGCACCTCACTTTTTGTTAAACTCAATAATTAAAAAGCATGCATGGCAACAAATTTCTCATTGACTTTTTGGTGTAAACCTTTAGAAAGTAAAAATTATGTTAAATCTCCAGTAGTCAAAAGTGCTATTATTAGAAGGCCTTGACTCTAATTTGTCTTGGTTTAGTGAAGGTTTGCATCATATTGCTAAGACTACAGACCCTATGATTTGTCTCTATTTCGCATTATAATTTCATAGTTTTACTTCTGTTAGCTTTCAGTGTAGAGTCAACAATGGCTTAGACACTTGCACTGATACTGATTGGCTTTTCAGGTGTAAGTGTCAACATAGAATTACGGAGTGTATCCTACATTGGTTCTACGCTAATTCTAGAAAAAATTGTTAGTTTAAAACAACAAGCACGCCTACCCTAAAGATTTGTCACCATTCTTAGAACAATGCTAAACAAGCTTTGTGACTGATAAAGGATTCTATCTGGGTTGGGACTCAAATAAGAAACTTGAAAATGAAAAACCAATGACCTGTAGTTTATTGGTCTTTTATAGGATCAATGGATGGATAACAAGCAATGCTTCGATGTAAACAGAGTTGTGAATCACAGAGACATAAACAGAGACAGTTTTTTAGACATTTTCTAAGTGCTTCTGAATATGGAGTTTCTCATTGTTGAGCTGTATGCTGATATAATAAATCAACATCGTTTTGCGGAGGTCAAAAGTGATTTTGAGGTGAATTCTGTACTAAAAATTTAAGACATGCAGGGAATGCAAGACAATCTGAATCATGTGAATTCTCTCAATAGATTTTGTGACGGTTTTGTATTGACTGTGCAAAGAGGAAAAACATTGCAATTTATTATTACTAAAACATCGCAAGTTCTTTGCTAATGTGTGTAATATGTAAGTATTTTGTTTTATTCGAAAGTCTTCGGGTTGGGAGCGACCTACGATAGCTCAACACTCACACTCTATGTTCAAAGCCTTTACATCTGAGCTCAGAACAATGAGTATACTGAATGAACTGGGAAGTCTTTGGTGTCCGCTGCTGTGAAACTAGATAAACCTTAAAGACATTAGCATAAAACTTCATTATGTCTGAACTTCAATGTGTCCACTTGGGATTTAATTCCTGGATGCCAGTTTCTTAAGATCGAGTTTAAGATCTGAGATGACTGTCCTACTCAGGCAGCATGCACGATTGTGCTAAGTGACCCTGTTAGTGTGAAAGACTGTCCTAATGCAAAGTTGGCCCAAGGAGAGCAAAACTTGCTCTTTCCAGCTTTTTTTGCAAACATTTCACAATTCTACATATCTCAATTGAGTCTTTAATCAATTCAAGGTGTAAAGCTTCTAACGAACCAAATTGCTTCTGAGCTAGTCAAACTGGTGGCGCATTTCATGTTGGGTGATGAGTCTGGCTGGCCTGAAATGCTAGTGTGTGCCGAACGACTTCTAGCGTGGAGTTCCATATCATTGGTCAGCTAATTCTGAAAATGTCTGTAGTTTACTTCATCGCCAGAACCACCTCTACGCCAAAATCCACAAGGACCAAAAGGTGATCAGAGGTATGTAAGCAATATAGTTTGGAGGGCCTGCAAAGAGTGGACGTCTGGATAGGCAATGAACCTCCACATAAGCTGACTGGCATCCTGATTTGCCTCCTACTCTGATTTCAGTTGGGGACTGTTGAGAGATGGATGCGGAACAACAAGATGACACTGAATACACTGATTGGTGATTGCATAACTCTCAAATCAAATGTACACAACCAAAACCTGTTTGGTGAATGCACTCAAGTTCACCAAACCACAAAATATGGGCAGGTTTGTCCAGAAGCAAGACATTTCTTCAAGAGGGATCCAACATGGAAGGGATGAGAGGTAATGTTCATGCTAGCAGCTGGATGTAAAACAACAATTTGTTCTGTTTTTGCATGAGGGCATCACTGAAAAATGGATTCTCACAGCAAAAGTTGCTTCCTGACAACAACTGGGAGTAAGACGTTTGTGAATCACAGAGAGGCCACCTCAAACAGAGACACTGATGGTCTTTGATTTCCCAAGTGCTTCTCTTTGGGGTTGTCTCAATGTTGGCTTGATCGCAGAGAATACAGGAGATGGTATGTTTATGATGCTAACTTTGGCTTGAACAAGGACTTCTGAGAGCCTGTCTAAAAGCAGTGGATTTCAAACTGCAGCATTGACATTGAACAATTTGAGCTTATTGTGAATTTTTTGTTCAGAATAAGCTCTTTTTGTAGTCACTGTCTGCTGCAAGCGGAAAAACAAAATGCACTTTTAGTACATTGAAACAGCTGATCCATTGGTCTTTGCTAATTTGCCCTCAACTTGAGTAACTATCTTGTTGTTTTAGATTCAGAAGTGCTTCTTGTTGGGTTGGTGGTGGCGTGACTTATGCTACAATACTCTACACTTTCTTGGCATGTTTCTCAGTTTTTGACATCAAGATGACCTTAACAATTGCACTGACTTGAGATTCTTTGCAGTAAGTGCTATATGTTGGGGTAGTCTTGGTGTCCTATGCACAATTTAAAGACATGCAGCACCACTAAAGAGTTTTCCAGCTTCTTTAAACTTTAATAAAAGCTTTTATAATCTGAAAGGAAAATTTCTGGTGGGGGAAGAAAATATCTCACAAACACTGCCAGTAGTTTCTTACCTGGATCCTTTTATAAATCTGAGAAAATTTGGGCATCAAGATGACCTTAACACAGGCACTGACTTGAGCTTCTTTGCAGTAAGTGCTACATGTTGGGGTAGTTTTGGTGTCCTATGCACAATTTAAAGACATGCAGGCACCACAGAAATGTTTTCATTTGCAGCTTTTTGCTTTCAAACATTTCAATACTAAATTATTACATACATATAGATCAAAAGTGCTAAAATTTCTCAATTGACTCGTTTTGGTGTAAACCTTTAGAAAGTAAAACATCAAGCTAGGGCCAAACAGTGGTCCCAGTAGTTGGTGTGGCTGCATTACATTAAGAAGGCCTTGGTTCTAATTCTGTCTTGGAGCTTTCAGTGTAGAGTTTGCATGATTTTTCAGTGCATGCTGAGTTTTCTCCAGATACTCTGTTTTCCTACTTCAGGCCAAATAATTCCTCATAGTTTTAATCGGGAGGATCTAAATTGCTTCTACGAGTGCATGTAAGCATTAGTTTGTGACTGTGGTCCTGCAACAGAGTGGCGACCTTTCCAGGTGTACACCGCCTTCTTCCAACAGTAGCTGAGTTGGATCCGGCAGCCCTGTGACCTCCCCCCAAAAGGATTCAGTGGGTTCTGAAAATGGATGCTTGGAACAACAAGATGACCTGTACACTGATTGGTCCTTTTTTACCATCAATGCATCGTTAACAAACAAATACCTGTTTGGTGATTGCATGACAAAAGAGTCTGATCACTGAAACCCCCAAGCACATAAAATGGGCAGGTTTGTCCAGAAGCAAGACATTTCTTCAAGAGGGATCCAACATGGAAGGATGAGAGGTAATGTTCATGCTAGCAGCTGGATGTAAAAAACACAATTTTCTGTTTTGCAAGAGGGCATCACTGAAAAATGGATTCTCACAGCAAAAGTTGCTTCCTGACAACAACTGGGAGCAAGACGTTTGTGAATCACAGAGAGGCCACCTCAAACAGAGACACTGATGGTCTTTGATTTCCTAAGTGCTTCTCTTTGGGGTTGTCTCAATGTTGGCTTGATCGCAGAGAATACAGGAGATGGTATGTTTATGATGCTAACTTTGGCTTGAACAAGGACTTCTGAGAGCCTGTCTTAAAAGCAGTGGATTTCAACTGCAGCATTGACACAAATTTGAGCTTATTGTGAATTTTTTTCAGAATAAGCTCTTTTTGTAGTCACTGCTGCAAAGCAGGGAAAACAAAATGCACTTTTAAGTACATGAAAACAGCTGATCCATTGTCTTTGCTATTTGCCCAACTTGATACTATCTTGTGTTTTAGTTCAGAAAGTGCTTCTGTTGGGTTGGTGGTGCGTGACTTATGCTACATACTCTACACTTGGCATGTTCTCAGTTTTTGACATCAAGATGACCTTAACAATTGCACTGACTTGAGATTCTTTGCAGTAAGTGCTATATGTTGGGGTAGTCTTGGTGTCCTAAGCACAAATTTCAAGACATGCAGCAACCCTAAAGTTTTCCATTCTTAGCTGTAAAAACTTTTAATCTGAAGGATTTCTGGTGGAAGAAATAATCTCACAACACTGCCAGAGTTTCTTACTGGATCCTTTGGTTTAAATCTGAGAAAAGTTGGACATCAAGATGACCTTAACACAGGCACTGACTTGAGCTTCTTTGCAGTAAGTGCTACATGTTGGGGTAGTTTTGGTGTCCTATGCACAATTTAAAGACATGCAGGCACCACAGAAATTGTTTTCATTTGCAGCTTTTTGCTTTCAAACATTTCAATACTAAAGTATTTACATACATATATGATCAAAAGTGCTAAAATTTCTCAATTGACTCGTTTTGGTTAAACCTTTTAGAAAGTAAAACATCAAGCTAGGGCCAAACAGTGGTCCCAGTAGTTGGTGTGGACGCATTACATTAAGAAGGCCTTGGTTCTAATTCTGTCTTGGAGCTTTCAGTGTAGAGTTTGCAATATTTTCAGTGCATGCTGAGTTTTCTCCAGATACTCTGTTTTCCTACAACAGGCCAAATACTTCTTCATAGGTTTACTCGGGAGGATCTAAATTGCTTCTACGAGTGCATGTAAGCATTAGTTTGTGACTGTGGTCCTGCAACAGAGTGGCGACCTTTCCAGGTGTACACCGCCTTCTTCCAACAGTAGCTGAGTTGGATCCGGCAGCCCTGTGACCTCCCCCCCAAAAGGATTCAGTGGGTTCTGAAAATGGATGCTTGGAACAACAAGATGACCTGTACACTGATTGGTCCTTTTTTACCATCAATGCATCGTTGACAAACAAATACCTGTTTGGTGATTGCATAACAAAAGAGTCTGATCACTGAAACCCCCAAGCACATAAAATGGGCAGGTTTGTCCAGAAGCAAGACATTTCTTCAAGAGGGATCCAACATGGAAGGGATGAGAGGTAATGTTCATGCTAGCAGCTGGATGTAAAACAACAATTTGTTCTGTTTTTGCATGAGGGCATCACTGAAAAATGGATTCTCACAGCAAAAGTTGCTTCCTGACAACAACTGGGAGCAAGACGTTTGTGAATCACAGAGAGGCCACCTCAAACAGAGACACTGATGGTCTTTGATTTCCTAAGTGCTTCTCTTTGGGGTTGTCTCAATGTTGGCTTGATCGCAGAGAATACAGGAGATGGTATGTTTATGATGCTAACTTTGGCTTGAACAAGGACTTCTGAGAGCCTGTCTAAAAGCAGTGGATTTCAACTGCAGCACTGACACAATTTGAGCTTCATTGTGAATTTTTGTTCAGAATAAGCTCTTTTTGTAGTCACTGCTGCAAAGCAGGGAAAACAAATGCACTTTTAGTACATTGAAAACAGCTGATCTATTGTCTTTGCTATTTGCCCAACTTGAGTACTATCTTGTGTTTTAGATTCAGAAAGTGCTTCTTGTTGGGTTGGTGGTGCGTGACTTATGCTACATACTCTACACTTGGCATGTTCTCAGTTTTTGACATCAAGATGACCTTAACAATTGCACTGACTTGAGATTCTTTGCAGTAAGTGCTATATGTTGGGGTAGTCTTGGTGTCCTAAGCACAATTTCAAGACATGCAGCAAACCTAAAGTTTTCCTTTCTTAGCTTAAAAAGCTTTTAATCTGAAGGATTTCTGGTGGAAGAAATATCTCACAAACACTGCCAGAGTTTCTTACTGGATCCTTTTGGTTTAAATCTGAGAAAAGTTGGACATCAAGATGACCTTAACACAGGCACTGACTTGAGCTTCTTTGCAGTAAGTGCTACATGTTGGGGTAGTCTTGGTGTCCTATGCACATTTTAAAGACATGCAGGCACCACAGAAATGTTTTCATTTGCAGCTTTTTGCTTTCAAACATTTCAATACTAAATTATTACATACATATAGATCAAAAGTGCTAAAATTTCTCAATTGACTCGTTTTGGTTTAAACCTTTAGAAAGTAAAACATCAAGCTAGGGCCAAACAGTGGTCCCAGTAGTTGGTGTGGACGCATTACATTAAGAAGGCCTTGGTTCTAATTCTGTCTTGGAGCTTTCAGTGTAGAGTTTGCATGATTTTTCAGTGCATGCTGAGTTTTCTCCAGATACTCTGTTTTCCTACAACAGGCCAAATACTTCTTCATAGGTTTACTCGGGAGGATCTAAATTGCTTCTACGAGTGCATGTAAGCATTAGTTTGTGACTGTGGTCCTGCAACAGAGTGGCGACCTTTCCAGGTGTACACCGCCTTCTTCCAACAGTAGCTGAGTTGGATCCGGCAGCCCTGTGACCTCCCCCCAAAAGGATTCAGTGGGTTCTGAAAATTGATGCTTGGAACAACAAGATGACCTTTACACTGATTGGTCCTTTTTACCACATCAATGCATCGTGACAAACAAATACCTGTTTGGTGATTGCATAACAAAAGAGTCTGATCACTGAAACCCCCAAGCACATAAAATGGGCAGGTTTGTCCAGAAGCAAGACATTTCTTCAAGAGGGATCCAACATGGAAGGTGATCAGAGGTAATGTTCATGCTAGCAGCTGGATGTAAAACAACAATTTGTTCTGTTTTTGCAAGAGGGCACAACTGAAAAATGGATTCTTACAGCAAAAGTTGCTTCCTGACAACAACTGGGAGCAAGACGTTTGTGAATCACAGAGAGGCCACCTCAAACAGAGACACTGATGGTCTTTGATTTCCTAAGTGCTTCTCTTTGGGGTTGTCTCAATGTTGGCTTGATCGCAGAGAATACAGGAGATGGTATGTTTATGATGCTAACTTTGGCTTGAACAAGGACTTCTGAGAGCCTGTCTTAAAGCAGTGGATTTCAACTGCAACATTGACACATTTTGAGCTTCCTTGTGATTTTTTGTTCAGAATAAGCTCTTTTTGTAGTCACTGCTGCAAAGCAGGGAAAACAAATGCACTTTTAGTACATTGAAAACAGCCCATCCATTGTCTTTGCTATTTGCCCAACTTGAGTACTATCTTGTGTTTTAGATTCAGAAAGTGCTTCTTGTTGGGTTGGTGGTGCGTGACTTATGCTACATACTCTCTACACTTGGCATGTTCTCAGTTTTTGACATCAAGATGACCTTAACAATTGCACTGACTGACTTGAGATTCTTTGCAGTAAGTGCTATATGTTGGGGTAGTCTTGGTGTCCTAAGCACAATTTAAAAGACATGAGCAAACCTGCGCACACTAAAGTTTTCCATTTCTTAGCTGTAAAAAGCTTTAATCTGAAGGATTTCTGGTGGGAGAAATAAAACTCGCTCAAAACACTGCCAGAGTTTCTTACTGGATCTTTTTGGTTTTAAATCTGAGAAAAAGTGGACATCAAGATGACCTTTACACACAGGCATGCACTGACTTGAGCTTCTTTTGCAAGTAAGTGCTACATGTTGGGGTAGTTTTTGGTGTCCTATGCACAATATTAGAAGACATGCAGGCACCCACAGAAATGTTTTCATTTTGCAGCTTTTTTTCTTTCAAACATTTCAATACTAAATATTACATACATATAGATCAAAAGTGCTAAATTTCTCAATTGACTCGTTTTGGTGTAAACCTTTAGAAAGTAAAACATCAAGCTAGGGCCAAACAGTGGTCCCAGTAGTTGGTGTGGCTGCATTACATTAAGAAGGCCTTGGTTCTAATTCTGTCTTGGAGCTTTCAGTGTAGAGTTTGCATGATTTTCAGTGCATGCTGAGTTTTCTCCAGATACTCTGTTTTCCTATTTCAGGCCAAATAATTCCTCATAGTTTTACTCGGAGGTTCTAAATTGCTTCTACGAGTACATGTAGGCATTAGTTTGTGACTGTGGTCCTGCAACAGAGTGGCGACCTTTCCAGGTGTACACCACCTTCTTCCAACAGTAGCTGAGTTGGATCCGGCAGCCCTGTGACCTCCCCCAAAAGGATTCAGTGGGTTCTGAAAATTGATGCTTGAAACAACAACAAGATGACCTGTACACTGATTGGTTCTTTTTTACCATCAATGCATCGTTGACAAACAAATACCTGTTTGGTGATTGCATAACAAAAGAGTCTGATCACTGAAACCCCCAAGCACATAAAATGGGCAGGTTTGTCCAGAAGCAAGACATTTCTTCAAGAGGGATCCAACATGGAAGGGATGAGAGGTAATGTTCATGCTAGCAGCTGGATGTAAAACAACAATTTGCTCTGTTTTTGCATGAGGGCATCACTGAAAAATGGATTCTCACAGCAAAAGTTGCTTCCTGACAACAACTGGGAGCAAGACGTTTGTGAATCACAGAGAGGCCACCTCAAACAGAGACACTGATGGTCTTTGATTTCCTAAGTGCTTCTCTTTGGGGTTGTCTCAATGTTGGCTTGATCGCAGAGAATACAGGAGATGGTATGTTTATGATGCTAACTTTGGCTTGAACAAGGACTTCTGAGAGCCTGTCTAAAAGCAGTGGATTTCAACTGCAGCACTGACACAATTTGAGCTTCATTGTGAATTTTTGTTCAGAATAAGCTCTTTTTGTAGTCACTGCTGCAAAACAGGAAAAACAAATGCACTTTTAGTACATTGAAAACAGCCGATCCATTGTCTTTGCTATTTGCCCAACTTGAGTACTATCTTGTGTTTTAGATTCAGAAAGTGCTTCTTGTTGGGTTGGTGGTGCGTGACTTATGCTACATACTCTACACTTGGCATGTTCTCAGTTTTTGACATCAAGATGACCTTAACAATTGCACTGACTTGAGATTCTTTGCAGTAAGTGCTATATGTTGGGGTAGTCTTGGTGTCCTAAGCACAATTTCAAGACATGCAGCAACCCTAAAGTTTTCCATTCTTAGCTGTAAAAAGCTTTTAATCTGAAGGATTTCTGGTGGAAGAAATATCTCACAAACACTGCCAGAGTTTCTTACTGGATCCTTTTGGTTTAAATCTGAGAAAATTTGGACATCAAGATGACCTTAACACAGGCACTGACTTGAGCTTCTTTGCAGTAAGTGCTACATGTTGGGGTAGTTTGGTGTCCTATGCACATTTAAAGACATGCAGGCACCACAGAAATGTTTTCATTTGCAGCTTTTTGCTTTCAAACATTTCAATACTAAATTATTACATACATATAGATCAAAAGTGCTAAAATTTCTCAATTGACTCGTTTTGGTGTAAACCTTTAGAAAGTAAAACATCAAGCTAGGGCCAAACAGTGGTCCCAGTAGTTGGTGTGGCTGCATTACATTAAGAAGGCCTTGGTTCTAATTCTGTCTTGGAGCTTTCAGTGTAGAGTTTGCATGATTTTTCAGTGCATGCTGAGTTTTCTCCAGATACTCTGTTTTCCTATTTCAGGCCAAATAATTCCTCATAGTTTTACTCGGGAGGTTCTAAATTGCTTCTACGAGTGCATGTAAGCATTAGTTTGTGACTGTGGTCCTGCAACAGAGTGGCGACCTTTCCAGGTGTACACCGCCTTCTTCCAACAGTAGCTGAGTTGGATCCGGCAGCCCTGTGACCTCCCCCCAAAAGGATTCAGTGGGTTCTGAAAATGGATGCTTGGAACAACAAGATGACCTGTACACTGATTGGTCCTTTTTACCATCAATGCATCGTTGACAAACAAATACCTGTTTGGTGATTGCATAACAAAGAGTCTGATCACTGAAACCCCCAAGCACATAAAATGGGCAGGTTTGTCCAGAAGCAAGACATTTCTTCAAGAGGGATCCAACATGGAAGGGATGAGAGGTAATGTTCATGCTAGCAGCTGGATGTAAAACAACAATTTGTTCTGTTTTTGCAAGAGGGCATCACTGAAAAATGGATTCTCACAGCAAAAGTTGCTTCCTGACAACAACTGGGAGCAAGACGTTTGTGAATCACAGAGAGGCCACCTCAAACAGAGACACTGATGGTCTTTGATTTCCTAAGTGCTTCTCTTTGGGGTTGTCTCAATGTTGGCTTGATCGCAGAGAATACAGGAGATGGTATGTTTATGATGCTAACTTTGGCTTGAACAAGGACTTCTGAGAGCCTGTCTTAAAGCAGTGGATTTCAACTGCAGCATTGACACAATTTGAGCTTCCTTGTGAATTTTTGTTCAGAATAAGCTCTTTTTGTAGTCACTGCTGCAAAACAGGGCAAAACAAATGCACTTTTAGTACATTGAAAACAGCTGATCTATTGTCTTTGCTATTTGCCCAACTTGAGTACTATCTTGTGTTTTAGATTCAGAAAGTGCTTCTTGTTGGGTTGGTGGTGCGTGACTTATGCTACATACTCTACACTTGGCATGTTCTCAGTTTTTGACATCAAGATGACCTTAACAATTGCACTGACTTGAGATTCTTTGCAGTAAGTGCTATATGTTGGGGTAGTCTTGGTGTCCTAAGCACAATTTCAAGACATGCAGCAACCCTAAAGTTTTCCTTTCTTAGCTTTAAAAAGCTTTTAATCTGAAGGATTTCTGGTGGAAGAAATATCTCACAAACACTGCCAGAGTTTCTTACTGGATCCTTTTGGTTTAAATCTGAGAAAAGTTGGACATCAAGATGACCTTAACACAGGCACTGACTTGAGCTTCTTTGCAGTAAGTGCTACATGTTGGGGTAGTTTTGGTGTCCTATGCACAATTTAAAGACATGCAGGCACCACAGAAATGTTTTCATTTGCAGCTTTTTGCTTTCAAACATTTCAATACTAAATTATTACATACATATAGATCAAAACTGCTAAAATTTCTCAATTGACTCGTTTTGGTGTAAACCTTTAGAAAGTAAAACATCAAGCTAGGGCCAAACAGTGGTCCCAGTAGTTGGTGTGGCTGCATTACATTAAGAAGGCCTTGGTTCTAATTCTGTCTTGGAGCTTTCAGTGTAGAGTTTGCATGATTTTTCAGTGCATGCTGAGTTTTCTCCAGATACTCTGTTTTCCTATTTCAGGCCAAATAATTTTCATAGGTTTACTCGGGAGGATCTAAATTGCTTCTACGAGTGCATGTAAGCATTAGTTTGTGACTGTGGTCCTGCAACAGAGTGGCGACCTTTCCAGGTGTACACCGCCTTCTTCCAACAGTAGCTGAGTTGGATCCGGCAGCCCTGTGACCTCCCCCAAAAGGATTCAGTGGGTTCTGAAAATGGATGCTTGGAACAACAAGATGACCTGTACACTGATTGGTCCTTTTTTACCATCAATGCATCGTTGACAAACAAATACCTGTTTGGTGATTGCATAACAAAAGAGTCTGATCACTGAAACCCCCAAGCACATAAAATGGGCAGGTTTGTCCAGAAGCAAGACATTTCTTCAAGAGGGATCCAACATGGAAGGGATGAGAGGTAATGTTCATGCTAGCAGCTGGATGTAAAACAACAATTTGTTCTGTTTTTGCATGAGGGCATCACTGAAAAATGGATTCTCACAGCAAAAGTTGCTTCCTGACAACAACTGGGAGCAAGACGTTTGTGAATCACAGAGAGGCCACCTCAAACAGAGACTGACTGATGGTCTTTGATTTCCTAAGTGCTTCTCTTTGGGGTTGTCTCAATGTTGGCTTGATCGCAGAGAATACAGGAGATGGTATGTTTATGATGCTAACTTTGGCTTGAACAAGGACTTCTGAGAGCCTGTCTTAAAGCAGTGGATTTCAACTGCAGCATTGACACAATTTGAGCTTCCTTGTGAATTTTTGTTCAGAATAAGCTCTTTTTGTAGTCACTGCTGCAAAACAGGGCAAAACAAATGCACTTTTAGTACATTGAAACAGCTGATCTATTGTCTTTGCTATTTGCCCAACTTGAGTACTATCTTGTGTTTTAGATTCAGAAAGTGCTTCTTGTTGGGTTGGTGGTGCGTGACTTATGCTACATACTCTACACTTGGCATGTTCTCAGTTTTTGACATCAAGATGACCTTAACAATTGCACTGACTTGAGATTCTTTGCAGTAAGTGCTATATGTTGGGGTAGTCTTGGTGTCCTAAGCACAATTTCAAGACATGCAGCAAACCTAAAGTTTTCCTTTCTTAGCTTTAAAAGCTTTTAATCTGAAGGATTTCTGGTGGAAGAAATATCTCACAAACACTGCCAGAGTTTCTTACTGGATCCTTTTGGTTTAAATCTGAGAAAAGTTGGACATCAAGATGACCTTAACACAGGCACTGACTTGAGCTTCTTTGCAGTAAGTGCTACATGTTGGGGTAGTCTTGGTGTCCTATGCACATTTTAAAGACATGCAGGCACCACAGAAATGTTTTCATTTGCAGCTTTTTGCTTTCAAACATTTCAATACTAAATTATTACATACATATAGATCAAAAGTGCTAAAATTTCTCAATTGACTCGTTTTGGTGTAAACCTTTAGAAAGTAAAACATCAAGCTAGGGCCAAACAGTGGTCCCAGTAGTTGGTGTGGCTGCATTACATTAAGAAGGCCTTGGTTCTAATTCTGTCTTGGAGCTTTCAGTGTAGAGTTTGCATGATTTTTCAGTGCATGCTGAGTTTTCTCCAGATACTCTGTTTTCCTATTTCAGGCCAAATACTTCTTCATAGGTTTACTCGCGAGGATCTAAATTGCTTCTACGAGTACATGTAAGCATTAGTTTGTGACTGTGGTCCTGCAACAGAGTGGCGACCTTTCCAGGTGTACACCGCCTTCTTCCAACAGTAGCTGAGTTGGATCCGGCAGCCCTGTGACCTCCCCCCCAAAAGGATTCAGTGGGTTCTGAAAATTGATGCTTGGAACAAAAAGATGACCTTTACACTGATTGGTCCTTTCTTACCATCAATGCATCGTTGACAAACAAATACCTGTTTGGTGATTGCATAACAAAAGAGTCTGATCACTGAAACCCCCAAGCACATAAAATGGGCAGGTTTGTCCAGAAGCAAGACATTTCTTCAAGAGGGATCCAACATGGAAGGGATGAGAGGTAATGTTCATGCTAGCAGCTGGATGTAAAACAACAATTTGTTCTGTTTTTGCAAGAGGGCACAACTGAAAAATGGATTCTCACAGCAAAAGTTGCTTCCTGACAACAACTGGGAGCAAGACGTTTGTGAATCACAGAGAGGCCACCTCAAACAGAGACACTGATGGTCTTTGATTTCCTAAGTGCTTCTCTTTGGGGTTGTCTCAATGTTGGCTTGATCGCAGAGAATACAGGAGATGGTATGTTTATGATGCTAACTTTGGCTTGAACAAGGACTTCTGAGAGCCTGTCTTAAAGCAGTGGATTTCAACTGCAACATTGACACAATTTGAGCTTCCTTGTGATTTTTGTTCAGAATAAGCTCTTTTTGTAGTCACTGCTGCAAAACAGGGCAAAACAAATGCACTTTTAGTACATTGAAAACAGCTGATCTATTGTCTTTGCTATTTGCCCAACTTGAGTACTATCTTGTGTTTTAGATTCAGAAAGTGCTTCTTGTTGGGTTGGTGGTGCGTGACTTATGCTACATACTCTACACTTGGCATGTTCTCAGTTTTTGACATCAAGATGACCTTAACAATTGCACTGACTTGAGATTCTTTGCAGTAAGTGCTATATGTTGGGGTAGTCTTGGTGTCCTAAGCACAATTTCAAGACATGCAGCAACCCTAAAGTTTTCCTTTCTTAGCTTTAAAAAACTTTTAATCTGAAGGATTTCTGGTGGAAGAAATATCTCACAAACACTGCCAGAGTTTCTTACTGGATCCTTTTGGTTTAAATCTGAGAAAATTTGGACATCAAGATGACCTTAACACAGGCACTGACTTGAGCTTCTTTGCAGTAAGTGCTACATGTTGGGGTAGTCTTGGTGTCCTATGCACATTTTAAAGACATGCAGGCACCACAGAAATGTTTTCATTTGCAGCTTTTTGCTTTCAAACATTTCAATACTAAATTATTACATACATATAGATCAAAAGTGCTAAATTTCTCAATTGACTCGTTTTGGTGTAAACCTTTAGAAAGTAAAACATCAAGCTAGGGCCAAACAGTGGTCCCAGTAGTTGGTGTGGCTGCATTACATTAAGAAGGCCTTGGTTCTAATTCTGTCTTGGAGCTTTCAGTGTAGAGTTTGCATGATTTTTCAGTGCATGCTGAGTTTTCTCCAGATACTCTGTTTTCCTATTTCAGGCCAAATAATTCCTCATAGTTTTACTCGGGAGGTTCTAAATTGCTTCTACGAGTACATGTAGGCATTAGTTTGTGACTGTGGTCCTGCAACAGAGTGGCGACCTTTCCAGGTGTACACCGCCTTCTTCCAACAGTAGCTGAGTTGGATCCGGCAGCCCTGTGACCTCCCCCCCAAAAGGATTCAGTGGGTTCTGAAAATTGATGCTTGGAACAACAAGATGACCTGTACACTGATTGGTCCTTTTTACCATCAATGCATCGTTGACAAACAAATACCTGTTTGGTGATTGCATAACAAAAGAGTCTGATCACTGAAACCCCCAAGCACATAAAATGGGCAGGTTTGTCCAGAAGCAAGACATTTCTTCAAGAGGGATCCAACATGGAAGGGATGAGAGGTAATGTTCATGCTAGCAGCTGGATGTAAAACAACAATTTGCTCTGTTTTTGCATGAGGGCATCACTGAAAAATGGATTCTCACAGCAAAAGTTGCTTCCTGACAACAACTGGGAGCAAGACGTTTGTGAATCACAGAGAGGCCACCTCAAACAGAGACACTGATGGTCTTTGATTTCCTAAGTGCTTCTCTTTGGGGTTGTCTCAATGTTGGCTTGATCGCAGAGAATACAGGAGATGGTATGTTTATGATGCTAACTTTGGCTTGAACAAGGACTTCTGAGAGCCTGTCTTAAAGCAGTGGATTTCAACTGCAGCATTGACACAATTTGAGCTTCTTGTGAATTTTTGTTCAGAATAAGCTCTTTTTGTAGTCACTGCTGCAAAAAGGGAAAACAAATGCACTTTTAGTACATTGAAAACAGCTGATCTATTGTCTTTGCTATTTGCCCAACTTGAGTACTATCTTGTGTTTTAGATTCAGAAAGTGCTTCTTGTTGGGTTGGTGGTGCGTGACTTATGCTACATACTCTACACTTGGCATGTTCTCAGTTTTTGACATCAAGATGACCTTAACAATTGCACTGACTTGAGATTCTTTGCAGTAAGTGCTATATGTTGGGGTAGTCTTGGTGTCCTAAGCACAATTTCAAGACATGCAGCAACCCTAAAGTTTTCCTTTCTTAGCTTTAAAAAACTTTTAATCTGAAGGATTTCTGGTGGAAGAAATATCTCACAAACACTGCCAGAGTTTCTTACTGGATTTTGGTTTAAATCTGAGAAAATTGGACATCAAGATGACCTTAACACAGGCACTGACTTGAGCTTCTTTGCAGTAAGTGCTACATGTTGGGGTAGTTTTGGTGTCCTATGCACAATTTAAAGACATGCAGGCACCACAGAAATGTTTTCATTTGCAGCTTTTTGCTTTCAAACATTTCAATACTAAATTATTACATACATATAGATCAAAAGTGCTAAAATTTCTCAATTGACTCGTTTTGGTGTAAACCTTTAGAAAGTAAAACATCAAGCTAGGGCCAAACAGTGGTCCCAGTAGTTGGTGTGGCTGCATTACATTAAGAAGGCCTTGGTTCTAATTCTGTCTTGGAGCTTTCAGTGTAGAGTTTGCATGATTTTTCAGTGCATGCTGAGTTTTCTCCAGATACTCTGTTTTCCTATTTCAGGCCAAATAATTCCTCATAGTTTTACTCGGGAGGATCTAAATTGCTTCTACGAGTACATGTAGGCATTAGTTTGTGACTGTGGTCCTGCAACAGAGTGGCGACCTTTCCAGGTGTACACCGCCTTCTTCCAACAGTAGCTGAGTTGGATCCGGCAGCCCTGTGACCTCCCCCCCAAAAGGATTCAGTGGGTTCTGAAAATGGATGCTTGGAACAACAAGATGACCTGTACACTGATTGGTCCTTTTTTACCATCAATGCATCGTTGACAAACAAATACCTGTTTGGTGATTGCATAACAAAAGAGTCTGATCACTGAAACCCCCAAGCACATAAAATGGGCAGGTTTGTCCAGAAGCAAGACATTTCTTCAAGAGGGATCCAACATGGAAGGGATGAGAGGTAATGTTCATGCTAGCAGCTGGATGTAAAACAACAATTTGTTCTGTTTTTGCAAGAGGGCATCACTGAAAAATGGATTCTCACAGCAAAAGTTGCTTCCTGACAACAACTGGGAGCAAGACGTTTGTGAATCACAGAGAGGCCACCTCAAACAGAGACACTGATGGTCTTTGATTTCCTAAGTGCTTCTCTTTGGGGTTGTCTCAATGTTGGCTTGATCGCAGAGAATACAGGAGATGGTATGTTTATGATGCTAACTTTGGCTTGAACAAGGACTTCTGAGAGCCTGTCTTAAAGCAGTGGATTTCAACTGCAGCATTGACACAATTTGAGCTTCCTTGTGAATTTTTGTTCAGAATAAGCTCTTTTTGTAGTCACTGCTGCAAAACAGGGAAACAAATGCACTTTTAGTACATTGAAAACAGCTGATCTATTGTCTTTGCTATTTGCCCAACTTGAGTACTATCTTGTGTTTTAGATTCAGAAAGTGCTTCTTGTTGGGTTGGTGGTGCGTGACTTATGCTACATACTCTACACTTGGCATGTTCTCAGTTTTTGACATCAAGATGACCTTAACAATTGCACTGACTTGAGATTCTTTGCAGTAAGTGCTATATGTTGGGGTAGTCTTGGTGTCCTAAGCACAATTTCAAGACATGCAGCAACCCTAAAGTTTTCCTTTCTTAGCTTTAAAAAGCTTTTAATCTGAAGGATTTCTGGTGGAAGAAATATCTCACAAACACTGCCAGAGTTTCTTACTGGATCCTTTTGGTTTAAATCTGAGAAAAGTTGGACATCAAGATGACCTTAACACAGGCACTGACTTGAGCTTCTTTGCAGTAAGTGCTACATGTTGGGGTAGTTTTGGTGTCCTATGCACATTTTAAGACATGCAGGCACCACAGAAATGTTTTCATTTGCAGCTTTTTGCTTTCAAACATTTCAATACTAAATTATTACATACATATAGATCAAAATGCTAAATTTCTCAATTGACTCGTTTTGGTGTAAACCTTTAGAAAGTAAAACATCAAGCTAGGGCCAAACAGTGGTCCCAGTAGTTGGTGTGGCTGCATTACATTAAGAAGGCCTTGGTTCTAATTCTGTCTTGGAGCTTTCAGTGTAGAGTTTGCATGATTTTTCAGTGCATGCTGAGTTTTCTCCAGATACTCTGTTTTCCTATTTCAGGCCAAATACTTCTTCATAGGTTTACTCGAGAGGTTCTAAATTGCTTCTACGAGTGCATGTAAGCATTAGTTTGTGACTGTGGTCCTGCAACAGAGTGGCGATCTTTCCAGGTGTACACCACCTTCTTCCAACAGTAGCTGAGTTGGATCCGGCAGCCCTGTGACCTCCCCCCCAAAAGGATTCAGTGGGTTCTGAAAAAAATGGGCTTGGAACAAAAAGATGACCTTTACACTGATTGGTCCTTTCTTACCATCAATGCATCGTTGACAAACAAATACCTGTTTGGTGATTGCATAACAAAAGAGTCTGATCACTGAAACCCCCAAGCACATAAAATGGGCAGGTTTGTCCAGAAGCAAGACATTTCTTCAAGAGGGATCCAACATGGAAGGGATGAGAGGTAATGTTCATGCTAGCAGCTGGATGTAAAACAACAATTTGTTCTGTTTTTGCATGAGGGCATCACTGAAAAATGGATTCTCACAGCAAAAGTTGCTTCCTGACAACAACTGGGAGCAAGACGTTTGTGAATCACAGAGAGGCCACCTCAAACAGAGACACTGATGGTCTTTGATTTCCTAAGTGCTTCTCTTTGGGGTTGTCTCAATGTTGGCTTGATCGCAGAGAATACAGGAGATGGTATGTTTATGATGCTAACTTTGGCTTGAACAAGGACTTCTGAGAGCCTGTCTTAAAGCAGTGGATTTCAACTGCAGCATTGACACAATTTGAGCTTCCTTGTGAATTTTTGTTCAGAATAAGCTCTTTTTGTAGTCACTGCTGCAAAACAGGGCAAAACAAATGCACTTTTAGTACATTGAAAACAGCTGATCTATTGTCTTTGCTATTTGCCCAACTTGAGTACTATCTTGTGTTTTAGATTCAGAAAGTGCTTCTTGTTGGGTTGGTGGTGCGTGACTTATGCTACATACTCTACACTTGGCATGTTCTCAGTTTTTGACATCAAGATGACCTTAACAATTGCACTGACTTGAGATTCTTTGCAGTAAGTGCTATATGTTGGGGTAGTCTTGGTGTCCTAAGCACAATTTCAAGACATGCAGCAACCTAAAGTTTTCCTTTCTTAGCTTTAAAAGCTTTTAATCTGAAGGATTTCTGGTGGAAGAAATATCTCACAAACACTGCCAGAGTTTCTTACTGGATCCTTTTGGTTTAAATCTGAGAAATTTGGACATCAAGATGACCTTAACACAGGCACTGACTTGAGCTTCTTTGCAGTAAGTGCTACATGTTGGGGTAGTCTTGGTGTCCTATGCACATTTTAAAGACATGCAGGCACCACAGAAATGTTTTCATTTGCAGCTTTTTGCTTTCAAACATTTCAATACTAAATTATTACATACATATAGATCAAAAGTGCTAAAATTTCTCAATTGACTCGTTTTGGTGTAAACCTTTAGAAAGTAAAACATCAAGCTAGGGCCAAACAGTGGTCCCAGTAGTTGGTGTGGCTGCATTACATTAAGAAGGCCTTGGTTCTAATTCTGTCTTGGAGCTTTCAGTGTAGAGTTTGCATGTTCTCTCAGTGCATGCTGACTTTTGTCCAGATACTCTGTTTTCCTATTTCAGGCCAAATAATTCCTCATCGGTTTACTTGCGAGGATCTAAATTGCTTCTACGAGTACATGTAAGCATTAGTTTGTGACTGTGGTCCTGCAACAGAGTGGCGACCTTTCCAGGTGTACACCGCCTTCTTCCAACAGTAGCTGAGTTGGATCCGGCAGCCCTGTGACCTCCCCCCAAAAGGATTCAGTGGGTTCTGAAAATTGATGCTTGGAACAACAAGATGACCTTTACACTGATTGGTCCTTTCTTACCATCAATGCATCGTTGACAAACAAATACCTGTTTGGTGATTGCATAACAAAAGAGTCTGATCACTGAAACCCCCAAGCACATAAAATGGGCAGGTTGTCCAGAAGCAAGACATTTCTTCAAGAGGGATTCAACATGGAAGGGATGAGAGGTAATGTTCATGCTAGCAGCTGGATGTAAAACAACAATTTGTTCTGTTTTTGCAAGAGGGCAAAACTGAAAAATGGATTCTCACAGCAAAAGTTGCTTCCTGACTGAACAACAACTGGGAGCAAGACGTTTGTGAATCACAGAGAGGCCACCTCAAACAGAGACACTGATGGTCTTTGATTTCCTAAGTGCTTCTCTTGGGGTGTCTCAATGTTGGCTTGATCGCAGAGAATACAGGAGATGGTATGTTTATGATGCTAACTTTGGCTTGAACAAGGACTTCTGAGAGCCTGTCTTAAAGCAGTGGATTTCAACTGCAGCATTGACACAATTTGAGCTCCTTGTGATTTTTTGTTCAAATAAGCTCTTGTAGTCATGCTGCAAAACAGGGCAAAACAAATGCACTTTTAGTACATTGAAAAGTGATCTATGTCTTTGCTATTGCCCAACTTGAGTTACTATCTTGTGTTTGATTCAGAAATGCTTCTCTTGTGGTTGGTGTGGTGACTTATGCTACATACTCTACACTTGCATGTTCTCAGTTTTTGACATCAAGATGACCTTAACAATTGCACTGACTTGAGATTCTTGCAGTAAAGTCTATATTGGGTATAGTTTTCTGGTGTCCTAACACAATTTCAAGACAGTGCAGCAACCCTAAAGTTTCCCTTCTTAGCTAAGAAAAACGCTTAAATCTAAGATTTTCTGGTTTTGGTAGAAATTCATCACACAAACACCTGCCAGAGTTTCATGACTCTCTCTTTTGGTTTAAATCTGAGAAAAGTTGGACATCAAGATGACCTTAACACAGGCACTGACTTGAGCTTCTTTGCAGTAAGTGCTACATGTTGGGGTAGTTTTGGTGTCCTATGCACAATTTAAAGACATGCAGGCACCACAGAAATGTTTTCATTTGCAGCTTTTTGCTTTCAAACATTTCAATACTAAATTATTACATACATATAGATACATATAGTCTTGGTTTTCTATGCACATTTTAAAGGACTAGTAATGGGCTGGGACAAAGCTAAAATGCATATCCAGATATATTCCATATGTTCTAATGTGTCAAAAATAACAAATTATTACCGTTGACAAACGCAGGTTTTTGTAAAATTTGACAAAATCAATGACAAATTTCGCCCTGCTTCAGAAACGGCTCGATTTGGGTCACGTGACGCGTTGACGTCATATGGGTAAGACAGCGCCAGCAGCAGAATGCAGGCGGACCCAGCGTGTCTGCAGATACCTGTATGTGTGTGCGCTGTGGCAAAGTTGAATCCTATAAACATCGGTGTTATGGTACGACGGAGTATTAGGGCCACAAGAAAGAAAAAAATAAATAAAATTATGATTTTTAAAGTCGTAAATTTACGAGATTTACAATTAAAATGAGCCTATTGTGATGAACACTGTGAGCAGAACCAGACCGACTAAACTGTGAAAAGCTTCTGATTTCAACAGGTAAACTGAATATTTAAAACATTGCACATGTTTGGAAGTTTCTTTGTTTGATTTGCAGTTTATTAATCATTGATGGTGGCTTGCAGGATCTCTGCAGATCCGTTGATGAAACCATCAACACGCGCAGCTGTCCACTTCAGTCGTGAAAGATCAGATCTCATTCATTTCTGTGTGATGCTTTCATCTGAAGAGGGATCGTTTTTGGAATTTTGAAAACGTGACAGACTGTTGTCATCCCCTGTTGTTGTTGTGTGTTGAAACGGGACGATTCACGTTGAGCACTGTTTACATTCTCCTTTGGTTTCTGCGCATGTCAGAGACATGCAGTAAGGTGGTGAAAGAGCTTCCGGGTATGTGAATAAAGTGAATAATAAAGTGGCGGACGGTCCTGCAAACATGTCTCTAAGCTCTTTATTTTGCATATGAAACTCTGCATTACCGACACGGATAGTCAGCTTCATTGATGATGATTTGATTTCGAATCGCCAAAAGGTTCAGAGTTTCTTTGTTTTAAATTCGATCTGTAAATAAAGCTTCACGAGATGCTCCACGTCTTCCAGCTTCGAGCATGGCTCTGATAAACTGACAGCTTTGTTTCTTTTCTCATTAAATTACGACTTCAAATCTCGTAAATTTACGACTTTAAAACTCGTAGATCTACGACATTAAAAGTCTTAAATTTACTAGAAAAAAAACTGGTAATACTCCGTTGTAATTTCCAGCATGGACATGCACCATCTAGCATCAACATCTCCAAAACTACGTTCTCCTAGCTACTCTTCTTCTCTCCTTTTCTCACTCCTCTGCTCACTGCTTCCCCTAGCGGCGCCTAGTGTCATAATATTAGCTAAACTCAATATTAGAATATATATTAGGAATTTTTGCTTCGAAAAATATTTGGATTTTATTCTCGTTCGCGATATCTCCTTTTCTCTGGAACTATGGGGAAGCGGTGCGTTGTCATGTTTTGTCGTAATTCGTCACATACAGGGCACAGTGTGCATGTTTTCCCAAAGAACCCCGTGCTTCGCCGGCAATGGATTCGCTTCGTGGAAGTGAAGCGCGCCAACTTCAAGTTGACGGAGAATTCGGTAATTTGTGGTGCACATTTTGAAAAAGAATGCATTAGCAATGCCATTCAAACTGCCATGGGATATTCTGTCAAGACATTGCTTTCCCCTGATGCTGTGCCTACCATAAAACCGGCACCAACAGAAGAGCAAATGGCAAAGGCAAGAAGGGCTAGCAAGTCAAAACGACCCCCCGACTCCCAAGGGACCACCTCCACAATCCAAGCCAAAGTGCCTCGAAAAAGCAGGGCCTTGGGAAAAAGGGAAATTGTCCAGGTTAGCACAAAATTCTTGTTTATATGTAATTCATCAAAAGAAAAAAAAAAAGTTCCAATACTTCTGTGTTGACAAACGCTATGGTCTATGGATAACAACAGCAACCCCCACCCCCACCCCCCCGCACACACACACACACTGACAAAAATGTTCCAAATGCCATGTTTTGTTTCCATTCCTTATTTTTTTTTTTTTTCTTCAGATCTTGAGTGATGCCTCAGTTGCAGGAGCCAGATGAACCTCAGATCCCAGTGAGCGTATCCCAGCCAGAGTTGGAGACGGAGTTTCAGTGCTTTAGCCCTGGACTAGCAACTGGAGCCAGGTCCTTTGGGACACAATGCTCAAGCCTTGGGTGCCACCACTACCGAAGCAAAGGTAAATTTTATTTCAGATTTGTAAATAGAATACATAGGGGAGAGTGAGGTAAGATGAGCCAGTGGGTAAATTGAGCCACCCCTTTGATCTGGACAACCGTATACATTTTTTGTCCTTTGGCCACAAATTTAGGAAGCTCCCATCATTTCCAGCACGCTATGGTAAATTGAAGTGCAAGGGATAAGAGGGAAGCTGTAATACACAGAAAACAGTTTTTTTCTTGCCAAAGTAAAATTTCAGCATATTGAGTGATTTAATTATAATCTTAAAACAAATGTATCTGCACACAAAACTTTATACTATATATGTAGGTCATTTTCTTAAGTTTAAAACAATGTGATCAAAGTAATATTAGCAAAAATTTTTGAACCAGCCATTTTTTCCCAAACCAGTGGCTATGGGAAAAGTGAACCACAGGCTGTGGGGTAAATTGAGCCAAGTCACTTTTGGCAGTGAGAGTTCCTGTGATGAAGAAAGTGAGGCAGGTGTCTCAGATCTGCTAGTTGGTGACTTTATTATTGTAAACTTTACATCCAGATTCAGGAGTATGAAGATAATATTGTTCCAAAACATCCAAGTGTAAATAATACACACACGAGCGAGAATCACACACACACAAGTCTAATTCACACACACACGTAAAACTGAATGTGAAGTTGCAGGAAAAAGAGGAACATGTGAGAGAAATGTGTACTTGTGGAATATAATGTGAGAACTTGCTTGACAATAACCATAACTTGACTGTAAAAATGTTACATGTGAAAAAAAATCACACACACACAAGATTTAACTTGAGGTTGTGAGGAAAAACACCACTTGTAAAACTGTGTTGAAAAAAAATTTTTATTTGTAGCTTCAGTTTTCTTCTGTAGAAGAGTTTCACACAAATGCTTTTTGAGCTAGAGAGTGTTTTTGACTTTTGACACAGCCCATGTGGAAGATATGTCTCAAAACTAATTTGCAGGGAGGAGGGGTCAGGCAGGAGGAGCTTTCATCAGAGAGTCCTCTGATTGGCTGATCTCTGATGTTTTTTTTAACTGAAATAACTGATTTTGATGTCTTATTTGGAAAATAGCTGGTTATTTGTACTTAGAAGTCTGAAATTGTTAAAAAAGGTTTGTTTGTTTGTTTGCACAATATGCCCATGTTTACATTTTAATAGTTATATGGCTCAATTTACCCCCTTACATGGCTCAGTTTACCCCACACTTGGGGCAAGTTGAGCCAAAAGAAAACTTTTTTTTTTTAAAACTCTATTATATTGGGCTACTTTGTCACAGATACTTTCTGATAGTTTCATTTGAGAGAAAACATCCTGAAATAACAATATATGTTTACATTTTGTTTCTGTGTCACTTTCCATAACCTCCAGGATCACATTAGTAAAAAGTGGCTCAACTTACCTCACTCTCCCTATATAAAATTACTGTCTATAAAACATTTTACAATTTATAGTTTTTGTTTTTTTTTTAACTAATTTTATTTATTTCAGGCACTTCCACAGTGGCACCAAAAATGGTGGACTTCAGTGCTCAAATGGGTGATGGGCGAATGGACACCGCCACTCAATATACTGGCATGCAGTGTGACCCAGCTCCAGCAATGTTTTCAACCCCTAAGAAATCTGCTCAGTCCAGCCTGCCAGAGCTCCCACTCAGTCCAATCTGTGTTCCATCGCCAACACCACCAGACGATGACCCTCCGTACAAGCCGTCTGAACTCTCCACTATAGAGGCCAGAGAGGAGGAAGCAAATAAGTCAAAAGAGTAAGTTTTCAAGTCAATAAATTAATTTTATGATGTACATTTTTTTTACATATTTTAAAGTTTAAAATTTTAAACATGGAACAAATGGTTTTTCTAGTAGTTGTGTATGAAATTATATTTTTCAGAAGCCCGCCTCCGGTGCAAGGTCTCGTCAGAGATCATATCACCCTCCAGCAGGAGATGAAGTACTTAGTCTTCCAGACTGAGTTACTGGGACTTTTTGACACTTGTCGTCTTTGTGCTGCACCAAGCACACCCACTATTGTCAAAACTGTAGGTACCCTGGTTCAGGTGAAAACTGTGTGTTCAAGTTGTGGGTTCAAGTGGGTTTGGAATAGCCAGCCATATGTGAATCAAATGCCAGTAGGAAACATCCTGTTGTCAGGTGCCATATTGGTATCTGGAAGCTTGCCCAGCCTGACACTCCGTATGCTTGGCTTTATGAATATCCTGTGCATCAGTCGGAACACATACCATCGCCACCAGAACCAATACATCATTCCAGCGATCATGGGCTGCTGGAAACAGGAGCAAAATTCTGTTATCCAGAAAGTCAAGGACCTTCCTGGTGGCATGTGTCTGGCGGGGGATGGCCGGAGTGACAGTCCAGGTCATTCTGCCAAATATGGAGGGTACTCCACTTTAGCAGCAGGGTCAAACAAAAACAAAGTAATTGACCTACAAGTTGTCCAGGTAAGTAAGTCATGTGTTGTCTTAGAAGAAAAATACATGGAAATACATTACATGCAGTTGTAGGTTTTGCAATTATCATGTCGTGTTAAATATACATTTAAAAATATTTAAAATAATTTCTGAGTCATAATTGTTCAAATCACATGTTAAACATGAAGAATGATAGCTTTGATTAAATATTTATCTTTTGTTTTAAACAGAGTAATGAGGTCGGTAACTCAAACGCCTGCAAGATGGAAGGTGTGCGACACATGTTTGGTTTGGTCAACATCAGCTGACTGTGGCCGAGTTCATCACAGACCGTCAAAGGCAGATACAGAAATAAGTCCGTGAGGTCTTGGGAAACCATCGTTTGGCCGCCGACCTGAAACACTTCTTTGATGTATGGCATGTCGCCAAAGGTAAACAAAATACAAAATCTTTTTGTAAATTTTTGTAAATATATATTTATGAAGAGCACCAATGTACATGGGATGAGATTTATTTTATTTTGCAAGTGATAAAATGCTCTGGTGTTTAGCTTACTGGCTTCAACTTCATATTAAGTGCAAAACCAAAAGTGTAATTTTAATTAGTGGTATATTTCCTTTAGGTCTTGGGAAGCAGATTGATGCAATTTCTAAAAAGTCAGGGTGTGATGTTGCCGGTTTATGGCGCAAGTCAATCGTCAACCACGTCTACTATGTGGCAGCAACATGTGATGGGGACCCTGACCTCATTGAGGCAATGTGGACATCTCTGGCCAACCATGTTCAAAACATCCATGAACATGACAATGATGCATATCCCAAATGTGGCCACACCCCACTAGTTGAGGAAGACAGGAACAAAGAATGGCTAAGACCGGGTAAATGCTACCATTGAACACATCATCCTCAATGGAATATGAAGTTAAATATTTTAACAATATGGGTAGATGTTTGTGGTACTGAATGTGCCAGTCTGTAGTGCAAAAGTAACAAGTCATTCACTCAATGCACTTGACTTTTTCAGGGAGCAAGCCATGTGCTCTAGTGGTGGACAAAATCCTTTCCAAGTCCTTGATAAAAGACATGCAGAAAGTTTCTCCAAATTTTCAGACATCAAACTTGGAGGCTTTCCACAGCCTGGTCATGCATATGCACCAAAGCACACCCATTTTAAGTGGCTTTGCCAATTTGCTAGGTAACTTTGAAAAAACATACATGACTTTAATTCCATCATGCTAGCAGTAGTTGGACAATGTGCTTTTTCTACAACTTTATAAATACAAAAAAATAAATAAAACATTGGTTATTTACTTTTCAGCCTGTACTGTGGCAGCTCAGGTCATTTAGGTTTTGCTCATTTGGTTTAAATAATTCATAAATTAAACTCAACAACTAATAGGTCATTCTTTTCACCCATAAACATGCAGGCAGGTTTCTTAACACTTTGTTTATGAAATTTCTTTCTTCATAGGTACGCCCTAGCAGCCTTGCATTTCAATGAAAACAGTGACAGGGTCCAGGCTATTTCACAAAACGGGGCGCCTTCGTACACCATCGTCTACCCTAAATATAAACAGGGTGGCTTCGCAAGAACAAGACTCCCTCCACCTACAGTATGTATTTCAACAAACGAAAGCATGTTTTGCAGTAGTTTACAACACATGGTTTGGGCCACATTAGCTATCTGCAGTAACGACTAGCCTTTGAAACACTAATTTTTAAAAATGTTTTCATTGACATCACCTTGTCTTTGAATCTGCCAGTATTTTTATTGACTTATTCCTAAAGTCAAACACTATGCTTGTGGCATTTTATTATGAATGGTTTATCTCATTTGTTAATTCTCATTAATATCTCCTACAGACTTTGCTGTCACAATCCTTCAAAGGCTTCTTCAGGAGTACCAACACCAGTCCGCAAGAGCTTCGAATTCCATCCAAGAAACTGAGGGACAGGAACCCCCCACTCTTGCTTCAGGAATGGACCGCCCTGATAAGGTTGAGGCTGTTGCCCAGCATCAAACACGCTACAATGTTAAAAAATGTTAAAATTAGAACAATATGTATAATATCGACAGTTGTCAGTTCAATTGTTGCACTTTTATTGTGACAGTATTTTAAGTAAATTTGTTGTAAATATTGTGGTAATATGTTGTGTATAACCTGTTACCATGGAAATAAGAAGAAAATATTGTACATGTATAATAGGTAAATATTTAATTGTAAATAATGTGTAAATATGTAAGCAATCTGTAAATATTATTTTGTTAAAAACCTGTTAATAGTTTTGTATGTGTGCTAAAATAATGTGTAAATATGATTAAGACTAAAATCTTAAGCTAAATACATGTCATGCTTTTTATAAATGAATGTTGTAAACAATAAAGTACTTTAAATTGCTTTTTTGATTTCTGTCTCATAAAGCAAAACAACCAAAATAGTTCAAAATATTTATTAACAATTAAATATCTGGAAGTGGTAAAGTTCTTGTATTGTCCAGACTGTGAAGGGTAAACCTCTCTGATCTTGCAGACTGCACATGCTGGTAACACCACACGAACATGCTTTCCGAGCCATCCCCAAGCCAACCTTGCAAGCTGGCGATATGCTGTATATCTGTATCTCCTGAAATACAAGGACATTATTAGCTGAATTATCACTGATATTCGTGAAAGGTTTCTTCTGCAATATATTTAGGTTTATTTTATTTTGCAGTGTAACATTAAAACAAGAGACTCAATAATGTATACTTACTCGTTACTTGTTCCATTTGCATGACCATACTGCTGCCGGTAGGCCATGTATGCAGCCTTTAGTGTCCAGGGGTTTAGGCATGACGCCTCGAACCATGGATGGTTGACTATGCAGTCTATGGATTGCCTGGTCTCTGTGACAAAATCATCCACTAATTTCTACACTTTGGGTACCTCGCAACAGCACAAGGAGGTCTGATCATTGTCCATGGGCTGACAGTTCCCACACTGACACCTTGACAGGAAATACAGTTATGACAGTGTATCAGTAACTTGGAAGGGGGGGGGACACATTCAGGATAAGTTTTTATTGTGCCATGCATAAATAGTAATTCTTACCAATCTGTATTGCCAGCCCGTCCTTCTAACTGAAGAACATCGTCGTTTTCATCGGCATTCTCAGCGTCACTGTCAGTGTCATTGCCATTGTGAGCTCTTACTTTACGCACTGCAGGCTCAAATTGATCGGGCTTTACAGTCCTCAAACCACAAACACCCGGCGCATCTGAATCAGCGTCACTTTCAGAACAAATGTTTCCACAATCTGAGTCTGAAGACAGAATTGTGGACCTTGAAATATCGCCGCTATCGCTAGCTCCGACACGCAAAGAAGAAGCCATCTTGCTCTGTTGACCCATGTGACGTCACACGCACCACGTGACCAAAACAGAGCGTTTCCCGGAAGTGGAATTGCATATGGATTGGCCGCAAAAATGCCGTTTTATTTCAATATTTCTTGCTCAAAACACACCAAAACATTTGGAAATTGTAAATATAAGGCAAAATACAGTTAACACCGAAAATGACCTACAACCCCATTACTAGCCCTTTAAAGACATGCAGGCACCACAGAAATGTTTTCATTTGCAGCTTTTTGCTTTCAAACATTTCAATACTAAATTATTACATACATATAGATCAAAAGTGCTAAAAATTTCTCAATTGACTCGTTTTGGTGTAAACCTTTAGAAAGTAAAACATCAAGCTAGGGCCAAAAGTGTCCCAGTAGTTGGTGTGGCTGCATTACATTAAGAAGGCCTTGGTTCTAATTCTGTCTTGGAGCTTTCAGTGTAGAGTTTGCATGATTTTTCAGTGCATGCTGAGTTTTCTCCAGATACTCTGTTTTCCTATTTCAGGCCAAATACTTCTTCATAGGTTTACTCGCGAGGTTCTAAATTGCTTCTACGAGTACATGTAAGCATTAGTTTGTGACTGTGGTCCTGCAAAAGAGTGGCGACCTTTCCAGGTGTACACCGCCTTCTTCCAACAGTAGCTGAGTTGGATCCGGCAGCCCTGTGATCTCCCCCCAAAAGGATTCAGTGGGTTCTGAAAATTGATGCTTGGAACAAAAAGATGACCTGTACACTGATTGGTCCTTTCTTACCATCAATGCATCGTCGACAAATAAATACCTGTTTGGTGATTGCATAACAAAAGAGTTTTAGATTCAGAAAATGCTTCTTGTTGGGTTGGTGGTGCGTGACTTATGCTACATACTCTACACTTGGCATGTTCTCAGTTTTTGACATCAAGATGACCTTAACAATTGCACTGACTTGAGATTCTTTGCAGTAAGTGCTATATGTTGGGGTAGTCTTGGTGTCCTAAGCACAATTTCAAGACATGCAGCAAACCTAAAGTTTTCCTTTCTTAGCTTTAAAAAACTTTTAATCTGAAGGATTTCTGGTGGAAGAAATATCTCACAAACACTGCCAGAGTTTCTTACTGGATCCTTTTGGTTTAAATTTGAGAAAAGTTGGACATCAAGATGACCTTAACACAGGCACTGACTTGAGATTCTTTGCAGTAAGTGCTACATGTTGGGGTAGTCTTGGTGTCCTATGCACATTTTCAAGACATGCAGGAATCACAGAAATGTTTATCGCTAATGTTTTATCAATACAAGAGAAGACATGTCACAGACGTAGTTTGAGTCGGGAGTGATCAGGCTGAGAACCATCAGGCTAAGAACCATCAAGTTTGTGCAAAAATGGGTGCTAGGTTGTTATTAATAATGTCTGATGTTATTTGCATGCATTTTTTATTAAACCGGCACAAAAATGGATGGAAATTGATGTAAGCAGTACGTAAATATGCACGTTACTGTGCTAGCAAAGTGCAATGTAGCTAGCCACTTTAAGAGCCTTAATCTTATTGTTTGTTGCCCTTTTTTTCTTTTTATTTTTGTTATATTGTGTGTTCGCACATAATTCATCACGGTTGAGCTACGTTCTTGGTCTCACAAACCAGAGGAAGCCCAGCTAGAATATACAGCATTCACTTTCTGCTTAGTGAAATAAAAACAGCAGAGAACAGTAATGGGAGGAGCTGTTTTGAATCTTAACATTTTGGCATTTTGACTTTGATGTTATGATCCATATTCCTAAAATTAAAAATGATATATCCGCTAAAGTTTTTAAACCAGGGGTTGCTGCGGATAGATTACTAGACTACAGAAAAACCATCAATACTTCATAGAACACATTTTTGTGCAGTACTCAGCATTCATTCTGGAGCCAAAGTACTGTGACATCGTCCATTAGAAGGTAAATTTTGAATTTAGTTGAGATGTATTTACCATGTATGTAATCAAAAAATAATAAAAGTTTGGAGGTGTTTTTAATAAGGAAAGGAGTTTTTACAAAACAGTCACTCATGTCATTAAACTTAATTGATCTCTTTTTGGTGTTGGGTGACAAGAATTTACAAGCTGTTATATAGATTTGATATTTAGAGCTGTAGATCGCTGCTTAGGCGGCAATCCGATTTGATCGACTAATCAAGTAATCTCTTTCGTAGTCTCTGAATCGTGGTTCAATTCAGGGCACAAACAAAATCAAGCGCTTTTGTTCACATCTCTCGTATTTTTTTTAGGTATTTATTTCTTAAAATCACTCAACATTTTTATGTGTTTTGAAATGCTTTATTTTTATTTTAAAAAATGTAAAACTTTTAAAATATTTTTGCTTTCTTGCCGTCTTGCCTTTCCCCCCTCTTTACTGATCCGAATCATGAGTTTTGTGATCCGTTACACCCTTAGTTTAAACACATTCACTGCCTTCAGATTCTTACTTTGTGGAGAAAAACGGGAGATTGAAGTGCATATTCAAGCTGTTAAAATATCTTTTTTTTAAGCAACAAAAGAGATCAAACATTGAACTGCTTATAATGTACTGCAACAAGTGCATCAGAATTGCTCTTATTTTAGTAACTTCAGTATATCTCTCAAGTCAAGCATGAGACAAATAAATATAAACTTTACTCAAGGACCAAAACAAGATAGGCTGCATCTCTGAATAAGTGCATTTAATGAATTAGACACAATAACACAAACAGAAACAATTAAAAAACAAGTGTATGAACATAAATAGCAGTTAAAAGGAAAACAAAAATCTTGTTCAATTTCAAAGCGCCCTCTGTAAAAGGAAAATGTTAAGGCACCTGCACAGGTATGATGAGCAGAGCCTCCTGTCCATTCTTACCAAGCAAATGTCGAAATTCTAAAGACAGCTTTATAAAAGCTGACAAAACCAAAGATTTACACTCAGAAGTGACCCCTTTAACTGGAAGAAGTAATTAAAAAGGATGTATTTTAGTCTAATCTACTACAAATAAAAACAGAAGTCAGGTTATATAACGGCCTAATATACAATCAGGGTTCATTAAAAGAGCAACAAAAGACTGAATTAATGGTTAAAAAAATCAAAAATTTAAATGGATTTCGATGTTTCTCAGTAAACCTCATCTCCCCTCAAACAAATAGTGGAGCCAAATCAGACTGCCATCAACTCATCCAACTGTGTGCATAAGTGATCAAGAAATGATCAAGAGAAGCGATCCTTCATTGTTTTCAGGCCAGGTGGACCTCAGCCGTGTCTGAACCATTTCAGTTGGTGCTTCATGATCACTCATGATCGGAATTGAAAATCCCTCAGCTCAGGAAGACATGACAGGCTGCAGAATAACCAACAATTGGTTTATCGTTTTCATTCTACTCTAACTGAACCTCAGGGAAAACAAATGTTTCTGATGAGAGATTTCAGCATCCTCCCCTTCACGAGATAAGCATGCTCCTCTGGATTCATCCAAAGCTCCGGCATGGACCAACTAAGGCTTTCCACTTCCTAATGAACGGCCCTTTCTGAGTCTTGATGGGTCACGCCTCAAGACAGAAAAGTAAGACTGCTTCGTGGTGTTGTGGTTCAGAACAGGTGGGTGGTGGAACGGCTGAAGGTGTGGTACTTCCTCTCAAACATGGAAGGCAGATGGACCATTGAGGGCGAGTGATGCGCCTGTAAGAAAGGAGGAGACGACAAATCAATAGTTAATAATTGTTCATACGTGACTTGATGTGAAAGATTCAGAAAAGTTTTGAAAACCAAAAGAAGAAACCCAAGTGAAACGTGGTAGAACATCAACATGGACTAGAGCTGGTTAACATGACAAAGTATTTATTACATTTGGTTTATTTTGGTCTATAGTGGCTATGGAACAAAATACTCCATTTAAAGAGTAACCAAACCCTAAATCAACTTTTTTGCCGGATACTCTGTGGCTTAAAAGTGCTGTTTGTTGATCTTTGACAATTTTGTTTACAATTCATAATAAAGTTGTTAAATTCCTGAAAATACAGCCTAAAACCATCTTATTTTCGCCTCCTACAGGTTGAAACGAGGTATTACAGCTGAGTTTTGTGATTGGCCAACTAGTGTAAGTCCAAGTAGTTTCACGTCATCATGCTCTGAGCTCTAATAAAAAAGCCCCGCCCATTTTTTGAAGACTCGACACACTCAAGAGTTGAAGCTCCCCCATGTCAGAATAGTGGAGGTCGTCCCTTGATGCCGAAAGCTGCAGAGCTTGCAAGCAAAACCGAGCCTTTGAAAGCTGTCTGACCGCTGTGGGATGAGGAGGCCGCCTCTGGGCCTCCTGAACTTATTTTAATTTCATTGAGACAATAATAAACAGATTCTTTAGTTAATCTGAGCCAAACGCACAGTCACTGTCAATCACATTCAGACCACTCCTCCTTCGCTCAGGCGGCCTCCTCTAACCCCGCCCCCACATTTGCATTATTCAAATCCGGACTGAAAGTAGAGTCTCCAACTATACTGTTTGGTGACCCTTTAAAAGGATTGTAAGGGATAACAATGCTGGATAACCAAAAGGCAGACATCGATTTAGTCTGATGAGCATTCTATATACTATACATACTGTATAATCTATATACTGTATATGCTCATGACCCTGCCTCCACATTAAACCTTTACAGTTTAGATGTTGTATTAAACAGTAATGAGAAAATCAGACAGATAAAATCATGGTTCAGGTTTAATTTAACATGTTTTAAGACCTTGCCAATGAAAAATTAAGACCAATTTCTCGGCCTAATTTCCAGTCTCGTGGACAAAGAAAAAACAAAATCCTTGTCAGTAACGGAGTATTGTAATCAAGTACAGTTCAAGTTCCAACAATTAATCTACATTAACTAGACTACACAAAACCTTCAATACTTCATTACACACATTTTGTTGTAGTGACTAATAAACCAAATTTTAGAGAACATTTGGGTCTGGCGTCTTTTGGTTAAACTAAACAAAATGGACACTTAAAAAAAAACAAAAAGTAGATGCCTTCATGCACGTGCGCTAATTAAAGTTTGAGATTAGAAAATTAAAAGACTGTAATCACGGACACAACAACTAGAAACATTCAGATTTTCAGGTTTTGTTGATAACAAAGGTAAATATTTGTTGCACTAAAGACGCTGATAAATGCACCTCCGTTCTCATTTTCTTCACCTCTAATTTCAGCTTGCACATCTTCATCGTCACATGCAATCTTCCTCTCAAACGTTCTTCGCTGCTTTGTTCATTTTTCGAGGACGTTCACTAATAAACATTAATATATCTGCTCATGTTTCACTTTGAACACTGCATTACTGTTTTATCTAGATACACAATGAGAGGTCCTGGTTTAAAGAGGTTTGAAGCGCAGGATGTTTAGTGGTAAGTGATGATTAGCACTAGTGGTAGTCTGTTCCAAAAATTCTAATGTGCATCAACATTTTCACAACGGAGTGAGATGTTTAGAGAGCTCAAATATCGACCAATAAGGAACTCTGCTTTTGTAGAGAAGTGTTAAAGTGAAATGTGACTGAATCCTAAACCAACATGGAAGAGAATCGGATCCTCCAAATCCATGGGTCAACAACCTGCAGCTCCAGATCCACACATGGCTCTTTTATCTCTCCATGGTAGCACTTTGGTCAACCAAAACTATCCAACAATAGAAAACAGTTTTTTTATTGTTGTTACTTGGATAAACATCAGAATACATTTTCAGTTTAATTAATGAAGAAATCCAAGTAACTTTTTAACAAATGTACGTCCCATTGCTCCACATTGAGGCTTTACAAGAGCTGGATAAACAGTCTTGCTGCTTATTCATAAATGAACAAAATCCTCTTTTTACTGCCAGCATGTAGAACAATTGTGTTTTTCCAACTAAAAATGTTTGAATTCTCCTTATTCCTGTTTCTAAAGTGCAAACCACAACCAAAGCAGTTTAAGTGTCTGACTGAACACATTCACCAAGGATGACTTCAGGAAGCTCTGTCTTAGGTAATCACCCAAAGACTAAATAAGGATTACCTAAGACAATCGCAGGATTAAATGTAACTCTTCCCAGTTCACCAAATCTTTGTGTCAAAACCACCAATAATGGATCCACCCTGTGAAAAACCCAAGGTCCCACCACCATAATTTCCCACAAAAGAGCCAAATCTACTCTTCAAACTTCTGCCCTGCTAATAAGACCACGTTTCCACATCTTTGGACACTGATCACAAAGCTTGGTTGGATCTTTTGCAGCAGGGTGTTCACTTGAAAGAGCAGATTTTGGCCAGCTTTATGGATGTGGAAGGACAGACCTAAAAGTGAGGTTCATGATCCAAACAATGTCAGAAAAGATACAGGAGTTTGTTTCCTCACGCGAGACTTTTGGACTGAACTGAACGTGGGTCTACAGCAGCGTCTCACTGCGATGGCCGACGACTTTGTGTGGATCCACGTACTCAGGATCAGAAACGGTCGTGGTTTGGACATTGCCTTGATGAGAGGCGGCAGTTCTTCCCTGGAGTCGAACGGAGGCTCTGAACACATGCTGGCCAGACTTGGGCTGGGAGTGCATTGATTTCGAGGAGTTTCCCAGCGTGGAGGAGGAATGGGCCACATATGTGGAAGTGTGGGGGATGGAGAGGGTGGACCGAGGCTGAGCTGCCGGGGTCAGCTTGGATTCTTGGTTTCCAGAGCAGAGGATGATCTCAGGGGCAGGGTAAGAGGGGCTGCTGCCAGGGCTCGGGGCTGGGGTACAAATACAGACCGGCACCCTGGTTCTGAGGGGCGGGTGGTCAAGAGAGTTAGAGCGCTGAACCACGGCACTGGATTTTGTTGAATCACTCAAAGAAAATGTAGATGTAGAGCGAGACATCTGGAGGAGAGAGACAGATGAAGCAAGAGTTCAACAATAAAGACAAAAGGAATGACAGAAGGAGGGAGGAAATCCTCACAAAGCCAAATAAAAACATATCATGAGCTTTGAGGTAAGATAGCTGCCAAAATGAAACACATGCGTGAAAACATTTAGGTTTCAAATCTCTGTTTTGAATACTACTTTTATTTTTTTGTTTCTCAGACAAACATCAATATTTTCATAATTTCTTCTCTTTTTACAACTCTCAAAGTTTAAAACTTTAGAGAAAACATGTCCAGGGTTATAGAATGAAATCTGATGGTGGTCAAAGATTTATGCAGATCTGTGGAGGTGTGTGTACGAGGGTCAAATCAGGATCTGCTTAAAGTGAACGAAAAAACAGATGGAAAATTTGAGGGAAAAAACATTTGAAAGCAGTTTTAAACTCAAAAATTCATATTGAGAACTTGAAGGAATTATAAAAAATTGAAAAAAAGATAGAAATAATATGTATTTGTACTTTCAACTCTCCTTTTTTTCATACTTTGCTTTAAGTTCTGTTTTCAGTTTCAATTCAGATTTTCAAATTCTCGTTGCTGAGCTGATCCTAATTTTACATGGGGGCGGGGCTTTGAGCTCAGTATCTCATGTCTGCCCATGGGAAATATTTCCTCGATATTAGTGAGGTAAAACTGCACGGTAGTGATACATCTCTCCCTATACAGGCGGAGACATAAACACACAACGTTCTGCAGCACAAAAGACTTAACATCACCATTACCTCTTGGGGAATCATGGGAAATATGTCCCAGGAGCCAATGAGCTCAAAGCCCCGCCCTCATGTAAAATTAGGATCAGCTCAAAAGAGAAAACTCGAAAATCTCAATTGAAACTGAAAACAGAAAACCGAAAGCAAACAGAGAAAAAAACATTTTTTTAAACTGGTAACAGTTTCAAGTTACTTTAATTATTTTCTTTATTTCAAATGTACATTTTTTCCCCAAAATTTTCCATGTTTTTTCAAATGTTCAATAATATTTTTTTCAAATGTTCAATGTTATTTTTTCAAATGTACAATAATTCCTTTAGGTTTTCAGTATGTATTTGAGTTTAAAACCGCTTTCAAATTTTCAGTCTGTTTTTTCGTTGACTTTAAGCAGATCCTGATTTGACCCCATATGTGTGTTTCTGCACAGCAGACACGACATGGAGGAGATTAACTGACAAAATCTCCATCTTATCAGGACAAAGGAAACAGTTCCACTGTTAAAAAAGGAATAGGCAGTAGCATAATTGCGGTGAAAGAATCAGAGCTGTACTGCCGTGTAGAAAGGGAACATTGTATCCTGCTCTGTTTGACAGGGATAAGGGAGATGTTAAAATGAGTGCATGGATTATGGAAGGGTAGCTCTTGATTGTGCGGCCAAATTGGGGAAAAAAGAACAAAAAAAAAAGATCATGTGTCTCTAATATCGTTGGGGGGGGCTGGTTAGAGAAGCTGTAAAACCTGACATTCCTTTAAGTGGGTTGAGTATCTGAAGCATCACATTTATGGAATCGATTAAATGTTCACAATGGCCAGAAAAAGAAAACTTTCATGTAAAACTGGACAGTCTCTTGTTAGAAATGAAGGTTATTCCATGAGAGACATTGCCCAGAAACTGAAGATTTACATAACCGGTGTGTCCTACTCTCTTTAGAGAACAGCACAAACAGGCTCTAACCAGAGAAGAAAAAGATTTTGGAGGTCCCACTGCTAAGAAATAGAGGAATATGGGCAAAAGAAGAGAGACGTGGGACAGAGGGAGGGGGAAAAAGTGCTTTGGACAGACAAACCAAAGTTAGAGGTGTTTGGAAGAAGAACATTTGTGAAGCCATGTGGGGCTAATGTGATGGTCAGAGGTTGCTGTGGTGCAGGTAAGGAGGGTTAAAGAGACTTTAAATAAGGAAATAATTTTTTAATGCCATGTGGACAGCGCTTGATTGGAGCCAATATCTTCCCACAACAGGACAATGACCCAAAGCACACCTCAAAAGAAGTTTTTAGATAAGAAGCTGCAGCTGCTATTCTATCTGTAATGGAGTGACCAGCAGTCACCAGATCTAAACCCCAACGATGAGCTGCTGTGGGAGCAGCTTGATCACGTGGTACGATAGAGGTGCCCATCCAGACAACTCAACTTGTGGGAGGGGCTTATAGAAGAGTGTGGTTATATTTCTCTAGATGGCCTAGAATGACAGGTCTGCAATCCTGGAATTACTGCAAATGGAGGATTCTTTGACCAAAGTAAAGTTTGAAGGAAAAAATCTAGAATTTCAAATAAATATCATTATTTATAACCATGTCAATGTCTTGACTATATTTTCTATTTATTTAAAACTCATTTGGTAAATAAAAGTGGGACTTTTCATGGAGAACACAACATCATCTGGGTGACCTCAAACTTTTGAACAGAAGTATATTATAAAATTCCCATAAAGTTTGATCCAGGGGCAAAATATGGGAAGCATCTGCCCTCCAGCAAAAAGCTCTCCCTCCTACTTGCCCCTCAATTTGAGAGTTTTTAGCCCCAAATTTATCAGTAATTAGCATCATCATAACCTAAACTTCTCTGGACCAAGAAAAGCTCAACCAAATCACTCTCCAGGACAAAAAAAAACAAGCCTTCTAAACTTCTGGAAGTGACTATACAAACGGGTGGAAAAACACAGAGGCAATTTGTTCAGCTATAAAACAAACAATGAAACTGGAAGGTTGTTTGCTTCTATATAAATATGTCTTAATCTCAAGTAGGGCTGCCACAAACGATTATTTCAATAGTCAGCTAATCACTGATTATTTTTTCAATTAGTCGACTAATCGTTCGTGTGGCGCCTGGATGTACAACACTCATTTAAACCATCATCAGCTAAAATTAAACAAAACAGTTTATTTATCTTTTAATGAATCATGCAGCTTTTCTCCTTCATTTGTTTCTGGCATTAAAACAAGACTTCAATCAAATGAGGTCATCTGAATCAACAACAGAAAACTTAATAAAAGCCTGAAATTATTTTGTAAAACTTTAAACATATTTAATAAAACATGTATGAATGATTTCAAAAGCTATTTGCAGATAGAAACACAGTGGGGCCCAAGATATCTTTGAACTCAGGATATTCCTATACATAAAAAACTCAGATAAACAAAGAGCTTTAAGACATTCTAGCTTAAAGGGTGGGGAAATTTATTTATTTATTTTTTTTAAAGGAGAACAGCAGGCGATGTTATAATGCACTACAGTACTATCATTCTTTCACTACCTTCATCCACTGCACAAACGCAGACCCAAACTACTTGACATGTTTCAGTTTACAGGAGAACCCATTAATTGTTGTTTTGTGACTTTAAGTTACATTTAATTGTATCTTAAAGCAGCTACTGTAATGCTGCACTTATCTTAGCTCTGGACTTTTCTTCACTACGTCCCTTTTGGGACTCAGTTTTCAAATCGTTCAATAACTCTGCTGCAGATCCGTACCGACACAAAGCCTCTGTCTGTGTGGTGAACGTTTCATAATCCGTTTGTCAAAACAAACGACGAGATCGCGGCGCGGAATATGAATGAAGCCTCGGACGAGTGGTAAATCTGCGCCGTCCTCGCGGCGTTTGGTTAGAAGAGCGAAGATTATGAAATGTTCAATATGCCGACATAGATGAACTGTAGACACGGATCTGCAGCAGATCTTCTAGTTTATCTCCAAACATCCGCACACGATCAATTTAAACCCGGAAACTGCCGGAGCTAGCAGCAGTAGCGCCGATGTTATCTTAGCTAGACAAAGCTCTCTGTTCAGCGTGATCAAACTCAGTCACTACACCTTGTCTTCGTCTCAGTTTCATGCGCATCGACATTAGTGCTCCCATGGATCACAAGTTCTGCCTTGCAGAAATGACATTAGAGAGACACGTTTCCTCTTTATTTTTCTTATGTTTCCCACACTTTCCAGATCTGCGTTAGCATGTTATTGGACCAACACACACCTTCCAGTGACATCACTGCCGCTGACCGACTCAGCACTACTGCGCATGTGTAACAAAGAAAATGGCAGACCTGGCATTAGAAAGCGCACACCGTAGTTTTGAGATCAAAACAAGGAAAAAACAAAAACGATGCTTCGAAGATCAAATTAGTTATCGACTATTTTAACAGTCGATTAGTTGTCGTGGCAGCCCTAATCTCAAGCAAGTGTTGATTAAAAAAAAAAAAAAATGCAGTCCTCTCAGTTGTTTACGTTTGAATAAATCACAACTAGATATCTTAACTAAGTTTACAACAAATGACTCTTAAAAACTATCTTATCAGAAGGAAAAGCAGATGACTCACAGCCAGTGTGGAGCTGCTGCAGACCCGGTTCTCACAACTCAGCCTCTGGCTTCTCTTGTCAGGAGTGGTACTGGCCATGAAGGCTCTCTGGATGGCACGCTTTGGAGTCTTGGTGAAGGAAAACGCTCGAGTCACCTAGAGACACACACAAACAGAAGGTAATGGTCATTGTCTTGACATGAAAGGAATCCCTTGTTGTCACTGCTGTGGGAATCTTGATCGCATTTTTTTTCAAAGCAAAAAAAAAATTATGAAAAATAAAATGTATTATTATACATATCAGCATCCCTTCATTTATTGTGTTATGGGGGAGATAAAGTAAAAAGAGAATGTGAGACAACTTCAGAATGTTGTCTTTCTTCAGTTAAAGATGGAACTGATAAATAACCAAATTAACCCTCTGGACCGACAGACGCCCTCAAGCGTCCTGCTGTGCGAGCAGCGTGATAAAACTCTGTCTAAAATGAACTTGAACTTTTTTAACATTTTCTTTTAATGTAAACAAGCCTAGGAGAGCCGAAGGGTTCAAGGGATAATAGTCTTAATTTGTAGTTTTGGACAAAATCGATCTTTTATTTTAATAAATGAGTCGCAAGACGAACTTCGGCTTCAATTCCGGGCAGAGCGCCCGCGGTGGAGGGGTGTGGAGTGAAACGGAGCTGTCCGCTGTTAGAAATCCCACAGAGGAAACCAATCGTAACTTTATTTTGGGAGGGGGTCAACATGAGTTTACAACAACAACATGCACCACCGGCACTGTCGAAAAAAAAAAAGATCAAGGGAACTCTGCAGCCGTTACGAGAGGCAAGCAACAGAGCAGAGCAGAGCAGACAGTTGTACCTCCTTAAAACATTTCAAATCCTTCTTAAAACTTATTAACCAACTAAGATTAATTTTTGGAATGTAACCCCCGCCATAAACAAAGGAATGCTGGATTCTTGCTGCATTCTCTTCTTATTTTTCTTAGTTATCCATTTCTGCAAACACATGGAGTGACCTGCACACCTTATTATTTTAGATGAAAGTGTTACTAACTAATAAATTGATGTTATTGTGTGAATGTTTACTCAGCATTCACACTATAGCGATTCTTCTGCTTCTGTAAATTTTTTGGCAGATAAAAACTCAATCACACTTTCAGTAATCTTGGTATGAAAACATTCAGCTCGTTCAGGACATTACTGCTGGTATTTTTTGGTATTTGTAAACTTTAAAGTTCTTAAAATATTGATCAAAATATGCCCCATAGGAAATGAATGAGAACGTCCTCAAATTTCAAAAATTTTTAAGCAGATTAGCAACAAACCTTTAAACATATTCATGTGCTATGTTTTCATCTTCTATAGTAATTTTAAAAAATAGAGTTTAGCTTCTATTTTAGCAACATGCTAACATTTTTCACAGATTTAGTTTGCTGAGGAATTTTAGGCTATTTTAGAGTTTAGCTAGTATTTAAGTAACGAGTAGCTTTATGGCTAATTTGGCATCTAATAAGGATTTTTGGGCTACTTTGGAGTTTAGCTCATATTCCAGCAACACTAAATATTTTTGCAAAATTGTCATGCATTATGGATTTTTAAGCAATTTTACAGCCCATTTTTCAGAAATGAAGATCAACTTCAGAGTTCTTTCATAGTTCTTTAACAGAAGTTCCAGTCTTTTAGCAGATTAACATTTTGAAAATAGTTTTTGCATTTTCAACAAAAAGCTACAGTATCTTTCGCGACTACTTCATCAAAAAGGATTCACACTAACATTCACATCGGTAACGCAACTTTTCAAATCTTAAATTACTTTCACATTAACTTCCGCACAAGGAGGCGGAGCTTTTCTAACTAGTGAGTCAGCATTGAATTTTTACCTTTTTAGACGTCTTCTTAATGGCTCTGGAAGCTTTACTCAGTGTGCTGTCCATATCCTTTGTGCTGACCTGTAGTGAGTCTGGGTCTGTAATCTGGATTAGATCCTCCTGAGACACACACAAAAAACAGCAGTTTACATTGGTCACATGGCTAGATGATGGGATTTGTGTTAGGACTGGAGCCTCACACCTTCTAACCCAGCAGACCTCTTTTTAGCAAACAAAGCGTCATCTCATTTCCATTCTTAATGGAGAGAGGACCCAAACAAACAAACAAACAAACAAACAGGAATGCGGAGGGGTTTCCTTTTAGTTGATCCACTGTACAACAAATACAGTATCTATCTTGTTGTATTAATCTGGAACGCCTTAGAGACCCATCTGTCTTTAAAGATGGATCCTCTTTGAGGCGGTTTGAGGACAGAGAACGCTGTTTCAGCATACAGTCGACCAACAGCAAAAGCAGCTGCAGCAGCTTGTGACATCCCCAGAGTAAAACGCCCGCACTTCTCTTTTCCTGATGTCAACATATCAAAGAATAAAAGCTATCATTGAAGATAAAAAAATCATTGGGAGTCCAAATGACCCCACTTTTAATGTAAACACACCTAGGATAGCACAAGGGTTATACATAACTCAAGGAATCATAAAGAAGATGTAACAGTTGGGAAATGTTACACAGAGCTGATCTTTTTCTTTTATTAATGAATTATACGTTTTACAGTCTTGGAATAACAAACGAACAAAACATATATGAATTACAGGACCTAATTCTTGGTACAGAAAGCGCTCTGAGGTGAATTGAACTTAATCTGTGCAATGTGAGCAGCGGGTCCTGCGTGAAGGTCTGCCAGCAGCTCAATTTGAGCGGCGCATGACGAATCAGGCGACACGGCCAAAAAAAGTTGGTCAGGTCTCTGCGTTGCATCAGCCAATCAGGAACACAGTTTTTGTCACGTGACGTTTTGATTGACTCAATCAGCAGTTCTTTATAGAGAGGAATTAACAAAATAATGCACTTTAAACCTCAAAAAATAGAATTTTTATGGAATGGCCCCTTTAAATAATACACATCATTCGCCTGATACACACAAGAAAGTGCAGTTACACACAGATCCAATTTGGGACTCTAAGATTTTTGCTTAGATGGTGCGTTTAAATGCTGCTAGAATGCTGGATCATCAGAGTGTTCTTATTAGCTGCTTTGAACTCAGATCGTAAACAATATGCAGTTTAAACTCCATTTTCTTAATCAGGTAAGCCCTGATAGTTAAGATTTATTTTTAAAAAAGTCTAAAAGCTGATTTTGGAGGAGGCCTTTGCGCTGCGTAATACCGCTGCGTTTGGGTTGCAGAGCTCGCAGAAAAGCTCAGTGAAAATCATCAGAAGCAGTTATGTGTCTGGATTGGTCGTTGGTGTGTGAATGTGGGTCTTCTTACCGCATCAGCCCTGCAGATGGTGTTGGCCACATGACGGCAAAGTGTGCGTAGCCAGGCACTCTTCACAGTTTCCTCCCCAACCAGCTGGAAACTGAACAGCAAGTTCTCCTGTTCAGTTGGGGGTCGGACCACCAGGGCAAATGCATTCACACACTCTGAGGACAAAAAACAAAAACAGCCAAAGTAGACACGTCAGAAAGTTATGTGGCAAAGTGCTTTCTAAAACGTAAAGTCCTTTTACATTTTCCAAAAGATACATTCAAAATGTTAAAGTGAGTTTTATATATTTACTTAAAGATCTGTCATGTTGGGCTTTTTCATTACCCATCTTGTTTTAACAGACAAATGCTTTATTGTTGTCCTTGGTATAATAAAGCCATTATGTCATACTTTGTAATACCAAGTCATACACGGAGTCGCATACATTTATCTTGTCATAGTCTTGTATTAAAGTGGAGAATTAGGATGATTTTAATGTGAAAATTAGGAATTCCAGAATCCAGGGGCTTAAAAGATTGTCTGACTTAAAGTGTTCCACTGTTTAAAATAGGTCAGATTCCATTTCTGTGTGGATCATTCTGCAGGGTTTGAGGGGAGAGTGTGTGAACAAACCCACAGCACAAACGTTCAGTGCTGATCTAGGAGATATTTTCCGGGCGGATCGATCTAAACTACATGTCAAGGTCAAGGCCCGGGGGCCGGCCCTTCGGGTAATTCTATCCGGCCCTCCAGATCATTTCATTTTATCGTTATTAATGACCCGATATTATCTTGTCCTTATTTGACAAAATATATTTCTATGTAGAGTAAAATATTGAAAGTCATTTAAGTTATAAGTTGATTTATTCAAGAATAATATTCTTGCCTGTTTTTATTATTCAGAATTATGTTAAAAAGTTACAACTTTCTCTACATGAATCATCAAGAATGATAAAATAGATACTTCACTTTAAGTTTTATAAGCTACATTGGAGTAAACTTTGTTCAAAAATGAGGGCAACAACACAGAAAACAACTTCAGAACAGAATAAAATGTGAAATGTCAGTTTAATTACCTTCTGTGTCCTGTAGGTCTAGGACTCTTCGAATCTGCGAGAGGGGCATCAGTGATATATGTTTCAATGGAGGTGGGGGTCTCGTCTGTCCCAGTGGACTCTTGAAGGTATTGATTACTTTATGTCTCTTTCTTGCAATCTACAGAGAATCATAAACAGGAGTTTAAGAGTGGAGCTAAACTCTCCTCACTGCTCCATCTTCACATTTAACTGTGTGTGATTGAAGACATTATTATGATGGTAAATCAAACTTGGTGGTTAATGATACAATTCAATAATGTCTCATTAATTAGGAAAATGAAGGTGAAAAATGGACAAAATGAAGAGTCCCAGAACAAAATAAAACACAAGATAATAAACTGGGATCTATTTAAGGATTGCTGCTGATGGATAACAAGCACACTTCAACAACCAAATGCATAACTGGTTAAGACCGATAAAGAGGAGTTGCTTTTTCTTATTTTTAATCATACTTTGTGGCAGAAATTAAGACAATTTATTTCTATTTATAGTGAGTTTTTTTTTTAATCAGTCGACTAACCGAAAAGAAATAAATACATAATCTGGGATCAGTCAACCATTAAAATAATCGTTTGTGGCAGCCCTGCTTGTTGATGCTTTTATTTTCTCGGGTCAAACGTTCACCTCGAGGCAGTCGTTAAAGAGGAAGAGGGTCACTTGCTCTCCACGGTCACATGGCTGGTCCCCCAAAGCAACGGTTTCCACTTTGTGCACAAGACTGCGGTGGGAAGAAAGCAAGTTTGCCTAAAAAGAAGAAAGAAATGTTAATAAAAAGAATAAAGGAAAGAATACGAGAATGGGCATGGACATCTGTGACCTAGTTTCAATTAAGACTAAGACCACCGAGTTATTTCTGCTTGTGGAGAACTGCAAACAGAATGACAAAAACAGAATGACTGTGTATGGATTGCATTTGGTTTGTTTCTTTGCATAAATAATTGTTTTCAGTTTTATCTGTACACAACGACACTAAAAAGACTAGATTTGCCTTCCAAACACAGGAGGAAAGGACGCAGTATCAGTTAAATGCAACTCCTCATTTAGTTTCCACACTTCCTAAAAGATGGTGACAGAAGAAGAGGGTCGATAACATCCGGCGAGATAGCTCTCATTTTCATTTCCTTCCTAATGATCTGGTCAACGTCTCATTCTGCCAGGCGCTGGCGTGCTGTCCCAGCTCTTTCTGAAAGGGACAAATACTCATTTCCTGCTGATGTCCAAACAGCCTGTGATGATGGCAAAGAGCCGATGTTAGATGTTGGATGCGTGGATGTTGTAACTGTGACCACAACTATTGCTGCACTACTGAGCCGGCTGTCATTCAGAGAAAATGAAGATCTGCACTCTGAATGAGCACCACTCTGGAGTCAAATGGAGAAGGTGGGATGGACCACGAGTCTCCTGATCACTTCCTCTGATGAGGAGATCAGGTTTTACATAAGATAAGCTATTAATTTGTGATTTTTATCATATAGAAACTACAAATTAACACCAGCACAGTGTGCTAACTGATCAAAGCAACTCAGTGGAGAAATAATTAGAAAACAGTCTTGGAAGTGCAAGAATTGCAGCATTTAAGTTCATAATGTGTTTTTTTATTTATTTACAGAAATGTTGAGGTCTTTAAGACAGAATGATTATGATACGGTGTAGGCTTACATGTCACATGCTAGGTAACGTTTGTTTGAGTCTCGACCCGTTTGTTTCCATTTCTGTGGCTGACATGACCACATCTTCAACCATGGTGTGTCATTTCTCCTCACCTGAAGTTCTTGATTCATTCTGACAATCTCCGGCCCAAGAAGATTTCTAGTAAACTCTAAAGACTGGGAAATGACTGTGCTGCACTTCAACCAGATCGCTCTTATCCAAACATTATGATTTTCTTCTATAAAGAGATTTTCATCACAAACATAATTTCATAACGTAAATTGATAGAGACTTTTTTAACAAGAGTATCCCATGTGGACGTTCTTTCTCTACTTCTGCAGACTTCAAAACTGCTGCAAAGTTTTCCCGGAGTTCCTTTAGACATAATTTTGGAATATTTTGATTTTCCTCACTGATTTTTCATAATGGCTAAACTTTCTTATTGACACGTTGAATTTTTTCCAGATTACTTTTCTCTGAGGTGAGGTTTTTGTAGTCCTTAGACTTTTGCAAAGTAAAATTCCTGTTAAAAACACACAAAGTGAAACTTACCGGACAGCCATCAACTTCATACACAACATCGAAGATTTGTTTCTGGCCTTCAGTCTTCCTTTTGTCCTCGTTGATGTGTCTGTTGGTAGAGTTTAGGTATAAAATAAACAGAGTTAGAAGTGCAACGACAAATGGTAAATCGCCCAATCAATTGTCCATCATAGAAGAAAGACTTTATTAATGTTAAACCAGCAACTTCCAAAACTTCCAACTTTAAATGGCAAAAGTATAAAAATATAAATGACAGGTAATTTAAACTAAACATACAAACTACTCTTGATCCTATTAACTACTAATAAATTATCATTTTTAATAGTGATTATGATTATGTTTGCACAGACTCGGGTACTTGACATTTTTTATCATCATCTCATGATCAGCATTCTTCTGCTACAATAAAAGCCTAGAATAGTATCAGAAATGCATATAATGACTAAATGACTAGCAAGTCCAATTTTTAAAGCAAACCAATGAAAAATAAAAGTATTTTTGTAATCCCAGTAAGAACTATGGGATCGTCTCAATAACAGGCGAGTTCCAGCAGTTTTACATTAAAATATCAAAGCAGCAGCACATTTTAGCAAAGAAAGTCTGTGGTCTGAACACGCGTGTCTGATGAGGGTTTGACGACACGATGTTCTAGAAAACGCTGGATCCAAGCAGACATAAGAGGACACATCTGATTACAAAGTCTGGAGCCGTTTTGGGGATTTAAATATCTGCATCCCGTCTGTGTTTGAGTCTCAAAGTCTCTGAGGGAAAAAGGTAAAGCCGACTCACGTCATGACTTCTTTAAGGGAATCTATCGCTTTCTCCAACGTGATCTTATCCGGGTTGTCATCCGATGTATGTTTCTTTATATCTGCAGTAGAGGAGAAAGTCTGATGAAACAGGCGGAAAGTAGAAACAACTACGAAATTAGAATGGAGAAAAAAATGTGGAAGATAGGAGGAACTAAAGAGAAGAGCCGCATAAAACAAGTCAAATGTAAAGCACTAAAATAAAGACAAAGAGAAAACGAACAATATCATCCATCTCAACATCTGGGTGTGTAATCCTCCATTTACCATTAAGCAGAAGAGCTACACTGGGAAGTCTCTGCACTGGTCGGATGAGCAGCTCCACCAGAGTCTGTCTGCCACACTCCGGCTTGGCCTGGTTAATCTGTACAACAAACCTTTTGTGACTGTGTGTCATCTTAAACAACATGTCAACACAAAGACAAAACCAACAGCCTTTCAGCGTACAACGTATGCCTTTAAACACCGTACATTATAAAGTTCATATGTGGGAGCGGTTGTGGTGCAGTGAGCAGACGAGCTCTGATGGAAGGTTGCAGGTTTGGAGCCGCTATCACTGTGTCCATTAGCTGAATGCGACTTATGACTGACATGTTATGGGCAATAATTAGGCAGAAAAACACAAACAACTGTTGACTTATAGCCAAATATGACAATGGATAAATGAGCAAACACATGACTAGAAGATTGAAGTTCAGTTTTCTCCTCCTCTCTTTGTCCTTTTCTATTGTGAAATATAAGATTAAATTATTATTATCAGGATTCTTGGTGTTTTTTGCATCATTAAACTCACAATATGATGTCAAAAAGATGCACTAATTAAAGCCCTATGCCAATGAAAATTGTGTTTTTGACATGTTCTTGTAGCATTTTTCTCATGATGGAGGACATATTAAAAAACTGTCTTTAAGTCTTCAACAATTTAAATATGTGATATGTGATAGAATGTTCTAATAATGATTATTCTGATGTGGAAAAACAACAACTTTATCAAACTAAATCATCATTCATTTCTTCACTTTCATCATTCGTTTTTGTAGATTTGGTCTCCAGACATGTAAATGTCATCAGAAACTACATGTTTTTACATTTTTTTTATGTTCAAAGATGTGAGGTTATATTTAAGTTTTAAAGTACTTTATATACGTTTTCTTAATATATGTTTTAAAGGTTTTCTGTATTTATCTGATCTAAAAATGATCCAAACCGTGACACCATCTGAACCGTGAGTTATGTGATCTGTTACAATGAACAGTAGTGGACTTGTATATTACATTCAGACTAAAAGCTCCTACCTTCAGAAAAGCGTGGAAACGTGGCTTTTGTTTCTCACATCGCACAATTGTCTCCTTGCTCATTTCAAAAAAGTTGACAAAAGGAGGGTAAGCTTTCACCAGCTCTTTAGACTAAAAGGAAAAAAAAAAAAAAACATTTTCCATTCAGATCTATAAAACAGTGTTTAGCATAAACATACATGCGTTCTACTCACATATTTAAGAAAGATGTTTCCCACGCTCCTGTTTTCTGACCAGTCAGAGAGAAGCTCCTCCAAGTCGCTCTAAAGAGCAAAGCGAGGTTAAAAACTCTTCTCTGGAAACAGATTCTCGTCCACAGCACGCCATGGCTGTACCTTTATTCTAGTGTGGACCTCATAGATGTCAGGGATGCTTCCAAAAATGGTCTTAACCTCTTCCTGGGCGAGGATGGCCCCCCCGACCTGCCCCTCTTTCTCCAGTGGATGCTTAAAAAGCTGAAAAGTGGAAAAAAGAAAAACAAAACAGGCAGGATTAGAATCACGAGAGGAAACGTCTTTGATCAGAATGGAGATGCTGTATAAACCCTCTGCAGGACATTTAGCTTCAGCTTCCAGTCATTTAAACGTGCTTTCATTGTAAGTGACAACACTGGGCCGACAACAGTGGATTTCATAGATGGACACTTTTTCTCAGCATGTTAATGTAACATTAGCATAAATGTATCATAAAAAACAAGAAAACAGAGACTTTCTAAAACACAATGGAAGATATCCTGCAAACTGCAGTTAAACATCCATCATCTGCTGGTTTATCAAGTCACTTGAATGTAAACACTAAAGTTTCTGAACCAACAACATGCCACATGGAGGGAATTTTTCTTTTTTTTTTTTTACCTGCTTGGACAAATGAGATGAAACAAATGTACCCAAATAGCAACACAGCAAAGTTTAAATCTAAAATGATGTAACAGTCTAGACCTGGGTAATGAGGGAGCATCAGAACAATCTAGGGGTGTTCGGATCACGGATTATCCACACGGATCAGAAGCCACGGTTCGGTACACGCGTGTACCACGGATCACCAGGAAAAGCGGACACGGCAGTGCCATGTTTTACAGATTATAATTATTATTTCAAATATTTAAAAGTCCCAACTGTTAATTTCAATAAGACAATTAATACCAAAAAAGTTTAATTTTATCTGTTTTGTTTGTGATTTAATATGGACATTAGGGCTGATGGGATGAGAACATTTATATTTTAAGGGGTTCTCCAGATAGATTTGTTTTTTTTTTTCCAACGCTATTTTTAATCATTCTTTTCTCTCTGTTTTTGTACATTTGGTCAAAAACACGTAAATGTAATCAGAAACGACATGTTTTAACCTTTTGTGTTCAAAGTTTAAATATGCTTTGTTTTAATAAATAGGCCTCAATGAGAAAATGTTTTAGTGTTACATATAAAAATATTGTGTGTGTGAAGTGTTGAATGAATGTAAATAAGTTATCACACAGACGCTTATTCGATGTTTATTCCAAAGTTTGTTGTCAGACTTGTTTAGTAAATTTGTTTTTCAGTTCATCGGCCTGACTTGCCCCTATAGGGAAGAAGGTTTCAATGAAGACTAATGGAAGAGAGACAGGCTGGTGAAATTTGTCCTGTTACAATACCAGAGTCATGAGGAATTGGAGTGAACAACTTCCTAAAAAGAAGTGGCTTTGCACAAACATAATCACAGAACTACAACATGGATGAAGAGTTTGACCTGAAACACATCTTTTGGCTGACTATGTAATAAAATAAAGGAATGTTACTGCAGCTGTGTGTTTTTCCCCTTTCCCTTAGAAACTGCAGCAGATTGTGAAAACCAGGGACCACCCTAAACGAAATAAAGAGGAGGACCAGGCTGAGACGATTCAGAGTAGAAGACGTGTAACTGAACACGCTCTTCTCTTGAGAGTAACACATTTTAATCTCTCTGCGTCTTCTATCCCTGTTATAAGTGTTTAAGGCTGCCTGAACTTGACATGAAGTACTTGATATGTTATTAAATCTATGTTTGAAACATTGCCAAACATAATTGAGCTTTTATCTTGTTATTTTTTGCTGTTTTTTTTTTTTTTTTTCCTGATCCGAACCGTGACACGATCTGAAGCGTGATCCGTTACAGCCCTGGAACAGTCGAGTGCGAGTGTTGACACCTACCTGCAGGATAGTGCTTAAGATGTCCACATAGTTACTTTCAGTCTGATATAGTTCCTTGGAGACCTGCCACCTCGCCGACTGCTTTGAAAGGACCGGAGTGGAACTCTCTGCACGCAGAGATAGAAAGAAAGGCAGCACATAGTCTCCATGAGATTCTTCTTATGAACAGCTTAAGAGTTCACGCTCATGAACAGAATGTTGTAGTTATGACATTTAGCTGAAGGAACAGCGAGCTGAACGGTGACAGGAGAATGACGATGGAGAAGCAGCAGTCTGATTAAAAGACCCACTTCTGCTTTGGCAGAAAGGAGATGGTATACAGCAGGGGTCTGCAGCCTGTGACACCCCCACCCCCATTGTGGCTCTCCGAAAAAAAAAAGCAAAGTTTTGAATTTTAGATAGAAAATAAGAGTCAAAAATGTTAGTAAAGTGAAAAAATAAGTTTTCAAACGTTATTCTATCCATTCATGAACAGTTTGTGATGTTCCAACAATCTGATCGCCTTGTACCACAAAAAAAAAACAAAATCTGAGTTCAGTAAGGACAACAAAAAGTTATATTAGCCAGATATTCTTTTTTTCTTTAAACAAACTGAAGTATTTCAGATGCCTCCTTAAAGTTAAAAAACTACTGTAAGGTTCACTGAATTTAATTTAATTTAGGTTCGTTAGATGTATCCATTTCTGGCAGAGATTCACCACAAAATGAAAATCATCTTGTTATATTATCCTTCTCGTTGCATTGAGACGATGCAACACAGGAAGTCTTATTTTGAAAGGACGTCATAGGAACCTTTTGTCAAAAGTTAGAAGCCATTTCATATTTTGAAAATATGATATTTGCATTGATGTTTTTATTGCTAAAATGAGTTCATTTATATTTAGCATAATAGAAACAGCAGCACTAATACAAATCAGTGTCTTAATTCTCTTAAAGGCGAGCTAAGACTTTGTGGCTCCTGTGAGTGAAAAACCATCCCAAACTGCTCTTTAAGTGTTGAAGGTTGCAGACCCCTGTTCTAGAGGGACAACCTCTGAGAGGCTTGATGGTCTCTGAACCAAAGCTCTCTATTTTTCTGTCTCAATAGAAACAAAAACAGTGTTGAGTTTCCATGTTCTCCCTGTGCCTGCGTGGGTTTTCTCCGTGTACTCTGGCTCCCTCCCACAGTCAGAAACAGGCTTCATACAGTAATCGGTTACTCTAAAAATTCCTCTATTTTAAGTAAAGCTCCATATGTAATTTAAATGAATTAAAATAGTGAGAAGTTTAGTTTTTGACCATGTGACTCCGGGTTTATGTAACTGTAAGAACTTCCAGTTGTGCTCATAGATGTAAACAATCTGGCAGATCTTAAGATTTCTTGGTCATTATTTTACAAGAATATTAATGATTATACAAAAACCTTTCTTCACTCGTGGTTAGTGGTTGGGTGAAGTCATTTGTTGTCAAACTACTTTATCCTTTTTAAATCACAATGACTACAGAAATTTCCCAAAAGCTGTTATTGGTGTGAAAAGGGGCAATACAAGATCTGAGAGATTGTGGGTATGTCAACTTTGAAACATTTGGGAAGTTTCTGTTATCATGATTTAAAGAGTATCAGTAAACAGTTTTTGACAACAAATGCTTCACCTGACCATTAACTGACTGAACTAACTGATTTAAAAAGTATTATACCCTGGTGCAAGTAAATACTGAATTCTGATTGGCTGCTGGATGCAGACTATACCACACCTAAAAAAAGAAGTTCCGGTCACACAGCCCTCATGTTTTATATCACTGCGCAGACTTCTTTAGAACAAACTCTTCTGGGAGAAGTGGACTTTCTCTCTGAACTGATGCTTTATTTAACCTATCGTGATGATCCGCATCAATACCTTTTGAGAGGTAGATCATTGATTAGGCTTATCGTCGGTATGTTTGTTTTAATGAGTTCTTCTCCTACTCAAAGACACATCACTCAGCATCCTGAATGGTGCATTCTTCTGTCTCACCCCAAGAGGAAGTTTCTGTTTTTGAGGAGATCAGAAGAGTGCAGTCTATCCAACTTAGAGACGGAAACTGACTGTGTGCTGTGTTTGTGTTCTACCTGCTCACAAAACCTTTAACTTGGAAACTTTTGGTTTAGAAATTAACAGATGTCCCTTACATCTGGGATGTCAAACTGGATCACCCAGAGGCCCAAAATCCAAGAAACACCTTAGGTTGCTGGTGTACACATTTATTGAACACTAAAACTTAATTTTTTAAAACTTTAAAACCATAACTTTTTAACTTAGTCATAAACTAGATATATAGCATTAGCTTCGTTAATGCTAGAGTGAAAACTTTAAGATGAATTTAGTTGCTGAGGATGCTAAAATTTATAGCTAAAAACACTGAAGCTGATAGCCAGCTATAATTAGCTAAATGTTAAATTACCCTAAAATACTTGAAGAAAAAAAAAAAAAAAACTTTGGTTAGTCAAAACGGCTAGCATGAAGCCAAAAAATATCAAAACTCCAAAATAGCCTAAAAAAAGTCTAAATTAGCCAATACAGCTAGCAGGTAGCTGAAATATTAGCTAAACTCCAAAACAGCCTAAAAATCTTAGTAAATGCCAAAATACTCCAAAAATCTAGCAGAATGATAATTTAAAAAACTTTAAAAACTGTAACCTTTTAACATGATTATGAATAATAAAAAGGCAGGAATATTATTCCAGAATAAATCAAGTTAAACCTTAAATAAATTTCAATATTTTACTCTCCATAAAAACATATTTTGTCAAAATTATACAAGTTAGAAATAAGCGCAATATAACATTGCCGTCATTGCCCGCCCCCGGGCCTCGACTTTGACACTTATGGTATTTAAACCTATGTGCACGATTGTAAGTTCCTGCTGTCATATAATCCCAGAGTCACATGGTCACAAACTTAAGACTAACCTTTTCAGGGTTTAATACTAGGACTCCATTTTAAACTACATATGCAGCTGTCATTGGAGTAGAAATATAAAACTATTATCGGTTCAATTTATCCACTTTAATCTGATGAGGAAGGATATGAGACACAAAGAGATCATGTTTTTCAACACTTTGATGAGTAAGACCTAACCTTCACCGCCTCCTTGCTGCTGCTCCTCTGGACGTTGGCTGATATTTGTACTACGGCGAGACCCTTTCCTTCTCTCTTCCTTGTCTGTCCTGATTCTGGATTTCCTTCTCGTCATTCTATTCCTCTTAACAGAACTCTCTCCTACTCTGCCTTCTGGATTGAGGACAGGTATTTTTGACTCTTGTGAAGGAGAAAGAGTGGTGACGCTCATGTGACTCAAACGGTTCCCGTGGTAGGGTGGTTTCTGCTTGGCTCTCACCTGTCATGCCCTTGCATGTGTCGGGAGTGTTGGAGATGTCTAGCAGGGAGCCGATGGACAGGGAGTGCTCTGCTGACGGTCTTTTGCGGGGTGGAGGGAAGGGGGAGATCTCCGTCTCCTTGCTGAGCTGAGCCAGCGTGTCCCGTAGACGGCGGCGCTTACGGTTGCTGTTCGGCGTGGTGAGTGACAGGAGCGACACCGCTTTCTTCATGGCGGGGCTGTCATTCTGAGAAAGCATAGTGGGTCCACTCTTTAGACTTTCATAAGACTTGACCTCATAGTTCTCCTTATGAAGGAAAAAACATTTACCATTTCCACAGACGCTGAGTTTAATTAGACTTTACTCTGAGCTTTCTCTTCTTTAGCTCGTAAACGGGTCAAGATTTTGTGTTTTATTCAATTGTTTGGATGGTTTTTATTTTTAGGCCCTAAATAAATAAATGCAATGATCAAAGAATGACAGGAGGTACGTTACCTTTTCATAGAGATACATGGATTCACCTGCCCGAGCATCCATCTGAATGCTTCCCCAGAACCACTGCAAGAGAAGAAGAGGGAACAAAGTTAAAAAAAGACTGGAATCTTCTCTTTAAGCCAGGAAACATGCTAAAGTCACATAGGTTAAATCACATAGGTTACTCTAAACCAGGGCGTCAAACTCATTTTGGTTAGGGGGCCACATTCATCCTGTCCAATCTCAAGTGGGCCGAACCAGTATCATAATAGCAAAATAACCAACTTGTAGCTTTGTTGGTGGCCTGATCATTTATTATTATCAAAGAGGACCAAGGATTTTAAATAAAATGCATTTTACAAGAAAAAAGGTTTTTGTAAATAAAGAAAAATGGGATTTGGAATCAAATAATGTAATTTAAAATAACTAATGGGACAGAATATGTGAAAACACTCTTGAAATTGTTAACAGCCAGCAAGAGAGAGAATTTTTTAAATACTCTTTTTATTCATTTTAAAATATAATAAACAACAAATTAACCCCCACTGCACCATCTTATTCTAGCAAAGAAAACAAATGATATCAAACAGTAGAAGATAAAATAAAATATATTAAAAAAAAAAAAAAAAAAGGAAAGAGGACCGCCATAAAGTTAACAATTGTACAGTAACTGTTTGCAGGTACACAAACGTCACTGTGCAAATCTATGGCAGAGACGTTAAAGAAAAAATAGAGCTGAATGAAATATTAAAAATTATGGCAAAAGAGCAAATGAATAAAATAATAATCTAGAGACGTAGTGGGCAACAACACTGTCGGTTTTTGTTTCTGATCAGATGGAGAACGGTTTCCCAGACCCTGTACTGAGTATCTAATTTGTTCTAGAGTTAAACATTGCAAAAGATCATTCAACCAGTGTTTAAATGTAGGGGGGATTTTGTCTTTCCTTTTCATGAGAACGATCCGTCTGGCCAATAGAGAGGCAAATGCAATAACATTTTTTCCTGATAAATTTAAATGTAGTTCTGGTGGTGTTTCCATGGAGAGAATTTGACTGGAAAGATAAAATTAGATATTTCTATACACAGATGACAATCTCTAAGTTTTCAAAACAATCTGAGGATATCGTAGCCAGATTAGCAGATGGACAAGCAGAAATATGTGGGAAATTTTGTTCCAATGTAGTTCATTTTATTTAAGTATTTTTAGTTATTGTTGTTGTTTATTTGTTTAATGCTATGAATTAAGGAAGACTGTTAGTTTAATGATTTTTGTTTTGTTTGTGTTTTGAATCTTTGGTTGTATGATTTGCATTAAAAAGTGCTTTTGAAAATAAAAAATAAAAAAAAACAAAAAAGGTTTATTTGACTTTATACAGACTGAATATTTTACATCTGACATTAAAGCAATCCCGATAGCTTTGGAAAAAACGACTGATAAAAATTTAATTTTTTTAGCAACTTAACAGATGCTTGAAGGAAACACACTTGGCGGTTTTGCTTTTCCTAGTGGAGGAATTGCGCATTTCTTCAAAGAACTATAACTTACCACAGGAATGGACTTGGGCGGATTAAACCATCTGGCGGGCTAGATACGTCCCACCAGATACGTCCCACCAGATACGTCCCACCGTAAGTTTGACACTGGGGCTGCCACGATTAGTCAACCAATCGACGACTAATCAACCAATAAAATAGTCAACGACTAATTTAATGGTCGATTAGTCGTTACTGTATATTGTATGGAGTCGGAGTGTAGTAAAGTTGAATCTTATTTTGCCAGCTTTTTGGACTATTTTGAGGCTTTTTTGGAGTTTAGCCAATATTTCAGCTACATGTTAGCTATTTTGGCTAACTTAGGCTTCTTTCAGTTTTTAGGCTAATTTGGCTTTTAACCATTATTTTAGCTTCAGTGTTTTCAGCTATTTATAGCTATAAATTTCAGCATCTTCAGCTCTCAGCACTACCATCTTTAGTGGCCAAATTCATCTTACAGCACTCACACAATCATCAGTGCAGGTAATGCTATATATCTAGTTTTTAGTTAAGCTAATGATGGTTAAGATGTGTGCTTTACATCCAGTTTGTGCATGACCCGATTAGTCGACTAATCGGAAAATATAATCTGTGATTAGTCGACTATTAAATAAGCAGCACTACTTGACTCCCCTGCTCTAAAGTGTCTCTTGGTGTGAGTGTGTGGGAATGAATGATTGTGTGGATTTACTGAATCAAATGAAAGGAAACAGGTCCAACTTCAAGACATTTGGTGAACACGACCCTTGTGGAAGTACGATGAGCTTACCTCCTGTTTGACCACGTACAGTTTCTTGGAGGAAGTTGGTAATTCTTTGACAGAGTTTTCCTCCACCACCAGGTGAGTGCATCGCTCATCCCCAACCTCCAGATATCTGCCACCTTTCAGTTCCAAGAATACAGATATGAAAACCACCATTAGATTTTTATTTGCTTAGCGTTTGACTGACATAGTTAGGATTAAAGGAATGCCAGCTTTCTTTTTTCCCAGAATGCAAATGGGCCATTCTTGAGAAACACTTTCAACCACAGCATGAAAGCTGATTGGTCCGTTGCAGAAATGCACAAATAAACAGTGTGAGAGAGCAATTATTTTAGAGACTATAAAATTAAGCTTTTTACACACATACACCATTTCAACAGAAAAATAATTAGGAAAATCTAAACTTAATTTCCATCTGAATTTTCAAATTTTATTTTGAAGTTTGTAAAGAAACAATCTGTACCTTTTATTTATTTATTTTCCAGTATTTTGGTGCAGTTTTATAATGCTGGTGGACAGTTAAATCAATTCGTGATTAAAAAAAAAAAAAGAACCAGTTTGTCAATTCAGTCCAAATTGAACACAAAAATCAAAATCTCTTATAAATGAGGTGAGGCACAAACCGTGCTTCAGAGTCCTCTCCTCCATATTGATCTTCTCTTCCTCAGAGAAACCCAGAAAACTCAGAACACAGTCTTGGAATGGAGGAACTTTGAATTCTGATCGAAACTCCTCCTGGCCTGCGTGAAAATGTCTTCAGACGTGGAGAAAAAAAACAGACAAATGCCATGAATTTTACAAACTTTAACCCTTGCTCAGGTTGCTGAAAAAGAAGATTTTGATTTATTAGAAATCATTAAAGACCAAAATATGGGGCTGTGTATCCATTATAATTTACAGAAACAATTCGATTCACAAGAGCCTGAATCAGATCGACTCAGATTTTTTCCATTCTATTTTGAGTTTACACATTTATACACATTTGCCTAGAAATACATTAATAATCTCTTACATGTTGGGAATATATTAATCTGATCCAGTTCACATACTGTAAATGTATCAGTGAAATACTGAGATTGTTAATATCATCCAGTGTCACATGGATTCTCTAAAGGAGAAAATATTCAGATTATTAACTTTGTAAACATTGTTCTGCTTCTCCTGGAGGGAGTTTCTGTTTGGCCACTAGATGGCGATCACACTGTAGCATTACAACTTATTCCAGAAGAAGAAATCAAAATCAAAATCAAATCAAGTTTATTTATAGAGCGCTTTAACACAGGCAGACTGCTACAAAGCGCTGTACATTAAAACACCAAGAACACTAATAGATAAAATACAAGCACAAAACAACTAAAAACCAAGTCAGTAAAAGAGTTAAAAACAGAGTAAGAGTAAGTAAGAACAAAGTAAAAACAGTAAAAACAGAGCAGAGTCTCATGGAACGTTAAAAGCTTGATGTAAAAATGGGTTTTAAGCTTATTTTTTAAAATTGACAGGGATGACGCATCACGAATGTTAAAAGGCAGAGCGTTCCAAAGCTTGGGGCACAAATGGAGAAGGCTCGATCCCTCTACACTTCCTCTTAGCTCTCGATACTCCAGGGCAGCTGATCAGCAGACCGGAGCACCGAGGAGGAGTGTAGGGAGAGAGAAGCTCTGAGAGGTAAGGTGGGGCGAGACCATTCAAGGATTTAAAAACAAATAAAATAAAAGGAGAAGAAAGTATGAGGAATAAACAACTTCGACTATACAATGTTACTTTTAGTCAGAATGCATGTTGAGGTCGGCCGAGCATTAGCATTAGCCATCCTATGGGAAATTCCATTAAACATTAGCAGACTTTAGCTTTATGTGCTAAACTGATCTATATTTTTATGAATCGATTATTGATCTGTTGAGCTTAAATCGATTTAAATCAATTTCTCAACCCAGCCCTACCAACCCAGCACGACAGTGCTGTGATGTCACCGACATGCTCTTTTTCAGTGACTAAAATAAAAAAAATACTTGATCTCATCCACCACTGTGTTTTTAATGACTTATCACGTGACTTGGTTTGTGCTTTATCACAAAATTATAATTTAATGGAAACTGTGTCATTGCAAAAGTGAGTTTTTCCAAAATTCCTAGAATTTCAATAAAATTTTGCACAAACACCATGCCAGAACACAAAAGTGGCAGCAGGATACCCAAAGCATGAGATCGATGATCGACTTTCAGCTGTTTCTGGTGACTTTTGTCCGTGTGTCTTGGACACTCAGGTAAAGAGAGGGGCAGAGCTGTCCACTCCCTCCCCAGTATTTTACTTCAAGGGACACATGGACTATTAGGACAGGACCGCAGCCCAGGGGTTGGGGACCGCTATGCTCGAGCATTCGATCCAGGTAGTGCACCACAACTGTAAAAAGTCAAATATAAACGTCAAACTTACACGTCATCTCTTCTTTCCCATGCTTTTTGAATCCACAGTGGAGTGAGGATGGGAGTACCCATGCAAACTGCCAGCTGAGATGAAAAACAAAACAAATTCAAACCCATCAAAGATAGTAAAGGAATGAATGAACAGATCTGAGTCTTTGCTCTGTTGTTATTACCTCTGATAATGTAACCCTAACACCAGGTCTACACCTGACACTGGTAATGCAGTGACACATGTATGCCTGTGTTCAGTTTTACAGTTTACACTGGAGCAAAATCTAGAAGTCATTCAATTTCAATTAACAAGTTCATGATTCAATCAATAATACACTGTTTTTAGATAAGAGGGATATAAACTAAACAGAGCTTAAACCTTTATCACATCCTTACATTTACACCTTAAGCACTTAATGTTTAATTTAAAAGTATGAGAAAATATTACAACTAAAACATGTTTCTGATTAGATTTTAAATTTTCTTCCTTAAATTTCACTGTGGCTCAACTTCAAGACAAAATAAAAGAAACCTAAATAAAGGAGAACGTTCACCAACATGAACTGATATGGCACGTTCACACTAAAGTCAAGAATGAATGATGATGTACAAACCCTGTACTTCTCTCCATGGGTGGAGTTTGCAACAAGATGAGTAACCTTGGTGCTGAAGTCTTTCCGGATGGTTCCACCCATGTGATGGACCAGATTTACCAAGTTCTTCTGCAAGACCAAAAGACAGCAAAACCTGAGCAGCACACTTCCTGATTGTTTTTCGAGATGAGTGCATTCCACATTCTTGGTTTGAATGCATATATATGATGGCTGATGTTACATTTAAACATTGTGTAATAATGAGAAGTGCTGAATGAACCCACCATCTCGTCTTTGTTCCTGAAGCCTGTCAAACACAGCGACAGGTTGAGCATAGCAGTGCAGTAAAGAGGACGGCATGAGAAGAGCAGAGGCTGCGGGACACAGGAGAAGGCCAATGAGAAGCTGGACTTCACCACAGATACATTTTTTAATCACCATGTGTTCCTCCTAAGGGGTGTTGAAACCCCAAGATCCAGTCTATGGGGTCTCTTTGTGTGTTAAGTGTAATAAATAACCATGGATATGATAAATGATTATATATGTGTGACTATATGCTATCAAACTTGTTTTTTGCTTCTTAATGTGAGCTCTGTGTGATATTTAAGAGAAAGCAGGATGTCTTTATGTTTTTTTGTCTGTACCTGCAAAAGATCACGTATGGCAGGACGTTTGCTGAGGCCTGCAGAAAACCCTTCAAATTTCCAAAAAAGGCAAGCTGTTTGTGCTTCTGCAAAACCACACGAAGACAGGAAGTAACAGGCCCCAGCAACGGGCCCTAGCAACGGCGCCAGTGACAGGAAGGTGCATCTTCTTAAGCGCAGAGGGGTATAAAACCCCCCACCTCTTTGCCTAAGCGGGAACTTCTTCTCTTTCATCCTCACCACTTCGGTGGTGGGGATGGAGAGTCAAGTCAATGGATCTCCTCTCCACCACTTCGATCGAAGTGGAATTCTCACATAGCAGCAGACTCAACCCGTACACCGACGGGACAAAAAAAAAAAAAGAAAAAAAACCCACTCAGGTTTTAGACAGGGGCCCCACATCTGCCATTTGGTGGATAGAAGGGGAAAAAATATAACGTTGTATTCAGCCTTTTCACTTAAATAAACTGGTTGACATACCCAATTTTATTTCTTTTATTTTTCTTTCATCTGACCTCCGTGAGTGGGGACACCTCCACCAACATCAGGTAAGCCCCAGATACCCCTGAAGCTAGAGAGACATATTAAAAAAAATACAAATACCTTCTCTTTTGTGTACAAGGGATGTGTCTATCATATAAAAAGGAGTAGTCTTCTAGATCCTGTCAGGCAGAAAAGCCTGGTTCACCATTATGTAACTTAGGCCTTGAGCTGTCGTGAAGTTTCAGAAGCTGTCTCATATGATGCACCATTCCGCTACAATGCACACACTGTAGCTCAGGGGTGGGCAAACTATGGCCCGGGGGCCACATGCGGCCCCTTAAGCTACTTAATGTGGCCCTCCAAATTAAAATACATTGAATCAAAAATCCTAATTATTATTTTATTTTCATTGTATTTCTGGTTTCTTCCCATGAATGGTGTTGTTTCTCTGACGTTCGTGTGTGTTTCTTTCTGAGTCAGATGGTGAGTTTTCGGATTATTCCTACACCACATAAATGCAGCATTTCTTTGAGTTCACATTTTCCTCTGAAGAACATCAACCCATGGGATCACCCAAAAGAGAACAAAAATCAAAAATTAGAAATTAAAACTCCCAAATTTTCTGTTTTTAAATGAATATATGTGAATTTGAATCCAAATTAAAGCATGTTTTTCTCTAAATTCCATATTATTTTTTAGTTTATGAGGTTGATTACCAAATCTCTCCTTCCATCTGCTCCTCGTCCGGCCCTTATGCCAAATTTTAGAACCCTTTGTGGCCCACAAGTCAAAACAATTGCCCACCCCTGCTGTAGTTGGTAGGCAAACCTATTGAGGATTTCTCCTATGTGCCTCGTAAAGTCCTAACTGAGGGTTTCTAAGAAAGTGCTTAGTAAATCGCAGTAGGCCCATGCACAAGTCTTTCCTCTCTTGTGTGAAAATTAAAAAAAAAAAAAGAGTAGTAATCACACGCCTTTACCCCGCGTGTAGAAATAATTTGGGATAAGTAATGCACGAGAACATCTCACTCGTGGGTAAAAATTAACGGAGCGAAAACCTCACGGCTTGTTCCCCCGTGAAGAAATAAAATGGAGCAATATTCCTACAGGAGTCTCACCCACAGATAAATAACAAAGAGAGGAGCCAAAGCCTCAAATACAGGCGGTCAGTTCCTGTGGCAGGCGGCGGCTCAACAGGGAGGAGTCTGCAACCTTCAGAAGAGTCATTTTCTATGGCAAAAACACAGCAGGAGCTGCAAAGTCTTACCTATCCTGTAAAGAAATTCAAATACACTGATATTTTAAGCCACCTCTAGATATACTGTTTTTGTCACTAATGAAAACCAAAATACCTAAAGAAAATGTATCTGTTTTTTAGGGCTTTGAATGAGGATGTAACAATTCTTCAGGAATCAGAAAAAAATGATTCAAACTTGTCAACATATTCATCGATGCAGAAAATGGAAAAATAGATTTGACAGCTTTCCATGTAGGTACTCCTGTGTGTGTGTGTGGGGGGGGGGGGGGGGGTGTCTGTGCTTACACAAACACACACAAGTGGAAACTTTTAATAAAAAGTCAATGTAAACGCACACATACCAGACTAATAAGTTTTTAAGTCGGGTTGCGAACTCCACGCACAAATTGGGCACGAACTGAGCGCGCACTGAATGTTCAAGGTGCTCACACACTGGTCGCGTGTGGTGCGTTCAAGAACGCACTCTACGTGGGTTTATGAAGGTGCACTCGTATCTGCACCGGAGCAGTGTGCTCACACAGGTGTCAGCAGGGAGAAGATTCTTCTTCTATGGTATTCTTACTGTGCATTCACGCTCCTCCACCACCTTGAAGCAAAAAGTCAAAGCCATGAAAATCCTTTAAATCTTGCTCCAGGTTTTTTGTTTTCCCAATTCTGTTCCTTGAATGTTTTCTGGTTGTCATATGAATCCAATTGGACACAAACCACAATGATTCATTTCTCTTTCATGATCATGTTTGGTACTTCTGTCCATGTATGTACCCCATGAAGCACAACATTAGCCGAGTATGAAAGGATTTATAATCATTTCAACATTTTGTATAATTGTTTCTTTGTATTGAATCCTTTCTGTTAGTAGGAAAACAGACAGTTTGATGTGGGGGGCAAAAATAAAACATACTTGGTCTTAAAATACCTTTCATTCATTGTGCTAAAAAAAATAAAAATTAAAAAATTAAACATTTTTGTGTTTAAATTGAAAAAAAAATATGAAATTGTGACTTTAAAACTGAATTGAATCATGGCTTGCCTGAATCGTTACATCCCTAGTCATGGTTGTTAAAATGGAGGGGAGGGGGGGCAGTGAGGGCTTACTCTGCATGTTTTTTTGGGTAGCACAAAGTATGAGAAGTGCTTTTTAAAAATAAAGTTTGATTGTACACAAAAGTGGGATTAATCCATTAGATTTTTTTTATGAATTGCAGCCTTAATTAAAAACAAATGTTCTAAATATACAGTTTTGTGTGTAAATTTAATTTTGTGATAATTCACGATTAAATTTGTCCGGGGTTTGCGATAAATTAGTTTTTTTTTTTTTTTAATCAATTCCCGGCCCTAATATTTTTCTAAATATAAAATTGATTACTTGGCAAATGTAATCCAATAACATCTTTAAAACACTGAAAAATATAAATGGCCTTTCCTCTTGTTACACCTTAAGTCTTAAGTTTAAGTCAGTTATTACACATATGTTTTGAAGCGTTACCAAAAATTAATATTGTTGTTTTTTGCAGTTCTTTTTTTTACTGATCTGAAATATGACATGTGACACGATCCGAACCGTGAGTCTTGTGATCCGTTACACCCCTAATTGAATGCGTCGTCTTTTTCAATACTTCTTAGTGCTGTTAATCTGAAAATAAACAGGAGTTAAATAGTTTAGAAACCTTAATAATGTGTGTATTAATATGAATATTCAAAGGCCCATTCTGAATTCTTCCCCTTCATTTAGCCATCGTTATAAATAAACTGTATCTCGTGTTTCGAGCGTCACTTTCATTCAATGACGTCACCAATAATCGCGGTCCGCTAACGTTAGCTAGTGCGGAGCTTCCACCACTTGAATATACATGACAACAGCGGTTATATAACTTTAAAAAGATCATACTATAACAAAAAGACATTGAACTGTAAAGGTCTGTGGTTCACAGCGCGCCTCTCAGCGAGACACGCTTTAGCCTCACGACCAAGAACCTGTTTACACTTAAACTGCCCCTTCAAATGGAGGGGAGCAGGGAAGAATTTGGATTGGGCCGAAGACTTCCCTCTGAGCAGGAACTTAACGTTGTTTAGCAGTATAAGACATGAGCTTTAAACTTTTTCCAGTTATAAACAAAGACGTAAACAGTTTAGACATTTTATCAACGTTTTGCTCTGTATTAGAAATCTGTGGCTTTGATGGTTGTTCACAGAAAGGCTTCTGATGTTGTTAGTGGTGTAAAAAAAATTCTATCATAAATTCATATAAATCACTAATTAAAATTAAGCTAAAGAAATATCCCTCACTTTTTAGAATTATTATTTTTATTTTAGCCAGAGAGCCAAAGCGAAGTGTCAACATCCACATGTGTCTCCAGACCCCCAGGTGGCAGACTCCGCCCCTAAGGCACTAAACATTCAACATGAGCTTAAAGCCACTCGTGAAGCTACACTTACTTCTTCTTTGGCAGCACAGTGCAAGACAACAGGAGGTCCTACAATGCGGTTGTCCTGCCTGTGAAGAAAGCTGTAGTCGGAGGAGTCGAAGTCCGTGAGGACAAACACAGTCTCAAACTCGGCACTGTCCCCGTCTGCAAACTCCCGGACGTTATCCGTCACCAAGAACGGAGAGTTAATGTCCTGAAAAAGAGGAATCACAAAACAAACAAATGAGTGTCTGAAGATGTGTGCTCCTTTCTGCCACTTTTGATTTAGAATAATATTATCAACTGATTTGATTAGAAAGGAGCTAAAACAGAAAACAATGGAATCTATTTGTTACTGTATTCATGAACAAAGAGTTTTTTAATTTTGAATTTCAGGGATGAATAAAGTATTTATAATCAATCCTTCAAAATACTTTGTAAGTTTAGGGAATAAGAAATAATTACAACTTTACAAAGGCTTTGAAGTTGTCATTAAAAGTTTGCTGATATGTATTCACTGGTCCAAATAGAAAAAAAAACAATACTTTAATGATGTCTCCTCTGCTGAAAGCAGCCTTGGAGAACAAACACACAGGTTGAAATGCAGAAACTACCAGCTGTTCAACAGCAGGATAAACAATGAATGTAAACATACTAATACAGAAATTCTGACAATCGTTTTGTTTTGTTTAAAGCGTTCTCTGGTCATGAAGAAGCATGACAGCAACAAGACAGAGAAAGCCCAAAAACAGAGGATCCTTCTGCAGCTGCCAGGTTACGCTTGAATGTCTGCAGGTTTGTCAGGTTAAAGAGAGTTAAAGCAGAATCTGATGTAAAAGGTTTCACAATGACAGCAGCACGGAAAGCTTCACAAAAACCCAACACCACAAGATACACGAATAAAGAAAGTTTACAAATTATATAAGAAATGTTACAAAAGTCCAATCAGAAAATGCAGTTGAAAGCCTCAAGTCACTCAATAGAAAACAAGCTCAAATTTCCATTTTCTAAATGTCTTCAAGAAAAGCTTGTTTGTTTATTTAGTTTGTTAAAGGGTTTATATCATGCCAAATCTACTTGGAGCTTTTAAGTGCTTCACCCAATCTACGAAAAAGAGCGGATCCTCACATTGTGACATCACAAAGTGAGAAGGGTCTGCTCCGCCTCCAGGCTAACACACACACATCCACCTTCTCCACTGAGCCAACAGTGATCGGAAAAGTCCTGTTATATTATATGCACTAGTGCTGGGCCAAATGCAAAATAACTTATGTCACAATATGAATTATTTTATATCACAATAATGATATACATCCCAATATAAAAACATAAAGTATATTTTCCGTTATTTAAAAAACTAACACCTGGTGACGACTGATGAAGACGGAATGTCTGTTGAAACATGTCAGGTACGACTTAAATCACGTGTCTGATAACAAAGTAATTAAAGTAGTTAAGTTATTTAAAAAAAGCTCAAGCTAGTTTTACGTTAAGAACAGGAAGCTTCACTGACACTTTATTTTGAAGGTTTCTTTTCTTCTGCTAATTCTGCATTGTTTTAGTTCATAAATTAAAATCCAGCATTATTCTGATTTTCAGAGCAATCAATATTTTACTACATGATCATCAACTATAAACAAATATATTTATAAAGATTGTGAATCGGTGATTTGGACGTTTGGAACATTCACACTCTAATTTCCTGGAGTATCCGAGTGATCAGATACTTGTTACAGCCCTGTTCCACAGCTTGGTTTATTAATAGCCTCCTAGCATAGTTCACATGTTACCGTCTTCTGCTCCGCGCTGGAATCCCAAATGCAACCAAATCACAGACGTCCCCCTCTTTTGCTGAAAGAGTTTCTTCTTGAGCTGCCTGCATTGATGTTTCTGTCGGTTTCAACTCCGAGGAAACAACTTATCACCCTAACGCAGGGGTATTCAACTCCAGGCCTCGAGGGCCGCATTCCTGCAGGTTTTCCAACATACCCGGATCTGGCATGCTCCAATTGGTTGGACACACCTGAACCAGGTAATCAGTCATGAGTAGTTTGGATATCTGGAAATTATGCAGACACTGTGGCCCTCGAGGCCTGGAGTTGAATACCCCTGTTCTAACGCCATGTATCGTCATATCGCCCAGCACTTATATGCACATTTATCGTTGCAAAAGTTCTGATGTTGTTTGTTTGTGAAGCTGGCTCTTGGATGATGTCATGAAATGGGCGGGACCAAAAGAAGCGACAGGCGGAGTCTCAGAGATGGAGTCGTCTAACTTCCAGGTAGGTAAAGAGCTCACAAAAATGACTCATATTTCATGAATAATGTGTTCTTTGGTGTGCCAAAGGTAATTTATGATTATATATATGGATGTAGTTTACTCTGAATTAGAATAGCATGATATAGGCTCTTTAATGTTTGGTCTAAAACTGTGCACTAACAAAATGTTAGCTCACTCCAAGACTCCAGCTCCAGAAACTTCACCATCTTATTCCAAATATCACCTAAACACCCGTCCAGCTGTGAGTGAAGTCTTATTAGAGGGTGATTGAAGAAGAAGTCGGTGAGAATTAGAGTTAAATCAGAGCTTTCCCAAAGATCCCATAAATGTTAAAAAGCCAAACAGAGAAACAGACTCTGTACTGACCATAGTGACTATAGATTTTATCATCATTTTCTCCGGGACACTCGCATCACCTTCTCTTATCTTTACCACGGGAACCTCCATCATTTTGATGGCCTGAAAAACCAAACACCAGCATTTCATGACAAAGAATATGATTTGTAAAAAAAAACTTAAAAAAGGCAAAAGGAGGCGAGGGAGAAAACACAAAGTACACATGCAGATATACAAAAATGGATTCAAAGAGTATGCATGTCGCCGGTGGGAAGAAAACGGCGCTTCAGAAGATCGACCTTTAAGACAAAAACCAACACTGTGGAGAGTCTGAGCTGAAAAATTAAAGAACTTTATTTTCTCAGTATAAATATTTTAGATTTAGGGTCTATAGTGGAGCTCTGGAAAGAAGATCATCACATTTTACAAAAACAGAAGGGGGTTTGCTCTCCTGTACTGAAGCCGAAAGCGGCCTGACCTACTTTTTTCTTTGGATCATTTTTGGATTGAGATAATATCTCGAAGTTTGTTTTCTTGAGAAAACGAGATAATAACTCATTATAACGAGAAAACGAAGCTCGATAAACTCATTTTCAAAGTCCCCCGCTTTGAAACTAGATCAAATCATGAGAGGGACCTGAAGCACTAAGACGTTCCACACACCATCTACATTTGATCTGCCTCAACTATGAATTCTCTTGGCTGACTAGAACAGACATGAATGAGGTACCTGCAATGCTTTAATAAGAACTCGATTTCTCCCAGCTTCTCCCACCAGGACAACCCGAGTCTCCACTTTTGGCAGCATTTCTAAGTAAAAAGGAAATAGAAAAGTGTTATCATGGCAGTGAGGGGTGGCTACAAAAATAATAATGTAAACATAAGAAAATGGGAGTGAAAATCAGCTTCATGCAGCAGATTCTGGCACACTTTGGGTTGCATGTAATGTAAAATAAGGATATTCTGTCTCGACACATTCAAGGCCAAACAGTGTCAACAAAAACTTAAAATAAGAACAATTAATACAAGCAGAGTTTATCATTAAATACAATAGGGTTTATACAAATATACGGCTTGTGCGTCTGAAGATTTGTAATGTGAAATCTGTCCAACATAAGAGGCCTTCAGCTCTGATCTGTTTGCTCAGCTGCTGAACAGGACAGGGATCAAAAATAATATATAAAAATTAAATGATTTTCTCAGTGAGTCACTCTGTAAAAATATTTAGCACCAAAATGTTCTACAATGTTGAAACCACAAACTCAGGTCAGCTGATCGGCTTCTCCTGGAGGTACCGAGGTCTAAGAGGAAGCTCAGGGGGGAACGAGCGGTTTCAATCTGTGCACCGAAGCTGAGGAACGCTTTACCGCTGAGCATTCGGCAGGCATCCTCTCTGCCCGTTTTTAAGAATCTTCTTAAAACCAATTTTTAATCGCCAGGCTTTTGACAAAGAATGAGACTCTGCTCTAGTGCTGTGTTTTACTGTTTTATCTTTATGGTTTTTATGGTTTTCATGTAATGTAATTATCTATATTTTTATCTGGAATTGTTTTAACATTTTGGTTGTTTTTATTGTTCTTTTAACTTTTAATGTTGTTTGACCGTGGTCATTTTAATAAACATTCCATTATATGGAATGTTTATTATAGGAGCCATGAATTAACTGTAATTTGTATTATTGTGAATGAATATTGTTTCTTGGTTGTAATATTGTTTGCAGTCATTTTGAGCAGGTAATTACATGGTGGGGCACACATTTGTGGGTGGAGACATTTTGTGATTTTAACTTACTGTACCTGTTGTTTTGCACCTGGAAGGCTAGAGGGGAAAGGGTGAGCTGGGTTCTCATTTTTCTGATTATCGACTAATGGGGTCATGTACAAAGTGGATGACATCTTAACCATCATTAGCTTTAAACTAACTACAAATATAGACAATTAAGTTGATTAAACTTTTAATGAATCATGCAGTCTCTGTCCTTCGTTTGTTTTTTGGTATTAAAACAAGATTAACTCTTCATCAACAGAGCTCCAGTGTAGAGAGAAGTAGATTCCTTCAGAATCTACTGGAATTATCTATTAACGGTTGAAAAGTATTTTAAAGATTTTGTGTTTAAGCGTCAACGGCGACGCCTCCTGTGTTAAATCAGATAAGGGTTGGCATAAGAGCTGCCACGTTTAGTCGACTATTAAAATAGTCCACGACTGATTTATGAGTCGATTAGTTGTTACTTTATATTATATGCAGTCACAGTGAAGTAAGTTATAATGGTATTCTGCTAGCTTTATTGAATACTTTGGCATTTATTGCATTTTTTTTTTAGACTATTTTGAAGTTTAGCTAATATTTCAGCTGCATCTTGCGAGCTATTTTGACCAATTTAGACTTTTATTTCAGCTTACAGCGTTCACACCAACATTATTTTCACGAGTAATGCTATATATTTAGTTTGTTAAAATGTTTTAATACAATTTTGTAAATATGTAAATGCTTCTATTCAGGCTGTTGCACTTTTTCTGTTAGCCTATGACCCGCCCCCCCCATCACAGAAGAAAACAGTTATGCGGCCCTCACAAGAAAAAGTTTGCTTTAGATGACCAGAGTTCTTTTGACGTAGTTTTGAGAATGAACTGTAAAAAAAAATGACGTGAAGCTGGTTCTCCTCACCTTCTCCATCTTCACATGCTGCTGACAGAAAAGTGTGATCATTGGTGACTTCAACGATCCTGGAGTCACACACGGAGGAATCCGCCAACAGACTCCGAGCTGCCCCTAAGGTCACCATGCTGCTGTCCGCCATGGCACGAGCACAGACCAGCCAAAGTCTCCGCACTGCAGCAGGAGAAACAGTCAAATTACTCAGACTGGACTTCAGTGTGACTTCAGCAGAACTCGTCTCTGTTTACAGCAATGCTCGGACTGTAAACAGTGATGGACGGTGAGTTTCAGCTAATTAAGTTTAGCTATGAGAGTGCTGGGGTGGATTTCTACAGGTGTTGTCCGTGAATGAAAACTTCTCAGACATAATGACGTTGGAGTGTGACAGGCTAAAGACGTTAGCTTCAGACACTCCCGAAACCTAGCTGGTGCTTCCAGGTAACCAGCGTCATGTGGGTGTAAGAAGTGTAACTTACCAAACTTTTATTGTCCGTATTTCCTATATTAAAGAAAATCAACCAAAAGAAAAACGCTAGACGCTACTGGCTGCTAAAGTTAAGTAAGCTAACTATAATAGGCTAACTAGCTAACTTTGGTGACAATAAAGCTAGTTAGTCAACTCGTAATTCGTTGACATCTCTCTGCGGTCTGTGCGGGAGGGAACAAAGTGTGGATAAATAAATGTAGCGTAAAGTTCAAATACCGTATCAAAGCATCGCGTCCTCCATAAGGGAAGGTAGTCCAAACAAGCGTTTTCGGTTTGTTGACAGCTCGGTGGATCCGTAAGGTCTGTGAGGCTCAATTCAAAAAGCAAAGCACACAACAGCAAGCTCACTGATTGGACGAGAGCGGCGTGACGACTCCAGCGTCATTCATACGAGCAAGCTGATTGGTCGATTCATTCAAATCGAGACGCACTCATCACTCCATCGACACGCCTATGTTGCATTTATAAAGAATCGGGAAAAGTAATACGTATTAATTTATTTATACATTTATAAATATTTACAATAACACAATACAATTATTTGTTCACTTTCTGTATGTTGTTAACTCGTAAAAGTTCATCTCTGCGGCTGGCGTGATTAGTGGCCATTTTTTGGGGGGGCTTTAAACACACCATAAACACAAATCTGCCTCTGCTGACTTTATATTTTGCTTCTGATCTATATTACTTTTACTTTTTAAATGCTTTTTGTATTTTACCATTTAGTTTTTAATAACTTTAACACGTAGACAATTTACTTTCAGCTCCAACCAAAGGAACTCAATTCAGTTGCCATTTTCTGTTATATACATACTGTCATGTTGGAGCCAGACGACGTCAGCAAGCAGTGATTGGTCCAGTTGGTCTGATTATTGACTGTATATGAGAACTGGAGTGAGTGATCTTTGCAAAAGTTTGGATATTTGTTTGTGGGCAAATAGCAGACATGTTGCTGAAGCCGGCTCTAGCACGATGCCATGAAATGGACGGCACCCACAACGAGTGAAAGGCGGAGCCTCAGAGATCGAGTCGTCTCACTTCTAGGTAGGAAAGGAGTTCATGAAAATAATTCATGTTTGATAAATAATGTGTTCTTTAGGGAGCCAGAGGTAATATAGGGTATAGTAGTTTACTGTAACAGGCTCAAGAATAGTATATCAAAGTGAGAATGGTTATCGTATGGTTCTTGTTATGTCAAATAGATGTTTATTTCTCCATAGAGTCTATGGGATTTTGGCTTCTTGGAGCCACAAGGAGAACACAAAGAGGGGTCCAGTTTTCCTATACTGTTATTGATTTCTGCAGACTATTTTAAAACCAATTTGGAGACCATAACTACTTTTTTAAAAATTTAAACAGCAAGTGTGATATCACTGATTTCACAAAGAGAAACTATAATCAATACGGGCATTATATGACGTCTATTTATGACTCTGCTGTGTTCTGATCACATTTTTTTTTTGCAAAAACTGTTCAAATTGACCAAATATTGAGATCTTTATCACTATTCTAGTGAGCATCAATACAGACGGGATTTTCACTAAGACTTCTAGGAAATTTCTAGGGCACTCGATTTTAGAATTGTAGATTTGGACAGCACTAGAAAATGATAAATGTACTACATGAGCAGTGAAGAAATTTGGTCATGGCCTCTGAGTCTTATTTACCGTACAAGCAGCAGCTGCAGTCTCTGTTTCACAGACTCACTGTAGACACCCTCAGTTTCACGAGTCATTCTTTAACTTTCACCAGATTACAAAATATTGCTTATAAGAAGCTTTTTGGATATATTTTTTAAGGTATATTAAACATTTTACTTTACTTTAGCCTATTTAACTCTTAAAAGTCCCACTCTGATTATCTTTTGATCTATTTTCACAGTGGGCTTTAAGTAAAGATATGCCGTTAAGCCAAATTTAAAAAAAAGAAAGAGGTCAGTTTCTGCAGAGCTGCAGTAATTCTTTAGAAATTCAACTCTGAGTTGAGGGGGTACTGTTGGTGCGGAGTAAGCCTTCCCTGATTTCCCATCATCCCTTTGTTTACACCAACCATTACTCAGCAGGAGTCAGTAAGTCATACAAAAAGAAGACTCTCCTTTGTATTCATGTTAATTATTTTACTGTTATGCTAAATATCAATAAATTAGTGGGGTTTTTTTGTGGATGAATAAAACAGCTCAGTGGCCTTGTGGTAGAGAGTCCGTCCTGAGACTGGAAGGTCGGGAGTCCAAATCCCGGCCAAGTCAGACCAAAGACTCTAAAAATAGAATTGTTAATGATGCTGAGACAAAGTGGTATGTCACAAAACACTGCTGTCCACATAATACAACTTTTATTTATGTACAATAAAATAATAGACTTGTCAAAAAACAAGCAAAATGAAATTGTTTGCATTATAAAAATCATATCATAACAGAAATATTTACACAGCAGTGACAAATAAAATAAAGAGGCTTAAAACATTCCATTATTTGGAGAAACAGTCATCAAGACAGCATCATGATGCAGTGCAACTGCAATAGATTCATTTAAAATATTACAACATTCTTCCTTAAAGATGAATCAAATATAATATAGCATACAGTATGTCCTGGAGGAGTGGATTGTGTCATATCAGCAGTGAGAAAGCTATTTATGTGTTATTGACTGATTGATTGATGTTTTATTGGTTTTTCATGGCCATGATGAAAATCATGTAGACTTGATGCGTTTTAGTGATTATTGACCACAGAAACAGCCCCTCCTCCCTCATAAGTCTGGCAGTAGACATGCAAAACAACCGTGGAAGGGGAAATGGTAAAAAAAAAAAAATACAGCAGTTTGGCACAAATATCTTAAATCCCCAATGTTATTCCTTTATACACATGGTTGACCAAAGTGCCTACGCCCACCCCCCCATCCCACCATGCATCACGTCAGGGTCTGGTCATATGAAAACCTGCAACCAATGCAAAGAAGAACTTTTCTAGATACATAAAAACAAAAGGTTTGCAGCAAACAAACTTTCTTGATTAGTCCCAAGAAATGTTTGTTACAAACTAGGTGGTTGAAAGTGACAGCATTAAAAAACAAAAATAAAAAGGTGCTCAAATTCTGCTGCTTAAAAGGACATAAACCTCTTTTCACCGCTCTGATCATTCGGGGATTTTCAATGGTATAATACAGCAAGCCTCAATTCAGAATCAGAAAATCACAATGCGTTGTCATGAAGGTCAAGACTAGTGAGGCACAAAAGATTGAGATTACCTAAATAATTTCCTCTGAGAAAGTGCGTTGAATAACAAGTTGAAGGATCGGTATCATTGGAGACTGATAGATTTGACTATTTTGGCTGTTTAGTGTGTTGTCTGTTCTTTAATCCTGAGGAAGCTGAGGCCGCCCTACAAAGACGAAGCTCTCTGCTTTGAGGTAGCAGTACACCTCTCTAAGCCCTGCTTCATGCTACATGGTTGCATGGAATCTGAAAAGCTGCAGTACTTTAAGAGATCCTAATAAGAAGACGTTATCAGGACATGCCACTTTTTTATTACTAAACGTGACCGCAAGAAAAACATCATGTTTGCAGAAAATGAAGGAACACAAATACCTCCAGAACAATGACCAGTTGAATAAATACTTCAAATTAAATGAAGGAAATGATTGGAATTTTTCTGTGTCCAATAGTCAAACGTTCTGCACAGATATGAGCTGCTGTCTCCATGTTTTGCTCTTCAGCTGTAAAATTCAGGCATGTTGAGGTTCCAGCAGTAACCAAGAGAATAAAACTCCAACTATAGCGCAGAAGAAGATCAAGCAAATGCTTGGAAATTACAAATCCTCAAATCCTCGTTTATACTCCAGGTGTGGGACCTGTGAACAAAAGTGTGGCATTTTCAGTAGCTGTCCTGAGATACATCTTCAAGGAAACAGGGGGTTGCTTCACCGGGATCACTGAGGACATCTGGAAAAACGAGAAGGAATCAAATCAGATGCAGTTTTATCGATTACAAAAATAAAGACAGAACCAGAGAAATCAGACACTTCTTGTTCAATAACATGGAAGTGGGAAAGTGATAGATCACATCCCTGTGAGTTCAGATGCAGACCTAAGATTCTCACTTCTCTAAAGCAGGAGTCCCCAAACGTGTTCTTGTGAGAGCCACATAACTGTTTTCTGCTCTGATGGAGAGCCGGGGTCGGTTTGTAGGCTAACAGAAAAGGGTAACAATCACAGCCTAAACGTAAAGATTTATGGTCTGCCAGAAAGCCACACATAGCCAAATTTTAAATAACTCATTTCTGTAATCTTCACAGACAGGGTAATACTAAAACATTTCAAAGAATAGATAAAGTATATAGCAGTATATATCTGCGATAGATTAATAGCTGAAGATGTTTAAATTGATGACTAAAAGCAATGAAGGGGATAGCTGAAAACACAGAAGTTGATGGCTTGATAAAATATTAGCAAGGTGCCAATTTAGCCTCAAAAACTCAAAAATTTCTAAATGATCCAAAGCAGCTAGCAGGTAGCTAAAATATTAGCTAAACTTCAAAATAGCCCAAAAAAAACAGAAAAAAGCCTTAATTAGCCAAAACAGCTAACATGTAGCTGAAATATTAGATAAATGACAAATTACCAAAAAAAACCTGGAAAAATGTCTAATTTAGCCAAAATAATTTGAGGGGCCGGGCCAAATGTGGAGGAGGGCCAGATCCGGCCCATGGGCCGTAGTTTGGGGACCCCTGCTCTAAAAACCGTAGGACAGCATGGACATCCTCGTGGGCTTTCTGCAGGGGAATACAAGCTGTTGGACTGTTCTATGAGCTCACAGCAGGACAAAAATCTTAACTTACCAGTTTCCCTTTTCGGTTTCTTCTAGAAACTGAACCAGGTCACTCCCTCCCAGTGAAAGGTCTCTTGCTTCACAGGACGCATAGGTCAGCTGCACCCTGTTACTCTACAAAGAGAATGGACTTTAAAACTCTGTGTTATTTACTATGATCATACACAGATTGACATGTTTGGCTCCAACTTACTAGCACCATTTCTAAGAAGCACAACCAAATGGAGCCACACGAAGCAACCAGACCCAAAAAATCATTTATGAAACCAAAAAAAAAAAAAAAAATAAGTAAAGTACAATAGGCATTCAATCAATTAATTAAGCTCCTTTAGAAAAACTTAATGTTTATTGGTTCAATGTGTCGTGTTCTGGATGTACATGAATCTAATTATGATTAGGACTGAAGTACTTGCATGTGTATGTGGATATATGTGTATGTACAAATATTATCATTTCATGAGTAATTGTCCTGAGTTTAATTTATCTCTGTATATGTATATTTCTTTTGCTTGTCTTTAGTTTTGTTTTTGTTTTGACTGCTTGGAAAAAAACAAAACTAAAGTCTAAATACAGAAATACAAACAAACGTATTTGAAAAGTTGGTTTTTGCAGAAAAGTTATTGAGAGAAAACAGAAGAAGAGCCATCAACTTCAAAATAAATTAAATCTACATGTAAGAGATAAAAACTAGGGTTGTGTCCCAATACCCCCCCAACCCCTAACTACTAAAAAACTACATAGTTAATACCCTGGATTTTAAAGGCAATTCAAACACGATGCTCACTATTTTTCTTTCGCTTTTTTAAACACTGTTATAACATCACCGATTTCACAAAGTGAAAATCAAATCAATACGAACATTTCTTGATGTTTATTTATGACTCCACTGTGTTCTGATAGTGAAAATGTGGATGGTTTATTCAATAGTTACATTTAAAGGGGCTATACCATGATATTCTTAAGTCTTTTAGAGTAAACTATATCCATATATATGATCATATTACACTGGGAACACAAAAAACAAATTATTTATGAAATATGAGTCATTTTACATTTTACATTATATATATTTTTCAGTGGTTTTAAAATAAACGTTCTAATAAGTAAACAGTTGGAACAATTATTTCCTTTTAGATAACATGATAATTAATGCTCTATTAATGAATGCTCTACATTTGTCCGCGGCTCACCGATCACCTCATTTCTACCGTGTTTACGTCACGTGACTATCTGGTACAGTGGTCGTATTGGTTCAGTTGTTCCACTCTTGATTCATATTCAGACTCAGGAATCTCAGAGTGAACCGAAGTTTGGTCTGATTGGAAACAAACCGAGACCACTTTAAAAAAATGGGTCAGAGATTGGTCCCTGGTACAGGAAGGTAGTTATCTCCTGCCAGGATACACATTCTGGCAGCAGTGGAGAACTTTCTCGGCACCAAAGCTCCATGGAAAAGATGGGTGTGTTTTTGTTTGGGGGCGGAGCTTGCAGCACAGACTCTTCCTGGAGAGAGCTGTTTGAAACGATCTTACGTGAGCCCGTTTCCAACCACTCGTTTTCGTGGGTATGGGAGGGGCTGCTGCAGACAGTGCAGGTTTTTAGAGGATTTTGCCTAAATGCATCAAAATACCGTTCTGGGGTTCTTTAAAGTGAGGAATTAACAGTAAAATGCATCTAAAACCTCAAAAAGTAGAATTTTCCTGGTATGGCCCCAGTAAACAAGTTTTTTTGATCAAATTGTTTGACCGCAATGCATTGTGGTCTATATTTGCTAATCTAGTGAGCATCAATGCGCACTAGCTTTTCGCAAAGGCTTCTGGGAAATTTCTAGTGTATTCGATTTTGGAACTAGTAGATTCAGACAGCACTAGAAAATGGCAAACGCACTAGGCCGGGAATTCAGACACAACCCAGGAGTCTTTACTAGAAAACGGGGATTTATTGCGACAGTTGTTCCACACACCATAATAATTCTAAAGGTCGTCAACATGTTTCACTCATTGTTAGAAATAAATGTTCATTTCTGGATCTATAGAAACATACGACAATCTTTTATTTTGAAATTGCCGAAAGACCGGATGTATTTTCATTTTGAAGGAGAGTTATATCATTGTGAGAAACAGAAGCTTGACCGCAGAAGTTACAAAGAAAACATAATTGCAAGTTGCAAAAAAGCTAACAGAGGACAATAATGACCAGTCGGTGGTAACGAGATAAACAAAAAGTTGATTTGACATGAAGTATGTTTACTTGCAAATTTGAGTAATTTTGTTCTCTTCTGTCGATTCTGTGAAGCTCTTATGTTGGTTTATAATGGTGTCAAAGAATTGGAGAAGCCCCCCGGAATTCTCAGAATAGACCACTTCAGACCACCAGTGAAGACTCAGCTTCATTCCATTGGCTGCTACAACAATAATACATATTTATACCAAATTTCATAGCTGGAAATTAATTCAGACGTTAAGGGAAACTAAAAGGCTTAAAAAAATTGGACACCCACTTCAGTCGTGCACAGGCCGGTCTGTGAAAATCTGGTCTGATATTAAAACAGTCGGTGGCCTGAAACATGTTGGAGACCACCGGGCTAATGTGGACCCCAGAAAGTAGATATCATAGTTAAACTAGACAGCTGAAGTACTTTCTGTTAGAACGTGTGATTGTTATTTTAAAACGTTTTTATATCTTTGAAAGGTACAGCAAGTTAAAATATGCTAAAACGTATTTCAATTAGTCATACATTTCAAAGAGCCAGAGTTAAAGTAAAGCCCCAGTGACCTACATTTTTATTGTTGCTTTCCTCCTCTGAAGAGTTGGAGGACTCTTCTCCGCTGGAGGGAATCGTCTCAAAGTCCTCCGTGTCCATGGCGAGAAGACGCTGCTGCACTCCGCCTGCAGGCAGAAAACACTGACGTCAAGGAACAACTACCGCAACACAACAGTAAAACGGCTCATTACATCTGTTTTATCTGACATTGGAAATTATTATTCAATGTAACTTGAAAGAATAAAGCTTAAAGCCCACATAATGAATTGATGAACTAGGGGTGTAACAATGAATACATTTAGCCAATCAGATCGATCTGTCTGAGGCAAGGCATTAATCAATCGATCTATACTTTATATCCTTTCAAAATTAGACTATTGGTCATTACACCATTTGGATTAAGTAACAGTGGGTCTTATTTTATTATAACCTAAAAATGGCAAAGTTCCATCACAGCACACAACACACGTGATGCAGCAAAAAAATGATCAACCATCATAAAAGGTGCATTCACACTGAAAATGATTCACACAGGAGGCGCCAAATTCAATGTTAAGTCAATGGAACCGACGTGAATTGAGGCGATCTGAAGTCCTGCGCCGCGATTTGAGCGAACGACGCAGTGTGGCGGTCTGGCAGCAGCTCGATTTGAGCGACGAGGCGGGAATTTTAGTAAATTTAAGTATCTGAAGTTTGACAGGTCTGCCAATCAGGAACTCAGCCACTTGACATTTTCAGAGACTCGATCAGCGGATGGAATGTTAATCTAGAGCGAGAGTTTTTGTCCTGGTTCATCCAGGCGGGATAAACTCTGGACAGATCACCAGCTTTCGCTCCCGCGGCGGAGCTCCCTCGCTTGATATGCCGGCAGACAGAGAGCCGCTGCGGGGTGCGGAGGCTGCCGGGTCGGGCCTCATCCAGACATTAAAAAAAGGGAAAAAGGTTTCCTGATTTTATTTTCTCCCTTGGGTTAATAAGACACAGAGCGCCTTTCAAGCTGAGACACAGAGACACAGAAACATTCTGGAAGCGGCCGTTATGACACAGCTCCCTGTACCGGAAAAATGTGAATAATAATCATTAATTATGATCTCTTCATAATAAATAATCCCTATTTCTCAACATCTTCTGTGTCTTCCATACATTCTAAGTGAGATATCCACAGACAGCGTTCCTTATAGTGATCATCCTAAAAATATTAGCTGATAGCTCCTCTTAAAGAGCCGGCGTCAAGCTCAGGCAGGCAGAGAGCAGCAAATCAGCCACATGGCAAAAGAGGGCAGCCGCGCCAATTTGTTGTGCGAATCGCATTCAGTGTGAACGCACTTTTACAGTCCAATATGTGGAAACACTTTAAATCCAGAAAACTTCAGCTGCACTGTTCTGTACCAGGTATTTATCTCTGAGTCACACTGGTGGAAGTTTAGGATAAAGATGTCCTGAATCCCTTTTAGGTCAGTGAATCGGATCCAGTCAGATCATTTAGAATGAACCAATATCAGCTACGAATCTGACTGGTGTCATGATATGAATTGAATGGTTAAAATGAGTCGTTACCCCCCAAACATTAACCAGTCCCAGCAGCCTTATTGTGGTCATGCAGGGAACACCAGAGAACTCAGTTAACCAGCAGGAACCGTATTGAGCACTGAAAGGGTTAAAGTTGATCTAACATCCATTTTAATAGGATGACAGTACAAAATTCTGCTCTTTTATTGCTAGCTTCCTGATGAACAAGTGGAAACAAAAAACTGTCATCAATCACATAAAAGTACACTAGTTATTCTTTTCTTGTGATTACTCGTCTGTTAAACCAAATTTAATCTTACTTTCTGCTCAGGAGCGTAACAGTATCTAAAAACATGTTGGATTCTTCTCATTTCCAACTATTAGTCTTTTAACCCTGTAACACCAGAGCTCCAGTGTTTATGTTCTTTGATTTGTTGTAATGTATTAGTTGTTAACAGGATAACTCCAGTAGATTTAAATCTGCTGGAGTTATCCTGTTAAAAGTTGAAAAGTTACAGTATGTTAAAGATGTTGTGTTTAAGTGTCAGTTTAAACACTTTCTTGTTTGTTTATAACTTTCAGTAAAAATGAAGATTCAGTTATCAGGGAGGGATTATTTCTGCTGCAAAGACCATGCTTTAAAAAGTACACATGAATCCCATGTTGAGCTGAAAAGATGAGAGAAAAAACCTAATCTGTCCTTAAGATGTAGGAAGTGAAGTTGTAAGAGACAGCCAAACCTTAACGCTCATAGTCAGTTGGAGGTGTGCTACAACATGCAGTGTGATCAATCAGAAGCTTCAATCCAATGTCCATGTCGGTGTACATTGATGGCTCATGACATATATCCAAACTCCCAAAGCAAAGCTTGGCTGGATCCTCCACAGTTACCTGGTTGGGAGGTCGATCTAGGCACAGCTGGAGTGCCACCGGCACCAGGACCGGTGCTGCCAGTCATACTCTGGCGCTTCCTCACTGCTGCCATAGCACCACGCAAAGTATCTGGAGGGAAGGCAAGGGCTTGATACAATTCCAGTCGAAAACGGCTCTACACAGCTACAACCAACACCAAGAAAACCAGGAGACCAAAACATGACCATTTGGCTCCAGCTGAGCAACATCCCATGCACTAAAACAACAACAAACACAGTAACTCCAGAGGTGCACATGCGACAGAACTTAAAGGCATTTCATGACATGCACTATGGAACAGACTCACAAATGAACGTTCACAAGCACTGAAAGAGAGTTTCTTCAGCATGTACCTTCATAACCAAATGGAGTTGGGTCACTCTTTATTTCATGTCTCTTGCTTTTTATGCTAGCAGAAAGGGAACCTGTTCAGGAATATAAATGCAACCACGCATTTAAAAAACAGCAGAACAGCCAGGAAATATCTGCAAAGAAACTTTATTACACTAAGTTCAAGCTTTGATTTGATAACACTTAATGACAGAAACACACAAACACACACACACACACATATATATATATATATATATATACATATATACATATATATATGTAATGTAATATGTATGTATGTATGTATATGTGTGTAAATATGTGTGTATATATCTATACACATATAGAACACACACACCCCCGACACACACACTTCACAGGTGGTTTCTCCTCCAAGCTTTTTTTTTGTGTAACCAGTGCTATAGGCTTTCAAAAGTTCAGTGTAAAAAATAAGAAAGATGCAAATATGTGAAATATGCTAATTGGTGTCAAAGTGAGGTCAAAGAAGATAACTCCAGAGTGCGGTCGTGGAAAGACAAAAAGACAGCAGAGTATATTTTAAATATTTCACAAAAGAAGGAAAGTCATTCATTCTACGTCAGATTTCATGTTTTTCTTTAAACCAGGGGTCTCAAACTGACGGCCCGCGGGCTATTTGCGTCTCCCAAGTTGATATTTTTCAGCCTCAATGATAATATAAAAGTGCAATGTCTACTAAGCAATATCTTCTGCATGTCCACGCTGCTTTGATAATGGCTTTGGATTTACTTTGTGATGTTTCAACTTTATCCTTAAATCTTTGCAATTGTTATTGTTGTTGGATCTGGTCATCAGAAAAGTCCTTAGCAATAGTTGCTAGCATCGTTACCTCCTGTTGTTTCACAGGACACGCTGAGGACATTGTTTAGTTGTACATAGACATATGGACCAAAGATATAGACTGTGGACGCAAAAACATATTTTTGGCACAAATGGAAGCCCGTATGGCCCAGACTCCGCCTTCAGTGGCCCCAGTGGAAATTGAATTGCAGAATCCTGCTCTAAACAGTGATCTGTTTTCCGAACAGCACAGTGTGTGAGGACATGTGAGCTAAAAAAAAAACCCACCAGAACTAGAGAGCTAGCTGGATACCTTTTGTTCTGCGAGCGTTGATGGAGGAAGAGGAGGCAAGAGAAGATGTGAGAGAGAAGCGGCGTGGGACCTCTGCTTCTTTAGCAGCAGGCTCTACGGTCAGCAGAAGTGCAAAACAGAGGGAACACAGATGAAAAACAAGGGCCAAAAATAAAAGAGAGGTTATGCGTTAAAGCAGTGAAAGAGAGCAGGTTGACAGTATAAAAGCAGAAAGGAAAAGAAGAACGGTCAAACTGCATCATAGAGCTGTTAAGATGTTGAACTATCTGTTTAGAAAGTCTGCAAGTAATTGAGAAACAACAAAAAAGACATTCAGATGACAGACAGACATGTGAGACAAAGACATCTGAATGAGGAAATGAGTTTCAATCCACACGGTGGAACAAAGAAGAATGAAAGGAGGATTGTGACAGGAAAGAGATTTTGTACGAAACGTTAGAGAGAAGTCCCTCAACATCTGATTACACTGCAGGAGCAAAAGGCTGACTCTGTCTTTCAACCTCAAGGTCTGTAGTGCAAAGGCAGCACAACAGAACAGCAAAGGAAATGCAGACTGTCTCGTCTGTCAGCTCTCTAAAAGTCTCTTCCAACAAATCCTGGGATCGATTTTAATCAATAACCAGATGAGCAGAAGATGGATGGATGGAAGTACAGACAGACGGTGCTACAGTTTCATTGCTTTACCAGAAGTAGACACTGATTTCTACATTTCCAAGACCATCTTCCCATATTATATCTGCCATGAGAACCAAACATAAACAAATTGAGGAAAGTGTGTTTGGAACAAGAACTAGACGAGTCCAATAGAAACTGCCTGCATGACAGATGGATCACTGCAGGGCAACAGGCCAGTCTCAACTGGACAGGAGTTCACAACTGGAACAAGGAAACCGGGAAGCAGGCAGTGAAGAATGTCGTTGACAAAGACTTGATGATGATGACCATGATGATGGTTACAAAAAGAATACTTGATGCGTTACCTGCTGGAAGAGACCTTCGGTTGGAAAGGGCTTGCAAGGAGAAGTGCTTCCTGGCATTAACGGCCGAGTGGCCCAAGCGGCCGGCTGAGGTGTCGGCTAAACAAGCGGCAGAAGGACAGCGGGGGAAAACGGAAGCACAATTTACAAAAACATGCGTTTAGATAAAAGATAGCAGCAGGAATTCCCCATGTCAGCTACAAACTTCGTGGGACTGAAACTGGACTCTGGGGAGGAAGTAACGGAGAAAAGCATTCTGTCCAAGTTCACCTCCATCGTGCAAATCCTCAACCTCCATGTACCTTATACTTCACACAAAGGTGTCCAACAACTGCTGCACAGATACACTCAGGACACACTGGATCCTCTGACAACAGACGGGATTGATTTTCAAGTGGAAACAAACACAGGAAAAGATGAAGTGAATCCACGACAAGAACATAAGATCATATACGGAGCATGTAAAAACCTGTAGAGTCAAGGCCATCCCATATGTATGTGGTTTTATTCTCTGTTTTGCCTGTTGTTTAATCGTTTAATTTTTTTTTCCTCTTACACTTTACTTACAAGGTTTGCCCCCTTTTATATGTTTGCCCTAAAATGTGTTTAAAATAAGAACAATACAAAAAAAAGTGGCATAAAATAGCTCAATATTTTGCATAAGGAGAAGAAAGTTGAAAGCTACAAACATTCAAGTGGTCACTCCCAATGCACGGAAAAAAGGGAGTTTTGGGCTTCACCTCACGTGTTCATGCACAGCGATGCGTGTTTTTAAGACCGTTTTACGAAACGTGCAGCCATTGACTCCACGTTGAAAGTTAAACCAGGTCAAACTTTAACCAATCATGGACTTGGATTTGGCCGTCACGTATGGATGGTGTCCCTCTTCATTCATGGAAGTGCCAACTGTTTGAGGTTTGATTGTTAGGTAGAGATTCATACGGTAATTGTGGGTTGCTCTTGGACAGAATTATATGACACCAAGACTTTCATATATCAGAACAGATCTGTGAAAAAAAAATCCTGGAGCACATTAACTAGATTTACACCGCGTTGACATTTCACGGCACATCTCTTCCAATGGTAAGTGTCAGACATGCGCTAGTAGGAGAAGATAAAGTAAGAGAATCCCTCCCTGTTTTCAAGAACACGCGTTCAAGAATGAGTTCAAGGTCATCCCTGGTGTGAACGTAGCTTTAATTATCCTGGTCTCATAGAAATGAGTTTACTACAGAATCCCGGCTGGTCAGGAAGGTCCTCCTGCACCTCTACTTCCTCAGGAAGCTGCGACGAGCTGGACCTGGAAGCTCTGCCCTGAGGAGCTTCTACAATGCCGCATTGGAGAGTAGGGGTGTAGGAAAAAATCAATATATCGCAATATTTGGTTTAGCGATACTTACATCAATTTAAAATGTTGCCATGAGGATATTTATTGAATAATTTATGAACGTCCTTCACCGTCTTGCTTTTGTTTTCCATCTAAACCTCCGACCACTAGTTGGCAGCAGAGCGCCTCTTTGAGCATCTGTCAAATGTTCTGTCAGCCTCCAGGTTTTGGTTGTTACGAGACATTTACCCATGGACTGTTCCAACCCATCCCTCAGACAGGAGACGGAGGAGCATCAGAACCAGAACCAGCTTCTTCTCAGGCTGTTGAACTCTGGGTGGCTGATGTGTCCTGATTATTTTGTGTTTCCTTGTGTGTGTGTGCATGTACATAGAATCATTTCAGTCAAATTTGAGTATTTTTACATACATCAGACAGGCCAGATCAGTGTCCCTGTTCAGAAAAGTGAGGAATGATTCTACAGTCAAAGACGCCTTTGGAGCTAAAGAGCTGCGTTTGAGTCTGCATCTGTCCTTGAAAAACAGGAAACACCAGAGGACAGGAGTTCCTCTGTTAAAACTCAGAGTTAGCAAACGCATCTTTGCTTCACAGTGAAAGAAAAGTGAAGAAACAAAAAACACCATTCCATTCAACGCTCAGAGTCCCTCTGACAGAGTTTACAGCATTCCTGTCGGCTGACTTCACTCAGGGGGAATGCAAAGACTGGCTCAGCTGTATAACCAAGGTGAAATCATCACAGCGGGATGCACTGCACAGCTACTACTGTTGGTGCAGTGTTGCAGGAAAAAAGGCTCCTGAAGCAGAAGGAACCCTAAACTTCACCAATAGACTGTATGAGTGCTGTTTTCTCTGCCTGCTGTGAAATATTTGAGCAAACAGGAGAGTTTAGAGGATTTTGTTTTACTTTAGTTCAATGTGTCACTAAATGTTTGCAATCTCTCCGAATTCAAACAAATATATAATCTTTGCATGTGGAAAAATCATAACTAAGAAAATTTGTATTAAAAATAACAAAGATTGTTCTTATTCCGATGATTCTGTATTGAAAGCAGCATCTTACCTTTCTTCTGCCTTATGTTAGGACCAGCGTTTGTCCTCCTAGAGCCCAACTCTGGACTTGATGAATCCGACTGTCGGAGAGCCATTTTGCGGATATTCCTATTGGATTAGAAGATAGTGCTTTAGCTTCATTTGAACAAATGACATTTTTTTTAAATTCTCGTTTGAATTGTTGTCATGGTGTCACTTCTCGGGTTGTGTTCTTGTGTTAAAACGAACCTGATGGGTGAACTGTAGATGTTCAGCTGACTGGCTTCTGTGAATAAAAGACAAACATTTACTATTCATTGACACAAAACATCCACTCAGCTGTCTGAAGTAAATATAAATAAACAAATTAAAACCCAAAAGTCTCCGAAAATGAATTACAAAAATCCCTTTATATGTGGAGCTGAGTGCAGGGTGCACAGCACAGACATTTTGAAAACAATTTCAACAACAAATGATGAATTTTTTAAATACTAAACAGACATATTGAAAGCAAATATTTTGCATCCTGTAAAAAGTGAAATGTTGGATCAATTAACAGCAGTTCTGTAATTTGTTACATTTAAACTATTAGTTTTTATCAAATTTTTGAACTGAATAAACCATCAACTAAAATAACAAACACCAGTTTGAGCTGGAATTTACTGAAGACAGGAAATTACTGGAAGGTATTCTGCATCTGCCGATCACCGCTAGTGGAGACATTGAGTGTTGGTGTTAGACTGGGGGCGGAGCTGTCAGAGCAGACGCTTCCTGAAAGGGGTGGTCTCACACAGTGACATCGGCATGTGAGGACCCGCTCGTTATGGTGGGTATGGGAGGGGCTGCTGTTGATGGTGCAGGTTTTTAGAGGATTACTCAAAAATGCACATGAACAGATCCAAATACTGCTTTGGGGTTCTTAATAGGGAAGAATGAACAGTATAATACATTTAAAAGCTCAAAAAGTAGAATTTTCATGGTATAGTCCAGACATGGGCAAACTATGGCCCGCGGGCCAGATCAGGCCCGCCCCCACGTCTGGTCCGGCCCGCTGAACAATACCAGAAAGGCATGATTTTTTTTCATCTGGCCACACAGATCAAGACCCACATAGAACATGTTTTTATTTTCTCTTCTCCATTTCTGAACCCCCAAAACCTCTGAACAGAACAGAATATTGTGTTTTCTTTCTACATCTCAGTTCATCTTTCGTGTCTTGCTGATTCTTTCAGACCAACTATGCTGCTGCGTTCTTTCAAACAGCACACCCTGTTCGGTGTCCTGATTGGTTGAGACCTTCTCAATCATCTCCTCTGTCAGCTCTGCTGATTCTGGTCAAAACTCCACGCAGAAATAATTCATCTCCACGCACGTATCAAACAGTCCTCGCAGACAATTCTGAGCATCGTGAACGCTTTCTGTTCCTGCACGCTTGGATTTAATCCTCTCATAAGCAGAAAAAGTCCTTGCGCGCGAGAGAGACTGTCTACATCTGCATGCACGAGATGCTGCATTAAATGATGCTTGCAAGCAACAGAATGTCAGTGAGCACGCGTGACATTTTGGTCATGTGCGCTCGCAGGGACTCTGGTTCTGTTGGGAGAGCATCTTTCTGCGCGCGAGGGAAACTTTGGGAAACACTCCCGCGCAGATGCTCAGTCTTAACACAAACTATGTGATGTATCAGGAGCTGCAGACTTCTAAGGTGTATTATATATATATATATATATATATATATATATATATATATATATATATAGTATATAACACATAGACACAGTTGTAATTTAATTAATGTAATATATAAGTTAAATTCATAAATCAATGTTATCAAAAAGCATAAATATTGTGAATTTTTTAACAATAAAGTGAGTTTTTGTGGCTCTCGTTGGGTTCTGACTCTTTTAGTGTTAAAGGTTGCAGACCTCTGCTCTAGAGCTTTTCAGACGTTTTCCAGTCTGCTGCTCATCAACTGTGAGGACAACTCCATGTTTTGGTTCTGCCTCAGTTACAAAGCTGAGTCCTTATCCCAGGACACAGGCTCTGGTAGGCTCAGAAGTTACCGGTGCTGCTACAAGAAGCTTCACACCAAGACAAAGACATGGAATACTTCTAACCTCTGCACGCTTCCAGCTGGCCTGTCAGAACTTTTCGGATCTCCGATACCCAGGTATTTTTTACCTCCATGGAGGGAGCCTGAAGACACACAAACAGGAAATAGTTATATGCATAACTTCTCTTTGGAGCTCCAACTAAAAAAGTTATTTGAAAATAAAATTCAGTTAAATTTGTAGAAAGTAGTACAGACTTCTTAAAGTGATACAAACTTCTGTCAGAAAAGCCACAAAGATATTACATAAGTAATAATTCAAACAGAGAGAATGTGGTGAAAAGTAGTGAGCAGGGCGTCTTTTTTAGAAGTTAGGAAGTATGAAAGGAATTTGGACCCAGCTAAAGAGTGAGCTGGTAAAGCATGGCGTCCTACCAATCTCTTTCACCACTTCACTCATGAGCTGCTGTTTACAAAAAACAAAACAAAAAAACAGATTTACAATAACGACGTCACCATACCTGGATAATGTAAACTTCCTCTCTTCCGTTGTACCACACCTCAAACTTCTTGCTGTCCCCCTTCACATTCTCTGTGATCCCAACGGCGCTCATCTGGACACAGCAGGAAGGAGACGTTCAGACGGACTGACAGCAGAGGTCGTGGTCGACTGTTCTGCCTTCACAAACTCTACAAGTGTCTGGTCCACATGTTGTGGTGCAGTTTTTGCTGGAGTCTGACCTTCAGCGAGTGTTTGAAGCTGTAGGACGGCGTCTTCTCGTAGCCCTCTGTGGCTTCCTCTCGCTTCTTGCAGAACAGCAGCATCTTGTCGTAGAGAAACAGGTGTCTCTGCATGGGCTTGAACCTGGCCAAGTCCTTCACCTGGAAGGAAGCAGCTCATCCGTCAGGTTCACGCCACTCAGTTTCAGTCAGTGAAAACTCAACACCGTGAAAAGAACGGATTCATCAACGACGACTATTTTTATATTTTTCTCCTTTAAGTATTAAACTTAAGACATACTTTAGACTATTTTTGACCAAACATTTTTGGAAAGCTGCACGTTTTACACATCTGGTGGATAAATAATGTTTAAAACGTTGTTTTTCTGTTCTTTAGAGCTGGAGGACGATCTCACACCACACATGATTGTAACTTGGCAAGCTCAAATCATTTCCTGTGATCCCTGGGTATCTCTGATGTGGACTTTAGTACATCTTTGTGATAAATAAACATAAATAATTGTAATTTCATTGATACGTTTTTAAATAATCAATAAGATTCTAGAGAGTCTGAAGTGTAAGCTTAAAATACACAGTTTGAATTGTCATTTCTTGCTACTGCTTCTCTTTTGTTAACTGTGAGTCTTCCTGGAAGTGATTCTCAGAAAACGAAACAAGTTTAAAGTATATTTACTTTACTGCTGTAATTTTGAGAGTTTATTTAAATTCCTACCATAACAATATTTTTGATTAAAAAAATGTTCTCTGTAGTGTTTTATTTCTAAAGTTTTTAACCAAAATCTCACAACCTAAAAATCTTAAAAAGTATTTTTTCATGTTGATCTGAAGTCTCTGTGTCCAAAATCTCCTGAGGGGGCGTGGCTTTTGGAGCTGTGTGATTCTGATAGCTCTGTGTTTCACTAGCATAAATCTTCTCCGCTGCTCCATAAAAATCTCCATCAATCTGGGTAATGTCCAGCCGTATGGTTCTGATCCGGATGTCAGCTCAGATCTTCATGGACAGAACTTCCTCCAGAATCCTGATTCTTTCTCCTTCCAGTTCACCAAAGACTCTTTGATGTTTCTTGACGTTGCTGTGATCAATCCATTCAATCCATTGGTTTCTCAGAGCAGAAAATAATGAAAGCTAACATCCAAATGCTCTTTCATTCATTTACAATCCTTTCCAACTGCGGTCAAATGAGCCGCCGTTCACATTTCTGTGGTCACATCAAGAAGCTCCGTGGAGTCTGGTGGAGATTTTCCAGCGCTCTCAGGACTGCTACCGTAAGTATTGGATGAAACTCACACCAAAAATCCAGTGATGCTGATTGGACCACAGAAATGTGAACGGCGGCTCATTTGACTGCAGTCAATGTGAAGGTAGCATCTTCTCTTCTCCAGAAGCTGAACTAGACACGCTAGCCGGACCAGATGAGGGTTTAGTGCATGTGCAGCAGAAAGAAGATGATTGATGAGAAACAGAGTCTGTCCAAGACTGTTGGATTGATTTAAAAGGAGAAATAAAAACTAAATGATTTCTGATTATATTTGTTCTCTTTCAGAAGAAAAATGACACAGAGACATGTTGAAAACTAATAAAACAGGATTTTCATCGGAGGGGGAGTTCAAAACAAAGGACAATGCACAAAAGAACAAATATCAGATGAAACAACAAACGAGTACGAACGAGTACACATTTCTGTACCTTGCTGTGGACTTTCTTGTGGTCTGTCCACACGTTGAAGGAGCCCTGCATCAGCAGCTTCCCCAGCTCACTCAGGTTGCCCTGAAACCAACAACAGAATAGAATAGAATAGAATAGAATAGAATAGAATAGAATAGAATAGAATAGAATAGAATAGAAGAATAGAATAGAATAGAATAAAGTTATTTGTTTTTACAGAAAAAGGATACATGTAGCTTTCAAAATATTCTGCAACTTTCCTTCAAAAGGGTAAAAATATAGAAATAAAAAACAGTGATTGTGATTCCAGGATAACTAAAAGTACATTTTAGACCAGACAGTCATCAAGAATTGATGTCATTTGTAAACTGATGACAGTGATTGTCAGATGAAACCTGAACTAGAGACCATGTGGCACACATTTGGTCTTTCTGCAGACTCACATCGAACCCGGTGATTGCGATCTGGTGCATGGAGTCGTTGACAGACTTGATGATGTCAATGACGGTGGCCAACGCCTCCTCCAGCTCCACCATTCCCTCCTCCTTACTGCACTTGAGCATCTCCTGCGGGGCAGGAGGAGGTTGGGTTCAAACGTACAGTCATTCTTATGATAGGAGATGCAGAAGAAAAACACCAGACTCTACGTATTTACACAGGAGATGAGAAGAGACACAAAATCAATAGAACTTACAGCAGTCTCCCAGGAAACTTACTGGTAACAATGTTATTTTGCATTTACACCACAGCTGAAGAAACAAAACCTTTATTACAATGAAGAGTTCTTAAAAGTTCCAGACAGTTGATATTCCTTTTTACATTAAATGTCTAAATCAGGGGTGTCAAACTCAATCACACAAGGGGCCAAAATCCAAAACACACCTGAGGTCGTGGACCGAACAGGATAAATATTTATTGAACACTCTAAAAATATATTTTTTAAATTTTAAAACCATAACTTCTTAACATAATTATGAACAAGATATACAGCATTACCTGTGATAATGCTAGTGTGAATGCTGTAAGATGAATTTGGCTGCTGAAGATGATAGTGCTGATAGCTGAAAATGTTGAAATTGATTGCTAAAAACACTGAAGCAAATATCTGAAAACACTGAAGCTGATAGCCAGCCAAAATATGAGCTAAATGCCAAATTAGCCTAAAAAAACAAAAAAAAAAAAAACTCAGGTTAGCCACAAAAGGCTAGCATGTAGCTGAAATATTAGCTAAACTCCAAAACAGCCCAAAAATCTTAGTAAATGCCAAAATAATCCAGAAAGCTAGCAGAATGCTTTTGAACAATAAAAAGGTAGGAAAATTATTCCAGAATAAATCAGTTTGAACTTTAAATAAGTTGTATGTATTATATTTTTTGTCAAAATTGTACAAGTTAGAAATGAGTGCAAGATTACATCAGGTCATTAATAACAATCAAATAGAATTACCTGGAGGGCCGGATCTGGCCCCCGGGCCTTGACTGATTGAATACATATTTTTCCCAATATCCCAGTTGTGTTAATCCAAAAACCAAAGGTAGAAAGATAATTTAACTTCCTTTCCAAAGATAAACATCAATTTTTTTTCTTTAAATTTGGATGAAAAATGTTTATGGAAAATAAGTAAAACAGTCAGAATGGAATCAGAAAGAATTCAAACAAAGAAATGATCAAACTGTACTGAAACTCATTGAACAGTTCCATTAAAATTTGAGGCCCCGTATGTGAAGAATTGTTCACATTTTTAAACAAAAGCACCAACAACAACAAAAGCTTAATCAGACGGACGGTTGATGATGGTAAATGGAGTGTGCAGCAGACAGTACAGACATGTCCGATGTGTGTGCACCTTTAGCATCAGCTGATATTTGGTGATCCTCTGAACCGGCTTCAACAAGTAGGCATCCAGAGACAGTTTGTGGTCCAGCTTCTTCTGGCACTCCTGTTCCCACACAAACACAAACCCAACCATCTTAAATCCAGCAGAGCAGGATATGGTCCAATCAAACGGGACAGGAGATGGAAATCAAAGGAGAAGATCATGAGAGTCGATCACCTGAAAGAAGAGGCTGTCCCCGCACTGCCTCCACAAGACTTCAGAGCGAGGTTTGTTCTGGCAGTACTTCTCGTACACCTGAAGCTCCTCCTTCTGGTAACACAAACACAGATGCTGATCCAACTGCTTTCAGTCATTCAAGTGAGCGTCCTCTGACGTGAAGACGACATTCAACATTGCCATGTGATTGGCTGATTAGAAATCTGTGTTAAAATGTAACCAAACAGGGAGGTTGGAGGCTGACTCCACCCACAGCTGAAATGTGAGAATCCAGTCAGAGGGGCGGGGCTTGGGGGCTGGACTGTTATCATTACTGGATCTGCAGATCATGAGTGATCCATTATGAACTTACATGATTTGACCAATAACAAAATTCAACTGTAATACTCCATTTCAACCTATAGAGGGCAGCACATTTAAGGTCTTTGACTTGAACAATTTTATTTTAATTTATCAAAAATTTGTCAATGACCAACAACAATCTATGAATTAAAGCTCCATTTATAGAAGTAGAAAAGAGTTTTAACAAGCAGCTGGATGATGTAGTTGTCAGAGTGTATATATAGTAACTAACAGTTAGTTCTGCGTGGTTCAATGTTTGGTAAATCTACTCTAACATCCCTGCACAATTTTCCGAGCGGCTCTCCTTCTCCAAAGGTGGTGGTGGTGGGGAAGGAGGGCCATGTTCACATAACAGTTAAATAACAGATTTTATTGCATTTGAGATTTTCTCATTTTATTTTCACTTCATTTACCCTGTTCAGGAAACAGCTTCCCACCAGCTCTGGTTTCTCGACGCAGTTTTCCAGCTCCATCAGAAACGTCCTGCAGATGACGTCAACTCAGTCAAGAAACACAGAAATGAAATTCTACATTCAGAGAACCTCAACAACTGGAATGCTCTTGTCATCAAGCAGACGTGTCTGATCAGCAACATAAGCAGACGTCAACATTCTGAAGGAATTAGAAAATTAGCCAATCAGGAGTTCAGAAAAACTAAATCTGGTCACCTTTGTGATGAAATCGAGTTGTAGAAATAATCTATACTTAATACAGCAGAAGCCTTTTGTCTTAAGTATTTAGTCTTTGTATCTGTTGTGTTTTCAACCTAAACCCTGCATCATGCTCACTGTCAATTCAGAACTCTGTTGTTTTCACAGATGCACTAATCCCTCAATGATCTTAACTTGTTTTGTGTATAAATAAAGTTTGAAAAAAAATAATAAAAACAAAAAAATCCCTCAATGATGACGTCCCTAATATCATTATTTCCTGATTGTAAATTCACTGTGTTGACAAATGAACAATTCAAAGAAGCATCAACTTAGGAAAAATGCAGCATTCCCTGCATTTACCTGTCAATCAATTATTTCTGCACTGACTTATTTTCTTCCTCAGACTGAGTTCAGATCCACAGAGATGTTGATCATCTTCTCCTCTGTCACTCACACGCAAAAACTTGGGCTGGGAAACGATTATAAAATATTAACTAATTAATCGCAAATCTGATAAGGCGATTAATAGCCTTTTTTTTTAAGTTACAATATTTGCCAGCCAATTATTATCTGTAAATAATCATAATAGGAAATCACATGTTCATTTTTAACTCATTGGAATCTAGGGTCTAAAACTTAGTTTTTGTCTATATTTTAATTGTTTGTATTTTCAATTTGAAAGACTACCTGCTGCTTATTTGGTATCATTTAATCAGCACAACCTCTCCTATGTGACACTACCTTGATTTAGTCATTTCTCCATGTGATATTCACACACTAGGCATAAAATCATGCAAAAACAGACATTTTTGTTTGGAGAAATGTGATTCATTCAGATGTGGAAACTCCAGAAATGTTTAACAAACTGTTTTACAACATAGAAGGAAAGTTTTGGGTGTAATTTTGTAAAAACAAGAATAACATTTGTCAATAAACTAATAACATGTTTTGAATGAAAATGCATAAAAATTCAGGCTAAAGTCACACCAGCACCCCAAAAAAAAGGAATTTCTCACTGCTGTTTATTTCACATTTTTCCTAGAATTGTTTTTTTTTTCAGCTTTCTTTCTAAACATTTTCTCTAATGTGTTTGTGAAAAACACATTTTTTTGGGGGAAGTTTGGTCAAGCTGGATTTCAGGTTGAATCCCAAAGTTAAAAAATAATGGTCGGTTTCTTCATTGATAAATTTCTAATAGCAGTCAGCTCTGTTAGGCTCCGCCCCTCATAGCAGGTGCACTCCTGCTGCATTACAGCCGTCAGATTGACGTTTGTTCTCCACCTTATTTATTAAAATTAAAGATCGTTTTTGTCCAAAAACCACAAATAAATGTCATATCATCTCTTTAATTCAATAAAATCTCAATCAAAGAATGTACAAAAAAGTTTAAGTTTATTTAGACTGAGTTTTATAACACTGATCTCACAGCTGCACAGCAGGACACCTGAGGTCCTTAACACATATTAAGGAATTAATTATGTTCAATTATTCACATGCGTTAACGCGTCAACATTCACAAAAACACAACAAAATGAATGGAAAGCATTTCACTTACTTCTTGTGAAACTCGTAGATCTCTGGTAGGTTTCCGAACAGCACGTCTTTTTTGTTCTCTAGTGATGGGGGGATCAGGTGGCTGAACTCAGAGTTATTCAGCTCAACATAGTAACCCTGGGGGGGGAGAAGGAGGAGATTAGGATCTCAGTCGGGTATTGGGATAACCATTGAAACAAAAATAGGAATTAAGCACTATTAAAGCAGAAAAAGGTCCAGAGGCTTGTTTGTTTGTTTGTGTTGGCTGAATCCGGCTATGGATCTCACATCTCTTGGCTTTGCAATGAAATATTATCAGTCATTAAAGAAAAACACACAAAGCGCTCTCAAGCTTGTTGCAATTACATACTGAACACATACAGAGTGTTAAAGTTGTGGTTCTGTTTAAGCTCTAAGTTTTTATTCTCTTTTTTTATCTAAAAAATGTCATGTTTCTTTCTCACAGGTGGGGTCATATAATAATAGTAATAAACAACTTTATTTATAAAGCACTTAAATTGTCCAAAAGACCCAAAGTTCTGTACATGACAGAATAAAAGCATTTTTTAAAACTCAGATAAAAATAGATTAAATGTGTACAAAAGAATGATCATAATGCGGATGAAACAAAAAATCCACAAATGTAACATAAAAGAGAACAAATAGAAACGTAGAGGGTTAAAAGAAACAGAGGAAACCTCTTCTCTGTGTTCTAAAAGAGGACAGGAAGAGATAAAGATCATGTTTTACAACATCGATCCAGAGTTTGGGAGCTGCTGCAGTAAAAGCACGGTCCCCTCTGAGTTTGAGTTTTGGTTTTTTTTATTTAATAATGGTGTATGGGATGTTTTGGATGTATGCGACTTTAACACAGCAGCCCAGAGGACAGAATACTCCTAAAACTCAACACTTTTGTCCGTTTCGCTAAGAGGATAAAACTGAGTTCAAATTTCTGAGCTCTGGCAAAGACGACATCAACCAATCAGGAACTCAGCTTTGGCTCGGGATGTGCTGATGATGTAATCATCTGGAGGAGGAGAATCTGGTGGTTCTCCCCCTGAAATTTATAATATATGTATTATTTTAAGGAAAAAATGAAAATAAAGTTCCTCTAATTTTTTCCTTCCTTGAAATATTGTAAGATGAAAGTCATCAAACGGAGTCACAAAGAGACAGAAGTACCGCTGAAAGCAGCCGTCATTCAGATGCAGCTCAGGTGAAGCTCACAGTACCGGGAGAGTCTCTGAATGACCTCATGAACCCAAACGTGGAGACGTGATCACTGATGCTCTTGTAGAACTCTTTAGAATAAATAAACCCAATCTCTCTTCCATGCATTTACTGGATATGAGATATACAGTCAATGCATCCATGTAGTGCTGAAGCTAAAAACATTAGACAGTAGCTCCTCCCACACACATCTGGAGCATGAAGTTTATAAACACATTTTTGGACAAACGTGAATTTGATTAGCAGAAATATTGCTGCATCTCCTCAAGCCCGCTGCTCTCCAACAGTAAGTACACTGGAACTAAAAAGCTTTAAGTGTTCAGGATGAAACGTGCTATCAACTCCAGAGGACGATGTTTTAAAGTCACACAACAGCCTTGCCATGGAGACACACTGTAACACAAACATAGGCCTACTAACAAGAGACTAAATGTTTCTGAAAGTTGGACTTCTGGTTATGGCGGAGTGCTGAACAGTCGCTGTTAATGTGACTCATTAGTCAACTGAAAAAACATTGATATCAACATTAATATTAAACAACATTCCTCTAAAAAACAACAAGACCGGATCTCAACCGTCCAAAGCTGCTCAAAAACAACTTTGGATGAAAGCGCTAGCATGGCTGCAGCGACTGCTAGCTTCTCTGCTAGCTCGGAGCAGAAAGCTGCGAACAACCCAACGATGGAGACATTCGGATTCAGCTAAACAATCAGCTAGTGTGATGGAGGCTATCAACAATATTAAGGAGGGAATGTCATGTCACTCGAGGAGGCTGGGAGAGGTGGAGGAAAGAGTGGCGCTAACAGAAGAAGAAACATCAGTCCTACAACAAAAGGTCAAGCAGTTGGAGGACAAAGTGGAAATATTAACCAGCAAAGTCCAGGACCAGGAGGATCGGGCCAGACGATCCAACCTTAAGTCATCGGTCTGCCAGAGAAGGCCGAGAGCGGATCTGTGCAGCTTCATGGAAAGCTGGGAGATACCCTCACCCCCAGCCCTGTTATCGAAAGAGCGCACCGTGTTGGCCCGGTGAATCCGGGCCGCTCCTCCGCCCCCAGAACCATCATCATAAAACTCTTTAATTACAAAGACCGCAAAAAAAATACTGACAGCGGCCAAGAGACTGAGAGATGTTCGAGAACCACCGGATCAGCTTCTACTCCAATCTTGCTCAGAGGTTTGCAGATTTTCATGAAATCTGGACTCCATTTACTACCTTTTTAGATGATCAGTCTCTAAAGATTAGAGGCCAAACAATAGCTGTCTAAACTACACCTGCTCAAAGTAAAGGTGATCTTGGGTTCCAGCAGAGGGAAGAGAGGAGAGCTGGATGAGAAATGAGGCAAAGGTCAAGAAAAAGAATGACTATTCTTTATTTGTTTTGCCTATTACATCTTTACTATTAGTTAAATTCTATATAGTGTTTTTTGTTGTTTTTTTCTGAATTATCATTATTTGTAAATGTGTGCATACATAATTATTTTAATTATACATTTTAAGTATATTTTACTGATTTGTTGAGATTTGGGTGTGTTGGGTATACTTGTGTTGGAGGGGGGTGTTTGTGTTATAAAGAGAACAAAAATCAATCAAAAGTATTTGATTTAAAAAAAGTTTCTGAAAGTTTCATTGTGACTAAACACTATGCATAACGACCACTCAGACTTTCTTTAAGTTTGCTTCAGTTTTTACAGTCTGCCTAAACAAAAGCCAGAGGTTATCGTAGATGAAGAGCTTGTACCTCCATGATGCTCTGCAGTTCCTCCACGTAAATTCTCTCCGTTTCTATTAACTCAGTCATGATGTGTCTGGAAGAAGGAAAAACAAATACCTCAATACTCATAGACACAACCAAATGACAGAGTAACTAGGATGGTTACAGATGGTGATTATAACCAGTCAACCCCCATGTGAATAAGGCTCAAGTTAACTCCTTGTTTATGGAGCTAAATTTCTGCCACAAGTCCCCCACGAGCATATATCAAACTCCACGCACGCAATGAACCTTCACCGCGTGCAGGAAAGTCTCCACGCCGACTCCGCTACTTCTGTGCGCTCGTGAAACCTTTTCTCCACGCTTGAAAGAAGTTAATAAATGGGTACATCAAAAATGATTCATTTTGATATAGTAGTTTAGAAACTGATAAATCAATAAGGAAGTCCTTTTTCCCTCTTTTCATTTTTAGTTTTAATTTGAAAAACGAATGATACGCAGGTATCACCAGGTTTTTTTTTCCTTCGATGTTGTTTCACACGGGCGCGCAGGAGAAGCTCCATGAGCGCACAGTCCTCCACGAGGGGATGGAACTAGTTTTAGGAGCGTAAGAATACTTTCACAGGTGTGCAGGAGAGGTCACAGGAGCGTAAGAATCCTCGATGAGCGCAAAGAAGAAGAGCAGAGAACAGGAGCGGGTACGGAGAAGAGGAGCAGAGAACAGGAGAGTGAGCGGAGAAGAGGAGTGGAGAAGAGGAGCGGCTGGAGAAGAGGAGCAGAGAAGAGGAGAGGGAGCGGAGAAGAGGAGCGGCTGGAGAAGAGGAGCGGCTGGAGAAGAGGAGCAGAGAAGAGGAGCGGGAGCGGAGAAGAGGAGCGGGCGCAGAGACCGTCCTGCGCCCATGGAACGTTCCTTGCATGCGTGGAGTTTGATACATGCTGGTGGGGGACTTATGGTGGAAATGTCACACCATAATTGTTTCATTTTGTTTTCTTGTTTTCTTTAAATCCCTCACAAGAGAAGATAGAAAGAAGCTGACGAGAGAGCAGCTCTGCAGTGATCAGAATGAAAAAGCAGGCTAAAGAAAACCACATCTGCATGTCTGTGAGCTGACCGTCGTCTGCTGGACAGACTCTCCTCAGACTCAGCGGGGACAACAACGTGGGTGGAGCCTCCCTGGCTTTCCTCGTGCATCACCTCAATCTGTAACACAGATACACCATCAATGAGATTCATTTTTCATCATGACAAAATATTGACCATGACATATAAATGTAAACAATGTCAAATGGTAAAAAAAGATATTTATAAAACAAAACCCAAATGTGTCACAGCAGGAGTTCAAGTTTATTTCCCAAAAGGCTGATCTGTCTGTAGAGCTGCATGACTTTTCCACATGTCTAGATGTAAACTAGAGGTGTCCAAACGTTTTGCAAAGGGGGCCTTGAGTGATGCTTGAGTGATAGCTGACGTTTGATTTTTTAAAAAGTAGCATCATTCTAATTAGATAATTTTTTGACTATAGACTGACAGTTACCAAAGTTCTGTGTAAGGTTACTTGCTTTTGTTTTGTTTTTCTCTCTATATTAGCTTGTTTTGATGGACATGAGCTTTTTATTATTTTTTTTTACACGAGCGCAGAGCCCGATACTTCTTTTGGGGTTTTTCTATGGAGAGAAAAAAGACTCGCCCAAATTTGTGCATGCGTATGCTTGATGTGTGTGTAACTTTGGATTTGTGTGTACATAATTCATGATTTGTAACTCATATAATTGAATTTGTGTATAAGTACCAAGATTACAAAATTTAAAAAAAAAAAAAAAATTTCATAAGCACAAATTAAAATTAAACAGCTCGAAACTGTAACGAGGACCCAGAGGCATTTGGATCCATATTCAGGCAGGCAAGGGCAAAAACAAAGACGTAGGAACAAGCCCGGCAGGAGTCAGAACAGGCAAAGGTCAAAACACGACAAGGCAAAAGATACAAAGAGCCGCTCAGTGATTGCTAGGAGACGCTAGGCAATATGAACGGGATATATAACTATGGAGACACTAATGAGGATAATGAGATTGAGCTGGTGTGGAAGAAGAGCTGGTCAGTATTCTGGAAAGGGCTCCCTCTGGTGGTTGGAAGTGAAACCAGAAGTCTGAGTCCTGACAAAAACTAACTATACGCACAAACATTTAAAAATTCCTCACAAATCGCTTGTTACGCACACACAAAACCACGTTTACCGCACAAATCTGATGTGAGACTCTTTTGACGTCTCCAATATTCATCTGTAAGTGATGCGTTTAACTGTTGCTAGAATGCTGGGTCATCAGAGTTTTCTTTTCAGTCGTTTTAAACTTAGATTCTTAACTATTATCTGGTGAAACTTGACATTTTTTACCTTTTCTTAAACAGATATCCCCAATAATTAAAATAAAAAAGTCTCAATATGTGACTCTAAAACACAAATCCACAATTACCCACGCACAAATCGGGGTGAGTCTATTTTCTCTCCATATGTTTCCCAGCGCTCCAGGGTCTGTGAGTCAACTGTGAACACGATCAGCTGCTGCTGCTGAAGAAGCGACCAGAGATTGCAGGAGAGTTTATAGGACTCTGTTGAAGACGTTTTATGATGGTGCTGTTGCATCAGCCCTTCAAAGCAAGAGCTGCTGTGGGGTGGGGGGTGGGGGGGTGTGGGGGGGGGGGGGACTGTCAGGAACAAGATCGGCTAACTGGTGCAGAGGTCTCACCCCGTTCTGGGATGTCCCTCATGTCTGTGACTGATGTATTTTAGAGGAGGATGCTGTGGAAACAATCCTCATCCCACTCTGCCTGCATGAGAGCATGGATGCACTGAGCAGCGCCTTCACTCGGAAACTGAAACTCTCACTGCAGAAAGCAGCACTTTCACCGACCGATTCCCCCGTAAGCTATTAGATTCTACATGACAGTATTTTTAGTCTTATTATTATCTATCTACAGTTTTAATAGAGTTATGGTAACAAGGCAATTTCCCTTTTGAGGGATCAATAAAGTTTTATTCTCTTTTAAAAGCAAAGAATGTCCTCCTTGTCACTTTAGGTAAGGCAAGTTTATTTGTAGCATATTTCATGTAAAGAGACAGTTCAAAGTGCTTTACATAAAATATTAAAATAAGCAATCAAAAGAAATAGTAAATGTGTGATCATTAAAAGAAAATTAAAAGATTGTAATTTAAAACAAGCATAGATAAACAGTGCGGATGTAAACTTTTGAATCCATGTTAATCACATGCAGCTGAGAACAGGTGAGTCTTCAACCTGGATTAAATCCACTAAGTGTTTCAGCTGTTCTAAGGTTCTCTGGAAGTCTGTTCCAGATCTGTGGAGCATAGAAGCTGAATGCAGCTTCTCCACTTTAGCACTAGGAAGCTTTCATTTGATGGTCTGATTCGTGTCTGGACTGAAGAGCTGCACATTCTCTCTCCCCCCGTTAAACTAAGGCCTCGTTTCCACTGAGCGGTCCACATCGGACTGGACCAGACCGGACTGGACCAGACCGGACTGAACCAGACCAGACTGGACCACCGGACTGGACCAGACTGGACTGGACCAGATCGGACTGGACTTTTGAGCGTCTCCATTACAAAATGGACCCGGTAGGCAGGTCCGTCTGGTATCATTTTTAGACCCGGGTTGGTTGTTGGTCCATTGGAAAATGGAATGGGCTCGAGAGGGCGGAGCTTCTGTCGGCACACAACGTAACCCATTGATTGATGGAAAGGTTTTACGACAACAGGAAGCGTCCGACCAGCGCTTTTCCCGACTCGATCCAAACCGAAAGTTCTGTCCTCTTTTCAGCTGGACTTTTACTCTCCTCCGGATTCTAATGATCCTCCGCGGTTCTCTTTTTCATTTTCTGTCTGTTTCTGAGTCAGCTGATGCATCGCAGATCCGTCATGGGTCTACATCCCGCATGCGCTTTGATGGTCCAACGCTCAATAGAAACGCTCACTGCAATTGGTCGGACCGCTCTAAACCGACCAAGAGGGGACGGGTCTGGTCCGAACCGCTCGGTGGAAACGAGGCATTACTGTACCTTGATTCCTGCCTTGGTCTTGCGAATGTTTTTCTTCTTGTTGGGATCGACATCTGCTGTCTGTCTGCCACTGTTGGAGTTATCAGAGGCTCTCCGAGCAAAAGCTGAAACAGAAACAGAAAACAATGTCAGGGAAAACGTTCTGAAGCTGAAAGTCGATGCAGAGGAGCAAAGGAGCTTCAAATGAAGAAGACTCATCACAGAACTAAGACAACACAGAAGTAGACGTTCATTCAGAGTTACATTGATGTCTTCTTCAGAATAAATCAGCTGAAGACTCAAGCACCAGCTCACATTGCTGACTCCCTGTGTTCCTCGGCGGGTTCCTGAGTGCAGGACGTTTGGGTGAGGAGTCGGGCCTCGGAGCAACGGGCTGAACGGGCCTCGTCTGTTTGGCTGACAGTCTTTTAAGGCTGACATGGCGTTTCTCAAACATCTCTCGAACATCCTCCAGTCGCTTCAGTACCATCTGGACGCTGGCCTACACACAAACACACAGCCCACGGTGGGTTCTCATCCCCATCAGCCTTCAGTGTGGAGCACCCAAATGCATCATACCTTCAGCTCCTCTGACAGAACCACCTCGTACTGGTTGTGGAGGTTCTTCAGTTCTGTTAGCTGGTTCTTCTCTGCTGATTCCAAAAAGTTTTCAATGTCCGTCAGAGCTGACTCCGCCCCTTCCTGTGACTGACACTTGTCCACAGCTTGGGAGGCCAGAAGATAGATCCCAGATTCACACCACTGGTTTACCTGAAGATAAAAACAGACTTTGACGTGGATCTGTGCAGAACTTATTCTTCTCACAGACTACCGCTATAAAACTTCTACGGCGTTATTAATACAATGGTCACAGATGAAACTTACTTCACTACATTTTACATCAACTCCTGATATTGGGTGGAAAGGAAACTGGGGATCACTTCCTGTTTAAATCGGTTCAAATAATCTAAAACATATCAGAAGTGAAGTGAGTTTGGAAGTGGCAACTGTTGATCTGATAAAGTGTTTTAACCCTTCAACACCTGAGATGTCGTCAGTGACGCTTAAACTCAAAACCTTTAGTAACTTTTCAACCATTAACACAATAATTCCAGTAGATTCTGAGGGAGAAAAGCATTGCAGAGCTGCTTTTCTCCCCTAGAATCTACTGGAATTATGAGATAACAGTTGAAAAGTTACAGTAAATCCTAGAACATCAACACTGGAGCTCCAGTGTTAAAGGATTAAAAGTTGTTTTAATGAGCCTATAGGCTGGTATCGATTTAATCGATTCACAAAAACCTGGATCGATTGGATTCAGATTTCCTCTGATTCTTTAGATTTAATTTGATTCAATTCAACTTTGAGTTTACATGGTTTACACATTTAGACACATTTGTTTAGAAATACATTATTCATCTACTTAGGATTTGAAGATTTTCATATGAATACAGTTCACATACTGTCAAATGTATCAGTGAAATCATAATCAGATTGTTAATACCGTACAGTGTTACATGGATTATCAAACAGAGAAGCTCCAATAATTGTTCTGTCTGTCCTGGAGGATGTTTCAGTTATCCACTAGGTGACGATTGCGATACAGCATTCAAGAAGAAGAAGAAAGAATGAACAAAAATCGGTGCTTAAGATAAATAGTTATTGAAAAAAATATATTCTAAAAAGAGTTTGTAAAATTCCTGTCTGTGAGTTTATAAAGATGTTCATTTAGTCAGAATGTATGTTTAGGTCGACTGAGCGTTAGCTTTAGCCGTCCTATGGGAAATTCCTTTGAACGTTAGCATCATGCTAGCAAACCTTTGCTTATGTGCTAGCTAGATGGATCTATATTTTTATGTATCGATTATTGATCTATTAAGCTTAAATCAATTAAATTGATTAATCGATTCGATCTACCAGCCCTAACCAAACATTTATTCAAGCACATTTGAATGAGTTGTTGCTCCACATTTACCCACGGCTCAGTTGCTTCCTTTCTACTGTGTTTACATCTCATAATGCTGAGCTCAGACTGTCCACCTCCTATTTTAGGACTAGGACACAAATAACTGTAGTGGAATAAACCTCAGTGCGGTGCAACCAGCAGTGTTTTCAACATGTTCACCATTTAAATAGAACTAGTTCATTTCCACCTCACAAAATCTACCAAAGTTCTGACTATTCACTAGTTCATTCTTTAGGAACAAATAATCTTTGAAGGCAGAAAGAAAGTAGTATCATTATGGCAGATTTAGAACTGGTGAGGTCAAATGTTAAATTCAAGGGTTCATTAAATCTAAAGTTTGTATTTGTGGTCTGTCCTTACATGACACGCTCACCTTGTCGATGCTGACATGAATCTGCAGGGATTTGGACAAAACGTCACGCTTTTTCTTGACTTCATTGCTGAAGTCATCGCAGACTCGCCGCAACTCCACACATTTGGGCCGGATGGAGTCCACGGCGTAGTGGTTACTCTGGACGAGCTGGTCGCCATGCAGCGCGTGCAGCTGCGCCTTCTCCAGCGTGGGCTGTAAACAACAACAGCTGATCAGGATGACAACATTTAAGCAAACACATGACTTAAAATGTATGATGTCTTCATTGTATTTAATGATCTCCTGATCTTTCATTCTCCTTATTGCAGTCACTAACCTGTCTCTCTTTAGCTTCATAAGACATGTTTCAATGTTTTTGTGGTTCTATAGTAGTGCTGCAACAAACGGTTATTATAATAGTCAAATAATCACCAATTATTTTTTCCCCAATAGTCGACTAATCGGGTCATACGCAAACTGGATGTAAGGAATATCCTAAATTAGGCAAAATAGCTAGCGTGCAGATGAAATATTAGCTAAACTCTAAATTAGCCTAAAAAACACATAATAAATGCCAAAATAGTCCAAAAAACTCGCAGAATGACATCGTGAAATAAAAAAGCAGTCTTGGGCTGCCCTTTTTATTGATCTGTCAAAGGCATTTGACACTGTGGACCACACAATGCTTGAACAAACACTCATTAGTTTTGGTCTATCAGAACATGCAGCATCCTGGTTCAGTAACTACCTGAGAACCCAATGTTGTAAATATGACGGTCTGTGCTCTGATTTTTTTAATTTCCACAAGGGGGTGCCACAGGGTTCTATACTAGGACCACTCTTATTCATTATGTATATCGATATTTAAAACAAAATGTGTCCGATGCTAATATACATCTTTACGCTGATGACACCATTATTTATTGCTTTGGCCCCTCCCCCACAGCTACCATCGAATCACTTCAGAGAGCATTTGATAGGATACAGCAAACATTGCTGCAGCTCAAATAGGTTCTTAACACTGATAAAACCAAAATAATGTTGTTTTCCAATTCAAGGAAGAGAACTCTGGCTTTTCCTACAGTATCCACTCTGCAAGGAAATAAAACTGAGGTGGTCCATCAGTATAAATATCTTGGAATACTCATTGATGACATGCTGACTTTCAAGCTCCATATTGAGAATCTTGTAAGGAAACTAAAATTGAAACTAGGCTTCCTATTCGGAAAGAAATATTGTTTCTCTTTTGGGGTTAAAAAACAGCTTGTCACTGCGACCTTTCTCTCTGTTGTAGACTATGGAGATCTTCTGTACATGAATGCCACATCTCAGTGTCTGTGTAGCTTTGATTCTGTGTATCATGCTGACCCGTGCTTTGTCCTCCAGCGCTTTCAGCTCCTTCAAAAGAAGCTCCACTCTGGCTGCACAATCGGCAGTGTCTGCCAGTGTGTTTAAAGTGTCCGTCAAACCGTCGAGAGTCACTTTGACCTGAAACAAAGGTTGGAGAAGAAGAAAGGTCAGTATTGTTTCAAAACGGTTTTGCTTTATTTGAACCTTTTTACTGTTTAAACCAGGGGTGTCAAACTGCAGTCCTCGTGGGCCGGCCTCCTGCTGGTTTTTAAGAAATCCTGCCTCTTCTGTTGCTGATTACCTGGATCAGGTGTGTTTAGCCAATGAAGAGCTCTCATAGAAAGGGTAGTTAGAAAACATGTAGGACACCGGCCCTCGAGGACTGGATCTTGACACCCCTGGTTTAAACATTACAAACTAAATGATCAGGAACAATCCTGCTGTGATGGTTGGTAAATGCTCTTTATTCCTTCATTATCTGGACCACACCAGCAAAAAATTCCCTCAATTCAAGATAAAAATCATTGATGAGCCCAAAAAATAACCTTCTCATCTGAATGATGGTTAATTTGATTATTTTATACTGCAATAAACATTACAGATGTGTAATGGTCCAGATAAAGTCACAACAATTTTCAGCATCACAGCAGTGATTCTTTTTGAAGGACCGTCTATAGACGTCTATAGTTTGAGTGTCTGCAGAGAACTATTGTTCAGGAGGTGGCGCCGTCACCCATACTCTACCTCTCTGAAGTCCTTCTCAAAGTGCCGAAGCTGCAGGCACTGCTCCAGCTTGAGGTGATGTTTACTCCAGAACTGCTCGAAGGCGTTGTCGGTCTCATCCAGCTGGGCCATCAGTCTGGAACGCACAGCAGCATCTTCAGCATCACATCGTGTTCATGGCGCAGACTGCGACAGAGGGTTAAAGTACGGCACCTTTCCACGGTGGTTTGGTTCTCCGTCTCATCTGGGTTGAGTTCATGGTTCTCTGATTTGGCAGCTTGCTCCTTTATACAACCGGACAGGGTGGAGCCCTGCCGCAGGGCCAGCGTCAGCTCGTCCTGATGCCAACACACAACATGGTTCATTCAGATCAGAGGTACATTTCTGATCAGACGGGACTATTTGAATGTGTTAGTCCATGTTTTTGGTGTTCATATCTAGGTTGTCATGTCTACTGACAGTAATCAATGTAGAATCATGAGGGAATGATTTGCCTTTTCTATTTGAGTATTTTAACGACATACAATTGGGTGTGTCTGCCTGCATCTAAGCAATCATCTCTACTTAGATGCTCCCGGGCCAAGGACACAATCCATTGACCAAACCAAAACAATCCGCTGAAGGTGTGAAGGTCAATCAATCACAATTTGCTTTTGTATAAACTACATTTTTATGAGATTAGGGGCTTGAAGCTATTTAACAAATCAGAATAAAAATAAATAAATACATTTTCAAATACTATTAATGGGGTCCCTCAAGGATCTGTTCTAGGCCCTTTACTTTTTATTTTATTATTGACATCTGGGATGCTTTCAAAACTAATCAAATCTTGTTCTTTGCAAATGATACTTCTATCTACCAATCTGGAAAATACCTTGCTGAATTTATTGAAATTACAAAAGTAGAATTAAACAATGAAAGCAAATTATCAATAAACTGGGAAAAAATATTTTTTTGATTTTCAAGAACTCCCAAAATAATTAATATGTAACACCTGAAATTTGACCAAATTCATGTTTAAAAAGTTAGTGAAATTAAATTAGTTAGAGTTGTAATGGATGATAAACTAAAATGGAAATTTATGTTACAAATTTATACATTTATGACATGTTAATTACTTAAAAAGTAATATATTAGCTACATGCTAACATTTTTGGCTAATTTGTTATCTACTGCTACTTTATTGGCTACTTTAGAGTAGAGCTTGTATTTTAGTAACATGCTACTGTTTTTGAGTAATTTAGTTTACTGACGAATTTTAGGCTATTTTGGAGTTTAGGTAGTATTTAAGCGCGAGCTAGCTTTTTTGGCTAATTTGGCTTCTTCTGAGGTTTTTTTGTCCTAATTTAGAGTTTAGCTCATGTTTAAGTAACACACTAAATATATTTTGCAAAATTTGCATGTATTAGGGATTTTTAAACAATTTTACTACAAAAATTTCAGAGATTGAGGTCAACTTCAGCTTTTTTTATAGTTCTTTAACAAAATGTCTTTTTGCAAATAGCTTTCGCCTTTTCAGCAAATCCTTCAGCAATTAAAGTAAATTGCGTCAACATTCAGCAAAAAGCTTTAGCATTTTCAGCAACTACTTTTAGCAAAAAAGCATTCACACTACTGTCTGTCTACTTTCGACCAATAACACGATAATTCCAGTAGATTCTGAAGGAGAACGGAGAATATAGAGAATGTAGGATCTACATTGTGTTAACGGTTGGAAAGTTACACTATGTTAAAGATTATACTTTTAAGCGCTGCTGGCGACGCCTCAGGTGTTAAAGGGTTAAAGAGCGAGGAAGGAGAGGTTTCATCAACAAGTGTCTGCTTTACTTTGAGGTGGTCGTGTCTGTCAGTGTGAGCAGCCAGCAGGTCTTTGGTGCTCTGCACATCTTTGGGAAGATCCGTCTCGGCCAGCTCATTACCAAACCGCTGCAGCATCTGGGCAGTGGATTTCACCGTCATGGCAAAGTTTTCTATGGCCTACAAATAAAAAAAGAAAAAAGATGACACATGAATCCATTGCAGAACAAACTCATCTGTTTAGCTTCACTTCTGCAGCTGTAAATACAATCCCCATGAATTCAACTGGCCCTTTGCACTGAGCCACCACCGTGTTTGCATTAGCTTGTAGGAGTGCTCCTAGCATGTTAATGTTCAGAACATTAAAAGATAACTATGCTATTGAGGGTTTTAAGGCTAGTTTTTAATTTAGCTAATATTTTAGCATCATGCTACGTTTTTGGCTTATGTGGTATTTATTAATTTTTAGTTGAGCCAATATTTTAGCAACGTGTTAGCTTTTTGGCTAATTTGGCATCTACTAAGTTTTTTTGGAGCTAATTCTGAGTTAAGCTGATATTTTAGCAAAATGCTAGCTTTTTGGGCTATTTTTAGTTAAGCTAATTATTTTGCAACATGTTAGCTTCTTTGACTAATTTGGCACACACAGGTTTTTTGGGCTACTTTTGCATTAAGATGGTATTTTAGCAATGTTCTCACTTTTTGGATAATTTAACTTGTACTGCGTTTTGGAGAAAATTCTGAGTTCAAACCTTTTTATGAATCTTTTTTTTTATTTATCAAGAAATTTTTCAACTTTTTTGTGCACATTCTGCAATTTCTGCAACATAAATCATTTTGAAGTTTTAACATTAGGCAAATAGCTTTAGCATTTTCAGCAAATCCCTTCAGCAATATGGCAAATTGCTTAATCAACCACATTTATCAATCAACATTCACACTAGCATTAATGCAGGTAATGCAACTTTCCTAGTTTAAGATGAATCCATGAAGAAATTCTATGCTATCACAAGTGTTAGCATGCCCGCACAATCTTCACCTCCAATTTTTGAGAATTTGGGGGATTTTTTTTTTAACATGATAAAAACACATTGTTTTAATTTGAGAGATGATTACACTTTTAGCTTTCCAAAGGACAAAGTTATTATGCAATCTGAATGAAGGATTGATGGAGAACAACATTGTTTTTTATGTTTGTGCGTCTGTCGCTCAAAAGGTCAAAATTCTTTATTCATTAAGGTAACACACATTATTAAGAGTTATTGACAGTCAATTTGTCTTTGAAACCTTTAACAGCAGGCCTCACTGACCATTTTTAAGAGATGCGGAGCTGCTCTTTTGACTTTATCCGTTTCTCGTTGTCGCTCCATCTTGGCGAGCTGAAAAAGGCAGCTAAAAGCATCTGAAGTGATCGTGAAGGCTCTTGGGAATTTATAATACAAAAAAGCCCAGGGCTGACTCACTCTGGGATTGTTTCACCCATAGTCGCAGGCAAAGAAAGAGCTAACAGCACCACCCGGAGGCTGAAAGCATATTACAGGCGTGGAATTTTGGAACCAATGAGAAATGCGTAAGGGATTTTAACTAAACACTCCGCGTCTTCTGCGACCACAACTTGATGGGCCAAAAGATAATCTTTGGCGGCCCAAATTGGCCCCTCGGGCCCTAATTTGGGCACCCATGCACTATAGTTTACATCTGTTCAGTTTTAAAGTCAAATCAGGGAGTTGTGTCCCACAACATTTTCTTTTCGTTCAGTCTCATGTATTTGCAGACCGCCTGATGGCGAGTCCGCAGCCAAACAGCTGCAGTGATGTAAGAGGACAGTCATCTGGGACGAAACCAATGTACTTCCTTCAGAAACTGACGGGGTTAGAATCATGAAACAGTCCTCCGTCTCTACTAAAGATGCTTCCACAAGTTGACTCAAAGCATTGTTTTGTGCCATGTAGCTCAGGCTGTTATCTTACAGTGCGATGATGGATCCACTGACTGTGGTTGTAATCCAGGCTTCCCCCAAGCTCCCGCGTCAGCTGGCTTTTGTCCACATAACCATGAAGGTCTGACAGTGAGTTCAGCATCACTATCTGAAAACACAAGCAGAACTGTCAGCCTGTTGACTGCAGTCACAGTCAGTCAATCTTTGACACAGCTTCAGTTTAACTGATGTTATGTTCCAATGAGGGACAAACCGATACCTTCATTTTGAAGTCATCCTTATGCATCTTTATCCCAATATCTGTTACAGTCCTGTGGAAGAACCTGGACGGCCTGAGCACCAACACCAGCTGAAGATGTCCCGGGAAAGCCCCCTGAACAGAAGACAAAATGGCATTTCAAATGATCTCGCCAGCAGAAATGAGTTAGAATGAGTTTGTTTAACCCTTTAACAACTGAGACATCTTCAGTGATGCTTAAACACAAAATCTTTAACATACTGTAACAACCGTTAACAGGATGATTCCAGCAGATTCTGAAAGAAAAAAGCATCTTGTCGAGACGCTTTTCTCCTTCAGAATCTACTGGAATTATCCTGTTAACAATTAAAACATAACAATAAATGAAAGAACATAAACACTGGAGCTCCGGTGTTAAAGGGTTAAGCTAAACAAGGACATTGAGGGTAACACAGTGGAAAATTGAGCAGCTGTCAGAACCAACAAACTCAGTGCACTGATAGTACATGTGACACGTGGAAAAGAAATTCAAATCAGGCAGAGAAGGAAAAAACTGTATCTAGAAAGGCAAGAACAAACAGAAATAAAGCTGAAATCCCAAAAAGAGTTTATAGATTTTAAAGGGGCCATACCGTGATTTTCTTCAGCCTTTCAGAGTAAACTTTATGCATATATATATATTACCTTTGGAATACTAAAAAACAAATTATTTATGAAATATGAGTTATCTTTATGGACTATTTTAATGCCCGGAAGTAGAACGACTCGGTTTCTGCCTTTAGCTCCTTGTCGGTTCCGCCAAGTACACGACGTCATCCTTGAGCTGGCCTCCCTGAGCCTCCTTAGTTTGACCAAACTTTGTAAACAAAACCACCTGACTAAAGATCTCTTCAGTCATTGGCCAGCTGCTATGGGGGCAGATCAAAACAGAAGAGAAAGATGGATGCACTGCGGTCTATAAATCCTTGCCAGAATTTTGATTGTCTGCATTAAGGCCAGATTCAACACTTTTAACTGCAGCTTTAGTACGGCGGAAGAATCCTGCATGACGGTTACTGGAGACACTACGGCTACAGGTACACACGCTAAGAAGAGTTTGTGACATGAAGATTGTTGGTAGAATCAATGTGGATCACGTTAAGTTGTTTTATTGAGCATAAATTCATCCGACCACATTTGAATGAGTTTCTGTGTCTCATCGTTGTGGTTTTATGAGATCGTTTTGAAGAGAATTCTGTTGGAGCTACAGTAGAGCTTTTAAGATGACATCACGGCGTAACAAGACACAGAAAAGAGAGTTATGCGTTTTTCTGTGGTGTTAAAATAAACGTTCTAACAAGTAAACAGTTGGAACAATTATTTACTTTTGGCTAACGAGACAATTAATGCTCTACATTTGTCCGTGGCTCACCGATCACCTCATTTCTACTGTGTTTACATCACATGACTGTCGGGTACGGTGGCCGTTTAGGTTCATATTCAGACTGAAGACTCTCAGAGTGAACAGACGTTCAGTCTGATTGGAAATGACTGAATATTTTCATGGTAGGGCCCCTTCAATGAAAAAATACATTTTTGTCTTTGCAGATTTATGTAGTAGATTTAGGCCTGCTCAGTCAAAATGGCTCTACATTAATGGATGTTGTATGCTGTGTCCTCCTCATGCGAGCGCATTTAACATTTCAGTGTCAGAGTGTGAATGTTTCCCGCCCTGACACTAAGCAGAGGACTTACAGCGATCCTGGACAAACATCCCCTGACGGAGCTCCATTTGTCCTTCCGCCGGTCCATGATGATGATGAAGCCAATGCTGGCAGCATCCAGGCTGGAGGCGGGAAAACAGCGGGCGTCAGACAAAGACGTCAGAGGGTGGGGCTAACACATTGTTGGTGTCTTCTCAACAGTTTCTGAACATTGTTATGGGGTTGTGTAGATTCTCGTTCATTCAGGTGGATTCCAATAAAAAAACAAAAAAAAGTTTATGATTGAAGGGTTTCACCTCTTATCAATGAGGTTATCTCAATCCTCTTGAAGAAAAGGGGAAATATTTTCAATATTAAAAGATAAACTAAGTTTTTGTTTTTACCAAAAACGTCAGTAGTTTAGAGGTGGACATGTTGTAACATTTTATCTATTATTGGAGGTGAGAGACATAAAAATATGATGAGTGAAACCACTCTGGACAGGTTGCTGGTACAACTCCTGACACATCCTCAGGTTGTGGAAAAGGGAAGTTTACATTAATGCACCTATTGTATGTACATTAGAAAAATAGGATCATGTGAGGACAGGTTTGGGATGTGACTGTTGGGGCAGGGGTGATGCAGGGGCGATGGATGTACCTGGGGATGCTGGTCAAGTAAGTGACAACATTGAGAAAATCCTCCTCTGGTACGTCACTGAAGCCTGAGTACTCGGGAAAAATAATAATGGGGGCTCCGTCCTTTCCTCGGCCGCCTGCACAGAAACACAAAATCATCAAATATTTCCAGCTTCCTGCCATCTTAACGCTAGAACACTTTCACAAGAAAAAGTTACACCAAGCCTTTAGCCGGGTCATTTTTACCTGATGTAAGATATCCAATAAAAAGTATATTTGTCATATATGGTAAATTGGAGTAGTTTTCTTTTATTTTCAACTATAGTTTCAATGACAAAATGGAAAATAAAAACTTAGAATGATCCAAAAAAACATGCTTGAAAATTACTGAAAAATTAGGAATCTGAAAACAAAAAATTCCTAAAAAAAAAAAAAAAAGCTGATGCTATAAACTTGGCCTTTGGTCCACCAATTCCTGGGGCAAGTGAGACTTTACCCATGACGCTTAGAAAAATGTAAATACTTTTGTTTGGGTAAAAATAACCCAGCAGTGACAGTGCTCTAGGGTTAGAAAAACATTAGAAAATTTTAGTTTTTACTGAATAAAAAAATTGAATAAGCCATTAACTCAAACATTTAATTTGATAAAAACTAATATACTAAATTTAACAAATTACAGATTTTTTTTTAATTGATCCAATGTTTCACTTTTCTCAGTGTTGAATTATGTGAATGTTGTCTGCAATGCATAAAAGACATTTCAAAAGTCCACAAATCAAACACAATTCCAAAAATAATTAAAAAATAAAATGTCTAAAAGCACAGAAGTTATTTTGTTATTAGGGGGCATTTCAGAATAATCAACATGCAATTTAGTTATGTTCCTACATTAAGAATAATGATAAACTGTCTTTGTTTCACTAGAAAACAGTTCATTAAAAACAAGCAGAGTGATGATGTTTGGTAGTCAGGATGGCAGCTTCACCCATTTTAGCATCAACAGAAATACTTTTTCAGTAAAAAAATATTCTGCATTTATCTCACAATCTATATTCTACAAATAAACAGTTCCAAATCTTTAATTTGGTCTTACAGTTTGCATTTTTGACACATTTGTCTTATATATTATCTTAAATATTAAAAAAACAAGAGGTTCCTGTGTGCAGGCAGGCAGTGAAGTTTCATTAAGCATTATTATGGATGAGTTACAGGATGCATGTGAATTCATTAGATGAGAACATCGTGTTACATCATCTGTTACAGAAGACAAATGGCTCTTCGTGTCGCACTTTGTTAAAAATGTCACAAGATGGCATCATTGGGGCAAACCGTCATAACTGGAATAGCAGAAATTCAGTTTGATAACCTGGAAGACTTTTTGAAGGATTTGTTCATGCAGGTAATCCTTCTTATTTATGATGACCTGTTAATGTAGTGTAGCTAATTTAGGTTTTGTGCATTTTCATGAGTTACTGGACTTCTGACCTCAAAAGACATGACTAAACCTGCTCAAAGCACTCTTGTCATTAAACAAAAGCAAGTTCTGGTGATAATAATCGCATTTTAATAGAGAGAAATCAGGCAGAGAACCAGGAACTGTGTGTTAAAGTGGGTGCTAGCAACTTGTGGCTACCGTGCTAGCTTTAATATATGCTTTTATTAATGTTTCATGTTTTGAAACATGGCTGATGTTATTCGCTCGTATTCCTCAGGTGTTAAAGGGTTAAGATTTCCACTGATCCTTCTCCATGGCCTTTCACTTCCGTTGTGGAGAGTTTACATGTTAGTTTACGTTTTTTTCCTTTGTGTCTCCGGTCCATCCCTCTTGCCCCCTGACAGTCATAAATGATGTTTTTGTACTTCAAATATAAAAACTTTAGTCTTCCATTGTGTAAAAGGATGATAGTGTTACGTCCGGTGTTAGTGTGCGTTATTGCAGAGAGAACCACTCTCATGACGTTGTGTTTTTGGTGTATGTAACATGTTCTCTTTTCTGATGATGGAGGACATTTATTCAAAATTAAGATTTAAGCTTTATTCTAATTGTTTTGAATCAGGAGCAGATGAAAAAATTCTGTTGGAAAAAGCTAGTGGTTGTTAGATAAAATCTACAATACTATTCACAGTCTCCTTGCTCTGCTCCATTCTGATGCGTCCACTTACAGACAAGCAGCTCCATGAACATCTTTGTTTTCCTTGTCTGAGCTGGAATCTGGATTAAAACTGATCCTGAAACTGATGCTATATAGCCCAATTAGGGAATTGTTTTTGTGATATTGGGCTATAACAATAAAATTGAATTGAAAAAAACCATATGACTTGATGACTCTGATTTTGCTGCCATTTTTGCTGCAACGCTAATATCAGTTTGGAGTTGTGAGGAGCTGTAAGCTAGCACGAGAGAGTATAAACAGATGGATGATGGGAAGAGGGGGGTGGGCTTACTCCATACCAACTCACAACTCAGAGCTGATCAATGAACTCCTGCTGCTCTGTAGAAACTACGTTCCAATAAACAGCACAGTTTTGTTTGTAATTTTGTCTAAAAACAGCATAATCATGATTAAAAGACCACTGGGAGCGCTTTGAAGATAGATCCAAAGATGAATGGAGAGGGACTTTATATATAAATTATATTCTATTAGTTTTATTTTGTAACTCTGTTTCCTGTTTTTCCGGCTTTTTGCAGTGAATATGGTTGTGCAGGGATGGACGCCAGACGCAGACGTGTTGAGAATTGATGCAAAAGTTGTGATTGATTAATGAGTGTTCTGTTTTGAGTCGACACAACAGAGACGCGCAGCAGACAGAGCAGAGAAAATCAGCCTTTACACCCAGCAGAGCTGATATCAGGACTGAACAACCTCAAGTTGAACTTCATGAAAGCAGAGAAAGAAGGAAAAGAGAAGCTTTACCAGCTGACATCTGTTCACTTTTCAAATGATTGAGTTATTATTATATTATGAACAAGTCAGCAACAGGATGACGAGCAGCTATTACTAAAACGCCATAGATGACTTGAACCTTCAAACAAGTAAAAAAAAACCTAAATTGAATTAATTTTCACTGTATTTGTGGTTTATTGATGTTATTTTACCATGTGATTGATCTTAAAAGCATGAGGGGGATCTTTTAAATCTACCCTAAATGCCCACCTGTCAGCATGTTTTTGGAAAAGATTAGGATTATTGCATGAGATACAAGTTGGTCATGTGACCAAATCATGTGTTCTATAAACAGGTGAACATTCCTCTCATTTGGATCTTCAAATTAGAGAATCCAAATAGACAGTGTAGGTATTTATTTGGCATGTGAGAAACGTACCTGACAGCAGGGCAAACTGCCGATGAAGCTGCTCGATGATATCCACGGCCAGCAGGGGCCTGATGTCCTGCTGCATGATCTCATCTGCAGGAGGAGACATACGACACATGCACAGATGAAGGAAACGTGCAGGACGGAGAGAATAAAAGTCAGTCTGCTCAAGATTTTCAAAGGTTGGCTACAAACAGCAGAAGGAATGCAAAGTCAGAGATGAAAAGCTGCTGTTTGTCAAGTGATTTTGTACATTTCTTATCTCTGGTGCTTAACATTAAATCCAGCTACACGTGAAGACGGCGGCATAAACATGCTAAAGTGCAATAGGGATTGTGCAAATGGATTTCTGCAGGTGATTCTAAAGGGAAAATAAAAACAAAATTCATCATACTTTATGAATATTGGCTAAGATAAATGCAACCTTCATCTGTTCAATAAACTTGATGTCCCACTCCAACCATATGTTTTTCTCTATTATAAAATCATTCCCAGTGATCTTTTAATTATGATTATCACATGTATGCCATCAAAGCATTTGCTCATTGATCCCTATTCATACAAGTAAAATATCTTTGAACTTTGGACACAAAAAACTAAAACATGTTGTTTCTGATAACATTTACGTCTTGAAACCAAATCTCCAAAAACTGGGAGAGAAGAAAATATTTTTAAAATGACCAAATCTACAGTAACTGCAGTAAACCCAAAAATTCACATATTTCTTTGGGTTCAACCTACATGTGCAAATGAAATCCTAAACAAAACTGTCAAAACAGATATCATTAATTTAAAATGTTATGTTTATATATATATATATATATATATATATATATATATATATATATATATATATATATATATATAATATATATTACTTTGTACAGTGTCCTTGAGTGTTTTGAAAGGCGCTTTCAAATAAAATGCATTATTATTATTTTTATTATTAAAATAATTTATTTGATACGCATTAGAGGTCCAACAATATTGAATATAAAACCGTACGCGTCCCATGGTTCGTTACGCCATTTTTCGTGGTACGCATTTTATTTATTCAGTACCACTGTGAGCTGCCTTTAGTGTGTGTCTGTGTATTCATGTCTTCATTGCAGAGTCTGTCTGCTCCCACTCCCCCCGCCCTGCCAGAAAATACTTATCCCCTGGTAGGCGGAGCCCATAGGCTAAAAACAATAGCATTTTAGCTAAATTGGCCAAAGTTTGGAGAAACTTTCTGTTATACTTTTCTACATCTTTATAGAATCAGTTCATCTGGAAAACACCTTTCTATTTTAACAATTTAGGTGTAATAATGACCAAACATTTTCACCCAAAATTGTTGGCGGGATTGATGTGTGTATTATTTGAACCACACTGTTTCATCACTATATTGGATTCCCCAGCAGCCTGAAGCTCAAAGAGCCACATATGTGGCACAGAACGGTCTCTGTGGTCGAGAAGAAAGACCTGCATTGATCCAGCCTGAAACAGGACGGGGTAGGTTGTGAGCCGACGGGGGAGGAGATGGACGGTCATGAGGAGATGAAGAACACAGCAGCTGATTGTGGCTTTTAAAAATCAATGTACCTCTGTTCTGATCCCAGTCTGCTGACAGACCAAGTCCATTCAGAACACCGGCTTCATCACAGCCAGATCGTTTTGGAAACGTTCCTTTTGCTGATTCATTCACACTCTGCTTTCTCCTCCACCCTCAGTGGAAAGAAACATTCTCAATCAATCTTACAGGGAGGTTTAATTAAAAAACATTGGTTTAAGTTTGTTTTGGGTGTTTTCAAACCCCGGTGATAGTGTTTATGTTTTTGATTTACTGTAACTTTTCAACTCTTAACACGATCATTCTGGCTGTATGTTGTATGTTAAACATTTACGTTTAAGCAAGGCTGGCGACGCTTCAGGTGTTAAAAGGCTAAAAGCGAGGAAGGAGCCAAGGAAGTCAGTTCATGTAGCATTTTTGATTTGTAATGAGATGATACGCATTAGTAATAAATACTGAGGCCAAAGCTATTTTTTATGGTTTGCTTATTCCTTGAAAGTTTTTCTTTTGTAAAAAGCTCACATGGTAAAAACACTAAACTGAACGCAATTCATGTGAATTGTGCAAAATCTGCGTGCCCCGCCACTCTTTTGCCAATGTTTTCCTGAGTTTGATGCCGTGGCTGCATGTGGGAGGAGCTACCAGCTAATGTTTTAGGATGCTTGCTATAAGGAACAGTGTCTGTTCATATCTCACTTAGAATGTATGAAGACACAGAGGATGTTGAGAAATAAATCTGGTTTATTTATTGTGAAGAGTTCTACAAAAACATCAGTAATCATGTCTCCAGGTTAAGGAAAAAGATTGAAGTTCAGGACAAAATCACGCACTTTAGATTAATATTCCACACATTGATCGAGTCACTGAAAATGTCACATGCCCAAAGTTGAGTTCCTGATTAGCTGATGCGAAATGTCGACCTGTCAAACGTCAGATATTTAAATTTTTGCTGTGTTGCCCAATTCACACCTTGTAGCTCAAATTGAGCTGCTGACCGACTTTCGCGTCGCACCCATCACTCAAATCGCACCGCGGGACGTCAGATCGCGTCTGTTCCGTGGACTTAGCGTTGAAACTGGCCACCTCCACCGCGTGAGTCATGTTCGGTGTGAATGCGTTTTAAAACACAACTTCAAACAATTAACTCTCTATTTTCTCAACAAGAACTAAGTAGTTTGTAGTGGATCTATATCTCTTATGAAAAGCTTTTCTGAGTGTTTTCTAGTCCTAAATTGAAGTTTGAACTAAACATAATTTTAATCATCAAGGAGCTCAAATCTAATCTGATCTGATCTAATCTAATCTTCCACGCTAAAATCGAGGCCCTTTCCGAATTCTTACCTTCTCCCTACCCACTCCGTTTGAAGAGACATTTTTAGTGCAAGTGGTGTCCAGAATACATTTTTTAAGATCTCCCTCTCCAATCAGAGGTATGCAGACCCCTCCCCCGCGAGAGGGTTCCGCGTCGCGCTGAACCGCGGAGGAGGAGCGCTTTTCTTCACATGGGTGTGTTCTGAAGCACACAAGTTTTCAAATGTAAGTAATGAGTTTTTTTAAGCATGATGATTTTAGAATTCTAAAAACTGCTGTAAGTATATCCGAGCGCTAGAAGCGCTGCACTAATGCTAGCTGACCATTGACTATTGGTGATGTCATAACTCTCAGTTTGGAGGGCTAAATGTAGGGTTAGGGAAGAATTTGGATCGGGCCTAACAAGTAACGGAACCGAGAGCAAGAATATTAAACATTTTAAGGAAGACAGAATTTACTGTTTAACATATTAGATCAAACACAGACATTAAACAGTGAAGTATATAATGAATGTTGTAAAGAAAAATTCAAAGAAGCTCTAGTGATTGTTTTCAGCGAGCATGTCCTGGAGTCAGAACAGAGGCTTTTGTAGAATGTTTATGACTGCATCAAAGAAGAGGGAAGTTCTGTGAAATTCCTACAGTCTTACCATCTGTTTTGAATTTTTCTTTTTTTTTCATTCACTATTTTAACATTTTAGTTTTCATTTCCAGGCATATATTTTCTACAATCAACAGGTCAAAGACATCGAGTTGCCCACATCATTGACTGTTTCAGCAAGTCAAAGAAACCGAACGTGGATGTTTCTGTCACATCCAGCTAGTCTGAGACAGAAACCACACATCTCCACTGCAGTTTTTGGAGGTCAGGTGGCTGTGCTATTATAATTTGTTTATCCTTATTTCATTAATTTTAATGTCAGAATTCTCTATATCTGTTTATAGAGGTATAAATACTCAACAAAAGACAATAAATGCCTTTTCTGGAAGTTGGAGTCACATTTTTATCTTTTGCTCAGTAAAAAGAATTCAGTGAGGCTGGAAAAACATCAGGCAAGAAAGAATTGTATCCAACCTTTCAAGGTTCTTTTGCTTTAGCGCTGAGGAGAAAAAGCAAATCCTTCAATCCACACTCAAAGTGAAGAGCACATTGAGGGATTATGTCAGAGCTGCAAGCAGCAAGCTTTTTTTCAGCTGCATCATTGAAACCCACCATAACTGCAGTGAACCATTAGATGGATGACAAAAAGGGGGATGGAGTGGAAATACTGTGGCAACACTTCAAGCTTTAGAGCTAGACTCTAACAACTGTCTTACATGATTGGGATCAAAGTCACAGAATCCATTAAATCTGAACAAGCGTACTACTGAGGTTTTAGTCACTGTGTCAATGTTTAGTAAGAATTCACACTGTAAGGATTCTGCTACTTTCTGTATGTTTTTCAGCACGTGTAAACTCTCTCTTTCAGTGATTTCAGCAATCTTGGTATCAAAACATTCAGCTTGTTCAGGACATTACTGCTTGTATTTTTGATATTCAACTTTATAGTTTTTGAAATATTGAACAAAATTTGCCCCAAAGGAAATTAATGTGAAAGTCTTCAAATTTCACAATTTTAGGTACATTAGCAACAAGCTTTTAAACTTATTCGTGGACAATATTTTCACCTTTTATAGTTATTAAAAAAAAAAAATGGAGTTGACCTAATATTTTGGCAACGTGCTGTTTTAGGCTAATTTGTGTTCTTCTGAGGTTTTTAAAAGCTAATCTAGAGTTTAGCTAATAGTTTAGCAACATGCTAACATTTTTGACTAATTTAGTTCACTGAGGAATTTTAAGCTAGTTTGGAATTTAGCTAGTATTTAGGCTAGCTTTTTTTTTTTGCCAATTTGGCATTTACTTAGGTTTGTTTTGATTAGTTTAGAGTTTAGCTTCTATTTTAGCAACAGACTAACATTTTTGACAAATTTAGTTTATTGAGGGATTTTAGGCTAATTTGGAGTTTAGCTAATATTTAATCAACGCACTAATTATTTTTGCAAAATTGGTATATATTAGGGGTTTTAAAGAAATTTTACAACAAAATTTGCAGAAATTTTGGCCAACGTCAGTGCTCCTTCATAGTTCTTTAACAAAATTTTCCATCTTTTAGCAAATTTAATATTTTGCAAACAACTTTTGCATTTTCAGCAAATCCCTTCAGCAATTAAAGTCAATTGCGTCACCATTTTCAGCAAAAAGATTCAGCATCTTCCGGGTTCACACTAGCATTATTGTAGTTAGTACAACTTTTCTAGTTGTAACTTATTGTTCATCATCTTAAAGATCAAGTACACTCTATGCATCTCTGTTTGAAATGAAGTGAGCCTATGTTTGGCAGAACAATGGTTTCAAACATGAAGCGAGATATGAAGAACATTCAGGGACAGAAATCGAGTCATGCAGGGAATTACACAAAGAAGAAGGACAGAAAACAAGTGTTTTTGATGTTTTTCATGCATGGATTATCTACGCAAAAGGTACTGTCAAACTGATTTTTTTTTGTTAATTCCTTCATTGCATTTGTATTCACTCATACAGTATCTCTTCTATGATCCAGTATGTAGAAATCATAGATATTTTTTCCATCAGCAGGTTCTAAAGCTATGATTCTTCTGCAAGCTCCTCACCCCGTTCTTTCTATAGAAACATTTTACAAATATGACCAATTCTACTTAGATTGATGACATATATCACATTTCTCAGAGTTTGTGTGAGTGTTACCTATAACATGTTTGACCATCTTCATGTGCCTGCCTTCCAGGAGCACTGAAGTCAATCCTCTTAGAAGACCAATAATCCCATCAAACGTCTCCTCACAGGATCCAAGACTAAATCCAAAAGCAAAGTTCCAATTGTGTCTTTTTCAGCAAGGTGATGGTATGTCCTGATGCACTCTGGGATCCACTTGTTCATATTTATTTCCCTCTCTTTGCTTCTCTTGTAAAGCTGAGAAGCGCAGTCAAAAGCTCTCAACCTAACGTCATTCTGCTTAGTTGTTCCATGTGTCTGTGGTCAGTTTTTCAGTTCCAGCTGCAAAACAACTTTGCTGTGAGCAGCAAACAGCCTATCAGCAGCCAGAGGATGGCAGGGGGGGGAGTTCATGGAAAAGAAGGAGGGGACGGGTGGGCAGAGAGCGCTGGAAAAAGGAGACAATCCGCTGTGTTTGCAAGGATCTGCGGTCGTAAGTGTTTCATTTGGGCATAGGACATGTTCCACACATGCCGTCTGTGAGTTTTATGGTTTCTGACTCACATTATGCTCCCCAGAACCAGACAGTAAACTTCATGACTCACATTCCTTTAAGCTTCGTTTCTGTTGTGTTTCAACATTTTATCCACAGTTCTGATTCCTGTTTAAATTACAACAGAATAATGTTTGAATTAAATAAAATTAAAATACAAAAAAGGTAAAAGAAATGTATTTCTCAAAGTTAATTTCATGAAAGCATTAAAATATTCACATTTTGTTGGTTCAAATATTTTATGAAACTCCAGTTGATGTCAGCTGGCTAGCCTCATGTCTACTGTCACAGATGATGCTTCTCTGGTTCACACGGATACCTTCCTCAGTTTCTGCCGTTTGAACACGTCATCAAACACTTCTGTTGTTTTTTACTTATCCCGTCCAGCAGCAGAGCAAACAGATCAGAGCTGAGGCCCTCTAGTGTTGGACAGATGCTACTGTTACAACATCAGCTTAGGAAGCTTCAGACACACGAGGTGTATATTTGAATAAACTCCTTTTGGAGTTGAAGCTAAACTTTGTTTTCATTATCTTTGTGTACATTTCCTTTTGATCTGGATGGAGTCATGGGTAAATTTAGTTAAAGGACGATTAAAGAAACACACAGAGGAGGCGGGGTTACAAACAAGAAGAGGGAACAAGTTGCGTATGGCTCCTCTTTATAGCTTTCACAAATGTTTATCATAAACACAGTAATGCAAGCACTCAAATATTACAAACATACGCGTTTGCTGCAAAAATCTTCTCACACATACATGCTGACTCTCAACTGTTTCTTAAGAATTCTTGATTATCTGAATTTGTTTTGGTAAGGTATAAATATTTGATTATAAGTTATGAACCGGATATTGATCATTCATGTAAAGACCATGGAAAAGGTAGAACCGAGGTGGAATTATATAAGTTTGCTTCCTCCCACTCCGTGACGTATCTCTGTTGTAAACCTCTGTTGACTGTGGTCAGTCATCGACTGTATGAGTTTTCCCACTTAAAAAGATGAGAGAGGCTTGTAATTATCATCACTTCAACTATGAGGGACAAATGAGAAGAATATCCAGAAAATATCAGATTGATTTTCAAAGAATTTGTTTGGAAAATAAGATTTTGGTCACCTACGAACAAGCAAGATTTCTGGCTCTCTCAGACTTCACTTTCTATTCAGGAGACTCCTCTGTCCTCTATTTGTTATCTGTATTATTATCATCTGTTTGAATGTGTTATTTTCATAAAAGACACTTGTCCTCGCCCTCAAAAAGTCACACTTCTCAATAGCCAAGACCACAGAGTTGTCTAAGGACTTAATCTACAATAGGTAAACAGCTTTGTGAGAGGAAATCAAGTGTGAGAGCAATTATTAGAAAATGGAAGACATACAGGACCACCGATAACCTCCCTCCGTGGGTCAAAATGATCAAAAGAATGGTAAGCAAAAATCCCAGAACCACACTGGAGATCTAGTGAATGTCCCGCAAAACACCGCTATGCAGAGTAAGAAGTAAGAAGTATTTTATGTTCCTGGAGGTGCCTAGTCAGTCTTAAGATCTCAACTCCATAGAAATTTTTTAAATGATGAAGTGTGTTTTCAGCCCCCAAACTCCACTTCTGTAGAGAAGATCTGCATGGAAGAATGGACCAAAATTAGCAAATACAGTGAGTGCAAGCCCAGTGAAGACCAACAGAAAATTTCAATGATTACAAAGTACAGAGATAAACTTTTGCCCCGTTGTAACTGCATGATCCCAACTCTTTAAGCTGACAGACAGTCAGAGTATCAACCAGAGTATCAACTTTAACATCCGTCAAAGTCGAGGCCCGGGGGCCAGATCCGGCCCTCCAGGTAATTCTATCCGGTCATCCAGATCATTTTATTTTATTGTTATTCAAGGTTTAAGTTGATTTATTTTAGAATAATATTCCTGCATTTTATTATTACTAATTATGTTAAAAACTTAAAGTTTTTAAGTTTTAAAAATTGGCTTTCTGATAGATTTTTGGACTATTTTGGTATATACTAAGATTTTTTTTGGCTCTTTGGAGTTAAATTAATATTTCAGCAACATGCTAGCTGTTTGGGGTAATTTAGGCTTTTTTTTTTTTTTTTTTTTTGGCTCTTTAGGATTTAGCAAATATTTCAGCTACATGTTTTGACTAATTTGTTTTTTTTTTTTTTGTTTTTTTAGGCTTTTTGGAGTCTAGCTATTATTTCAGCTACATGCGAGCTGAAGCTGTCAGCTATCAGCTTTAGCATTTTCGGCTATCAGCTTTAGTGATTTTAGTTATCAATTTCAGCATCTTCAGCTATCAGCACTATCATCTTCAGCGGCCAAATTCAATTTACAGTATTCACACCAACATTATCACAGGTAATGCTATATATCTAGTTCATAATTATGTTAAAATGTACGATTTTAAAAACGTAGTTTTAGGGTGTTCAATAGATGTTTATCCTGTTTGGCCCACAACACAAGGTGTGTTTTGGATTTTTTAATGTTGAACATTTTTAATCAAATGTGATTCCTGTCCTCATTTAAAACTCTTAAAAATGAATGATGACGTTTTTTGGCATGAATTTGCTGATGAGTGTTCATGACTAGCTCATATTATTAGAAACAATTATTAGTTTATTTTGTTTTTTTTTTTTTGGGGGGGGGAGTTGTTTGTTTGTTTGTTTTTTTTAAGATTATGTGATTAGTTTTTAAGCACTTAAGACATCACATTTTCGGTTTTATTACCCAAGTAGTCATTTTAATTTTAGCTTTTATTTCTGTCAGATAAATAAAACAGGCAAATCAAAGAAGAGCTCGTGTTCTAAGGAGTTAAATCGGGGAGCTAGCACTTAGTTTAGTATAGTTAGCATCTGCTCTGCAGCACGAGGGGCTTACTTATAGTGGTTGTTTACTCTAAGACAAACCAATAGAGACACTTGCTGTCAGTTTAAAGTGCTTTTAAAAGTGTTATTCATCCCGGAAGTCTGAATCTGTGACTGCATCGCTAGCTTGTTTATGTGTGTTTATGTTAGCCTCTTCTTTAAACTGCTCCCGAATTCTGCTGGGTTTTACGGCAACAACATTTTGAAATCTGTTGATGACATGCTGACATCTGGTGGAGTATTTATCCGGAATAATGAGATTGAAATACAAAGAGCTGATTATTATAAGAATACGAAAAATATCCGATACTGATCGGAGGAAAAAGTCAGATACCGATTGAGTCATCCACCATGTGATTGGCCCCGATTTCCGATCACGTGCTCGGATCGGGACATCCCTACTTATGAGTCAAAGAGAGATCCAGCTTTTCTATTTCCTCTCAATGGAAAACTGTCGAATATGACAAAAATAATTTTTTTTTATTTGTATTTTATCAAATTTGAGCGTGCACGGGGGAAATCCTATGGTCAAGAGTAAGTGCCCAACCAAGTCATGTTTTACGGTTTTCCACAGTGGCTTTGATGTATTGCTTTTGATGTAGCATTGCTTTTCATGTGACGCACCAAAGTTATTTTGGGGTGGTTGTTTCTCAAGGTCAGGGGAAAGAAAGGAGCGGGGGTTGTTGTCAGGAAGGAGACGTCAATACCTGAAAACAATCAGAGGATGTCTAATGACAGGATCTGCACTCAAGAACCATTTATTTTCACACACACTCACACACATGCAGCTGCTTACTAACATTATGTCCTCAGAAAAACACTAACAACCATAATTCTTGCCAATTCCAAACGCAAGTTGGGACGCGACCCAGCAAAGCTGCAGCTGCCCTGCTGGATCTGTTATGTAACAGACAACCTGAGATTTCTCATTTTTAGACAGATTAAAGCATAAATATTCAGATCTCAGCACCTTGTTATTGATCGTCTTCTTAATGTCTGTGTGATTTTTTTGGCTTGTGGAGTTAACATTTTCCTTTTTATATATTTCTATCCATACCACATCAAAGAAAATAGACGTGGAGTAATACAGTAGGGAATCAGGACATAGATTCCTGAGCAGAATTCTTTTAAAAGACTGAATTTGAAGGAAAGAGTCAAGAAACATTTAAAGAGAACATTCAGGCCTCTTTGCATAAATACTGTAATGCAACTAAGTTCCAAACTCATCATTATTCTGGCTAAGTTGATCGAGTTTACGTGCTCATGAGCTTTATGAGATTAGAGTTTTTGGTCACTCAAGATTGGAGACAGACAGTTCCTCCTGAAACGAGACTCAGGTCGACTCCGACTAATCGCAGTCAGAGGGTTACAACTGGTTGCAATATAAAGACAGACGTATCAGGAAGTGATGGTGAATTCATGAGGGCTGGAGGTAATGCACTAAAACTTGTTCTGTCCTTATAAACGGTCTATCTGCCGGGCTCGGCTGAGTTGTTCCAAAGCGACACAAAGGATGAAGAATTGAATGGATTTAGTGATCTGAAGTGATATAAAGAGATTAGCTGCTCGTTAGCACGCTCTCTATGCTACGGTTATCTGAATAGATGATCACATGCTGCCTTGATTCCTTCTATGTTTCATGAACCTAAATAAGCATCAATGTTTTTTAACGGTGAAATGTAGATATATTTGCTCTATTATTGTTATCTGTTACGATTTTATGGTTTGCCTTTTAAGATGAAATTTGTTTTTGTTCTTGCATTTTGTGAAATAAACTTCTCCCAAATGTGCAACCTCTATATTTTTCAATGCATTTCTTGCCATCTGAAACTTAGACGCATTCCGAACTCTTCCCTTCTCTCTTCCCCTTCATTTATCCCTCCAAACGGAGAGTTATGAAAAATAATGTCTCAAAATCCGGACGTCAGTTTCACTCGATGATGTCATTAATATTTGCCAGCCGGCTAACTTTAGCGCGGAGCATCCGGCGCTTGAATATACATAACAACAGCGGTTTTATAACTTTAAAAAGGTCATGCTACAACAAAAATCATTCCTTATATTTAAATGTGAACTTCTGTGGTTCAGAGCGCACACACGTGAAGAAAAGCGCTTCTCGGCGCGACGCGTTTTAGCCTCGCGATGGAGGACTTTAAAGCCATCCCGACACTCTTACACTAAAAATGTCCCTTCAAATGGAGTAGAAGGGAGAAGGGGAGAATTTTGATTGGGCCTTATTGTCCAGCGTGACTTAAAGTCCATTCAACATGGAATTATTGTCAGACATTCCAGATTTCTCTCGTAGTTCATCTTTAGCCCTACTTTCATCAGCGCTAGAAGAACAACGTTGGTGCGTTCTTAACAAGCACCAGAGAGAGGCGGCTTCACTTTATGACGTTTATGGCTAAAACCACCTGCACTGAACACCTTTCCAGCACAGAATTTCCTTCCAGAAATCCACCTCTTTCATCAAGTTGCATCTTATCTGATCATTTTAAAGTTTAAAAATAGACAATTTAATACATTTAATATGCCCATAGAATAACAGATGGCATCACTCTCTGCAGCTTTACACAACAACACAATTCCAAGTGCTTCATATTAATATTTTTCCTATACATGCTATCACAGTTAAACTTATATTTGAATGTCAATTCATGTCATAAACACACTAAGCAGCAGCAGAACTGTAGAGGTGGATACAAGGATGGAAGGACCTACTTCTCAGTGGGAGTGACTGCGTCGTCTGACACACCCCAACCAGGCGATAGTAGGACTCCATCTCAGACAAGGAGATCCGGACAACAGAATACGATTTCTGGAGAACACAAGGTTCGACCTTCCCTACATGCTCCGCTCCACTCATTTGATCATCTAGAGGTGGTCGGTTTTCCCTCCTTACAGTAACTTAGGTTCTGCAGCAATAGAATAGTGTATTTCTCCACACTCAAACCAGACTACTTCACAGTACTTTAGGTACTCTGCCTGTGTGTTTTCTCTGCAGAGGTGTGTGAGACAGTCTGACTGTTGCCGTCATAATCTGTGCTTACCAGTAAAGCCTATTACATGTGCACAGAGTGGTAACCTTCACAAACGCTTACAACTAACTTTACTGTTAAACTGAGACGAGCTGGAGGGGAAAAAGTACAGAAAGATGCAATATTTCAGGATTATTCATTTTCCATGAAGTCATCCAGTGTGTAACACACACCATACCTGCACCTCGGAAATGACTCACCTGGATGGAATGATACTATTCAGTCGTTCCTACATGTGCCTGCCGTGTGGTGACATAACAGCCACCTTCAACCCAACGTGGACAAACAAGAATGATCAAGGATTTTGTGTTTTGACAGTTTTTTCAAGATTTGGACAAATAAACTCTGCAATCGTGGATAAATCGTGCTCTTATAGGGTCCAGATGACCCCACCCCAACATTAATGTGTGATCCCTCTCATGATAAAGGTGGACAAAGGTGACATGACTTCATGTCTGCCACGGACATCAGTGAAGATACAAAATCCAGATGACCCCACTTTTATCTTCTAGCACCATGAAATGTCTCAAAGCGTGACAGATCTGGATACTATAGAGGACTATTAAGGTCATACATTCTTCCTTTGGGTTAAGTTCAGCAACGATCAAAAGCTGAACTCCAGCAGCTGGACAAAAGCTGTTCAAAAACTGTTTTTAATTTAGGTTTAGTATTTCATTTCTGCCTGGAACTCTATCCAAACTCGTCTAAAATGGTCTGAACCAACTTCATTCAGATCACGTGTGTCAAAGTCAAGGCCCGGGGGCCAGACCCGGCCCTCTGGGTAATTCTATCCGGCCCTCCATATCATTTTATTTTATTGTTATTAATGTTATCTTGAACTTTTTTCTAATTTTGATAAAAATATTTTTATAGAGAGTAAAATATTGAAAGTTATTTAAGGTTAAAGTTGATTTATTCTGGAATAATATTCCTGCCTTTGCATTATTCATAATTATGTTAAAAATTTATAGTTTTAAAGTTTTTAAAATGAGTTTTCCGCTAGTTTTTTGGACTATTCTGACATTTACTAAGATTTATTCAGGCTATTTAGGAGTTTAGTTAATATTTCAGCTGCATGCTAGCTGTTTTGGCTAATTAGGGCTTTTTTAAAACAATGTGGGCTGTTTTGGAGATAAGCTAATATTTAGCTGTTTTGGTTAATTTAGGATTTTTTTTTCAGCCTATTTTGAAATGTAGTTAATCTTTCAGCTACATCAGGGGTGTCAAAGTCAATCGCGCAAGGGGCCAAAATCCAAAACACACCTTAGGTCGCGGGCCGAACAGGATAAACATATATTGAACACTTTAAAACTACATTTTTAAAACAACAAACTTCTAACATAAATATGAAATAGATATATAGCATTACAATAATGCCAGTTTGAATGCTGTAAACTGAATTTGAATTTTAGCGGAAGATGTGACAGCTGATTGCTGAAAATGTTGAAGCTGATAGCCAGCTATAGTATTAGCTAAATGTCAAATTAGCCTTAAAACACTTAAAAAAAATATTTTATCCATAACAGCTAGCATGTAGCTGAAAAATTAGCTAAATTCCAAAACAGCCTAAAAAATCTTAGTAAATGCCAAAATAGTCCAAAACGCTAGCAGAATGCCAATTTTTAGAACTTAACAGAATTCTGAATAATAAAAAGTCAGGAATAATATTGCAGAATAAATCAACTTAAACATTAAATAACTTTAAATATTTTTACTCTACATAAAATACATTTCTCAAAATTAATCAAGTTAGAAATGAGTGCATGATAACATCGGGCCATTGATAACAATAAAATATAAAATGATCTGGAGGGCCGGATAGAATTACCCTGAGGGCCAGATCTGGCCCCCGGGCCTTGACTTTGACACGTGTGAGCTACATGCTAACAGTTTTGGCTAACTTAAGATTTTTTTTGTGTGTTTTTAGGCTAATTTGGCATTTAGCTAATGTTTTGCTGGCTATCAGCTTCAGTGTTTTAGCTATCAATTTCAGCATCTTCAGTTATCAGCACTAGCATCTGGATCTGTCATGTAACAGACAACCTGAGATTTCTCATTTTTATACAGATTAAAGCATTAATATATTATTTCAAATCTCATCACCTTGATGTGTTATTAATCTGCTTCTGAATGTCTGTGGGATTTTTAACATTTTCCTTTTTATACATTTCTATCCATACCACATCAAAGAACATAGACTACATAGAGTAACGCAGTAGGGGATCGAGACATAGATTCCAGAATTCTTTTAAAAGACTGAATTTGAAGGAAAGAGTAAAGAAACATTTAAAGAGAACATTCATGCCTCTTTGCATAAATACTGTAATGCAACTTAGTTCCAAACTGAACATTATTCTGGGTAAGTTGACCAGAAAACTTTCAAGTTTGCATGGTCATGAGCTTTATGACTTTAGAAGATCATTTATATCTGTAGCATATTTTTTTGAGTATACAGTAAGATGTGATTTTTTTTTTTAAACAAATAACAAAAATCACTAGAGGGCACTGTAGGTGTGTGTATCAGTATTTTAGTGCAGCTCAGTCTTATGCCGGGCCAAAGACTGTATAGGTAATGGACTGATCAACTCCTCCCGTATTGTGTTCCAAATAGGAAGTTGTGAAAAAGCCAAAGTCTCAGACTTCCTTTAAGAAACAGATAGTTATTTCTCAGTCATTTTATTTGACAGAATATCATCTACCACACTAGCATTATCACAGGTAATACTATGTATCTAGTTCATAATTATTTTTAAAAGTTAGGGTTTTAAAGTTTATATATAAACTTAAGAAATATAAATATATATATAAAAATATATGTAGACATTAATATGTAGAAGGAAGAAAAACAATTGTCAAGATACAATACTTAAATGACTGAAGAATAAATAAAATATCAGGGAAAAAAAACAACAGGGAAAGAAGGTCATTCTGTCACTTAATAAGGTTAATAAGGTTTTCCATACCAAGTTGAATTTTTCTTCAGAATTCTTCATGTATTTTCCTAAATTTTAAATGAATGAATACATCTTCAATCCAGTGTGATTGAACTTTGTGGATCTCCTCGAGGTATTTGAGAGCCTCCATAGTGACACGTTGTTGCATCTCCTCCAGCACTGTGAGATCCCAGATAAACTGACTGGACTCATCCAGAAATCCTTAGAGCAGGGGTAGGGAACCCTGGTCCTCGAGAGCCACATTCCTGCATGTTTTCCACCATTCCCTGCTCTGGCATGTTCTTATTGGCTGAACACACCTGAACCAGGTAATCAGTGTAGGGACTCATGACAATTACCTGGGTCAGTGTGTGTTCAGCCAATAAGAACATGCCAGAGCAGGGTATGATGGAAAACATGCAGGAATGTGGCTCTTGAGGACCAGGGTTCCCTACCCCTGCCTTAGAGGGAACGTCCTGACAGGTCGTCCATGGAGACCAGCAGACTAGAAGCTTTAACATGAATCTGACGTACGCCAAGGATTCCTCTTTTTGCTGTTTTTGTTCCTCCCTGCAGTTTACTAAGTGAAGAAGCAGACAATGGATGGAAACAAGAACAACACCTCGTGGACCCCCGTCACAGACTCAGCCAATGACCTTGCCCGACTCCCGCACAGCCCACATCAGATGCAGGACAAAACGTCTCGTCTGGCTTCTTTCACTTCCCAAGATGGCCTCCAAATCCAACACCAGAAGACCAAGATGCTGAGGATCATCTCCACCAGTACAGAGCCAGTGAAGATGGTGACAACATGTTGGAGGAGGTAAAGACCTTCACATATCTTGGCAGTGTGGTGAACCAACAGAGAGGAATAGACATGGATTAGAGCTGGGCGATATGATAGATATCGCGACAGAACATTTTCTCCGCAAAAGAGAGGGTCTATCGCGATAGACTTGTATTTTTGAAGGGTTCAACATTGACACTCGCTCCTTGCGAGTGTTTTCTCCTCTTTAGTGAGTAGGAGTTAGAGAGTTAGTGGCCACATGTTGAGTATATGTTTGCATCTAATTTTTTATGCTTATTATCTCTCCTTTTGGTAAAGTTTTGGACCTCTCCACTTCCTTCTTCTAAAGGTAAACAAACGCTCTCGAGTCACCTGCAGTCTCCTCCGCTAATCTTATCCGTGTTAACGTTCAGTTTCAGCTGATGAAACTGCAGAACATCTGGTGATTTTTAACGGAAACCAGTCAGAACTGGAAGACAAACCAGCTGGACTGACAGCAGAAACAGAAAGTTTAACAGAAAGTGTTGATTTGGTGACCGCAATGTAGCATTAGCATGATGCTAATGCTAACAGGCTACTCCGTGTGTAGCCTGTATGTGTTCACGGAACAGTTTACAGTCAGAAAATATTTCACTGACCAGATGTGGCGGATAAACACAAAAAATTATTTGTAAGAAATTAATTAAAAAATGTAATAATGACAGAATTAAATCCATTATTAGCAGCAGGTGTTACTCAAAAAACTGCAACCTATGTCAGATGTTGTGATAAACCTTCCTGAATGCTCCAGATATGACATATAACAATAAAATTCTTTGTTTTCAGTCTTTTCATTCGTTATGATTTAATGTAAATGTAATCACTTGGAGACAGAATTAGGTCATATATCTCTTCATTTTTCTCAGTTAGTTTGAATTTAAGTTTACAGTTAGATGACAGCAGAGACATGTTCGTACCGTTTAGAAATGACTTCTATACAATTTCATTTTCTTAAAAGAAATTCAGAAAGAAGTTCAAAAAGTTAAAACGCCTAAACAAACCAGGTGTCAGTGGAAAAAGAGATCAAAATGAGGAAATGGGGTTTGATTGGCCGCACCCTGAGGAAACCAAAATCTAGAATCACCCATCAGGCTGTGAGCGTGAACCCTCAGGAGAGGACAAGGCGAGGAAGACCACGGAGCACAGGGAGGAGGATCTGAAGGCTTTCACACAATTCATTTATTCTCTTCTGTGTTTTATTTTATATAAGCTTTTTTTCATGATCATGCAGTAATAAATTAAAGAAATTAATATTTATTGGATTTATAATACAGACTGTACCAAAACAAAAATGAACCTTTTTTTTAATCTATTTTTTTGCAACATTGAGTTTATATTTTTGCACAAAGTAAATAAAAAATTAACTTTTGATCAGTTTTGCTTTCTTGTATTAAACCATTTTACCACCAAAATGCCTCTGTGAAGAAAAGGAAGACTCAAAACTCAACAGTCACCACTTTGGATTTAACTCTAAACTTTTCTCCACTTTCCTTGAGTTTGCAGACCAAAGACCATCAAGTGATTCCTAAAACAATGAGCGTTGTCCCACCCATGCAAACATCTACTGTACTCCGTTCTCTTGGTAACTAACGATAACAGGTGTTGAAGAGAGTTCGAACCATAGATAGAAAGCAACAAAGACAACCGTTTTTAACCCAAAAAGGGAATTAACTGATAAAAACAAGCAGATTTGTTTCCAGTCCCATTCTTTGAATGACATTAATACTTTCAGCTGCATGCTGATCTGTGCTAAATGAGATGTAAAGCAAGCCCTCCTCAGCGTCTCTGTCAGGGTCCAGATGACCCATTGGAGGCATTGATCCCTGCTGTCAGTGTTCACTTACAGATCACAGATCCCATGATCCATGCTGATGTTCACTTACAGATCACAGATCCCATGATCGATGCTGCTGATCCTGAAGCCGAGCAGTAGAATCAGGTGGTCCGGTCCAAGGAAGTCCAGCAGGAAAACATAAACCAGAATGCCCACCGAACACGGATGATCTGTCCTCAGGATCCTGTGCTTTTCCTTAATACCTCCGGACTAGCCGAGCACAAACCCTCCCCTTTGGTCCGCCTGTGGGGGGGGTGTTTCCATCAGAGCGGGGCTCTGAGTCGCTGCTGGCTGGTTTGTGACTGACCGAACGGCTGAGCAGCTCTTTTCTTACTACAGTTCATCAACAAGCGACTTCACAGGGTCTTCACGTTCCTCTCAACTTCTCTGTGGTGCGACCAACAAGGACAGACTGAAGTTTGTTTCACCTCTAATGTGTGACTTTTATTGTCATGTTCTGTGGTTTTTCCTTTTCTCCATCTGTGAAGCCAGTCACGTTCCACCTGTGAACCACAGTAATTCTCACCTTCTCTGCATCTTCAGCTTTATCAGTTTTACTTTTCTGTTTCTTACTGTGACTCCGTCTGCTGTTTCCACCTCTCCATGTTGTCTAAATGCTCGTGGTGCTTGAAGTTTGACCTCAGGTCAGCTCTCTTTCTTCTGCCTCAGCACGAGTCACTGCGGAAGTTTGGGTTGATGACGTCATTCCTCCTTCTTCTTTAGGGGGCCTTTGTTCCAACACCCTGTTTTGGGTGTGTGTTTGTATGTGTGTTTGTATGTGTGATTGTCTTTAAGACCTTCTCCAAAGAAAATTGTGTTTTTAACATGTTCTTCTGGCATTTAGGCTTATTAAAATGTACAGTGTGAGTTTATGTCTAACAATTGTGGATATTCTACTCAAAATAGATAAACTGAGTAGCAACCTTAAAAGGACAAAATGATAACCGGACTGGGGTGGGATGATCAAAGTTTATTCTGTCCAATCCCTTTCAAGCTAAGACAGAAAGTTATTTATGCAAATGGAAAATCTAAGTGACAGACTCATCGTGTCAGTCAGTATGATTGGAACATAAATGCTGTTTTGAATTTAACGTTTACATATCTTAATTTGTTCATTTTTTTGCTTTGAAACAAATGCATTTCATCTCCTGTTTCTGCAGGAAGCTTGAGAAGCTTAAAATTGAAGCTTAAAATTACTTTTCTAAGTATTTTCTTCATTCAAATTGTGGTGTATCAGGAGCAGACAAGAGAGTGCTGTTGGAAAAGGCCAGTCACCGTCTTCCTGCTCTGCTCCATTCTGATGCATCCGCTGTCAGACTAATTAGATGCATGAACGTCTTTGGTTTCCTCGTCTGAGCTGGAATCTGGATCAAAACTGAACGGCTGGATAGAAATGATATTGAATATTGAAAGTCATTTAATGTTTAAATTAATTTATTCTGGAATAATATTCCTGCCTTTTTATTATTCATAATTATGTTAAAAAGTTACGGTTTTACATTTTTAAAAATTGGCATTCTGCTAGTTTTTTGGACTATTTTGGCATTTGCTACAATTTTTTAGGGTATTTTGGAATTTAGCTAATATTTCAGGTACATGTTAGCTGTTTTTGATAAACCAAGTTATATATTTATTTATTTTAGTTTAGGCTGATTTCGCAGTTAGTAAAAGTTTTGGCTGGTTATAAGCTTCAGCTTTTTTAGCAATCAGTTTCAACATCTATTAGCACTAGCATCTTCAGCAGCTGAATTCATGTCACAGGTGATGCTATATATCTAGTTCATATTTTAATTCAATTTAATCTGAGCCACAAAAAAGATCCTTACTCATTAAATCAGTGTTAGGTTGGACTTCTTCCACTTTGACTAAAGAAAACCCATTCATCAATACCAGCATTTCATTTTCTATAGTTTTTTTTTTAGCTGACAGCCTTTGTAGATTGATTTCCTAAAGTCTCTTTGCTTTTTGCTGCTGAATGACCTGAAACAACCACCCATATTTTCTGTGCTGGTCACCGGTCTGCTTAACCCGGCCTGCTTGATCTGCTCAGCGCTGAGCCTCTTACATTTAATTCAGTGAGTAAATTGGGCCAGAGTGTGGAACCAGCGCCCTGCTGAATTTAAGAATATCACCCATTGTTCACCTCGGCTGCAGACAGAAGCCCAGAAAAATACTTTCCAAAGGGGATGTGCTCCCCCACCAGTGATGATCCGGATGGAGAAAAGCAAGTCAAGAGAACACAGCTCTGACATCATCACAACAAAGCCTGGAAGCTGTTCGGGGATCTGGCAACCAGCTCTGGGGAAGCTCTGAACAATACAGCAAAGCGGAAACACAGCAGAGATAAGACTGCAATCACAATGGATGTTTACAGCTAGGTGGCGACAGTGTGAACCACTGAAAGATGTATATAGACATCTGTACTTCAAATGTTTACAAAGTACTTCACATTACACAAGGAATTCCATCAAGCAACCGCTCCCTCTGCTGTCTGAGAAGACGTGTGCAGCAGGGATGATCCAAAAAGAAAAGTTATTTCAGACAGTTTAACCCTTTAACAGCGGAGATCAGGTGTTTGTGTGCTTTGATTCACTGTGACTTTTCAACCGTGAACATGATCATTCCAGTAGAATCTGAAGGAGAGAAGCTGTGTCTTTTTTTAATTAAAGAAGTTCTAATAATTTGAAAATTGATCATGAAGGATAAATGAATCAGGTCTTTCAAATCGAAATAGAGCTGTGAAAGTCTGACGCTTTGATATTTCACTCCAAGCCTCTTTCTACTGTAGATGGTGGACATGCGCTGCTAAACAACAGGAAAAAAAGAAGAAGCCCCTCCCTGCTTGCCCAGTGTGAAGACAATGGGCTAAAGCAGGGGTCTGCAGCCTCCATTGCGACTCTCTTATCAAAGAAAACATTTTTAAAAAGTCTATAAGTTTTAAAAAGTTTAAGTTTATTCGATTTATACGGCGCCTTAAAATGACAAACAAGGTGCCACACATTAAAAGTTTAAAGAACAAGAAAAACAACAGCTAAAAATGTTAAAATAATTCCATATAAAATATGTAGATAAACTGCATTAAAACCACCAGAAAAAAACAAAGATAAGACAATAAAAGCAGAGCAGAGTCTCATTCTGTGTCAAAAGCCTGGGGTTAAAGTGGGTTTTGAGAAGTTTTTAAAGAAGGACAGTGAAGATGCCTGATGAAGACTCAGTGGTGATGTCAAAATTAAGAATGTAGTGAAGGGGAAAAAACGTAAACTAATTCAAACTTTAACTCATTAACAAACTCTTGAAGGACAGTATCGCAAGTCGAACTACAACATTTCCACATTTCTCGTCCTGTCATACTGAGCACAACCAGAGTTAAGAAACCCCGATTATAAGCAGATTTTGTATTTTTGAAAAAATTAGCGAGTTTTAAGCCTTAAAAAAATATGGCAGCTAATGAGTTAATAAGTTCGGATTCCATTTAGATTAGTTCGATTCTGGCAGACATGCATCAACAAACGGGAAATTCAATATTTGTATTTAATCACTGCTGACATATCATCTGCATCTAATACTTTTACTGCATTGAGATGATCATATGTGACAGGGTGTCTTTTATTTTGAAAGGAACTTCGGTCAAAAGTTTAAAAAAATCTTTTAATGTTTATATTTTATTCATGAATAATGAACAACAGTTTGTTTATGTTTATCATAATAGTAACAATAGCATAAATACAAACAGTGTCGTATTTTTTCTCAGACTTTGCAGCTCCTATTGGGTTGAAGTCAGTGAGAAATCAACCCGTTTGCTCTTAGAGTTGAAGGTTGCAGACCTCTGGGCGTCACATGTCTGGTGTGAACGCAGCATGAGATGGTTTTTGAGGACACTGGAGGCCGGTGCTTTGGCATCTTCATGGCTCAATGTTCACCAAAAACTCATACCCATAATTCATTGTCAGCATGAAGAGTGGATGCCATACATATGAACAAACACAGCCTTCCCCTTATGTGTGGGCCTCACTATTTGAATTGAAATAACTACGCATGCAGCAATGAGCCAAAAAATATTTATTATTCCACCATAGCTTACTTTATTTATTTATTTGCAGCATTTAAATGACTAAAGTTAAGATCAAAGAACGATTAGCATCAACAAAAACAATCAAAAATAATGATCATTTCTTACAAAGCAGTTTAGCAAATATTGGAGGGGAACTACTAAGCGAGGCTGGATGGGTTGCCATAGCAACATTTTTCACAAGGCCTTCCCTGCCACATCACACCCCCACCCCTGCCTGACTATTGTGCGGCAATGGAGGATGCTACTGTATGTGACCGTCTCCAGCATGGCACATTAACCTACTTCCTTTGAGGCAGAACATTCCCCGGATGAAGAACGAAGAAGAAGAGGAAGAGGAGAGGTTCACAGAGAGAAAAGCTTTGGACAAACGAGACTATGAGGAGAAAATACTAACATGAAGGTCAATGAATGTAGAAAAACGTGGTAGAAATATTGAATAATCTTTGGTTTCCATATAAGTCAGCTGCAATGTAAAGTCTCAGTTTGAGTTTTAATCATTTATTCCAAATAAAACTGAGATTTAAAGCTGTGATTGTTGCTACGCCACAGCAGAATGATCTCCCTCCTCCCTTCAGCCTGTCGGTACCTTCGCTGTCATCCGTCATGCTTTACAACCTCACAGCACATCCTCCTCTCAGATGGAACTGATTTTCTGCTTTTTATTTCAGCTCAGCCTTTAGGATGGCTTCTCAAACAAATCAGGTGAAGATGCTTGTATGTTGTGGTGAAAGAGGAGATTCTGGGTGACTTACCGACATGTGTGATGACACACTGCACTCGCTGCAGCAGCTCCTGAACCGACATCTCGTCCTCCTTCAGCCAGCACAGCATCTCAGAGTGTGGGAGGCTCCGGTCTCCTCTGGCGGCTGCCACGCCTCCTACCGTCAGCCCTCCACCACTGACTGTCTGCTAATTCAATTCTCTCTTTGTCTGTGCTGATCACTCATTTTTACTTTTCAAAATCTTCTTTATCGTGTAGTCTTTTACTATCCAGTTCATAAAAATATGAAAAAAATAGCATTTATAACAAAAACTGTCAGACAAAAACTCTAAAGGAAAAAAAAAAATCTGTTTGATAACAGCACAACTGATGTAAACAAAACAACAAATGTCCTACCAATCATCAAACTAGCTGTTAACCTGGGATTTATGTGAAAAGATAATCCAGAATCGACAGTCCATCCATCCAGACAAAAGACACAAAAATATGATAATTATCCTCACATCTCTTCAGGCTGATCCATGGCTCCAAGTCAAAAACACAGACAACATCCAGAAGAAAGAAGTGAGAAACATGGGAAGGCCAAAGGTGCTCTCATTTAGGCTGAAGTTCTGCTTCTTGATGCTCTCCTCTCTCTGAAAAAAGAAGCTGAGTCACAGAAAGAGACCTCATCAGACAGCTGCTGTACCTGCCTGCAGGGGGAGGGAAGCACTGTGGATGGGGTGGGGTCCGAAAGAGAAACCCTGGTGACTGGAGGCCGGCGGCACATGGACCGCTCTTCCATCTGAGTGTGCTTTCATTCTTTCTTTACAGCTGAGGGAATGATGTCATGCTGACCACGTGTCTCTTTAAGATGACGCTTGTTCAGCCTCTTTGTGCTGCTGCTTCAGCCTTTTATGCTGTGGATGGGTTTCACCTGGACCAGGACTCTCTGATCCACTGATCCAGCTCCAGGTTTTGACACATGCTAACACTTAGCTGAAGCCTCTAGGGATGAGATCACTGCTGCACTGACAGCAATTAGCTTCAGACATCTGCTGCTGCCTCCTCCTCTCCCCTCAATCAGTCCATCTCTGTAGCATTCACTAAACCCAGAAGGGCAAAATATGGGTGGAAATAAGACAAAACTGCCACTTATTGTGAAAACATTCTCTCATTTTTAGCAACAGCATCTCAATTTCCATGAGGAATTATTTATTTACCTATTTTTGGCCTTTTGACACAGTTTTGAATGATTAGACCATCAGTTGTTCCATTGTCTTAAACCGTTTCATCCCATGTGGACAAAAGGTTGCTCAAATACAACGATTTTTCTTTCTCATTTTATTTTCATTTTCTCTCTTTAATTGATTTAGATTAAAACCAACATTAAAAATTAGCAACACGCAAACACATTAGTTTTTAGGTTAAAAATTAATTTTGATTTTTTTTTTCTTGCAGGGAAATTAAAAAAGATGAAAAAAGGAAAAGAAAATGGGAAATCTATCTATCTATCTATCTATCTATCTATCTATCTATCTATCTATCTATCTATCTATCTATCTATCTATCTATCTATCTATCTATCTATCTATCTATCTATCTATCTATCTATCTATCTATCTCTCTGCCTATCTATCTATCTATCTATCTATCTATCTATCTATCTATCTATCTATCTATCTATCTATCTATCTATCTATCTATCTATCTATCTATCTATCTATCTATCTATCTATCTATCTATCTATCTATCTATCTACACAACAAAGAATAAAAAACAACATTACATATCGAGCAATAAAAATAAAAAAAAAACTTTTCAGAAAAGAAAATGAAATAAAACATTTTAAAAATCATAACAACAAATTAAAAAGCGAAACAAATAATGATTTCAAAAATTACATTTCACACACTCAGAAAAACTTTTCAGAAAAGAAAATGAAACATTTCAAATATCATAACAATTGAAAAAGCAGAACAATTAAAAAAGCAAAAATGTCTGCTTTAAACAGACATTTCTGAACTCCTTTTTGCACCCAGTAGGTTTACGGTGGCTGATATCGCAGCATGCATCTGACTTTACTGAAAGCACTCATGTCGCCAAATCTGAGTATTCTTCTAAACTAGTCGTATTAACATATAGCAAGCCTCCAAAAAAAAAAAAAAAAAAAAAAAACTTCCACGTAGGATGAGGTACTGGAAACTCTCCTGCATTGAGGAGTCATAGGATTGTACAGTTTTTCTCCTTTATTGCTATTTTGATTTCTCTCTATGCTACAGTGTCATGCTTGAATGTTGATTGAAGGCACTCTCTGCACCTTAAAATAGAAGTGCTCCTCGTTTGAATTTAATTGAACCGAATTGAATTGAATTAAATTGAATTGAAAAAGAGAAAAGTTAGAAATAACAGAAAAAAACGTGGAGAGAATATTGGGAAATTGAAATGAAGAAAGAAAACAAGAAGAGAAAAGACTTTGGAGAATGAGCATACACAAGCAAGATAAACACACGCAGCAAAGAAAAACAGAAGAGGAAAGAAGGAGACGAGAATATAACATTTTATAAACAAAAAAAGGACAGAGCTACGAGACCGGAAATGACGAAGGTGTGGGGCATCTGATTGGAAGATGAGTAGCGGAAGTGACGCGCTAGGTCGGAGCGGGAAACAGCGGCGCTGTGGAGCTGTGTGGTGGTTTTGGAAGCAGCTTTTCCTGAAAGCAGAGTTGTCATTTCTCGTTGGATCTCTCCATTGAGACTTTTTGGTAAGTTTATGTATGTGCAGCTGCATGAAGAGGAAAGTGGACTTTTTCATTAGCTAAAACAGCGCGCGCGGGTTATGCTGCTAGCTAGCTTCGACGAGCAGTTGTTGATGTTTGTGCTAAAACGAGTGACGTGAGGCTGGGTGAACTTTTCAGCAAGTCCTCATTAAACCTACAAGGAAATATGATGCTACATTTATATGTGTGTTTTACACAATGAAATATTCTACCTTATTTAAGTGAATTCTACTGGTTTACAGAATAGCATTATTTTGTTTATGTTTTTATGTCTTTACAACGAATTTGTCATTTTTTTAAGTTGTATTTTTTTGTATCAGATCTAAATTTCATAATGTTAACAAGTGCAGCTATAATAGCTTCTGTATAAGGTGATTCATTGTTGTAATCATTTTTTATATCATTTTCTAACTTCAGCTACATTAGAATACAATTTTAAGACATTTTAAGATCCCTGAAGCATTTAACCTTTGAAAATACTGTTTTATCTCTACTGACAAAAAACAGTTCCATTATTATGCATTTCTCTACATGTAATCTGTAAGCTTCTCGTGCTGTTTTGTTGTTCATATTTCGTTTGGTTTCTAGCTCATCTGTCCTCTTCTTTAATTTCTGAGGAGCCATGCAGGCTTTTTTCAAACCAGCAGGTGTCAGCAAACCTCTGAAGGATAAAGGGCCGTCTGGGTCCAGCGCAGAGAAGAAAGCAAAGTCTGTTCCTTGGGTAGAAAAATAGTAAGTTTCTGTTCCAAAAATGAACCTTCCAGACACTAACCCACACCTGGACTGACTTCAGCATCACTACACAAAATGTTAGTGTTGAAATGACAAATATAGACAGGAACTCTTTAGATCCATATGTGTCAAGGCCCGGGGGCCGGATCAGGCCCTCCAGGTAATTCTATCCAGCCCTCTTATTATTAATGGCCCGATGTTATCTTTTGCTCATTTCTAGCTTGTATAAATTTGATAAAATGTATTTGTAGGAGAGTAAAATATTGAAAGTTATTTAAGGTTTAAGTTAATTTATTCTGAAATTATATTCCTGCCTTTTTAATATTTATAATTATGTTAAAAATTTACAGTTTAAAGGTTTAAAAATGGGCATTCTGCCAGCTTTTTTGGACTATTTTGACATTTACTGAAACATCTCTAGGACACTAGAAGTTTAGCTAATATTTCAGCTACATGCTAGCTGTTTTTGATAACATACTTTTTTTTTTTTTTTTTGGCTAATTTGGCATTTAGCTACTATTTTAGCTTTAGCGTTTTCCACTGTCAGCTTCAGTGTCTTTAGCTATCAATGTCAGCATCTTCAGCTATCAGTGGCCAAATTCAGCTTGCATCATTCACACTAGCATTTTCGCAGGTAATGCTATATATCTAGTTCATAATTATGTTAAAAAGTTACAGTTTTAAACATGTAGTTTTAGAGTGTTCAATAAATGTTTATCCTGTTTGACCTGCGACCTAAGTTGTGTTTTGGATTTTGGTCCCTAGTGAGATTGAGTTTGACGCCGCAGCTTTAAGTGGTAGTTTTTGTGAAGCAACATGGAAAACAGTTATACTTAGTTAGTGAATCAATTTTAATGTAGTTTGAAAGACTTCTAAAAGTTCAACTTTCTCTCTTATTTGTCATTATAAGGCCAAAAAAGCAGCCATGTTAAGTTCAGCTGTGGGCTTCTTTAAAACAATGACTCGATCTGATGGCAGTTCCTGTTTCCCTCATTTTACAGACTTTATGTAGAATCATTTATTTCACCAGCACAATTCATATTTGTTTAAATCCATGGAATAGAATAGGTATACAGACCAAGAATCCCAAGAGACCTGGTGAATTGATGCCTTGAAAATTGATGACTGCATTGTTTTGTGTTCTCTTGATTTAATCTCATATACAGAAGTGTCGTCGTGGAGATGTGGAGCAGGTTACATGTTAACTTATAAACGTTCCACTGAGGGCAGAAGCTGCAAAGCGTGTAATGAACAAACTCTGATTTGCTTTACTTCATGGATTTTCTTCTTTTCAGCAGACCCAAATGCGTGGATGAGGTGGCCTTCCAGGAGGAGGTGGTGGCGGTGCTGAAGAAATCTCTAGAAGGAGCAGACGTTAGTATCAAAGCTTTGAAGTCTCACATGCAGAGAACTAAACTGTGTGTACATGAACTTTGAGTACATCACTGTCTTACATGTAACACAGTGATTCTAAACTCACATTATTGTACCGTGTTAAACACAGGGTTTGAGACTGTAACAGATGAGTCAGATGTGTGAGCATTATTAATTATTAAGAGTTACTATTCTAGAGCTGACATGACCTCTAGAATTCTGATGCTAACTTCATTCTAGTGCAAGGGTTGGTAACCTAGGGCACGCGTGCCACAGCTGGCATGCGGAGGGAAAGACGGTGGCATGTCGGAGTGTGACAACAAAAATCACTTTTGTCGTCAGTTTATATATTTTTTGGATTTGTAAAGAGTGACCATCTCGTCTCTTAATGATCTTTGATTCACCATGGCGTCACAAGGAAAGGGTCCATTCACGCAGCGCTGTGACCCCGCCCACCCAAATAAATACTGCAGGGATTTTCTTCTAACCCTTTTAGGCCTAAGCCTCAACATGTCCACCTGAACTTTTCTGTTAATTTTGACTATGAAAGGATCAGAGATTGTCCTACAAATGGGTTCTTTTGTCCCTTTTTCCAGAAGACATTGAATTTTCAATATCTATCATCATATAATAATTTATTTTATTTCATAATAGTGTTAGACCAATTTAAATTGTAAAAAAGCACAAATGTGATTTTTAGAGTTTTTGTTAAGAATAGCAGTGCAAATGTACATGAATAACAGATTTTGTTTGTTAAAAGTTCAAATTTATCCAGTATCAAAAAGTTTACAACAACATTTCTGTCTGTTTCTCTCTAAATATGCAAAAACGGTGCATAAAATGTCAAATATCTACAGGCGTTTTTGGTCACACAGGGCAGTTCTGTCCTCCTTGGCTCCTCAAAGGACTTGGTGATGCTGCCAGTGACCGTGTAAAGTCCCAAACTTCCAGGAAGTGCTCTTGGTGCACAGTTTGCAGAATCAGTGGGAAAAGATTTCACCTGGTGATGGTTTTCTGTTTTTAGACGTGTCTCATGTCTTAAGTGGAACCTGGTGCTGTTTCTCTATCAAATACTATCAGGTTATTTCAACTAAGCAAACCCCTTCATCAGCGGAGTCCTCTTCTATTAGATGAGATCTTGCTTTTTAAGCTTTGGAGAAGCCGAGCGTCTTACCGGAGTTTTATTGTGATTGCAGCTTCCTAACTTGCTCTTCTATGGCCCACCTGGAACAGGAAAGACTTCCACTATCTTAGCAGCTGCTAGAGAACTTTATGGGTGAGCAAACCACTTCAAAGGTTATACGTATTCTTTTGCTTCCATTTCTTCCCCTCGTTCTCTGTGTAACGTTCCACGTTCTCTTTGACCGTCTACTTTAGGGCGGAGCTGTACCGGCAGAGAGTGCTGGAGCTGAACGCCTCGGATGAACGAGGCATCCAGGTCATCAGAGAGAAAGTGAAAACCTTTGCTCAGCTCACCGTGTCAGGAACTCGTCCAGAGTGAGTGATTTGAAATAAAATATACATATAGACGCCATGCGGACACATCACACACACGCCACTGTCCTTCTTTTTAGCAGTCCATCACTCCTCATGCATCTGGCAGGTACAGTCATTAACTTTAATGTAGAGAAATATCCACCAAATGTCATCATGGTCCACATGCCTTACTGGTGGTTGTCGCAACAGAAAAACTCAAATTTCAAGCCCCTCATTTGACCATTTTCTGCAGGATGACGTCAGAAAATGACTGTGGATCACTGAAGGTTGTTGGCCCACAAATACTTAATTTGTCTTAAAACTGGGGATGTCCCGGTCAGGTTTTTTTGGGCCTGATCCAATTTAGAGTCATTTGAGTTTGTGTATCTGCAGATGCCGAGTCCCGATCTGATACTTTTGTAACACATTTAAAACATGAACAAATTGAATAAACAGATTTGGGATGTGGGCTCCTCTCAGCTCCAAAGCCACGCCCCCTCAGAGAAGATTTTGCAGGCGGAGGCTTCAGATCAACAAGAATCATGTTTTTTTAAGACATTTAGGTTTTGGGATTTTGGAACATTTTTTTTTTTTTTTTTAATTTAAAAAAATGTCATAGGGTGACTTTGAAATTATCCCAACACTTTATGATCATATTATTGTACATGATGGTGCATAGCTGACATGAAAAGCCTCTTTCCTCCATGTTGAAATGAGCCAATGAATGATGATTGTGTAAACTGTGTTAGGAGTTACGATGTGTCTAAGAGCGCGTGTTGTTTACATGTCATTGGCAACAGCTCCTGTGGTTAAAGGTTACGGTTTTATGGCTGTAAAAAGCATTCTTAAAAAAACAAGATAGGACATTTTAGCAAAGCTGTATGCATGGACTCAAGTACAGAATTTTTTCCTAAGGTGTTTGTTGATTTTTCCTATTGTGGAGGTTGGTGTTTTTTGGTTTAAGGTTGTGCTGCCACAAACGACTATTTTAATAGTCGACTAACTACCGATCATTTTTTCAGATTAGTCGACTAATCTGGTCATGCACAAACTGGATGTAAAGCAGACATCTTAACCATCATTAGCTTTAAACTAACTAAAAACTAGAAATGTAGCATTACCTATGCTAATGCTAGTGTGAATGCTGTTAGCTGAATGTGGCTCCTGAAGATGATAGTGCTGAGAGCTGAAGATGCTGAAATGATAGCTGAAATCGCTGAAGCTGGTAGCTAGCTAAAATATTCATTAAATGCCAAATTGACCTAAAAATACTTAAATTAGCCAAAACGGTTAGAATGCATCTGAAAATTAGCTAAAATTAGAAATAGCCTAAAAACAAACAAACATAAACCTAAATTAGCCAAAATAGCTAGCATGTAGCTGAAATATGAGCTAAATTCCATATTAGCCTAAAAAAACCATAATAAATGTCAAAACAGTCCAAAAAACTTGTAGAATGCCATTACAACTTTTAACTTTACTACACTCTGACTTCATATATTTTGAAGTTACGACCAATTGACTATTAAATTAGTCGTTGACTGTTTTAATAGTCGATTAGTTGATTAACGGTGGCAGCTCTAGTTTAAAGTAGATAGATTCTAGCTGAAAGGTTGTTTATTCTAGTAGGTAAAATGCTGAGCAACAACAACTGAGATCTCTCACCAGCCGATGACGTGGACTCTGTTCTCATAGACATGTTGAAGACCACAGAGTTCAAAATAAAAGATATAAAACTATTTTTTTAAGAAAAGGTTTCAACCAGAGAGAAATGTAGGAAATGGGTCGACCCAGATCAGTTCTTGTCTAGGTAAGGCTGAGATTCACCTTCCATCATCCTGTGTTTGCAGTGGAAAGCTGTGTCCTCCTTTTAAGATCATCATTCTGGACGAGGCGGACTCCATGACGGCGCCGGCCCAGGCCGCTCTGAGGCGGACTATGGAGAAGGAGTCTCGAACAACCCGCTTCTGTCTCATCTGTAACTACATCAGCAGGTCCACTGACTCCGCCCCCTGAATGCTTGAAGGTGACCTGTGACTTGGATCCTGACCCGGCGTCTGTCTGTGTTCTGTAGGATTATTGAGCCTCTAACATCCAGATGTTCCAAGTTTCGCTTCAAACCTTTGGCCAATCACATCCAAGAAGAGCGGCTGCTGGAGATCTGTGAGAAGGAGAAGCTCAAATACACCAAAGAGGTAGAGCACAAGCCACTGTGGACGCATTTCTGATGAAATCCTTCCACTCTTTGTGTTCTGATGGCATTTTCAACATCAGATACTGGATTACGACCTATGAATAGAAGTCGTGGTGTTTTTAATAAAATAAAAAACAAAGAAATGTGTTTGAGTCAAAGTAAGGCTCCATTTTCAAGACTATTTTTACCATTATGGTTGCATTCAAATGTCTGACAGCTTGATCAGTTTTCTGTGAACCTCATGTTTAATTTTGAACTGAGCAGACCCTCCAGGATTTCACAGTGTTCCGCACACATGGCGGGGTGACCGTTCACACGCGTCTTGAAGAGAAAAAGTTAGAGAAGACTAAAGAGATGGTGATAAAAATTAGGAAGAAGTCTGAAGGGAAAAAGTCACATCATCCATGACTGGTATCACGGTAGATCGGTCAAAGTCACGAAATCCTGGAGGCTCTGCCGAGTGCATGTCACAAGAAAAAGAGTTGGAATATGAGGATGTGAAGTTTATTGCATCATTAACATTTTTTAGGTTCTTTAAAAAATATATATATTAAAAAACATCGCTACTTTTCCCAAAAGCTGCCGTGACATCAGGCACTTCACAACAATCATAAATCCTGGAGGGTTTTTGGACACATCAACCAAAATGTTTGAAATGCATAAACTATGACCTTTAGGAAAAGGACAGGCCATGCCTGTTGCCATGGTTACAAGGAAATAGTTTCTCATCTGTATCCAACATGATTCAGAAACAGTTTGTTTGATGTAGTTGAACTGAAGCTGAAGTGGGACCCAGTTTGATCACTTGTTGTCCCGCGTGAGTCAGAGGAAGGAAAAAGTAATAAAATGGAACAATTTTAAAGTTGCAAGAATATAAAGTTCAGCAGTGGAACGGTCAGAGTCTCCTCCATGTTGGTGAGAACATCCTCATCTTTCTCATCATCATCGTTGCTCCTGCAGTCATGCAGCTTCTGCAGATGCAGTTTGATTCTGTCCTGGCACAGCTGGTGCAGGTAACGTTTGTGTTTCACCTTAGAGTATGGCAGCGCTGGTGCAGGTGTCAGAGGGAGACCTGCGGAAGGCCATCACATTCCTGCAGAGCGCCGCTCGACTCAACGTGGACAAGGAGATCACTGAGAAGGCTATTGTTGAGATAGCAGGGGTACGTCATTCTGCTGCTTTGTGTCGTCTCCTGGAGGTTTCATTGATTCAGCAGAGAGGTCTGTAGCTGCTACAGATGTTACTCAGTAGACGTGTTCTTGATTCTGTCATTCCACAGCTCCAGCAACATGGATCATTAGTAAAAGACTTCTGTGGAGAATAGACTCCAATAGACAGTCAACTGTTTCAATTTCAATGTATTGCTTTTCATTTCCATAAAACAGCTTTTATTTAATTAAAGAAGAAGACAGAAATGCTCCAAGCCACACAGGCAGTTGTCAGTATGCATCAGGGACACCACATATATGTGCCCATCTCATGTGTTGTGCTACATTTTTGATCTTAAATGGGGTCCTACCATGATGTTCTTCAGCCTTTCAGAGTAAACTATATCCATATACATGATCATAGATCACCTTCAGAACACTAAAAAAGCAAATTATTTATCAATCATGAGTCATTTTTATGGACCGTTTTCAAACACCAAAGTCTGGATCTCTGAGGCTCCGCCTTTCGCTCCCATTACACAACCTCATCATTGAGCCTGCTCAGCGTAACCAAACTATGTAAACAAAAACACGTGACTGAAGATCTCCTCTGTCATTGGGCAGCAGCTATAGGGGCGGGTCAAAACAGAAGAGAAAGATGGATTTGTAAATAGTGTGGCGTTATTTTCATTTCCTTCCTAATGGTGTTGGATGAGTTGTTAAAGTCTTCATAAGAAAGTATTGATTACTTTTGTTGACAGCTGAAAATGTGAGCTGTACAGCCTTCACAAACTACATCCGTGTAGAACTCTTAGAGAATGAATTTAAACACTCGTTATGTGTTTGCTTCATTTACCATTTTTAAAAATTAAGAACATAAAAAGTAGTTTATTTAAAATAAATAAAGCTGATAAATAAAACGGTCCTTTTCCGCCCACTCTTCATTTTTTTTATTTTTTTTAAACACATTATACGCGGGTATTTCCATTTCTTTTGTTGAGTTTTCCTCGGGTGCGGACGAGCGGACAGTCCTCCACAAAGGGGTAGAACCAGTTTTAGGAGTGTGAGAACACTTTGAGGAGCCCACAGGAGTGGAGGAGCGGCGTGGAGACTGTCCGGCGCCCCTGGAACGTTCATTGAGCGCGTGGACTTTGATATGCGCTCCTTGGAGAGTTTTAGCAAAAATGTAACTCCATACTGGAGGAGATGGTTTCTCTCCAGGCATAAACCACCAGCTGCCCTGAGGATGTGAGGATGGACGTGTCATTGAAAGACAAACTCCTCCCTGTCCTGTCACCTGACCGCTGAATCTTCTCTTTCCAGGTGGTTCCTTCCAAAATGGTGGAGGGCTTGCTGCAGACGTGTTTTAAGGGGACGTTTGAGAGACTGGAGGAAACAGTCAGGGTGGGTGTTCACATCTTCATCCTGTGGGTTCCTGCACTGTCATGGTCTGTGCTGGACGTCCTCATGAGCTGAACGTGTCTTCATCAGAGCCTGGTGAATGAAGGCTATGCAGCCACACAGATCCTCAGCCAGCTGCACCAGGCCGTCATAGAGAGCCACCTGAAGGACAAAGACAAGTCCATCATCACTGAGAAGATGGCGGTGAGGCTTTGCTTTCTTTCAATGACATGTGGACAAATGGAGCATTTAGATCTGTGGGGCGGCCGTGGTGCAGAGAGAGAGAGAGAGCAGTCGACCTCTGACCTCTGGAGACTGTTCTGCTCTCAGCGCCATGATTCCGTTCCACCACAGGGCTTTGTTTCCTGATGACAGCAGAAAACACAATCAGTGAAGATGTTCCACAGATGACGGTGAAATGCTTCCCGTCAGGATGGAGCGTTGCAGTGAGTGCAGTCTGCTTGTTTCTCCTTTCAGGTTGTGAGTAAGTGCCTCTCTGATGGAGCAGATGAATACCTGCAGATGCTGAGTCTGTGTTCTGTCATCATGCAGCGGGCCTCCCAAAGCTAAGACTCCTCACACCCCACACTGAGAGACGTGGAAACATGTTACCGCTCACTTCCTCATTGTCAACACGTAACCCATACTTTCATGGGTGTTTTTTTCATATTTTGGAGGAAATAAATAGACTTTTGTACCTTTCATCTTTGTAAAGTGAGTTTTGTTGTTTGAGAATCGTTTCATTCAACCTGAATTCTTGAAAAAGGGCAAAAAAAAAAATATTTTAGTGGAATAAAAACTGTCAGGTGTCAGAGCCTGCCATCCACCTAAGGCACTGATTCACCACACCTGCTCCTCATCTCATCAGACGACCGTTTAAAAGCACTTCCACGCCCACCAGCCAACGTCGGTTCGTCTGCTCCACTCCGGTAGAGTACACCGACCTAGAGTTACTATCACGCCACGTTGTGAGTCAAAGCCTAGTTCCCGCCCACGTTCTGTCACTATCGTCTGTTTTCTTGTAAAGGATCATCCCGGACTTCCCATTGTCATGCCATAGACCAACCTCCTGCCATCGAGGATCTGCCCAGCTCAAAATGATCAACCTTCTTTCACTCACTCAGTTGTCCTGCATTTGGGTCCTCCACCACAAGTTCCCAACAGGATGTGAAGAAGCACTCTACAGAACTCATTCTAAGTGTATAAAATAATTAAAATGAAAACGTTTCAATGAATCTAAACACATAAACTGTACTTTACAAGCTCAAACACACTTGGATGTTTCTGAAGCAAAGACAGGGAAACGGCAGTGATGAAAACAAGGAAAACAGCTGAAAGGGTCTTCATGGTTACTTGCAGCTCCACATATCTGTCAGAACATATATATTGATATTTCCGGTTCCGGGTCACGAGCAGCAGACACGTGTCTCCATCTCTCCTCTACTTTCTTGCTTTTTAAGTTGCTAACAAGCGACTTTAATCACCAAACCACTGCAAACCAGACACCGCAACGAGGAGAGCTGAACATGGCACCAAAGAAAAGTTCTGAAGCCGATTTGACGGAGCTCAGAGTCGCACTGGCTGATATTCTATCGAAATTAGCGCCCCTGATGCATTGGGATGCTAAACTAGCAGCACTTGTTGAGCTACATGCTAAGCTAACCCCGATGTTGGAGGAGTTACAGCAAGAAAAGGCACATAACGAACAACGGGATAATCGCCAAGATCTCCTGGAGAGAAGAATGCACGACCACGATCAACAAGTACGGATGAATAATGGGATTCTCACGGGACTCCAACTACAGCAGAAACAACTACAAAACAACACAAACTGTTTACACATTGTTCACAACACTTAAGAGTCTAAATCCAACATTTGTCCCAAATGATGCTTTTAAAGTGCAAACAATGTGATGCACATTTAATACACTTTGTAGTAGATGTATTACCATTTTATTGTACCTTTTATACACTTTACAAAGTTTTTTTTCCACTGAAACCATTTCAGACACTTTTGTAAATATCTTACAGATTTTTCTGTCAATTGACACGATCTGAAGTTTTTTGTTTTGATCGTTTGAGCTGGGGATCGAACTCGCAATCTTCTGAACGGCAACAAGAGGCCATCTTCTCTACTCTCGCCGAATTCTCCCCTCCCCTCATCCTCCCACAGAAAAGAATGGAAAGCTGCCTCTGTCGGAGGTGAGCGCCGTTTCTCCTTTGTTTTAACGAGAAATAGTTGGTTTTAAGTTCAGAAATGTTATTGATATGCTTGGGGAAGAGGTAGTTCATATTTTTATGGTGGGTATTTAGTAAAGAAAAATTGTTATTAGATTGTAAACCAATCAGTTTTTTACAACAGGACGTGTTTTTGCATGGTCAGAGTGCAAAAAAAGTAAAAAAAAAGAATAATTTCACATGTTCACAAATCAGTAAAAGCTTTCACCAATCCAAAACCGTGTTCAATTTATTCTTAACTATCTCAAGAATAATTTAATCCAGGTTTGAGCTGTCTAGGTGCAGTAGTCTTTGAACAGAACCTTTTCTAAGGTGGTCGGAGTGGGAAAAATACAGTGGAATGCTCTCGCGAATCGGAACTGTGAATCGACGCTGAAGTTGGCTTCCGATTTGTGAAAATGTGAAATAATATAATATGATATAATATAATTTATGCTTTCTATACCTGCATTGAACTGTTTTGGGCTTAAAAAACAAAAAAAAAAAAAAAAAAAAAAGAGTCAATATTCCCAGACTGGGGATTGAACCTGTGAGCTTCTGACTGTGAAGTACCCAAAGATCATTTGGCTAAACACACTTACACTTTTTTAAAACACTTCAGAACTCTAGTAAAACAAAGTTTCTTCACACACACTCCAGCAGCTCATTCTTTTTCCAAGTAAAGAGTCAGAGCCCTCGTAATAACATGGATCCTTCTCAGGTGATTTTGCTCACTCTCATTCATTTAGTTGTCTTTTCAAAACAACCTGGATTTTACAGCAGAAAACCATGGATCACCTGCAGACGCTCACATCTCCAAAACTCTTTACTCTTGGGTCAAAATGAAGTTTTTTACTCACATGGATGGTCAGAGCCCTCAAAAAGCATCGTCTCTTTGTCTGTGTGAGCTCTGCAGGTCAGACCACTTAGACGTTTGTCACAATAGAAGTCGAGGTAACGACACGTAGTAAGCATACAAGATTTCAAAGTATCTATCAAATGATGAAAGTTGACATTGTCCCACACAATTAGATATCGGGGTAGTGGAGGCTCGTCGAGTAAGTGTTGCAGCACTTACTGCAGAGAAACTGTGTTAAGGTCATCTTAATGTCAAAAACTGAGAACATGAGACCAGTTTGATAACGTATCAACTTTTAAGTATGTAGCATAAGTCACACACCACCAACCCAACAAGAAGCACTTTCTGAATCTCGTGTCAGAGAATTGAGATTGAGGAGCTCTGGATTACAACATTTAGGCTTTAGCAATTTGTTGAATCCGATCAATCTGTCATATGTAGTGTGCAGACAATAAAACGTTGCGTTGACATTCTGGTTTAGGATGACAGACACTGGGCCTGTCGAGAATAATAAGGATGATTAATAGGTAGATCCACGGCAGGAGTCTGCTTAAACCTTCATTTTTTTCTTAAGTATAAGTAAGTACAAGTATATTCTATTGGCAGAATTTACCTGGTTTCCCCAGGAGCTTGAGTGCGGGGGAGTCAGACTTGTATAGTGGCGGGCACTGACTGAATAGTTTATACACGTTGTATGGTGGCGGGCCAGCTAGGATTTGGTGACAGAGCACATATACTGCTTACCAGAGACACAGACTACCTGGTCTGTGGTCAGCGCTCGAGAAGTGGGCGCTTCAGGACACCACCGCTGCCTTGTCAGGAAGCACTGAGCCTGCAGCAAACACCGTGGCAGGACGGCTGCGTCAGACGGGGCGTTTCCGTCCCACTTCCAAATGAGGCACGCTGGTTGGCCTGGGCTTTAGTAAACTCTAACCTATCCTGTGGTCTGGCATGCAGCAGGGCTGACCGAGGATGGAAGCCAGAATGTTCTCTGAGTAATGACGTATTTATTGTAGAATGTTCAATTGACCGTTCTGCATGTCAGTAAAGTGACATACTCCACGATCAGGATGATTATTCACTGAGGGGATTTTTTCAACTAAATATATATTTTTTGCATATTTACAACCTTTTTTTTTTTTTTTTTTTGTTTTGGCTGTTCCTGATGGTTCAAATAAATTGTTGCAGGTAAATACTAACAAATGCTTATTTTATTATTGCTAATCCTTATTTTAATTATTTAGCTCCTCCGTGATGAGAAAATGCTACAAGAACATGTTGGAGAAGAGAACAAACACCTTTTTCATCCCAGTGGGTCCTAAAGGAGTCTGAAGAGGAGCTGCAATGTGTCCTTCATCCAGCAGATGGCATCTGGCACTCAGGAATTGAAGGACACATCCAGCAGAAAGAGTGCTGGGGGGTTGGAGCAGGTAAATCCAAACAGAAAGGAAGAGATCTGTTAAAACTAGAAATGCTCTATCAGAGGCACAGGATGCAGGTACCGGTAGACCGGTAGTTGTTTTAACAAAGTAAGTCTGAATTAGGACCAGCAGAAAGTATACAGTATACTAGTTAAATAAAAATGGGATATGGATTGATTCACATAAAAGTAATAAATGTAAGCAGTGTTCTCTGGTTTGTCGGAAATCCTCAAAGGTTATTGATTTTTAAGGTTAAACTCCTGACTGTGCACTTTATACACTTTTCTCAGACAGACATGAACATCTGCACACTTTTCTCTCTTGTTTAAAGACTCCAATGAAAATGGTGTTTTTAATGTTTTTAACATGTTCTGCTTGCATTTTTCTCATGATGGAAAATAAAGAAAATGAATCCTCAGTTGGTAGTAAGGATGGAACCATGCTTTAATGTCAATTCTGACCCTACCACTGGAATGTAGCAGCAGAATTGAGACTTGTCAGACCAGACAAGGTTTTTCCAATCTTTTATTGTTCAGTTTTGGTGAGTCTGTGTTAATTGTGGCCTCAGTTTGCTGTCTTCTTTTTCTTTTTTAAGAAAAGAAAGACAAGATCTTTATTTTCTTGAAAGGTCTTGCCTATTTTCCAGGCCCCAGTTGCAGATAAGGATGATGTTGTTAAATGTGTCCTGCCTAGAAAAATAGAGGTATGAGTGATACCAGGTGTGTTGTTCTGCTGCTGTAGTCCATCTGCATCAAGCTTGAACGTGTTGTTCATTCAGGGATGGTCTCGGTTGTAACCAGTGGTCATTTTACTTTCTATTACCTTTCTATCAGTCTGGTCGCTCTCCTCTGATCTCTGACATCGAACGAGACATTTCCACCCACAGAACTGCTGCTCTCTGGATATTTTCTCTTTTTCTGACCATTCTCTGTAAACCCTAGAGATGGTTGTGGGTAAAAATCCCAGGAGATTAGTAGTTGCTGAAACCATTCTGCATTCAAAGTCACAAAATGTTGGCTCAGACTGGCTGCCAGGAAACATGACACTACCTCAGACAGTCATAGTTGCTAATGTCATTGTTATTATAGCAGGAAAGGTTGGCACAGTGATATCTGGAAGCATAAATGCAGGCCTTATGGGGAAGGGGGGGGGGACCAGCGTTCAGCAGGGGGCAAATGTCCTTAACATTATTTTACAAGTTTGTTTTTTATTTATTTTTTATTTTTATTTTATTTTTTTAAAAAAAGTATCAGATCAAGAATGGTTATTCAGTCCAATAGAATGACTGAGTCATGACTGTCTATTTCTCAATAGAAGTCTATGGGATTTTGACATCTTGGAACCTGCAGGTTTTTCCCATTTGGAACGTGAGCTATTAAGCTGTCCAGTGATATATGGTCTATGGATTTCACTAGTGTGTGTGTGTGTGTGTGGGGTGGTGTGTGTGTGTGAGCAGCATCGAGTGTGGTGATTTGCATTTTGTGTTGGTTTTGTTTTGAGAGCCTCCACCTTCCTTAATTACTCTGGTCCTTAGCAGACTCAACTCTTTTTCTCTACATTTTTTTTTTGTGTGTATTTATTTTAACAAATGTTTTGTTTTTTTTTAGAGTACTTTAATGAAAAGTCTGCAACTATGCCTCATGTCTTTGTGTGTAATCAACCCATTCCAGTCATTTTTCACTTGCCACATTTACACACCCAACGTTCCCTTCTGGCAGAAAGTCACTGTATGGCACAACATTGTCTGATGTGTGTTGGTCTCTACAGTTTAACCCTTGAACACTTTCATTATAAAAAGCTACACCATCACTGTTGTTGGGTAATTTTTACCTGATATAATATACCCAATAAAATAGATCAAAATAGGACCACCCATGGTAAGAAATTAGTCGTTATATTTTATTCTCAGCTATGATTTATTTCACAAAATGTAAAGTAAAACATTGGAAGATCCTAAAAACATGTTTGAAAATTACTGAAAAAATTAGGAATTTGAGAGCAAAAATACTTTTTAAAAAGTAATGATACTGGAGACTTTGGTCTTTGGTCCACCCATTCCTGCGACATGTGAGACTTTACTCAGAACCATTACACTCAAAAAATGCAAGATATTGGAAATCATGTTATTACCCTCGCTTGGGGGAAAATCCCCTGGTGATGGTGCTCCAGGGTTAATAAATCCATTCATGGAAATGCACTACATTTAATTTACAACAATTATGTCATTATAAGGACCAAAACAGTAAATAGACTATTCTGTTGCTATAAAAAAACAGCATTACCAAAGGCCATTATTTCAAACGTGTGTGTTTTTTTTAACCAACACTGGTTGTGAGTTAGCCAGGTGTGGCACTGCCCACTTACTGGCACTCATGATGAGTCAGAGGGAATAGTGACAGAAGAACAAGAACACGTGTCTGAGATTGCAGCACGGGGTTGATTTTTTTTTTTTTTCCCGAGGCAGAGGACGGCCCTTGGATGACTTTGATGGATAGGAATGCTGTTCACCCACACACACCCACGCAAGTCCCACACATCAACATGAACATACCCAAATTCACAGATGGGTACACGCACAATCACACACAGGCTGTTCTGTCCAAGCACTTCTGAAATTCATTGTGAAATGTTTTACAGCCCGCCCACATGTGACTTCCTCTCTGTGAGTAAACTTTTCTTCAAAGTACAGGTATGTCTGATGTGCAATCGTGTACAAACCTTTGTAGTAGGACAAAACAACGATTTGGAAGTTTCTAATTTGGAAAGGAATCCCAGAAATCCCATTATATGGTTTCTACAGATTTGTATTTAAAATTGAGTGAAAAATAAGAATTGAGCCCCTATAAGCAATCAAAAAATTGTAGCCATTATTTTAAGAAGCTCCTCCACTATTGATTTTTTTAATAGCCTCTGCTTGAACTTGTGATATGTATAAAACACATCTTTAACACTGAAGATGTTGCTGGCTACACCTAAACAACACACGCTCTGACCATTCACAGAATCAGCGTGAATCGACTAATTCTGCTGCAGGTTTTTATATCAGCCTCACGCTGATGTGTAATGAAAATCTTTGCATAACGGCACAAAGATGCTCTTCCCCTTGACAGAATCAGATGGTTTATGTTGATTGCTGCATATCAGCTGCTTTTCTCCACTTTTGAATTTCCTGGAATTACTTTAATTGCTTAAACCTTTAAAACATTTCAGTAGGCAAAAGACTGTAAATACTGGAGCTAAAGGTTGTTTACAATTAGACCTCAACGTCTCCTTCAAGACCAGAGAGCTTTTGAACTAGCTGAGTTGGTGACACATTCTTGGACTGACTGTGAAGGGATTTTTCCTGGATTACAGTGAAAAATGCAGCACAACAGAGAAATACATTTGGTTTTGATGCTGACAATTGTGCTCACCAGGAGACGGCGTCACCACACTTACTGGAGAGTTTAGAGTGATAGCCACCAGGAAATGGGCGGGGCATGAGTACAGGTCAAGTGCCCATGTGTCAGGCCAAACCACTTCTATACTCCTCTCAGGTAATCAGGGGGTTAACTGCAGCCGTACAGGATCCCCCCGTTACTATCGGTGTGTTGAGATGACTGGAGCCTCGCCTGGATCGTTGACGAGACCAGGCGGCTGCAGGCGGGGGCGGGGAATGAAGGCGAACAGAAGGACTGAACGAGAACAGGAAGTGGGGTTGTCCTAAACATTCTGTTAAATTTTGATATGCCCCTCCTCTTTAGTATGGACTTTACTATTATGGTTTTACAATAAATTTTAACACTTTTGTCTGTGGAAAACAGATGAAAAATAGCTGCTGGGTTCTTTTCATGTCCACTGTCTCAGAGAAATTCATCAAATTTAAATTCAAGTTAACTTTTAAAGGCAACAAAAACACGCATAACTAAAGAGGATTTGTAATCTTGTTCATTTTTACATCAGTGATTCAAAACTTTCCAGAAAGAGTTGCAATACACGCAGATTTCCTTCATTTAGCACCGGCCATTTCTGATCAGCATCATGTTGAAGTACAAGAACTGTCTGGACACCGTTTATGGAGAGAAAATAGACTCACTCGGATTTGTGCATGCATAATTCTTGATTTGTAACTCATTTCGTGTTTTGTGCCAAAAGTTAGAAAAATTACAAAAATTAAAAAAATACAAAATACAATTAACACATGCACAAATTAAAATTACAACAGCTTGAAACTAATTACACAAAAATATTTTAAAAATCCGCACAAATCACCAGTTACGTACGCACGCAGCCTAAGTTGCACACAATTCTACCATGAGACTTTTCAGGTCTTACAAATTCGTCTGTGAGTGATGCATTCGAGGACTACTAGAATGCTCGTTCACCATAGTTTTCTTGTCGGCCGTTTTAAACTTCGATTGTGAATAACATCCGGAAAACTTAACATTTTCCCACGTTCTTAAAAACATATTCCTGACAGTTAATATAAAAAAAGTCTTACTCTACAGATCCTCTTTGTGCCATATATTCAGAAGTGATACTTTCTGAACCAAAGCAAACGCACCAAAACCTGTAGACGTGGGAGGTTCAATCTCTTTTACTGTTGCTTAAGTCCCCATTGCAGGTCATTCAAAACTGCAGTTGCAGAGCACAGGAAAAGTGTAAAAATATATTGTCTGAATAATGAATATTAACACAGCATGTATTGAGGCTGTTTGCAGCCAAGTGTAAAGCTCCTGGGATGAGGGTCAGCACCACAAAGTCTAAGGCCATGGTTCTTGACTGGAGAAAGGTTATTTGTCCTGCCTGGGTGGGCGGCGAACTCCTACCCTGTAGGTTGAGTATCTTGGAGTCTTGTTCACGACTGGATTAGTGTGGTGTCTGCTATCTGGACATTGTGGTAGGGAGGGAGCTGAGTCATAAAAGCGAAGCTCACCATTTATCATTCGATCTTTGGTAATTTATTCACCTGTGGTCATGAGCTCTGAGTCATGACCCAAAAAACAAGGTCCCAAATACAAATGAGTGTCCTCTACAGGGGGTTGGGTTCTCCCTTGTTGCTAGGGGACGAGCTGCTGCTCCTACAAATCGAAGTGGCTTGGACATCTGGTTTGGATGTCTCCAGGGGAGATGTTGTGTGCTGAGCAGAGAACCCATGGAAGACCCGGGACACCCTGGAGAGACTTTGTTTCTTGGGTGGCCTGGAAGTGGCTCAAGATTCTCCTGTACATGGAGAAAGTGACCGGGAAGATGAACGTCTGCACATCTGCTGCCCCCACAACACAGTCCCTGGATGAACACAAGAAAATGAATGGAGAGACTTCACAAAACATGAATTATAATCTAAACTCTAAACTCAGGAACACTAACAACAATGGCTCAAACCACGAAAGATAGTAGAGCTGACGGGTAATGAATGGTGGAAGGCATGTCATCAGTTAGCTCACAGATTCATAAACTTCTGGCAGCAGAACTGTCTTGCATTGCAAGGCGCTAATGGCATTTTAACCATTTGCACACAGATTCTTGCGCTTATGGCAGGAAGACTGTCTTGCAAGTTGCTGACCAGTCTGTCGAGAGCCATGAGGTGTTCAGTGTCTTCCTCACAAACTCTTCAACACACATGGGCAGGCAGAGCTGGAACTGAACCTGAGCGTTTGTGTTTTCATGCTTGTTTTTTTTCTGGGTTGTAATTGTCTGCATTCTTTTAAATTGGGATAATTAAACTATCCTATTTGAAAATAATTTCAACAAAATTTAAAAAGGAATACCTTGATATTAACAATAGATTGAAAATGCAACTTCAGTTACAAATTAGTCCTCACCTCCTTTACCCAAATGTCATTCTGCTTTAAAATTTTTCTTTGGCACAATTTTTCCACTTGCTTTGTGATGCATTCCACGTATTTTATTTTTAAGAAAAAATGGGTCTAGGTCTTTATGGGTAAGACAGGGTCGTCAAACTCAATCGCACAAGGGGCCAAAACACATCTTAGGTCAAGGGTCGAACAAGATAGACATTTAATGAACACTCTAAAACTACATTTAAAGAAAAAAAAAAATATATATATATATATATATATATAATATATTTTTTTTTTCTTTAAATGTAGTTTAGAGTGTGTGTATATATATATATATATATATACACATACACACATACATACAGCCATTACATGTGATAATGCTAGTGGTAATGGTATAAGCTGAATTTACCCACTGAAGATGCTAGTTCTGATACTTGAAAATCCTGAAATTGATAGCTAAAAAATGCTGAAGTTCATACCTGACAATGCTGAAGCTGATAGTTGAAATCACTGAAGCTAATAGCTAAAAACGCTGAAGCTGATAGCTAGCTAAAATATTGGCTAAATGCCAAATTAGCCTAGAAAAAAAATGAATGAACTTGGGCTAGCCAAAACAGCCAAATTGAGCTGAAATAAGCTAAAGTTAAAAAAAGCCTAAATTTCAGAAACAACTATCATGTTGCTGAAATATTAGCTCAACTCCAAAATAGTCTTAAAAATCTTAATAAATGCCAAAATAGTCCAAAAAGCAGGAGAATGCAAAATTTTAAAAAAGTAACTTTTAAATATAATTATAAATAATGAAAAGGCAGGAATATTTTTCCTGAATAAATCCACTTAAACCCTAAATAACTTTCAATATATAAAAATATATTTTGTCAAAGATGACATCGGGCCATCAATAACGCTAAAATAAAATGATCTGGAGGGCCGGATAGAATTACCCAGAGGGCCGGATCCGGCCCCCGGGCCTTGACTTTGACAAATGTCAATGAATGTGTATGAATGTGTATGAATGTCCCGGTGATGGTCAGAGGGGCCGTAGGCGTGAATTGGCAGCCACGCCTCTGTCAGCCTGCCCCAGGGCAGCAGTGGCTACAGTAGTAGATTACCATCACCAAGTATGAATGAGGTGTGAATGAATAATGGATATTCACTGTAAGCGCTTTGAGTGCCTTGAAAAGCGCAGATAAATCTAATCCATTATTATTATTATTATTATTATTATTATCATTATGTGGGTTAAGGTGTAAAAATGTATACAGAATTTATAGGTGATAATACGATTTCTCTGAGCACTCACTCTTACTGCAATGGTTTTGCCATCCTGCAGGGAATGAAAGCTTTTAGTAAATGTTCATAAAGAGAGCCTTACGCTCTCAAACACAGCAGAGGTTTTGTTTACTGGTAAATGAGTCAGGTATCCAAGGGGCCTGTTTACCTGCGCTGTTGCCAGGTGACATTTTTGTGTCGTCAGAGACAGGCCACATCCTCGAGATTAAGAATTAACTCCATTGACTGTTTTTTTTAAGGTGGCACCGTGTTTTAGTTTAACCTACCCTTGGCTCCGTAGGCTTTATAAAAAACATTCACGTTCCTTAAAAAGGTTTATTTGCAATGCATTTTCACCTTATAGCCTCCCTTTGCACGGGCGTCGCTTTCCCGCCCACCTTTGACTGTTAAAGTCGGCGGGGGAGCAGAGCCACCTTAAATAACATGTTGACTCAACAAGAACGCCACTCTCCACCCATCTCCGAGAAGAGCCGTTTAAGGGGAGTCTCGCTCCGCTCGCAGTCCCGGCTCCGCTGTGTTCTCCGACCGAGACGTCGGGGTTCAGGAAATACTCGGACTCTTTTCTACACAGCTGGTATTAATCAGGACCCGGCGGGCGGACACGGACGAGCTCTCCGGAGATTAGCCGTCGACGCTTGAGGAGTTTGGATTAAGTCGATTGTTTGTCGCTGACGGGAACACAAAAGCCCGTCCACGGAGCTTTACCGTGCTCAACACACTCTCGGTAGGAATGCTTTCATCTAATCTAACGCGCATGTTTTTTCTCAATTTAGGACAAAGACATTTTTTCCCATCGGTTGAAGGAAATATGCGGCAGAATGTTTTATTGCATTCAGATTGAATTCCTGTCGACGTCAGGACGAAGCTAATGTTGCTCATCCTGAATAGAAGGTCACACATCACTTATACATTATTAGATATGAAGGATCATAGTCTGCAAAAGACTTTCATAGGTACATTGAATAAAAAAAAAAATCCTAATGTTTTCTTAAATAAAATAAATCTCAAAGCAAGAACCCTTGCATGTGAAAGCTGCGCCCGGAGCCACGATGTGGCGACAAAGCATTTGGGAAGGTAAGCTAGAGGGCCACCAGGCCGGAAACCGCCACCCCCTGCATCCTGCCCCTCCGGCTGCTTGACGTTGTCAGTGACTCAACCACAGAGATATTCGCCGTCTTTACTTTTTTTCCTCATCAGTCCTCGAATGCAAACAGTTTTCTCTTATCTTGAACATAGCAGCTCGTGCTGGGAATCACGGGGAACCTCACGATACGATGCACGCTTGATGCATGGCTCACGATATCGCAATACTGCAATAGTTGGTTAAAAAAAATCTCTAACTTGCATTATATTAAACAAGTGTGTATTTTTGGGTAAATATATCCCCGTTTATTGTTATTATTATTTTTGTTTTACCTTTAACACAATAACAAATAACTTGTCTTATTTTGTGCAACAAACAATGGAAACACTAACCACTTATACCAGAGGACGAAAAGAGTCATTTGGGTTCGTTTTCTACTGATCAAAACCTTGAAGGAGCCGGATAGTCTTGCTTTAGCCATTAAGAAATTTTGATTTGCATTCATGATTTTTTTTTTTTTAAGTAATAAATATTGTCTATTTTTGGCACAAACAAAAATAAAGAGATCTTATCATCTCTCGAAATGTGATTATTTATTTTTTCTTTTTGTTGTTTTCTCCTCTCTGTCCTCAGCAGTCTTCCACTGCTGGGTTTTGTTCTTTTAGTTTGGGGTTCAATCTTGGTAGTCTCAGTTTTCAGGCTTTGTTCATTGGTTTTTCTTTTGTTAGTTTTGGTTAAACAGCCATTATCAGGAGCTGCTGACTCAGACGGTCGACATGTCTGGATCAACAGTCTCCATGAATTATTTTATGTTTGGTCAAGGAGCCACAATGGAGAGATAAAAGAGACACATGTGGATCTGGAGCTACACTATGACCCAATCCGAATCCTCCCCTTCTCTCGTCCCCTTCATTTTGGCCTCCAAACGGAGACTTATGAAAAAATAGTGTCTAATATTTCAGACTTCAAGTTCGTCGATGAAGTCATCAATAATCATAATGCATTAGAAATGTCTTCTTAAAAAATGAATTTGAGATCAAAACAATTGATTAAAATTAAAGTAAAATTAAAAACTAAATTGCTGTATTGAACTTTAGAGGGACAGTAAATGTGGAGATGCATTTTGAGTAGTTTAATTAAGAGAATTATTAGTGTAAAAAAATCAAGACTTTTGGAATACAATACCATAGACCAGGGTTCTCAAACTCAATTGTCCTTGGTGGCACTGAAGGCAGAGTCTGTCTGAGGCTGGACCGTATGGGGTCCCATTTGTGCCAAAATGTTTTTGCGCCCACTGTCTATATCTTTGGTCCATTGTCTATGTCTGCTGAACAAGGTTACTGAACATTTGTTCATGTCTATGTACTACTAACAATATCTTCTGCGTATCCTATGAAACGACAGGAGCTAACAATGATAGCAACTGTTGCTAAGGACTTTTCTGATGATCAGATCCAACAACAATAACAAAGGCAAAGATTCAAACATAAAGCTGAAACATCACAAAGCAAATAAAAAGCTATCATCAAAGGAGCATGGACATGCAGAAGACACTGCTTAGTAGACATTGAACTTTTGACTATTTGCTTGGAGGGCCGCAGATGGCCCGTGGGCCGCCAGTTTGCAACCCTTGTCATAGACCAATTGAAGCTACAACTGGGAAATTGATGCTACCATAGATTTTTTTTAAAAAAACAAGTCCCAGTAAACTATACTAAATGACAATAAGTATCAATGAGAAGTTGTAGAGTCTAATATCTGACCACAGAGTAGAACGGTGAAAGCACTTCTTCCTGCAGAGAAGTGAAGGATTGTCCATGATAGATTCCAGTTTCCATAACTTCCTCCTCTCCCCCACCACAGTCAGGGGACATCCCGGGAGGGAGCCAGATCTCCACACAAAGCAGCTCCTCTGTGGAAGAGGTCTATGCTTAAGTCCCATCATTTCAAGTCTTTAACACTATTTTAATCTTATAATTTGAGGATAGGGTCATCTTTACCCTTTAAGGCTTTTGTGGAGTATTTGAAACTCTTAATTTGTTTATATTGTAGTTATGAATGGCCAACCCAGTTTTTCTCCACCCAAGAACTCTCTTGTGATTGGTCAGTCTTTCTCCGGGGTGTGGGCGTATCCTATCAGCATTGGAACCTTTCAGTGAAGCGTCAGTAAATGTGAGAGTGCTGCAGGGAGCCACTCACGACTGCCTCCGGACATGGGCTTGGTCCTCTGAAGCTTATGGAATGTCTGATTGGAACATTCATCGTTGTTCCAAAACAAGCACATTTTTGTTACTAACAGATTCTGTTTGACATTTATCAAATTATTAATCTCTTCTGAAGATTTACTATGATGCCAGAGAACAGTGTAAAATGATCAAATCTTATTTTTTTCATGTATTCGATGGGCCTGATTTTTAATTTGTATATTGGGTAATATATGACCTAAATTACAGGAAGAGGGCTTTCTGAATATTGCCTTTGATTTGCCATCACAGCCTCGAATTGCAGTCAAAATGACCATTTTTGTCTAGCTACCCCAGCACACCTTTCATTCCAGCCTCTGCTCGTCTGACTCTCTTCCCGTCTGGACACAGGTAATCGGATGGACCAGCATCCCAGTGCGCAGAGCTGCACCAGTCGTGGGGCTTCGTCCTGCGAGAGCGTCCTCACAGAACCCTCCATGAATCTTTACATCCACTCCACCACTGGCACACGCTTCGAGCTTTCTCTGCCCCAGGAGGAGACAGTGGAGGGACTAAAAAAGAGGCTGTCGCAAAGACTTAAAGTAGCAAAAGACAAACTGGCTGTGCTTCACAAAGAGACGTGAGTAAAAATGGAAAACCCCGTTTTATTTTATCTCACAATAATAAGATAGAAATAACAAATAGTAATTTTAGGATCTAATTGCAGAGTTGTAATGCAACCATGTTCTACTCTAAGGGGGAGTTTTCATTCTTTGGGTTTGTGTCTGGTTAATACATGCAAAGAAAGAACACATGTTGGAGGGATTTCATTGGACTTGTCACTGAGAGAGCCTGATTTGGTTATTTTTAAACCAAATCAGGCTTGTTTTAAAAATAGAATAAACCAGGAAGAGATTGTTAGATTGTGCTGACCATTTCTGAAATGATTCAGATCTAGATTAGAATCAAAATTAGTTTGCTACAGTAAACGATTTACCTCAATTAGCCTTCATTAGAAAAAAGTGTGCATTGTTTTGCTTTGTTTTTTTCTCTATTGTAATAGCATAATCTCTTGACATTTTTTAAATCTCCATCTGCCTGAAACCTGCTCCGTGTGAGTGCTTACACTCGTATGGGGTGAGATTTGAGTCATGTCTGTTTAAGGTAGCCGTCAGATGTGTTTGTAGTTTATCAATATAAGCAAGAAAGTCGGATCTGGACCAAAGACCAGATGTAGAAGCATGTTTAATACATATGTATATTTAAAAAAACGTATTTTTTTAAAACCAGAATAAGGCTTGCATTATAATTTAAATTATCAATATTAGTCAACTATTAGACTTGTATGCATGTGTTAGTCATCAAAGGATATTTTTTTTTATTCAACCTGAATGTAAACTAGTTTACTGTAGTCAAATATCCAATGCACATTCCTATCAGAAATATTACAACTTAACCGAACGTCTGACCGGATGATCGCAGGTTCGGTTCCCACCTGTGAGTTGAAGTGTCTTTGGGCAAGACTCTGAACCTCACGTCATGGAACCACTAGATTACCTCTGGTGCTCATAGGTTTGCTCCCTTGTTCAGCAGCAGAGGCATCGATGTGTGAATGTACTGTATGTGTGAATGGGACTGTGACAGTAAAGTGCTGTAGACCTTCTAAGAAGGTCATAAGGCTCTATATAAGGATACATACTACTTATCGGCGGTACGGTCTAACCATCTCCTTCTGTCTAATTCTGCAGGCGACTAAGTTCAGGCAAGCTCCAGGACCTCGGCATCTCTGATGGGAGCAAGCTAACACTTGTACCAACAGTTGAAGCAGGATTAATGGTGAGGATCAACCAGCTGCTGTTTTATTGTTGTTTCAAGTTCCAGGTGAAATGCATGTTTTGGTTGACCTTTGTTTAATTATTAATCTTGTGCAGTCTCAAGCATCAAGACCAGAACAATCAGTAATGCAAGCCTTGGAGAGTCTAACAGAAATTCAGGTAAGAGTTTACCTAGTCCGGGGTAAAAATCAAGTCTTACTTCATAACTTGATCTATGAACCTTGTGTCCATGATGCATCAAAGCAGTTGTAGTTTTTGTTTAGTCCTTATCAAGAAACAAATTGGACATAGAAAAAGATGAGAGGCAGTTTGAACAAGCTTCTATTCTTATCTAATCTCCGTCTCTAAACAGAGCTAGCCAGACATTGATTGTGAGCTCAACACCCTCCTGTGTCCTAAAGCTGTAATGCTATATCTGTAATCTACCAGCCTACATGTGTCTGTGTCTGCACTACACTGCTGCAAGGGAAGGACAAAACTAAACAAAAAAAGGTAGCTTATTAATGCTGCCACCTTCTTTTCAGGTCTTATCTACAATCTCTCTGCTTCTCTCTCACGCACTAACAACCATACACTGGCAAGTTTCCAGGAAGTGTGCTGTAGCTGCTTTGGGACTACGAATACTTCTTTTTTTTCTCTGAAAAACAGCGCGCTGGATCATCTGATGACGGCGCTCTCACAGCTTTAGCTCAGGGTTCCTGGAAGCAGTGCATACATGCATGGCCTAAAAGAGGCGCGCACCCTGCTCGTACAATCCAAATGCCTGTAGGCCTATTTAAAGACATCAGTGACTCATCATAATGATCAATAGTGAGAAGGAAGCACAGAACGACCTCATGATGGCCACGGAGAAAAACTCGCTGAGAAAAGAAGCGATAAAGCTGAAGAGAGCAGTGTGACTGTGCAGCTGCCTAAATGACTCAGATCAACTTCCTCCTCTGGTATTAAGTTACAATAAGATGCTTTGTAACTGTATCAGCACTGCAGCTCTGACTGATGTCAAAACAGTACAAGATGGTGAAACTGTGCACTGATACAAGAAGTTAAGCGTGTCAGCCTCTTAGAGGTTGCATCTAATGATGCTGTTCAGGGGAAGATGCTTTGTGTTTTGTAGAATTTTCATCAGAGCATGTGGGTTGTTTGAAGATGGGTGGCGTGGCTCTGAACGTGTTCTTCTCCCACTGATGATTTTATGGTGGAAGTCCTGGGCTCGTGTGTGTGTGTGCAAACTCAGTGTGTTTTCTAATGGCAGTTACAATGTGTCCAAGGTTGTTTTAATATCCGTGTGCAACTCTCACAGTGGTTGAATATTTTAGGGTTAGCCATGTTAGCCACGATTCAATATGCAACACATGGATCTCAACATCGTTTATATCGTGACAATTGATAAAAATCATCTCTAATAACTCACATTACATAGAAGAACACACATTTTTTGAGAAAATAAACCCATTTAATTTTTAGCTTGGCCAAAATCATAAAAAATAACTTCTGTCTTGTTTTGTGCAACAATTAATAAACACTTGTGCAAAAAAGTAATATGTCATTGACATCAATGAATTGGAATTATTGGTAAGATTCAGTGTTAACAATAGTAAACATGAACAGCAGTGCCACTACTTGGTGCTAAATTGTTGTAAACAGAACAAAAATGTAATAATTCAAGTAGCTGCCAGACACATTGCTGCAACATGCTCCCTCTATCTACATCCAAAGGAACGTGTGAATAAAACGTTTTACAGCCTCTTCAAACGAAATTTATAGATTGATACTTGATGAGAACCAATCGCAGGACTAATTGCGATATTTCGCAGTATCAATATTTTGGCACACCCCTAATCATGAAACACTCTTTTATAGTCCTACTACAACTATATATTTGTTTTTATTGTAAAATCATTCCCAGTGGTCATTTAATTATGATTATGCATCTTCTAGCAAGATTTTTAAAATCTGTGTAGTTTTCTAAGACGTGTTTTCTGCTGCACGGAAGCACAACTCCAAGCAAACATGCTGTAGAAAAGAAAAGAAAAACTGAGTAATATTGGAGCTATGCAGCTACACCGTTCTGAGCCAGCTACAGGTCAGACGAGGAAAATAAAGACATTTTTATGGATCTATCTATATTCGTTTGAATGCCTCAGAATTGGAGTGAAGCAAGGAGACTTGGGCCCAATCTGAATCCATCTGTTGTGGAAGTAGTATCTGAAATATTTTTTTTTAAGATCCCATCATCCAAGCAGAAGGATACAGAGCTCTGACGCACAGACGTTTACATTTAACTGGATGTACGGTAATAATTTTTTGTTATAGTGTAACCTTTTTAAAGTTCCAAAACCGCTGTTGTTATTCGAGCGCTTGAAGCTCCTCGCTAACGCTAGCTGACCGGCGACTATTGGTGACGGCATCAAACGAAAGAGACAGCTGAATTCTGAGGCACTATTTTTCCGTAACTTCCTGTTTGGAGGGCTAAATGTCGGGGTAGGGAGAAGGGAAGAATTTGACACATCGATTGCAGTTGCCTGAGCTTTTTCAAACCGCTGGTTTTCATCTGCTCCTGATCCATCACGATTTAAATAAAGAAATACTCACAGGTTTAATCTTTAATTATTTTTTTATGTCATCCATAATGATAAAAATGTTGCAAGAACATGTTAAAAGCACCATTTGCATTGGAGTGGGTCTTTCAACCTTTGTTCTATCCTAAGCATGTTTACATTTAAAGTGGGGTCATCTGGACCCCAGAAGACAGTGCACTCAACTTTTTTTTTTTTCCAAGGATTTTTATCTTCATCTGGACTCCAAAAGAGAGCACAAGGGTTGTGAAAGGGTAACGGGTGCAGTAAATATCCTTGGTTTCCACAATGTTCATTTCCATCTGTAGTTGTATAGATTTCAGGAAACAAACAGATCTAATTAAGATTTCTTATTTCCTCCCCATTTCATCTGGCAGGGGGAAATCAACAGTTGTGTAATGCACAGAGCTCCTAAGTGTGTGACATGAATGATTTGCCCATACACCAAAAATAGATTCAAGGAAATTTTCTGCCTGTTCCTGGTAGTGGGAGCCACAAATGAAGTGGGTATAAATCCCTGCATCCCTAACAAGCATTTGCCTCACTCGAATAACTTTGGTTAAACGAGATCTCATTTCAGGATTGCATGTTTTTCCCAGAAGTATATATTCATGGAATTTTGGAGTCAGCAGATCACCTCATGCCTTCTCATTTATCAGGATTCTAAAGATGGCTCAAGCCAGCTCCCGGTTGATCATCAAGGAGAAAATAACCAAATCTAAGACCCACAAACATTGTTGCCACCTACATTAAAGGGAAAATATTTCATGAGAATGTTTGAACCCTCCAGTTGAAGTGTTTCCTCTCGTATCTGGTCCATTTCTTCCTTTCTCATGTTTCTGATTCTAGGGGACCGTAATTTAAATGTTCTCTGGTTTTCAATTAAAGTATCCATGGATTATTAGCTTCTTTAGCTTCCTAAAACTAAAGAAGCTGCCGTGTTTGTTGCCCACTTGGCTTTTTGCTTGACATCTGAGCAGGACTACCACCACAGTTGTGGGCTGTGTCTTTTGCTACTTTCCAGAAAGATGTGTGTACTGCTTACAAACACACATTTAAACATCAAAACTCTAAAGTTTATCCTTATCTTGACTGGGGGTTAATAAAAGACAAAGAAATGTCTGAATCTGGTCATTAGAAGTCTGGTGAAAGGCAGCTCTTATACTCAAGCAGGTATCTATATGAGTGAATAATCTAATGATTTGAATATTTGATTGAAAGAGAATCGTAGTAAAATTTCTTCATCCACACAATGACTCGCTCATTGATGGCAGAACAACAGTTAGCTGGGTACCCTTCACCATCCCCCTCCTATTGCCCTTCCCCCATACAGTCACCCCTTTGTTCCAGCTCTGTACCATGAGCACCAAACCGGACTAGCTTGCAAACTTTCAGTGTTTGAAAAATGAGTCGGTTTCCGAAACATTTGACTGCAAACTGACAAATTTTAACTTTAGCACCAACACTAGCCCTCTCATGTGTACTTGTGCCATGATTGAATGGAAAAATGCCCCTCTTCAGCATTTGCCCCTGTGGTATGCTAACCAGACAGATGGGTATGCAGGAGGGCGTGCTTTGCAGACAGCTTCACCTCTTTATGCCATTTTACTGGAAAATAGATAGTGCATCAAATTCTGAAGAGGTGAGACATCATAAATGTAAGATGACTTTAGTGTATTTATTTATATTCATACTGAAAATATTATCTTTTGAAATATATTTAAACCATATAGTTTACAGAGATGAAGATGATGCAGTGCTCAACCATTGTTCATAGAAATCCCAAGCTTTAATAGTTGAGTATTGTTTTTGCATCTGTGTAATCCCTTGTGTGATGTGTGAACACACTGCTGGAATTGCATTTATAGAGAACCAAAGTGTGTTTTAGGCAGAGATGACTTTATTTTTCCTGCTGTGGCTGCATGTTGATTGATTTTTTTCTTATTTTGATCTGTCAGAACCGTTTGCATGTCTGTATTTTTGTGTTCACTTATTGAACAACCACTCGTGTTATTGCTCTTTATCTGAGTCGTGACAGTCATTGTCTCCCATTCTCTGGCAGCTCAGTGCTCTAGTGATTCAAATAGCAGGCATCGTGACCATTTGGGTTATATGTGTGGGAGGGTGAAGGCCAGGAATATCATGTCTGATCTGACTTCTACTGGTGTGAATACTTTATTTGTAAATTAGGAGGAAAGAAGGAATGCTTTAAAATCCACAGATTGTTACACTAAAATTCTGCCATTTTAATTGTTTGAATTTTTTTCAACATAATTGCCTCAAAATATAATCAAACTGGTGTTTAAGTGTCGTTGGAGCATTGTATGAAAATGGATTGGGGTCAGTTTTGGTTGTGACTCGCTAATTTTAATCATGCTCTGCATCTCATCAGGCCAGATCACAGATCATTGTTTTTCTGACAGGATGCTTTTATTTTGTCAAAGGATTTTTGAAGCATGATCCACAACATTCAATCTTGTCTTCTGTCTTTAGCTGGTGTGTCTGCCAATTGACTATCAATAAAGGTTCTGGTGTAATTCAAGAGATGGAGGTCAGCAGGCTGGTTGATGAGCAATTTTTGACCCGTGCGCTTCACCTCTGTTAGACCAGTTTAGGTGCAAGAAAGTGGCCAAAGATTATTCCCTTCCTCGTGGTTTATCTCTTGACTCCTGTCGTGTCTTCTAGACCTCTATTTTCTTTTCTGAAGCTCAAATCTGCACAGTTGTTCATGAATGTCAGCGGCCAGCATACTCTACCCCCTCCCCCAGATCCTCTATTGCTTCTTTTTCTCTCACTTTGCTTGGTCTGCGAGGGAAAAACGACTGCAAATGAGTTCCTTGAACCACAGGAACCCTAATAAATAAAACTGTCAGCCAGAGACTTTGGAGGAAGAAAAAGGGGAAAAAAGCCAGAGGCACACTCGCTGAATATTTCATCACCACCATTACTTTTACACCCTGCCCCCACTGCCCATGAATACCCCCTCCACCACCCTGGTTCCTTCTGTCTCTCATGCCCCCATCCTTGTCTTCAACATGTCCCAATACCCTTTATTATATCCTCCCCCATTTTTGCAAACAAACCGAAGCTTCACGCTTCATGAAACACCAAGACCTGGACACCGACGAAGAGAACGTTTTTCAAAATCTGCCTCTGGGATTGTTTTCTAAACGACTGTTTTCAGTAACGGAGCACTTTTCTTAGTGACCACACAGATCAGGGGTCCCCAACCTTTTTGAATCTGAGGGATACATCATGATACTGAGTCATACGAAGGGCTACCGTTTTAAAATAACATTTGATTAGTGTTTATTTAGTTATTCTTTATTAATAATGAATGACACTCTTCTATGTAAAGACACTGATTTCTCACCAGAATTGTTAACAATGACAACAAGCTAGGAAACAAATATAAATATTCAGCTCTTTATTCATCTCCATAATTGCATCACTACATTTCATGTCAAATGTCCAATTTTCACTGTTGCACCATGTTTTATTAATTATGTAATGTTAAAGAAAAATCAACTTCCACATATTTTAATAAATCCTGTCCAATTTTGAATTAATGACCAAATTTGCTGCATTTTAAGAGTTCACCTTTAAGCTCACGTATCATGAACATATTTTTGAGACGTTTTCATTTTTAAATCTATGTAAATGCAAGTGTAATTTAAAAAAAAAAGGCAACAGAATGAAACTTAATTTTAGACGCAGCTCACAAGTGAGTTCTGTTATTTTTAGGAGATCTGAGGGCTGCTAGTATGGTCCTTGGAGTTACCAGGTTGTTGACCCCTATTCTAGTCAGTTGGTGTAAAAGTACCACTCTACATACTGTTGCTTCATTATAAGATAAGACGGCTTCATAATGTCAGTGGTAACCAGAGACATAGACACTGGACTGACATCAAACAATAGAATTTAGAACTGAGTAATGAAGCCAATTATGAGACGGGCACTCTGAGCAGAGTTCAACGTAGCCCAGTTAAACCTTGTTCTGATATTGGGCCAATATCAGAGAGAAACTGTTGGAGATGAGGGTTTCCTTATACTTGTGAGACTGTAGCCTGTTTTTTAGATGATTATTACATAATTTTGTTTACCTTGTGTCTGTGAAAACTGCCTTAAATGGAAGTACTTTGTGTTACTTAGACCTTCTCTCTTTTCGTCTGCAGGTTAGTGACTTTCTGTCCGGCCGCTCCCCCCTAACCCTGGCTCTGCGCGTGGGTGATCACATGATGTTTGTCCAGCTTCAGTTGGCAGCACAACAGTCTGGTGCTTCTCAGCTTCATAATAGGCATCTCATTACTCGAGGAGGATCAGAAGCCACCACGGGACAGCCTACAGGACAGCCTCGTGTGCCCCACATTCATCCGCAGTCCCACCCTCACCGCCCGCACAATAACCCCAGCCCACTCTCATCTCGGCCTCATTGCGTCCCCTCCTCCCCATCTCACAGAGGCCCTCCCTCCTCTCCTCAGCCCTCCACACACCAGCAGCCCGTGCCTTCCATGTACCACCAGTCGCCCTCCTCAGCTCACAGTAGTACCCCCATTTCTTCACCCAACCCTTCCTGCTCATCCCACACCCCAGGTAGTTTTTTCCGTTCTTCGACTCACTGTCATCACCATCACAATCATCATCACCAACACCACCACCATTGCCACCAGCTTGCCTCACCTCTACCAAGCCAGGATCTTGGCCAGGTCAGTCCCGTATCCCTGGTCCTCTGGGTTAGAGAACCAAAACATTCCTATAAGCTCTAATCGTGATGTATCCACCATTACATGTTTGTGAGGAGGTATCTATTCCCAGCTTCTAAAATGTCTCAGGATCATTTTCTTATTTACATTTTTATTTTATTTTAATGTAAATTTGTTCTCTTGAATCAGTTGTTTTAGTCCAAAGGTCTAATTGTCTTCTCAAACTTGTCCTCCAGGCCAACTGCAGCACAAACAGCTCTAACCTTGGCACGTGTGTCTCTCCACACTCCCGAAAACCTGGTGCCATCATTGAGAGCTTTGTTAACCATGCTCCCGGGGTCTTTTCAGGGACTTTTTCAGGTGAGCAGGACACTATATGTAACCAATAAGATTTCTCTTGTATTGAATGTCTTTAATTTTTTAAATTAAAATCTAAATGCCTTATGTTTAACCTAGAACATTTAACAGAACCCTGTTTACTCAGTGTTTCTCATTTCTATTTGATAAAATGTGTTAAATGGAGTTAAAATAATAATGTCTTTTATCTTCCATCTCTCAGGCACTTTGCATCCAAATTGCCAGGACAGCAACGGGCGTCCAAGACGAGATATCGGGACCATTTTGCAGATCCTAAACGACCTCTTAAGTGCCACACGGCACTACCAGGGCATGCCGCCCTCCTTCACTCAGCTACGTTACCAGACCCAGTTTGGTCCATCCTCCTCCCCTTCCCCCTCACCTCCGCCATCACCTCCAGTTGCTGGTGCTACAGGCCTCTCTCATAAAGTTACCTCCGTACCTGCTGGTAATCCTAGCAGTCCTCCTTTGACTCTTCATCCGCTGGTGCAGTGCCAGAGCCAGATACACATGTGTAAACCAGGTAAGAGACATTCCTTTTATGCAAGTATGTCCAGAACACAAGTAGAAGCTTCCATTATTTACAGAACCAGTCTTTGTGTACCTCTTAAAACCTTCATAAAGCAGATTTCTCATTAGTTTTGTTGTTTATTCTTATCATCCAGTTTTTTACACGTTTTTTTTCTCAGTTTCTTGAATTGCTGGTTTTTGTCTTTAAAGTGGCAAAGCTAGAGCATGAAGTCATTATAAAGAACATAGAGTTACACGCTGCCTCTTGTATCTTATATTTTCTTGGGTTGTGGAGTCGATGAGGGTTAATGTGCTTCTCCAGACTTCCTTAACAAAGCTTCACTTGTGAGTCATTAGTGTTGGCCTTGTTTTTGCACCTTAAGGAGATAGGTTTACCACTTCAAGCCTGGGCTTGGCTATGTTTAGATTAGAAAGGAGTTTGACTGACTTAACCTGAGTAGAACAGCTGCTGAGCCAAGTAAGAACTGCACACACCTGTAAGTACTTCTGGCAGTGGACTGATCCAGGCCACATACTGAAGTCAAGACTAGACTATAGGTCTTTAAGTACCCCTTTCTGTGCAGGTACATGCTATGTTGAATGTTGGAGAGATGTTCAAACGTAGTACAAGTAATTTGAAGTTATAGGGATTGACTGCTTCTGCCTTCCTGCTTAAGCCTTCGTCATAACTGCCCTCATGGGTAGATATGAACTGTCAGCAAAATGGGCAAACCTGCACAGAGCACTCAGGTGGTCTCATGAAACATCACGGTTATAGACCCCCGCTGAAGCTGTAGGGCGCAGGTCACAGGGTAACATACAAGGGTAAAGTAGGTAAAGGTCAAGTAGGTGAGATGCAGGTTTGTTGTAAGAATTTTTCCTTTTTTGGACCACTGACAGGCAGTAAATGTCATGCATACACAAGTAATGGGAGTTAAATGCTTAGTGTCTTTAAAAAATAATTTGAAGCTTAGTTTGTCTTGTATGCAAATCTTTTTGTTACAAATGACAAAAAGCTTCTCTATGTTAAAATTGGACTCTCCATCGTCTGCATCTCTGTGTTCAATTAATATTTGGAATAACACTTTTCTAATTTTACTTGGAAATACAATTCCGTTTAGTTTCCGCCTCAATACTCACCTCAACCTTCCATTTCTCTTCTCTCCCACTCATTCTCAGTTTTTTTGGCTCAACAAGTATTCCTCCATTTTCTGTCCAAAAACAGCCAATAAATTAATTTCTCTCTTCCTTGTAAACCCTTTCTGTCTGCATGTACCTCAGGATCATGTTAATATGGCATTTAAATATATTTATTTAAAAATGTAAATAATTTTTTTTTGTGACACTAAGTTGTTGTTTAAACTTTGCCATAGGGAAGTTATTCACTTTCTAGAGCAAAAGAAAAAAAAACAGTTTTATAATAACCATTTCTTCCTTATTTAATTCAACTTTTTGGAACTTTCTGCTTAGGATGCATTACTGGTTACAAATATTAATAGAGAAATTGTTAGGAAAAAAACAGTAAAGGTTCATGAAAAACAAGACTGTACTGGAGAGAACATTTGCCACTTCTTTAGTTTTAAATTTCATGTAATTCCTGATAAAGGAATTTGTGTTCTCAAGCAACCTTGACAGCCCACACACAATAGATACTTGCACATTATAAGGTTAGAGCTTAAGTTTATTGCACAGAAACATTTTATTCATTGATTTTAAAGATAAAACCTTCAACTTCAATTTGCCTGGACTCTGAGGGCACAATAAAACACAAGTACAACCACTACTTTGGAGCTGTCACAAGGCTTTCTGCAAAACGTGTAACCTTTTCACTACAAGCTTAAGCACAAATTTCCATTGAAAAGCTTACAGCAGACACTCGGTCTCCCATTTTAGTCAGTATAACCGTTCTGACTGAGGGATTTTGAACAAGGAGGTGGTGGGATGCCCAGGGAAACCGCCACATCCCTGTGCAGTTTGATAGATCTCCCCACAATGCACTATTCCTTTCTATGGTAGATTATTGTTTAAAAAAAAATCAAACAAACTAGGGACTTGGGCTGTGTACAGAGCCACTATCTTGGTCCGTTGTAAACCCATGAAAGGAAGATGTGTTAGAACAGGGACTTGGACAAACTCTCTTACTCATGAGCCAAAAGGACCGGACCGGACCGGACCGGCAGATTTGTGGCGGGTTTTGGTAATTCACCTCTTAAAAGAAAGAAATAACACAGGATCTGGACAAAAACATGTCTTAAACTTGATTGAAAATTACCAATACTACATTTTGATTTTTTTTTTTATTTCAAAACTGCGGTTTTTGTTCTCATAGTGCCATTTTAACAATGGGTCAATTGGGTTGCGTTCATGTGGTGTTGGAATAAGCAGAAAATTGACTGTAACTTTGGAAATCCCACATGAATATCAGGAAAAAAAGAATAAATCTTCAAACACTCCACGAATGCAGAATAACTTTCTGTGCCTGAACAAAGTGGAATTTGTTTTTAGTACACGGAAAATAAAACAGGAAATAGTTTAAGGGGCCGCACATGGCCCCCGGGCCATAGTTTGCCCACCCCCGTGTCAGAGCAAATGTCTGGCTTTGTGCTCTTTACTTAATCGGTATTATTTCAGCATTAGCTTCTAGAGCCAATTCAATGAGAAGGTGCTCTTTCTGCATTTATCTACAAGCTCTCACTAGACAATAAAAAGGACATAATGAGAAAGACAAAAAACATGTGGTGTAGATCATCTTTTAACCTCGTACAGACCTGTATTTAAACTCTGACCCCCTTGGCCAAAGCAAGCTGGTCTATCTGTTTTTCTTTTGTCCCTCACTAGTGTTGATCAGGTTACATGTGCTCCACTTGGCCCAGCAACAATGCACAGCCACAGGGATATCGAGGAAAGCTAGCCAAGCATGTCTGGTGCCCTTTCACTGTGGACAAGAAGAGCGAGAGGAGGACATGGAATGCAAATGAAGTTGCTGCCAGTGGCCTTTGCTGGCTGTCCGATTCCTGACATTGCCACGGTTTGATCAGTTTGTTCAAAATGGATCGGTTTAATTTCTGTGGAAATCTTTAGAAGCGGGTTGCTTGTATTGGATAAAATGTAGAGAGATTTTCTCTTGATTGTTACCAGACATCTATTGTTTGACAAGAAAAAGCAATTGATGTGATTTTGAGTGAAAGGTTGAAGATTTTCCGTCTCAATACAATTCAAGAAATAAAAAATATATTATTAGGTATATTTTAGATTAGATTTTTTTTGGCCATATAAAAAAAAAACACAATTATACTCTTTAGCTTTTTAAGTTTTTGGAAGCAATCAAATTAGAAATGTGTGGGGTATTTTGTTGTTTTGTTTTCATCTGTAATTAGTCTGACATCTGTTATGTGATTGCTGTGCCGGTCCATCGTGGTAGAGATGGAGCCGAGTCAGAAGTTGGAGCTCTCAATTTACTTGTTGAGGTTTGTTCCAAAACTCGTCTGTGATTTTGAGCTGTGGATCATGACCAAAACAACAAAGTCCTGAATGCATGCCGTTGAGTGGCTAGGTGTTCTCTTAGAGATGAGATGGAAGAAGACCACTGCTCCTTCACATCAAGAAGAGGCAGCTGTCTCCTGAATCCCTCCCAGGGGAGGTGGTCACTGGGCAGAGACCCTGACCCTGCACTTGTTGTGGCTCCAGTGCAGAGTCTTCTCTGTATTTGTGAATTTCGTGATGTCTCTGGTCCTCAACTCCTGTAAATAAAGGGAAATCTCTGTACTTCCTATGTAGATGTCGGGCTATCGTTTGAACCTACGAGATCCAGTGTGAGTCATATGCTGTAGCTAGACCGCTCTGGCGGGCGCTCCAGAGCCGGATCGGTTGCAGTGTTCGCCCGGGGCGAGGAAGAGTCAGGATGTGCTGGAGAGATTACGTCCTGATGCCAGCTTGCAAGGACGTCAGGATTCCCCCAGAGGAGCTGGAGGAATTCTGCCATCTTTGCTTGGTCTGATGTTTGTGCAACCTGTCCCAGATGCAAGTCCAACTGTTTACAGGACAATGGACGTGTTTAATCTCCGTCTTTGTTTTAATGAAACACATCATGGCTTGAATCTGGAATGAGGGACACTAAAGGGATGGAGGCTGATTTTGCTGCAGTGAATCTTTCCTCCTTCTCCTCCCACTTTTACTGTTTTTGTTGGTCTTGATCCGCCCCCACCTCCACATTTACACTCCCAGTATTACGTTTCCTGGATGCTGAGCAAACACAATGTTGACCCTCCAAGACAACCAAACAGCAGTGCAAACATTTTAAATGACGGCTAACCCTCATCAATCAATTGAAGACGTCATTTTATCTTCCTCTGTCATGCACACTGCAGCCTCCTCTCTTTTTCTCTCCCTTCATCCCCAATTTCCCCCTCTCACCCTCCCTCTCTCCATCTCTCTCCTGTCTGTTTTGCTGTGTTGGAAGGCTAAAGCTAACAGAGGCGTTGATTATTTATAGATTGCCTGTTTCCCCTCCTTTGTTTGTAAGGTCCTGACGAACACCTTTGCATGAAAAGAATCATGAGGATGGTTGTTTTAGTGTCACTGACGGGCAGAAGAGTCGTGAAAGATGTAGGTGAAGTGAGAACTTCTTTAGAGACCTTCCTTCCTGTTTGGATCATTGATCTGTGCTTTCTTTGATATCATACAGTTTGTGTTTCTAAGAAAGTATGTGGTTGTTACTTCCTCATGTGTAATTATTCACTCATTTCGATTAGTTTTTTTTTTTTTAACTGTTGGTTTTTCTCTTGGTCACCTGTCCTTGTGTTTCCTATAGCAGACTCCACTTTATATTCAGGTGCTTGTGCTGTGAGTGAAGTCTGTTCTAACCAGCCTAATTATAGACTCACGCTCTGTAATATAGTCTGTAGATTCCTGCGGTCAGCAGTGTCTGCTCCAACCACCCAGGGCTCCAGTACTGATGATCATGAACAGATACACATTTTAATGCACAACATAGATTCAGTGGCACTCCAAGCAGATTTCAAGCACTATTTTTCAAGCCAAAGGTCGAGATCTTCTGCAGCTCAGTCAAATTGACCTCTTAAGTGTGCGTTCCTGCTGAGTTAAGAGAAGATTATTATTAAGTGGGTTCCCAGTGAAATAAACAACCCAAGTAGAAATCTATCTCGTTGATGATTCTGTTTCATCTGCACACGATACAACAAATCCAAGGGTCATTTTTAGGAATGTCCCGATCAGAATTTTCCAATCCAATTCAGTGGTAGCTAGCAAAAATATCAGTAAAATAGTAAATTAGCCTAAAAACTGAAAAAAGCCTAAGTTAGCCAAAACAGCTAGCATGTAGCTGAAATATTAGCAAAACTCCCAATTAGCCAAAAAAAAAAAAGAAGCCTAAATTAGCCTAAATAGCTAGCATAATGCTATTATAACTTTCCATTTCACTACACTGACTACATATAATATAAAGTAACGACTAATCGGTTATTAAATTAATCCTCGACTATTTTGTCAATTAATCGACTAATCGTGGCAGTTCTATTGTGTACTTTAACATGCCTGTCAGACAATACTGAATATTTACTTTAGCAGGAAACTTCTTCATCCAAAAAACCAAAGATGGTGAAGGAGAAATGCCGGTTCTGTAAGATGACCTTTGATCCCCAGATGATCTTGAACTCTCCACCTTTCACCTTCTCCTCTGCTTTGCTTAACCCATCTAGCTTGGGGCTGGCCCATCTCTGTGTGAGAGGATATTCTTAATGAAGCTTAAATGATATCTTAAAAACAGAATAAATAAATAAAAGAAAACAAAGTGTTTGCTTTCTCAAACTTCAATTACCATTTACTTGCATGTTGAACTGAAATCTATTGTCATGGTCCCTAGATGGACAGCTGCATGAAAGCGAAGGTTTAATCAATAGTTCTTTTTAATTTGCCATTGATCTGCCTTAAAAGCTACTGCAGGTGTTTGAGCATGTGTGTGTCCGTGTGTGTGTGTTGTTGTGTGAACCCCTCTGCACCTGAAAGCAGACTCCAGAGCCTTGATGTTTATTCTGATTGCAGAGGTAGAGGTAGTGCTGCAGTTTAGTGACATACTAGTATTTAAAAATACAATTCCCTGATTAATACTAATGGAGTTATGGCTGCTTACCTTTCCTTTCAAAGGTCCTCCTCAGATGGAAATCTTTTTTATTTTTATTTTCTTTTTTATAACATGTCTGTATGTCATTTTTCTTATAAAGAGGACAAATACAATCAGAAATCATTTAGTTTTTCCATTTCTGAGTATTTCTCCTTTTAAATCTGTCAATCCAACAGTCTTGGACAGACTCTGTTTTTCATGAATGATCTTCTTTCTGCTGCACATGCACTAAACCCTCATCTGAAAAGCCAAAAGCCACGCCCCCTCAGAGGAGATTTTGGAAACAGAGGCTTCAGATCAACATGAAAAATGTCTTTAAGAGCTTTAGATTGTGGGATTTTGGTTAAAAACGTCATAATCATAATTAAAACACTTCTGGAAACATTTTTTTAAAATAAAAATAATTGTCCTAGAGGGATTTTGAAATTGTTACACTTATCACAAGGAGGAAAGTCAGCTGGTGCCAGCTCTTATCTGTGTTTATATCTATTTGATTGTTGGTTGGACTCTGTTGTCCCACGGTACACACAGAGAGTGAGTTAGTACTGAGATCATGTTTCCAGTCTGTCCTTGCATGGATGAATACATGAATACAAGCAATCCTTTACAATCTGTCATTTCTCGTTGTTGTATAGTAGCTGTCACTGACGCAGCTGACCGTCTCCGCCCTCTTCCTCCGTACAGGTGATCGCATCCGTCAGACCGAGAACCGAGCAACTCGCTGTAAAGTAGAACGTCTGCAGCTGTTGATGCAACAGAAGCGTCTGCGCAGGAAGGCGAGACGAGACCAGCGCTCGCCGTACCAGTGGCTGCCCAACCGCAGGTCTGGGAGGAGCAACAGCAACAGCAGCATGTCCAGTGACGGCTCCCTGGACCTGGACTTCGACGACTCGGTGTGGAAGCACGACGTAAAAGCAGACTTGAACTCCGAGTACGTCATGGCCTGAGCTGTGAGCGCCCCATCAAGATGAAGAGATGTTTCCTTGGAGAGTGGATGGAGGGACTGAGGAACACTGCAAACAGGAAGTGAAGGGCTGTCGAGGTGACCTTCATCTGCCACATCGGGAATAAAACGTTCTGAAGGACTGAAAACCTTCCTCTTATAAATAGCTGACAATGTGGAAAACAAAATACTTTGACACGATACTTGGACTCGGTCAGCCAGTAGATGGACTCTGCAGTGTAGACAACGTTTGGTATTTGATGGCAGTTACCATACCTGTACTTGAGCATACAACATGTTGTGGGGTGGTGGTGGTGGTATTTTTAGTGGGTTTTTGTTTGTTTGTTTGTTTTGAACTGCACTCTGAGCAGAAATGAATCGATCCAGATTGAACATGTGAAGAGTTCAGGATCACCAGAGACTTTGAAACAAGCCAGAGGGCATTCTGGTTGATCTCTAAAGTCCCCAACCAGACAGCAGTAATGGGGGGGGGTTCCACTTTTAAGACAAATGTTTATATTTTGTAAGCAAAACAATATGTAGCATTGTTCACAGAGCATTCAGGTTTTCATACAACAGTTCAGAGTAGTTGCATATCTCTTTGATTTACAACAGCTGGTCAAAATGTACAACAGGAAGTGAGGCCTTGGTGGAAAAAAGGTAAATAAGATGATTATGGACCATTAATCACAGATGATAAAACATGAATAAATAAAATGATTAAAACAGCAAGTGCTTTAAAGGATTTTAAAATGTATTTTAAAATCAGTATTTTAGTTTCTTCCTTCTCTAAGAACAGCCGTCCTCTGGGCTTCAGTCAGCTTGTTGTCCACCAACAATGATGTGCATCCGTTGAATCATCTGTTCATGCTTTCAAACGCAGCAAAACGATTCTTGTCATCCAGCCAGCGCGATTAACCTTTAGGAAAGTTTTTCTTCATAAATGTGACGACTAGCAAAAATCTTTGTGAAAGTGTGTATGTTTGACTAGATAGTATATTTATTTGAAATGTTTTTAGTTTCTCAAACGGTGAAGCTAAGCTACAGTAAAGGAACAGGAGACGGTCATGCAGTTACAGGACACGACAAACTCACAATTCTTCAAATGAATCCGGCCTCACAGAAAATTAATAGCTGGAAGTCCCTCCCAAAAATGCTATTTGTGCCTGAAATCATTGGCCGGCAGTCCTTTCCTGGAGACCCCCGTTCTAAGCTTTTCACCTTTTTTCTCGTCTTTTCTCTTTTTTTGACTCCTTTGCTATTTTTTTCTCTGTTCCTGAGGAAAAAAAGCCATTTCTGATGAGCTGATACAGGTAATCAGAAATGGCTTCTTCTCCGAAGGTAAACGGGTGTACTTCTACAAATTGGAACAATTGTTAATATTGACTTGAACTGAAACGATGAACGTTCTCTGTTCATTTGAAGCTCATCTTCACACTTAACCGTTGGACACTTACAGTTTCTTCACATTTAAAAGATGATCGTTCTGAGAAGTTTTTAAAATATTATTTTTGAAAGGCTTTCCTAATGTTCCGCTTACACAACCGGCTAAAGTTACAACATTTCAGCTTCCGGCTGGAGATTGTTCCTGCCGCCATCTTTCACTCCAATTTCTGGCCATTTTTAAAGTCCACCCTTGTCACAAGTCATACTTCTGATTTTTTATTGCATCATTATTTAGTGCCTCCACCAGAACATCTATTAACATATCAGGTTTGGCCTTCCACAACTTTGCTGCTAGATACTTAGGAGCCTAAAACAGGAGGAGGAGTCCTGTTTGCATGCAGAGGTGTTCAATTACGCTGATCTAGTTTCTATTGATGGAAGAAAAAAATAGAATTTTGTGCTTTGGAGAAAAAGAAAAAAAAAGTAAAAAACTTGCATGGATTTGTGAAGAAAATAAAGTGCTGCTTTTGTTAGTTAGGATTTTTTTTTTTAGTGTCGATACAACAATGTCCCACTAAATGATCACCTCTCAAAGAAACAGATGAAGAGTAGACTCGGCACAGAACATTCCTGTTGTGTGACAATGAGGATAAAAATGACTTTTCTCTCCTGGAGGTCTGGCTTTATCCCCAGACAGATGAGAAAAGGTTCATCCCACCCTCCTCCCCCCAGCCCGAACCCAAACCCTCGTCTGTTCTGGGACCCACAGACCCGTCTATCTAGAAAATCCCTGGTGTGATCTTCATCTGTCTGTCCATCTGACTGACTGACTGACCACCTAGCCACAATACGATTGCACTCCCAGTGATTGCAGTGAGAGATTTTTTATTTTTTTTGGTGAATCTATTCTTTTTTTCTTTCAAGTGGCCTTATGTTTCAAAAAAAAAGCAAAAATTGCAGACAATGGAATGGGATGTTTTTTTTTTTTTTTGTTTTTTCTTGATGGGATTTCCCATGTTTTGTGTCAGACTTTTGTGACTGAGGACACTGGGCATTTGATGTGACTTTCCTGGTGGACTCTGTGTAACGTCAAGGTTTCTGTTCTGTGCGTGAAAATGCTGCCCTCAGTGTCAGGTTGATCTTTTTTGTGAGAGTCAAAGATTTGTTGGGTAAAGGATCTTTTAGGGAATCACGTTGTAAAAGTAGTTTGTATTCCTCAAATGCAGTTTATTTGTTCCCCATTTTGTCATTGTGTTTCATACTTGTTGGTGATGCTGACATCTCTCTTTGACTTCCAGCCAACAAGCTACAAAAAGTTAAAGATTATTATGTAAAGGGTGGAGATTTAGGCAACTGTCAGGTGGAAAGAAAACAGCCCTAAGTTGGGCTATAAAAGATTCGGAGGACTTGGGACGACATGCACTTCCTCTCTCCTTGGTAACCATGGTATCAAAGGACAATTCGATGCCTGTCTCTCACATATTCTTGTGTGTATAAGCATTACTGTGTGCCTCACATTATGGGTGAAACTCAAAATAAGAAACAAAACAGGACAAAAGCCTTACAGGAAAGATTCAAGATGTGCGTTGATGGAATTCTGTTATTTAAGTTGCCTGTTTTTTCTTGTAGCCAACAATTAAAAATAACAGTTAAAAAAAAAAAAGGAAATTACAATGTACTTGCTCTCGACCAGTGTAGCACATGTGTGACTGTATGAATTTATGAAACCAAAATGTAACTGTGAATTCTTTTGTTTTGGTCAGAGCAAAAGCTGTGGGCATGCAGCAGCAGCTAATGCTCAAGTCCCACTTTTTTTTTTTTTTTTTTTTTGGTGGAATATGATGGAAACTACAAGTTTCCCCAAAATAAGAACAAAAAAAAAGATATTTTTTTCTCAAGCAATACATTTCTTTGTGACTTGTGATATATTTTTTCCCTTTTTTAGGTAATAAATAAAAACAAAATGATTACATTTGTTTGTCTCTGAGTGAATTCATAGATACACTCCTGTCAGTTTGACACAACTACGGTGAATGTCTAATAAACTCCTGCCACTCTGCAGAAACTATTTAATAGGAAACAACACATTTTTTACATTTTGTCTAAAAATGGCATTAACATAAGTTAAGGTCCTCTCTGATGAGAATCCAGTTTTTAGAGTTTTTATCATGTCTGTGTGTCATTTATCTTCTGAAAGAGAACAAATTTAATCAGAAATCATTTAGTTTTTCCATTTCTGAGTATTTCTCCTTTTAAATCAATCCAACAGTCTTAGACAGACTCTGTTTGAATGAATGATCTTTCAGAGGCTTCAGATCAACATGAAAAATCTCTTTTTAAGACCTTTAGCTTGTGGGATTTTGGTTAAAAACATCATAACTAAAACACTACTGGACTCTGTTTTTCCTGAATCATCTTCTTTCTGCTGCACATGCACTAAACCCTCACTTGGTCCGGCTAGCGTGTCTAGTTCAGGTTCTGGAGAAGATGAAGCTGACATCCGGATCAGAACCAGACGGCTGGACATTACCCAGATTGATGGGTGTTTTTATGTAGCGAAGGGGTGAAGATTTATGTTAGAGACCAGAAAAGTATGGGGGGTGCGTTCCAAAAGCCACGCCCCCTCAGGAGATTTTGGAAACAGGACTTTCAGACATTTAGTTTATGGGACTTTGGTGAAAATCTTCATAATCACCATTAAAACAATACTGGGTGTCATGTTAGCGAGACGAAGCAGATCCAGATCCCGTAACCCGGAAGGATCACGAAAGGCAGAGGTGGTAGATAAAGAGTTTTACTGTCCGTTGGGAGTTTGAGCTCTGAAGCTGGAGTGGAGTGGCAGCAGGAAGAGGCAGATGGGAACCAGAAGGTGTCTTGGGAAGACAGAAGAGTTGAACCAAGGTCAGTGGAGTGAAGCTCCAGGATGATGATGGCGTGGTGTCGTGTAGATGATGAGACGTGCACATGAGCACCAGCAAGAGGACTTTAGCTTAAACTTCAATAGCTGAAGCACAAAGCCGAGGCACCTCACCAGGTAAGGTAACAAACTGACCATGACTGCTGGAGCAGGCCCCTCCCAAATAGCTGAATGTGGCTGATGAGACGAGTGCTGGCAGCTGGGTCCAGTCAGGATGTGCAGAGGAGCACAGGTGCACCATGACACTGGGAACGTTTAAAAAAAAAATCATCGGGGGACTTTAAAGACCACTAGAAACACTTCTACAACAGAGCAAAAGATATTTGGAATGGGACTTAGTCACATGCACTCAAACAGGTGTTGACCTGTGTTGCTTTTTAGGTCTTTAATAGAGAGGATTGATCACAGCCTAAGGGAAGCTCCGTTTTCTCATGCCCACCTTAACGGACATCTTGATAATGTGATGTAAGTAGTACGCACTTGTGGCGTATGGTGATGCAGGTAAATGGTGCCGTTTTCCACATTCTAGTTAGTGAGCCACAAGTACTGACCCAAATGTGCATGCACAGGTTGTGCACGTGACATGTCCACAGGACACCCACACAAACTGCACTCTGATTGTCTAATTGCCTAATTTAGAACAGTCAGGCTACATGTGAGAAGCCCACTTCAGTAAGCGTGCACTCATTGTATGAACAACTCAGGATTTGAGGAGGTCAAAAAATGAGAATCCTCTTCTCGCGTGTTGTGTTAGCTACAACTTGTCATCATATCATTGGAGAAAAATGTGCATGAACATATTCCCTCTACAGGTTCACCTATCTCTGGTTTCCACTGAGCGGTCCGGACCAGACCAGTCTCCTCTTGGCCGCTTCAGAACAGTCCTGGTATTTCAAGTGAGTGCTTCCATTGAGCGTTGGACCACCAAAGCGCATGCGAGGTGTAGACCGATGATGGCGCTGTGCCTCAAAACGGTACGACTACAGCGAAAGAGAAACTGCCTCTACTGACTCAGAAACAGACGGAAAATTAAAAAGATCCTCCATGGTGGCCCCATCTGTGTTTACCTACATTGGGCTCAGGTGGGGGCTCAGTGGTCTGGGCCCCAACGCTAACCAGCCACCGGGTGGACAGCGTAACAACTTAACAAGCTCCCCGGTGACCAGCGTAGCGGGTTAGCGACCTCCGCTGCCCCGCGAGCCTGACTACTGATGCGCTTCAAGCCAGTGTGGGCAAACACATTTGGGGTCACCATGGGACTCACGGGCAAACCCACCTAGGGCCCACCAATTCCACCCACAGATAAAACATATGTGGCCCTCTTTGAAATGTTCGCTGGGACCAGAAATGGTACCAGTCGGTCCTGCTTAACGGGTCCAGTTTGTAATGGAAACGCTCAAAAGTCCAGTCCAGCCCAGTCCAGTCCGGTCTGGACCGCTCAGTGGAAACGAGGCATTAGTGGTCTACGATCCTGTCATCAGCGAGTCATGACTGGATTAAAATAGCTGGACAAGGATTATGCATCTGGAAAACCATGTAAGTGGAGTAGAAAAAGTTACTATTTATGTTCAGGTTTTACGACACATTTCAAAAAGACTGTGAGAAGAAAGAGCCAAGTTATGTTGTACTTTATGAAAGCTACTTTCATCTGTTTTTAGAAGAGGGAAAAAAAACAGTAGTAAACCGCATGAAAACGTTGACGCACATTTATGGTAAGAAATGCAGGTGTAGACTCCCGTTACTGATTCTGTCACTGCTGCCTGTTCAGTCTTTACTGCTTTACATTTTACTGGATGTATCGTGCAGAATATGCAAACTCTGCTCTAATACATTTTCATGGCTTCCAGTCATACTGCAACTACCAAAAGGTGTTTTCTCAGAAGTCACTGCCCATTTATGCATTTCTGACTGCATTTGACTGTCAGGACTCAGCCTCCACACCGTTCTGCAAGCTTGGCCTCTGTGTATGTAACCGTCTTTAAAGAGCGAAGACTCAACTGCCACCGCAAACTGAAACCTTGTGGCTCCAGGACTGAGAAGAGTTTCACAGTGTGAGTTTCACAGCCAGACATATCCTCTGCTAACAACAAACGGTGCATAGATAGACACAGTCTTAACAACTATACAACATGTTAGAAACAGATATTAAGATGAATGCAGAGATAGATATTTTTTAAGTGTGTGCATGACGCTAAATGATGCAAAAACTATCCCTATTTAGCAAATATTTATTTTTCTTTTGTTTCTAAAATAAAAAAATAAATAAAAAACCTAGTTTAAAGGGGTCATACCTTGAAAAACTAGCTTTTTGAGCTTTTAAGTGTATTATACTGTTCATTCTTCGCTGTAAAGAATCCCAAAGCAGTGTCTGATCCATTCATGCACTCCTGAGTAATCCTCTAAATAGCAGCCCCTCCCATACCCACGAAAACTAGCAGGTCCTAACATGCTGATGTCACAATGTGAGAGAGCCCCTTTGAGGAAGAGTCTGCTCCAAACACTGTCTCCGCAAAAACTGTTGTAGTAAATGGCGTGTACTTGTAGAACGCCGAACACTGGCATCAACCTTACATCAGAGGCAATCTGGGGTTCAGTGTCTTGCCCAAGGACACTTCAACACATGGGCGGGCATCAAACCCACAATATTCAATCAGGAGCCGGCCTGTTGCTGCACCATGGTGGATGTGGCAGGACCAAGAGATGGTAACATCAAGAAGACGGAACATGAGAAACTGGAGAAAGAATGGACGGTGAAAGTGACAGTGGTGCCCATGGTAATTGGAGCATACACACACACACACACACACATATATATATATATTATATATATATATATATATATATATATATATATATATATATATATATATAATTTCTTTTCCAGGTGAAAAACTAGCCACACTCCTAATGCCTTTTCTCTTTTTCTCTACATGGTTGCAAAACAAAAAATAAAGGAAAATTTTTGTTACTCCAAAACAATTACTGACTGTCGATGTGAATCTTCTTCATATTTAGGCATTCAGTTCTTGTTTATTTTACTTTGGGGGAAGCCCTTATTTTTAAAACTCCCATAGAGGATGTGTAAACACTCCGGTTTCTGTTTAGCTGGAGTGTAAATGCAAAACTGAACACAGTCAGACTTACCCAAGCAGGAAGTGGCAACTGCTGCCATGGCAGCAAAGTGAAACCTGAAGCAGAAATGAGACGGATCTGTCTCACTGCCTTGACGTCATTTCTAGTATGCAGACGTTAAAAGGAAGCAGCAGAAGTTCATACAGAGCAAACAACTATCAACTCTATTTTAAATGTTTAAATCTAAACATTGGTCTGTACATATGGCACTTTAACACAAATTGTAGGATGAATAATCCTGAGATGTTCATGATAGACGAGACGCAAAAATAAGTAAATAGTTCTGAAAATGTAACAGAAAGAAAAGCATAATATGTGTAAATGGTAAATTTGCAAGTTAAAAATCTATGAGTGTAATGTGGAGACCGTTATATTTCCAAATCCAACGATCAAGTCTACGATACCAGCACAAAAACATTAAATAGAAACACAATCTACGTTTGTAAAAACATTTGATCTAATTTGGCATCACCTGCAAATAAAACATTTGAATGAATGAATGAATGGATGAATGAATACACATAATGAATCACCAGTAGATCGCTTGAAACGGAGTGGAAGGAAGTGAACTTATATAATCTGACCCCTCCTCGACCATTTTCTCTACATGAATGATCAATATCTGGTTCAGGACTTAATATCAAATATTGATAGATTCAGGTTATTAAGGATCATTAACATCATTGATGTAATCAAGATTCAAAGCATCCACAACAACTCATTTATGTTAATCAGTAACAATAATCTAATATTCTCATTGACAATACTTGTGCAGATTGTATTCAAAGAATTATAATAATTCAAGAAGTAATAAGTAAATCATCTTCATTTGCTAATACAGAAAAAAATCCAAACATTCTCAATAAAAAGACAATCAATCCAGATAGTATGTACCAAAGAATGATTTAAAAAATCAAAATGTAGTTATTAAAAACAAAACAAAAAATAATACAATTTATGCAGATTGTGTTTATCAAAGAATGATTATAATGATACAGAAATAAGTTAAAAGAAAAAAAAGTGAATAAGATCTCTAAAAAAATCCCAGCCTTGTTAGTTTAAAACCAACATTCACCAGAGTTCCAAAGAGATTACTAAAGAGATGAACTTGTGAAAGAAATGTGTCGCTTCAGCAGAGATACAGACCCCTCCAAAAGTATTCAAACAGTAAGATCAACCCCTTTGTTTTTGTTGTGTACAGAATATAAATGGGTTTCAGATTACAAGATGGACAGGAAACATATAAGTAAATTAAAAATTCCAGCTTTTATTCCATGGTATTGACATCTAGCTTGGTCAAAGAACTCTGTACCTTTTCTTTGAAACCACCAACTTTTAAATGAGCAAAACTACTGGAACTTATGGTTGTTTCTATTTGGTTCTATGCTTCATTTTAAAATGATTCCTTAAACATTAGTTCTTGATTTCGGTTTTGGGTTTCAGCTGTGAAAACTGCATCTGCTATGAAGGAAACTTGAATACTAGTCCATGGGAGAAAAGTAAAGCACTTTGAATCTGGGAGGAGGGAAAATCAATCAACCCTAATGCACAAATGTTGGGTGTAGCCAGTAGAACTTTTGGAGTGTCTTGAAAAATTAAAGGACCTACTGGTGTACTGAACAATAGCCAAACATTCTGAGAATTGTGAGGAAACACTCACTGACAACAATCCCAGACATCACTGCCAACCTCCACAGCGGAGAAAGTATCACAATCCACTGTTAGAAGAAGACTTGGTAAGAGGGAACATAGAGGTCATACCACGAGATCCAAACTACTAATCCGTTCAGAGGAAATCTGAAGGTCAGATTGGGTACAGAGACCCGTCACAAGATATTTGGATCAAATTTTCTTGAATAGTTGAGACTGAGATCAATACCAACGTGATGGAATGACCAAAGAATGTTGAAAGAAAAGATCTGTTTATGTTCCAAAACCCACAAGTTCTTCTGTGAAGCAGGGTAGAGATAATTCATGGCTTTGGCTTGCAGGGCTTCATCTGGAACAAGCCCCTCCTCTTTATTGATGCAGTAACTCATGATGGAAGCAGCAGAGTGAATGTTTAATTCTACAAAACCATTTTGTTTGACAATCTCCATTTCCACTAATCCGAGATAATCCGGGACCGGGTCGTGGGGCAGCAATCTAAGCAAAAATACCCAGACTTCCCTATTCTCGGCCACTTCCTCCAGCTCCTCTGGGGGGACCCCGAGGCGTTCCCAGACCAGCTAAGGGACGTAGTTTCTCCGGCGTGTGCTGGGTCTTTCCGGGGCCTCCCCCAGTGGGACATGACCCAAACACCTCTACAGGGAGGCGTCCAGGAGGTATCCGGACCAGATGCCCGAGCCACCTCAACTGATGTGAGGAGAAGCGGCTCTACTCCGAGCTCTGTCTGGTTGACCGAGCTTCTCACCCTATCTCTAAGGGAGCCACCCTCTTGAGGAAACTAATTTCAGCCGCTTGTAGTCGGGATCTCGTTCTTTGACTCAGAGTTCATGAGCATAGGTGAGAACTGGAACAAAGATCGACTGGTACGGTGAGAGCTTTGCTTTCTGGCTCAGCTCTCAGAAAAAATCCATCTAAGCTAGTTGGGAGAACTTTCATAATGTAGCAAGACGAAGAGCCAAGACACACTGTCAACGTAATAAAGGATTTCATCAGGAGGGAAAAATGGAAGGTTTAAAACTGGCAACGTCAACCAGCAGACTTTAACCAAAAGAAAAAGAGTAGAAGAGAAGACAGGGACAAAAAACAGACAACAAGAACTTAAAGAGGCTTCAGTGAAGACCTGGAATGAAGTTTCAGAAGAAGAATGCAACAGAGTGAAGTCAACGTGTCGCAGCTATTGCAAGTAAGGGTTCTGATGCAAAAGCCTGAGCCACCCACACCCTGAAACCAATCAGAACTGAGAATGCACCTGGATCATGACTTAATAAACGTTATTCACATCAAATTAATTTAAACATGTCCGTTCCAATACTTTTGCAAAAAAAAAGTGAGTAAATTCAACAAAAAATGTGTTTAACATATCTAGATATAAGTAACACGACATAAGAGTTGTGATTGTGAACTTTTTTCTTACATCCATCTTTTGATCTTTAACCTAAACGTCTTCAGTCCACAACAAAAACAGAGGACTTGAGATTCCTAGTCCGATACATTTAATAGGGACTGGAGTTTACGTTCTACATGATCAATTCCTCAGTTACATTTATATCTATTGTCAGTCGATGTGTCCAAGGAATAAGTTGGAATCAGAAATCAATCACACTCGCTGCTATCATAGGTTCAGAGGATCAGAAGAGGCGACAGCAGAATAACCTGATTTCAGAATTGAATCAGTTTAATCCAGGGGTCTGCAACCTCCAACACTTAAAGAAAGAGCCATTCAGGTTTATTTCTTACCGACTACAATCCAGAAGGAGCCACAAAGCCTGATGTTATCCTTTTAAAGAACAAAGTGCAAATTTTTTAATATATTATTTCAGTAAATATGCTTTTTTTACATGACATATGTAACTTTTTTTTTTACATTTTTTTTAAATATGAAATAGTTCATAACTTCTGACATACTTTCAAAATATTTTTTGAAAATTTCTCTAACAAAAACATTTCTGACATACTTTCCCTGCCATATTTGATCATTTCAATGCAGTAAATGTAATAGGTAATGTCATATCAGTAGTGAACTAGAAAAAACTTTTTTTTTTTTTTTAAATCTTTGTTGGTGCGTCTCAGCCAGAAATTCATAAATCAGAACTCTAAGTGACCCATCTTGTATTTTTTAGACCACGAGGATCACTTAAAATCTTTGAATTTTTCTGTAATTTTGTAGCATCTTCTTGGGATCTTCCTATGTTTTTATTTTGGATTTTGTTACCAAACCAAAGTTGAAAATAAAAGAAAACTACTCAAACTGATCATGTGTTGTCTTATTTTGATCTATTTTTAATGACTAATAATGTTTTAAATATTTTTATTACATCACGTGAAAATTACCCAGCAAAAGTGATGATGTAACTTTTTATAGAGAAAGTTTTCTAAGGTTGAGTTGGACTTCTGACTACACTAATCTCCAAATGATTTTTGGTGGTACACTGCTTTAAAGTCTGTCAAAATGTTTTAATGTGACTTTGATGAAGCTGGACCACTATAATCATTTTTATTTATATATTTTATGGAAAAGAAATCTTTAGGAATATTTGTAAGTTAAATTTCTTACATAAAATGACATATAAGAAAATACATTTGCTGTTTTTTCTTTTAACATTCATTTTATTTCTAACTTGTTTAATTTTGAAGGAATATTTTATCATGGAGAGTAAAATATTGAAAGTTATTTCATTTTGAAGTTGATTTATTCTGGACAAATATTTCATTCACATTTCTGTTTAAAAAAAGTTACATTTTTAACGTTTAACATTTTTAATAATTAAGTTATTTTAATGTGTTGAATAAATGTTGATCCTGTTGGGCCTACGACCTGTGTGTTATGGATTTTGCCCCTTGTGTGAGTGAGTTTGGCACCTCTGGTGAAGACAATAACTGGGTTCTTAAGTGTTGTTTAGACATGAAGTTTAATCTGAGCTGGAGTCGAGTGACACCTCTCTGCAGGAGTAACACTAAACAGACTGAAGTTGTGAAAGGTTTTAGGAGTATTGCTGAAACATTTCCTTCTCTTCATACTGAGCAGCCTCTTGCTCCATGTCCAGTTAAAACAGAAGTGCAGCTTGACTCGTTTCTCTCTACCGCCACTGGACAAACTCGAGTTTGACCCGGTGGCAAAGGTTCTGGATAGTTCTATTCGACAGGTTCTAGCTAAGAATCCAGTGGTGAGATCAGCTTTAAGAACAGACAGCAGTTTTTGAAAGCTGTTCATTACAAAACTAAAATATATTGCAATATACTGGAATATGCAAATATATTAAGAAATATATCTCAATATGTCAGTCATTTACCCATATATTTTTGAATATATTCCAGTATATATGTCATGATTCAGTGCTCCAGTTCTGTCATGTTCTGTTTTTCTGTCAGTCTCACTACGTCCAGGTCAAATCATCCACAGACGTCTTCATCTAGTTAATCAACCTCAGTGTATTAAGTGTCTGGTTTTCAGTTTCTCATTGTCAGTCATCTGGTTTCTTCTCCCATGGTTTTGGCATGGTTGAGTTTATTTAATAAATGTTTGTTTCTGCCACCAAGTTTTGTCTCCTGAGTTTGGGTCCTTCATCCACCATCCATGACAGTAAGGATGGTCAACATATTTGAAATATGCTATATATATATAGGATATTTCAGTATGTAGAGCAATATGTCACTATTTGGATCGATATATTTGAATATAAGAGAACAGTTGTTGTAATACTTCAATATACTGATAAATATTGCTTTCATATATGGAATATACTGTAAATATGTTGAGAAATATATTGTTATTTCATAAGGAGTGAAAAGCTATACATAAACCTGCAGGGATATCCAGTTTATTTAGTCTGTTTAGTCTTTAGATATTTTTTCATGACTATTTTAAATTAAAACAAAATTAAAACAAAATTACCTGCATGAAGCCCAATGAGGCAACATTTCTTTGTGATTTTGGACTAAATAAATAAAATTGTATTGAATTGAATTAAAGCTCTACAAAAGGGTACATCTAATGTTTCCAAAGCTTCATAACATCCTATTTTAACGTATGTCCATCGCAAAAATCAATGAACTTGGATCTGTTGGTTCAGCTACTGGACAGAAAATATGAGCTGGACATGGCAGAACTGGATATGTTGGGGTTATCTTTGCAAACAATATTTATAAATACATCAGAAGCATCTAGAAACAGACAAGTGGGAAAAAATACATGACTAAATCTGTCATCTAACTGTAAAACACTAAAAAAAAACAAGGTTAAATATAAAATGGAGCATTTTAAGTAGAAACTAGTTGACATTAAAAACCATAACTGTAAACTGAAAAAAACCCTACAGGAAACGGTTACGTTACTTATCAGGATCTTGACAAACATCTGCAGCACACAGAAGCTGCAACTGTGTGTTAAACATCTTCTGCAAACACCTGCAGCCGGTGAACAACAGAGACTGTTGGAGGCAATGCTGAAGGCACCCCGCAGAAGAGAACTTCAGATGTTTCACAATGAGTCGTTCTGTTTCAGAGACCTAATGCCAAAAATGAACTCAATCCAGCCTCAGAATAAGAAAGTTGATGCAGATTTTTTTCTATGGGCGTGCTGCGGGCCACAGATCGCAGTGAATGCCTGCACCCTAGAGAAGGGTGAAGCAGATAAGACACCGGTGTGTTACTGGCTGTAATGGACACTCAGTGGTCTGGTCCCTATGCTAACCACCCACCTGGTGGACAGCGTAGCGAGTTAGCCAGACCACCGAGTGTCCACTCAAACCAGCTCAGCCCAAAGGTAACCCATATGGGGCCCAGTATATCCGCTGGGAGGTGTCAGTCTTGATGGCTGCACATCAGGCGCCGCGAGAGGTCCAGCAGCGTCACAGATAATTAGAAGTGGTGTATCATATGGAATCGTACAGCTTCTCCGTAAAATCACCAAGATTTCCTCGCCGCTTCATCTGTAGCTGCAGTTTTGCAGCTTGCAGCCTGAAGAAGACGCCGACGTCTCCTTTGACAGATGAGGATGCGCACTAGTGACGTGACAAACCTCAGTGGATCTTGTTTTGATTTCAAACAGAAAAAAGGTTCAGCTGCTCACTTGTTAGACTGGTTATTTTTTTAGAGAACACTGAACAGGTTTCTCACATGCATCTGATGAGACCGTCAATGGACGCGCTGCACCGCGCTGCACCGCGCTGCACCGCGCTGCGCCGCACTGCGCTGCGCGCGCGCAGGAGACGCGCCATACTGCTGTGACGTCACCCAAATGTTCCCTTTAGTGAATCAATTAAAACAATACTTGTTCTCATCCATCATCATGTTTTAATGTCCAGTCATGTGAGTTGGTTTGTGTTCTCTCGCATCATTATGACTCAATGGAAACTGTGTCATTGTTACGTTGTTAATGTTTGTCAAAGACATAGTGTTACTGATTTCAGCAATGTCGCACTAAACGCTCTATTATTTGTTGCTCATAAGCTGTTTTTTATGATTGTGTTCAAACTAACAAAACAATTGTGGATTTATTTTCCAAAACACATGTGTTCTTCTATATAAGGTGAGTCATTAGAGATGATTTTCATCCGTTATCCCAGTATTGTGATGCCATTGATATCGTATCATCTCATGAAGTACCCAGTTACTCCCAGCCCAACTCTAAAAGGTGAGAAGATGTTAAATTATCTTCTACCAAAACAAAAAGAATCTTTTCAGCCATAAGTCTGTCTACATTGACTCAGATCTGGGATGCTCTGACGTCATTTCTTCAGCCCAGACCAGACCTCACTTCCTAAAAACAGTTCCTTTTTGAGTAGGAGTGAGCTTGTAGGAGTCAGAGCTTTCTCTGGAGACCTCCAAACATGGTTCTTGGTTCACTACAATGTGTATTTTGAGCATCAAGGAATCAAAACTGCAAATGTCAGACAAAAGTATGTGTGATGAATGCCTGCACTGCCACACCATCAGGGCAGGAACCTGCACCTTCCACTCACCTGCACACACCTGTAGACAATCTTCTTTCAATTATAAGACACACATTTGTTTGGTTTTATAATATAAATGTATTAACACACATATTTTAAGCTTTATTCATATTTACTTTAATTAATCTAATGTTTTTTTAGTTACCGGTGCTGCTGCAAGAGGCCTTCCGGACCACTGCCCGGGAGAAGAGAAACTCTTTTCACGTTAAATATGAATTTTTCATTTTTGTTATTTTCTATATTCATTTATCATAGGATGGACAGGTTCATTTCACATTTCCTGTATTTTTGTGACTTGTTGTCATCTTTTTTAGTTCCCCTCTGTGTGTCTAGTTGGTCTGATCAGCCACTATAGATGTTCTCGTGTGTTTCCAGTTAGTAAGGTCAGTTTAAGTTTGTCGTTCAGTCGGTCGAGTTGCTTCAGTTATTTTGTGATGTTGACCTCTTTTAAGGGCCTATTTTTGTTCACTGAAATATATATATTTTTAATAAATGTAAATATTTTTGATTCATTCTTTCCTGTCCTTGCCTTTTACTGGTTGGTCATCCCCCGTATGCTACATTGAAATAGTGTTCCTGATTGTTTGATGTATTATCCTGCAGTGTAAATAATCGCTCTAATAAATATGTTTGTTGATAATCTTCTACTTGAACTGAACCACATTCACTCAAGCCCTGAATTTGTCAAAAAAAATGCTCACAAAAAGCTCTGCACTGTCTCTGCTGTGATGTCATCCAAATAATCCCTTTTAGTGAATCCAATAACACAAAAATAATTGATCTCATCCATCGCTGTGTTTTTATGACTTATTGCGTGATTTGGTTTGTGCTTATTCGCATGATTTAAATGGAAACAGTGTCATTGCGAAATGGTGGTTGTTTTGACATTTCTGGAATTTCAATAAAGTTTTGCGCAAACGTGTCGTGGAAACGCAGCTAGTGAGACGCAGAATGTTTGTGTGTTACGCTACATCCACTGCCAGTGTGGAAAGTTTGATGTGTTTTCTACTGTCTTCAATGTGATAATTGAAAAACATTGATGGAAGTAAACCATTATTTAACCTAGTTTTGGAGTAAACGTGGGTTAAATGTGGATCAGCGTATGGGTCAGATGTCACGTCAGAGTAAATGTCTTCCTGTACTCGATGAATGCACTGATGAGCTTCTGCCAGCAGCCAGGCCTTCCCGGCTGTGAGGGGGGGCTGCATTTGTTTGTGTGATGGGGGTGCACCTTGGTGTAAAAAGTGGGTCATTCACAGCATGAAGGTGAAGCAATTACAGGCCGGCAAGAGGCCTGGAGGAGGAACAGAGGAGGAACAGAGGCCTCTTTAACGGGAGACGGGAGCCACGGCCACGGCGCTGCACGTGCCGCGTGCACGCGGCGTGTTTGCTGTGTCTATGTGGGCGGATTGAGCATCCAACTAATCAGACGTGTTATGTGTATCGGTTGAAAGCGTGGCTGCTCACAGAATGTGAGACATCTGCCTCCAACCTTCAGCCTCACTTTCATCTGCAGTAATGTTCAACTCGTCATACATCTGCTCAGAAGAACAAATCAAAAGGAATCTTTCAATGAGAGAAGTGTTTCACTCATACACAATCCTAGAAAACATTGTTTTCCAGTTTTCCACTTCATTCTGTAACTGTTTATATTCCATCAGATTTGAGTAAAAAAAAAAAAAAAAACGAGCAACTCAGCTCCAAAGTGAATCAGGATAAGTTTATTGGACGGCAAAGTCAGAAGATTTAAAACCCTAAAAAGAGGAAGTCCTGACATTTGCTTCATTCTTTGAATTTGTATTCAGAGATCTTCCTCTTTTTCTGTGTTAATAGAGAATTATTTTACAAGTGTTATTTCACAGGAAAAAAACAGAAGATCCTTTTTATTTACACTATTGTTTCATTTTCATTAAACTAAATGCAAAAAATGAAGAAGTATTCGGTAGTGTGGGATTGAAAGAGGAGAAACTGGTTGACAACACACAACAGAACATTTCTAGTTTCTTTGATCTGGTTTATGAGGAGAACATTTTTGGTGTTTGTGGGTGACTGTGGTAACACTGGAGTGTAATTACAGAGAAACTATAATAAGCAAGATGAGAAAATGAATAACTTTCATAGAGAAGACTCAAAGTGATGTTTTATTTATTATTATGAAGTTTTTAACAAAATCACACAACCTAACTTTCTTAAAAAGCTATTTTTCATGTTGATCTGAAGCCTCTGTTTCCAGAATCTCTTCTGAGGGGGTGTGGCTTTTGAAGCTCCGCCCCGATCCCTCCTGTATGATCCTTTCCAACTGCAGTCAAATGAGCCGCCGTTCACATTTCCGTGGTCACATCAAGAAGCTCCGTGGAGTCTGGTGGAGATTTTCCAGCGTTCTCAGGACTGCTACCGTAAGTATTGGATGAAACTCAAACCAAAAATCCAGTGATGCTGATTGGACCACAGAAATGTGAACGGCGGCTCATTTGACTGCAGTCAATGTGAAGGTAGCATCTTCTCTTCTCCAGAACCTGAACTAGACACGCTAGCCGGACCAGATGAGGGTTTAGTGCATGTGCAGCAGAAAGAAGATGATTGATGAAAAACAGAGTCTGTCCAAGACTGTTGGATTGATTTAAAAGGAGAAATACTCAGAAATGTAAAAACTAAAGGATTTCTGATTATATTTGTTCTCCTTCAGAAGAAAAATGACACACAGACATGATAAAAACTCTAAAAATAGGATTTTCATTGGAGGGGGCTTTAAACTGAATACCAGAAGCTGCTCCTCAGTGGGTTGTTTATTTTTGGTCAATAAGATGTTTTCTCCGTCTGGATTCAGGGAGAGTTTGTCCTTCCATCACTGCAGTCTCAACTCCTGCCTTCATCCTTCAGAAAACCCCTCAGTAGAACTGTGTCACTGACGAGAGAGGGAGGGGTGAGAATGGAGTGTCATTCCACCCTGGCTTAGACTGAAATCTAAAAGAAACCAAAAAGCTCTGCTGTCTCTGAACCAAGGAGAATGCTTTTTACATCCCAGATCATTTGATCATGACTGTATTTGGCCAAAATAGGTCGTTGTTGTTGTTGATTTCCTCTCTCTGACTCTCTGCTGTTCCTCATTCTTTCTTATCCTTCTTCATTTTAACATTTTTCCCAAACAAACAACCCTGTGATGACAAAAACAATGCAGATATGACTGTGAGAGAAGGGTCAACGGAGACCCAGAAGGGAAAATAGAATTCTTCATGGAAAACAAAGAAGAAAACACGTTCAGTTTGAAGAAATGGCAGAAGGTTGGGGTACAAAATGAAGAACAGATTGGGGGGAGATTTAGTCAAGGTGGCCCGTGTTTCTGGTGCCCCCCCGTTTCACAGCTCCCTCAGTCTGTCAGGGAAACAGTCCCATCATGAGACAGCTGCACTTTGGAGGCTGTGGGGGCGAACAAGAGGAGAGAGGAGACCTTTGTTTCCTCGAGTCTTCCATCCATGTGCTGATTTTGCTTCTCTACTCCATGTATGAGCGTTTCATCATGTTTCTGAGCTCTGTCGTGTTTGTTTTATTTGTTGATTGAGCCCTCAACAGCTTTAATAAGAATTAAAATCTCATCTATTTTTAGATTGCTTCACGTTTTCTCTTTTAGGTTAAATCAAATTGTGGGAGAAAAAAGTGATTTTCCTTTCATTTATGAGTATGACATTTGATAGTTGACATGTTCTGGTATATTTTTGAGTTAAAAGAAGCAACACATCACGTTGCCAGATTGGGTGGTTTCTTACCCAACTGGGGGAGCTTTGATTCTCCTCTTAAAGACAAAAAATTGCTTTGGGCAGGTTTGTACAGAGAAAAAATAGATATATATATATATACAAATATTTGATCTGTAACATGTTTCTGTCTGTCAATTGTGTATTCACTTTTACACTTGAATATCTAAAATGCACAAATATAATTTACACACACACACAGCTTGAAATTACAGCAGCTTAAAGCTAACTACGAATTGAAAATGTTTCCTACACAAACAAATCTTTAAAGCAGGCGTGTCCACAGTCAGTCCTTGAGTCCTTATCTCTTTTTTTATTTCAAATGATGAGTAAAAAGAAGACTTTTTTTAAAAGTGGAAATATCATTCAGTCTATAAATGGAAACAACACATGATGTATCCTAGCAACCTGAAAGCTGCTGTGTGAGACTGAAATCTTTTCCATTTGCTTTTATTTCATTATTAAAGTAGTTCCTTCTAAAGGCAAATGTGTGTTTTTTGAATCTGGTTTCCATATACAATAAATCTTTTAATCAATATTGCATTAAACAGATTTGTGCTTCTGCAGCAGAAGAAAGAGTATAAACATATGGTCAATTGTTTTGTTCTTTTGATATACGTTTTTTTTCCTGCTATAGGTGTGTGCCAAATGATCAATATAGCAATATATCACGATTTTTTCGTCCTATGATTGATTCTGGATGGGTTCTCACAGGTATCGATCTTTAATTTTTGTTTGTAGAGGCTGTAAAACATTATATTCTTCATCCTTTGGTGAGACGTTCCTTTGGAGGTAGACAGGGGGCGCTCTGCACCGATATGTCTGACAGCTACTTGAATTACTTTATATTTGTTCTGTTGTTTACAACCATGTACCACTAAGTGACTCTGCTGTTCATGTTTACTATTAACACTGAATTTTAAGGAGAATTTCAAATCAATTGGTGTCAATGTTTGTCAAAGACAGTATTACTGATCTTACTAATGTTGCACTAAAGAAGAGTATTAATTCTTTCACAAAATAAGATGCAAGTCGTTTATTGTGTGAATGTTTAGTAATCATTCACACCATAGTGATTCTCCTGCTCCTTTCTGTATGATTTTCAGTAACTCAATCACACTTTCAGTGAATTCACAGACCCGCCAGGATTTTGTGATGTTACGATCGCAACAATTAACGCAAATTCAAGCAAACTTTGCATTTGTTGCTCACTCTGCAACTTTTTATTTTCACCAAAACTTTGACCAATCTACCATGACAACAGTCATAGAGGACGTGACTTTTTCCCTTCTGACTTCTTCTTCTTCTTTTTTTTATCATCTCTCTTTAGTTTTCTGACTTTTTTCTCTTAAAATGTGGGTAAAGGTCACTCCGCCATATGTGTGGGCACGCACGGGGTGGGATGGGGGTGCACTGATCGCGCACGCAGCATGGTGGGGGTGCGCCACGCAACTGTTCACGCGGCGGGGTGGGGTTGCTCTGAGCGCGAGTACGCACTGAAAGAGACTCTGGAAATTGATAATACAAAAGAAGAAGTTAGAGTCTAAAGTAAATACTTGTAAGTAGAACCTCCTCCACAACAAACCTGTTCCACACCTGAGAGAAGCTCCTCCACAACAGAGCAGATCATTACTGAGTAAAGAAACAGATCTGCTCCTCAAAGCCTCGGTCTTCTCTACCATAACCAGTGAGTCACAGCAGTTATACTTTTGATTATACGTTTTTCCATGAAAAATGTCATTTTATTCTAAAGTATGTTTAAATCAATTCACAAATATCCTGGCTTGTTTATAGGTAAACAAATACTTATTTTCCATCATACTTTACAAATAAATTCTTTAAGAATCAGACAATAAGAGTTTCTGGATTTTTGTCTCATTTTTCTCATAGTTGAGGCGTACCTGTGATGAAAACTACAGACAGAACTCACTCAATTGGTGGTTGACCAAATACTTTTCTGTGCATCACAGTTGCTGCAGATTTGTTGGCTGAACATCCACGATGATGACCTCCTGTTCCTCCAAGGTTCTTTTTGATTCTGGTGACTGTGGAGGTCATTAGAGTCCAGAGAACTCATCGACATGTTCTAGGAACCAGTCAGTAAGCAGAGGAAAGATCCCTCTCACCCTGCTTGATCTCACTTCTTCTGTAAATGGCGTACAGAGGAAAGACCTCAGGTCAGCCCCTCCAGCTAAGACCAAAAAACCTCTGTGTTTCGTCTGGACACGGAACACTGAACAAATAGGAGCTCCAGCAGGTGACCATGCAATGGAAGACACACACCTGACCTTAGAACATACCCTATTCTTTTCCCAGCTCCATGACAGGACTACAGACACAAACGGGGCCATACCTTTTGGAAGTTGTCCTTTTTTCTTGAAGAAAACCATTTCAAACCAGACAACGTCCAGTCACAATCACACCAGACCTACAGGGCTTCATTGTGGGCTTTCATTACCACAAAACACAGCAAACACGAGATTCCACCAACAGCCTGACGGTTGGATATCTAATCACTGGTTGTGCCGCGGTTCTACATTTCACTTTCCTAGATCTTAGCTGTCAGAGCAGACCTGTGTTTGACTTTGATAATGGCTGTGATTTGTTGTTTGGCTTTGAGGGATATTTTGTAACATGTCTGGCCACATTGGAACCAGACAAGAGTTTTAAACAACTTCCCACGGAGCATCGACGGGAAAGGATAACACAGGGCCACTGTAGGTGGCAGAGATACACAAACTATCAAAATGTGTGTGTGTGTGAGAGCTAAAGTAAATGTTTGTGTACATGAGGGAGTGGAGGTGGTGAGGGTTATAATCTGCTCCAAACTGCTTGTGGGCAGAAACAAGGTGGGCGAGACAGTAAAACAAAGAGAGAGCCAGCGATGGGGGGGATAAGTTGCCAAGAGAAAAGAAATACAGAACCAAGAAAAATAGAATGAAACCAGTTGTCCTTTCTCCTCTCTACCATTGTTATGTCATGATCCGGACAGCAGCAAACTAGACAATTAGAAATGCTTTTCCACTCTTTTAGGGACATTTAAAACACAGTTTGTCTTTCTTCAGTGTAAGAGCTGACATTCTGCTAAAAAAATTGAATTCAAAGCAGGAACTTGACACCGGTCAGCCATGGGTCGTGGTAACATTTGCCACAGCCTTAAGATTATCCATAAGGCAGAATAAATACAAAACACATTAAACATTTCAACTGTATGATATCCTTTAATTATCAGCCCCGATAAGCTCACACAACAGGGCAAAATAATACATATTTCTTACCATATTCTAAAAAGTTCACATTTTTTTCTACTATTAGGAGCATGTTCAGCAGCAGGCTTCTGTCACAACGCGGTTCCACAGACAGACAGCAGGTGTTTCGTCCTTCATGCAACAAGACAACACAACTCCCTGAATGAACAACACAAGAGGAATTTAGTCAATTTCAAATTTTGAATGTTTTTTTATGGTTGTTACTGTAATATTCTCTGAGTATGAGTATTTGATTGATTTTTTTATATTTAAATTAATATTTTACTTTTTTACTGATATAACTTAAGAGTTTTTAGGGTTTTATTTATTTTTTTATTTGTTTTTATGTCTGTGTAGAGATTGTAAGCAGCTGGCCGTTTTTAAATTTCTTTCTGGATTAATAAAGCAAATCATTCATTATTTCCAGTATTGTTTGGTCCCTCTATTTTTATTAGAGCAGGGGGATACTGAGCATTTGAGTATCGATCCAATACTGGCCAATATCACCGATATCGATACCAAAATTGATATTTTTCGTAAATGTGGTGAATGGGACATGAACCTCAAAATCTCAATTGTTTTTAATCGCTGTGAATGCTTATGCTTATTTTTTTGTAAGTTTCCCATTTTTAAATTACTTGATAAATATACAAAAAGACTTTGGACAATATTTTCAATTAAATGGAAAATAGTTCCTTAAAATAATAATTTCTTTAAATTAAATAAAAAGTGAAGGTTTGAATGCATCACAGTAAACAAATCAAAATAAACAAGTAATTGCAATATAAAAATAAATCAAAATGTTTAATGTGATTAAAAAAAAACAACTGGCAGAAATACAAATAATTGTAATTTAGCGTTTAAATAGAACAAGAGAAACAGGAGAAAAGTAACAACTCAGCATTTAAATACAGTGAAAAATGTCAACCGCCTGCATGCTTTTCTATCTCAGAGGACTGTTGAGACAGAAAAAGAGTGGAAATATTGACATCTGTGGGCCGGTATCGATCCAATACCAACTTTACATCAATATTATCGACTTATTGATCAATCCGTCCAGCACTATTTTTAACTCAAGAAGATGGAAAAAGTTGAAGGACCAAGTTTTTTGTCTTTTTTTTTTTTTTTAAAGATTCCTTAAAAAATACTATCATCTTCATGAGCACCACAAAAACTACAGAATGATGCTTTTATTCTTTTTAAAAAAAAAAAAAAAAAAAAAGGTTAGACTTGATATTTAGCATTACCTGCAATAATATAAGTGTGAATGCTGCAAGCTGAATGTGGCTGCTGAAGATGGCAGAGCTGGTAGATGAAAACGCTGAATCTCAAAGCACGCCAAAATATTAGCCAAAAGCCAAAAAATTAGCCAAAAAGTGGAAAAATGTCAAAACAGCTAGCATAATGCTGAAATATTAGAAAATTCAAAATTAGCCACATTAAAATCTAAAAAAGTTACATTTTGACAAACGGCAATAGCTTCATGCACAAAACATAAACTATATGACATCAATAGTTCACATTCACTCATATAAAATCATTTTCTCCTTACACTTAGTCATAAAATGATATGTTAAAATAGCCAAACACTGAATGAATACTAAATTTGTAAATCTCTTACAAGTCTTAAGCTTTTGTTTTCCACCCCCACTCCTGTTCACCCAAACAAAGAACTGTCTCACCCACAAATTGTACCCTAATATTTAAAAATAATAGTACAAATATGTACTTTTTAGGGCTTCAGATTGTTTATGAACCTTGAAGGCCTTCAAAAAGGTACACATATGTACCCTGAGGTTCATTTGTGATCCCTGGAGGGTACATAGATCCAGATTGTACCTTAAGGAACAGAAGTACACCTATTTCTATCAGCAAAACTCCAAATTTGCCTAGAGAACTTAAATAAAGAGTCTAATTTTAACAAAGCAGCTAGCATAATGCTTAAATATTAGCTAAGCTCACAATTAGCTCAAAATAAAAACTTGGAAATCTTTTAATTAGCCAAAAACACCTGGCATGTTGCTAAAATAAAAGCAAATGACCCCAGAAACCCAGAAGTTACTGAACATATTAAAGTGTGAATGGTGTCTGTAGCTGAAAGTTTGCAGAAGTTTATACATTTCAAAATGCAGAAAGTTTTTGAATGATTTTAACAATTTTGTATTCATTTCCTATGATGCATATTTTCATCAATATTTAAAAAACTATGGAGTTTAATGCCAAAAATACAAGCAGTAATGTCCTGAATGAGCTGAAGGTTTTGATATCAAGATTACTGAAATCACTGACAGTGTGATTGAGATTTTACTGCTGGAAACATGCAGGAGAATCACTAAAGTGTGAATGTTTTGAACACAAGCTCATTTATTGAGATGTATTCTGATTCTAAATGTCGGTGAAAACAACAGAACGATAATGCTCAGGGGTTTGAAATACTCAGATGAGGTCATTCCTTTGCTGCTTCCCACAGAGGAGCTTTTGTAGAGTCCAGTCCAGTCTGGGATGGGGACTGGCCACCAAACCTTTGGATGGCTCCAAACTCCGGCCCTGCTGACCTCTATCCAGGTGAGAGAAAACTTTTTATTTTTGGAACCCTTGTTGTCTGCTTGTTGACTGGTCTGCCTCGAGAGACCATATGGACCAAAAGGCATCGGTCCATGGATGACTGAAGCTCTCGAACACCTCCACCACATTGAGATGGCACTTCACAAAGGGTAACAGAGATTCCATGGTAAATATCAATGCAAACATTCAAGGGGCCTCCATTCAGCAGCTATAGCTCAGTATAGACCAGGAACCAGACTTTTCCAGGCAACACCCTGTAGATAAAGAGTGTGTTACGCTTCTTGTTGTAGGTATAATACATAAGAATGAAAAACTTAAATGATGAATCAGATTTAATTTCATAGAAATGAGGGGCTATTGACCTGCAAGGTTTGTCCTTATAGCTCCTGGAAACAAGGTGGCCACATTCATATCACTTCACCTCTAAGAATTGACACCTGAGTACTAGAAATGTTGCACCAGTGTTACATATCCTCTATATCTATAATTAGATCTTTACCAGAGCCACAGCTCTGTTTGGGAACGCAGCTGAAAGGAAAAGCTACTGACCAACGATGATGAAGAGTATTTAGAATACAAGAAAAGAAACAAGAATATTAAAACATGAACTGCTCCAGGCTTCAGAATTTAAACCTTGAAGGATAAAATAAAGGCACAAAGTAATTAGAAATTCTTCTGGATCATTTGTTCTGTGCATAGATTCTAACTTTGCAGAATGTATTTATTTTCTGATCCTTGATAATTACGGTGTTGTAGACTTCAACAAGTCTGAAGAACATGAGTTATCTTAAACAAAAGTAATACAGACTCATCTATCAGCTTCACCGTCACTTTGTGTGCTTGGTGACATGAGTGCCATCGATACAGAGGGAGGATACAGAGGATCATATCACAATTTGCACTTCCTGATCCGATTCATAGTCAGTATTGGTTCATTTAGAACAATATGATTGGATCCAATTGATCTAAAATGGATCCAGAACATCTCACCAGTGTGACTCAGAGATAAACAGCTGGTAATGAACAGTGCAGGTGAATGAATGAATGAATAAAATAAACTTTATTTACGTAAGCCACTTTACATCTCCTAAAAACAGTAAAAATAAGTGCTTCACAATAAAAGAAGGAAGAAAGTTTACAAAATTAGACAAATTAAGAACAGAAATAAATAAAAACAGCATAAAATTACAAAATCGGCAGTAAAATACATAAAAAGGTCAATAATACAATAAAACAAATAAAAATAGAATAAAATAAAATAAAATGCCACCAACTACTGAACATTAAAAGCCGTTCTAAAAGGAGGTGTGTTTTTAAATAACAGTGCAGGTGAAGTTGACTAGATTCCTCCAAGATAATAAATTAAATATGTGTACAAACAAACAAGTAAACAAAAATGAATGTCAAATCCATTCACATTTTAGTCTGATCAAGTTGTTTTTCCACATCAGAATAATCATCATTGGAACATTCTACCACACTATATGGTCACATGACTTTGATCAGTTCAAAGTGTTTCCATTGGACTGGAATGATGGTTGATCAGTTTCTGCTGCTTCACGCGTGTGTTGTCTGCTGTGATGGTATAAAACTACTGTACCTCAATCCAAATGCTATTTTCCAACATTGATTAAAGATTGATTCATTTAATTTTGACATGATTTTCAATAGTATAGGTCAGTTCAGTTTGTTTGTTGGTTGGATCAATCAATTAATAAATTATTTAAGTAATTGTTTACAAATGCTTCCTTGTTGTGTGAAGATTAAACTAAGGTCATAAGCTGCTCTCTAATATGAAACTCACTGGCTTCACTAGTCACCAGAAACTAGTTTTGGTCCACTTACTAAAACACTCATTTCATTTCTTCATGATATTCTCAAATGATTTATTCTTAACCTGAACCTCTGGATTTTAACACATAATATCATAATGGCTAAAACCAATAACTGTAAATTAACAGTGCTAAGCAACAATCACATTTTTAATCAAGATGAGTTGAATGATTTCTAATGAACAATTTGCAAATAATCACATTTTAATTTGAAAAGCCAATAATAGTTTTTGCTTCAGTGTCCAAATTACAATCAAAACTGAGCAGAAACACAGGGTTCTTTTGTCCGTCTTCCTTAATATTTTTCTGTTTTGTCTACTTCAAATAACCCAGTTCCAACACAATGACCTACACTCACTTGGTATGTTAATGCAGTTTTCTAATTAGCCTGTTAGGTACTGGTGGTAGTGGACCCAAAATGCAGGACAATGGTGAGCAAGAGGGTGGGTGGTGTTTCATGATGTCCAAAGAGATGGGCAGAGGTTCTGGATGACAGTTCTCAGGATGGCTGTAGGTTGAGGGTATCATGAGGGGAAATCCTGGTGGTCCTTGATGAGAGAACAGTAGAAGTTACAGGATGCAGAAAGCAAGACGTAACCAGAAAAGTTACATTACCTGTGATAATGTTAGTGTGAATGTCTTTTACTGAAAATAGTTGCTGAAGATGCTGAAGATTTTTGCTGAAAATGATGATGCAATTTACTTTAATTAAAGAAGGGATTTGATGAAAATACAAACATTATTTCCAATATGTTAAATTTGCTAAAATTCTGGAAATTTCATTAAAGAACTATGAGAGCGCTGAAGCTGATCTAAATTCCTGACAATTTTCAGTAAGATTCCTTAAAAATCCCTAATACATGCCAAATTTGCAAAAATATTTAGCATCTTTTTTAAATTTGAGCTAAACACCAAATTACCCCCCCAAAAAATCAGAGGATACAAAATGCCCCCCCAAAAAAAGCAAGCACATTGCTTGAATACTAGTTAAACTCCAAAAAAAGCCTAAAATTCCTTAGTAAATGAAATTAGTCAAAAACATTAGCATGTTGCTAAATTAGAGGATAAACTCTAAATTAGCCTATAAAAACCTCAGTAGATAACAAATTAACCAAAAATGTTAGCATATTGCTAAAATATAGCTAAACTCTAAATTAGCATAAAAAACTTCAGTACGCGCTAAATTAGCCAAAAAAAAAAAAAAATACCTAGCACACTGCTTAAATACTAGCTACACTCTTAGTTAGCCAAAAACCTTAGCATGTTGCTAAAATATTAGCTAAACTTCTTCAATTCGTTTGAAAATTACTATAAAAGATGAAAACATATCCCATGAATACATAAAGGCTTGTTCCTTTGAAGACACTCTCATTGCTATAGGTCATATTTTGATCAATATTTAAACAACTATCAAGTTTATAAATACCGAAAATACAAGCATTAATCTCCTGAACGAGCTGAATGTTTCGATATCAGGATAGCTGAAATTGCTGAAAGTGTGATTGAGTTTTTAAATGCCGAAGAAACAAACGGAAAGAGAATGCTTACTCAGCATTCACAAGTCTTCAGTCAAACGTGGCTCAGCAGAAGCTTTAGGTCGGTGCACTCGACCTGTTATTGGCTGGAGGGCGTGGATGTCCTTATATAAGGTCGTCTGATGAGGTGATGATGAGCAGGTGTGCAGGATCCAATCCTTAGCTAGGTGGGCGTGTGTAGCATGAGTATGTGGTCTGAGCATGCTCCGAATCATTGACTGTATATGAGGATTGCACTGAGTGAGTTAGAGTACATCCATAGACAATAATTTAGTTACTGCTCAAACCAGATTAAGTCCATTCAATCACCATTTTTTTCCTTTAATGGGAGCCGCCATTTTGGAGTCAAATGACATCAGAAAGCAGTGATTGGTTCGAGTCTATGGCAACCGCTCTCACCAATCAGGAGTGAGCTTGTTCAAAGACCACACTTCTTCCAATTGAAACCAAGCTTGAGAGAATCTGTCAATCAAATGTTGGAGGTGGGGCCAGCGGGAGCACAACTCTTCTAACCGAGGCAACTGATTGGTCAGTTTAAAGCTTGAGGTAAAAAAAGGGATATGGAAAAAAAAGATAAAATAGATCAAAAGAAAGTATTAGAGCAAGAACGGTTGGTTATTCTTCCCAACAGAACGACTGAGTAACATCTGTTTACATTTCTATAGAAGTGAAAGGCTTTTTGGCTTTCTGGGACCAGCAGAAACTTCCTGTTTGGAACGCCACTGGAGAGGAGTCACTTCTCTTATACAGTCAATGCTAATATACCAAAGTATGGCTTTTGATAGTGGTGCGGGGGGAAGTGATAGATACACACAGCTCAGCTTTCAGGCCTTTATTTTCATTTTCTATTTTATTCTCTATTCCCGTTTCTCATTTCTTGGGTCTGTGATTTGACAAACTGGACCCATCTCACGAGAACGGAGGCGTGACTCAGACCACACTGTTGTGGCTGGAAGCTGTGACTCAGAAAGGAAAGGGAATGGAGGGTGGGGATGAGGGAAGGGTAATAGAACTGGGAGGGGGGCAGAAAGAAGACTGTAATGGTGGGTGTCACAGAAGAAAACTCTTATCCTCTCCACCCAGGGCTGCAGAGACGAGTACCCATAATCCCTCAGCACATGCTGTATGCTGATAAGTGACAGAGCACCAAAGAAACAAAGCGCAGACCATCCACAACATCTGCTAATTATCAAGCCGACAGCAGGCCTGCACATTAGATCAGAGTGGTCTCAGATGTGAAGGACTCTAAGAAATAGAGAGAGTGAGCTCTGTGATGGAGCGTCAATAACAGGGAAAGGATTCACAAGAAGCAAACTGACTTCACTGGGAATATTGTGTGGATCCCTGTCATTAATAAGATTTTTTTACTTACAAGAATTTCACTAATATATAGTTTGTTCACCCACCGTGTGTCTCCATCCTTCTTTTTCTATTTTGTTCTCTCCATACGTAGAAGATGAAAGGAAAACTCATTTCCATACAAATAGAAGGAAAACCTGCAGCCCAGGTGCTCAGTGGAATTACAAACATTTGTTCTCTTCCTGGGAGTGCTTTCTGTTTACTTCTTATCACTTCTGGTTTAATCTCTTTACTTCAGATCTCTTTTGTTTTCATTCCCTCACCCACCACACACACACACACACACATTTCCATCCACAGCACAACCAATCCTACACTTCTACTGAGATTGTTGAAATCTCTCAAAGAAATACAAGAAAACTGGTCTTGGTCAGTGAGCCTCAGTCACAACTGCCCTCACAGGTTGATACGAGCTCTCTGTGGGCGAAGAATTATCTGTATGGTAAAAACAGGTGGCCCGCACCAAAGATTAAGATTGTCGACAGCTCAGTGAACCCATAGATCAGGGGTGTCTAACCTAACCGCACAGGGGGCCAAAATACACTTTGGGTTGCGGGCCGAACAGGACAAACATTTATTAAACACTCTAAAGCAAAATTTTTAAAACTTTAAAACCGTAACTTTTTAACATAATTATGAAGTAGATATATAGCATTACATGTGATAATGCTAGTGTGAATGCTGGAAGATGAATTTAGCTGCTGAAATTGATACCTAAAAAACGCTGAAGCTGATAGCTGAATTTAAAAAAAAAAAAACCTAGGTTAGCCAAAACAGCTAGAATGTTGCTGAAAAAATATCTAAGCTCCAAAATAGCCTAAAAAAACTGAAAAAAAATCCTAAATTAGCCAAAAACAACTAGTGTGTTAATACTAGCCTAATTGCAAAACATCCTAAGAAACTTTTTTTTAATATATTACCAAAATAGCTAGCATATAGCTGAAACGTTAACTAAACTCCAAAAGAACCTAAAAAACTAAATTAGCCAAAACAACTAGCGTGTAATTATTAGCCTAACTCACAAAGAGTCTAAAAAACGTTTTTTTTAAAGAAAACCTAAATTAGCCAAAATGGCTAGCATGTAGCTGAAATATTAGCTAAACTCCAAAATAGCCAAAAAAATCTTAGTAATTGCCAAAATAGTCCAAAAAGCTAGCAGAATGCCAATTTTAAAACTTTAAAACCGTAACTTTTTATCATAATCATGAATAATAAAAAGATACGAATATTATTCCAGAATAAATCAACTATAACTTTTCAATATTTCACTCTCCATAAAAATATATTTTGTCAAAATTATACAAGTTAGACATAAGTGCAAGTACAATAACAATAAAATGATCTGGAGGGCCGGATAGAATTACCCGGAGGGCCGGACTCGGCCCTTGGGCCTTGACTTTGGCACGTGTGCCACAGGGCAAAAATGTTGATGCACATTTGTTCTACATGCATACTGGAAGCAACAGGACTGAAGCGAACACTTACAGCATGTAAGAGTGAATTAGGAGAGATGCAGATCCGTCGTATGGATGTGACATTTTTGAACCCTTCAAACCCTGCGCACTGTTGGAGCTGTCCACGCGATAAGCCCGCCTACTGCGCATCCTGTCATAAATGAGGAAGATATACAGTCTGAGTAGTTTGTGTGGGCATCTGATGAGCATTCACCCATCACGTGCATGCTCTGTGCGTGTAGCATCTACATCCAGTCAGTAACGAGTCAGAGCGCACCTCACTAACGACTGGAGGGCTGCGTAAAAGAAATGAACTTCCAGGAGCCTGGAAAACCTGCAGCATCAAGCCCTGTCCAGGTGAATGTGACGCCTGGTTCACTCTAGACGTGGAAGCGCCAGGGAACGGAGGCCGCTTCCATTTGTAGTGTGGTTCACACCATATAAAATATGTCATTTTACCTTTTAAAATGGCATATTTTCATCTTTATATCTGCCATAAATCATAAAAAAATGCTGCTAGAAAATTAAGAAAAACACTGTTTCATTGGAGTCTGTCTTTAAATGGTTAAACAAAGCAAATTAAATAAAGTTACTCAAACCGTTGCACCTGGAATACAGCAAGACTGGAAAAGCACTCAAGGAAATGTGATATCCAGGTGCTAATATCCATCAAGAGGATAACATGACATCATATGTGCGGTACGTCAACTCATCACCAACACCCTGGAACTGATCTGAGTCAAAGGTTCGAGGGTCATTCTTTTCAAAGCAAACCTGGCATCACCATCACTCTCCGTGCTGACGACCACAACAAACATCCTAACCACGACACTGAACAGAGCTGCAGCAGAAAGTCTTCATTTTGCTGTGTTTTCTGTGGCAACATTGTGGGTTGAAATATGACAAGGTTAATAAGGGAATGAATTAAATAACATCCTCTGTTTACTTGTCTCTGCTGCACTCCCACGGAAGCCAGAAACAGCAGGACAGAGGCACGGAAAGAGGGAAATGAAGGGAGAGAGGAGAGCAGGATGAGAGTGAGAAATCTAGATGACAAACTGATGATGCCATTCCCACTTTGACACCCACCTACTCCTGCCATGTGCTACGGTTTGCTTTGGAGGGAAAAAAACAGAACTAATGGACCCACACTCCTTCTCCCTCCTTTTCTCCTGTCCCTCTTGACAGCCCCCCCCCCGATCATGCATCTTCCCTTCTCTGTCCTCCTCCCACTCCCCTGGTCATTGTTTGGTCAAGGTAGAAGTCGTGATAGGGGCTGCCCCCCCCAAAGATCTGTCATTCATCACATCCCACAATTGACAACTGCCTCCACCCACATGTACTTTCACCTCTGCATTTCTATGAAAAACAGCGTGTTTAACGGTTTAATAGTTTCTGCAGCTGCAAAGCATGTTGAGTTTCTGATTGGTTTTATTTTTGTATTCAAAAACACAGAAAGTGCATGAAAACAAAACCCATTTGATTAAACCACATGTGGGAGCAGATATTGTTTACATGATGTGTGTTTGCACTACGTGTCCACGTCCTCCACACGTCTACGACCCAGGCTCTACTGTAAAAGAAGAAGACACTCATCGTTCCCGTCTCACTGCAGAATTTCGTGAGTGCTGTGAGAGCACTGTGAGTTCTCGAGAGTGTGAAGCAAAGGGGGGACGGAGATAACAAACGTGTCGCGTTTTATTGCGACTCACATGGTGGCAGCTCCCCCCACGGTGACATTCAGGCCCCCACATTTGTCACTCAGTGATCTCATTGTTGTCAGCCACAAACACACACACACACACGCTCATCCACCAAGTCGTGACCTCAATGTTTACCCTGAATGCAGCAAGAACTCTGCAGACCAGGTATGCAAGAGCGCCAGCACATGACATGTGCACAGATATACAAACAGCACAGCTGAAGGGTGGAACAGACCCAAACCGCTCGCTACATGCACTGTGAAACTGGACAGAGTGTGGGAGGTAGAAGCCTAAGCCAGCAGCGTGAGAGTTAGATAGAAAGTGAAGGTAAGAAAACAGCTCACATGCAAGGTAGGCCTGTCAGATCCACTAACTCGGATTCTCAAACTAGGCCACTTGTGGCCTTTGGGTTTGCCCTTTTAAAACAGACAGACCAGCTTCTCTTTCTGTGAAGGTGGAGCAGAAGTTTAAGATCTATCCTTTCTAAATAGTAATAGTTTGTTAACAATTCTGTTATGGTAAGCTTCATCACTAAACTAAATTACCCATGATGCTCGTTTGACAAGAGCCAGTGTTTGTAGGTAAAACACAGGTATGAATATTCTGGGGTTTCTCAGGTTTACATGAGGTAAAAGTTCTGTGAGCATGCACACACCAGACACAAACAGTGTTAAATGCAACTGACTGTAGAGAACTTTAATGACTATATGACAATTTTATTTTAGAAAAAGCATTCCCAGTAGTGTTTTAATTATGTTAATGACGTTTTTAGCCAAAATCCCACAACCTAAATGTCTTAAAAATAAACTTTTCTTGTTGATCTGAAGCCTCTGTTTCCAAAATCTCCTCTGAGGGGGCGTGGCTTTTGGAGCTGTCTGATTCTGATAGCTCTGTGTAGCATAAATCTTCTCCGCTGCTCCATAAAAACCTCCATCAATCTGGGTAATGTCCAGCCGTATGGTTCTGATCCGGATGTCAGCTCAGATCTTCATGGACAGAACTTCCTCCAAAATCCTGATTCTTTCTCCTTCCAGTTCACCAAAGACTCTTTGATGTTTCTTGACGTTGCTGTGATCAATCCATTCAATCCATTGGTTTCTCAGAGCAGAAAATAATGAAAGCTAACATCCAAATGCTCTTTCATTCATTTACAATCCTTTCCAACTGCGGTCAAATGAGCCGCCGTTCACATTTTTGACTAATTTAGTTTATTAAGAAATTTAGCCAATTTTGGAGTTCAGCTATGTAAGAAACAAGCTAGCTATTTTGGCTAATTTTGCATCTACTAAGGTTATTAATGGTATTTGGAGTTTAGCTCAAACTCAAGCTACACACTAAATATTTTTACAATATTTGCATATTTTGGAGATTTTTAAGCAATTTTACTAGACATTTTTTCAGAAATTTAGTTCAACTTCTGCCCTCTTTCATAGTTAATGAAATTTCTGTCATTATGCAACAAGCTTTTGGATTTTCAGCTAATCCCTTCAGTAGTTAAAGTAAATACTGCTGCAGCATCTTCAGTGACTACTTTCAGCAAAAAAGCATTCACACTAGCATTATTGTTCTCTTTCATAAGAAAAATGCCACACATACATGTTAAAAACTCAACAAAATGTGATTTTCATCTGAGGGGACTTGAAATGGTTTGTGGAGAAAACAACATTTAACCTTTCAGGAGTGCGAGCCTTTGCTCCCAACAAGAAGCCAGAGCTGCATTTCTGCTTCTTCTCTGAAGCTTCTTTGAGATGGATGCCAGCGTCGGTGGAACTCCCCGACTAACAGCTAACACCTCAAATGGAGAGGCACGGTGGGAGTGGGAGGATAAGGAAAGGAATGGTGTGAATGAGAGAAGGAGGTGAGCTCAAGGCTGTGGAATCAGGAACTGCTTTTTGCTTTATCAGTCTGCGGCTCTACAACCACAACCCCCACCCACACCACCAGCCGCCCACACAATCACTGCTCCATTTCATTCGAACTGGAATGCTGACTCTCAGTCCCAACCCACCTCCTCCATATTTCTCCCCCTACCTCACCAATTACTGTAATGAAGAAACAGCCGCAGTCAGAAGCTGCAGTCCACAAACAAAAACTTATTTAAAGGATTTATCATCTGTACTATTGTTTAATGCCAGCTTTAAGGAATAGAAAATCTGATTTTCTCACAAGGCTTGAATAAAAACCCAACAGAATCAGTCGGGCAGATCTAGGTCCGATGTGATCTGATCTGATCAGAGTTTGCGTTTAGATGTGGCCTTTCCACTGACTGAAACAGGGAGACATGGTCACAGCCACACATGGGTGTGGTAAAAACAATTTTTTCTGAAGAAAAGTTCTGCTTTTTAAAGAGAGCATACTGTGATTTTCTTAAGTTTAAGTTTATTCATTGTTTCAAGCATGGTCAGTTCCAGCATATTTCAATCAACATAGACAAATCACATATATAAACGACCAAAATTAAGTCACCATCAGATTCAAAGAGTATACTTCCTAGTACCTCTTTGATATCCTTCTTTACATGAGCTAAATAGTCAATGCTTGAAACAGGAAGGGAGGAAGCAACATTTATTTAATCCCTTCCCCTCTATAATCTGCGTAATTTAACAATTATACATGGTCGCTATATTTTCATTTATCTAAATATAGCACCTAATACTAACTTTGTCCAATTATATATTCATGTCAGTAATCACAGTAACCCTTGCCAATAATAGTATGTCAATACTAATATAGTTTCTATAAGATTATTTGACCAACATTTCAGATAAGTCTTTCATAATAAACTATATCCATATATATATATATATATATATATATAATCATAAATTACCTCTAGAACACAGAAAACATAATTATTTATGAAATATGAATTATTTTTGCATTCTTTTCATACCTGGAAGTAAAATGACTCGATCTCTGAGGCTAGATCTCCTAGAGCTGCTCTCCTCACTGTGTCACCAAAAAAAAAAACAAAAACATCAGTTATTAAAAAAAAATGGACATACATACAGAGTAGCTCAGGCGTTTATCTCCAAAATTTGTGACGGACAGAATGCTAATGGGTTCATTTTGCGGTCAAAAATACACACAACACCACGTGAACATTTCAGGGTTTATTGAAATGATTACATCTAATCTCCGTATCAAAAATCCTCTTTGCTTTCATGCGGATCCATTTACCTTTTTCCCGCTTCTCAATAATCCACATCTAAACCAGTTCTCTCAATTCGTCGCTCACTTTTTCCATCAGGAAATAACCTGCTGCCTTTCTCCTTCAGTCTTCCCAGTATCTCTTGTCTGATTGCACCATTCTCAGATACATTTAGGGTTCACCTCAACATGTTGTGGAGATTTCTCTCCAACCCATAAACTCCTATGCCACCACAAAGTTTCAACCTTAAAGAATGAGCGTTCCTTGACCAGCTGTAGATGCTCGCTGATCATCGCTAGCTCCAGCTGCTAGCTTTGTGGAGAAAGTGTTTGTGTTAGCCTGGGGGCGGAGCTGTAAGAGCATTAATCCTGAAAGGGGCGGTCTCACATTGTGATGTCAGATTGTGAGGACCTGCTCATTTTTGTGGGTATGGGAGGGGCTGCTGTTGAGAGGTTTTTAGAAGATTACTCAGGAATGCGTGAACAGATCAAAATAGCGCTTTAGGATTCTTTATAGTGAGCATTGAACAGTGTAATGCCCTTAAAGCTCAAAATGTAGATTTTTCAAGAAATGCACCTATTTCCTAAAACTGAACTAAAACTTTTAGCACTTTGACAAAGTCTTTTTTTAATGCCTCAATGTCATCCAGCAGATACCCTTTTGACCAGGGCTGTCTAAACATAGATGGTTGAATCCAGTCCAGTCATGAAGAGGAAAACATACAGGGATGTTAAAAGGAAAAAAAAACCAAAGGTTATGTTTCTGGTCCGGCCCGCTTGACAAGATTGGTCAAACCATGTAAGTTTCAGAAGTCTGATGTCATGATCTGCAGCTCCAGTAATGACAACAGTCCAGCCCCCAAGCTCCACCCCTCTGACTGGATCTTCACATTTGGACTGTGGGTGGAGTCAGCCTCAAACTTCCCTGTTTGGTGACCCTTTAAAGCATGGCAGTCATGAAGCCATCAACCGTGCATCCGTCTTTGGTGGAATAGACATCTATCTGTCTTTCTTCTGCTCTACAAAATGAGTCACCAGACCACTCTGCACGATGCATGCCTTGTGATTCTCCACATTTATATATCTCCAATTTGCTTTTTGTTCGTGAATTAAAACACCTTTTATGTAGACGCATTTTAAGGTGGCGTTCAAAGACACCTGCATCTCATGCATTTGATAGAGTGAGAAAAGAGTGGGCAGCTTTGTGCCTACCTGTGCATCATCAGCTCACCATTGACATTTGTCGTGGAGAGTCAGTAGTGGGAGAACGAGCTGCCATCTGTCTGGGTCTACATCGTTGATCCCATGAAAGCCACATAGAGTCGGTCCATTCTGCCTCCACTCCCTCCCTGATCAGTCTGGATTGGTACAAAGATTAGGTTCACTTTTCAACATCATGCTCATTTATGTAATCCTTACATGTGACTTTGTTTGGAGCCTGATGACTGGATTTTCTGGGGTGTCACGAGCAAACATGACGGGCTTGAACTACAGTGATTCAGAGCTGACATTAACACGAGGACTATTGGCTGAGAAGACAGAAAAATAGCCTTTCAGCTATGTGCTTTGTGGGCAGAAAGGGGAAATGTCACTATGTAGATATAGCTGATCTAAACAAAAGTTAAAACAAGGACAACAAAGGATTTCCTCTGATGTTTGAAATTGTAACAGCCTGAGGTGTTTCAGCTTCTATCCAATTAAGAATGAATCTCTCAGGGGGCAGAAAGAAAACACCAGGAAACACAGGAACGCACAGGCTGATCCTGGGATTCAAGGTGTTATGTCAGTACTATCTCTTATAACATCTCTTCATGTTCTATTCCTTGTATTTCCAGCTGGATCCAAATTCAATCAGTGAATTAAATCCCAACTGTGAAAAACCTAATAATCCTATTTCACTGCCACCTTGCTGGTATTTATCGTTATTGAATGACATTCACAGAGTTATCAGAGAGGTGTCAAGACTTTTTAGAAGATCCCACAAGAGTCTTGATGCCGTATTTTGTCTGTTATTCTGTATTTGGCTTTGATCGTTCTGGTATTTTGCTGCAGACACTTTAGATATTCAGTTAAAGCAACCAAAATGTCAACCTTTTATGTTCTAACCACCAGAGAGAGGGCCTTTTCCTTTTCTGGGAGAATTTGAAACAGCTCTAACCTTTCCACAACAATGCTGCAGCTTTGTACTTCAGAATTTTGAGCAATGTTACAAGGCACTGGGTCTGTTGTAGCTCTCATCTGGAATCCAGGCAAGGAGAGGAAAGGGATCCAGAGACACACCAGCACCGAACAGAGAGTCAAAACCATTACAAAAGTATTATTATACTTCTATGCTGTTTTTGATATTCAACGTATCTAGAGATTATTTGTTATTGTGGGATTTCAAAATGTCTCTTAGTCACTCTCTTGTCATCTGTCTATGCCCCTTAGCACCTCCCATTTACATTTCCTGTCTCCGCCTCCCTCCGCCTCTCCAGACTCTGCTTCCTCCCTTCTCTCTCTCCACATTCCTCGGTGAGTGGGTGGAAAGTTCATTGGGGATGTGGGATCCCTTCAGGGCAGAGGGTGGGGGTGTTGGAGTTGCCTCACAGTATGTGTACCAGACCAGGAAATTCTGAACCGCTAATCCAGTCTTCCTCCTCAACTTCAACACGAGCCAGCCAGAGCCCAGCCAGAGCCTCCTTACTCCTGCTCTGTCTGCAGTGGAGGTGAATGCAGCTGAAGGGATCCGACATTTTAAATATTTCATAGAATGTCTTGAAATAATGTCACTTCATACAAAGGATTATATTTTGCAGGAGCAGACATTTTTGTTTGCTGTTGTAGCCTCATTACCCTTTTGTTTCCAAGTCCCAGAATAACACAGTCAACAGACAATGGAAGAAGGACCTCTGCTGGTTTTCTCATGACACTTCAGTCTGTCTGTAGTCTCTGAGACCCGTTGGGGTCATCTTTGTTTCCTGCAGCCTACCAAAAAGAACAAAAGAGGCATATATTTTAGTGGAAAAGAATGCACCACGATTAGTAATACTGAATGTCAATGTTGCATCAATTGCAGAAACTGACAATCACATATTCAGTTGAACACAGCTTTGCTCTGTCTTTAACATTTATTTGTTTGTTTGAAAATGAGTGGTTTGACGTCTTTTAGGTCCCCGTTACACCCAGAGCATTGTCACTTCTTCAATCACCCTGCTCAGTTCACTGCATGAAAGCAAACTAGCTAACTCTAGAAGCATCTCTGATCTGTGGGCTGCAAGTATAGGAGACATAGGCTGCAGGAAGTGGTGGGCTACCAGCAAACTGTACTTCCCCTTCCTGTAGCCGTCCTCTCTCCTTCACCTGGCTGCTTCGGCTATTAATGTTCTTCTGAGCAACCCACCACACACCCACGTGGGTATTGGTAGCTAATGTGCACGAGATGATCATGCACAGACAAAAAGACACAAAAGAAAATGTGTGCACATGCTCAGAAGGTTTAATGCTTTAAAAGAAAACTAAAACCTAATTAGAACACATATAGCATTAGGTTAAAATGTAAAACTGTGGAAGCGTTTGTAACTCATAATACAAAATAAAAGTGAATACAGGAGAAGCTTTTTCATTTTCAACAGTGTAACTGCATTAAATGTCTTCTAAATTAAATGAAAAAGAAATCCTCCAAATGTCTTTTCTTTTTCTTCTTCAACACATTCTGTGACTTAATTATAATGATAAAAAAAAACATTTGATATTTTATGTTCTAAGAAGTTCTTTAGTAAATTTGTACCAAAATTCAATTAGAAATTTCAGATTAAAAAAAATTAAAATACATAAACAGAAATGCTTTTTCATTTCATGACATAACTGCATTTCTTGTCTTTTGGGTTATTCAGACTAGAAACGTCCGTTTGTCCGGACCGAGTTCGATCATTTGTTCCGGATCGAGCCCTACACCTTGCGTTTGGTCTGTATTCAGACTGCTTTCAGACCAAACTTTGTAAACAAAACCATGTGACTAAAGATCTCCTCCGTCATTGGCCAGCAGCTATGGGGGCGGGTCAAAACAATAGAGAAAGATGGATGCTCTGCGGTCTGCAAATGCTTGCCAGGATTTTTCACTAATTCAAACTTTGTATTTTTCTGATGGATTTTGAGAGTCTGTATGAAGGCCAGATTTAATAAATTTACTGCTGGTTTGAGGAATCCTGCATGACGGTTACTGGAGACGCTACGGCTACAGGTACACACGCTAAGAAGAGTTTGTGACATGAAGATTGTCGGTAGAATCAATGTGATCATGTTAAAAGTTGTTTTATTGAGCATAAATTCATCCGACCACATTTTAATGAGTTTCCGTGTCTCATTGTTGTGGTTTTATGGTTTGTTTTGAAGAGAATTCTGTTGAAACAACAGAGCTTTTAAGATGAAGTCATGGCGTAACGAGACACAGAAAAGAGAGTTATATGTTTTTCTGTGGTGTTAAAATAAACGTTCTAACAAGTAAACAGTTGGAACAATTATTTCTTTTTGGCTAACGAGACAATTAATGCTCTACATTTATCCGCGGCTCACCAATCACCTCATTTCTACTGTGTTTACATCACGTGACTGTCGGGTACGGTGGCCGTTTAGGTTCAGTTGTTCCACTCTCGGTTCATATTCAGACTGAGGAATCTCAGAGTGAACAGAAGTTCAGACTGATTGGAAATTAACTGAGACCACCTTGAAAGATGGGTCAGCTCCTGGTCCCAGACCAGAGTTTGTTTGAACATATTCAGACTGAAACTTTGTTCCGCATTTTCAGGGGGAAACAAACTCTGGTTGACTTTAAGCAGACCAAATGTGCTCAGTCTAAATACACTCTTAATTAAAATGAAGACGTCTTTTCTTTTTCTTCTTCAAAAAATGACATTTAGAAATTTTATTTTTCAAAAAGTTCTTTAGTAAATTTGTACCAAAATGTATTTAGAAATATCAAATTTGAAAATCAAAATGTATTAACAGAAATGTATTTTCATACAAATTGTGAGCTTAAATCATTTTAAATCAGTACAATGGGAGTTCAAATTACAGCCAATCTTACTACACACAGCATGTACACATTCATGTAATACTACAAGGTTGACAACAAGGTTTCCCCTTGTTCCAAGTAGCTTGCTCAGCCTCCGTCATGCTCCAAAACAATCGTTTGGAATCACTGCTGCTTCTAAACAGTTGTCATTTCTACTTTGTGTTTATTTTTACCTCCTTAAAGTGGGCTGGCGCGTTTGGCACTTGAGCACTTTCAGTCTCCTTCTGTCTTTGTAGAATTTACCACTTACACAAGTAGCACAGCCTACACACACACACACACACTCAGGGTACATGTTCCCATCATGCCCCTTGTCTCTTCCTAGTCATCCAACTCATGTGCGAGAACAGATAGAATACATGTTGGCATGAATCACAGTGAATCATGCCGCCCAAATAGCACCCAACGAGAGGTGTTGCGTTTAACCAGGACACAGACTATTTATAATAGTCAGAGTGTACACATTCTCGTTATAGCTTTGCTGAGGATGCTGACAATAGACAGGGTGATGAGGGGTTGGTGAAGCAGTGAGTCCTTCTAAATGTCACTAGCAGTACATCTTCCTACTTGCAGACTCTGGGCAGAAATGAATGCAAAACTCAGAGATGACTGAACCTGAGAAAAGGGGAGGGAATGACTAATGCTGCTAAGCCTTAACATATAGAGAGGATGAGTAACAGGTGGACATGAAAGTTTCAAAAGAGGTCAGACGTGTTGTGAAGAGCTACTATGAATTATGTCCTCTCAAGTATAAGACAGAAAATTAGGGAAAACTGAAGAAACATGTTAAACTTTCTAACTAGATCATTTACTTTTTTAATTTCCGAGTATTCCTTCTTTTAAATCTGTCAACCAAACAGTCTTGGACAGACTCTGTTTTTCATCAATCATCTTCTTTCTGCTGCACATGCACTAAACCCTCATCTGGTCCGGATAGCGTGTCTAGTTCAGGTTCTGGAGAAGAGAAGAGAAGATGCTACCTTCACATTGACTGCAGTCAAATGAGCCGCCGTTCACATTTCTGTGCTCCAATCAGCCGTCACTGGATTTTTGGTGTGAGTTTCATCCAATACTTACGGTAGCAGGGCTGAGAACGCTGGAAAATCTCCACCAGACTCCACGGAGCTTCTTGATGTGACCACAGAAATGTGAACGGCGGCTCATTTGACCGCAGTTGGAAAGGATTGTAAATGAATGAAAGAGCATTTGGATGTTAGCTTTCATTATTTTCTGCTCTGAGAAACCAATGGATTGAATGGATTGATCACAGCAACGTCAAGAAACATCAAAGAGTCTTTGGTGAACTGGAAGGAGAAAGAATCAGGATTTTGGAGGAAGTTCTGTCCATGAAGATCTGAGCTGACATCCGGATCAGAACCATACGGCTGGATCAGAACCCAGATTGATGGAGGTTTTTATGGAGCAGCGGTGAAGATTTATGCTAGTGAGATACTATTGTAATTAGACAGCTCCAAAAACCCCGCCCCCTCAAAGATTTTGTAAACAGAGGCTTCAGATTGACATGAAAAATGGGATTTTGGTTAAAACCTTCATAATCATAATTAAAACACTACTGGGAGCGTTTTTCTTTTAATAAAAACAATTGAGCAGCTCTACTGAAATAATCCTATAGGTGAATTAAAGTTCAGAGAATTCTTGTGTTTTGTTTGTTTTATCTCTCTTTACTGTTAAAGTCTTTGTGTGGATTTGTTCTACTTTGAGGTTTTGTTTAAATCACGTCTTAATCCTTTTTGTATCGTCTTCTCTTCAGGAGGTTTAATGTCTGTATGCATTTCCTTTACCTGCCTTAGGACTACAGATGTAAATTAGCTTCTGTGCTAATTCTGGCACATTTATGTTGCAGCCTGATTAATATGCATTTTTCTAACTCAATAAATACAAAAATAATTAAATAAAAAATGTTTCCTAAAGTTTTGTTAAAGTAACAACATGCTCGAAACACATACAACAAATCCTAACCTAAATGTAGCTCAACACTTCCAGGTTGTCATGCTTTTCTTTCTGCACATTCCAGTTGCGCCTACATCATCATATCAGGACTGAGTATTATTAGTCCCTGGAAGGCCACCTCAGAAACCCATAAAAGATAGAACACACACTTAAAAACCCCTGATAGCAGCATAAAAAGCACATTTCAAGTAAAAAAGCTGCTTCAAACACAAGTGTGCAGATTCAACATGCGCAAAATTACAAATTTTAGGTCGGGCTACAATTAATTAAGATAATTTTTAACTTGATCTTTATTTTTGGTTGCACCACCTGTCTTTGTTATGGTTTAGTTGGAGAAGAATGGAGGTCCGGTTCATTATCAGTCAAGACATAAGCTCCTATCACATGACTCTACCTAGCCAACAGTTGTCATGGCAGCAGCTTGTCATATAATCTATGTCTCACCTTGAGTGAATGGAGACCTGTGAAACATGTGCACTCTACCAGGGAGGTTACTGTGAAGTGAGGGGGCTGTAGTGGAAGTGCGTCAGTCATGAGATCAGCTGGGGACTGTGGGCACTAATGTGCTGGTGGGATTGAATTCTCTTTAGCGGGAGCGGACGAGGAAGGCAGCAATGTCACTTCAGGGACAAAAGTTATTGACATCAACAACTGAGTGGCAGTCAGCTGCATCCATCGTGGTGTCAAAGTCAACTACTTCTTTTTTTTTTGTACTAAATTTACTGTTTCAAGCAAATTTAGTGTATTTGGTTAAGCAAAGGACTAGTGCATGGTAAACCAGGGGTCGTTTCTCAGGGGTCACAAAGTTTGGGACTGTATAGTGGCAAGAATCTGGCAATACAATACATGTCTCAAAATACAATACATATCGCGATACATGTCTCATGTTACAATACATATCCCGATACATGTCTCATGTTACAATACATATAGTGATACATGTCTCACGATATGATATGTATTGGGGTACATGTCTCACGAAAGGTTTTGCAATACATGTCTCATGTTACAATACATATCGCGATACATGTCTCACGATACGTTTTGTGATGCATGCGATATATCCCAAGACTGTACCAGAACAGATTGTAATTTTTTTCAAGAGTATGACTTGTTTGGAATCTACCTGCCTTTTAATGTTTGGCCAGGGGTACTACTAATTGTCAGGAGCGTCTTATTTGTGTGTTTTTTTTTTTTTTTAAACATCCAAAGGGTTATAGATTTGTTATTTTTCCAGTAAACACTGGTTGTCTTTCAGTGGTTGTTTCCTCTAACAACCACTAAGAGGCGCTTCATCTGACTATTCGTATTTGCTACAAACAACAGCAGAAGAAATGTCGTCCAAAACAAGCATGAAAGAAAATCTGATTGTTTTTCTCTTAAACTTTGATATTTTTCTTATACAGATTAAAAGATTGGTATTCTTTTTTTATTATTCTTTTTTTAGTTATGCTGGCCTTTGCGGATTTGTTCTGAAAAGTTACACTATCCTCCTAAAAATGTGACTTATGTGACTTATACATCGTTTTCTTCTTCTCGATTAGACATTTTTTGCTCTTACAACTTATACTGCGGAAAATACTGTAACTAAGACAGACAAACCTCTACTTTGAGCCTGTGTTTTCATCCTTAAAGTTTTAAAGAAGCACGAAAAGCGCGCCCCTCTCCTCCCCCCAACCCATCAGCAGCAGCGATAGGAAGGGAGGGGCACTGCACTGTTATTGATTACATCAATTTTTTGAGTTATTTTATTTATGTTTTTTAATTATCACTTTTTAAAATGAAAGGAGTGGTGCGTAAACTGTTTAACAATAACAATATTAATAATAATTAATATATTTTCCCTGTTATTTGGCACCCCCTCCATCAGATGGTGACCCATAGGCGGCTGCCTAGGTCGCCTATGCCCTGGGCTGGCCCTGCATAAAGGTGAATTAACTTAACCGCTCTTTTCCTTTGAATTAAGCTATTTCAGCAGCTGTACTGCGGCATTTAGCAAATAAACAACCACATCTAGGTCTCAGTTTCCAGATGCCCTACAACATTAATGATATTATTTTGTAAATGTTCTTTGATTTTTTTAACAACAGGAAAGCAAATATTGTTCCTTTTTCTTTTTACTTGCTGGCATTGGTGAGGAGAAAGACAGATGGGGGGAGGCACATGGCTGGCAGATGAACGAGCAGTAGACAGATGGATGGACGGACAGACAGACAGATGCAGAGCAGAAAAACAAAGACATTGAATCTGGCACTTTCACAGGAAGACACAAACCTGTAGGTTTTGTATTAAACACAGTGTTTTCTTCTGCGTACATCTCCTCCTTCATAAATGGCAGACAGACAGTAATTTGAGTGTTGTTATTGAATATTCATGTAGTCCGATCCTTTCCCATTTAACAGAAACATACTAGCGTTACAGAAATACACGAGACTCTGGGACATTTTCACATCTCACTGATTCCTGTGGGTGGATCATGGTACAAACAGATCTCTGAGTGTTTAAGATCAAAGCCTCAAATGTGGTCTTAGTAACATGGAAATGTGGGGATGGTTGGAAGTCAGGGAGGAAGCAAACTCCAACTTCTCTGACTGACTGATACTGCCGGCGACCAATCAGAAGCACTGCCAGAGTAACACTGACCATTCCCATTAAGCTATCGATCAGTCCAGTTTGAAAATCTCCTCTGGCAGCTGCAGACACACCACTGCAGCTCACATTAAACTTCTGATAAGCCAATTAGAATCAGGGTTCCTACACAATGATCACTGATCCACACAGGGGACGTCCTGAGGGGCATAGCAAGCCATATGAGAGACCAAAAAGGAGAAACTTGTATGACTCGGGGCCGCTCCATGTCTGTTCCTTAAGAGAGGCATTGGTTTGGTCCAGCGCGCTGAAGGTAAACTAATTCTCTGTATGATCTAAGTTGTTGAATGTGGAACTTTATTAAATATTGTTCATCTTTGAACTCGTGATTTCTTCATTTTGTTGAGAATGGGATTGTCTAGGAAACTTGTTTTTTACAAACTCCACCTACATCACTGTCTTCTCACTCAGGTCTGTCCGAGGCTTCAGTGTGAACGCGGTTTCTCATTGTTCTGGTCAGTATTAAAGGAGATTGAGAGTTGTCTGGGAGCTTGTCAGGAATGCTGTGGCCACTTCCACACGCTTTCAGCCTGACAGTGGGAAACTGATAACTATTACTGGCCATTGGTCTACGATAGAGCAAAAGGAGTTTGAAGCTGTACGTGTGAATGACAGCTTGACCTAAATGGACGAGTGGTGCAGACTACATCTCCGTAATTAAGTTGAAGGAGTTATGTCCAAGAAGCAAGAAAAAACTTTTCACAACTATGACAAAAATACAATTGGCACAACGTTAGTTAACGTTTGAAGAGGATTTATCTTATATGAAAGAGTAAAATCCAAGAAGCAATAGGAAAAAAAAACAAAGATTGAAGATACCACATCATTACAAAATTCCCATTACATGGATGTCATTTCAATCGGGTCTAGCTAAACCTTCATTATAAAATATTTCAAAATGTTTGAGTGTGTGAACACGAGACAGGGACTAACCTGACAGGATGTCAGGAGCAGAGAGAAATTTTTTTCTGTTGTTACCCACTCCAAGTGTTTTTAGTGTATTTAACAACTCGTGACATTTTTCTGATGATGCAGGACATTTTGTATATAAACAAAGTTAAGCTTAAAACTCAGTTTTAACTAAGTAAGAGTAGAAAAACTTGTTTTACGCCATGCCAAATGTTTGAGTCAGTTTTCTGTAAGTGTATGCATGTTACAGGGGTGAATGTGCCTCCAAAGAGGTAGAGTTGTCCCATTTTTGTTGAAATAATCATCATCATAGTAATCCCGCCGATTCCAACATGATCCTTCACCCACGTCGTCGGCTGGGGCCACAAACACACTCAATGAAATCCTTGTTCATGAAACCGTCTTCACCTCTGAAAGCTTTTTTGGTCACAAACCCATTTTTGTTTAGGAACACATGCAGACATATCAGAAGACTGGAACACTGTCTATTTGTGTGGGGAATGACTCATCTCCTAAACCTGGAGAGGAGCCAAGCCTTTCTCACCCCCCCTCGTCTTCGCTCTGACTCCACCACTGAGGCATCAGTCATTCACATTAGCAGTCAAAGATAGAGTGGGAAAGCAGCGCGTCCCTCTGCACACTTGAAAACACTTCATACGTTAATTGTATATGGAGCATGCTGCGTTTCATGAAAGAATCTTGGGGGGAAATAAATTGGCTGTGCAGACCTTTTTTTCCCCAGAAGACAAAGGATGGAAATAGAAACGAGAGGCCCGCTTTTCAACTGCAGTCTTCATATATTAGCAGAAATGATTACCTTCTCAATGAGCAGCTTAGCATGGAGAGTTTACGTTGGAACTCTTTTTAAAGAGGAGAGGAGAGCACAGAGTAAATCCCTGCCTCTTTGGATCTGCCTCTATCTCTCTCTAATCCATACTGGCCTCATATTAGGAGACTCCTACGCTCACCACCCCCATACCCTCTCCCTCCTCCTCACAACACCCCACATCCGCTGTCTGCCCACCTCCACGGTCGGCCTGTGGACAAACCCAGAATAACAATGCAACCTTAAAAGAACAAGCATTTAGCCTCTCTGTGTACACAAACCTGCTCCTATAAATGATCCGTTCAATAGAAGTGATTAAAAAAATGACTGTTATTCAAAGGAAGATTGATTAATAGCTAACTAAATAATCATTTGGTTCAAACATCACTGTTACACTGTCATCTTCAAAAGTTAAAGTGTGGGAAAGCAAATGTAAAACAGCAAGAAATATGAAAACAGCCACTGCAAGACACAACACTAGAGCAATGCAGTCATTTAGAGAAGGTGCTGGTCTGAAGAAACTGAAGGAGACAGCTTCAGCAGCTGGGTTAGAGCGCCCTCTGCAGTCACAGAATGAAAACACCACATCCAGAAACCAAATTTAATCCTGCAAACCTCTGTTGCACCTATTAATCACACCTTTTTCTTTCTTCATTTTTGTTTCTAATCTAGCTTTAACTGTAAATATTATTAAACTTAAAGACTGACTGTGTTTCCACCCTTCAGTTGGTTAAGAGGAAGAGTTTTTGTGTTTCAGTGTGAGAGATTGAACTGTGGAACAGCCTAAAAAATCAATGTTTAAACGTCAAAATATTTACTATCAAAATTAAAGAGAAGCTGTTGTCAAAATATAACATGGAAGAAAAAAAATATGATTTCAATAATTTTTGACTTTGAAATTGGAAAAAAATTGAAGGTTATTGAAATATTTTATTGTTTTGTTTAGATTTATATATTGTGAAGTATATAGGTTTCTAGAAAAAGACATAAAGGAATAGGCTTAAATAAGCATTTGCTGCTGCCTATTTCAAACATTTATCTATTGAATTTAGTTTGTGACTCTTTTTTTAAAAAAAGGTAATTGCATTAATTTTTGTTGTTTGTTTTTAAGTCCTTTTTTGTAATGTTTTACAAGTTTCAAATAAATCAAAATACATTAAAAACAATTAAATTCATTTGAAAATAAATCTGCCAGAAATAAATGATAATCCTTCTCTCCCTTTCCTTGTGACATATATCTTAAGCATGTTTGTCCTTTCTACATTTGTTAGAGTAACTCTACAGTGAGAGCACCACTGTGGAAAACCGTGGTGCTGCACAGGAAGCTGAAGAAGTGCTGGAGGTGCTGAGGTAGAAAAAGTTACAGTGTTTACTGCTGCACTACCTGTGTTTGTCTTTGACCTCACTGAGGTCTGTAATGTTAAGTCTTTGCATCCAATCTGTTTGAGGCAAAATGTTGATTTATTAATTTAATTAAACATTTGTCTGAGACAGTTTATGTTAACTTTTACTACCACCGTCTTGTGTTGGACTACATTTGTTTTATATAAATACATGTTTGGTACATTAAAGAATAAGAGTCATCTTTAGTGTGTTAAGAATCAAAGTGAAGCCTTTTATCCCAGACTGGAATTTACAGCGTGATACTAAAATATCTTTAGTAGTTGGAGCAAAAACCCCCAGAGGGATCCTCTATACAAACTAATTATTATCTATATTAACTGACTCAATTCAGTTCAGTTGGATTTATTCAGCCCAATATCATAAAACAATTGCCTCATTGGTCTTCATGGCAGTTATTGTACAGAAGCAGAAGCCCTTAGACCCCTCCTCTAGGTTAGGAAAAACTCCTGATTCAGGAAAAAAGAAGAAACCTTAGAGATGTTCACATGAAGGAGAGATCCTCCCCCAGGACGACAGGAGATTTACCAGGACTATTAAAGAGGAATTAGCCTAGAGGGATACAGACAAGAAGCTGGAAGACTTAGCCAATGCAGCAGCAGCTATCAGTGGAAAAACACATAAGACAACATCTCCAAAGATTCACCTATAAAACGTCAGAAACACCAACAGAGAAATAGAAATAATAGAAATGCAATCATGCTAATGTAACAGCCTCGTTCAAAAACTCAATAGTATTCAACAAAACTCTATCTATTGCACTCGATCATAAAATAATCCTAATCCAAAAGTATAAACAGCTTGATATTTGCAGGTACTGAACAACAATGACGTGTTCTGGGGGGGTCAAACTTAATCAAACAAGAGGCCAAAATCCACATCACACCTTAGGTTACGGGATGAACAGGATGAACATTTATTTAAACACTCTAAAACTAAATCAAAAAATAAAACTGTAACTTTTTAACATAATTCTGAATAATAAAAAAGTCAGGAATATTATTCCAGAATAAATCAACTTAAACCTTAAATAACTTTCAATATTTTACTCTCCATATAAATATATTTTGTCAAAATTATACGAGTTAGAAATAAGCGCAATATAACATCGGGTCATTAATAACAATAAAATAAAATGATCTGGAGGTGACTGGATGTTGTGTGTGTCATCCACCAACAGAAACTTGGAATATCCGTCTAGTGGCAACCATTCACCTCGAACAGATGTGAGGCCAGGGATTGGTTGGTACTTTGTGTGGGTGAAGGGGTTCCTTTGGATTTGCATTTTGGGACTCAGCACATGTTGAGCAAGTTCTGCACATCCTCTCGTCATCATTCATCTTTCTCCAGTATACGCTTCTTCTCAACGTGTTTTCTCTATTCCTTGATGACTCGAATGTAACTGTTGATGAAGTCTCGTAGTACACAGACTCAGTCATTCAGTTAATGTAGATCAGATGGGTTTTAAAAATAAAAAAACAAATATTGGTCAATAAATCGATTACAAAAAATAATCAAAGTATGTGATTTTATTAGAAGGATAGAAAGAATGGCACAAGAAAATACACAAAGAAATTATTCACAAAAAATAATAACCAAATTATGAAACAATTAAACCTTTTTTTTTAGGATAGACTGATTTAATTGTTAAAAAACATAAGGTGAGACATATCAAATGACAATAAAAGTTATCAATTTCATGATGTATTTGTTCACATCCTCACAAGGAGGCAGTATTGCTTCTCTTGTTTCCTTTTAGTCATTGAAGAAAGCATGTCATTCTGAAAAACACTTCAATACTATGAAGAAAAATTGATTTATTGATCTTGGGGGGAAATTATTATTATCCTTATCTGATCAGTTAGTATATATTTTAATAAAAAGATGAATCTATGCTGAGATTTGAACTTTAGTTTCATAGGAGATTTGATGAAGAGGATTTGAATCAAACAAGAAATGAGCTGAGACTTTGGAGGAAATTGTTCAAACTCAGTGTTAGCTTCACAACGTTTTGCAGTTAAAACATAAAGCAGTGCAAGTCAAACTTTTGATAGTGGTTTTAAACCAAAATTCTGTCTCTTTTATGTAAAAAACAAAAAAAAGAAAAATAAAACAAATGTTCTAGTAGAACGAGCCGGAATGACATTGATCATGTTCACTATTAAAACAATATGGTTAATCAAAGAACATAAACTCTGAAGCTCTGGTGTTAAAGGCTTAAATAAAATTCAGAGCTCCTCAAAAGTCTGGCTTGCAAATAGAAATTCAGTAGCTGGCGACACACACTCTCTAACATGAGGTAATTCTTCAACCGTTTGTGTGATTAACCTGAATCAGCTGAATCTGACACGGAGAAAAGCGGCTTTCAACTCGACAGAACTCCTTAATGTGTTGCAAAGCTGCTTTTCTCTGCACCAGAATCAACGTCTGTGGGTTTCAAAAGCCCTTAACTAATGTTGCATGTCAGAGCAAGGCTGCTGTTCTCCACTTCAGAGAGATGGTTGAAGAGCTACGGTAATTCAAAGAAGATGAAAGCTGGAGCTGTTAAAACATTAATGCTTGATCAGAGACTCTTCCATGGTTGAAGTGATCCACTGTTTCTGATCAGAGATCTTTGCAAACAGATAAAGATTTTTGCCCCCTGAAGGTGGAGTGTAAAAGCTGGAGACTACCCCGTACGCCACGCCACCCTCACAGACCAATGGACCGCCAGAGTCCCCCTAAAAAGAGAGATGCAGTGTCAAGGTAACAGCACATCAAGTCATCTCTTGTAAAAACATGTTGACTTACAGAAGCTGGACCAGCTTTTCCCTCAGAACAGAAGAAGTACTGGTCTTCACAGTTTTTATCCCTGATCAAAGTTACTTCCACTTCCATCAGTTTGGTAGACAAGTGCTTATCATTCATGCTGGTTTTTCCCCAGCCAGAGACTATGCAGTGTTGGGGCACTGGACTACTATGGTCTGCGAGGTCGACAGGTTTCACATAGTCATTGATCTGTGCCTTGGAGCTCAACTGCAGGAGGAGAACAAATATAAAGAGTATGTAATGTCATCTGCAAACATAGATGGATACTTTAACTAATTGAAGTTATTCATTACTCAAATTTTAAGACAACTTTAGAAATAACACCATCATTTAAAATAAGGACTGTGATTACAGAAAAATAAAATTGGTGACTTTATTCAGACCGAGCCGTGGGGGTGTGTGTGTGTGTGGGGGGGGGGGGGGGGGGGGGGGGGGGGGGTGCAGAGGCTGCCGGCTCGGGCCTCATCCAGACATTTAAAAAAAAAGGAAAAAGGTCTCCTGATTTTATGTTTTCCCCTCAGGTTAATATGAGACAGAGAGCTTTCAAAGTCAGCCACAGAGACACAGAAACACAGTGGAAGTGGCTGTCATACAGACACAGCCCCGTGTACTAGGAAAATCTTTAAATAATAATCATACAAACCCAAACATGAAGACAGGATTATTGATGTTTATGTAGAATTATTCAACAATAAATAAACCTGATTTCTTTCTCAACATCTTCATACATTCTAAATGAGATATCCACAGACACCGTTCCTTATTGCATCATCCTAAAGACGTGAGCTGGTAGCTCCTCCCACATGAGGCTGTGGCGTCAAACGGAGGAACACATTTTTTCACAGTGTGAGTCACCTTTACAGGCTTGATCTCACCTTCAGAACCATTAAATCGTTCACAAATCCATGTTTGTTGTAATCTTTGTGTGGAAACTCTTCTTTCACAGTGATCTCCTGCACATTTTTCTTATCGTTCATATCATGAAGACCAAGGAGAACCGTTATAAACCTGCAAACGAAAGAAATATGAATAAGTCAAAGAAAAAAACTCCAGTTTGAATGATGCAGGATTTAGTTCCCCGTTGACAGTGAAACAGTAACTCACTCAGCCTGACAGTGCGCTGCAGTCATGACAAAATCTTCATCTAAAAGCAATCCGTCACAGAACAAGACTTGGTTTTGTGACGCGTTTCTCCTCAGGAGTGCCATGTACGGCCGGCTGTGAGGCTTTGCTTCTTGACCTCCAATAATTTCTCCTGCATTGACTGGAGAGAAAAAGGAGTTTAAACAAACATTCAACAAATTAAACCGATTATTGCTTCTACGCTGCTCTGAGTGCAATTGTTCCCACGCTTACATTGCATATTTTATTCCATATTTCGGTTTAAATATAATCCAGTTTGGGAGTCTGCAACCTTTAACGGTGAAAGAGCCATTCGAACTTGTTTTCTACTGATCAAAACTTAGTAGGAGCCACAAAGTCTTATTTTGATACTGCCGCGCATTCATTACAGTTTAGTTTTTAATAACACAAAAGAATTATGTTTACTTTTGGCATAAATAAAAAGAGAAATCTCAGAAGAAACTAGCTTTTTCTTAACAGTTTCAATCCTTTTTTCCTTTTAATAAGGAGATTGTATTATTAGAAGGGTTGTGCTCTGGACAGCATGGATAAAATGTGCTTTAAACTAATAAAGGGTCAGACTTTTTACTAAAGCTTAGTATTTGAAATCTGTGTATTCTGACCTCTTCAAGTCAGCAGAGATGGAAAAACCTCTACATGCGCCCCAGCCATAAATTTATAACTTATCTTAATAAAATAAAAGATAGTATTATTTTATTTTTCTTCAGCCAGAGAGCCACTATGGAGAAGTGAAAGAACCACAAGCGGCTCCGGAGCCGCAGGTTGCAGACCCCTCCTCTACTTGTACCAAATAAAATAGCGTATTTGCAAAACTTAAACTTAAAATGTATAGAGTTGTTGCACTAAAAGTTTATCCAAATAGAAATGATTTTTAGTGTAGGAATTTTGTTTTAACACTTCTAGAACCAAGAGGCAACAATGAAGTCAAACAAGAATTCTTACAAAGTTTTCCACAAAGACTTTTTGTTGTAAAAATATAAAAACAATAACTTACCTTGGTCATAAAAGACCAAAACAACTGTCACCACAGCCAGTTTACAGAGGAAAGACATCACTGGTTTCTGATCGAGTCCCACTTCTGAGTCGCAGTGAAACATTTCGGTTCAGACCTGCAGCTTTTTATCAGAATGGAAAGGAAGTGAGCAGATGCATATTCAAATGAGGTGATGACATACGGTGACTGGACCGGATTCATATTTGTAATGATGGGCACGTCGGTTCTTTTTCAGTTTGACTCCTGCTAAAGAATCAGCTCTTCTGACTCTCGATTCTCTATAAAGGGTTTTTTTGCAGGCCTTTATTTTACCATAACTTAGCAAAAAAAAAAAAAAAAAAAAAATTTATACGTCAAAAAATGCTTTAATGTGTAGTGTATTCAGGGAAAACCTCAGAAATACTTACAGTATTTTTCTGTGTTTATTCCATCACAAACCTTTATTTTATTTAATATTTTAATCTAATTTTGCCATGCTAGTTCTTTTGTTAGGATTACTTCTTATTACTTGAGCTTTCATTTATTGTTTTAAAGAATTAAACTACAGGGGCAGGATTTTTTTTTCTGCTCCTCTTCAGTTATAAAACTGCAATATTAAACTAGATTTGCAATTCCCTGAAGAAATTGCGTCTGATTGCTGAAAGCAATACCGATCTAAAACATTCTACAGCTGCAAGTGTTAAAGACCTTCCGTCCGACGCGCACGCCAAGTTTCGTCCGCGTAGGTCAAGTACTTTTGGAGATATTAGAGGAAACGACAGGAATTGGCTGTTGCGCCACCTACGGGAGCACCGTTGTGAAAGTTGTACTCATCTTACACAGTGAAATGAGTTTTGAAAGTTTGGTGAAGTTATGTGAAACTGTCAAGGAGCTGCAGCGTTGCAAACATTACAATCTCAGTTTGTCTAATTTGCCTAACGTACGGAACTACGCAAAACGTATATTACCAATGGATTTGTGGTAGCCCAAATAGGATTTGTGTAAAAAACTGTAAATATTCGTCAAAGTACGTGACACAGGGAGTCAAGAAAGTGTTTTGCGAAAAATCGTAAATTGCGAAAAACTCTCACACAATAGAGTTTGCTAATGAATATAAGCTATTATTTTACTATCCAATGAATCACAAAGGAGTAAAAACTATAAAATCAACTGTAACACTAAATGGTATGAAATTTTAAACCAAACATCTTCTTGATCATGTTAAGAAACTACAAGTGGTTGGATGTTGCTATCTGCAATTACTTAGAAGATACGAGGACCCATCCAAAGTTAGCTTATCCTTCTTAAGTCACCACTAGGTGGCGCAGCAATGCTCTTTTTCTAGTATGTTATACAACACACATCCTACAACCTATATGTTAAATTTTATTTAGCTAGGTTAAGTCGTTTTTGAGATAGAGCCTTAAACACAATTGCCTAAATTATAGCGCCACCTATTGGAATACTTTCACAATTCTTTAGATAATTGTTTATCACTGTAGGATGAAGTTATATTTCAAAACTTGTGAAGTTTTGACAATCTTTGTAGGATTAAGAGCATGTTAAAAATCTGTGACCACACCCACCTTATTAGCATTACAATTATTTCGAAAACGGTAAGGATTTCGGCCAATTGAGTGGCATAATTGAATTCGGGGTAGTCTAAATAGGGTATGTACCAATATTTGTCGAGTTTGGTGAAATATTGAATAGGGAGCCAAAAACGTGTTTCACGAAAAATCGCAAATTGCGAAAAATCTAGTTAGACGGAAGTCCATGGTCCCGTTTCAAAAACGTTCATTAGCATCCAAGGAACACACAGAAAAAGAAAGCACAAATTTCTGACTTACGGTATTCGAGATAGAAGCCAAAAACGAATTTCTTACCAAAACGACCGCCTGGTGTCGCTATTGAGTAGCATTGATCTAAAATTGATATAGCTGGTCTAGATTACGATAAACTATAACATCCTAAAGTTTCATAATATTATCTTAAGTATTTTTCAAGTTACAAGCTTTCAAAAGTACCTTCCATTCATTTCCTATGGGATAAATATTTCATAACAATATTAATATAAAATCACCCATAATTCTAATCACTACCAAAAGTAATAGCACCTTATTCCCAAATGAGCTTGAAATCATTTTAATATCTTAAAAACTGTTGGACGAGAAGCCCATCGAAAAACGGGACGGAAAAAAATATAATAATAAAAATGAAAGAGAATAAATAAGGTGGATAACATACTCTGATTGCTTTCAGCAATCAGACAATAAAGTATATAAATTTAAAAAAATCTAACAAATAAATAAATACCAAAACCTTTTTATTTAACAATTTGAAGACTTGCTGAGCCCCTGATTGGTTGATGTGACCAATATAAAGAGATTTGTCCTGCTCAAATCTCAAAAACCTCCATGAAGCAGCTCAGCGTCTCTCTACCGCTTTGGATGACCTTCAGAGGTGGTTGACTGACTCTTCCCTTTCCTTGAATATCAAAAACCAGTCTGCATGTTCTTTTCTAAAACATCTTCAAGCCTGTCTCCTGCAAAGATTTACTTGAAAGGTGAAGAGCTACAGCATGTCCACTATTTTAAGTACCTTGGTGTGATGCTGGACTCAAAACTTGCTTTTAAAAGGGATGTTAAAAATATTGTAAAAACTGTCAATTTCAATTAGCATGATTTTAAATATATCAGAACATCATTGACAGATGAAGCAGCACATGTATATTTACACTCATAAATGATTGTATCACCACTTGGTCATTTGCTGGTTCCTTAGACGTCTTGAATCCTGCTACAAGAGCTCTGAAGGTCCTGGATAAGAAGCCTCATTTTTACCATCACTATCACATTCTCCACAAATACAAACTCCTGAGCTTTGAACATCTTAAGCAGTTTAAGTCAGACTGTCTTGTTTATAAAGTCCTACATGGTTCAGCCCCCCCACCACTAAATGAATTCATTAAGCAGAAATCACTCAGAGACTCCTCCAGAATAACTCGTGTTGTTAGAGGTGACTGGGAGGTCTCATTTAGATGAACCTGCTTCTCACAAACTGTATTTTCATTCCAGTGTTCAACCTTCTGGAACAGAATACCAATAATCATCAGAGAAAATGAAAATTTTGTCATTTTTAAAAAACAGTTGAAACTGTGGCTTTTGGATTCTCAAATCTGTAATCACAAATGACCAGAAGGAAGAAAACTGTTACAAAGCAAGCTCTGATTTAAAAAAAATGATATATCTGTACTAATCTTCTCTGTATTTTATTTGTTTTATTTTGTATACTGTATTTTAACCTGTGTTTTATAATTATATGAGCAGTGTTTATCTCTTAAACTATATTTTATTTCTTTCAACATTATCCTGCATAGGGACTCCAGATGGAAATTAGTCTGAGGCTAGAATCTGTCATATTTACATTTGTCTTAATGTTCATTAATATGCATTGTCCCTTTCTCAGTGAAGTTATAAATCGCGCTGCTGCCAGACCTCCGTGCTGCGCCAACGCTCACATCAGCAGGACCTCAGGTTGCGTCTATAGCAATGACATATGGATGATTGTGAAACGCGTGAGGTGTGAGCAGCAGGCTAACAAAAAAAAGCTAAAGAATCCGATCTCTTTCTCTGAGAGTCGACTTTTTCGACTCTCTACCAGGCAGCGATTCTGCTGCATTCGAGTGTCACCCGTTACCAATCCTTTGCACTTCTCCACATTTTCTCACATTATGACTTTAAACATAAATATCAATCAATATGATCATGAAGTCACACTGGCCAAAGATTTACCTATGTTGAACAATCCGGTTAACTAAAACTATAACTTATGCAGGTGCTGTCTAAAACAGGTTGGGTAATAAGGAACTGGGCCCGGTCCGAATTCTTCCCTTCTCCCTTCCCCTCCATTTGAAGGAACATGTTTAGTGCAAGTGTGTCCAGAATACTTTATTTTTAAATCTGACCCTCCATTTTTCATAACTCTCCGTTTGGAGGGCGACATGAAGGAGAAGGGAAGAATTCTGATTGGGTCTTAGAACCGTCTCCACGGCTGGATGACAGCAAATACAACGGAGAAAAGTAAAGATTTGGAAGACAGGAGAATACCTGCTCCGGTCAGAACAGCAAATATCTGTGAATCTTTGGGAGATCCAACTAAATTATTCACCACAAAACTCCTTATAAGAAAGGACATCAATTCTACTTCAGGAATGTTATCAGGTACCAAAAAGGATCGGACTGTAGAACAATATTTTTCTAATGCTAGACTGGACCTGGAAGCAGTGGATTACATGCGGCGTCCGCTCTCTCCTCCCATTCACACCAGACACTCGTTTTTCCACAACTGTCGACAGGCGCTTCTGTTAGAGCTTTTGTTCTTGCAATCATGGGTAAATTAATAACATGAAACTATGACTTCAAGTTTCTGCTAAGAAGAAGCAAGCAGTAAGTAGGTCTACACTTCTGTAATCACACAAAGAGAAGTGTGCGTGCGATGTGGTTGTATGGTTATTTTCATCTCTACAGTCTGTTTAGATACAAAAACAGCTGCGGGGTTTTATTGTGAAAAATTGGCTATATTTCAAAAGATTTTCTGACGTATCTTGATGTGACTTCCTGCCAGAATTGATGCAGATCTCTCACGGCTCGTGCACAAAATAGACCAGTAAAGATCCGCTGCACGGTGCGAGCCTTCCACGCAGGACCTCTGCTGTGAACCACAACAGAGGTTGACCAGGGCGCCGAATGGAAGCGGCCGCCGTTCCGCAGCGGCTTGTGAACCAGGTGTAAGACGGTATGAAGTTCTGTAAAACATCTCATTAATGGCAGGTTTTTGCTCTGACCCAAATCACCAACACTACTCATTTTGACTGAACCTTACGAGAGAACAACCATAGACATAATTGGTCCTCTACAGACATTTTATTGTTACACAATGTTACACGTTAGACATCATTCTTTTGGATTCTATACTCGCTCAGTGGCCTTGTGGTGGAGTGTCTGCTCTGAAACTATACAGTCATGAGTTCAAATCCAGGCTGAGAATTAGACCAGTGTCTCCCAGCATGAAGGGGATGGATTTAGGGGGTCAAACCACCAAATGGTTCCTGTGTCTGCAGCTCAGCACTCCTTCAGGGGATGGGCCAAATGCAAACTCTCCCACTCCTGCATGACTACCAATTATATAATATTGCTTGGGATCTGTAAAGTATCTATCAGGTTAAACACATCATAAGATTTGTTTCTGAATGAATAGTTTTTTGTTAATGGTACAACAAGATTATAGTTTTCATAGATGGGGAGGAACAGGGGTGAATACTGGTGGGGGGGTGCTGCCGCCTGCACCATGTCAGGGCTAGATTTGGCAGATTTACATTTCTTTTAGAATTCTTTCTGGCACCTGCAGATCCAGCATTTTCTGTCTTGTGTTCTTCTGGTCTGTATTGTAAGCAGTTTAAGTGACAGAATGTTAATTTATTAATTAATTAATCTCCTTATATGATGGTGCAGAAAACAAGTCTTTAGTCCATATCTAAGTTGCACCACTTTCTAAATGGTAGAAATTGCAGCGTGACAGCCACAGACTCTCTGCTGCAGTTCATGCACAGCATTGATCTTTATCATAAACCATTTCCTCTGCTTGAGTTCTGTGCAGAAGAACTGCATCTTGATTATCTCACAGTTGGTTTCCTTAAAGCTCCTGAAAAGACTTTCTAACTTGACTTCTAACTCGTGGAAGTGTTAAACTAAGATATACAGTGAAGACTTTGAACTCTGAATACAAAATCCCACAGGTCATTGACCAGTCCCCATGTGTAATTCTGGGTCGTTTTCCCGTAGTCCTCAGGTTATTAGCACCCCACGAGGTGAGATCTTGCACGCAGCCCCAGGAGGAGGGAGATCATCTGTGATCTGACATTATTACATTTTCTTGTAATTGTTTAACGGTTGATCTCTTTTTATCAAACTGCTTACTTACCATAGATTGGTTCATCCCAGTTTAGTTCAGATAATTAAATTGTGTCACAAATGTCTCTAGTTTTTAATGCTTGACCGTGTGGAGAGGTTACAGTCTGAGTGTTGTTAGTGGGTTAAAGGTAAAGTGGCATTAATACAAGTAACAAGGGACAGCATTCTTGCTTAATTAGTAGGTGTTAGAAACCCTTTAAAAATCCAATTAAAGTGCACCAATGATGAAGAATACAGACTCCTCACCACCTTTTATGTGGAAAAACTTCCAGAATGAGCCGCTGACAGAAACCTTCTTGCTCTGTTATGTGTGTGAATCTAAATGCTAACAATCTGAAAAGCTCCACAGACAGACACTTTTGGGATTGGCCGTGAGACAGGTAGCAGGGGCAGACTGTCCCTAATCCACGATCGTGTGGGTGAGAGAAACTGAGAGGAAGTTTGGAACAGAAATGCAGAAGCAAAGATAATGATGGACTTTTGAAAACAACAGAAATGGTGAACAGGTTTTTCCAAAAATCGAGGATGACATCTAGAGTGGATGAAGGAGCAAACATGAGAAACACTTTAAATGAGGTGATAAACACTAAATATAATGTTGACAGAGATACTTGATACATTTATTTGAATTGTAAGCAGTTCATTAATATGGCCTTCGTAGACAATGGTTTCACTTTAGATGTTAATGATTCTTACTAAGAATGTTAATCAATCTCATTGTGGTAATAAATGTCTTACTAACACCCTATAAACATATTAATAATGTTTGTTAATGTGTTAATAAAGTTTGTTAAGGTGTCCCTGAAACCGTGATGGAAAAGTTGTGGCTGACAAGAATGCAGCCAGGCAGCAAAAGAGGATGACTGTTGGTGAAGAAGAATGACAGAGCAGAGGCTGGACTTTGTGGCCGGCTCCGGCACGGGGAGGGACGACTGGGCGCCATATTTTTACCCTGGCCAGATTCTGTTGACTTTTTTAAGGTCACGAATGTTTATGTCAGATGATACCATGACATGTCTGATTGATTTAAAGAACAGTTTGAAACTGATGATAAATAAAACAAAGTTTTTGATTTGTAAAGTTGTTTGAGGTGCTAATGGACAAGACACAAGAACAACATTGAAGTTTTTTGTTCTGTCAGTTCTGAATTTTTCAAACCCATTTTATTCCTTACATTTTTTTTTGAACCCTTGATTTTTTGATGCCTCAGAAATTCTCCGGAAAAACTTTCACTGTATCTGTCAGAGAAAGTAGTTGATCCAGGAGCACATCGTTATCCAGCCAATCAAATCAGGACTCTGCCGTGACATCAGCGTTTGCTTGACAGTGCAGAGCTGGCTCCAGTCAGAGCGTTTGGCTGCTCTCCACGAGCGAACCGCATGTCCGAGCAGAGCGGTCAGGCTCATGACTTTGTGTTTGTGGGTAGGGAATGGCGCTCTGCTACACTGTGAGCTTCAGGGAAGGCTTTGCCCAGCTGCACTCTGGGAAAACCGTGTCGCCCAGATAACTGCGTCTCTCAGCGGCTTTGGGATACGCGAGCTGGCGAATGCAGAATGCTGCTCAGCACTCTGAACAGTCCTGAGAAACTTTACAAACATTCATTCATTCATTCATTCATTTTCCATGCCGCTTTATCCCTTTCTGGGTCGCGGGGATGCCAGAGCCTATCCCGGCTGCTGATGGGCGAAGGCAGGGTTTACCCTGGACAGTTCGCCAGTCTGTCGCAGGGCCACATTCACACACACAGTCACTCACACATTCACATCTAGAGGCAATTTAGAGTAACCAATTAACCTATGAAGCATGTTTTTGGATGGTGGGAGGAAGCCGGAGTACCCGGTGAGAACCCACGCATGCACAGGGAGAACATGCAAACTCCACCTTACAAACAATCATGTGAATTTGTGTTTCCAATCGTGACCAGACTAAATGAAGATGATGTTATTCCCAGATATTTACATGCAGCCAAGATGCAGATGACTGGATTTTAAGTTTTTCCGAGGCTAAATGTCTAACTCTAACCCTCCCTCTGTGGCCAAGAATAAGATACTGACCACAAGGATTCAGAAACTTATGAGCGAACAGTCACTTAAAAATATGATTAATAATAATAAAAGCATCTGCAGAAGATCCTCTCACTCTCAGCTGCAGCTTTGTCTGTCTACAAAGAGACTTGCTACTTCCACCTCTACGGCCGCATGTCAGAATGATTTATTCCAATCAAACTTATTATAATCAAATTGTCTCTTCACTCTTGTATGGCACGGTGCACATGTGTGGGGTGTTTTGTTGTTTTGGGTATCCCTCCCCACCTGTAGACCCGGTCTGGTAGGTGCAGGAAGGCTGAGCATATTTTAATTGTAATAAATGATATATTTTATCCGTTCCCTGTGTGATCCTGCGTCTTAAAAATTGAGTGCTGCCACGTTTATATGACCTTTGATCCCATTGAGGTCGTTTTCCTCATGTGACAGAAAGTAATGAGAACCAGCGGCCGGGTGGGCTGCCATCTTGTGCTCCATTAGATGACATCACACCAGTGTCATGGCTGGATTGGCTGGATATCGATGAACTCTTAGATCAATTAGTGTTTCTGGTGAAACAGATATGGCGAGGTTTTGCTCATGGAATTTCTGGGCCATCGAAAATTAAGGGTTCAAAAAAAAATTCTGAAGGAAAATTCAAAAATTCTAATTGATGGATCAGAAAAACTTCCATAGAACACGGCTCTATAGAAACCCCGACCACATGGAACTTAATAGAACATAATAGGTTGTCAGACTGTTTTTGGGATGTTCTGTCATTGCAAGAAATTAGGATTAAATAATTTCAGTTCTATTCAACAAGTGAAAATAATTTAAACCCAAAGAGCCACAGCGGACGACTAAAAGAGTCACATGTGGCTCCAGAGCCTCAAGCAGCAGACCAGGGGATCCTGTATATTTGAATGTATTTGAGTCACTCGGTAAACCACTCCATAGTAATCTCTGCTGCAGTTGCAGCATTGATTTTTATCAAAAGCACTTCCTCTGCTCGAGCTATATGCAGAGCAACTACAGTGTACAGGTTTCTGACAGTTACTGTCCTCAAAACTTCAGAACAAACTTTCTAACTTGTTAAGATGTTTAACCATGGTATACATTGAAATAATATGAGTAACCAGGTCCACACTCTAATAAAACCTACATCTTCAGGATTATGGGGGATTTTGAATTAAAAGCAGTATAACCGCTTGTCAGAAATTTTCCTGTCAACTTATAATAGCAGACATGCTCTACAAGGCTGTCACAGCAAAAAAGCTTCTGAAATTATTCCATGTGAAACTTATAAACATTATCTCCTCTCACACTTCTAAAGCGTGTCTAATTTCCACAGATTTCAGTAAGTTGCCAACCACAATAATATAAACCCAGAATAAAAAACGAAAAGTTAAACACATTCTGATTACAAACTAAGAGGAAACAAAGAATATTTATTCTGTATTGGGTGTGTATTTGTGTGTGGTTCTACAACATACTAAGACTAAGAAAATCTCTCATATGGTATTTTACACAAATTTCTGTAAAGCAACTTTCCTCTAAAACTAGAATTAATTTCAAATTAATCTGGGATAAATAAAGGAAAGTATAGATCATTTTCAGATAAATCGTGTTTTTCGTCTCTATAAGAACTTAGAGTTGATATGCTCGTCTTTGCACTCTGTAGTTTTGCAATGTCCTGGTGTTACCAGACCCGGATGTGAGTGATAAAGCACTGCAGGAAGTTCACTTGATCAATAGATCTACTAGTTTTTCAAAAGTATTCATTTAGAGTAGGGGTGTCAAACTCAATCGCACAGGGGGCCGAAATCCAAAACACACAGAAGGTTGCAGGCCGAACAGCATAAATATTTATGCAATACATTTAAAAAAAAATTAAAACTTTAAAAACTTAACTATTTAACATAAATATGAATAAAACAGACAAGAATATTACAGAATACATCAACTTAAACCTTAAATAACTTTTAATAATTTACACTCCATATATTCTGTCAAAGTTTGGTTGTTACAAGATAACATCGGGCCGTTAATAATACTAACTCAAAATGATCTGGTGGAGAACTAAGTACAATGAAGAGTAAAGAGTAGAAGAGAGAGGAAGAAATGAGAATAGAGAACAGAACCCCAGAGCCGATTACTAGCTAACCTGGTAGAACGCTAACCTGTCCAAAGAGGAATGTTTTAAGGCTAACTTTGAAGGTAGAAACTGTGCTGGATCTCTGACATGAGCTGGGAGCTTATTCCAGAGAACAGGGGCTTGATGGATGAAGGTTCTACCTCCAACTGGACTTTTAGAGATTCTAGGAACTACAAGCAGTCCTGCATTTAGTGAACCAAGTGTTCAACACATTCTTATTCCCAAGTCGTCACATATTGACGCATGGTGAAGACCTCCACGTCAAAAATTGACGTTTTGGGTTGCATCTTTTTTTTGACGTGCTGGCTGTTTCCATTAAATCAGGGCTCCCCGACTTCTGAGCAGCAAGCGCTGGCCCGCCCACCTGTCAAACATGTGATCCTGAACGAGTCCAAAATTCTGCTCTACGTGCTTCCACTTGAATGCACGCCGACACAGCCAGTGTGTAAGCACCTTAAAAGCTTGAAACCGCGACTGTGTGTGGGTGTCTGTCACACTACCAATGAATGTTAGACACAGATAATGTTGAGAGATCAAATGTATTTATCGTGATTAGTTCTACAAAAATCTACAAAAAATTTCATTCCTTCAAAGATTTTCTGGTTACCGGGGTTTTGATCCCACTCTGGGGGTGTGTCTGGATGACAGCCGTTTCCGGGGTGTTTCTGTGTCTCTGTGACTGAGTTTGAAGGCTGTCCCGCATTAACCCGAGAGAGAGGGATAGGGGAACTTTTTTTTTATAATTTTCTTGATGACAATAAGAAAAACATCACAGTTCAGGAGACCCAAGCAGGCTGCCCCTGCTCCCCACAGCGGCTGTCTGTCTGCCGCCGTATTGAGCGAGCGAGTGCCGTTGAAGTCCAGGAGGCTGGCTGCAGCCAGAGCACGCCGCGGTGGATCTCACCTTTCGGTAGACAAGCTCTGGTAAAATGGAAATGGATGGAAGTTCTTCTGGATAAAACACTCGTATTGGATTAATATTTTACTCGCTGATCAGGTCACTGAAAATGTCACGTGCCCCAAGCTGAGTCCCTGATTGGCTGATGCGACACAGTGACCTGTCAGACATCTGCTGTGAAATGCAGCCAGGAGTTTGAGCGCTGTGCGGTCTCATGCTCATCAACGGTCTTATATGATCCCGCCCACTATCACAGGAAAGGCAGAAGGATTGGCTAGAACTTCAAAGTACTGAACAGAGTATAAGTGATTGAAATGTCATACGGGAAATAAACCTTCACTAAACTGAACACCGACATTGCAGCAGCTTCTATTGGTCTCGGTAGAACCGTGTAAATCACAACAGTTCCAACTTGGAACAGAATTTCGTTGCCCAACCCTTATCGAAAGTGACCAGCAAGATAATTCTCTTCAATGTTGGACATTATCAAAATGATAAATGTTTTAAAAAGTACTCTAATATATGCCTACATGTAAATGTGTAGAAGACCTCTGTGTAGATAACTTTCAGAGCACTTTTGGTAGATATCTAATAGAATAATAAAATAGAGTTGTCAGAGATGTCCAGTAGACACCTACAACAGATGTATATTAGTAATCTAATAGACATCTTATGTCTGGTGGGCTTCAGCTGATGGGAAATACTCAGCAGGGTGCTTATGGAGGAGAAGTGGAATCTGCAGACTCCACGGGTGGAAAGTGGAGATGGTGTAACAAGGTAGGGTGTCAAGCTCAAGGACAGGTGAAGAAAAACTATTTAGAAAATCCCAAATCCTTAGACACGGTCTGAGCCAAATCCATATCTGGAGATCCAGCAGGCAGTATTGAAAATGAAGTCAACAGGACCAGAGGGAGACGAGGTGAATCCAGTAGTTAGATTGAATATCACTTGGTCAGCCAGAAGAAATCAGAGGGAATCAGACAATCGAGCAATGGAGCAGACAGAGCTGTTTAAAGTTGACAGGATAACAATGGAGAGGTAAAGGATTTTCACATAGAGGTAATACGTAAACGTGTTGAGAGAGGTGAAGCCTAAAGTCCAGATTTCATAATCAAAGAAAGGGCTAAAACAACACCAGCGAAGTTTCACGATGTTTCTATTTGGGCTGTTCTAATATATTTGTTAGATCACCTCTGCAGTCTGGTCATGACTTCTTCTTTCCTCATATCTCTCTTTGATCACACAACTGTTTTAAGTGATGCTCAAAGAATTGAAAAGGGGGAAGGAAGAAAATGTACGTGAGAAAAAAAAAAAACAATTTTAGTGCAGTATTTATGGCAGTAATGGGAAATGCAGAAGAACAATAAAACAGAAACTGCTTTGATAGAACAGGCCCTCTGCCATTAGTCTGTTAGTTTTATGAGGAGCGTGGGGCCGAGAGGGCTGCTTTTACCATTCAGCGCAGCAAATAGGAAAGAGGGAATGTGATAGCACTCATCAATCAAAGCATTAAGGAATATGTATTAAGGAAGAACAAAAATAATAATAAAAGCAAAAGAAAGACAGATATTCTCTGAGCAGTCACAACACTTCAAAATGTGGACACAAATGAAATGACAGACAAGAAGAGAGGATCAAATGAACGGCTGAATGAACTGTGCCTGAAAATAATACTTTCTGCACAAGATACTCTTACAAAAACATATTCTTCTGAGGCATTTGGTCTTTTCTAGGTTCCAAAAGAGTCATAATTTACTTAATTATTATGGAAAAGAATATCCTGTATTTATGACATAGTTAGAAAACAGATTTTGCTCCTATAAAATAATTGTTCGTGTAAAATAATAGTTTTGATGCAACTGTCTGTAAAGTCTTTCTCACAGATGTTTGTGTGGACTAAAGTGAAGGAAATAAGTATTTGATCTAATGCTGATATTGTAGGTTTGCTCACTTGAAATGAAATTAACAGTCTGTCATCCTAATGGTAGGTTAATCTGTATAGTTAGAGATTGAAAATCAACTAGCTACGAACATTATTGTAAAATCAGCTGAGGTGGAATGTAGAGGCCCCATGTCAAGATCTGGCACTTGCCAGCCCCCCATAAGAGGATTTATTGAAGGCCTCACAGTGACTGCAACCTCCGCTCCCGACTGCAGGTGGCTCCTGCAGGGTTAGAACGACTCATCTCTTGGGCTAGGACGAGCTTTAAGCCTGTAAAATCCAGGTCGCTGGTCCTGAAGACAAGCAGGGTGGCTGACAACTTCTGCTTCACCATCTGAGGGACACCAATCCAACAGTGATGGAGAAACCTGTTAAGAGCCTGGGCAAGGTCTTCAACAGCTCCTTAAGAGACACAAACGCACTGCAGCAAACCTGGGAAGATCTGATAACATGTCTTGCAGCAATAGACAAGTCAGGACTTCCAGGAAAGTTTCAAACCTGGATGTACCAACACAGAGTCCTGCTGAGGCTCCCTTGGCCCCTACTCGTCTATGAGGTGCCCATGTCTACTGTAGAGACACTGGAACGAACCATCAGCCATGCAGTTCCTCCGAAGATGGCGAGGGCTTCCGCGATCTCTCGGCAGTATTGTCCTGTATGGCCATTCCACCATGCTGCAGCTTCCAATCAGTATTCTGTCAGAGGAGTTTAAGGTCTCAAGAGCCAGAGAGCTGATGATGTACCGGGACTCCTCTGACAAAAAAGTTTCTTCAGCAGGATCCATGGTGAAAACTAGAAGGTAGTGGAAGACACAGGAAGCTGTCAACAGAGCCGAGGCACGACTGCAGCATACCGTCTGGTTGGCAATATTGCTGTGGGCCGAGCAGGATTAGGAAGATTAGTCAATCCCAGCTAAAACAAAGCTAGAGGAAGAGAGAGAAGGCAAATGATGCAAGACGAGATCAGAGCAGAGGTGGAGGAAGAGCGCCGGATCAAGATGGTGGCAATGAACCAGCAAGGTGCCTGGACAAAATGGGAGCAGGTTGAAGAACGTAGAATCACCTGGTCAGACCTCTGAAGATGCGAACCACAGTATGTCAAGTTCCTTATCCAGGGAAAGCCCGCCGCGAAGCAGTCGAAGTGGGGAGTCGGGGTTTTGCTGGCCAGTCCCTACCACACACCTTCAAGCTGCTGTGAAGAAGAGCAATAAAAAAAACATAATTGAAGCTGAAGAGAAAGCCTCAAGATGGCTTAGGATTCGGAGGGGGGATCCATGTAGTAGTGGGCCACTTGGACACAAGTCAGGGGCTGATCACCCCTGGCTGGGTCGCCCGAGCGAGGGTGTTTGATGATCAAAGACCCGAAACACCCCATGACCTCAGGTTCATCACTAATGATGTGTCCAAGTAGCACCTAGTGGTGTATTTTAGAACAAGCAAAAACTTAACAACTAAACATGTCAGTTTGTGGTAAATATCTTCCTGTACAAACTTGATATTCATTTCCTGGTCAGATGCTGCCGGCAAAAGAAGACAAAAACATTTCAAAGTTTAGTTTTTTTTTTTTAAAAAAGCACAACAAAATTTCTTAGGTTCTAACTTTGGCTCCTCATCTGACAGCTCGCCTCACCACACTCACCAAGGCACGCATTTTTATAAACCTTAACAATGAAAAAAGAGAAACTTGACTGCCTTCAACTACGTGAGAGCCGTGGCTGTTTTTCTCCTCTGTCTGAACCACTTTAATTCAAAAAACACATGCTGCCGTTGTGCTTTGGACATGGGATTAGTATTCAGATGTATCAGATTTAAACCAGCATAAATGAAAAACAGTAATTCCAACAGGACAGTTGGCCCGCATATTTTGCAGGAAAAGCAGTATAAGTCACAAAGCTTCCACAACTTGAGCGCTGAAAGTTGTCTAAAAGAAGCTGTCAGAAATAAGGAAAACTGTTACGCTGTTTGAATGTTCACAATAGCAGTTGTGAAGATGTCTTTTAGTGTTCAATTATATTCATAAATATCTTTTAAAAAACAGTAAAGGTATCACAATTAACTGACAATATGGACAAAACGTTTAACCCTTTAACACCAGGGGAATTCTTAACACAGTCAATCAGCTGATTCTGACACGGAGAAAGCGTCACTATGCAACACTTTACATTAGCATTGAATGTGTTTCAGATTGGTGCAAATCTGGTAAGAAAAAATAAAGCTTTTCTTTGTGTCAGAATGAGCTGATTCACATTTATAAATGGTTAAAAGTTAAGGTGGTCAAACAGCATGTTTTATGTGGGCGTCGCAATTAAACAATAACGATATTTATCGTGATAGAACTTTTTCTCAATAGGAAATCTGTCACAATAGACTTTTATTTTGAAGGGTCTGATAAACACTTGCTAGTTGCAAACATTTTCCCCTTTTTGGCGAGTAAAGGTTAGAGGGTTAGTCATCACATTTTAAACTGAATCCAGACAGATTAATAAAAGGTGTTGATTTGGAGACAGTGCTGTTGTTAGATGCTAATGCTATCATGCTATTTAGCTCCTCCCTCCAGGAGTCTCTTCAGTGTAATCACAGACTGGCTTAACATCGAACTGTATTTTCATGAATCGGTCTAAAGACGAGACGGATTAACAAAAAATTAATTAATCGGAAATTTTAAAAATATATATTTTCCAGATAACAGACTGAATCCATTGTGTTTTAGCAGCATCTGTGGCAACAGATGAAAACTGTGACCCTGTCGGATCCACCCCTTAGAGGTGCTAATTTAAAGGTCATAATATAATAATATAATATATATAATTATAATATATAATATATATATAATATATAATAATCAAAACTGTACATGGTTTGAGGCTTTTTTGATATGATTTAATATAAAATGTGATCACCTGGAGGCAGACTTAGGAAATCTCTAGTAAATCTGTCTTTGTTTTCATCCTGATTCGTCATCTAATTTCAGTTAGATGACAAATGAAGATGTGTTCATACCATATATAAATTACTTTAATGCTATTTTGTGTTCTTAAAGTAGTAATCAGGTAAAAAGATAAAGTAATGTCTTAGCTATTTCTGTGTATCATAGTGTTTTAATTTGGCTGGTGAAGCACTGACAGCAAGCATGATCCATCTCAGACGGAAAGAAGTGTCAATTCTCCAGCAAACACTTTCAGTTTCTAGTTTATTCACAGGCTGCTGGTAAAATGTTTTTTAGCTTTATGTTTGCTCTTGAAAACAGGGATCAGGTTTTTTTCAGCCCAATCCGATTCCGAGTCATTGGATTTTGTGGATCTGCCGATACCGAGTACTCTGTCGTTTCTTTTGTTGTGTCTCTGCCTTTTGGAGCTACAGAGACCTACAATTTCATGTGAGCTGCATTACAGACTTCCATTTGAATTTACCATTCTTCCTCCTGCTTCTGCCTAGTTCTGAGACTGCCATCTGCTGACTAGAGGACCTTCCTGCCATTTCTCCTTCAATCTGAGACTTCTTTATCCTCCATTAAAACTGCTCAATCTTGAGCCGTTCTCATTCTTTGGGGCTTCAGCTGTACATTACACTGATTGGATTGTAAAATGAATAGAAATTCATTTTCTTCAGATTAACAAACTTTTATCTTTATAAACATCTAAAACCTGCAGTTTCCCCTCCCAATCTCTACATGCATGAGGAGTTTTTGCATGAAGCTATGAGTCACTGTGTTTATCATTTATGGTTTCCTGTCCCAAATGCAACATTTGAAAGAAAGAAACCTCAAATATATATGAGTTTGATGTCATTTGGTGCTTAATATCAGATAAGTCAAATCATTAAAAAATTTCAAACATTTAGTAACCTCAATAAAAGCAACAAAAGTCATGATGGTTGCAAAACCTTCTGAAGGAGACGGAGGTTTGCAATCTCTATCTTTTATCTGATAAAAAGGAAAAATGTGTGAATCAGCTTCAATCAAGTTGTTATTATTTCAAAAGGTTTAATGTAAAAGACTAAGTTAGGTCAGGACTAGGTAGCATGTTAATGCAGGTCTTTTGAGTAAGTCATTAATATTAATGTAATGTTAGCTTTTAAAAACTCAACATTTAAACAGCACAGACATAAATATGCTTGATAAAGGTTGTGTGAACTTGTGTTAAGTATCACAGTGGTAGGTTCTAACAAGCTGTATGTTTCTCTAGTCTAGATGTTTCTTTTTTGTCCACTGGATGCCTTTGTGGCAGTGGTACCAGGTTAAGTGATAGATCAGTCATTCTTGGGGTCTATGAAATCCATTTAAATAACATGTTGATTAAATGCTTAAATATTGAGCAGAGGCACTTTTGTTCCTTTAGTTTTCTTTTAAAAGTGTTATTTCATTTGTGCTTCATAACTGAAATTCCTAATATTAATGAGCCATTTAAAAAAAGGAAACCTCAGATAAAGTATAAATAATTATTAGTTATTGCATTTATTATGGTTTAGCTCAATTCCATGTGCACTTCATGTATTCTTATACATCTGTAAATACATATTATGATTTCACAGGTTTTAAAAACTATTTCATAGACTTCAACTTGGTCATAGACTTGGGTTTGTGGGTGTCAGTTGTTCTCAGGCGATGTGCTCCTGATTGTGTGCAGATGTTTTCATTTAGTTCAATGTACTGCAGGTATTTAGGTAGCCCTAACTGTGTCTCCAGCAATGGAATGTCCTGTTGACTTCCTGTGTCATGCTTCACGTGTTCATTCAAGTGTTTGGTTGAAACTCCCTTCCTGCTTTTGGGTCTTTGGTGCTCTTCGTGACAGTGTTCCTCATTCATCAGGTGTGTGTTTGTGTTACGTTCCATAGATAGCTCACAATATCTGCAATGTAAAATTACAGATGTTTAAAGGCTGTAAAACACAATGACTGTTCAAGAGTTCTCGACTGAGCAATCCTTAATACCTCGCGTTCCAAACAGGAAGTACCTGCGCAGAGAAGTCAAAATCCCATAGACTTCTATAGAGAAATATACAGTTATACTTATTCTATTTGTCAGAATAGTCGTTCTTGATCTGATACCTTTTTTTTAACATCTTCTTGCTAATCCGTACTTTTTTAATTATATTTTTTTCTTTATTGTAAGATATTAAGTTAAAAATGGACCAATCAGATGCCTGAATAAAAGCATGCGATGCCTGTTGGCCCCAACCTCAAACGTACAAAATGTTTGACAAATTCTCTCAATCCTGCGTTCAATGGAAGTGGTGTTGACGTCCAATGAACTTCATCCTGATTGGTGACAGTAGTTGCCATGTAAATGTTGACTCAGACGACTCTGACCAATCACTGCTTACCAGCCTCGTCTAGCTCCAGAAAGTGTCTGTATTGTGGAAAATGGTGAGTGAATTTGCGTCATTTCACAGTCATCTTCTATGGGTCGCTTGGACCGGTTCTCTTATACAGTCAGTGGTGGTCCAGCCATGGTGGTCGTTTTGGTCCGGTTGTTCCTCTCCGAGCTTGGATCATATTCAGACTGAGTCATCTGAAGTTCAGTCAGATCGGAAACGAACTGAGACCACCTCAAAAGATGGGTCCGAGAGTGGTTCCTAGTCCTGGACCGGGGTCCACTCGGGTTTATACAGACTGAATATTTGTTTCAAGTTTATTGAGGGAAACAACCTCGGGTTTATTTTAAGCAGACCAAATGTGTCCGGTCTGAATACACCCTGAAACATTCAGAGTTAAAGGACTAAATTCAGTCAAATAGTGTTTTCTATCAGACGCTCTCAGAATTCACTGCTAGTACATGTCAGAAACTCTGCCACATTCAATCTTTTAAAAACTCCTTCAAACTGACTGAGAAATCATCAGTAATGCAAACATGGGTGATGTCTTCTTTAGCTGAGAATACTTTTTAACAAGAGATGAAGATCTCACTAGAAATGGAGCACGATGGAGAGAAGAGTCGTGAGACAAAGGAGAACCTACGTCTCCTCAGCAGCTGAGGGTCGAGGCAGGAGGAGAGAAGGGACAGAAATCCAGAGTCAGGAGAGGCGGATGTACGTCCACGAGAACCCCAGAGAGACGGCAAACAAATCCAAAGTCTGTGATCCAGAGGCAGAAAAGCAGACTAGTACACAAAGGAGAGAGAGTATGTTGTAACTAAGGACAGAAAAATGGGTCATAGCATGCAGGACACTGCAAAAAATACTGGAGGTTTGGCACAGGATCACCTAATACGCTCCAGTAAAACTTAGTGGAACTTTGTGGGTTGTTTGATGAACTGTATCCATGAACTGGATCCAACTGCACCAAAGGAAAAATACTCACCTAATGAACATTTTGTGACAAGCTTACCACATGTAGACACTTCTATGTGCATCACTTATGTCACATTTTTCAGTATTTATCACAAAAAAAAAGCATTATCTGTAAATGTAATTTTGGATGCTACGCCTACATGTCAAATTAAATATTATTATTATATATTAAGTTTGAACCTAAATACTGGCTAAATGTGATATAACTGTAGCACATATGGAAAGTAATCTCTAAAATTGTTAAAATTGTCACATCGTTTTCCACTTGGTACTGGGCTTCAGACAGAAAAAAATACATTTGCTAAGGTTGATTATTTTCGCTTTATTTATTTCCTGATTCTGAAGGAAGTTTTATTTTGGAAAACTACCAGATTCTGTGTCACGTAACATCAAACGGCTGCTTGCTCAGCTTGCTAGCTAAGTTAAAAGCCTACAGTGAAAAGCTAATAAAAGCCAAACAAAAAGAAGAATTTGGAAACTTTCTTTAGGGATAAAAGAGGCAGTGAGGAAACTGAAGAAGACCCTTCGACTTTAGAGAATTATAAAGCTTCTGTTTAAACCAAGAATCGTGGCCGCTCTGCCTAAAATGCAGCAACAGACTCTCTAATGCTTCACATACACGTATAAAAATGAAGTTACAGACACAGTGAATTCAAGTTTATTATTAGACTTATTATACTCTGTTTTATTTATCCATCACACTTCAAAGCTGAATGAAGGCTGAAGTTAGTATCTGGTTGTTAGCATCCAGTCTTGACATTCCTTGTCTTGACATTGAAGGAAAATTCTTCATCATAAAATAAATTTACCTGGGCCATACTATGATTTTTTTAAGTCTTTCAAAGTAAACTAGATCAATGTAAATGATCATTTATTACCTTTGGAACACTGAAAAACAAATTATTTATTAAACATGAGTTATCTTTTAAAGAAAAAAAACTCGATCTCTGAAGCTCCGCCTTTCGCTCCTTGAGGGTTCCGCCCACTTCATGATGTCATCTTAGAGCCAGCGTGTCGCCCAGAAAAAAAAAGAGAGGTCATTTTTTATTATTATTTATTTTAAAAAATGTAGGCCCACATACAGAAGCGCTTGGGCATTCCCCTCCAAATTTGTCACAGAAAGAAACGTGATGGACTTTGAAATTTGGTGAAAAAATGTAGACGACACCAGATGAACATTTCAGAATTTATTGAAATGATGACCTTTTAAATCACGTGTCAAAGTCAAGGCCCGGGGGCCGGATCCGGCCCTTCAGGTGATTCTATCCAGCCATCCAAATAATTTTATTTTATTGTTATTAATGACCCGATGTTTTATTGCGCTTATTTCTAACTTGTATAATTTTGACAAAATAAATTTTTATGGAGAGTAAAATATTGAAAGTTCTTTAAGGTTTAGGTTGATTTATTCTGGAATAATATGCCTGCATTTTTATTGTTCATAATTATGTTAAAAAGTTACGGTTTTAAATTTTTTAAAACTTAAGTTTAGTGCGTTCAATAAATGTTTCTCCTGTTCGGCCCACGACCTGAAGTGTGTTTTGGATTTAGGCCCCTGTGCGATTGAGTTTGACACTCCTGCTTTACATGGACTCAGCAGAATTGTTCTTCTAACTCGTCTGTCTTCCCATATTATGTTAGATTAGATCAAACTATACATTGATTGATTGTTTATTTAAGACAGGGACAGCATATATTAATAAAACATAAAAAAATGCAAATACATAAGATTATAGCCTTTTAGACTAATTTCCATCTTTAGAAAAGGTTGTTAGTCTCCAAATAAAAGTACAAGTTAAAACAATACATAAAAGGTAAGCAGAAGTCTGAAAACAGCAGAAACAACAAATTGGGTTGTCAATAGAGAAACACACAACAGGAAATTCATAAAACATAAAAGCAACGTTTAAGGGAAAAAAAAGTGAATAAATATAACAGGAAGACAAAAACAAACAAACAAATGAAAAAAAAAAACAATAGATACATGTAGAGAATTGTACTCTGGACTTACAGGATATCAGCCTCATTCACCAGGCTTGGACACTTTTTCAACACATTTTATTCTGTCTAGTCCTAACCGTGTTTCCCTCTTCTCCAGACCAGCCATCTGAGAAGATGTTACTGTTCACACTTCAGCTCTGACCACCCTGCCTCTCCTTACACTCTCTCTGAGGGCTCTGGTCCGCAGCTTTATCCTGATCTTTTCGGTTGGGTGTGCCAAGCATTCTAGATCACAGTTGCTATAAATTAAGCTGGCAGGTTGCGCACATTTACATTAGCAGTCTGCTTTAGGGTCTTAAAGAAACACGCTAGCATGCATGCTCACGCTCAAGAAAACTCCTCTGCAACGCTCAGAGCAAAAATAGCACCACATATACTCGACCTTCTTCTTATGATGCTGCAGTTCTAATCGCCATATGCTCCGTGATAGCTTATCTCCTTTTTGAGATATTGGTCTCACTCTATGTAAAGTACATATGCAAGTAAAGGAGTCTGAAGTGTCTTACTAAATAAAATGAACTGTTCTGGTGCTAATGGCATGCAATTCAGAGTAAAACTGTCCCCTAAAGTTATATTTTAGGTGAAATATGACTGAGATATGATATCATGTCTCTGTCAAAATGTTAAAGATGTTAAATACATAACAAAAGAAACACTTAAACGACAAGATTTAACAGAACAAGGGGCTGGACAAGCAAGGCCTGGTGTTCTGGATTTGGCCCCAGCGTTTGCTTCGATGATGAAAACCACCTGGAGAGAAGCTCCTTCAGATGAGTAAGGAGTCTTAGGAGAATGGTTGCAGACGAGATGAAGCTAATGATGGATGATTTTGGCTCCAGTCTGCTGTCTGATCAAAACCACATTTTTTCCAAACCAAATTTCATCCCATGCAAACAGTAACATTGTTCTTGGTTTATGTTCTGGAGAAAGAAATTTATGGATGGTCCAGTGCTACACAAACTGGCTTATTTTTCACTTAGTTTGTTTATCTCCAGTCTTCAGTTCAAACTTTCCAAAATGCATCATTTTCATCTTAGTATTTCATGTATTTTCTCTCCAAAAGTGTGTCTCACTTTGCTCATTTCTTTCAATACTCAACCCATCTGAGTTTGTCGTGTTGCAAAGCGATGGTGCGAGCGTTTCACTGCCACCTCACTGACGTTCTTATCTTTGCTGTACAACTTTTAGAGTGGCTCCTACAGAAATAAATACTGTTGCGTGCATTAACTCATGATGCAATGCTTGAAGATAGCAATAAAAATTACAATAATGAAAACAAACAATAGGTTGTGTGACATATTCACTTTTAAAGGTTTTTCCAGTTTTCTTGGAGATGTTTCATCTTTGATTTGAGGATTTCCACAACAAAGTTTTCAAGTAAATGATAAGCAGCTTTCTTATTTATTATTTTTGTCTAAGATTATGTGATGCTGATAAAAGCCTAAATATGTTGATAAAACAAGATCACATAGGTGATGGGGATGCTAAATAGTTTACAATGAAGTAATTTCTCCTCATTTACTTTTAGCTGCTGTTTGACCTCTGACAGCTACACAGTGAGAAGGCCGTGGTTCAAATCTTTGTGTGTGAAGTTTGCGTGTGCTCCCAGTACATGCGTGGGTTTCCTCCGGCACTTCGCCTTCCTCCACTGTACAAAGACATGAATCATAGGCTGATGGATTAATCTAAATCAGAGGCGTCAAACTCAATCTCACAAATCCCAAAATCCAAAACCAACCCGGTCTCAGTGAAATTCAAGATTCAAGATTCTTTATTGTCATTCCAACACGCGAGCATGACGGACGAAATTTGGAACTGTGGTCCCGTGTAACATAAATAAATAACAAAGCACAAGGATATAAATACAAAGTGACCGGAGTGCGATTTACAGTTAAAGTGACAGTGGTGCGTTATAATGTCCATGAGATGTTTCTGAAAGCTAGGTTGGAGCATTTTGGGTAGGTGGCTGAATTGGGGGGGGGCATGAACGTGGACAGAGAGATGACTAAAGAGCATTCAGCAAACGCACCGCCTCAGGGAAGAAGCTCTTCCTAAAAAAATGCGAACATATTCCGCGACTTTGTAAATACCGTGCATAATATACGAGAAACACGTTTTTTGCGTGTATATAATATGCACGGTCCTGAACGTGTTAAATGTCTTTTCCACATTTGACACGTGAGCATCAGAGACAGCCGCACAAACGTACAATATGCTTTTAGAACCGTAAACGTAATCCTAACCTTAACCAGCATTTTCAGATCCGCCAGAGATCGTCTGACCACGTGATCAAAATGAAACCTACAAAGTGTGCATATGTATGCCGTTGCAACCCATTCTGAACAACAGTGTATCATATGCACGTAAAACTCGCGTGTGGTGTATATTATGCATGGTATTTCCAAGGTCCAAAGTCGTGGAATATGTTCACATTTCACTGAGACAAGATTGCCAAAACACATCTTAGGTCACAGGAAAACAGGATTAACATTTATTGAACACTCTAATACTACATTTTTAAAACTTCGAAACTGTAACTTTTTAACATGACTATGAACTAGAGATATATATGGGGTAAGATAACTGTCAAAAAGAAACGTATTCATAAATAATATTTTATATTCATATAAATAAATTTGTATTCACAAAAACAAAGTTGTGCATACATTTATATTTTGTGTACAACTTTACAGAAAATATATAATTACAACATTTAGTTTTACATTTATCATGTCTCTTTTGAATACGACTTTTCTTCGTTTAGAATACGACTTTCCTTCGTCTTGAATACGAATTTCTCCTCTCTCAAAAATACGTCACGGGGTCACAGGCTTATCCATCGAGTGCCGGAACATCGATGCGCATGCGCGTTGCGACTCATTCATTAAACGACGATGACATGAAAATGATCTTAATATTCTATCTCTGGCGGGGAAAATAGAAGTTACCAGTCAAGTCCTGCCGCTTATATTTTATTTATTTTGACAACAGCGGAGCATATTAACAACAAAACGGACCCGGAAGTGGTGGTAAAAAAAAAGAGCTCTGACTGAAAACGGCAGACGAGGCGGGGGGATCCCTGTCTCTCCACTCGCCCAGTCGCGGCATGTTAGCATGGGGATCCCCGCTTAGCCGAGCAGTTTATTCCCGGGACAGGCGCACCCGCTCCGGCTCCTAGACAGTCCAGATGTACCCTCGCTTTCACCCAACACTACCCGAAACAGGCTCTAGCAGCAGCGTGATCCAGATAGAGATAGCCGCTTGAAAAAGGAACGGAATGACACAATCAACCAAACTAACTCGGAGCTAAAGAAGGCTAACTGTCGGATAACTCCGACCTTAGTAAAAAAAAGAAAGATCAGAAGCAGAAAGAAAGTTAGGCTTTCTGATCCTACTGACTTTTTTTTCCTATGTGTTTCTTTGTTTGTTTATGCAGCACCAACGGTCGGCTGGCTCCGCGTTAGCTTAGTTGTTTTTTTAATGTCATCATTCTCTTATTTTCAACTAATTTTACGGACATATTTTCTTTTCCACCTAATGACTGGACAGGCATGTCTGCAACTCCCTTTGGGCTGTTTATCACCACTTCTGGGTATAAACTATCCGCTGCTACATTGTTTACACAATCAGCCGACAACCCCAAAATGCGTCGGAGATCGATGTATTTTTTATTTAATGTTTTATTAAATTTTCAACTACTTTGGTTTTCAATATAATGTTCCCGTTATGGCATCAATATCATTAAAAATATATATATATATAATTCATGTTTTATTGTAAATGAATAGACACGCAAAGCTGGATCAATCGATGTTCCGGCACTCGATGGATAAGTCTGTGACCCCGTGACGTCATTTGAGAGAGGAGAAATTCGTATTCAAGACAAAGGAAAGTCGTATTCTAAACGAAGAAAAGTCGTATGCAAAAGAGACATGTTAAATGTAAAACTAAATGTTGTATTCATATTTTTTCTTTAAAGTTGTGCACAAAATATAAATGTATGCACAACTTTGTATTTATGAATACAAATTTATTTTTATGAATACAAAATATTATTTATGAATACGTTTCTTTTTGACAGTTATCTTACCCCATAGATAGAGCATTACCTGCAATAATCCTAGTGGGAATGCTGTAAGCTGAATTTGGCCACTGAAGATGCTGAAAATGCTAAAATTGATAGCTAAAAATGCGGAAGCTGATAGCTGTAAACGCTGAGGGTGATAGCAAGCTAAAATATTAGCTAAACTCCAAATTACCATAAAAACAAAAAAAAAATGTAGGTCAGCCAAAACAGCTAGCATATCACTGAAATATAAGCCAAACTACCAAATGAATAAATAAATCTTAGTAAATGCCAAAATAGTCCAAAAAAAACTAGCAGAATGTCAATTTTTAAAACTTTAAAACTGTACATTTTTAACATAATTATGAATAATAAAAAGGCAGAAATATTATTCCAGAATAAATCAACTTAAATCTTAAATAACTTTCAATATTTTACTCCAGAATAAAAATATATTTGTCTAAAAGTTTACAAAAATTAAGCAGATAACAACGGGCCATTAACAACAATAAAATAAGATGATCTGGAGGGCCGGATCCGGCCCCCGGGCCTTGACTTTGACACATGTGCTCTAAAATATTGATCAGTGTGACTGATACCAGGTGGCACCCTGCCTTTATCCAACAGTATAGTAGCCCTGTAACCACGAAAAGGATACAGCAGTTTAAGAAAATGGAGGGAGGGTGTCTTGCTGGAGATGACACGCAGGTTTTTTAATATTGTTCAATATACGTAAAGAGGTACAAAAACAAAGAGACGTGGTTTTGCAGAAACAGTAAAATTATCATAAAATGCTCAATTTTGGTCCAAATTTGAAAAGAAAAAAACCTAAGAATCAGATCATGATATAGATATTTTTGTACAAAGTGAAACAAATGAACTAAATTTCAAACAATCTATAAATAAACAAGTTATAACACAGGAAACCCAATACATACCAGATGCACGGTTTGAGATTATTCAAATCTACACACAGACTGAGATTTGCACAAACTGTTAGACCCCTCGGTCTGTGTTTATGAACGGATCGGTGGGTAGCCGACATCGCCGTAGACCACTAGCGCCCGTTATATATGGCCTGGTCCCCACCCAGACTGAAAACAGTGCAGCCCAGTCAACAGCCGCGCCCGTCCTGATAGTCCTGATGGATGGGAGAGAGGGCTCAGTGAGAACTCCATCCACGGCCTCGGAGCGGCGAGATCCGAGTGGCGTTTGCTTATTATCTAGCTGGAGCCGACAAAATGCCATGGGGTAAAACCATTTGACAGGGGCTGGAGACGCTGGGCTGGGGGCTCTGCCCAGCCTCTATCAGAGAGACTCAGACATTGGCGCGACAGGAAGCAGTCTTCCGTACGCCACATTTCCATACTCTTCATACTCTTGATAAAGGTTAAAAATAAATACCCAGACACACACTAAAGGCAGCTCACAGTGGTACTGAATAAATAAAATGCGTATCATGAAAACTGTCGTACCGAACGGTTGGGTTTTATATTGAATATTGTTGCACCCTCACTGTGCAAGACTCTGAATGGTGTGGCCCCATCCTATATTAAAGATCTCTTAGTTCCTTACCAACCAATCAGAACACTTGGTTCACTAAATGCAGGACTTCTTGTAGTTCCTAGAATCTCTAAAAGTCCAGTTGGAGGTAGAACCTTCAGCCATCAAGCCCCTGTTCTCTGGAATAAGCTCCCAGCTCATGTCAGAGATCCAGCACAGTTTCTACCTTCAAAGCCTTAAAACATTCCTCTTTGGACAGGTTAGCGTTCTGCCAGGTTAGCTAGTAAAAGAGAATATTTAACTTACTTCTCCCCTACTGTAAGGAAGTTCAGGGGAATAATTACAATCATAATTTACATACTTCTTCAATATATGCTTGAAATGCTAAAAATATGTAGATTCTCTACGTATTAAGGCTGCTAGATGTTAGAAGCTGAGGATGGTATGGTGCTCTGGGGTTCTGTCTTCTATTTTCATCTACTTCTCCTTATTTATTTCTCGATTAGTTCTGCATTCCTCTGTTGGTGCAGTGTGATTCAGATGTTGTTCCTTCTTTTCCCTCTCCCCTCCGAGGAGAGCAGGAGAGACTTCAGTTTCCAGGAGGCTCGTCGGTGTTGAGGTTCCTGGCAGTGGACCTCGCCTCTGGCTCGGCTCGCATCCTCAGCCTTCCTCCAACCCATCTGGATGAACATCTGCTGCACTATTTAAACATGTAGAGTTAGATGAGCTAATATTTCTTTACCAGTTCTGGTACATCGCCTGTCCGTCCTGGGATAGGGTCTCTCCTTCATGTGGGTATCCATGAGGTTTCTTCTTTTTTTCTTACCAAATCAACTTTTTTTTAGGAGTTTTTCCTTACCGGGTCTAAGAACCAGTTTTTTTTTTTTTGTCTGTTTAGTTTAGCAATTAGCTGTTGTTTATATTTTATGACCGATCTGCTTTAATAAAATTACCGGCATGAAGCCTAATGAGGCGATTATTTTTGTGACATTGGACTATATAAATAAAATTGAATTGATTTAAACTGGGGTCCTGAAAGTTGGAAATAAGAAAAGACAGCAAACTGGGATGAACATATGCCTTTAGTCTACTCAGCGTAGGCCAATAATCCAAAGCTTTATTTAAAAAAAAACGATTCATACACCGTAGACATCTTTATTACATGTCTGCAGTGTTCAGATTGTCACAAATAACATACTTTAAATGAAGCGGGCTCACATGAATTATTAATGATAGTAGGAATATTTACTAGTTTGAATTTTTTTGTGGTGGATATAAAGTTTCACAAATAAATATATTTGTAGTCCCATGATTCTGTAAAAGTAATTCTTTGGCGTCGGGTTTGGGCGCCGAATGGAAGCGGCCTCCATTCGGCGCTGCTTCGTGTGTGCGGTGTGAACGCGGCGTTAGATCTTACTGTGTTTTGGAACCTTTCAGGTCATTAAATAAAACATTATAGAGGTTCTCTAATCCTCATTGATCTTCCCTTAAGACAAAAAAGCCACAGAAAAGGTCAAACTTGCTTACTAAAGTAAATTATAACATTGCATAACTTAAGACAGGGGTCTCAAACTCGCGGCCCGCGGGCAATCTGCGGCCCGCGGGATGATAATTTGCGGCCCCCGCCTTCATATGAAAGATTACTGTTAGTGCGGCCCGCAAGGCTGAGATGAATGACAGTTGTTGTGTCCAGAGCTGAACGAACCAATCACGGTAAGGTATATGGCTCTGGAGGGCGGGACATCGGCGGGCTGTCCGAGCCTCCTCACTCTTTATTTCATTCCTCCAGTCAGCTAGACGGAGGAGGAGCCATGAAGCTGTGAAGAGCTTTCTCACTGACCGGGCCCCGCTCCTCTTTCGTCACGTGACAACACGTGATACACAGCCTGCAGCTTGTCAAAAAGCGTGTTCCTGTGTCACCCCGACGCCGCGCGACAATTCCGCGCACGCATCAAACATTCCGCGCGGACAAATCAGACCCTCGCGAGCGCTTTTTCCTCCTCCGCGAAAAGAAAAAGTCCTCGCGAGAGAGACTGACTACTTCCGCGTGCGTGAGTGATGCCCGCGAGCGAGCAGAATCACCGGAGCAGCGCGGTCACGCACGCAGCAATAGAGAGGAGATTCTTCTTCTATGGTTTTTTTTACCGTTCATTAGCGCTGCTGCGACTGTGCGTGAAATATTGAACCGGGTTGAAGACTCAGCGCGCGCTCAGTGCGTGCACGATTTGTGCGTAGAGCTTGAGACCAGATTTAAAAACTTGCGTATCAACGTGCGCTCCGACCTTCGAATGAGCGCTCTGCTCTCAGCTCAGAAATGAAGGAGGTTCTGTAAATACAGACATTTGAAACTGAATAAAAATAGTTTTCTCTAGTCCAGTGTTTGTCAGGTATTTTCTCTTAGACCCCCCCCCCCCCCCCCCCACACACACACACACACACACAACTTCCAGCTGCAAACATCATTAGCATCAGTTAATTTGCTCAAGTCAAACGTATATCTCCTCAAAATATTGTAATTTTATTATCATTAAAGAATTATAATAAAACATAAACTTCTAAATAATCTGTTTTATTAATAGTTCTTTTTCTTTTTTAGAATACTTCCAAAACTTCCAGACAAAGTAAAAACAATCTTTCCTTGTTTCTCTCCACAGTAGTGATGGAATTCTGTCTTTTCTCAGAGATTTAGTTCTTTTGCATTGGTTCACTGTAAACAGCGACTCTTTCTGCTACCTAATTGATTTTTAGGTTGTTTTTGCTATATTTAATTTACTTTCAACTACTATGTAGGATTATGCACAATATCAATCACTAATGTAAACATGTTTTTATTCGCATTCCCCCCACCATTTGAGAAACACTGTCAGTCAATATGTGGTTTCTGTGTCTGCTGTATGGTCATTGTTATTATTTTAATTATTAATGATTGATTTTCTGATTCATTTTTTATAATTAATTAATTCATTCATTCATTCATTCATTATTTAGTGTTAAAAATAAAGATATTTGAGAACATTGGAATGTTTTATCAGCGATTTTCTTGTGGAAATCCTGATGCGGCCCGGCCTCACCCAGACTCTGCCTCCAGCGGCCCCCGACTGAATTGAGTTTGAGACCCCTGACTTAAGACCTGATCATTTCCTCGTTATTTAGTCTCCATTCAGACCCCTTCAATAGAAATGATGTTTTTGCATGCTCTTGTAGCATTTTTCTGATGATTGAGAACTTATATGAAGGAAATTAAGATTAAAACGGCATTTCTTAGTATTTTTTATTTGAACTGTGGTGAACCAGGAGCAGACAGAGAGAAACAGTTAGAAACAGCTTGTGGATGTGATGTCTAAACTTCCAAAGCAAGCCACAAGCATCCTTCTCTCCATTCTGATCCACTTGTAGACAAATAGAACCATAAACGTCTTTGAACTGAACTGGACTCTGGATCAGAACTGGACGACTGGATAATTCCGACATACCTCTCCTCTTTAGTTCCACCACTATTTGTAGTGTAAGAAAACAGAAGACAGTGGAAACAGATGGATGATGGGAAATTACTCCATGCTAATGGTCAAATTTCTGCTGCTCTGCAGAAACTATGTCAGAGAAAATGACGCCAGGTTTTAAAATGTTACTAATGAAAGCAAAATCATAATTAAGAGACTACTGGGAACACTTTGACAACAGATCAAAAGATGATCAGAGAAGGACTTTAATCAAAGCGTTCTTGAGAGAAAACGGCCTTTTTCCATGTGCAAACATTTTTAAGCTCAACTTGAAGCCGACAGATTGTGATCCCAAACCTAATGTTTTCCCTTGGGACCATAGCATTGATATCTTACGTTTAAATGTTTGTTATTCCTCCCACATCTGTGAAGTCGTCTTATTTTACCTTTCATGCACCTCCAAATTTATATGCTTCACTTTTCTGCACCTGGGTTCAATCATCGTCCCTCTTTTTGATCTCAACACTCTTGGCCCTCTGGCTTATGATTAAAGAGGCCAGCGATTGTGGAGATGCTGGGATATATATGTTCAGGATGCTTTTATGTAAGAAAGTAAAAATTGGGTTTCAAAGATGTGTTTCATGGGTGTTAATTAGTACATAGTTTTTGTGTATCATAGAGTTATCTGGTATTAATAACTGTTTATCAGCCGTCCATATTAGAAAAATGAAATCTAACAAGACCTTCTCTCATCAGAACCTCGTGGTACCACAGTTGTCATGTTTGGATGTTGTGGAGTCAAATCAATATCAGCTGTAAGCTTGAGAATGTGAACAACAGGCACTGTAAATGTAAAAAAAGGAAAAGTTTTAAAATCCAAAATACATATTGAAAACTCAAAGGAATTATCGAAAATTTTAAAAATAAAAATGGAAAACTTCAAAGAAAATTAAATTAATTCAATTAAGAAAAAAAACTGAAAGTGTTACCAATTTAAAAAAGTGTACTTATGGTTTCATCTTTTCCTTTTTCTGTTTTTCCCGTTTGCGCTGCTGAGCTGATTCAAATTTTACATGGGGGCGGGGCTTTAAGCTCATTGGCTACCTGGACATATTTCCCATGATTCTCAAAGAGGTAATGAGGATGTGATGTCTTCTCTGCTGCAGAACGTTGTGTGTTCATGTCTCCGCCTGCGTAGGGAGAGATGTATCACTACTGTGCAGTTTTACGATGCTCATACTGTGGTGCATCTTTAGCATCCTCGCCTTTTGGTAGGTTTTTCTCAGCGCGACTTTGCTGTTGATCTTGTAAATCTCCTCCGTGTCGTTTTTCACACAGACGTGCAGCTTGGCAGCGTTACATATGTCTTCATCTTGATAGATCCCTGTTTTCATCTTAATGATAGACTGATTTTTCTATGAAAGTCTGAAAAATGAGAAAAGTGAGGAGTCCCCCTCTGTCCCCCCATGGGAAACATGTCCCGGTAGCCAATGAGCTTAAAGCCCCGCCCCCATGTAAAATTAGGATCAGCTCAGCAGCAAAAATCTGAATTGAAACAAAAAACAGAGAACTGAAAGTTAACGGGGGAAAACAAAAAATAAAAAACAAAACTTGAAAGTACAAATAAACATTATTGGTAACAGTTTTTTTTAAATGCAAGTTTCAAATTTACATTTTTTTCATATTTTCAATATTTCCTCAAGTTTTCACTATTATTTTTTCAAATGTTCAATTTTATTTTTTCAATTTTTCAATTATTCTTTTAAGTTTTCAAAAGGTATTTTCAAATTTCAATTTTTTTTGTTTAAATCTACAACACCAGTTTTTCTCATTTTCAATCTTGTTTTTGATTCCCTGTAAGCTGGTCCTGATTTGACCCCAGAGGCTGCGTCCTCCCGCCTCTCTGGTCCCACAGTCTAAGTGTCTCATGTATGGTTTCTCGTCTACTGTCCTTTTCCAGATTCCTTACATGTTTTCCTCTTTTGATCTATGAATTTCTGCTGTTGTCCTTCACTATAGTTCTACAATCTCATTTCCCTGCTGCTCAGAAGATCTAGAGGTCTCCTAGCTATAGGAACCTACAGTATTTTATCAGTTTGTTCTATTAAATATCTTTAATCTCTTTGCAGAGTCTGTGTCTCTTGGAGTTCTGCCTACTTTTCAGAATGTTTCCGCTTTAAGTTTCAGAGAAATGTACATTGAGTAGCTTCATCATGGGCCTGCAAGACTCCATGCTCTATGATGTGTAATATCACAACACTGCTATTGTGTATGAAACTGCAGTATGACTCAAGTCATGTGGAGAGCACTTGACATTGGTTGCGCAATGTGTTACTGAGAACTTTTAATCCCTTTGACGGGTTAAACTTGAACACAATAGGTGTGCAAACTGTCAAATTAGATTTAAATGCTAAATTAGTCATGCAGCTGAGTGGAAAACATGAGGGAATGAAACGTTATGATTTATCTCATCATAGATCAGTAGGTGTCTCTAAATTGTTCCTAGGTGTAAATGTGTGTGCGGTTGTAAATATTCCGTATTTGTGGATTCAGGATTTTCCCGGATGTCTGCGGTCCCTAACCCCCGTGAATAAAGGGGGACATACTGTATTTGCCTCCTGCGTGCCCGCAGACAGCCCATGTCCACCCGGAAGTGCAGGCTTGACTAATGCATGAGGAATTTAAAAAAAATGTTTTGACATTTATGTAAGCAGAGTTTATTCCATTAATGCTATGCTGACATGCATAGGAATCATTTACAACGGACTACTTTTGACTAATTCTCAAGTTTATTGATAATATTGCACTTCAAAATACAAAGAAAGTTTACAAACATCTATCAATAAAAAGTTTCATTTGGACATTGAAAAAAACGTCTCAACATAATCCAAAATGCAGAAACACTGGATACAGTGACATTTCGTTTAGCAATAGTACGGTCACATCTCACAATAAATTATTATCATTATGGAGATCTTCTAAGTGAAATCTGCTTTCATCAGGGATTGTTTTGGCCTTTTTACATCTGGAGTGCATGTGGGAGAACTTTTGTCTGATTGGAGTTTGTGGAATAGCACTAAAACAACAGCAACAAAAAATATATAAAATTACTTTGAACTCCGAGAGGCATAGTTGATTTTAAATGCAAGATGTGAGACTTTTTGAGTTTAATGAGCAGTTTAGACTCTTGGAAAAACAAAGAATTCCAGTTAATTTTTTTATGATCCTAAATGATGAGTTCATTAGAAAACACTAACCAAATAAGACACATTTAACAAAGTATTTACAGATAAGTACAGTACATTGAAAGAAAGTAAAATACCACAGAAAGTAATATAAAACAACCAATTCTCATTTGCCAATAGTATATATTCATTTAAGAAATTAAAAGAAAACTAATTTGAGCCTGTTGTACATTTACAAAATGACAAAGGACACACTACTTTTTAAGAGGAAGGAATACATTTTAATGCTCAATTATTCAAGTCTCCATTTGGTTTATTATTACAGTCAATCATATCAAAGACTTTACTGAATGGTTGTACCCAGTAGTGATTTTACTGTCTTCAGAGAATTAATGCAGACAACTTTTCCTCTGGAGTTTTGGTATTTTTTACCACTGATCTCAAAATTAAAACAAATAATACATTCTTCAGAAATTTCCGTAAATATAAGCTCAGATGGCAACATCATAAAAAACGCTACTTCTCTGGAACTACTGAGCTCGCACAGGCACTGTTCTCCTGGCTCCAGAGCTAATTCTGCGACTCCGGGTTCGACCTCGCTGCTCTGACGGATAGACCACCTGGGTAGCTGGCCTTTGCCTCCGCTCACCCTGAAAGTCTCTCATGTCTCTTGCCATTTGAGATAAAGTCTGCCCTGGGTTGGTTTGCAGACGTTGAAATAGACTTTGCCTGTTGATTTTCCTCTCTGGACAGCTGAAGGTCAGTGCTACTCCAGAGTCGGACTTCATCTCTCTGGAGAAACCATCTGAGGTGCCATCAAAGCAGCGTCCAATCGCAATCTCTTTGGCCACCCTCGGGTTCTGGTCCGTGACCGTGTAGATGCCATAGTTATGTCCCAGAGGATCCACAGGAGCCATCATGCTGAAGGAATGAGACCCATTGCTTTGAGTGAACGGTGGATGTTTAATGAGGTACTCCTGCAGGAGGTTGTTGACATTAATCCTCCAACAGTTACCCTGTGGAAGCACTGATATCAGGGATCTGTCTACCTCTGACTGATCATATAACATGCCGCTACATTTAAACTCAACACAAGCAGCTGAGGTGTTCGCCTCTCTCATATCACGAGTACTCCGGATGTCTCTAATACCATACAGTTTGTTCTTTGTTTGTGGGTGGGTTCCTCCGTGGTTCCTTGACCTGACCATCACTTCCTTCTGTCCGTGAATTCTGACTTTAATAAAGCATGCTCTAAACTCCTGGGGGTTAGGCCACCAAGACAGATAGTCTCCTGTCCAAGACGTCAAGTCATTTTCTTCAAACGGAACAACGTTGTACTCGTACTTGTCTTTTTCCACTCTAAAAAATCTAAAATGGTTTGCATCTATAGGGGCATTTTCACAAGCTATCATACTCTGGTATGGATATATAGGCCCATTGGTCTCATCAAGATTGTTTTGGTTCGGCTTTGCCAGATTGATTTTAAAGGCTGTTTTCTTTAGGGCTGAGTCTTTGTGATCTGAACGCTGGTAGTCTAGTTTTTCCAGATAAGGCTGAGACACTCCAATGATGTTTGGATTCATCTTTGGTGTGGAAGGAGCAGCCTCCAGCTCCTCTCCATTTAGCATTGCCGTGACATAAGCTGTGTAAGCGTCGGGCCTCATGGCATCACAGAAAGCTGGCAAACAGGCTCCATTGGGGCCAGTTATGACGCTGTCGAAGCGCCCCCATGCCCGAGGGTTGGAGGAATAGCCAGGTTTGGGCTCAAGGTTTATCAAAGTGATCACAACACCTTCCAGCTGTTCAGTAGACAAGAATTTGTCACTCATGTAAGCCCGAACCTTCACGTAACACCGCCTGCTTTCAGGCACATCTAAATTGAAGAGTCTGCGCTCTCTGATCTCCATGTTTCCTATAAGGAAGGTTCGCTCCTCACGCTTGCTCCGTCCATGACCATCTGCCGCTGCTGTGCTGTACGAGAATTCACTCTCCTCCTCCCAGACCCCTGTGTCTGGGTTTAAAGACCACAGTTTCATTTGAGGAATGTGCTCTTGCATTTTAACATGTTGGGTGTCGAGGAGGACTTGAACAGCTCCGGCTCCGAGTACTTTGTTGCTGGAGTTGTCTCTGAAATCCACTGAAAACATCCCATACGTCCTCAAAGGAAGCATGTCCCCTTCATCGTCCACAAAGTTGAGATCCCCAGGGGTTGCAGCTGCTGTTGTAATGTTTCTTGGGTCAATGAATGTGACGCTAGCTTTCACAGTTCCCTCATACACCTCCCCGGTGTCTCTATGAAAGGAATTGGGAGGAATGACTAACTGTCCAATCGGATCTTCTCCTTTGATTTCTCCCAGATCGATGACATTGGTCTCTCTGGAATTAATATCAATTGGCTGCTGTTTTCTCATCACTTTCACATCATGATAGATGGATCCACTTTTTTTGTCAAAGATGAACACCTTTGGAGTGTCAAGAAACTTTTCAGTGGGGTCGACAAAATTGACCACTAATCTTTGTGTGTCTTGAGCAATTTTCAAAGTAAAGCCTCCTTGGTATCCGGTGGTACCCGCTCTTTCTTTGCCAATGTAGATGTGCCCAAAACGCAGAGGCTCATTATTGTCAGCTGCAACCACTCTTCCACGAACAATTACCGTTGGCTGCATACATTTCTGACAGACGCATTGTGTCACCACCCGGATGGGAAGACTGTAACTACCACAGTCGATGACCCGACTCTCCATGCTCTGAACCCCACAGCAGAATCCGGCTCCATCTCTGCAGCGCATGTCAAACTCCAGGGATCCAGCACATTTGTTGTGTGGGCAGCGGCCAGCGTTGTAGTACTTTGATTCAGTTCCAGGTTGGACACAGTCCAGTGGAAGCCTAATGAGGTGTGCTTCAGGAGTGGAGCTGCAGGCTGGTGTTCCTTTAGCTGTGAAGGAAATGATACATTAAACTATGCTGTTTAAACTACAACTTCTTTAGTCACGTAATGGAATTGGATGTACAAAAACCATAAGAGATTGGTGCTTTTTTTTCTTCTTATACTTTTAGAAATTGACTTTCCTAAAACATTTGTCCTGTTTTAAGAAGGAATGTGATCAAAAATCTGGCCCGATCACGTGGTTGATGACTCGATTGATATCGGATGTTCTCCCCCGATCAGGATCGGGTATTTCATTTAATCTTATTAGGATCAGCGCTTTATATTTTAATCTTATATTTCCAGATAAAAACTCCACTAAACGTCTGCATGTCGTGAACAGATCACAAAATGTCAGCTGGAAAACACAGCAGAAAACAGGATGCTAACAAAACAATTCAGCCAAGCTAGCTAGCCGATCACAGATTCAGACTTCCGAGATCAATAACTCTTTTGAAAACGCTTTAAACTGACAGCTAGTGTCTCTAAACAACAACCTCTAAAGGCATTTCGACTAAAGGCGTTTCTTTTTGATGTTAAACTATTCGTGCTGCAGACAGATGCTAAACAGCAGCTGCTACATGCTAGTGCCGTGATTTAACTCTTTAGGACCTGAGCTGTCCTTTCATATGCCTGTTTTATTTATCTGACAGAAAAATAAAAGTTAAAAAAATTAACTTAAATTTGGAACTTTAACATAAACTTAAATGTGGTAAAAAATAAAAAATAAAAAAAACAGAAAATGTGATGTCTTAAAAGCATAAAAAAACATGATTTAAAACAAAACAAAAAGAAAAACTAAAGAATGCTTCTAATGATATGAGCTAGTCATGAGCACTCATCATCAAATTCATGCTAAAACAGTCATAATTTATTTTTAAGAATTTTAAATGAGGACAGGAATCACATTTGGTCAAAAATGTTAAATAGTTCTAAAGATATTAAAGCTAAAGTCACTAAACTTTCTCATATGACTGATTATCACTTATAGAACAAGAAAATAGTTATCTTTTTTCCTAGTTTATATTTGTTCTATTTTTACTTGTTTATTAAAGCTACTTCACAGAAGAGTTCTATTGAAGTTTTTAATGATAAAAGAAGGTTAATGAAATATAAATAAGGGATAACACAAATCTGTTTATTTACCGGTAATTTGTTCATGTTTTAAATATGTTACAAAATATCGGATCGAGACTCAGTATCGGCAGATCCACAAAATTGAATGACTCAGAATCGGATCGGGCCCAAAAAAACCTGATCGTGACATCCCTAATCCTAACCCAAACCTGGTACCAGACTTGGGTCGGTACTGGTTTCAGAGGCAGACCTGGTTAGGGTACCGGGTCAGGGTAATGGTACCGATAGCGTCCCGAGGTTCGGTCTGTGTTAAAAATGTTGTTTTTAAAGTTTTTAAAATGGTTTTAGAGTGTTTAATAAATGTTTATCCTGTTCGGGCCGCGAGCTCAGGGGTGTTTTGGATTTTGGCCTCCTGTGTGATCCAGTTTGACACCCCTGCCTTAAACAAACTGAAATCTGACTCATACATTTGCTCAGCTGCTGGACAGGACAAGTTAAAGGAAATAAACATATTTCTTAACAGATGAGGGATGTCCCAACTTCTGTAAACACTTAACTCCTGTGAGTTTTGTAGCTTATCATTTGTCATTTTACAGCACATGAAAAGTGAACTTCAGAGATTAAACAAGGCCTTTCAGTTATGAACGAGTCCATATTGTATTGCTCTTTTTGTGGAATTAGTGAATGTTTTTACATTATAAACTAACAGGTATTGTTTAGTTGTTGCTGCTGACTTGAAGTAAGGTTTAGAAAACCTTTGAAAGTGAGGTTTCACAAATTATAAAGTTACCATTCAGTTAGAAAAGGAATTTTGGTTTATTTATTTCAGAATTTTAATGGGGTTTTTTATACTTGTAAATCTGTTTTCTAAGAGTAAACTTTGAGCAAAACAATAATTATTTTTTCATTTAAATTTTTGCTTAAATCTAAAATCGTTTCCTGGAATATAAATATGTTTTGCAGTCCACTGTACTGAAATGTACATGAAACGTAACTGGACATGATGTTTGAATATTCTTTACTTATTATATGGCTGGAAACCGTATACAAAACTGAATGTTAAAATGTACAGTATCAGCAGCTTGATGTAATTGTATACGTACCAATTACAGAAAGGCTGGCTACAGAAGACTTGATGCTGCCTGCAGGGTTGCTGGTTTTGCAGTAATACTCCCCTGAATGCTCAAACTTTAGATCCTGCAGCACAAGGTCCTCTTCATATTTGTAAATCTTCCTGTCAAGGAGTGTCCCATTGTGGTACCTTCATTTGTTTTTGAAAGAAAATCAAACTCATTAAAAGACATGCAGATCTTGCTGTGCAGGTTTGACCAAAGCTGCGATTGCGTCGACATGTTTCTCACCAGTAATACTTGCTGGGCTTCGGTGATCCCGTTGCTGAGCAGCAGAACAGAACCCGTCCTCCTTCGTAACGCACTTTGTCCTCTGGGTGCTTCACAATGTAAGGCTTTTCTATCCAAAAAGGAAATGTAGAAATTTGTAGAGTTTTGAGGACTTATAGTGTTCTAAATTGATTTTAAGCCCCCAAAAAGTTTTGTTTCCTATTTTGATCCATAAGTATGATTTTTCTGGAATTTTTTTTGAAATAATAATCCCAAATTAAGCATGCACCTACCAGCGGATCTGAGGACAGCCTTTAACCTGGACGATCCAGTAGTGTTAGAGGTGGAGACAGTTGTCGGGACATACTTGTCCTTCTTGACGATGAGTGAAGTGGTGCTGGACGGGCAGACTCCAGCGAGCATAAACTCTCCTTTCACATTGGTTTGAGCATGGAGGGCTTTAGAATGGCTAGCCAGAGACACTCTGGCTCCCTCCACAGGGACTCCTGTCACACTTTGGACGTCTCCATGCAGCACTCGGTCCTCGCACACGCAGAGGCTGCAGTCCTCATTGGGATGGCCTTCCTCACACGCAAGCTGGCATTTGGCTGTGGTGACAGTGAATGGCTGGTGAAGGACACCATCGCACAAACACAACAACACACTTGTGGTTTCTATTACCAGGGCATGGCGTCTTTCCACACTTCTGTATTTCAACAGAGCGGCCGACGCACTGAACAGAGGCTGAGGTTCTTACACAGGTGCGTCTTCTGGTCCTTTGACCTCCACCGCAGGTAACGGAGCACATCCCCCAGTGACCCCATGGACTCCATCTGGCTGAATCACACAATTACACAAGATGGAGGGAGAATTTAGCAATAATTTACTTTAGATCCTTTCATATCACGTTGTGGTACTTTGAGTTTGGGATAAACAATTATTTTATGTCAAGTTTTTTGCATCATTTGTTGAAATCAAACAAAATACTGGAACACAATAGAAGGCTGTATCAGAATTCCTTCACTTATCACTATTCACTACTTAGTGGACTATATAGAGTATGTGTGTCAAAGTCAAGGCCCGGGGGCCGGATCCAGCCCACTGTCTGATTACATCCGGCCCTCTAGATCCTTTTATGCTTCTGCTATTAACAGCTCAAAGTTATCTTGCCCTGGTAACATGTTGCAACATATTCTCATTCCCAACTCGTCACATGCTGATGTTTGGTTGAAGACCCTCCGCATCATTTTTGGGTGTTCAATTAAGCCTTTAACACCGAAGCTCCAGTGTTTGTGTTCATTGATTTACTGTAACTTTTCAACACAATCAATGTAATTCCAGCAGATTCTGAAGGAGAAAACGACGTGAGCCGCTTTTCAAGATTGACAGATTTTGTGTTTAAGGGTCACCAACAACGTTACGTTTTGTCATGACGTGATGTTAAAGGTTCAATTGAGGCTCCCCAACCTCCGAGCTGCAAACCGGTACTGGGACGCGCCGGTATCCTAACCTGACCTTAAACCGTGGATAAGTGCTGGTTCCGGACATGGTACCAGATCCAGACCAGGCTAGGGTCGGGGTATCAGTTCGGTCGGTGTTAAAAACTTTTAAGTTTTAAAAATGTAGTGTTCAATTAATATTTATCCTGTTTGTTAATGTTAAGTTTTAAAGTTTTTAAAATTGGAATTCTACTAGCTTTTTAGAGTATTTTGGCATTTACTAAGATTTTTTATAGCCAATATTTAAGCTACATGCTAGCTGTTTAGGCTTTTTCAGCTATCAGCACTAGTATCTTCAGCGCCCAAATTCCTCTTACAGCATTCACACTAGCATTTTCACAGGTAATGCTATTTATCTAGTTCATAATTATGTTAAAAAGTTACAGTTTTATAGTTTAAAAGTTCAGTTCTAGTGTTCAATAAATGTTTATCTTGTTTGGCCCGTGACCAAAGGATTTCGTTCCCTTTTGTGATTGAGTTTGACACGACTGCTTTAACACATGACCTGTTGTGTTCTACTGTTTCCTTATCTGAGGCAGGTTTTCCATACAGGCATACGTTTCAACTGATAAAAAAACTAAAATTTTAAAACTTAAAAACATAACTATTTAGTAAAATTATCAATAATAAAAAGGCAGAAATATTATTCTAGAATAAATCAAATTAAACCTTAAATAACTTTCAATATTTTACTCTCCATAAAAATATATTTTGTTAAAATTATACAATCTAGAATTAAGTGCATGATAACATTGGGCCATTAATACAAATTTAAATAAAATGATCCAGAGGGCCGGATCTGGCCCCCGGGCCTTGACTTTGACATGTGAATTAGTAAAATCGAGGGGAGAAGTCATTACTCTTGAACAGTTTTACTTTTTCTCCCATCATTTCTCAGACATCGTTTTCCTTTTGTCACAGCTGCTGACGGACGCCGTCACGCTCACCGGTGCATTGAGGGGTTGAACACTCCCTCCTCTCGGAGTGGTGTCCCTGACATGCTGGAACAAACAGGAGGGGCATGGGCTGGGAGCTCAAACACTTCCTCTGGCGCACCTGGATCCCCACATCACTGCAAGCTGTGGTTGAACAGGGACCCCATTCACTCCATTCAGTCCAGTAGCTCTGCACTGTAAAAAACACAAACTTTTAACCTTGACTGATCAAACTCTTCGACACTGTAAGCAGAAAAGACAAGAACAGAACATTTATCAACAGTATGCGTGCTACCTGGGGGGCACTGAAAGCGGACGTGGTAGTTGGAACAGATGCTGCCTTTTGGTTGTTCTTTGTTGATGCACCAAAAGCCCTTCTCCAAACTGGAGTGCACCACCTCCCCAGTGTCTGCGGCCGTCACCCAGTCTGTGGTTCGAGCCTCGATGGCTGTGGGCCGTGAACAAACTCGCTCTCTGTAGTAGAAACGAATCGCTTCCAATCGCTCATAGTCTCCATTTCCTCCGGGATGGTCGATGTTAAACCAGGAGGTCCACTCAGTCACTCCTGGAGGGGAACATTCAACATTAAAGAATATATACTGATGGTCGGGGAGCTGGTCTTCAAGAAAACCCAATCAGTTCAACAAAAAAACCAAATGTAAGAAATTAGGCTTGTTGATTATGTATCATTAGGTCTAATGTAAAAAATGTTTCTGAAGTGCAAAGGAATTATTTTATTCTCAGCATTAGCCCTTAAAAGGGATAGTAGCACTAATTCTAAAAGTCCTTTAATATGAAACAATGATAATATGATAATAACAGCTCTAGGAAACTGAAATAGAGTCCTTTAAAGCATATATTAATCTGGGAAGTACAGAAATATGAACCTCTTTATAGGGTAAAACAGTTCATTGGCAAAATACTTTTAAAGACCCCCTACAACATATATATATATTGCTGTTTTTAGCATGTTTTCTCAAGATGAAGGATATATATATATATAAAGAAAATGAATCTTAAAATTGTGTTTCTGAGTATTTTATTTAATTCAAATGGATATGTATCAGGATAAAGTGAAGGCTGTTTGGAAAATCTTATTACTAAGTTGGTACATCGATGGGCCACGAGTTCTCTGCTCTGCTTCATTCTGATGTATCCATGAAAGCCTTTGTTGGGGTTGTACGGGGCTGTAAGCTAGTGGGAGAGTGTCTAAACCCCATGTGTCAAAGCTAAGGCCCAAGGGCCGGATTCGGCCCTCCGGGTAATTCTATCCGGCCCTCCAGATCATTTTATTTTATTGTTATACATGGACCGATGTTATCTTGGGCTTGTTTTTAACTGTTATAATTTTGACAAAATATATTTAAGTTGATTTATTCTGGTGTGAAAAGAGTGAAAAGTGTTGAAAAGATGCATTTATAAAATTTTTAAAAAAGTAGTTTTAGGGAGATCAATAAACGTTTATCCTGTTCGGCCTGCTACCTCAGGCGTGTTTTGGATTTTGTCCCTCTGTGCGATTGAGTTTGACACCCCTGTTCTAAACAAATAGATGATGGGAAGTGGAGGTGGGCTTTCTCTGTGCCATCCATAAACTCTGAGGTGAATTTTTAATAAACTACAGCCGCTCTACAGAGACTGTCCTAAATAACGTCACAGGTTTTTAAAAGACCACAGGAAGGTTTTTACAATCGATCAAAGGAAAAGCACAATCAACCAGAGAGAAGCAGAGCGGTCGGCGGCAGGTCAAGATGGATGATGTCAAATTCATTGTAGAAGCTGTAAATAACCCCAGCTGAGCAGAGAGTTCAGCCCGCTGTCTTGTGGGGTCCAGAAGACCCCACTTAACTGTAAACATGCTTTACTTTTATTTAAAACACTTTGTGCTTCAAATGAATGAAAGGTGCCAAACAGATAAATAAAGTTTGAAGATTCTAGAGAGAGAGAGTTTAAATCAACCAATCACATTCTAATAACAGGTTTTTCCAGCATGTATCTTTTCCGCTTTGCTACTTTTTTTTGTCATCATTCACATGGAAGTTTTTCAGTTCCAGCAAATTCTGAATTTTCAAATTAAAAACACTGAAATATTTAAGCTAGAAAATATTTTTCGTGGCATAAAATTCTGCCGTTAAAAAAGCAAGGGTTATAAAAGATCAGAAAAAGAAATTCAAATGTTACAAATATTGGTGATGTGATGGAGCTGAAGAACTTCCATCCATCCAGACTCAGTACCTGTCCTCTGTGTGTCGCTGAACTGGTTGGAGGCCGTTCTTTTGCTCCGGTCTGAAATGTTCCTGATCCTCAGAGAACCTGCAGCTTTTTAGAAAAAAAACACACCTTAGTTAAAAAAAACACCAAAAATGTATTCTTCTGCAAACATTTTTACCACATCAGGAATATGTTCTAAACTGGCAGCAATCAAAGACTAATTCAAACATGTTCAGGAATGTATCCTGCTTGTTATGTTCCTTTTTTTTCCATTTTTTCCACCTTGATGCTGAGAAACCAACAGACATAAAATCTCCTAAAACTGAAGTTCAGATGGACTAGATTAGACGGATTATATTTTTAAACAGCGTAAATAACATAAAATAAAGCAGTAATATTTGGCAGATGTTGGTATGATTTAATCATTCTTGCATCAGTCAGACGCTTTCTGATCTACTGCATGCTAACAACAAGATGGGAGCAATTTTTGCTTTTTTGTGAAGAATTGATCTAAAACGTGACGTTTGCTGCATTTTTATCTTTTGTCCTCTTTCTTTAAAGTATGATGGTGGAAAAGTCAAAGCGAGATCTTTTCATTTAAAAACAGCTGTGATTTGTTCTTTTTTTTTCCTTTGAGGTAAAATCAGTGGTGGAGAAATACTAAACCTTTTGACGCCAGATTTGATGGTAGATTTTTGTGTTTGTGTCTCAGCTGTGGAAACTGTTGACTTTATTAGCTGAGAATCCAAACCCCGAGAGTGGTACTGATCCCAGTCTGTGCTGGTTTTATGGTTCCCTTCACGTCTTTACTGTCGTGCCAAGTCTTCTCTTTCAACCTTTAGCTTTTTATTTACATTTCCTGATAGATTTAGAAAAATATCACTTGATTTTAATGCTTTTGGCTTAAAAAAAACTTGCAAGGTTTTTGTGTTGGCCGGTGTGTCTGAGACAGTGGCTTGACTTGAGAACCACATTCAAATGCTTTCTTTCTAATCTGTTGAGCAGATGTATGTCTGTCTGTGGATTCAGTTTCCTAGGTCAAATATTCAAATAGTTTCCCCATTATTCTTCTACTGGATAATACATTTTAGTCTTTTTTTACATCCCAGAAGCCGTTATACAAGTTTTCCATGCTCCGTCTTTGCTGACTTTAATGTTCACAGTTATGCAAGTGTTTTTTTTCTTCTCTGAAAGGTACAGCAGGTTAGTGTTTGTTGGTCTGACTGAGAGAGGATCGCTCCGGCTCTAAAATCCAACAATTGGTTTCTATGAAAGGCAGTTTTTTCTTAACCCTCCATAAACGCAGCTCATTACCGCTTTCTCTCATACCAGGGGATGACAACAGCAGAGCTCCGGATTCTTAACTTCAATGTGTCAATGTGAAGTGGTTAGTCATATTAGAAACCAGCAAGGAAATACAAATTAGCTAAAAAAAAGATGATTAAAAGTAGTTTGTCCAGTATGGGGTTAACACACCAAATCTTATCTTTAAATAAATCTTCAGGAGAAGGGACAACTCAGGTAAAAGAGGTTGACAGAACTGACAGAACAGGTCTACTTTTGCTTTAAAGCCAACAGTCAGACAGAAATCAGCATTTTTCTCTGTTCCTTTTATTAAATTCTACTCTGAAGCATGAATCCTAATGTGTAAAATCCCTGTTTGGTCCTATTTATGACGGTTTTTTAGAGTATAAACTCCTGCTCTGCTGCCTCTTTACCTATTTTCAAATCATTCTCATCATCATCATAGAGATATTTTAGAAAAGAATTACTCTCAACCTTCCCTACGACTTCCATAGAGAGTCAATTCTATTATGTATTCATTCAACTTTATTCTAACCCGATAATTAACACTTCATAAATGAATAAAAACCGGATTATTAAAGAAAGACAGCTCAAGTATTTGAAAGTTTCAGGATTACTTCTGAGTGTTACTACCCTGAAGTCTGACAGAGGTTTGTGTTTATCATTTATTCAGAAGACAATTCTTTATGAAGCATGACTGCACACAAACACTTCTTTTTCATTTTTTTCCACTGTCATGTATTGTTACCTGTCAAACTTTTGTTTTAATCCTGATCAACAAAGAAGGAAGCAAAAAGAACAAACAAAATACATGAAGCAATACAGAAAAACAACAAACAAAGCAACTTGTTTTAAAGACAAGTTTGTAAAAATGGATTAATTATGGCCAAATGAAAAAATACTAATAAGTTCACCAAAATTATATATATATATATATATATATATAATATATATATATATATATATATATATATATATAAAACAAGAATCTGACTAAAGTTTAGAAAAACATTATGGAAAATTCTATATATAGAGCATGAAAAGTACATTTCAGCATAGAGACTATATTCAAAACGCTCTGAACAGACCAGTAGTAGTACCAGTGACTATAAGAGAACTGGACCGAGTGACCCCGCCCTGGCATTCCAAACAGGAAGTACCTGCTGGTTCAAAGAAATCAAAATCACATTGATTTATAGAGACATAAACGGTTATAACTCAGATTAACCATTCTTGATCTTTGTGACGTCATCTTGACAAGGTTCTTTTATTCCAAGATTATATTTTATTTTTTTGGTGTACTGTACGCTATTCAAGTAAGAAACTGACCAATCAGATGCCTCCGTGAAAGCAGGTGGTATCACATCGAACGAGAAACGTTTGTCCTTTCATTAACGGTATGCATGACGTGCTTTACATGTGTTTGTTTGTCCGCATCAGTATGTGAATGTAAACTGCAGCTGTATTGTGTTCATGTTGACATGTTTGTGTGTGAAGACAGGAATGTTTATAACATGTAAGTGTGTGTGGACAGGCTCCGCAGACAGCCTTTAGCCTATATTACTGAAGGAGTTTATTCAAATATGCACCTCGTGTGTCAGAAGATTCATAGCCTGCTATTGTTACAGTAACATCTGTCAACACAAGAGCCTTCAGCTCTGATCTGTCGCTCAGCTGCTGGAAAGGACAAAAAGAAATGAAATAAAACAACAAGCTCACTCCTAATTGGAGAGAAAGGTTGCCATAGAAACACAGACTTGGTGCATTCACACCAAACGCATTAGGTGTCAAGTGTTGAGTCAATGTAATGACACAGTAAGATGGGGTGCGTCGCTATTTGGGCTTCAGGACGCGGTAGAGCCCAGCAGGCGCATCGACCATTCAGGGATGTGACGTTTTCAGTGACTAGATCAAAGGGTAGAAACAGAGATTCTGTATGGGGTCACGATGGGAGGATCTTGGTCCTGAACATTCATCCATTTTCTTAGCCCGCTGTGGCCTGCGGGATTGCTGGAGACTTTCCCGACTACTGTTGGGTGAAGGCGGGACACACCCTGGACAGATCGTCAGCCTCTCACAGAGCTCATTGAGCTGGATGGACGGCTATGCTAGCCAGCCACCCCCCCGTTTTCCTGTGCCTGCAGACCTTAACCAACTTCTGTCAATCAGGTCATTGCCACGCCCCCTTCTGTCCTTATTAGCATCTATCCAGTACTTCCATGTATTGTTGCCTCTCTGTTGCTAAACTTGTTCTGTTTGGGGTCTGAAGCTGTGTGTGGACTCACCAAGCTTTCTGACCTTCGTTACAAATCTGGATTATCTCTTTGGATTGTTTCTGGATTTACTACCCTGATCACCATGGTTCCTCATCCTGCCTAGTGTTTCTGAACATTTATCTAAATCTCTTGAGAGACGGACATCTTTGATATCAGCACCCCTTGCAAAGCTTTTTCCAATAATTTCTTCTCTTCTCCCGAGTCTGTGCTTTTTTCAGTTCTATCCTAAATTATTACAATACTTTAAAATAAGAAGTCCTTCGCATTTAAGCTTGATTATGATTTTGCATAGTTTTTCTTTTCTAATTTGTTGCATAATTCAATCTCTCTTGTTGGAATTGGAATCAGTCTTTATTGCCATTACAACAAATTTAACTAAATTGCTTTGAAGGTAATAACGAGGAAGGAAAGATGACAGTGATGGCTAAAACAGCATACATCTGCACCATTCTAACATTAGAAGTAAAGCGTAGATCTGCAACATTAAAGAATTATTTGGGTCAATTTCTCACTGACAACAACCCAATAAGAGCCACAATGTCCAACGTCACCCTTTAGAAGAAATTACACTGAACAATTACAATTACACTCAACAACTCAATGCATGTGGACATGTAGACATGATCCAGATGATCTGCTGCAGTTCAAACCGACCGTCAGAATGAGGAAGAAAGGAGATTGAAGAGACTTTGACCGTGGCGTGGTTGTCGGTGTCAGACGGTCTGCAGACCCACTGGGATTTTCACCCATAACCATCTTTAGGGTTTTACAGAGAATGGTCAGAAAAAGAGAAAATATCCAGAGAGCGGAAGTTCTATGGGTGGGAGTGTCTTGTTGATGTCAGAGGTCAGAGTGTAGGCGTTCCCAGGCCAGCTGAGAGATGTAGTCTCTCCAACGTGTCCTGGGTCTTCCCGGGGCCTCCCCCAGTGGGACATGCCCGGAACATCTCTCCAGGGAGGCGTCCAGGAGACATTCGGATCAGATACCGGAGCCACCTCAACTGGCTCCTCTCGATGTGGAGGAGAAGCGGCTCTACTCCGAGCTCTCTCCAGGTGACTGAGCTCCTCCTCCTATCTCTAAGGGAGCGTCCAGCCATCCTCCGGAGAAAACTCATTTCAGCCGCTTGTAGTCTGGATCTCGTTCTTTCTTTCACGCCCCAAAGCTCATGACCATAGGTGAGTACTGGAACGAAGATCGACCGGTAAATCGAGAGCTTTGCTTTCTGGCTCAGCTCTCTCTTGACCATGATGGGCCGGTGCAGCGACCACAAAACAGCAGACGCCGCTCCAATCCGCCTGTCGATCTCACGCTCGGATCTTCCCTCTTCCCCTGAACAAGACCCCAAGATATTTAAACTGGTCCCTCTGAGGCAGGAGCACTCCACCCATCCAGAGAGGACAAACAACCTTTCTCCTACATCATAGATCCAGTTACGTCACACTGATTGGCCCTACCCATGGAGCCAGGCCTGGGACGAGGGCTCGTGGGCGAGCTCCTGGTGGCCAGGCTCCTCCCACGGCCTCGGTCGGGTCCAACGTGAAGGAGCAACGTTGGATCACTCTCCAGTGGGCCCACCTCCTAGAGGAGAACTTGGAAGAAGCCAGTTCAATGTTTTTAGCGGCAGTCGAAGGTGAGTGGCTCAGTTGTGGAATTTGGTCAAATTGTCACTATAGTAAACTGGATCGTGGCCAAATCCCCCCATCACCTTCTGAAGTACTTCTTTCTTCACAGTTATGTTTTCAGAAGCGACTCCGTTCCCACTCCTCATCCTGTACTGGTCCTCTTCATCTTCCTCACCACCAGAGGCATCCTCACACCACCATCCCAGCTCCCACTTCACAGTCACTCATGTTTTTCAGATTACAACATCTGCACAAGATTTAATCAGGTTGTGTGCTCCTTCTCCCATTCTTCCATCTCCCAATCCTCCGTCCTGTTCAGGAAAAATGTCTTCACCTCTGACATTTCCAATCTTTGAGCAAAGTTCACCACCATCTGTACTGTTGATTCAAATCTGACCAGATCACTGCTTTCCCCTCATCCGTTCTTATTTACTGTATTTAGTCTGTGTTCTCCTTCATTCTACTAACCAAATCAATAAATTACTTAAGTACGGTAAGAAAATAAATAAAATAAACATAAAACTAATCTCCTATAGAAATGTTCATCCATGTTTTTCATTTCTAATTATATCACATTCCTCCAGGCAGACAGAAATGGTCTGGAAGTACTTCATAATATTAAGGCTGTAAAATGAGGAGAAAGATTTAAAAATAACTTGGCTCTGTGTGTGTTACATAACTCACTGGCCTATCAAGTTGAACGGTTGTTGTAGCTGCAGCTTGAACCTGAGTAAGTGGTATTCTGTGTTGGAACCGCTTGATGTGACTGAGCGGGCTTTTGTATGTGAAGATCCATTAGCCCTGTCATATGGAAGCCGTTATGCGTTTGGCTAGCCCCTGACAAGAGGTGTATGTGGTTTCAGAAGAGTCTGCTCTTCCTTTTCAGCCCAACATTCCTCGATCTCAAAAATCTGTCTGATCTTAAAAACATCTGTTGCTTCTTCAAATTAGCTCACTTGTCCCTGGAACTGGCTTGTGATGCAAGTGAACCCCGGGATTTACAGATTTGTAAGGAATGATTTGGATGTTAAAGGTTAGATCTTTAAGGAACCCAGAACAGACACTGTTAAAATCAACGGGTGATGTTGAACTTCTGCACGTTTACACAGAAAAAGAGCCAATTGTTGGAAATAAATGAAATAATTAAATGAAAAAATTCTGCAGGCTGTGTCATTTGAACAAGAACTCATTGAGAGATTAAAGTAAACAAAAGAGTAGAAAAAGAAATTATTACATTGATGTTTTTGTTAGAATTTTGTACATTTTTGCTTAATTAAGTCGGCATTACCTTGACTTAAGTGAACTGGCTAGACAGGGTTGAGTTTGAAGCAGACAACAGTCAGCATCTGGAAAGCAGCTTTAATTTTTAAACAATTTTTAAAAGAGAAAGCAGAGGGAAGAATGGAAGAAAGAAATACCTCGTCCCTTAGTAACTGTGTTCTCTCAGGACCAGCTGCCATAACAGCTCATGAGAGTTGAATGGTTTAAGCCCCACTCCAACCAGTCTCTGCAGAGCGCATTAGAAATTCACCTCTGGAGTTGTGGGTGAGGAAGTAACCCTCCACTGATGTCCCAGCATGTCTTTCTTTACACTCCCTCCTGCTAGCCTACAGCCCCTCACACCCCCAAGTTAATATTGGAGCTATCTAGATGTACAGTTGAGAGATGTCAGCTCAGACGAGGAACATTTCAGTATCTGCGTCACCACAGTAATCTGCTCCTGATCCATCAAAAACTCACTTAGAAATATACTTTTAATCTGAAATTATTTTACATATGCCCTCCATCTTCAGAAAAAATGTTACAAAAACATGTCAAAAATGCATTTTTTATCAGAGTGGGGGTTCATGGTTTAAAAGAAAAACACCAGAGGAGTGTTTGATGGAGAAGACGTGAATATTAGAAGAGAAATGTGTAATAGAAGCAGCAGAGATCAGAGAGGAGGCAGAGTGAGAAAAATCCAAGTGGATAGAAACAAACTGCAAACAGATGAGGACAGACAACAGTCTGCAGAGAAGACCGTGAACGCTGTGAGACGGTCATCAAACAGGGAACAGAAAACCCTCCAGATGAATCGTTTTACCTCCAGTCTTCTTCTTTCCATCAATCCCTTTTCTCATTTAGTGAAACACGAGGCCGGAGGGGATGCAAAGCTGGGACAGCTGATGATCAATGCACCTGCTTCCAAGGTGACTGGATTTAGATCTTTTGGGACTGCAGACATCCCATTTATGGGTTTAAAAAAAGAAAAGGCCAAATCACATCACCCTACTGCTGTGGTAGCTCTTTATGGCCAATTATTTATCCTCCTGAGAACTCAGAGTCTCTGTAGATTCTCTACCATACAAATATGAAGTGAAGACAAATGGTGTGCACCTACATACATACATACATACATACATACATACATACATACATACATACATACATACATACATACATACATACATACATACATACATACATACATACATACATACATACATACAACATACATACATACATACATACATACATACATACATACATACAAACATACATACATACATACATACATACATACAAACATACATACATACATACATACATACATACATACATACATACATACATACATACATACATACATGAAATAAATAATAGTGTCCCTCATTAAGACCAATGAATATAGAGCACAAGTGTCGAAGTCAAGGCCCGGGGGCCGGATTCGGCCCACCAGGTCATTTTATATTATCGTTATTAATGTCTCGATGTCATCTTCTGCTGATAACTTATTGACAAGAACAATGATTATGATCAGTTACAATGATCTGTGGCAGGGTGTCAAACATACGGCCCCCTGAATCACATCTCAAACTCAAGGCCCTGGGGCCGGATCCGGCCCTCCTGGTAATTCTATCCGGCCCTCCAGATCATTTATCCTCCTATCTCAGTTTAAAAGTGTAAATTTAAAAATTTACTTAAAAAATATATTATTTTATTGTTATTAATGGCCCGATGTTATCTTGTGCTCATTTCTAACTTGTATGATTTTGACAAAATATATGTTTTTATGGAGAATAAAATATTGAAAGTTATTTAAGGTTGATTTATTCTGGAATAATATTCTGGCCTTTTTATTATTTCAAATTATCTTAAAAAGTTACATTTTTAAAGTTTTAGGAATTGTCATTCTGCTAGCTACTTGGACTATTTTGGTTTTTACAAAGATTTTTTAGGCTTTAGCTAATATTTCAGCTAAAGGTTAGCTGTTTTAGCTAATTTAGGCTTTTCTGTTTTTTTAGGCTAATTTGGCATTTAGCTAATATTTTAGCTATCAACTTTTCAGCTATCAATTTCAGCATCTTTAATGGCTAAATATCGCAGGTAATGTTATATATTTAGTTCATAATTGTGTTAAAAAGTTACAGTTTTAAAGTTTTAAAATATAGCTTTACTGTTCTCGATAAGTGTTTAACCTGTTCGGCCCGTGACCTAAGGCCACTTTTTTTGTGTGATATTGGGCTGTATAAATATAAAATTGAATTGAAATAAATTGAATTGTTTTGGATTTTGCCCCCCTGTGAGATTGAGTTTGACACCCCTGCTATAAATGGTTTTATCCGACCCATTTGTGAAGAGAAAAAAAAGAAAGCAAGTTTCTAGCCCATTCTTGAAAGAAAAGACCGCAACGCGCAATTCCTCCACTAGGGGCAGCAAAGGAAAAGTAAAACCGTCAAAACAAGCGATCAAGGAATAAACAGCATTTCTTTGCAGGCGTATGCTACATCTGGGGGAGATGCAGCTTGGTTCCCCAGAAGCTTCACTGCGGTTAAGTTACGATAAAACTGATCAGGTGGGACACAACGATGACCAAAACATCACTGTCAAAAACCAGAAAGATTGACGTGGAGTACTGAGAATTTCAGGAAAAAATGGACAAAACAGAAACAGAGCTACAGATATCAGGTTGTTATTTTGTTATTATGTTCCTGGTCCCGCCCACTTGAGATCAGACGGGTTGAATGAACCAAAATGAGTTTGACACCCTGACATAGAGAACAAAATGTGTAACATATAAAGTGAACTGAAAGCTGCTTTCTGGTGGTGGTCCTCTGTAGACAGATCACAGGTTGTCTTTGGGAATGAACCGCACACCAGGAACATCATCATCATCATCATCATCATGTTTTTCATCAGAAGCTTGAATCAGAGCAGAGGCATAACACTCAGGATCATTTATGAATCTGTGTCAAACTGTGCAACACCGGCTTTGATCATTTGTCAAAACCAAAAATAGAAATATTTTCTTGTTAATTGGCATAAAAATGAAACAGAGCCAGCAAAATATTGTTTCATCAAAAACAGATCAGTTTCTGGCTGTGGTGAAACTTCATTGTTTGAATTAAATGAGGGCTTTTTCTCAGAAACTGACTAAATATAACACACCTTATGGGAACTTTTCAACTCATACTGGATTTTGGATTTAATGTTTGTTTTTTCTTACACCATATTTTTCCTTTTGTGTTGTTCAAGGCTCAGTTCCCCTTCAGAAGCCTGCGTGTAGATTCCCATGACTTTGAAATACCCCTTATTTATAAATTAACATTAAAATCAGCGTATTTTGAATCATTTTTTGTATCGTCAGTGTAATTATTTTAGTCTTGACTTACCTTGCCCCACAGTCACAGAGGCCACCAAAGACAGCAGAAGTCTCAGCTTGTTCAATTCCAGCATTGTTCTGACAGATGATGTTTCTTTGCTCTGATTTTCTACAGCATTGATGCAAATTTCATGATGATTGAGACGCTTCTTCCTGAGAGTTTGGAATCCACAGATGGGAGTGATGCTGCTGGCCGAGCAGGGTCCTGCTGCTGCTCCTTCTCATGGAAGTTGAGTAGCTGAGCAGAAGGCAGAAGCTTCTTATAAGACAGGGCATCAGCAGAGCGCTCCAGCCCAGCCCCTAACAAACTGCAATTGGTCAATGAGAAGGAATGGACCAGGCCGGCATGGATGGAGTCAGAATCACACAGAGGAAAAGGCACGTACCGTATTCTCTGGAGTATAAGTCACAGTTTCTTCATAGTTTAAACAGATGTGTGACTTCTACTCAGGAGTGACTTGTTAGTGTTTTTTTTTTTTTTTTTTTTTTACATCACAAGGATTATATATTTGTTTTTCTTCTCAGTAAAAAACAGTTTTCCTGTAGCGGTTGTTTCAACCACTAGAGGGCGCTGCATCTGAAGTATTTGCTACTGACAGCGGCAGAAGAAGTGTCGTCCAATCTGATTTCTTTCCTCTTAAACTTTGATATAATTTCTATACAGATATTTTTTTATTATTTAGTAGTTTATTTGACATGGATAATGTGCAAAAAACATTAAAGATGCTTCACACCAGATTATAGTCGCAGCTAGTTTCTGTCTGTAGTCCCCAAACAAGTGAAAATCAATACAATACCATATAAATATATCAACATAAATGCAAACAGTTATTCAAACACCCACTAGTGCATTCAGCTTTTCTACAAACTACTGATTACATAATAAAATTATACATAAAAAATGTATACATATAAAATCTAAAACCAAATCACTGCTTACAGATGAAAGGTAAGAAATCATTCAAGTACACTCTTACTTCAAACATTACAAATGACGACTGGCTTCACAATAAAAATAAATACAATTATACAGTCAGATTTCGCTCCGACCATATAGTGTTATTTACAATCATTAATGTTGACACCTCTGCTCCAATAGTAGTTCCTTAAGCTTACATGAGAAATGCTTCATTTCTGAGGAAAGTTTCAAAAGATTAATATTCTTGTATTTCTTTCTTCTTTTTTTTTTAGCTCCGCTGGGGTTGAAGATTTGTTCTGCAGCGTTACACTTTTATCCCAAAAGTGCGACTTATACTCCAGAGCGACTAATCTACGGTTTACTTCTTCTTGATCAGACATGTTGTGCTCTCGGGCTTGTACTCCGGAAAATACGGTAGTTGAAGTTTGTCCTAGCATCATGTCACATGGTAATTGTGTTTTTCTTCTTGTGTCTCTAATTTTACTTTTATTTTTAAATAAAAGTGTTTCCTGCGTATGTGAGTACATGAGTGTTTCTGCATTTCTTTGATATCTCATTTTGCAGAAAGCTTTACTAACAGACTTTATTTCTGTTTGGTCTGGCTAATGTCTTTGAGTCATGTTTGGCCTTTAAGGCTCATCCCCGGTTCATATACTGCATGCAGTTTGCAGGAAGTTCTGTGGTATTAAGTGAATATCACTTTCCCTCAGTCTTCCTCTCTGTTTTCTCTTCTCACATGCCAGATGCCTCTGGTCTGCTCAGGTTTAAGTCCAGGTTTGGTCAAGTACGTCTGAATAATTGCTGCTTGGACGGCGGTGCATTGAAGGCAAAGAGCCCAAATTTGAGAGTTCTCTGGCTCTTGAACAATCGTTCGCTTGCAGAGTAAAGCCTTAGTCAAGGGCGGCGCCAGGCAGTAGCTTGGGGTTGCTATAGCAACTGCAAGCTTTAGCAAAGCAACCCCAAATATATAAAAGCCTAAAGCTGCGTTCACAACAGACGGGATTTGGGCATCTGAAGCGTCCGGTTTCAATGTTGAGTCAGATGTGATCTGAGGTACTGCAGTGAGGTGTGAGGGTCCAGCCGCAGCCATTGGAGCGGCACCGCGCGGCCGGAATTCAAACAGGAGTTTGGATATCTGGTTTTTGGAAAGGTTGCCACACTGCATCTACCAATCAGTGACTGCTAAGTCATCAAAGTGGCTTACAGAGAGATGGAAACATCGTGGAAGCAGCTGTGGATGAGACGCAGCTCCCTCAGCAGGAGCGGACCACCAGAATCTCTGAATGATGCTAATTGGGATGCAACGAGACAGTTTGCTCACGGTTCAATATGTACCTCGATACGAGGGTCACGGTTCAGTACGTATTGAACAAAAAATAAATAAATGAATAAACTGAAATCCTATAATTCTATAGATTATGATTTTTTTTGGAAACAGAAACAACATAACAAAGAAATCAGATTTTCTTCAAGTTTACAGCTTTGGTAGTTATTGCAGAATCACACTAAAATAGAACTCTTGTAAATATTACAACTTGTATACAATTTAATCAAATGTAAAAGGTCCTCTGTCCTCAATACTTGTAAACATGAATATAATAAACTCCAACAATCTCATCTGTTCTCTTAAATCTTGACATTCTGCAGTTCTGCACTCTTTATTTTCCAGTGTGAGGACCGTCATATAATGAACATTTACAGAGATTTAGTTCTCTGTTATCCAGGAAGTCCAGCTGGACGTGGAAAGTTGTACACTTTTACCAAGTCGTCTTCAATTTGTTCACTTGTTCATAAAGCACAGGTATATATAGATTTATCTGTGAAATATAGACGTGCTGGTACTCTATATTGTAGATCAACTGTTTTTATTAAATGACTAAAGTCCTCATTATCAACCACTGAAAAAAGACTGCAGAGATTTAACAATAAACACTGATGGAGTCAGATATTTTCTGGTGTTTATCTTTAGAAATAGATCTGGGATGTTTTCATTGTGTTACCTGTTAAGTTGTTCAACTTTAACACAGTGACAGAGCTGAGTGATGATGTCAGAGATGGGTGGTCATGTTGGACGTGTATCTCCACGAAAACACGAGTAGAAGTCTGACATTCTGCTCTACGCGTGTTTGTAGAAACTCCTCACTGAAAGAAGCTGCTAGAACACGCGACACAGCCGGAGCGCGAGCACATGAACGAGAACTACTGCATTAGCCTCTCCAGCTAATGTTTTCAGCATTTGGACTCCGCCTCCCGGGGGAGGGGCAAAGGATTCTCTGGTTGGGAGGGGGAGAGTGGGAGCAGACAGACTCTGTATGAAGACATGAATACACAGACACACGCTAAGTTTTACTAAATTCTTTTTTTTTTTTTTTTTTAGGAGTTTTCCCTCACCAGGAGGGAGGGTCTAAGGACAGGTATCCTTTTATTTAGTCTGTTTAGTTTAGCAATTAGTTATTATTTATATTCCATTACTGACCTTCTTTTTCTGTAAAATGACTTGAATGAAGCCCAATGAAGCAATTGATTTGTTATGTTGGGCTATATAAATAAAATCAAATTGAAGTGAATTAAAGGCAGCTCACGGTGGTGCTGCTGAATAAATAAAAAGCGTACCGTGAAAAATGCCGTATCGAACCGAAACCAAAGAACCGCTTTGGCACCAGAACTGGATAAAACCCAATCGCTGCCCAACTCTTCTTCTTGGTCATTTTGGCAGAAGCTCCTCCTCCATCCATCTCTCTCATTTGTAGTTTTGGATTTTTTCCTGCTGTCACTACTGTCTGCAAAAGCAGGCCACTGAATGGATTAGCTCTTGTGAGGCTGGTGACAGTTGGGTTTTAGGTAGAAAAAAAACTATTATTTTCATTAATACTCATATTCGTCTTAAAATGGTTGATTTACAGATTTATACAAATATGTAAAACTTAAAAGAAAAAGGGGTAAAATGCTGGGTATGTCTAGGTTTGTGTATGATTTAGGAACCTAATAAACCTGTTCAAACACACTCATTTGTAGCCATTGAAGACAAGATGGTCTCATGTCAATCAAACATCCACTCCACCATTTTTCCATGGTTTAGGTCTAAAATTTAGATTGAAATGTGGTTATTAATAATTTCCAGGACATATGTGCAAGAGATGCGCCTTGATTCAGTCCAACCTTAATGAACATAAAGGAGTCTGTTTAAAAACCCAGTAAGACGCAGTAAAGGACACAACAGTATATTATATTTAATGTCCAAAAACTGTCAAAATTCCAAAAATACTTCCAAAATACTGAGCAGATGACAGGGCCCTAAAAAGAGGTCAACTGAATCTAACCTTACACACACACATACGTAATAAGCAATCAAGCAAAAACATCGAATCCTCCCATAAGGCCTCAGCGGCACATCTCGGAGCATGTATCAGTTCATGTCTAACACAGGGTTAAAACACGTACGGTAACTTAACACAATGGAAAACTAAATTCCATTGAGTGCAGTCCATTTCCTGTTGTCCTTTACTTGGAGATGCGAGAGCTTTTGGCATCTGATCAGCTCCACATCCTATCAAACACATATTTCTGCAACATCATTAAATTATACAAGCTAAATATTAGGGGTGTAAGGATTAATTGATTTTTATTCCTACGATCCTACCAGATCGATCTATTTTGATCTGGGATAAATTGATAATCAATATTTGAAATTGAGGCACAGGAAGTTTATTTTACTGTAATATATAAACAATCGACGACACAAAAACTGATCAACCATCATTACAATCTTTGAATGGATCAAAGTTATGTTCTGATAACAATTATTCTGATTTAGGAAATCAACTTTATGAAACTAAAACGTGAATGAATATTCTTGTTTACTTGTTTGTTTGTACACAGATTTAATTTATTATCTTAAAGAACTATAAGAAAAACTTCCCCTGTGCTGTTCAACTGTTTATCTCTGAGTCAGACTGCTGGAGGTTTGGATAAAGATGTTCTGGATCTGTTCAGATCAGTGAATCGGATCGTTCAAAATGAACCCACATCCACCATGAATCGGATCAGGAACCACAAATTATGATACGGATCAAGTTTTTAGCAAAATGAATCGTTACACCTCTACTATTTGCTAAAACTTGAGCTTGATCCTGCAGACAATAACACATCGTTTTCTTTTTTAATTTAGATAATTGCAGAAAAAAAGCTGATCAGTGAACCGAAATCAGGAACTCATTTAAAGAAGGAATTTTTATTGCAAACCAACTCCGTGTCATTTCAGAGGCAAACTCCGGGAGGGACTTCTAGGTGAATAATCATTGGTAGGGAAAAGAAAAGGAATCTTCAGAAAAAACAATGCTACAGCTTTTCCAGGTCAAATGTTTTGGGCTCCTCGTGACATTTCTTTAAAAGACATCTTCCAGGACCGTCTTTTTAATTATTCTTTCTATGGTAGCTCAGCTACACATTTGCCTAAATTGAATCTAGACCTAAACAACTCAAATATGGAGATTAACAACCAACGGTAACAATCTATATAAAAACAACAAAGGTCCAGAGGCCACAGCATTCTCAGAGTTACAATTTGACCAGGTAGTCTGTGCCAGGGAAGTCTGGGAGATTGAGCTCATATTTCTTCTGAATGTCATAAGGCAGGAAACGTCCGACCAAAAAATGCTTTCCAAGGAAAGTGCTAGCACATTTCTTTGGTGCCATAAGTGAGATGAGGACGTCTGGATTTATGCCATCCTGGTTTGCCTCTTCTACATCCCAGCCTGCCAAAAAAACAGATGTATTTTACATTATTTGGAGTCTGATCAATTCTGACTGAAGAATTAAACGTCTTCTCAATATGCTTCCTCTGGTTTGGTTTGTCACTATTTTACCACTTCCCTGCCTCAGGTTTATGTGTTTGATTCTTACCTGAAGGCACATCCACACTGGCAATGGGAATCTTGACTTGCTTCAGGGTGACCAGAATGCCAGAGTACGGTTCCTTAATGTCGGAGCAGTCTGCCTCCGGGCCCAGCATGGCGTCGATTACTAAGTTATAGGCATCGTTTATGAGCTGCACCTGAAGGAGCACATCTCAACATCAGTGTCATGAACGGTGTGACATAAACTCAGCTCTCTGAGTCAGAACGGGTTTTGTTTGAGCTACATTCAGTCAGTGAAGGTACGGAGGGCTTTTGTGCCAACATATTTCGAGCAAAAGTCACAGTTTTGAGATCAACATTTTCTAAATGGCAAACAAAATGTAGAGTTAAGAAAAAAATTATAATTTGCAAATAAAAATATCGACTTGGGGGCAGCAAATGGCCCGCGGGCCGCCAGTTTGTGACCCCTGGTGTAAACGGTTAAAGATTTACTGTCTGTGTCAAAGAATTATTCTTATTTAGGTCTCACTGGCAACATCTCCGGTGTTGAAGGGTTGAGCCAGAGTAGTAAAGTTAAAACTGCATCTATAATGTACTTTTATATGATCTAGAGGCGGAGCTGCAGTCCCTGCAGACATAAACACTTTAGATAAAGCCAATGAAAGTTTTAAAGCAGAGGTTCCCAACCTTATTCAGGCCACAGACAACAGTATCATGGAATCGTCTGAAGGGAAAGGCTAACAACCGCAAGCTAGCTTCAGCTACGTCTGACTGTTAAAGTGTGATGGATAAATAATGAAAGGACGCAACCCTCATAAAACTGGTATTAATATAAACGTGGATGCATCGTGGCTCCAACTTTATTATCTGTGTGTTTGAGACAGACTCGTCTGTCGCTGCATATCAGACAGAGCTGCTCCTGCCACACGAGAACAAGTGTCTCAATAACCCTGTATTTAGAGGAAAACTCTCGGTTTTGTCTGTAAACTCCAGCTTTATTGTTATTTGAAGAGGAAGGATCTTCTTCTCTTTTCTCCCCAAAGAAACTTTCTAAATACGCTTTATATGGAAGTTTTCTTAAATAAAGTTTCCATCAGGATCAGAAAGTTAACGGAGATAATCTACGTTAGCGCATTTATTTATGAAGTGACCCACAGACCGGTACCGGTGCCGATTGGGAACCACTGATCTAAAGAACTGAAACAAGCAAAGTGTATTCAATGTTCTACAGCTGCACTGGTGAGAAGGTGGAGGTTCGCTTTGCTGCTGAGGGAAACTGATGCGCAGATGTTGCTGTAGCTGTGAGAAGGTATCTGTGCAGATAGAAGTGACATGTCTGAGAGTGTCGGTCACTGAAGAGCAGGCTGACCTCTGTGGGAAGATACGAGAGGAAGGGGATGTCCATCTTCTCACACTGCACTGTGAAGTCCTGGTGCAGACCGTGAGCAGAGCGCTTCGGGTGGTAGATGGTCGGCTCGAAGTTCTGCGTTAGATAAAAGCATAAGGCAACTCAGAAAAAAGACAAGAAGAAGGGGAGAAAAAGATCCAGTGAGAAGGTCCCACAGGCTGGCAGACTTAATGCTTCACTGCACATTTAACTTGATGTTGTTGACGGTGAAATAGTAGTTTCTATGATCTTCCCTCTGGATAAAAACCCTTCCTCTGCACTGGATGAGTAGAACTCCAGATCGGAGCAGCCGGAGAGGTTTTTGAAACACAACAGGAAGCACCTGTGATCCCTGACCTTCACAAAACCTGCAACGCCGCCAGGTGCCTGCAGTCTGTCTGCTGGAGGAGTTCATTGTTTCTTTAGGCATCTCTCAAAAAGAGAATAATCTATAGTGGTTAAATGAAATTTGGTTACAAGTCAAGTATGTGAGCAACCAGATTTAGTCATTTACTTTCCTTGTTGAGCCACTAGTTCTAAAATCCCATGCAGAAGAGTCAGATCCATTTTTTTTTTTAATTAAAGTTCCTCTCTGATCATCTTTTGATTCATTCTAAAAACATTCCCAGTCGTCTTTAATGATGAAGATGCTGTTTTTAGCCAAAATCTGTGTTGTTTTCGGGGACATAGCTTCTGCAGAGCAGCAGGAGTTCATTACAAATTCACCTTTACTGTTGGAGCGAGCCTGCTCTCATTTCCCATCATCCTTTTGTTCACATTCTCTCCCACTAGCTTACAGCAATATTGAAGCTGTCCAGCCGTACAGTTCCGATCCAGATTCCAGCTCGAACGAGGAAAAAAAAAGTCAAATGAGCCGCCGTTCACATTTCTGTGGTCCAATCAGCATCACTGGATTTTTGGTGTGAGTTTCATCCAATACTTACGGTAGCAGTCCTGAGAACACTGGAAAATCTCCACCAGACTCCACGGAGCTTCTTGATGTGACCACGGAAATGTGAACGGCGGCTCATTTGACCGCAGTTGGAAAGGATTGTAAATGAATGAAAGAGCATTTGGATGTTAGCTTTCATTATTTTCTGTTCTGAGAAACCAATGGATTGAATGGATTGATCACAGCAACGTCAAGAAACATCAAAGAGTCTTTGGTGAACTGGAAGGAGAAAGAATCTGGATTTTGGAGGAAGTTCTGTCCATGAAGATCTGAGCTGACATCCGGATCAGAACCAGACGGATGGAGATTACCCAGATTGATGGAGGTTTTTATGGAGCAGCGGTGAAGAATTATGCTAGAGAGACACGGAGATATCAGAATCAGACAGGGGGGATCAGGGTGGAGCAGCCAAAAGCCACGCCCCCTCAGAGGAGATTTTGGAAACAGAGGCTTCAGATTAACATGAAAAATGTCTTTTAAGACATTTATTTTGGTTAAAAACACCATAAATAAAACACTACTGGGAACGTGTTTTACATTTAAAAAAATTGTCATAGGGTACTTAAACAATGCACATGTACATAAAAATACAGAGAACTCCAGATAATTGTATCATGTTATGTAGGCTACATGATCATGTTTATATGAAGTGATGGTTCATTGAACACGCTGAGAAACCATCATGACTCGCCATCAGAACTTGAGAGATTTGTTTAGTTTTTTGTGATTTTTTTAAAAAAGTTTTAATTTACTTCTATCGTCCATCACGTTCGCTCCTTCAGCGTGAATCAAAGATGAAGGATGGATTCATTGTTTGCATGAAGACAAAGTTTGACCTGCGACTAATCGATCAAATCTCGGCTCAGCTTCACAGATCTGCAGCACGGCTTCACCACTGTTGGAGTCTGCTTCTCCTGCTCGTGCCTGTGTGTCGCCGTGCTGACAGGGATCATGTTGCTCTTTAAAAACATGCACTCCACTGCAGGGAAAGTCATCTTCTGTCCAAACCAAGCATTTGGCTTTCTCAGATTACATCAAACTCAGATGAGTGTGGTCCCAGTTGCTGTGGTGTGCTTTGAAGTCCATTTAAAAATCAACAAAGTGAAACTCTATTTATTTGGAAAATTTCTACTTGATATAAATTTGTCAGTACAAGTCAAAAAAGTAGAACAACATAAGGTAAAGTCATTAGCCGCATGTAATAGGGAGTCGGTGTGTGTGAATTGCCTTCAGAAAAGTTCAGTTTTTTCAGACATTTCCTGTTATCTCCAAATATGTTCCTGGCCTGAAAACAAACTAAGTGGAAAACTGTGTCAGAAAAGAGGAAGAGTACCCTCTGAGACATCAGACTTCATAAACACAGTCTGCTCAAACACAGTTTTAGTCTAAACTATTAACATGCTTGTTAATGTGGCGCGTAGAACACATGTACAGGTCCAGTAGCGTTCCTCCACTGCAGTCCTACAGCCATGAGGACCACGTCAGCATGTCCTCTAAAGACATCAGTCTGCAGTGTTTGGATTACTCTTCTTAAAACAGACGTGTGGCAGACATAACGGCCATGACATCACACCGCGGCGCTGCGGAGGCAAAGCGGCTTGAGGGCAGCCTGAACGGGAGTGACAATAGCATGATATCATGCCGTCTGAGTAGTCTTGCAGAGAAGGTAATGTGATAACTGCTCGGAGACGTTTACAGGACTGGATGGATTTCTGCAGCTCACACAGGGCCTGAAAACACTGCAGCCTCTCAGTCCAGACACCTTTACCTTCGGTCCATTTTACTTACAAATATGCGCAGGTGTCGCGCGCACACAAGACCGATGGAGCCATTTTGTTCTGGACCGCAGATCACCAGCACTGTTGGCTGCTTCTTTGTTAGAGAACTGAGAGGGTAAGCCTAAAAAGAGAGAGAAAAGATCAAATATGACATGTTCCAAGAGCAAAATTAAGTAAAGCAATAACATAAGAAAGATAACATGACATTCTACCTTTATGCTAGCTGTTTTTTTGTGCTGATTTAGATGTTTCCAGTTTTTCGACTAATTTGTAGTGCAGCTAAAGTGCATTATGCTATTTGCTAGCATTTGCAATTTATATCTGTGCTACAGTTTTTTTTTTTTTTTTTTTTTTTTTTTTGTTATTTGGAGCTTAGCTAACATTTTAGCATTGTGCTAGTTGTTTTTGATTAATTTGGACATGTTTCTAATTTTCTATGGCTAATTGAAGTTTAGTTTACATTTTAGCATTATCCTGTTTGTTTGGGTTTTTTTTTTTTTTTAACTAATTTGGGGTTTAGCTAACATTTTACATTTTTGGCTAATTTAGAAATGTTCCCAGTGCTCTTGGTAAACTTAAGGTTTATGTAACATTTCAGCATTATGCTAGCTGTTTTTTATTTTGAAAATTTAGACATGTTTCGAGCTTTTTTTCTACTAATTTGGAGTTTATATAAGATTTTTGCATTATGCTAGCCACTTTTGGTTAATTTATATATGTTTCCAGGTTTTTTTGTTACTAATTTGGAGTTTTTTGCGCTAGTTGTTTTGGGCTAACTTAGATATATTTACAATTTTATGGCTACTTTGGAAATTAGCTAAAAATTTAGCATTATACCTGCTGTTTTTAGCAAATTTAGACACGTTTCTAGGTTTTTTTTTGTGGCTAATTTGACATTAAGCTAATATTTTCGCAACTTTTCTGCTGCAGCATTTTCAGCTAACTGCTCTGGAATCTTTAGCGGCCACATTCAGCTTACAGCATTCACACTTGCATTATTGCAGGTAATGCCATCAGGTTCTACATGTACCACTATATCTGAATTATACTCTGTAAACTGTAATTGGTCAGAAGATAAGAAGGTTCTATCAAATAACCTTGAGAGCAGAGAAAATGCCATTATATGTGAGATGGTTCCTTAAATAACACATTCTGTCCTGACTGGAGTGAGCTGCTGGCATCTCCTCTGTGTTGTTCTTGCAGTCCCTTGTCAATCCCCCACATCTCTCTTCAACCAAACAGGTATTAGCTTCCTGAGATCCTGACAGGCTAACTGTCTATGTCCTTCATCAAACTGGAGCTCTGTGTGGGTGAGAGTGAGCTGGCACACTGCGTTACAATACTGCAGACAGGTTTCTGCTCTGCAGATTTTCCACCAGCCCCTCTGTGCAGCAAATGGCCCCAAATGGAATTTTCCTGGGCTGTTTTGTCAAATTTTGCGTTACTGTATTATTCAAGGTGAGTAATTTATCATCTGATACCATCATGGCCAGTGACTCTAAGGAATTCCAGAAAAAGCTTCAAAGAGTTTAGAAAAAAAATCCGGTCGAACTCTGGTCCAAAAATGTGGGTCAGAACAAAAGGTTCAGGACCCATTAGCCCACTTCCTGCACTCCTAAGTAAAAAGTGTGAATATTACAAAACTAACACACTATGTATGAAAGATAATCTACAGCGTTCTCTCATTTATTGCTGGGGATGCATTCCATAATTAATTTTGATAAGTGAAATCTGCAAAGAAGGAGAATAAATGTTCTAAGGCTGTAAAACTCCTCACTACACAATTTAGACACTTTTCTCAGACACACAGCAACATTTCCACATTTTTCTCTGGTTTAAACTCTCAAAGTTCAAAACTTCATGGAAAAATATGTCTTGTTTTATAGCCGAAAACGAAGATCTGATCAATTTATGTCATTTATGTGTCCAGTATATTTAACCTTTAAGTCTAAAGACTTTATTTACTTTATTTGTTTTAGCTGGGTCGTGTTTTTATTTACTAATGAAAGATCAATGATTTAATCGCTGTAAAATTTAGGTGAGTTAGAACATCGTCCATGCAGAAAGATAACACGGCTCAGTGTTCATCAAGCTCAGAGATGATTCCAAAAAAAGAAACACTTGTCTGAGTTTCTTAGAAACCATCATCTGCATCAGAAAAGCTCAGCATAGAACCATCAGACAAGACTAAAGACGAGGAAGGCAGAGATGCCTGATGAGTTCTAGAGGGCAGATGGTAAATTAAAGCACGAAAGGCGCAGATCATGGGACAATAAAACTAAAGTTTTTAAAGCTCAGGCAGAGGAATATGGTCATAAACTTATATCAGAAAGATTAAATGATACAAGTAAACTGACCGAAATTACTTAATGAAATGTGCAGCAAACGCAGCAGAAATCCTTTACATTTCTCATTTTCAAATCCTGTTTCTGTGATTAAAGCTTCAGCGTAAATGTAGTGTGGCGTTTATGAAGCAACAACAGGTAATGACCTCAAGCCCCTGCTGATAAGAAACGAAACACTTGAGCAACATTGCATGTGTGATTCACACAGCTATGCTACCATTATGATATGAAACGACAGAATCATGGAAAACCATCAGGGAGGAATTTCTATCTGCAGAGAGGCTGTTGAACTCACATGCACATGCATGCACATGTACACACCCACACATGCATTTGCATGTACACACAAATGTGCACATTTGCACACACGTGTACACACACACCCACACATTTAGAAACACGGTCATTTTCACACAAACACATTTGCACACACACGGGTGCACACACACATACACAAAGTAAAGAAGTTGCTGATTCTATAAACATGTGAGTCTTCAGTAATATTTTTGGAACCTGATTAATATTCATTGTCATTTTTAGATTTGTTGATTTGATCAACTAACGCAGTAAATCTGTGTTTGCACATGATTTCTGAGGGGAGCATGTGTGACTGCTGCAGGAAACATTAGACTCTCTGAAGGCACAGAACAATTTCAGGCTCCGATGTCATTCAACACCGAAAAGTTCAAGTTTAATATAAACTTAAATCAGGCCACACAGTCATTCATTAGTCATGAGATCAGGTTTCTGCAGACAGCAGCTCTGTTGTTTGAATTCACTAGTTGGTAGTTGATTACAGATGAGACTTTGTGGGTAATCATTTTTACCGGTATTTCATTTCACCAAATGTTTTTCTTATGATACAAAATACTGCCTGCAAAGTTTGACCCGATTCTTTGGTGTTAGAAACGTATTTTACATTAAATAATAGCCACCAGTCATGAAAACTAAATTTCTATGTAAAACAAGTCTGAGACATTACTGTCAGTTAAATAAGTAGATTTCCCTTCCAGAGTTCTGTTGGAAAGAGTTTGTTCTGTAACCTATCATCCACATGTATCTACGATGTAGACGTGAAAAGCTTGTTTCTTTAGCAAGTTTAAGAATGTTGCTGTTTTTGTTCTTTTAGATCAGGAATGTCAAACTCAATCATACAAAAGGCTAAAATCCAAAACACACCTTAGGTCACGGGACGAACAGAACGATTGAACGCTCTAAAACTACATTTTTAAAACTGTAACTTTTTAACATAATTATGAACTAGATAGCTAGTGTGAATGCAGTAAGCTGAAGATGCTAATGCTGATAGTCAGCTAAAATATTTGCTTAACGCCTAAAAAAAACAAGAAAAAAACAAGTTTAGCCAAAATAGCTAGCATGTAGCTGAAAAAATAGCTAAACTCCAAAATATCCTAATAACTGAAAAAGCCTAAAGTAGCCAAACAGCGAGCATGTTAATATTAGCTTACTTACTAAACAGCCTAAAAAAATTAAAAGAAAAATCTAAATTAGCCAAAAGAGCTAACAGGTAAATATTAGCTAAACTCCAAAATAGTCTAAAAAATCTTAGTAAATGTCAAAATAGTCCAAAAAGTTAGAAGAATGCCCATTTCTAACATTTTAAAACCATATTTTTTAAAGATAATTATGAATATTTAAATAGGCAGGAATATTAATCCAGAATAAATCAATTTAAACCTTAAATAACTTTCAATATTTTACTCTCCATGAAAATATATTTTGTCAAAATTATACATGTTGTAAATGAGTGAAAGATAACATGGGGTCATTGATATCAATAAATGGGCCTCGACTTTGACACGTTTTAGACAATATGAGTCTTTCAAACTGAAATAAAAATAACAGGATGTATTCTTTTATCTCTCAAACCCTTAATGTAAAATAAATGAAAAAAAAAACATTTTAAAAGACAAAATGAATTTCAAGAGATGAAACTGAAATGTTAAAAAATGAAATGAACTAAGATATTCTGCATAAAGTGATACTGGATGTGCTTCATACCAAAAATAAAACTGCTATAAGTATTCAGACATTGAAGATGCATGTGGACAAACTCAATCATCAAAACTCAAACCTCATAGTTTCTACCTTTTCTACCTTTGTGTTTCATTTTTTAACATTTCTTTTGTTTCCCAAAATGTTTAATTTTATTTTTGGGCGGGAATTGTGTTTTAATTTATGGAATTTTTAATAGATTTGTAAAATGTAATGCAGTCTGGATATCATGTGATTTGCTCTTTTATTGCCGTCATGATCTTTTAATGTGTTTTTACTTTGAGTGATTTGATGGTGTGATTTTCCCTTCAGGGCCACCGTAAGTCTGTATATTTATAAGGTTTTAATGTTTGTTTTATAAAACCAGACTAAAGTCAAGGGGCTCATTTAAATCACAGACTCATTTAGAGCTACTAGCTAGTGTTTCAGGTGTTGGAAGGCCCTCAGACTGATTGAGAAACGCTGTCTGGAGCTGCTGGTCGTGACCACTCTCTGGGACATTACACAGATTACTTACAGAGAACCTATCATTCATCTTGTAACCAGAGGTGTAGGTATGAGCATGTTCTTGTTTGTTTGGGAGCCAAAAACCACAAGCCGGCAATGAAATTAGTGAAATTGCACTGTCTGCATCTCCTTGCGCAGTAATTTTCCCTAAATAGCTGTGATGTCATGTAAGTGGTTGTGTGCTGCTGGCAGCAGCGGGCAGCCGTGATCTCCAGCACACAGGCCATGTTTGTCTAGGAAAGCTAAGCTGTTGGGTCTGTTGATGAAGGGCCCAGCTTGAGGCTAGCAGAGGAAATGACACTACAGGGGAAGTGCACGCGGTGGATTTAATAAGCGGCTCTACAGGGAGAACATCTAGTTTGACTCAGACTGCCACACCATGTGATTGGATCCCGCTTTATCTATATCTATGCAGCCTTTCAACTGGTTTGGGTTTCTGCTTCTTGTTTGGTCCTCCCTCCTCCATGTATCTGGTAGCTTGGATGCTAGGTCAATCCGTGTTGCTCCCAGCTGTCCACTGACCCGGTTCTCCTCTCAGTTTAACAGAACCCAGACCACGGCTCAGTGAAACTGTAGCCACACCAGAGAGGAGAGCTCCGCTCACGCGGTTGGAAAAAGCGGCGCTCCCATGCGGAGCGCTCAGGTGTTGTGCCCTGAGGTTGAGCTGCTCCGCAGTGACCACTGCGGCTTAAAAATGATAGCATGTAAAGTGATTTTATACGGTCTGCTGAAGAACCACAGACTTTATTGAGGTCTCAGTTGGATGTTATATAAGCTTTTTTACATGTTTTTAGGATGGAAAAAATTACAGATTTAAAACTCGCAAGAAACAGACGAGTAAAGCAAAAGGAAGCATAAAAAGCATTTTTGAGAAAGGCTCCCAAAATCCAGGCCCGGGGGCCGGATCCGGCCCTCCAGGTCATTTTATTTTATGTTACTAATGACCGATGTTATCTTGCACTCGTTTCTAACTTGTATAATTTTGACAAAATATATTTTGTATGGAGAGTAAAATACTGAAAGTTATCTAAGGTTCAAGTTGGCAGCTAGAAGGTTCCGTGGGCCAAGCGTGGAGCTGCTGCACAGGAGTCCGGACTTCAACCCCCAGGATGTTCACTGCTCTCCATCCGGTATGGGTCCTTAGGCTGATTTTTTGCACCGTTTTTAAGGATTGTTTGGAGCGTGGAGCTGCATTTCCGCCTATACTGTCCTGGAGAGAGACAGTTCTCCCGTGAAACACGGTTTTCCGGAGTCCGACGGGTCTCTCACACAGAGCAGCTGGACAGACTGCAGACCAGAGTTCACACCAAAGCTATGAATCCGGCTGCTCTGCTCAGAGAAATGGTTTCTGTTCACGCTCCAAAGACTGCCTTACCATCTATGGATGATGGTGGAATCAGATCAACAACCACTATAACCCACCTGTCTCCATCAGAAAGAAACTTGGATCTAAATGAGTCTGATCGGGTCAGAGTATTCCAAATGGATTGTTTACATTTTAAACTGATCCAGTGTTTATTCCGATAACTTGTATCCAACTGCTTCTCTTTCAAAGTCTGCTGGGATATGAAGGTAAAGAAGAAATGAGTGAAGTACAGACCTTAGCGATGGCGAGAGCACACGCTTGTCCCCAAAGCTCGATCAGCTGCTGCTGTCCAAACCTGTAGTCCTTCAGTAGTTCTGCTTCGATCGCTGCTGCTTCTCCTTTGCTGACAGAAACAGAACAAAACAACATCATCATGGATGGAAAGCAAACTTTCTATGATACAAATGCAGCTGGAATTCTGTTTTCATAAATAAACAGCAAAAAAAATGACATTTTTCTTTAAAATTACGCTCATACACTCAGGGTAAACATTTTAATAGCTATTGCAACACAATTCAAAGATTAACTGTTACAATACATAAAGCACTCAGAGGAGGGGATGATGATCATCTGTGTCAGAACATTTGAAGAGTGTGCAGAATCGGAACAGAAAGAGCATAAAAACAATCAAGCATGAAGTACTTTTTTATTGTGGTATTCTAACAAAATATTTTATATTACAGTAGTCATAAAGGAAAGAAAAAAAGATGTAGCAGAGGTTATCTGATAGAGGAACAAAGTAAAAGAGAAAGCTCTTTAAGGACCTTCAGTATCACTCTACAGACATCTAGTGGTGTTCCTTAAGAAGAACATGTTTGAAGATAAGACTTGTTAACTAGTTCCTTTAAGGTGGAAACACAGAGGAATTTCTTAATTTTTTTTTGTTTGTTTTTAGAAAAAGAGTTGTAAATCCTCCCCACATGACTCTAACAGAAGCAACAATGTGAGCAGAAAACTGGTTTTCTCAGCAGTTAAAAAAAACTCCCATGAACTGCTACCAAACAACAGGAAGGCACTGATAAAGAAAAAACAACTCTTTTACCTTTAATGGAATTATACCTTCAGAACAACAACTCATCGTTTGCGACTAACAGGAAGGGAGGGCGCTCCAGGGATGACGACCTATAGGAGGAAAGAGGATCCAGACTAGACCGGAAACCCGGACTTTAGCTGGAATCACACTTTTATATTTTTTTGTTTGGTATCATTACTTAAATAATTGTGTTGTTTGAAACATTAGAAATGAGTTTTACGTGTTTCTAAATATATTATGTAGAGATTCTGCTCTCAAGTTCCTGCGAGGGTGGGCGGAGCTTATTTCAAAACCGTCTTTGATGGAAACTGATTTGATATTTTCTGTATGTCCAAAATAAAGAAAAACAAAGAGGATTTCCTCCAGAGAGCCAGCTCCATACCGGCTCTATTTCAGTCCTTTGTTAAATAGCAACATCTTGGTGATTCTACGTACAATTTTTTGCATTTGCATCAGAGTTTGCATTAAGCTGGGTTTCTCATCCTAAAATTGAACATTCATTGCTCATAAAAGTTGCTTTTCAATCCTATTTTTTATGCCAGAGTTTGAAAGTGATTGTTGTTGCCAAAAATGGTCAATAAGTAAGGGTCGATTTTTGTTTTTCTTAATGTTCAAAATGTAAACATTCTTTTTCTTTTAGGATTTACATAGATATATATTCATTGGTTTCTGTGATTGTTGTGGTAGGGATTTCCCTTCATTTACAGTTTCCAGGAGACCTTCAGGTGGTACTTCATGTAGCCGTTGTATTGGTGTCGGGTTGCCAGGTGTTCATTCTAGACATGATCTTGTCTCTCAGGTCAGTTGCTGCCTCGCTCAGCGTAGTTATTGGGGCTGTGTGTTCTGGGAGGGTGTATGGTATAGCCTCCTCTCTGACCTGGTGGGCTGGCTCTCCTGTGTGGTTGTATTTGTGTTGAATCTCATCAATCTCAAGTTGTGATAGCAGCTGCTGTTTCTGGATGCTAGAGCATTGGGCCACTAATTGTTTGGCAGTTAGCCTTGATGTAGCCCATTTTTCATCAAGGTGCTGGGTGGGAAAGCATACATGGAACGCCACAACCAAGAGGCTAGAATAATATCCAGAAACATGTGTACAGAATATGGACTGGACACCCCAAAATCAACATGGGAAACACCTCAGAAAGTGGTAGAGAATGAGAGAGCAAAGATCCTGTGGGACTTCCAGATCCAGACAGACAGGATGGAAATGGAGAACCAACCAGACATTGTAGTGGAGGATAAAGAACAGAGGAAAGCTGTTGTGGTGGATGTGGCAGAACCAAGAGATGGTAACATCAAGAAGAAGGAACATGAGAAACTGGAGAAATACCAGGAACTCAGAGAGGAACTGGAGAAAGATTGGAAGATGAAAGTTACAGTGGTGCTCGTGGTCATTGGAGCACTCGGGGCTGGAACCTCCAAACTGGAGGAGGGGCTACAGCAGATCCTGGAAAGACCTCAGACATCTCAGTCCAGAAAAGATAAGATACTGCAGGACCCTAAAGCTCTCAGGACTCTGGTAGAAGACCCGAGCTGAGCTATTGTTGATTGCATCCAATATCTATACAGTAGATTAAATATTGTTATAAAAAAGAGTAAAAACTTCCGTCAGGTCAAGCTTTGGTGTAGTTAATTGATGGTTGTAGATGCACCCGGGCCAGGTCCTGTAAAGTTGCAGGGTGAGGAACAAATCTCGGTTTTTCTCGACATTGTGTTAATAATTGTTATATGAAACTTTTAAATCTGAAGATGCAGCTAGAGTCTACCAGGAGAAGAGCGCAGATGACAAAGTCCACCACACGGACACTCACAGCGATTTCTGCATGAAGAAATGTCATCTGCTCTGCATTTCTACATTTAAGAACAGAACAAGAAAGATGTTTTTTTTAAATTTTCTGCATCAATGAACATGTTTATAAGTTGTAAATATTTTTTTAATGATTAATGAAGAATAATTACATCCTTAATAACATCCTTTCTAACATTCTGAAATCTTTTATTGTGGGTTTATAAACCGGAACCCAAATGTATGTGAAAAGAAACTAATAAATACTTGAAATCATTTAAAGAGTGAGCCCCTGAATCTGTATTCTATGACGGTGTGTTTTGTCAGTGGAAATGGAAAACACTTTTCCATGAATTCTAATTTTTGGAATGTGTTAGTAGTTGGGTTTAACAGAAAAAAAACTGCAGAAAGGAATGGAAGTCATTAGAAAGGAACAGTTAGTTCAATTACAACGTTCAGGAACTTTGTTACCTGACAAACAATAACTTGATGTTAAATACTTTGGTCTCATCTAAGAAGCTGTCTTCTGTTTGATTTTGATTACAGTATAATATTGTTGGTCTCAACACCTTTTTGGTCTCATAATGATGACTCAACTCTTCCTAATTTCTGTAAATAAAGCATAAGGTCAAAAGATAAGGCAGGCTGCACTTTTCTGCTAAATAATTAGTTAGTTATCTATCATTCAGGATTTGTAAAAGAAAAAAAAACCCTGTCGAAATGAGCTCAGAGTGTGACATTTCTCTCTGTTCCCAGCAAATTCTAACTGTGTAGAGTGTGTGTGTGTGGGGGGTGGGGGGGGGTGGGGTAACCGGTGTATCCAAGTGGGGATCTTGGCATTTACCCGTGCCAGTTTAGTGACAGCAGCTGTCACCCACGGCTCACCTCAGGGATGTTTCCTGAGTCACTGTGAGGAACTGATCTTTGGAAAGTTCATTTCTGTCCACAGAGTTTCCCTTGTTGGCAATACTGCCAGGATTTCATTCAACAATGTGGCTAAATTAATATTACTTCAGTTAAAGATTACCCTTATATGTTCACCGTTCAAGCAGAAGAATGTTCAAGCAGGTTATAGTAGTTTGGATAATTTCCTCTGAAGGTGATGCCAATGACAGAACAATGTGTTGTGGGTGGAGCTCACAGAAGCTCCGAATATTCAGGAAAGACAACTTCTTGGTTGGACTTGTTATGGTTTTGAACCAATTACTTTAGAAAAGTCTTCAAACACAGTAGACAGCTCTACACAGCTTGTGAGTCAGAGGAGCTCTGGTTTGGGTTGAGATGTTTTGGCCAAAAATATGAATCACTTGAAATAATTCATTCATTCATCTTCTTTGGCGGTTTGTCCCTTTCAGGGTGCCGGAGTCTAACCCGGGTAATGATGGGCGAAGGCAGAGAACATCCTGGACAGGTCTCCTGTTGCAGGACCTCAATAACACACTCATTCACTCTCACATTCACACCTGGGGACAATTTAGCAGGGATGTGAATCTTACAACAACTCACGATTCGACCCACCCCGCCGCGTGCACACACGCGCTTAGCGCACCCTCGCCCCGCCACGTGCACGCCCGGGTACGGCGCACCTTCACCCCGCAGCGTGCACGTAGCGCATGCTCACCCGTGGGGTGACCGTTCACACGCTATAGAACTATAATAAGAGAGAGCACGGCTCCCGGGAAGGAGTCGGACGGGAAACGGTCACGTGTTCATCCATGACTGTTGTCACGGATATTGATCAAAGTTACAGTAAAGTTGAGATGAAAATAAAAAGCTGAGGTGAGCAACAAATCACAGGTTTGATTGGATTTGCATTAAAAGTTGTTATCGCAACATCAGGAAATCCTGGAGGGACGGAAGATTTCAACAGCAGAAGGCAGAGAAAGACTTTCAGAACTGAAGCTCCGGTGATGGGATGAGATATGAGAGAGAGTATTTGAGTACAACTGAGAAAATGTGTAAGAAAGAGGAAGTGAGACCAGAGAGAAAAGCAAACTGTGAGTGTTATCTTCTGTAGCAGAGTGTGCTGCTGCATGTGTGGTATTTCTGATCTCATAGGATTCTCTTAGGACTCATGGGATAGGATCTCGTAGGATTTGTTAAAACTATTATTCTGACAATGGAGCAGAGTTATTCCTGAGCACTAGTGTCCAGTGGACGTTTCTGGGGAAGAACCTCAGCTGGAAGGTAAAAGGGTTTTCAGCATGAGGTGAAATGAAAGTTTAATGACCTCTGAGGGGAACAAGGGGCAGAACAGCAGCTATCAGCTGGAGGGAAAAGCAAAAATCATGAAAATGTAAAAAACATGGAGATACAAATCATTCCTAATAGACCTTTTTACAGAAAAGACAAAAAGGATTTTTTTCTGTCAAAAGGAATGGTTACACTGAAGTCATCTTTTATTCTGTTTCCAAGAGAAGTAATGTGAGGTAAATCGATGTCTTTAAGATCATAAGATCAGACCATTAAAGGGAGACCTCATCTTCTCCAACAATTCTGATCACACTGGGGCAGATTTGTGTTTGAAAGATAATGTAAAGTTCCAAGTTAAACGGCGTGTTTCCTATCTAGTGACAAAAAGAAACAAAACTATATCTCCACCCATCTTTCAAACCTGCTTTGTACCTTTCAGGGTCACAGGGCTGCTGGAGCCTATCCCTGGACAGTTTGACTCTTGTTGGGCCACACAGTCACTAACACCAGTGGATAAGTTGAAGTTGGTCCAATTAACCCATGAAGCATGTTTTTGGACTGTGGAAGGAAACCGGAGAGAAAACCTAAACGTATGTGGAGAACATGCAAACACCACACAGAAGCCAAGAGTGTTAACCTCTATGCAGCATGACAGAGCATCTGTGTTGAAACTGAGAAACTGTCAGAACTTGAGGTTTTTTGTTTGTTTGGTTTTTTAAGGTTAAATTCAATTAAATAAATACGAACGGAATCCCCAAAAATCAAAATTAGAAGTCACGTCATTCTTCCAGAACCAGGCAACAAAGCATTGGTAACATGATGAGGATCTGGAAAGTTCTAGTATGGCCTCAATCCAACAGGGAGAAAACAATCCGTTGCCCAGCAACAGCTTTACATCTAAAAAAACAAACAGCTCTTGAGAAGATCTGCATGGAAGAATGGGCCAAAATAGCAACAACAGCACGTGTCAAAGTCAAGGCCCGGGGGCCGGATCCGGCCCACTGGGTGACTATATCTGGTCATTTACATTTTTGTTACCAACGGCCCGACGTTATCTTGAGATGCTAACATATTGCAACACAAGCTCATTCCCAAGTCGTAACATATCCACGACTTGGTGTCCTCAACTCTGGACCGCAGACCGGTACTGGTCGTGGGTCGTAACCGGACGCAAATGTCCCAGGTACAAACCAGGCCAGGATTAGGACACCAGGTCAGGGTACCGGCCACATCCTGAGGTTCAATCCGGGTTAGAAAAATTACTTTTTGAAAGTTTCAAAAAATGTAGTTTTAGAGTTTTCAATAGATGTTTATCCTGTGTGTTTGGATTTTGGCTCCTTGTGTGATTGTGTTTGATACTCCTACAGTGTCTACTGTGGGTTCAAACCTGGTAAAGGCCTAAAGGAAACCTTTGACCTCTGTCATTGAAAGCACAGTTGAATTATAGAGTTGAGATGAACTTTTGGTATTGAGCAAATACGTACATTACAAAAATACATTCTTAACTCTAGTTCACTATCGTCGGGTGATTTTCACTCAAGCAAAAGTATTTACATGATTTTCAATCTGTTGCACATTTCTGAGTGTCATAGATCTCTGGGTCAAGCCTCACATGTCCCAGAAATGGGAGGATTATAGACCAAGTCTCCAGTATCATTGTTTCATTTTTTAGGAAATAATTTGGTCTCAAATTCTTAATTTAACAGTAATTTTCAATCATGTTCTTAGGATCTTCCAATGTATTTATTTTTACATTTTGTTGCATAAACCACAGTTGTTAAACAAAATAACTACTCTAATATTTTTCATATTTTTTTAACCCTAGATCACTTTTGCTATTAAAAGTTACACCATCACTTTGCCGGATAATTTTTACCTGACATAATATACCCAATAAAAAGTGTTTATCATCAAAAATAGATCAAAAAAGTGATTTCCTGGATGTGTTTGTTCATTCTGTCTGTGTATCTATGATTAACATTACAGATCAACGTCAGTTTCTTAAGTGGAACAAGTGGTAGAATAATTGTCCAGCAAATCTTTTTTTTTTTTTTTTTTTGCTTTCTGTAGTTTGACCCACAACCTATCAGTCTCTCAATCTGTTAGAAAGTTCTGGATCTGGGTGGATGTGGAGGATCTCATCTGGAGCTAACTGAACCATTCTGTGAGCAGGTCTTGATCTGGTCAGATTTTGAAGATGCTTCATCGAGATGGAACTGTCTTCTGGCTCAGGTTTTGGTTTGCAGAAGAGCCTTTTGAAACTATCACCACCTGTAGCCGTCTTCAGGATCAGTCTCCATTCATTTATTAGATACAGACAGACTGAAGGAGGAGGCAGAGGAGACACCACCACGCTCTGATGTTGTTAGAGAGGATGGATCCAGAGGATGGGAGATCTGTTGTGCTGTGGACGTGAGGGATGTTTCTAATCTGAGCCTATTGAGGAAAGTGTTAGTTTTATTGATTCTGATCATCAATCCTTCCGCTTTAAGCTTATGATCCTCCTTATCTCTGAGCTCACGACTCTGCTGGAGATCACTCTTCAGGGATTTTCTGTGCACCTCCTTGTTATTTCTAATCTCAACTTCAAGTAGGTTATGGACACTTTTATAGAGCTCTAAAATATCAGTTTGTACACATATATATATATATATTAGGGCCGGGAATTAGTTAAATATAATTAACTAATTAATCACAAAATGGAAAAAAATTAAATCATGATTATTCATGATTTTTGTTAATTTTTTAGCCACAGAATTTGCTCACCACTTATTATCTAATCCCAATATGAAATCACACACACTTAGGGAGTTTAATTGACACTTTTGTGCTGTGATAATTCACGATTAATCACAATTTTTAACCAGGTGCATTTATGTACTTTTTTCAATTTTTATTTTTGAACAAGAACAACAAAAAACAAACTAACAAATAAAAAGAAACAGTGTGAATTATCTCACAATCTTTTGAACAAAAACAGGTGAGAGAGAAAATGTTCTCTTCATTTTTATTGTCTTAAATTTTTAAATGTATCATATAAATAAATATATATATATATATTTATCTAGAGTTTGTTATTGGGTAGAACCCCAACTGTTTCAGGTATATATATTTGTTTGGACATCAGGGTATTTATGGTCCGTCTTCCTTTGTGTTTTCAATCTGTGGCCTCAAAATATCTATAAATAGTTTACAGTTCTTACCTCCAAAAGAGGAGTTTGTTCACAGAGCAGAGGAAAACTAGGTTAACGATCAACCGTAGTAAGAAGAGACATGCAGATGGCTCACACACATCTCTGCTGTTGAATGGACGTTGCTACAAATGAATCGTGTTATGGCTCCCAGTTCACGCAGACAGAGCTAGCACTAGCTGAAAGTAAAACCTATACAACCTCTTCCAAAAAGTTAGAATATCAGGGAAAATGTTATTGAGTTCTATAAATCCCCACCAAAAAATAAACCTTCATACAACATAGATTCACTGTTTAACTGATTTCAAGTATTTGTTTATTTTTTCATAAATTGGAGTTCCAGCTAATAAAACCCACAAAAACAGGATTTCAGAAAATTTGAAAATTTAAACTGACTCATCAGTTTTTGCATAAAGCTAAATGGTAAAAAGTCCTACACTTCCAGTATACAGGGCTTTACTACATTTTTAGAAGGTCCAAAGTGCTTTACAGTTACAGTTCCACTCCTACACTGCTTCCTTCACTGCTGAACGCTGGTTCTGATCCACAACCACCAGGAGCAATGTGGAGTTCAGGGTCTTGCTCAAGGACACTTCGACACATGGGCAGAAACCTGTGATCCTCCAATCAGACGTTGTTCACTCTACCTCTACACCACAGTCATGATCACATCAACCAAAGTAAAGTACTCTCAGAATCATCCTCAATACTTCAGGGCAGGGCTCAGCAAACATTTCTATGTGGGTCCCATATGGTTCACCTTTGGGCTAAATTGGTGGGCCCCAGGTGGGTTTGTCTGCAGGTTCCACAGGTGGAGAGTCAGTGGTTTGGGTCCCTACACGGACGAGCGAGTTAGTGAGATCCACTGACAGCGAGCCAGACCACTGAGTCTCCACTCAAACCACACTTTAAAAAACTTTTTATTTCTAGTTTTTCTTCTTTTTATTCTTTTTCTCCTCTTTGTCCTCATCAGTCTTCCACTGCTGGGTTTTGTTCTTTTAGTTTGGGGTTGGATCTTGGTAGTCTTAGTTTACAGGCTTTGTTTATTTGTTTTCTTTAGTTTTGGTTAAGCAGACATTATCAGAGATCTGCTGACTCTGACGGTGGACATGTCTGGATCAACAGTCTCCATGACTTATTTTATGTTTGGTCAAAGAGCCACAATGGAGAGATAACAGAGACACATGTGGATCTGGAGCCAAAGGTTACAGACTCCTGAACCAGAATAACTGCTGAATTCCCGGTATAGCCTTCAGTATGAACAAAAACCTGCAGCTTACAATTCACTATCTGGACTGCTGAGACAACAATCCACAACTGCACGTCCTGAATTACACAGCATCTGTTGTTGACAAGCATCACTATCCATTCAGCTGTCCTTTATTTGTCACCAAACCCATACACTTGCCATCATGACTGAATACATGGAAATCTTTCTCTTCTCTCATTTTGCTTTGCTTTGACTCTACATCCACAACTTCTTCTCTTTACCTCAGCCAGGGTTCTGGAGCGCTGATTTGTGTTGAGCTTCTGTTTGAGAACTACTTTTATTTGTAAGGTAACAGTCAAAACAAGAAGCAAAAAAGGACAAATGAGCAAGAAAGACACTGAAACACAGTATCCACGCAGAAAGAAATGCCTTTAAAAATGAGTCTGTCTCAGTGATGGATGCAAGTGTGGTGAAAAGGGGCTATATGCTTTTTAGACGATGTCTGCAAAAGTAAGCCTCTGAATTTGTACCCATGTTTCTACACTTCTACATGGTAACAACATGTGTAGTTAAGCACCCGGTTTTCAAACTAGCTTCCTTGCAAAGAGTCTGAATTCTTTCTAAGACATAGAGGAGCATCTAGAAATATCTGGGCCAATTTGGTCCCATTTTCCTGAAGCCTTTCACATGCTGTCCCTGTCAGGTGTTCTGGATCTGTCAAACCAGGAGGAGGAGGAGGAGGAGGAGAACTGAAAATGTGCTGGAGAGGTTGAGCCTCCTGGAGGGGGCAGAGGAGGTGGCAACAGATACAGACAGCTGGAGTCTCCATGATGCAAGTGGCATAAACGTAAAGCCCCACTCTGATGAAAACGAGGTTTTTAGCATGTTCTTGTAGCATTCCTCTCGTGATGGAGGACGTATATGAAGTAAAACTGTGCTGGCGGGTTCTGAAAGTCACAACGGCGTGGGTGGAACCTGGACTACTGTGTCAAAAAGCAATAAAGTTTTCATTTCTACCAGATGACATCACTGTCACAAACTATTCTCTCTTTCTGAATCCACTCTCAGCCACAGCCGAGAGTGATGCCATATTTATTAAGACACACCCACATCAACAAAACCATCATCAGCAAACAAACAGGAAATAAGAACGGATTTCAAAATAAAAGACACACATAAAATGTAGGAAGTAACTGGTATTTGGGACCACATTCTAACAAACTGTTTCTGAGAATTTCTTTATTCAAATTGTTGTGAATGAGGAGCAGATGAAAAAATGATCATGAGCTCTCTGCTCTGCTCCATTCTGATCATCCACTTACAGACAAACAGATTCATGACTGCACCAACGGTCCCGCCCACAACTCAGAGGGGAATTTTAAAGAAACTTCTGCTGCTCTAAAGAAACTATGTTTAAGAAACGACAGTTTAATTATTTTTGGCTAAAACTGCGTGATCAAAATAAAAGACCACTGAGAAGACTTTTAGAGAAGATCAAAAGACGACTGGAGAGGGACTTTAACGAAATGATGAAGAGCAACAACATCCTAAACATGAACACCTGTTAGTTTTTGGTCATTTTTTTGACTCTTGTAAACTTTATTCTTTAAGACACACATTTAAGACAGGCAGTGGTTATCTTCATGACCTATTTAGATTGGATGAGATCACTACAATTTGAACTAGACATCTGTAGTGTGTCTCGTCATTATCCCATGTGAATATGCTTTTTTTAGGTCAAACAACAACTGCTTGTGTTCAAAGGTTACACCGGCTTCACACTGCACGCAGAAGCAGAGTGTGAAGCAGAGTGTGAAGCAGAGTGTGTAGCAGAGTGTGAAGCAGAGTGTGTAGCAGAGTGTGAAGCAGAGTGTGAACGGGATCCACCTCATTTTCCACGACGATGGAGAGCTGCTTCTGCTCAGCTGTGGTTATTTACAGCTTCCAGCCCGTCCACTAAACACACATACATGCTCAGCCCGAATGGAGGAATGGCATCAGCTGACTCCTGATGTTATCATCCAGAGCAGGTGTTTATTATGGATGAAATCTGAAAGTTCTGGACAGAGATGACCTCTCACACTTAACTGGTGAAGAGGGAGGATGCTTTTAAAGGCATAGAGAGAAAGTCCTCATATACAGCTCACAGTCTATTGTTCTGTATTAAAACTATTTATGTTCAACAATACTGCAATGTTCTTTAATACATATTTACATAGCATGATCAGAAGTGTTTTAAAGTCTCCCTCCAATGAAAATCATGTTTGAGTTTTTACCATGTATGTCTGGCATTTTTCTTCTGAAATAGAAAAAATATCATAAGAAATCATTTCATGTTTGCATTTCTGAGTATTTCTCCTTTTAAGTCGCTGTCAATCAAAGTCCCAGAGAAAAACTCGTTTGAATTCCTGAGCTTTGTTTAAGTCACGATAGCTGGCCCGGATGCAGCTGTACAGGCCGGAGAAGAGAAGATAACGTCCATGTCTGTGGTGTAAAGGATTGGAATTCAGTGAAAGACCATACTGATGTTAGCTCATGGCGAGCTGCTATAAGGAAAGTCTTCAGCCGCGGGGGGGGTGGGGTATGAGACAGGGTTTCTGCAGATAATCTTTATTCATGCATTTGGCAAATTCGCAGGGGCCTCCAGTCTGTAACCCCCCGAATAAGGTGTTTAGATCCAAAAACATGATCACGTTTGTCAATTGCTGTGTTTTATCGTGAAAAATTGGTTATATTTTGAAAATTGACCTTATGAACTTGTGTGTGTTGGTGTAACTTCCTGCCAGGATTGACGCGGGTCGCAAAAAACATAGACCAGGCGGAAAAACAATCGGTTCTCAAGGCAGTAAGTAGTCTGGCTCAACACAGAGTGTGTGTACATGTGGATACACATCCTCAGCTGCATCTTTGTATTATCTTGGAGGTTGACTCTTGGCATCTGGACGTCTTTCTTAAACATGTCCCCTCTCATCCAGACAGAAGAAGCCACTAGAATGAGTGCTGAAATGTTTTAGGACAGAACATTTCAGTCCAGATGTCATGAGTCAACTTCCAGGAACCTGGATGAATGAGAACATTCCCCAGCTCCTGTATCAGGTATCGCTTTAGCCACGCTCCTGTGGGAAAATCCAGATGAATCATTTCTACTCAGAGAAAGAAAGTTCTGGGCTGCATGGTGGTGCAGTGGTCAGCACTCTCGCCTCTCAGGGGAGAAAAACTCTGGTTCCTGATCTTCTCTGTGTGGCATTTGAGGGATGGATGGATGGATGGATGGATGGATGGATGGATGGATGGATGGATGGATGGATGGATGGATGGATGCATGGATGGATGGATGGATGGATGGATGGATGGATGGATGGATGGATGGATGGATGGATGGATGGATGGATGGATGGATGGAGGGATGGATGGATGGATGGATGGATGAATGGATGGATGGATGATGGATGGATGGATGGATGGAGGGATGGATGGATGGATGGATGGATGGAGGGATGGATGGAGGGATGGAGGGATGGATGGATGGATGGATGGATGGATGGATGGATGGATGGATGGAGGGATGGAGGGATGGATGGATGGAGGGATGGATGGATGGATGGATGGATGGATGGAGGGATGGATGGATGGAGGGATGGATGCATGGATGGATGGATGGATGGATGGATGGATGGATGGATGGATGGATGGATGGAGGGATGGATGGATGGATGGATGGATGGATGGATGGATGGATGATGGATGGATGGATGGAGGGATGGATGGATGGATGGATGGATGGATGGATGGATGGATGGATGGAGGGATGGAGGGATGGATGGATGGATGGATGGATGGATGGATGGATGGATGGAGGGATGGATGGATGGATGGATGGAGGGATGGATGGATGGATGGATGGATGGATGGAGGGATGGATGGATGGATGGAGGGATGGATGGATGGATGGATGGATGGATGGATGGATGGATGGATGGATGAGGTGGATTCTGAATCTCCACGTGTGACTCGTGTGTTTCCAGATCTTGTGCAATTACAACAGAATTACGGCTCTCATCTAAGCGGATGAGGCTCCTCCCACTGATGGAAACAGAGACTCAGATCATCCTGATGCAATAAAGCACACGTTGACATGAAGAGCACAGGCCATCCACAAACCCACACACTCAGGTTGAATCATTTTAGATCCCACTAAAAGACATAGATCCTAACGTCTCTTAGTGTCAAACGTTGGTGTAATCTAACATGACGTGTGGTTGGTTCAAGATCCTGGCGTCCACGTGTCACATGTTTATTGGGTTAAATGAAGAAAGATGTTTGTTTGTTTGTGAGTCTGATGCAGGTAGAGAACCACAACAATGAAGGTGCTGCTCAGGACACAACATGACACAAAGTGAACATTGTTTTTTAAGGAAATTTCAAGTTCATTTTAACACATAAAGGCATCTTCTCCTCTCACCCTTAATGCAATGCTCTGTTGTCATGGCAACAGAGCTGTTGCTTTAAGTTTCTCTCCCGTTTTTAAGGATGCATCATGATAGCCGATTAGTTTTATTTATAACTTGGAAAATGGATGAAGTGCGTGTCCTATATGATTGATGGGTAGAAGAAGTGTTTGTCTCTGATGAACAAACTGCTTTAAATCGTCCTCCACTGCTTTCATTTTGAGGAGAACCTGAAGGAAAGCAAATGAAGTTTGATGGAGTCTGCAAACCAGGAGAATCCAGTCACTGGACAGCTGCAGGGACCGGTTCAGACCCGGATGTGAAGGGATGTGTGACATGAAACCATCATGCATGCAGCACCAGCACCTTCAGTTCTGGAACCTCAAACTGAACTGGAGAGGAAATGACTGACAGCCGAGCAGAAGCTATTGATCTGACAGGATCAGGAAACTGGGCTACAGCATGAGCAGAGAATAGAATAGAATAGAATAGAATAGAATAGAATAGAATAGAATAGAATAGAATAGAATAGACTCGAGTGTCAGGTGCTTACCTAAGGTAGCGCAGAGGTTGGGTGTTTTCCGCCTCTCCATCAGCTGAGCTGTGGTTCATCATCTTGCTCTCGTGTTTTCGTCGTCAAACCCGGGAGATGATGAGGATGAGGATGAAGAGGGGAGAGGAGAGGACCCACCTCCGCTTCTCTCTGCGCCTCAATCAACAAACACTGAACTAAAATGGGTTCCCTCTGTCTGCGTTCCGGCTCTCTCGATTGGTTCAGGCGCTGGACGACAATTACTGGCCGCTTCCCGCGTGCACGCTGGCGCTGCGCGCACACGCGGCGCGTCCGCGTCCCCGGCGCGCCCGGAGAAAACAAACGGACTGGAATAGCACGGAACAGCTGGGACCGTCGGGGACCGGCGCGTCAGCTGATTGGCTGAGAGCGTTCTGTCATCCATCCCAGAATTCCAGCGAATCCGCTCAGAGATCTGAAGAGCATCTCCAGGTATGAAGGAAAGCTCTCCAAATATCCAGATCTGGAGGGTCGAACTCTGTCACACACGGGGGTAAAAACCCAAAACACACGGAGGTCGCGGGCCGAACACGACAAACATGTATTGAAGACTCTAAATCTACATTTTTAAAACTTAAAACCGTTTCACAAAGTTAATAACTTTGTTATATGTATGAGTGAAACTAAAACTGAACGTTTTAACAGTGCAAATAAAACACGCACGTTTGAAGACCATCAGTGAAAATGTTCATTTGTTGAATTTGCTGCATTAGGAGATCATGTTTACATATTTCCAACAACCACAAACATCTTCAGATCAAGTTCCATGTGAACATAAGACTCTTATTTTGGAGCAGATTCCCTATTTTTGCATCCACTGAACTTTTTGGAGAGTTTCTGCTTGAATTTCTTTGCAGGTTCAGGGATTCCTGCAGCGTGAGACGGGGCAGCATCATGATGATTTTGTTTTTTCTACAGTCAGAAACTCCTCCCACTTTTCAGAGGTCATTTTCACACCTTCAGGGACCCTAAGGAGCCGACCACCCCAGACCATGACTCCACCACCTCCTTGCTGATGACACAGCCATGGTGGTCACTACTCCATCTGGGACGTCCAGGACTGTTAGAAAGTGAGTCTTCACGTCTGTCTGGATCCACTGCAGCCGATTCTGCTTGTGAGGGTTGTTTAGGGGGTCCAATAGAAGGTTTGAGTGCAGCCTCTGGAGGATCCAGCTGGATGTTGGTGCACTCCAGAGACACCAGCAGTTTCAAATCTGTGCTGCTGCTCTCTAAATCTGATGGATGTCTGTAGAAACCTTCATCATTCCTCTATCTGCACCAACATGTGTGTCTGAATCAGACGCAATCTCCTCTCAGTACAATGATCACGCTTAAGTTATCATGAAACATCCAAGGATTTCATACTTTGAACTATTTCACTCTTTTCAGCTGCAGAGATCATTTTTCTCCTCCATATTTAATGAAAGTGTTAATAATGTGGATCGTCCTTTTTCAGTAGTTTCTCCTTTAATTGAACTCATCTGACAAACTAATGATCACATATCTGAGATTATTTCAGTGAACCAAAGACCATCTAAACCAACACTGTTCATGAATTGAACTAGCAGGAGTTTAGTAAGTCAGACCTGTTCCCGGTGTATGTTGGACTCCAGCAGGGCTGCCCTTTATTACCGGTTCTGTTCATAGTTTTTATGGACAGAGTTTCTAGGCTCATCCAGAGACCAGAGGGGATCTGGTTTGGGGACCACAGGATTTCCTCTCTGCTCTTTGCAGATGATGTTGTTTTGTTGGCTTCATGGAGCCAGGACCTCCAGCATGTATTGGAGCGGTTTGCAGCCGAGTGTGAAGCGGCTGATTTGCAGTAACTTTGAGATCAAAGTCGCTTGTAGACGACTTGAAGACGAAGAGTTGAGGAGAGTTGAAGACACATGTCTGCTTGCTCGCTCCTGAACCGGGATCAAAGAGGGTTCTGGTGTTCAGACCCAGTAAACATCATGTGGTTCAGAGAGTTGGAGGTGACAGAGTGGAGTCAGAGAGCAGCATCAGGCAGACGGCTGCTGGACCGGCTGACAGCGGTGAGCGGGGTCAGGAAGCAGAGATGAATACAGAGGAATACAGATCAGAGCTGGTCTGCAGCCTGCAGCCTGACACATACTGAGCTCTATCTGTCATGGAGGCTAATATTAACAACACAATGACAGACGAGGACTCTGTGTGTTCTGGGCTCAGGCCAACAGGTTTTATTCTTGTTTAGACTCAGTCAAGATTCTATTTAAACCTCACGCTCTGCTCTGCATCCCGCCCACCTTCAGAATAATTACTGGGTTTGTGGCATGCAGAGGCTTAAGGTGACTGTAATGATGCCCTCTGGGTTTTAGCAACAAGAACTCAGCGGTGCAGCGCGATTAAGAGGTTCTCCTCCTACACTGCTGTCATGAACATGTCCGAGAGGGCCGTCCCGGTCGACATGGGGGCATGTCGGAGGAACCGTATTTCTGGACTGATAGACAGGGTCGGCCATCTCTACTCAAGAGGGTCCAGAGGGCTCGGTCTAATTACAGGGCCATGACACTCATCAGTCTTTCCCAGTGGTGAGAGAATACTTCAGAACTTTACTTTAGTTACTGGATACAATTGTAATAATATTACTTTACCCATTAGAAATCTAATTCAGTTTTTTTATGTACTTTTTTACTGCTCACATAGAAATTCTAAAGGAATAAATAACAGTCGGACGCCCAAAATGTTTATCACCTAATGAGTACAAATTCCCAAAATATCTACAAATTGCTTTGGAATTACTGGTCAACTTGAGTATTAAAAACTGAAATATTAAATCTATTTCTGTACAAGAGTGACCATAGGGGTATGATGGGCTAAGCTCCGCCTTCTGATTAGCATCAGAGGAGTTTGATCCATCAGTATTTTAAGGGCTCACTAGTATCGTGCAGCATTATGGACGACAGCCTCAGATGCATGTGAGGAACCTGATGAAGAAATAACCATTCTAACAAGCAGCTGATGGATCAAGTCTGTCACGGCGCTCATCCTCAAAGGGGACGTCTGCGAGCAGCTACAGGTGAAGCGATGAGGACATCTTGGTGCTTTTAAGGAGGAGTTGAACGATTCCATGTGATACGTAACTTACAAAGAGATGTGACGCTGTGGGATCTCTCGTGGCGCCCGCTGTGCAGCGCTCAGGACAGACGCTTCATCACAAGAAGCACATTTCATTCTAAAAAAGTGTTTCCACTGGAGTTTTGCAAGAATGTCCATTTTGAGAAACCCCAAAAAGCACCTCCTCTATGCGCAAAAACTTTTTTTTTTGAGATTTTACAAAATTCTGGTGTTTCCATTAAGAGAATTTAGAATCAAATATCCAATTTGAAGCTTCTTCGCCCCGCAGCGGCCGGCATATCGAGTGAGCGAGCTCCACCGCGGGAGAGAAAGCCGGCGATCATTCCAGTGTTTCCCGCCTTCACCCTAAAGTAGCTGGATGATCTCTGCAGACCTGCCACTCCAGAGGGTCAAGGAAGAAGATGGAAGCTCAGGACACAAACTCTCGCTCTGGATTAATATTTTACTCACTGATCGAGTCACTGAAAACATCACGTGCACAAAGTCGAGTTCCTGATTGGCTGAATTATATATAGATTTAAATTTTGGCCGCACCGCTCGATTCGCCCCCGTCGCTCAAATCACGTCGCAGGACTTCAGATCGCCTCATGTCTTGTCTGTCCCATTGACTGAACATGAAAACCAGCCGGGTGAATCGCGCTCAGTGTGAATGCACCTGTGGTGACGCCACCTGCACCGCCATCACAGGACCACCAGGGCAGTAAAGACTTCCACCACATCTTCTGTCGCTGAAGCTCATTAATGTGAAACCGTTTCTGAGACCACCACTCTTTCTGCTGACACGGACATCTGCTGAGAAAAGAAGTCAGGCTCAACAACCTCTATTGTTTATATAAATCATTTTCATGAATTTCTGAAGGGCAGCTGTAGGTTTAGTTTACATTAAACTCATAAACTCAATGAGTTCAGTTTGTCCCGTTCAGTCCCCCTCGTGTGTCTTCAGTCCTCTGATCACCCACTACTTACTAACGTTATTTTGTTAACTTATGTTGCCTTTTTGAGAAGAAAATGACATTTTCAGCTTTTTTACACCCTGTGCTGCTTATTGGCTGCTTGGTCTCTGTAGCAGGTCTTCCATCAGAAAACATAAACACACTCCGCACAGGTCCAGTGGAGAACAGGAACACTGGAGCTCCGGTGTTGATTGGCTGAAGAATCCAACCTTCAACCAGAGATAACTGGTGAGATTACAGCGATCGTCACGGATGTTGTACACCAGGAACAATCCACCAGGATTTATGACTAGACCTGATATACATTTTGAATGGTTCTAATGAAAACAAGAGGAAGATCAATCTTAAGTTTGAATTTGTTACTTTAATCTGTCATGACCTCTTGTGACCTTTAACAGAGAGTTTGTAACAACTTGGTGCAAAATTATTAAAAGTTTTGGGAAACTTATCGTCAGTGTTTATAGAATGACCATCAGTTTCTCACAGTGAGAATAGATCAATGCACCTTATTCAATGATTCACCAAAAAATATATATATATTTTTTTATTGTACACAAAAGCAAATTCAAATAAAAACCAATGAAAGAGTTGAAGACATGTTAAAATTAGTTTTATTATTTAGATAAAGAAAACAAAATCCCCCAAACAATGATTTTCATCCACTGTTTTGTGTCAGGGCCGCACTGGAGCGCCGCGCCGGAGCGCCGCACCGCCCCCGAATGAACGGAATGGGAATGTCGCTGCGCGTCTGCAGGACAGCACGTTACATTCAGCAGGGCACAGGAAGAGCTCGTCCCAAATGCTGCCGTCTGTTCCTTTTAGATTACCCATCGGGAATGTCAAATATTTCTACATTTGTGTCGTCACGGAGATTTCAAATTCAAATCTTCAATTACTGCCGATACCAAGTCCAACATTGTAGAGAAGCGTGCCGCCTGCGCGGACCGTTTGTCTGTTTTGGTCATTTATCATTTACAAAAACACAGAAGCCTGATTTCTGGATTGGATTTGAAGCATCTGAGTGAACTCCAAACACGACTTCCACAGTTCATCATCTCTGATCAGAGGAACGTTTGGCTGTTCATCGCTGCAAGATGATGAAGACGTACTTTGACTCGACTGGACGGCCAAATCCACCTGATCCAGACATAGAAATCTTTACAATAGAGATGAAGGAGATCATCTCGTCTGCTGTTTGCATAACTACATTCTCAAACTCTCTCCATGCAGCAGACACAAACTTTAGAGTGAACATCCATTCAGAAGCAGGGCACACACACACAGCTCTACTTACCCTATAAATAAATTTAGACCATTTGTTTATAAAAGAAAAAAAGCACCACAACCGATGAAATGAAGCAGAGCGATGTTCACGCCCACTCAGCCCGCCGCCATTGGGTCTCAGAGGGTTCCAGAAACAACACCAACTTCTTTGGAAAGTTTGTTTTACAATTATGCCTCCATCCATTTTCTAAACCCTTTCTGGGGGGTGACAGGGCTGCTGGAGCCTATCTCAGCTACAGTAGGGCGAAGGCGGGGTCCAAAACCCTCTAAACGCTGCTTTGTGCTCTCAAGTCAGTGAAACTTCTGACTTTTTTCTTCATCTTAGCAAAAAATAATAATAATAATAATAAAAGAACTAAAATCGGCCACCACACAGAACCCAGCAGATGTAAAACCACCTTAACAGTAACATTAGACCTTAAAAAGAGGCCTCTTCCAAAGTGTAAAGGAGCACGACATTTCAAACACAGTATATGACTGACAGATGAAAAGACCACATCCAAACATCCAACCATACAAAATCATCAAACACACACCAGCTTCTCTCCGATAGACACCAAGTGGGAGGGGCCAGCCAGGCTCTCCATTTCTTTTTCCTTGTCCTTTTTTAAATCATTTTTGTCAAGTTGAAGCATTTCATGTTACGGATGGTCCTCAGAGTGCAACGGTCCACACGTGGAGTCAGTTCGGTTCCGAGTCTCACTGCCTCAGCCTGCAGAGGGACGTCTGGAGGCGGAGCTCCTGAACGACTGGGTTCAGCCCAAGGACAGAGAGAGGCAAAGGAGATCGCATTTTTGAAAAAGCCGTCGGGGAGAGAGGCTAAATCACTTGAGCATTAAGTGAAACTACACCCACTAGTGTCACCCCCAGCCCCCCCAAAGGTACCCCAAATCTTTAAACTGTCATCTTTAGTCTCTATATCCCAGAAGCTGTTACAGCAAAACTCCAATTTGGAAAGAATCCAAAATAGGAAGAAGGTAGCAAAAGAAGCTAAGAAAGAAAGGCGAGAGCGTCTCCGTCCCAGCAGGGAAGGAGTTCAACACTACCAGAGTCCAGAAGAAACGTGAGAAGGATGAGAATGGCTCTTAATGATATCAAGAGGGCTAAAAGTTCCGATGTCCATTGGGAGCGGGATTGCATTATTTCCACGTGTTTGCAGCTTGGGAGATGGAACGCGATGGAATCATGTCCAGCAGATATTCCCGCTGACGTTCCACTGCAGAGGAGGTTTTATGAGCAGACAGGCTGGGGTTCACATAGGCCATGGTCACACCTGTCAGCAGACACACACAGTTAGCATGGGTCCGATTTTTCAATTTAATTCCATTTAGAGTTTACACATTAGTTTAGAAATAAATTCATAATCTACTATATGTTTGAATATTTTCATATTAATCTGATCCAGTTCACATCCTGTAAATGTATCAGTGAAATCATGAGATTGTTAATATCATCCAGAGAAGTTCTAACTAAAATGTTCAGATCATGAACATTGGAAACTAGAGCTGCAACAAATGATTATTTTAATCCTCGACTAATCACTGATTATTTTTTCCGATTAGTCGACTGATAGAGTCATGCGTAAACTGGATATTAAACACACAGCTTAACCAACATTAGCTTTAAACTAACTATAAATAAAGACAATTAAGCTAATCGTTTATTAAACTTTTAATGAATGGTGCAGCTTCTGTCCTACATTAGATTCTGGGATTAAAACCAGATTAAATCAAATGAGACAGATGAGGAATATACTTTCCATCAGACTCGTGTTGACAGGTGCCCCGCCCCTCAAGATAACGTAACAATTTAATATCAATTTTATGCATAAAGACTATATAAGGTCAAAGGTCACCAGTCAAAATGGCGAGCGTTAGCATTAGCTGTACTATGGGAAATTCCATTAAACGTTAGCATCAAGCTAGCGGACTTTAGCTTTAGTGCTAAATCAGTCTATATTTCTATGAATCGATTACTGATCTGTTAAGTTTAAATTGATCTGAATGGATTTGATCAGCTCGTTCCTCTCATCTCACATACATACCAGAGTTTCCACCGCTCTGCTTCCTCCAGGCCACCACATTGCCCTGGTTGCTGCTGCTGCCAGTGCTGACCTTTGCTCCCTGCTGAAGTGAGCGGGCAGACACGTGCTTATCTGACCTGCTGCCCAGTGCCGCCGCCGCCGCCACCGCGTTCTGCAGCTGGGAGGAAGTAAAAGAGTGAGCCACTCCACGGGAGCTGATGCTGTGAGACAGCTGACCCTGAAAGGACGAACGAGAGGCGGAGTTAGACCTCACTTGAAGCTGCGCTCACACCCAACGCGCCTCTCTTTGTCAGGCGCTGCATGAGTCTGCTGCTCGAGCTCCTGATTTGTGTGGGAGGAGCTACTGCCTCAAGTCTTTAGCCTCATCGCTACATGGAAGCATTGACTGTATACTTCACTTCCAATGCATGAAAGACGAGGATTATGTTGAGAGATTATTTCTACAAAAGCATCAGTAATTCCATCTCCACGTCTGGGTTCATGAGATCATTCAGAGACTCTCTCATTACAGAGAGCTTCACTGTCTACTGCAGGAGAATAACATTCAGTTCACACCCAAACTCTCCACGAGCGTTTGCTCCACGTTCCACAGGTCGATTCTGCCTCCATGAGTGCTCCTGTTGTCCTACACGGGACGACTCCTGCACCAGTTCATGTAAAAACCAGAAACCTGCGTGTGACCGGCCACGCCCCATGTCCATGGCCAGGGCAATACTGACGCCATAACTGGATCCGTGTATTATTTGTTTTTCAAAGTAAAATAAAGAACGAATGGGAAGGAGTGTTCAACTGAAGCAACTGACCGAAAAATAAAATGTAGAAAGTCGACCAAAAGCCTAAAACACGATTACAGTTTAATCAGAAAAATGATTCCACTAAATGAAAAACACCACGTTCCACCTCTCTGAGAAACATTTAAGAAAATCAAAGCTACGGCGGTGGCTGAACGACGGAATGTTGTGATACCAAGAATGCTGAAAGTGTGACTGAACGCACAGAAAGAATCAGGAGAATCACTCGTGTGAATGCTGACTGAACATTCACACTGTGATGTTGGACGTCAGACTGACCTGCTTTACAGAATGGTGGGCAGACACAGACCTGTGCTGCATAGCAGGCCGGACCTGCTTGAATCCCTGGGAAATGAGCATCTCGCTCTTTAACAATGAGGGAGAGGAGGAGGTGCTTTTAGAGGCGGGGGAAGCTGAGGAGGAAGAGGAGGAGGCCGTCTGCTGAAGGATGCGCTGCTCAATTTCCTGCTCCTGCTGGAGCGCCTTCACAAAGGCGGACTTCAGCCGGCTGGTGTGCTCGGCCTTCAGGACCTTCTTCTGATTGGATGACATGCACTGGTCACACAGGACGGTCCCGGCTTTCTCCTTTCTCCAGCGGGAGGTAAAGTCTGTCTTGCACTGGGCGCAGGTATACGGCTCTTTGGAAATGGAGTTGGTCATTGCAGTAGCTGGGCCTAGATTGCCTGTGGGTGGTAACACACACACACACACACAAACACACACACACAAACACAACAAGGACACTTATTCCAGGGTTCATGCGTGTACAGTCAACAGCTGAAGTTTGGAAGACTTCTACTCACCCCTTCCATGCATTTCCAGAAGTTTTTGCACCACTTCCTCCAAACCCAACAAGTAGATGAACTCATTATTAGCAGCTGACGGCAGGAAGTTGAATTCAGGAGCCGGAGGTTTGGGCGGAGGAATCTCCAGCAGCGTTTTCTCCAGCTGTTTCCGCAGAGCGAGTTTAGCCGCTGCTTGTCTGCTGGCTGGAGAGTCGTTGAGAGAGTTTGGTGATGCTGAGGAGCCTTTGAGACCACTCTGGGAAGCCTGGAGAGAAACAACAATCCAAACCGTTTCATCCTTCCAAACAGGTCAGAGGGATCACATCAGCCCCTGGAGAGTCTGACCTGAGAGATGTTGACCATGACATTGCTGTTGGAGACATTGGCCACTCGGATGAGTCCCTGCTGAATGATCCTCTGGCCCTGCACCTGGACGTTGGGCACAGATGCCCTGGGGGCCAGCAGGAGCGGGGGAGGCCCTGATCCGCTGTGCTGCTGTTGCTGCCGCAGACTGGCTATCTGCTGGGGGGTCACTGCGATCGGCTGGTGAGCACACGACGACACGCATGAAATCAAGGAGCTGCTGGGATAGAAGCGACAAACTGCTGCCTCCGTAACCCTTCAACGCCAGAGCGTCAGTGCGGCCTGACGGGGGGAAATGCGTACGGCCTGACGGGATTCCAACTGATTCTGACGTGGAGAGAAGTGAAACAGACCTACACTCTGGGTTCCTGCACGTTTCTTCAAGTTCAGTTCAAGACTTTTTAAGACCTTGCATTAGAAACATTAAGACCAAGTTCTCTGTCTAAATGCCAGTCCTCTGAAATCCTCGTCAGTAATGGAGTCGAGGAATGACTTACAGTTCCATTTTCAGCAAATAAACTGCAGAAATTCTCAGTTTTAGTGGATTCAGCCTGTAGCTTAAAACGTTTGAGGCTTGAAACAGTAAACACTGGGCTGAGGCTGAAACCCGTTACAGATTCATGAATCCATCCACCATTTAATGTTTTTGTAGCTGTTTTTAACTTTTTACTGGATATATGAAAATAAAAATGACATGTACTAAATCAATACCTTTATTTTTTATGCTTTTTAAGGCTTTATTTTGAAATGTTCCTACTACAGGCTTTTAAGGGAAACCCTGAACACAACCCTCCACTGCAGTGAGGTGATCAACGCAAACCCGCTGATTCTAGGGCTGGAACGGTTCATGGATAATCTGTGGTCCGTACGGATCGGGTCCCACGGCTCCGTTACAGGGGACGGGGGGGGACAGTACGGCAAGCCAAGAGGATCAAAAATCACCAGGAAAAGCAGCATGCCTCACCTGCACATGGACTACAGATTATAATAATTTAAATGTTCCCACAGTTACTTCAAAACCACAATTAATACCAAAAAATAATGAAAGTTTAATATTATTTTTTATTTAACATGTCATTTGGACACTTCTCTCAGTTTTTGCAGAACTGGTCTCCCGACACGTAAATGTGATCAGAAAGATGTGAGTGTAGATCTATGCTTTGAAGCCCTTTATATATATATATTATATCAAATATATGTTTTTCAAAAAAGTGATTTTAGGCTTTTCTCTCTTTTTTCCTGATGTTTTTATTTATTCTCTTTTCTACTTTTTACAGATCCTGAAATGATCTGAACTGTGACCCTAAAACTGTGGCCCAATCCGAACCCTGAGTTTTGTGATCCGTTACCCCCCTGTTCTTTACCCCCCCCCCCCCCCCCCCCCCCCCCCCGTTCGCACCATAATCCAAAACTTGAAGTTAGTAAAGTGAGAAGACGTTTACCTCAGAATCAGCTGACTCGCGTGTCAACAGCTGAAGATGAACGATGTGTCAACAAGCGTGTCACTTAAGCGTCGCCAGCGTTAAAGGGTTAATACGAGACCAATGTAAAGGATAGATGTCTACTGTGATGTGGACTGAAAGCCCTTCACCAACCTGGGCTCCTCTGACAAGCGGGGGCATGACGATCTGAGAGCTGTGTTTGGAATGGACGTGCTGCCCTCCCCGCACCAGAGGAGGCGGGATCACTGTGCCCGAGCTGCGCCCCGTCACCTGCAGACACCAAACACGTCCCAGTTACATCTGCTGCTTCAGTCATCTCCAAGACTTAGCTTTACTTGGAACTATGCAAGAAGAGGTCAAAACTGCACGCTAATGGTGTATCAATTAATCCACTGAAGAAATAAATTAAATAGAGCTGTCACGGGATTTGTTTTTAGTGAAATTAATTAATCAAGACCTGTAATTAATTAATTGATTTTAATTGGAATTCTTAACCGAATAATTATTGTTAAAATATTAATTTTGAGGTATTTTCTTTTAATTTGTGAGATAGTGGTAAAGTAAAAGATTAAATAAAACTAAAAATATGACTTTATAAAGTTTCTTTAGTTTAAAAGACTTTCAACCTTTACTTTGACACCACTGAGAGGTTATGCTTTTTAAAATCTTGAACAATTAAAATGAAAAAGAAAAAATAAAAAAAAAACTTCAGGTCCAGAATGCTTCAATTATCACATAAAAAAAACTTTTTGAGCAAAAAATAAATAAATAAATAAAATAACCACAAAAATTTGTATTACCACCATAACTGAAATGATGATATAACTAATTCCACATTTTACCACAACAGCAAGACAGTAGAAAAGCTCTAGCTATTTGGGTGACTTTGATCATTTTAAAGACTGGGATGAAGAGAGGAGAATTTAAGAAAAGAAACACAGCAGAAGAATTCAACTATTTAGACTTTGGACTTTGTTTTTGCTTTTCTTTGAACAAAAACGAGCTTTAAGTAGTGGACTTTAAATCTGAAATGATGATGTTTTTTTCACTTCTCATGACGAGCCGTTTGCAGACCCCTGCTGCACTTTTTTAAAACGGAGTGAGAGCAGAGCGTGGTCTGAGCATGCCGTGTACAGAAGATGTTAAAAAAATAAATAACAAGCCAAAATGATTCATTAATAATCATTAAATAATCATTTTTTTTGTAAAATGACCTGATATCACCATCTGCTGGAGGAATTCAAAAACTGCAGCTGCATCTGTTATTTTGGATGGTCTCAAATAATTGAGATGAATGCAGTAAAGTGACAGCTCTAGAGTTAGATTCTATTCCTATGATCCATGAGACAATGTTGTTACACTAAATGACCTACATCATTATAGCATCATCTCAAAATGAAATAAATTGATTATAATTTGGATTGAGTCATGGTGGGTGTAATTTGCTTATTCTGAATTTATCAAAGTCATGTGACCATACAGAGTGGTAGAATGTTCTAACAATGTTTCATTTGGATTGATGTGGAAAAACAACTTGATTTAACTCAAATGTGAATGGATTCGTCATTCATTTACATGTTTCTTTGCACATGTGATTATTATCATGTAAGATACTAACTAACTAAGATTGACTGTAAAATCATATCAGCAACCAGAGATGATGATATGAATGGCTGCACTCTTTACCTGGAGGGAGCCTTTACTAGACGTCACGGTCCCTCTGACGAGAGGGGGGGGAGTCGCCACGGAGCCACTCGCCTGGACATTCATAGAAACGGGAACAGGTCAGTAATAGATCACGTTAAAGACAAAGAAATGACTCGGATGAACTGAAGTCACGAGCATGCATGCAGAATGTGTGTGCAGTAATCAACCCTCTGTGTTTACCTTCTGGACAGTACTCTCTTTTTGGATCTGGCTCTGCCGGAGTTTCTTGAGGAGCACCAGTTTGGCCTCTTGAAGTCTCAACTCCTCCTTAAGCTGTTTGATGATCATTTCTCTCTCTTCAGGGGAACTCTTCTGCAATTAACATCCATTAATTCACATCATTTGAATCACTCGTATTTTTATCACTCCGTGAGTTTTAGATGCTTCTGTTTTGTTTAAATGTTTTATAAACTCTTTTCACATGAAGTCTCACAAACAGAGTCTAGAGAGTGACTTCTGGTTCTATATTCTGTCTATGGTCTAGAACGGTAAAGCTGACAGCTGAACGCTGTTAAAAGCTATTTCACCTAAATAATGAAAGCTAACCTAACCAACTGTAACGTAAAAAATCCTCTGGATGATATGAAACCATGGTGGATTATTTCTCTCTCCAACCGTCATAGTTAGATGAAGGTTACAGGAACTTCATTGAATGCTGATGTTTGATTGAAGGTCATTCTGATTTTATTCTTTTAACTGATGCTAATGCTAGCTCGATGAGACGTAGATCTGCAGATCTTTTCTATCCAGTTAAAGTTGATTAAATTTTTCTGTTTATAAAATCTCTAAAAACAGAGATAAAATCAGACAATTTCAACACGTCTGACAATAAAGAAAAACTAAGAACTGTTATTTTCTGACAAGGGAAACGAGGATCAAAATAATTTGAGACAGTCAAAAAAATTATTCCCATTAAAAGGATTCCTGTTTTTACAATTACCCCTTAAAATTCCCCCAAAAATCAACAAATTCCTCTTATTACAGCGACTACATTTAGACTTGTGTACAGTTAAAACAACATGCAGGAATGTGTATCTTAGCTGCTCCTGTTAAATGTGTCCAATATGAATTTCCAGTTATTGAAAACACATGAGAATAACATCAAGAAAAATAAAATCTGTAAGAATAAAATCAGCTCAAATGAAAGGTGGAGATTTTCAATAGAACCTCAAATATTGAAGGATTATTTTAATTTGTATTTAGATTTGTGAATGATCTAAGACAGGAAATGAAAATACAGTTCAGCAGAACATTCAGAAAATCAATATTGTACATTTTTTGCTGAAATGGGTAAGGTTATATTTTATTATATATGTCAAACTGTGTTAACCAGTGTTCATCTGTCAGCGTTGTCGCTCTAAACTTGAACACATCATTTACATTTTCAGCCCCGTCTTCATTTTGTCTGACGTCACCCTGACGGTCTGTCGTCTCAGTGTTTGAATGTATTTTTGCAACCCAGTCTCAGTAAAATGCGTACATATTCCACGGCTTTGCACCCTCGGAATACCGTGCATTGTATACGCCAAACACGGTTTTTGCGTGCATATGATACGCTGTATTTTTAACAGACTGTTGCTGCCTCTGGCCAGGACTCCCTTGCAAAAGAGCTTTGAAATCTTAACGGGAATATCCTGGTTAAATAAAGATCAATAAAAGCAATAATAAAAAAAGACTGTTTTGTAAAGTTAACAAATTACATGTTTAAATCAAGAGTTTTAAGCTCCAAAAGGGATTGTTTTACCAGCACAAGTGGTGCTTTTCCTAATCAGAACTCTCCAGTGTCAGAGGCAGGAACTTGTCTGGGTTAAATGTGATTCCATACCTTGAGTTTCTCTGTGTCTGCTTTTGTAAAGCAGTGGCCGTTCATGACTGGACTGGACGGCTCATTGTCTGACAGGACAATCACGTCGTCTGTAGAAGACGGCTGTTGCTCTTTCTTGATGTCACTGAGGAGAAAAGAACAAATCAAAAGCTGAACAACCAGTTGCAGTTCTTGAATTCCTCCAGCAGAGGGGGACATTGGATCATTTTACAACAGCTCAGCTGTGGCGCTTTGGGACAGAGAAGAAGACAGAAACCAAGAGATCAATAAAGGGGAAATGGTGGCGGGGAAGAGCACAACAACCCGTTATATCTTCATCAGAAGGTCACACCAACACAACTGCTGTTCTCTCTTTTCCAGTTTCAATTATGTCCAATCAGAGAATCATTTCATCAACTATTGGGTTTTCTAAACAAATGTGAAAGCTAAACAAGTGGATTAGTGATATCCCATCTGAAATAGGAGTGAAATGAGCATAAGAGCTAATGGGATCTGACCTTTAGAGGAGTGGATGGGACAGCTGCAGCTGCAGACGTGTGCTACACCACAGCAAGACGAAGATTGACGTTTGTGACATCATAATTATAAATGTATGGATGCAGTCACAGAATCAAGCACATTTGTCTTTGGAAGGTAAGAGGCTTGAAGCTCAGAACCCGAGCAGCACCATGACCGGCCCAAGCCCCCCCGCTACCTTTGAGAGCAGGCCTGTGGCCTAGTCGGGTCAGCAGAGCCTGGGCCTCAGCTTTCCCTCCCTCCCAGCTGCTAACATCACGAGCAGAGGTCCGCCGGAGACGCTCAGGAGGGTGACAGTGAGGGGGAGGGGAATAGATGGCCAGGAGCCAACCTATTGTGTACACTTACTCAGTCGCCACTTCACGCAACCCTCCCCCACCCTACACGCTTCTTTCTTTACTCCAACTTACTGACTCACGGACTTGAGGTTTCTCTGGGCTCTGCCCTGTTTTCAGAGCCGTTTATTTGCCATCTTCTCTGCTGCTCTCCAGACCGTCAGGACAAACGAGAGCTTTTCAAACCAATCCCAAAACTAACCCTCCATAAAATCACTCAACTCTATATGTCTGCTTCTCTCTGTAAAACACTACGACTTCTCAAAGAGCTGCTACAATAGAAATGACACTCATTAGTAGGGATGTAACGATTCAGTCGAGACACGATTCGATTCATACTTTTAAAGTCACAATTTTAGTTTTTTTCTCAACAAAATGAATTAAAGTATTTTAAAGTCACATATTTTCTTTCTGCCTCTTACATCAAACTGTCTGTTTTCCTACTAACAGAAAAGATTCAATACAAATAAACAATTATACAGAATACTGAAATGATCACAAATCCTTTCATACTGGGTTCATGCTGTCCTCCACATGTGACAGACCGCTCCACACCTGCTCCGCCCAAACAAAGATAGAGAGCTAAAGAAAGTTGGTAAAAAGAGCACGGCTCCCAGAAGGAGTCAGACGAGAAACAGCCTTGAAGCTGCATCGTCACCCGTGACTGTTTCTCCGTAGATGGGTCAAAGTTGCAGTAAAGTTGGGATGAAAACGTACAGTTGCAGAGTGTACAGCAGTCTTGACTTTGCTTGAATTTTGACTTTATCAGAATCTGAATCTTGACTTTAACAGTTGCGATCACAACGTCATGAAATCCTGGAGGGACTGACTTATGTGAAACCTTTAGATCTGAAGAAGCTTCAGGAATTTCCCAGGAGAGAAGCAGATGAAGAACATGCAGCCAGTCCGCTACACACACACTCGCAGACGCGCCGACGCACACAGGTGCGCACAGACGCACACAGACGCAATCACCACAAGCCTGCATGAAGAAATGTCATCTGCTCTGCATTTTTCTGATTTGGGAACAGGCGGAGACAAACTAATATTTTTATTTTCTGCATGGATAAACATGTTGACGAGTTGGAATCATTTGTTCACTGATTCAGGAAGAATTGTTCCATCCTTACTCATCAACCCTAAAAATGTAAGATTTGACTTTTTAAAATCTAACAATTTTCAATTCATCAAAATTATTTAAAAAAAATATCTGAAAATCCTTATTTTGATGGCTTGTTGAAAAACTACACTTATAAAACTTGACATTGTACTTATGATCACTATCAGCAGACACACAGTAAACTTGTGAGTTGGCTTTGCTGCCAAAAAGCGAGTTCGGGTCCTGAACTGTCGCTACCGTTTAATGAGAACAGTTAGCACAAGCATCACAACACACAAGCTCGGTTATGTAAGGGCCAGTTTTTCTGCATGCCTCAGCTTCACAATGATCCCACTGCTGAATCAGTGCAGTGGGATCCTCCATTTGAGGGCCACGCGGAGATAAGAAAGGCCCTTTGGGGTTGCTAACAAAGGTATGACACTTTGAGCTATTCAATATTTATAAAGTATACATAACATACATCAAAAGAAAGATTCCATTGGGCACATTTTAATAATGCGGAGAGTATGGATGCAATTCTCTTCAATAATAAGAAATCCAAAAGGATTCAGAGTCTGCCCTTCATATAAACAATCAAATATTCACTTTGCCATAAAGTAGTTGTTGAGGACTGAACCAAGGCCAAAGGTGATCCCAGTCATATCTCCTTCCCTCTAACTGCCATCTCATCACAATGTATTTATTGCTTTTCTAGCATGTCCGTAACTTTTTCTTTGTGGTCATGTGACACGCACCCCCTCCATCCTGCACCCTCCTTGTTCCGATGTTGAAGCCATGGATATGGGCAGTTACAACTTGCCGTCATAGCGTAGCCGTCATTTTGTACAAAGTGAGAGGCAGAGTTCAGGTGCTGCTGTGGGAGAAAATGGAGCGTGGGCCTCAGGAGCCACAACGTTTTCAGAACGGGAGCAGGCTGCAGACGACAACCGCACGGTAACTTCCTGTCAGACCATTTGCTATTGCAAATCTGAAAAAGAAACCTGCAGCTTTAAGAGGCTGCGCTGCACACCAGACAGTTTGCTGATCATGCACAAACTCAAATTCAAAACCTTTAAAGGTAAAAAAAGAAAAAGCATTTGTTACTTTTCAGCTGCTGAACGAGTGAAACTTCCCATTGGACTAAAAAAAAAAAAGCAACAAGGCGTTAGGAAGTCATTTTAAAAGGTTTAGTGTAAATGGAGTTGCCCAGTCTGAACATTTAAATCTCAAATCAAAGAAGTATCATGCACAGATCCACAGAAAAGTGTGAATCATCTTCTTTTTGTTGTTGATCAAATAAAAGATGCAACACAATCGTTTAAAGCCCCCCATGACAATGTTTTAATCTAAAAAACTTTCCCAGTGTTTGTCATTACAAGATGCGTCTGACTTTTGGGTCTCACCTTTTCGATGTGCTCATGTCAACAGGTTCATCTCCAGTTTGGACCTCCACCTTAATGGTTGCTTTCACCTCCCCCGTCTTTAGGATACTGGCTGCTACGCTAGCATGATCGTTCTTCAACCTGACGTCCTCGGCTCCAGATCCCACAAGGGCTAATGGGATTATGGCTGTGTCACTTTTCTCCAGCTTTACCCGTTTGCTGTCCACGTCTCCGACCACAGCTGCATGGTCCCTCTCCAGAGCCCGCTTCTGGCTGCGAGTCTGACGCACTGCCTCCTCCGACATGGCTACTCTCTCTCTGGACACACAGAAGAAAGGCAAAAAAAACATTATTAATGATTATTATAGCAAAAAGATGATAAAAGGCAGCTCTATTGCAGGGAGAAGAAAACCTAGAGTTGACACCAACTTACAAATGACCGAACACTACTCATAATGAGGTAGGAATACTGTTATTTACATTCATACTTTTCATGTTTGGTCTCAATTTTAATGAAATATGTAAACGTTCCCTTATATCACGTGTCAAAGTCAAGGCCCGAGGGCCGGATCCGGCCCTCAAGATCAATTATTTTATAGTTACTAACGGCTCGATGTTACTCTAAAATATTGAAAGTTATTTAAAGTTTAAGTTGATTTATTCTGGAATAATATTCCTGCCTTTTTATTATTCATAATTATGTTAAAAAGTTACAGTTTTAACGTTGTAAGAATTAGCATCCTGCGAGATTTTGGCATTTACTAAGATTTTTTTAGGTTATTTTGGAATTAATCTGATATTTCAGCTACATGCTAGCTGTTTTGGCTAACCTAAGTTTTAGGTTTTTATGCTAATTTGGCATTTCGCTTATATTTTAGCAGCTATCATCTTCAGCTATCAGCACTAGCGTCTTCAGCTAATTCAGTTTACAGCATTCACTCTAGCATTATCACAGGTAATGCTAGAGTGAATAATAATTATGTTAAAAAGTTAAGGTTTTAAAGTTTTAAAAATTTAGTTTTAGAATGTTCAATAAATGTTTATCCTGTTCCTTAAGATGTGTTTTGAATTTTGGCCCCTTGTACATTTGAGTTTGACACAGCGGCCTTATACGTTACCAGTTATGAAAGAAAAGAAAATATTTTTCATTAGTTTGACATTTATTACCTCCAATAATTAAGACACACCCAAATAAACAAGTTAAATAGCTGGTAGTTCCAGCATTTGCAGCGATGACCTCATCACTTGCCTCTTGATGTTATTCCACAAAGTCTACATGCAGTTCAGCCAGATCAGTAGGAGGAGAGTACAATCATCCAGTCAGCTGGTCTATGGGGTTCAGGTCAGAGGTCGTTGTGGTCATTCCATATGAGCCACTCCCACTTCCTGAAGTCCAGCTGTGACGGTTCTGGCACCATGTGTTGAAGTATGATCATGCTTGAGCAGTAAGTCGGGGGTGTTCTGGTGGATTTGGAGGGGTTCTCTAAGAACATCTATTCAATCGGTGATGTGATGACTGATGATGTCTGCCCAGACTGTTGCACCTCCTTCCTTAAAGCTAACCCCGTGGACCGTGTTGACAGTGAGAATAAAATACATTTCATTTAACAGTCAAAGCATTAAGATATGCAACTATATCTCATCTAGTTGATTTTACAGATTTTTTAACCCTTTAAAACCAGAGCTGTTGCCAGGGACAGCAAAATAACACTCTGAACTATCGTAACTCCTCAACCAAGTGACAGTTTCAACGGATTTGGAAAAAGCAGTTAATAAGTGTAGACTATCAGAGCAAAGCTGCTTTTCTCTGTATTAGAATCACCGGGTTTGTGTTGATTGGACACCCCCCACCCCCAAAATAAATAAATAAATAAAAATCACCAGATGTTCCGCAGCTTCAGCTAAAACTACATGTTACACAGAGAAGATTAGCAGAAGTTATCCCGGGGTTTGGTGTCTCGTGAGCATCTCATGAGTGGACAGGTGGATTTATCCAAAAATGTTACCAAAATCTGAGGCAAGAAGCATAAATAATTAGATGGAAACATATTCGTCATGTGATTACTAACTTTCACTCGCCAAATAGGAGAAAATTTTGACTCTTCAAAATAAAAGTCTATCGCGACAGACCAATTCCTCTATTGAGAAAAAGTTCTTTCGTGATATCTATTGTTATCGTTTTATCAACAAGCCCTAGTAAACAGTAGAAGAGTTATGGTAATTCAACAAATACCAAGACTGGATTGTAAGCTCCAGTGTTAATGTGTTAACCACACAGAAGAATACTGTCTAAAAGGACCCCAAATGCCACCGCTTTAATTTTAAAGCTATTTGTTAGAATCAAGGAAGAAAAAAAAAAAATTCTGATAATTCAAATAGTTTTAAATGCAAAATTTATAATACATTTCTGCATTCTATCTGAGCAAAAAAAAGGGGAGATTGCACTGTGTCTCTCCAAAGTGAATTGGATCCTTTATGTATAGATTAGAGGACCATGCATTGAGATGGATATCAAATCATGTGAGGGAAAGATACACACCCCTAGCAGAAAGGCGTGTAGTATCCAGTTAATAAGTAGAGTTAATTCCTCAATCAATACATTCTTTGGCATTTTTTCCCATTTGTTAGTGGCTAGAGGGAAGCATTGTGTATTTACAAGCCATGTAGAAGATGGGAGGATATGATGCACCACTTTGATGCAAGTCCATGACCTCACAACATACAACTCACAGCTTATAGTGACTGAATCAATGAGAGAGGCTCACCTCCTTAGATAACATGCCTTCATCTCATCTGCAGCAATGACACTCCCTCTCTGTGACCAGTAAAGCCAGCCAGCACAGCTCAAACACAGGCTTCTCTGAGTCTCAGCTGGGTTCAATACTAGGAAAAACTATAATTATAAAGACCAATAAGGAAACAAACTCGATAAAAAAAGAAAAAAAAAAAAACACACAGATGGGGCTAATTTTGGGTTTCCAAGAAAGACAGGTTCCTGGTAATTTATTTTCTTTCACATCCTACCAACTTTTTCAATACCGATTTACATCAAATTGAGGTCACTATTTATCACCTGGAGCTAATGATGTTTTTTTTTTTTTTTTACTCCTTTTTAAAAACCTCCCTAAATGTCCGTCTAGGTACAATCTGAGAAGTATTAATTCTGAAACGATGAGCGCACCTATCTGATGATTGACCCAGTCTGGGAGTGGGGGCGGGGGTGCCACGGTTGGGGGAGGAGCAGCGTTCAGAGTGAATGTGGTTAGTTTAGCAATAATCTGACTGTACTCAAGTGAAGAAAAAAAAGACTCTTCCTGGTCTTCTCGCTCTGTTTACCCCTCCCTACCACACACACATAGATTGCTATCGGAGCTGTTGTGCAGCAGACTAGTCTAGAGTTGTGTGTGAGAGAATGTGTGTGCGCGCATGTGGCCCCACTGCTTGTGTCCTGAACACCAAGGGTTAAGCCCCTGCCATTTTAACACCACTGACTGATCAGACCATTAGGGTGTTACCTAACAAAATGGAAGCATTTAACCCCCTCTCTGCCAGGCTGCGTCACTGTGTGTGAGTGTGAGGGAGCATTAAGGAACGGAGCAATGCCCGGCTCATTCATGCCACTGGAGTTGCATTGGGATTCACCTTAAGCATCACAATGATGCCAGTGCACTAAATCATGATGGTTCTAATCAGTCCAAAATAGGGCTGCCACAATTATAGCGGCTAGACGGAAGAATATAAATAGTTGACGACTTATTTAATAGTCGATTAGTCGTTGCTTTATATTACGTGTGTAGTGAAGTTGAACAAAGCTGTCAGCGTTCAGCACCAAAAAATATACGCTTTTATATTTGCGTCATTAAGACCAAAATTTGATCTTTAGTCAAAATTAGTTCCTTTCTTCAGGTGCCGACCCCATTTATTTGTCTGAATGTTTAGTGAATATTCACACTTTAGTGAATCTCCTGCTCCTTTCTGTACGTTTAAAGTCCCCGCATGACCCTTTTTTTAATTAAAGAAAAAAAAAACATTCTCAGTAGTGTTTTAATTATGATTATGACGTTTTTAACCAAAATCTCACAAGCTCAGCAGGCTGAGAGGCGCTGATCTGTCCCAGCTGTATTATGACTTTATATGCATAATACCATTTATTATCTAGTTGTGTCCGATCTCCAATTCACGCAAAAAGTTTGAATGGCCTGCCTGTCTTTTGCCAAATGGTGAATTCACTGCTCGCTGCCTGTCAAAAATGTGTTCCTGAGCTCGACGCCGTGGCTGCGTGTGGGAGGAACTACCAGCTAATGTTTTGAGCCTGACATGGAGCGGGGTCTGTGTGTTTGTCACATACAACGTATGAAAGTTAAGAGGGTTATGGTGAGAGAACAGGTTTACTTATTGTAATTAGTTTTATAAAAACCTCAGTAATCACATTTCTACGTCTGGTTTGTGAAATTATTCAAAATCAAATATTTCCCAGTCACCGGGGCCTCTATCTCACTCTGGGGAGTGTGTGGATGACAGCCGCTTCTGCCGCGTTTCTGTGACTCTGTGACTGAGTTTGAAGGCCAGTTTAAGGACAAAAACACTTGGGTTAATATTCTACCAGATGTTGAGACACTGAAAAGGTCACATGCCCAAAGCTGAGTTCCTGATTGGTAGATGCGATGCAGTGACCTGTCAAACTTCAGATATTTAAGTTTTGAGTGCTCTGCCTAATTTGCACCTCACCACTCAAATCGAGCTGTTGCCAGACCTTGGCACCGCACTCCTCACTAAAATCGCGCCGCAGGACTTCAGATCCCCTCGATTCGCATCTGTTCCACTGACTTTACATTGAAACGTGCTGCCTCTGTTGTGGAAATCGCTTTCAGTGTGAATGCACCTCAACAAGTGTTCGTTATTTTAGGCGTTGTGTTTGTGCTGTGTAGCGATGACCAAGAAATGCTCATTAGGTTTAGTATTTAAACTTGGTGCGGTGGTATCCGCCAAAGAACATTCTAGTGAGGAATCTGCACGACATATAAGGTGGATCCTAAAAGTATCCGAGAATGACTCAAGCAGATAAGACGGCTGCAAAAATTGAGCAAACAATGTCCAAAGACAGGAAGGAGCGTGTCTCCAGGACAATGATGAAGAGGATTTATCATGCAGAGCCAGAGCTAATCATAGCATATTACAATGTTCTCATCATTTTAATAAATCCTGAAGTGTTCATCAGATGTCTGCATTAATTGATCAAATTTCACAGCAAAACAAACCCATTAACCATCAACATTCTGACTGTGAATTCTCAAGCTACTCCAGACAGATATACAATTTGCACATCAATTTTTGCCAAATGTGGATGTTTGTTTTCAGGTAAAACAGACGCGCTGAGGAGGATGGCTAAACGATGATGTCATGAAATGGGCGGCACCCTCGAGTCGTGCTGCCACAGACGATTATTTTAAGAGTCGACTAATCACTTTTTCCAATTAGTCGACTAATCGGATCATGCACAAAGTGGATGTAAAGCATGTTGTAAAGCAACATTAGATTTAAACTAACTAAAAACTAGATATACAGCATTACCTGTGAAAATGTAAGAGTGAATGCTGTAAGATGTATTTGGCTGCTGAAGATGCTAGCGATGATAGCTCAAGACGCTGAAATTGATAGCTGAAAACACTAAAGCTGAAAGCCAGCTAAAATATTAGATAAATGTCAAAATTACCTAAAAAATTACAATAAACCTAAGTTAGTAAAAAAAAAAAAAAAAAAAGCTAGCATGTAGCTGTAATATTAGCCAAATTCCAAAACAGCCTAAAAAACTAAAGGAAAAAGCTGAAGTTAGCCACAGCAGCTAGCATGTAGCTGAAATATTCGTTAAACTCCAAAATAGCCTAAAAAACCTTAATAAATTCCTGAACAGTCCAAAATGCTAGCAGAATGCCATCATAACTTTCAACTTTACTAAACCCTGACTCCATATAATATAAAGTAACGACTAATCGTTTAATAAATTAGTTGCCGACTATTTCAATAGTCGATTAGTCGTCGATCAGTCGACTAATCGTGGCAGCCCTACCCTCAAAGAACGAAAGGCGGAGCTTTGAAGATCGACATGTCTTACTTCGAGTTGGGAGAAGAGTTCATAAAAATAACTCATATTTCATTAACCCTTCCGCTCTCCTAGGCTTGTTTACATTAAAAGAGGGGTCATCTGGACCCCACAAGACTGTGCGCGGAACTTTTTTTCCAATGATTGTCGATCTTTACTGGTGTCCAATGACAGACGTGAAGTCTTGTACACCTTGTCCACCTTCGTCATGGAAGGGTTAACGCCTTAATGTATGGGTGGGGTCATCTGGACCCCATAAGAGAGCACAGAGGGTTAATAATGTGGTTTTTTATGTTCCAAAGGTAATATGTGATCATTTGGATATAGTTTACTCTGAAAAGCTTAAGAAGAGCATGGCAGAGGCCCTTAAACAACTTAAACAAAAAAAATGCTTCATCACTTAAAAGAAGTGTAAATGAAACTTTACAACGACCATCGGACAGTTTCTCTGCAGGAAAAATCAGCATATTGGCTTTTTCCAATAGCAGTCAAAGGAGTGTGGGTTGGCTTGATGTGTCTTAAAAGAGGGCCGAGAAATTAAAAAGTAACTTCTCTTGCAAAATGTTGTATTTAATTAATATTGCATTGTATGTTAGGTCATTTATAACTATTGAAACACGATACAGTTTGAACGTTCAGCCTGTTCAAATTTTTTTTTCTTTGCAGTGCTGGCAGTAGTATTTATTTGATCCTTTTCATTCAAATGTCCTGCACTTATCTTCAATAAACACTTTAGTCATGTACTCCACTAGCACATACACCTGTTGAGACAGCAGTGGCACTAGAAGTCTCACCTGGACAGTCAGACGCAGTGCATCTCTGCTGTATTTTAGTGCAGTGTTTGGACAGGTTCCTGCTGTTCCAGCGCTTACAGCCAAGCTTTTGTTACATTACAGACAGCATGCACCATCTACATCTACTTTGGAAAACTCCAGACACACTTTGGACCTTCTTGATTGCAGCCGCTCAGTCATGCATGTATTGTTAGACACTTGTCAGCGGTGGGACACCTTTGTCTAGGTGAGACAACGTGAGCCGCCCCTCGCCTTCATACTGGAGCAGGAAGAGAAAAGAATTGAGGAAAAAGGGAGAGGCAACCCGTCTAGAGGTGATCCATCTTTTTAAGCCACATACAAACAAAGTAGTCCATGCCATTTCTGCGCTGTAGCCACGCCCCTACGCCGGCTCCATAAAACAATACATTTATGGCTGAAACTCATCAGTCCAGTAAAACGTGACGTTGGACCGGTACCAAGCTGTGCAGGTTTCAATCCAGCATATGTACCTACATGTTTTCCAACCAACCTGCTCCTTATTGGCTAAACACCCCTGATCCATGTAATCAGACAAGAGTTCTAGAACACTAGCAGGTCAGCCCTCGAGGCCTGGAGTCTGACACTCATGCTTTAAGTTCTGTTATTTGAATTATACCAAAAAACTTTCTCAAGTGATGAAGAATTCCAATTATCCAACAACAAATGGACACGAACAATGCCAAAATAAGAAAAACAGTGTAAATAGTAAATGGTGTAAACTTGAAAAGCACTTTACTACCTTCCATGAAAGAGCTTTACGGTCACAGACCCATTCACACACTGGTGGTGGCTCTGCTGCTGAACACTAGTGGCAGGGGGGGTGCAGTGTCTTACCAAAGGACACTTCGACTCATGGGCAGGCAAGGCGGAAATCGAACCTGCAAACTTCCAATCATGGCCGACCGCCTTACCACTGCACCACAGCCACCCCATTAACAGGTGACACCAGTTTTAATTTAACTGTTTCTTTCTACGAACAGTGCACAAAATGTACGTGTATGCGATGTGAATGCAAGATATCAAACTAATGTGAAACAAATGACAATAATTTAATATTTCATTTTGACAGAGTCTTATCTTTCTGCTCGTGTCTCCTGAGTTCTAGCTGAACTATCGTCATTGCAGATTTACTGACAACACATCATTGTTGTTAGGTTCATGAATCCCTTATTAGACACATTTAAACAATATTAGGTTTTCAAAAGACCATTGCTTGATCAGAAATGTTTTATATACAGTATAAAAACAATAGATTTAGCTCCTTTAGCAGAAACTCTTCTTTAATCATCTTTTAGACCTGGTTGTAAAGAAAATGCTCAGTACTGTTCAAACAGAGTCAAATTCAGGACTGAGGCCTAAATACAGGTAAAAAAAAAAAATGCCATTAAAAGTCATTAAAGTACTCCGACATGCATAATATGCTCTGGATTACTAGATTCTGTTTACTCTAGCACAGGGGTCTGCAACCTCCAACACTTACAGTCATTCAGGTCCATTTTACACAGACCAAAACCCAGCAGGACCCACAAAATCTTCACTCACCCTTTAGAAAAAGACACAGATTTGTATTTATGTAAATGCTACCGTTACGATAAATAAAAATTAACTTCTTTTGTACAAATAAAACACAAACATGTAGAATTTTTTTTTCAAAATAGGAAACAGTTTATAACTTTTGGCAGAGATCCATCCACATGATTTCCTTTCTAAATAAAAGACATCTTTGTGTTCGGACTATAAGTCGCTCCGGTGTACAAGTCGCGCTTTAAAGAGAAAAGTCCAACGTTTATTAACGCTGCATTTGACACGATTTATGCATCAAATTTGAATCCGCTGCCTCTTTTGACGTGCGTTAAATTTAAACCTCAATACTTGCCCAATAATGTGTTTATAAACTAGATGCTCTCATTGTGTGTGGAGAAGCTATTTTCTCGCCTCATCTCTACATGATGGAGGCTTTGCCCGAGTTTCTCATTTAAAATGCTGGGATAATACGGACGATGTTGAGAGATCAAGTTATTCATTTTAAAGAACTCTACAAAGGCAACTTAAATGACGTCTTCATGTCTGGGTTTTTCAGTCTTTTTCTTTAGGTGATCATTACCGTCTAGCCTGCAGGAGCTGCATCTGAATGATGGCGTTTTTAGATGTTTGTAATCCACTCTGCTGGCTTGCTGTCCCGCATTAGTCCAAGGAGAGAAAAATAAAATTTTTAAAAATAGTTTTGTCTTGATGCAAATAAGAAAAACATCAAAACATCCTCGAGCAGAACGATTAGATTCTCTGCCATGCTTGTTTTGAACGTAACTTCTTCTTCTATTTCTCTCAGCAGACAGCAGCAAATACTGACACACAAACGTACACCGTCCTCTAATGGTTGTTAGTGGAAAATACCGCTAAAAAGGAAACTGATTGTTAGTGGTGAAAATAGCGAATATTTGAGTCTGCTGATGTCTAAATAAATCACAAATAAGTTGCTCCTGAGTATAAGTCGCACCTCTGGTCAATCTGTAGAAAAAAACTGCAACTTATAGTCTGAAAAATACGGTAATCATCTCAGTTCTGCATACGTAGTAGCAGGTAGTCTAATGTCATCTGTGATTAAAAAGATAGGATTATTTTACCATTTGTGATAGATTATTGCCTAAAATACATGAATCCAACACAAAAAATAAATCTGACTCAATTGTGACTCTCAAGCCCTATAAGGCGTACTTGGCGTATTCCACAGTTTACTGTCCAATGCAGTCAGCCCTCCTCGTCCTCCATCAATAGGGCTGGAGATGGTTGCTCAGGTGGTGATCCAATTTGATTCACGAATCCAGCTCAATGATCCACAAATTGAACCACAATTCTTACTTTTTAATATGATGTTTGTTGCTATATGCATGTTTTTTACTGGACGTATGAAAGTGTAAATTATTAGCATTAAATCACCATCAGTTATACCTTTATTTAGAGCAGAAGATCAGAATAAAACACAAACACATTTAGATAGAAAGACATTGTGTTTGTCAAGTTAAACAAGTTTTTTTAGTCAACCTTCAGGTTAAGTTCAGCAGTAACATAAACAGCATAAAAATAATAAACATCACCGATGTATTGGATCATTTAAGAACAAATCCTGAACATTTTTGCCATAGTTATTAGATCCTAAAAGTTCTCCAACACCTTATGTTCTTTGCATTATATAACGGTGCAAATCCGTAATAAAAAGTTGCTTTTCTTCCGCGACAGAATCAGCTGATTGATGTTGATTACATCTGTCCTTTAGCTGCAGCTGTGTAGAGCTTCATATCAGTGCAATATACTTAACCAAAACAATATAAACACTGAAGCTAAAGTGTTAAAGCTAATCCATTTTTTTTAGAACTTATGTCAGTGAACAAAACTTTAGTCTCAGATTTTGAACCGAAAAAAAAAACATCTCACTAGTTTTACTTTGAAAACAGGAAGCTTCACCGACAGGAAGATTTGTTGACTTCCTGTGACAGTAGTGCTGCTCATTCAGCTTTGTTTTTGTTCAACATTAATCTGTATTTCAGTCCAATAAATACATTCTTCCCAAACAATGGTAAATGGCGTATACTTGTATAACGCTTTCTACTGTCCTTTGAAGGCTCGAAGCGCTTCACAGTCACACACACATTCATACACTGGTGGCGGCTCCGCTGCCAAACACCGGCGCCAACCTTCCACCAGAGGTAATCTGGGGTTCAGGCGTCTTTTCCAAGGACACTTTGACACATGGGCGCGCAAGGTATCACAAACACAAATATTCGGACTTGAGTTTTCGGGAGCAGATCACGAGTATCGGAGCACAGCCCTACCCATTAACTTATAACTAACTTGTTTACTTTCGCTCTAAAAAACTACAGTCGCACATAGAGAATGTTACAGCAGCAACGTGTCACACAGCAATACAAAGAAATACACCTAAAATAACATTTACCCCACAAATGTGTTTATATCCAAATTCTCAGATATAGAAATAATAACTAGTTTTTGTAATGACCCCCCCGAATCAGCTCTACCACTGTAAACTCACTTGAATTCTGGATCCAATTAGAAAGATTTATAAAAAATAAAATTAATATTATAATAACTTTCAAACAAAACTGATGATAAAAGGTAGAAAATAGTATTTTTTTATACTTCCCCAATCTAAATTTTACATACATAAGTGCAGACTAATATTTTTTTTAAAACTCCCAAATTTGATTTATAATTAATGTGATAATTTGACCAACAGTGAATTTGACGTTCATTGAAAGAGAGGCGGCCGATGTGAATTCGACTCTTGAATCACGTTTGGCGCCGTTGTTCGACTGCTACCCCCCCCACAACCCGGCTCCACATGTGAGGAAAAACAGTGTTGTTAACATAATGAAACCTGGATAGGCAAGGAGAGATTTGTCAACACAATCTACTGTTGTCATAGCTAACAAAATATGCTGTATGGAAATGAAAAGAAATTATGATTTTTGCATATCCTAAAATATCTGAGAAAAAAAGAATTTCATAATTATTACATAATTACCTTTTCAGCAATCGTTTGAGTCACAAAAGCCATAAATAAATTCATCAAAACATCAACAACAAATTTGAAGATGTTAGTGGTGTTAAAAATATCAACATCCAAGGTTTATTTGCCTCTTTAACTATCTGTACACATTAAAGAAAACAAACGTTCGGTTGACGCTCCCTGAAAGGTTTATTGGGTTGATATAACCGATTGATCAATTTGAATAGATTTAAACTTTACAGATCAATAATCGATTCATATAAATAGAGATTGATTTAGGAAAAAAAACTGTCTGCTAGCTTGACACTAACGTCTAATGGAATTTCCCATTGGACGGCTAATGCTAACGCCCGGTCGACGTAAAAATCCATTGCTGACTGAATCAGAATCTCTATAAACTCACAGGGAGGAATTTTCTAAACTCTTTCAAGGAAATATTGTTAAAGTAACCATTTGTGGATTGTTTTTGCTCACAATTTCTTCATCTGGTTTACGGTCTAATGCTATAGGCGATGGCCACCATGTTAGAGGCTCTCCTTTTGAGAAACCATGCAACACTGTGTGTATGCTAGTAACCCTTCTGCTCTCCTGGCTTGTTTCCATTCTGAAGGAGCTTCCACACCGGCCGGGTCGGTGCGCAATCAGGCGGACAACTTCAGAGTCGTTCAGTTTGGGTCCGGACGCACGAACCCTGCGCAAGCGCACCCGATGCTGATGGAAAGTGGAGCGAATGAAAACAGTCTGTTAAAATCCTTCAACACCAGAGCGAATCCACGTTTATCGTCAGACGCTGCTTCATTCCGCAGCGCTCTACATTAGTAATGTGTATATTGAAGCAAAGCGAAAAAGAAAAAACGCTTTTCCCACGTCAGAATCAGCGGATTCACTGTGATCGTGTGAACAGGAGAAGATTTATGGCAAGCCAAAAAGCCAGTTATTCACAACAACATTATTGGTGTTTTGGGGTCAGCTACGGTGGCCCTGAAGGTTAATTTACATAAACAAACTCATCAACGCAAAACATTATAAAGTTCTGACAATTAAAAATGAAAATCAAATAATAAAAAACATAAAGTTTTAGAAACCAAAACAAAAATCCCACAAACCAAAAGATTCTAAAAAATGAAAAATAAAAAGTTTTAAAAAACAAGTCAAATTTTAAAACATTTAAATGAATGCTTCTGAATTGGTCACAAAACAATTCAAAAGATGAAGTTTTGATTCTGCCGTTTTAGGTCAAATCTAAAAACGTGTCATTTTCTAGGCCATAGTTTCTGAAGAGCAACAGGAGTTTATCACAAATTTACCTCCGAGTTGTGGGCGGGACTTTTGGTGTGAAGTAACCCCACTCCGATATATCATGAAGTCTCTCTCACTAGCTTACAGCCCCTCACACCCCCATGCTACCATTACAGTCCATAAAGATGGTGAGCGATATATCCTCGTTATCCAGCCGAACAGGGGGTTCTGTGTATTCCTGGATGATTTTGGTCCCTAACCCAGCGAATAAGGGGGGAACGTATTTATTATTCAACTTTTAAAGTAAAACAACAGAAAATACTGCAACTACACCCAAGACACTAATTAAAATGAGCAAAACAAAAGGAATAAAATAAAGGTTTATAATCATTGTGAAGGCTGACATATAGCGATAGCAAACATCTCATCTTTGTGAAGCTAATCTGGTTTTTCTGTCAGAAATGCTCGGTTCTGTGGTGGAGAAAGTTGTTCTCAGGTGTCTGCACAGGTTGGTTGTGCAGTTGGTTCCGTTTGAAATTCTTTTCTTGCAGACTTTAAATTCTAGCTTCCTATTCTCAATAACAGTTCCAGATTTTTCTTCTTTCTCCAGAGTCAATCATTTTTTTAAATGTTTGTGTTGATGCTGTTTGTTGTTGTTGCACCTGACGCTCTAACCATCTCTCCCTCATGTGCACCTGGAACCGTATCCATCAGAAGAAGATTGGCTGGAATTGTGCTATCCTAAGTGTGTTGACGTTGGGAGTGGGTCAACTTGACCCCACGTTGCGCTGAACCTCTTTCCCCCCAATGATTTTTGATTTTCACTGGTGTCCGTGGCAGACATGAAGTCCATCCACCTTCATCCACGTTTGTCATGGGAGGGATAACACGTTAATGTAAGGCCGGGTCCTCTGGACCCCATGAGATAGCACAAGAGTGTCCATACAGAACAGAATAACTTCTTAAATTCAGCTGTGTTACTTACAGAGTAACTATCATCAAACTCAAAACTCAAGACTCTTCTCTCCAAGCTTGAACAGTGTTTTTAAACGTGTTCATCCTCTTCCCTTTGGCCAATTATCCATCCAGAACTAGAAATGTGTAATGTTTCCTGGACTTAAACAACCCGATAAAAAACAGAAGAAATGTCACCTGGTCTTGGTGTCATTTCCCGTTTTCTGGTTGCAAAGTGATTGGATAATGTCTCTGTTTTGAAGGGTGACTTAGCAGGCTCCAACTCTATTGGTGAATAGTGCTTTACTTATATTGTGCATGCGTGTGAACGTGCATTCCTTGTGAGAGGCGACATGTATGAAAGTCAGCTTTTTTCCTCCTTACTTTCTACTCTTTGATTAGCGCTAAACGAAAAAGATCGAGCTGAATCTCAGCCCAGAAAACTAAAGCTGTCTCCAGTTTGAATTCACTGCTCTATCATGTTTATGTCTAGAACTCCCTCGCCCTAGCTAACGCACAGTTTGTACACTCATGACAGATGAACATTGAGGAAATGTGTTGGAGATACAAACAATATTGGGATGGTTCGATCATGTTGGGAGGAGGGACAGTGATGGTGTTAGTAGAAAGATGCTGAGGTTGGCGGTACCAGTAAAGAGGTCTAGAGGTCAACCAAACATGAGGAACACACACTAGCTTTATTCTTAGCAGAGGTCTGGTCAGTAAAAACAAAGAAACAAAAAGAAAAGTTTTTCTTTTACTTATGGCTTTGGGGTGATAATAGATATAATCATCAATATTTTTAGTAGTTTGTTTTCTCGACCATTTAGTTGAGCTTAATTTATTTGAAATAACACAAACACAATTCTACAGTAATAAAGGTAATTCAATTTCATGTTTTTAATGAAGAAAAATAAACTATATATGGTATGGTTTGAAAACTAGAAGCATATTGATTCTTCTTCACAGCCAAAAAACACAAGGGCCGCTTGATGAAAGAAAACAAAACATTAACCTTTGAAACAGCCAAACAAAGACAGAAGAGATCAAGCTGACACCACCAACCTTCCATGAGCCTTTACCCCCTCACCCTTATGACCCGCTTTGCTCATATCACAGTGAGCAGAACCCCCATGAGGAAGCAGGACCAACAATCTAAATCTAGAAAGTTATTTTCAAACACAGATTACAAAAATGTAAGCTTTTGCTTTAAATGCCTCCGTTTCTTATCCTTAAATCTAGAATCAGACTAGCGGTTCAGTTCCCGCCTAGCTCGCCCATGTGTCCTTGGGCAAGGCACTGCCCCCACATTGCCTCTGATGGTTATAGGTTGGTGCCAGTGTTCAGCAGTGGAGCTGCCATCACTGTGTGAATGTGTGTGAATGTGTGTGAATGGATGAATGAGAACGTGAAGCATTTTGGGCCTCCTAATGCTAGGTTCACTTCACACTCCTGCAATTCACAACTGATGCGCGTTTTTCCCTGAAGGTCGACAGACGCTTCGGCTGGAGTTTTTCTCTTTGCTCTCATGAGTAAATTAATATCCTAACAATATGACCCTGTGTTTCTGCTAAAAAGAAGTAAGTAGTTAGTAGACCTAAACTTCTTTAATGTATCTGTGGTTGAGACACGCAGAGAGAAGTGTGTGTTTGTATGTTTATTTTCATCTCTACAGTCTGATTAGATACAAAAACATGATCGTATTTGTTAATCATGATGTTTTATTGTGAAAATTGGTTATATTTTGAAAATAAGCCGGGTTTCCTCATGAATCTTGATGTAACTTCCTGCCAGAATTGACGCTCGCGTACAAAATAGACCAGACGCCAAAACGATCCGCTGCACGGCGGCGAGCTTCCCGTGGAGGATCCCGACGCTCTGCGTCTGGTGTGAGCTACACCATGAGTTAACATGCGGCCTCTGTCCCGCTTCTGTGTCTGGTGTAGAGCTGCCACGATTAGTCGACAACTAATCGACTATTAAAATTGTCAACGACTAATTTAATTGTCGATTAATCATTATTTTTATTATATGGAGTCAGAGTTTAGTAAAATTGAACAAATTTGTGAGTTTTAGGCACCAAAAAAATGTCCTTTTATATTTGAGTCAATGAGACCAAAACTTCTTCTTTAGTTCCTTGTTTCAGATGCCGACCTCATTTGATTTAATCTTGTTTTAATACCAGAAACCAATGAAGGACAGAGGCTGCATAATTCATTTAAAGTTGGATAAACTCTCGTTTTAATTGTCTTTACTTAGTTTAAAGCTAATGATGGTTAAGGTGTGTGTTTTACATCCACTTTGCACATGACCCCATTAGTCAACAAAAAATAAAAATCAGCAGTTAGTCGACTAATTAAATAATTGTTTGTGGCGGCACCATCGCCCAGTGTGAACCAAACGTAAGAAAGTAGAAAAGTGCTAGTATAGAGTATGAGTATATGCCTTTTTTTTAAAAAAGAACTTCCAAAGGTCTGTCCAACCTAAACAAGCTTTTATTCAACAATTCACTTTGGTTAAGTCATAAACACAAAAATGATGCATTGCTCACTACAGATGCCAATAAACTGTTTTAATAAGGAAACGAGTCTGAACTGAAGCTGATAACATCCTGATACAGAACGTTCAGTTTATCTTGTAGTTTAACCACAAAAGAGTGCAACACAAACAACACAAACACAATGCTGTAACGTTAATGATATGACAATTATTTGTGTTGTTGTTACCACCATGGTAACAGAGCGTCACCTCAGGTAGCAGGGTAACTTTATTGCTAGAAAACAAAACTGAACGGAGTCATGCATGTCCAGTTACATCATTCTCAGTCAAGTGTTTCATAAGATGCAACCTTCCCTGGGCAGCGCCAAGCCATATCAGAGAATGCAATGTGACATATGCCCCCCGCCCCTGGTGCCAATTGTCTTCCTGATCTTAATTTACTTCAAATAGAGACGCTGTACCGGAAACCTCATGGTTTTTTCTGCTCGACCTGTGGTTCAATTGTCAAACACAGACTTTAGAATGTCATTTTAAACAACGAGTGATGGAAAAAATCAATAATTATGAAGGTGAAGTGCCTGGACCACGTGACTAAAGCAGGTTGTGGTGATTCCAGGGCGAGCCTGAACAATAATTCAGAGATTTGATCAACAGACTGGGATGACAAGCAGCAGAAGTGGATGTGTTCTCGGTGTTGTGTGGGCGGTTGCTACCAGGCAGACACCTTCCGACTGAGACGCAGTCGTCCACCATTACGCCTCTGTGAAAAGCCTTTTCACGGCTGAGCACATCTGACAAAGTTATTAGATCAATGGCTTCAAAAAACAACCTTACACCTCCTCCCGCGGTTATGGAACAAGTCCGCTCACATCTACACTGCCAACAGGACTGGAGTTCCGAGGAAACTTGCGCGTGTCCGACCGTGTATCCTCAAATAACAAATCATTGACAACAAGCTAGAATATGCTAGCGTTAACTTGGCTCGCCGACAACTATCGGTCCATTTGTCCGGATACCAAACAAGTGGCTAAATAACGAGCTACCCACCCGCACATGATTCTCGGTAGTTCCAAAGACCGGCCTCTGAAAGGCTAACCCCGCAGCTTGTGCTGCCTTCAGAACCTCTGGATCACGTATTAGTCAAAGAGCGACACAATAAAACTGACCCAGTCTGAGAGACCGAATTAAGACACTAGCTAACTAGCTAAGTTAGCATGCTAACGCTAACTCTCTGGTCACTCGACTGCCAGACAGACACTCAAGGTATTCACACAAATCTGAGGTTAATTACTAATAAATACCAATGTTGTTATAGTTTTATAGCTTTGTTACGAACTTATTCCATTAAATAAATGTCTGTCCCCTAAGAGAAGTTCTCCATAAAAAGTTTGGGTAATATTCCTGCACTTTAAAGGCTTTTTTTGGCAGTCTTCTGGGTATGTGTGTAGCCGAGCCACACACGAACTCAGCACGTTAGCTCAAATCAAGCTAGCTAGCTTAACTTGCATTAGCTGAGCTAACACCGACAGAAAAACTTCCGTCACGTTCCAACTCAAATTAAGTGCATCGGATTAAAGCACAGCGACGGCCGAACGGTAGGAAACGTACTTACAGAGTTTAGGAGGCGCTTGCTCGAGTTCCCCTCGACCTGGAGTCGCTCGATGACAGTAAATCGCTTCAGCGTACAGATCCCGGGATCCCCTCTCGTCTCCTGTCCGCTGCCACTCCACTTGCCAGATAATGTAATGAGCCACCACAGGCGGCGTCATGCTGCGTTCAGGGACAGCTCGGAGATGTTGGTGCGGGATCAGCTGCCAGAGCGCCAACACGAGCTCCACTCACACGTACGGATTTTCCCGTTCTCTGCTGGACACATACGGCAGCAGGAAGGCAGGCGCATTTAGAGTGTTCGCTTTTTCACCAGTTCATCTGACTTGTCCTTGAAATTACGTTTTACAGTTTAAAAAGTGTCAAATTCTCACTCAATGTCCCCTTATGATCAAGTATATCTAAAAGCTTCAATTAAAACTTTTTAAAAAACCCTTTAACACCTGAGACATGACATAACATACTGTAACTTTTCATTCGTTAACACGATCATCATAATTCCAGTAGATTCTGAAGAAATAAAGCGGCTCATCTAATACTGAAAATGATGAAAACTCTGAAGCCTAAAACTTGCTAAAATACTTGCAAAATGCCAGATTATTTTAATAAATAAGCTGGAAAAATGTCAAATTTTGCCTGAACAGTTAGCATATTGTTAAAATGTTTTAAACTCCAAATTGTCTAATTTTGCAAATATTTTAGCATATTGCTAAAATCAAAAAAAAAAAAAATGGAAAAAATATCTAATTTTGCCAAAATCCTTGGAAACATGTCCAATTCTGCAAATATATTTGAGCATATTTCCAAAATTTGAGCTGATCTCCAAATTATCCTAAAAAACTGGAAAAAATGTCTAAATTAACCAAAAACAGCTGCATGTTGCAAAATTAAAAGCTAAACTCCAAATTATCCTCAACAACCGTTAGCTGCTGAACATTTTACAGTTTGAATGGTGTCTCTAGCTGAAAGTTTGCAGAAATTCACAAGAAATTTGAGCAACTTCTCATTCATTTCCTTAGGGACATGTTTCTGTCAATATCTCAAACACTTTATGAATACTAAAAGTACATTACTTTGTGATTGCCATAAAGCATTCACACAAATAACCAGAACTAAAAGTCTGAAAAAGACTTGGTTTCACTGCTGCATGGATCGCTGGCAGACTACATTACCCAACGTACCGAGGAATCCCAGAAAGAGCTCCAGCTTCTTAGAATGTCCAGGGGGTTTGAAAACATTTCCACTGAGCCGCTTCCAGCAAACCCAACATAATCCAAACGGCATTACAGAAACTCAGATGTCCGTGAATGTATTCAATTATATTTTATTGGAAAATTATTCAAAACAATATAAGAATTAAAAACATAGGCATTGGATAAAATATGGCTAGTACTCAAGCTCAAACTGCATGTTCTTACAGTGTTTTAAATAGCAAGCATTGAAAACCTACGTAAGGTAGCTAAATACATACATCACACTTTACTAAATTAAATTTATAAAATGTCACTGTACAATAAACGTTCAAGAGGCAAATCTATACAAACATACGGTGAAGATATTTTTTTTTTACTATAAACTATTATGACAAATTAAAATACAATAAAATAAAATCTTAAAAGCTCCAAAAGTCAAAATGAAATCTGATACATCTTTTCTTTAATGAGGATTTAATTTTTTGTTTTAAAGGATATACGTCAGGAAATGAAGTTCCACTGTTGCTAAATGGGTTTGTCTGTATTGAAAGAATCTTAAAACCAAGAATTGAGATCCATTTTTCCTATTCTGTGTTCATAGAAAAACAAAACAAAAACCCACACCACGAAGTTCTTGTTAGTGACCCGAGTAGAGAAAAGTATTTACAGAGAGTACGCATCACTAACTTCCATGCAGGCTTCAGAGCACCACCGTCCATACAAAAAAAGGCAAGGTGTAAAATATTTACCAACAGTTACAAAAATAGCAACACAAATAAATTAATTTTTCTACATTTCTATCCACCCCCCTCACCTAACTAACCAGCTGTTTCCAATACGTGGGATTCTCTCCCAGAAACAAGCCCTCTTACATGAAGACCCCCCATATCAGAAGCCCTTGTATACATTACCATGTGTCCTTCACTCTTCAAGAGTACAATTGTGCTGTACAAATGACCGCGCCTCTAGAAAGTGTTAAATACAACGGCGCTCTGAATTATGATACAACTTTTTAAAAACAACATTTTTGACAACCAGGAACAAATGTAGGAAAGCAAGAAGTGAAGGGTAACTGTCGCTTCATGAGATCCTCCCAAGCTGTAGTGGTAGACACAAGCGTACACACCAGGAGGACTCCTCATAGAAGGCTGGCCAGGCTGGTGGTCGGACCGTTCTGGGCTTGAATCTGAACAGGAGGGGGGCCATCCGTCCACTGAAAGAAAGAAAAAAAAAACATATGAATCGACATACTCGAGTATCAAAGACAACAGAAGATGAGAATCTGAGCTAGACACAGGAAACTAGGGCTGGAATCACTGGAATCACTGGAACCTCACCAAACCAGACATGGCTCATGATGGATGACATCACGAATAATTAAAAAAAAAAAAAAAATCATGTCTAATAACTCAAATTATATAGAAGAAAACCCATTTTTAAATATATCCCCATTTATTTTTTTATCTTGAACTCAATCATAATAAATTTTATTTTGTGCAACAAATAACAGACACTTTTGTATAAATCAGTATTACTGTCATCGACACCAACTGAATAATCTGTCAAATTCAGGGTTAACAATAGTAAACATGAACAGCAGGGACACTATTCAGTGCAGAATTGCTGTAAACAACAGAACAAATACAAAAGTTCGAGTAGCTGTCAGACACGTCGGTGCAGCATGCGACCTCCATCTACCTCCAAAGGAACATCTCACCAAAGGATGAAGAACATAATGTTTTACAGCCTCTTCAAATGAAAACTAAAGATCAATACTTGGTGAGAACACATTGAGAATCAATCGCAGGGATAAATATTGTGATATATTTTGGGAACAAAACTCTCAGATCTCTCTAAAAAATGTAACATTTACACCTTTTGTCCACTTTAACTTCTTAAAGAAGATTTTTAAATGAAGTGAGACGTAAACCCTCATGCAAATATGTAAGTAAACAGCAGAACTGCAGCAGATCCACAGCAGCCTCGACTGGAAGATGCGTTTGTGTCCAAACCGCCGCCAGACTTTACATTCTGCTCCCCGTTACCCTAAAGTCTGACCCGTTCCAGCATTTCAAAAACAGACGTGTGCTGCAGCACTGGACGCACGTTCCAACTCCTAAAGTTATTCTTCTTCTTCCATGTTTTGCTTTTAAATGTTGTGCTATATTGTGCAAAAGCCAGTTTTTGAGCTTATAAGTGTATCATAGGGATGTAACAGATCACAGATAATCTGATCCGTACGGATCACGGTTCTGCACACGTGTCTAAAGAGGTTTTTCATAAATGGGCGTCAATGAGAAAATGTTTTAAAATGTGTGTGACTGTATATTTATGCTTTGAAGAACTGTATATATGTTTTATCAAATATATTTTTTCAAAAGAGTAATTTTAGGTTTTTATCTCGTTGTTGGATTTTCCTTTTTACTGATCTGAAAAATGATCCAAACCGTGACACGATCCCAACTGAGAGTTTTATGATCCGTTACACCTCCAATGTATTTGAATGTTAATTCCACATAAAAAACAACCCAAAAGTCAGATTTTGCTCTACGCGCATCTCTGAGCATTCCTCTAAAAGCTCTGAGCACCAGCCCCTTCCAAAACCACGAGTCATTCTCGTTTGTACACATGACATCACAATCCACTGAATGTTTCCATATTAATACGTATGAACGTGGAGGAACAGCCCCTTCCAAGAAGAGTCTGTATCCTCATGTATTATAGTTGCTATAAACAAATGTGTTAATGCTGTGATATCCACGTGATGTCATCAGCTTGTAGCACGGTTTGCAGTGATCGGGGCGACTCCCTCCCTATAGTCTTGCTGTTAATCTGACTTGAGAGATTCCCACTTACTATGAGGTATAATGTTTGGATTAGACTTTTGTTTTCTACATTGTTCCAGATGACGGTTGATAGACTTCTAAGTCTTCATCTAACAAAAGCCTCGTCTAGCTCAGGAGTCTGCAACCTTCAACACTTAAAGAACCGTTCGGGTCTCCAACCAAAACTCGGTGAGAGACACAAAGTCTTCACTCACCATTTAGGAAAATAATATTTAGGCTTTTGCTGCTGCTGACAAGACACATTAAAATAAACAGTATGTTTTTTATGGTTTAAGTAAAAACAAACATGAAGAGAAAATATCTTTTTTAAAATATTAAATAGTTTATAACTTTTGACAGAGCTTTGCATGATTTCCTTTCAAAATAAAAGACATCCTACTACACCATAGGATCATGTCAATGCAGCTAATGCAGTAGGAAGTTTATTTGACTGTTTCTGGAGCATTTCAGACACAGATTCATCAATATAACCAACAAAAACTAAATCAGAGTTAATGAAGTGACCTCTACCACATATTAAACCACAAGGAACACTTTAAATCCTTGAATTTGTTCAACTTTAGAAAATCTGCTCTATAATCCAGTGGATTATAATTTAATGTAGCTTTCATTCTGGTTGTTCTTAATGACAATAAATGATTTTCTGTGATTAATGAAGCAGAAAATGAACTCCAAATGTGTCATTATGACAGTGATAAACTACAAAGGATTGATGGAGAATTCCAGCTACTGTCAGAATGAATGATTCATACTGTCCTTCAACTGTTTTAACTTCATTACTTGCATACTTTTTCCATTTAAAGTTACTTTTTAATTTTCTTTGAACATTTGAACCAAAGAGAAGCCGCAGGTTGCAGACCAATGATCTAGAAGCTCCATGAGAACGAGAGGACGGCAGGAGATCAACCAACTGCTGCTCCCTCTGGAGGTTACAGGAATCCAAGAGATTCTGGCCACAGAGAAAAAATATGGAGCTTGAAAATTGATAGCTGGAAGTCCCTCCCCACTGCCGGAGCCGGCCAAACAAAAAAAAGCCCAAAAACGAAATTTAAAGACATAACCCTCCCTTAAAAGCTTCTGTCCTTTTTTCTCTTTGGTAAACTGTAACTGCTCACGTGAACAGCTGAAACAGCACTTCTCCAGCCTGTTCTCTGGAGGTGAACAGATTTAGTTCTTGCTAATGTTGACTTGAAAGAATTAAAACGATGAACGTTCTCTGTTCATTTGAAGATCATCTTCACACTAAACTGTTAAACTCTTACAGTTTTTCACATTTCAAAGATTAAAGGCTGATTGTTCTGAAAAGTTTTTAAAATATCATTTTTGAAAGGCTTTCCTAAAGTTTAGGAAATTTCCGCTTATGCAACCGGCTTAAGTTGAGACATTTCCACCTCTGGCTAGAGGTTGTTCCTCCTTTCCTCCAGGAATCCAGGTTTGACCAGAACAGCTGCAAAGCAAACCAAAACTCTGAAGCTGGTATCTGGTCATGGAGACCATCTTCATTTTCTGCTGTGTTCAAACACAAACGTCTCTCTGAAGTTGTCATTCCTTTTCCTAGATCAAACTATGGGAACAAGCTTTAGTTCTATTTTTGCTTTGGTGTTTTATGGAACGGTGAAAAGCTGGAACAGATTATTTGACACCTTAGTTCAGACATTTCAAATCCCGTTACTTCCCATCATGTTACTGGACTGTAAACAACAATCAGACAGCGTGATCATGTGATCTATCCGGATATAAAACCTGTTTCAATAATCTGATGTCACCAGTTCATACATGACATCACATCCCACTGAAGCTAACAGTGGATGGTAAACGGTGCACAACACTGACTTCTGCTCGCTGCGTATTTAGATCAAGATTCTAAACAAACTTTTGTTTTGTGAACAATGGAAGAGCCGTCTTTTAATGGTCAATGTGAGAGAAGCCTCAATAGAAACCACTGAATCTGCAAATGAGACAAACATACGGCCATCGACGATCACAAGTAAAGGTGAGACAAAATATCGTGTGGATGGCGAAGCATGGCGGCATGTCACGAACGATTACCGGTTCTGGAAAAACGCATCGGATCGCTAAAGTTTACCCCGTCTGAGCTAACACAGCCACAGGTAAGTAACACTGAAACCAGGAAAACAACATGTTCTTCCAGGTTGTTCTAAGGTTCATCATAATTAACCCAGAGTCACTATTTTCTATTCAGAGGTTCTAAAATTCCTTTTTCCTTGAGAAAGGAAACAGATGAAGCTCTTGTCAGGGTTAAAAGACGTTTGTTAATGACATTTCAGCTCCTGGAGTGTTTTTATGATCTCCTTACTTAGAACTTATTGTGTTTGAAACCTGATCAGGAGATAGCTTTGCTGAAGTGTGATTAGCTTTATTAATAGTGTGAGGACTCGAGTGTCTGAGAGCTGCTGGACGTACGCTGATCAGGTTATGTTCAGGGAGGCTGCAGGCAGCGATGTGGTCCTGGAGGAGCTGCTGGGAGAAGTTCTGGTGCATCTGAGCTGCTTCGTGGGCGTCCATGTTGTTTCCCAGAGCTTTGTTCAAGTCTGCAAAGACACCGTCACGCCACAGTACAAGAAAATATGAGGCTCTCACAGAATGTGATTAAAACCTGCATTATTACTCAGCTGGTCACATGACTCAACGAAAGAACACCTGCTATTGTTTTTTAACCATAAACTGGGTGGTATAGTGGATGAAATGGAACAAAAAAGTCACATGATTTGGAATGGAAGACGATTGATGAGAGATTCTCCACAATTTCTACTGAGCTGTGGTGATATTTCAGTGTGCTTCTAATCTGCTGATACCTTCATTTATAATAAACCTGCTGACAGTGACTATCAAAATAGTTTAGTTATAACAAAAACAACTACAAAAAAAGACTATTTCATGATTGCTTAGTAAGCATTCACACTATAGTGATTCTTCTGCTCCTTTCTGTGAGTTTTGTGGCAAATAAAAACTCAATCACTCCATCTTGGTATCCAAACCTTCAGGACATTACAGCTTGTATTTTTGGTGTTTAGAAACTTTATAGATTTTAAAATATTGATCTAAATATGCCTCATAGAAAATGAAGGAGAAAGTCTTCAAATTTCTAAATTTTAAGTATATTAGCAACAAACCTTTCAATATATTCATGGGCTATGTTTTCATCTTTTAGAGTAATTTTCAAAAAATGTGGAGTTTAGCTTCTATTTTAGCAACTTGCTAACATTTTTTGGCTAATTTATAATCTACTGTTTTTTTTTAAGGCTAATTTAGAGTTGAGCTTTTATTTTAGCAACATGTTAACGTTTTTGACTAATTTAGTTCACTGAGGAATGATGGGCTATTGCTAGTGTTTAAGCAATTAGATAACTTCTACTAAGGCTTTTTATACTAATTTGAAGTTTAGCTCATATATTAGCAACATGCTAACGTTTAGGCCTTTTTGCTATCTACTGAGGTTTTTTTCAGTCTAATTTAGAGTTGAGCTTCTATTTTTAGCAACAGGCTAACATTTTTTACTAATTTAGCTTACTGGGGAATTATGGGCTATTTTGGAGTAATATGCTTGATTTTTTGGCTAATTTGGCATCTTTTGGGCCAATTCTGAGGTTAGCTCATATTTAAGCAACACATGTATTAGGGATTTTTTTACAATTTTACTGAAAAATGTTCATAAATTTCAGTCATCTTCAGTGTTCTTTCACAGTTCTTTTGAAGATTTCCAGCCTTTTAGCAAATTTAACCTTTTGCACATAGCTTTTGCATTTTGAGGATCTTCAGTGACTACTTTCATCAAGAAGAATTTACACTAGCATTATTGCAGGTAATGCAAGTTTTCTAGTTTCATATAAAATTCATATTGAAGGCACACGCGTATCAATTTGTGAGAAACTTAAAAGTATTTTAAAGTCTGAAAATGCGGTAGATGGTTTTTATAGTGAAAATATCTACAACTTCATACCTTTTAATAGCGCTGAAGACCAGAGCTGAACCGACATGTCAGGAATCTTGCTAGCCAACTGCATGGCAGGCACAACCATGTTGTTACTTTCCTAAAAGAACAAAAACAAACAACGATTTTTTACTATGATTTGCTTTGAGTCGTATCACCTGAATGAGCCTCACAACAACATTCCATAAAACAGATCTTCCAGTATTCTGCTCTAGTGCGTCCCACTGACCCTGTGGTTTCCCAGGACGTAGAAGATGTGGCCCAGCAGAACCAGAGAGCAGGCGGTCAGTCGGTTCAGATCCTCAGCGTTAGACATCTTCAAAGTTTCCCTCAGGAAACGCCTGAGAGGAAAATAAAAGTAGGTAAAAAGCAGGTGGGAGCTCCCGTCACACCTCAGGGTCTTAAGCCTTACTTTGCCTCGTTGTAGCGACCCTGAAAGAAGGAGAGGAGACCCCGGATGTAGAAAGCTGCAGCGCGGAGGCAGTGGGAGCTGGAGAAAGATCATACAACAAAAGACAATTATTATTTTTGGATTCACTGAACAGAATCCAGGGTTCCAACACAACTCTGTATACTCAATTGAATCTTTTAAAGCTTTGATCAAATTTCTTACCTTACGGGGAAGTTATGATCAGGGTTTATTCTCTCCAGCAGACTGTAGAGCTAAAGGACAATGGAAACAACTTCATCAAATAACTTCAGACAAAGATTACTTGTGTTGTTACAGCACACATATGTAAAATAAACTATCAAAAGTTACACATCTGTGGATTAGAGCTCACTGGTGCCCTCTGGTGGAGAAACAATGCAATAGCAAAACTACCCCAGAAAACATTCAAGAGATTCTCAATTTTGACTGGAATTTAATAACTCACTGTGAGATAAAAGCATCACTTAATGAAAGTATTTAATCAAAGTAATATAGCATGACATAAAGCGTACTCGTGTATTTTGTTAGTGTAACTCAAGCAAAGAAACCCACTGACCTCCTGGTGCCGGTTTCCTTCCCGTATGTACACACTGGCCAAGTTGGTTACAATGTATGTCCAAAGCTCCTGGTGTGTGGTGAGCTTCAACACAACGAGAAATGACAACACGGTTGAAGCAACAAGCAGCGACGTCAACCACAACAGACGAGAATACGTGACGGTGAAAAATAAGCATGGACTCACCCGCAAAGCTGTGGTAAACTGAGCTTCTGCGTTATCCATGCAGTTCACCGAGATGCAGTACAGACCCTGAGACAGCAGAACATCACATCAGCGCTCCCGTTACATCGGGTCGCTCCTCAGGAGTAGGGATGTAACCATTCAGTCGAGCCACGATTTGATTCAGGTTTTAAAGTCACAACTTCAATGTTTCAAAAAGAATTTTCTCAACACAATGAATTGAAGGAATTTTAAGGCTGAGTATGTTTTCCTTTTGCCCTTCCATCAAACTAACAGAAGATTCAAAACAAACAATCATACATAATACTGAAATGATAACAAATCATGTTGACTTTTTAATCGCTTTTTTTTACAGATTCACAAAGAATTGCAACATCCTTACTCAGGAGCCTTTTAATGACGTCACAATGGCTTCCAGCTTTACCTCAAGCAACTACACACATGATGAAAGCTGTGGTTCTAACTGGAGCTGCATTAAAAAAACAAAATCATGATTTGAAATCGATTTCATCTCTGCATCGGAACAGAGCGGATGACATTTCTCCATGCAGGTCTGCTGTGAGTGTGTGGCTGTTGTGGTCTGGCTGCATGTTCATCGGTTTCCCTCCAGGGAAATTCCCGCTGATCCTTCAGATTTAAAAGTTTTACACAAGTCAGTCCCTCCAGGATTGTGTGACGTTGCGATCACAACTACTGATGCAAATTCAAGCAAAGCCGAGATTCATTCCTCACCCTGCATCTTTACATTTGATTGCAACTTTGACCGATCTAACGCGACCGTCATGTTGACGACGCAGCTTCATGAAATCACGCTCTCTTTTGCTAACTCTCAACGGTCATATGTGCTAGCGCGAGCCTGGGGGCGCTCAGTGGCTGGGGGGTTTGAACAGAGCGGGTGTGGAGCGGTCCGTCACATGGAGCACAACATGAACCACGTCTGAAAGGATTTAGGATTGATTCAGTATGATGTATAATTGTTTCTTTGTATTGAATCCTTTGTTAGTAGGAAAACAGACGGTTTGAATTAAGGAGCAAAAAGAAAACATACTTGGTCTAAGAACATCTTAAAGTCATTGTGTTGAGAGAAAAACAAAAGTTGGAAAAAATGGAAATCTGTGGAAAACTGAATCAAATCGTGGCTTGACTGAATGGTTTCATCCCAACTCCTTTTAGGAAATTGATTTTTTAAAGTAGTTTTTTGTATATGTTAAACACAAACAGCTTTTCTCTCTATGTTTTTATGAAATAATTGATCATTACAAACATTTCTTTCCACTAGCAATGTTTAAAAGTAATATTTAAATGCCCTTTTGGTGACATTTTGACAACTGATGCGTGTCGACTCAAACGTCTCTGCGGTGCATCGACGTCCTCCGGGCTGCTTTCCAATACTTACTAATAGTGTGTGCAGCTGAGCGGCGTGGTTGGTGAATAACCTGGGGGACTGTTGGCACAGCTGACAGACCTGTGAAATCTGAACAGAGAACAGAGAGGCGTTTCTCCCACAACCGGCTGAGGCCTGCACATTCAGCTTCATGTCACCACCTGAAACTAGCGTTCAGAGCTGCTGCTTCAGGAGGACACATGTGAATAAAGGACAGGGGGGAGAGCGTCTACCTCCTGCAGAGCGGTGGCTTTGTGGCCGGTGACGAGGCGACACATGATGATGTGCTCCAGCAGGATGACTTGAAACGTTGAGAGGATGGGGCTGCAGTCCAGCACTGCAGGAGATCAGATACTTACATCAAGCCAGTCCATACTGTGTGCAGGTCTGCCAGAACAAAACCTACTTTTTAGCTTCTCCAGCTGCATGAGGGCCTTGTCCGTGTACTTCTGAGCTTTCTCCAGATAACCTGCTTGCATGGAGTGCATGACCGTCACCTGCAAGAGGACCAGACGTCTCAGGATTCTGTACGTGAACGGTTATATTTGGATCTGTTCATGCTGCTCACTGCTGTATTCACACTAAGAGTCATCTCAGGAATTACCATCATTCCATGGTAGATATGCCACAAATGATTATTTCAGTAGTCAAATAATCACCTGATGTTTTTACCAATTAGTCGATTAATCGAGTCATGAACAAAGTGGATGTAAAACAGACATCTTAACCATCATTAGCTTTAAGCTAACAAAAAAATATATATATATATATAGCATTACCTGTGATAATGCTAGTGTGAATGCTGTAAGATGAATTTGGACGCTGAAGATGCTAAAGTTTATTACTAAAAACACTGAAGCTGATAGCCAGCTAAAATATTAAAGACCAAATGAGCCTAAAAACTGAAAAAAGCCTAAGTTAGCCAAAATAGCAAGCATGTAGCTAAAATATTAGCAATACCTCAAAAATAGTCTAAAAAACCTTAATAAATGCCAAATAGTCAATAGAGATGGTAAATCCCATCAACGTTTCTACACTCTGACTCCACATAACATAAAGTAATGATTAATCGACTATTAAATTAGTCGTCGACTGTTTTAACAGTCAATTAGTCGACTAACCGTGGCAGCTCTAAACACAAGTCACTGACTTTGTTTCTCCTCCCCTAAAGCAATAATGTTGATTGACTGAAGAAAAATCAAACATGGACATTACCAAATACACGAGGACACACATGTGCTCCTTGGGCAGCCAATGGAAGAGATCCGCGGGGTTGCTGGGTAGAATCTCGTCATCGTGGAGTGTGGAAATGGTCTGGATGCACTGCTGCAGCTGCTTCAAGCACGGCTTCACGCTCTTCACCTGAACAAACACGGTTGTAAAGCCAGGCCCGTTTTGGCTCCCTGCATGTCAACCGCTTCAGGGAACAGCTCCCACCTGTCCAGCATCCAGGTAGTGAGTAACCTGCAGCACCAGGAAGAAGACCCTCAGAGACTCCTTCTGGATGGGGTTTCCCTGCCAGTTTTCCACGATCGTCCCACACAGAGACAGGAGAGGATGCACCTCCCCCAGCTTCCGCTCCATTAGCAGCAACTGAAGAGGAGAAACGAATGTTCAGCAATCCGTTTGGGACAGGTACGTCAGAGCAGCCGTCCCAACCTTCATCAGGCCACGGACCAGTTTAAACTGGACAGGATTCTCACCGACCAAAGATGGTATTTTTCAGCTTCCAGTTTATGAATATCTATTTTCAAAATAAAATGCTATTACAATAAGTTTTGTTTAAAAAAGTCATAGTTTCTATACAGATGATGAAGATTCAATGAAACCAAGTGGTTGATGTGTAGAAGTCGTTTCTGATTTGAAACAATCCCATAAAAGAAACAAAATGTCTTCTTCAATCCAGGCTCAGATCATCCTTCAGAGCAAACATGTTGATCGTATTCTGTCTTTACATAAATCCAACACAAAGGAACATTTTCTAAGCTAAAGTTTCTGAACAGATGCTAATTCTACCTTTCTGTAGGAATATCTTCAAATTCAAATTCAAAATGTTTGAACTTTGGGATGAAAAGGCTAACAACCGGATGCTAGCTTCAGCTACGTCTGACAGAAGGTGTGATGGATGAAGTTAATAAAACAACACAACCATCATAAAACTGGTATCTTCTAAATAGAATCCGCGGTGTCAGTATTTATTATCTGCGTGTTTGAAACAGTCAAGAGTCTGTTATTAGACAGAGCTGCTTCTGCTACATGAGAACTTCCTCGTTAAATCTCTATGTCGAGGAAATCTTTGGGTTTTGTCAGTAAACAGCAGCTTCATTGTTCTCTGAAGTTGAAAGCTCTTCTTTGGTTTCATCACTGACTTTTATCTCCCCAAAGAAACTATCCAGATATATTTTATTGTTTGGTTTTTGTCTTTAGCTTCGAGCTACTAGCTTAGCAATCTAGTTAGCCATGCTAGTTAGCTGCTTTAAGTCAGATGACCTAGGAGGATGTTGTGAACAGAATCAGGAAGTCTTTCAAAATAAAACTTCCTTCACCATAAGTTAGCGCATTTATTTGTTTTTTTCTGCCTGCAGCCCGGTACCGAGTGACCCACAGATGGATGACAGATCACTGCCTCCCTCAGCCAACCAATGAAATTCATTCTAATGTTCTTGAAACAAACTTGTGACATAAACCTGTTGAGCTGTCGAATCTAATCATCTAATGTGTGAAATTGCAGATAACCACTACAAAGATACTGCAGCAAAATGTGTTTTGTGATCAGAGAAAGTCCAAACAACTGAGTGAAGATTTAAACAGTTAACTGTACAGTTAAAAGAGGCTTCATTCCAAAGAAATATGAAAACTCACCATTCCTTTACTGAGAAGAAATAAAGCCCTTTGAAAAGAAAAACAGGAAAACATTAGAAATCTAGAACGTCATAAGATCATTGAACATTGAAGTCAACAGCATGGACAGAGTTTGGTTGACTGGTTCTGTGTTGATCTGGGCTCGTTTGAAAGTAAAGCAACTGAACCAGATCCAGGTTTGAGCTTCAGTCGGTTCTGGCCTCACAGCTCTCTAAAATGTGTAAGATACACAACAAAAAACGAAGAGTAGTGCTTTATCGTTCATCTCCTTATTTAGGACGTCTTGTTAATTGAATGAGATTGAGAAGCACTTCAGTAAATGACAAACCAGGCTGAACCAATACATTTACAACCTGATGCTGCTGGTAGCAGTGAAAGCTCTAAACTTAAGCTGTTGCAATTCTAGCTTCAAGTGTTTGAACAGAAGTTTAATCTGGAACAACAAGATAGATAGACTTTAACTTCTCTGATGATCAACATTCAGAGCGAGGACTGCAGATTTAAACAAGTCATTTTTAAATAAAAACATTTCTTATTGACAAACACTAGAATGGGTAACGTGAAAAGAGCAGAACAGCAGTAATGTAAGGATGTGTCATTTAAACCAAAAGAGTATTGGAGTAATGTAAAGAACGGCTGTTTGTACAGCTGGGTATGGTTAATAATATACAGAAACAATTGGATTCTGATTTTCTTTTTTTATTCTTTTGATCCTCTTCAGTTCAATTCAATTTAGAGTTTACACATTTATACACATTTGTTTAGAAATACGTGAATAATCTAGTATATGTTTGAATATATTCATATTAATCTGATCCAGTTCAGACTGTCAAATGTTTCAGTGAAATACTGAGATATCAATAAATAATGAGTTCTAACTAAAATGTTCAGATCATTAACATTATAAACATTGTTCTGCTTCTCCTGGAATTTCAGTTTGGCCACTAGGTGGTGATTGCGTTATAGCATTACACCTTATTACAGAAGAAGAAAGAATGAGATAAAAACATGTCTTAGACCACAAATGGTAATATTTCCTTAAAAGAGTTTTAAAAATTCATATAAAAATGTTCATTTAGTCAACAATTTATGTTTAGTTCGACTGAGTGTTAGCATTAGCCGTCCTGTGAGAAATTCCATTAAACTTTAGCAGACTTTTAGCTTTATGTGCTAAATCAATATATATTTTTATGAAACAATTATTGATCTGTTAAGCTTACATTGATTTTATCAACCCAGCTCTGGCTATTTGATCGTAAACATAAACGCAGCACCATCACCGAGTTTCTGATTCACATTAGCAGAATTTGTTTCAAAATAGGTAAAAACATAGAAAAAAAGCCAGTAAGATGAGTAACATTACTCAGAAGTTCCACTCCAATCACATTTTATAACCTGTGTTCTTTTCTAGGACATGATTTCTGCAGAGAAGTATTGGCCGTTAGTGCAGAGCAAGCCTCTCCTCATTTACCACTAGCTTATAGCTCTTCACACCCTCAACTTAACATTAGTGGTGCAACAAAAATGTTGAGCGGTATCATTTCTGTCCAGTTCTGATCCAGACTCCAGCTCAGACGAGGAAATCAAAGACGTTCATGGATCTATTAGTCTGACAGTGGATATCAGAATGGAGAGGAGACGGCAGGCTTTGGTCTGCAGATTGTAGTTTCTACATCACAGCTACAGCCTTTTTTCAGCAGCATTTTTAATCTGCTCCTGATTCACAGTCATTTGAAAAAATAAATATGTAGAAATGAAATTTTAAGCTTATTCTACTTAACAGTATGCTATCCATTATCAGAAAATATCACAAGAACTTGCTAAAAACATGGAATACACTATTTTGTATTGGAGTGGGTCTTAAACATGCACACATCTCCAGGGCCGTGCAGAGACATTTGGAGGGGCAGGTGCTCAAAGTTAAAAAAAGGGCACATGGAACAAAAATTTGAAGCACCGTACAACATACCTTACAATATAACTGAACTGTCGTAACCCATATTCATGAAGAATGCAACACGGAATCACGACATACTATCATACATCAAGACAATATAATATAAACTTTATCCCACATTAACAAAATTCACTCATTACAGCAGCAAAAACAGTTAAGACAGACAGTACAATTAGACAACACAAGACAAGCAAGGATTAATAAAGGTACCCATGGGGGAAAAAAAAAAAAACTATCGGCTTTAGTCCATGTGCATTAAGTAGGCTACAAGAAAAAACCTATGGACATTTTGAAGTGAAGGCTAGAGAATATTGCTTGTTGCAGGTAGTTGTATTAACAAATACAATGTATAGTCAACAGGGGCTCCCCAGACGCCCCCCCCCCCCCAAAAAAAAAAAAAAAAAAAAAGAAAAAAAAGAAAAAATTAGCTAATGGTTGCCGTCTTCAATCCTATGATTGGTACATTTTTAGACTGGTTACATTATGTTTTGTCACCATCGAGTAGTTGTTTATGGTTAATGTTAATCTTAAAAACTACCAACAGATTTATGAATATACTATTGCCTAAACATAGAACCCAACATGATGAAACAAATAATAAACTTTACGCACACAGGCTCACAACTAATCCACTTTAACAGTTAAAATCTCCAGTTAACTGGTTAAAAAAATTGAAAATGTTAAGGTTAAAGTAATGACTAACCAGAAAAAAACAAGAAAAGACAAGAAAATAAAACTTAAAACTATGTTTTTATTTTGACCTTTTTTTTCTTTCTTTTGGAGCTGGACTTTTGGCGATTTTTGAAGTAATAAATCTCAAATAAAATAAATTTTAATTTTCATTATTTTTGGTATCAATTGTAGTATTGAAACTATAGGAACATTTAAATATTTCAAATAATTGCTATTATCTGTAGTACATGTACAAGTGACGCACTGCTGTGCCTGCTGTTCCTTTGACTTTTTTATATATCAGCTGCTGTACCTCACTGTCTGGGAGATGTAAACCCAGAAACCGAGATGTGCACGGATGTTTTTATTCAGATCTTCAAAATAAATAAACCTGATCTCAGTATCCACGTCATCCATGACAAGTGCCCTCAGGCAGAGGGAGCTTCAGGTTAACAGGAAAATTTGGCACTAATTAATAGGCTTATATATTTATCATATTTTCTCTCATTTAAAAAAAAAATTTTTTTTTTGAACAATTGATTTTTTTAAAGTTTCATAATGTAGACACCCCCCGCTTTTGTCCCCCCGTACGTCCATTTAATTTGGTAGAGACCCCCCAGCCCCCCCTCAGTGAAATGCGTACATATTCCAGGACTTTGGATACCGTGCATAATTTACGAGAAACACGGTTTTTGCGTGCATATAATATGTACGATCCTGCACGGTCCTGAATGTGTTTAAATGTCTTTTCCACATTTGAAACATCCCCTGGTGGACGTAATCCTAACCATAACCAGCATTTTTAAATGCGCCAGAGGTTGTCTGACCACGTGATCAAAACGAAACCTAAAAACCGGGTATAGTGATGGTTGCGGGCTTGCTGTCAGATCTGCCAGCGCAAGGAATTGTGGGTAACCATTTCTTTTGCCTGTCTGGTTAGAATTGGGTTTAATTTTGAGTTTTCATTTATGTGTTTTGTTGTCTGACCGTTTAACACTGTTTCCATTTGTTATTTTGGCTTATTGTGTTTCACTTCTCCCTGCACCCTGAGTGAGAATGAGGGAGAGACTGACCAGTACCCCACTTCTTTTGGGCACCATGACGCTGTGAAAAGTAAAACATGAATTTTGCGGAGGCAGACTTATCTCGGTTCGCGTCATCGCAGCAGTACTGCTATCGATGTTACGTTAATTCGACAAAATAGGACTCGTGTCAGACGTATAGAAAAAAAAAAAAAAAAGGCACGTTGACAAAAGGGCACTTTGGGCATCAAGGGGCAAAGGGGCAGGTGCCCGAGCACCCAGCGCCCCCCCCTCTGCACGTGCCTGCACATCTCTATACTAGTATGTAAAACAACCAACCAGTCATTAGGAGTACCTGGTATATTCGGAGCCCACCACTCTGGCATATTCAGCTCCAACACCTAGAAGGTCACAAGCGGACACCAAGTCTTTCTCCAATGTGTGAAGTTGCTACAAAAAAGAACATGAAGAGACAGGTAAGTGAACTTCTGTCATGTAGAGAGACTTTTAACATCGATCAATACATAACAGATATTACTAATGAAGAAAACAAAAGACACAGAAACTAGTTTTGGTAAACTTGGTTGGTCTACAGCAGGGGTCCCAAACTACAGCCCGGGGGTCGTAGTTTGGGGGTTTTCCCCCCACATTTGGCCAGGCCCCCAAACACCATCATAGAAGCATATATATATACACATCCAAATGAGAAAAATACGGTACATAGAACGTGAGCTTTAACTCCCGCCCTGCTGCAGTCTGAACTATGATGGGACAGTCTAGGTCAGGGGTGTCAGGCTCATTTTGGTTTATATCTCAAGTGGGCCGGACCAGAAACATAAGAGCAAAATAATCTTTCTTCAACTTGTTATCTGTAGTTTTGTTTCTTTCCTAGTTAGAAAACATGCCTCAAATAACCTGATAGTCTGATCACTTAGGATTACACTTTCATTCACAGAGTCCAACGGATTTAAATAAAATGGATTTCACTAAAAAATAAATAAAAAGGTTTATTCAATTTTTTTTACACACTGAATGTTTTATGTTTGACATTAAAGCAAACAAATACCCTGTCTAAAATATAAATATGTTAATTAATGAAAAATGAAACTAAATGAACCTCTGGAAGCTCCAGTGCCCTCAGACGTCCTGCTGTGCAGCTGGGAGATCAACGGGATAAAACGGCGCCTAAAATAAACGTTTTTATGTTCTGTAACTGATATTTTATCGAATTAAAGAGAGAATATGGTCTTTATTTGTAGTTTTTGGACAAAAGCAATTTTTGATTTTAATAAATAAGCCGGAAGACGAACTTTGATCAGACGGCTGCAATGCAGGTCAGCTCACCTGCGGTGGGGGCGGAGCCAAATAGAGCTGTCCGCTATTAGAAACCCCACAGGGAGGAAAGCGGTTTTACTTCAGCTTTGGGGCAGAAATTAGTTTTCTACAACATCAACAAACACCTGTGTTGTCAAAAAACAATTACAGAAACTCCACATTTCTCCACTGAAGCCACACAGACAGACTGAAGTATTATTACCATCTGTATGACAACATATAGAAGGTCACATCATGGAGCTGTGAGGTCTGTCATAATCCTCTACCAACACAAACTCTTCATATTTGTGGCCAAAATAAGGAATCTGGGAATTTTGCCTAAAAATGTTTGTGCATTTTCATTCAAAAACATGTTGATTAGTTTGTTGATTACACGTATTCTTTTGGCTGTCATTAAATTACACCACAAACTTTCATTCTGCTACACGGTGGAGCAGTGGTTAGCGCTCTTGCCTCACAGCAAGAAGGCCCCGGTTCAAATCCCAGCTGGGGGATCAGAAACACCAACTGGGACCTGTCTGTGTGGAGTTTGCATGTTCTCCCCGTGCATGTGTGGGTTCCCACCGGGTACTCCGGCTTCCTCCCACCATCCAAAAACATGCTTCATAGGTTAATTGGTTACTCTAAATTGCCCCTAGGTATGAATGTGTGAGTGACTGTGTGCACGAATGTGGCCCTGTGACAGACTGGTGAACTGTCCAGGGTAAACCCTGCCTCCGCCCATCAGCAGCCGGGATAGGCTCCGGCATCCCCGCGACCCCAAAAGGGATAAAGCGGTATGGAAAAAATGAATGAATGATGAACTTTCATTTTAAGTTGTAAAAACAGTCTGTTAAACATTTTTGGGATTTCCACAGCAAAACAAATCCAATTTTTCCAGACGGAATTTTTTATTTTTGCATGATTTTATGTCTGATGTGTAAATATAAGACGGTAAAATGACTAAAAGCAGTGTCACATAGATAGGGTTGCCCTGATTAAAATGATACCAAATATCACGTTATATTGAAAATACAGAGGTAAATTCAAAAGTAAACGAAAAAAAAAGAGTATTAGGACCTTGGATCCAGAGGGTTAAACTTGCAAACATTTTGGCGTTAACCTTCCTTTCTGGGACACGCCTGGGATAGACTTTTTATTTAATTTCTTAAATGTTTTTGTAATTATTTTTTCTGTGAAAATTACATAAATTAACTAGATATATAGAATTACCTGCAATAATGCTAGTGTGAATGCTGTGAGGTGAATGTGGAAGCTGAAGATGCTGAAACTGACAGCTAAAACAACTGAGGCAGATAGCTAAAAATGTTGAAGCAGGTAGCTAAGATATATTGAAGAAGATTGCTGAAAATGCTTAACCTGGAAGCCTGATTAAATATTAGCTAAATTTCAAGTCAGCCACAAAAAAAAGTTAAAATGTCTAATTTTGACCAAACAGTTAGCATAATGCTAAAATAACAAACTCCAAATTAATTTAAAAATTCTATCAAAATATTTAAATTTGCCAAAACTGATGGAATGTTGCTAAATTTAAAGTTAAATGCCAAATTACCCAAAAACCCAGTTTGAATGGTGTCTCGAGCTGAAGGTTCACAGAAGTTCTCAAGTTTCAAAGTACATTAAGTTTCTGGAGCATTCAAGCAATATCTCATTTTTTTCTTACATATGTATTGTATATTTTGGTCAATGTTTTAAAAACTGTGAAGTTTATAAACACCAAAAGTACGAGCAGTGATGTTCTGATCCAGCTGAACGTTCTGATCCCAAGATTGCTGAAATCGTTGAAAGTGTGATTGAGTTATGTGCCGAAAGGAGCAGGAGAATGAATGTCTCAATATACTATGTGAACATTATATTTATGTATTGTATATATAAATGTCGGCTGTGATTGACACACTTGTTCTGTTATCCTGAAGCAGACCCCTGCCAACATCAGAGAAGAAACCAGTGATGTGACCTCACAAGAGAAAGTTTGGGGACCCCTGGACTACAGGGCCGAGCCGGTCTGTGCTACATACCGCTAACTGGAACAGCAGTCTGCAGTGCCAGTACGGAGTCTGCTGGGAGATCTGGATGGCTTTCCGCAGCAGAGGCTTTGCAGAGTCCACCATGTTCTGAAATCAGATTGAGGAAGATTAATGCTGCAAACTAACAACAACTCCATAGAAATGCACTACTCTGACCCAGGGAATCGAACTACTTACCTGTTGGCAGTAAAGTTCTGACAGAATGCTGGCCGCTTCAAACTTGACATCTTCGAATTGAGGAACTTGCTGAGATATAAACCACTGTAAGAACAATGAGCACAGAGGTTGTTCCATGAACTCTCATTGAGAACAGAAAGCTTCCCACACAGCAGTGAACCCCGGAGGAACAACGTCTGACCGCAAACGAATCTCGAAGTCACACGGAAAACTCTAGCACACTTTAAAAACGCATTTTAATCTCCCTGAAACACTAGCTCTCGACTTAATTGAGGACTTCCGCCGAAGGCCGTTCGGAGCGCGCGCGGCCTACTCCATTCCCGCTCTGCGCAGCATCCCCGCTCTTTCCCAGAGCCGGCGCCCCTCACCGCTTGCTCCAAATGGTTGCGGGCCAGCTCGCTGTTCTTGGTGTGATGGTAGAGAACGGAGCCCAGCTGAAGGTGCGTCCGGGCCTCGATCCTCTGCGGGGGCTTAAACTGAAACACTGCCTGGAGACAATGCACACACAGTCGAATTTTGGGCGGACTCGAGGTTCGGAAATGTTCCGCAAAGCCGAGAAGGGCGAGGTACCAGCGCTCAGGGGCCTCTACGTTTGACGCCATTTTCCCAGACAACAACAAGTATTTCAGCGCTTATGACCAGACCGCGGGTTGCCAGGTACGACTGAAACCGAAGACAGATTAACGTACTCGAGTTTCTTAAATTAAACTGTAAAAAGTGTGTAATGATCACTAAGTCTGAATCGTCGACGAATTTACTTGTATAGGAAAGTACACAACTGTGTGGGTGTGAATTTGTAAAAATTATATTGAAACTCAAAAACATATATTTTATTATTTTCATGTGGTTAATAATTTTTGGGGTGATTTTTAGTTTGATTACTTTTAACAAAACATATAATTCTGTTATTTGCGTATTCTAATATTCAATTTGGTTGCATTATCAAAGAAAAGGAAATTAAATTTTTGTTTTTTGGTAAATTTTTTGTTCACAAATGTCGATTTTTTTAAGAAATACAAAAAAAAAACAAAAAAACAAAAAAAAACGAATTAAATTAGTTTTAGACTTTTTTGTAAATGTCCAAAAAAAGATTAAGAAAACAAAAAAGAAGGATACCACAAAACTTTTAAATTGTTTGTCAATTTACCTGAACTGATGTGAATTTTCCTTACCCTTTACTTTTTGCATAATCTTAAATGGGGTTATTCATATAATGATGCCTCCAAATTTAATTTAGATTTCGGAATAGTTATAAAAAAATATTTTATGTATTCTAAACCATCATCTTATGTTGTCAATTTAGTTCATTAGTTCATGCAGTAATTGCTTTTTTTTTTTTTTTTGCTTGTTTGTTTTTTCACCAATGCTTAAATTGAATATATTTGTCTTCACGTGTACACATATATAATGTCATGCTTTGTAATGTCAATCTGTCAATTTAAAAAAAGGAAAACGAGTTGTCGGCAATTCTGGCAACCCAACGTTGAATAAAATATCGCGAGACTACAGGACAACAACAAGGTTTGCTCTTGGAGGTTGAAATCTTGCCTGGCTGCACGCTCTGCCCCACCTCGAGAATCCAGAAGAATCTTTCTGCGCTGCAGCAGAACCGAGACGTCTTCTCCCCGCGGGGACCCGCACGCGCACCGACCGCATGACGCCTGTCTGCGGCGACCACCTTCAACAACGTCAACAACCTGGAGGACTCGGCGACACATGTCAGGCTGTGACGGAGTCTGCGCCTCTTACAAGTAAACAAGAGTTGTGCTGCAGGAGCTCCGGGGCAGACTGCTGACCCACATCTCCCCGCGAAGGTTTGTCAACACCGAATCTGTTCAGACACGCCAGGAATGATCGGACACACACACCGTCACCGACATGTTTAGTTTATTTGAATAAGGATCTATTTAGTAGCGCAATTCTTCATTTGTTTACACTTGTTAGAATTCGTTTTTTTCTCTGCTTAAGTGACAGCTGATGTTTTGGAAAGCTGTAGACATAAAGCGACAATTAGTTTGGATTGTAAAGTAGAATTTCCGACGATCCCTTGCTCCTTTGAACGCGGCATGCTGAGGTGTTTGGAACACAATTGTCACGTAGGGCTGCTGCGATTAGTCGACTTATCGGTGAATAATCGACTATTGAATAGTGGGCTAATTTAATAGTTAATCAGTCGTTATTTTATATTATATGGAGTAGGAGTGATGCACAGCTGAAATTTGAGATTCTGACAACTTTTTCTAGCCTTTTCTTTTGAGGTTTTTTTTTTGTTTTTTTTTTGTCCATTTTGAAGTTCAGCTAATATTTCAGCTACATCGTTGTAGCTGTTTTAGATAATTTAGTCTTTATTTTTTATTTTTTTATTTTATTTTATTTTTTTTTTTTTTTTTTGGGGGGGGGGGGGGGGCTGTTTTGAGATAAGCTAATATTTACTCGGTAGATGGTTTGGCTAGTTTATGCTTTTTTCCAGTTTTTTTTTTTTTTAGGATATTTTTAAGTTTAGCTATTTTTTAAGCTGCATGCTAGCTGTTTTGGCTAATCTATGCTTTTTAAAGGCTAATTTGGCACTTAACTAATGTTTAAGATGACTATCAGCTTCAACATTTTCCTCTGTTAGCTACAGCGATTTCAGCTTCAGCATTTTTAGCTATCAATTTCAGCATCTTCGGCGGCCAAATTCAGCTTACAGCATTCACACTAGCATTATTGCAGGTAATGCTACATATCTAGTTTTAGTTAATGATGGTTAAGATGTGTGCTTCACAACCACTTTGCGCGTGACCTGATTAGTCGACTAATCAGAAAAAAATAATCAGTGATTACTCGACTGTTACAATAGCGGTTTGTGGCAGCACTACTCTCACTCAGTTACTGCGACACGCCTCACAAACACCGACACCTTCATACATGCATGTTTGGGCCTGTTTGTGCACCATTCTGACAGATTCGGGGTCCTCACAGGTCACGCATGGCGCACCGTGTGCAGGAGCGCCAGGCCCGCCTGCCCGTGGCCCAGGCCGCGGTGTTGGCCCTGCCCACCTCCAGCCAAACCCAGGTGAGTACTGCCCGTCAGCCACCGTGTACAGGAACCGGATCAGACCTCTCCCTGACTGGTTTTGGTCTGGATTGCATTTGTTGCTGTGGGAACTTTAAAAACCCGATCTGAACAAAATGCTGTAAAATATTTGACTTTGCAATATAACGTGATAGTGTGATTGAGACAATCAGTTTGTTTCTAACCTGCAGACTCTACAGACAGACTTGTGCTGGGTTGTTTTCTTCTGGTCTGGTACAGACTTGTATGTTGTAAACAGGCACTGAAGGTCACACCTGCTGTAAGCATGGAGCTGCCTGCTGGTCTATTTCTGTCAACACCGGCTCTGGAGACCCCTAATGGCCGCGCATGTCTGGTTCAGAGCCACCTCACAAAGTCCTCTGAAGAAAGTCCTCTAAACCACATGGATCAAGGCCCAGGGGCCGGATCCGGCCCTCCAGATCATTTTATTTTATTGTTACTAATGGGCTGATGTTATCTGGCGTTGATAAAATTTCACAAAATATATTTTCATGGAGAGCAAAGTATTGAAAGTTATTTAAGGTTTAAGTTGATTTACTCTAATAAAATATTCCCGCCAATTTGTAATTCATAATTGTGTTAAAAGTTACATTTTTAATTTTTTTAAAATTGGTGTTCTGCTAACTTTTTGAACTATTTTGGCATTTACTAAGATCTTTTTTAAGGTTGTTTGGGAGTTAGGCTAGTATTTACATGCAAACTGTTTTGGCTAATTTGGGATTTTTTTTTTATTTGTTAGGATAATTTGAAGTTTAGCTATTTTTTCAGCTACATGCCAGCTGTTGTGGCTAACCTACTTTTTTTTTTTTAGTATTTTAGGCTAATTTGGCATTTAGATAATATTTTAGCAGGCTATCAACTTCAGTGATTTCAGCTATCTACTTTAGCATTTTCATGTATCAGCTTCAGCGTTTTTAGCTATTAATTTCAGCATCTTCATCTATGAGCACTTGCATCTTCAGCATCCAAATTCAGTTTACAGCATTTCACACTAGCATTGTTGCAGGTAATGCTGTACATCTAGTTCATATTTATATTAAAAAGTTTCAGTTTTGATTTTAAATATTTAGTTTTACAGTGTTCAATAGATGTCTATTCTTTCCGTCCTGCAACCTAAGGTCTGTTTTGGATTTTGGCCCCTTGTGCGTTTGAGTTGGACCCTCCTGCTTCAAACTATCAAGTGATGACAGTTCTTTGCTTTTTGTCATCTCCCATTTCAGTTACAGAGAAAGGTTTTTCAGATAAGGGGAAATGAACCCAACACCCACTGATCTATTTTGAGAAGATTCTTGTTTCATTTTTAGTCTAGTTTTGTTGTTGAACTCATTTATTTGTGAAACATTCTGACATTAAAACTTGTTCCCATATAAACATGAGACTGTGCTGCAAAGCATGCAGACACGAGCTTGCAGCTTCTTACTGCAAATATATCCAGATAATCTCTTTCATAACTACACTTTTTGCCATTTTTTCTGGAGTGCCAGTGAAAAAATCCAGTTAATCTTGTGTTTGAGGTTTATTTATCTGGTTTTCATGCCCCAGTCTGATCATCTTTCGATCTATTTTTAGGCGTTCCCATTGGTCTTTTGATAATGAACATCACATTTTTGCCAAATTCAACAAACCTGTGTCTTTTTCTAGGACATAGTTTCTGCAGAGTGGCAGGAGTTCATTAGAAACTTGCCTCGTGAGAGTTGGTGTAGATTAAGCCCGCCCCCTCTTCCTGTCACCCTTTTGTTTACGCACCCTAAGGCTAGTCTACATCCCCCAAGCTAACATTAGCGGTGCAACAGAAATGCTAAACTAAAATCAGAGCCATCCAGCTCTACACTTTCCTGCTCAGACGAGGAAAACTGAGATGTTCATGTCATCCATTTACATGTTATCTGTAAGTGGATGCATCAGAATGGAGAGGAGCAGGGAGACTTTGACCTGCAGATTGTAGTTTCTACATCACTGATACAATCTTTTTCCAACAGCATTTTTTCAGCTGCTCCTGATTCACAACAATTTAAGAAATACTTACAAACTACAGAAGTTCCATTACCTGCAATAATGCTCGTATGAACACTTTTTGCTGAAAGTAGTGAAGATTTTTGCGTGCTGAAAAACGTACAGAAAGTAGCAGGAGACTGACTCTAGCGTGAATGCTTACTAAACATTCACACAATGAGATTTTAAGCTTAATCTTCTTTGCAGTATATATGCCTTTCATAATCAGAAAAACAAGATTGTGTTGAAAAAAACGCTTTAATTCAAGTGGTTTTTCAGGTATTTCAGGCCGGTCAGTGAAATGAATGAAAGGCTGAGTTGTGAAACATGTTTGTTTTCATGCCACATGACTATAATACTCCTAGTCAGACAAACGGATTGATTAAAGCCCAGGAGGACGCAGTGTTCTCTCTTTGTTATGAGTTCACAGTCTCGTGCGTTCTGTAACTAAAGAGTTCTCCTGACAGATAGCGGTGGCACTGATAAGCACGTGACGGCTATAAACCAGATAAATGCCAGGAAACTCCCCTATCACTGTAATGTCATTAGGATGTTTTTGTAGTGAAGTTGACGTGTTTGTGTCGGTATAAACAGGAGCTGAGGCCCAGACTGTCTGCTGTGGACTCCCTGCTGTGTGGGGCGTTCGCTGGAGCTGTGGCCAAAACCGTGATCGCTCCTCTGGACCGCACCAAGATCATTTTCCAGGGTAAGCCGGCATGACTGTGAGGAGTTCATTCCTGTTTACGCTTGACTTCTCACTGGATGAGTTTGTAACAGCTGATCTCCTTGTTGTTGCAGTGTCGTCTAAAAGGTTCTCAGCGAAGGTGAGATCTCCATAAACTCTATCTCTGTGGACCTTCACGCCCTGCAGGATTTCGCAGCAGATTTTTATGATTATTGCGTCCTAAAGCGCCTGATGTTGCAGCAGCTTTTGTGAAAAGTTGTGACTAAAATTTAAAGAAATTAGGAAATATTATTAAATATTATAATGTTCAATATTTCTATAAATAAAAAAGTAATATACATTTTTTTGAAAAGCAGCTTTTGTGAAAATGTTTATTAACTAAACTTCTTCATATTCTTATAGTGCACCTTTTTTATTGTGACATGTGCACTATGAAAATCCATCATCATCATCATATACAACGTTGTTCTGTCATTTAACATGAATGGAACCGTGAAATACAAATGAACTCTTGATCCTCCCTGCTTATAATAACCCACATATTTGTATATTGATTTAAACATGCTTTATAATATGCTTTTTTCACTGGAAAATGTTTTATCCTACACTTAAAAAACCCGGCATAAGCTGATTAACGCTCGGTTCACTCTGGATGCGGCGGTCGACAGGCGCTTCTGTTAGAACTTTTTATTGTTTTTGCCATCATGGATAAATTGGATAAACACACACGGTGCTCACACAGCAATCTATGCAAAAAGAGAGACTTCTGCGCACGTTCGCATAGACTTTTCATTTAAGTGGCTGCTTGAATGCTCGCCGACTCACAGCCAGTGTGTGAGTCCCTACACACACACACACACACAATGAGAGGGTGTGCAGGCCTGCCGGAGAAGACAAGAGGACCAAAGAGTTGTCACAGTAGATTGGTCAATGTTGCGGTGAAAATGTGAAGTTACAAGGTGAGCAACAAATTGCTGAGTTTGCTTGAATTGTCATTAATAATTGCGATCGACGTCCTGGAGGAACTGACCTTAACGTCTTTCCCTCTGTAACACCACAGGCAGGAAACATGTTTTTCATGAGCTGCTGTCCGTCAGTTTCACGCTGCGTCTGTTCCTTCTATGGTTCTTATTCTATTCAGAGGTTTATACAATCATCCCAGGAACTCTACGTGCTGTTGAGGCTTATGCTACTATGAATAACATTCTCTCAGTCTTAAAGTAAGCTTAATAAAGTGTACAAAAATCACCAGTTGTTTTCTGTCCAGGAGGCCTTCAGGCTCATTTACTGCACCTACCTGAAAGATGGGCTGCTCAGTCTGTGGAGGGGCAACTCTGCAACCATGGTGAGGGTCATGCCCTACGCTGCCATCCAGTTCTGCTCACACGAACAGTACAAGAAACTGCTGGGGGGGCATTACGGCTTCCAGGAAAAGTAAGTACAAAGTTCTAGCTTCGTTTTCTCTGAGAGTACATTCTGCATCTCCAAACGTTTCGTGTTTTTGTCAGCTAATCTTAAATTCATTCCTCTTTCACGAATAGATACAGTCCCCTCAAAAGGATTGGAACAACCAGTCCTGTTTATGTTGCGTGCGGAAGATTTCAGATCAAAAGATGAATATACCGTATTTTACGGAGTATAAGTCGCAGCAGAAAAGTCTGACATTTCAGGACAAATCCATCAAGCGCAGCTAAAAAAGAGTAAATAAATGTAAGAATACTAATCTGTTGATCTGTATAAGAAAAATATAAAAGTTTAAGAGGAAAACAATCAGTTTTTGACAACACTTCTTCCACTGTCAATACCAAATACTAATACTTAGATGCAGCTCCCTCTAGTGGTTGTTAAGGGAAACAACTGCTAAAAGACAATCAGTGTTTACTGGGAAAATAACAAATATATGAGCATGTTTATGCCTTAAAAAACACAAATAAGTCACTCATGAGTATAAGTCACACCCCTGGGTAAACTATAAGAAAAAACAGACTTATCTGGAAATACGGTAATCATTTCAAGGTATCAACATCTAAGCTTGATAACTCGAGACATATCACCTGCTCTTTGAACCCACCCACTTTTCAAGAGAGCAAAAGAATTGGAACACATGACTGATGGAGTTTCTAGTTGCTCCAATGTTGTCCTAATTACAAAGATCTTCCATCTTTGTTTTAGGGCTCTACCTCCGTTCCCACGTTTCCTGGCCGGTTCTCTGGCTGGTACAACTGCCGCCATGCTCACCTACCCTTTGGACACGGTCCGAGCCAGAATGGCAGTCACCGCCAAAGAAATGTAAGTGATCGGAGAGACCCGTCCTTAATGTCCGTGCCCCAACCCTGAACTACCCAATTGTCGAGATTTTGAGTGAAAAATCTGCTGGTTTTAGCAGCTACATTCAAGTTGATTCCACCTTCTGAAAACAGACGGGATTAATGACGCCTGTAAAAGTCAGGTGTGCTCTTCTGAAAAGCTCATTTTCTGAAATGAGATGATGAGCTCAACAGGAACTTTCACAGGCATTGATTTTGCTGCTGATTAGAACAACATGACCCTTGTTTTCAAAGCGTTGTGATAAACAGTCATCAAAAACAACCTCCTCTCTCACGGATCTGATGGTTTCTCCGTGACGGCTGGGTGGACGGCATGCTGGTGTAATGATTGAAGCCTTTATCTCTTGTAAAAGGACCGACTGTGTTTTGAGCGCTGAGGGCTGTTCCTACAACCATAAAAGGTTAATAAACGGTGACCTCTGACCTCCACACCAGCAGTCATGCTTTGTTTTGTTGACTGGATCATTTAAAGAACTGCAGAACCATTTGTTTCAAGTATTTGCTAAATCAGGAGTGTCAAACTCAATCGCACAAGGGGCCAAAATCCAAAACACACCTTAGGTCACAAACAGGATAAACGTTTATTTAACACTCTAAAATTACATTTTTAAACTGTAACTTTAACATAATTATTAACTAGATTAACTAGTTAAGGCCAGCTAAAAATATGAGCTAAATGTCAAATTGGCCTAAAAATCTTTAAAATAAAAACTTGGGTTAGCCTAAACAGCTAGCATCTATCTTACTAAATTGCTAAACTTTAAGACATCCAAAAAACAGGAAAAATCCTAAATTAACCGAAACAGCTAGCATGTACCTGAAATATCAGCTAAACTCCAAAATAGCCTAAAAAACCTTAGTAAATGCCAAAATAGTCCAAAAAGCTAGAAGTATGTTAATTTTTAAACTGTAACTTTTTAACATAATTATGAATAATAAAAATGCAGGAATATTATTCCAGCATGAATAATCTTAAACCTTAAATAACTTTAAAAATACAGCTGATAGCAGAAAGTGCAACCATACAGAGTTTAGAGCACTGACAATTGTTAAGAAAGTGAAAAAGATTTTGGAAAAACTCCAGGCCATTAAGTGTGAGAGTGGAGAGATCTATTTCAGTATATGGTCCCAACATGGACAAGGAATCAAAAATACAAAAACAATGAGGGAAAAAAAAGCCTAAATTAGCCAAATGAACTAGCTAGCATCATGTAACTGAAATTTTAGCTGAACACCAAAACAGTCCAAACATCTAGCACAGGGGTCACCAACCTTTTTGAACTTGAGGGCTACTTAATGGGTACAGAATCATACGAAGGGCTACCATTATGAAATAACAAATATTGCATAGTTATAGATAGCTTTACATTATCAATTATGAATAATGATACTCCTCCATGTAAAGACACGGATTTCTCATAATAATTATCAACAATGACAACAAGCTAGGAAACAGATATCAATGTTGAGCATTTTATTAATCTCAGAAATTGTTAAATTTTCAGATGATCACTTACATTTCATGGAAAAACATCCCATTTTCACTATGTTTATCAGTAATTTAATGTTAAAAAAAATCAACTTACACAGTTTTAAACAATACATTTTGAACTAAGGATGGCAGTTAAACAAATTGAATGATCTCTGAACAGGAGTAGGTCAGAGGTCACCTAAACTTATGTAAAGTATGTATGTAAATGTGAGTGTATTTTAAAAAAAAAGCAGCAGAAGAAAATTTTATTTTAGGTGCAGCTCACAGGTGAGTTGTTATTTTTAGAAGAGATCTGAGGGCCCCTTGTGGGGTCCTTGAGGGCTACCTGGTGCCCGCGGGCACCACGTTGGTGACCCCTGATCTAGCATAATGCCATTATAAATTTCAACTTTACTAAACTCTGACCATATAATATAAAGTAACGATTAATCGACTAATCGTTGATTATTTCAATAATCGATTAGTCGACTAATTGTTGCAGCCCTAATATTTTGATTTAATTTTGTTGACTTACCAATAGAGGCAGATAACATGAGCTTTCTTCTTTCTGCTCCTTTTCATTTATAAACTGTTATATGTTTATTTGGTATCATTTTGATGTTATGCATAGTTACTAAATGAAATAAAATATTTTTTTTTGTCTGCTATGTGCACCTGCAGGTACAGCAACATCATGCATGTCTTTGTACGCATCTCTCAAGAAGAAGGGATCCGGACTTTGTACCGAGGCTTCACTCCCACCATCCTCGGCGTCATACCGTACGCGGGGATCACGTTCTTCACTTATGAAACGCTCAAAAAACTCCACGCAGGTAATCACCGCTCTGCTCCAGGACGGCTTTGAGGGAAATGTGTGGATGAAAGCTGGGGTTTGTTTGTGTGCAGAAAGGACAAAGCGGTCCCAGCCTTACCCTCACGAGCGGCTGGTCTTCGGAGCCTGTGCCGGTCTCATTGGACAGTCGGCCTCATACCCTCTGGACGTGGTGCGGAGGCGCATGCAGACGGCAGGAGTCACAGGCTCGTCCTACTCCACGATTCTGGGGACAATCCGCGAGGTTGTGACGAAGGAAGGAGTGGTGCGGGGACTGTACAAAGGCCTGAGCATGAACTGGCTGAAAGGGCCGGTGGCTGTGGGGATCAGCTTCACCGCTTTTGACGTCACGCACAACCTGCTGCTGAAGCTGCATCAGATGGGTTACTCCGTCAGCTGAAGGGAGGCGGAGCCAGAGGGGGCCGACGGCACCAGGATGAGGACCGGTGTCTGCTCTGTGCTGTCCAGCTGCAACTGTTCAGCTTAAAAACGCACATCAGAGATGAGGAACAAGGCTTCATGCTTTTACTGCGTATCTGCTAAAGACTGTCAAAGCCAGCAGAACTCCTCGGCTGTACTTCATCAAATGTTTTAGTGAAATCAGCAGGGAAATCCTCGTTTTTAATGACTTCACTCATTTCTGCTTTAACCTTTGCACTTTTCTTTTCATTTTTCTCTTGGAGTTTAGTAATACAGATTATTTTGTGCGACAAAGTAAATATATGCTCTGATAATCCTGGTGCCTGGACAGTTTATAGAGAGGGTTAATGATGGTGCCAGCAGGCCTGCACAGTTTCCCTCCAACACGGAGGTCAATCAGAACAGCATCATTCTTATCAAAGACGCTAATTCAATACAAATAAATGGTTTATGTTCTTATTGGATAGCATTGTGTATTGCTTTCACTCCTACAGTTTCATGTAGATAATATGCAGTTTTATTTTTTTAATGGAATGTACATTTCATGGGTACAACTTCTGTAAAGATGTGTGTCAGCATGACCTTGCAATAAAGGATTGCATCTCTGAGCAGGAAGTCGTTTCCTCCACATGAGGGCGCCATGCACCAGAGAGAGGTGTCAGCAGAATTCTGCCTGTGAAAGAAGAGTCTGATGTGGAAGTGGAGCTGAACAAAGCCTCTCAGTGGCGGGAAAATGATCGTTCTTAACGTTTCAGGAGAATATTTTAGATCAGGGGTCCCCATACTGTCTCTTGTGAAGGCCACATCACTATTTCCTTTCCTGATGTGGGGTCAGTTTGTACCCTAACAGAAAAAGTGTAACAATCACAGCCTAAACGTAAAACATTTATGTCTTTCCAGAAAGCCACACATTGCCAAATTATGATTAATTTCTGTAATATTCACAGAAATAAAAAAAATATTAAAACATTTTAAAAATGAAGCCAATAGTCTATCCTAGTGGAGGGCAAACGACGGCCATAAAACCGGTTAATCCAGCCCGCCACACTGGAATCAATGATATGGATACTTCCATCGGGTCCTCCAGATCATTTTATTTTATTGTTATTAATGGTCCAATCTTATCTTGTGCTCATTTCTAACTTGTGTAATTTTGACAAAATATATTTTTATGGAGAGTAAAATATTGAAAGTTATTTAAGGTTTAAATTGATTTATTCTGGAATAAAATTCCTGCCTTTTTATTTTTCATAATTGTGTTAAAAAGTTATGGTTTTCAAGTTGGCTAATACTGATATGCTAGCAGTTTTGGCTAATTTAGTTTTATTCCGTTTTTTATGATTTTTTTTAAGTTTAGCTATTTTTTCAGATACATGCTAGCTGTTTTGGCTGACCTAAGTTTTTTTTGTTTTGTTGTTTTTTAGGCTAATCTGACATTTAGTTAATATTTTAGCTGGCTATCAGCTTCAGTGATTTCAGCTTTCATCTCAGAGCTCACGGATTGCAATGTCAAAGACCCACCTCCACCATCCTGCCGGGCGGATCAGGACAGTAGTGCAGCACCTGGTGCATGACACTCCTGAGGTATGATGGGGACTCAAACGATAGTGAAGATCTTTTTCTGGTGGCCTACCATGAAGTAGATGTGGCTTAATTCCTTACAAACTGTGCAATCTGTCAGATGTCCAAGTCTCCTTGACACCTCCCAGACAACTTTCTTCAAACCTTGCCTATACCTCAACCTCCCTGGTCACACATTGCAGTGGACTTTATCATCGACTTACCAAACTCACAAGGTAACACCACAATCTTATCAGTTATCGAGCCGCTTCTCCAAAGCCTGTCGTCTCCTCCCTCTGCCCAAGCTTCCCACAGTCATGGAAACAACTGAGCCATTAATTCACCACGTCTTCCATCATTATGGGCTCCCAGAGGACATCGTCTCAGACCGAGGTCCGCAGTTCACGTCCAGGGTATGGCGGGAGTAGTGCAAGGGTCTGAACATCAACGTCAGTCTCACGTCTGGTTACCTTCTCCAGTCTAATGGACGGGTGGAGCACCTCAACCAGGAGGTCACCCGGTTCCTTCGCTCCTACTGCAGTCATCATCAGGAGGAGTGGAATAGATTTCTGGTCTGGGCGAAATACGCACAGAACTCCTTGAAGAAAGCGGCCACCGGACTCGCACCTTTTCACTGCGTCTTAGGAATTCAACCCCCGTTTTTCCCCTGGTCGGGCCGTCCTCAGAGTTGCCTGCAGTACACGACTGGTTTCAGCGGTGCAAGGAGACATGGAGAGACGCCCACGTGCAACTACAACACGCCGTTCATCGCTCAGAAGACCAGGCTGATAGTCAGCCCTATCAGCTCTTCCAAAAACAATTTCAAACAGCCCTATCACTTCAAATGACACTGTAATTGGAGGGGTAGGGAGAAGCGGGAGGTGTAGGAAAAGAGATTGGATTTGGCCTATTTTTTTTTGTCTGCACCTGCCTGATTTAGAACAATTTGGTATAATTAGAGAGCTTGTTTTTTTTGTACATATATCTCCAGATCTTGTGAAAGAGCATGTTAGAAACACCAAAAATAGATTTTACATCAGAATGGGGCTTTTATGATCCCCCTTCTTGAAAAGGGGGACTGGAGATTGGACTGTCTGCCAGTCCAATAGTACTGGCCCGACTGCCATGCACTGTTGCTGAGACATATCAGCTAAGACACTCCCACTGCTAGCTGAGTCATCAGGTACTGGAGTGGGCTCCATCCAGTCCCCGTGGTTTGCCATAGAGAGGTTTGTTCAGAGCTGCAGTCAGTTGGATCCTGGATCTGGATCCTGAAATCTGCTCAGTCAGAACAGACTTTACCTTCAGAGACTCCTGCTTTCTTTTAGCAGCTTCCAGCTTGGCCTGGATTTCTTGTTGTTCCATGGGGTCCAACGTTGAAGCTCCATGAGATCTTCATCACTCAGAATACCTTCCTGGATGCGCTCATGTCCTCATCCTCCATGTCTTGATGTGAAGAACGGCAAACGGTTTTAAAACTCATCCATGGATAACAACAAACAAAAACCTAAACCTGCAAACTTCCTTTAAAAACAGCTTGTCTTTATTTCCTGTGCAGCTGGAACCCTGCATGATCACATGCTCATGGGATTGGGCTGGAAAACTGATGTGAAACTGTTAAAATCCTGTAGAATACATGGATGGTGCGGGAGGAGACAGAACTACCAAATGCAGACGTCATAAAACAAACTTGAAGGCTAAAGTTATTGTCATGCTTCTACTCTTTGCTGCTTTACCTTTTAACCGTGACCTGAATCTGTTTGTTTGTTTTCTTGACATTCCACAGCAACCCCCCCACATATGAAGCTACCCCTCCTTCTGCTCCACCTGCCCCTGCCCCTGTAAAGAACCCCTGAGCCTGGGAACTAGAACTCTCAGGAATTTGAAGGCTTCAGAAGTGCTGCAGAAACATGGAAGTTATGGGTCATTACAGAAGTATTCTCTTTGATTTAAAAACTTCATTCCAAATCAGGGAAAAATGTCTCTCTTCAATTAATTAAAAAAATATCAAACAAGATGTTTTTTTGGAATAAGTAAAAAAAAAAAAATAAGCCGATAGAACCAGTAGAATTTTTTTTGTTAAATTTTTTCAAATAAGTTGTGAAGTTCAGCCCTTTTAGGACCAAATTAAATCTAGAAATTGACTACAAGCACTTACAATAGGATCCATGAGCTGCTTTTCTCCTTCAGAATCTGCTGAAATTATCGTTTTATCTATTAAAAAATTACAGTAAATCAAAGAACAGTGTTGAGTTTAAAAGCAAAGTAAGAAAATATTTTTTCTTTATCTGATCTGGTCTTTGTGAGCATGTGTGCCCCTCTATACGCCCGTGTTCTACCCTGGTCTCGGTGAACTTGGCAGCCCCCGACACTTCATAGTCTGTTTTAGAACCCACAGGAGGGTCAAGAACATGATGGGTGGGTGGCGTTGATGGGTTGAAGGGGAGCATGTGGCCTGTTCTTCATGAGAAACTGGAGTTGTGGTTTTCATGGCGACTGCAGCCATGCCTTTGAATTAGGATGGAGGGAGCAGAAGGTTCACAGGACCCGATCCATTCTCATGCAAACGCTGTCAGGGGCTTCTCTGCTGCTGTCCACCCACTCACCCATGTACTGCTCAGAAACAGGCCCCCTCCTTTGAAATGCACCTGGATTGTAACATTTTGTCTGCGGAGATTAAAACCTATTATTCAAGATTTGTTCTGTTTTTTGAAAGTCTTGAAAATGCTGGAGATGAAATGTTCACAGAAGGCCATGCAACAGAACCTGCAGGATAGCAGCAGATTCAAAACAAAACATCATAACATTTCAAAGAAATAAATGAACAAATGAAGAGTTTGCGTTACCCTCATGGATGTAACTTCCTGTGACCCTGACAGAGGCTCGACAGAGGGAGGTAAAACATTGGTGTTATTTATGTGTTACAACTGTAATTATATTGGCGACCACTAGAGGGTGCTTGGTTATCAGGAACTGTTCTGTAAGTCTGCAATGTGCAGAGGAAGCTAGCACGTTGAATGGAAAACTGAGTCTGAATAAATCGACGTTGAGATCCAAGTCCGTCTGATGTATTTTTAATGCAGCACAAAAAGGTCACAAACACAACATATTTTGGCGACGAGTAGGTGTGACTCCAAGTGTCTGCTTGAGGAAGGCTGGAAGTGGACAGTTACGCCGCGTATGGTGGACTGACGTTGTGGACGTCACATTTGTGCTGCAAAGGACCGCTAGCTAATGAGCTAGCTGAGTGTTGGCTGCTGCACGTGTCTTCGGGACCGAGATTGCTCGTCAAGGAAGACTAATACATCATGGCTGGAATGATTGGACACATGGATCTGTTTGAGGAGTCTGGGAAGCAATGGACAACGTATATTGAGAGGTTTGAGCATTTTGTTCATGCTAACGGCATCGCAGACGCCAAGAAAGTCCCAGTGTTGCTGAGTGTGCTGGGTCCGAAGACATACGGATTACTGCGCAGTTTGTTTGCACCAGAGAAGCCTGGCGAGTTGACGTATAAGGATATAACCGATGTTCTGCGGTATAATTTTGCACCGAAACCGCTGGTGATTGCAGAGCGGTTCAGATTCCACAAGCGGAATCAGGAGGAAGGAGAGTCGGTGTCTCAGTACGTGGCTGTTTTGAAGAGACTTTCAGAACATTGTGAGTTTGGAGCTGTTAAGAATGATAAAAAAGGTCTATATAAGTGTATTGCAAAATTCAAGAACCAGTCAGAATTTTAAAGTTGAAATCATTCTTTGCAAAGAGAGAGAGTCGGCTGGAAGACTCGTCCAGAGTGTCTCCGTCCGGGTCTCTGGCCTCCTCACCCCACATACTCACTTTTATTAATTAAACAGGAACTTCTAAATATGGTCAGGTTGACGTAATATCAGCCCCTAGTCACAGAAGTTAATAGGTGCAGCAAAATGCAAGAATTCTCAAGGAAAGTGATAAGAGTAATACCATAGAAGGAGTTGTTTTCCACCCTAGCAGTCCAAAAACAAATGCTGGAACCAGCAAAGGCTGGTTTGAGCTGGTATGTTGGAATACAGTGAGCAGAAAGATAAAATTCAAGGCTCACAGACAACTTCATTTCGGCATATTTACAACAGGCGCGTATTTGGAGGATGCGGTGCGGGACAGATTCGTGTGCAGCCTGAAGGGGGAGACTGTGCAGAAGCGTCTGCTGACCGAAGAAACCCTGACTTTCCAAAAGGCAGTCAACATGGCGGTGGTAGCAGAGACAGTGGCTCGGGATGCACAGCTGCTGAGTGGCTCGCTGAAAGTGAATGCAGTGATTTCCCAGAAACCAACGGTGAAGTGCAGAAGGTGTGGGAAAACAAACCATGCAGAGGACGACTGCTGGTACAAGGATCGTGATTGTCACCAATGTGGAAATAAGGGTCACATTGGTCGTATGTGTAAGAGTAAAGGTTTCTCAGAAAAAGGGAGTAAACATGTGTTTAAAAGTAAAACTTCCAAATACAAAGCTAAAGATAAGAAGAGAGTGTACTATGTTGATGCAAATGAGGGTGAAAGTGAAGAAATTTAAAGTCACACTGATGAAGATTTAGCACTGAACTCTGGTACCAATGATAAGAAATACAGTCGGATCACAGTGTTGCCTACAGTAAATGGACAAGAAATGGAGATGGAGCTGGACACAGGGGCTGCAGTGTCTTTGATTCCTGTGGGACTGTATGAAACCAAACTGAAGCAGGTGTTGCTGCAGTCCACGGATGTAGTCTTGAAAACATACACAGGAGAGCCTCTTGCACCTGAGGGTGTCATTAAAGTGAAAGTAAGGTTAAATAACCAATCAGCAACCCTGCCGTTGTATGTTGTGAAGGTCGACGCTCCACCACTGTTTGGTAGAGAGTGGCTCAGAGCCATTAGGCTGAACTGGAAAGATTTAAAGTCGGTGCTGATGGTGGATCAAGGTGAGAGAGACAGCTTACAATGTGTGTTAAAGAGACATGCTGCAGTTTTCTCTACTGATTTGGGAAGGTTGAAAGGAATTAAGGCTAGAGTGACTCTTAAGCATGACTGTGTGCCCAAGTTTTGCCCCCCACGTAAGGTGCCTTATGCTCTTCGACCAAAGGTGGAAGCTGAACTGACACGATTGGTTAAACAAATCTGACCACGTGATCAAAAAGAAACCTAAAAAGTGTGCATCTGATACGCCATTGCAACCCATTCTGAACAACTGCGTATCATATGCACGCAAAAACCGTGTTTGGCGTATATTATGTACGGTATTCCCAAGTGTGATGGCTGCAGAAGCAGCCACACCATGAAGTTCCTGGAAGCTGTTATGGGTGGAGCCTGGGTGGCAACAAGAGGAACTCAGCTGGACTAAGTTGCCTTAATTGGACTCAACCATTGACTGGAAAAAAAAGGATGAATTCACTTTTGATTATCTTTTGTATTCAGTTGTTTTAGTTTTATCTACCATTTACTTGATTTGTGAAGTGATGTTATTTACTTAAAGGTAATGTTGGTTAAGAAAAAAACTGAATTAATCTTTGTGATTTCCTTATTACTTGTCTTAGTCAACACCCCCCCCCCCCCCGCCTCTTTTTTTGTGGTTTTGGTTTGATCAACTAGTATATATGTTTCCCTCTTGTGTTTGTCTGGAGGTCAGTTTTCATGTTGAGTTGAAGTTTATGGTTTGTTGACCTCTTTTATGGGCCCAGATTAACTTTACTTGTTTTTGTAAATTAAAATGATATTTTTTTCAAAAGAAAACTCCTGTGCTTCTCTCATCCTTATGCTCGGCTCCTCACACCAAGGTTCAAAGTCGTGGAATATGTACGTATTTCACTGTGACCGGGTTGTGACAGCCCTATTTGTCAGGGTTTTTTGGGAAATAAAGAGAGGGGGCCGTTGCACGAGACGGAATTAAGATGTTTAAAGTACGACGGAGTATTAGGGTCACCTAAAAAAAAAAAAAGTAATATTACAAGTTTTTTTCTCGTAGATATACGACTTTAAATCTCGTAAATTTACGAGTTTAGTAATATTACAAGTTTTTTCTCGTAGATATACGACTTTAAATCTCGTAAATGTATGAGTTTTAATCTCGTAGATTTACGACTTTTTTCTCGTAATGTATTAAAATCGAGGGGAGTCTACATTCCAGCGAATTTATGCCGTGAACTGAAGCAGACCAACCAAACTGTGAAAAGCGTCTTGGATTTCATCAGGTAAACTGAATGTTTAAAATATTCCAAATATTTGGAAGTTCCTTTATTTGATTTACAGTGAATTAATGTTTTATTCGTTGATGCTGGCTTGCAGGATCTCTGCAGATCCCGTTTATGAAGCGGTCCATATCCTCCAGCTGTCCACTTCAGTCATTTCTTCCTCTACGACAGACCAGATCTCCTCCAACTCTGTGATGCTTCCGTCTGAAGAGGACTAGTTTTTGGAATTTTCAATGTTCTTGTGCTAACGTGACAGACTGTTGTCATTTCTCAATGTTGTTTTGTGTCAAGACTGGACATTTCATTTGGGGAAGGAGGCGTCCGGAGCTCTGTTTACATTCTCTTTTGGTTTCTGAGCATGACAGAGACATGACGTAAGGTGGAGAAAGGAAATGAAAGACGTAATAAAGTGACGATCCTGATGAACATGTATCTCTGAGCTCTTTATTTTACATATGAAACTCCGCACTGTTGTGTATTGAAGTTAGCTGTTTGAGAACTGCATTACCCAGAAGGCCAAGCAACTGGTCACATGTTCGGTGCACGGCAAGTAGTAAGCAGCAGATGAGCGCTAGTCATGCACAGTGCAGCAGTATGAAAAGACTGTTAATAAAAAGTCTGTTTAACACAATAATAGCGCCTCTTTTGCTTACTTGAAGATACGCAAGACAACACACGCACTACCGAACCCGGAAATGATTTGATTTTGAATCGCCAAAAGGTTCAGAATTTATTTGCTTTTAACACCGATCTGGACATAATCTACACCAGATTCTCCACGTCTTTCATCTTCAAGCACGGCTCTAATAAACAGACAACTTTGGTTCTTTTCTCATTAAATTACGACTTTTAATCTCGTAGATTTACGACTTTAAATCCCGTAGATTTACACGTTTTTTTTCTCATAAATTTACGACTTTAAAAGTTGTAAATTTAGCCCTATGACTTTTAAAGTCATAAATATACGACTTTATTCTCATAATTTAGCAGTTACGACTTTTTTCTCGTAAATTTACGAGATTTAAAGTCGTATATCTACGAGATTAAAAGTCGTAATATTACTTTTTTTTTTTTTTTCGGTGACCCTAATACTCCGTCGTATTAAAGAGCAAAATATCCACAAAAAAAAAAAAAAAACGATAATAATAGACTAAAAACTACTTCTGTGGAGTGTTCTTTAGCTGTTTTTGTTGTTAACCAGAAAATAAAGAGACTTAAAAGAAACAAATTATCCGCTCTTGTAAAGGTGGGGGGCTTCGTTCTAACAAGATACTGGATCTCGTTATAATGAGAAAGATAAGCAAGGGCGGGTGGGGGTTACGTACCGAGCGGCTGGGTGCTCCGGCAGAGGGGGCTGTGCTAGCGGATCTTGACTGTGTGGCTGTGCCCTGAGAAGAGGCCTATTTACAAAAAACAAAAAAAAATAATATAGAAGTTATGAGGCTCCCCACTACACTGATAATACATTCCGAACATTCTATTCCATGAGTCATACAATACGGTGAACTGATTCTACACACTTCCATATTAGTCTAGGTAGGAAATAACCTAGCTTACTATGCCGTAAACTTACCGCTGCTTGTGGCTCTGTGGTGGTTGAAAGTGATCCAGCGGAAAATGCCTGGAAAGCCGTTAAAACGGCTCGTCCAATGTTCTTAGCCAACTGGTGGGACATGTTTAATCGTTTATCCGCAACTCTGCAGCTATACAACTCTGCACCTCTGGCGCGAATCTTTTTTTTTTTTTTTTTTTAAACTTTATTGCACCGTTTTGCAATTTACAAAAATTCACAGTCTGTTGTGCAACATACATCATTTACCCTAAATCTAAACATTTAGATTCGTACAATACATTTAACTCAAATCTAAATATATAAATCGGAAGTATATATTTAATTCAAATCTAAATATTTAAATCCTAACTATACATTTAACTCAAATCGAAATATATAAATCTTAACGATACATTTAAATCAAATTTAAATATATAAATCTTAACTATATATTTAACTCAAATCTAAATATATATCTGAACTATATATTTAACTAGAATCTAGATATTTAAATCCTAACTACACATTTAGCTCACATCTAAATATATAAATCTTAACTATACATTTAACTCTAATCTAAATATGTAAATCTTAACTATAAATTTAACTCAAATCTAAATATATAAATCTTAACTGAATATTTAATTCAAATCCAAATATATACATCTGAACTATATGTTTCACTCAAATCTAAATATATAAATCTTAACTATATATTTAACTCAAATCTAAATATATAAATCTTAACTATAATTTAAATCAAATTTAAATATATAATCTTAACTATATATTAACTCAAATCTAAATATATATCTGAACTATATATTTAACTAGAATCTAGATATTTAAATCCTAACTACACATTTAGCTCACATCTAAATATATAAATCTTAACTATACATTTAACTCTAATCTAAATATGTAAATCTTAACTATAAATTTAACTCAAATCTAAATATATAAACCTTAACTTTACATTTAACTCTAATCTAAATATATAAATCTTAACTGATATTTAAATTCAAATCTAAATATAATAATCTGAACTATATGTTTCACTCAAATCTAAATATATAAATCTTAACTATATATTTAACTCAAATCTAAATATATAAATCTTAACTACATATTTTATTAAATCTAAATATTTAAATCCTAAATATATTTAACTCGAATCTAAATATTTAAATTCTAACTATATATTTAGCTCCACATCTAAATATATAAATCTTAACTATATATTTAGCTCAAATATAAATATATAAATCTGAACTATAAATTTAATTCAAATCTAAATATTTAAATCCTAACTATAAATTTTGCTCAAATCTAAATATATAAGTCTGAACTATATATTTAACTCAAATCTTAAAATTTAAATCCTAACTATACATTCAAATCAAATCTAAATATATAAATCCCAACTGTATATTTAGCTCTAATCTAAATATATAATTATTAACTATATATTTAACTCAAATCTAAAATAAAATCTTAACTATATATTTAGTTCAAATCTAAATATTTAAATCTAACAATATATTTTAACATCGAATCTAAATATTAAATCTAAACTATATATTTAGCTCCAACACATCTAATAATATAATCTTAACTATATATTTAACTCAAATCTAAATATAATAAATCTGAACTATATATTTAATATTAAAATCTAAATGATATAAATCTGAACTATATATTTAATTTAAATCTAAATATATAATTTAACTATATATTTAACCTCAAAATCTAAATATATCTGAATCCTAACTACTATATTTAACTTAAATCTAAATATATTAATTGAACTATATATTTAACTATATGTTTTACGTGTGTTTCTCCTTTTATTTGTGGTTCACCTTTTCTTTTCTTCCTCTGTGCAGGCTAACTGTGGCTCCTCCCAGCTGATCTCCACCCTCTCCTGAGCTCTGTGGATGAGTCCACAGATGTCTGCACTTAGTTGATTTAGTTTGCTCTCTATTTAAGATGAGGTCCTCCTGTGTTTGGTGTTGGTTCGTTTTGTATGTTTCCCCCTGCACTTTTGAGCTTTTCTAGTTTATGTATTTTTGCAGCTCGTTTAGTTTTCCCTCTGTTGAGGTGATTTTTGTTATTAAATTCTACTTTTGTTAATTTTTGAGCTTGTTTGATCCCTGCATCTAGGTCTCTGTCTCCTGATCTGTGACACTATATATTTAACTCAAATCTAAAAATATAAATATTAACTATATATTTAACTCAAATCTAAATATATAAATCTGAACTATATATTTAATTTGAATCAAAATATATAAATCTTAACTATATATTTAACTCAAATCTAAATACTTAAATTCTAACTATATATTTAACTCAAATCTAAATATTTAGATTAGTACAATACATTTAACTCAAATCTAAATATATAAATCTGAACTATTTATTTAATTCAAATCTAAATATTTAGATTTGTACAATACATTTAACTCAAATCTAAATTTATAAATCTTAACTTTATATTGAACTCAAATCTAAATATATTAATCTTAACTATATATTTAATTCAAATCTAAATATATAAATCTTAATGATACATTTAACTCAATCTAAATATATAAATCCCAACTGTATATTTACCTCTAATCTAAATATATAATTATTAACTATATATTTAACTCAAATCTAAAAATATAAATCTGAAATACATATTTAGCTCAAATCTACATATATATGTTAACTATATATTTAACTCAAATCTAAATATTTAAATCCTAACTATATATTTAGCTCACATCTAAATATATAAATCTTAACTATACATTTAATTTAAATCTAAATATATAAATCTGAACTATATATTTAACTCAAATCTAAATATTTAAATCCTAACTACATATTTAACTTAAATCTAAATATATAAATCTGAACTATTTATTTAACTCAAATCTAAATATTTAGATTCGTACAACACATTTAACTCACATCTAAATATATAAATCTGAACTATACATTCAACTCAAATCTAAATATATAAATCTTAACTATATATTTAGCTCAAATCTAAATATAGAAATCTTAACTATATATTTAACTCAAATTTAAATATAGAAATCTGAACTATATTTATGTTGTACGTGTTTCTCCTTTTATTTGTGGCACCTTTCTTTCTTCCTCGCAGGCTGACTGGCTCCTCCCAGCTGATCTCCACCCTCTCCTGAGCTCTGTGGATGAGTCCACAGCTGTCTGCACTTAGTTGATTTAGTTTGCTCTCTATTTAAGATGAGGTCCTCCTGTGTTTGGTGTTTGTTCGTTTTGTATGTTTCCCCCTCACTTTGAGCTTCTGTATTGTATTTTTGTTTTGCAGCTCGTTTAGTTTTCCCTCTGTTGAGTATTTTGTTATAAATTCTACTTTTGTTAATTTTGAGCTTGTTTGATCCCTGCATCTATCTCTATCTCCTGATCTTGACACTATATATTTAACTCAAATCTAAAAATATAAATATTAACTATATATTTAACTCAAATCTAAATATATAAATCTGAACTACATATCTGGCTCAAATCTACATATATTGATGTTAGCTATATATTTAACTCAAATCTATATATATAGATCTGAACTATATATTTAATTTGAATCAAAATATATAAATCTTAACTATATATTTAACTCAAATCTAAATACTTAAATTCTAACTAAATATTTAACTCAAATCTAAATATTTAGATTAGTACAATACATTTAACTCAAATCTAAATATATAAATCTGAAATTATTATTTAATTCAAATCTAAATATTTAGATTTGTACAATACATTTAACTCAAATCTAAATTTATAAATCTTAATTTATATTGAACTCAAATCTAAATATATTAATCTTAACTATTATTTAATTCAAATCTTAATATATAAATCTGAACTACATATCTGGCTCAAATCTAACAATATTGATGTTAGCTATATATTTAACTCAAAAACTATATATATAATCTGAACTTATATTTAATTTGAATCAAATATATAAATCTTAACTATATATTTAAACTCAAATCTAAAAACTTAAATTCTAACTATATATTTAACTCAAATCTAAATATTTAGATTAACAATACATTTAACTCAAATCTAAATTTATATTAAATCTGAATATAATTATTTAATCAAATCTAAATATAATTTGTATCAATACATTAACTCAAATCTAAATTTATAAATCTTAACTTTATATTGAACTCAAATCTAAAGTATATTAATCTTAACTATATATAATTCAAATCTTAATATTTAAATCCTAACTATATTTTAATTCATAATCCTAAAATAATAAATCTAACTATATATTAACTAAATCTAAATAAATAAATCTTAACGATTATTAACTCAAATCTTAATATTTAAATCTGACTATACATTAACTCAAATCTAAATATATAAATCTTAATATAATTTAACTAAATCTAAATATTTAAATTACTAACTGTATATTTAGCTCAAATCTAAATATATAAATATGAAACTAATATATTAACTCAAATAACTAAATATTTAAATCCTAACTCTATATTTAGCTAAATCTAAATAATATAAAATATTGAACTATTTTAACTCAAATCTAAATATATAAATTTGAACTATATATTTAGCCCAAATCTAAATTAATTAAATATTAACTATATATTTAACTCACATCTAAATATATAAATCTTAACTATATATTTAACTCAAATCTAAATATATTAATCTTAACTAAATATTTAATTCAGATCTAAATATATACATTTTAACTATATATTTAACTCAAATCTAAGTATATTAATCTTAACTATATATTTAACTCAAATCTAAATACTTAAATTCTAACTTTATATTTAACTCAAATCTAAATATTTAGATTCGTTATCAATACATTTCACTCAAATGTAAATTATAAATCTTAACTTATATTTAACTCAAATCTAAATATATTAATTTAACAAATCATATATTTAATTCAAATCTTAATTATATTTAAATCCTAACTATATATTTATTCAAAATCTAAATATATAAATCTATATAACTAATATATATTTAACTCAAATCCCTAAATAAATAAATCTTAACCTATATATTAAACCTCCCAAATCCCTAATATATAAATCCCTGTAATCTATAATTAACTAAAATCTAATATATATTAAATACTAACTATATATTACGTCTCAAATCTAAATATATAAATCTTAACTATATATTTAACTCAAATCTAAAAATATAAATCTTAACTATATATTTAACTCAAATCTAAATATTTAAATCCTAACTGTATATTTAGCTCAAATCTAAATATATAAATATTAACTACATATTTAACTCAAATCTAAATATATAAATCTGAACTATATATTTAACTCAAATCTAAATATTAAAATCCTAACTATATATTTAGCTCACATCTAAATATATAAATCTGAACTATACATTCAACTCAAATCTAAATATATAAATCTTAACTATATATTTAGCTCAAATCTAAATATAGAAATCTTAACTATATATTTAACTCAAATCTAAATATATTAATTTTAACTGAATATTTAATTCAAATCTAAATATATAGATTTTAACTATATATTTAACTCAAATCTAAATATATTAATCTTAACTATATATTTAATTCAAATCCAAATATTTAAATCTTAACTATATTTTTAACTCAAATCTAAATATTTAAATCCTAACTATATATTTAGCTCACATCTAAATATATAAATCTTAACTATACATTTAATTTAAATCTAAATATTCAAATCTTAACTATATTATTTATACTCAAATCTAAATATATAAATCTGAACTATATATTTAACTCAAATCTAAATATATTAAATACTGAACTATATATTTAACTCAAATCTAATATTTAAATCCTAAACTGATATATTTAGCTCAAATCTAAATATATATAAATATTAACTAATTATTTAACTCAAATCTAAATATATAAATCTAAACTATATATTTAGCTCAAATCTAAATATATAAATATAACTATATATTTAACTCAAATCTAAATATATAAATATTAACTATATATTTAACTAAATCTAAAATATATAATTTTCTAAACTATATATTTAGCTCTCAAATCTAAATATATAAATATAAACTATATATTTAACTCAAATCTAAATATATAAATCTGAACTATATTTAACTCAAATCTAAATTAACTAAATATTAACTATATATTTAAACTCAACATTTAAATATATAAATCTTAAATCTATAATATTTAACTCAAATCTAAATATATTAATCTTAATATTTAATTCAAATCTAAATATACAAATCTGAACTATATATTTAACTCAAATCTAAATATATAAATCTGAACTATATATTCAACTCAAATCTAGATATTTAAATCCTAACTAAATATTTAATTCAAATCTAAATATATAAATATTAACTATATATTTAATTCAAATCTAAATATTTAAATCTTTCCTATATATTTAGCTCAAATCTAAATATATAAATCAGTACTACATATTTAACTTAAATCCATATTATTAAATCTATTTTATCTTGTATTTTTGGACATGTCTTAAATTACTGTAAGTACATGGGTTACAAGCCACATTTGAAGCCACATTTGAAGCTCAGGCGCGTCGTTTGTTTTTAAAATCGTTAACGTTCAGTTAATGTATTCTTACGTCCCAGAGTTCTCTTTTTTAAGATGGCAAGCTAACAGAGCCTTTGCGTTGTGTTTCTTCTTTATCTTTAACCAGACGAGAGTCCAAGACAATTGAAGAGATTTTATTCTGCAATGCCAGAAATAAACACATCTGAATCTCCGCTTTCATCTAATGTTACATTCAAAGAAAACCAAACATATTTACAAAAGAGACAAAGTTACAAAAAACAGCAAATCAACACATGTTCTGCGTGAACAGCGGCTCACTTGACCGCAGTCATAAAACTGGACAAACAAGACACTTGAATGAAACCTTTGGGGCCGAAGATGCTGGATAATTTCATAGGAGAGAGGAGAGGAGGAGCGAGCCAACCCAAAACCTCTGGCTGCAGTACGCAGACGAGGTGTGCCTCAACCACATTACCTTTGTTTTTCCGTCTGCAAGTCACGACGCACTCACAGCGAGTCAGAATTGTTTATGATCAATGGATCAAGGATGCGGGAGTTGTCCATATTTGCGGGAGTCTCCTTTCTGGGAGCATGTTCTGTTATTATTATTCTTTTATCTTTCTTTAGCCATCTCTCTTTTTTCCCTTCAAGCCGTGTTTGCGCTGCGCGTGCACGCGCTGAGCCGAATATGGGAGAAAGACAGCGGCAAGTGAAACAGCAGTGGTTGTTTATAGAAAAAAGAAACAGCAAAGGTTGAATACTTTTGAAATGAATAAAGAGAAATATTCTGGGGGACATATGGATTGTGGATTGATCTGCTAATGCCGTTTTTCTTTCTTTATTTAACGCAGTGTTTTTCAACCAGTGTCCCGCCTGTTGGAGTTTGTCAGGTGTACCTACATGTAAAACATTTACCATCACTAGGGAATCCGCTCTGTGTTCATCCAAACGGACCCTGGTTTAATCCTGGTAGATAGTTTGGAATATGTAAGATTGTAAAATAATTTTTTCTTTGTTTCTATAAATGACTCTTTAATCAGAACAATGTAACCGCAATCCTACCGCTAAACCAGCCGCAAGCTCAGTTTTCAGAAGTCTCGTCCCCTTCAACTATCTCCGCCAATCATTGTTGGAGGCTTGATCACATGTCATCAATCTGACCAATCAGAAGTGGTTAACATCCTCCCTTCCTTGTTCCTATTTGGCTCACAAAGTCACAAAGTTCACTTCGAAGCACGACGGCGAAAATTTCTTCCATGTTCTCGTCAGTGTAACCCCTAATAATGGAGATCTATATAGTCAGCTTTAAACAGTAAGTTGCTAAAGCTGTATGGTCGCCTAATGGTTAGTGCATTTCTTTAATAACCCGAAAGGAGGGGATTCGAGGCCAGCGGGAATTGTTTATTATTATATATATATAATTATATATATATATATATATATATATATATATATATATATATATATATATATATATATGTATATATATTCTTTTTTTTGTGAAAAAAAATATCATACGTGGTTCTTACGTAAATTTTGAGAATCAAAATAAATAAATACTTCTTGCAACATAATTCCAGGCAGTTATGTCGTTTCTGTTCAGGATGGTGGGGGTGTGGCATGCGGCGCCAAAACTCCCTTTTCGCCATGCAGCCCAGAACTGGGTATTTAACAGACAAAAACTAAATATGGATTTATTGCAAAAATTTGTTACAACGGAGTACAGCAATATTTTAATGTAGAATATTCAAAAAACAGCTGACTAATGTTCAAAGATTAGATCAGAAAATAGCCGTTAAAGTAACCACTTTTTTTTCTTCTTTTTTTAAAAAATCGGTCGCATTTTAAAGCTTGTGTTTCTTTGCACAGTCCTTCACGTTATGTCCAATCTTCCCGCAGGTCTTGCAGCACCCGTCGTTGAGGGGGGAGCTCGTCATCTTTCAGCACCTTTGAGTTAAAGAAGTGGTCCTGCGGAGCGGCATGTTTTTAATTTGAGATGATCCGTTTCTTTTTTATTTTAGTAACATTGTGTGTGGGAGCAAAGTCAGACCAACGTACCTCTTCAGTGCCGGGAAGAGGATAAAAGGGCGTCCCAAACAACTTTCTCCCATTTATGAAGGCCCTAATGATGAAGTCTGTCACTGGAGGGAGAGGATTCAAGTTTTTTTTAGCTAAACGTATGCTAGCCGCTTTAGCTCCCAACGAACACAAAGTATTTAAGAGTTAAATGTATAAGGGTGATAACAGCAGAAACTCACCAGGTCTGGAATATCATCAAAAAAGAAAGTATTACAGCCATGTACCATCCTTTGGGGAACAGTCAAGCCATCGAAGATCTGAAGAGGAGAAGACACAGTATGAAGTTCTTAGAACCACTTCAAGTATCACGTCGTCTTCTGATTGCTTAAAGGGCGACCACAACCAATCGCCTGCTACCATCAAACTGCATACACCTCCCTCACACCCATTGACACTAAATAAGATCTGGACCGAGTGAGTGTGACGTCACTATAGAAAATTATTCACTTAGAAGTACATAGAAGTCTATGGGATTTTTGATTCTTGGAGTCGCCAACCTGCCAACCTGCATGTATCTCCAAAACATCTACTCTCTGCATTGGTCGTCCAAGTGAACACTTTTAATGCAAAGTCTATGGAAACGCGTGTGTATATGTGCGTTTCAAGGTTCCGCGTGTAGCTAGGCCTTTTCAGGCTCTACATAGGAAATGCTAGGCCATTGAACGCACAATGAAAATGAAACCAGGTGAAGTTTACCATTTAGCGACTCAAGTTGATAGTGATGTATGGATGGCGCCCTTTAACTAGTGGAAGCGAAAACTGTTTTAAAGTTCATCACGGAGGAGAAATGAATTACTAATAACAAAGTCACACATAAGATCTGGATTGTTCCGTGTCGTGGTTGCTTTCATTTCAACCATTTTGTCAGAGTACACAGATGGCAACAAGTACCTCCTGAAGGACGGGAATGACAGGCGGCTGCCGCTGCTGCAGGAAGTAGAGCACCATTAATATGCAGGCATAGGAGGACAGCCTTCCTCTGGAAGCATCGTGGATGTTGCAGCGCTGCAGAAACACCAGTTGGGTTAGTAACAAGTTCAATTTAATCCTTTATTAACAGAGATGTCACCTAAATAATGCATAGGTTTTGACTTACCATAACCCCTGAAATTGTTGACACAATCCGTATTGCTTTTCATATTGGATTTGCATCCAAAATAAAACGTCACATAATGGCGCAAAGTCGCATTTGTCATCGACAGAATCAGTTGATTTATGCTAATTAAAGAGCTACAGTAGTCCAAAGAATGTCAAAAACTGGGTAAAAGCTCCAATGTTAAAGGGCTAAACCAAATTATACCTGGTCAAAAAGGCTCAACCAGCAGATTGTTCAAATCTCCACTATGTAGAGAAAGACATCCCCATAAGGATAATGAATGACAAAATAGTAAACATTGACATTTTTACAAAACATTTTCTTTAGTATTAAATCTAAATGTTTTATACATTAAGATATAATACTAACCAGTGGATTCAATTCCCAAAAACGTTTTGGGTTTTGCAGCTACAAGTGTGGCCCAGGTCATCAACCTTCCACCTCTGTGCCTAGTTGTTCTTTTGCAGCACTGGGCATTAAACCCAAACCCTCTCATCATTTAATCCTGAACTCAAAGCAAACCAAAGTTTACAAAAAGGTTGCAATTCTCAAAAAGCCCACTGGGGGCTGGTTTGAAAGGGAGCAATTTCTCATTGACTCAAATGTTGATAAACAATTATCTTTATGCAATAAAACAAAAAAACAACAAACAAAAAACTACTTGTAGCACAGTTTTTACATTTTATTTTGTTGTAAATCCATCTGTATGTAAGTAGAGATCAGTTTTAAATTGAAAGGTGTGACAGATACTTTGTTTTTCTTTGAAGGCTAAATTTCTCTTTATTTTCATGAACGCCAACATTTTTCACACTTACTAGGGAGATGCAGAAATAGAAATATCAAACGTTCTCAAAATATGGCAAATACAGAAGCATTCTGTCCTAACTCTCCAAAAGTACCTTTGCAAAGACCTTCATGGTGTATCCCAGCAACTGCACGCGTGGATCCAGAGCCGCGTATGTTGCCAACATCCTGGTGTTGTGTTGAGCCTTCAGAAACAGTCCCATAAAATTACTTTGAAACATTCAAAAACTGCATTTTGTGAATCCCCATTTGAAGATTGGACCCACCAGGGTGTTATGAAAGCTGATGTCTGCCTCTAAACACTTGGCCTATGCTCAAATTTGACAATAGGTATTCTAGCTGTAGTGACAGGCAGGCTGTTCCCTAAATCTGACAAAACAGGAGAAATCGACTGAAATATTAGGCTCAAATGTCTAAGCATCATGAAAAGGCTGTCATTTATGCGTTTCTCTAGCGCATTTGCAAGGCCTTTCAATCAATCTCTAAGTTATCTCCTGTTGAAAATACATTTTAATTGTGATTTAATACGAAGTGAAAAAAAGCTGTTTTTCAACCACCAACAGTATTAACACTTTTACCTCAGCAGAGTCGTGACCTTCCAGAGTCATGCTGATGTCCAGGTCACTGTCACGGAAACCAAAGCCATTTTTTGAGGACCCGAACAAGCAAAGCTGAGCTTTTTCTGTGGATAGAGGAGGAGCCAAATATTGAAAAAGAAGAAATTATTATTTCACAAATGTTTCTTCTAAAGCAGGGGTCTCAAACTCCTTTGTGGTTTTTTTCATGAAAGTTGCTTGTTTCTCCTTTTGTTCACGCAGGCGAACAAAATACTGCACATTTTTATTTTGAAGTGAAGGGTGTTTTGTTTGGAGATGGCGTTTAAGCTTACTTGGGACCATAGCACTGTTGGAGAGCTTTTCACCACATACCAAGCACAACGGAGTCGGTGCCGTTGCATCTCCGGTAAAAATAAATCCAAATGAAAGATAGCTTTCGTTGTATTGCCTCGCGCCAGAAACTTTGCTGGACGTCTTTGCTTTCTTTTGACCTCCACTAATACTAGGGCCTTCATCTGGGTCCAGATTTTGTCCAGGGTCCAGTTCAGAGTCAGCACTTTTCCTCTTCAAAAACGTATCCATCACTTTTACCGTTGTCCTGCTATCCACCTGTCGCTGCATCCATGCGTCACTAATTCGCTCGTCTCCAAGCACAAGGCAATTAGCTATCTGCTGCTGCCACCTACTGGTATGGAAGAGTACTACATAATTGTTCTGCCAGGCGCGAGACTGCACAGGCACACATATTGGATAATTTCCCGCGGCACACCTGACAAGATCTCCCCAGTGGTTGAAAAACACTGTCCTAATCAGTTTCAAACAATAAAATGCTTTTTTGTGTTAAAATGCTGATCCAGTGCAGTGCTGCGCTCGTAACGTAGTAGATCTTGCAGACTCCATCGAGGATCTCCCTGAAGCGCTCGTTCAGAATCAGAATCAGCTTTATTTGCCAAGTATAGGATATATACAAGGAATTTGGTTCCAGTGACCTGTGCTCTTATGCAAAAAAAGATAAAAATAAATAAATAAATAATAATAATATAAAAGATAAAATAGAAAATATGAATGTATATATATATATATATATATACAAAATATGAATATATATATATATATATATATATATATATACATCTGAAAAAATAACAAGGGGAATAAAGATATATACAGCAGTGTCCGGTTAAAACAGATCCCATGTTGTTCACCGTACTCTGAGACTGGTCAAGAGTTCATCAGAGTGACGGCTCGTGGGAAGAAGCTGTCTTTGTGGCGTGTGGGAAAAGTGCTTTCCTGTGGAGAGGAGTAAGAGACCGCGCCTGATGAGGGAGGTCTGAAGTGTGTGTCCTGCAATCTTCCTCACCCTGGTTCTCGTCTCCTGATGGACGGTCAGGTCCTAAATGAAGGTTGGAGCCAATAATCCTTTCAGTTCAGCATGAGTTCTCTGCAGCTGTCCCTGTCGGCTCTGGTTGCAGATCCAGACCAGTGATGTGGTCAGGACAGACTGAATTGCTGTTAGAAGTGTTGATAATCAGCAGCTCCTGAGGCAGGTTGAACTTCTTCAGTTGTCGTAAGAAGTACAACCTCTGCTGGGCCTTCTTCCGGAGTGTGTTGATCTGCTGGGTCCATTTGAGGTTCCGTGAGATCGTGGACCCTAGGAACCTGTAGGAGTCCGTTGGGGGACTGATCTGCTGAGAATTATGAGTGGAGGGGGTGGGAGTGGAGGGTTCTTCCTGAAGTCCACTGTCATCTCCACAGTCTTTAGTAGTGGGTTCAGCTCCAGATGGTTCTGGCTGCACCAGACAGCCAGCCGCTCCACTTCTCCTCTGTATGCAGACTCATGACCATCCCGGATGAGTCCGATGACTGTGGTGTCGTCCGCAAACTTCAGGAGCTTCACCGAAGGGGCTCCTGAGGTACAGTCGTTGGTGGAGCGAGAAGAGCAGTGGGGAGAGAACACACCCCTGGGGGGCGCCAGTGTTCAGAGTTCGGGTGCTGGATGTGATGCGACCCAGCTTCACCTGCTGCCTCCTGTCGGTCAGGAAGCTGGTGATCCACTGACAGGTGGAGGGAAGCACAGTGAGCTGGGTCAGTTTAAGATGGAGGAGCTCAGGGACGATGGTATTGAAGGCGGAGCTAAAGTCCACAAACATCATCCGTGCGTAGGTCCCAGCGGAGTCAAGATGGTGCAGGATGTAGTGAAGAGCCATGTTAACCGCATCATCTGCTGACCTGTTTGCTCTGTTGGCAAACTGCAGGGGGTCAGTGATGTTCTTCAGGTGGCCCAGAACCAAGCGCTCAAAGGATTTCATGACCACAGAGGTCAGGGCGACGGGTCTGTAGTCATTTAATTCTGTGACAGAGGACTTTTTGGTAACTGGGATGATGGTGGAGTTTTTGAGACAAGCAGGGACCATACAAGTCGATTTTAAAATACTTTTAAGGGTTTATAAATCTTTTTATGGTTTTGGGCCTTCTTATTTGAGTGACCTGCTTTTAAAGTATGAACCCTCGTGGACCCTGAGGTCCTCTGGCCTCTTAGTTGTTCCTAGGGTGAGGACCAAAACACATGGTGAGGCCTCGTTCTGCCATTATGGTCCTCACCTCTGGAACAGTCTGCCGGAGAGCCTCAGGGCCGCAGAGACCGTAGAGCAGGGGTCTCAAACTCGCGGCCCGCGGGCAATCTGCGGCCCGCGGGATGATAATTTGCGGCCCCCGTCTTCCTATGAAAGATTACTGTTAGTGCGGCCCGCAAGGCTGATATGAATGACAGTTGTTGTGTGCAGAGTTGAACGAACCAATCACGGTAAGGTATATGGTTCTGGAGGGCGGGACATCGGCGGGCTGTTCGAGCCTCCTCACTCATGAATTCATTCCTCCAGTCAGCTGGGCGGAGGAGGAGCCATGAAGCTGCTGGAAGTGCTTTCTCACTGAACGGGATTCGCGGACCCCGCTCCTCTTTCGTCACGTGATAACACGTGATACACAGCCTGACGCTTGTCAAAAAGCGTGTTCCTGACACCGCGCGACAATTCCGTGCACGCATCAAATATTCCGCGCGGACAAATCAGACCCTCGCGAGCGCTTTTTCCTCCTCCACGATCAGAAAAAGTCCTCGCGAGAAAGTCTGACTACTTCCGCGTGCGTGAGTGATGCCTGCGAGCGAGCAGAATCTTCAAAGGTGCTTCCACACCGGCCGCATGTCTGCGCGGGTTTATGAACGCACGCTCAGCAGGTGGTATCCGGAGCAGCGCGGTCACGCACGCAGCAGAGAGGAGATTCTTCTTCTATGGTGTTTTTACCGTTCATTAGCACTGCTGCGACTGTGTGTGGAATATTGAACCGGGTTGAAGACTCAGCGCGTGCCTGATTTGTGCGTAGAGCTTGAGACCAGATTTAAAAACTTGCGTAGCAACGCGCGCTCCCGACGCGGAGGTCAGGAATTCTGGTGTGCGGCGTTTGCATTGAGCTTTCAGTGAGCGCACTGCTCTCAGCTCAGAAATGAAGGAGGTTCTGTAAATACAGACGTTTGAAACTGAATAAAAACAGTTTTCTCTTGTCCAGTGCTTGTCAGGTATTTTCTCTTAGACCCCCCCCCCCGAAAACATCATCAGTTAATTTGCTCAAATTAAACATATATCTCCTCAAAGTATCATACTTTTATTATCATTAAAGAATAAATAAAAAAACTTCTAAATAATCAGTTTTATTAATTGTTTTCTTTTTTTTTTTTTTTTTTAAGAAAACTTCCAGACAAAGTAAAAACAAGTCTTTCCATGTTTCTCTCCACAGTAGTGATGGAATTCTGTCTTTTCTCAAAGATTCAGTTCTTTTGCATTGGTTCACTGTAAATTGAGTTTTAGGTTGTTTTTGCTATATTTAATTTATTATTAACTACTATGTAGGATTATGCACAATATTCATCTCTAATGTAAACATGTTTTTATTTGCATTCCCCCCAGGGGGGCGCGCCCCACCATTTGAGAAACATTGATCAGTCAGTCAGTCAATATGTGGTTTCAGTCGTCTGCTGTATGGTCATTGTTATTATTTTAATTAATAAAAATTGATTTTCTAATTCATTTTTTAAATTTAATTCATTCATTCATTATTTTGTGTTAAAAATAAAGATATTTGAGAACATTGGAATGTTTTATCAGCGATTTTCTTGTGGAAATCCTGATGCGGCCCGGCCTCACCCAGACTCTGCCTCCAGCGGCCCCCGGCTGAATTGAGTTTGAGACCCCTGCCGTAGAGGTTTTTAAGAAGAGGCTCAAGACCCACCTTTTTAACCTGGCTTTTACTTGATCTTATCCGCATATGTACTCTTTTAGTCTTAATATATTATTTTATCTGTATATTTTTCTATTTATTCCATTTTATCCCATGAATTTATAACTATTTTTGATTTTATGCTTTGAATGCATTTTATATATTTCATTTATGTATTTTACTATGGTTTTAACCCCGGTGTTTCCTGTGGGGATCTATCATGCCAGGGCTTGCAGGCTTGGTTTGGGGGCATTGCCGTTGTTGTCCCCCCTGCTGGGACGGCTGGAGTCCTGCACTGTAGCCTCACCGCTGCGGAGTGGACTCCACTGCTGTCCCGATCTGGGGGGGCACTGTGGCGATGTTCCTCTGACCGAGCTGCTCCTGGTATGACAGAATCCCCCATACTGTTTCCTCACAGCAGAGCCAAGCCTTATGTTATGTTATTTTACAACTTTTATTCTCAAGTTATTTTTCATAAGTTTCATTGTGTGTGGGATTATGGGTTGTATGTAACAATGGAGGGGAGGGTGAAGGGTGGGTTTGGTTTTTATTGTATTTGTTTTTTTTTTTTAATGTAAAGCACTTCGAGCTGCGCAAGTATGAGAAGCGCTTTTTTATAAATAAAGTTTGATTTGATTTGATTTGAAGTCTCCAGAGAGCTGTTGAAGATTCTGGTGAAGATGGGAGCCAGCTGGTCAGCACAGACTTTCAGGCAGGACGGGGACACTCCATCAGGTCCTGGAGCCTTCCTGATCTTCTGTTTCTGAAACTGCTGACGCACATCTCAGTCATGATCAAAAGACAGGAGATGTTGCTGAGTTGGACAGCGAGAGGTTTATTAAAGGTCCGGGTTTGAAGGTCCAGGTAGGTGGGGGAAGGAAACGGTCCAGCAGAGCAGAGACCAGGCAGGCAGGCAGGGATGGATCCAGGCAAAAGCAAACTAACAGAGAAAAAATATTCAAATTAGATACAGTAAGCAAAAAGGGGCCAGGGGGCAGACTCAAACGTGGGCTCAATACCACTCGAGGTAAGCAGACGAACTGGCAGGGAGAAGCTGAATGAACCCGTCCTAAATACTGTTGGTGATGAGTCGCAGGTGTGCCAGGATTCCCTGCTGCATCCTGGACACCTGTGGAGGAGAGGGAGAAAAAGGGCGAGCGGAAACCAAGGAGGAAAACCAAACAAAAACTGGACCAGAAGAGGGCGGCAGAAGATGCGGGAACTGTCAAGACCGTACAATCTCGTTCACAGATCCTCAGTGCAGTTGAGTGGTCAGGTGTGGGGGAGGTTGGAATTCCAGGTGGGTTCAGCAGGTTGGAGGTTGTGGAGGAGGGGGGAGGTGTAGTCCTTTCAAACCTGGAGTAGAAGTTGTTGAGGTCTTCAGCCAGGCGGTAGCTCTCTGTGGGGCGGGGGGATGATCTCCTGTAGTTGGTGAGGGTCTGCAAGACCTTTCCAAACTGCAGTGGAGTCGTTGGCAGAAAACTGGTCCGTCAACTTTGCAGAATAGGTCCTCTTTGCTGCCTTAATCTCCATTGTCGGCTCGTTCCTGGCCTGCTTGTACAGGTCCCGATCCCCGCTCCTGTAGGCCTCTTCCTTGTCCTGACGAAGTCGTCTCAGTTTAGAAGTGAACCATGGTTTGTCATTGTTGAATTGAAGTGACCATCTCGCTTACAGATGCTGCACACTAGGCTGAAACGAACATTCGCCACCAATGAAATGAGCAAAAACTACAGAAACATTGTTCTGCTAAAGTTTATATACAAAAGACTGAATCACAGATTTTGCATTTGCACAAAAATTGTTGTAGTTACCTTTCCTCCAGTAAAAATCATTCTGTCAAATACATAGTGCAGGTCATCTGCTGTAAATGACTCATCGCCCGCACTTTGTTCTTCCTTCCTGCCGGCCTCCACCCTCTCGTTTCTTTGGTGGCTGGCGGCGCCCCTCTTCTGGGGGCAGGCGAAGTATTTATAGGCAAAGCGGAATCGTTCCCGGATGGATTCAAACATCATCTGGCTGTTCAAACTTCAGCTGACATTTCTCGTTAAGGAAAAAGGATCTGAAGACAAAAAAAACAGACTTTTTAAAAAATGTATATTTAAAAGACAGTATATCTTCTAACAAAAGGGTGTCTAACCTTCAATTGAAAGTCGGTGGCGAGGCCAGTTCTTCGCCTCCCTGGAGAGCAGCTCCTTTAGCCGAATGCTGATGACGTTTTCCTCCAGAGCGAACTCCAGAGTGTAGAACCGAAAGAGCTCCATCCACAACTGCCCCAGTGACACTTCTGTGTCCCGGCTGTTGGTGAGGTTGCTCTGCATTTAAAAGCAGCTAAGATTAGCTGCATCTGCACCTTTCCTGCAGGCGGTGTGGTGAAGCAGAGCTCACCAGGCCTTTGGACTTGTGACCTTCTTCTGGCTTCTTCTCTGGTTTAGGGCTGCCTTCTCCCTTGACGTTGTTCCAGTTCTTACCGTGTCCTTCTGTAGAGCTGGGGGGTCTGTGTTCCCACTTGACAAACATGTCCAGCACGATTTCAGTCAGGTGATATTCATCAACATATTTTACGTCAAACCCCTCAACCTGTGAGAGAACAAGCAAACTCTTTAGAAGCTACTTCATCTTTTTTAGGACACAGCAGAGTCCTAAAGACATCTATGATCTTCATTTCATGCAGAAATCTGATTTTCTTTAGTTCTAAACCTCTCAGTAGAAACCCAAAGGCACACTGAGGAAAATTGTTTTTTAGTGTTTAGTAACATGTTCTTGTAGCATTTTGTAAAACACATGTTAAGAAATGTATGTTTAAAATGGCATTTCTGACTATTCAAATGTTGTGAATCAGAAGCTGACCAAAAAAAGGCATTTGAAAAAGGAAAATAAACTAGGCGGGCAACAAACTCACTGCTCCAAGCTCTTAACTCATTTTGATTTGGCTAAAAATCACATAATCCTGATTAAAAGACCACTGGGAACACTTTCATTAACAGATCAAAACATGGTCCATGTGGGTCTTTAAGCACTAAATCCAGGTAAAGTGATTTACAGAGAAAGTGTACGCACCTTATTTTGTTAATATGCACTAAGATAACCACCTTATGGACTATAAATTGCTACTTAGAATAAAAAATGAAAAAAAGTGCTTAATTAAAAAGAAAAGTTCTATACCGGTCACACTGGAGTATAAGTTGCCCTCGTAGGAGAAATTTATTCAACTAAATATGGTAAATAGAATGGACGTTTCATCTTTAAGAAATTTTAAAAATCACATACACCCAAGTATAAGTTGTTTCCCTGGCCAAACTATGCAAAAAGGAAGACATTGACTCCAAAAAATGCACTACATATAAAAAAATCTTGGTGCAATGAAAGTCAGTTAAAAAACAAAATAAAATGGTTTGTTCTGCAGATTTGTATATTCATGGCAAGGCTTATGAAGAGGGCTGTCCACGTCTTCTGCAAGCTCGCTCATGGCTGAGCAAACCGATACGGGAAAGGCAGACCCTACAGCAGAGGCTGCAGGTGAAAGTCTGACCTGGATTTGGTGTAGTCGTACGGCCGGCTTTTCTCCTTTGTCGTTTGTCTTTTAGACTAGTCCGCCATTTTTCTTCAAAAAAGGAGACAGCGTCTTTGATGTTCTGGCGCCAGGTGTCCCGATCTTTTGCCAGAGTGGACCACTGACGATGGTCGATGTTGCAAGCACCAAGGGATTTCTTGAGAGAGTCTTTGAATCTCTTTTTCGGTGCCCCTCTGTCTCGCTGGGCTGATGCAAGTTCGCCATACAGAGTGATCTTTGGCAGTCGATGGTCCTCCATCCTGTGTACATGTCCAGCCCACCGCAGCTGTGACTTAAGAAGCATGGCCTCTATGCTCTGGATGTCTGCCCTCTCGAGAACTTCAACATTGGTGACAAAGTCACTCCAATGGATGCCAAGGATGATGCGTAGACAGCGCTGGTGGAAGCGTTCAAGGACTCGCAGGTGGTGCTGGTAGGTGACCCAAGACTCTGAGCCATAGAGAAGGGTGGTCACCACAACTGCCCTGTAAACACTGATCTTGGTGGGTCTCTTCAGGTGCTTGTTGTTCCACATCCGACTGTGAAGTCTGCCAAAGGCACTGTTTGCCTTGGCGAGCCTGTTGTCCAGCTCTTTGTCGATCCTGGCATCTGAGGTAATTGTGCACCCCAAGTAGGTAAACTGCTGGACAGCTTTCAGTTCTGTCTCTCCGATATAGACATGGGGAGGCTGGTACACTTCCCGAGGTGCCAGCTGGTGGAGGACCTCTGTCTTCTTTAGACTGACTTCAAGTCCGAAGAGTTTGGCAGCGTTGCAAAGCTGGATGCTAATCGCTGAAGTGCTCTCTGAGTGTGAGCTAGCAGAGCTGCGTCACCGGCAAAGAGGAGGTCACTGATCATTTGCTCAGGGGTCTTGGTGTGAGCCTGCAGTCGTCTCAAATTGAACAAGCTGCCATCGAGGCGGTAGTGAATGTACACAGCATCCTCGTCATCAAGGCCATCAGTGGCTTGCTTCAGCATCATTCTGAAGAAGATGGTTCTGCAGATTTGTATATTACACATATTTTTAAACATATACTATTCATAAAAACATAAAAGTCCTGTGTTTTTTGGGGGTGGAAAAAAAGCTTAATTTTGACAGACAAAAATAATGACCTACAGTTCAATTTTTTATGTTTTCATGAGGAAAAATGTGTCAATCTTCTGATGCTGAATTCACAATGAAAACAATCTGAATGAAACTTTTTTTTTTACCCATTTTAATGATTATTATTACAAAAACAGCAAGATCAACTGATGTTTTCTTTGAGTTTGAATGCAAGAAAAATTAAGCAAGTAACTGTTTTTTTTTTTAATTATTGTAAGTTGTGGTTTTTAGCAGTTGACCAATGCTGCAATTTGGATAGAATTAATGTCTGACGTGTTTTTTATTGTTCCATTAACAACCACTAGAGGGCACTGTAGCTGCATGTGACAGTATTTGCTAGTGACAGCAACCAAAAGCAGCAGTGTAGGCCTTAGCAGACTTGTGTACAATCAACAGGCGTAGAATGTATTGATTTAATGTGTTATAAAGGGCATAATTAACTTGATAGCATGTTCTTTATTCTACGGTCCTCCTTATTATTGTTCCTATGTTGTGCAATCCACATATTTTCCGACTCCCCCAGTGGCCCAGGTAAACAGGTAGGATGGGTTCTTTTCTCTGCTGTAGGAAGAAGATGACCATGAGAGCAAAGCAGTATGACGGGATCCCCCCTTCAGCCTGGCAGTCGATGTGACACAGCTATGGAGAAAAACAAACTCTCATTCAAACAAACAAACAAAAAGGAATGAACTCTGGAGTGTTTTTTTTAAGATATTTCATGTACTTAAACATCTATTTTTTGGAAACATGAAAACAACACTTGTGTTATGGCGATTGTGTTCAGATGCTCTTACTCTTGCCCAGTAGCGGAAAGCTAGCACCAAAGGAACCAAGCTGCCAAGTAATTGGTGGTGAGACAAGCAACGCTGTTGCCTGCGCTCACGGTGCAAAGGAGACCGCTGTGCAAAGAAACAGACGACAAAAAAAGTCACAAGACTCCAGTGGTAGAGAGTTATCAGAATAACAACATTTTTGTATGTTGGTTGTGCTAATATATTAGACTTTATGTTTCATAAAGCTAAGTGAGCATCAGTGTGTTACTGTAGTGAAGTGTGTATCTATTCAGTCTATCATCGTTTTAGATTCTATTATTACGTTTTGATGACATTTTCGTTTTTGTTCCCATATTTTGTTAAACAAAAAGTGATATGGTGGGGGTGTGGCATGCGGCGCCAAAACTCCCTTTTTGCCATGCAGCCCAGAACTGGGCCCCACCATCCTGAACAGAAACGACGTAACTGCCCGGAATTATGTTGCAAGAGGTATTTATTTATTTTGATTCTCAAAATTTACTTAAGAACCATCTATGATATTTTTTTTTTAAAAAAAAAAAAATAAAAGACAATTCCCGCTGGCCTCGAACCCCGTCTTTTCAGGTTAATAGAGAAATGCACTAACCATTAGGCCACCATACAACTCTAGCAACTTACTGTTTAAAACTGAGCATATAGATCTCCATTATTAGGGGTTACACTGACAAGAACATGGACGAAATTTAAAAGTAATAAAGACAGGTAAAAAAGAAAGAATGGCAGACAAAAAACCAGATCCCGTTTTTCCTCCTCCGCCCTCTTTTTTTTTCCCCCCAAAAGCTCTCCGTGAAGGCTTTGAAAGAAGAAATAAAAGCGGCAACACCGAACGTCCACCCTCACCTATCCCTTACCAAAATCACGTAACTCTCAAGAATCGCCAATAGCTTAAAACTGAATGAAACGTTAAGAAAAAAAAGTCCATTATTCACTTCCGTTGTGATTCGTTTCCGTTGTGTGTTGGCTTTTGCCGTTGTGTTTTGGCTTTCGCCGTCGTGCTTCGGCGTTTGTCTTCGTGCTTCGGCTTTTGCCGTTGTGTTGTGGCTTTTGCATTCATGTGAGCCGTGTCGGCCACCGTAGTTAAATGCAGCTTTATTTTATGTTGAAGTCGAACACTCACTTTACTTTAACATGTAATTGCTTTAAATGTTCGCTAGGGGGTAGTGTTGCTCCTCACCTCAGGGCCAATTTTAGACAACACAAGTGTTTTCAAGTGTTATTTATATACATACATATATATATGTATATATATATATATATATATATATATATGTGTGTGTGTGTGTGGGGGGGGTCAGTTTACTTTAAATTTTCATTAAATACATACTTTACATTTTGTATTCATGCATAAACTAGTTCAAAAGTAGGTTAAAAATAATTTTTTGAAGTGCTGATGATTTGGTGCAAACATTAAAAAGTGGCACCTATCTACTGTAAGCCACATGAAGAGAATCAATAAGGCATTATTTGTAATTATAATATATCAAAAAGATCTTAATCTAGGTTGAACTTGTTCATGTGAGAACACAGGATGTCATCTGAACTTTGAACCTTAACATCTTTCAAATTCTTTCCTGACGGTCTCGACCAAAACAACTTTGTTCTCTCCGTCTTTTAGTCAACATTTATGCTAAAACCTTTGTCTGAATATTTGATTATAAAACACATATTAGTCTACAAAGTTTCAAATAGGGGGGATGCAATGGTTAGCCCTCTTACCTCACAGTGAGTAGGCCCTGGTTTAAATCTTCCGTTCTTTGTGGACTCGGCATGTTTTCTCCACACGTGTGTATGGGTTTTCTCTGGAAATTCCGGTGAACTCTGAACTCAGCCGTCCTCTGTTCCAAGCGTTTGTCTGGATCATCTGAACAGCTATGCAGAAGGATCAGCTGATGTCTTCTCCCTGGTTCAGGTCAGTATCTCCAGATGATGTTTGGTGCTGAGCCGGTGGTCTACAGAAAGGAGTTAGTGGTTTGTGTTAGGTAAAATAAAAGTATGACAGTATGAACCTGGTTTGCAAGATATATTTACAGAATAATATGCCAGAGTAAAGATCATAACCTTCGGTGGTCAGGCTCTGGGGTTATGAGAACTGGACTGAGCAAATTCCTCCCTGTTCCAACCAAATGAAGTCAATTCAGTCGCGTTTTTGACAATACGGACGTCACATTGAACCCAGACTACATCGGTAAGCAGTGATTGGTCTGAATTGGGTTGAGTTACTGTTTCTATGGTAGCCACTCTCACCTATCAGGAGTGAGTTTGTTGGATGTCCACACCCTTTCCACTTGAAAGAGGGCACAGAAGGACCCGTCCTATGTTGACGTGAGACCAAATAGTTTTATTGAGGCATCTAATTGGTCAGTTTATAACTTGAAAAACTGGCAAGTAAGAAAAACATGTTAAAAAAGGGAGCATATAGAGAATAGTTACTCTGACTAATGGCTATTTATTTCTCAACAAGGGTCAATGTGATTTTGATTTCTTTGAGCCAGTAGGTACTTCCTGTTTGGAATGTGAGGGGCCACTCATTCCAGTTATCATATGCAGTCAGCTGTTAAAATACAGATGTAAAGAGTCTGGATGCTGCTTCATGTCTAATCATGGAGAATACTCTGATAATATTCCAACTAAAAATTCACCTTTCCAACAGGTAAAACTTGTAGTTAAGCTGGGGAAACTGCATCATCAACCACGCACCAGCATAATACTGATGTTTACACGTTTATTTGGATTTAAAAACACCAACATCATCAACAATCACAGATGACCACCTAAATAGACAAAAAGTAACTACTCACTCCAGGCAGTCTGAGCTAGAAAACAGTTTGGAACCATCAACACTTGTTTTTATCAGTGTAGACAGAATCAGGCAGAGGTACAGCAGTCAACCTCTGGTTGGGAGATTGCAGGTGTGGTTCCTGCCTTGTCTGCCTGTACGTGTTGAATTGTCCTTGGGCAAGACTCTGAACCACACGCTACTCCTGGTGGTCATAAGTTGGCGCCAGTGTTCGGCAGTGGAGCCACCATTAGTGTGTGACTATATACTGTAGTTCTTTGGGCCCTCTAGGGAGGTAGTATTTAAGTATACACTATTTACCATTTAAAATATGAAGAAGGAACAAGATTCTAATAAAAACTACATTTTTCAAGCTTTATATGATCTTTCTTGGATTCCGGTTCCAGATAAGTCCAGAACCGCAGCAATTTGGTAGAATTGACCAAAATGTGCAACAGTTGTTTAAAGAACATACTTACAAAGATTTTACTATTAGGTCAGTCACTAAATACATAAAAGTATATTAAAATCTTTTTGATGTTTTGTTGTTTGGTGAAAACTTTTCCTCCCACTGTCCAAAAACATCTTTCATTGGTTAACTCCAAAGTGTCCCTAGGTGTGCATACGTGTCTGTGTGGGAGTGATTGTGATTGTGACCTGTGACCGACTCCGACTCGTCTAGGGTGAACCCCGCTTTCACCAGAGACAGACCCTGGCATCCCCGAGACCCTGAAAGGGATGAGCGGGTTGAGAAGATGATGGGTTGTTGGATGGATGGAAAAACATGGTGGATTTTGGCATGATTTCACTGTGTCAACACCAGGAAGTCTTGTTTCCAGCTTTGTGTTCACGACTAATGCTTTGTAAAAAAAAAAAAAAAAAGAAAAATGAATAAACAAATGAAGAATATAAAACAAATAATTGATAACGAGTAAATCTTATAGAATGGAGGTTCTGTGCTGGTGAATAGAATGTATTTAAAGAATTGGTGGAGAAATCCACACAAAATATTGTCCCTAAGTACCACTATGTTTCAGACTTCAAGGAAGACCTAAAATCCTAAACAAAAATCAACCAACCAATAATCTGGTGTACCTTCTGCATGAATTTTGGTTGTGCTTACTGACCTTAAACAAATTTTGGTTGTTGGTCCCATTGCTCTCAAAAATGTGTCAAAATGATTTACTTTGGTAAATTAAGCAATACCTCTCAGTGGATTGTTGGAGCATTATGGATACAGTAGTCAGGAACCTTGTGGAGGGTGATATACTCTGTTTCATTCTATTCTATTCTATTCTATTCTATTCTATTCTATGCATCACAATCAACATGCCATTTAGCAGTAAATGATGACCTGACTGTTGACCTCACAAAGACCTGGTTCATACTGGCCTGTGGTCTTATCCCCAAAATTACTACTACACCAGGAGCTGTTTGCTGGCCTGGAAATTGGAGGTTCGATTCCAGTCTGTATGTCAATGTGCCTTTGATCAAGACACTTAACCCCAAGTTAACCTCATTCTCTTATGTTTAAGTGTTTGTTAGAGCAACAAAAAAAGCAATTTGCAGACTATTGGGTACAGGCTGCAAAGAAGTGAATATGAATGGTCAAATGAGGCTTAAAGTGTAACCTGTCACCTGCAATAAGAAGACTGGATTGACACAATTTCTGTGGTGGTGTTTGTGATGTGTCAGGTCTGGTCAGTCAGAGGTCCTTGTTCAGAGCAGCTGTTAGCACCACTGTGAGGCAGGTCATGTGTAAGCTGTCACTCAGGCGGACAGCAAAGTTATCAACACCCGTTCAGATGTGGCTTGACTGCTTAGTTTCATCTTGTTTCCTCCTGCTTTACCAAGGATTTCACCTACAGGTAGAGTTCAAATGTCATGGTTTAACTTAACAATATTTGCTGGTTGATGCCGAGCAGTTCTTATTACTTATTCCTATTATTTTGACAACAGAAGTGATGAACAAACACACCTTTAAAACAAGAAAAAAAGTCAGTCACACCCTTTAAAAATAAATGAGAAAAGTAAAGAAAACATTTGTATTTTTAATTAAATTATATCTGTGTTATATATATATATATATATATATATACATTGTTTAACACTTTTAGCTATTTTTAACAATCGAAAACTTCTTTCTGCCAGTTTTTTCTGGAAAGCTGCAAAGTTTCTTAGTAGCGTTTTGCATTTTTTTTTACCTGTTTTCTAACTGTGTTACACATTTTTTCTGAGGAGGTGGTTGTGTAGCTAAGCTTAAGTGTTCAACCATTAAAATAAGCATAACTCTTTAACAGAAGAGATGCCACCTGCAAATCCTCTTTGACACGACCGTTTAGGTAATCAACAGAAATCAGCTGATGTTTTTTGATTGATTGATTGGTTTATTTCAAGCATAGATTGAAAATACAGGACAAAACACACAGTTATTTCAAACTCATTACAGAATCAATAAAATTAAGATGCGATTGAATAATAGAAAAACAAAAACAAAAATAAAATACACCTGTGTCACATTTGGTTCATTCATTCTTTGTGATTATTAACTAAAGTCAGTAAAGTTTGATTGATTGCTTGAAAAGGAGTGGGAAGAAGCGAACTTATATAATCCCACCCCTACTTGAGTACGCCATTTAACTGTTTTGCAGAATTATGTCTTCCGGTTGTTTTTTTTTTTTTTTTCTCTTCTCAATACATTCCCAATAGTAAAGTAAAGTGCTTGTTGATTTTTGATTAATCTCGTAAAACATTATTTCAGTAAACAGTAACATCAATCATACATCATGTAACAGATATGTAAAAACTCACTGATTATCATCATAATACAAATGTCAATGTCATGTCTATGCAGAAAATAATAACAACAAATATTAACACTTAAAAAGGTTGGATGTATTTTGTTATTGATCATTCTCTGAAAGAGTTCTTATATAAATTCATTAAACATTAATGATTTACAAAATATGTAATAATCATTGATTATCATTAGAAACACATAATTACATGAATCACTGCTACATATTTAGGATCAAGAAAGGAAAATTAATGCCATTGTGATTGTAAACTTATCAGTAATCATTACTGCATATCACATAACATAAAACTCTTTGATTGCATTAAAAAAAAATCTTGATTGAATATCTGATTGAATCTCTGATTATTTCATCACATTCAAGTTCAGACATTTGGAATTATTCAAACACAAGTTGATTTTTAACTCGTCTTATCTTCATATTGTAAAATTAGAGTTTCTTTATACATTTTCTTGAATTGATAAATACTTGAACAAAGTTTGAGCTCATTACTTAACTTGTTCCAGAGTTTAGTTCCACACACAGAAACACAGAAACTTTTCTTTGTGGTTCTTATCAATCTGACCTTGAAGTTCCTGCATCCTCTCAGTTTGTTCCTCCTTCATTTTCTACAGTTTTTGGATATTGGATGGTAATGTTTTCCCACTAGCTCTGTATAGATATTGTGCAGTGTAAAAATCAACAAGGTCATACAGTTTTAAAATTCTGGATTGATAAAATAAATTGTTAGTGTGGCTTTATGTATAATTCTGATGGATCGTTTCTGGAGCAAAAGGAGAGGATAAAGTGTTTCAAGTGTTTCAAGATTCTTTATTGTCATTCCAACACGCGAGCATGACGGACGAAATTTGGAAAAAGTGACGGACGAAAGTGAACTCTTGTAATTATTACCCCAAATTTCTATACAGTAGGTGAAATATGGTAATACTAAAGAGCAGTACAATAAACATCTACAGTTGTATTCTAATATATATTTTGATTTATTTATAATAAACCGGGGTAAAACATTTAACTCCACCCATGTTGAGACACGCCCTGTTCAGCGGTGTGCAGCTAGGGGTAGAACTGAGATGAGCTGAGGGAGAGAGAGAGCATTTCAATCTTACAGTGACTATATCTTTCATAAGGAAGACAAAGGAAGAGGTGAATCTGTTCGACAGTGCTTGGTGCCGGAGGCCGGATACAGGCAACGGACATGCTGCGCTAAGGATGTGTGTATGAGGATGTATGCAAGTATCAGTATTACTCATGTGTGCATTTATACCAGTAGCACAGCATTCACAGAGCCCGTTCCACTACTACACTCAATCTATCCCCCACAGATACTACTCTGTATACAACTCCATGAGCAGTCAACTGTGGGGGGCAGAGGGTGCTTCCAAACCCGTCCTGACCCATCGGACGTATCTTCTGGGTAGTCCGCGAAGGAATGGCCCGCTAAGCAGTGACACACTGTCGGACCGACTCACCTCGGAGTGAATCAATCGACAGTATATCACAGAGACACACTGTCAGACTGATTCACTTAACACACGCTTGCTCACTGAGCTCTTATAAACCCCACCCATTACCCTTACTTGCTAACTAATGGTTTCACTTCCGGTGCGCTTTCAATTAAAGTATGCTTTGGCAAACTTGACTTACATTCTATATATTACTTATAAATAAAATGTGAAAAAGTAAATATAACTAACTTTAATATAACTTTCTTTACCAAAAAGCCATTTTCCCCACAATGCATGCTGGGAAACCTGTGGCGGAATCGGTGCTGTTCAATACTGCATTGGAAATTCCGTGACTTACTGTGACAGACGTGCGGTATAACTATGCTATGACTGTCCAAATTCGGCGGCTGTGTCCTTCAAAGACCGTGGCCTGTCACAGGAAAAAAACAAAACAAAAACTGGTAACCGTTTTAGCGGAAGTGACGTCTCCCGCGCATGCAGGGTACCGGTCTTACTTCCGGGCGCCGGCGAGGCGGTGACAGTGACAGTGTCGCGAGAAGTTATAAAAATAACTACATAAATAACTAATTGGGCTGCCCGATCACCCAGCTGCCGAAAAGCGGGAGTAACAAAGTTAAAAAAAATAAAGTTGGCACAAAAAAGGAAGTGACGTAGACATTTTTCGATAAGGGGATCGGTAGTGACAAGGGTCGGCTGAGAGGTGGTCTTTTAAAGAAGGATCTGAACAAGTTCCTGACTCTGCAGGACAGCTGACAGAGCTGCCAGACGCAGCGCGCGGCACGAAGGCAGGCAGCTGTTCTTCTCTGAGGAAGGAGGGGGCAGGGGGGGTTCAGAGAGAGAGGAGAGAGGGGGGCCCATCGTTGCCGTTCAGAAGATGGTGAGTTCGATCCCCGCCTCGGACGATCAAAACAAAAAACTTCAGATTGTGTCAATTGACAGAAAAATTTGTAAGATATTCACAAAGATGTCTGAAATGGTTTCAGCGAAAAAATAGAGTTGTAAAGTGTATCAAAGGTACAATAAAATGGTAATACATCTAATACAAAGTGTATTGAATGTGTACTTCACTGTTTGGACTTTAAAAGCATCATTTGGGACAAATGTTGGATTTAGATGTTTTGAATGACTAAAAACAGAGACTCTTTAAGTGTTGTGAACAATGTGTAAACAGTTTTTGTTGTTTTGTGCTTGTTTTTCAGATTGAATCCACAAACTGAAGCTTATTGAACCTTTGTGCTCTCTCATGGAGTCCAGATGGCCCCACCCTTACATTGATGTGGGATCCCTCCCATGACAAAGGTGGACAAAGGGGGAACGGATTTTATGTCTGCCACAAACACCCAAGAAGAGGATAAATCCTGGAGAAAAAGTTTAGCGTGCCAGATGACCCCGCTTTGACTGTAAACATGCCTAAGACAAGCTTTAGAGTATATGTTTGGAGAGATGTGTGGAGCTGCAAGTAACCATGAAGACCCTTCTTGCTGTTTTCCTTGTTTTCATCACTGCCGTTTTCCTGTCTTTGCTTCAGAAACATCCAAGTGTGTTTGAGCTTGTAAAGTACAGTTTGTGTTTGGATTTATTGCAAAGTCTTAATTTGAATTATTTTATAAAGTTAGAAGGAGTTCTGTAGAGTGTCTCTTCACATCCTGTTCTTTAGAATGTTTCAGTTCATTCATAGTAACTATTTTTTACTCAATTCAGGGCTAATTAAAAAAACAAGAACACAATCTTTTCAACAAATAGTTTTATTTTGCACAAACCATTCATAAAAAAATGTTCCAAAGTGGTTATTTTTTGTGTCCTTTCCTCATTTCCTCAGTCCATTCCTGAAGGCTTTTGCCGCCGACAGCTGCGCAGTATGACACACCAAAAATCTGCTGCTTCTGCTGCTTTCCTCCTCCTGAAGGTGGTGGTCCTGGGCACACGCCCACCAGAAGGAGGCAGAGGCAACGGTGGAGGAGGTAGAGGCGGCGGCGGAGCTGGTGTTGGACCGTCACAGTCCAGCTGGAGTGGCTGAGCGTGAGAGGCAGGTATTAACGGGAAAGGTAGCTTCTCCTCTGGCGTCCCGTAGTCGAAGGGCTGCCCCTGTCCCACCTGAACCAAGGACAGCCCTTTAGCTGCAGGGAGACAGTTGGAGCAGCAGGAAGGAGTCCGACTTCCTGCTCCAGAACAGCCCTCTCCCACTTCTTCTGCCTGGTGGAGAACCTGAAGACAAATGCATACAAAAAAAATGTTGGTACCACGATGTTTTTTGAACAGGTGCGACATCAGACCGCAGAAGTTCGTGCTCTCACCACTGTGACAGGGTCCTCTGATTCAGATGAAACAGCTGAAGACTGGTCTGAGCCATCAGCCTGGGGCTCCCGAGGACCACCTCCCTGATGGCCACATAGTCCCCCAAGACCAGGGACCAATGGGTCTTCAGAACCCCCCCGGTTCTTGTGGCTGACGGGTGAAGCCGGCAGAGCTGGCTGCAAATGGCCTCCACCAGGCGGCTGGCGTCAGGCCAGTTTGCAGGGCCGGTGTAGGTACCATATATGCTCGGCCTGCAAGAACGGCTCGGGGGCTTGCGACTAGTGATGACGTCACACAGCGGTTACAAACGAGTTGGCTAATTTGCAGTTTTCTGTACTCAAACTCATGTTTACAATAAAGTTTATTTAGAAAAAAAAAAAAGAAAGGAAAAGAAGTACTGAGATCTGCTTGGGCTATTATTTATTATTTTGGCATTGACAGCTCACTAACGTCTGCTCTCCTTAGTGTTTGTGTAACGGAGCAGAAAGCGAGAGCTGCGTATTCTAGCGGGACTTCATCTGGTCTGTGCGACCTGAAAGAAGTTCAACATTGGCAGGATGTATTTAGAAAAAAATACGTGCGAATAATTACTTTCTAAAACTAGCATGCTAATCGTTAGCATCCACTTTAGCTCAAACGTCACGCTTCCAAGCCTGATTTCTCTCTATTAAAATAGCGATCATTATCCTGTGATGATTCCCCTCAATCGGATTATTTTTGTTTTCAAGGTTTTTGCGGCTGATTGCAAAAATTCCGCCTCCTTTTGTGATTATTTGCGTATTTGTTCGGACCTCCTCGATTCTTTACTCGGGAAGAATCGGTGCATTGTTATGGCAGGAGTGTGTCATTTCCCGTGTCACATGACAGTGGTCTAATGGTCCGGACCAATCACAATCTTATACGTCATCCATGCGCAAGCCCCCGAGCCGTTCTTGCAGGCCGAGCATATGTGGTACCTACACCGGCGTTCAGTCCCAAAAGGCCGCTGAAGTCATGTGGAAGAAAAGAAGAAAATGAAGCAGATCTCTAAGCAGGTAAAAAAACTTTTAGAAAGCAAACATACCGTTGGAGAGACTCTTTCCCCGGACAGGAAGTGCTCTTCCCCTTTGCGGCCTTGAAACAGCCTTTAGGCTGTCTGTCCCGGTGTCTTGCAGGGTAGACGACGCCTTGCTTGTTATCAGACTCTGGGGGGCCTTCCCAGAGCGCAACAATTCGGGCTACCCTGCTGTTGGGGATTGCAGGAAGACTCCTGATCTCCACCAGGGCCTTGGCCAGCCTCAGGACGTGTTGGCATCCCAGCTGACCATCAGAACCCTGGACCTCTTCCTGCAACAGAAGCAGAACAGTCGGCGCACAGCACCGTGTTGATGTTGGCCTCCAGCTCAGCAGAGAACTCGGAGGAGAAACCAGATCGATCGTCTGAAGGAGAGCAGAGGGACCGTCAGAGTTCGGCTCACAGAGTCTGGAGCCTGGATGGTTCCTGCTCTCACCGGACAGCTGAGGAACCAGGCAGAGCAGCTGCGTCCTTCAGGTGGTGAAGTCGGCGCTGTACCCTCCACCTGAGCTCGGATGAACCGCAGACTCTGGGTCACGGTCGGCTGGCAGTCAGGACCGCCCACGGACGTGGACGGCGAGAACAGCCTCTCCACGCCGGACATCTGAGCTGCCACGCCTCCCAGCTGCTCCACGGCAGCGCGGCAGGTGTCGAAGTTGCTCCTGCAGACAGATGCGCCGTGATCCAAACGGGTTTCCCTTCGGCCTCTTCAGAGGTCAGAGCGGCTTTTACCATGTCAGCAGAACCGAGCCCCCCTGATCCACAGAGCCCAGGTCCTGCTGCAGGTTCTGGGTCCTCGTCAGCATCTCCACCACAGGCTGCTGCAGCTCCGACCACACGGCGTCCCCCCTCCTCATGAGGACTCCTGGGGGCTGGCGTGGGGCCGCCATCGGGGTCACGCAGCTCAGAGGGGGCCGGCTGCTCGCCTGCTCCCTCTGCTGGCCATCTTCAGGACAGCTGTTGCAGGACAGCGGCGCACTGAGCCGCCAGCGCCCGGCCCTGCCTCACCCAGTCCAGGAGGGGGTCCTGGAGAGGGAGGGTGCACCCCCAGTCCTCAGGAGGGGTCTGGGTGTGAGCTTTAAGGTTGCAACCCGGTCTCAGTGAAATGCGTCCCTATTCCACGGCTTTGCCCCCTTGGAATACCGTGCATAGTATACGCCAAACACGGTTTTTGCGTGCATATGATACGCAGTTGCAGCCCATTCAAAACAACATCGTGTAGTAGTGGAGTGTTCGTGGGACAGGTCACCTGCTGTTTGTAATAAACTTAATTACATTTGAAAAATATATGAAAAAACAAAACAGCACTGAGCCCTAAAGATCCTGGATAACCCTCGATGGGGCTTTAAGCTCATGGATCCTGTAAAATCTGGTGATGGGTCGCTCTCTTCAGAATTGATACATCACCGTTGAAGTGCGGGACCTCTGTAAAATTCAAAATTTATCTATACATTTAAAAAATGTGAAATAGCTTTAGTATGTACTCAAAATCTGGAAAGTTAGACTGTATTTCTTCGCAGAAGTCATGATACATCCCAGAATGTATTGCACATTTTAGGAGGAGACTGGGTTGAAATTTTACACTGTTAGCAGCAAAGTCGACAAAGTTATGAAGCTCCAATTAATGTCTATTCATGTAAATTGCATAAAACTTGTCTAAGTTTCAGGGAGGACTGATCAAACATCCCATGAGTGATCATTGTTGTTTAGGAACAATCCTCTGAACTTCTTAAAATGTACAAACTAGGACTTGTTACTATGCAGAGTCTAAAGTCCTTGTCACCAACAGATTACATTAAACACAAGCATACAAGAATGCTGAAGTTCTAAATAATTAAGTTTCAGAAAAATTAGTTTGTCAATTTTTACAGCACTGTCAACTTTACCAATTTAAAATCTAAAAAACAGGAATGACGTAGGATTTGGACGCGTCCGGCAGCCGCTCCCTAAAACTTCCAATTAACTCGCTAAATGCTCATAAGTAACAGCCGCTTTTAATCTTAAATTCATTATTAAGTGAGGGGGTATTAATAAAAAGAAGGCACATAAGACGGAAAATGCCGAAAACGCAAGATAAAAGCTCGACGGCAAGAGCTAATAGCTTAGCCGAGCAAGCTAAAGCTAGCGCCGAAGCTAGCATAACACCGAGCGATTTACTGAGAGCCATCGAATCGCTTAAAGGGGAGCTGAAAGAGGACAATGAGGGAATACGAAAAGACATCAGTGCCTCACGTAAAGAGATGAGAGATAAACTCGACAGTTTGAGTGAAGAAATGCATGGACTGACAGAGAGAGTGGGCGAGGCGGAGACGCGCGTGGGGCAAGTTGAGGATCGGACGACGGAGCTGACCCGCGCGCTCACCCAATGCATCAAACATCAAAGGATCATGCAAACCAAGCTGACTGATCTGGAATCCAGATCCAGGAGAAACAACATTAGACTGTTTGGAGCGGAGGAAGGTGCGGAGGGAAAGTCTGTGGGTCAGTTCATAACAGCTCTTCTGAGAAAGGAGCTCTCTCTACCAGCAGACTTTGATTTTAAAATCCAGCGCGCCCACCGAGCCCCACATTCAGGTCTAGCCCCAACGCCCCCCCAGACCGATCATTATTAACTTTCAGGATTTTACCACCAAGGAGCAAATACTGAAAGCAGCATGGAAAAAAGGGCGAATCCAGTTGAATGACAAAAATATTTACTTTGATCATGACTATGCAACAGAAGTCGTCCAAAAGCGTAAGGAGTACCAAGTGATCAAGAAGGCTCTAAAAGAAAGAGGAATACGCTTTCAAACTCCCTACACCAGCATACGGATCCATTGGCAGGAGGGCGCTCGCACCTACAGCAGTGCACGGGCAGCAGGGCTCGAGCTACGCAAGCGGGGATTTGAAGTGGAAATACTTGGAGCAACGGCAGAGGAGGATTCGACAGAGCTTCGCCTGCAGGAGTTTCTGGGATGGCAGCAAGAGACCCGACGCCAGCAGGAGAACAGACTCTCCACGTCACAGAGAGCTAAGGAAAAGCTGAGGGAGTTCGAGAGAAATGAAGGAAACTGACACCTCGTGGGATAATAGGCTGGTCTTTTTAATTCATTAGCATAATGGAGGCACCAGAAGCAGGAGTAAAGTTCACGCTGGACAACGAGGATGGGAGGGATTCAGCCCCTCTCCAGACCTTTCATAGGGCCCCTTCCTAACAGGAGGAACAACCCTAGACCTCACAGCGGGGTCAAGGAGGGAGAGACTCTCCTTCCATTGTGTGGAGGTCACAGGTACCTTTTGTACCATTAATGTTCAAGTTTTTTCGTTCCTAAGTTTACACAGTTTTATTTCTCGTTCTAGTGTTAAAGTGGGGTTCACTGTTATTGTTTACAAAAGAAATGAGCGGGACAGGCAGCTATAGAATAGCCTCAATAAATGTAAATGGCCTTGGTAATCCTGTAAAAAGAAGTAGAGTGTTAACCAAACTGAAAAAGGACAGAGCTCAGGTAATCTTTATGCAAGAAACACATCTGTCAAAAAGGAGCATGAAAATTTGTGAAACTTGGGTATGAAAATTGTTTTTTCAGCTCTTACAAAAATAGCAGAAGGAGAGGTGTACTCACGCTAATATCAAACACAGTAAACTTTGAAAAAATTGAAGAAGACAGAGACAAAGAAGGAAGATATGTTATTGTAAAGGGAAAGATCAACAATACTCTTGTCACACTTGTCAATGTATACGCTCCCCAGAAGAGAATCAGAAATTCTTTAAACTGTTATTTGATAAAATTACTACTCTGAGTGAAGGGATCCTGATATGTGGAGGTGACTGGAACACAATTTTAAACAGTGATAAGGATACAACAAGTCCTAAAAAGTACAAGAATGTTAAATCAGGGATCTCAACGTTTTCATGAAAGAAATTGGTCTGTGTGATGTGTGGAGGGAATTACACCCGATGGAGAAAGATTACACTCATTACTTAGCAGCTCATAAAACTCATTCAAGAATAGATTTTTTTCTAATGAATAACATAGACAGATACAGAGTTCTAAACTGCAATATAGGAACAGCGGATATATCAGACCATAACTTTGTATATCTAACTATACATTTGGATAACCAACTAAGAACAACACTATGGAAAATGAATGTTGGGATTCTCAATAATGACAAGGTGGTGAAAGAGATAAAAAGAGAAATTGAAGAGTGTATTACGCTCAATAAGGATGACCAAATAGAACCAACAATAATATGGGATACTGTCAAAGCTGTAATGAGGGGAAACCTTATATCTAGGATGTCCCATTTGAATAAGAAAAGAAAGTTGATGCAAACTGAATTAGAACAAAAACTGAGGAGCCTCGAGAAGCAACAACATTCAGACAAAAGTGAAGAATTGGAAAAAAATATCAAAGAGGTTAAAAAGCAAATTACAGACTTAACAGTAGAAGAAATTGAAAAGAAATTAAGGTTCACAAAACAAACTTTTTATGAATCTGGTTCCAGGGCAACTAAATTCTAGCAAAGCGCTTAAGATCACAGAAGATGAGAAATGTAATTCACAAAATTAGAGACCCATGTACTAATGATATACATCATGAACCAGACAAAATTCAAAAAGTATTCCTTGATTACTATAGAACCCTATATAGCCAGTCTGAGCCAGTAAATGGAAAAGAAATCACAGATTTCCTAGCTAACTTAGATCTACCCAGTATCGGAACCACTCAGAATACCAACTTAATCTCCCCTATCACTAGAAAAGAACTGGATAAAGCTATTGGGAGACTGAAAAGTAATAAAAGCCCTGGGAGTGACGGTTACCCAAACGAATGGTACAAAATATTCAGAGAAGAACTTGCCCCTCTATTATTAGATTCGTTTAATTGGACACTCAAAAAAGCCAAAACTCCTCCATCATGGAAAGAAGCAGTTATTTCAGTCTTACCAAAAGAAGGGAAAAATAAGGAGCACTGCGAAGCCTATCGACCAATTTCTATTTTAAATGTCGATTATAAACTTTTTACATCAATAATCAGTAAGAGATTGGAACTTTTTCTCCCTGAACTGATAGATGAGGACCAAACTGGCTTCATAAAGGGACGGCAGACACAAGATAATATAAGACGCACCATTCATGTAATAAACGAGGTCAACAAACTCAACATCCCTACAGCTTTAATAAGTTTAGATGCGGAGAAGGCCTTCGACAGGGTCTGCTGGGACTTTCTCTTTGCTGTCCTGAGGAGAATGGGCTTTAACCAGACATTCATAAAATGTATTCAGGCTCTGTACCATAAGCCAGTGGGCAGAATAAAAATAAATGGGAACTTAACAGAGAGCTTTGAACTGTTTAGAGGAACAAGACAAGGATGCTGCTTGAGCCCAGCCCTATTTGCTTTATTCATTGAGCCTCTGGCTCAGCATATAAGACAGAGCAAAGATCTAGAAGGGGTAACGATAGCAAAGCAAGAACAAAAAATAGGACTCTTCGCAGACGACATTATTGCATACTTACAGAACCCTGATAATGCATTTCCAAAACTCATGGGCATCCTAAAAGGCTACGGAGAACAATCAGGATACAAACTAAATATTTCAAAGACTCAGATACTAACCATAAATTATAAACCAGCTGAAACACTCAAACAAAAATATAAATTGCAATGGGAATCAAAAAATATAAAATACTTAGGAGTTTACCTAACAACAAAACTTAACACATTAAAAGACATAAACTATGGTAAAATTAGCGATGCTATTAGAAGGGACTTAACAAAGTGGGACACTTTAACCATGGATCTTAGCTCAAGAATAGAGGTTGTGAAAATGAACGTGCTGCCCAGACTGCTGTATTTATTTCTCTCACTACCAATCAGTATCCCAGAAGAACAATTTGTTAAATGGAACAAGCAACTAGTTAGATTTATTTGGAACGGGAAAAAACCAAGAGTAAAAATGAAAACACTTCAGTTAGAAAAAGCAAAAGGAGGATTAGCTTTGCCAAGCCTTACAGAATACTACTTGGCAGCACAACTAAGAAGCATAATATTTTGGTGCTCAACAGAATATTACTCGAAATGGAAACAAATCGAGCTTGAATATGGATCTTGCCCTCCACAAGCAAGACTGGGGGAAAAAATAAACGTAGCAAATGCAGAACAAAATCCCATTGTTGAGTTTGTAATCAAAATCTGGTGGGAAGTAGTCAATAAATACAAAATAGGAAACAACCATAAACTGCTGATTTGGCCTTCACATTCTCCTGGATTCAAAGTTGGACAGTTTGACAAACATTCAACAAATGGAAAATTAGAGGAATGACTGCAATATGCACGTTAACAGAGGGGACAGTCTTTAAAACTTTTGAAAGGCTCAAAGAGGAATTCGAGCTGGACAAAGCCGATTTATTTAGATATTTTCAACTGAGAAATTTTTACAATGAAGAAATAAAAAGATTTGTTTCTCAGCAAGAGTGTGAATTGATAGAAATGGTTAAAGGGGCTTTAAAAAGCCACCCTCAAAGGTGGTTTCGAGACTGTATAAGTGTCTGTTGAAATGTAATGGTTTTTGACTCCTTGTATTTAAAAGAAAAGTGGGAGACAGAACTGCAGGTGAACTTGACAGAGGACAACTGGTACTCGATCTGCCTTTCACAACAATCCTCAACATGCTCAAGACAATGGAGAGAATTTGGGTGGAAAAATATAACAAGGTTTTTTATCAGTCCCCATATAAAGAGCAAACAGCTGAGGACTCCACAGCCGTGCTGGAGACTCTGCGGAGACATGAACGCCAACCATTCACACATTTTTTGGACATGTAGCAAAATCGAACCATTTTGGCAAAGCATCACCAAAACTATGCAGGAAATCTTGGGTATGAAATACCTATGGATCCACGAACACTGTATTTGGGATTATTCACACAGATGTGATACGAACAGAGGACAGGTATCTATTTAAGGTCATGATTATGGCTTGCAAAAAAACCATAACAAGGAACTGGCTGAAAAGTGAACTTTTGAAACTGGAACAATGGAAAGATATTATGGAGGAAATTTTCTCTATGGAAAAAATGACATTTCATCTTCGGTTAAAGGGATAAATTTCATCTCCAATGGAGGAAATGGAAGCATTATGCAGCCCGCTCATACTCTAAAGCTTTGAGCTAAATTGTAATTGTACCCCACTTGTTTCTACTTGATTTCTTATTTTTGTATGTTTACTATTACTAATAATTTTAATTTGATTGTACTTTTCAAGAATGTTCTTTTTTCATGTTTGCAAAACGCCAAATAAAAAGTATAAAAAAAAAAAAAATCTAAAAAACATCTGTTCATTTATCAATTTATTAGCAATACCAGAGCTCATATTCATTTATATCATTATTTTATTAATACATAATTTGTTTAAGCCTCCCATCTCTTTGACCTGTGGTCTGATAAGAAGTTAAAAGTAACTATTCACAATAAATTAGGGATATTATTTACATACATTTTGGTACAATGTACAAATCAAAACAATTACATAGTCAGGCCCAAAACGAAACCTGTTTATCTTCACACCAAAAATCGCTTCCCAACCCAATCTCTAGTGAAACTTGACAGGTAATCTCCAAATATCCTAAAGCTTTTTGTAAGGCATAGACCAGGGGTGTCAAACTCAGTCGCACAGGGGGCCAAAATCCAAAACACGCCTTAGTTTTTGGGCCAAACGGGATAAACATTTATTGAACACACTAAAAATACATTATTAAAACTTTAAAACTGTAACTTTTTAATAGAATTATGAATTAAATATTAATGGCATCACCAGCGAAAATGTTGGTGTGAATCCTGTGAGCTGAATTTGATTGCTGAAGATGAGTGCTGATTGATGAATTTTAATAAAGAATAAAGAATTGTCTGAATAGTGAGATTCTCTCTTGACCCCTTCAACTTTCAAGAATCATTAAAACTTGGAGTCTGTTGATCTTGTGGATCAACAATGTATTTATGAATCAATTGGATTTTGTTTATGTCATTCATTTTATTATTATTTTTTTTACATAATAACAATAATGATGATAATAATAATAATAACAACAATAATAACAAATTAATACTGCTACTTCTACTACCACTAATAATAATAATAATTATTATTATATTAAAAATATTAATTAACAATAATAATAAAAATGAACAGTAAAAAAAATAACCCAATTGTGTTTTTCTTTCTTTATTTTGTCTGAAAGCATCACTCGTTATTGTCACTTAAAATAACCGACATTTGTGTTTGTTTATGAGGCAGAAATTAAAGAAACATTATTTATGTTTGATAATCCTCGTTTCGGGATCACGTTTGACCGTCTCCTGGACCGGAAGTACTGGTAAGATTGATCACGTTCTAGCTTTACAGAAGTCATTCGGGGCCCGATTAAAACGGTTCCGGCCGGGTTCTCCGAACCTTCCCTAACCCTAACCTTGACCCGGCACCGATGCGGGTCGGGTCCCAAATCCTGCTGATCGCCCGGTTCCGTGATTGTTCCGTTCACCCCAGACGTTGCTGTTTTACGATTTTTGAGCCCGAAAAGTCAAGCAAAACAGACAAACTACGAACTGTATGTCCAAAATAAATGCATGTCGTGATAGTAACGGGTACATTTCTCGCTAGAAATATTACCAAAATAAAGATTAGTCCACAAAATATTTTATTCTGAGGGATTTTCCACCAGAAAAAGAGTGGATCTACGGCGTCGGACAGAAACTCAAAATCACGTGATCAGTCACCTGATCAAGAGACCTAAACATCAGATCTCAAACGAAAACCTAAAAGCCGCTCCTGTTGTTTTGAATGGGCTGCAACTGCGTATCATATGCACGCAAAAACCGTGTTTGGCGTATACTATGCACGGTATTCCGAGGGTGCAAAGCCGTGGAATAGGGACGCATTTCACTGAGACCGGGTTGGCTTTAAGACTCTGAATGCTGCTGGTCAACTTCCTGGAAGAGAAAAAACTTTTTATCTTTATTGACTTGAGAACTTGTTCTTCAAACTGATTTTTTTACATTGAAGGCTTAAAAAGAGCTTAAAATACTGAATTGTTAATCTGACCCCAACAGCTTTTGACTTTAAAAGGTCTGGAAAGTGGTTCTGAAGCGTCCGCAGACTAACCACAGGTCGACCCGGCGCTCGGTGACCCGGACCAGCCGACGCCTCTGTCCGAGCAGCAGCTTGAACAGGTGAGAGCGGAAGCCTCGACAGCGCTCGATGTTCCCCACGCCCAGCTCCTGCAAGAAACACAGCGGCGTGAAGCAGACGCTCGTCAGCGAACGCCGCCCGCCGCTCCGCCTCCTCACCTTAGCGGCGTGCAGCAGGGCTGTTCTCCGGGCCCACGAACGGTAGAAGTACTTCTGACAGCCGTCCCACGCCGACAGCAGCTCCGTCAGCAACCTGCAACAGTTTCATTAAAGCAGCTGAACAAAAAAACTGTTTTGTTCCAAGACTGTTTATGCATATCCAATAGCAACCATGCAATGTCTGTGTCTTTCTATGTGGTTAAATGTCATCTACAAATGATAACACTTGTTAATATTGACTTGAAAGAAATAAAATGATGAATGTTCTCTGCACACTAAACTGTTACAGTTGCAGTTTATTCACATTTAAAAGCTTCAAATCTGATATTACTGAAAAGTTTCTAAAATATCTTTTTTTTTTTTTTTTTGAAAGGCTTTCTTAAAGTTTTGACGTTTCCACTTCCAGCTAGAGATTGATTCTGGCTCCATCTTGCTGTGACCAGAGGCCTCTCCTTTCTTTAAAGTCCAGACCAGAACATGCTAACGTGTGTCTGCTCATTAACTAAATCAAGAGTAAAGCAGTGAAACTCTCAGGTTACACGTTCTCTGCGGCGTCCTGGCTCCTCCCGGTCAACACCACCGTCCTCATCTCCAGCGGCGAGGGTTATCTCACAGTCTCCAGTTCTGGTCCACGTCAGGCCTTTGCGGTACGACAAGCATGAAAAGAGCAGGACAGAGTTGAAGCTCTGAGGTGATGAGAGGAGGAAGAGCAGGAGGGTGGGGGTGGGGTGGGGGGCCTGACCGATGGCGGCGAGCGTCTTGAACAGGTCGGACAGAGCCCTCTACTTCTGCTGCAGGATGTGCTTCACCTCCGCCTTCTGCTTCTCCTTATGTGCAGTCAGGTCGATGTTGAGGCTCTGCAGCTGGCGCATGTTGGTGATGACCTCGCCTGGAGAAAGCCGCAGATGGAGAAGTGGAAGACAGCCTCATAGAGTCCAGACGGGAAGTGAAGAACTGTCTGGATAAACGTGGTACCGGTGAAGCAGTCCAGATCCTCCGTCAGCTCAGGCAGCAGGCTCTTCTTCAGCAGCTGCACACACATCTTCTTCATCTTCCTGAACAGAGCGGGCAGACGGGCCTGCAGAGAGCCGGCGGCTCCTTCTGGACCTTCACCCTGAAACACCAAAAGCATCTGAGTGGAGAACCGCCTCTCGGTGAGGAGGAGAACCACACAGCGGACTTGGTGAGACCTCCACATGCAGATCTTTGTTCTTTCCAGGCGGGGCGTTCCTCAGCGCGCGGTGGACGCCATGAAGAGGAGTTTCCTCCAGGGGAGCGTCCACCTCATCCGGGTTCAAGCTGCTTCCCTGAGAAGGAAAAACCTCTTCCACTGCCTCCAAATCCAGGTCAATATTTCAAATCATCAAGAACTGTTGTCAGGTAGATCTGTCAAAGTTGCAGTAAAGGTGTGAGGAAAAGGTGTGAAGAACAAATCTTGGTTGTGTGAAACTTTAAAGTGGCCAAACCATGAAAATTCGACTTTTTTTAAGTTCATTCTACTGTTCATTCCTCACTATAAAAAACCTCAAAGTGGTATTTTGATCTGTTCAGATATTTTAGAGTAATCCTCTAAAAACTTGCGAAAAAAAACTCCTATTTCATGAAACATTTGATTTTTAGTTTTAGTAAAACACAATCATATATTTGGATGTAGTTTACACTGAAAGGCTGCAGAAAATAATGGTACGACCTCTTTAAAATCTGAAGGATTTGCTCGGCCTTTTTCTAAATTTCAGCCGAGGCAAAGCGATTCTGTCATTTTCTGCGTCGATGATTCACAAAGAGTCGTCCCATCCGTCATTTTTCCTAAAGAATGTAAATGATTCTAGACAAGTTTTCACCAAAGTTTCTAGACTTCAGAGTCACTGGTGCTACCTCGTCCGGGCTGGTCCGGCACCAGCAGGAGGCGGCAGTGGAAGCTCAGCAGCATGCCGAGGCGAGTGTGGAACTCGCCCAGAGAGGAGCCTTCAATGAAGGCCTGCAGCGTGGGGGACGCCGAGGACAGAGAGAGGCGTTCCACCTGCTCACCTAGACGAAGAAGAGGAGGAGGAGCTTCATGTGTCAGTCGGATCTCAGCATGGACGCTTTCTGGGAGTTCTGACACTCACCTGCGTCGTTCTCCGTCCTCTGCTCCTCTAGATATCTTTCCACCAGCTGGTAGATGGAGAACCAATGTCTGCTGGACTTCTGCGAGTGTCGGATCATGGCGTTGTCCAAACTGTTTGACCAACAACTTAAAACAAAACATCATTAGCTGAAGTAACTTACTATTACACACAGTCAGAATCCCCCAGACGGCTACAAATGTACAAACTATTGTAAAGTCATTGACACTTGACTGATAGTAAATGTTGATATTTATGATAAACAGCTAGTTTACTAGTAATCGATATTTTCAAAGACGTTCACCTAAACAGACTCTAAGATCCATTCATTCTAGATTCTGATGTTTGATTCAAGAACACAACAACGTCCTCAAAATGAGCCGTTGTTGACTTTATGAGGCTTTCACCTCTGACCTCTCCCAGAATTCATTGTGCACTGCTGTATCTGTGAACTTGTGTATTTTAATCATAACAAATACATAATAAAGTCTCAGACTCTTTTCTTCTTCGTCGTCTTCCTTCAGCTCCAGTTTGCAACACTGGATAATGAGCTGGGTGACGGCTTCCAGCTCCTTCCGCAGAGAGGGCAGCAGAGAGCAAAAGAGACCCTAAATTCATTCCCCTTCCACTCCCGTGCTGGACAGTGGCTCGTAATTCTTTCTGAGAGCAGACGTCTCCAGCTGGCTCTCATGTGGACATTATCCCAGAGGTTTCAGGATTTGTTAAGATGCAGTTTTGTTTAGATCACGGGTGCCAAATTTGGCCCGCCAAAAGATACCAACTGGATAACCAACCTATTCTCTATGACAGTGTTTTTCAACCTTTTTTGAGCCAAGGTACACTTTTTCAATGAAAAAAAAATCCCGCGGCATTCGAGTATCCAAAAAGGTAAAAGGTTTTAGTCTGTATTGATGTACAATCTAGTTTACATTCTTTAAATAAGTGGGAAGCGTCATTGCAGTGCAGAGGCGCTGTCATTCTAACCCAGTGTTTCTCAATGTCAATTCTCTGACACCCCCCACACACACACACAACTTTCTGCTGCGAATATCATTGGTACCATTAGTCAATTTGCTCAAGTTAAACTTACACCTCTTCAAAACAGTCTACATTTATTATCAATAAGGAATGATAAAGAAAAATCTAAAAAAAAAAACACTTCTAAACAATCCGTTTTTATGAATGTTTCTTCTTTTTTTAAGAATACTTCCAAAATTTTCAAAGTAAAAACAACGGTCTTCCCTTGTTTCCCGATGAATTCTGGCTCTTCTAAAATTTCAGTTCTTTTGCATTAGCTCTCTGAAAACAGCAGCTTTTTCAGCTACCAAATGGCTTTTTAAGTTGTTTTTTGCATAATTTATTATAAACTACAAATATAAGATTATGCACAAAGTCCATAATGTAAACATGTTTTCATTCATTTAAAGTGTATATTATGTTTATGTTGTTATTCATCCTTTCCAGACAGAATGTACAAAATCAATGAAAAAAGAACTATTAACTATTCAGTTTTTAACTCGATACATTTGAAGTTGTTTTGCTTTTAAACACATTTGAAGTGAACAACAACAAAACTCTGCAACCACTATACAAAATAATAATTAAATTGTGCAAAACTAATAAATAAGGACTTTTATTCACAATAACATTAAGAAAGACAAAAGAGTCTCAGCTTTGAGATTGAAATCTGGCTTCTTCTCTCAGTCTTCTCTCTCTCTATATATATATATGAGTAATAAATATAGAAAATATCTACACATATAGAATGATTTCCTGAACTATCAAAACAGTCGAATGTTTCCAGTTTTTTCTTCTTTTCTAATGTCTCCAGTTTCTTGAAGGTTTTGTGTTGATGTTCTCTCTCTCTCTCTCTCTACTTGCTCTTGTGCTTCTGTACCCCACCCCCCACCCCCACCCAGCACGCGCGCTTTCTCTCTGTTTCTTTTAATCTCTGTTAAATATTTTTCCATCAATTCTCGAGGTTTAATTCAATATCCCTCCCTGCGTGGATATCTCGGTCACTGACTGTCCTCCCACCAACTGTTTAGTAACCAACAGGAATGGTATGATCCCCGGGTCGCACCGCGCCCCCCCACCATTTGAGAAAGGCTGCGAGAACCCAATGCATCATGGGGGATGTAGTGCGTACATTCCCGCTGACTCCGGATATACTCACGTCTCTGAGCTTCATTCTTTTGTTCACTTTTTAAATTGTCTGACACCGGATCCTGCAGGAAGCTACACCGCTAAACACGAGCTTTAGCTGCCGATTCTGTTAGAACCGAGAGACTTTATGAGCCGAAAAGAAACAAGGAAGTGAGGACGTTAACCACTTCTGATTGGTCAGATTGATGACATGTGATCAAGCCTCCAACAATGATTGGCGGAGACAATTGAAGGGGGCGCGACTTTTCTGAAAACCGAGCTTGCGGCTGGTTTTGCGATAGGATTGCGGTAACATTATTCTGATTAAAGAGTCATTTGTAAAAACAAAGAAAAAAAGTATTTTACAATCTTGCATACTCCAAACTATCTCCCAGGATTAAATCATGGCCCGTTTGGATGAACACAGAGCGGATTCCCTAGTGATGGTAAATGTTTTACATGTAGGTACACCTGACCAACTGGAGTCTTGGGAAAAATTGCTATTAAAATTATATGTTAACTTCTTCATAAAACTGTCAGCAGTTTGTGTTGCGAAATTGAAAGTAGCATAAAAGCATTAAAGGCTTTTTACTTATTTTAGATCTAAGCTAACTAGCATTGGCAACAAGCTAGCTTCCAGACTCAAACAATTATCAGGGTAAAAAACAATGATTTTGCTTTAACATGGCGCTCTGACATCATTAATTTTTCCCTTCTTGATCTTAAAGTCCTTCCAGAAAATAAATGTTTTCTTCCAGCTCACCTTTAAGCTTTACACGAAGCGGTCGAAATGTCAAAGCTACCGCTGATGCTGCTACTGCTGCTCGTCAAAGTCGTGGAGGACTTGTTCTTCTTCTGCGCTGCTCTGTGTGGAAGTGCAGCAAGATTCCCGAGCTGTGCGCCATCTAGCGGAAGACAGCAGGAGTGCACAGGTTTAGGCGGGACACTGGTTGAAAAACACTGCGTTAAAAAAAGAAAAAGAAAAACAGCATTAGCAGATCAATGCACAATCCATATGTCCCCCAGAATATTTATCTTTATTCATTTCAAAAGTATTCAACCTTTGCTGTTTCTTTTTTTATATAAACAACAACCACTGCTGTTTCACTTGACGCTGTCTTTCTCCCATATTAGGCTCAGCACGTGCACGCGCAGCGCAAACACGGCTTGAAGGGAAAAAAGAGAGATGGCTAAAGAGAGATTAAAGAATAATAATAAAAGAACATGCTCCCAGAAAGGAGACTCCCGCAAATATGGACAACTCCCGCACCCCTGATCCATTGATTAAAAACCCTCCTGACTCGCTGTGAGCGCGCGCTCTCCCGCCTGTGCGTCGTGACTCGCAGACGGAAAAACAAAGGTAATGTTGAAGCGCAACTCGTCTGCATACTGCAGCCAGAGGTTTTGGGCTGGCTCGCTCCTCCTCTCCTCTCTCCTGTGAAATTATCCATCACCTTCGGCCCCAAAAGTTTCATTCAAGTGTCTTGATGTTGTCCAGTTTTATGACTGCGGTCAAGTGAGCCGCTGTTCACTCAGAACACGTACTGATTTGCTGTTTTTTGTAACTTTGTGTCTTTCGTAAAAATGTTTGGTTTTCTTTGAATGTAACATTAGATGAAAGCGGAGATTCAGATTATGTCCATTGTGTTTATTTCTGGCATTGCAGAATAAAATCTCCTAAATTGTCTTGGACTCTCGTCTGGTTAAAGAAAAAGAAGAAACAACGCAGAGGCTGCACCAGCTCCGATCATTCACCGGCTCTTGGCTTGCCATCTTAAAAAAGAGAACTCTGGGACATAAGAATACATTAACTGAACGTTAACGATTTTAAAAACAAACAACGAAGCACCTGAGTTTCAAATGTGGCTTTTCGTTTAAACGGCTGAGACTCCCTAAACCAGGATCGTCGTTAACCGGACTTTTTCTGAAAGTTTAGAGAACACCAGTCTATTGAGCTTCAACCTGTACCCCGAAAGCGACGACTTGCTGCTGAGAACGAGGGACGGATTGACAGCGTGAAAGCAGGTGAACTTGAACGCATCATGCTTGGGTGCATCCGAGATTCTCTTCGGAGTCCGGAAAATTAGGTTTCGTGTCACTCTCATCAGGTGTTACTAATGTTCCCCCTAAGCTGCGCGCGTGCGCAATTGCGCACTGCTCTCACGCCTGTTGCGCAGAGGAAATCTTTTCTGCGCACATCACAAAATGCATTCTGAACTTTAAACAGAATTATCATATAAGACATGTATTCTTTGTCACTTTCAATGTAATTCAGCGATTGACAGACTAATTAAAAGGTGCTGATGAAGACGAGTGTCCAGGATACAAGCTGAGTTCAGATTGAAGGCGGGGTTTCAATGCGTTCTGTCTTCAAAACACCGTCAGTTTGGCCGCACGCGCAATGAACACGCGCAGTGAGCACGAACAGTGAGCTCTCCAAAACACTGACGGAGGCTGTTGATGGACTTTTTTCTGGGCCAGAGCGTGCCTCGTGCACTACAGGATGAAAAGTGCGCGAGCTCCGGTGTTCAAATGAACAGCGGACTTTAACCTGAGAGTGGAGGAGGGGCCGGGAGTGTTCTCAAAGTCCTATTCCTTCTTCTTCTTTTAGTTCAGCTCTCATATAAGAACACACAACACATAGTTTTTCCTCCATGTCATTTCACATCTTGAACGTGCACGCGGCAGCGGGGGTGGGGCTGCGCGTGCAACGTGCTGGAGAAGTGATGAGGACAGGTGATCCCAAAGCAGCAGACTAGCATTTACTTATAGTGTCATCTGAGTAGTAAAATGCTAATTAAAAACGTTGCATGATTTAAAATTGATGTGCACATGTTACATCTTCCAGACAATAATCCCAGCCAGACCACAACATGGTTACTCTACATGTTATCATAACATTTAGAAATTAAATTCTCCTCAGTCGCTGCAGTTGGTCCAAAACTGGACTGCACGCTTTTTAACCAGAAGGAGCACATTAGTCCGATTCTGAAGTCTTTGCTCCAGTCAGCTTTAGGATCTTTATATAAGCTTAAATGGAATTGAACCTTCATTTTGATCAGGTTTATTTTTGGTTTATGACCCCCCCCCAGAGCCCTCAGCTGCAGGACTGCTGGTGGTCCCAAAGGCAGAACTAAAATCTCACTATGAGGCCACATTTCAGCTCTGAGGACCTCACCTGTTGAACAGTCTGTGGATGCTAAGGCTTCATCCACTGTGGAGTTTTATAGAAAGAAATGAAAAGGAGTTTTATTAGTACAGCTTTTACTTAGTTTTTACATGTCCACATGTTTTAATTTGATTTTATAAATTGGTATAAGTAATTACGATTGCATGTCTGGAATGTGTGTGTTGAGCTTGTATTTGTTCCTATTTATTTCATATGCTTCATATTTTATCTACTATTTTTTATCTTTCTATTATTTGTTTATGTATTATGGAAAACACTGTAAGATACTGTGTAGCAGGAAAAGTTTCATACAAATGAGGTTGAATTGGAATTTATTCCCAGACAGCAGGAGTAGGACCCACTTTCTGATTTTTTTGACTTTTCATAGTTATAGTTAATAAGCATTTCACTTATATTAAACCAAATTTGATGAAAATTAGTTTTATTAATTAGTTTTATTCTTTTAATAAGCTACATGACTTATTAAGATCTGAGATTTCAGACAGTTGAAATATAGATATGATTACAGAGTGAACCCCCAGTGTTGCTCACGGGGGTCGAAGAATTGCTCATTGAGTTTCTGTGTTTGCTCAGACACACAAAAAAATTGAGGGAACATTGGAAAGTGCTTTCGTTGACTCTTTTCTATGAGTCACTTTTGAACTTGAGATAAGATTTAAACTGTTATCTGTTTTTTATACAGTAATTATCTATCAAGTTAGATAACTGTTTGTGGATAGCATTGTTGAACAAAATAAGATTTGAATTTTAAACTTAAATGAAATATTGGCAGTAGATCCTAAGTTGTGTTGTGAAAACCTTTTGCACTGAACTGTGCACACTAGTGTAGTATTTGATCATCTAGGTTTGACATGGGTTTGTAACATCATTTCAGACAAACTTACACCTCGTTTAAAGACTTGAAGTCATAGTTCCTGCTGGTTTTCCGGAACCCCTGTTATTATTATTTGGGGCTTCGCTAAAAATTTGCAGCTCCCATGCCTCAGTCCAGAAAGGATGCTCCACGGCGGAGGCCCGCTGTGGATGAAGGAGACCGACAGGCGGAGGAGCTCCTCCTCCTCAGACAGTACACCCACCGACTGGTGAAAGTAAGGAGCTCCTGAAGTTTCCTGTCACTCATTTAGAACCACAGCTTTTCAAAAATATTCTTTTGATCAAATAAAATAAAATCCTTGATTGTCCTCCTTTAATATCAAAATCAGGTTTTCTTTTCTTTTTTTTTTTTTTTTTGTTTCCACAGCAGTCCCTGGACCCAAACTGTCCACATATATCATATATATGCCAAATCTGCTCTGTGGACAGCAACAACATCCAAGAAGCTGAAGTTCACATCAGGGGGAAGAGACACCAGAAGAACTTCACAGTTGCAGTGAGTTTTAGCTTGTTGCTGCTTGTTGAAATGGCAGGACGGAATCTCTGGTCCAAATACTTCGTTGGTGGCGTTTCAGGAGAAGCAGAGGGAGGAGAACGAGCTCCGCGCCTTGCAGCCGCCCTCCGCTGCCCAGCTGAAGGCCGTGGACGCCACCGTCCGAGAAACGGCAGCGCAGCAGGGCATCTCAGAGGAGGACCTCGGGGTTCGGAGGACAGTGGTCTCCAGGATGGAGGAGATCATAAACCGGCACCTGCCAGGTAGTTCTGTACTACTGTCACCTCTGTAAAGTCAGAAACCTCCTCGGGTTTGCAGCCTGTGTGCTGAATTTGTCAGCTGCTGTTGTTTCTCCAGCCTGTTCCCTCCATCTCTATGGATCCTCACTCACGGGTTTCGCCTTGAAGTCAAGCGATATAAATATTGACGTCACCTTCCCTTCCACAGTGAGTCTGCAAACCCCTATTTGGTTGATCTTAATATCTGAAAACGGGCTGACGCTTCGATTTGTGTTCAGATGACTCAACCTGAAGTGTTGACAAAGGTGATGGAAATCTTTAAAAATGGAGGTAGGTTTCCTTCAATGTATACTTCTTTTTCCTGTTGTTGTCTTAACCTTGTATAAAAATATCTAAAATTATATTTTGTCCCAACCCCAAGAGGTTTTTTAATCAGTTTTGCTGCTTTGTTTTGTGATTGTGGGTTTTTAAAATCTGCTGCTCTCCATCTTCTTTAGTTGAATTCTCTGACGTCAAGACAGATTTTCATGCCGACTTTCTTGCTGTGTTTTGCCGGGACAAAAGCAGGTAAGCCAGTCTTTAGGTGAATCTTATTTCTTCGGATTTCCTCATTTGTCATCTGGTTTGTGGAAGGCTACTTTTTGTGCCTTTGGGATCTTTTGAACAACCAGCTGAGTTAAATGATGTCTGTTTTTTTTTCAATGTAACTTTAAAATGATAGTGTAAAAATATAAGTAAACTAAAAAAATATTTGGGGTGACACAATTTTTGAGGCCTACGTCATTAAAGCTTTAGTCACATGGGTGATTGCTGCGCCCGTGGAGGGTTGTAGAGAGTAGCAGGTCCATCTTAAAGTTTCAGTTTTGATGAATGTCCTAAAAATGGAACATACCATTGTTATGCATATGGTGAGTGCATCATGAAGTGTTTGTAAGGATATAAGTTACACGCCCTAATGACTTACAGGTGATATTTTCGCAACACTCTGCAAGTAAAAAGTGTGTACTTATTATTTGAACAGGATTACTGGCCTTGTTAGACAGTTCACAGAATTCGAGGGGGTAAAAATTGAAACACTTTCCTGATTTGACTGACTACTTCACCCTTACTTACCTGCTCAGCAACCTCTGCAGTCAATGAATGGTCTTTTCTTGTGTGAACTATCTCGACAGGTATGTCCTTTTTTTTCTTTTTTGTTTCTTGCCCGGATCCACCTGTATGGGTTGTTGTGACTACGGCTTTACGCAGCGCTAATGTCTAATTGAAATCAACTCCAGGAAGATTAGAATGCTAGAGTAGAACGATTGCCATATTTTTTAAACTATCGTATAAGTCACGGAAGCCAAAAAATGCATAAAAAAGGAAAAGTTAAATCTAAGTTGCAGGATGTTAATATAATGAATGTTATAGGAATGCAGGCCTCACTTTTTGTTTAACAAAATATGGGAACAAGAACGGAAATGTCATCAAAACGTAATAATAGAATCTAAAACGATGATAGACTGAATAGATACACACTACAGTAACACATTGATGCTTACTTAGCTTTATGAAACATAAAGTCTAATATATTTGCACAACCAATATACAAAAAATCTTGTTATTCAGATAACAATAGCATGAAGAGCATGCAAGTCAATTAAGCTCTTCATATCACTTTAAATTACTATATCCGTTGAAATCTTCATCCTCGGTGTAACTTTTGACAAGGTTATCAAACCCGGCGTAAGTGTGAGTCTGTTCTTCTTCTGTGTTGCTGTCAGTATCAAATACTGATACAGCTACAGTGCCCTCTAGTGGTTGTTGCTATTTATTTTAAAAACATCAAAGTTAAGTCGCACCTCCAGCCAAATTATGAAAACAAAATGCAACTTAGACTCCAAAAAAATACACTATGAGAAAAAAAACAAAAAAACAAATTTTTTTCTTTTTTTTTTTCTTCAAGTAGAAGCGACATTAAGACAGTTTTAGGAGTGGACGAGGTTTGTCTCATAGTTGAGGTAACAGATTAACGGGTTAAGGTTTTTGTCAGAATTGGCATTTAGATTAAAATATTTGTTCTGCTTGAGCAGCTCTAAACCTCAGACATGCACATGGAAACAATGGGGAGAGATGACTCTCTACCACTGGAGTCTTGTGACTTTTTTGTCGTCTGTTTCTTTGCACAGCGGTCTCCTTTGCACCGTGAGCGCAGGCAACAGCGTTGCTTGTCTCACCACCAATTACTTGGCAGCTTTGGCCAAAAAGGAGCCCAGACTGGTTCCTTTGGTGCTAGCTTTCCGCTACTGGGCAAGAGTAAGAGCAGCTGAACACAGTAGCCATAACACGTGTTGTTTTCATGTTTCCAAAAAATAGATGTTTAAGTACATGACATATCTTAAAAAACACTCCAGATTGAGAACATTGAGAGTTCATTCCTTTTTGTTTGTTTGTTTGAATGAGAGTTTGTTTTTCTCCATAGCTGTGTCACATCGACTGCCAGGCTGAAGGGGGGATCCCGTCATACTGCTTTGCTCTCATGGTCATCTTCTTCCTGCAGCAGAGAAAAGAACCCATCCTCCCTGTTTACCTGGGCCACTGGGTGAGTCGGAAAATATGTGGATTGCGCAACATAGGAACAATAATAAGGATGACCGTAGAATAAAGAACATGCTATCAAGTTAATTATGCTCTTTATAACGCATTAAATCAATACATTCTGTTGATTGTAAACAAGTCTGCTATGGCCTGCACTGCTGCTTCTGGTTGCTGTCACTAGCAAATACTGTCACATGCATCTACAGTGCCCTCTAGTGGTTGTTAATGGAACAATAACAAACACGTCAGACATGAATTCTATCCAAGTTGGAGCGTTGGTCAACTGCTAAAAACCACAACTTACAATAATAATTAAAAAAAAAAAACAGTTACTTGCTTAATTTTTCTTGCATTCAAACTCAAAGAAAACATCAGTTGATCTTGCTGTTTTTGTAATAATAATTATTAAAATAGGGGACAAAAGTTTCATTTAGATTGTTTTCATTGTGAATTCAGCATCAGAAGATTGACATTTTTCCTCATAAAAACATCCAAAATTGAACTGTAGGTCATTATTTTTGTTTGTCAAAATGAAGCTTGTTTTCCACCCCCAAAAAACACATAGGATTTTTATTTTTTTATGAATAGTATATGTTTAAAAATATGTGTAATATACAAATCTGCAGAACAAACCATTTTCTTTTGTTTTTTTAACTGACTTTCATTGCACCAAGATTTTTTTATATGTAGTGCATTTTTTAGAGTAAATGTCTTCCTTTTTGTATAGTTTGGCCAGGGAAACAACTTACACTTGGGTGTATGTGATTTTAAAAATGTTTTAAAGATGAAACATCCGTTCTATTTACCATATTTAGTTGAATAAATTTCTCCCACAGGGGCAACTTATACTCCAGTGTGACCGGTATATAACTTATCTTTTTAATTAAGCACTTTTTTTTCATTTTTTATTCTATGGAGCAATTGATAGTCCAAAAGGTGGTTATCTTAGTGCATATTAACAAAACAAGGTGCGTACACTTTCTCTGTAAATCACTTAACCTGGATTTAGTGCTTAAAGACCCACATGGACCATGTTTTGATCTGTTAATGAAAGTGTTCCCAGTGGTCTTTTAATTATGATTATGTGATTTTTAGCCAAATCAAAATGAGTTAAGAGCTCGGAGCAGTGAGTTGGTTTGCTGCCCAGTTTATTTTCCTTTTTCAAATGCCTTTTTTTGGTCAGCTTCTGATTCACAATATTTGAATAGTCAGAAATGCCATTTTAAGCATACATTTCTTAACATGTGTTTTACAAAATTAAAGAAAATCTGATTTCTGCATGAAATGAAGATCATAGATGAATGAATGAATGAAACTTTATTTCTATAGCACTTTACAACTGCTTATAGCAGGCCAAAGTGCTTCACATTAAAAGAAGGAAGAGAGTTTAAAAATTAGACAAATTAAAAAATAAATAAAAACAGCATAAAATTACAAAAGCAGTCTGCAGTAAAATACATAAAAGATCAATACAAAAACAATAAAACAAATAAAAATAGAATAAAATAAAATGCCACCAACTACTGAGCATTAAAAGCCATTCTAAAAAGGTGTGTTTTTAAATAACATTTAAAACTGTTAAGGTCCGTCATCATGCGCAGTTCTGCTGGGAGACTATTCCATAACTGAGGGCCGGCAACAGAGAATGCACGGTCACCCCAGCGTTTCTGTCGCGACCTGGGCACCTCAGTCTTTAGGACTCTGCTGTGTCCTAAAAAAGATGAAGTAGCTTCTAAAGAGTTTGCTGGTTCTCTTCCAGGTTGAGGGGTTTGACGTAAAACATGTTGATGAATATCGCCTGACGGACATCGTGCTGGACATGTTTGTCAAGTGGGAACACAGACCCCCCAGCTCTACAGAAGGACGCGGCAAGAACTGGAGCGACGTCAAGGGTGAAGGCAGCCCTAAACCAGAGCAGAAGAAGCCAGAAGGTCACATGTCCGAAGGCCTGGTGAGCTCTGCTTCACCACACCGTCTGCAGGAAAGGTGCAGATGCGGCTAATCTTAGCTGCTTATAAATGCAGAGCAACCTCACCAACAGCCGGGACACAGAAGTGTCACTGGGGCAGTTGTGGATGGAGCTCTTTCGCTTCTACACTCTGGAGTTCGCTCTGGAGGAAAACATCATCAGCATTCGGCTGACGGAGCTGCTCTCCAGGCAGGCGAAGAACTGGCCTCGCCGCCGACTTTCAATTGAAGGTTAGACACCCTTTTGTTATAAGATATACTGTCTTTTAAATATACATTTTTTAAAAAGTCGTGTTTTTTTGTCTTCAGATCCTTTTTCCTTAACGAGAAATGTCAGCCGAAGTTTGAACAGCCAGATGATGTTTGAATCCATCCGGGAACGATTCCGCTCTGCCTACAAATACTTCGCCTGCCCCCAGAAGAGGGGCGCCGCCAGCCACCAAAGAAACGAGAGGGTGGAGGCCGGCAGGAAGGAAGAACAAAGCGCGGTCGATGAGTCATTTACAGCAGATGACCTGCACTATGTATTTGACAGAATGATTTTTACTGGAGGAAAGGTAACTACAACAATTTTTGTGCAAATGCAAAATCAGTGATTCAGTCTTTTGTATATAAACTTTAGCAGGACAATGTTTCTGTAGTTTTTGCTCATTTCATTGGTGGCGTTTGTTCGTTTCAGCCTCCGATCGTAGTGTGCAGCATCTGTAAGCGAGATGGTCACTTGAAGGTCACCTGTCCCGAAGACTTCAAGAAGATTGAGCTGGAGCCTCTTCCTCCAATGAATGAGCGCTTCAGGGAGATCCTCGATGGAGTCTGCAAGATCTACTACGGTACGAGCGCAGCACTGCACTGGATCAGCATTTTAACATGAAAAAAAGCATTTTATTGTTTGAAACTGATTAGGAGAAAAACGCTTCATTGCTTTACAGGTTACAAATAATGTTAAAGCTACAAACGAACCATCTCTTTGGGTTTTGCTTAGCTCAGTTTTTAGCATCAGAGTAGTTCAGCTCCGTTTTAAGGCTTTAAAATGATTTGCTCAGTTTTTAGGTTCAAACTACTTTAGCTACCTTTTTGGCTTCAAAGTTTAGTTCAGCCTTTGCCCACAAAACAATTTGACTCAGTTTTAAGCTTCAAACTAGTTTAATTCAGTTTTTGTCATCAAACTCATTTGGCTCAATTTTTGACTTTGAATTAGTCTGCCTTAGTTTTTAACCCAAAAATTTAAAAAAAAGTAGCTCAGCTTTTGGTTTAAGAAAAATTAGCTTCAAACCTGTTCAGCTCACTGTCTGGCTTCAAACTAATTTAGCTCAATTTTTTGTTTTCAGATCATCACACAAACATCTGATTAAAAATTCTCTTGCAAGGGATGCTCAGCAGATTAAAAATAAAACATATATATTATTTAATTCCAACTCAATGGCTCAGTATGTAAATGAATGAAATAAAGTCAGACTTTGTGAATAATTACACAAAATATGTTTGTTTGAACTAAAAAATGTTGGTTAAAATTGCTTTTGTTTCATAATTTTGTCTTTTTGCTATCTAGACTTATTAATCCTTGTTTTTTTTAGTCTTATGTAGCCCTTTTACTATTTTTTGCTTCAGTATCGTATTTTTGTTTGGAATTTGGTGGCTCGTATGTGACCAGACTTTTGTTTGTAGATAAACTGTCACCTTCTCCCGTGGACCAGCAGAAAAGAGAACAGATCCTCGTCGGCCTGGAGGGGTTCATCAGGAAAGAGTACAACGGTGAGCTATGGGAGTCTACTAGTCATGAACCCTTTGAGATATTTGACCTTCAGAGGAAATTCAATACATTTTTCTTTTAAAATCACTGATGTTGGATCACAAAAACAGGGCATTTGAGAAAAAGCAACCAGTTGTAGTTGTTCCTCCTTGAAATAAAGACAAAATTTCACAACATATTAAAACAAGAAATAAATTCTCGCTTTAATAAATTGGATGGATGATGGATGGATGGATGGATGGATGGATGGATGGATAGATGGATGGATGGATGGATGGATGGATGGATGGATGGATAGATGGATGGGATGGATGATGGATGGATGGATAGATGGATGGATGGATGGATGGATGGATGGATGATGGATAAGATGGATGGATGATGGATGGATGATGGATGGATGGATGGATGGATAGATGGATGGATGGATAGATGGATGGATGGATGGATGGATGGATGGATAGATGGATGGATGGATGGATGGATGATGGATGGATAATGGATGATGGATGGATGGATGGATGGATGGATAATGGATGATGGATGATGGATGGATGATGGATAGATGGATGGATGGATGGATGGATGATGGATGATGGATGGATGGATGGATGGATGGATAATGGATGATGGATGGATAATGGATGATGGATGAGCTTTATTCCAGACTCAAAGTCCAATCAGTGAACAGGATCACTATCAAAAAGCAGTACACATTCAGTGCCAAGACTTTACAAGAAGGCTGAGAAGATAAATAAAAACACAATAGTAAAAAACCTACAAAAAATATTAAAAATAGTTAAAAAGTACCTTATTTAAAAACACAATAGTTAAAAGGCACAGTTTAAATGAATTAAAATATGAGGGTGAAAAGCAGCTCCTCCAGTGTTTCCAGGTACTGGATGTACAACCAATAGCAATAAAATTGGATGTTTATTGCATGAGATTAAGATTGATATATTTTTAAGTTTTGAAATTGATATTTGATGTTGATATTCCACCGATAGCACAATATTTAGAGCTCAATTTATTGTTATTATTATTTATTTTTTGTAGCAAAGAATGCATTTTGAACATTTCACGGTCTAGCATAAAACACACAGCCACTGAACATACAATGAAAATATAACTAGTTAACCAAACTGGGATTTGCTACTGACATCAAATTATGATGGACTAAAAGCGAGTTTTCATGGATACAGTGCTCAGCATAAATTAGTTCTCTCTCTTTAAAAAGTACTAATTTAATCAGTATCTCAAGGAATGAAAGAACACTTTCCACAAGGGTGAGTTTTATTCAACACTTTGTGAACTTCAAGACATGAAATTATCATGTATCTCATAGAAAATGTTGATTCTGAAATGACACTAAAGGTTTCCTAAAAAATGTAGCGAGGTGTACTCACTTATGCTGAGCTCTGTACATGAGTTTATTCCTTTTTCTTGTTTTAATCCTGAAGGGATAAATGCTTATTTCTATTCACAAGGTTTTTTTTCTTGTTTCCTCTCGATTGACACAATGCGTGACTCAATGCTATGAAATCTCTCTTATAGTAGGTCCTTTATGGCACTTGTGTCAAAGTCAAGGTATCTTTGTCCGGCCCTCCAGATCATTTTATTTTATTGTTATCAATGGCCTGATATTATCTTGCTCTTATTTCTAACTAGTTAAATTTTGAGAAACAGATTTTCATGGAGATTCAAATATTTCAAGTTATTTAAGGTTTAAATTGGTTTATTCTGTAATAATATTCCTGTTTTTTTATTATTCATAATTATGTTAAAAATGTATGGCTGTAAAGTTTTAAAAATGGGCATTCTGCTAGCTTTTTGGACTATTTTGGCATTTACCAAGATTTCACAGACTTATTTGGAGTTTAGCTAATGTTTCAGCAACATGCTAGCTGTTTTGAGTATTTGGGTTCTAAAAGAAAAAGATTAGCATAATTTGGCATTTACCTAATATTTTATGTGGCTATCAGCTTCAGCGTTTTCAGCTGTGAATATCAGCATCTTCAGTTATCAGCTCGAGCATCTTCCGCTGACAAATTCATCTTACAGCATTCCCACTTGCATTATCGCAGCTAATGCTGTATGTCTAGTTCATAATTATGTTTAAAAGTTACGGTTTTATACCTTATTTTTTCAGCAGCTCAATAAATGTTTATCCTTTTTGGCCCACAACCTAAGGTGTGTTGTGGATTTTGCCCCCTTGTGCGATTGAGTTTGACACTCCTGCTTTATGGGTATAATAGAAAGAAACAGATAAACCTTTTAATTCAAAATAAAAGGGAAGTTTTCTTTCAGAATTTTGGACTCTTTAGAAGAAACATTTGTGATATAATAATTTCTTCTTTTTCAATATTTGGCTCCTCCTCTATCCACAGAAAAAGCTCAGCTTTGCTTGTTCGGGTCCTCAAAAAATGGCTTTGGTTTCCGTGACAGTGACCTGGACATCTGCATGACTCTGGAAGGTCACGACTCTGCTGAGGTAAAAGTGTTAATACGCGACTGTTGGTAATTGAAAAACAGCTTCTTTTCACTTCGTATTAAATTACAATCAAATTGTATTTTTAACAGGAGATGAACTGTAGAGAGGTGATTGAAGGCCTTGCAAATGCGCTAGAGAAACACACAGGTATCTAAATGACAGTCTTTTCATGATGCTTAGACATTTGAGCCTAATATTTCAGTCGATTCTCCTGTTTTGTCAGATTTAGGGAACATCCTGCCTGTCACTACAGCTAGAGTACCTATTGTAAAATTTGAGCACAGGCCAAGTGGTTTAGAGGCAGACATCAGCTTTCATAACACCCTGGTGGGTCCAATCTTCAAATGGAGATTCACAAAATGCAGTTTTTGAATGATTCAATCAAATTTTATGGGACTGTTTCTGAAGGCTCAACACAACACCAGGATGTTGGCAACATACGCGGCTCTGGATCCACGCGTGCAGTTGCTGGGATACACCATGAAGGTCTTTGCAAAGGTACTTTTGGAGAGTTAGGACAGAATATTTTAAGAACGTTTGATTATTTCAATTTCTGCATCCCCCTAGTAAGCGTGAAAAATGCTGGCGTTCATGAAAATAAAGAGAAATTTAGCCTTCAAAGAAAAACAAAGTATCTGTCACACCTTTCAATTTAAAACTGATCTCTACTTACATACAGATGGATTTACAACAAAATCAAATGTAAAAACTGTGCTACAAGTAGTTTTTTGTTTTTTTGTTTTGTTGCATAAAGATAATCGTTTATCAACATTTGAGTCAATGAGAAATTGCTCCCTTTCAAACCAGCCCCCAGTGGGCTTTTTGAGAATTGCAACCTTTTTGTAAACTTTGGTTTGCTTTGAGTTCAGGATTAAATGATGAGAGGGTTTGGGTTTAATGCCCAGTGCTGCAAAAGAACAACTAGGCACAGAGGTGGAAGGTTGATGATCTGGGCCACACTTGTAGCAGCAAAACCCAAAACGTTTTTGGGAATTAAATCCACTTGTTAGTATTATATCTTAATGTATAAAACATTTAGATTTAATACTAAAGAAATATTTTGTAAAAATGTCAATGTTTACTATTTTGTCATTCATTATCCTTATGGGAGTCTTTCTCTACATAGTGGAGATTTGAACAATCTGCTGGTTGAGCCTTTTTGACCAGGTATAATTTGGTTTAGCCCTTTAACATTGGAGCTTTTACCCAGTTTTTGACATTCTTTGGACTACTGTAGCTCTTTAATTAGCATAAATCAACTGATTCTGTCGATGACAAATGCGACTTTGCGCCATTATGTGACGTTTTATTTTGGATGCAAATCCAATATGAAAAGCAATACGGATTGTGTCAACAATTTCAGGGGTCATGGTAGTTCAAAACCTATGCCTTATTTAGGTGACATCTCTGTTAATAAAGGATTCAATTGAACTTGTTACTAACCCAACTGGTGTTTCTGCAGCGCTGCAACATCCACGATGCTTCCAAGGGCAGGCTGTCCTCCTATGCCTGTATATTGATGGTGCTCTACTTCCTGCAGCAGCGGCAGCCGCCTGTCATTCCCGTCCTTCAGGAGGTACTTGTTGCCAACTGCGTACTCTGACAAAATGGTTGAAACGAATGCAACCACAAGACAGCACAATCCAGATTGTATGTGTGACTTTGTTATTAGTCATTCATTTCTCCTCCGTGATGAACTTTCAAACAGTTTTCGCTTCCACTAGTTAAAAGGGCGCCATCCAGACATCACTATCAAATCGAGTCGCTAAATGGTAAACTTCACCTGGTTTCATTTTCATTGTGCGTTCAATGGCCTAGCATTTCCTATGTAGAGCCTGAAAAGGCCTAGCTACACGCGGAACCTTGAAACGCACATTTACACACGCGTTTCCATAGACTTTGCATTAAAAGTGTTCACTTGGACGACCAATGCAGAGAGTAATGGGAACATATCTTTAGATGTTTTGGAGATGCATGCAGGTTGGTGGTTTGGAGACATTGAGCTATCAGAAAAGAGACCCAGAGAGGAGGTTTATAGATCTAGACAAGTAGGATTTAAGGGTAGTTGATGTTTCCATTGTCTGTATACAAGAACCGGACTGAGTGACCCCTCCCCTCCTTGTGTTCTAAATGGGAAGTATTTGACGACTCCAAGAATCAAAAATCCCATAGACTTCTACGTACTCCTAAGTGAATAATTTTCTATAGTGACGTCACACTCACTCGGTCCAGTTCTTATTTAATGTCAATGGGTGTGAGGGAGGAGTATGCAGTTTGATGGTAGCAGGCGATTGGTTGTGGTCGCCCTTTAAGCAATCAGAAGACGACGTGACACTTGAAGTGGTTCTAAGAACTTCATACGGTGTCTTCTCCTCTTCAGATCTTCGATGGCTCGACTGTTCCCCAGAGGATGGTAGAGGGCTGGAACACTTTCTTTTTTGATGATATTCCAGACTTGGTGAGTTTCTGCTGTTATCATTCTTATACATTTAACTCTTAAATACTTTGTGTTCGTTGGGAGCTAAAGCGGCTTGCATACGTTTAGCTCAAATCTTATGAGCTTTAAAAAAAAAAAAGCTGTAAACTTTTTTTTTATCCCACAGTTACTTTTACATACAACTCCCCTTTATTCATTAAACACATTTTAACCTTTCTGTTGCTAGTTTTTCTTTTCCTTTTAAGTCTTACCATTACAAATTTCTGTACATCAGTCTCTCATTTATAGCAGTGGATACATTCTGTAGATAAGTTTCAGTTGGTGAAATCTGCTAACACTTTTCATTAAAGTCCAGTATTATAGAATAAATACAAAGATCAGATCAGGATTGAAGATTTATGGAAATTTGACAAACTGAAGGGATTTTGTACAAGGAGACAGCACAGAAAGATTGATTTACAAGGTCAACAACCAATCAGAACAAATTACACTTGGGGGGCGGGGGAGGGGGTGGGGGGCAAAATTGTACTGAAAAACGGCAAAACAACAAGCGTGAAAGGTCAACTACAATATGGCAAGGGAGCACTGTGTTTACACTGTTTGTTTTTCGTAGCGTCAGCGTCTCGCGGGGCACCAGCCCAACATGGAGTCTGTAGGGGAGCTGTGGTTGGGCCTCCTTCGATTTTACACAGAGGACTTCAACTTTAAGGAGCATGTCATCAGCATTCGCCAGAGGAAGCTGCTCACCAAGTTTGAGAAACTGTGGATGAAAAACTTCATCGCCATAGAAGGTGACTTCATCAGCCTCCAATATTTTTTCCAGTCAAATATTAAAGTATTAATGCTTGCAGGACTTTTTCTGCTAATTTATATATTTTTGGTTTCTAACCCAGATCCCTTTCAACTGAATCGGAACATTGCTGCTATAGTTTCTCGCGAAAGTAAGTATTAAAAATGCTTTTATTTCTGATTTTTTTTTTTCTTTTTTTTCTTTTACTTGATCCAGCAGATTTGGCTTGTATTTGTTCATTAGACAGACAGACAGACAGACAGACAAAAAAAATAAATACATTAATTGTAAAAGAGAAACAGGATACTCAGTAGGTGCTAAAATTGTTAAAACCAGAGCAAAATAATAATTAAAATAATAAATATGAGAAAAATATCCACTTTGTCCCAGTTTACAGGAAGAGCTACAGGTTTTAATGCTAACTCGCCACATTTACCAGGTTTATTGCAGTGGGGTACAAACTGTTCTGGAGTCTTTTTGTCCTCACTCTGCTTGAACTGTAACTGTAGTTCATCTGATTGTCCAGATTCAAACTTAAATAACGTCCACTGCAGAAAACAAAATAGCATGAAAAATAAATTGTATTTCTGGTGTTTTTAACCTGCTCTCGTGGCCTTTTTCTCATGATGGGGATAATATGTTAAGAAAATTCATCTTAAAATTGCATTTCTGGATATTTTTTTATTCAAAATGTCCCTGTTTGGCTCACTTCCACTTGTAGATCTACTTGTATGCTGGCTCAAAACTGTACGTCTTGGAAGCTCCAATATTCTTGCCATCTTTGTTGCGCCGGTAATATTAGGTCGGGGTTGTGGGGGCTGTAAGCTAGCAGGAGAGTGTGTAAACAGAAAGCTCTCAGTAACGGTGAGGGAAAGGAGGAAGCTGCCTTGCTTTGCGCCAATGGTCCACAAATCAGTTGTAAATTTTTAATGAGCTCCTGCTGCGCTGCAGAAACTATGTCCTAGAAAACCACAAGTTTTATTTGATTTGATCGGTTTGATTTGCATCATCATGAGAAAAAGATTACAGGGCTCGCTTTGAAAAAAAAATCAAAAGATGATCGAGAAATTCAAATAGACTGAGTAATAGCTGCTTATTATTGTTATTATCTCAAAAGAAGTTTATGAAATTTGGGCTTCTTCCTGTGGGGGTCACTCAGTCCAATTCTCACATACAGTCAATGGTTCAACTGCAGTCAAATTTGAACTTTGAATCCTCTCCCTCCAGTGACAGAGTTCATCATTAGGGCCTTCATAAAGGGGAGAAAGTTGTTTGGGACGCCCTTTTATCCTCTTCCTGGCACTGAAGAGGTACGTTGGTCTGACTTTGCTCCCACACACAATGTTACTAAAATAAAAAGAAACGGATCATTTCAAATTACAAACATGCCGCTCCGCAGGACCACTTCTTTAAGGTGCTGACAGATGACGAGCCCCCCCTCAACGACTACTGCAAGACCTGCGGGAAGATCGGACATAAAGTGAAGAACTGTGCAAAAAAACGCAAGCTTTAGAGATGAGACTGATTTAAAAAAAGTGGTTACTTAAACGGCTATTTTCTTATCTAATCTTTGAACATTAGTCAGCTGGTTTTTGAAAATTCTTCATTAAAATATTGTTGTACTCTGTTGTAAAAATTTTTTTTTGCAATAAATCCATATTTGGAAAAAAGAATCCTGGTTTTTGTCTGTTAAATGCAGCTTTATTTTATGTTGAAGTCGAACACTGACTTTTCTTTAACATGTAATTGCTTTAAATGCTCGCTAGGGGGTAGTGTTGCTCCTCACCTCAGGGCCAACTTTAGACAACACAAGTGTTATCAAGTGTTATTTATATATATGTGTGTGTGTGTGTGTGTGGGAGGGAGGGGGGTCAGTTTACTTTAAATTTTCATTAAATACATACTTTACATTTTGTATTCATGCATAAACTAGTTCAAAAGTAGGTTAAAAATAATTTTTTGAAGTGCTGATGATTTGGTGCAAACATTAAAAAGTGGCACCTATCTACTGTAAGCCACATGAAGAGAATCAATAAGGCATTATTTGTAATTATAATATATCAAAAAGATCTTAATCTAGGTTGAACTTGTTCATGTGAGAACGCAGGGTGTCATCTGAACTTTGAACCTTAGCATCTTTCAAATTCTTTCCTGACGGTCTCGACCAAAACAACTTTGTTCTCTCCGTCTTTTAGTCAACATTTATGCTAAAACCTTTGTCTGAATATTTGATTATAAAACACATATTAGTCTACAAAGTTTCAAATAGGGGGGATGCAATGGTTAGCCCTCTTACCTCACAGTGAGTAGGCCCTGGTTGAAATCTTCCGTTCTTTGTGGACTCGGCATGTTTTCTCCACACGTGTGTATGGGTTTTCTCTGGAAACTCCGGTGAACTCTGAACTCAGCCGTCCTCTGTTCCAAGCGTTTGTCTGGATCATCTGAACAGCTATGCAGAAGGATCAGCTGATGTCTTCTCCCTGGTTCAGGTCAGTAAAAAGAAAAATGAATAAATAAATGAAGAATATAAAACAAATAATTGATAACGAGTAAATCTCATAGAATGGAGGTTCTGTGCGGGTGAATAGAATGTATTGGTGGAGAAATCCACACAAAATATTGTCCCTAAGTTTCACTGTGTTTCAGACTTCAAGGAAGACTTAAAATCCTAAACAAAAATCAATCAATCAACCAACCAACCAATCAATAATCTGGTGTACCTTCTGCATGAATTTTGGTTGGAGATTGCAACTGTTGGTAAAGTGTTGCTTAGTTCCATTTCAGAATTCACAGGAAATATTCGAATAACACAAACAGTTAAGAGTTTGGTTCAGCTAATGATCAGCGCTATTTGTGGATATTTCTGACGATAAATCCAGATCTAATAAACTATTTGTGGTAAAAAAAAAAAGCAATAAAAGATGAACTTTTCCTCTGAAATGAAGCTTATTATGACTTAACGTGGAGTTAAGCATGTATATTACTTTCCTGCACTATAGCAGTACGAAGTACAGTGCAGTAGCTGTTATCATGTCACATAACACTGTGTATCAAATAGCCCACTTCTTGTGAAAATTGATTCAGACATTAAATAACAAAGTTATAGTACTAATATTTGACAAGTCATGCACTCAGCTCTGGCTTGTAACGAGTTGATGATGTTACCAGCAAGTGGAGTCCAAAACCAACATGGTAGAGAATCATGTCATCCTCCTTCATGAATTGTTCTTATTTGTATTGAGACAATAACACAAAGGTTGTCTACTTTCAATCTTCTTTTAATCATTTTTCCTTCCTTGGACTAATGCGGGACAGCAAGTCATCCTACTGGGTCACAGAAAGATGGAAGTACCACTGAAAGTGGCCGACTCAGTAGATCAGTGGTCACCGACCACCGGGCCGCAGACCAGTGCCAGTCCGTGGATAAATTGCCTCTGGGCCGCGGAAGACCTAATAAATTATATCCCCTTTTTTTGAGTCAGAAATCTTTTATTTTGAAAATAAACCGGATCCTCTCCATTAGACTTGAGCCCTAGTGTATAATCTTCACGGGTTGACCGGTCCGTAGCCACAAAAAGGTTGGGGATCACTGCAATTGATGATAATAATATTAATAATAATAAATTCCATTTATCTGCGCTTTTCCAGACGCTTCCAAGGAGTATCCATTATTCACTCACACCTCATTCATACTTGGTGATGGTAAACTACTACTGTCACCACTGCTGCCCTGGGGCAGGTTGACAGAGGCGTGGCTGCCAGCTCGCGCCTACGGCCCCTCTGACCATCACCGGGACATTCATCCACATTCACACACCAGTGGAGCCACACTGGAGGCAAGTAGGTTGAAGTGCCTTGCCCAAGGACACAACGTCATTTTGGCTGGCGGGAGCGAGGATGGAACCGCCTATCCTTCGATCATTGGCCGACCTGCTCTACCACCTGAACCTTACTGTACTAGGAGAGTCTGTGAATGATCTCATGAACCCAGACATGGAGTTGTTAATATTGATCCTTTTCTAGAACTCTTAAAACTAACACATTTGATCTCTCCACATCATCCGTGTCTTCCATGCACTGTAAATGAGATATACAGTCAATGCTTCCACGTATCGATGATGCAAAAAACTTTTACCAGTAGCTTATCCCAAACTTGTCTGGGTTTTTTAGTTTGCAAACACCTCCACCAACCACGTGCTTGGCAGAGTAATGCTGTGACTTCATCTCCAGCACAACTCATATGGGATTTTTTTCTTCCTTATTCTGCCTTTTTTGACTGCTGGAACTTGTACTCTGGAGTGACTTGTGCTCTAAATTATACGGGGATAGGAACACGAGGTGTGGGCGACCTGTCCCAAACAAATCTTCAAATACTCAACATGCTTGAATCCCTTTTGCTGATGTTTTGAATCTTGTTGGATTTGAACTAACAAAATGTCATAAACATGTATAAAACTTTTGAAACCTGGTGTTAAAAAACTTCAATATTATACCAGAGAACTGCAACTCACTTGTTTAACATGTTCTCCCTTTAAAAAAAAAACCCACTCCAATATATTTGCCTTTAAAGTCCCCCTATGACAATTTTCATTTAAAAAAAAAAGTTCAGTAGTGTTTTATTTATGGTTATGAAGATTTTAACCAAAATCCCACAACCTGTCCTTGAACGCATCCCTCACGGACGGATTTGTGAGATGTGAAAAGAGTCTCACGGTAGAAGCGTGCGAAACTTAGGCTGTGTGCGGAAGAGGTGATCCGTGCATGTTTTAAAGGATTTTTGTGTGTAATTAGTTTCAAGCTGTTGTCATTTTAATTTGTGCATGTGTAAATTGTATTTTTTTTTATTTTTATATTTTTTTTTACTTTTGCACAAAACGTATTATATGAGTTACAAATCAAGAATCATGCATGCAGTTAAAAAGATGTTAAAAAAAAAGAATTAAAAAGTGTCGTCCACCATTGAAATGATTTTTTTAAGCTATACAAAATGATATTTTTCACAAAATGTCCTTTGCATGAACATTGTTAAATGACCTACTTATGAAAAGAAACCACATATTATAGAAATGAAGGGCAAAAAGTTTGTCCATCAGAAACTGGGCTGATTGAATTCTGATCGATCAAACCTGATCAGCAGTTACTGAAGCAGGATTAAATCAAGCGGGGCAGTAGCTCACGACATACAGGGCTGGAGATGTCTGATCAATTCTATCTATCAGCCACAAAAAAGTTTGACCCACAATGGAAGATAAAAATGAGTCAACATTAACGTCCTGAGGAGAGCCACGAGCTAACGAGCTTCGTATAAACTTGATTGACAGAACGGCAGAAAAAAGCATGATAGTTTTGTGAACCCTGTGTAAACAGTTTGTGTTGTGCTTGTTTTTCAGATTGAATCCACAACCTGAAGCCAATTGAACCTTTCTGCTCTCCCATGGAGTCCAGATAAACCCAGGTAAATGTCAATAAAATGTTTTATTTTCCACAAAACATAATTAAAAACGTTCAATAGTCTTTATTGTTTCTGCTTTTTTCCTCTCATGTCATCTCTCCATTCCTGCACACTTTTCCCCATTGTGTCAGTTTACAGAAAAATCCGTAATATATCAACAAATGTATCTGAAACGGTTTCAGTGAAAAAATAGATTTGTAAAGTTTGTCAAAGGTACAATAAAATGGTAATACATCTAATACAAAGTGTATTAAATGTGTATCGCATTCTTTGCACTTTAAAAGCATCATTTGGTACAAATGTTGGAGTTAGATGTTTTGAATGTTTTGAATGACTGAAGACAGAGACTCAAAGCAGCTTGTAGAGACACTTTTCTCCTTCAGAATCTGCTGAAATTATTGTGATAATGGTTGAAAATTTCTATTTTAATTAATTTCAGCTAAACTTAAAAGTAGCTGAAAAAACTTAATTAGATACTAAATTAGCCAAAAACGTTAGCATGGTGCTAAAATGTTAGCTTCACACAGAATTAGCCCAAAATCCCCATTAGATGCAAAATTAGCCAAAAATTAAAGGGCAGTGCTAAAAAACTACCTTAACTCAGAATTAGCCCAAAAAACCTCAGAAGATTCCAAATTAGCTGAAAAAAGTTAACTCATTTCTAAATTACTAGCTTTACTCAGAATTAACACAAAGAACCTTATTAGATGCCAAATTATCCAGAAAAAGTTAGCATGGTGCTAAAATATTAGCTAAAATCAAGAATTGCCCAAAAAAACTCTGTAGATGCCAAATTAGCTGGAAAAAAATTGCATGTTGCTAAATTATTAGCTAATCTCAGAATTAGCTATTAATGCCAAATTAGTCAAAAAAAAAGGCAGCATGTTGCTAGAATACTAGCTTTACTCAGAACTAGCCCTTAAAACCTAATTAGATGCCAAATTAGCCAAAAACCTTAAAATGGTGCTAAAGTATTAGCTCGATGATCTGCTTTTTTCCTTCAGAATCTGCTGGAATGATCGTGTTAGCGGTTGAAAAGTTACAGTAAATCAAAGAACAGAAACACTGGAGCTCTGCTGCTAAAGGGTTTACTTCCTCTGCTTGACACGATAAGTAATGAACGATTCTGCAAGAAATCGTGTTGAAAACAATATTAGTGTGAAATATAATTCATTACAGGTGGGCCAGCCAATCCCAGCTGTCCTCATGCTGTTCAGGAGGCTTCTCTATTTTTTATTGACCTGAGCAGTAACCCACATGACCCAGCCTTGACTGTAAGGTCAAGGCTGGGTCATTCAGAGTTGAACTCTTTGACTACGATGGAAAAACAAGCAAAGATTAGAACTATAGTTGAGGAATTTGCCTTTGTACAGAGAACAGGTTCTTGAAAGCTCTAATACATTTATACGCAGGAATACTGTTTGGTGGGAACACAGCATTACACGTCAATGTGTGCATTCAATCTACAGAAGAAAAACATCCAGAACAATCTAAAAAAATGTTTTATTGAATTGAAATTGTTTATTTCAAGCAATCAAACAAGAATCCATGTGAAGTAGAATCAACAGAGGTTTACATCCATACAAAGATACGTTAGACATCAGATAACTAGGAAACCAATGATAGGTTGCTTAAAAGGAAGTGGGAGGAAACAAACATACAATCCTACCTCAGCTCAAACATTTCTTTTACATGAATGATCATTTTCCAGTTTATAACTTCTGATCAGACATTTTTAGCTCACCAACACATCTACAGGCCTTTAAAAACCCTTCAATGAATTATGTATGTAGACATAACACTATTTCAGGATTGGAGAACTGATCCAACATCATGCTTTCATCTGCTGGCTGAGCATCGCTGCCATTAGCTTCCATGCTAACATTAGCTGCTTCAGGCTTGGAATTATAATCCAATCACAATGACACTATTCATTCTCACCACTCTTCTCCCCAGGAGGTCATGTGAAGTCATGGAGGTCATTCACAGCCATGCTATATGGATGGAAGCTTCAAAGTAGAAATAAAGCTTAAAGTATCGACCAGACTACAACCAGCCAAAACATGCAGCATCAAAGGTAACATGAAGAATTCTTTTCATTGTTGGTTAGTATTACAGTGCTAAACGACTTGATGGTCATACTTACAAATGCTCACAGTTTGTTAACAACTATTGTGGCTGTCACAGAAATACTTTCTGAAATGTTTGTCTCTCTCAGCTCTCTCAGACATAACTCTATAAAGAGCTTTTCCCTCCTTCCCGATGACCTATGATTCGCCTCACAGGACACAGAAAAAGAGCTGATAGTCTTTTACTGTACAGAGGGCTGTGTGGAAACGGCTGTGCTCTGAGGCTGCGTGTCACTGAGAATGGAGGGCCGGTCACTCTGCACACTGTGCCATTAGAAAGCTTGAAGGGCTCGGCCGTCCCCCCACTGAGAGCGGGCCTGCCAGCGCACACATCAGGCCATCTCACGGCTGGCTGGACGCTCCCTGGGTGGCCCGGCGTGGTCAATACTGCACTGGTGACTGGACACACAGAATAGGATAATCTCTGGCTTTCTTTCAGGGCCGTGGTGCGGCGCACGGCTCTTTTTCTATGCTGACTCAACCATGGAGGGCTGCCTGGTCTTAATTTCAGGTGAGGGGGAGGCCATGGGATGGGGAGGGGGGGGTGGTTTTGAAGGGGGAAAGGCGGGAAACTGGGTGGGAACAGAGCACTCGTTTCAGCCCCAGGCACTGGAGCACATTGAGGCTGTTGGGGCAATTCTATGGAGCTAAATTGGAACCAATATTATTTGAAACCCAAATAAAACAAACTGAAAAAAAATGGTGTTTGGCCAAAAAAATTTAAAATGTCTGAAAATTTTAGCTAAAATAAAAGTAATTATTTTCAGTGTCAAATGTTCTATTGTTTCAAAACTCAAAATGTCATTAATGAGATACAGTTGATGGTGTATTCATAACTTGTTTGATACCTTTGTCATCAGACATGCAATTTAAATCCTGACATGGAGATATTCCGTTTTCATCAGTCATCCAGATGGAAAATTTTCATTTTCAAAACTGTTTTTTCAGTTTAATATTTTTTTTTTATTTTACTTTCAACTCTTTTTTCCTTTTCTATTTTTCTATATTTTTTAGTTTGAAATTAAATAAAAAGCTGAAAGTGAATGAAAGATTCGGAACTGAAAAAAAAAAAACAGTTTTGAAATTGAAGTTTTGAGTTCTGAAACCTAAAAAAACCCAGAGGATTTGAAGCTGAAATTATTTGCAGTGATTTTAGAATCACAAAAAGTTTTGGACAGGTAAATTATTTATTTTTTGTCAAACACCAATATTTTTTTTCACATTTTTAATTTAGGTTTCAAATAATATTGGCCCAAATTTAGCTCCATACCGTTCCCCTGTTGTCTGTTGAGTCAAACAGAAGAAAATGCAAAACATTTTTAATCCCCCGTGAATGTTCATGTCAGCAGATTCAGGCCTCTCTTCCAAACATGATACCAAACACTTCTCTGCTCTTCAAATCTGAGCAATATTGTGTGTAACCCACAGAAATGCTTCTGTCAATACATGTTTGGATTTTGTCTTTATTTTTTAGAATTTTACATGTCAGAATAAAAATCAGCAGCCATTTGATAACATAAAAGATGCAAATAAAGACAAAAATATTGAACTTTGCTGCTCGAAAGAGGAAACACATCCTGCTAAGGATACTCACCTTAAATGTTATGCTTTACTTTGACATTATTAGAATCCTTTGCTTATAAAGTTATACAATATTAGCACAAAAATGTCACAATTCACAAACCAATGAATAAAAACAGGACAACTGAGGGAGTTTTGCATTTCACATCGTTATGAACTTTATTCAAAACACCTGAACTGGTCCATACATGTTTTTCAATAAATCATTATTTACACATTGAAAATGATTTAACATTCTAAAGGAAACTACATTTTTCTGAAAAAGGGAAGATCATAGGGCTGGGTTGATAAAATTGATTAATCAATTTAAGCTTAATAGATGAATAATCGATTTAGCACAGGAAGCTAAAGTCTGCTAGCTTGATGCTAATGTTTAATAGAATTTGCCATATGACGGCTAATGCTAACACTCGGTCGACCTAAACATACATTGCTGATTAAATGAAAATCTTTATAAAATCACAGGCATGAATTTTACAAACTCTTTTAAGGAAATATTTTTAAAGTCACTATTTGTGGTCTAAAACTGTTTTTTTTCTCATACGTTACACTATAAGACACGATCCAGGAGAAGCAGAACAATGTTTCCAATGTTAATGATCTGAACATTTTAGTTAGAACTTCTCCTTTAGAGAATCCATGTAACTCTGGATGATATTAACAATCTCAGTATTTCACTGATACATTTTACAGTCTGTGAACTGGATCAGATTTATATAAATACAGTCAAATCATATGGTAGATTATTCATGTATTTCTAAGCAAATGTGTATAAATGTGTAAACTAAAAATTGAATTGAATTGAAGAATCGAAAAAAAAATCGGAATCAAATTGATTCTGGAAATAAATATCGATACCCAGCCCGAGAAGATCGATTTAGTGCAATTTCATTTAGACTTTAAAAGTGTCTTATACCTCCAAGCTTACCTTTGTTAAAGTGCAGTTTGGCTCACTCAGGCTCTCTCATGGGTGGATGGTAAACATGTGGATGTAGCATTTTCCATGTGAAGCCAGAACTTCTTACATTCAAAAGAATGGGATACGGGTAGTTTTCTTCTTTCTTTTCAAGGCTCAGTGGAACGGCTGATTTTCATCATCACGGTGGCGTTTCATACACTGCATCTGTGAATACATTATGAGATAACTTATGAGTAAAATATAAATCCTGAAAACCCCTTTAACAGCAGAGCTCCAGTGTTCTTGTTCTTTGATTTACTGTAAGTTTTCAATCGTTAACACGATAATTCCAACAGATTCTGAAGGAGAAAAGCGGATCAGGAGCTAATATTTTAGCACCATTCTAAAGTTTTTGGGTAATTTGGCATCTAATTAGGTTATTAGGGGTAATTCTGAGTAAAACTAGTATTTTAACAACATGCTAACTTTTTTTTGAGTAATTTGCTGTTAACTGAAGATTTTTGAGCTAATTTAGTGTTAAGCTAATATTTTAGCAACATTCTTGCTTTTTTGAGCTAATATGGCATCTACAGAGAATTTTTTTTTTTTTTGGCTACTTCTGAGTTAATGTGCTAGCTTTTTTGTGTGGCAAATTTGGCATCCAAAGAGTTTTTTTGGGGCTTTTTTAAATTTTAGCTAATATTTTAGTACCATGCCTTTGGCTACAGAGGCATCTATTGAGGTTTTTTCTATTGACTAATTCTGAGTTAAGCTAGTATTTTAGCAATGTGCTAGCTTTTATGTTAAAGGTTTCGTATTTAAGCGTCATTGGGCAGCACCTCAGCCATTAAAGGGTTAAACTGTAATTTTATTAAAAAGTTTGGAAAAAAAACGACAAGCAATGACTGCATATATAGATATTTTTGTCTTAATGACCAACTGTGCATTTATCTGGGAAGGACGATGCAGCACGGCTTACAGAGCAGTTAATGTTTACAGCAGGGGTTTGTGCATGCAGGCGCGTTTGTGCGTCTATCAGCTGTCTGCATCAACCGTGCGCCTGACCCCTGAGCTCGCAGACAGAGCGGGGTCAAAGGCCAAAGCAGATCCCGTCTGAGCCTTCTGGCTGACCCCAGGAGCCTGCAGCAAAACACACAAACGCAGGCTGGGCTGAGGGGACGTTGTCAGGGGGTGGGCTCCCCCTCCACCAGACTAATATCACCTCTGGGACTAGGATCCAGACAGACAACATTGACCCCAGACATGCTAACGCACACTCCGCCTCAGATGCAGAATCTGCGTGGTCATAAAGCTGAGCTCTCTAGTGATGCAGAGGGGTTGAGAGCGCTCTAAGAGTTCAAGATGGTCGTGGAGGAGACCGGGACATGCGTGAACCAATGAAGGGAATCTAGTAATTAGCTCATTCAAAAAATATTTGCAATCAAATGTCTTTCAACGGAGACACACACATGAAACATTTCTTAAGTTTGCATTGTCTCCCAGTATTTCCTGTTAATGCAGCACCAGCACTGAGTTTGCTTGAAGGACTGAGTCTGTGACTAGCAGTCGGGAGGCAGGTGAAGCTGTGCCTCACCAGCAAAATATAGCTTCAGAAAATGCATAAAATACATAAAATGAGTATACTTTTAAAAATGAAAACTAAAAATCAAATGTTATATTTTTAAAGATGTCATTTCTATGGTTACCTTTTTCTGTGTTTTTCTTTGGTAAAAAAGCAGAAAATTTACGAGTTTCCAGTTCAAATTCGCAAGACAGCAAATTTACAGTCATACACACTGACTGTAGCTGATTGTTTCGGCCTTTCTATCATCATACTAAACGACGCTTTATTTTAAAATGACCTATTTTAACTCTCGCTTTGTGTCTGATAACAATGATGCCAGTTTGTGACTCATTTAGTATTTTTATCTGCTAAATGTGCTCTTTAAAAAACACACAAGGTGAGGCAGACAGTTCGCCTTTCGCACCGCAGTACTCACGCCACGAGGCAGAGGGCGCTGGTGAGCCCAGAGAATGAATGTGACACCACGGCTAAAGAATAATAGATTTAGTGGTAGCAAAACAAGTGCAGCTGTCCAGTTACACTTTAATATTGTGTAACATCATTTTCTAAATGAAGATTTGGTTTTTAAACCCTGAAACTCAAACAGAACATTCATGTGTTTCCTCAGAAGGAAAAGCGCACAGGCGTCATTCAGAGGGAAAAGTAAGTCAATAAAAATAATTTTGGTGATTTTTTTAATGCTACAGTTTGTAAACAGAAGAAATAGGAAAAAAGATTGACTTCAATGAAAGCAGAAAAATGCTGCAAAATGAAAGAGGAGGGCTGCATAGTGGTTTCACCGTCACCTCACGTCTAAATCCTCCTCTATGGGGTTATGTCTCCCAGCACTCCGGCATCCTCCACGACCAGCAAGCTGTCCAGGCTGTGCCAAACAGTGGATGGGACAGGCTCCAGCAACCCCTGTGACACAACACAAAGCAGGAATCAAGATAAGTGGGTGGATAGATGGAAAGAAGTGAAGAATCTATGGTTTGAGGAGTTTTTTGGCCATGAATTCACAAATTTGACTAGATAAAATGTAATCAATAGTAAAGAAAAGCCAAAACAAAATAGAAGCACATTTATTTCTCAGTGACTTGTTTCTAAGAACTCTTGTTTACTTTAAGTAGAAAAAATATATCAATGAAAAAATGCAACTTTCTCTTAGTTTTTTAACGTTTTATTCATGAGAAAACTGTGTTCCATTAACACACATCATAGTTGTTATGTAAGGTGCAGCAGCACAGAGGAGATGCCGACACGACTTTTTGATGCTGTTGACAATTTAAACACGGCGGTCGCTACATTAACTTGAATAAATACAGATCCATGTTGTATATTTGAGCTGGTGGTCTTGCCTCTGGGTGCCGGTCTCCTGGGCCCGGCGGCCTCCTCTCCACGCCGGAAGTGGGATCCCCGAGATTTAAGATCTAGAGCAGGGGATCAAACTACATCGGAGCCTGGGGGGGGTCCAGGTCTCGGTGGTCCTTGCTCTCGAGAACTGGACCTCTCCAAAACCTCCATCGGTCATACACACTGACCGTAGTCAGTAGACAAGGCCCGACCAGGCTCACCAGTGGGTGGGCCTGGTCGGGCCTTGTTTACATCACTCCTCCGGGGTGTCTGTTTCTCATGGGTGCCCCTCTCCTGGGTGGGGGTGGGCGGCCCCTGCCCTGCTACCCCCTGAACCTGCCGTGACGGGGGCGGTTGGTTGTCTGGAGCATGGGAGGAGGGATTCTCTGTGCTGCTGGGTGGTTGGGGGCTGCTCCTCTGGGGTTGGGGGCTCTATGACGGTGGGGCCTCGCGTTGGCAGGCTGCTCTTCTGGCTGGGCTAGGGCCTGCACTGTCTGTGTTCCTGTGCCTTCCTGCTCTCAGGTGTGGGTCTAGGGATTGCCCGGCGGGTGGATTCTCTCCGCGGCTCCAAGGCGGGTGTTGGGGGTCTGGGCTGCTGCTGCCCCGGTGGGGGGTCCTGGAGTTGAAAGTTCAGCTGAAAGTTAATATGCCACTCCTCCTAGTATGATCTGTGCTGTTATGTTTTTTTAAATTATTTTTCAACATCTTCTAAAGTAAAACAGGTTAAAAAATAGCTGCGGGATTTATTTCACATGCACTGTCCCAAATAAATAAATAAGATTAAATGAAAGTTAAGTTTCAGAGGAAATAATAATAGATATAGCCACGGATTATTTGAAAGCTTGTTTGTTTTTTCATCAGTGATTCACTACCTTCCAGAAAGAGTTAAAAATACACAGATTTCTTTCATTTAACGGCAGCTATTTCATGTCGAACAACAAAAACTGTGTGGACACCGTTTCCCACAATTCATTGTTTTGTAGTCATTAAGGTGGCTTGCAGCCAGCGCAGTACCTATTTTCTGGCTGCGCTGGCTTAGGTAGGCGCCTTGAACCCGCCCCTTTCTCGCGATACTTCATGACGGCGCACGTGTGACATTGGTGACAGAAACTACCCAGCATGCACCGCAATCCAGGTGATCTGCACAGCGTCGCGTCCGCCTTGATCATCTCAAACATGCTCAATATTGAACGCAAAACCAAAGATAGAGCGAAAGCGAGATGAGGCACTACGCATCTAAAATTTACAGAAAAGTTTACAAATGCAGAGATATTTTTTGAAAGCAAAAAAAGTTTGCTAACGCCAAAAAAAACTTTTTTGGAAGCAACCACTAAATATTTTATTTGCAACACTTTGCATTTTGTTTGCAACTTAGAAGATTTGGATCTCAAAACTGCGTCTTCTGCTTGCAGTATGGTGGCACAAAAATCCCTCCACAGGGAAAGGCAACAGCCGGCCGTAAGATTGCAGAGTCTTCATTCATGCACCCCTTGCATGTATGTAAGGGGTGCAGGGAGCTCCGAGAAGAGCAAACAGAGAGATGAAGGGTGATGGGGGGGGGGGGGGGGGGGGGGGGGGCAACAAGGAGGTCTGTCTGACTTCTCATTAAGGTTTTAGACAGGCACCGGTGGACGACCAGATGAAGAGAGGAGAGAAAAGAGTGGGAGGAGAGTAAACGACAGACTCCCTACTCCACTAGCATGGCTCACTATTAGATCCACAGACCGTCTGTCTGCTTCTCTGCATACTAATCCCTCGAGCCACAGCCTTGAGCCACAGCCAATCCCTCGAGCCACAGCCTTGAACAGGGATGAGGGTTCACCAAAGAGATTCTGAATTGTAACAAATATATCTAAGATGAACCAAAAACAAAAAAACTACACAGTTTTCTGATACATCTTTAAATGGACCAAAGAAAAAAAAGATGTAATTTATGATCATGATGCAAACATTTTTTGTTGTTGTAGGACAAACAAAAGAAAAAACAAGATAACTCACACACACGACAGCAACGAGACAGAACAATGACAAAATAAAATGACGAAACCTGTAATCAATGACAAAATAAAATGACGAAACCTGTAATCTTCGTTTTTAAATGCAAAAAAATTATTTCAAACATGGATTTTCTGTGATTAGGACTTGTATGTACCGTACATGTGTCAAAGTTAGGATCCGGCCCTCCGGATCATTTCATTTTATTGTTCTTAATAGACCGATGTTATCTTGCGCTTATTTTTATATAATTTTGACAAAATATATTTTTATGGAGAGTAAAATTCTAAAAGTTTTTTAAATTGATTTATCCTTGAATAATATTCCTGCCTGTTTTTATTCATAGTAATGTTAAAAAGTTACAGTTTTGAAGTTTTAAAAATGTAGTTTTAGAGTGTTCAATAAATGTTTATCCTGTTCGGCCCGAGACCTCAGGTGTGTTCTGGAGTTTGGCCCCTGAGCGATTGAATTTAACCTCCCTGGTGTACCGTCATCATTTTTCGTGTAGAATCAAATAAAGACAGCTGTACTTGTGATTGCATTTATACACCTTAAGAACTTTCTATGAGCAGAGGTGTCCAAATCCAGGCCTTGAGGGCCGCTTCCCTACACGTTTGCCAACCAACCTGCCATTGAAAGTCCATCTTCACCTGATCCAGGTAACCAGCAGCTGATAAAAATCAGTGCGAGGCCAGCCCTGAGGCCTGGAGTTTGACACCTCTGAACTAGACAGTGCTGTGCATCAAATAATATATATGCTTTTTTAAAATAATCAACAGCTCTGACAGAAGATGAAACCTGTTAACAATCATGATGCTCTTTTATCTGACAGCCTCAAATTTGCAATAACAGTCACATTTCATCTTGATTTGTGTTACAAAAAACAAGTTCTTTTCTAATATCAAAGCATGGAGGCAAACATACAGGCAGGCGAGCCGGTTGAACGTGCAGGTGAGTACAGGTGAAGGTGTGTATGGTCATTTAGAGGTTCAGTGAGAAGCAGGTGATGGTTGATGCTAGTGATGCAGCAGACATCAGAGACACAGCAGATGAACACACATCATTCCATGTGAAGGATGTGTAGAGGGCCACACCCTTTACAGGACACTGTTTAACAGGAACGAGGAACATTTGATTGCCTGTTGTGAAAACTATGTTTAGAATTTCTGTCTTGCATTTCTCTGAGAATAAACATGTTTTCCAGAGCCGTGGACAGACATACAGCATCAAACCACCAAAACAGAGTTCATTAAAAGTACTGCTGAGCGTCAGGAAAGCAAAGCCTTTCAGCAGCTCTTCAGAGGTCTGGCTTTTTGTGTTTTAAGTTGTGCTGGGCCACTCATTCAGCTCCGGTCTGGACTCCAGTCTGGTGCCCAAACAAAGACATTAAAAAAACATGTCATTGGATCAGAGCTGTCCCTCCTACCAGAAGTGACTGCTCTCTGTGCTAAATGTGAGGCTGGGGGGAGGCCCGCCGACAGAAGGCCACACCACTTTTCTGAGGGAACCTGTCCCTCACAGACAGACTGGCTCTTCAGAACTGTTGGTCTATTATAGAACTTCTTGGAAGTTATTAAAAGAGCAGCTCAGATTGCTCTAAAAAAGATGGAGAGTCACAAAAAAAAGACAAAGAAAGAAAGAAAGACAGGCAGACACACAAGGCCCGGATATTTAAAAGTTTCAAAATTAAAAATAATGAAGGAACTATATCATGAAAACAGAAAATAAAGTTCTCTCTGAAATCACCTTTATTCTTCATCAAATAAATACAGATGAGAAATGCTTCCATGAAGAAATAAAGTCATACCTTTATTCACCCTTAACCCTCTAACATCTGACGGTGATCTTTAACATACTGGAACTGTTGAAATGTTAAGATGATAATTCCAGTAGATTCTGAGGGAGGAAAGCGTCTCAACTGGGTTTTCTGTCCACAGCCATGACTCGGCCGTCCAAAAGTTAACCTTTGGCCCCACTTTGAGCACCCATGATTTAAAGTGTGGCAGGATTTTTTTTTTTTTTTTTTTTTTTGTGATTTTCAAAACTTAACAAAATCACTTAAAAAAAAAAGTAAAGTCTGCAAGCAAAATAAAACAGCAACAGCAATAAATTCAAATAAATAAATGTGACCTTTTCGCATTAAGAATAAATAGATTATAGAAAAAAAGCACAAGTACGATGTTCTTACAGAGACGTTTTAGTCATTGTTGAGCATTTGGTGGGTTTGGAAAAAACATGTGGATTCCACAAGAGTTCAAAGAGTTTTAAAAATACTATATGTCAATCTCTCCAAAGCTAGATGTCATCAATTCTTTTGTCCAGATTCCCGTTGAGGGTGTGTCCACGCTCTTCCACAACAATGTAATCATTCCTCTGGCTTGTAAAGGTCTAAAGTCAATGAGCAAGGATTGTTTCTGCGTTACAACAACATTTTGAGGGTTTATACCAGAACACATGACCTAACACTGGAACTCCCTCCAATGATATGACCAATATATCCAGTTACACTCTTCCAAAAGCATTGGATCACTGGGCATTCCCACAAGCAGTGGATTAAAGCTCCTTTGTCCACTTTGCACTTTACACAGATGTCTAGAATGTCCAGGAATATGTGGATATAAGGATATAAGGACAATTGTTTGTGTGTGGAAAAAATCAAGTGTTTTAATTGTAAATACTTAAAGAAATGTTTTCTTGTAATGTTGTATTTCTCACATAGCTGACTAAATGACATTAGGTAGTTATCTGCATAGAGATCAGGAACTTTTTTAACACCTTCGGTGAACCGCCATCTGCTCTTCCAGGTGTAAATGATTATTACCCCAGATAGGTGAGAATTGTGGTAACACTGGTGTGTCTCCAACATGTTTATGTGCTGAGTTCCATATTAAAATAGAACTTTTAAGATTCATCCATCCAGGAGCATTAATGCTGATTTTGAGTGGTTTATTTATGCTCTGATATATTTGCAAAGAATTCAATTCAATTAACTAACAGGGATGAAATATTTCAAGTTTGTTGAAAAGAGAATTATGTCATCAGCATAAAGGGTTATAAAGGAAATAAATATCTAAATCTAAACCACCTGCTGATGGTTACACATTTCTGCTATGGTAGATAGTAAATGGCATATACTTGTATATACTTTTCTACCTTCCTTGAATGCTCAAAGCGCTTCACATTCACAGACACATTCATACACTGGTGGTGGCTCCGCTGCTGAACACTGGCACCAACCTTCCACCAGAGGCAATCTGGGGTTCAGTGTCTTGCCCAAGGGCACTTCAACACATGACCAGGCAAGGCCTATGAGCAAGAGTATTCAAATTTGACAAATATACTTATTCGATTTATATCATGGTATATATGGTTAGTGCATAATATGGACAAAAAACAAAACTACATCTTCCATATAAAACAATTCCATGTCCTGTTAACAATTGAAAAGTAAATCAAAGAACATAAAGACTGGAGCTCCGGGGTTCAAGGGTTAATTGTGTTGCTCCAATGCAGTCCACAGACCAGTGATATAGAGCAGAACTGCAGCATGTGTGGGCTGGAGAACACCTGGACACACCTTCAGCCTGGAAAACCAGCGACTGAGAAAGAGTGCGTCCCACAAAAACACAGCTGGTAATAGAAAACTTAAAAACCAAGCCACAGTAATTAATCCAGTTAATTTAGAGGACGTGTGTGAACGAGACGGTCAAGCCCTGTGGGCCCTAAAGGAAGGTCGAAAAGCGCTGAACAAGTACCTCCAGCAACCTTTGTGAATGACTCTGGAATCCTTTGTGGAACGTCGTCGAGGTTTTCCAGAGTAACAGAGGGTAGATGAAGCCCATCTGAAAACATGGCAGTCTCTAAAGCTGAAATGAGACTTGTCAGGAAATTCTTGTTGACTTGATATTTATGGAGGCTCCTGCGGGGAGCTCAGGTTGATCATATTTAGAATGTAAACAATGAAAGAGAATGGGGAGGGGGCAGTTCTGTAATAAACCTCTCACAGATGTAGTCCGCTAACCATCCTGTCAGATCGGCGCCTCCGGAGAGAGGAGGGGGGGGCAACACGGGGTGAAACGAGTCAGCAGGGAGGGGAGTTTACCCCCAGAAGCAAGCACAGGGCTGTGCTCCAGAACGTCTGTGAGAATGAACCCATGTGGGTCGTTTGTGCTGGGGTGGGTCTGTGAGTGTTAACCCCAGCTGGGCAGACATTTACTCGACATGCTGATGAGGGTTTAAGCAGTGGGTGGGTTGTGTGTCTGACCAAGGTGAGTGAATGAGCAGAGAAAGGGAGCGATGGGGGTTGGAGGGTGATGCTGACGGAGGGGGATTATGGGAAAGCTCCGTTACTAAGCTTAGAACCAGCGTAAGGTGAGATGATCGAAAGGTGGAAATGAGGAGGAAGAGAGGCTGCTTTTGTTTTTGGAGGGGCCTCCAGGTCACGGGAGAAGAACGGGACAAAGATGGAAAACGGCTTTTCCTGTGACAGAGGTCTGTGAGGAAGAATGAAGACAGTTAGGAGTTCATCTCCATATCTGGTCTGCCTTCACACTTCCTGTCTTTGCTCTCATGTGCTGCAGCCCCTCCTCTTAAAGTCCCACATGACATTTTTTTCATTAAAAAAACATTCCCAGCAGTGGTTTAATTATTATTATTATTAAGTTTTTAACCAACAACCTAAATGTCTAAAAAAGTCCTTTTTCATGTTGATCTGAAGCCTCAGTTTCCAAAATCTCCTCTGAGGGGGCGTGGCTTTTGGTGCTCCGCCCCTGATCCCTCTGTCTGATTATAATATCTCTGTGTCTCTCTAGCATAAATCTTCTCCGCTGCTCCATACAAACCTCCATCAATCTGGGTTCTGATCCAGCCGTATGGTTCTGATCCGGATGTCAGCTCAGATCTTCATGGACAGAACTTCCTCCAGAATCCTGATTCTTTCTCCTTCCAGTTCACCAAAGACTCTTTGATGTTTCTTGACGTTGCTGTGATCAATCCATTCAATCCATTGGTTTCTCAGAGCAGAAAATAATGAAAGCTAACATCCAAATGCTCTTTCATTCATTTACAATCCTTTCCAACTGCGCTGTCAAATTGAAGCCGCCGTTTCACATTCTGTGATCACATCAAGAGCTCCGTGGAGTCTGGTGGAGATTTTCCAGCGTTCTCAGGACTGCTACCGTAAGTATTGGATGAAACTCACACCAAAAATCCAGTGACGGCTGATTGGACCACAGAAATGTGAACGGTGGCTCATTTGACTGCAGTCAATGTGAAGATAGCATCTTCTCTTCTCCAGAACCTGAACTAGACACGCTAGCCGGACCAGATGAGGGTTTAGTGCATGTGCAGCAGAAAGAAGATGATTGATGAAAAACAGAGTCTGTCCAAGACTGTTGGATTGATTTAAAAGGAGAAATAAAAACTAAATGATTTCTGATTACATTTGTTCTCTTTCAGAAGATAAATGACACACAGACATGAATTAAACTCTAAAAACAGGATTCTCATTGGAGGGGGCTTTAAACGGCTTGCACTGTTTCTTTCCTGAACGTTGTGAGTTTCTGCTGCAGGAATCCTCGATCTGATAAAAGTTCTTTATTTTCCATTGAGGAGATGTAAGAAAAATGTAGACATTTGATGAGAATATCACAAAGTCTGTTATTTCTTTTTATCCACCAAAATAAGCACAAAGTCTAACAGCCTTATTTGGAATGAAGGGCATGAATGTCTGATTGAGGAGTGCACACTCCATGAACCCTGAGCAGACATGTTAAATTACAAGAGGCAGCAGACTGAGACCGACAAGCGCGGCTGTCAGAGTGTCTGACTGGCTCTGACTGCGTCAGGCTGGGGGTTGTTTGACCAAGGTGTTGACCGGGCTGCAGGACTGGTTTGGCTCCGTTGAGGGGCGGGGCCATTCCCCTCCTCTCAGCTCAAAAAACAACTTAGACAAACAGAAATAGCTTATATGCAGGCAAAGTGGCTGACTGCACTGAACAGCAGGCGGCTGATGCAAACACCAGAACAGACTGGTGTGAGTCTGGGCGGCAGCCGTGACCCCTCTCCCCCACCCCCTCTAACCTTGACCCTTGAGGTTCTTATTAAGCTATTTCTCAATGAAAGTCAGTGCAGCTGGGGTGTTTGGCCATGAGCAGCAACCCCCTTCACAGGCCCCCTCACCCCCCAATCATTTAGCTTGTTCCCACGCCTCATGACTGACGGCCTCTCTCTCTCTGCATCCAACCCCTTCACTGGATTATTTATGCGACCGCTGCTCTCTCATCCAGCATTTCAGCATGGGATTTACCCCTCCATGAACCACCACCTTAATGTGGTGAGGGGGTTCTTCTGCTCCCGTGATCCTCAGAGCTGTGCTATCTTTGGATAGTGCTCCTGGTAGGGAGGGTCCCCCATGCTAGATGGGCCTTTGGTGACTGGTCCGAGAAGGAGCGGATCAGAACCAACTAATGAGTCCGGGGTTCCTCCCCTGAGCCCCAGCCAGGCCAAACCTGGAGGGATGATGTGGATTCAACCAGGGAGAGAAAATCCTGGAGATCTTTGCAGAGACTGATGACCCTCCAGATGAGGAGAAGAAATGGATGGATGAATGGACGGATGGATGGATGGATGGATGGACGGATGGATGGATGGATGGATGGATGGATGGATGGATGGATGGATGGATGGATGGATGGATGGACGGACGTACGGATGGATGGACGGACGTACGGATGGATGGATGGATGGACGGACGTACGGATGGATGGACGTACGGATGGATGGACGTACGGACGGATGGATGGATGGATGGATGAATGGACGGATGGATGGATGGATGGATGGATGGATGGATGGACGGACGTACGGATGGATGGACGTACGGATGGATGGACGGACGTACGGATGGATGGATGGATGGATGGATGGACGTACGGATGGATGGACGTACGGATGGATGGACGTACGGATGGATGGACGTACAGACGGATGGATGGATGGATGGATGCTATGTGACTTCAAACCCATCTAAACAACCCAGTTGGACATGTTCATTTGTCGTGTTGTGTTTTCGTGCTTTCTCCAGCCCGTGCACGTCTGGACGCTGCACACTCTGAGTGTAGCATTGTGACTGTGCGCTCCTGTTCTTTCAGGGGGTTCAAAGCCCACCATTTCCCCATTTTCATTATGGTCAAGTCTCAGAGCCGTGTTGCAGCAGCGTGGCTTTTTGCTGCCAACAAAGCAGTTTAATCACACATACAGCACTACTCCATTTTCATTTCCTTTTTCATGCAGGCGCCATTCCACTCCAGCTTCATAATTCACCTCTCAGAGCTGTCAAGCCCATCTGAGTGTTTGCAGCCTGTTGAAATGTCATAATCAGGGACTTGGACAAATGCCTGCATGCTTTTCCTTCTGTCTATAATCAGACTAGAGGCTCAGTCCTGCAGCTTCAAGAGAATCTCTTGACTCAGGAATGCAGGAAATGACCTCAAACACCAACGACATGGACTCACTTTGAATAACTGCTGCTCCAACAAACACAAAATAGGTATTTTTTCTTTATTCCAATTATAACAAGACATAATATTACAAAAATGCATTTACGACCAGAGTTTGAAAGTTAAGTTTCATTTTTCCTTATTGCATTGTGAGGACAGTACTGCACATGAGATCACTGGAGTCAAGTAATACCAAAACAACATAAAGGTTAAAGTCAGAGGGAATGACAGAAGCTGGAGTGGACTGAATTTGTCTCCAGAACATCTAATCACTTGGTTTTGATGTGAAAAATGTAAATTTAAATTTAAATTTAAACCTGAATCTAAATTTAAATCTGAATCTGAATCTAAATCTAAACCTAAATCTAAGTCTTTATTTAATTATAATCAACATTAAGCTGTCCTGAAGCAAAGTTGAACTTTTGCCACAAAAAGTATTTCTGTGAGAAATGGGAAATAAATAAAACTGAACAGGGTTCAGTTACTATGGTGACCCAGAGAGATTCCACATTCAAACAACCAGAATCAGGATGAGAAAACTTTATATGATTTTCTTTTTGTCAGCTGAAATGTCTGATTTCCTGTCTTTAAAATGCAAACTCTGAGGAGGTGCACACGTCTTCATGTCTGCAGCAGAAACACACGTATGCACCTGTCATTAGCATAAAAGCTTTGCAGCAGGACATTGTGTTCGAGTGTGCTGTGTACCTGTGTGTTTGTGTGCTCGAGTCCACATGGTTCATTAACATGTGTGTAATAAAGTAAAGTGGCTCATGTACAGAGCAATGAACTGCAGTTTATAGAACGTCTTAGCATTTATCTACACACACTTTGGAAACACAAGTTTGAATGTTTGATAATTTCTCAGAAACTGAAACAATCGTTTTACAGTTCATATGTTCATTAACATGTTAGAGTTCCATTTATATGTTGCTTACAGTATCAGAGCAAACCTCCTCTGCAGGTTGAATGAAGACAGAGCTTGGTCTACCGCTTTAATCATGTCACTTCTCCCTCAAACTTAGTGGGATTTATGTTAATTATCTTCATGATGAAAATAATCTGCAACATATTTTCAATTTTGACATTTGATTTTTCTAATGGAAAATAACAATAATAATTTTGTATTAATGATTTTTTTGAAGATTTATCTGATGGAATAAAAATAACAGTAATTATAATAATAATATTTATACATGTTCTATTTTTAGCACATTCAATCCTTGAATTCTGCGTTTATTTGATTGATGTTTGCTAAATCTTGATCATTGATCTGCTTATGCTGTGATAAAGTCTGAAACAGTGTTATGTCTGCATACATAGTCTCATGGCCTGTAGCTGTCTTAGTGAGGTAAGAATGTCTGATCAGAAGTTATGAACTGGAAAATAATCATTCATGCAAAGGAAATATTATGGTTGAACCGAGACGGGATTATATACGTTTGTTTCCTAGTACTCTGATGTCTGACGTATCTTTGTATGGATGTAAACCTCTGTTGATTCGACTTCTCATGCATTCTTGCTTGACTGCTTGAAATAAACCATTCCAATTCAAATACAGCTAGCATGGGGTTTTTATACTGGGCTGGTTTCATGTATGAAACTTGTCTTTGATCTGACAGACGTTGGAAAGAGGAAAAAAGGTTTTGTGGATTTAAAATGATGACACCGCCGGCAAAAAGGAAACTGGAGACACAATTTAATAGGAGTCAGTGCTATTTGTTTGTGGCCTACTTTTAGAACATAAAATAGGTTTACGTTTGATTAAAACATTTTTTAAACTGTTTTATTTCAAATCATCAGTGCAGGGGTGTCAAACTATGTCACACAGGAGGCTAAAATCCAGAACACACCTTATGTCGCAGACTGATAAAAATCTATCGAACACACTAAAACTAGAATTTTAAAACTTTTAAAAACTTTTTAACATAAATATGAACAAAAACAGAGAGGAATATCATTCCAGAACAGGGGTCTTCAACCATTTATGCTAAAAGAGCTATTCGGGGCTGTTTCTCACCCATCAAAACCAACTAGTCTTATTAAACCCATTTTTGTTTCTTTGATGTAAAGCATATTTTTTTATTGCATGAATAAAAACAGGGATTTACAAAGAAAAGCAATTGGTTTTTTTTCGCTTTTGACAGAATTATATGACTTCTTTTGAAAATAAAAGACTTCCTGTCCCACATAGGATCGTCCCACACAATAGATGCTATTTTCTCTTGTTTCTCTTAGGTCTGTTATAGTGTTCTATAATCTTCCTACCTTTACTTAATACCTTTACCTGGAATTGCTTCATGATTCAATAGAAATAGCATATAAAAATATACACATTTACTGTCATTGTTTCTTCTGTCAAGTCAATACACATTGTTATACAACATTAAATATGTGTTTTAAATACAGATAAAGAGTAATCAGAGAAAAATGTTGTTAAAGTTTTGATGGTATTTCAAATCTGTGCAAAACATTAAGGTAATAGTAGTGTGGGGTAGAGTTAGTGTGATGTCAGCAGGGGTGTTCTACAAGCACCTCAGCCATGAATGTTAATGAAGTCACTTTAAAAGTTAGAGCCTCAATTATTTTATTTATCTTCATCCAGAGAGCCACTCTGGAAAGAGTGTATGGGGTCAAATCAGGATCAGCTTAAAGTGAACGAAAACACAGATTGAAGACTTGAGAAATAAAAAAAATAGAAATTTTGAAAACAAGACAATGTAAATTTAAAAAAAAGGAAATAAAAAAAAATTTGAAAAAAATATTTTTTGAAAATTAAAAAAACCCTGAAAACTTATAATAAATCCAGAAAATTTGAAACATAAAAAATATATCCTGAAAACTTTAATAAAAGAAAACTATAAATGTAAAAATTACCATTTGAAAAACACTGTATCCATTAGGTACAGCTGCTGTTTTGAATTTTCAACTTTTTTTTTCATTTCTTCATCTTCACTTTCAATCCTCAGTTTACAGTTTTAATTCTAATTTTCAAGTTTTTGCTGCTGAGCTGAACCTATTTTATTTTTTATTTATCTTATTTTATTTAACCTTTATTTAACCAGGAATGTCCCGTTGAGATTAAAAACCTCTTTTTCAAGAGCCCTGGCCAAGAGGTAGCAATTTCTAAAACAATGACACGCACACAAAACAAACAAAAAACAGATTTTAACTTTTTTTTTCAAATTTTACATTGTCTTGTTTTCAAATTTTCTTTTCAGATGATTAATCTTCAAGTTTTCAATCTGTTTTTTCGTTCACTTTCAGCTCATCCTGAATTGACCCCGTGCATGTGGCCCCGGAGCCGCAGGGGCAAACGACTGTTCCAGAATAAATCAAATGAAACCTTAAATAACTTTTAATATTTTACTCTCCATAAAACTATGTTTTGTCAAAATTATACAAGTTAGAAGTGAAGCTTTAGCACAATTTCAATAAAGAAGATCTACTTCCTCTTCAGCACGCAGGGTGTTCATCGCCACTCTTCCCATCATCAACTGCTATTCATTGAGAGCCAATAGCTGAAGCATTTACTTTCCTCACAGCCAATCAGAATCAAACTTCTGCCTTTAAATTCAGTCAAGTTTGTTTTTTCCGCATTCCTGACATTGCGCTGACCCGCCTCCACTCCATTCTCCTCCTGGCTCTTAATCGGCGTGGTCCTGCCCCATCACCACCAGCGTCTGGGTCTCTTCACCTGGTCCAAGGTCTTCATCAGCAAGCAAGATTTCTCCAGCCCAGAGCCCAACCGCCAAAAGACTCTTATTTCATGCTAAATGTTCACAATATCTTCACAATTCAATCTTTCAATTCCACTTTCGAGTTCTCTCCTCATTGAGATAAGAGCAGGATAACATCAGTTCAGAGGGCTGTATCCGGCCCCCGGGCCGTGACTTTGACACATTTGCTTTAATATCTCCCTGCTGTAACGTCCAAATGTAGTCTTGACAATAATTCAGATTCCTGTGAAACCTTCAAGAGAATTAACGTCTAAATATTTGAAAATACTTCAACAATTCTCTTAAAATCTTTGAGAGAAACAGCAAAGAAAGGTTCAGATGAGCCACCTCCATGAACGCTTCCTGAACAGATGAAAGAAGCCCTGCTGCAGACTCAACGTCTTCAGTCGTTACGTTGCCCAATATTAAAGAAGGCAAAGCACCAAGTCCCTCTCTACAATCATCAGTACAGCAACAAATATAGCTAGCGCTCACATATCCGTCAGCACGCAGCAGCAGAGGCTTTAGCTAACACCAGATGAAAACCCATAAAGCAAAGAGACAGCTCCTGTTCTTCCAGCGCAGCGCGTCTCCTGCTGCTTCCGCGCTGATATTCCTGATCCCCTGCGCTTTGACAAAGCATAATAAAGCCTGTATGAAGTGCTGCATTGTGTGGGAAGAACACAATGTTGCATGCTGAGTGCTGTGAGAAGGGTGTACGCCGGCGGGTCCCACGGCGCAGCGCCGCATCAGGGCCTATAGCAGAGTAGAGAGCAGAGCAGAGTGCAGAGCATGCTAATGAGGTCATTATGTTATGCCTCTCTTTTGCTTTTTCTTTACAGCGTGGAGTCTGCTCCACACCGGCTCGAATGTCGCATGAGCGTCTCTGCAACTGAGAGGAAAGCCGGTCGCTGGTGCAGCTTTCAGTTAGCCTCAACATGGGAAAAGAGTTAGCAGAACGCACCGAGCGGTCCTCCGACCCCTTAAGGGAAGCAAAGAGCCACAACTGCCATTACCGTTCAATCGATAGCGGCTAAAGAGAAGAGGCCTTTGGTCTACTCTGCTATCTCTGCCGCTTATCCTTCGAACACCTGACAATTATTTACATCCCAGAAAGAGAAGCCAATCGCATGCAAAAACAACTGTTAGCATTAACACAAAATCTTTAGCATTCTCCTTCAGAATCTGCTGGAACGATCATGTTAACGGTTGAACAGTAAATTACAGAACATAAACATTGGAGCTCCGGTGTTGAAAGCTGATCAAATATAATGCAGAAAACTAAGAAGAGGCTCTTATTTGTCCTCAAGGGTTGTTGTCAGGCTGAGGGTCTTTCACTGCTCCAACAACCTGGAACTGAAGGGAGGTTTAGCTACAACCCTCTTCCCGGTACAGACTGGAACAAGCTCCTTGCTAGCCCAATGCTGAATGACGCTAGGTTCACACCGGACGCGGAAGTGCCGCAGAGTGCCATGGAGCGGAGTGCCGTGGAGCGGAGTGCGTGCAATGTCCGCTCTCTCCTGCAATTCACACAGAGCTTTTTTTTGTTTCTGCCAGCATGGGTAAGTTAATAACCTAAAAATATTATTCTACACAAAAACATGATTGCATTTGTCAATCGCTGTGTTTTATTGTGAAGAATAGGTTACATTTTGAAAATAAACCGGATTTTCTCACGTATCTTGATGTAACTTCCTGACAGAACCGACTTGGATCACTCGTGCAGAAAATAGACCAGACCGCACGGTGCGAGCGTTCCGCGGAGGACTGCGGCGTTCCGCGGAGGACTGCGGCGCTCCGCGGAGGACTGCGGCGCTCCGCGCCTGGTGTGAACCACATCATAGGTTAACAAGGGCGCCGAAAGGAAGCGGGCGCCGTTCCACGGGGCCTCCACGTTCAGCGTGAACCAGGGACTGATTTGTATTTATTTAATTGCTATAATTGTTATGAATATTAATGAAGAACTTTTTTTCTTTAAAGATAAATGGCCTTTTTTAAAATTAGGAAATACTTTATAACTTTTGACAAAAGTACATGTAACTTGTTTTAAATTCACCCTGAACCACAAAGGATTATGTCATTGCTGCAAAGGGAGTTTTTTTTTTTTTTTTACATTTGTGGGGTTTTAACCTGACGTATAACAAGTTAGTTTTTGTTAAAATCCTTGGAAGTGTAAAATGAGATCATACTCACATAGAGGTGCATTTATCTCTGGAAGTAGCCACTCTCAGCTCATCCTTTTTGGTTCATCCAGCGTTCAACGTGTGAAGAAAAAGCTCCAAAGCGAGCTTTTAGTTGTGTTTAGCTGACTTGCTTTCTCTGTACTGAAGACGTTCATGTGTTCACTCATCCAAAATCGGCCATTTTAACTCCTCATCGTTTAGTTCTGTTGCGTCTCCATGTATTGTACGTGACGGTTGACTCTCAGTCCGAATGTTCATTTGGATGTTTGAAGGGTGAAAACAGGAGTCGGGGTCCCGGCGTCTCAGATGCCATTTCTCCAGAAGTATGAAAGCCCCGCTCCGCCTCTCTCTTTTCCACCTTTCAGATCAATAGCGCTCTGCCAAATCCTCTGATGAGAGCTGCTCTTGTGAAGGCCAGAAAATCTAAGGCAGAAAGACAGGTTTGGCTGTTACAGTAGATGAGAGAAAAAGTTCAAATTGTCTTTCATCCTGGCTCAAGAGATCTGAGGAATATTGCTTGAAAATGGGACTGAGCTGGAAAGTCCATTGAATTCCCAGTCCACCAGTGACAGGAGTGAGGAGGAAGAGAGAGGAAGCAAAGGAGTCCTTCTACATCGAGTCTTCTTCTTGTGCTGCTTCTATTGTTGGCTGTCCCTGTGTCTCTTTGACAAAGTTTTATCAAGTGATGTTGGGCGCCAGAGAGAAAACCCCCTCCAGCAGAACCACACACCGCTTCTTTATCTTCTCTCTTGATTTCACACACAAAATGAATGTTCTGACACACACACTGCATGTGGAGCAGTTACAAGGTTAGCGCCTTAACCCAGGCTGGCGGTGGGACCGCTGTTGAAAAGAGGAGAGATGGAGAGAGGAGATGGGAGTGGTGGTGGATGGTCCCTGGGCTCTGAGGCCCGCAGGCGGTGCTGGGCAACCTCTGCTAGCCTCTCTCCTCTGTATTGATTTCTGCTGCTCCGTTCTGCCGAGGAGGCTCCTAGCCAGCGGGAACGAGAACAGAGCTCACCCGCCTCACCTGCCTCTCTTCTGGCTCGGCTGGCCCGCTCTGCCCACTCTGCTGCTGCTTTGGCTGGCCCCTGCAAGCTCCATGGGACCCCTAGATGCAACACTGGGGCCATGAGAGGATCCAGCCAGAGAGCCCATGGCGATCCACAGCTGCGTTCACCTGCTCTGGGTTCACTTCAGCCACCTCCTCCAACTGCTTCAGTCCTTCTCTCCATGCATTTCACCACCCACTCTGCCTCTCGTTCCTCCTCTGCTGCCTCCTCTTCTTCCTGTTGTGAACAAACAATAACACAACACATTAATCCAAACTTTCAACATGTTACCATCTTTAAAGTCTCTTTCCAATACAAAATCCTGTTTTTAGAGTTTTTATCATGTCTGTGTGTCATTTATCTTCTGAAAGAGAACAAATGTAATCAGAAATCATTTAGTTTTTGTATTTATCCTTTTAAATCAATCCAACAGTCTTGGACACACTCTGTTTTTCATCAATCATCTTCTTTCTGCTGCACATGCACTAAACCCTCATCTGGTCCGGCTAGCGTGTCTAGTTCAGGTTCTGGAGAAGAGAAGATGCTATCTTCACATTGACTGCAGTCAAATGAGCCGCCGTTCACATTTCTGTGGTCCAATCAGCATCACTGGATTTTTGGTGTGAGTTTCATCCAATACTTACGGTAGCAGTCCTGAGAACTCTGGAAAATCTCCACCAGACTCCACAGAGCTTCTTGATGTGACCACAGAAATGTGAACGGCGGCTCATTTGACCGCAGTTGGAAAGGATTGTAAATGAATGAAAGAGCATTTGGATGTTAGCTTTCATTATTTTCTGCTCTGAGAAACCAATGGATTGAATGGATTGATCACAGCAACGTCAAGAAACATCAAAGAGTCTTTGGTGAACTGGAAGGAGAAAGAATCAGGATTCTGGAGGAAGTTCTGTCCATGAAGATCTGAGCTGACATCCGGATCAGAACCATACGGCTGGACATTACCCAGATTGATGGAGGTTTTTATGGAGCAGCGGGGAAAATTTATGCTAGAGAGACACAGAGATATCAGAATCAGACGGGGGGATCAGGGGCGGAGCTCCAAAAGTCACGCCCCCTCAGAGGGGACTTTTGAAACAGAGGCTTGAAGACATTTAAGTTTTTGGTTAAAAATCTCCTAATATTAGTTCAAACACTACTGGGAACATTTATTTTTTTTTCATGAATAAAAAATGACCATGGGGACTTCAAAGTTCAGTCCTGTTTTTTCTTCAGGAGAGAGTCCAGAATGATTATTGGAGGTTTTCTCTCAGATAGTTCTATGAAACCTCAGAGTATACGCTGCAGTGAGTTCAGAGTTTCCGGCAATATTCTGCATTTATCTTTATCTATTTATGGATGTAATAATAAAAAAACATCAAATGTGAAAGACTGGAAATGTTTCTGCCAGGCTGGTGGTGCCCCATGGAAACTTGCTGAAAGAAACATCTCGGCTTTTGTATCATCTGGAGTTATTCAGACGGGCTGAGCGGCCCTCTTCTTATGATAATAGCAGACGGAGCAACATTTCTTTCAGGATTCATGGTCCCATTATGTTCCTAAACAGAGAAGGAGCCGTGGCCAAACTCAACCCCCACCACGCCACACCAACATCACGCTACTCTCTACATCTTCTTTGCACCTTAAAATAATTACCCAGGGGCTTCCCTGCCAGAGAAGTGGGGCAGTAAAATGCTGAAGCTCAGAGTCAGTGGGGTGGTAAGGCTTTAGAAGTTCAAGTTTTCTGTTGAGAGGCTGAAGGGGGGCAGCAGTGGTGTGTGGGGGGTTACTCTGTTGGGACAAGGAAAGCATGTTGGGTGGGGGTAAGTTGAGTTAGGGGGACACGGATGGAGACCGGGGTGCGGAGTACGTCTCAGACACAATGATGCTTTTCATCGGGCTCAGACACGGGTGTTAACTCCCCTCTGACAGAACACAATGAAACTCACATTCAGGCCGCCGTGGTGATGCTGTTGGTTCAGGGCTGCGTTTTACCCAAACATGGACGGAGGGAGGAGGGAGGAGGGAGGAGGGAGGTTAAGAAAGTGGAAGGAACAGAAAGAGTGTTTGTCTGCCGGTCTGAGTAAAATTAAGCTGATAAATTCCATCATCTAACAGTTATAAATAAAGAAGGCTGGGGGTGCAGGTGTGCATTATTCTGACAGCATCATCCAGCATTTAGCTCCTCAACACAAAGACTCTCACAGTAATGAAATAAGATGTTGTTGAGGGATTTGGAGTTAGGGTCAGTAAGTAATCTATTTTGACAGGTAGGACGAGCGCTCCAAAAAGATCAGAAGTACCTAAAAAAGTTCTTTTTCACATGATGTCACACAAAATGGCGAGTGTGCAAAGTGACTTCAGGTTTACATGTTTACATGTGAGCTGAACGCTGTTTAAAGCAATTTGACATGAATAATAAAACCTCAAATCCTCGGGATGATATTAAATGAGTCATGGATCATTTACCTCTAACTTCATCGAATAAAATCCAGTTCAGCAGAACATTTATTAAATCAATATTGTACATTTTTCTGTTGAAATTGTTAAAGTTACCTTTTATTATTTATGTCAGCTTTGCTGTTTTAAACCTGAACACTGGAAGTCATTGTTCACATTTTCTACCATTTTGTCTGACGTCACTGTGAAAAGGGTTTATTGTCTAAAAGAGCTTAAAAAGCCTATAGGAAGACAGTAAAGACTCAAAAGTTTTTAAACCACTACATCCTGTTTACAAAAAAACAACAAAAAAACTAATATGACTTGTCATCATATGGATCCTCATTTATTAAGTAAAAGTTTTGAGCCACCAGATTGCATGTAAATGAACAGATTTGAGATAAAAACATTTATAAATTGTGTTGGGACAGTGAAAAACAAGCCACCCCCCTTGTTTAATTATTTTATTGCTATTTTATTATTGTTTAATTTAGAACTGTTTATGAGTTTTGTGAGTTTCCTACAAATGTTGTAGTTACCAGAAATGGCCAGCAGGTGGAGCTAGCGCTGTCGCAGGGGAATGACGTCATGCTGGAGCGCGCAGAGTAGCATGTGTATGAGAGAAAAGAAAGGAGTTTTGAGGAGCGCTGAGAGCTAGATTTGAGAGAAAACCCACCTGTATGTGTTTACATACGCTGCTGTACCTATCAGAACCCGTGAATAAACCGCACAAAATGTCCAGGAGCCTGCTGTTCATTTAAAGTGTGCAACAAATTTGGTGGCCCGTACGGGGAGATTAGCCGTGCCTCGTGGTGCTTCAGGAAAGAGCGTGAGATTCGGCTGAGCCATCAGAGCGGCATGGAGCTGGAAGAGCTACAGGACCAGCTTGATGAAGCACTGCTGCAGTTAACAGTGGAAGAACTGCAAGAGGTATGTGCTCAAGCCAAAATCAAAACGACCAAGGAAGCTAAAAGGCATGTGCTAATCCGACTGATAAACAGAGCAGCCGAGAGGGCTATTGAGGAAGAGGAAGAAGAAGTCGCTCAAGAGTTTTTGAAACGATTGATTAAGAGTACAAAAGAAAATACAGAAAATGATAATGATACACAAGAATTGGAGGAAAACACTTTTGAAGATGCAACTGCACTGGCTAACCTACAGGAGCAGTATGCTGCACTTCATTTAAGTTTTCAAGCGTCTTCAAGAAAAGAAGATGAGAGGAGATGACAAACTGACAAAAAGAGTTTATAAAAATCCTGGTTCAACTCTGCCTCAACCTGCATCTGCCTTTGTTACTCATCCACCTGAACTAACCATCAGACGAGAATTCAAAATTAATGGACAGATCGGAGAGAGGGGCCAGAAAGATAAACTGTCGTACTCGAATCTGAACCATCAGATAGAAATGGGACTGAAAAAAAATCACAGCGAGACTGAGATCATTGAAGCCGTGGTCCGAGCCATCAGCCCAGGTCTAAGTCTCAGAGACATGTTGGAAATAAAAACAGATCTAACGCTACAACAGCTGCGGACAATTCTGAAAGGTCATTACAAAGAGGACAGCTCTGTTGATCTGTACCATCGATTGATAAACATCACGCAGGATAGCAATGAGTCGCCTCAGAACTTCATCTTTAGAGCAATAGAGCTCAAGGAGCGACTGCTAGCATCCTCCAAAGAACCTGGTGCAGATGAGCATTACAGTTCTGATCTCGTTCAAAGGAAATTTCTCAGAGCTGTATGGACTGGACTGATCAGTGATAATGTGAAGTATCAGCTCAAAAGTTGTCTTGATGACCCGAAAGTAACTGATGATGTTTTGATTGCAAAAACAAATGAAGCTGCCAGTATTGAGTTGGAAAGACAGCAGAAATTCAGAAGAAACAGCAAAGAGCCTAAAGTAAGAGAGCTGAGAGCAGAAACACAACCAGTCAAAAACACAGTAGTGGGTGCAATTGGTGGACAAGAGAGACCCCTTCCTACCTCCACTAAACCTAAAGTAACTCGACATGCGTCTCAGCCAGAAGGTGAACTGATTTCTGTTATCAAAGAGCTAAGAGGAGAAATTGAAGAACTCAAAACTCGTATTAATGAACCACACAGATCTCGTTTCCAACAAAGAATGACAAGAAAACGTGGTTGCAAATTCTGCCAAGATCTCAATAGAGGAGAGCAGTGTGATCACTGTTTTAAATGTGGACAAGATGGTCACACATCCAGGGGATGTAGAAACAAGAAGATGTCCTCAGATCCTGCTGGAGAAATAAAAATGTCTGTCAGAACTGTTACTCCTATTTTTCAGTCACCTGCAGAAAAGAATGACAAGAGCAAAAACCCTCAGGATTGCTACCAACTGATCATGGACAGTATCCAGCACCTGGAAAGAAAGTTAACAGGTAAAGTGACAAATGAAACGAAACAAGAAGAACTACATGTCAATCTTCTCTCCCCAATGCAGAAGACAAAACTTGTCAACCTCATTGGAAAGAAACATCTCATCACCTGCTTCTTGGATGGAGTTGAAACACAAGCTTTGTGGGACACTGGATCACAAGTGTGTCTCATAAGTGAAGCATGGAGACAGGAAAACATCCCACATGCAGCGGTAAGAAGTCTAACTGAAATTATCGGAGCTAACACATTGGAGGGAAGAGCAGTGAATAAGACCCAAATTCCTTTTAGTGGCTGGGTTGAAGTTAAATTCAAGCTGCCATCAGAGAACCTCCCACAGTTAGAACTTTTAGTTCCAGTTTTAGTAACAAGTGAAGAGGGAGTTGGCGATGAGCCAATCATAGGATTTAATGTAATTGAACAATTTCTGGAAAAAGGCGTAAACTTGCCCCAGACTGTCACAGAAGCTGTCAGTGCTGCATTTTCCTTTGATTGTAGAAAAACTGAAGTCTTTCTTAAAATGATGCGGAAAAGTGATGACAACGTGGGGAATGGCATAGTTAAAGCTGGCAAAAGTTACATCCGTATTCCAGCAGGCCAGACAAAAGGGGTGAAGTGCAGAGTAAGAGCAGGGTTCCTTCCAAACCAAGAGGATGTTCTCTTTGAACCAAGTCTTCATCCACTGCTTCCTGATGGTTTGAAAGTAGAACAGGGTGTTGTGAGTTTAAAGAGAGGGTCAAGCTCCTTCCTCACCATTCCAGTTACCAACAGCACAGCCCATGACATCCAACTTCCCCCAAAAGTCACTCTTGGTCAAACTCAGACAGTTAAAATGATCTATCCAGCTCAGACTGAACCAAAGCAGACTAAACCGATTGAGAAAAGCAGAGCAGCTGTTGAAGAAACCACTGTTGTCACTGAAAATAGGAAGAATGAAAGTGAAAACAAAGCAAACATGGATGCTGATGACCAGTGGGATCCTCCAGTTCCTTTGAGTCATCTATCTCCTACACAAGCAGAACAAGTAAAACAGCTACTGCGTGAAGAAAACAGGGCTTTTGCACGAGATGAGCATGATGTTGGAACAATCCCCTCATTACAGCTAAAAATTTGCCTAAGTGATCCCACTCCTGTGACACGAACTTATGTTTCTGTACCAAAACCACTTCACAGAGAGGTGAAAGAATACCTGGAGGATCTGCTTAACAGAGGGTGGATAAAAAGATCGAAATCCCCATACTCAAGTCCTGTGGTGTGCGTACGGAAGAAGGATGGAAGTCTTCGTCTTTGCTGTGACTACAGAGAGCTAAATCGGAAGTCCATTCCTGACCGTCATCCCATACCCCGCATCCAAGACATGCTCAACAGTTTAATAGGAAGTTCTTGGTTTTCCGTTCTCGACCAGGGGAAAGCCTATCACCAGGGTTTCCTAGATGAATCAAGTCGTCATTTAACTGCTTTCATCACACCTTGGGGTTTATATGAGTGGGTGAGAATACCATTTGGGCTTTCATCTGCTCCAGCAGAATTCCAAAGGTCGATGGAAGAATGTTTGAGAGGTCTGAGAGATGACATCTGCTTGCCGTATTTGGACGACAACTTAGTCCACTCTAAGACTTTTGAAGATCATCTTGACCATCTTAGGTGTGTGTTACGTCGTTATCAAAACCACGGAGTAAAATTGACACCTAGAAAATGTGAGATATTCAAAAACCAAGTGAGATTTCTTGGAAGACTTGTAACAAAAGACAGTTACACGATGGATCCTGCAGACATTGCTCCAGTCCAGGCGCTAAAAGACAAAGTTCCAACCAACATCGGAGAACTGAGGAAGATGCTAGGATTCATTTCCTACTATCGCAGTTACATACCAAACTTCTCGCAAATAGCAAAACCACTTTATGACCTTCTTTGCTCAGAGAAAGCGGTGGAAACCAAACAGACAAAACAAAGAAGAAGAAAAGAGAAGAAGGGAGGACAGCTCCCATCATCGCATCCTATTGTGTGGTTGGTTGAACATCAGCAAGTATACTGTGTCAGCTCTTGAACTTACTTTCTCAACCCCTGTGTTAAGTTATCCTGATTTTGAACTGCCATTCATTCTGCATTGTGATGCCTCACAGCAGGGGCTGGGAGCCGTGCTTTATCAGAAGCAGGATGGAAAACTGGTCGTGATAGCTTATGGATCCAGGACTTTGACAGCACCAGAGAAGAACTACCATCTTCACTCAGGCAAGTTGGAGTTCTTAGCTATGAAGTGGGCCATATGTGAGAGATTTCGAGACTACCTTTATTATTCCCCACCTTTTACAGTTACACCGATAACAAACCCTCTCACCTATGTGCTCACACAGCTAAGTTGAACGCCACTACTCATAGGTGGGTCACTGAACTGGCAGATTTCCAATTCTCCATAAGGATATCGACCAGGGAAAGTAACTGTGACGCTGATGGGTTGTCACGCATGCCATTAAGCATGGAACAGTACATGCAAACATGTACTCAAAAAGTGCAACAGGAGATAATGAATAGTGTTACAAAAGCCATTACTATTCAGAGTCAAGAAACTGAACCCTGGCTTTGCCCAATGACAATCAATGAACTGGTTGCTGAGAGAAAGGATAAAGAAAAAAAGACTGAAATCTCAAAAACCACATTAACAAGCACAGAGGGATGACCCCGTGATAGGAAGGTGTTGAAATGTGTTTTGACAGGGAAGTGGCCCAGAAAAGGGACAACGACAAGCAATAAACACCAGTGCACTAATGAGACAAAACAGAGACTGTACCTGATGATGATGGGCTACTCTATCGCAAAAAACAGCTTGCCGCTCACAACTACTTCTTCCTGCAAAATTCCAACAACTGGTTTATACAGAACTACATGAAGAAATGGGTCATCTTGGAGTGGAGAGAGTTTTGAATCTTATTCGAGAGCGCTTCTATTGGCCACACATGCAGAGAGACGTGGAACACTATGTGACACGCGTGTGCAGGTGCCTGAAAAACAAACGCCCAAATAAGCCTGTCAAAGCTCCTCTCACGAACATTGTCACCACATATCCCTTTGAGTTGGTTTCAATTGACTTTCTGCATCTGGAGAAGTGTAAAGGAGGATATGAATATATTCTTGTTGTGATGGACCACTTCACCAGATTTGCCCAGGCTTACCCGTGTCGAAATAAAGCTGCCAAAACAGCGGCAGAAAAGATTTTTGGAGACTTTGTGCTGAGATTTGGATTCCCAACCAAGCTCCATCATGACCAGGGGAGGGAGTTTGAAAACAAGCTATTCGCTAAACTCCAAGAGTACAGTGAAGTCTCTGGGTCTCACACAACACCATATCATCCGCAGGGGAATGGGCAAGTGGAAAGATTCAACCGAACGCTCTTAGGAATGCTCAGAAATCTGCCAGAAGATGCTAAAACAGACTGGAAAGCTTCTCTTGCAAAGGTAGTCCATGCGTACAATTGCACACGCAGTGAAGCGACGGGCTACGCTCCCTATTTCCTTCTGTTTGGTCGCCAGCCGAGACTCCCCATAGATCTCATGTTTGGCCTCACAGTGAAAGACCAAAGCTCAACGCATGAAGACTATGCAGAAAAATGGAGAGCAAGAATGACAGAAGCATACGAGCTCGCTTCTAAAACAGCCATCAAAGAGGGAATCAGAGGAAAGACGCACTATGATAAGAAAGTGCACGGTGCAGAGTTGAATCCCGGCAGTAGAGTGTTAGTCCGCAATCTCACTGAGAAGGGAGGACCAGGTAAACTGAGGTCATTTTGGGAAGACAAAGTGTACATCGTAACACAGAGGAAACACCCTGACAGCCCTGTTTATGAAGTGAAGCCAGAGACTGGGAAGGGCCGTGTTAAAGTCATCCACCGAAATCTTCTGCTGCCATGTGATTTTCTCCCTCTAACTAGTGAACATGAGCCAGCTAAATCTGAACGGAAGAGGAAAACCAATCTCCGGAAACAAAAAGAAGAGGAATCTGAGTCTGAGGATGAGGAACAGTGGTCATCAATTGTTGGATTAAAACCTGGTTGGACTGACCATGGAGAGTACCAGCAAGAGACAGAAGCAGCTGACTCTGAGCCGGACTGCAGAGAAACATCACTGAAAGAGCAAAGTGATGAGGATGAACTGGAACTAGCAACAGATGCTCCAGCAGAGATTGACCAAACGCCCAGCACAGAGAAAGAAGAATCCTCGCCCTCTTCCTCAAGTGATGATGAAGATCCTGATACATCACAGAGAGTGAAAAAGTATCCTTTTCGTAAAAGAAAACCCAAAATGGTGTTTACCTATCACCAATTGGGACAGCCTACATTTTCACATGTCTAGTTAATGATATTTTTGTTCTTAAATGGAAGAGTTAAGAATAGTCGTTATTGGAAAATTTAGAGTTTATCATTCTACCAGAATCTGATTAAGTTTAAGTTTTGATAATGGTGTACTTTTAACACTTTGTGAGTAACACAGTATAACTACGCAAGTACACGGATTAGATTGCAGACTTCTTTAAGGTTCAAGTGCCTTACTCAGAGCAGATGCAGATACCTGTTTGTACGACAGATGTTGCAGTGGACAGTTGACGTGCACAACAACTGCTGCTGCGACCATGTGGCATGAAGAAGAGATACTTTCCATATGGATTACTGAAAAATCAGTATTGCATCTTTGTGTTAATGTGGACTCTGACTCTAATGAAAGGACTGCTGTAGTGTAAAATATGTTAATAAGGACTGATAATATCAGGAAAATGTTTCTCTAATGTCGGGACGCCATTGAATTTTTGAGGGGGAGTGTGTGGGACAGTGAAAAACAAGCCACCCCCCTTGTTTAATTATTTTATTGCTATTTTATTATTGTTTAATTTAGAACTGTTTATGAGTTTTGTGAGTTTCCTACAAATGTTGTAGTTACCAGAAATGGCCAGCAGGTGGAGCTAGCGCTGTCGCAGGGGAATGACGTCATGCTGGAGCGCGCAGAGTAGCATGTGTATGAGAGAAAAGAAAGGAGTTTTGAGGAGCGCTGAGAGCTAGATTTGAGAGAAAACCCACCTGTATGTGTTTACATACGCTGCTGTACCTATCAGAACCCGTGAATAAACCGCACAAAATGTCCAGGAGCCTGCTGTTCATTTAAAGTGTGCAACAATTGCAAACAAAATGTTGAGAATTAAACTTCATAATTTGCAAATGAGAATACATAATAACAGGCTTTCAAAACATATTTTTCTTTCAAAACATATTTTTTCATTTGCAAACTTTTTTTTATTTTTGCTTTAAAAAAACATTTTTGCTATTGCAGCACAAACGTTTTTAGATGCGGAGTGCCTCATCTCGCTTTCCCTCTATCTTTGATTATGCGTTCACAAGTTTCATTTCACGTTTGTGCCACCCCAAACAGCCTGCTGATTGGTCTAGATTCTACCCAATCAGGAGTCTCTGCCTGCATTAGTGTACTTAAAGGCCGATGCGCTTTTTGGTGTGACACAAACTCAAAGCTGAGAGAAAATTTTAGATAGGCCGAAAGCGAGATGAGACACAACGTATCTGTGCTGCAAACGCAAAAAGATTTTTTGAAAGCAATAATAAAAAAAGTTTGCAAACTTAAAAATACGTTTTGAAAGAAAAATATTTTTTGAAAACCTATATTATGTATTTTCATTTGCAAATTATGAAGTTTTATTCTCACAACTTCACATATTTTTGCAATTTAGAACATTTTGATCCCAAAACTTTAACTCTTGATTCAATATTGTTGCACAAAAATCCCTTTATAATAAGCATCTACGTTTACGTTGAGCAGCAGATGTAGCACAGAATTGTGACAGTTAAGGGTATTCAGATCACCCTCCCTTCTGTTTCAACCGATCTTCTCTCACTTAGAGCACCACTGCTCCTTCTGCACAGAGAACCCTCTTCTCATGAACACTACTTTGTTTGTTGCCCCTCTGGTAAACTCTGGCCAGCTGTTCCCATGGCAACCTTCCCTCCTCATTCCCTGTGCGTGTTTCTGTGTGATAAAGAGAGAAGATGAAGATGCTGTACTGTAAGGTACAGTACTTGGAGTGCTGTGGTCTGAAGCAGGCGGGCCGTGGTGGTCTGAATGCACAGGGTGTGTGCGTTTGCCTCGCAGAATGAACGAACTGAAACACAAACGGGATCAGCCGACCAGAAACAGCTAAACCGGAAACACACCAAAACCGTGGAGCATTGATATTCACTCTGAGACATCTAGAGAGGAAGAGGTTCTGATGACAGGTCCAGGTTCATGAAGGGACTGATGTGCCTCAGATGCCTGAGAATGGGAACGATCATATGTTCACTATGAACCAATTACAGAATGAAGGTGGAGGTTAAAAAAGAGGAGGACGGAGAAGTTTACTCTTTAACCCCGGAGCTGCAGTGTTCGTGTTCTTTGATTTAGTGTAACTTTTGAAGCGTTAACACGATCATTCCAGTAGATTGTGCTAAATGAGAAGTATAAAGATGACAAATGTCTTTAGAAAGTTTCTTTAGGGAGAAAAAGAACCAGCGAGGAAACTGAAGATGAGCATTCCACCTCGAAGAAGAAGAAATCTGGATTTGTTGTGACAGCTGTTCTCACGTACCGAGCTGCTCTGCTGGAAATGTGGCGACTGGTTCTTAAAAAAGATAGTTGCACTCATGCTGGATTATTGTTGGTAGGGAGCAAGGATTCATTTCACATTTCATTTGATTAATTTCACAAATGAAGAAAGCACCAACTACCACATAACACGAATATTGCTTTATGGATATGTGAAATACGTTTTCTTGTATTTCTTCTTTTTTATGATCCGCAACCATTAAAGCTAAAACAAACCGATTCTTACAGACTAAATTCTAGCACGAGCTGGAAAGTACCACTTTCCCTTTTTAGAAAAATACACTTTATTTATGATTTATAGCCTATAATCTATATTTTTAAATGTGCACTTTTATATTTACAATAATTAAAATATAAAGTGCCATATTTTAAAATATATAATAAAACAATATATAAAATATTTTAAACAATTTTAATTTTAACTTCTTAACTTCCTTCTTTAGACTGCTGCAAATAAATTCAAATAAAAAAAAAAATACACCCAGTGGTTAACAGGATCCTCCTGATGCAGAAGACTCAACTGCATATAGTTGAATTAAAAAGGCAAGAAAGCCAAATCAACCACTGCGATTCTTTTGGCTTTGTCGCGCTTTCATCCTTTTCTCCGTTTTCACAATCAAAAATAAACATATTTGGTGCTGAATCCATACATGTAAAAAAAATGATGTAATTCCATGAACTTTTGAGCAGCAATAAACACTATAATATATACCCTATTATATATATATAATATAATTATATATATATATATATTATATATATATATATATATAATATTATATATATATATTATATATATATATATTATATCCCTCTATATATATTACACCTAAAAAGGCAGGTATATATATTTCATTGCTGATTTTGTCTTGTGTAATTCTCTCTACTGGCAGTATGAGGAGATTCCTTAACCCTACAGAAGCTGCACAGGTTGTCCAACTTCTCCAGGATGGAACATCCACACGTGCTGCAGCAAGAAGGTTTAATGTGTTCTCCCAGCACAATCTCCAGAACATGGAGGAGATTTCAGGAGACTGCTGGTTATTCTGGGAGAGCTGGACAGGGCCGTAGAAGGTCCTCACCCATCAGCAGGACATACTTGCTCCTTTGTGCAAGGAGGAACAGGCTGAGCACTGCTCGTGCCCTACAGAATGACCTCCAGAGGGCCACTGGTGTGAATGTCTCTACCCAAACAATCAGGAACAGACTTCATGAAGGTGGCCTGAGGGCCCCACGTCCTGTAGTGGGCCCTGTGCTCACTGTCCAGCACCGTGGAGCTCCACTGGCATTTGCTCAAGGACACCAGAATTGGCAAGTCCTCCACTGGTGCCCTGTACTTTTGACAGACCAGAGCAGGTTCACCCTGAGCACCTGTGATAGACGTGAAAGAGTCTGGAGAAGACCAGGAGAACGTTCTGCTGCCTGCAACGTGGTTCTACATGACAGGTTTGGTGGTGGTCAGTGATGGTCTGGGGAGGCATATCCATGGAGGGACGCACAGACCTCTACTGCCTAGGAAATAGTGCTCTGACTGCCATAAGGTCTCCAGATGAAATCCTTCAACCCATTGTCAGACCCTACGCTGGTGCAGTAGGTCCTGGTTTCCTCCTAATGCACCACAATGCCCGGCCTCACGTGGCAAGAGTCTGCAGGCAGTACCTGCAGGATGAAGGAATTGAAACAATTGAATGGCCTTCACCATCCCCTGACTTAAACCCAATAGAACATCTCTGGGACATTATGTTTGGGTCCATTAGGCGCCGCCAGGTTGCTCCTCAGACTGTACAACAGCTCAGGGATGTCCTCACACAGATCTGGGAGGAAATGCCACAAGACACCATTCATCGTCTCATTAGGAGCATGCCGCCACGTTGTCAAGCATGCATACAAGCTCGTGGGGGGCACACAAGATACCGAAAAGCATTTAGAGTTGCTGAAATGAAGTTCAGGAGAAAATGGACTATCCTGCTACATCTACATTTCACTCTGATTTGATGGTGTCTACACAATTGAGCCTCTGTAGACTGAAAACTTTTATTTCATTAAAAGACTTGACATCCTTTTGTTCCTAAGACACTGCCCTGTTGTTATTGTAGAGATATCCAACTTCATGTTGAGATCTGATGGATCTAATGTGTTTCTTTAAAGTGTTTCTTTCATTTTTGTGTGTCAGCAGTGTATAAGACTCCTCTGTGTATCAGGATTTATTTAAAAAGAACAAAATATGATCAATCTAGACTGAAAAAGCCTTCAAATATTGCCTTTATTATATTTTTAGAAATTTGGAAATGACTTCTAAAACATCTACAGACAATTTCAGATTCTCTTTTTAAACTACATTCCACATAGGAGATTTGATTTGAAACATTTTACAATCAAATCAAACAACAACAACACAACACATGAGTGCGGTCTGTGGTCGACCAAAGGTTGGGAACATCTGGTCTGAACAGAGGAGACAGAAAGAGAGGAGGACCCACTGAAGTCTGAATGTGACGACGTTTTAACAGAAGAGGCGTCGCCGGTGACGCCTGAACACAAAATCTTTAGTGCGGTAACTTTTAAACTGTAAACACGATAATTCCAGTACAATCTACTGGAATTATCGTGTTAATACTTGAAAAGTTACAGTCAATCAAAGACCATAAACACTGGAGCTCTGGTGTTTATGAACTACAGCACTGCCATGTCTTGACATTTCATGACAAACCCAGTTGATGATTGTTGGGTCCAGTTTTCAGAACTTCTTCTTCCTCACTAAAACAGAGTGTGACAGGAAGGACATAAAGATGCTCTCCCAGCTCTATTCTCTCCCTCCGTCCATGTCCTCATGCCCCACAGTGAAGCTGCCAGACAGGAGTGCTCAGCTCCTCTCCCAACAATATTGATCCTGAGCGCGGCCGGATGGGGAGCTGGTGTCTCTCCCGCTATCTTCATCCTCCAACCGCTCACAACTTTCTCCTCCATCCCTCCTCCACTTCATTTACCAAGGTTAAAGGGAAGAGGGGTGGACTGGATGTTATTCGACTTCATGAAAGAACTCCCCTCAGGCCGCTCCACCAGAGGAGGATGCTCTCTGAGACCCCGCTCTGCACTGATATTCACACATGCAGAGCGAGCATGGCAGCCGGCCGGCCCACTCACTCAGACACAAATAGAAGGAAGTGTGTCCAGGCTGCTCACTGCAGAACTTTACATCCCTGTTCTGAGTTTTATTTTGAATGCTTTCAGACTGGGCTCAAATTAATATGAATGTGGGTAAAACTTTAATTTGGTGGGTGGGGTCTTGTTCATCCTCAATTCCATCCTCATTTGACTTCCACAAACATCCATCCCAGAGTCGGTTCAAAACATTTAATTCTGACTTTATTTATTTATTTAATCCTCTCATCTGCTGCAGCTGGTGGTGCATTCAGGGACTGCATGGAATAGACGCTTTTCTCATGACGTCACACAAAACGGCGAGCGTACAGAGTGACTTCCGGTTTTATGTCGATGGTTTAGAATGACAAGGCTGACAGCTGAACGCTGTTTAAAGCTATTTTACAAACCAACTGTAACTTAAATGTGTTCAAAATTTATGTTCTAAATACCCTAAAAAACAACAAATACCTCCTAGCAAGGAGATAAACGCCCAGTTCATCACTCAAGAATGAATACAATATTGAATCAACAGACCTGCTCTGTGAAAACGTTTGACATTTTCTGACCAGGAGCTGAAAGACGAGGGATTTCAGTGAGGACGGGCATGCAGAGGGAGACCCTGATCATGGACCCGGAGGACCCCGTCTCTGCCTCACAGACGGAGCTCAGTGGCTCTGGTTCCCCTCAAACCCCCTCTTCTTACATTCACCCCAGGGAAACCCATTCAGATCCCTGCCTCATTTCATCATGACCCGGCACCCAAAGGAGATGCAGTCCTGTCCCGTTCCCTCTCATGTCTGCGCCCCACCGGGTGAAACTGCTTTTGGCTCAACTTTCTTTCTTTATTTTCTCCAGAGTTTCTCCAGTTTGTGGACATGATGACAGAGCTGCTCCTGACAGTCTCCTGCACTCGTATCAAAGTCCGGCTCTCCAGATCATTTGATTTTATTATTATTAATGGCTCCATGTTATCGTCTGCCTGTTTCTAACTTGTAGAATTTTGACAAATATATTTTTATGGAGAGTAAAATATTGAAAGTTATTTAAGGTTTAAGTTGATTAATTCTGGAATAATATTCCTGTCTTTTTATTATTTATAATTATGTTAAAAAGTTACAGTTTTAAAGTTCAGTGAATTGTAGTTAATTACATAAACGGTCTTGTTTTAAGGTCCAAAGTGCTTCATAGTGATGGTGGCTCCTCAGCTGATCACCAGCACCATCCTATCCACCTTATTCCTGGGGCCGCTGATGTAAAACGGGTCATGGGTGCCACTTCCGGTATAGCAACCGGAAGTCACACAGCGCTATTTGTTTCCATTGAAAGTTGGCGGTTTTGTTAGCTTTAGTAGAAGTAGTAGTAGTTTTGTTAGTAGAAACTTTAGAAGCGTGTTTTACTTAATCCCTTAAAAGTTTCAAAAATGGCTTTGCGCAGCTCATGGTTGCTCTAACACCCAAACTAAATAAAATTTGTGGTTTAAGGAGCGTTGTGTGGAACATGGGCCGCTGATGAAGAGGGAGTGCAGCTGTCCTCCTCTGACAGATTTTACCGTCTATCGGGCGAGGATGAAGTCAGAAGGATTTTGGCTCCAAATGTAAATCTTAAGAAGCCACTTACGACTTTATATGTATGTTCGTTTCATTTTGTGGATAAAGTACCCACGGAGGAAAATCCGTATCCGACGTTCTGGTTGGGTTACTCCAGACCACCAGAGAAGAAGAGACGCCGGGTACTGCAGAGACCTGACAGCGCGGTGAATTTGCTGCAGCGTCACAAGAACAGGGACGATATTTCCTGTGGAATTGCTGCATCTCCCTGGTATTAACTTTTCAAAAATTACCGATGTTGAAACCACAGCTGACTTTGTCAAAACATGAAACGGGCTAAAGCTACACCGCGCCATGCAACCCTCATTGGCTCTCGCATCATGTAAACACAAGCACGTAAAACGATAAAGTTACAATTGATCAGCACTGTGTGGTAACTCCAGCAGAAATAATCATGTATGAAGGTATTGATATGCCTCGGAGCTTTAAGATTGTTCAGAGCTTCACCATCTGCCGCAACCGAACTGAGAAAGTAGCTAAAAATGCTACTATATGTTATATTTGGACATCTTTTAAGGTCATCCTTCAATTTTAACAGCACCGGAATTGTTACGTCGCCTCTTTAAAGACATGACAGCTGCTGTTTCCACATTTATATGTAGTTATAGATCCAAAACAAGGGGGATTGCGCTGTCGGCTCTACAGTTGTAATGTAAATAAATGCTACTTCCGGCGTCTACAGGAAGTATCCCCCATAATTCACGCAAAGGCTCATGGGGCATAGGAATAAGGTGGATAACCACCAGGACCAGTGTGGGCTTCAGTGTCTGGCTCAAGAACCCTTTGAACCCACGATCAGAGGTCAACCTCTCTACCTCTGCACCCAGTGAAAAAGAGGAGTATTTGGGTTTGAATCATCTTCAACGGTTGAATAAACTCAGGAGAAAAAGAGGAGAACTGCAGATCTGTTGTGGTTCCATGCTCCCGATATGCTGCTGTGTGGATTCCAGAAATGAATTCCCTTTTTTCCCTCTGCTTTCCCGTTCCTTCCCATCTTCCAGCACAAAGGTCTCTGGCATCTTAATGCAGGCTGGCTGAATGGTGACGGCCTTAAAGGCTGGTGGTGGCCAAGATTGAGGCGTGCAAAGGGTGACTAACCGGGGGGGGTCCACTGAAAGGCAACAAGCAGTGGCGTGAATGGGAAGGTGGGGGGGGCATTAGCAGCACAGGCAGATTGGGAGTGCTGGAGCGATGGTGGGGGGCCTCTATTGGTTCAATGCAACGGACGGAGCAGCTGTGAAAAGAGGTCTCCCCTTTTTCCCACGCCCAGTCCGAGCTGAGACCTGCTTTAGTCCGCCGGGGTCAAGTCACACTTCCAATACACGCCCGCCGCGCCGTCTCCCACAATGCATATGCACATTCATTAGTTTATGTATGCACACGCACACACGAGCTGACAGCTTTCAGAGATGCAGGCGGGGGCCAGATTCTCCCTCCTGAAAATGATCTCTTTACTCACACAGCAGTTCCACAGAGTTAAGAATAAAACAGAATCTCATAAAAGTCCTAAAATTAGTTTTTGTTTGCACTAGAACAACCCCCCGTCCCCACAGTAAAAGCTAATTCTGTCTGAAGTGTCATTAACATATAATCATATTCCATGGGGGGGGTTGGGGGGGGGGAGTCCAGCCCTGCACCCCCTCCACTATTACCCCCCCCCCCCCCCCCCCCCCCCACCACCGCCAGATGCCCTCCTGCATTGTGTGTTGGTGCTGAGGGCAGATAGACAGGCGGCCCCCTCCCTCCCCTCACACGTCTCTCTGCTCCATTATGTCTGTCTGCCAGGACCCTGAGGGGACCGGGGTCACTCCGGACCGGGGGGAGCGGCGGAGGGTCCTCAAGTTCAAGAAGAAGTTCAGAGGAGGAGGAACGAGTGTGTGGGGTCAAATCAGGATCAGCTCAACGTGAATGAAAAACAAAACGGAACATTTGAAAAACAGACATTATAAATTTGAAAGTAGTTTAAACTCAAAAAACATCATGTAAACTTGAAGGAATTATTGAAAATATGGAAAAATTTAATTTTAAAAATGTATAACTTCAAAACTTGTAAAAAGTAAGTTTTACCAATGTAAAAAAGTTTATTTGTACTTTCAACTTTTCCTTTTTTCCCTGTTTGCTTTCCGTTCTTTCACTGTCAGTTCAGAGTTTTGAGTTTTCCTGATCCTAACTTGACATGGGGGCGGGGCTTTGAACTCATTGGCTCATTGGCTCTCTTTGCTCAGCAGCACACAGGAAAAAAAAGAGTAAAGTTGAAAGTACAAAGAAACATAATTTTCTTTAATTGGTAGCAATTTAAGCTTTTTTTAATTTTATTTTTTAAGCTCCATTTTTTTTTTTTAATTTTCATTTATTTATGTTTTTACTTTTTTGTTCAATTTTGTTTTTTCAAATTTTCAACAAGTATTCATGGTTTTTATGGTTAAATAATTTATATATTTCCAAGCAAAACAATGTATTTAGTTTCAGTTTAGGTTTATTGTCTCGCGAAAACAAAACACTAATAATAATTGAAATGGTCAGGTTTTATAACATTACAGAAGTGTGTGTCCTTTCCTTTCCTTCGTCATTTTCTGGTGCTGTCCAAATAGAAATTTCCCAGAAGTCTCTGCACAAAATTAGCGTGCATCGATGCTCTCTACATTGGCGAATGCATTGAACAATTTTTGAGAAAAAGACATGTTTGAATGTAATTTTTTAAATAAACCATCCACATGTTCATCATCTGAACACAGTGGAGTCTAAAGAATGTCATGAATAGAAAAAACATGTATGTTGAAAAATGAGCAACGTTACAGATCACTGTGTTGTTGTTCGGTCATTTAAGAGTAACAATGACCTGGAGCAAAAAGTGAGTGTTTGTGTTGGCTGAGATCAGTGTGAGCAAACGCTAGAAATTACTACTGCACCTGAATGCAGCAACAGAGCCTTTTCACAGTTACATCAGACAAAGTGTGAACAGGGACTTCCTGGTGATCAGGTTTAGAACAGCAAAGCTGACAGCTGAACAATCTTTAACACAATATTCTACAGGAAAATGTCAAATATTTATTTTATAAATGTCCTGCTGAACTGTGTCATTTCCTGTTTTAGATCATTCACTAATCTAAATAAAAAATTTGAATAATCCTTCAACATTTGAGGTTTTATTTAAACTATTCCATTTTCATTGATTTTATTCACACGTGTTTTAAGTGTGATCAGTTCATGTAATAGGAGCAGCAGAGATCCACATTTCTGCATGCTGGCCTTGTGTGTTGTAACTGCACCCAAGAGTAAATGTAATTGTTGTAATAAGAGGTATTTGTTGTTTCTCAGGAAATTTTAAGGGGGAATTGTAAAAATAAGGACACTTACCAAGTGGAATAGCGAATATTTTATGAAGCCAGATATTTTCAGCTTTCAAAATAAGAGTGGCAAAGACAAAACTTCAACTCTGGCCGTACGCATTTAGAAAGTTACATGCGAATAATCGTTCTTTATATATATTTTTGACGGTTTCAAATTATTTTGATCTCAGTAGTTGTTGGAATAAGAGGTATTTGTTGTTTTTGGAGGTATTTTAAGGAGGACTTGTGATAATTGGAATGGTTGACACTGTGAACATGAATTACGTTGCTGGTGTTCATGGTTTAAAAGTTACAGCACATCAAAGATTTTTGTTTAACATTGGCTTTATTAAACTAATCCAAACCTACTCATAAACGTCTCATGTGAAGTGAAGATGTGAAGACTGTCACTTCCAAATTGATGCATTTCTGGTTGAAACGCGGCCCGTAGCTGCGCCTCCACCTCCAAAGCCTGCATCCAGCCAAAGCTCGTTTGCATTGATTTATCTGGTTTGAAATATAATATTGACTAAGCAAACCGGCAACCTTCATCGAGTTGAGGCAGAGCAAAGCAGGTTGTGGAGGTGGTCGAAACCACAGCAGAGGATGCAGCCCCGGGCTGGGACGTTTCCTCTGATCTTCCTTCTCTTGTTGTTTTTGGGGGCAGGAGGGGGCAGGACGAGGCTGATGTCACAGAACGCTCATGTAACCCTGGAGGGAAATAAGAAAATCCCTTCTTGGGTGTCTCCACCTCCGTGGTCCGGCTGGATCCCCCCCCCCGTTCCCGCCTCATCCATCTCTCCCTCCACTTTCTTCTCCACAGGAAGTTCCTCAGGCATGAACTGAGCAGGGTTCTGGGCCTTTTCACGGCCTGCTGCAGCGGTTAGAGTGTTGAGAGGGTTCTCTCTTTGTGTCATTCAAATCTGACAGAAAGTGAGAGGAAATTGAGCAAAACAGGCTGGTTTCAGCCTCCCCACAGCGTCCATGTGAGGAGGGACATCGATCAGACGTGTAAAAACCAAGACATGCCAGGCAACAAGACTGAACCGAACAAATCAGTTTAATACTAGAAAAGTTGCATTTCCTGTGATAATGTTTGTGTGAATGCTTTTTACTGAAAGTAGTCGCTGAAGAGGCTGAAGCTTTTTGCTGATAATGGTAACAAAATTTACTTTAATTTCTGAAGGGATTTGCTGAAAATAAAAAAATATTTGTAAAATATTACATTTGCTAAAAGACTGGAATTTACATCAAATAACTATGAAAGAGCGCTGAAGTTGACCTCAATTTCTGGAAAATTTGTAGTAAAATTACGTTTCTATGAGCTAAATATGAGCTAAACTCCAAATTGGTCTAAAATTCCTCAGTGAAATAAATTAGCCAAAAATGTTAGCATGTCAAAATAGAAGCTAAATTCTAAATTATCAACAAAAAAAAAAAAAGCAATAGATGACAAATTAGCCAAAAAAATGAGCATGTTGCTTTAATACTACATTCCAAAATAGCCTAAAATTCCTCAGATAAATTATATTAGTCAAAAACATTAGAATGTTGCTAAAATATTAGCTAAAATCCAAAATATCATAAAAAAAATCTAAAAAAAAAAAATCTAAAAAAAGCTAGCATAATGCTAATACAACAACTCAATGCCCAATTTTTAAAATTACTTTAAAATATGAAAATGAATATATTTAAGGGCTTGTTGCTGATCTAGATAAAATGCTAAATTTTAAGATTAATTTCCTTTAGGGCATTTTTTGCTCAATACTTCAAAAAACCGTAGAGTTTACGAACACCAAAAGTACAAGCAGTAAAGTCCTGAACGAGCTGAGACCAACATTACTGACACTTTATTGAAAGTGTGATTGAGTTTTTAGGTGCTGAAAAACGTATGGAAAAGAGCGGGAGAATCTCTATAGTGTGAATGATTACTGAACATTCACACAGCAATGTTCAAATCAACGTTTATGACAAAACCACAACATGGAATCCGGCTGGTCAAACAGAGTCGAGGCCCTGAAGCCAGAACAGGTCTGCATGCTAACAACATCTGACCGTTTTGATCGTCCATCACTAGCATCACAGCCGTGTGGTCGTATCTCACCTGCAATGACTGACACACGTCACCGCTCTGCTCCACAGCAGCAACATGGACGACAGAAGGTCATTTTTAGAGTGAAGCTCCCTGAGAGGAAACCTCCAAATGTCCCTCATTTCACTCTCAAATGTCTTTATTTCAGGTTAGAAAATACATAAATGTTCCATCAAATACTTTGTTTTATTTTGAAGGTTGAAGTGATACACGTGTTTTAAATCAACATTTTCAAGAAAAATGGGGAAAAACAATGCAGATTCCTAAACAAAAAAAAAAACAGTCCAAAGAGCTTTAAAGGATTTACTTCACTGTCATTTACTAAACCATTTGACTGTTGAAAGCGTTTTCAAACAACATGAACAACAATAAAATACGATGGTTTCAAACTGTTTGTTTTTTAGAAAAATGTAGATATTTTTACACATTTTCTGTAGTTGCTCTCAGTTCATGACTGTTCTATTATTTACCTTATTTACTTTATTCTTAAACTCTTATGTATAAATTATATTCTTATTATGTTTTAGAAGAAGAATGAAAGATGTCCTCACTAGAGAGCATTTGAAATGTTGTTGTGACGGTGACCATGCTGATCCAGTCCCAAACATGAATGTAATGGGTCAGAGCGGGAGGGGGGCAAACTTTTAGCCCAAAAAGGGTTCTAAAACTGGACAGATGAGCCAGATCAGAGGCCTGAAACAACATGGAATCAGGACTAAAACTTCTTTAAAAACTGTGTTTTTGTTCCTGTTTCTGTGCCAGCTGCATGTCTTTCAGGAAAAACACACACTTGGAAAACAATGTGTTTGAATGATTGTAAAATGTCTGACTCAAAAAAACACGCACGAGCAAATAACCTTCACCACAACGTGAATGCAAAAAAAAACCTTTCTGCACCTAAACATAAATCAGTTTATTTTCGGTGCGCTTTCTAAGAGGAAACAACAAAACTGTAAAACATCAATATGGATTATCAATATAATTGATTCCAGTAGAAATAGTTTTGCGGGCCGCATGTGGTCCCCGGGCCGCAGTTTGCACACCCCTGGGTGACTGGCTGTTGCTGAGCTTCTAAACCCAGACTTCACAAGTTTAAATCACAAGATTTAAATGATCTACTTCAAATCAACAAAAAACAGAAAAGTTGCATTACCTGTAATAACCCCAGTGTCAATCAAGGCTTTTTGCTGAAGAAATTGACTTTAACAGCTACAACTCGTCCTGAACGAGCTGAATGTTTTGATACCAATACAGCATAAGTTGTATTAATACACAACATTTTTTAAGGATTTGAAAAATGTCTATTCATTTTCAATGGGGCTAGTCAATTTGCATAAAACCTTAAATATAAGAAAAACAAAAAGTACAAGCAGGAATATCATGGATGTCCTGAATGTTTTGACATCAATATTACAAAGAATTTAAAGTGCAAAGTACTTGAAATATTTCTCATTTCTATGGGGCTTAAAAAAATTGTGAAAAATTAAAAAAACTGCTTAACAGTTTAATACCAAAAGTACAAGCAGGAACGTTTTAAAAACAAGATTTATGAAATAGTTCAAAGTGTGAGTTTATACGTGCCGAAAAATGTACACAAAGGAGAAGGAGAATCAATATTTCACACAGTAAGGAAATAATAATAATAGTAATAATAATACATGTAACAGATTATTAAAGTTCTGTTTCTTCTTACTTAAAAAAATCTGTGATATTTTTCAGAGATATGAGAGAATCAGATTTGTGAAGAGTCCTAAATTGTAAAAGGAGAATCTCTTTTTATGGCCCTCAATTTGCTGCTGTGCTCATTGTAACCTATGGATGCATGATGTGATAATCAAGTAGACACGGTGCAACCTCAAAGTCAGCCGACAAACACTCAAATGGAATGAAGAACATCCAGAAGCATGCGTGCTAACGCTGGAGCTACAGTAGCTGCAGGACAGTGAGTTCAGGAGTGAAGGAAGGGTTCTTTGTCCAAACGTTCTCACTATGCACCCCCCCCCATCTGTTTAATGAAATCAGTTAAAACCCAAACAGGAGGAGGTAGAGACTTGAACAAACATCCTCTCCATTCACTGTGGTACTGAACGAGCCTAAATGTTCTAACAGAGATGGAGGAATCGCTGGACAATGACCAACTTAATGCAGCCCAGCAGCAGATGCTTGTAAGCTAGACTCAGTCTAGACTGGGCTCCATCTGGAGCTGAGGGGGCCTCCTCCTGATGGCGGAGAGGCCCCCAGACGGGCGCAGAATAATGTGGGAAAAGTGACGTCTCGCCTGCCTCGCATTTGAATCTCAAAGGCTTCTCCCCACATCCTCTATTTATTAGCCTTCAGCAATGCATTCATTTTCACTGCAGCAGGGTGGAGGAGTCAGAATAGAACAATCGCACTTGACACGTCCTGCTGGGTTAGAAATGCCCGGCCTAATGTTGCACTGGCATAGAGGAAGCTGAAAGGCTGAATGTGCATTTTTCAACCACTATAGAAGGGGACACCCAGCTAAATGTCTTCAGTTCTGACTAATTGTTGGTATTTTTTAAAAGAAATGGGTGGAAACCACGCAGTCTTTCTAATGACATCAAACATACAAACTAACATTTAGAAAAGCTGCAGAATAGAATGTAAAGGTTCAGCAGCCACAGTCAAACCGGCTGAATGATGGAGCCAAAGCCGGACAGGAGAGAAAACAGCACTAGGTTTTGTGCAGTTTCACCATCACAGTCAGAGGCTCCTCCAGCACACCACTGGGTGTTTAAAATTCAACATTCTCCACCATGGAGGACAAGCTGTCACTCAAACGGCTCCCCTTTGACTCAGACAGAGAGAAGGAGGAGATCGCCTCTCCAAACACCTGCTGACCTCATGTTCCTCTGCATACCTGGCTGGTGGGAGCTTTTTGTGGCATAAGAACCTGTTTTTACTGCATAGGGGTATTTGTCAATCGTCTCTGATAATGGCTGATCCCGGACGAGCCCCCATATGTTACGCCCTCAACAGGCAGACCAGCTCAGGTCTCGGGGAACACACACAAAATGGGACAATAACATAAAAACTGACACCAATAAGAATAAAAGGAACAGATTATTCAATAAACCAAGAAAGAAAAAGAAATAATGTGTGTGCTGGTTCTAACAAAAAGACAAACCAAAAGGAATCCAAACATTGGGCAAAATAAAATATGTCATGGAGACGAAGTCTACCTAAAGAAAACAAATAAACAAAGCCAGAAAACTAAGACTACCATGATCCAACCCCAAACTAAAATAACAAAACCCAGCAGTGGAAGACTGCTGAAAGAGAATTAAACAACCCGGCTCGTCGGCCTGCTGCTCTGCTCCCCGCCTGCCTCGTGTGACCTCCTCTGTCTTACAGCCAGCAGGCGCCACATCGGCCACACCTGCCAGGTGAGCAGAAGGACCGGATGGAAAAAGGTCCAGCAGGACCAGAACAGCAGCAACTGCTGTTTGCAGTCAGACGCAGCCACAATTCAAGTCATATTTAGGATTTTTCTTTAGACTAGAACGCCCCCCTTCACCACTTCCTAAAGTGAGACGGGTAGAGCTCGGAGGTTCACCCTTTAACCTTTACATCTAGTGTTTCTGCTCTTTAACTTTTTAACCATTAACACAATAATTCCAGTAGATTGTGAAAGAGAAAAGCGTCTCAACGAGAAAGTTAATGGTTGAATGGTGTGATACAGATTTTAGTTATTTATTATGATACAATGAAATAAATAAACACAGATTTTGTGTTTAAGCATCACAGGTGTTAATGTCTGAAACTTTTTCTTTTCAAAATGCTTTTTTCCTTTGAGCTGAAGAAGCAAAGAAACAGGAGACTGGATTCTATCTTTAAAATGTTTTAAACCTTCATAACCCATGCAGGCAGGCATTGGCACAAACAGGCCCTCACCAAAGAAACGACTACAGGAGCACGTGACTCAAAGAGCCCTCCCATCGGGTTCCTTCAACATCATCTTCCTCAGACCTGATCTGTCCTTCTGGTCCAAACCCGAGTAACTCGACTATGAAAAATACATCCATGGACCGTATTAGAAGGCATTTGAAAGGACAAATAATCCAAGTCTGTTCCATGAAGCAGCATCAGCAGCAGCATCACTGCCGAGCAGCCCGCTCCTCATCATCACCATCACTGACGGTTCCAGACCGCTGTCACTCCACGCATCCTCCGGGAGACACGTCTGGCGAACACGAGCATCGGCGGGTCGAGGAGGCGGTTGTGGCGGCGCGGACGCCGCTGCGGTCGGTCTCCCGGTCCTCCGCATCCTTCCATTCTTCCATCCCTCCATCCATCCGTCCATCAGTCCCCCCCGCTCCTGCATCCAGGCTGTCCGAGCGCCTCCGTGATGACAGCGGACTTAGTTTCTACATTCGGTTCTCTAGCTTTATGATATTACAGAAACTCATACAGCTAGATAACCAAAGAGAAAAACTAAGCCACGTTTCTTAAAGGGGCCGCCGCGGAGCTGCGTGTGTTGTGGTCACATGGAACCATTGCGTTCCGCCCGCGTGTGCGCGCGCGCCTTCCTCTCTCCCCCTGACTCTCGCGTGCGCACTCGAATGCGCACAGGCACCAAACAGGTTAGAACTCACTGGCTTTGTGTTCATATGAGAAACATAAACTCTCAGAGCATCAGCAAAGAGAAGTCAGCATCCAGAGAGAACATCGGATCATCAGGCAGAGAACTTCTTCTCCTGCAGCAGCAGCAGCAGCATGCTCCATCAGGAGGATGACACCCCCGCATCCATGGACACCCCCTGTTGTTCAAGCACGACTTTTCCCGCTAACATCTCCACATGAGCTCTAAATGATGGAACATCCAGACCAGATGGTGGAGACTTCAGCAAACGAACAAGTTTTCAATGCAGAGCTCAGACTAACCCGTTCTACTGCAGCAGTGTGGGATCTGTTCAGATCACATGAGCAGCCAGAGGGATTCAGCAGGATGACTGAGGCTGACAGACATTGAGGATGACTGCAGGATGACAGACATTGAGGATGACTGCAGGATGACAGACATTGAGGATGACTGCAGGATGACAGACATTGAGGATGACTGCAGGATGACAGACATTGAGGATGACTGCAGGTTGACAAAGATTGAGGATGACTGCAGGATGACAGACATTGAGGATGACTGCAGGTTGACAGACATTGAGGATGACTGCAGGATGACAGACGTTGAGGATGACTGCAGGATGACAGACATTGAGGATGACTGCAGGCTGACAGACATTGAGGATGACTGAGACTGACAGACATTGAGGATGACTGCAGGCTGACAGACATTGAGGATGACTGCAGGCTGACAGACATTGAGGATGACTGCAGGCTGACAGACATTGAGGATGACTGAGGCTGACAGACATTGAGGATGACTGCAGGCTGACAAAGATTGAGGATGACTGCAGGATGACAGACATTGAGGATGACTGCAGGTTGACAGACATTGAGGATGACTGCAGGGTGACAGACATTGAGGATGACTGCAGGCTGACAAAGATTGAGGATGACTGCAGGATGACAGACATTGAGGATGACTGCAGGATGACAGACATTGAGGATGACTGCAGGATGACAGACATTGAGGATGACTGCAGGATGACAGACATTGAGGATGACTGCAGGATGACAGACATTGAGGATGACTGCAGGCTGACAGACATTGAGGATGACTGCAGGATGACAGACATTGAGGATGACTGCAGGTTGACAGACGTTGAGGATGACTGCAGGTTGACAGACATTAAGGATTACTACAGGCTGACAAAGACTGAGGATGGCTGCAGGATGACAGACGTTGAGGATGACTGCAGACTGACAGACATTGAGGATGACTGCAGGTTGACAGACGTTGAGGATGACTGCAGGTTGACAGACATTAAGGATTACTACAGGCTGACAAAGACTGAGGATGGCTGCAGGATGACAGACGTTGAGGATGACTGCAGGCTGACAGACATTGAGGATGACTGCAGCTTGACAGACGTTGAGGATGACTCCAGGCTGACAAAGACTGAGGATGACTCCAGGATGACAGACGTTGAGGATGACTGCAGGCTGACAGACATTGAGGATGACTGCAGGTTGACAGACGTTGAGGATGACTGCAGGTTGACAGACATTAAGGATTACTACAGGCTGACAAAGACTGAGGATGGCTGCAGGATGACAGACGTTGAGGATGACTGCAGGCTGACAGACATTGAGGATGACTGCAGGTTGACAGACGTTGAGGATGACTGCAGGCTGACAGACATTAAGGATTACTACAGGCTGACAAAGACTGAGGATGGCTGCAGGATGACAGACATTGAGGATGACTGCAGGCTGACAGACATTGAGGATGACTGCAGGATGACAGACATTGAGGATGACTGCAGGATGACAGACGTTGAGGATGACTGCAGGTTGACAGACATTGAGGATGACTGCAGGTTGACAGACATTGAGGATGACTGCAGGATGACAGACATTGAGGATGACTGCAGGATGACAGACGTTGAGGATGACTGCAGGTTGACAGACGTTGAGGATGACTGCAGGATGACAGACATTGAGGATGACTACAGGATGACAGACATTGAGGATGACTCCAGGCTGACAGACTTTGAGGATGACTGCAGGATGACAGACATTGAGGATGACTGCAGGATGACAGACATTGAGGATGACTGCAGGCTGACAGACATTGAGGATGACTGCAGGTTGACAGACATTGAGGATGACTGCAGGTTGACAGACATTGAGGATGACTGCAGGATGACAGACGTTGAGGATGACTGCAGGCTGACAGACATTGAGGATGACTGCAGGTTGACAGACATTGAGGATGACTGCAGGTTGACAGACATTGAGGATGACTGCAGGTTGACAGACATTGAGGATGACTGCAGGATGACAGACGTTGAGGATGACTGCAGGCTTTTTCCCTGTCCCGGTCATCGGTCTGGAAAAGGCTCACCTGGCCACTCCTTGGTGAAGGCAGGATACACCTTTGAAAGGTTGCCAGTCTGTTGCAGCCATTCACACTCTCTAGGCACAATTTTGACCATGAGTCAAAGTCAAGGCCCGGGGGCCAGATGCGGCCCTCTGGGTAATTCCATCTGGCCCTCCAGATCATTTTATTTTATTGTTACTAACGACCCGATGTTATCTTGCGTTTATTTCTATCTTGTATAATTTTGACAAAATATATTTTTATGGAGAGTAAAATATTGAAAGGTATTTAAAGGGTAACCAAACCCTAAATTAACTTTTTTTTGTCTGTTGACCTCTATAAATGGGTCTTTAAAAATGCTGTCTGTTGGTCATAGTCACATTTTTGACAAATTAAAATAAACTTGTTTAATTCTTGAAAATATAGTCAAAAATGTCTGTGTGCTGCCCCCTACAGGTTGAATTGAGGTATTACAGTTGAATTTTGTCATTGGTCAAAACATGCAAGTTTCAAAAGTCTGACGTCATGATCTGCAGCTCCAGGAAGGATAACAGTATTGCCCCCAAGCCCTGCCCCGCTGACTGGATTTTCACATATTGGCTGTGGGTGGAGACAACGTCCAACTTCCCTGTTTGGTGACCCTTTAAGGTTTAAGTTGATTTATTTTGGAATAACATTTAAGCCTTTATATTATTCACAGTTATGTTAAAAAGTAACTGTTTTAAATCTTTAAAAGTTAGCATTCTGCGAGCTCTTTGGAATATTTTGGCATTCACTAAGATTTTTATACTATTTTTAAGTTTAGTTATTTTATCAGCTACACACTAGCTGTTTTGTCTTGGCTAAGTTTTTTTTATTTTGTTGTTGTTTTTTAGGCTGATTTGGGGTTTAATGTTTGACCTGGCTATCAGCTTCAGCATCTTCAGCAGCCAAATTCATCTTACAGCATTCACACTAGCATTCTCACAGGTAATGCTATATATCTAGTTCATACGTTTTTAAAGTTTTACAAATGTAGTTTTAGAGTGTTCAATAAATCTTTATCCTGCTCTGTGACCTAAGGTGTGTTCTGGATTTTGGCCCCTTGTGTGATTCAGTTTGACACCCCTGGTCACCCCTGCATGTTGGAGACCCCGGTGCACATGCACAGAAAGGTCCCCATTGGTGGTTCTGTTTCAGGTCCTCCAGCCTTCTTGCTGAGGCAAGAGTTCTAACACTGCGCGGCTAAACACAATTATTGGTTCAGGATTTCACCACATAAACATCTGTGTGTGGACACATCTGCTACATATACACATCCTTTAATTAACACAAGTGGAGTAACTGTAATCTACACCAATCATTCTGGGTTGATGAATTCTTTTGAAATTGTAATGTTTTCAATTGTTTATTTCAAGCAATCCAGCACGAATGCGTGTGAACAGTTCTGTGGTGGTGATGTGATTGCAGTGAATTATTTACTACATGTTCCATTTCTCCAAAGTTCTGAAAAGATTTTCCGACATTTCTTTCAAATATAATCTGAAAATAATCCTAATTTCATATCGTGCGTGGCGCCGCAGCTTCTGTTTGTTAAGAGGCTCTTATCCGCGCGAGCGTGTTTGTCAGGCAGAAAACAACAACAACAACAACAAGGCTGCAATTTGATATCAGAAGGGATGAAAGAATGAAGGAAGCGAAAGGGGTTTTGGGTTTGAAACTACAAACGTGAGAGGGGTGGGAGGGGCCTATCTGGGCACAGACCTGCGCGCACTGACGGCACAAACGGATGAGAACAGGGAGGGAGTGAGGAGGAAGATCCGGGCGTGCACACCGGTGCGGGATCATGATCAGGTCTGAAGTGATGGACGAACCTCCACACCCCCACACCCCGGATCCGCCCCCAACATCTCCACCAGAAAATTACAGACATATTTATTTATTTCAAACAGAAAATACTGATGCGTAAAAACCGGCGCCAAGCCGGAGAGTGATGATGCCACTATGGATTCATGTGTCAAACACACGCGGTCTGACTGGACGGACACGTGCGCATTTATATAGAAAATAAAAGTTAAATTTATCTCCGTTTATTTATCATTGAATGTAATCTTCTTTTGTTTGTGACTGCATGTGTTTATTTCTGCGTAGCTTCCTCTCTACAGTAATTTGGAGTTGATGGAGAAGTCTGCTGATGGTCTCTCATCATCATCACTGCAGTCGGATGGAGCAGCAGGTAGAGAGCGCGCGCTCACGTGCACAGACTCCCTCCCTTTGAATCAGGGTTCAACTTTAAACATCCAGAAGGAAACGTCTGTCAGAGGAAACATTTCCGGAGGAATCTGGAAGAAATCCGCTCCAAGCGACGTCAAACCTGATGGGCCTAACATTGAACTGCTCGTTTGGGGAGATTTTCTACAGGTTCTCCCAGCATTGGATCAACAAGAAGGCCTCAAAGCAGATGTTTAATTACTGGGTTACTGTGTGGGAGTATTTCTGTTTGTGAAAATGCAGCTTCTTTTGAATCCTGCAGGTAAACACGTCAGCTCTCGCTCCGATCAGCCTCACGGTGATGTTTGCTTTAACACATCATTTCAATATTTGACACTAAACGGAGCTGCAGAGACTCATTTCTATTTTATTTTCATTTGTGTGCGTTCTTCAGTAAGCTTTTCTCCGTCTCAAAACTAACAGGATTGTGTTCACAAAAATCTGTTTCACTGTCATTTCATTTATGTTTTTTCACGGAGCTAAACTATACAAGTAAATATTTAAATATTTACCATTTATGACAGAGTTTCATTCATTCAAAATAATTCTTTGAGTGTTTATAAATGTAAGAGTGAGGTGGAGGAAGAGAGCATCTGTCCTTGGTGCTGAAACGAAGATCTGCAGCTTACAGAAGAAGCACACGTGGAAAGAAATGGAAATTATTCTATTACATTTATTACAGTGACACTTTTAAGAGACACGATTTTATTTATTTGATTTTGGGGAATAATTAGGGAAAGTAACGTCATTTATTTAAGAAGTTGATGATTTTCTTGATATTTTCAAATTAAAGAAAAAGCCAAAAGGGAAAATCTGGATCATTTGACAAAAGCTCTGCCATTTATTACATCTGAAAATATTAGTTTTGATCATATTAATATTTTTAGGTTGAGAAAAACATAAACTAAAAGTTGTAATTTGATGTAAATAAATGTAACAAATTACAGACATTTTTGTAATTGATCCAATGTTTCTCTTTTTTTCAGTTGGAAGCAAAACTCTCAAGAATAACTTCATTTTATTCATTTATTTATTTTAGATATGAAAAATTCAGAGGTTTAGTTTGATTGAAATGGAAATCCGGCGTTACGGAATGAAGTAAAACAGAAATGATGGATTTTACGTCAAAGCAGCAAGTTCAAAGATTAATACACATATTTTCAAGAGGAGTTGGTCTCAAAATATGAAGTTCAATTATTTCACTATTTATTTGTTAAATTCTACAGCTAAAGATAATTGGTGAAGTGTATATCTTTCTTTATAAAAAAGCGAAACAATTCCAGCTCTAATGTTTCAGTTGTTTAAATTAAAATGAATCTACAGAATGTTTTCCCAAAAGCGCAAAAACAAGAAAATAAATCCTGAAAACCTAAAGATGAGCATGAAAGAAAAGAGAAAGTCAACATCAAGTTCAACTGCGCTGCTGCTCATTTCCATCACAAAGCTGTCTGCAGCGCTGCTCTCCTGAACAACAGGCCCTCCACCTCCCGGCCGGACGAACACTTTCCCAGGCTCTGCTAACAATCACGCAACTGTTTGCTTTGTAAACGCACTCAGGCGCTCAATGGAGGCTCCGCAGATGCTGGACACACGCACGCACAACCAACCCTGGAGCTGCGGGTCTGTCTGTAGTCTCACTAAACTTCAGTCATACTTACAGCTCATGGATCCACTTTAGGTCCCTTCAGAATCTGGACTCAGCAGCTTCCAATAGTCCGGATGACATCATGACTTGATCCGATCCAAACTGTTTTCTGTCACAGAACCCTTTGCTGGGGCCCTTCCTTCACGCAGCTCACGCAGGAGCCGCGCGGCCGGGAGCAGCCCTCACCCTCGCGCTCAGACTCCCCGCTGTTGGTCTGCGTAACTCCAGCAAACTCCATCCCTCTGGCTCCTCTCGTCTCCACGGGCTGCCAGCATTTGATGGACGTGGGGGTGCGCGCCCCGCGTGGAGATCCAGCCGGTTTGTCCTCACGTGATCCCAGCCTCAGCGGGAGCCGCGCAGCTCCAGACTCCAGAGGTCCTGATGCTGCGCGGAGCACCTCCTCCTCCTCCTCTCCTCCTCCTCCTCCTCCTCCTCCTCCTCCTCCTCCTCGGTGCACCTGTGACCACATCCAAACGGTCACTCCACGCGGGATGCACGGGACCCCCCATAGAGGACAGAAGGATGAAAGCGGCGGCGTGACGCAGCCCCGCAACATCCCAAGAAGAAGAAGAAGAAGAAAAAGCATCTTCTGCTGCTCCTGCCTTCCGTGACGTCACACGCCCTCCTCGCCGGGTCCTGATGAACATCTGAGCCGCGCGCGGGTCTGAGAGCGCCGAGCGCGACTGCCGAGTCCACCGCAGGTGCAAAGAACAGCGCCAGAAGAGCCGGCGCCGCATGGAGCAGGAGATCCTGGAGACTGCGTGAATGTTTGCGCGCTGACGTCAAGCCGCGGGGGGAAATCATCCACGCGCCGTCCAATGCGCGCGCTGGCTGGATCCAGAAACCGTCTTAGAGCTGCGCGCGCAGCTCCACTTTTACGAGTTCAGTAAGAAAATATACATTTATTTATCAGGAAAACATTAATGCATTTTCTATGTGTCAGGAAATCCTCCAGAATCTCGTGAAATAGAATAATTTGTGTTTTTAATAGAAAAAAACAGTGGTGGAAAAAAAGTGGCATAAATCATGAAATGATGTTTATGCACAAAAACATTTGTTTTTCTCAAACTATCAGGCGGTCTGGATTTGACACATTTACATGTGAATTTCCCAGTCGGACGCCACCTAACGGCACCGCCGCGGAACTGCAGGCTGGCCGAGGCCTCCAGGCTCAGGCCTGAATGCGCAGCCCGCTGCAGAGTGATGCCGCGCAGCCTGCGCAGCCTCTGCAGCTGTCAGGTAGATCAACCTGCAGCTCTGCAGCCGAGGCGCGGCCTGCAGCTGCAGCTGCTCCAACATCACCTCTGCTCATGGCAGCTGCAGACACGACGGGAAATGTCCACGTCTTCCAGAGGGAGTGAGGATTCCAGAGGTCTTTCTAGAGTCTAAACATATTTGTAAAATATGGACTCAAGCATGTGGTTGGAAGAACTACATTCTGCTGTAAATTTACAGGAATGAAAACAAATTAAACTGAAAAATGAAAGTGACTGGTGTCTGTGAGGCCTGAAAAGGCCACAGAGCTCCGAGATGAAACACTTTGACATTTGTTACGAGAGAACATAAAAGTTATCACATTTGTGGATTATAATAAATTAAAATGATTTTATTAATGATTGTAGAACGGTGCCTTTATTACTAAAATGTTAAATTAATAGATTTTACATTATATAATTTATTCTACATAATAATTAATCATATTTTCATAAACTGAGGAGTGGCTGATGTTTGAGGTGGAGGGACTCAGAGATTAAATTATTTTATTTTTTTTAAAAAGATGTCAAAATAAGTTATTTTTTCTCAGACAACAGCAGATACATAAAAGTCTAAATGAATAATTAAGTGGAAGAAAAATAAGATAATTAAGATAAAATAAGGAAGGATAATTTGAAATATGTTTTTCTAACATAATTTTAAATTAAGTTTTTTCTTTGCGCAAATAAAATATTCAATTAATTTAATTGCTAAAAAGAATGAGTAGCATCTTTTTAATGGGGAAATGTTTTCACAGCAAGTCTGTCCTCTTCATCAAAGCATTTATCAAGCATTTTAGTTACTTTGCTGAATGACACTGAAAATATTGCATTTTAATGTTAATTTGGTCAAAACCCAATGAGAACATTTTTGAAAAGATTATTATTGTGTGTTTATGAGGGACTGCGACTACAAAGAACTTTGGGCCTTAAAGCAAGGTAGAAAAGTGCTACACAATTTAACACCATTTACCATTTTCATCCTAACAAACAGTTTACTCACTGTTAGATGATCATGTTCTGTTTGTAAAGAATAGATTTAGAATAAAAGATTATTGAAAAGGAACAGTTGATTGATCAGACCACAGCGCTGTCACATCCTGCAACTCTGAAAAAGAGTTTTAGGAAATCTCTTTGGAAATTGGATCCAAGTTTACCAAATGACCTGAAGATGGTGGAAAAAAGAAAGAAAGAAATCTGAGTATTTACAGTTTATGGATACTGTTTTTGAAATGGAAAAACTGGCATTTCTGAATACCAGAAAGCCAAATTTAACTAGATCTGGGCAAATTGGAATAAATGTGTTGTCCCAATCTGAGCAGGCTTCCTTCATAGTAGTATGACAGGCACATGTATTTTTAAGTTAAGTTCTGTGTACATTGTTTAATAACTGTTGACAAAACTTCTGTACATGGTCTTTACAGAACGGATAATTACTGTTAAAAAGCTGAGAAGTAAACATGCTCTTGTATTTTGCTTACTTAAAAAGAAACTGACAGTCTATCATTCTAATGTTAGATTTATTTGAATAATGAAATAGAAATCCATTTTAAGGAATACATTTATTTGCATTTCAATGAGGGAAATAAACATTTGATCCCCTGGTAACCATTGGGAGTTGTGGTCACACAGGGGTCTTCCACCCTTCCTGTTTTCACAGCTGACCCTGCTTCTGTTATTACTGGTCACTTGGATCAGGTGTGTTCAGTCAATCACAAACCAGGCTCTCTCAGTCCAAATAATTAGCAATTAATGAAGCAGGGTTAGCTACAAAACAAGCAGACCAGTAGCTCACCAGTAACAGGTTTGGAGAATCCTGATTAGATCCTCCTAATTAACCTGTCATCTAATTAAAGACACGTGTGTGAAATAATCCCTTTCCATGGACAGAGTTTGCAAGCAAGGGCCTCCATGAGCATGTTGGGTCCAGCCCAAAAAAACGACGTGGGATCGCTCTCCAGTGGGCCCACAATCTGGAGAAGAGACCATAAGGGGTATGTGGTTTAAGTGGCAGTCAAAGGCAGGTGCCTCAGTGTCCCAAACCCTGTCATGGAACTTGGCTTTTGGCACTTTGAGCGTCACCTCTCTTGGATGGAAGGAGTCTGAGCTTGTACGAGAGGTTGAGAGGTACCAACTAGATATAGTTGAGCTCAGCTCCACCCACATCCTGGGCTCTGAAACTCAGCCCCTCAGGAGGACTTGGATGCTACCATTCTAGAGTTGTGCCTGATGAGAGGCAGCGGGCCGGTGTGAGCTTCCTCGTATGCCCCCTGCTCAGCCGTCAAGTGTTGGAGTTCATCCCGGTGGATGGGAGGTTCGTGTGCATTCGCCTTCAGGTGGGAGACAGGTCTCCGACTGTGGTTTCAAACCAAACCGCAGTTTGGAGGACCCAGCCATCTATGTGTCTCTCTGAGGAGTATTAGAAACTGCCTCAATGGGAGACTCCCTTGTCCTCATGGGGGAGTTCAATGATCACATAGGCAATGACAGCAGCACCCGGAGGGGCCTTATTGGTCGGAATGACCTCCCTGATCTGAAGCTAAGAGGTGTCTAGTGGTCTTCTGTGCTATACATAATTTGTCCATGATGAACACCACGTTCGAGCACAAGGGAGTCCATCAATACATGTTGCACCAGGACACCCTAGGCAGGAGATCGACTATGTGGTCATTTCAAGCAACCTTTGGCCTTGTGTCTTGGACACTCGGGTAAGGAGAGGGGCCCAACTGTCCATCAATTACTACCTGGTGGTGAGTTGGATTCACTGGCTGGGAAAGAAGCTGGAAAGACTTGACAGACCCAAACGTACTGTGAGGGTCTGCTGGGAACATCTATCTGAGCCCTCCATCAGGGAGGTCTTTAACTCCCACATCTGGGAGACCTTTAAACTGATACAGAGGGAGGTTGGTGACATTGAGTCAGAGTGGACCATGTTCTCTATTGTCTCTGCTGCTGTTCAGAGCTGTGGTCACAAAGTCTCTGATGCCTATTGCAGTGGTGATCCCCAAACCCAGTGATGGAGACAGGAAGTGAGGGATGCCATCAAGCTGAAAAGGAGTTCTACCAAGCCTGGTTGGCATGAGGGACTCCAGAGCCAGCTGACAGGTACCGGCAGTCTAAGTGAGCTATGGCCTGGGCTGCACTATTTTGAGTGCAGGGGGGAGTGTCTGACTTTGACAAGGGTCAATGTTGAGCAACGGAAGAAGTACTTTGAAGATCTCCTCAATCCAGTTGACACGCCTCCTCTTGAAGAAGCAGAGGCTGAGGACTTTTGGGTGGGGCTGTCCATCACCTAACCTGAAGTTGCTGAGGTAGTCGATGATCTCCTCGGTGGCAAGGCACCAGGAGTGGAAGAAATTTTCCCCGAGCACCTCAAGTCGTTGTGGGTATGTCTTGCCTGACACATCTCCGCAGCATTGTGTAGCAGTCAGGAATCGTACGGCTAGACTGGCAGATAGGGGTGGTGGGACCGGGAGGGTGTTTTCTAACTACTGAGGAACCACACTCCTCGGCCTCCAAAGTCTGTTCCATTGAGGGAAGAGGTTGTCCTCCAGCATCATTTGAGGGTTTGTGGAAGTTCACTCATCCAGTCTTTTTGTATTTATTGAATTTGTAGAAGGCATTTGACCGCGTCCCCCGTAGTGTTCTGTGGAGGGTGCTCTGGGAGTACGGGATCAGTGGAGGCCAATTGAGGGCTGACTGGTCTCTGTATAACCAGAGTAGGAGCTTGGTCCACATAGCCAGTAGAACGTTCCCGGTACAAGATGGACTCTGGGAGGGCTGCCCTTTATTGCTGGTTTGATTCATAATCTTTAGGGAACAGAATTTCTATGTGCAGACAAGGGCTGGAGGGGGAGTGGTTTGAAAACCTCATGATTTCCTTTCTGCTCTTTGCGGATGATGTTGTCCTGCTGGCCAGGATCTCCAGCTTGTATTGGGGCGGTGGAGGAGTTTAAGAATCTTGGGGTCTTGAGTGAGGGAAGGTTCTTCTGGAGAAGAACAGAGAAGGTCAGGAGTAATTGAACTTTGTCTTTGTAGATCTGGAGAAAGTATTTGACAGGACACAGAGAGCGGAGCTTTGATATGAACTGACAATATCAGGGGACTCAACTTAGTGATAGCTTACTTCCAGCCACAACGAGATGGACCAATCACTGATTACATTTGACTCCACCATGTTAGAGTCAGACATGTGTGAATGGTCTGTGTCAATTTGAGTCAAAAAATGTATACACCAACCCCTACCACTCGACAGCAGGCTACAAGAAATCTTACTGACAAAATTCAGGGTCTTGGCTATTCAGGCTTTTGTTTCTAAAATGTAGCTTTTAAATATTTACAATAATTGAATTATAACAGTGTTATATTTTTCTGTATATGGTAAATTGCATATACTTGTATGACCCTTTAATATTTAATAATATTGCTTTATAACACTATTTATTCTACATTATTGTCATTTATTTTACTTTTGATAGCAGCAAGTTCCTTTCAAAATAAAATAAACCCATTGTTGAGCAACTTATTGATTAATTTTAAAAGCCTTAGCACTTTTTTTTCAGCTGAGGAGCAACAATGGGACAACAGAGATGTTTTTCTGGTCTGAAAATACAGGTTTCAGACATCTTGAGGTCTAACCCTTGTTGAAAAGCCAAAGTTTAAGGATTTTTTATTTTATGTTTTAAAATCTATTTAAGTTCATTTAGGCATATTTCAGTTCTTAAAGCATTCAAACTTTATTTTTTTTATAACAAATCATTATTAACTATAAAAACATAAAGAACATTGGAAAAAATGACATTTTTTTTTACTAATAAAAATGAAATAACAATTGCAATCAAAGGAATCAATGACTTTTCTTGAGTCTGGATTAAAAATGAATCTTAACTAATCTGTACTGTTTCCACTTAAATATTGTGATTCACCAGAAATCAGTGGTATTCCAATATAATTTTCACTTACATATCTTGCCATAATTATTGGTTTATGTATGTATTTTTTGTTGTGGGGATGAAAGAATCACATTTTTGTAAAGATTGTTTGTTTGAATATTTATATGTCAATTGTATGTAAATGTATGAATGTTAAAAGGTTTATAAAATGTCTGGATCCATGGAAGATTAGTTGCAACTGATCGGTTGCAACTAATGGGGATCCCTAATAAATAATTAAATAAATAAAATAAAATGTTTATAAAAGTGAAACAAATCGCTGTGATGTCACTTTCAAGCCAATAACGTAACTAACGATCAAAATATATCAAATGTGGCTATTGAGAGATCTGTCACTGAATGGTAGAATTCTGTTCTCTAAATCTGAGGGAATATTGAGATCTGTCTATCTTTCTCTATCTTTAGAAATTACAAAACAATTCAATATACAAAACATTGTTTTTTATTTGGAGGTAAAAATGTCACTATTTAAAGAAAAAATGTTTTGAGTAACACCAAAAAGTATGGGGGCATGGATGTAGTCACCTCTGAAACTTTAAACATCTCTTTTAAAATAAAATGTTTAGTTAATTTACTAAAATAAGGAGACAATATCTGGAACGCATTTCCCAACCATGTATCTGACATAATGTGAGGCGTTCACATGTCAGTCGCAATTTGAACTAATTTGATTTTTGAAAAATTATAATTGCATTGAAGCCCAAAGGTCTTATAATTGATGTTTCTTTGTTCTCGTATATTAAATGTTTATGATTTTTCTACAATTTACTGAACTAAATCCACCCTGAGACATTTACTTTGTTGTTGTATTGTATTATTTGTTAATAAAGTTTAAAAAAAAAAGCCAAGAAGCACGTGACAGCAGTGAGTGACGTCACATCCAGATCCGGGTCGGGTCGTTCGCATGTCAGTCGCTGGAACTTTCAGAAGACGTTGAAGAATGCTCAGAAACGTCGTGAGACTGCAGCTTCCGTCGTTGTGAGCCCGTCGTTCCACAGAGGAGATGGTGAGTTACCGTGAGGTTTTTGTTGAGCCTCCAGCACCGCCGGGGCGACCCGCGCGCCCACATGAGCCGCTCATGCTAGCTCCGGCTAACAGTCCAGCAGGCGGACAGACAGACAGCTGCTGGAGTTTTAGCTAAATTTAGATTTGCTGTCTTCGATTCATTTTGCAAAAGCACGCCTCGTCTTGGTTTAGATGCGTGACTTTGTTGTTGTTTTAGGTTGTAACTACTCCGCAGTGTGTTTGCATTTCCCTCTAGAGCTTTCTGTTAAAGTTTTGTTGATTCCTCTGACAGGCCCTGATGGGGGTCCAGCTGGTGGTCAGCCTGCTGGCCGCCAGCATCATGCAGAGGATGGCTCCTCACTTCTCCTTTGCTCGCTGGCTCCTCTGTAACGGAAGGTAAACATCACCTGCTGCTGCATTCATTCATTCATTCATTCATTCATTCATTCAGTCATTCAGTCATTCGTCTTGGCCGCTGTGATTAACACTCTGTTGTTTGATCCTCTCAGTTTACTCAGATTCAAACATCCGTCAGAGGGAGAACTGTGCGCGCTGGCAGGAAAGCAAATGCCCAAACAAAACAGGAGGGACAGGTGAGGATTCTTTTAATTAATTAATCAATCACAGTGAAGTCCAGCTCTGATCATCTTTTCATCCTTTGTAAAATCTTTCCCAGTGGTCTTTTAATGATTATGCGTTTTTAGCCAAAAATAATCAGTGTAATGTTCTAGGACATAGTTTCTGCCGGACCGCAGGATTTCATCAGAACTTAACCTCTCTGTTGTGTTTGGGACTGTTGGTGAGGAGCAGGGGGCCCAAAGTTTTTCATTTAAAGTACCAAAATCGAAATGGGATCTCCGCCCGGTCTGTGGGCCAAATACAAATACAAACATCAAACTCTGATCCTAATGAGTCGTGGAGCTGGTCTTTTGACTTTATCCGTTTGCCGTCGTCGCTCCATCTTGGCGAGCTGAAGAGGTCGCTAGAAGCATCAGAAGAAAGTTCTTGGAAATTTCTAACACAAAAACAGTCCAAGACTGACTGACTCACTCCTGGGTTGCTTCTGGCTCCACCCGGAGCCAGAAAGTATATTACTGCCGTAGAGTTCTGGAACATCATCGAGCATGTGTGAAAGTAAAGGCCCAGGGGCCGCATCCGGCCCCCAGGGTATTTATATCTGGCCTTGCAAATCATGTATTATTATTAACAGCTCGATGTTATCTTGCTAACATGTTGAAGCAACACTCCAGTCATGGAGGCTGAGAGAGCAGTTAGAATGACAGCATTTCATATCATGAGGGTGTCGTCATCCTCCTTCCTCCCTCTCACTCACGGTACAGAAAGAAACAGTTATAACCCGATTAAATAACTAAGGGCAAATCAGAGTGAAACAGCCAGACGACACAACACTCTGGAAAAACACTTCAACCCCCACAATCTGATTATTACATGCATGTCAGCCATCGTGAGAAACATGCTACAATAACGTGTTAAAAACACCACTTTCATCAGAGTTGCTCTTTAAGCGCGGGCACCACTAAATGAGTATTACGTTTAGATGTTTGATGACTCCACGCAGCCAACTCTTGCTGGGATGAGATCTGTCTGTGCCTCTCAAGCTCTGCTTTTGTCATGTTTGTCTTAGAAAACAAAACGGGGAGAGTAAACCTCTGACCGTGCCCAAAGACATCGACCTGCACCTCGAGATGGCTCCTGTCAAGATGATGGATGCCCTGGGTAAAAATCTGATTTACTTTGAGAACCTAAGCAATCACAACTGAAAATCAAACTATTGAAATGTTCTATAGGGATGGGTATTGAGAATAATTTCCAAAATTGATTTGATTCTGATTTACTTTTTTTTCCCAACCCTTTTGATCCTCTCAATTCAATTCAATGTAGAGTTCATGCATTTATACACATTTGTTTATTATATTTTTTTAATATATTTATATTAATCTGATCCAGTTCACATCCTGTAAAATGTATCAGTGAAATACTGAGATTGTTAATATCATCCAGTGTTACATGGATTCTCTAAAGCAGAAGTTCTAACTAAAATGTTCAGATCATTAACATTGGAGACATTGTTCTGCTTCTCCTGTTTGACAACTAGGTGGCGATCATGCTATAGCATTATGCTTTATTCCAGAAGAAGAAGAAGAAAGTATGAAGAAAAAACCATAGATATAATAGAGGTAGATACCGCATCGACCGCTACGTCCTATTGGCGCTGACGAGCCACGGGGCCGCCATCTTGGACCGGTCATCCACTCCACTGGATACTATCTGTTTGACAGGCGCCACCAAGAGTTCTCGCGCTTAATCAATGATAACTCGCTGAATACTCAACTGATTTCACACTTTTTTTTTGCTGCAAACATCAAACATGTAGCTATGATGCAGTACACATGGTTTGGCATATTTTACCATTTATTGTGGTCTGAACAGTCATAGAATATACTGAAATAGTTATGTCTGGTGAGTTTTTACCAAAATACTAACATATGAAGCAAAAAGAACAAAAACAGAAAAAAAAATCCTCAGCTTTTTCAATATATGATAAGAATATTTATATTTTCAATATTATATATACACACACACATATATACATATATATTTGTATATGTATATACGTGTGTGTGTGTAATATAATGTAGCTTGACATTTTAGAGAGAGAGAAATCAGGGACTATAACAAAGAAAGAGACAAACCTTAAACAATGATTACACATGTACAAAGTTACTTTTTACATTTTGATTTGATTTATTTCAAACATGTAAAATGCTACAAAAACCGACTTTAAAAAATCAATCCAATCATCTTTTATAAATGAAAAGTCACGAACCAAATTCAATAAATACATGTTTGAAAACAAGATAGGCAGAAGCAAATGCTTATTTAAGCCTATTCCTTTATGTATTTTTTCAGTAAATCAAAGAATTCACAATATATAAATCTAAACTAAACAATACAATGTTCAGAAACTGTCCATTTTTCCTCTTTTTACCCATAAATCCTATACATTGTTATCCACAATCATCATTTCACAATCAAAAATTGTTTAAATCATAATTTTATCATCCCATCTTATATTTTGACAACAGCTTCTATTTAATTTTGATAGTGAATAGTTTGATGTCCAAACATTTTTGTATTAACTCTACAGTTTAATGCCACACACTGATACACAAACTCTAATAGTTTGAATAACTGGTTGTTTAAAAATACCACATCCCCTCAGTGAATAATCTCTGTCCCCTTAACTGTTTCTAAATATTATGGGGTAAAACTTTATTGCTAGCTTTATAGAGAATTTTTGCTGTATCCAAACATACTAAACAAAATAATTTGATTCATTTAGAACTAAGCATTAACATGCTGGTATGACCCCAGTCTCCAGCATTATGAACAGTCCTTATTGCATGTTTCTGAAGGTTGAGAAGGCCTTGGAAGTTGCTCATGAAAGCTTTACATGAGCTAAAACCCCTGAAAGAGGATTGCAGAGCTTTCTTCTTGCAGTAAGTTTGGCAATGTTGTGCAGCCTTATTTTCATAAACACAAACAACCAATGACAAGTAGGAATGATGGTTGTCTATGCCAAACTGTGTCCCCGCTATGTGTTCCCCGAGCAGAAGAACGTCCTCTGTTCCAATCTCCTCCAGGTGGATGTGTGAGACTGTTGACACTTTGGAGCTTGCTTTGTTGAGGCCTGGGGAATCCCCCTCTCTGCAGCTCTCAGCACGTCACTGGGTTTAATCTGGGTAACAGCAAACGAGGGAGATTATAATGTCCAGGGTCATTCTGATATGATGTTAAAACAGAAATACTCACATCATTAGGGCTGATGTTGAGGGGGTGAGGTTCAAGTCTCATTCTGAGAGGGCTCTGACATGTTCTCTTCAGCTCTTCTGGATATAGGTGTGGCCCTGCTCTTTTCTGGATAAAATGGAGAAGCACAATAATTATAAATTAATCTTCATTTTTAATAAATTCATTTTAACCTAGAACTATTTTTCAGACTTTTCCCTCCTTAAGGCTACTTCTTCCTCACATGGGAAACATTAAAAGGAGATTCAGAAGAGTCTACACAAACACATCATAAAGGAGGTCAATCTTATTTTTTTCATTTGTCTTACTGTTTTATTCATAGTCTTCAATTTTCTGTTCCCATTTTATTCAAATTTTCCTACTTACTTCATTGTTCACATTTATTAGAACCTTTTGTCAACAAAATCAAATTTCGCATTTCTTTTGATAATGAACCAAGGCTGCTCAAATTGTGAGTAAGCCTTTTAGCAAACCTTCAGTTGTTTGTATTTTCAAATCACTGAGGTTGGATGGCCATGAGAGATATCTAATACCAGTCATATACGTTCTATTTATACTGTAGCATTATTGTGTCAGTTGTAATCAAAGTTATTGTAATGGAATATATGATTTAAAAAGACTCAGTTAGCCTTCATAGCTGGGGGAAACAGCTGCACTAGATATAGCCTGTAGCTGACATTAGCTGACTAAGATTTCGCAGGTGCACATAACAATACAGGGATATTATAACTTATTCAAAAACTATAACCAATAAAAACGTTCAAACTTACCCATGAAAAGTAATCCCCAGAGCCCTGCTTTCAATAGTCCGCATATTTGAACTAGAATGCGCCACTCAATGCACATGCTTCTTGTATTTATCTTCTTTATTTCTGTTTATCTTGGCGACTGGACGACCGGTCCAAGATGGCTGCCGCATTTCCTGCGCCCCGGCAGCCAATGCGGCATCTAATGAATATATAATATCTATGGAAAAAACAATGTCTTAGACTGCAGTTACTTTAAAAATTATTCCTTAAGAGATTGTAAAATTCATGTCTGAGAGTTCATAAAGATGTTCATTCAGTCAGTAATGGATGTTCAGGTCGACTGAGCGTTAGCATTAGCCATCCTACAGGAAATCCCATTATACGTCAGCATCAAGCTAGCAGACTTTAGCTTTTACTTGCCAAATCATTCTCTATTTTCATTGATTATTGATCTGCTAAGCTTAAGTTGATTCATATCGATGAATCCTTTTTATCAAGCCTGTCCTGATGTTCTAAAACGATCGTCTGTTGATGAAATGAAGCCTTTAACTGTGTTTACTTCCAGTTTTGCGTTTTTTCCTGGAGTACCAGTGGCTGGTGGATTTTGCGGTCTACGCTGTGGGAGTTTTCCTCTTCACTGAGTGTTACTACAGCGTAGTAGATGCCAGCAAAGAGGTCAACATTGGAGTCTTATGGTGTGTCCTCATTGTTTTCTTTGCTCTGTATCCTTTTAAAAGCCTAACTGTATTTATGATCACACATTTGAATCCTCCTGGTGCCTTAAAGCGATTGGTCACATGACTCCGGTCTCCAGAGGACTTCTTTAACTCGTGCTGCTCAGAAAGACGCTTCACACTTTGACGAGCCACTACTTCGGCTCTGAGGAGGGCGGCGAGCGCTCCGTGTGCCTGGCCTTCGGCTTCCTCTCTCTGCTCGTGGCCATGCTGGTGCTTGTCGTCAGGGAGGACTACCTGGAATTCGGCCTGGAGCCCGGCTTTTCCAGCCTGTTCGACAACTTGGAAGTCTTTGCCAGGCAGCAGGGCTATGCGGAGTGGTCGTAAGGATCGTTTTGTTTATATCTTTGTGTGTAAGGCAGGGGTCCCCAAACTGCGGCCCGTCTCCATATTTGCCCCCCCCCCCACACACACACACACACACACACCCACACACACACACACACACTATCAGAAACGCCGATGGAGAACCATATAGAACATAACTATTTATTCCACCCTTCTGCAGTCTGAGCTATGATGGGAGAGAAGAGAATTTATTGGTTTAATAGTGATTCACTTTTTCTTTGTAAATATTTTTCGTGTTTTTGTGGACGTCTATGGCTCTTCATCTCATTTATCCATTAAAATATTCAGATCTTTCTATGCTAGCTTGTTGGATTGTTTTGGCTTTTACCAAAAAGTTCTTGGCTAGTTTGAAGTTTAGCTAAATTTTCAGCTACATGCTAGCTATTTTGGCTAATACAGCATTTTTTCGCTTTTTTAGGCTAATTCAGAGTTTAGCTCATGTTTAAGCTTTGGACTAGCTGTTTTGCTAAATTACACATTTTACCAGTATTTTTAGGCCAATTTGGTATTTAGCTAATATTTCAACTAGCCTGCATGCTAGCTGTTTTGGCTAATCTTGGCTTTTTTCTGGTTGTTTAGGCAAATTTGGAGTGTAGCTAATATTTTAGCCTCATGCTAACTGTTTTGGCATTTCTCTTACACTTTAGCTAGCCATCAGTTTCAGTGTTTTTAGCTATCAATTTCAGCATCTTCAGTCGCCACATTTTATTTACAGCATTCACACTAGCATTATTGCAGGTAGTGCTATATATCCAATTTTAAAAGATATTTTGCTATTTTTTCTATGAAGATTCCATAATTGAATTATTTAAAACTTGTCTATGTGTGTCTTTCTGGAAAACTGTAAATGTTTACATTTAGGCTGTGATTCATACATTTTTTTCTGTTCGACCCCGGCCCCACAACAAAGAAGAAAACAGTTATGTGGCCCTCTAATGAGAAAGTTTGGGGACCCCTGATGTGAAGTGACATCACTGGAGATGCATCTGCATTTGAGTTCTTTGTGACGCGCTGCTGCATTTGGTTTCTGCGTCAGCATCCCTGTAACCAAGCTGAGCGTGAAGCTCTTCCTGGCAGCGGTGTGTGCGTACATTGGTGCCCTCCTGGCTTTTCCTGGACTGCGTCTGGCTCAGACTCACCTGGATGCGGTACAGATGAACTCAGAACGCCCTCTAATCCAGTAAGATCATGCCTGCAGACGACCCAGCGTGTGGAGATCGATTCTAAAGGGACTTTTTCCTTATAGGATTCTGCTGCACATGGGTTTCCTGTCTCCAGTCGTGGTTTTGGTCCTGTGGGTGAAGCCCATTGCTCGAGACTTTCTGGCGAACGCGCCGATGGGGAAGACGTCTGTCACTCTGTGAGTGTGCGTGTGCCCGTCGGCGGGGAAGCAGCCTTTTTCCTCATGTTATCCCCTTTTCAGAGTGTCCAGTGCTGCGTTTGACAGCATGCGCCTGTGGATCATTGTGGCGCTGTGCGCTCTGCGGCTGGGCCTGACACGGTACCACCTGCAGGCCTACCTCCACCTGGCTAAAAAGTGGGTGGAGCAGATGAAGAAGGAGGCGGGACGCATTGCTGCCATCGACATCCAGAGAAAGGTCGAGCATCTTCTCGTTTTCTGTTCTTCCTTTTTTCAGCAGAAACCTTCAATTCTCCATATTCCAACAGTTGGAATCAGCCGAACGTTTAAGTTATCTTAAAAGGCTAACATGGAAGATTTTAAGCACATTTAAGGTTCTCCTAGCAGGAGAACTTCTTATGTAGCCAAATGTAGATGTTTCCTTCACATTTAAGCAGCTGCTTTGAGGCAGGACAACCAACCATGAATTAACATCATGACAGGAAAAGAACCGCCCAGACCAGCTTTGAGGTTTTTCAACCATTTTTCCTTTTAGATACACTGTGAACGTATGTTGCTCTGGGAAAAAAATCAGTTAATTATTTTCAAATAATGTAAAATGTGAGGCAAACCTCCCAAATGTTTCTAACAGAGATCCTGACATGTCAGAAGTTCCCGTCTCTGCACACATGAAGACGCATCAGCTGCTTTTAGGGAAACCTGTCAAATCTGTTCTTTAAGAGCTTTAAAGTGTGTTCATACCACCACATGTTTAGTGTTCATGTGTAGATGGTGTGTACTACTTAGTGGTCTATAAAGTAAATGATTAGATGAACTTTAAATGACTCGTTAGGCTTGTTAGTCGTGCTTCTGTTGGATCAAACATTACAAGAACTCTGGATGAAAACCAGCAGCATCTCTTCATCTGTCTGTGTTTTAAAAGGCCCATACCATGAAAAAACAACTTTTTAAGTGCATTATACTCTTCATTCATCTTTAAAGAACACAAACGCACACGCACTTTCCCTGCGGAGTTAGCGGCGATCATAGAAGTGGTTTCTCTGCAGAGAAAACGATGGCTAGCTTTGATTTTTTCAGGATTTGTTCAGGCTTCCCAAAAGAGAGCCAGCTCAGCGCGACAGATCAGCCAGAAACTTTTAGTCTGTGGCCACCACTTCACAGATGACTGTTTTGATGGTCTGTTCCTCAAAGCTGGTACCAGACCCGTAAGTAAATCCTACAAGCAGCTGGTTATGCAGTATAAGCCTTTCATGCACGAGCTAATGCTGCATCTCCACACACGCTGAGTGGAAGGCTCCACATCATCTACAATTCAATTCAATTCAATTCAATTCAATTCAATTCAATTTTATTTATATAGCCCAATATCACAAATTCAATTTGCCTCATTGGGCTTCATGCCTGCAGTTTTTACAGATGCACAGATGGAGTCATAAAATATGCACAATAGGTAAAAACTAAACAGACTATAAAGAACAGGTCATCTACACACCTCTCAGAGGTTCGGTGTTTGTTTTCATGAGCAGACCCGCTGAGAACGAAGGTTCTAGGATGACATCATGATTTGGGCATCACCCTCAAGGAGTGAAAGGCAGACCCTCAGAAATCAAGTCGTTTTACTTCAGATGATGAAAGAGTTCACAAAAATAACTCAGATTTCATAAATAATTAGTTTTTAGTGTTTCCAAAAGTGATATCTGATCATAAATGTGAGTATAGTTTACTCTGAAAGGCTTCAGAGAGTCATGGTATGGCCTCTTTATGGTCAGAACCATTGACTGTATCTGAGAACTGGACAGAGCAAGTGTGATGTCACACATTAACATTTACTTCCAGCTCCAATCAAATGAAGTAGATTCAGTCGCCATGTTTTTTGAGATACGGACGCCGCCATGTTGGAGCCAGACAGTCGTTCAGGGGTGATTGGTTGTAGACGCTCAGGGGAGGGGTCACTCAGTCCAGCTCTCATATACACTCAGTGATGTATTCACACTTTCCCTGTTTCAGTTCTAAAAACCAAACAAACCCTGAATTCTCCTTCCTGCAGGTGACTCGTGTGTTCTGCTACTTGACTGTAGTGACTCTTCAGTATCTGGTTCCTGTTCTGCTCATCCTCTTCTCCACTCTGTCACTGAAGGCTCTGGGTGAGTCTGTCATTGCAGCCGTTCATGTTAGGAGATGCTTGATTGTTCCTGTGCAGGATAAGCAGAGGAGTGAGACCGCTGCATAATTATGTTTGCTTTTATGATGCAGTTGGACTTTGTTCAAAAATAAGAACATTAAAAGACAATTCTGTTCCTTTTTTAATCGTTTCAAAAAAATATTAAAATTGAGTCCAGGGTTTGTAGTTGTAAAGTTCTAACTGAGGAGAAGGTTCCCTCATTTCTCCTGGAAATGTGCAGCAGAGACTCAAACAATCTCATTTAGGTCTCGATAAAGTCACAAAGGTTGGATTTTCTTCTGCAGCTTGAACTGTAACTGTGGTTGAAGTTTCTGCCAAAAATAGTCCTCGTCATGTCAGTGAAACAAAATCCTGTTTTATTTTTAAACCTGGAATGTGGCGTCAAACGCTGCGCTCCTTTCTGCACATTCTCCTGCTCGGAGTCGAAGAAAGTTCTGTCATGTCTGCTTCAGAGCTCATGTTTGACCGCTCAACAGTCAAACTTTATTTATAAAGCACTTTTTATACGGCAGCAACACAAAGGGCTGCACAGGTTTAAGATATTAAAAAAATCAATAATAAAACACACAAAATGCCCACAAACCCCCTGACCTCTCACACCCAACAGAATGAGAAGAAATGACCCCTGAATGAGGCATTATCTGTGGTAATGCTAGTGTGAATGCTGTAAGCTGAATGTGGCTGCTGAATAGAGCTGAACACGCTGAAACTGACTGCTGAAAAAATTTTAGCTAAATATCAAATTAGCCACAAAACAATGGAAAAATGTCTCTTTTGCCAAAACTGCTAGCATAATGTTAAAAATGAGCTAAACTCCAAATCGACCTAAACCTGGAAAAGTGTCTAATATTGCCAAAACAGCTAGCATTATAGTAAAATATGAGCTAAACTCCAAATTATCATGAATAATTGAAACAAATATCAATTAGCCCAAACCGGCTAGCATAGTGCTAAAATATTAGCTTAAATCCAAATTAGCCCAAAAAACTAGAAAGTGTCTAATTTTGCCAAAGACAGTTAGCATGTTGCTAAATAAAATAGCAGAAAAACTCAAAATTATCATAAATTGCTGAAAAAATGTCAATTAGCCACAAACAGCTAACATGTAACTAAATTAAAGGCTAAATTCTGAATTACCCTAAAAAAAACCAATATCTTTAAAGTTTTTTATCTGAAAGTTCACAGAAATTCACACGTTTCAGAGTTCTTGAAGGATTTGAGCAATTTCTTATTCATTTCCTGGAGTATATTTTGCTCAATACAAGCAGAAAAATTCAAAAACACGAGCAGTAAAGTTCTGAACCAGCTGAATGTTTTGATACTGAGATTGCTGAAAGTGTGATTGAGTTTTTATGGCTGTAAAACGTACGTAAAGGAGCTGGAGAATCACTATAGTGTGAATGTTTCTTAAATATTCAGACAGATAGAAACCAACGTGGAAACCTGTTATTCAAAATAAAGTTCAAATGAAAGTTATTTTCATTTGAAAATCATGACTTGAAGGTATTCTCTGCATGAAGTGGGGCTTTGAGGCCTTCACCGGCTGAACTGATCACAGGTGGACCGGTGGACAGGTGTTCAGCCTCTCCCCGTTTAGCTTTTACTTTCATCAGTTGCTTTGCAAACTTGAATGCAGATGCAGGGTTGAAAACGGTTTAGTTTTAGGTCGTAATGAGAGTGGAACATCTCAAACCAGGATGAATATTTTTCTCTTTATCAGACAGAATCTCATGTAAATGCCTGACGCTGTTTATCTTCAGGAGTCTTGGTGTTTAGAGTGAACTTCCAACCACCTCATGACTTTGATCAGCCGGATGAAGACGAGTCCGTCTCGTTTCATTCTGAATGACTGTTTGCTTCCAGGAGGCTTCTCCTGGGGACTGGGCAGCGAGGACACTCCAGGAGTGACCCCGGCCGTGGTGATGCCTCCGGCAGCACCCGTCCCGTCAGCGGGCCCGGACGAGGACGAAGACGGGATGGAGGACGTGGAGGAGGACATCCAGGCCACGGCGGCTCGCCTGTCGGAGACCTTCTCGGCGCTGCGCTCCGTCCTCACGCCGCTCTTCTTCCGGGGTTTCTTTGCCTTCCTGACCTGGTGGGTCGCCGCCTGCCAGCTCATCAGCTCTTTGTTTGGGATCTACTTTCACCAGTACCTGATGCAGAACTGACGGGCCCGTTTGCAGCAGAACCCGGAGATCTCACGACGGAAGATAAAGTCTGGACGACTGAAGGCGATAACAGAACCGGCTGGGTTTGGTTTCAGCTCCACAGGGTCAGAACCGAGTTCCAGCAGAACCCAGCCTGCGTGGATCTGATCCCAGCCTCAAACTCTCCCCCGGATTCTTCTGTCCCGGGAGTTCAGATGAGAAGGAAGCGTTGGTTTCCTCACAGAGAACTTCACTGTTTATGCAAGAAAAGCTGCTGTTTTATTTGTGTTTTTTTTATTTTCCAGAACCATCAACAGGTTCGGTTCCAAAATGTCTGTGCCAATTCTTCAGCATTGTACTGAGTCTCCTAGAAACCAAGTGTTCTGCTAAATCCCAGGAGGATAGTTTGTATCAGTAATATTCTCTCACCATAGTTTTTCTAAAGGAATGAAGACGCTTCAAAGCAGGAGAAGTGTTTGTATGTATGAAGTGATGAACACTGAGGTTTGTGCCTGAAGTAAAACCTTCCATGTATCTGTCCTCGAGGGCCGGCCTCCTCCACCTGTGTTTAGCCAACAAGGAGCTTCAGAGGTTGATGTGTTGAAAACATGTAGAGGTCTGGATCCAGACACCTCTGCTGTTAATCATGTTAGCTGCTGTAAAAACTAAGTTAGAATACTGGAAGGAAGGACTGGGATTATCTTTGATTCTATGCAAAAACACTAAACCAGGGATGTTGAACTCCTGGCCTCGAGGGCTGCAGTGTCATGACTGATTACCTGGTTCAGGTGTTTCCAACCAATAGACCCTAAAAGACAAAATGACAACAGCTGAGAATGTGAACAGAGACTTCCTGTGTTCAGGTTTAGAACGGCAAAGCTGAACGCTGATTAACTCTATTTTACATAAGGTAACATTACCAATTTCAACAGAAAAATGTACAATATTTATTTTCTGAATGTTCTGCTGAAACTGTATTTTCATTTCCTGTCTCCGATCGTTCAAAAATCTAAATACACATTTGAATAATTCTTCATTATTTGAGGTTCTATTGAAAATATGGACCTTTCATTTGAGCAGATTTTATTCTATTGGTTCTATTCTTCATGTTATTCTCACGTGTTTTCAGTGCGATCAGAACTAAAACTGATGGAAAGTTATATAACAGGAGCAGCTGAGATGCACATTACTGCATGTTTCCATGTGAGTTTTAACTGCACCTAAAGCTACATTTCTTTGTTGTAATAAGACGTTTTTCGGGGTGTTTTAAGGGATAATTATAAAAATAGGAATATTTTTTAAGTTCCAAATGATTTTGATCCTCGTTTCTCTTTATTATCCTGCAGGATCAGACACGGTTATGATCAACAGAAAGAGGAGCTACGTCAGAAAATAACAGTTCTTAGTTTTTCTTTATTGTCAGACATGTTGAAATTGTCTGATTTTATCTCTGTTTTTAGAGATTTTATGAAGACAGAAATGTCATCAACTTTAACAGAAAAGATCTTCAGATCTACGTTTCATCAAGCTAGCGTTAGCATTAGCATCAATTAGAAGAATAAAACCTGAATGACCTTCATAATCAAACAGCAGCATTCAATGAAGTTCCTGTAACCTTCATCTAACTATGACGGTTGTAGAGAGAAATAATCCATGATGGTTTAATATCATCCAGAGGATTTAGAGAAGCAGCTGTGGAGCATTCTGCAGGAGGAATACTGACATTTGATCTGAGAGGGAAACAAAACAACCAGGTATTTAGAACATAAATATTGGACACATTTACTTTACAATTTCATTGTTTAGCTGTAAACAGCGTTCAGCTGTCAGCTTTGCCGTTCAAACTGGAAGTCACTCTGTACTCGCCGTTCACTGTGACGTCACGTGACAAGCGTGTACTAGAACATGTCTGTTGGAAAACATGCAGGAGTGTGGCCCTCGAGGGCTGCTGTGAACAATCACAAACCAACGGTGGAATCCTAAAGACTGCAGGGCGTGTTCCTGCGACGCCACTACAAGACCAGCTTTGTTCTTCCGTCCAGCTGCTTATAGGAACGTTTTCTCTGCTGTTACGAATGCTGCATTTGATATCGTTAATGACTGATGCTATGGGCTTAACATACTTTTATACAAGACGTTTCGTCTCTTAAAGAACCGATTCAAGAGTGCTAATTTGTCCTCATCAGGATCTGACTGAGGTCCTTCAGAATGAGGCCAGTGTGTTCTGAGTTTGAAGTTTTTGTGAAAGTTCTGCAGTTTCTGCTTCAACCAGAGTCCACAGAGGCTCACAGGTTGAAGTCTCTTGTTCTATGCAGGGAGTGGATTCATTTCAATGAAAACCTGCTTTCTGTCTTCATGTTCTCTCCTTTCATTTAGATTTATTTTTGCTGTTTTTATTTAAATGTCAGAATGATTGAAGACTTCTTCTTGATTGAGTGCTGATCAACAGTTTTGATGCTCAGAGTGAGGTGTGAAGGCTTTTGTTGTGTGACGTTTTCTCGGTGCATGGTGTGTAGACGTGCTGCAGAATAAACACATGCAGTCTGCTGGACGCTCTCTCTTATTTCTGTTTTCCTGACAGAGCAGACGCATCCAGAAAGTATTCAGTCTCATTTCAAAATGGATTCAATCTGTTTTATGTAGTATGAGTCACAAGAGCAAAACATGTCAGATCAAGGAGAAGAAAACCATCAAGACGACTGGTCTGGAAGTCTGATGCTTCAGAACATCTGCCAAGTCAGCATAGATAAAATAAATACATTTTGATCTGTAGAGGAAAAATATGAAAGCTTAAGAAGAAAACAATCAGATTCTCTTCCATGTTTGTCTTCGACACTTCTTCTTCTTCTTCTTCTGTCAGTTGCAAACACTTATACTCAGCGGCAGTGCCCTCTAAAGGACAACCGGGGTTTACTGGGAAAATAACAAATATGAGCCCATTTATGTCTAAAACAACAAAAAAACCCACACAAACAAGTTGTTCCTAAATATAAGTTGCACCCATGGCTAAACTGTAAAAAACAAAAAACAAACTGCAACGTATACTCTGGAAAATAAAGTAGTTAATGTTTTTAATTGATTCCTGGCTAATTTGAACATCTCCTTTGGGACATTGACTCCAAACATTTCAACTAAACACAAGCTGTGTAAAAATAGAACAAAGCAGGAGGTGATTTGAGAACTACTGCTGACTTCATCTTCTCAGAGAGAGAAACACTGCTCACACATTTTAGTAACAACAACAAAACAGATTCTGCTGCACGTGGTTCTATGCTCCAAGTTTAGAGTCAAAACCTCAGTGGTCAAAATCTAATGTTTGAACCAGCAGTGACTGTATATTTGATGGTTAGCTGTCAAGTTGGCCAGTAGATTAAAAAAAATACTCTACACACAAAATTACTACATTTTTAACAAAGAAAAACCACCACCACCCGGTGCCCAGTGTTGGCTTCTCTCACCACATCCACCTCACCAGGGACCATCATGTGGTGCTCCGCCGGGACCCGACGCCGCTCCACCACGGCGCCCTTCTTCACTCCCCCTTCCTCTCCCGTTTATGTATCATAGTCTCCCATTGGCCACGCCCCCACTGCACACCTGTCCTCAGGCAGGTAGCAATGAGGCGGCCTGTTCAGGGGCTCTCTGGAATTTCAAACATCTGACAGAATAAATCAAATAAAGAACCACCATCCACCTTGTTACACATGCAGTCGATATGATGTAAGCTTCTCAAGAATGGAAGTTCATCTGCCCACCAGAGGAACGGTTCCTTTCCAACAGTTAACTCATCAAAACACAGCACACATGAGAAAGGCCATGACAGTGAACATGAGAAGGATTCAAGTCATTTTTATTTGAAAAGCCTCACAAAATACAGCTGAATAAAAACTCTGCTCATGAAAACCTCCGCAAACTCAGACAGATAGTTCAGTAAAGTGAAATAAACTGTAAATGTGGAACTCCACTTCAAGACAAAATGAAAAACAATGTTGATCAAGGGATTTTGAAACCAACAATTTACAAAAGAATCACTTTGATTTTTTTAAAACACATTTGCAGCCTCAGATTTGTAAAGTATTCCATTTATTGTAAAGTATTCCACATTCAAATGTCCCTCTAGTCAAAACAATCAGAAAAACCAGAGGTAAACAACAACAACAACAATGTGTTTGTGTGTAAAAGGCAACAAAGAATTTAATATTAAGATGAAAAAGCTGGAAGCAGGACATAAAACAAGCAGAAAACCAGTTTGATCCGTGCATGTAAAGAGTAAATATCACCAAAAAAATGAATTTCTAATTCGTTACATTCCTTAGTCACAGTAAACACAAAGTCACTGTAATATTCAGGGTTTTAATGTTTCCCTCAACACCTTTTGATTTACTGTGAAAAATTAGAAACTGAAAAGGTCATTAAAGGTCAGTATTACTATTTAACACCTGAGGGGTCGCCGTGATGCTTAAACACCTGATCTTTAGCAGGCAGTAACTTTTCAACCGTTCACACAATAATTCCAGTAGATTTTGAGGGAGAAAAGCGTCTCATCGAGGATTAGTTACGTAAATGGCTTTAAATGATCGTGTTAGCGGTTGAAAAGTTCCAGTGAATCAAAGAACATAAAGACGGAAACGCCGGTGTTAAACCTGCAGTTCTATAGAAAAGCTTGTTCTCAATGCAAGTGGACATCATTCCCTTCCAATAGAAAATATATTGACACATTGGCAAACATGATGAAGAGCAGAGAGATTGTTTTTGTGGTATTTTTATAGCAAAAAATCAGAAAAAAAATGATAAAATATTTTATTTGAAACGTTTTTTTTCAAGACCAGTTTCAGAATTTTTGTTCAGACTGAATGTATACCAGGAGGCTGTCAGATAGTGCTGGGCTGATTGATCCAGAATATCCATAGTATCGATCTCAAGTTGGTCTTGGATCAATACGACCCGCAGATATCAATACTTCTGCTCTTGTTTCTAAACTTTTCTGTATCAGGACCCAGCTGAGTCGCTGCCTCACCACGACTCGTTTTGCACTCACTTCTTCACTTCTTATATAATTTCAAACATACATTATTTCACATTTAATTGAAAAAAAAATGTCCTCATTCTATTTTGTGTTAATCAAGTAATTAGAAAAGGAAAACTAAAAAAAAACCATCCATAGTGATTACAAATAATTGAGATTTTGAGGTTGTTGTCAGATTAATTGCATTTAAATAAAATGTCAGAATTGGTATCGCGATATTGAGCAGTATCGGATCAAAACCTGAAGGATCCTCCTCAGAATACATCAGGACAAACAAATGCATCTAAAGCAGGTTTTAATTCTCATTAGAAAGCACAGAAATTCAATTTTACACTTTTTATTTAGGGGTAAATTTTATTTGTGGAGTGTGTGAAGAGTTTACAGGTCACAGCTGGAACAGAATTGATTTCTTTTTCTTTTAAATGTCTGTTTTACCCTAAAAATACAGATAAGCTCTTCTGTCTTATTAAAGGGACCATACCATGATTTTCTTCAGCCTTTCAGAGTGAACTATATCCATATATATGATCATATATTACCTTTGGAACACAAAAAAATGAAATATTTTTTAAAGATTTGTTATTTTTGTGAGTTTTTTCCTCTTAGTTTCCATCCTAGATCCTTCGGCAGCATGACTTCGTTTCTCTCACAAAAATAAACAACCAATTTTCTTCAAAGATGGATGAACATAACCATAAATCAGCCTTTAGTAAGGCCCGCCCATCGTTACACTGGTTCACAACACAAATACATTTTATTGTGAAAATTGGTTATATTTTGAAAATCAACCTGATTTTCTCATGTATCTTGATGTAACTTCCTGCTAGCCTTTACACGAATCGCTCTCGGCTCGCGCACACAATCGACCAGAGGCTGAAACGCTCAGCTGTACGGCGCCAGCCGTCCACGGAGGAGCACGGCGCTCCACGCCAGCTGTGAACCAAAGATTTACGGTTTTGTTGATCAAAAATGAACGTTTTTTGCTGATCACCGCTAGCTCTGTGGAGAAATTGGGTGTTGGACTGGGGGCGGACCTGTCGGAGAAGACTCCTCCTGAAAGGGGCGGTGTCACTCTGTGACATCAGATCGTGAGGACCCGCTCGTTTTCGCGGGTATGGGAGGGGCTGCTGCAGGGAGCGCAGGTGAACAGATCCAAACATCGCTTTGGGGTTCTATATAGAACACACTTAAAACCTCTAAAAGCTAATTTTTCCTGGTATGGCCCTTTAAGAAAGCCTTCCATGAGGAAGTGATGTTTCCTTGAAGGTCATTGAACTGTGAAGACTCACAGAGGAGGAGAGCTGGAACAGGTGTGCTGTGAGCATTTAAAGGAAGGAGGTGAAAAGTCAGAAAAAACAGAAATTCTTTCAGTTAGACTTCATACAGTCATTCAATAAAAGCCCAAACTCTTCTGATGCACTAACATCCAGGTGAGTCCAAAACTAGACCAGAACAAACGAACACTGAACGAAGTTAGGATTCAGTGAAAAACCAATCAGTGATAAGCAAAAGTCAGTGAGCGCCGTTCACCTCACGTGATCAAGCAGGTGGCGGTTTCTCCACCCCCCAGGAGAGACCGGCTCCGTGGGCGCAGACAAAGAGGCGCCTCCGTCCGCGGGGCATTTCCCCCGCCCTCCAGGGGGCGCCGGCGGAGCGCGGCGGCGGGCTATCTCTGCCAGCCGTCCTCCGTCTCCAGCGACCTGAGCGGATGCCCTCCCACCTCGTCCTCGTGGAGGTAGCCAGCTTTGGGAAACGCCTTGGCGCCGTCGGTCAGATGCGTTTCTGGAGGCGAGCGGCGAGCGCGATCGGGCTCGCTCATCGGAGACCGCTGCCGCAGGTGGAGAAGAGGAGGGGTGGGAGGTGAAGGCATGTGCTCCGGAGAGCTTCTCTCTGATTTGATGCTGAGGTTGAGGGAGGGCAAGTGGGTCGAGTCTGAGGAGCAAGTCTGACTGGGGAAAGAGCACCCTCCACTGGACATCCTGGGAACAACAACGAAGAGATGGAAGACAACAGTTGAACAAGTCTGGATTGAAATGTAAGGATCTCATCAGGAGACTGTTTAGCATTAGCATGGCTATAGCTAAAAGACGTCTTCACAGTGATGACAGACAAAATGTGAACAGAGACTTCCTGTGTTCAGGTTTAGAACAGCAAAGCTGACAGCTGAACATTATTTTCTGAATGTTCTGCTGAACTGTATTGTCATTTCCTGTCTTAGATCGATCACAAGTCTAAATACAAATTTGAAGAATTCTTCAATATTTGAGGTTCTGTTGAAAATATCTACCTTTGATTTGAGCAGATTTTATTCTAATTCACACATAACAGGAGCATCTGAGATGAACATCTCTGCATGTCGGCCGTGCGTGTTTTAACTGCACCCAAGGGTAAATGTAGTCGTTGTAATAAGCGGTATTTGTTGTTTCTTAAGATTTTTAAGGGAGAATTGTAAAAATAAGAATGCTTACCAAGTGACACAGCCAAGATTTTATGAAGCCAGATATTTTCAGCTTTCAAAATAAGAGCAGCAAAGACTAAAGTTCAACTCTGATGCATTTAGGAAATTACGTGCAAATAATCATTTCCTTATATATATATATATATATATATATATTTTTAATTTCAAATGATTTTGCTCCTTGTTTCCCTTTATTATCCTGCAGAGATCAGACACGGTTATGATCAACAGAAAGAGGAGCTACGTCAGAAAATAACAGTTCTTAGTTTTTCTTTATTGTCAGACATGTTGAAATTGTCTGATTTTATCTCTGTTTTTAGAGATTTTATGAAGACAGAAATGTCATCAACTTTAACAGAAAAGATCTTCCGCAGATCTACGTCTCATCGAGCTAGCATTAGCATTAGCATCAATTAGAAGAATAAAACCTGAATGATCTTCATAATCAAACAGCAGCATTCAATGAAGTTCCTGTAACCTTCATCTAACTATGACGGTTGTAGAGAGAAATAATCCACCATGGTTTCATATCATCCAGAGGATTTTTTTTACACATTTACGTTACAGTTGGTTTAGTTACTTTTCATTATTTATGTAAAATATCTTTTAACAGTGACGTCATGTGAAAGCGTCTACAATGAAACTGATGTAAATTCCAAACTTGTTTTATTTTGAAATGCACTCAAACCCAACCCCCCTCCACCCATACTTTTGCTATTTTATATTTTCAGTTAAATGTTTTTACAATAAATAAATGAACAGTCGCAGTTATCAGTAAAACCGTGACTCAGAACGATTCTCCTTTCTGTCAGTTTGACTCTTTTTGATTGAAGTTTTAACAGTAATTCTCAAAAGATCTTTTGTAAAAACACAGTTTGGAGTTGTTGAACTACTTCCTGTTTGCTCTTGATTGTGCTAAACTCAGGATACACCTGACTGATGATGCAACAGTAACCAGCTCACCCCGAGCTGACGTGCGAGGCGTAGGGCTGCGGAGGCAGAGCTGCTGGCGGCCAGGGGTTCACCGACCCCCGTTGAAAAGAAACAGACTGGTAGAAGCAAGGCTGGTTGTACTCTGGGGTCAAGGAAGGAGACATTGAAACAATGTTAATGACAGAACTGATGTGGTGCAGAGAAAACTCATAATGTTTGTCTGGCTTCAGTTAGAAAACAGATCCTCTTTTTCTGAAAGTGAAATAAAAAAACCACAAACAAATTAGATAAGTGGAAATAAAACATCTGCTCTGAATGAAGTAAAAGCATAACACCAACAGAAGTTCAGTCTTGTAATGACATCTTTGCAATCTTGTGTTGGTTCTGTTTCTCATGTTCACGTGTTCTCTGGCCTTTCCTCACAGTTTCATGGATATTATCATGAGGTTTCACTGCAGCAGCATTAAAATCCTGTTTGGTTGTTGTTTCCTTGTTAAATATTTGTTAACTCTATAGCCACAATACAACCAGCAAGCCAGCTGCCTGTGGTTGATCTATTTTTGCAGCAATGAGAGCATGACATGATCTTATTATCCTGTGTGTATAAATCTTGTATGTCGGGAGAAACAATATTTTACTGATGAGACGTTTTATTTTAAAAGTTGTTTGTGTGTCATTACCAAGTGTGGCCTAATGTTAGCTAGTTATCGCTATGATAGCAGCTGTTTTGAGTTGCTGTGAACTGTATTTATTTACTTCATATTTATTATTATACATTCACAGACATGACTGTAAATACTCTAAAGCTCATTTTCAACCGTAGTGCCGGGAAACCGGTAGCAAAAACACATAAAAAAACAAGAATGACAGTAAAACAAAAGGCAGTAAGAGTTTAACCTTTAAATCTCGGGGTCAGGGGGAGTCAGGGGCGGAGCTCCAAAAGCCACGCCCCCTCAGAGGAGATTTTGGAAACAGAGGCTTCAGATCAACATGAAAAATATCTTTTTTTTTTTTTTTTTTTTATGCTTTTTATTTTTCAATTTTCATCATTAAACACAAATGAACAATAGAACAATACTGGAAATAAGACGTATGCACAAACAAGGTACACAAACAAATAAACAAACACAGAGAAAACAAAAACAAAAAACAACAAAAAAAAAAAAAAACAAACAGCTGGAGAGAATAGTGACAAGTGGAAACCAGTTCCATTTAAGGTGATTCAGGGACATCCGAAGTTTTCTAACAGTCCGGTAGTTAACAGTGCAAGCAGAGTTTTTCAAGGCAAGTCGATGAGAGTGTGATCAAAATAAAACAAAATGTTACATAGACATCTGTACATTATACAAATGCTCTCATCATAATGGCAGAAATATTTACATTAACATAGTCAAGGAATGGCCTCCATGTTTTCACAAATGAATCTGTTTTGGAGTGTGAGAGACAGGTCAAATAGTCCAGTGGGATATATTCCATTATTGTCCTCTGCCATCCTGAAATTGAAGGGGTTTTGTCTGAAATCCAGTTCTGAAGTATATTTTTCCTTGCACAGAATGTAAGATTATTATAAAGCTTTTTATGATAGATGTTAGAAATCCTGCAGCTAGAAAGACCTAGAATGAGGGAGACCGGGTCAAACTCGAGGTCTGTTTTCAAGATTTTGCACATTTCAAGCAAAACATTCCTCCAGTATTTCTGTATCTTAAAACATGACCAAAAATAATGCGTAAGGTCACCAATTTCTGTTTTACACTAAGGCAGAATGGGAGACATCCGCTCTGAATTTGGAGAGGCGGTCTGGGGCAATATGTGCACGGTGTAGAATCAGAAGTTGTGTAGCCCTTGTCCGGTTACACACTGTTATTTTTTTTGCGTTGTCCCATATATTCTCCCACATCTCCTCAGTTATTGCCACACCCAGCTCCCTCTCCCAAACCCCCTCAGTCCTTATCATGGAACCAGCCCTGGAGCAGCTCCTTAGACCAGCATAAAAGGTTCTAATGGAGACATCCCCCTGTCTGAGCAGCACCAGTTTCTCCATGTGTGTAACTCTTGCGTCATCCATCAATGAAGTATTTTTTAAAATAAAGTTTCTAATTTGAAAATACCGGAACAGGTCATTCTTTGATATATCATACTTCTCCCTCACTTGATTGAAGGACATGAGGGTGGGACCAGTAAGTAAATCCCCCAGCGTATGAATTCCTTTAGCCGACCAGCTTTTGAAGGCCGCATCCAGAGTGCCAGGAAGGAAGTCGGGATTATTGGCAAGTGGAGTGAAAACTGAGGTAGACCCCGATCTGCCCTCCATTTGCTGTGCAATTCTCCATGCTCTAACTGTATTGACAGTAATAGGGTTACTACATTGTTTTTTAATACATTTTAGCTGCTTGATGAAAAGAAGATTTCTTAGAGGGCAAGCAGAAAGGGATTTCTCAACATCCAGCCAGATTGAGGAAGTATCATCCCTAACCCAGTCAGATATATACCTCAAATGGGCACTCAATTGATACCTTCTGATATCAGAAAAATATCTTTTTAAGACATTGAGGTTGTTGGTTATAAACTTCATAATCATAATTAAAACACCACTGAGAATGTTTTTTTAATTTAAAAAATTGTCATGGAGGGACTTTAAAGAAAGCCTGAGCAGTATGCTAACACCGCTACAGAAGAAGTACGATGAAATCATGTGGAACGCAGCAGAGACACTGAGTGACAGCTGTCTGACTGCTGAGACGTTTGACATCACGTGGAATGAATAAAACACGATCAGGACAATTGAACATTTCTTGTCTTCAGAACTGAACCACGTTGTACTAGAACCTCAGAAGGTTCCATTCAGGACATCCACTGTGTGTGGAGCTGAAGTGAAGGATTCAGATTGAATGACGTCTCTGTTGGTGAGACAACTTACATCAAAGTGAACACGTGCAGCACTAATGAACAAAAAGAGAAGATGTTTCTGCTACAGGTCACATGTATGTGTTCAGCTTACAGAAACCTCTAACACTGGCTCCTTGGACCAAGACGACAGGAAAACAAAACACTCCAGATGAAAATGCTCCGGCCCTCCACTGTCATCAGAGAACACGGCCTGACCTGAACAGGAGGTGACCCACATAAAAACTCTGTTTTGGGGGGAGTTTTGGATACACACATTTTCAGAGCATCTGTAACCTTTTCTGGGTGTTAAACACAAGGTTGTGTGAATTAAGGGAGAAAGATACGTGACAAAAAGTATTTAGAACAAATGTCTTGGTGTTGTGAACCGCTGCTGTCGTCACCTGACCTGACTGTCCCCAAAGAGACTGACAACTGCAGAACTGGAGAAGTCACAACAGCAAGTCCCACCAATGGCTGCTGCCTCAGGAATATTACATTACAAAAAATAGTAGTAGTGGTCGTGAATGCAGACGGCAGGAGGGGATGACGTCATCATGAAATGGAGCGACAGCTGGGCAGCGGCAGCCGGATCGCTCGAGCTCTGATTGGACGATGTGTAAATGTCTGCAGATAGCGGATGTACATGTCAAGTACCACCAGCCGCGGGTATATAAAGGGGGGGTCATCCTGCCGCCCGCCGAGTACAAATGCTTCAGTGCATCCACCTGCTGAATTTGCTGAAAAACTTTCATTTAAGCTGCAGCACTGTGGCATTTTGGGATTTTCTACCATAGTCAAAGCCACAAAAACAGTTGTAGAAACTTGTGTAGCAACGGCTGAATGTGAGAGTTTTGAACACGGAAGCATTTACATGTGTCTGCATGCAGTTTTCATTGGGAGAAGTCACTTAAACGTGTGTTGCCCAGGGCGCTGTGAACGTAGCTCAGAAGAGAGCTGGACTCAGTGTGATGTCACCAATAGAAAATAGGCGTGTTTGAGTTGACTTGCTCCTCGCCTGCATCGTCAGCGAGATAAGCTGCTGCAGGAGGGGGCGGAGAAAGGCGCCTGAGATGAAGGTGGACGACGAGACTGCACGAGAACGAGGAGTTGGGGGTTGTCCTCAACATTCGGCTGAATTTTAATACGCCACTCCTCCTAGTATGATCTGTGCTGTTATAGTATTTTTTTTGTACATCTCTTAGAGTAAAACAGATAAAAAATAGTCGGGGGATTCATTACATGTGCACAGTCCCAAATAAACAGATAAAATAATAATTAAAGTTCCTTTTAAAGACAACTATGACACAAATAACCACAGATTATTTAAAATCTTGTATATTTTTTCATCAGTGATTCACTACCTTCCAGAAAGAGTAAAAAAATACACATATTTCCTTCATTTAGCGCCAGTTATTTCACATTAAACTACAAAAACTTTCAGGACACTGTTTCCCACAATGCATTGTTTTGTAGTCATCAAGGCGGCTTGCAGCCAGCGCAGTACCTATTTTCTGGCTGCGCTGGTTTAGGTAGGCGCCTTGAACCCGCCCATTTCTCGCGATACTTCATGTCGTCGCAAATGTGACGTCGGTGACAGAAACTACCCAGCATGCACCGCAATCCAGGCGATCTGCGCAGCGCCGGGTCCGCCTGCATGATCTCAAACACATCTATTGACTTACATCCAACTGCAGCCAAATGTTGTCATTCAGTCACCATTTTCTAACAAGTGATGAATGGTCCAAGGATGGCTGAGTCACTGTTTCTATGGCAACCACTCTCACCAATCAGGAGTCAGCTTGTTGGAAATTAACACCTTTACCACTTGAAAGTGGTCTAACGAAGAAGATATTTAAAATGTATCAGAGCAAGAATGATTATTCTTACCAATAGAATGACTGTTTATTTCTCTATAGAAGTTTATGTGGTTTCCCCGACGTCTTGTTGGCCTCCAACAAGATGCTTCTAAAGGCAGAGCTTCTGAAAGGCAGAGGGAGTCACCAGTTTAGCTTTCTGTAATATGTATTTAAATAGCATGAGGCCATTCTAAATGTGACCAAAGAGGATGTAATTGGTCATTGTAAGAACAGCCCCATTCGTTAGTTTATCCCCCCGACCCAGAAAAGGCTCAGAAATATGGAATGGTGACATTTGAGGTCAAGTGTGGAAAGTTATCAGGGAAATAAAGTCAAAAAGAGAAAAAATCCACAGAGACATCTGATGAGAACAGACCAAAAGACACAACAGATGAATTTCCCAGCAGCAACTGCCACAGGCGGGGCAACGCCTTCCTGCTCCACCCCATCCTGATCATCCACCTATAGACAAATAGATCCATGAACGTCTTTGTTTTGTTCGTCTGAGCTGGAATCTGGACTACAAACATGGCTACCTGGGGGCTTCCTGTCACCCAGGTGCCAGACTGATTACAAACGTTACAAATGAGAGGAGAGACTCTGGGAAATCAGCTGTGAGAGGCCTGACCTGAGCGAGGATTCCTGAGTGAGCCACACATACAACGTTGACTGCCTCAGAACACACTATCAAGGATTACTGAGAAATCTGAGAAGAGGACCAACCGTGTTGGTGGAAGATGGTGGAAATCTACCAACTACTGGGGGAGACCTCCACATGCTTCGTCACTGGACAGATCCGGTAAGCCACGTATGTGTATTCTGCTGACGGAATGCTGAAAACCAGCAATCTTCTTTAGACTGCTTTCGCCTTAATGATGGAGGACACCAAAGGGGCGCGGTGAGTGTGTATATTGGAACTATATGTAAAGACTTGGGTGCATCCGGGTGAAGGCCTGGGGAAAGACTTGTAGAGTTTATGTATAAATTGAGGAAAAAATTATAAAAGAAAAAACACATTCTTGAGTTGTTTTTGGATTTTTGTGGGTGTGCATAAGAAGAAACAAAACAAACTATAAATCTTATTTTTTGTCTGTAAGACATACATTTACACCCGTCTTTTTGTTTGTAATACTTTGTTGCATTGTAGAGTACACACATACACACACACCCCCACACCCCTATATATATGCTTGTGTGTGTGTGTGTGTATGTATGTATATGTATATGTATATGTATATGTATGTATGTATATATATATATATATATATATATATATATATATATATATATATATATAGTGTGTGTGTGTATATGATTTTCATATTAATCTGATCCAGTTCACAGACTGTAAAATGTATCAGTGAAATACTGAGATTGTTAATATCATCCAGAGTTACATGGATTCTCTAAAGCAGAAGTTCTAACAGAAATGTTCAGATCATTAACATTGGAAACATTGTTCTGCTTCTCCTGGAGGATGTTTCAGTTTGACCACTAGGTGGTGATCGTGCTATAGCATTACATCTTATTCCAGAAGAAGACGAGAGTATGAGGAAATAATGATGTTTTAGACCACAAATGGTTACATTAAAAAATATTTCCTTTAAAGAGTTTGGAAAATTCAAATAAAAATGTTTGTTTATGTCAACCGAGCATTAGTATCAGCCGTCCTATGGGAAATCTCGTTATACATCAAGCTAGCAGACTTAAGTATTATGTGTTAGATCGATCTCTAAGTTTATGGATCCATTTTTGATCTATTAAACTTAGTTCAATTCAAATCAATTAATTGATTTTATCAACCCAGCCCTACTGAAGATATATATATATATATATATATATATATATATATATATGTATGTATGTGTGTGTGAATGTGTATACATGTGTGTGTATGTATATATATATATATATATATATATATATGTATATATATATATATGTATATGTGTATATGTGTATATATATATGTATATATATATGTATATATATATGTATATATATATATGTATGTATATGTGTATATATATATGTATGTATGTATGTATGTATGTGTATATGTGTGGGTGTGTATACATGTATGTATATATATGTATGCGTATATATGTATGCATATATATGTGTATATATAAGATTTGTCTCATCTCTATATCGTACAATGTGGAGATAAACGTCCAACATGACCCCCCCATCTCTGACATCATCACTCAGCTCTGTCACTGTGTTAAAGTTGAACAACTTAACAGGTAACACAATGAAAACATACCAGATCTATTTCTAAAGATAAACACAAGAAAATATCTGACTCCATCAGAGTGTTTATTGTTAAATCTCTGCAATCTTTTTTCAGTGGTTGACAATGAAGACTTTAGTCATTTAATGAAAACAGTTGATCTACAATATAGAGTACCAGCACGTCTATATTTCACAGAGAAATCTATATATACCTGTACTTAATGAACAAGTGAGCAAATTGAAGACGACCTGGTAAAAACACACAACTTTTCACGTCCAGCTGGACTTCCTGGTAACAGAGAACTAAATCTCTGTAAATGTTCATTATATGACGGTCCTCACACTGGAAAATAAAGAGTGCAGAACTGCAGAATGTCAAGATTTAAGAGAACAGATGAGATTGTTGGAGTTTATTATATTAATGATTACAAGTATTGAGGACTGAGGAACTATTACATTTGATTAAATTGTATACAAGTTGTGATGTTTACAAGAGTTCTATTTTAGTGTGATTCTGCAATAACTACCAAAGCTGTACACTTGGAAAAAAAAGATTTAGTTGTTTCGGTTTGCAAAAGAAATAAAATCTGTGGAATCGTAGGATTTCAGATTTTTTTTGTTGTTCAATACGTACTGAACCATGACCCTCGTATGGAGGTATGTATCGAACCGTGAGCAAACTGTATTGTTGCATATTTGCTTATATATATATATGAGACGGATATGCAAAAATTTTAGAAAAAAGAAGTGAACAAGCCACTGGAAATGTTCAATATACAGGACTGTGAAGCCAGGGAGACTCCCAACAGTTACAATGAAGATGCCATGACGATGAAAGATGTGAAGATACTGATGATGCTGCGAGAAGCCTTTTATGTCCTATGACATCTACTCGACAGACTGTTTGGTTTTGTGGTAAGCAAATTATCACAATGTTTTTACGAGCCAGAAGAACGATGCCTAACAGTTAAGCATGTGTTGAGATATCTTACTGCAAACGACAGTCAGAATGTCTTATTGTACGCCTTTAACTTTCACATGCAGGAGCCAGCTGTACCTTTGACAATTATCGCATGGGCAATTAAAAATATACAGTAAATCAAAGAACACAACCATTGGAGCTCCGCTGTTAAAGGGTTATAATGTTGTTTTAGAGATCTGCTAGAACAGATTAGGATCTACTGAGTGCTTTGGTCGTTGTGCGGCTTGCATTTGTTATATCTTCGATTGTGCTGTGCAAGTGGCACATCTTTAAAAAATGAAGGCGATTCTGAGCATGTCTGTCTCACCTCAAAAAGCACCAAAAATATCTGTGGTACAGTGACCAGTCTGTCAGACATAAGTGAGGTTTTGAAGACATCTTTCTTCTTAATCTACAATTCTGATAATATCTAATGTTGGAGACTTTTTTAAATTTTAATCCAATTTATTGCTTTTATAATTTATATTTATATAATTTCAGTTTATGGTGTGAATTTACAGTGATTCTCCGCTCCTTTCCATGTGTTTATCAGCAAGTAAAAACTCAATCAGACTTATAGTAATTTAAAGAAAAACGGCGTTGAGCTGTTCTATTAGCATTATGCTAGCTTATTTGAGTAACTTGTCATCTACTGAGGTTTTTTTCATGTTAAATTAGAGTTTAGCTTCTTTATTAGCAGCAGGCTAAAGGTTTTGACTAATTTGGTTTATTGAGGAATTTTAAGCTATTTTGGAGTTTAGCTTGTAATCGAGTTATAAGCAAGCTTTTTTTGGCTAATTTGGCATCTACCGAGGTTTTTTTAATGCTAAATTAGAATTTAGCTTCTATATTAGCAACAGGCTACATTTTTTGTCTAATTTAGTTGATTAAAGAATTTTAGGTTATTATAGATTTAGATAACAAATAAGCAATGTGCTAGCTTTATTTTGGCTAATTTGGCATCTACTGTTTTTTTTTTTTTTTGCTAATTTGAAGTTCAGCAAACAATTTAGCAACATCCTAATATTTTTTACTAATTTGGTTTATTAAATAATTTTAGGCGATTTTGGAGTTTAGCTAGTTTTTCAGCAACATGCTAGCTTTTTTGGTCAATTTGGAATTTACTGAGGTTTTTTGGGATAATTGAGAGTTTAGCTGATATTTTAGCAACACACTAAATATTTAGCATGTATTAGACATTTTTAAGAATTCTTTTTCAGAAATTTAGAATAACTTCAGCGCTCTTTCATAGTTCTTTAATGACATTTTTAGTCTTTTAGCAAATTTAACATTTTGCAAATAGCTTTTGTATTTTCAGCAAGTCCCTTCAGCAGTTAAAGTAAATTACGTTGCTATTTTCAGCAAGAAATCAGATGTTGCAGGTAATGCAACTTTTTTTTGTTTTATGTGTAGTTTTAGTTCTAAAATGATTCTTTTTTTTTTTTTTTTTACAACTGCTTGGTTTTACTCCATATTTCTTATGTGGTGATGGGCTTTTGTTTGGGTATAAATCACACCAATATTACTGGACTCAAATTACTCTTGGTTGTTAAAAAGCATGGGTTCTGTCACTTTGCAGAGGTTCCACACACATGCATCACTCTAAAGGAAAAAGAGAGCCTCAAAAACTAAAACCCATTTTCTAAATTCAACTCATCACAGAAGATGTTCAGCGGACGTACCAGCAGTCCCAGGAGGAAGGCCATAGCCTCCCAAACCATGACTCAAAAGCCCCGCCTTGCCCATGGCCACCATGGAGTTGCTGCCTTGCAGGCCCTGGTACAAGAAACCCCTCTGATGATTAGAGAAACACACACAGTCACACTAAAAATGTTAATTTTATTGATAGAGATGCTAGTTTCCACAGAACGAGTGAGTGAAAAAAGCTTAATTATAGTGTGAGTGGGTTGTGAATGATTCTGTGTTTGGGTAAGGTCGACTGCACGGTGACAGACACTTACAGCAGAGTTATGGTTCGCTCGTGCGGATCCCAGGCCCGCATTAGCAACATCGGCCCGCAGGTTCTCGCAGCCCAGGTTCAGAGGAGGAGGGCTTTTCATGTCCAGAGCTCGGTTCACGTTGCCATGGGAGAACACTGAATAGCCAATACCTAACGGGTGATAGACAGAAGCAGGAACTGAAACTAGAGTGTTTCGTTCTGAATGGAAACGTCTCTTTGAAAAGGATTTCTCTATTATTGCTACAAGTTGAATAAAATCTCATCTAAATGTGTCAACAGCGGGTGAATGTTTTTCCAGGTGACATTCAAATCTTCATCATAAAACTCATGTAGAGCGCATCACAAAAGTCTGCCATTCATATACAAAAAAAAATTTGAAAAAAGAGAGCAATTACAACATGACATTTTCAAAACCAAAAAATTTAGAACAAAAAATGAAGGAAAAAAGTGTTTCGTATCAGATTATGGAATAATCTTTAAAAATCAATAAAAGTCCAATTATATTATTATATTTAAAGAAAACTGAAAGAACAAATGCTCAAACAAAATGAATAAAAAAGTCATTGGAGCGGGTTAAATAAAAAAATTCTGAGGCATTTGGTTTCTTTTTATGTCTTTATTTGTCTGCTTTTGTTGCTTTTGTCAGCCAGATGACATATTTATGTTACAATACAAAGAGATAGATTTGGTTAACATAGTTTGATAGATTTAATTAAATGGGGCAGATTGTTTTTGTCCCCTTTCAATTTCACTAAAGTCAAGGGAATTATGAACTTTTTTGTTGTGTGTTATGAAAATAAAATAAACTAAACTAAAAAAAAAAAACTAAAAATGGAATCTGGGGTTCAATCTGTGGCACCTGAGTATCTTTTCTCTGTAAACCCAGCAGTGTCAATGGCAGTGAGCCAAAGTGAAGGATTTCTCATGATCGTCGTCCAAATAGTATAAAGAGAGGGCGACTGACTGACTGACTGACAGGTGTGATGGATTCTGTGCAGAAACCACGGAGCTGCTGCTGCTGCTGCTGCTGCTGCTGCACTGGCTGAGAGCCAGTTTCATGTAACGGACTAAATGCATGTGTGGACGAGCAAAAACACACATAGACATACTTCCTGTGAGTTCACAGCCACCTGCACAGATGGCTGACAGTACAGCGCGTGTGAATTTAGCAGCAGTTACTCTGTAAGAAGTGAATTCTGCCTCCGACTCAGGAAGACGCATTGACCTCCTCATTCTTCAACCAGTCATCAGTAACAAATGAAGATGTTCAGATGAATGAAGCAAATGGGAAAATGTTCTCAAAGCTGCTGGTTACAGGAAACTATTCAGAAGCTTTCGCATGGATCATTTTCTGTTTTAAAACTCACTTTGTTAGTTTTCCCTCTTCTGACACCAGAACAATAAACTGAAACATCTAAACTGCAAGTCACAGTTTTTCTAAATTTCTGAACGTTTTCAACATTATACCAACATAATGTATTAAATCTAACTCTGCACTCCTAAGTCATATTTCACCCTCAAATTAACCTCTTTCCTTCTGAAAGTTCTGTGTGAGTTCTGGGTAAGAGCTGGTTTTCCTGCTCCTTTCTGTACATTTTGTGGTACGTAAAAATCAATCAGACTTTCAGTGATTTCAGCTGAAGTCCTCATTTCAAGAAGATTGTCAATGAATATATTTATGGGCTACATTTTCATCTTTTATAGTAATTTAAAAAAAAATAGCTAATATTTTACGTTTTGACTAATTTAGTTTACTGAAGAATTTTAAGATAATTTGGAGTTTAGCTAGTATGTTTTGGATCATTTTTTTTTCTTGTCTCTCTTAAATTAAATTCAAAAGCAATTCTCAGAACGGCTTTTTCTTTTTCTTCTTCAACACAGCTCATTCTGTAATTTAATTAAAATTAGGGGAGTAACAGATCACGGATAATCCATGGGTACGGATCAGAAGCCACGGTTCGGGCCACTCCAACCTCAACCCCCCGCGCTAGCATAATTTAAATCAATAGTCCGTTCACATCAATGGAATTCATGTAAATCCTCTGTTTTACAAGCACTAAAGTATCTGCTTCACTGTTATCTTAAAGTCTGTTCACCTGAAGCTCTTGCTGCGTGTGGGAGGAGCTTCTGTAAAGACGCGAATCAGAAAGGAGAGGCGGGGCTCCTCACCCAGGCAGCAGAGCGGCCACAAGCAAAAAGGTCCGAGCTGTGTCTGTATGTTTCTAAAGTAGATGCAGACAGCGCACGCGGATTCTAATGTAACAAACTCATGGATTGTAAGGCGATGACTGCTGTAACCTGTCCAAACACCGCTAAAATACATGAGATTCTAGTGGAGAGGTGTGCAGCGTCTGACCGTCCAAATGAGACGTCTAGCGGTGTTATTGATCCAACAGGTGAGTATGCTAGCAGGAAACACGTGGAGCACGTCACTGAAGTGTTAATTATCAAAGAAAAGTGCAGGAAAATATAATAAAAAGGTGAAATGAATATGGAAACAGTCACTATAAAATAATAAACAATAAACTATGATTAACAGGCTGGACATTAATATATGCCTCAATAATAATAAATTATCTGTCATAAAGTGAAAATTAAAATTAAAATGCAGCACTATAATTTTTTTATTTCCAGAGTTTTTGTTCTTTGAAGTTAGAAGGTCATTCGATATTCTCTGCATTTTAGTTCTTAACTGGAGATTTGTTTATTTTTATCCCTAAAATATATGTTACTGTAAAGACCCGTTCATGTTAATCGTTCATTTTATTCTAATGCTGGAAAGGAGATTAAATTATTATATCCTGTTTTAAATTGTTGAAAAACAGTTTTTACAGAAAATTAAAATATATCTTTGTGTTAAAATAGTTAAATATCATAGATTATCAGAGTGATTTAATGGTTTTTGGAATATTTGTCATATTGAGATACATCGGTATCATGAGCATGAATCATGAATCCCATCATATCCTGAGTTACCCTGAGATTCTCAGCACTAGTGAAGAACTTTGTATGCTTATTGAATAGATGATTTGAAGAGTTTCCAAAAATGTATTCTGCTTTTATCTTGTTGTTTTTTGCTGTTTTTTTTTTTACTGATCCGAACTGTGACCCTTAAACCGTGACACGATCCAAACTGAGTTTTGTAATCCTTTACACCCCTAACTAAAACGATAAAGAAAATGGCATTTGACATTTCATTTTCTAAAAGTTCTCTGGTAAATTTGTACTAAAATTCAATAAGAAATATCAAATTTGAAAATTAAAATGGATTAACAGTTACTTTTTGAAGTTGAATAAAGTTACAGAATGAGCCGTGTTGAAGAAGAAGAAAAAGCTGTTCAGATAATTGATGCTTCATTTTATTTAAGAGAAATGAAATAGCATTTCCAGTATTGACTTTTATTTTAAATTGAGTCACAAACGCTTCCATAAAAACAGGTTTAAACAACTAAAGCCAGGTTCTACAGGATCTGGATCTGGATCTGGATCAGGCTCACCTGCATGAGGAGACATGAGCGTGGTGTGCACATGTGATGCCGCAGGGCTGGAGGATCCTGGTCTGCAGCTGGCAGGTTTGAAGCCCAGAGTTCTGTTGGAGCTCAGGTTGGAGGCAGACGAGTTGGGAAAACTGTTTTCACAGCCTGTGATGATCTGTGCTTCCGGGGACAGCAGAGCAGGCGTCTGGAGAGCAACGTGAACATGCAGTTACTGAAATGTTCTTTCTATGTTTGCAGTAAATATGCAATCAGAGGAAAGAGACTAACGTAGAGACGCTGACGAGCCACAGAGAGATCCAAGCTCTCACTGAGGGGGTATTTGTCAGCTGTCACCTGCACACTCTCCTCGCTGTCCAGCTCTGAGCTGTCCAGACCGAGACCTTTCCTCCGCAGGGTCTGGACCAGGAGACAAGCACGGATTAGAAATAAACCGACTGAACCGAACCGAACATCAACGGTTGTTAATCCAATGGCTGAAACTGAAGCTTAGCTGTCCATCTTTTACGCTACTGTGTGTGACTTTTATCATATGCAGTGTTGGGAATCCTGATTTAAAAAATGAATTAGTTACATTTCCCTAAAAGTTTCCCCCAGCTCACCACAAAGACAACAAAGTATTTTTATTAAAATGCAATCATTTAATGAGAATAGAACTTCTAGTGTGTTGGCTTAGTTCAACCAATGAAATGATGCTGGTAAATTACAACACAGATATGGAGGATTGAAGTGTAGAAATGTACATTTTTATTTATCTGAATTATCAAAACTAAGTTCTATATTAATATGAACCTCACATGAAGTGGACACAGACGTTTTAAGTGACTTTTAATGCTCTTGCATGTTGTTTAGACAAAATAGTTTCAATCACAGTGATGGAGGGAAAATTAAAATGTAAAAAATTAACAAGAATAATTAACAAACTGAACAAAATCTCTCCTGTACTAATTTATTATTATATTGCATCTTAACCTGAACACTAATTTTATTCAGAATTATCAAACTACAAAAATGGCAACAAGAAAAATATACATAATATTAATTTTACATGAGGAGAAGAACAAAATCTTCATAAAAATCCCCGTCAGCAGCAGAATGATTTCTACAACACACGGTTCTGTATTTGTATTTAGTTCAGTGAGAGTTACTGGGCTGTAAAGTCCAGTCTGTCTCGTTTTGATCAAACTGAAGTAACGCACCAGGATTTGTACTTGGTAACTGTCACAGTGTTGTAGCCGGGATAAAAGTAGTTAGATTACTCTGTTACTGAACTTGTAACGCAGTTACCATCACTGTTCACATCTGTGACTGTCACTGGCAGGACTGCGCTGCTCCGCTGTACCTCCAGTATGTCGGTGTTGGTGCGGCTCTCGTGCGGCTCGCTGTACTCGGTGTATTTGAGCAGAACTTTGTCCATGTCTGTGCTTGCGTACTGGAACAGACGGTTGGTGCTGTTGAAGATGATGAGGGCGATTTCACAGTCACAGAGCACGCTCAGCTCATACGCCTTCTTCATCAGGCCGAACTTGCGTTTGGTGAAGGTCACCTACCACCAACGGAAAAGAGAGGAATGAAGGCAGGTGCATTGGATATCACGACAAACCCGTTCTTCATTGATTCATTCACATCCATGGAGTTCAGAACAGTTTATTCATCTAGGATAGAATTTCAAATTCAACATTGCTTCTACAAAGCATTCTTGGCGGTTCATGTCCAGATCAACCATTTCAGAAGGTTTGGCTCAACAATCTACAAACCAACAGAGACTATAAATATTCAGGCAGATAAGAGAAGATGTAGAAGTAAATGTTATCACATTAAAGCATCATGTTAGGATCAGATAAGTGAGCCTTCTGCACTGCTCTGCCTTGACAGGACCCTCACGCAAACTCATGCCAGCTTCTAACTGCCATCGAGATGATGATGTGTTTCCTGCCAGCAGAGTTCACTTTCATAGAGATGAACCCGTGATTTCATCAGGACAGTCTGATTCCAACACGATTTCACTGATAATAAATGTTACAGGACTTTGGAGGAAAAATAAAAATAATTTCTCATTATTTCAATAGCAGGTGAATTACAGAATAAAACTTTTTGCTTTTGGAAAAAATAAGTTTGTATTTCTCTGTTTTGGGTTGTTGCAAATAATAGATGGTAAAACTGTAATTAACATATCATTTTGTGTGCAAAGCTCGAGAAGGGCTGCCATGATTAGTTGACTAATCGACTATTAAAATAGTCGACGACTAATTTAAAAGTCGATCAGTTGTTGCTGTATATTGAGTCATGGAGTATGGTAAAGCTGAGCAAAGTTAAGAGCGTTCAACACCAAAAAATGTACTTTTTATATTTGAGTGAGTGAGACCTAAACTTTATCTTTAGTGAAAAATAGTAGACCTCATTAATTCAATTCAATTTTATTTCTATAGCCCAAAATCACAAAGAAATGTTCCGTCATTGGGCTTCATGCAGGTAATTTTACAGATGCAGAAATTAGTCCTGAAAGATGAAAGAATAGCTAAAAACTAAACAGACTAAATAAACTGGTTATCCTGCCCTTAGCCCCTCCCTCCTGCTCATTAGAGAGATAAGGAATATACTTTCCATCAAACTAATTTTGACAGGTGACCTTTGACCCTTATACATAAAATTGACATTAAATTGTTACATCATCTTGAGGGGCGGGTCAGCTGTTAAAACGAGTTGATGGAAAGTACATTCCTCATCTCTCTCTCATTTAATTTGCTCTTGTTTTAATCCCAGAAACTAATGAAGGACAGAAGCTGCATGATTCATTAAAAGTTTAATAAACTTTCATCTTAATTGTGCTTTTTTTAGTTAGATTAAAGCTAATGATAGTTAAGATGTCTGTTTTACATCCAGTAGCTGCGTGACCCGATTAGTCGATTCATCAGAAAAAAAAAATAATTAGTGATTAAAAAAATGTTAAAATTGAAATAATATTAAAATAACCTAAAAAACTGAAAAATCCTAAATTAGCCAAAATAGCTGACATGCAGGTGAAGTATTAACTAAACTTCAAATTAGCCTAAAAAGCAAGCCTGTATTAGCCAAAAATAGCTAGAATGGAGCTGAAATATTAGGTAAACTCCAAAGTGGCCAAAAAAAAACCCTGAAAAAATCCTAATTTAGAAAAAAATTGCTAACATGCAGATGAGTAATTGGCTAAACTCCAAATCAGACTAAGAAACGAAGAAAAATCCTAAATTAGCCAAAATAGCTAGCATATAGCTGAAATGTTAGCTTAACTTCAAACTAGCCTAAAAAACCTTAATGAATGCTAAAATAATCCATAAAGCCATCAGAATGCCATTATAACTTTCAAATGTACTACATTCTGACTCCATATAATATAAAGTGACCACTAATTAACTATTAAATTAGTCGTCGACTATTTTAATAGTTTATTAGTCATCGATTAGTCGGCTAATTGTGGCAGCTCTATTCTGCACATGAATGCGGAACATTAAGAGATTCTTCAGTGATTACAGGATGGGATGAGGTAAAGGAGTCTGAGTTGGTGAGAACATCAACCAAAAATGACTCAGGAATTTAAAAAAAAAATGTCATGGCTCTGAGGCCAATTTATTTAAAACGGCTAAAGTTGCTGTAAATGTTTGTGAACCTTTGAAATCTATTTGTATTTTTGCATCATTTGAACAGACGATATGTTTTTATGTTTGTCTAAACAGAAACAAAACATTAACATGGCTCGCTTTAGTTAATATCACACAAATATTAAATGTTTTCAGGTGTTTATAAAACACAATGTGTAGAAATTCACAAATCAGGGAGGAAAATAAGAGACCCAGAAATTGTAAGTAAGTCAACAAAAGAAAATATTATGCAGATGATGCTTCGATGTGTGAGCAGACTCACCTGTCTATTTCTTTGGTCGAGAATTCGAGAAATCTGTATTTTCTTTCTTCCCATTTTTTTTCTGATTCTCTAAAACCTGTGAAAGAAGAAGTAAAAGTCTTGTAGGTTACAACAGCCTCTGTCTGCAGCGTTCACATTAATGGGAGCTTTCACTCAACTCATTGTTTCTGAAAGAGATTGAAGAGGCCATCTTTCCCCGCATGTTTGATTCAAGGAAACCGTTTTACATTTGATTATTGTGGATGGATGGATACATTGTGATTGTGAAGGTGCTTTAGTTTTATTTACCTCACATGTCTGTAAATTGGATTTTCTGCTGTTTATTAGTAACATTTTCAAATCAAGTATTGTTTATCTTGTTCTAGACTCTAGAACAGGGATCTGCAGCCACACATCTGGCTCGTCTGCCCCTTCATTGTGGCTCTCTGGTTAAAGAGAAATTTAGTTTAAAAAAGTAATCTTAAAGAAAACTTCAAGAAAGTAAAATAATTTCAGGACAGTAGCCACAGTGGTTCAGTTATTGAGAACTAACATTTGGACAAATTCTAGTGTTTTAAGTATCCGTCATGGTTCAAAAAACACACTTAGACTGTTTTAATTTTAGATAATTAGATTTATTAATTTCTGGCTAAGAAGCACCACAAACGCTTAAAAATATATATTTTTTTTCCACTGCTGACATTACACGACCTACACGGCTAGATTTGCTTCATTGAGATGTTCTATGTGACACAGGAAGTCTTTTATTTTGAAAGGAAGTCTGATGAACCTTTGTTAAAAGTTATAAACTTTCATATTTTGGGGAAAAAAATCTATTTCTGTTAAAGTTAGTTTATTTATACAAAAAAATAGTTTATATTTCTCATCAAAGTAACAATAACAGAAATACAAAGTCCTATTTTTCTAAAGGTTGTTTGGCTCCTAGTGGATTGTGGTCAGTGAGAAATGGACCAAAATGAGTAATGATGTAGAAATACATCATAAATGACGTTTTACTGATTGGAACAAGTTTAAATTGAGAGACAAGCAAAAAAAAAAAAAAAAAAAAAAAAAAATGGAACAAGTAAAGACCAAGCAGTTAACCCTTTAACAGCTGAGGCGTCACCGGTGTCGCCTGAATCTTTAACGTATTGTAACTTTTCAACCGTTAATTCCCTCTGAAGGAGAAAATCTGCTTTTCTCCTTCAGAATCTGCTGGAATGATCCTGTTAATGGTTGAAAAGTTACAGTATATCAGAGAACATACACTCTGGAAATGTTTAGCGATTCTTTCTATTTGTGTTCTCTTGTCGAAGTGACTCAGGTCTCTTCCTTTTGGTAGGGGGCAGAGTGTTTATTTATACCATCATGAGGTGATGCACTCTAAAGTTAGCGCCTCTTCCTCCCCATCAGTCCACACAGACTTACTCACATACAGTCTGGGTCACTCCATCAGCCCCCTCCAGGCCCAAGAGACGAGGTTAAAAATAAGGTTCACGGCTCTTTTTAAAGGTTCAGCAGGCAGCCGCTGCAAACAAACAGGAGAAGGAAAACTCTGTTTTCCACCCACTCCTCTCTCATAGACCAGGTCTGGAGGACAAAGACATGAAGATCCTTTTTTACACTAGTTTTACCTTCAGTTTTGCAGTTGTTTAGCCTGAAAAACTACCTTTGACTTGAAGTAAAATCATCCCAGTTTCTAAATTCAAGCATATAAAGATCCTCTGAGTGATGAAGTGATGGGTGGATTTTTCTGGGCTGACCGTGCAATGCTCCAGGAAAGCCTTAGGGGATATTTCACTGGTTTCCCCTCCTGACGCTGAACATCTATCGGACTTTTCTAAATTTAGTTGTTTATCCTTGCTGATGCAGCCAAAACTGCCATGGCGCCCACGTTCCCACGACCCCTGAAGCGCCCACTGCTTCTCAGCGTAACGTTTGGTGCTGGGCGTCAAACCTGGTGGAATCTAGGGCTGGGAATCACTGGGCCCCTCGCCATACAATGTCATGCATGGTTCACGATATCGATGATATCTGTGACAACTGGTAATATACTCTCTAATGATATACAAGAACACACAAACAACTTGTGTTTATTTTGTTCAACAAATAATAGACACTTGTGTCTGACCACTACTTGAATGATTTCATTTTTGTTCTGTTGTTTACAACAATTCTGCACTAAGTAGTGACTCTGCTGTTCATGTTTACTATTGTGAACACTGAATTTTACAGATAATTCCGATTTCATTGCTGCCATCATGAGACACGTATCGCATCGTATCGCAGGAACCCAGTGATTCCCAGCAGAGACACACCAGGTTCACCTCTGACAAACTCATCACGGCCTTTGCCACAGTAGGTGAAACAAAGCACGCAATGGACGAGTAAAACCACAAAAACCATTGTTGGTCTAGCTTGCTGTCAACTCGGCTACCACAAAGCATTCACTGCCGATTAACTCAAGCCGTTCTGTTTTTCAGACCAGAAGTGAGACAAATCAACCACAAGTCAAGGCATGTCAGTGGTGTGAAGAGAGAGAAGTTGGACATGTGTTCTAAACAGTGCAAAAAGATCCTTATCTCGTGGTTTTACAGAAGTCTCTTTCCCGTCTAAGAAATAACCAAAAGACAACTATCAGAGCCGCAGACAGTCTTGTAAAAAAAATCCACTCCATCTGAATGAATATAGCTTCACATCCAACCCGACGGTGGGCTTTGCACTTCAGCTCTTTGTGGTTGTGTGGCTTTGTCAACTACCGGAAGGCCGAGACAGGCATGGAAACCCTGACCTGGTGTTTTCACCGCTGACAACTGCCGTTTGAGGTCGACCCGGTACAGAGAGAACCAGGCTGATGCTCCAGCTCTGCATCGCCTGACTTCCCAAAGGCCAAGTCCTCATTTTGTCGTCTCAGATGAGATGGTCTAGAAGACGGGTCACCGTCGAGGCCCGGGGGCCGGATCCGGCCCTCCAGGTCATTCTATCCGGCCCTCTTGATCATTTTATTGTTATTACTGACCCGATGTTATCTTGCACTTATTTCTAACTTGAATAATTTAGACAAAATATATTTTTATGGAGAATAAAATATTGAAAGTTATTTAATGTTTAAGTTGATTTATTCTGAAACAATTTTCCTGCTTTTTTATTATTCATAATTATGTTAAAAATTTACATTTTTAGAGTTTAAAAAATTGGCATTCTGCTAGCTTTTTGGGGTATTTTGGTATTTACTAAGATTTTCAGGCTGTTTTGACTATATATCTAGTTCACAATTATGTTCAAAAGTTACATTTTTACAGTTTTGATAATGTAGTTTCAGAGTGTTGAATAAATGTTTATCCTGTTCGGCCCGTGACCTGAGGTGTGTTTTGGATTTTGGCCCCTTGCGTGATTGAGTTTAACACAGAAGATGAAGTCATTAAGAGCAGATCTTCTGTTTCTAGAGACCAGTATTACACACAGACACTGCGGAGGTGTCATGAGTCTCGCTGTGACTCGTTCATTCTTTCTGCCATAGTTCTTGTAGATACAAGAGAAGTTGACTTGGTTTTGCTTGAGGGCTGTTTGCACTGATATTTGTTTTAGACGGTCAGTATCAAACTCAAATGAAAAAATATCAACATTTTGAGCGAAACACGTTTGATCTGCTTTTCCGACCCAGTTCCTTGACGTTTCTATTAGCATGAACGATAATGGGCATTCACGTGGATTCAGTGCTCTTCTTTCTATGAGTCCTTCAGAACAGGCTAGCTTAGCTTTCAAAAACATAACAGGCATGTGTGTGGAAATTCAAGGAGTGACCTCGGAAACATCAAGCATATTACAGAGTCATGTACAATTGTTAAATCTGACCTGAATTGGTGGAAAAAAAGGAATACTGCGATAGGTAAAAGCACTTTTTGACACAATGTGTTTCTGGAATCATCATTTCAGTGATTTGATCATTGAATGTCTCACAGAATGGCATCAGATCGAAAGACAAACTTCTGTCTAAGATGTTAACACTTCTATGAGGTCAGCGGTCTGCAACCTTCTACTCTAAAAGAGACATTCAGGTTCATTCCTCGCTCACTACAACCCAGTAGGAGCGACAAAGTCTTCCTTCACCCTTTAAGAAAATAATACCGTTTGTATTGATGCTGTTGTTACTACTATGATGAACATAAATGCACTGTTGTTCATTTTTCATAAATAAAACACAAACATTAAAAGAAAATTAACTTTTGACAGAAGTTTCTTCTAAAATAAGACACCCGGTCACATCTGATCTCAATGCAGTAAAAGTAGAAGTAGCAAGTATAATATCAGCAGTGATTAATAAAAATGGTTCGTTTCACTGTTGGTGCATGTCTGCCAGAAATGAAAATCTAACAAACCAAAATAAAATCCCAGCTAATTAACCCGAGGAAACTTTAGCTATAAAAAGTTACACTTTTGCTGTGTAATTTTTACCGGATATAATTTACCCAATAAAAAGTAATTGTCATAAAAAATCAATCAAAATATGACAACTGTTGTGTATAAAAGAGAAGAGAGAATATAAACATAGGAAAATCCTGAAAACATGCTTGAAAATGACATGAAAATTAGAAATTTGAGAGCAAAAAAAAATCCTAAAAAAATTAAAAATAATGATACAGGAGACTTGAGAGGAGACTGAGAGATGTGGGAGTTTACCCAGCGATCCATGACACTCAGAAAAATGCATTATTAAGAAAATACTTTAGCTGGGTGAAAATCACCCGGCGATACTCCTCTAAGACTTCTGCCGCATTTTTCATACACGCTTAAAATTCTCTAGTTTTTTTTTTTTTTTTCAAAAATAGAAAATGTGCTTAATAATCTGGCGTACCTCAATACTGGTTGTGCTTTTTAATGTCCATAGATTTTTTTTTTTTTTTTTTCTCGACCATCTTGACACATTTTTGTTCAACTTGTGATACGCACTGTCCTTCAACTGTTTCATGAGTTCAGTTGTCAAAAAGTTTAATTTTTTTCCCCTTTATGACTTTCTCCCTTCTTTACTTTATAGTTACTTTTTAACATCTAGAATATTTTTATTTTTCTTAAATGAAAGAGCCCCAATGGAGGGGTTAAAGAGCTTCAATGTCTCTGGAACCACAGGTTGCAGACCCCTGATCCAGGTTAATAAGTTGCATCTTTTCATAATCAAATTTTAAAAAAAAAGTCTTCATATAAAATACATTTAGAATTAAAAATAAAAAATGTGTACCCATTTGAATGGGAATCCAGAGCTCCTTTTTTTAAATCTCCTAACTTTACATTTGAATCAAAGCAGAAGCCATTATTATAGTGATCCCATCTTTGTATTTGTCTGCTTTGACAGCTCTCGATGGAAGTTTGCATATCGATCTCTATCACAAATGGTCACGCTTTATAATATCAGCTTTCCTTTTGTCCCATGAGAAAGCACAAAGTGTGTGTGCGTCGCAGAGGGTCAGACGGTAAATGTGTGAGCTGACTTGTCTTACTGAGGGAGGAAGAAATATTTGGGTCATTTTAACATTGAGATGCTGTCATGGTTTAATCTCGGGGTCGCAACCCTCCAACATAGAGCCATCCAGGTCCATTTCAAAAACCATAGGAGACACAAAATTCACCCTTTAGAAAGATGGTAAACGGCATCTACCTTCCTTGAAGAGCTTTACAGTCACATTCGCAAATAAACTTGGCGGTGGATCTCTTGACTCCTGCGTCCATGTAGAAAGCAGCTAGCTGACAGAACTAAAGTGAATTATAGCACATATCGATCATCCAATCTGCTGTTGAACACTGGCGCCAACCTTCCACCAGAGGTAAGGTGGGGTTCAGCGTCTTCCCCAAGAGTAGGGCGGGAATCGAACCTGCAGTCTTTGAATCAGAGATCGACCGCCCTACCGCTGCACCACAGCCACCCCTACACTTAATCTGCTTACACTTACACTTAGTACTATTCTTATTATAATGATAAATATTTAAAAAACGGTTGGATTTATTTTTTTCATAAATAAAACATGAACTCAAAGAGAAATGTTTTTTTCAAAAATGAAATAGTTTATATTTTGACATGACTTCCTTTCAAAATAAGACACCCTGTACCATATTTTATCATGTCAATGCAGTAAAGGTCGTAGTGTGTGGTGTAATGTCACTGGTGATCTAAAAAATATATTTTACTATTTGTGGTACATCTCAGCATCTAACAATCTAACAAGCCAAAATTCAAATCAAAGCTGTAAATAAACTTTTTCTAACCATAAGCGCAAATTATGCTTGAATAGAAAATCCACCTTAAGTTACACGTGTTGGTTGTGCTTCCTGACCTCCAATTGATTTTCTTTGACGCACAAAGATCTGTCCAAATGTTTGACTGTGATGCGTACTGTTCTTCAACTGTTTGTGAAGGAGTTCAGTGAAGTTAAAGTTTGTTTCCTTCACATTTTTTTTTCTTTGCAGTAACTTTTTAAAGTAATATAACGTTTTCCATCTTTAACCAGAGAGCCACAGTGGAGGGGTCAAAGAACCACATGCAGGTGGCAGACCTCTGATCTCATCAATGATTCTTTCCGCTTCCATCCATCTCAGTTATAACAAAGAAAAATTCAACATGACATTTTTCTAACATAATCCTCTCATAGACTCAGAACTGTGATGCTCACAGCAGTTATTACAGAAACTCAGAGGAACTGATCCATCCTCTTCAAGTGTCAAATAACCAGCTTTGAGTCGGTTCTAGTCGACAGCAGAGTATCAGGTCATCAGTCGCAGCTGTCGTGGAGCTTTTCACCTCAAAAACATCAATAAAATGGTTAAAGACAGAAGATCTGACCTTCTGTGGAACTTTTCGGGGGACTTCTTTGGTCGTTCTCATTTGCCGGGCATGCGCAGACGCGAGCAGGAGTCAGCGGGGAGCCTCGGCGGAGCGGCGGAGTCTGCGGATGGGAGGATACGGATCTGATGCAGGACAGCGAGTGTTCGGGGGAGCGCCGCGCGCGCGCTGCCTTCCAACAGCTGGCTGCCTCTGCGCATGCGTGGTCCGCATCGCGCGCTGCCTCAGCCGCGCCATTGGACACGCGCTCTCACCTCCCACCCCCTTCAGAAACACCCCGGGAGGCATCAAACGGTTAAGTTCAGCAAATAACATTAAACTCACAGTTTTGATTCAGTCTACTTTTCTAACATTAGCAGCATTTTTATTATTTTACTACAAATTAATGTGGTTCATGTTTTATTTAAGAGCAAACTGATTCTAACACTGTTTAAAAAACAAATCTAAATGGGTATTCTGTATGTTAAACTTAAATGTTTAAAATATCAATGTGGAAATGAGCTAATTTGGTCACACCCATCAAAGAGGTCTAAAATTGTTTGCCCCGCCCACATTGCTGTACAAAGCTTCCTCATCTGGTCAATCGTGGCTTTTCTGTTTGTCTGCGCTCTGGACAACACAGAGATGACTGAACTGAAAGTGTAACTTTATTTAACTCCCTGACGTTCATGTGAAAAGCATCATTCTGAGGATGAGTGGAGAGCTCCTGCCCCTGGGGGAGGAGCTTAAAGTCCCCCTATGACAATTATTTTGTTTTTATTTTTTAAGTTCCCAGTAGTTTTCTAATTTTGATTATGAAGTTTTTAACCAAAAACCTAAATTTCTTAAAAAGTCATTTTTCATGTTGATCTGAAACCTCTGTTTCCAAAATCTCCTCTGAGGGGGCGTGGCTTTTGGAGCTCCACCCCTGATCCCTCCTCTCTGATTATATCTCTGTGTCTCTCTACCATAAATCTTCACGCTGCTCCATAAAAACCTCCATCAATCTGGGTAATGTCCAGCCGTATGGTTCTGATCCGGATGTCAGCTCAGATCTTCATGGACAGAACTTCCTCCAAAATCCTGATTCTTTCTCCTTCCAGTTCACCAAAGACTCTTTGATGTTTCTTGACGTTGCTGTGATCAATCCATTCAATCCATTGGTTTCTCAGAGCAGAAAATAATGAAAGCTAACATCCAAATGCTCTTTCATTCATTTACAATCCTTTCCAAGTGCGGTCAAATGAGCCGCCGTTCACATTTCCGTGGTCACATCAAGAAGCTCCGTGGAGTCTGGTGGAGATTTTCCAGAGTTCTCAGGACTGCTACCGTAAGTATTGGATGAAAGTCACACCAAAAATCCAGTGACGGCTGATTGGACCACAGAAATGTGAACGGCGGCTCATTTGACTGCAGTCAATGTGAAGATAGCATCTTCTCTTCTCCAGAAGCTGAACTAGACACGCTAGCCGGACCAGATGAGGGTTTAGTGCAGGGGTGTCAAACTCATTTTGGTTCGGGGGCCGCATTTAACCCATCTGATCTCAAGTGGGCCGGGCCAGAAACATAACAGCAAAATAACCTTTGTTCAACGTGTTATCTTTAGCTTTAGTTTTGTTTTATTTCTTAGTTGCAAAAACAACCTAATAGTCTAATCATTTATTGTTACATTTTCATTCACTGAGTCCAAAGTATTTCAAATAAAATGGATTTCACTAAGTAAAAAAAGAAAAAAAAAAAAGGTTTATTTAATTTTAAACAGACTAAATGTTTTACATCTGACATTAAAGTAATCCCGATAGTAAACTAAAAAGGGGGCTACGGAAAAAATATAAATGTTTTAATCAATGAAAAATCAAACTAAATGAACCCTCTGGAACCGACGGATGCCCTCATGTCCTGCTGTGCAGCTGTGAGATCAACGTGATAAAATAAAAGTTTTTATGTTCTGTAACTGATATTTTTTTGAATTAAAGGCAAAATATGGCCTTTTATTTGTAGTCTTTGGACAAAACAATCTTTGATTTGAATAAATAAGGCGGAAGACGAACTTTGATCAGACGGCTGCAATGCAGGTCAGCTCACCTGCAGTGGGGGGCGGAGCCAACCAGAGCTGTCTGCTATTAGAAACCCCACGAGGAGGAATGTGATCTTAATTTTGCTTTGGCTTTGAGTTTTCTACAACATCAACAACCACCTGTGTTGTCAAAAAATCACGAAAATTCAGTTTCTCTGCGAAAGTCCTGCCGGCCGCTGTTACGAGAGGCGAGCAACAGAGCAGACAGACACGCCCCCACCTGAGAGCAGATTCCAGCCGAACCGATCTGAAGTCCAGCTGGATCAAACTTCTCCCTAAAACCTTTTTATTATTCCTCACAAACTCAACAGGCAAAGCTTAAGATGAAAAAAAGTAAAAGAAAAGAGAGAAAAATAGATTTCCATGAAACATCAAATGGACAGCAGAGCTCTTAGGAGAGACATTCTTATTTTTTGGTCTGCCTGAAGCTGAAGCCACACAGACAGACTGAAGTACTATTACTGTCTGTATGACAACATATAAAGGTCCCATCATAGAGCTGTGAGGTCTGTCATGTTCCTCTACCAACACAAACTCTTCAGATTTTTGGCCCAAAAAAGGAATCTTTTTTTTTTTTGTATTTTCAGTCAAAAATATGTTGATAGTTTGTTGACTAAACTTAGTTAAGTTGTTTTTATGAAATTACACCCAAAACTGTCATGTTATGTTGTAAAAGCAGTTTGTTAAACATTTTGGGGGTTTCCACAGCAAAATGAATCTTATTTTTCCAGATGGAATTTTCTGTTTTTGCATGATTTTATGTTTGATGTATGAATAGAACATGGAAAAATTACTTTAAAAAACGCAGTGTCACATAGATAGGGTTGTCCTGATTAAAATGATATCAAATAAGCATGTTAAATTGAAAATACGGAGGTAAATTCAAAAGTAAACAAAAACAGAGCTTTAGGTCCTTGGTTCCATTGGGTTAAACTTGCAAACATTTTGGTCCCTTTGTCTCCCTAAACGAGGGAAGTTTGTTTATTTCTTTATCTCTTGAGTTGTCTTTGCTCCCCCTAGTGGTTAAATCGCGCATTGCATCCATTTCTTAAAAGAACCATAACTCGCCACAGGAGTGGGCTAGAAACTTGCTTTCTTTTTTGAAAATTCTTATATATTTTTTTCTTCATAACTGGGCCGGATTAAATCATCTAGCGGGCCGGATACGGCCCGCGGGCCGTATGTTTGACCCCCCTGGTTTAGTGCATGTGCAGCAGAAAGAAGATCATTGATGAAGAACAGAGTCTGTCCAAGACTGTTGGATTGATTTAAAAGGAGAAATAAAAAATAAATGATTTCTTATTACATTTGTTCTCTTTCAGAAGATAAATGACACACAGACATGATAAACACGGAGGTGGACTTTAAGGATGGTGGGGTCTTGTTATTGAGTCAGATTGGAGCATGAGATCAACAGGTGGGTTGGAGTGGTGTCCACTCTCCTGTGGTCGCTGTACCAGTCCTTAATGATGAATTGAGAGCTGAGCCAGAAAGCAAAGCTCTCAATTCAATCTTCGTTCCAAAACTCATCTATGGTCATGAGTTCCAGGTCATGACCCAAAGAACGAGGTGTTTAATGCAAGCAGCAAAATTAATTTCCCCTGTGGGGAGGCTGGGGTTCTCCTAGATGAGGAGCTCGGTCATCCTGAAGGAACTAAAAGTAGACTCAGTGCTGGTCAGGAGTCAGTTGAGGTGGCTCCACCATCTGGTCCACATACCTCCTGGACGCCTCCCCTGGGAAGTCCTTTGTGCATGTCCCAATAGGTGAAGATCCCAAAGAACTTCTGGATTTAGGGCTGGCTGGGAACATTGCAGAGTGGGAGACACCAGAAATAATAAAAACACAAACAACTCCACCTCTTTGGCCGATGGATAGATAGATAGATCACACGAAGAGGTGGAGATCCAGTATAATGGACCAGCCTGAGAACTGGACCATCCTCTGGCAGAAGGGTGGGGCAGGCACTGGGGAGAGGCCAGTTTGGTGCAGATCAGGCAGGGATTTGAAAAAAGAAGAGATGACAGGTGTAGCACTATATCTATTAAAATATGTGCACATGTAGACAACAGTCTTGGTACTCTTCTGTTAATGAAAGAAAAGCTCACAATGGTCAAAGTAATAACAAATGAATACTTACAGGAAATGTAACTGAGGTTTCTTTTCAACCATGTTAGACTTATCCACAAAAATGAACTTATGAAACAAGCCTGAACAGAAATGATGGTATCACTAGAAAAAAACGAAATGTTGTGACCAAAGGGAGAATGTTCATCAAAGGCGTGTCCACTAATTAGCATCGAAGGAGTTTAGAATATCATCATCAATAACGCCTTATAAAGGGCTACATAGAGAGTTTGGTCCATATCAACATGACAGCATCACAGCTGCTGCAGATTTATCATCTGAACATCTATGATGATGATCTCCTGTTCCACCTCATCCTAAAAGTTCTGTTGGGTTCTGGAGACTGTGGAGGTCATTAGAGTCCAGAGAACTCATGGTTCTAGAAACCAGTCTGAGATGATTCCACTTTATGACATGGAGTCTTATCCTGCTGGAAAAAGCATCAGAAGATGGAACACTGTGGTCAGACAGGGATGGACATGGTCAGCATCAATACTCTGGTAGACTGGGGGGTTGGAACCATGATCAGTTGGTTCTGAGGGGTCCAAAGTGTGTCAAGAAAATATCCCCACACCATGACACCTCCACCACCAGTCTGAACTGTTGATACAAGTCAGGATGGATCCATGTTTTCATGTTGATGTTTAATTCTGACCATAAACCATCTGAATGTTTCAGCAGAAATAAACTCATCAGACCAACAAGGTTTTCCATCTTCTGTTGTCCAGTTTTGGTGATTCTGTGTGAATTGTAGCCTCAGTTTCCTGTTCTGATCTGACAGCAGTGATACTGGTGTGTTCTTCTGCTGCTGTAGAGATGGTTGTGGGTGAAAATCCCAGTAGATCAGCAGACCGTCTGACACCAACAACCATGATAAAAGTCTCTTCAATCTCCTTTCTTGCTCGTTCTGATGGTCAGTTTGAACTGCTGCAGATGGTCTGGATCACATCTACATGTCTACAAGCATTGAGTTGCTGTCATGTGATTAGAAGTTTGCATTAACCAGCAGTTGGAGAGATGAGCCTACTGAAGTGACCAGTGAGTGTAGACATATATATAACATTTAAGTCAACATGCTTGTAAATGACAAATAGAACATTACTTTGTTGTAAATTCTACATGTTATAAAAATGTAGCCAGTTTTACAAAAATGACTAAATTGGAAAAACGTGAAATGTCTGACATACATGAGATTTTTGTTCCTGGTTTTTTGTGTGGGGATTTTTCTACATTGCGAGGTAAACTACTGCTTAGAGAAAGCAAGCAACATGAATATTTGAATTTGTGAGAGAAAATATCGTAATATTTAATGAGAAACACTCCTGATGTAAATGAATGAAATGAATATGCTTTCAGTTTTTGTAGCTGTTGTCCTGCAGATGCCGTCTGATTGTTACTGGGCTATAACCAGCACCATTGATGGTTTGATGGTTTGGTTTTCATTTATTCTTTGGTAAATTTTTTGATTCATAAAAACTCAATCACACTTTGAGCAATTTCTGCAATATTGGTCACCAAACGTTCAGCTTGTTAAGGCCCCCAGTGCTAGGTATTTGTATATTTTATACTTTTTTTTTTTTAATTGTGCGCAATTTATGCAATTTTTCCACCCCTTAGAAAATGAATAGGATTTTTTTTTTCAAAGTTTTGCACTTTCTAAAATTTATGCAATTAAAACATTTAACACATTCAGAAAATTCATGCTTGTACTTTTAGTATTCTTAAATTTCACACAATTGTTGAAATTTTACACAATTTTAGCTATTTTTTTAACCAAGTTCTTAAAATTCTTTGTGAACTTTATAACCTATGCAATATTGGTATCAAAATGCTCACAATGGTAAGTAAATTATTGGTACTGAGGTTTTTAAGGCTAATTTTGAGATTCGCTAATATTTTGGCTACATGCTAACTTTCTTTTCTGCCATTTTCAGTGCTGTCTGAATCTACTAATTCCAAATTGGGTGCACTCGAAATATCCCAGAAGTCTTTGCAAAAAACTAGCGTACATCTATGGTCACTAGATTAGCGGATATAGACCGCAATGCATAGAGTTCGAACAATTTTGAACAAAAAAACGTGTTTAAATGCAATATTTGAGTGAATCATCAACATTTTCCCCTTTGGAACATAGTGGAGTCATAAATAAATGCTGTGAAATGTTCGATGACGTCATATCCGGTTTTTAGAAAAATGAAAGTATTGAGCATCGCCAAATTACCTTTAAAATCCAGCACACTATATAGTCTCACACTGTATAGTTTTTTAGTAGTTAGGGATTGGAGAGGGAATTTGGACACAACCTAAGTTTATTACATTTATATGGCGCCTTAAAATGACCACGGTCAAACAGCATTAAAAGTTCAAAGAACAATAAAAACAGCTAAAATGTTAAAAACAATTCGAGATAAAATATAGATGCATTAAATTACATAAAAACCATAAAAACACCAGATAAAAACAAAGATAAAACAGTAAAACACAGCAGTAGAGCAGAGTCTCATGCTGCGTCAAAAGCCTGGTGATAAAAATGGGTTTTAAGAAGATTCTTAAAAACGGGCAGTGAGGATACCTGAAAAATGTTCTAAACTACAGGCCCAGGAATAGGCCTAAAACCCTACTCTTCTGGGGGTTCTTGGTTTATTCGTCAACTACCAGGGTTTTGGGTTATTTTTTAATTAAGCTAATATTTTGGTAAAAGGCAAAAAATGTTGGATAATTTAGCATCAACTAAGATTTTAAAGGATAATTTCGATTTAAGATAATAATTTTTGATGAATAATTTTTGATTAAGATAATAATTTCTGATGAAACTAAAAAAACTTCCATAAATAATTTAACAATATACATTTTTGGTTAATTTGTCATCTACTGATGTTTCTTGAGCTAATTTGGAGTAAAGCTAACATTTTAACAGCGTGTTAGCTTTCATGGCTAATTTGGCATCTACTGAGTTTTTTTGGGCTTATTCTGAGTTGAGCTAGTATTTTAGCAACCTACTAAGGACTTTTGGGGTTCTTTTCAGAGGTAAGCTAACATTTTAGAAAAATGCTCACTTTGTGGCTGATTTAGCATCTATTGAGGTTTTTGACTAATTCTGAGTTTATAGCTTTACACATTTTTTATTTCTTTCGAAATTCTTTGTGCACTTGATGTGAAATTCTGAAACTTTAAGTCCTTTAACAATTGTAACATTATGCAAATAGCTTTAGCATTTTCAGTAAATCCCTTTGATCCTCTTTCTGCATTTTGACGTTGTGTTCAGAACCTCATTAAGGTCCACCTGTGATAAATGTAAATTCTTACATTTTCTTAAGTGGTTGTAAGATTTTAGTCTGAAGTGTAATTTAACTTTAATCTCCTAAAAAACGAATAAATAGGCCTGCTTGTATCATATATCAAGTTGAAATGATTCTTTTTATGTGGCAACACTTAGAATTTCATATAAAGTTTTCTTTTTGTTTTTTCATGTTGAATAGAGGAAAACACTAAAACAGAAAGGTCACCAGCTGGAATGACCGATCAGTTTTACAAACCTTCGGTCTCATCTGCGCTCTGGTCAGTGGATGGTGGAGATGACATCTCCAGCTGCCGTTTTCAAGTCAGCCAGGTCATCGTGGGTTCTTTGGGTTGGGTTTTTAGTTGTGATCATTCACATTTGAGATTTTACTGAAAATCCTTCAGGCTTACTTCACTCTGTGTATTTTAGGGACTTTTTTTTTGAGTGTTTGCTTTAGTTTGCATCTATTTGCTGACTGAAAATAGGTTTACACAAAAATATGTTTTGAATAGTAAAACAGGGTGTTTCAAACTTCTGGATTTGGTTGTACAGATACACATTTGTTTGTTTGTTTGTGTGAAACTCTTTTATTCATCCAGAAAGTTTTAAGAGCAGAAAAGTTTTTGAGTTTGATAATCAATTAATTTCCGAATTATTTTAGTGGTTGTTAATGTACGTAAACCAGAAAAAAAAAACAAAAAACAAATGAAATCAAAGATTTGGGGGATTTTTCTGAGAAATATTAAGATTAGGACTTGGAATTAAAGAGTAAATTCAATAGATTCAGCTGAAATGAAAACTCTGGAAGAAATATAAGCTTGCACTCTGAAGTTTCTTAAAATCTGTGAAACTTTCTGCATTAGCCAAAATGCCTGTACTGTTGAAAAAAAAAAAACAAAAAAAAAACAATTTTTGAGCAATCAGTTAATACACGTGTCAAAGTCAAGGCCCGGGGGCCGAATCTGGCCCACCATGTAATTCTATCCGGCCCTCCAGATCATTTTATTTTATTATTATTGGCCCGATGTTATCTTGTGCTTATTTCTAACTTGTACAATTTTGACAAAATATATTTTTATTGAGATTAAAATATTGAAATTTATTTATGGTTTAAGTTGATTTATTCTGGAATAATATTCCTGTCTTTTTATTATTCAGAATTATGTTAAGTTACGGTAAATTTTTAAAAATTAGCATTCTGCTAGCTTTTAGGACTATTTTGGCATTTACTAAGATTTTTTAGGCCATTTTAAAGTTTAGCTAATATTTCAACAACATGTTGGCTGTTTAGGCAAATTTTGGCTTTAACAGTTTTTTTTTTTTTTTTTTTTAGGATATTTTGAAGTTTAGCTATTTTTTTCAGCTACATGCTAGATGTTTTGGCTAACCAAAGTTTTTTTAGGCTGCTTTGGGATTTATCTAATATTTTAGCTGGATATCAGCTTCAGTGTTTTTAGCTATCAATTTCAGCATCTTTAGAGACCAAATTCAGCTTCCAGCATTCAGACTAGCATTATCCCAGGTAATATTATACATCTAGTTTATAATTATGTTAAAAAGTTACGGTTTTAAAGCTTTAAAAATGAAGTTTTAGAGTGTTCAATAAATGTTTATCCTGTTCGTCCCGTGACCTAAGCTTGTTTTGGATTTTTGACACCCCGATTTAAAGTATACAACTTTTGAGCTGAATCCTCATTAGCCATGCTGTTAGATTTGTAATAAACACAAATGTATATCATATTACTGAGGAAACTTGAAAAAAGAATTGTGGCAGAAAAAGAGACACTTAATGATGTTATTATGTAGAATTTATGATTGAGTCACTCCACAAGCTGCTTTATCGGCTATTTCTAAACAAAAAAATAATTGTGCGACAAATAAACTGTGAAATAAAACCAGAAATAAATGGCACAGAAAGAGAGGAATGTCCTGCTAACACAGCAAGCTACCCGGCAGCAGCAGTTCTATGTTCAGAGCTTCTGCCGCTGCTTCCTCCGCACAATTCCCTGAAACTGTGAAGGAGTTTTTAAATGACTTTTACAAAGATAAGCAGCTACACAAATATAAAGCTCTCTTTGAAAACTTCAAGCTCTTTTTTTCATTTTCCTGAAACTTCTCACTTCTGCTTTCGACAAGATCAGCCGCGACCTTTTCGAGTTTGTGGTGAAGCTTCTGGGTTCAGAAATAGCCTCCATGGTCAGTGTACATGTGTGAGAGAACTTGCTCCGTGTTCTTTATAGCAACAGTCTTATCTGCATCTCAACAGAGCGAGGGCTTACACCTTTACCTCCCCGTGCACTAACCTCCAGTCTCAGGCAGAACAATAACTGCTCTGTAACACAGGTCACGCTCTTCAAGTGTGTCAAGGGGCTCGTGCTCCAGGGTTAGAAGAAAAACACTTTTTAGGTTTATTTGTCTTTTTCTGTCACTGCATTACAAGTTTACTGAGAGGTGGAGAAATTCAGGTAATCTGTGCTCAAACCAGAGAACATTTTCAGCTCCTTCCAACCCTGGATCAGTTCCATTTCACTCAGGAAGAACTCCCTGGTTTTCGACCCACAGGTGGCTCAGATTTTGTTTTTTTCTCTGTTTGACGCCACGCATGCTCAGGGAGAAGCTGCTGTAATCCTTTAATCACTTCATCAGATCGGTGATCAATGTTGCAGCATAAGAAGTAGGCTAATCTAAAGGAGACATGCCAGCTGAACGGGCTTTCTCCTGTCTGAAGCCCAGACTCCACATGGACCACATACTGGGTTTAACTTCTGAAATGGTTTCTCTGAAGTATTGAAAATATCAAATATATTTACTTTAAATAAAGCTTCTATTGGCTGTAAGCAAAATACAGTTAGTAGAATACACTTGGAGAATTCCGTTTTATTTATGTAGCCAAATGTCAAAAAAGAATTGCCTCTTGGGGCTTCACATCAGTAATTGAACACTTTTACATCACAGGGTTTCTACGAGGATGTTCACAATTAGATCAGAAACATTTTTATTTGACATGTAATCAAATATGTTTTTTAAAAAAAGCATTTAATTTCTGTTTTGCAATGAATCTTCCTTATATTTGTTTGAATATTTTCTTGACTAAAACTTACTGGTTTGGTCATGGATCCTCCTGTCTTAAAAAGGTTTCTCACTTTTATCCCAATAGTGTTATTTCATAGATTCATGTTTTCTGCTATTGATTGACCCTTTTCAGGATGATGTCAGACAAAATGACAATAGGATCAAAAATATGAATAGTTACTTCCAGTGTTGAGGTTCAGAATGACAAATCTGACAGCTGAACGCTGTTGAACACAAATTTAAATAAATGATAAGAGGCAATCTTACCAACAGAAAAATGTACTATGTTTGTTTCATGATCATTTGATGAGAGGGAAACAATACAACCAGGTATTTAGAAAATAAATACTGGACACATTTACTTTATAATTGGTTGTGTTATCTTTGATTTTTTTTTTATGTAAAATAGCTTTAAACAGTGTTCTAAATAGACATAATAACCAGAAGTCACTCTCACTGTTTTGTGTGACGTCACGTAAAAGCGTCTACAGAGCTCTGAGAGATGACATCACAAAGGTTGGCCCCATCAAGGCGCCGCCATGTTGGCAGGAATCACCTTGAGGAATTGGATTGGCTAGCTGCTGCAGTGAAGGAGGCTACGCATGGTGGATAAATGTTGCGCCCCAGATTACACAAATAGACGCAGAAAAAAAGAAGGGACAACATTCCCCCTTATTTGCAGGTTTTAGGGAGTGGAGGAATCTGCAAATACCCCCCTCCCCTCCCCGCAGCCGAAGGATGTCTGTTACCGGTCCATCCATGCTCTTCAGAAACACTGATCATGCTTTGGAAAACATTTAGTAAAGAAAACTGGATCATTGCTCAACATAAAGAGTTGCATTATTATCAAAAAAACGTGTCTCTCCATCCATACCTCAAACTCACGAGCGCGCTTTCTGCTAAATAAAATAATAAACAGCTGTTGAGGATGATAATTATTCTCCCCGTTTATCTTCTTGAACATTTCTGGTTTTTTTTTTTGCCGTTTCTGAGTCAGCTGATGGAGAGAGGAGCACCTCCTCCTTCCACGTACAGCTGCTCTCTGCTGTGAGATCACCTCAGCAGCGCAGCGCCGCCTTCAGACTCAAACATGTCACACAAGCGTCTTGAGTTAGAAACAAGCAGGGGAACACTGAACGTCATTTTATCGTATTCCTAAAGATGCAGAGCTAAGTGGACCAGCGCCAGTAAAAGCCAGGAGCAGCAAAACAGATGGAACCGTTTGTGCAGCCATGACTTCATATCACGCATGTTAAAGCTTATTTACTCATTCTATGCTATAGTCGTGGTTTTGGATTGACGCTAGTAAAACAAGTTAATTTCGTGCAATTTGTGTTGTGTTCAAGTTAGCAAGTGCTAACGTAGAAATCAAAATGTGGATCCTGAAATGTTTATGTAAATTGCTGGAAAAAAGAAGGATGATCCATTGAGTCTGGGCTTCATTCCGTCTAATCTCCAGAGAAGAGAAAATAAAAATGACAAGCTGACGCGTTAGCCAAACTAACTTCAACAAACACTCCGACCCTGCTGCTAGCCATGCTAATGTCACGCTGCCTGCTAGCTGTATGTCTGGATAGATCTGGATGCTTCCTTCAGTGGAGATACCAGTGAAAATCACACTGGAAACATTGTTGGGTTGTGATATTTTAGTTTTTTTAATAAAGCTTGTTGTCATGTGAATGAAAGAGACATGAATACTCCTGTGGCTGAAGGTTTCAGCAGTGGAGCTGTTCATAATTCTGGTAAAATGGCGACTGGCTACAGGGAGTCACGTGGGGTCCGGAGCACTTTTCTATTTAATTGTTTTTTAGACAAATCTTGCCACTTGTGAACTACTAATATATGTATTGCAACTTTTTTCCTTTAAAACACTTTTGGAATATCATGTTTATGTTTGATTCTTTTGGGTGGAGGTCTAGAATGAACAATTTGCCTCTTCCTGCGCTCACTTTTTATGAATTCTTGTGTAATTTATTTGTGCTAAAGAAAAACCAATCATCATCCTGCAACATTCTAATCCACAGAAGATGAAAACGTGTGTGTGCTGGACGGTAAATCTATAGTGGTTGTTTCTCCGTGCGGGGCAGCGCTCCTGTCCCGCAGACACGTCAGAGCTTTGTTCTGAGAGAACAACTCCATTGTTGTTGGGAACTTTTTAATCTGGGATTTGAACCCCGTCACGTGCTGGGACGGCCCGCTGCTGCTCACATCCCGTCAGAGGAGGGAGACACACGCTCGCTCACACGCACGCGCCCGCCGCTTCACACCGTTTCTCCCGCGGAGCAGAGCGCGCGAGCGGGCGCGCCTCTGGACCACCATGACGCACCAGTACAGCCAGCGGTCCTTGCTGGTTCTGGCCTTGCTGGGGCTCTTGTCGGCGATCATGGCGGCCTTATCGGTCCTGCTGATCTTCCAGCTGCAGGCCCCGCGGGGGCCCGTCTCCACGCTCCTCCCCGCCTCGGTCTGGGCCGTCCTGCAGCCCGTCTCCACGGTGCTGTCCGCCCTGGCCCTCACCCTCCACCTCAGCTCTGCGCTGGTGTGCCTCCTCCACGGCTACGTCTCCACGGAGGTCTGCCGGGAGGAGCAGGATCCCCACAGGTATGTGTCCCGCATCCAACGGGCTTTATTGAAAAATGTTACTTTCCAAAAATTACCACCAAAATTTGATGTCCTGAGTTTAAGATCCACTTCAATAACTTTTTTAAACAGACTTCATTGCACATTTTTTTCAATTTACACAGATTCACAATCAGTTATGCAATAACGGGAACAATGCAAGAAAAGAACAGAAATAAGCCATAAGTCATGTCAAAATACTGAATTTTTCACAAACAGACAAGATGTTCATTGTTTTTGTTTTTTTTTCTCAGAGTTTCTGATAATATTAATATTGTGAATATTATATTTGGACAAAATGAGCAAGAGATTTGTTAAGAACAGACCAGAATCCTTTTGCTTATTCTTTGATTTGTGACCCAACAAGACATCCTTCCAGAACAAAACAAAACAAGCTTTGATTTTGTCATGAATGGAGTCACACATTTTCTGCCAGAACACTTTAACTTGAGGACAACACCAAGGAAGATGGATACTTTAATAAAAATAGTGTTTTTAACCCTTTAACAGCTGATGCGTCACCACTGACGCTTTAACATTAAATCTTTAACATACTGTAACAGTTGACACAATCATTCCACCATAATTCCAGTAGATTGTAAAGCCGATGAGGTGCTTTTTTCCTTCACAATCTACTGGAATTATCGTGCGAACAGTGACAGTAAAACAAAGAACAGAAACACTGGAGCTGTTCAAGGGTTAACAAGTTCTGCAGCAGTTTTCTGACTATGGAGGACATGTGCAACAAAAATGAAGATGAAAACTGGATTTGTGAGTATTTCTTTATTTAAATCATGCTGAATCAGGAGCAGACGAAAGAGTTCGTTTGAAAAACATCAGTTAAAGCAATTATGGGCCAAAGTCTTCCTGCTCCGCTCCATTCTGATGCATTCAGAAAGATAGATCCATGAACGTCTTTGTTTCCTCGTCTGAGCTGGAATCTGTGTAGAAGTCAAAGGCCGGGGGCCAGATCCGGCCCGCTGGGAGATGAAACTCAGCCCACCAGATCATTTCCTGTTGTTGTTGGATCTAGTTGTCAGAAAAGTCTTAAGCAACAGTTGCTAGCGTTTTTAGCTTCTTTTTCATTTTAAAAGAAGATATTGTTTAGTAGTACAATAAAGTTGTTCAGTAGACATAGACAACGAACCAAAGAAGTAGAGCACGAGTCAAAGTCAAGGCCCGGGGTCGGATCCAGAGCCAGATCATTTTACATTTTTGTTATCAACAAAATTGTTATCTTGCGCTGGTAACATATTGCAACACATTCTCATTCCTCAGTCGTGTGGTTTTGGACCCCTCTGCATCACAAATAGACGTTTTGGGGTTATCCTGTCCGGCCTGCGACCTGAAGTGTGTTTGGATTCTGAACAAAATAAGATGAACGTTGTTTATTATGATTGTGTTCAAGCTAAAAAATAAATGGAGATATATTTCCCCCCAAAATATGTTATTCAATATAATGAGTTATTAGAGATGATTTTTCCAATCGTCGCTGTTTCGTGACATCATGGATATCATGAGCCATATATCGTGTATCACATATCGTATTTTGAGGTACCCAGTTATTCCCAGCCCCAATATGAGGGGCTTTGAACTAGCAGGAGAGGGCGTAAACAATTGGGTGACAGGAAGTGGGGCTGGGCTTCCTCCATACTAATAGTCCTGTCCACAACTCAGAGGTGAATGTCCAATGAACTCCTGCCGCTGTACAGAAAACAACATTTAGATGTTGTCTGAAGCTTCATAATCCTAACAAGAAGAACACTTCAGGAAGAGATCACAGCGGGACTCTAATGTTCAAAACTCCATCACAACCACATTCATGTGTAGTTCTGTTTTCTGGCTGTTGACCATCATCTATGTGATTGGTTATAGTGGACAGGATTTTCTTGATTCCAGACTGAACTTCAGTGAACAGCAGGTAGTTAAAAACTGTTCATGTCAGTAGATGGGCTTCACTGCTGATAGTCTCGCTCACTATTTTCTTATACATATACTTCAACCACACCCCCAACACCAAACTCTGCTGTTGGGCTTTGTGGTTTCAGAGGTATGAGGGGTCCAGAGAGCAAACGCTGATGTCGTCGATCAACCCCCACCCAACCCAGCTCGGATCAATCCCATTCCAACAATGGCCTTCCCCTCATTATTCTACCAGCCTTTATCCGGCCTTTCCCACGTAGGCCAACGCACTGGGTCATCGACCCCAGGCCCCCCCCGACAGGAAACTCCAAGAATAGAATTGTTATGAGGGTCTCAAATAATCCATCAATGAAAGCAAATCACGATTCAAACTCAAAAAGTGAAACTGAATGTTTTTCTTGAGGAGCAAGTTCCATATAGGTAACATGTATTGATGCTGACCAGCGTTCCTGATGTTACAGAGCAGACTGGTTCCTGCTGGACAGCATAGGAGCGCGACACGTAGCCATCGGACTCTTCTGTCTGGGGGTGTCGGTTTACTTGATAGGTAAGAGGAGCAGAACATTTTTAAACCTTTGTATTCATTTTATGAGACAGTTTTTCAGAGGTTTCCATGCAGGTTGTGTTTTCAAAGGTCTCTGTTTTCTGAACCAGAGGCAACGAGCTCTGCTGTTTCCCCTCTGATCCACTGGATAAGAACAATGCATTCTTTGAGCAGCCATGACTGAAGTGTTTTTAATGCTGAAGAACCTGGCAGTGCTGGGGTGGGGTGGGGTGGGGGGTCCTCTGGAGGCAGTCACTTCTCTGCAGTGGGAGTTGCTTCAGCTACAGTCAAGAGGTGCAGCATGAAGTCAGGAAGTCCGTCATGTCCTGTGCCTATCCCCCCCCTCCTTGGTGGAGTCCACGGCTCTTTTCCTGGAGACAAACAGGACAAGCTCAGTAAGAAACAGCAGGGATGAAGGGAATTTTTCTCTACACAATGAATTAAAGGTATTTTAAGACCAAGTATGTTTTCTTTCTGCCCCTTACATCAAACTATCTGTTTTCCTACAAACACAAAGGATTCAATACAAAGAAACAATTATTCAGAATATTGAAATGATCATCAATCTTTCCATATTCAGTTCATGTTCTCCATGTGCGACGGACCGCTCCGCACCCGCCCAGCGCAACCCCACCCAGCTACAGCGTCCCCCCCACCCGCTCTCGCACTCAGTGAACCAATGACCGTTTGTGTGCAGCTTGGAGAGCAAAAAGACGAAGAGCTAAAGAGAGTTAACAAAAAAGAGCACGGCTCCAGGAAGGAGTCTGAAGAGACACAGTCGTGAAGCTGTGTCGTCACCATGACTGGTGGCACGATACATTGGTCAAAGTTGGAGTGAAAAGTTAGGAAAGAGCAAATCTCGGCTTTGCTTCAATCTGCTTTAATAGTTATGATTGCAACTTAACAAAATCCTAAATTCGAAGAAGCTGCAGGAATTTCCCTGGAGGGAAGCGCAGATGAACACACAGCCAGACCGCTACGCACACTCACAGGCGCACACACTCACAGGTCTGTGAGCACACTCACAGGCACGTGCACACGCACACAGGCGGACAGACGCAGGTGCGCATACACACTCACACAGGTGCCCGTGGACGCAAACTCACAGGTGCACACATACTTACAGCAGACCTGCATGGAGAAATGTCATCTGCTTTGCATTTCTAAATTCATGCACAGGCTGAGACAAACCGATTTTTTGGTTTTCTGAAATGGTGAACATGTAGAGGAATTTGACTGGTTTCTTTTTCAATTCATGAAGAATTCTTACAGTCTTCAGATAGTCATGGAGTAGTGCATGTGGAATGGAAAGAACAGTCTGTAATTCTCTAAATCTATGCATGTCCTCTTTCTCAACAGCGATGTCGATCTTCATGCTCCTCATATTTGAGATGGAGACGGGCATCGCCAGCGCCTGCGTCCTCTCCTCAGGAATCCTCATCTTGTTTGTGGCTGTGATCCATTCTCTGGTCAAAGCCTCTCACACCGCCAAGCGCTATCGGAACGACCACATCCACACGCTGTACGAGAACGATCAGGGGCGCAGCAGCTTGCCCCTCTCGAGGCCCTGCGAGCTGAGGGTGGGCGTGGACAAACCGCGGATTCACCGCAGCCAGTCTCACGTTCAGCACCCGGTCTCGTACCACCCGTGCAGCGGCCGCAGACCGCAGGAACAGTACGAGCAGCAGCACTCTCCTGCCGAGGGTCTTCAGGGACACATGAACGAGAACGAGTGCTACAACAGTGGGGGCAGTTTTCCCAGAATGCACAGGACTCTGTCCACTGAATCCGCTTTACTACAAGCCCAGATTAAACCCTGGAACGGGGTCAACAACGAAATGAGGAGCGTTCTTGCACGGAAGTCGGGAATTTCTGCTAAAGACTCCACTCTTGTGTGACTGTAGATGAGGAACAATAATTAGAGAATCACATGAATTTGAAGTTCATTGATCCATCTCTGTTTGTACATTTTGATTAGCTCATTTATCCTGACATTTTTATTGTACTCAAATGTAGAGTTGTCTTGATTTAAGGAAAAATCCTCAACAGTCTGTTTGTTTTTATAAAGAATGAACATGAATGAAATGAATAAAACTGTCATCATACACAGCGAGACATCCAAGTATCAATCTGACACACTGACAGCTTTTATTAGAACGATGTTGATTCTATACTCGGCTGTGTACAGGGCTTTTGTCTGTTATGTTAACTGTAAATAAACTCAGAAAAACAAACTTAAGGCTTTGACACTCAATAAAACCGTTTAAAGAACCATTCCAATGAAAACTATGTTTTTGGTGTTTTTAGCGTCTCGTTTCACCATTTTTCTTATAATTGAGGATATATATTTATATATAAGAATTTAAAATTGAAACTGTTTCTGAGCAATTCTTTAAATCTCTTTGATCAGGAGCAGATGAAAACTGGATGTCTGACCCAGAAACTGTCATGGGTGGGTAAAAGTCTCCCAGCCTTCTCTCCATTCTCGCCCCGGGCTCACACAGCAACCGTTACAGCTCAGGTGTGACGTGGGAGTGGTCTCGCTACAGCATTTGACTCCCATTGGCTACTGGGTGGCTGCAGCCACAGGCTCTGGATCAAAAGTATATTGCTCACCGCTTTTTTTTTTTGCTACTCTAATGTTAGCTTGGACTTGTGAAATGCTATGAGCTAGCAAGAGAGAGTGTAAACACAGGGTGTTTAATTCTTGATTATCTGTGTGCTTTGTGATTATGAAAAAACCTTTTGCTCCTCATCCTCCTGGCTTCCAAGCTAAGATCAACGGGCTCACCTGACTACAGGTAGCTGCCGATTGTGGGGAGGAGCAAATTAAATCTAAATATAAACAACTTAAATATAAAAAGTCTAATTTCCTCATCTTTTTCCAAATAAATTTAATCTATTTCCTCATTTATCCTCAAACGTAAATCTATATGGCTCCAACACAGGGCTGATGGGAAAATTAGCAGAGCTAACCTCTGCGCCAGCAGTCCCGCCCACTAAACATTTCGAGGGGCCCCTAGTCACATGCAAGATAGCGCCAGAATCAACCTCTAGCCAGAAGCGGAAATGTAGTAACTTTAGCCGGCTGCCAAAGCAGGAATTTCCAAAACTTTAGGAAACCCTGTCAAAAACGAGGTTTTAAAAACATTTCAGAACTTTCAGGGCAGGGGGAGGGACTTCTGGATATTCATTTTCAAGCGGCATATTTCTTTCTCTGTGGCCAGAATCTCTTTAGCATTTCTGATAAACTACCGTGCTGCAAAAGCTATGTCCTCAAAGACGAAGCAGGTTTTAAAAAAATATTGGCCAAAAACAGCATAATCATAATTAAAAACCAGATTTCAGAATCAATACACATACAGTTGGAATGGGACTTTAAAGGGTTAGTTAAGACTAATCATAATGCTTTCATATTTTTCTTAACCTCAGTGTTATCACATCTAGAGGAAGTACTAACCTCAGGTGCATTTGACCACAGGTCATGAGGAAGTGGGTGGGGCATGTGGAGTAGAGACAAGGGAACTGGGAGGAGGGGTCACATCATGTAATCTGCATGCAAATGTCATTGGAGAAAAGAAATAATTATAAATGCAAGATTAAAAGGTTAGAAAAAAGGAGAGTCTCATGTTGGTTTCAGGTATGTGCAGTTGACTTTCACCTGAACCATAAAGTAGCTGGAGTCTAAATGAAGAAGTATGAAAAAGTGTGATGGTCAAAAGGGGAAAAAAAGAATTCTTACTATTATGATCTATCTGCTTGAACATGAGGAGTGCCTTCATGCAACATCTACATTTACTGCTTTCACACTGTACAATGTAATCACTCATTAGAAAGCACACTTCGCCATATCCTGAGATGAACATAACATGGTCTTTACTGATCTTAAAATCAAACACTCTAAAACTGGGATCTTATTCAATGAGATCTAACTGTTGGTTCATGTCAAAGCCTGGCGGTCTGAAACCAGAGACTCCACAGCCACATGCAGATCTCTCATCTCTCCACTCTGGTTCTTTGACTATGAAGAAAAATGCTAACAGTTTGAATAAATAATGTAGTTTAGGAGGTTTTGTCATTTATATTTAGATTTTTAATTCTAACAGCAGAACTTTGGGGAAATGTTTAACTATAAGAGTAGTTTGTTATTGGACTAAATTTAATGCTCAAATTCTGATCCTCAGCTGCACAACAGTCTAGTGACTTTATGAAGGCAAACTTTTTAATCTATGTAATTGCATAGATTTTCAAAGGTTTGCAAAAATGTTCAAAAACAAAATGACTTTTACCAGTGTGAACCAGGAGCTAGTCGGGGTTTGATCGGTAGGAAACTGGACCCAATGACTCTGTTAGTGTTGCAGAGCTCCAGAACAATTTACCAACATGAAACCCAAACATTTATCAAAATGTCATTAGCCTCTAAACACCCATGTTTCACCTTTAAACTGCAAATCTCCATGGAGTTCAGTGCTACATGAACATAGATATTTCTGTGAATGGAGCTGGGGGTGGGGGTGGGGTGGGGGTCAGACACCACACCCGCTTTTGTCTTATTTGGTGCAGATCATTTGGTGCAGATCATTTGAAGGTGATCTTATTGTTATTTGGAGATTCTATTTCTTTTGAAGGGGCCATTCCATGATTTTGTTAGACCTTTCAGAGTGAACTATATCCATGCAAATGATCATATATTACCTTTAGAACGCTAAAAAACAAATCATTTATGAAATATGAGTTATTTTTGAGAACTCTTTTCATACCAGAAGTAAAACGAATTGATCTCTGAGGCTCCACCTTTCGCTCCTTGCCCCACCCATTTCATGACTTCATCCTAGAGTCGAAGTTCCTCAGAGTTCGTCTTTGTGCGTCCGCAAATTCAAACAATCAATTCCCGAGCTTTGATAAGGATCTTTCGGAGCTTTAAGCTCTTGATCAGCAGTCTGATCCAGATTTTGAAGTTCATAAAGAACCGCAGCAACCCCGAAGACGTCTGCAGGATTCTGAGAGATAAATGAAGGACGCAATTTCCCCCTGGGATAAATAAAGTATTCTGACGCTGAAAATCTAAGAGAAGTTTCTTACGTGGCGTTGCATTTATTACAGAACTAATAATTGAGTTTTCCATTTTTATATGTGTGCATGTGCCTATATGTGAGGTGCAGCGTGTGAACAAATGTAGCATTAACTCTGGTGTTATTATGCTTATACTGCATAACTTCAGCTAGCTGTAAGATTTACTCGTGTGTCAGGCCTCTGCATCAGGTTTGATTGTAGGGATGCTGCTGGCTCTGAGGTTTAATCCACTTTGATACAGGCTGATAACAATCAAGACTAAGGTTTCTGGCTGGTCCCAAAGATAAACTCCAACCATTTCTGACGAGCAAGCTCTTCTTCTGAACAGAATTCTAAATCTCTCACAGCCTTAAAAGCATTTCTCCATTTCAAAGACGTTGTGTTACGAGCCGTTGTCTTCTCTGCAGATTAGATACGAGAGGTCGATGCTAAACTAAGAAATCTTTGCTGATGATCCGGGTTACCTCTGCAGAGAAAGTGTGTGTGTGTTTATGTTAGCCTGGGGGCGGAGCTGTCAGATCAGACTCTTCCTGAAAGGGGCGGTCTCACTCTGTGACATCAGCATGTGAGGACCCGCCCGCTTTTGTGGGTATGGGAGGGGCGGGTGTTGAGAGTCCAAGTTATTAGAGGATTACGCAGAAATGTGAGAATGGATCAAAAATATAATTTGGGGTTCTTTCTAGTGAGGATTGAACATTATAAGACACTTAAAAGTGGATTATTCATGGTATGGCCCCTTTCATACCTCACTACCTGATATTAATTTCCAAGATTTCATCAACTAAGCTACTGTCATGGACTCTTCTGCTGAGATGTTTTACTGATGACACAATCTGCATTTATATCGTTTTAGATAGGTATGACATTAACATCTATGAACAATCATTCATTATAATAAATTCTTCTAGAAGAACATTAGTCTCAAGTAATATTTGTGATTAACTAATACTTCAAAAAAGTTCTAAAGTAAAAGGATTTCTATCAAACTTTAACTGTGTAAATACATACAAAGTTAAGGATTTTTCTGTGGAAAAAACTCACAAGAGGACTAGAATTCATATATTATAAAGATTATAATGTGAATATATATTTATAGAGATTGTATGGGTATGTCAGCATCATTTTAAACCACGTTCCCCATCTGTAAATATGGTCTCAGTCACTACTGCCTCCTACCTGCGCCCTTGAGAGTTAGCGCTCTGTTCCTTCCAGCTGATGGCTTGACGGAGAAGACTATCGATGTTTTTGAAGTAGAAACTGCTATTTGTCATGCTCTTCACAGCACTGCACAAACAAACAAACAAACAAACAAACAAACAAACAAACATCATTTCAGCTTCCCTTTTTAGAAATCTTTACAGGAGGGAGTGCCCTACCTGCAAGCATACTCCACAGTGTAGATGGCACCTTGACTTTGCTCCTCCCAGTTCTGCATGTCAGTCTGAGGGATGGAAGAGAAACATTTTCTTTTGTTTATAGCAGGAAATAGTTTGAAATTAAAATTCATTTTAAAGTCTGATCCTCTTGATCCATTTTCAAGGCATTCCCAGTTGTTTTTTATTATGATTATGTAGCTTTTAGCCAAAAAAAAAAAAAAAAATTCAAATCAGTGTTGTTTTCTAGGATATTCATCAGAAATTCACCTGTGAGTTGTGGCATAAAGTAAGCCCACCCCCACTTCCCATCATACCTTTATTTACACTCTTTTCTGTTAGATTGATCTATGGCTTTCTTTCTTTTAGGAACACACAGCGTTTTCCATCACAAGGTTGTCATCATCATCCTCTCACTCATGATGAAGAAAGAAATAAACATAACCAGATACAATAGCAGAGGGCAAAACAGCCAGACAACGAAACACACAGCAAAGAAAACAAAAGGATTTGATTTGTTTTTGCTAAAAAGCACAAATTTTATGTTTACTTCCAGGCTTTGCTTGTTTAGCAGCATGTTCATATTGGGATTATTTTATCTATATATATTTGATGGAGATCAAAATCTTTTGGGTTACTTATATGACGTAAAAGTGAAGAAATTTGAGTTTTTTTTCTTTTAACGTTCAGTTTTTTCTAACTTGTATAATTTTGACAAAATATATTTTCATGGAAGTGAAATATTGAAGGTTATTTGAGGTTTAAGTTGATTTATTCTGGAATAACATAATTTATTTTTTTATTCCTAGTAATGCTAAAAAGTTACAGTGACACATTGCAACACGTTATTGTTCCCAAGTCATGACATATTGATGTTTAGTTAAGGACCCTCTGTGTCAAAACTTGATGTTTTGACTGCGCCCAGCTCATCGTTTTTTGATGTCCAATTAATTTAAGGCTTCCCAACCTAAGGCTGTTAACCGCTACCGGTCTGGGATGTGGACTACACCGGTATCCTAACCATAACCCTAACCCAATACTGGACAGTTGGTACAGCTCCCGGATCAGTACTGGTCCCGGACACGATACCAGATGCAGACCAGGCTAGGTTAGGGCACCGGCCACGTCCCGAGGTTTAGTGCGCATTAAATAGTTAAGCTTTTAAAGTTTTAAAATTTTCATTTTAGTGTGTTTAATAAATGTTCATTCTGTTCGGCCTGTTATCTAAGGTGTGTTCTGGATATTGGGCCCTTGTGTGATTGGGTTTGACACCCCTGGTCTAGCCATTGTGTTATCCTAGGCATGTTGACAGTAAAAGTGGAGTCATCAGTACTCCAAAAGACAGCGCGGTGAACGATTTTTCATCTTCACCGATGTCTGTGACAGACATGAAATCTCGTCCACCTTTGTAATGGGATGGATCAAATATCATTTTAAGGGTGGGGTCATCTGGACCCCATCAGAGAGCAGATCATTACAGGAGCTGGTGGACAGGGAGACCCTTCTAACACGAGCTGAGCGCCACAGGAGCTCTTTACTTCTATAAGAACCGGATTACCTCATCAAACAATAGTATATTTATTTCAGGTTACATGCTGATTAAGCGAGGACTGGGAATTTGAAAACAGATTTTCTGTCTTTCTTCTATATCTGACCTTGAAGAAATGTGGTGATTGGAGCTCTGCTGAACATTTCCCTCTGTAATAAACTAAGTATTCTGATTCAGGTCGTCATAAAACACCACAGTGTCTGTTCCACTTTAATGGAGATCTAAAAAACAAAAATGGACGCATCAGGCTACCAGCATTTAAGCTAGGCCAAGTAATCCTTCATGTAATTGACATTATTTGGAGGAGCGGTAAATCACCTCGATGGTGCCAGTTCTGTCTGAAGTCGCTGCTTCCTACCTTATGCTGAACCAGTTCCGGCAGAGACCTCCTGACGTGCTCCTGCAGCCTGTAGAGAGCCACCGACGGCTCGTTAGCCAGGACGTACATGCTCTCGGTGAATTTGTCGCTGACTGTAAGGCGACAACAAACAAAACAAAGATATGTCTGAGTCATTTGGTAAAGCACAGACCAGCGGAATACATGGATATGACATCGTAGTAGCTCAGTAGCTAATAAATCACAGAAAATGCATAAATTAAAGCTTTAAATACAAGTAAACGTATTTAAATAGCCACAGTTTACCCCGTCTAACTTTCAGATGCATTTCCTGGTCCTCCATTCTGCTGTTTTTAATGTATTATTGATTTTTTTTTTACCCGGTTCTCTACCCGTTAAAACTAGTGGAATCGCCCAATTTGTCGCCGTTCGATGTTGTGTACGACAGGATAGCGTTCCGGGTAAAACTATCGAATCCAACAAAAGTTCCGCCCTCGCAGCGTGTTAGATGGCGTGATAAACGAGCCTGTTTGGGTCGCTTTGGTTTAGACTTAGACCAATTATTTAATAGGTAACCAAATTCTGGACGTCCGCATATTATCGGTCTGATAAGTAAACCACTGAGAGCTTCTGTGAGACCAATAGAAATACTTTTAGTTTCTCATCAGGGGAAGTTAACGCAACTGGGAGGATCGATGTGGTGAGTAGGAATTATTATGTTTGTTGTCATTTTTGCCAACCTGCCAGCTTCCGGTTACTTTTATACTTAATCCAATTTGATCAGTTTATGTGCGAAAATCTCCGATCTGTATTTGCTTCACGCGGTTGTCATTTTCATCAAACAAATCATTTCCGTGTTTTTGCTTCTATCATTTTTTCTACTTTCGGACGTCTCACCTAATCTTTGACTCACCCACAAGCCAAGACCTCGTGGTACGGGTCGAGGGTGACTGCTGTCAATGCTTAAGGTGGTAAACAACACAAGGTGTGCGTTTGTTTGTGTGTGCGCGCGCGTGGACAGTTGGATGGATTAATACTGAAAACATGTCTGTCATCTCATGCCATGCAGTGTTTTTTTTTCTTTTCCTATTGAAGTTGCCATGGAGACCAGAGATGATGAAGAGGTGTCCGGTGAACATCACACTCAGCCGTTCAGTGGCAGTGACTGTTCCTCCAAGATCAGAGGTACAACAGATTAGAAATCTGTGGAGATCTTCGCAGCCAGCAAGGCCAAGTCAGACCCATATGTTTAACAGTTAGAGAAAATGTGGGCCCCAAATGGTTCATCCACAGTTTCTGTGGTGGCCCCAACTGTGGCTCCCTAGACTATCCAGCCGCCTGGTGGACAGCGGAGCTCGCTAGCTCAATACTGAGGAACTTGCTTACACTAGCATACTGCAGCAGAGCTCGCCAACTTTATAAAGAGGAGCTCGCTAGCTCAATACAGAGGAGTTGCTTCAGCAGAACTCGCTAGCATGCTTCAGAGAAACTCAATCCACCTTATTCCTGGGGCCGCTGATGTAAAACGGGTCATGGGTGCAACTTCCGGTATAGCAACCGGAAGTCACACAGCGCTATTTGTTTCCATTGAAAGTTGGCGGTTTTTGTTAGCTTTAGCGGTGTATAGAAACTTTAGAAGCGTGTTTTACTTAATCCCTCAAAAGTTTCAAAAAATGGCTTTGCGCAGCTCATGGTTGTTCTAACACCCAAACTAAATTAAATTTGAGTCTTAAGGAGCGTTGTGTCGAACATGGGCCGCTGACGAAGAGGGAGTGCAGCTGTCCTCCTCGGTACAGATTTGACCGTCCATCGGGCGAGGATGAAGTCAGAAGGATTTGGCTCCAAATGTAAATCTTAAGAAGCCACTTAAGACTTTATATGTATGTTCGTTTCATTTTGTGGATAAAGTACCCACGGTGGAAAATCCGTATCTGACGTTCCGGACCACCATAGAAGAAGAGACGCCGGGTACTGCAGATACCTGACAGCGCGGTGAATTTGCTGCAGCGTCACAAGAACAGGGACGATATTTCCTGTGTAATTGCTGCATCTCCTGGTATTAACTATTAAAAATTACCGATGTTTAAACCACAGCTGACTTTGTCAAAACATGAAACGGGCTAAAGCTACACGCGCGATGCAACCCTCATTGGCTCTCGCTTTATGTAAACACAAGCACGTAAAACGATAAGGTTACAATTGATCAGCACTGTGTGGTAACTCCGGCAGAAATAATCATGTATGAAGGTATTGATATGCCTCGGAGCTTTAAGATTGTTCAGAGCTTCACCATCTGCAGCAACCGAACTGAGAAAGTAGCTAAAAATGCTACTATATGTTATATTTGGACATTTTTTAAGCTCATCCTTCAATTTTAACAGGCACCGGAATTGTTACGTCTCCTCTTTAAAGACATGACAGCTGCTGTTTCCACATTTATATGTAGTTATAGATCCAAAACAAGGGGGATTGCGCTGTCGGCTCTACAGTTGTAATGTAAATAAATGCTACTTCCGGCGTCTACAGGAAGTATCCCCCACAATTCACGCAAAGGCTCATGGGGCATAGGAATAAGGTGGATAGCACAACAGAAGGGCTCACTAGCATGCTACAGCAGAGCTTGCTAGCATGCGACAGAGGGGCTCACTAGCATGCTACAGCAGAGATCGCTAGCATGCTACAGAGGGGCTCGCTAGCATGCTACAGCAGAGCTCGCTAGCATGCTACAGCAGAGCTCGCTAACTTTATAAAGAGGAGCTCGCTAGCTCAATACAGAGGAGTTTGCTTCAGCAGAACTCGCTAGCATGCTTCAGAGAAACTCAATAGCACAACAGAAGGGCTCACTAGCATGCTACAGCAGAGCTTGCTAGCATGCTACAGAGGGGCTCGCTAGCATGCTACACGAGAGATCGCTAGCATGCTACAGAAGGGCTCGCTAGCATGCTACACCAGCACTCGCTAGCATGCTACAGTGGACCCTAACAGCACGCTATAGAAGAGCTCACTAGCTCGCTATTGGGAAGCTGGCTAGCACAAGCTAACCCAATGAATCCCCACCCCACCCGAGGTGCGGGGCCACCACAGAAGCTGCGACAAACACAATAGGGGCCCACCTGACCTTGCTGGCTGGGTTGTCAATGTCATGTTTGGAGTGACAGACAACACAAGGTTGTTATTGTGTCCCCAGACAACTCAGATGTAGATGAAGATGATCTACTCAAACACTCCACCACGCTGACCAACAAGCAGCGAGGGAATGAGGTCTCCGTTCGCCCTGCAACACTGGACTGTACGTGGCTGGTGGGCAGAGAACCGTTGAAACAGAGAAGGCATTCTTGTGGCTTAAAGTTGTGTTTCTCTCCGTTAGCTCTGTCTATGCATCAGCTAGCGGCTCAGGGGGAGGTTTCACAGGTGGCTGCGCGTCTGAGTAAAGGTGCCAAACTAGTTTCACAAACTGCAGCCTTTTTTTAATGGAGTTCAAAGCACAGAGGATAGATTTTCTCAGATGGACTGTCTCCTCTGTCTGGCAGACGGCTCCCTGCTCAGCAGGCAGGATGAACGAGGCTTCACTCCTCTCATGTGGGCAGCAGCCTTTGGAGAGAAAGCAGTGGTGGACTTCCTCCTGGAAAAGGTCGGGACAAAGACACGCTCTACTCCACATGCCAAAAACACTAAATGCTGCCGCCGCTCACAGAAGTTGATGTGATCCGTTATCAAGGGTGCAGACCCCAAAGCTATTGCCAGGGAGCGCGAGAGTGCCCTGACCTTGGCCAGCTCTGGGGGTTATGTGGACATTGTCGAGTCTCTTCTCAGACACGGAGTGGACATTAATACCTATGACTGGGTAAAATGTAGAGTCTACGCATACAGAGCAGTACGTTTGATGTCTTTATTTACAGCGGGTTCTTTTGTTCTCAGAACGGTGGAACTCCTCTTCTTTACGCGGTACGAGGGAACCACATCAAATGTGTAGAGGCACTACTGGGTACGCTGCATGTTTACATGTAGAAAGATGAGCTTAACAGATGTTAACTCCTCTCATTTCTGTCTGTTTCAGCCAAAGGCGCAGACATGACCATTGAGTCGGACTCCGGCTACAGTCCAATGGCTTTAGCAGTTGCCCTGGGACACAAAAAAAGTATGAATTATGCTGATCTGCTTGATGTAGTGTGTGGTTAGTACGATCAGAAGAGAGGAATCCTTGATAGACAGTGTGTGGCTACAACCAGACAGACTGTACACAACAAAAGTGTCATGTGTTTGGTGGTAGAACAGACGTGGGTAAACCTTTGACTCGTGGGATGGGCTGCCACGATTAGTCGACCCATTCAAATATTAAAATAGTCGACAAATGATTTTGTAGTCTATTAGTGGTTACTTTAAGTCAGAGTGTAGTGAAGTTGACAAATGTGAGCGTTCAGCACCAAAAAATGTATTTTTTTTTTAAATATTTGAGTCAATGCTGACATCATTGGATTTAATCTTATTTTAATGCCAGAAACTAATGAAGGAGAGAAACGGCATGATTCATTAAAAGTTTAGCAAACTTTCATCTTGAATGTCTTCATTGTGTGAATACTTAGTAAGCCTTCACACTATAGTGAGTAAGTAAAAACTCGATCACACTTTCAGTGTGTTAAACTGGAGTGTAAGATAAGAACGTCCTTTATTTGTTTCACAGTGAGGAAATTCCAGTGTTACTGCAGCATTACAGATAGAAAAGATCAGGCAATGAAAAATTAAATAATTCACATATTTACCAAAAAAAAAAAACAACAGTTATAGTGCAGAGACAAAATAAAAAGGAAAAAATTGCACTGTGGGTAGCTTTTGTTTCTAGCATTACGCTAGCTGTTTTTGGTTAATTTACACATTTCCTGTATTATACTTAATTTGGAGTTAAGCCAACATTTTAGCATTACTCTAGCTGTTTTTGGTTAATTTAGACATGTTTCCAGGATTTTGGCTAATTTGGCCTTTAGCTAATGTTTTAGCAACCTTTCAGCTTCAGCATTTTCAGCTAACTGCTCTAGCATCTTCAGCAGCCACATCATTCACACTAGCATTAGCACAGGTAATGCTATATATCTCGTTTTCAGGTAGTTTAAAGCTAATGATGTTAAGATGTGTGCTTTACATCCAGTTTGCACATGACCCGATTAGTCGACTAATCGCAAAAATAATTGGTGATTAATCGACTGTTAAAATAATTGTTTTTGGCAGCCCTACTCGTGAAATTTGACAGAGGGGCCGGACCAAGAGCCAATTAATCTACTTTAACTCTGCATGTTTACATTAAAAGTGGGGTCATCTGGACCCTCAAGCCAGCGCGGTGAACTTTTATTTCAAGGATTTTTTACCTTCACTGGTGTCTGCAGCAGACATAAAATCCTGTCGACCTTTATCATGGGAGGGATGACACATCAATGCAAAGGTCGGGTCATCTGGACCCCAGAAGAGAGCACGAGGGCTAAGAGGAAAATAATATAGAATCTGGACAAAAACATCCTTTAATTTTGATTAAAATAAATATATACACTTTAAATGCAACATTTTTGATTTTTTATTTCAAAGCTGTAGATTTTGTTCTCATTTTAGTGCCAATTGCACCCAAAGGCTGAAGAAAACACAAACTCAGAAAAATGCTGAGTACCTTTGTTTCTGCATAAACAAAGGTACATTTTTTAGTGCACCTTCTATAGGGAGACACCAGAATTACAGGGAAAACAAAACATTAACGAGACTGATAGCCTTACCTGCGATAATGCTAATGTGAATGGTGTAAACTGAATAACTGAATGTGGCCGCTGAAGATGCTAGTGCAGATAGCCAAAATTGCTCAAGCTGATAGCTAAAAATGCGCCAAAATATTAGCTAAATGCCAAATTAGCTAAAAAAAAAAAAAAAAAGCCAAAATAGCTAGCATAATACTAAAATGCTAGCAAAAATATTAGCTAAACTCCAAACCAGCCAAAAGAACTGGAAAGTCTAATTTTACCAAAAACAGCTAGCCACATTCTCCCCTCTCCTCTCTATTCTGATGCAGAGAAATAGAGAGAAAACACAAAGAGATCATGGGAAATGAGGCTGGGCTTACTCTGCTCCAACAGTCTCATCCTCAACTCAGAGTTGAATTCCTGATGCGGTGCAGAAACTGTTCTTTTTAATTCTAGCTAAAAACAACAATCAGAATTAAGAGCACTGGGACAATATTTAAAATAAAACAAAAGATGATAGAAGTGGAACTTCTACTTTTTGTCTGACAGCAATTTAAGTCAGGAATCTTCAACTTTTTCTCTCTTTTTTTTAATGTTAGTTCAGAAAGTTTTGGAGGACCACATCCTGAAGCTCTACAGACCACCGACATGACGCCAACCCCCCACCATCCATGGAAAGAAGCATCTGATCACAGCAAGCAGTTCAGATCTGACGGCATGGAAGGGCCCATCACCCTTTAATGTTAGAATCCCGTCTGCACATGCGCTGAAAGCTGAACTCTGGAAGCTGAATTTGTTGATGTATAAACAGTTTATTCCATTTGATTATGTTACAGTATATGTCAAATGTTTAGAAAAGATGTATGACATGCTATTGCTGTGCAGTAGAAATATTTTGTCTTAAAAAACCTGCAATAAAGTCTTAAAAAAATGCAGTTTTGTAGATACGTTAATGATTTAATCCAAACGTACAAAAAAGGTTCCAGAAAAGAAAACATCCGAGGATTGGCAGGACCGTCCATGAAAGCCTTTGTGCAAAAAATAAAAGACATATTTACTAAAGTTCTCAAGGCGTAAACCGGCGGAGGACAGGTCTGAGAGTATTTCCATAGCATCATGAGGCCTTTTCCCCGAGGACATCCAGGGAATAAACTATGATTCGCCCAAAAAAGTCAACACTGTTCTCAAAGAATATTTTGACTTTGTTGACTGCAGTGGCCTCCTGTATGGGAAAGCTGTGGGTGTGGAGTTAAGAATAAGATGAAGACCGTCACACAACAGCAGACCTGGGAAAATATTTAGCGGTTCTTTTTATGGTCCGTGTAAGACAGAAAGAGGAAGTGAGAAGAGTCTTTTTGATTCCTGACAGATTTCACAGCATATTTAGAAACATTTACATGAGGTTTATCAAATCCTGACAGAATATCACTGATTGATAAAGATTGAAAATGACGACGGCTGAAAATGTGAACAGTGACTTCCTGTGTTCAGGTTTAGAACAGCAAAGCTGAACGCTGTTTAACACAATTTGACATAAATAATAAAAGGTAATCTTAACAATTTCAACAAAAAAATTTACAATATTTGTTTTATGCTGAACTATTTTCATTTCCTGTCTTAGATCATTCACAAATCTAAATACAAATTTGATTTGGTTCTAATGAAAATATTGACCTTTCATTTGAGCAGATTTTATTCTGTTCTATTCTTCATGTTATTCTCATGTTTTAAGTGCGATCAGCACAAAAACTGATGGAAATGTAATGAGAGCAGCTAAAATGCACATTGCTGCATGTTTTAACTGCACCCAAGGCTAAATGTAGTTTTTGTAACAAGAAGTATTTGTTGTTTTTTGAGGTATTTTAAGGGGAATTGTAAAAAAAGAAATGCTTATCAAGTGGTACAGTGAATATTTTAAGTGTCGCCATGAAGCCATGCATTTTCAACTTTCAAAATAAGAGCGGAAAAGACAGAAGTTTAGCTCTGGCCGTATGCATTTAGAAAATTAGATGCAAATAATCATTTCCTTACATATATTTTTGATGGTTCCAAATGATTTTGATCCTTGTTTCTCTTTATTATCCTGCAGGGATCAGACACGGTTATGATCAACAGAAAGAGGAGTTACGTCAGAAAATAACAGTTATTAGTTTTTCTTTATTGTCAGACATGTTGAAATTGTCTGATTTTATCTCTGTTTTTAGAGATTTTATGAATACACAAATGTCATCAACTTTAACAGAAAAGATCTTCTGCAGATCTACGTCTCATCAAGCTAGCATTAGCATTAGCATCAATTAGAAGAATAAAACCTGAATGAGCTTCATAATCAAACAGCAGCATTCAATGAAGTTCCTGTAACCTTCATCTAACTATGACGGTTGTAGAGAGAAATAATCCACCATGGTTTCATATCATCCAGAGGATTTAGAGAAGCAGATGTGGAGCATTCTGCAGGAGGAATACTGACATTTGATCTGAGAGGGAAACAATACAACCAGGTATTTCGAACATAAATATTGGACCATTTACTTTACAATTTCATTATTTAGGTAAAATAGCGTTTCAACAGCGTTCTAAACCATAGACATAAGACTGGAAGTCACTCTGCACTCTGGGCGTTTAGCGTGACGTCACGTGAAAAGCGTCTGTTCTGGTTCCTTTAAGTGAAGATAAGTATTATTTCACTGTTGATGTTCCTTGAGCTGTTAATGAAAGGATATCTGCAGTGCGTTGTTATCCTCTGGGTAGAAACGGTCCAGCACGGCCGAGTCCCCGTCATTCAAGCAGCCTGTAGAATAAACATTCTAGAAAATTCTGTCTATGTTCTTTCACTCGTTCAGACACACTTCCAAACCTAATAAATCCAGCGGTGAGGTGATCTGAGGTGATCTGAGGTGATCTTACCTTCTAATCGGCATGTTTTGGCTGAAAAGCCTCCCTGAAACTGGACTTGGATTTGTGACGGGCGGACCGGTCCGGGGAAGTCCAGCGACACCCACTGGCATTCCCCCTGAACGACATGGTATCTGTCATGACTCCACTGTGGCGTGTTGACTGCAGACGCTCAGACTTCACAACAATGTCTTTGTCCTTTCAAAATAAAGCGTTTTTCATAACAGACTGGATGCAGTTTAAGAGAAGTGAATCAGCTGATTCTGTTTTCTTACATATCCTCTAAAAACATGCATTTTTCAGCTCAAATTCTATAAAGCCAAATGTTTTTAAGTTTCTAGACATCATCTGTGAGCGGGTTAATAACAAAATGTAATTCATGTAAAACAGTTGAAAGAATAACATCAGCATCACCATTCAAAGTGTTTTTGGAATGATTGTGAGAAAATGTGATTCATGAAATGTTGTTTTGTACTCCAGCATGAGTCAGAGGATATAGTGGAGAAGAATGTTGATGAATATGAACAGTTATAATGAAAGAGAGCAGATTATGTGGACAAGACCGTTGGAGCTCAGCTTAAAGGAGCTTCAAACCTATTTTAACCAATACTGAACGTTTAGGCTGAAAATCTACACAAACATGACATTTCTGATGATTTTTTAGTTTTGCTTCGATAAAAAAAAGGTAAAAAAAATTTTAATTGCATACTACATATGTACATACATGTGTAGATAAACATTTGAGGTGTAAAATGTTCTTCTTTTCCTTTATCTTGAGAAAAAAAACCCATTATTCTGGCATTAGACAGTGATCCACTCTGTCAGACATGAAAGCTGATGGAGGTGAAGTTAACAGAAAAATACTGCAGTAAACGAGATGGTTATTTAACTATCACTATCTGTCTCAATGATGTCCAAAACATAAACATGAACACCAGAAAAGACGCTTTTCACGTGACGTCACACAAAATGGCGAGTGACTTCCATCTTTATGGTTTAGAACAGTAAAGCCGACAGCTGAACGCCGTTTACAGCTACTTTATGAAAATAATAAAAGGTAATCTAACCAATACTAACATACATGTGTACAATATTCATTTATAACCATATCTGATCCCTGCAGGGTAATAAAGGTAAACGAGGATAAAAATTATTTGTACAAAATATTCCTAATTTCTATTTTTACAATTACCCCTTAAAATGCTCAGAAAAACAAAAACTACCTCTTATTACAACAACTACATTAATCTTTGGTTGTAGTTAAAACACGCGACGCCAACATGCAGCAAAAGCATCTCAGCTGCTGCTATTATGTGAATGTACATCAGTTAAAATCTGCTCAAATGTGAAAGGTGAATATTTTCAATAGAACCTCAAATATTGAAGGATTGTTTAAATTTGTATTTAGATTTGTGAACGATCTAAGACAGGAAATGAAAATACATTTCAGCAGAACATTCATTAAATCAATATTGTACATGTTTCTGTTAAAATTGTTACGGTTACCTTTTCTCGTTCATGTCAAACAGCGTTCAGCTTTCCGTTCTAAACCTGAACACCAAAAGTCACTACTGACATTTTCAGCTGTCACCATTGTGTCTGACGAGAGTCAATTAAAAGATCTCTGGGCAGATTTATACAACAGATCACAAGATAATTGGAGTGGAACTAAAGTCATTATTAATGCTGGGACACAACATCAGTATTCACCTTTCTTTAGATCTCACTTAGTATTTGAATTATTTTGAAGTGATTTATTTTTAGCATTCTATTGTTTTGTTCAATCTCTCAAGAATCTGTTTATGTAATTTATCATTAAAAATAAGTTCAGATCAGAGAAATGAACTCTTCATGATTCGAGTTATCAGTCAAAATCAATTTTTATTTCTGTCAGATATTTACTATCATGGACTAATGCATCAATGAAGATTATGAATCATCTGGATTCTACTTTAGTCATATAAACATCTGTCCTGACTCTGTCTGAGAGTAACAGAGCAAGTCTGACGTTACCTGGTCTGAGCGTTACCTGGTCTGAGCGTTACCTGGTCTGACGTTACCTGGTCTGAGCGTTACCTGGTCTGAGCGTTACCTGGTCTGACGTTACCTGGTCTGAGCGTTACCTGGTCTGACGTTACCTGGTCTGACGTTACCTGGTCTGAGTTCCAGCATGTTTCTTCATCACAGTCGAACATGTTCTTCTTTCCGTAGCGCTTCCCGTCTCTGTTGAGGACGGAGCTCACCCTGAAGCAGAAGCATTCACACCGGTCACTGCGCCTGCAGCTGCTCCAATCCTCACGTCACCAATCCCTTTACCTGCTCTGCGTCTCACAGCAAATCAGCGACGACGCCATCTTTACTACTGTTGTGGCCACGTGGTGGTGGTGGGGTGGGGTTTTAGTGACGTCAGTGCGTCACTTTTTTCAGCCACTAGATGTCAGCAAAGTCTTTTAGAGATAATACATTTTACCGGCGTGATCTGAACGGTGGATTACACACGGATATTTACCACTGACTGTATGTGAGACCTGGACTGAGTGACCCCCCATGGTGTTCCAACAGGAAGTACCTGCTGGCTCTTGTATTCAAAGTGTTTCCACACATTGGACTGCACTGACGGTTGCTGCATCATGTGTGTTGTCCACTCTGATGGAACCTGATCGTTTTTACGTCACAACAAAACAAAGCGTCCGTGTCTCAATTGATGACTGATTTAATCTTGAAACAATACTTTAATGGCAAAAGTCAAATTGATTTGATTCAATTAACAGCTTGCTTCAGACTGGACTAGAGCAGTGTTAAGGCAATACTGTAAACCATGTGTCAAAGTCAAGGCCCAGGGGCCGGATCCGGCCCTCCGGGTAATTCTATCCGGCCCTCCAGATCAATTTCTTTTATTAATGTTGCGATTATCTAGCCCTTATTTCGAATTTTTTTTACCATTGTGCCAAAATGTATTTTTATTGAGAGTAAAACATTTAACGTTTTAAATTGATTTATTCTGCATTATTATTTCTGCCTTTTTATTATTCATAATTATGTTAAAAAGTTATGTTTTTTAACATTTTTTTGCATGCACTTGTGCTTAATGAACAAGTGCACAAATTGAAGACGACTCAGTAAAAACGCACAACTTTCCACGTACAGCTGGACGTCCTGGCTCAGCTTTCCCTTCCCCACAACGGACCGGTACAGCGACCGTAAAATAGCGGACGCCGCTCCAATCCGCCTGTCAATCTCACACTCCGATCTTCCCTCACTTGTGAACAAGACCCCAAGATATTTACACTCCTCCCCCTGGGGCAGGAGCACTCCACCCACTCAGACAGGACAAACTACCTTTCTCCGGTCCAGAACATGGACTCAGATTTAGCGGTGCTGACCCTCATCCCATCTGCTTCACACTCAGCTGTAAACCACTCCAATACATGCTGGAAGTCCTGGCTTGATGGAGCCAACAGAACAACATCATCTGCAAAGAGCAGAGATGAAATCCTGTGGTCCCCAAACCAGATCCCCTCCGGTCTCTGGATGAGCCTAGAAACTCTGTCCATAAAGACTAGAACAGAACCGGTGATAAAGAGCAGCCCTGCTGGAGTCCAACATGCACCGGGAACAGGTCTGACTTACTGCCAGCTATGAGAACCAAGCTCCTGCTCCGGTCATACAGAGACCGGACAGCCCTCAGTAAGGCTCCCCGGACCCCATACTCCCAGAGAACCCTCCACAGGACACCACGGGGAACTCTCCTCTCCAGTGCCCTGGCATAGACTTTCCCGGGAAGGCTGAGGAGTGTGATTCTCCGGTAGTTGGAACACACCCTCCGGTCCCCCTTCTTGAAAAGGGGAACCACCACCTCAGTCTGCAAGTCCAGTGGTACGGTTCCTGTCAGCCAAGACACTCCCACACCATCCAGAGACTAAAAGGTACTTGGAATGAACCTCATCCACTCCTGGACCCTTGCCACCGAGGAGCTCTTTGACTACCTCAGTGACCTCAGCCCGGGTGATGGACAGTTCCACCCCAGAGTCCTCATCCTCTGCTTCCTCAACAGAAGGCGTGTCATCAGGATTGAGGAGATCCTCAAAGTATTCCTTCCACCGCCCGACAATGTCCCCAGTTGAGGTCAGCAGATCCCCACCTAAACTGAAAATGGTGCAAGCAGAAAACTGCTTTCCCCTCCTGAGGCGCCGGACGGTTTGCCAGAATCTCTTTGAGGCCGACCGATAGTCCTTCTCCATGGCCTCACCAAACTCCTCCCAGGACCGGCCCGCAGCTTGCTTAGACTGCTGGTACCTGTCAGCTGCCACAGCCAGGCCTGAAAGGACTCTTTCTTCAGCTTGTCTGCATCTCAAGCCGTCTTTATCTATCCGGTATCTCTCAACCTCGCTCACAAGCTCCGCCTCCTTCCCTCCCAGAGAGGTTCCTTTTCAAATTGTTAATTCTTTACTTGAAAGTTTAAAAACTTTAAACTTCAAATGTTGTTTTGCATTTCCTGAAATAGACTTTCTGTTTGATTCAAAGCTATCATTAAAACATCTGTTAAAGTTCATGCCCAATATGATCAATTGAGGCATTGAGGCTGGTTGATGAAAACACATTGAACCATTTCTCTTTGTCGGTCTCATAATCATACCTGGGGGGCCGTTAAAGATCAAAAAACAATCCTTTCCCCTCTCTCCTCCACCAGTCCAGTCTGGGTTTTTCTGATTGGATGCCTGTTTATTACAGACCAAGCAAAAGCCAGCACCTAACCTCTTTTCACCTCCTTCCTCAGCTTCATTCATTATAGATCACCTGCCCCCACCAGCACGGCTTCATTACTCTCTCATTTACAGCTTCCCTGGTCTGCTGACTCTTCTTTTTTACCCCACTACCTAACAGCCCTTCTGGTGCAGCCTTCTCAATTCCCATCAGTGGGCCTTCTCTCTGTGCATGCATCCGTTCTCCCACCTTTCTTCATTCTCATTTTCACCATCAGCTAATATAACCTTTCATTCAGGCAGTCCTCTTCACAGGAGGCAAATGATTGAGTACAGTGTGTTGATTGGCTTTCTGGGTCACTGAACTGACCTGGTTTACCACAAATTGGAACCTCCAGGAAGTGACACGCCAGTATTCCTCCTAATTGCATTGCCTGTATACAGCACTTTCTTTCAGAGCAAAGCCTCATTGATGTCGCTCTCTCCAAGAGCGTTAAAGCCGATAATCCTCGCATAGAAAGCAGCACGAACGGAGAAAATATGTGATCAGAACTGGGAGACAAAAGCTGAGGTTAACCCTTTAACACCGAAGCTCCACTGTTATTGTCTTTGAGTAACTGTAATTTTTTAATTGCTTACATGATAATTCCAGCAGATTCTGAAGGAGAAAAACAGCTCGTCTCCTTCAGAATTGTGCTGACAGTGTGAAAGATTTTGTGTTTAAGTGTCACTGCCGACGCCTCAGGTGTTAAAGGGTTAAAGCTACACAATAAATTTATGAATGGACTGAACATCTGCAGCCAAACTCCTTCTTTTACCTAACAAATATATTGTTCTTAATTACATTTGTCACTATTTCTTCTTTGCATAACCTTATACTGTTTTCTATTTGAAAACATATATATATATTATATATATATTATATATATATATATATATATATATATATATATATATATATATAGTATTTTGAATGTAAAATACTGAAGAATAAAGTCTGACTAATTAAATAACATGTTTACATGTTCTTTATGGCCCCAGCAGATAACTTCAGAGTTCCAGGGCCCGGTTCAAGAAGCAGGTTAAACAAATTCAGAGTTCAAACCTGAACTCAGAGTTCACTGACTCAAAATGAGCAAACAGAGTTTTCGGTTTCAGAACAGCTAAAAAGAGTTGATTCAATCAACTTTGAGTTGACACACACAGACACATACTCACATACACATGTATATCAGGCACAAAAGAAACACTGGAGCTGCATTGAATATGTTAAAATAATTATTTGTTTAATTATATTCTAAAGAGTTAAATAATACTCACTTAAAAGCTTTTTCTCAGCATAATCAAACCTCTCCAAAGCTAGGACTCAAATCCACCTGTTGCAGTGGAAGGCAAGCGTGCAAACCATCGTTCTAACATTTGGTTTGGCACCTGCTGTACGGTAGATGGTTTGACAGGCATCTCCAGAGTTTAAGGTTTAGACATTTTTGTTGTTAAAGGTTTAAAAAGAGGAAAAGAAAACTTGGTTTTATTAATAACAAGTCTCTGGAAAACTTTATCGCTCAAATAAAATTTGAATTGGGAAACTGCATCAATCGACTCGTGTCCTCAAATCCTCTCCCGACATAAATAACATTTCCTCTGGATTAATCCAGCCTCCTCTCTACATGATCCTCTATGAATGGATATGTCATTTTGGTTTCTGCTGGTGGAAACGTGACGTCTCTAATGTGAATGTTCTCTAAATATTAATGAAGAACTCAGATTTGAACATCTCTCACTTTAAAAAGGGGCGGAGACCGCAGAGAACTCTGAGTTTCCTGAAGAAAACCTGCTCCAGACCAGGTTATGTTCACAGAGTCTGTTGCCATAGTGATTGATTCTGATTAAATCCTTCCCCTTTAAGATACCCTAAACTTGACCCCAGGGACCCTGACTAACAAACTGCATTTAGCCCTAACCCAGGAGGGCTTTCCTAAACCTAACCAGCCCCCCTTCACCTGTTACCCCCAGGGCCCCAAACTTTAACCCTCACAACCCCAGAAAAACAAAATTCCACTTACCTTCTTTTTGGGGGGGCCCGGAGCTCTGCCCCTGGTTGGACTGTCTGGAGTGTGCACCTGGTTCTGCCCTCCAGGGGAGAGGGATCTTGCCTTATTTTTGGGGGTGGGGGATGGAATCAGTTTTCTTTGTGAAATGGGTTTGGGTTTGCCTCCTTCTTCTCTTCTCTTCTCGGGTCAGGGGAACATCGCAGGTTCAGTTCTCATCTGGCCTGCCCATGTGTCAAAGTGTTCTTGGGTAAGACGCTGACCCCACGTTCCTCCTGGTGATTACAGTTGGAGTTTGTTTGGCAGCAGAGCCACCATCAGTGTGGATGTCTGTCTGCATGGGTCAATGGGTCAATGGGACTGTAAAATACTTCGGGTCTTCAAGGAAGGTTGGAAAGTACTATTTAAGTGTAAGCTAGTACCATTGTAGGTATTTCTTGTGGGGTGCCAGAGGCCCCATCATGTTTTCACTAAGTTAGTTAGTCATCTGTTGACTTTTGTACGTTTTTTTTTTTTTTTCTTGACAGGATTGCTTTACTTCCCAAGTCTAAATAACTAGTTTATTAAAACTAACCTCTTTGACACAGAAAACAATATTCAGGAGAAAATGTTTCTGGGCCAAAGCTGAGAGCACAAACTCTCTGAAGTTCTCTTTGTCTCTTAGAAAAGATTTTTTAGATGATGTCTCTAACAGTTGATCTACACCTAAGATGAACATTTCAGAGAACTTGTTCAAATACTTTAACTGGTTCAAATACTTTATTGTAACCCTGTATATAGCAGTGTTTTTCATCCTTTTTTGATCCAAGGTTAACTTTGTCCTTGACAAAAATATGTAAAACAGGAGAAACTCTATAGTCTGTATTGAGGTACAATTCCTCCACAATATCACAACATTTTTATGTAATAATTCAGGCAGAAAAGCTGGCAGCTTGCAGCTGTTTTTCCTAAATGTTGTACAAAAAAAGTTTTGATAGTTTTTAATACTAATTTTCTACTAAATTATTTGAAAATGTTCTAAAGTGGTCGTTTTTTCCTTTATTAATGTCCTAATAACTTTGTTAATATGCAATTTTATGTTACCTCTCCAAAAAACAATCATTTATTCTTTCCAAAGAGTGATACATTTTTTTCAAGTATTTCTTTAAATGTTTGTGCCAGAGCAATTGTAATTTTTAAACAATTATATGATCACAACATGCTTGATTTTTATTTATTTTTTTAAAAACTTATTTCATTCATGTTTATGTTCAATTGTCACAACACAAAAACAACATTTTGAAAGTTTATTGTTTTTTATTTTGTGTAATCATGTGTAACAATCCTGTGTTATTTTGTGTAACTTTAACATAAAATATTTTATTTATTTTTGGGTGAATAAATCGTTGTGTTTTAGTGGTGCAGAAGTTCTGTCACTTTGACATAATGCATTATGGGAGATGCAGTGCAAAAACCTACACTGATGCTGGACAAACTCATGTCTCTGAGCTTCATTTTTTTGTTCACCTCTTCCACGGTCAGACTCCGGATCCCGCGGGAAGCTACACCGCTAAACACAAACTTTAGCTGTGATTTTTGTTGGAACGATGAGACTTTATGAGCGGAGTCACACACACAAAAAAAATTAAAATTAATTCAATTAATCAATTAATTAATTAATTGGTCAGACTGATGACATGATTAACCCCGGACTCACATCACCAGCGTTCCAGCTCAGGAGCGATGCATGATCGGTTTAGCTACAGCTGACGGCTCATATTAGCAGCATGTTGGCTGCAGCTACAGGCTCTCTGCAGACCTCACAAAACTCCAGATTCACATACTTTCACGTTATCTCCCCTTTATTCGCTGCGGTGCAGCAGTGTCGTCCGGCAAAAATTTGAACCAAACGAAACGGATTTGCAGCGTCACAGAGGTCTGACTGCAGACTCAGGACCTGGACGCCTGCAGTGGGATTTCCTCTCGCACTAATAAAGTTACTTAAAGACTGCGGCGCTTGTTTCAGAGTAAACGCTAGCGGTGTGAGCCCGGGGTCAGCCTCCAAGAGGGATTGATGGAAACAGTTTTTTTCCAAAAAACAGCTAAATCACAGGACCGTCATTCTTATCAAAAAGTCTTTATTGGAATTAAATAAGTACAAAGAAAAAAGTATTTTATGGTCTTTAATACTCCAAACTATTCAGTGTTTTATCAGGACCTGTTTGGATGAAAACAGAGCTGATATCCTGGTGATAGAAAAGGTTTTTAGATCAGAGAAAATGAACAATTTCCCACGGCACACCTGAACATCTCTCACTGGTTGAAAAACACTGTAGACAGAGTAAATATAACTTCAAAGTCCCCCGTGTTCCCAGTAGTGATTGAATTATGAAGTCTTCAACCAAAATCCCACAATCCAAATGTCTTAAAAGCCATTTTTCGTGTTTAGCTGAAGCCTCTGTACCCAGAATCTCTTCTGAGGGGGCGTGGCTTTTGCAATTCTGCTTTTCTTTGTGTCTGAGTTTATCAGGTGAATGCAGACAAGTTACATTCCTGGAAAAATCGGAGTGAGCTCCACTTCTTTAAGCAATACAGTATTGTCTGTATGCTCCATGATCTTTTCCATTATTTTAAACTCCCAGTGATTTTTTTAAAGTTTTCTTTGAAATATAAATAAATTGCATGGTCATGTATGTTCGCTCTGTTCAGAAACATGCGTTGAGTTTCATTGATTCAGAAATGTGCTGCTGTTGTCACTGAACCAGATTTTTGCTCCACAGCTGCAGCAGTTTACGGAATAGAGCAGACAAAGTCACAACCCCAGCCACTAATGAGGTGGTAGATGCTAACTTGGTCCTGGAAACCTCTTGGGAGAGAGTATATTTCTCGGGTCTGCCTAATTATTCCTCCGGGTTTCAGGGGTGGCTGGGCAGTGGATTAAGAAGCCAGTTCTCCAGGGATTTCTTTGTCTCTTGTTTTATCTAATTAAAGATTTAAGCAAATGTATCAAAGTCATGCTAGATGGTACTTCAAAAAAGCACAGTGCTCATAGTTCAAGTTAGCACATCCATTACGGATGTGAGAATATACAGTAATGCCTTCAAACACTTTTAACTGCACACATAAAGTCCAGGGATTGTAGGATGTAGAAGAGTCAGAATAACAGCAATTTATCAATCACTATCAGCAACCTGAACTCTGCATGAGTGTCTGAACTGAGGAGAATAAGAGTTGATGTCTATCTCTATTGTTTTCTTTACATCAGAGACTGTCTGAAGAGCTTAGCTGATGTTTAAGTGAAGCTCTCATGAACAGAGACCGCCTTCAGACAGTCCTAATGTGCCGCCGCTGATCATCCCTGCAGATTGCAACTCATTTCCTTTCAGGGATTTTTGTTAAAGATGATCATCAAAATGTTTGAAGTGTTTTTCAGTTCTGCAACTCATCTGTAGTGACTACCAGGCTTACTTTAGGTCACCGGGGGGTTCAGGGGGAGGGAGTATTAATTACATGGAGTTATGAAAGTTAAAGTAATAGTAATGGCAAATTAGTAGCATGTCAATGTAACTAAATAAAGTGTAAAAAAAAACCAAAAGTTACTGTACTCTGTTATGGACTCTACTTTGCTACCAGTAGAGAATAGTGGTCAGTTAAATAAGTCCATCCGTCCGTCCATTTTCTAAACCTGCCTAATCCCTTTCAGGGTCAGGAAGAAGCTGGAGCCTATCCCTGGGCAACAGTTGAACAGTTCACCAGTGATTCACTTCTCCAAACAACCACAAACTGTCACATTTTTAAAACAATTTAGAGCCTTTAATGAACCTATGATGGATGTTTTAGGACAGAAGCTGGAGTGTCCAGAAAAACCCTCTCAGAGAGGACCCATGGGTGAAAGACTGTCTGAGACTGCAGACGAGACACAACCGGGGAGGATAGAGGACTCACCAGTAGACCACGAGGCAATCCAGTCACCATGAGTTCAACAGATCTACAACCAATCAAAACCAGGTTGTAATCCAAACCAACAAAATGATTGGCTGCTACATGATGTTTGCATTGAGTATCACTGTTTAGCTAAGGTAAGGACAACAGTAATTTTAAACTAACATACGACCGGAAAAGTTTATGCTAAAATATTTGACAGCCTGTTTAGATTTTATTAAACTGAGAAACTCATCTGCAAATTTTTACCATTTTATGATTAAAAGAAGGAAACGCATTGAATCTTTTTTTAAATATAATTTTAAATGTCTTTGTTGTTTCTAGAGTATAAAAAGCAAGGATGTCAGCTCCACTATAGGCAACATGTTAATGTCATGTGACCTATAAGGTGAGTCCTGATGTCCTAATTCTCATTTCTCACCAGTAATAGACTTATTCATTTATAACCTCCAAACTGGAGGAGTGGATACAGCAGATCCTGGAAAGACCTCAGTCATCTCAGTCCAGAGAAGAACTGGACCCTCAAGCTCCCAGACCTCTGGTAGAGGACCTGAGCTGAGAGGAGAAACCACCTGTGGAGGGGGTGTTAGTTGTATATATATAAGTACAGACATGTACTGGCTGGACACTTGATGAGGTATCTGAATGGCACACACAAAACCAGGGTTAAATTTCCAGTGCGGGTGTTTGTGTCAGAGCCTTCATGCTCCTCATTCCTCATGAGGGACAACAAAACATGTCACATCAAATGTAAACCCATCCAAAACAGGTCTGCAGGGGAACCGGAGCACTTAGATGACAAGGAGGCAACTGGAACGGGACAAAAATGGAATAGATGACAGACCAAGAGCGTATGGTAAATGGATTATTACACGTGAGTAGAAGGTCACTGGTGGAGATTAAAGGTGGATTGATAATGGATCACGGCCGATTATCAGCCAGTAGTTGTTATTCTGACTATACCTGCGTTTTAATCAATGGGAGGATACTGAAGTGTTATTTGTATGGTGTTAAATATCTGTAGCACAAATTAATACTCAGAGTAAAAAATATGAATGCAACATTTAGCTTTGCATTTGACATGTCTGTTTAATATGACTTCACTTACTGTCATGAATACATCACTGAGTCACAGGCATTAATGTCCTGAAGCATCAGTACAGCAAACTATGTACATTTAGGATCATTTATTCAAGGGTAATCAAGTGTGAGGCTGAATCCTCTCTCATCCAAGATTTTAAAAGTGCCAAAAAAAGGGGGCGGGGCTAGTGGAGCAGGACTCAGTGGCTTGGATCTATCCCATAACTTTGTTGAATAATAAACCAGATAATAACAACAATTTCTGGCTGCATTTTGTTGTTGCCAGGCGACATCAGCTGATCGTGTAAACAAAGCTCTTGCAATCACTGCAGATCCAGACGGTGGGAAAAAAGAGCAGCAGGTTCGACACTTATTAGATTTGTTAGAAAAAGATGATAATAGAAGAATGATGAAGCTAAATACCATAAACGGTGGAGCAGGCAGCAGAGGGCTCCCTGCATCCCTGTTGCCACTGCTCTGCTGTCTGCCCGCCAGCACTGTGGCGGGGGATCCCCGTCTCTCCGGCGGGCTGGGCGCTCGCTCCAGCCCCTGGACCTGTGCAGTATGCACCTCACCTTCAGCCAACGGCAGCCAGGATAGGCTCCAGCAGCTCAGGGACCCTGAAGCTGAAAGGGAAATAGAAAATGGATGTGAATTAAGAGGTGGTGCAGTGGTTGGCACTCACACAGCAATAAGGCACCGGTTCAAATCCCGGCTGGGGGATCAGAAACACCAACCGTGGATCTTTCTGTGTGAGGTTTGTGTAGATCATTCGACAGAATGTCTTTATTTTATACCCTCACAGGACACCGTAGTCAGGAAGTTAGCTGTTCGCCTGAGAGCTGTTACATGTGATGCACGGTCGCTGCATCTCAATAAAAGGCTGTGTTGACGTTCAAAACTGTGTGATCCTTGACTCACACAAACCCATCAAGATTTGAGATAAATCTAGTTTGCACGTTCTCTCTGTGCATGTGTGGGTTCTCACTGAGGACTCTGGCTTCCTCCCACCAACCATTAACATATATGTGGTGTCATAGTTTTATTCTATTGTTTTAATATATTCCACTGTAGCTTGCCTCGTCATGATTCCATGCTCGGGTTTTTTAGAGCTTTTGTCATGTTCTGTTTTCCTGTCAGTCTCACTACATTCAGGTTAATCATCCACAGATGTTCTCATTTAGTTCATCAACCTCAGTGTGTTCATGTCTGGTTCTCTGCTCTTCGTGGTCAGATCATCTGTTCTGTCACCCTTTTGGTCTCCTCAGGTATTTGTCATGTTTTGGTTCACTTATTCAATGTTTTTAGTTCCTGTTACCAAGCCTGGTCTCATCTGCCATTCCTGATATGCTTATGATGTCACTGCTGCCACTTGAAGGTCAGTGGTGACGCCAGTCTACATTTACATATTAAAGTAATGCTTAAAAAATAAAAACAAACTGTTCATCAGTGCCTGACTGTTGTCATTGTAGAGAGGTCTTTTTTCTTGACGTGTAACAAGATCAGATCTCTCTATTTTGATTCCATGAGACATTGTCTGTCCCTGCGTTCGTTTCTCTCCCTGTATTCAGTGTTGAGTTGGTAGCCCCTCCTTAGTTTGTTCTTCTTCTGTGGTTTCTCCTTTATATGTTCCCCTCTCTCCTGTCCTGTAACAAGATGAATCCTCATTTTATCTGAGTTGTGCTCATAATCCTGTTATTAGGAGTTCTTTTATTTAAAAATACAAAAATGATCTGATCTCCCTCTACATGTCTCTCTATGTGGCAGCTGACACCGTGACATCTGTTTCTTTTCTTTCTGGAGAATTGTCAGATCCTCAATAAATAGAGGTGTTGCTGCTGTGTGTCTACCTCATTTATTCCCATGAACACAACACAGAATCGATCTGGTTGCACAGACTCTGTTGATTCAATGTTTGTGAATTGATATTAATGCATTTTTGACAGTCGTCTAACAGGAAAAATGTGCATTCAAAGAAAAATCATTTTCAAAACAGACATGTAAAACTAAATGTTGTATTCATATTTTCTTTGCAAATTTGTGCACAAAGTATAAAGTGCACAATTTTGTCTTAACTCACTGGCTACAAGATGTCTATTAGATATATTTTACTCATAATCTACGGTAGATTTCTCCAGGAAATCTCTCTTACTTGATTTCTATGTCTAATTAAAAACTAAATTCTGCAATTTTGCATCCATCCATTCATTTTCACATCTACCACAACAGTTTTTGGATACACAGGGTTGCTGGTTCCAATCCAGGTCCTGTTTGGCAAGGAGAAATACTTGGTCACCTGTTTGTCACTTTTCAAGCAGCAGAAACATGCTCTTGAACTGTGGGAGGAAACAGGAGGAAACCCACACCTGTAGAGGCAGAACATGCAAACTTCACACACAAAGATCCCAGCTGGGATTTGAACCAGGTTCTTCTCCCTGTAAGGTAAAAGAATCATCCACTACACCACCCTGCAGCCTTTCTGATCCTGAACAACTCTACAGTTCTACATTCCAACGAGCAGCAAATATTTTTACTGAGACGTTCCTGGAGTTAAAGAAACTTGCACCAAAACAACAATTCAACATAAAAATTTCTGTTTAGATTTTTATTCATCATATAACTGAACAAAACCATGAGAATATGTTTAATCTATTGTCAAAGGACATTTTCTGATCTTCTGCTGCACCACATTGTCTGGCTGCTGTTCAGAGACAAAGTTCTAAAAGTACAAACTTACATTTACATGTATAGATTAGAAAAAGTAAAGTAAAGGAGAAAAAGCATGACGGCACACCAAAATCACAATGATTGGTTGATTTCTAGTAAATGTTGAAAATGCAAGGCATGATGGGACTATGAATGAGATGTGAACGGTGATATGCAGTACATCTCTGTGATTGATGTCTATCAGATACGTGATGCATAACTATAGCAGTGATGTTTGAAATACACAAATATCTCATAGATGTGTCTGTGCGTACTGGGTATGCATTTGTTTTTTGACACATTTCTTACTCCATAAACATGCTCTTCCACTGTAATGCTAAAACCTCTATGCTAATGAGTAGAGAACACTTTTATTAGCTGCTCATAAGGACAAATGTGAACACTTGGTTTCCTGGTTAAACCTACTGGGTAATCTGGAGGTGGTTTGTGTATTAATACAACTTGATAAGATGATAGTTATTGAAATAAATCAGTCTGAGGTTACTTTTACCTCGTCAGTAATGAAGGTTCTCTTTCATGGTCCAGTCAGGATCATTGGACCCACAGTGGAACAGCTTCAAGCTAGTGCTGGGCGGATCGATCCACAATATTGATAGTATTGATCTCAAGTTGGTATTGGATCAATACTGCAGGTATTGATATTTCCACTCTCGTTTGAAACTTTTCTGTATCTGTAAAAGCAGCTGAGTCGCTGCCTCCCCACTCTCACCTGTCCTGTGAGATCTCTGCGCTGTTCACTCTATTTAAATGCTAAGTTGTTTTTGACAAGTTACTTTTCTCCTGTTTTTATTGTTCTATTGAAAGGTCTAAGAAGTTACTTATTATTTATATTTCTACCAGTTGTTTTTCAATCGTTAAACATTTTTGAGGGACAGCACAGTGGTGCAGTGGAGCAGTGGTTAGCCCTCTTGCCTCGCAGCAATAAGCCCCTTCATAATAGAATAGAATAGAATAGAATAGAAAATACTTTATTAATCCCTTTGGCAGTCCTCAGGGAAATTCAGGACATAACATTGACTACTCTAAAATCCTCCAGGAGTGTATGGTTGAGGTCCCACAACAGTCTGATGACCTGTCCAGGATAAACCCAGCCTTTGCCCATCAGTAGCTGGGTGTCAGGACTCAGGCTGCCATGTGCCCTCTTGACCACCAGAGGGAGCCATCACCCGAATATTGTGCCTCTGTGCCTCTTCAATACTCAAGTTCCCATCAGCCCCTGCTCCCTCTTCCCAGGTTCTCTCAGCTGTTCCTCATCATGTCATCATTACAAACAGTATTTAGACAGTCACTGAGCTCTGCTCAGTGCGAGGTCTTGTTATGTGTTGCATTCAGTCCAGGTGGGCGTCTTATCTTATGTCCATGTGCTCTGACTTCTCCCTGTTTTGACCATGTCTTGCCCCTGCCTGTTCGTGCTATTAAAAACCTCTGCATATGGATCCAAATACCCCCGCCTGCTTCTTACACTGGGTTAGGCTCCAGGACCCCAAAAGGTAAAGCAGCTAAGAAAATGAATGAATAAACATTTGGATTTATGTTTGTATCATAGCTACTTGTTCCTTTAGGGTTTGTAGACTTTTACTTCTTTGCTTTTTATTTATTTTCCAGAAGTTTTTATTTTCAACTATTGTAATTGAAAACATTGTCCTGATTCTGTTTTTATGTTTAGCAAGTAATTAAAAAGGCAAACTTACAAAAAAACATTCACTGTGATTAAAAACACTTGAGGTATTGGTCTTAACTGGTATTGGATTGGTATCAGAATGAGACCCAAATGCTCAGTATGGCCCAGCCCTACTTAAAGGATCCATATCATCACCTTTCTTGCTAAGCCAGCGCAGCAAGAAAATAGGTGCCACCTTGGTGACTACAAAACAATGCATTGTGGGAAAAAGGTGTTCACACAGTTCTTGTAGTTTGTTGTGAAATAACTGGCGCTAAATGAAGGAAATTGGTGTACTTTTTAAATCCTTCTGCAAAATAGTGAATCACTGATGAAAAATAACCAAGATTTCAAAGAATTTGTGGTTATATCTGTTATTGTTGCCTCTAAAACATAACTTCAATTTAATTATATTTATTTATTTAGGACAGTATACATGCATGAATCCTGCGGGTATTATTTTTAACCATTTACTCTGACAGATGTTAAAAAAATATAAAAGACATAACAGCACAGATCATACTAGAGAGTGGCATATTAACTTTCAATCGAATGTTGAGGACAACCCCCAACTCCTCGTTCTCGTACAGTCTCGTCGTCCACCTTCATCTCAGGCACCTTTCTCCGCCCCCTCCTGCAGTAGCTTGGTCTCGCCGATGATGCAGGCGAGGCGTGGGGGATCTCAAACACGCCTATTTTCTGGCTGCGCTGGTTTAGCTAAACGGCTTGAACCCGCCCCTTTCTCGCGATACTTCATGACGACGCATGTGACGTCGGTGCAAGAAACTAACCAGCATGCACTGCAATCTAGGCGATCTGCACAGCGCCTGCATGTCTCAAACAAACCTATTGGATGTTTGTGTTAGACTGGGGGCGGTGCTGTCGGAGCAGGCTCTTCCTGAAAGGGGCTGTCTCACTCTGTGACATCAGATCGTGAGGACTCGCTGGGAGGGGCTGTTTTTAGAGGATTATTAAGAAAGCTTTGGATGAGGAATGAAGAGTATAATTCACTGAAAAGCTCAAAAAGTTTTTTTTTTTCCTGGTATGGCCCCTTTAAAGCTAAACTGTTTCCATCAGATGATTGTGACTAAACGACCATATAGCTTTAATAATAGTAATAATAATAAAAGGAGAAAAAAATAAAATCTGTAAATGTTTTCATTTGGTACAAAAAAATGTAGATGGGTATCACCGACCCCCCTCCCAAACGGGCGCGCGCCTCCCTCTCTCTCTCCCTCCCTCCCTCCGTGCCCCCTCCACCCTCCATCCACCATCCTCCATCCTCCATCCTCCATCCGCGCTCCGGTCGTGAGGCAGAGCTGCTTCTTTTGTTCAGTGGCGCTCAGCTGGAGAGGTGAGCTGCGCTCCAGCTGGCGCTCTTCCACTCATCGCGGCTCGGGCGGCGGGAAGCACGCGCCTCTCTACCGGGTGTTCCGTCGCTGCATGCGGCTCGAGCGGCGCGCGCTTCGCTGGATGCGAGCCTCCGTTCTGAGGAACTGCCACCTGCTCCGCGTTCAAGCCGCGCTCCGGGGAGCTGCAGCGTCGCTCCGCATTCCTGTGGACCTCCTAAAGGTAAGGAGCACCTGCTCTGCTCTGCTGTCTGCCTCGTGCTTTCAGTCCTGATGTCACCATCAGACAAATGCTTGTCATGTGTAGTTCATATTGATATGAAAAGAAGAATTGGATTCAGTCGTGAGAAAATGGAGAGAACCTGGTGAAAGCTGCGTGGACACAATCAAACACAGCTGCAGGCTACAATCAGGTGAATAATTGATCCAACTATCTGCTCATCCCCGGAGGGGAAGATCCTTCTGTCTTCCTGGGAAAGTTCAGGTGAGGAAAAGCAGCAGATCTGAATGCAGACAGACCAAACACGGTCACCAAACACGTCCAGGATGACACCTGATCTCCGCCAGGACACCTCCAGGAATGGTTCCAGGCTCAGAAAACTTTTCCATAGTGCTGGTTTCTATCCCTGTGGGACTTTAACCCCTCCACACCCCAGCTCCAGTGTTTATGTTCTTTGATTTACTGTCATTTTTTAATTGTTAACACAATCATTGTAATTCCAGTAGATTGTGAAGGAGAAAAACGGCTCGAGCCGCTTTTCTCCTTCACAATCTACTGGAATTACATTGATCTTGTTAAAAAGTTACAATATATTAAATATTTACCGTTTAGTCGTCAGCGGCGACGCCTCAGGTGTTAAAGAGATTCAGCCACAGTTTATTCAACTTTTATTTGGCTCACATGCATGAGTTTGCACGTCCATTAAAGGGTAACCAAACAGGGCGGTTGGAGACTGGCTCCATTCTCAGCTCAGATTTGAAAAATCCCCCAGAATAAGGGAGGGCGGGGCTTGTGGAGCAGGACTGAGCGGCGGAGGTGTGGCTAAGATCTGTGATTGACAGTTAGCTTTACTTTATGTAGCTGTAACATTGTAGAAGGTGCAGTTCTTGCACTATTTACAGCGTAGTTTTTAGAGATAATAAAAATATAAAAATACCACGACATCAATCTTTTTCTAGGCTTGAAGTCGAGCCACGTTTTGTGAAAATTGGTTAAAAAACGAGGGAGCTAGGACGATTTTTATGGTTGAAGACACTAGATTGAAACAGTAGCGTTCTGTTGACACAACTAGACGCATATGAATGGCGACGGCGTGCCAATGTCTGTCTGTAGCAGCGAACAGGCAAGGGCCAATCCAGTAATACATATCAATGCTAAAGACGTTTTTGCAATGTCCGACAGCGGAGGGTTTGCAGGTCTGAAGGGGACCAGAGTCTGAGAGTGGTAAAATGCTGCTAGCATCGTAGCTAATAAAGGCTAACGTATTAAACAAACACTTCAGAGTGAAATGTTAATTAAATCCATCACCAGGACAGAGTTTGCTGGATATTATCCCAATTACACTCAACCTCTGTTCACTGACTTCCAAATCCACTGGAAAGTTGTGAGAGCCAGTAGATTCCACCTACGAGCCATGCTAACGCTAACAACCAATCGTTACAGAATCAAAGATGGGCGGAGCTTTCATACTGGAGTTGCAGAACATGATGATGTGAAACTTCTGGGACTTTAACCAATTGACCAATCAGAAAATGTAACTGTAATACCTCGTTTCAACCTGTAGGGGGCAGCACACCGACGGTTTTTGACTATATTTTCAGGAAGTTCATTTTAATTTGTCAAAAATTTGGCAACGAGCAACAGACAGGACTTTTAAAGCCCTAATTCTAGAAGTTGATTTAGGGTTTGGTTGTGCTTTAAGAAGTCAGAACTGAACTTGATGATAATTCTACTTTTGACTTTTTTTTAATAATGTATTTTTCTTTGTTGTAGAGTTCTGTATATAAAACTTACGGCGATGAATTTATGAATTCATTCGACCAACACTCTATACATCTTGAAGAGGTGACTCTGAAAATGCCTTTCTCAGAGAATTGTTCTGTTTCTCTTTCTGTCTTATTCGTTCTTGGATCACAGGCTCTGCCGTCACCATCACTGTTCCTAGAAGAGCTTTTCTCTCTTTCCCGCTATCACCCGTTCAGTTCTCCGCTCTTCACATTTTCTGTGTGACGAGGCATCCCAACAGATGAACTATATTCCTTCAGAGAAAGGTCCTACGATGGCTTTTCTCCAGGTGTGGTCAAAGCCCAACACAAAAATGTCCTCATGTCTTGGGGACACAGCGAAGCCACTGAAGGCAGAAGGAGGGGACGGCCTGGGAAACATGGATGGGATTCTGAATGAAGGGGCTATAAATATGAATTATGTATCTGATACACATCATTTCATACATGTCTACTACATATCACGGTTCAGATCTATAGCAGATGAGAGCGCATTGACTGTCCCATCATGCCTTGGGTATTGTAAACATGCATTTTGGGTAATTACCTCCCACCGGACACAAGATGTCTACTAGATATTTAATAGACTATAGATGTCTGTTAGATAACTGATAGATATCTACTGGATAACTCTACTTTGTTTCTCTATTAGGTGCAGATAGAGGTCTATACCTGTAGACATCTAATCTTTGGGTATTTTGGGAGGTCTATTAGTGTACTTTTTAAACACACGTTTCAGTAGCTGGTCCTTGCTGGTTGGTTGCACTCAGCTCAGTGCAGACTCTAGTAGCAGGAGAGGGGAATGGGCAGGAATTCAGTCCAACAGTTTCATAAAAATCTATGAACCTTGAAGAGATTTTGGAAACGCAATACATTAATAATCTTAAAATAAACCTTCTGCTATGATTACCAGAAAGAAAAGCCATCCTGGCATGCAGGGGGAGTAAGCAAAGGACTACCAATGGGAACACGTTATCACAACAGAGGATCTTGGCTGTGGGACGGATGATAGCATTTCCTGCTGAATGGAGAATGTGCCGCTATACGAGTCGATTTTGACCATCCTGTTTCCAGTAGCTCATCATATTGTTGACATTTTCCTGGTGGTAAAATATATATATCTGAAGATGTGTCTGTTTTTGGCTGAGAAGCAGAGATAGCAGCTCTATGCCTTTAGGAAGATAATTGTTTTTCCTCTAGTCAATGGCAGAAGAGGGGGAAGGGTGAATGCCAAAGGATTCCACCGAGGAAGTACTAATTTATAGACTACAATGACCCTGATCCAATTAAGCAGTAAATACCTGCAGCAGACTAGACATTTCTGGTGAATACATGACAATGTGGATTTGTGTTGCAGTAGAAAACACATTAGCATAATCATTTTAGGCCGTAATATACCTTCACTTAGTTGTGTGCTCTGAATGGGGGCTGAACCTCGGCTCATTGGGGTACGTCAGTCTGTTTGATTGACAGCTAGGTAGGTGTCCATTCACTTCTCCAACCTTACAGCAGATGGAGCCCAGCCGAAGAGGGCTGCTGCTGGCTTTGCTTTGGCTGGTAGCATAATAGTCTGGCACTAGCAATGTTGAATTTGCCACTGTGAATAGAGCTGAGCAAATGAGCAGCGCAGCTGGTCCATCATGGTCCGGGCCGAGCAGACAAAGCCCAGGAGGCACCGAGGCAAAGAAAAGGTGGCTTACCAGAGTCCCTGCAGACGCGTCTTATTAATATTCATCAGTCACCCCTCCACCACCCCGAAACCCAGCTCTGCACCCCTCTCCCACCAAATGCATTATTCAAAGGAAGCGTTTTCCCTATTAAATACTATAAATAAATAATGACATCTGGTAACACTTTTTATATCCCAAAGTAATGACAGGAGCACAGCCAAGAGCGTTCCACTGATTGGAGTTTAAAGAGGTGTTGGGTTGGATTTACGCGCTGCTGCTTCTCCACTCTTTGTCTCTCCTATTCTTCTTTTGTTAAATTCAGCTGCCATGTCAGCAGTCTGAACTGGATGTATCTCTATCAGACTACCAGAGGTGAAGCTAATAGTTTGGGGGCGGGGACGAGAGGGGGGTCTGTTTTCTTTTCTTTTTTTTCTTGTCTTCAGGAAACAAAAAAACCCCAAAGCTCCGTTTGGGTCCTCTGTGTGGTTTCAGCAGCTTTATCTGCCTGGTCTGTTTTCTGGTTAATGTTTTCACGCTCACAGCAAACAGAGAGACGCTGCGCTGAGGCGGAGCGGCAGTGTGGCGTTGGCATCGTTGTCGTACAGGTTGTAGCTGTCAGACTCTGATGAGCTGGTAAACTGGGATGCTTTCAGAGGCCCACAGATGGCTCGTGTTTTCCACACTTGTGTCCTGCAATTCCCAAAGCAGATGCACACCTTCATGTGTGTGTGGACTTGTTTTTAATTGTAATTTGCAGAAGTACAAAGGATCCCCTTGAATGTAATAATGTATCTCCAGAAAGGAATCCCATAATGGCGCGCAAAGACATTTGTCGGGAGGAGGATAAGCAATTGTTAGAGTGATTTGTGTTTGTTCTCCTGCACCTTAACCAGCCAGCCTCTCAGGATCTATTTGTCACGCAGCAATATCATACTTACAAAAATATTCTTTGTCATCAAATACGTTTCTGAGATGCTGCCAAAAGACTACTTTAATAGAAAGGAGAAGTGTTTTTTTTCTGTGAGTTTGTGTAAATGTTGTTGACATGAGGATTTCCTATCATCCAAAGCGTGTACTCAGTGGTGCTATGGCTAGAACGAGTACCTGAGCTCTCGGATACTCCTGATCTGCTCCAGAAAGTCTGAGTATCAACATTCCCAACGTCCAAGATTGCTGATTCACAATCTTTATAAAGATAGTAGAGTGTAGTAATATATTGTTTGGGAAGAATGTATTTATTGCACTGAAGTACAGAATAATGTTGAACAAAACCAAAGCTGAATGAGCAGCACTACTGTCACAGGAAGTCAACAAATCCTCCTGTTGATGAAGCTTCCTGTTTTCAAAGTAAAACTGGTGAGATCTTTTTTTCTCTTCAAAAGCTGAGACTGAAGTTCTGTTCACTGACATTTCTAAAAACACGAATCAGCTTCAACACTTGAGCTCCAGTGTTGATGTTGTTTTGGTAACTCCTCAACAGTTGATGTGATGAATGTAACAGCGGATTCTGAGGCAGAGAAAAGCAGCCTGGTGCTGATGATGAGCAGCTCTGATGTAATCAACGGGAATCCGCTCAGTCTGTCACGGAGAAAAACAACGTTTTAGACTGGATTTGCACCAACAAATCTTTGTTTTTATTGTTTTTTTATTCTAAATAAAGGTATAAATGATTGTGAATTGTTACATATAATTTTTATTTCCATAAGTCAAGTAGAAAGACATCCACATAGCAACAAGCGTGGTTTCATTCATGAATTGTTGAGCTTGATTTGTGAATCCAATCGGATCACCACAGCTCTGAGTGGTTCTGGGTATCTGTCCTGCATCACTGCAATGCCTTTAGAATTTACTCTGTAGTTTCATTCAGAAATGTATATGCTTTTTCAAAACAGAGTAGCAGCTTTGGATCTATGGTAGCCAGAAAAAAATGTTTCTATGATTCAGTTGTCTGTCTCCCTGTAGGTGCACCAAAGCTGTGAATCATCTTTTCTCTTTAGTTCTTTTTTTATGTTGAAATATCAGCCTTTAATGCATTACAATGGAAGCTTTAAAGTATGTGTTTGACTGATATGATGCATTCTAATGGTACAGCAGCAACAGTGAGAGGTGACGGCGGCGGGTTGACTCCAGCGACACATGCGGCTGCCGTCAGCTGAAGTGCAGACGGGAACAACCCTGATCTTTAGAGCTCTGGGCCTGCCAGGTTCATGTGGGGGTTTGAAAAGCTAAAGCTAATCCACGGATGTGCTGAGCTGCACAAATGTTGAAGATTATGAGGACGCTTTGAGGTTAAGAGGCGACTTCTTCACTGGAAGTCATTCATTTTTAAAAATGTGTCCTTTACACAGCTTAAAACCTCAGAGCATCTCAGCCACTTATTGCTTGAACTCACATCATTTCCAGTAAGATTCCCAGGTGAGCTGAATAACAAGCTGACTTCCATGCGGTGTTTTTGGGATCATAGCGCACCAGATGTCCGGTCAGATGAGTGTGAGGAGGCTGAGCATCTGGCTGTAAGAGACCCAGAGCTCCACCCAAGGGCTTTACTCTTCCTCGCTGTTACCAGACAGCAGGCCGTTCTTAAAGATGAAGGCTCGGGTTCTGATGGTTGAAGATCTGGGCTTTTTCAGATGCATGTTATTATGCAAAAGGATGAAAGTTTAGCATTTTATTCTGTGAACGTCAAATTCATGTACTGTCAAAGATATCTTAATCTTTTGCAGGATATGTGCATTTTTAATACAGAAACTGGGTTCTCTGAACTAAACAAGGAAAGGTTTTCTTTTGGTCTTACTGCATGAGGAGACTCATTTCTGTCATGAACGGATTCTATAACAACAGATGAAGTTTACCTCTGTTGATGGAGGCCGCAGGAGCACATTGCTCTGAACTGCTAAAGCTTTTCTCTCCTCTGGTGAAGTTGTAACGTCTCAATAGGATGGTCTCAGATGGAACAGTCTTTCTGCATAATTGATAGAGGTGAAAATGAAGAGATTTTGCCCTGAAACCTCATTGACAGTGACAGAGATGTTAAACTCTCCGTCCGTCCGTGTCAGTTTACAGCAGAAACATCTGTAATTAGGAGGCCGCCTGTCTGTCCTCATGTCTACCCCGATACAGAATCCCTCAAGTTAGCTTCTAAACTACCTTTATACATTTATTAAACTCTATGAGTGCTCTTGCTGGGGCTCCAACGAGGAAGTGCTGCTTCCATTCAATCTATGGTGTAGTTCACACCAGACGTGGGGCGCCGCGCTCCTCCATAGAAGTGCAGTGATCTTTGTCTGGTCTATTTTTTTGTGCAAGTTGCGAGCAAATCTGGTCAATACCATATCATACAGTATTTCCCGCTTATTCGCGAGGGTTAGGGACTGGAGACCTCTGAGAATATGCTAAATATGCAGAGTACGGAGAACCTCCGGTTTCCGTCTCACCCTCCACCCCCCGCGGCCGTTGCTCACAGATCCATCCTCATCAAAAACACTTTATATTCATTTATTAAAGAATGATGGAGTATTTCTCAAAATAAAGAATTTTGTTTTAAATCCAGAACAAGAGACTGATAAACTTTACATGAGAAAGTGTTGTGCTTCCTCCTTCATCAGTCAAGTATCAGAGGAAATCTCTATCCAGAGTTTGCTGGTTTAATTCATAACAAATTCTTGTTCTGGATGATAATTATCCTCTGTGATTATCAGGTTATTTTGGAGCTGTTTCTGAGTCAGCTGATGCCATTTCTCCATTCGGGCTCGCTGAGCATGAGGGTGTGTGTGTGTGTGTGTGTGTGTGGTGGACAGGCTGGCGTACTCTTCAACTGTTCTTCTCTCCTGGGAGATTTCCACAGCTCATTTGGAAGCAAAAGTTTCATAAAAGTGTCTTGAGTTGTCTGAGTTTTTGTGATGATCTGGAGGAGTCATGTGACTTAAAAACACAGATCAATCAAGTCGGCCGACTGCGCAGCGGAAGGGGGTGTTTTGGGTGACTAAAACACAATCAATGAGCGAGAAGAGACAAAGAGAGCAGTTGGTGACAGGTCCATTAATGTCTGAGAGTCTCAGAGGTTTGGGTTGTAGGACAGAGGTTGTTGTTAGAACGTCTGCAGTTCTTCTGTCTGTGATGGATGTGTGGCTGACTGCTGGCTGAGTGTCTGACTGTCAGTGCAGAGGTTACAGCAGCTCGCTGTAGTTTGACTTGTGTATCTGTGCTGTTTGTAATAGATAAAGCTCCCTCTTTGTACTGTTTCTGATATGCTTCAGCTGTTATGTTATGTTGGACCGGTGCAGAGCGCCTTAGAGGACCTCAGTATTTGTCTTTTGGGGGGTGGAGTTACTTTGAAGCGCCCCGTTCAGTCACGTCCTCTCAGTCCCTCTGAGATGAGAGCTTTCATGCTGCCTCAGCATGGCCAGCTCTTCTCCAAGCACCACGCAGAGAAACATGATGACTGAAAGCTTGGCTGGCTGCAGTCACCGCGGCTGTTTTAGGTCAACTTCTAATTGGACCTTGTGGCAGCATGACCTTCTTTGTTTGACAGAGGGGGTGGGGTGGGGGCGGGGGCAGAACTGTGGTGTACTTGTAGTGATTTTTAAAAGGGTCACATCTGTCTGAGCTTGTGAAGGGTTGCAGTGTTGTGTGCACACGCTCGTCTTGTGTTTCGCTGGTTGTGGCGCTGCAGCATCTGAGAATAGCAGTAAATAAATTCAAACAGCAAATCAGTTTCATCTTATTTAACAGGATTAACACGAGTCTGTCACAGTTGAGCTGAGCATGCTTCAGAGTGAACGGAGAAGGAAATCCTCTCTGGTTCTGGTTCTGCCCGCCTTTCTGTCGATGATTTGTAGAGCATTTCTTCCTGTTTCACCACCTCAACCTGTTCTGCAAACAGTAAAAGTTGAGCTGTAACGCTCTGATTTGTGGGTGCATATTCTTGATTTGAGTCAAGGCAAGTTTATTAATATATCACATTTCATGTAAAGAGACAGTTCAAAGTGCTTTACATAAAACATTAAAAGAAACAATCAAGAGAAATAGTAAAGATGTGATCATTAAAATAAAATTTAAAGAAAATAAAAAGATTTACATTTTAAACAAGCTTAGATAAACAGTGCAGATGTAAACTTTTGAATCCATATTAATCAAATGCAGCTGAGAACAGGTGAGTCTATAACCTGGATTTAAATACACTGAGTGTTTCAGCAGATCTAAGGTTTTCTGGAAGTCCGTTCCAGATCTGTGGAGCATAGAAGCTGAATGCAGCTTCTCCATGTTTAGTTCTGACTCTAGGAACTGATAAAAGACCGGATCCTGATGATCGGAGAGGTCTGGCTGGTACATACGGGGTCAAGAGGTCAGTCATGTATTTTGGTGCTAAACCATTCAAAGCTTTATAAACCAGTAACAGAACTTTAAAGTCTATCCTCTGAGAGACAGGTAACCAGTGTAAAGACCTCAGAACTGGACTGATGTGGTCTACTTTCTTGGTCCTAGTGAGAACCCGAGCAGCAGAGTTCTGGATCAGCTGAAGTTTCCTGTAGAAACACTGTTACAGTCATCAAGTCCACTGAAGATGAAAGCATGCTCTAGTTTTTCCATCAGATCTTTAATCCTTGAGATATTTTTGAGATGATAATAAGCTGATTTTATGACTGTCTTAATGTGTTTATCAGAGTTTAGGTCTGTATCTGTCAGAATACCCACGTTTCTGGTCTGGTTGGTAGTTTTTAGTTGAATAGATTGAAGTTCTGTGACATCTAACCTTTTTCTTTAGCTCCAAAGACAATAACTTCAGTTTTGTTTTTAACTGAAGTAAGTTGTGACACATTCAGTCATTAATGTCCTCAATGCATTTACCAAGAGTCTGTACAGGGCCTCGGTCTCCTGGAGTCAGTATAATATACAGTGTATATCTGTGTGTCATCTGCATAGCTATGGTAACTAATGTTGTTGTTCTTTATAACCTGGGCCAGCGGGAGCATGTAGATGTTAGATAGAAGTGGTCCTGGGACATTCTTAATTTAGGATTTTTGCGTGACTTTAGATTTGTGCATGCATATTCTTGACTTGTAACTTAGGTAATATGGTTTGTGCAAAAGTAAAAAAATCACAAAATTAAAAAAAATACAAAATACAATTTAAACATGCACAAATAAAAATGACAACAGCTTGAAATTAATTACACACAAATCTTTAAAAATACACATGAATCACCTCTTATGTATGCACAGAGCATCAGTTACACAGATTCTATCGTGAGACTCTTTTCACATCTCACTGATTCATCTGTGAGTGATGCGTTCAGGGACTACTAGAATACTGGGTCATCAGAGATTTCCTATCAGCCGTGCTAAACTTAGATTGTGAATAATATCTGGTGAAACTTTAAATTTTCCCGCTTTCTTAAATGGATATTCCTGATAATTAATGTAAAAGAGTCTAAATAAACACATTCCTTTTAAAAATAGATATATTTCCCAGAACTGAGGGCTTCCTCTCTACAGCCCCTTACAGTGCAGGCGGGGGGGGGCTCTGTCCCAAAAACTGACCAGACCACAGAACCCTCACCCCGCTCAGCCGCCAGCTCGAAGCTGCCTATTATAAAGTAGATGTACCAGCGATTACAAGCAGTACTCTCACAATGGAATCCGTGTGTAACTGATGCTCCGTGTGTGTGTAAGAGGTGATTCAGGTGATTTTTTTTTTTAAAGATTGTGTGTAATTAGTTTCAAGCTGTTGTAATTTTAATTTGTGCATGTTTAAATTGTATTTTGTATTTTTTTTTTATTTTGTCATTTCTTTATTTATGTACACAACAAATAAGAGTTACAAATCAAGAATACACACGCACAAATCCAAAGTTATTGCACAAATCCTAAATCACGCATGCATAAATCAAGAATACACACACACAAATCCTTATTTATGCACAAATCAAGAGTTATGCCCCCACAAATCAGAGTGAGTCTATATTCTCTCCATAAATCTCCCAGTTAGGAGCAGTGCGGTCCCGCACAGGAGAACGCTGCTGCTCCGTAACAGGGACATGCTGTCAGGGGACGATAGTGTGGAAAGGGATCATAAATCACCAGGAAAAGCGAGCACGGCAGTGCTATGTTTTACAGATAACACTTTTTTTTTATATTTAAAAGTTCCCAGACTTACTTTCAATAAAAAAAAAAAAAAAAAAAAAAAAATTATAAGTAATCTGTTTCATTTGTGATTTAATGTGGACATTAGGAGGCTGGGACGAGAAAAATGAAAAATGTCATATTTGTATATATGTATGTATATGTCTATATTTATTTGTATGCATGTATGTATGTATATATGTATATATATATATATATATAATTTTTTTAACTTATCCGAAAAATGATGCCAAGCGTGACACGATCTGTTACATCCTCAGCAAAAAGCCAACCCTACCTTCATTTTTGAGCCGCTTCTGTTTTGCTGTTTTTATATTAACCTTTCACTCTTCTGCAATCGTCCTCCTGTTCTTCCTTCACTCAGGGACTCAAGTCACGACTGAACTTTCACACGTGTCAGAGGTCAACCTGCAGTCAGGCTTCTTGAGGCGTTTATTCCAAACCCAACATATTCTTCAGCCCATATCAACCCTGAAGCAACCACAGCAATACTGTTTATGTGTTACTACAGAAGAGCTTTTTGACTGTTGAATGTCCTTTCATCATTCTGCTAAACTCTGCTAGACTCTAATTAAAACTTGAAGTAAAGTTCTCAAATGTTGTTAGGTGTTTGTCAGGATTCTATTGTGTGTTCTTGTTGTCATATTTAACCTTGGCTTTGTCCAAGCTAAACAAATGGACTCCATCTAACAGCAGTGTGTTCATCTGTCTATGTCTTCCTAAAACCAGATCTCAGACTCCATCCTGCCGCTGCCTCCACCTGTTACAGCCCCTCAGGCCTCCTGTGGCATGAGCTCTCTGCAACGGCCACCAGATAAATGAGGTGTTTGCTTTACTTTGGCAGAGTGGTGCCTTTTTAAAAGGTCAGGGTGGCTTCAGTGGGGAGGCTGTTGAACCAGCACACCAGAAAGCCTGACAAAGCCCCCCCATATGTGTCAAACTTGTTCTCTGCATTTGACCCGTTCTCTAGAGGAGCGGTGAGCTGCACTCCCAGCTCCGTCATGGATCCAAATGGGTCTCATTTTTAGTCATTGGTATGATTTCAAGCCATGACCTCTCAGTGTCGGGGCAGACACCGTGCTGAGCTGGATTGTCTCCTCTGTGTTCTCCACCAGTATAGTGAAGAGTTCCAGCTGGAGCTTCTTCTTCAAGTAGTCAGGTTCCCATTCAGCTTCAGCTTTAAACATTTAACATTTAGCTTTCGATCACGGTGGCGGGTCAAAACAAGAAGAGATAGATGAAGGTGCTGCGCTTTGTCAGGATTTGTATGTAAATTGTAATTTTGTTGATGGATTTTGAGCGTCTGTATGAAGGCCGGGTTTTCCTGTTACTTTGGTAGAGCGGGGGCATGCATGCTGCAAGACGGTTGCTGGAGTCACTACGACTTTAAAGGTCCCCTAATAAGTGTTTAAGGCATATAGATTATCAGGGAAATGGTGAGAAGCAATGTAGATCACGGTAAAAGTTGTTTTAATGAGCCCACATTCAACGGATCACATTTCAGTAAGTTGCTGTGTCTCATCGTTGTGGTGTTATTGGATTTTTTTAAAGGGAATTTTGTTAAGTGACTACAAGGTAGCGTTTGGGATGACGTCCCGGGCAGTGCATGCTGCGTAACGAGACACGGGGAAGCATGTAAGAAGTGTTTTTAGCGATGTTAGAAAAACGTAAAACACAAAAAGTTGTAGGATTTTGCTAACAACTGTTGCTTTACATTTGTCCGTGGCTCATCCGTTGTGTTATTCCTTCTCTGTTTACATCATGGGACTATCAGCTATGGTGGCCGTTTTGGTTGAGTCGTTCCACTCTCGGTTCTTTTCGTATTCAGGCTGAGGAATCTCAGAGCGAACAGAAGTCCAGTCCAATTGGAAATGAACGGAGACCACCTGGACAGATGGGTCAGAGAGCGGTTCCTGGTCTGGGACCAGGATTCATTTGTGTGTTTTCAGACTGAAACTTTGTTCCGGACCAAATGTGTCCAGTCTGAATACAACCTTAGGAAAAGTACCTTCAAATAAAAACAAAGACAAGACAACCTACTTTATTAATCCCCATAGAGGGAAATTAGTCCAAAGAAGAGTTGCCCACCAGGGAGCAGCAGCTACTCAAACCAGGCAGCACTAAAGCCCAGAAAAGACACATGAGGGAGTATGGGTATGATGTATGTATCTATATCTATGTATCTATGTATGTATGATGTCAAAATCAAGCATCTTCAACCTGTGTCGCGGTAGAAGCGGCATAGATGGAAGTACAATAAAAAAAACCATCAACATTTAAGGAACATTGATTCACAAAGAAGATCGATAACAAGACCGCCGGGCCGGGCCGGGCCGGGCCGGGCCTTGCAGTATCATGTGTTGACGCACAGCCCAACCAGAGTGAGCAAGAAGAGTTCACCAATGTGTTGAGATGTAGGGAAAGGGTCGTGGACAGGTTGGGAATGTGGGTTTCCATGACAGCCAGTTCTGCTTTCAGCGGACTTGCTTTGGTCCGGCCAGGGTGAATGCCCTTGACCTGGGACCTGTCCAATTAGAGATGAATGTTTAGGTGCTGGCAGCCTATCACTAATTAACAATTCATTGTTACTTTGCACTTTCATCTGGATAAGAGTGATTCAGAGGTTATTGGTCCAGTAGATATTTTGAATCTTTCATGTTCAATGTAAGAAAGTTTTGTGTTGTCCTTGCAAGAAGCAGACGTGGAAGAACCCTTGACATCGGTTTAGGTCTCATGTATTGTTTATTAAGAAACTTATTTCAGGCCAAAAAATGTTTTTTTCAAAGTGTCACAGTAAAAAGGCAGTGTTGTAAATCAATATTGAGACATAACATGAAACTTCTATCTGACTCATCTTCTGTTTATTGCAGCTTGCCAGTTTTCTCAGTAGTTTTTGATCCTCTAAGCAGTATCATAGTCCACACCATAACACATCCTGCTTTTTGACATGTTCAGCTGTTAGGAGGTTCTTCCAATTCTTGTGTCTGTTAAATTAAATCTGATGCAACATCAGTCCCAGTTTGGAAATGTTCAGTCTGAACCTGGACAGTGTTGTTCTCAAACAATTTAAAAGGAAAAGTGGGTTTGGAGGAGCTGGTTCAACTTCAAGTGAGATCCAGTATAAAGGAAGTCATTTTGTTTAAATCAGTTTGACATGTGGGAATTTGAAGTAAGAACAGTATAAATTGGAGTTGGTGACATTTTGTAAGAAAATAAGCAACATTTCGTTTAACTTTAGCTGTGATAGTCATTTTAAGAATAAGAATGACATAAATGGAGACATTTCTGACATGGTAATTTATTGATAATTGGACATATTTAAAGTGGTCACAAAATCCAGACCTAAAATGATTTTATACACTTTTTTTATTTAATTGATAAAAATAAGGAATAGTTTCACATTTTGAACTGTAAAGTCAGGTAAGGCGATGTTTTCTCCCTCAATTCTAACTGCAATATGTCATTTCTACTAATACTAAAACCTGAGGAAAAAAAAGTGTATAAAATAATTTTAGGTCTGGATGATAAAGACAACAATTGTTCTGCATCAATTTACAAAAATTGGACATCAAAGAATGCAAATATTTTTAATATGTTTCCTTTATATACTTTAATGTAAATGTCAGCCTGAAAACGTCCATTAATAAAATAATTCATATTCACAGTTCAATAATTAATTGGATGGATGGATGGATGGATGAGTGGATGGATGAGTGGATGGATGAGTGGATGGATGGATGGATGAGTGGATGGATGGATGGATGAGTGGTGTGATGGTAGGATATAGGGATAGATGGATGTGTGGGGATAGATGAATGTGTGGATGTTTTATTTATCCCTGAAAACAAATTCTTCCATGACAGTCAACCCTGTCAGTGTTAGTTAAGGGGAGATTACCAGAGGAAGGAGAAAGTGGCACAACAAACCTTCTAAGTATCTGTGACTACCACAAGCAGACTGTGGGTGAAGAAAACAAAGAACCTCTCCAGTACAAAAACGTTTTGAGTCTAAACTGCCGATGTGTCTCTCCACAAAGCTCCACCAGCCCACCTCTCGCTGTAAGAAGATTAGAAGCTGCCAGAGAAACCAGAAATCCTCCGTTCCCGATCTGATTATCAAACTTCTGAACAGGTACACGTCTTCCAAGCATCCAGAGACAGTTGGGATAGACTCACTAACCTCCACCAGCCCTCTGGGTCGTTGGTGGATCCAACCGCCAACGTACCATCAGGGCAGGAAGGGTCTCATCCATCACATTTGAAGACCAGTTTTTCAAATTTCAGAGTGAGAAGTCAGGAAAAGTGCTCGGAAAGGAAAGTGCAGACACGGATGCTCAGAGGGTTCGACAGGACAGGGTAAGCCTCGGAATGACATGGGATGAACAGGAAGAGTGTCTGAGTCCAGCTGGAGCAGGAAGAGATGAAAAACCCAACATGACTGTTACTCATGTATTCGTACGTTGTCAGTGTAATCCTTTTTATCAAATAAACAAAGCTTATGTTTTGATATTAGCATTTGAGCCAACCTATATTTACTTTTGGTCTATATTTCTGAGATTCAGATTCAGAGTTTTCTCCAATTACAAAAAATATGTAAACATTTTTTATATGACTTAGAAAAAAACCCTAAGAATAAACATTGCTTTAGTCCTCCTCTTTTACTTAGTTTGTCTTTATTTTTTGCTGCCATGTGTTACAAAATAATATTGAAAAACTGCAAATATATTGGGTTTGGCTTTCCAGTTTTTTATTGCTTTGGCTCTTTTCCTGAAACACAAACAACATTCCCAAAACCACCTGGACGTTTCTCCAAACCTCGTGGCATTTGTTCACAACTGACTCAACTTCTTAGTGTTGGACAGAAAACAATCAACTTTAAACTCCATCTGTTGGAACCGTTCTATAAATGGATGAGTCACTTCTCTGAGATGACTGTCGTTTCTCTGTCAGTCAGTTTTATCCTCCAAAACAGGGATGGGCAACTCCAGGCCTCGAGGGCCGCTGTGTCTGGCTGATTTGATCCCTACTCGTGACTGGTAACCTGGTGGGTCAGGTGTGTCCAGCTATTTAGAACATGCCAGAACAAGGGATGTTGGAAAACATGCAGGACTACGGGCCTCGAGGTCTGGAGTTGTCTATCCCTGCTCTAGAACACATCAAAGTTATCTTTGTGTTTTAGTGGTCCAGAGGAGAAACATTTGCTCAATTTTTGAAGACCAAACCATGAATAAGAAAACATGACTATTGAACGTCCTTCAACATTAGCTTCATTTATGTCATTTCTATATTTGAAATTCAGGTGAAACTGGATCCAGAATAATCAGGAACCTGAACCCCCACCCCCCACCCTGGAGTTTGTGGATGAGTCCAATCTGACCAAAAGACAAAGACATGGTCAAAATGTCATTGACCAGCATGTGTGCAGGGATTACAGAGAATGGTGTGGCCCCGCCCCCACCTCCCCCTCTTGGCTCTCAGAGTCCTGAGAAGCTCCTGGTGTTCTTGGATCGTCTCTTTTCAGATCTCGTTCCTGACATTGACAGAGCTTTGCTGGGCCTCACTGACCTCAGTTTGTCTTTGTGACGGATCATGTAAACTCCCTCTGTGGTCCACGTATCAGCCACTGACTCCTCAGACATCCTAGAAAGCTGAAGGTGTTCCCGCCACGCCACCGTCCACGCCGTTCCTCAACCCTGCAGAGGATGGTAAATGGCGTGTACTTGTATAGCGCTTTCTAGTTTCCTTTGAAAGCCTAAAGCGCTTCACATTTACAGACACATTCATACGCTGGTGGTGGCTCTGCTGCTGAACACTGGCGCCAACCTCCCACCAGAGGCAATCTGGGGGGTTCAGTGTCTTGCCCAAGGACACTTCAACACATGGACGGGCAAGGTGGGAATCTTCCGATCAGGAGTCGACCGCCCGACCGATGCGCCACAGAGGAGTTTATTTCAGCTTGAAGGTGGAAGATCTGAGAGTCTAGGACTCAGGATCAAAGAACATTTGTTCAAGCAATTTTTGCTGATCACAGCAGAGCAATGCAGTGGTTGAACTAACTTCATCTATTCTGCTCTTTATTGTTGTACTGCAGGAGATGGGTTGTTTTGAGGAATGACCAAAGAGTTTAGAGAATATCCTCTCTGATAATAGAAATGAAATCTCTCGGTGGGTGGAGTGCTCCTTCCTCAGGTGGAGGAGTTTAAATATCTTGGGGTCTTGGTCACGAGTGAGGGAAGATCGGAGCATGAGATCAACAGGAGGATTGGAGCGGCGTCCGCCATTTTGCGGTCGCTGTACCGGTCCGTTGTGGTGAAAAGAGAGCTGAGCCAAAAAGCAAAGCTCTCGATTTACCAGTCGAGCTTCGTTCCAGTACTCACCTATGGTCATGAGCTTTGGGTCGTGACAGAAAGAACGAGATCCCGACTACAAGCGGCTGAAATGAGTTTTCTCCGGAGGGTGGCTGGGCGCTCCCTCGGCCACTTGCTTGCTCCAGCACTCGAAAACTGTTCCATCATTTCCACAGCTGGAGAACATGCCAAGTGGAAGACCAGGAAGAGGCAGGGAAATGGCAACAGATGACTTGGAAGAGATCAAACGATCTCTTAACTTCATGTCAGGTGAGCTGTCAAAACTAACCACACAGCAAGAGAAAATGTATGATCGAATGGAAGAATTTCAAGAACTAAAGAGAATGTTGGTGGAAAGAGACAACAAGATATCCGCCTTAGAACAAAGAATTGATGAACTTGAACAATATACACGAAGAGAAGATCTGGTGATAACCGGGTTAGCCACTAAACATAAAAGCTATGCCAAGGCAGCAGCAAGCGTTCCAGCAGAAGAAGCTACCCAAGAGGAGCTTGAGACACTTGAACAACAAGTTGTAAAATTTCTGCACAGCAAAAATATACAAATTCAAACAGAAGCCATATCCATGTGTCATACATTACCCAAAAAATCTGAAACCGCAAAACAAAATATTATACTGAGATTCACCAACAGAAAACATAGGAACAGCGTGCTACAACAAGCAAAAAAGCTTAAAGGTTCCAATGTGTATATAAATGAACACCTGACCAAAAAAATGCAACAATAGCCAGAGAAGCTAGGTGGTTGAAGAAACAGAAAAAAATTGTAGCTACTTGGACACGAAATGGAAACATTTGGATCAAAGTACAAGAAGGGTCACAGGCAAAGATGATAAAGGATTTAAAGGATATGGAAAATGTAATGAATACAAATGACAGGGGGAAAAAAAGAGAATGACAACATCCCTGATGAGACTGCAGAAAGGAAATAAAAAGTAAAGGACATAGAGTACCACAGCCACAATGATGAATACAGAAGAGGAATCTGAGTACAAAATATACGATCCTGGAAAAGAGCTGGATAAAAATCTGCACTTTTACACAACAAACAATTGCAAATATTATAGTACACAAGACCTAAGCAAGTCTCTTGTCATGGATGGAGTTTTCTCGATTATTCATTTTAATAGTAGAAGCCTGCGCTGTAATCACAACAAAATAATGGATTATTTAACAGAAAATAAAAAACAATTTAGTGTCATTGCAGTTACTGAAACATGGTTAAAAGAAGAAGATATTGATGAAGTACAAATTAATGGATATCAGATGTTTCATGTGAATAGAAAAAGAAAAAGAGGTGGAGGGGTGGCATTGTATGTATGTGAAAATTTGAAATGTAAAATCATTGCCAACATGACAACTGCAATTGAAGAAGTTATGGAAATTGTCTCAATTGAAATAATTTCTGAAAAAAGAAAAAATATTGTTATAAGTTGTGTATACAGAGCACCAGGCACCTGTGTAGAATCTTTTACTAATTCAATCACCGAAATGTACAATGGTATTCAAAACAAGGACATATTTCTCTGCGGGGACTTCAATGTTGATTTAGGAACCATCTCTGAATCAAAGACAGTAAATGAATTTGTAAATTCCATGTATGCATTAGGTTTGTGTCCACTAATAACCAAACCGACAAGAATTACTTTGCATAGCTCAACAACAATAGATAATATATTTACCAACATCTTCTCATCAGAACTGATCGAAAGTGGAATTGTGATGACGGACATCAGTGATCATTTACCAATCTTCACAGTCCATAAGCACTATCAAACCAAAATTCATACTAAAACAGAAAAAATTATAAGGGATAGATCCCAAAAAGCAGTAGAAGCATTTAAAAAAGATCTGGAACAGCAAAACTGGGAGGAAGTATATGTAAAAGATGTTAACTTGGCTTATAATTCTTTTATAAGAATCTTTGGTGGTCTATATGAAAAAAACTGCAAAATAAAGAAAATAACCATAAAAGAGAGAACAAGTAAGCCATGGATGACCAAAGGACTGCAAAACGCATGCAAGAAAAAAAATACTTTATACAAGTACTTTCTAAATCTAAAAACTGTGGAGGCTGAAAATAGATATAAAATACAAAAATAAATTAGTTTCAATATTGAGAAAACAAAAAAAAGATTACTATAGTAAATTATTAGAAGAAAACAGAAACAACATCAAGGAAACATGGGGATAATAAATAGTATTGTAAAAAAGAATAAAACAGGCCCACCAGTAACTAATTATTTTAATAATGGACAAATGGAAATCCATGAAACAAATAAAATAGCAAATGAATTTAACAATTATTTTGTAAATGTTGGACCAAACTTGGCAAGCTCTATTCCAAACAAACCAGACTATAATATTACTTCAAATATAAAGAATAATTCAAACATCATGCTATTAGACCCAGTAACTAGTGAAGAAATACAAAATATTGTAAAAGGGAGCAAGAACAAAAGGTCTACTGATTGTGACGACCTAGATATAATACTGATAAAAGACATACTTGATTATATTATACATCCTTTACGCCATATATATTCTTTATCTTTTACACTAGGAGTCTTTCCAGACAAGATGAAAATTGCCAAGTCTTACCACTCTACAAAAATGGAGACAAACATGTTTTTTCCAACTACAGGCCAATATCTCTGCTTTCCCAGTTCTCCAAAATACTAGAAAAATTATATGTAGACAGACTAGACAAATTCCTGAATAAAGAAAATATTTTATGTAACAGTCAATACGGTTTTAGAGCAAAACATTCAACAACAATGGCACTGATGGAATTGACAGAAGAAATATCTGAAGCAATTGACAAAAAGAATCATCTCATTAGCATTTTCATAGACCTCAGGAAAGCATTTGACACAATAAATCACCAGGTTCTCCTTCAAAACTAAGTAAATATGGGATTAAAGGACTGGCCCTACAATGGATAGAAAGCTATCTAAAAGATCGACAACAATATGTACAGATAAACAACACCAAATCTAATTTATCCCATATCACCTGTGGTGTACCTCAAGGGTCAGTCCTTGGCCCCAAACTATTCATTATCTATATAAATGATTTAAGTTCAGTATCCCAAAAATTAATTCCATTTTATTTGCAGACGATACAACCTTTTATTATACGGGAAACAATATTGAACATATGATAGAGGTGGTGCAGATTGAATTAGGAAAAATTAAAGCGTGGTTTGACGGAAATAAACTATCAATAAATAGTGATAAATCATATTTTATGATATTTAGTAATAGAAATACAAACAATACAGTTGAATTAAACATAGATAATATTAATATTAGAAGAGTAAAAGATGTAAAATTTTAGGAGTTATTATAGATGAAAAGCTATCTTGGAAATCACAAGTTAACACCGTCAAATCCAAAATATCAAAAGCAATTGCAGTACTACACAAAGTAAAATGGTTCTTAGACAGTAATTCATTATATCTATTATATAATTCCTTGATTATGCCATACCTGAACTACTGTATAGAAATCTGGGGTACAACTTATAAAACATATATTCATCCAATTTACATATTGCAAAAAAAAGCAATAAGAATCATTACAAAAAGTAATTATAGGGACCCGTCTAATCCATTATTTATTAAATTAAAACTATTAAAACTTAATGATCTTATAAACTTTAATATTTTGAAATTTATGCATAAAGTAAAGATGGAAAGCCTTCCTTCTAATTTAATGAAAAGATACATGAAAAGGAAAAGTAAATTTAATCTTAAAGGACATGAAATATTTGTCAAACCAAAACACAGAATTCTGATAAAACAACGATGTGTATCAGTATATGGAATTAATATATGGAATAAATTGAGCTTAGAAATTAAAAATGCTTCAACAATATCAAGTTTTAAAAACTACATTAAAAACAGTATTATCAATGACTATAAAACTATCTAAAACAAATAACAATGACTCATCCCAGAAGTATTATTTTCCCTTCACACTGGTTTATGTTGTAATTATATGATTTGGGTTTTTTTTTTTTTTTTTTTCTCTTTGTTTCTTTCTTACCCAATTTCTCTTACTGTGTAATGCTTGTGTATCTGTATCTTTCTTTTTTTATTGATAGATTAATGTATTGATTGTAAAAAGGGGCAGACAAAATAAGTTTTTCTTCTTTCTGTCCCCTTTTCATTTTTTTTTTCCTTCATTTTCTATCACGATTGAGTTTATAACTCAAGTTTATATGTATGCTTTTTAATGAATAAAAATGAAATAAAAAAAAAAAAAAAAAAAAAAAACATTTCTAAGCAAATGTGATTCCTGTCCTCATTTAAAATTATTTAAAATAAATGATGACTTTGTTTTAGCATGAATTTGATGGTGAGAATTCATCACTGGCTGATATCATTATTAGTTTTCATTTATTGTTTTTGTTTGTTTGTTTGTTTGTTTTTTAAGATTAAGTTATTGTTTTTTTAAGTTCTTAAGACATCACATTTTTGGTTTTATTTAGTTAATTTTCTTAACTTTTGTTTCTCTATCAGATAAATAAAACAGGCATATCAAAGGACAGCTCGGGTCCTAAGGAGTTAAATCACGGCGCTAGCATGTAGCAGTTAGCAGCTTCTGATTAGCATCTGTCTGCAGCACGAAGAGTTTAACATTAAGAAGTAACAAACAAACTCTGTCTTTTCTGTTGAAATACTTTTAGAGGTTGTTGTTTAGAGACACTAGCTGTCAGTTTAAAAGAGTTATTGATCCTGGAAGTCTGAATCTGTGATCGTCTAGCTGGCTTGACTGTTGTTTTTATTGCCTTCTGCTTGAGCTGATGCCATTTGTGTTTTCTGTTGTGTTATCCAGCTATGACATTTTGTGATCTGTTCATGGCATGCAGACTTCTAGTGGAGTATTTATCCGGAATAATAAGATTGAAATATAAAGCGCTGATCAGAATAGGAATAAATGAACTATCCGACCCTGATGGGGGGATAAAGTTCTAATTCGATCGAGTCATCAACCTCATGATCAGGTGAATAAACAGGCGGGGGTCGAACACAGGGAGGTAATGTAAAGGAGAGGCAAGAAATCTTGAAAACAATATGCCTCCCCATAGCGCTGTGGCAGGTGTATTTGTGACCGCAGCATTATTCCAGGCACTGCTACATCTCTGAATTTCCAAATCCTGCATGAAAAATCCAGTAGAAATGGAATTGTGGGAGAACAGCTGAGAGCCTTTGGCTGTGTGCGGTCATGATGAGATCCGTAATTATCCAAAGCAAGCTGACAAACGGCTGCAGGTGCATGAGAGATGACGGCAAATGAGCCAGAAGAGAGGTCAGAGGACTCCAGAGGAGGTGTTACTGCAGCTCGTCACATTCTAATGTTGAGCCAGTTCTGTACAGACCTATGAGAACATTTCATTCTTTCATCAGCGCCTCCATCCCACAGCATGTCATAATCCTGCTGTTTGTTCCAGTCAGCATGTTTGTCAGAGAGCGTGGATACGCTGCTTTCAGGCAGTTGCTGCTGCACTGAGAATAAATCGTGTGCTTTGGGGCAGAGCTCGAGTATGAATCAACAACTTCTGCTGACACTGCCAAGAGTCCAGCTGGAAGAGGTGGAGGTTAACATCATCAATCGGGATAACTAATTGTTCCAATTTAGCTATTAAGTGTTGAATTGGAGCTGAGAGCTGACACCTGCAGGGTCGAGGAGACTGAGACCCATTCACTGCCATGATCAGAAGCTAACTCATAATCCTGGAATGGGATCAAAAGTAGAACAAAGTGACTGGAGTCAGAATCAAATATCAATTATCTGTGAGTAACAATAGTTAATGAATTAAAGAAATCATAAGCATAAACATTTCCTATATTATGGAACAATTAACTGCTTTGTGTGGTTGCTCTGCTCACTGTAGTTCCTGCTGATAAGGCATTGAAGCTTCTTCTTAGGTCATATCTATAGTTTTGTAGACAGCGGAGATGGGATCAGACAGAAGAACCTAAACCCTGGATCTGAACACTGACGGGGATTTGCAAAGAGGAGACAGCTGTGAGGATCACAGGAAAAACGAGCTAGATGAAATAAAAGAGATATGAGACGCCGCAATCCTAACATGACCAAAGAGAAAGAACTGGGTTCAGAGAAATTAACTCAACGTCACAAATATGGTGGCCGACGCGGCTCACATGAACGCAAAAAACACAACATAATGACAAAAGCTGAACCACAACGACAAAACCCGAAGAACAAAAGCCACAGCACGATGGCAAAAGGAGAACGACTGAAGCTGAAGGAAATGAAGAAGAAAATAAAAATAAGAATGCAACAGTTAGTTAACACAATAACTTAAGATCCCTCCAGCTTGATTTTTATCTATCTCCTCTCAGTTTGATGCTTAAAGTTTTAAGCAGTGCCAAGAGCTGAAACTGAATGAAATAAGTCAGTTATATATTTCTGTTGTGCTCTGGCTTTTGTTGTTGTGTTGTCGGCTTTTGTTGTTGTGGTTCCTTCACCTGCTCTCAAGTAACGCTGCCACAAACCATTATTTTAATAGTCGACTAATCACTGATTATTTTTTCCGATTAGTCGACTAATTGGGTCATTTGCAAAGTGGATGTTAAACAGACATCTTAACCATCATTAGCTTTAAGATAAAAATAAATAAAGACAATTAAGATGATATCTTATTAAACTATTAGTTTCCTAGGATTAAAACAAGATTAAATCAAATAACAGAGAAATGAGGGATATACTTTCCATCTAACTTATTTTAACAGGTGCCCCGCCCCTCAAGACGATGTAAAAATCTAAAATTCAATTTTATATGTAAAGTGTATATAGGGTCAAAGATCACCTGTCAAAATGAGTTTGATGGAAAGTATATCCCTGAGATCGGCATTTGAAACAAGGATCTATTTTTCACTAAAGATAAAGTTTTGCTCTCACTGACTCAAATATTTAAAAAAAGTGTATTTTTTGGTGTTGAACTCTCACAACTTCATTAAACTTGACTAAACTCTGACACCATATAATCTAAAGTAACAACCTGTTAATCATAACAATCCTACTCTCTAAATCAATTCTCTGGTGTTTTGCAAACCTGCCGTCATTAATTTAAGCAGAAACTTAATTAGTAAATAATAATAATAACTAATAAAGTGTGTTTGTTGTGTGTATATTCATATCCACGTGGAGAATGAGTACCCAATGTCTCTTATAGATTTTGACACATTGGAAGAGTGAGACATCAGAAAACAGAGATGATTAAAGTCGACCATAATAAATGAAGGAGCCTTCCACTGCTGGCCTCTTCTTAAAGTGATCTACCCTCTGATGATGGAATGGTTGCTCTGTCATACTATTGTAATTAGTAATCACCAGCTCTTAAAGAGATTCATGCAGACACGTGCTCTTGGGTTCTAAACACGAAGCCATTACTGGTGACACCAAGTGCTTGATATACGATGGGTTCACAGCTCTGCATTCCAGCAACACAGTCACAGCACAACACCAGGACACCAGGACACGGGAAACGTTTGTCCAACTGTTGGAGGAACTAAAAGAAAGCTCGTCACGAGGCTGAAATGCAGCAGACTTCTTTTGGCCATTTTGTCCACTTTGCGTTAACTTAGCAACTTAGTTTGTGACAGCTATTCAAAATAGCAACAAAACCATAAATATTGAAGAAAGGTTATTTTTCTCAAGTATAATTATACAGTAATTCCTCTTTTCTGTCAGGAGTCAGAGCTCTGTCTCCCTCTCTGGTCTCAGAACCATCTCTAGATACTGAACTCACCGGACACCAATCTGACAATCACCCAGCTGTTTCTTAAGCAGCACACAGAGCCGCGCTGTGTGCAAAGTATTGGTTTATGTCCCTCTGCCTGCATTACCTGAACCAAATACTTCCACAGCTGTAACACGCTGCTTATTGTTTGATTGCCTGCCGCCTGCCCTGACCCTAGCCTGGACTCTGACATCTCTACTTTCTTCTTTGATGATCCCATGCTCTTGATCGACCTTTGCCTGTCTGACCCTGATTTAGCTTTGTGGACTTTTAGCTGAGCTTAGTTCCTGTCTGAACCAATACACCTGCTGCAGGTGGAACCAGCTGTCTGCTCGTTTGTCTCTAAATGTTTGACGTTTTACTGGATTTTCTCCTGGATGCACGTCAATACAATATTAGTTTTGAACAGTTATTGTAAATGAAATCCTACTTTACACATTAAATACATGTGTGACAGTTTTTAGGGCTTAGTCTGTTTCAACAGTCTCAGTTTTTCACATGGAAAGTTACATCTTAACCTTACAGGACTATCCAGCCCATGAGACAGACAGTTCTAGATATTATTGTAAACATTAAAGTTTGCTGAAAGAAGTCAAACATATAAAAGCCTATAAAATGAAGCAGCAGTCACTGCGATGTTGCCCCAACACCCTGAACCCATCAGAGCCTCTGAGCAGAAGGCTCAGCCTTTGTGTTTTCTGTCTGATCGGATTTCTGTGCAGCAGGTAGGAGGCAGCTGGCTACTACTCAGCGTCTCGCCCCCTCAGCGTCTCGCCCCACTCAGCGTCTCACCCGCTCAGCGTCTCGCCCGCTCAGCGTCTCGCCCGCTCAGCGTCTCGCCCGCCCAGCGTCTCGCCCGCCCAGCGTCTCGCCCGCCCAGCGTCTCGCCCCCTCAGCGTCTCGCCCCACTCAGCGTCTCACCCGCTCAGCGTCTCGCCCGCTCAGCGTCTCGCCCGCCCAGCGTCTCGCCCGCTCAGCGTCCCGACCCCTCAGCGTCTCGCCCGCCCAGCGTCTCGCCCGCCCAGCGTCCCGCCCCCTCAGCGTCCCGCCCCCTCAGCGTCTCGCCCGCCCAGCGTCTCGCCCGCCCAGCGTCTCGCCCCCTCAGCGTCTCGCCCCTCAGCGTCTCGCCCCACTCAGCGTCTCACCCGCTCAGCGTCTCGCCGCTCAGCGTCTCGCCCGCCCAGCGTCTCGCCCGCCCAGCGTCTCGCCCGCCCAGCGTCTCGCCCGCCAGCGTCTCGCCCCTCAGCGTCTCGCCCCCTCAGCGTCCCGCCCCACTCAGCGTCTCACCCGCCCAGCGTCTCGCCCGCCCAGCGTCTCGCCCCCTCAGCGTCTCGCCCCCTCAGCGTCTCGCCCCCTCAGCGTCTCGCCCCACTCAGCGTCTCACCCGCTCAGCGTCTCGCCCGCTCAGCGTCTCGCCCGCCCAGCGTCTCGCCCGCCCAGCGTCTCGCCCGCCCAGCGTCTCGCCCGCCCAGCGTCTCGCCCCCTCAGCGTCTCGCCCCCTCAGCGTCCCGCCCCACTCAGCGTCTCACCCGCCCAGCGTCTCGCCCGCCCAGCGTCTCGCCCCCTCAGCGTCTCGCCCCCTCAGCGTCTCGCCCCACTCAGCGTCTCACCCGCTCAGCGTCTCGCCCGCCCAGCGTCTCGCCCGCTCAGTGTCTCGCCCGCTCAGCGTCCCGCCCGCTCAGCGTCTCGCCCGCTCAGCGTCTCGCCCGCTCAACGTCTCGCCCCCAGCGTCTCGCCCGCTCAGCGTCTCGCCCGCTCAGCGTCTCGCCCGCTCAGCGTCTCGCCCGCTCAGCGTCTCGCCGCCCAGCGTCTCGCGCCGCTCAGCGTCTCGCCCGCTCAGCGTCCCGCCCGCTCAGCGTCTCGCCCGCTCAGCGTCTCGCCCGCTCAACGTCTCGCCCGCCCAGCGTCTCGCCCGCTCAGCGTCTCGCCCGCTCAGCGTCTCGCCCGCTCAGCGTCTCGCCCGCTCAACGTCTCGCCCGCCCAGCGTCTCGCCCGCTCAGCGTCTCGCCCGCTCAGCGTCTCGCCCGCACAGCGTCTCGCCCGCACAGCGTCTCGCCCGCCCAGCGTCTCGCCCGCCCAGCGTCTCACCCGCTATCATTAGTTGTCACTTTAGGACATTGCAGACGTCTATTGCCCCGGCAGGTAAACTCATGCCCTCTGACAGACAGGACCGGGGCAGGTAGGCATCAGATGAATGAATAGAGGCACGTCTACTCTCTTCTGATTTTGGCAAATGAATGAGAATCGATGCAGCTCGTGGAGGCTGGTTTTTCTAGAACTGGATATGTGTTTGGTCTGTACCGTTGCTTCTCTCATCATCTAGCAGGCGTTTCTGTTCTCTTTTCTCCTTCTAGTGAGGTTTGTGCAGCTGTTTCCACCGTCGTGGAACGCCGTCTTCACGCTCTGCGTTTTCAGTTCATCAGCTGTCCCTCGCCGTGTCGTGATTCATCTTTTGGACTTTTGGTTTGCTGATTTATTAGTGCCGTTCTGGATGATTATTTATTTTTAACAGTTTATGGTGTTCTGCATGCTGATTGGCTGTAGATTATTATCCTTTTATCTGCTCTGCGCCGTGTCTCCTGTACAGAATAAGGGTGTTCCAAAATATCAATAATGCGATGTATCGCGACATTTAGTCCTGGGATGGATTCTGGATGAGTTCTCACCAAGGATTAATCTTTTACAACAATTCTGTTCTCAGTAGTGGCCCTGCTGTTTATGTTTACTTTTGTCTACATTGAACAGGTCACCATGTTCAGCTGACATCTCCTCTGACAGCACCTCAACAGTCCGGCGCTGTTTTGCTTTGGAGCGGATGTTGTTCACGTGATGAGTCATCATGTGCTCAAAGCCGATCGCTGGTGACTGATGCCGTGGTAATGCAGAAACCTTTTGAAGTTTGGATCAGCTTCACAGAGGACGATGAAACCTGCCGGAGTCTCGTCTGTTGTCACCACTACCAGCTTTTCCAACAGCATCTTTTTCTGCACAAAAACTCCTTCACCGCGTGATAAATGTCAACTCCCCTGTGGTCGTTTTTAAGGGCAGTAGTGTCAGGAGTTCAAACACCATCTGGATAAAAACCAACATCTGTGCTGGACTGCTGCTGTCCACGGACTCTTACACTGCATGCTGACCCACCTGCACTTCACCAGATCCAGCTGATCGTAGTGACACTCGACAATTGTAGCTGCCCTGGTTGGACGTCAGAGAAAGTGTAGAGGATTGATTCAGTTTTTCTCGTCTTTAACTACAGTGTTAGCAATGATCATCGTTGCTTCTTTAACAACTTCTCCATCTGAAAACGCTGTCTTCTTCTTGAGCAGATAATGTGTGGCTCTGAACGAGGCTTTGGTTGCTTTTTGTGACTTTTTCACCGTCATGAAAAAAGACTGTTGCTCACCCAAAGCTGCCTTTAGCTCGCCAGCTTTATCTGCCCGCAGTGCGCTTCCCGGTGGGTAGTTGGCATGGTAGCTCCTGTGACACGTAATGAAGCGTCTCTCCACCTAAAACAGCCTATCCTACTATTGTGTGAAAATTAGATATTATAACGAGAAAATAAAGTTTTTCTTGAGAAAACATAGTTTGTTTTCTCATGATAATGAGACAATTAATGAAGAATGAAGCGTCCCCCTCTCCCTTTCCTGCACTGAGATGCAGAGACTTTATCTGTTTTAAATTTCTTTATTGAAACAGCAGAAAATCACTCCACAAATATTGTTTTTTTTAGTGTATTTTTGTACATTTTATTCGTGGGTCCACGCTCCTCAAACGCCTTCATTCTGTCATGCACCACCCCTCCTCCCAATATTTCCCTAAAACCTGAAAAACAAACAGTCTGATTGACAGAATTCAGGTCCACGAAGTTCTTCACGTCATTGTCCCAGCTGACATCCGGCTCTTCAGATCAACATGAAAAATGGCTTTTTAAGACATTTAAGTTGTGGGACTTTGGTTAAAAACTTCATTATCATAATTAAATCAGTACTGGGAACATTTTTTTTTATTTAGAAATATTGTTATAGGTGGCATTTAAAGCTGACTTCTGTGAAACTACCAGCTTCAATCAGACTCTGTCTTTTTTCAGTAGACATGTCTCAGTAATCTGAAAAAATATAGATGAATAAAGCGTTTCTGTTCTGTTAAAAGCAAGAATCCACAATCACTTTTGGTTCTTAAACTTTCCTTACAACAAAAACAACAATTTAAAGTCTTCTGTTAAAGCATTGCATGCAGGTAAATGCTAACATTCTTTCTGTTCAAGTGAGACCCTGAAGGTACTCCGTCTTTTTCAATGTTTTGATTAAAAGGTAGAGGAAGGTTGTTTTCTTTCACCTCGGCATCATTATATTCAAGGTGAAGACATGTGGAGCGCCAAGAGGACCTTGATGTGCCCCAAACTGGTTTAGCATGTGCCGCGGTGTAAAGTGGTTTTGCTGCACAGCAGACCAGGAGACGCAGACATTTGAAAATTGCCTCTCTGAAAATAAAGCGCTTTCTGTCATTTCCTTTTCCACGAGAGGATTGCACTGTCTCTTCCTCTCTATTTCTACTCTGCTTTCCTCCTCCTCCCTGTTTTCATTCTCTCTCTCATCCTTCTTTATTCTGATGCAGTATGGGCTCGCTTTTCTGCCCTTCTATGTTTAAGGCAAAGGAATGGGAAGATTTTCTTACCTTAGCTGAACCCCTGGGCCTGTTAGATAGTTTCACATGGAAGTAAATAGCATTTTGTCTATTTTGGGCCGCCCTGCAGCTTATTGTCAGCCATCAGAAACCACCGAAAACACAGTTTGTTTCAGATCAACATTAAATTCTCTAAAACTTTTTCCTGAACAGACCTTTTGTCCTCTGGACCGTCCCAGTGAAGAAAACATTTATTTAAACACAAAGGAAAAGTGGTGAGTCTTGTTTGTCATTCTGTCTGCAGACCTTTGAGCCTTCTGGATTTCTAAACACACGTTTTGAATGACTACACAATAATCCGAGGTGCAGTGGGTCTTCTCATTTTTGCCTTTTCTTCTTGCTGGTTGGCATTACTCCAAACAATCGGTTTGGTTTTCTCTCACCCCCTCTAGACCAAACCAAATAACGCTTGAAAATGTTTGAGCATTACACTCTAAATCCACCTCAGCTGCAACAACTGCCTTACATTTTAAGGACATACGCTCGTTCCTGTAAAGGTCACATGGAGCTCTGATCCTGAACTTCCTTCTGACGCCTGGTTCACAGTGGACGCAGAACGGAGGTCGCTTCCATTCGGCGCCCTTACAGTGTGGTTCACACCAGAGCGCCGTGGAGGCCTCACGCCGTGCAGCGGATCGTTTCGCCGTCTATTTTGTGTGCGAGCGATCCGCGTCAATCCTGCCAGGAAGTTGCATCCAAAAATACAGTTTTCACAATAAAACACAGCGACTGACAAATGTGATCATGTTTTTGTATCTAAACAGACTGTAGAGATGAAAATAAACACACAATCACAACACACACACACTTCTCTCGTCCAGTGTGAACCTAGCGTGAGTGATTAATCGCAGTTTTAGCACCTTATCAAACATTTGAGTAAAAATTCCCTGTGACAGATGCAGACACAGAACAATGCTCTTTGTGGGGAACATGTGAAGCTCTGAAGCTGTTTGTGGCAGTGACAGGTGTCCTGGTGAAACCTTGGTCCTATCCTTGTGAAAGGAAAACAGCCCTTTATCACCTTAAGGCTGGCTTCATTTGTCACTGTTGAGGCGGGTTCACAGACACTGCTGGGACTGAGCTCCCTCTGTGAAGTATGCACTATTGTGTAGATGAATGTGTGAGCTGCTGGGACAACAGCAGTGTGCTGATGGAGGGACTGACACAAGCCCCAGTGATTAATGAGCCTCCTCAATGGTTCACTGCGGTGGGAAAGACTGTCATGGCAATATGAATGAATGAAAGGGAGGCAGCAGAAAGGCTTTACTCAGACTCAGACTTAAAAGTTTCAAACCTAGAATAGAAGCAAAACAGCTTGTAGAAACACTCAACGGCGAATCAAAGATGTTTTTGTCATGATAGTTTCTCTGTAGAGGTTCATTGCAAAGTCCATGTTTTTGTTGGATAAGTGCTTCTTCACCGGTTCCTCCACATGTTGCAGCATTTTATTTAGATCAGGTTTTCAGCCTGATGTTGCTGACTACTTTTCTGTCTCTGGATTAAGAGGTTTTGTTTCTGGACTTTGAGTGAGTGTCGGACCTGTGTGTCGGACTTTCTTGGAACTTCTATGGATTTCCCCTTCTGAATCCCCACCGCTTCATCTGCTGGAGTTATCGTCCACTATTCATCTTCAAGCATGAAGTTGAGCTCATATTACTGCAGCGCAGCAGAGCCTGAACAGTCCTGAACACTGGGAACAAGAAGATGAACGATAACAGTTCTTTTTTCCTTCATAATTTCTCCTATGCGCTGTTTATCCTATAAACCACTCAAGCGTCTCAGATCCATCATTCTCTCACTGGATAAGTAACATAAGAATCCTCAACATTTGTCTTTTTTACCTGCTTTAATCTCTGCTATGACTGTCAGATGCTCCGCCCACAATCTTCTCCCTGACATGTCCACGTTAGCAAGAAGACGAGAAAACAACATATATAAAGATGAAGGCGCTATCACTCTCTTCTGAATGAAATGTGTTTAGTTTTTTATTTTTTAAACTCCCTTTTGATTAGTTTTATTTTCCATTTTTAATACAAAAACAATACTGACACAATTTGCATAACACAAACACTAATGGTGCAAATGGATGGTTGGTCTCTTTATAAAACATTTATCAAACAACACTCACTAGGGTTTGGAGGTTTTACCAGACATAGATGTCTTAAATTTCTACTACATACTGTAGCTCTCCTTCCAGTTTGCATTATGTCATAATCATCCTGATTCTTCATTCTGCTTATTCTTTTCCATGTACCATCTCCTCCTTAAAGAACCTCACATTTTCTAAAATATTTTAATTTTATTGTTCATTTTAAATATAGATTGCTCAATATTTGCTTTTTTGTCATTTCTCCCAACCATTCATAAAAACTGTTGTGTTAGGATCATTTTGTACTCTATGGAGAGGGTCAGCCTGCCACTGCGTTTGTTGAGTTGTAAATCTTTGTTGTGCTCAGTGTTTTATTGATGGATTCTGTGCTGTTCTTCCATAAACGTTGGTACCGATGACAGCTGTTTAACATGTGCAGGAGTGTGTCTTTGCTCCTGTTACATCTCCAACAGATCACGTCATGCAGTTTAAGTCCATACATAGGCTCCAATAATTCTATAAATGATTCTGTACACAGTTAGTCTGGTCTGTATTTCTCTGGATATACTTTATACTGGTGAAAATTGCCCAGCATGTCACTGGAGCACCACTTCCTGCCATAAAGGACATCTACAAGAAGCGATGTCTGAAAAGGGCAGGAAAAATCATAAAGGACTCCAACCACCCAGCACACAGACTCTTCACTCCTCTGCCCTCTGGCAGGCGTTACAGGAGTCTGCGGACTAAAACCACCAGGTTCCGGAACAGCTTCTTCCCAACTGCTACCACACTCCTGAACTCTGCCTCCTGACAACTTAGCCACAACACCACTCTGTATCTTTTTCTAAATCACTCACAATAACACATGGACTGAATCACCACTACCTGCATACTACCTGCACTTTATATGTTGAATAATTCACCTGTACTGTTTACATACTGTAAATACTTGTTTATACCCTCTCACTGCTATTTATTCCACTTTGCACATTGTAGATACATATTTATACCTGCTAAAGCACTCTGGATGGATGCAAACTGCATTTCGTTGCTGTGTACCTGTGACATGTGCAATGACAATAAAGTTGAATTCTATTCTATTCTATTCTATTCTATACTACGATCCTGTGATATTCTTTCATATCCCCTCTTCTGCCCAAACCTTCCTTAGACCTGAGAGGCCTGGTGGGTGAGATTGTCTCAAAAACTGTGTTTTTGTGTTTTTAAAGTGTGAGTCAGTGTTATACGTCTTGTGTCTAAATGCCTTCAATACATACACAACTAGTGAGTTTGTGTTTGATGCTGGTAAAACTACATCATCCTTCTCAGAGAAAGCTTCCCATCCCCTGATCTCCACATGTCTCTGTTATGCTAACTCCTACAAATACAGTAGGTCACATTTGGAGGACACATATCAACGAACGTGGACTCAATCCCTCTAGAGGTTAGCCGACTGACTGCTGGGTAAGGACTGGCCAGAGCCACTCTTAAATACAGATAGATCGCTCTCATCTGTCACTGTCAGAGGTACAATGACACCAGAAGCCAGGGTCAGCAGAGGTGGGTTCCAGGTGTGTCAGACTCCAGTAGAAAGAGTCCAGCCGTCAGCAATAGCAGAAGTAAGCAAAGGAAGAGGACAGATGGATGGGGCCTTTGCCAGACTGACAGAAACAAATCCTGTAGTTTGAGTCAGAAAAGCAAACTTTGTTGAAGGTGGAGTCAGTGATCATCTCCTGAGTGAGAGGTATTCTGACTGGACGTTAGTTGATTGATTGATTGATTGATTGATTGATTGATTGATTACCTTTTTTTAACCAGGTAAGACCCGTTGAGGTCAACATCCCTTTTACAAGGGCGACCTGGCCAAGAGGTCAGCAACACTCGTGATCAGAATGAAATGAGCAGAGCCTCTGAAGGAGGAAGACAAATATAAAGATATATACAATAATAAATCAAGATCCAAGAACTGTAACAATGCAACAGAGCAGGAGCATAAACACTGTTTGTAGAATTCTGGTTCTTTTATGTTCAGGGTGGAGGAAAATGCATCTGGAGATCAGATTTGACAGTCTTAGCTCTGATTACAAAGAACTCCAGGCAGAGGGAGCGGCACAGCTAGAGGCTTTCTGTCCTTCTTCAGTCCTGACACGAGGTACAGAGAGTTGATGAGAATTACATGAGCGAAGAGCATAATGACTGTTTGTCCTTCGAAGGAGTGAACTTAGGTAAGAAGGAGCTAAACTGAGAAGAGACTTATAGATGAAGCTCATCCAGTGCGTGAACCTTCACTGATGTCATGAAGGTCATTCATCTTTGGTGAGTGAGGCGAGGATAGCCTGTTACAAATCTTAATGCTGAGTGGTAGACAATGTTTAGAGACATTTTGTTGAAGCGTTCAGATACAGAATATCATCATAATCCAGCAAAGGTAAGAATGTTGCAAATAACAGAAGTTTGTGAGCTCTCAGAGAAAAACAGGATTTGTTTCTATAGTAGAATCCAAGCTTTACCCTTAACTTACAGACCAAGTTAGCAACATAGGACTTGATAGAGAGGTTGTTATCTAATAAGAACCCTATTACTGTAGGAACTCTGCAGCTTGAGTGATTGAGTAGGAGCAACAGTAGAGTATGGTATCATCTGCATATAAGTGACACACAGTGTTTGACAGATCTGCACACAGGTTGTTGATGTAGAAGAAGGGGACCTAAAATTGAGCCCTGAGGCACTCCTTTTGTTCCTTCAAGAAATGAGGAAGTGGAGCCAGTCATTCGGACGCTCTGTGTTTTCATTGATAGTTTGCAAACCAAGTAGTCGTCTATTCAGAGAGGCTGTGTTAATAGTATATGGTCAATCATATTGAACACCTTGGATAGATCAATAAATAGAGCAATACAGTTAATAACTGATAACATAGATGGCATAACACCAGATTTTCCTACTTTATGCCTTATGTCAGCAATACTTTTCAAACACAGAGATTTGTCTGCACATCAACGTTTTACTATTTACTTTTCTAGCAAAGATAAATTTCCTACATTTCATTATCCTTCATGGCACTTTTACACAATTTCTCTTGTAATGATTTTGATCATTTTACTGTCTTTGTTGGTTTTACACAATAATTAAATGTTTATGCATTCATTACCACACTGTCTGGCTACTCAACAGAGACATGCTGTCGTAGCCTTTGTCCTTTCAGACTGACTCAATGAGGCCAAGACTGTGGTAACTGATCCTATCTGTGTCCATGATCTCCACGACATGCAGCCAAATCCTTCACACTCGGTGCCTCTCCAGTTCCCTCAGGCCTCAGCCTGCCTCGTCTCTAGAGAAGCCGTATTCATTATTTACACTTGGCGCCCCATAGCAGGAGCCGACTTACCGTATTTGCTATCTATACGCTGGATTTTGTGTTTCACATGTTTTGGGATTGTTTCATACAAAGGATGAGACAGTAAAATAAATGCTAATATTTACAAATGGTGACAGTTGATATCTAAGTTGAACTTGCTCGTATGTGTTCTCATTTTGTGATGCAGCACTGACACAAATACACCGTCTAAAGGCTAAATAACCATAGAAGCCCGAGGACGTCTCCATGTGTAAATGAGTTTACCCGCCAGGGAAACATAAACTAAACCAGCTTTCTTCTCTACTTAGTCACAGATATTAGGACAGTGCTCTTTTTTACATAATCTGAAAACAAAACAAATAAAGAAAGCATGGCAGAACTCCATACACAACCACCGAGCTGGGTGGGTTAAGATTAAAGGAATGAACCGACATTACTACTCGTTTGCTGTCATTTAATCATAGTTAAACTATCTTATTCCTCTTATATCTGATCTGAATCTGGTCTTGATGAACAACCTAATGTTTTTTTTGGAGTTTGTAATGCACAACCTGATTTGGGCAGTGTTGTGAGTTTTCTTTGTGTTCTCACGCCCCCTCCCTTCCCGTGTGTTTGCAGGTGCTGCAGGATGCAGGGGGCACGGGCCGTGTGTGGACTGCAGCCTTTGCTGGCGCTCTTACTGCTTCAGACTGCAGGCTCTGGTGAGTTCTCATTAGACACAACCCAACATCAAACCACTAAAGATGGTCACGTGCACAGGAAGACTTCTTATCAGGTTCTACAAAGTCAGACTTTTTTTTGGACTAAATAATAAATCCAGTGTCTTTAACTATGGTTTATTAGTAATATTTTGATCTTCAGAGAAATATAAGAAGGGCTCTCTTCTGATGAATCAAAGAATTAAAAGATTTTCTGTGAAATTCAAATAAGAATTCAAAGACAAAAGAAAACAATTTATTTTCGGTTTGGAAAGACATAAATAGTTGACAAGTTCTTACATAAACCAAGTTTTTTAATGAATGCTTTTTGTAAATATTTTGGCTGGGTTTCTGTCTGGTGATATTTTGTGGGTGCTGCAGGTTTTTGGGTTGTCCGGGTCCATAGAGGGTTGTAAAGAGGAGGGGCTGCATCCTAAAGGGAGCACAGGTGTGTCTTGCAGTTCTCTTGAGACTCGTACGGCCAGCTCAAAGGAAGTCATACAAATGGAACAACCATTGTTTGTGCCTGTCTGCTAAGGTTCATAGTTAAATATTTAAAAGTCTCCCATGAAAATCCTGTTTTAGAGTTTTTATCATGTCTGTGTGTCATTTTTCTTCTGAAAGAGAACAAATATAATCAGAAATCATTTAGTTTTTATTTCTTCTTTTAAATCAATCCAACAGTCTTGGACAGACTCTGTTTTTCATCAATCATCTTCTTTCTGCTGCACATGCACTAAACCCTCATCTGGTCCGGCTAGCGTGTCTAGTTCAGGTTCTGGAGAAGAGAAGATGCTATCTTCACATTGACTGCAGTCAAATGAGCCGCCGTTCACATTTCTGTGGTCCAATCAGCCGTCACTGGATTTTTGGTGTGACTTTCATCCAATACTTACGGTAGCAGTCCTGAGAACTCTGGAAAATCTCCACCAGACTCCACGGAGCTTCTTGATGTGACCACAGAAATGTGAACGGCGGCTCATTTGACCGCAGTTGGAAAGGCTTGTAAATCAATGAAAGAGCATTTGGATGTTAGCTTACATTATTTTCTGCTCTGAGAAACCAATGGATTGAATGGATTGATCACAGCAACGTCAAGAAACATCAAAGAGTCTTTGGTGAACTGGAAGGAGAAAGAATCAGGATTTTGGAGGAAGTTCTGTCCATGAAGATCTGAGCTGACATCTGGATCAGAACCAGACGGCTGGATCAGAACCCAGATTGATGGAGGTTTTTATGGAGCAGCAGAGAAGATTTACACCAGCATTTTTGGTTAAAAACTTCATAATCATAATTAAAACACTACTGTATTCACAGGGGACTTTAGTGAAAGTAAAACGTACTTATGATAAACAGGTGATGCTGTCATCCAGTGACCCTCTGCGCACTCTAGCTTTTATTTAGGTTCTGATCCATTACTGAACAGGGTTTGGAGGTAGGATGTCCACACAAAATACACGTCTCATTTTCTCATCTGTAGCAGTCAGGCTGCACAAAAGGAGAGCAGACTTTTTACTTGAACAGCACTACAGGATCTTTGGGTTCATAGTTAGAACAAGAGAAACCAGAAACACGCTAGCATCCCCCCTTCCTCAGCCTGACTTTCTCTTACGTTTTCTCTACAGCTTGTTGCATACAGCATTCCTGTAAAAAACTGAGCATGAACGTTTCCTCTCTACAGGCTCATCAAAATATCCGTCTTGATGTGCATTTAGCCGCAGTACCCACCTGTAAGGGCAGTTGGTATTAAGGCTTTTCGTTTATATTTCGTTTTTTTTTTTTATCCTTTGAAAATGTATTTTTGTGACCTTGAACCATTGACACTAATGAAGAGACGTAAACAGGGACTTGGCCGGCAGACACAGTGAAAGTCTGAGTCTCTTGTCAATCTGAAGGCTGGATCTGGTTGCCCTGACACCTCCCTCTATGTGTCTGTTTTTCTATTTCACATCCATCAGTCCTTCTTTGCCCTCTCAGTGTGGACACTCCTTCTGGGTGTGCTTGTGTGAATGTCGACAGATTTCACCCCCCCTCACTGCAACCATCCACTCCTCTCTGCGTTTTCCTTGTATTGCTTCTTCCTTACGGGCCACATAAACACCTTACAGATAAAATCAATGAGCCTGGCCTTTTTGTCAATTGATTCATAGCCAGAGCAACAACAAAACTCCTGCCAACTTTTCTGTTGATGTTTTACATTTGTGTGAATAGCCTGAGGTTACTTCTGAGAACATTTCTGCCTACTTACTCTGCACTTAGCCCACTCATACACATATTATTATCTTCTAGATTTGCCCTCTAGAGTGAAGGACTACTGCGCTAGTTGGCTCTAAACTCACCCTGCCACACTGTGATTCAAACCTTATCAGCCTCAAATAAGAAAAAGGATATGATGTTGAAGAATAGAACAGATTTTAGAACGTCTTTTCTTCAATGCTTCACTAGTGTGTTCATGTATTTCAAAATGCCAGCAGCTTTATTTATGTCACTTTATTAAATGAACCTGTCCAACTGCTTGGTATTTCAAAGTTCTAATCAGACGGCAGCGACTCAGTGGATGTAGACATGATCAGGATGATCTGCTGCAGTTCAATCCAAGCATCAGAATGAGGTGGTTGAAGTGAGTTTGAACATGGTTGGTGGTGTCAGACGGGCTGGTCTGAGTATTTCAGAAACTGATGATCTACTGGGATTTTCACCAACAACCAACTCTAGAGTTAACAGAGAATGTTTAGAGATAGAGAAAATATCCAGAGAGCTGCAGAAATGTCTTGTTGATGTCGGAGGAGAATGGCCACACTTTCACTTACTGTTTGTGAATTAAGTAACATTTTAGACATATTGAAAAGGATTTTATACATACACTGCTCACAAAAAGGAAAGAAACACTTTAAAGAAACACATTAGATCCATCAGATCTCAGTATGAAGTTGGATTTCTATCCAAATAACGATAAGGCAGTGTCTTAGGAACAAAAGGATGTCAAGTCTTTTAATGAAATAAAAGTTTTCAGTCTACAGAGGCTCAATTGTGAAGACACCATCAAATCAGAGTGAAATGAAGATGTGGCAGGATAGTCCATTTTCTCCTGAACTTCATTTCTGCAACTCTAAATGCTTTTCAGAATCTTGTGTGCCCCCCACGAGCTTGTATGCATGCTTGACAACGTGGCGGCATGCTCCTAATGAGACGACCAATGGTGTCTTGTGGCATTTCCTCCCAGATCTGTGTGAGGGCATCCCTGAGCTGTTGTACAGTCTGAGGAGCAACCTGGCGGCGCCTAATGGACCCAAACATAATGTCCCAGAGATGTTCTATTGGGTTTAAGTCAGGGGATGGTGAAGGCCATTCAATTGTTTCAATTCCTTCATCCTCCAGGTACTGCCTGCAGACTCTTGCCACGTGAGGCCGGGCATTGTGGTGCATTAGGAGGAAACCAGGATCTACTGCACCAGCGTAGGGTCTGACAATGGGTTGAAGGATTTCATCTGGATACCTTATGGCAGTCGGAGCACCATTTCCTAGGCAGTAGAGGTCTGTGCGTCCCTCCATGGATATGCCTCCCCAGACCATCACTGACCACCACCAAACCTGTCATGTTGAACCACGTTGCAGGCAGCAGAACGTTCTCCTGGTCTTCTCCAGACTCTTTCACGTCTATCACAGGTGCTCAGGGTGAACCTGCTCTGGTCTGTGAAAAGTACAGGGCGCCAGTGGAGGACTTGTCAATTCTGGTGTTCTTGAGCAAATGCCAGTGGAGCTCCACGGTGCTGGGCAGTGAGCACAGGGCCCTCTACAGGACGTGGGGCCCTCAGGCCACCTTCATGAAGTCTGTTCCTGATTGTTTGGGTAGAGACATTCACACCAGTGGCCCTCTGGAGGTCATTCTGTAGGGCACGAGCAGTGCTCAGCCTGTTCCTCCTTGCACAAAGGAGCAGGTATGGGTCCTGCTGAGGGATTGAGGACCTTCTACGGCCCTGTCCAGCTCTCCCAGAATAACCAGCAGTCTCCTGAAATCTCCTCCATGTTCTGGAGATTGTGCTGGGAGACACATTAAACCTTCTTGCTGCAGCACGTGTGGATGTTCCATCCTGGAGAAGTTGGACAACCTGTGCAACTTCTGTAGGGTTAAGGAATCTCCTCATACTGCCAGTAGAGAGAATTACACAAGACAAAATCAGCACGAGTGGAAAACCAGCCAAAAAAGAGGGCGAAGGCGAGGTCCACGGCCAAGAACAGGAGCACAGATGATGCACCTGGAATCTCCTCAGAGGGGAGTGGGGAAGAGGAACAACACATGAATTGCACTTCAGCAAACAGAAGAACAGAAAACTAAATGACATAAATAATAGAGAATAGAGGAGAGGAGAAGCAGCTGAGAATAGAGGACAGAACCGCTGTGCACCATACTGTCCTCAGCTTCTAACTAATTCAACTAATTGTTATTGATTTTTAATTTAAACCTTACTACTGCTAACATTGAATTCTTACTTATATGAAATAATCAGTGTGCATCCATAGCAACACAATGATTTGATCTTGGTATTTAGAAGACAGTATTCTTGCTAACGTTTCCTTGTTAATGCTAAAACATTTCTGAATAAGCTTCAAATCCCTAAAACAGTTTTCCTTCAGTCTGTCCTGTACATAGTGTATGCTTCTGCACTCAGACTGGACAGTGATTGATGGAGAGAACAGTCATTTATTCTTAGGTCAAACATCGTCCTGACAGAGTTATGTTTCTACATTTAGCGCACTGCTCTCTCTTAAACACTGCTTGTGTCTTAGAAGTCAACTTCCAGTTGATTCTGTGAAACACAGGTGTGGGGTGACAGTAAGCATGTTTGTCAACTGAAAAAAACTATCCCTTTACTTTAAAAAGACTGTGCAGAGGTGGGCAGATGTAATCCAATCCATGCCAAGCACATTTTTCAGTTGCATCCTTCTGGGTGATCCCGTCTAGCATCAACTGCTGCTTGCTTACCTTAGTATAGATTTATCAACTGAAACAATATCAAAAAGTATTTAAGTTTCTTTCTCTCTAGGATAGAAGTCCCTTTAACCTTTGTCCTATCCTCGGTATGTTGACGTTGGGAGTGGGGTCATTTGGACCCCTCCAGACAGCACACTGAACTTTTTTTTTATTATTTTCTCTGGTGTCCGTGACAGACATGCCCTCCTGTCCACCTTCATCCACATGTGTCACAGAAGGAATAACACGTCAGTTAAAGGTTTGGGTCATCTGGACCCCATAAGAGAGCACAATGGTTCAAAAGAAGTTAGTCCACTGGAGCTCTATGATCCACCTTCAAGTGAAACACCGTCGCCTTCAATCACCAGAGTTCAAGTGAGCTTTCAGGCTTCCCAAAGATACGAATTCCAGTGTGAATCAAACCTGTTGGTCTTTACCTGTTTATAATAAAATAAATCCTGCTCTAAGTGGTTGTGTTTGACCACACCGAACACTTGTTTCTGACAAAGCAATTGTCCGTTTGTAGCACAGGGATCAAGTGTTGGAGTAAAAGTTTCGTAGAAGCTTCTCTGTCATGACTGATGACCCACACACTCGTGCGCAAAGACGCTCTCCTGCACAAACAACATAATTAGTTGGGGCCGAGTGTCAGCGGCTGCATGGGCTCATCCATCAGTTCTGCCAGCTCCTGACTGACAGGTTGATGGGTTTGAATTGGACAAATTGAAGAACAAGTTGGTCGTTTTCAGGAAGAGCCACTGCAGGGATATTGCAAGAAAAAGACGGCTAGAAAAATAAAAACCAGAAAGTAAGAAAGAGGAGAAAACAAGGACTGATGCTCTCAGTTGTATTCCTATTGAAGAAAAAATGTCATTACTACCCATGGTGTGCAACTGTGTCCAACACACAAAGGCTTTCCAACTGTGTTTAATGTCACTGGAGCATTTTTAAGAGGAGACAGATGGACTCTGAGTGAAAGTTGTCTTGAGAAGCTGCAGGAAGTGAAGGACATGACCTCCTGGCCTCGTTCACTGCTTCCACAGATAACAAACTCTCCTTCTCCAATTAAGAAGGGAGGCCCATAAAGGCTCTTCTCTCAACGCAGTCCAGAGGAAAACTCCGACAGTGCACGCTTGTTTTCCTCCAGCATTTCCTGCCTTGTATTAACTCTGGATTTTATCAGCTTTACTTTAGTCTCACAGCCAGGAGGGCCTTGTTTAGACAGAGCGGCAACAAAGGCAAATATGAAACGATAATAGATAAACAGAAAGAAAAAACCAAAGAAGTCATGCCTGTGGCAATATTTCCATCTAAATGCAGATTTGAGATAGTGCCAGCAGGGTCCCTCACATTTCCATTCATGGAGAAAGAGAGCAACTGTTGTTTTTCTCTTTTGCACATTATCCGGTAAAGAACAATTTGATCAGTTTCAGAATAGAAGAAGACGTCCGACTCTTTAAGATGATATATTTACTGCAGCAGTTGGAAAAAACAATCAACCTTTGTCCATTTATCTTCCCTGTGAAGACTCGCATCCATCCAGATGCTCCACAGCAGAAAACATGTAAAAAAGAGATTTGTTCTAATATTTAAAGGTTTCCTCAACTCTTATTGTCCGGTAAGAGAACAGATTTGATCAGCTTCACTCAGAATTAGATTAAGACGTCTTTGACCTAAAAAAAGGTCACATGACCTTTTTCAAAACATGTCATACTTTGGAAGTGGAAAGAATGAGAAGGATGGAAGTTATGAGTTTAACATCTATTCCAATGAATCGATTCCTATTCCAGATCAATCTGTTTGAGGGAAGTTGTTGATCGAATAAACTGATGCATTATAAAATCTCTTCAAAATTAATTATAATTAAAAAAAATGCCATTTGGATTGAGACATTGTAGATTTATTTAGCTTTAACATAAAAATGACCGTCAGCACACGTGTGATGCAGCAGAAACTGATCAACCATCATTGAACTGATCAATGTCATGTGACCATACAGCGTGCTAGAACGTTCTAATAATGATTATTCTGATGTGGAAAAACAACTTGATCAAACTCAAATAACTCCCTGTATCTATTATACAATTCATTGATTGTGTCATAGCTGAACTATTGTATAGAAACTTAAGGAACAACTTATAAAACATAAACTAATTTACATATTACAAAAAGCAACAAGAATGATTACAAAGAGTAATCATGGGGAGCAGTCTAAAATTATTATAAATATGAAATGCCTTCCTCCTAATTTCACGAAAATAAAAAGTAATTTCAATCTAAAAGGGCTTGAAATATGTATTAAATGAAAACACAGGATACTTCAGAAGGAGCGATGTGTATCAGTATATGGAGTCAATACATGGAAAGTGTTCAGCACAGAAATTAAAAATGCTTCAACAATATCCGGTTTTAAAAACTACTTTAAAATAGTTTAATCAATGACTACAAATCTATGTGGTACAAATCAAAACTACTCATCCCAGAGGTTTGGAATTCATTCTGTACTTGTTTATGTTTGGAATTGTAAACCTTTTTCTTCTTTTCTAATCGTCTCTTATTGAATCCTAAACCAGCAGAATGTTTTGTGTTTTTCTTTCTTAATGTTTGATTTTTTAAAAGAGGCAGAAAAAAGAAGTTTTTCTTCTTTCTATCCCTTCTTCATTATTTTTTCTTTTGTTTCCATCATGTTTGACATGTTTACGACTCAAGGTTTTAGTGCATGTTTTCCCTTTTTAATGAGTAAAAAAAGAATAATAAAAAACAAATGTGAATAGATTTGACATTCAATTGCTTGTTTGATCACATATTTAATTTATATCTTGAAGAAATACAAGAATCTGTAAAACTCCCCCTGCACCGTCCAGCAGCAGCTATTGATCTCTGAGTCAGATCGTTCAAAATGAACCACAATCGACTGATTTGTATCAGAAAACAAAAATGATGATAGGAATTAAATCGTTGTTAAAATGAATGATTAAACTCTTTTGAAGGTCGATCCTGATGTTTAGTTTTTCATTTTTGTATTGGTTGCATAAATAACATTTTTCTTCTTTATGGAAACGTGAATCAAATGGGAAACCAAAAGAATCATTTCTCCTGCCACACTGCAGACGAGCTCGGTGTATTTGAAATGAGCGGGATCATTTCTTAATCCGTCTGTTGGGTTGTATCTGTTGTTGGAGAGATGAAAGGCGTGTGCTTGTCTGTGGCAAACAAAGACAAGAGCCGCGGCCTCAAGGGGACAGAAGGCATCTGATGGGAATCTGATAGCCTGTTCCACATCTGAAGGATGGGCTTCTTCATGTGTCTGCATGAGTGTGTGCACATCAACACACCTCCTGTGCATCTCTCTTTTTCCCATCACACCTTTCAAATGTCCTCGACGCTCACGGCTGCAGAGTTTTTCCAGTCTTGTATTTGCTCACGTTTACATTCCCCGCCTCCTTCAGAGCTCATCTTGTTTAGTGGACTGGCCTTTCATTTATTTTGCAGGCAATCATATAGATTTTCTCCATCAGAAGTCCTTATAGCTTCTTCTTCTTTTCAGAGGTCACCTCAGCCAATCAGTTTCCTCCTTCTGTCTTCTTCATCCTCTCCTCTAACTCCAGCCACCTTCATCTCTGCATCCATAAACCTCCTCTGTGGACTCTAGACTCAGCATCCTTCTACCAACATCTTCTCTGTCTCTCCTCTGGACGTGTCTGAACCATCTCAGTCTGACTGTATCTCCAGAACCTCTAACGTGTGCTGTCCCTCTGATGTTCTCATTCCTGGTTCCTCCTGGTCACTCCCACAGAGAACCTCAGCATCTTCATCTCTGCTTCCTGTCTTTTCCTCAGCTTCAGTCAGGAGCCATCATAGCATTGTTTTGAAACAAAGGAACAATAAAGATCTGGCTTTGCTCCTCTGTGGCTGGTCATAAAAGTTTCCAGTCATCATTTTCAATTAAATGAGTGGAAAGTTGGCCCAGGTAGTTGTTTTCCCCTTCAGTTTATTAAAATGCCATTTTATGTCACTTCACAGAAACAAATAACTATTATGTTATTATTTCTGAACAGTGATGTTTACAATATATTATTTAATGTTTTTACAAAAGTATTTAATCACATCACTTATTGTAAGATTTGATATTGATTATTGTAGACGATTGTTTTTGATGATGATTGTCTGAGTATATTTAGATATTTGGTTCTGATTAATATAAATGACGTATCTGTGGATGTTTAAAATTAATTACATCACTGATCTTAATGATCCTCAATAACCTGAATCTATGATTGTAGAGTAGAAATATTTGATATTCTCCTATCTTACATCTTTTTTAAATAGACCACGAATCAAACTCAAGGTTGGTGGGACACATCTGGCTCATACTGTCATCATATCCATCATACTGAGATCATTTTATATAGTTATTAATGGCCCAGAGAATAGGTAGCACTGGTAACATGTTAACTACAGATCCCATAATGCAGTGCTTCAGCTGCATTACATCAGTCAAGTCTAACTGATGATGCTGCAAAGAGAAAAGTTGATTTTGTAAACAGTAGTTCTGCTACAAACGATTATTTTATTAGTCGACCAATCGCAGATTATTTTACTGATTAGTCGACTAACGATGATGATGGATAGTTTATTAAACTTTTAATGAATGGTGCAGCTTCTGTCCTTCATTAGTTTCTGGGATTAAAACCAGATTAAATCAAATTAGAGAGATGAGGAATATACTTTCCATCAAACTTGTTTTGACAGTTGCCCCGCCCCTCAGGATCACGTTTCAATTTTATATATAAAGGGTATATTGGGTCAAAGGTCACCTGTCAATATGAGTTTGATGAAAGTCTATTCCTGATCTCTCTAATGAGGTCAGCATCTGAAACAAAGAACTATTTTTTACTAAAGATAAAGTTTTGCTCTCACTGACTCAAATAATGAAAAAAGTGAATTTTTAGTGCTGAACGCTCAACTTTACTAAACTCTGACTCCACAGAATATAAAGTAACAAATAATTGACTATTCAGTTAGTTGTTAGTCGACTTTAGGATTAGTCGACTAATCGTTGCAGCCTTAGTAAACAGTCTTTAAAAACCAATGTCAGTTCACTGACATCACCGGTAAACCTGTGTCTCATTAGTGGAGCTGATGTGGCTGTAATGAAAGAATATCATCTAAGATGACAAACATCAAATACACACTTCTCTATGCAGTGTTAATATGAGGCCTCTTTGAGGACAACTTCTGCAGGAAAAGCAGATTGTCAAGATGACAAATCAAGAAAAACTGACTGGAGGCAAAGCCGGCAGGTGGTTCTGGTCTGGTGGGGAGGGAGCGCAGATGATGAAGGGACACACAGCCAACATGGAGGAATGGAAAGACTGAGGGATTAAAACAGAGGCTCACTTTGATATTAAAAAAAAGAGCTTGTCGAATGAAATGGCAAAGCTTTCATAGATGTTTTTATAATTGAACCTCAATAAAATCGATCAGATTCACAGTTTTACAATCTTTCATATGGATTAAAAGACTTGAGAGTGGGATTGAGACGGGGGTGGGGGTGAGGGGGGGGGGATTGCTGGAATACTGTTTTGTAAATGTTCTGCTCAATTACTGACACCACAGATATCTGTAGAATGTAGACCAGAGTAGAACAACCCCAGGCCTCGAGGGCCGCAGAGTCTGCATGATTTCCAGATATCCAAGCCTTACTTGTGACTGGTCACCTGGTCCAGGTGTGTCCAGCCAATTAAAACATGCCAGAGCAGGGATGTTGGAAAACATGCAGGAATGCGGCCCTCGAGGCCTGGAGTTACCCATCCCTGATGTGGAGCTTGAAGAACAGTCCAGTCTAAAAGCAGCACATCATCTGAATTATGTACATATGACCATGAGTATGAGTCAAACCTAGAACCTTTAATCATTTTGCAAAAATAAAAAATCCTTACAAAAAATGCATATGACTGCTTACAGTGAGCACACCTCCCAACTATTTCTTAAGATAAGAATACTCAAATTGAAAGATTTATGTTCTTTGCAGACACTGATGGTTATGTTTAAGGTCAAACATGTTATGTTGCCATGTGGTTTACAAAACCTTTTTTTATAATTTATGGAAATAGTAGAAGAAATTATGATTCTAAAGTAAAAACTACACTAAAACAAATTAGTATTTTCCTGGGGTTAAAAACTGGAACCCGTTGGATATTGACCTGAATAATTGTTTCAGTATCGTGTGTTTTAAGTTCAAACGTAGAAACAAAATGATTGGTTTGTATGCAGCGTGATTTAAATGTGATCCTGTTTGTGTTATTTGTATTTATTATGGGTTTTTATTTTGTGTTTGTTTTGATTATACCCACTTATCTATTCATCTTTTTGTATCAGATGAAATATTAAGAATGGGGTATGGATTTCTATAACTTGGCCTTTATCCGTCTCCTGTTCTTCTTAAGTAGATTGTATGTATTGGACATTCTAGCTGAAAAAGAACAAATAGACAAATAAAAAAAAATAAATAAGTACTGAACAGTCACTTGTACATAAATGTACTTAACAAGTACATTAAAGTCTCCCTGACTATTTTTTTTGTTTAAAAAACTTTCCCAGTAGTGTTTTAGTTATGATTGTTAAGTTTTTAACTAAAAAGGCTAGCATAAATTTTCCCCGCTGCTCCATAAAAACCTCCATCAATCTGGGTAATGTCCAGCCGTCTGGTTCTGATCCGGATGTCAGCTCAGATCTTCATGGACAGAACTTCCTCCAAAATCCTGATTCTTTCTCCTTCCAGTTCACCAAAGACTCTTTGATGTTTCTTGACGTTGCTGTGATCAATCCATTCAATCCATTGGTTTCTCAGAGCAGAAAATAATGAAAGCTAACATCCAAATGTTCTTTCATTCATTTACAATCCCTTACTACTGCAGTCAAATGAGCCGCCGTTCACATTTCTGTGGTCACATCAAGAAGCTCCGTGGAGTCTGGTGGAGATTTTCCAGAGTTCTCAGGACTGCTACCGTAAGTATTGGATGAAACTCACACCAAAAATCCAGTGATGCTGATTGGAGCACAGAAATGTGAACGGCGGCTCATTTGACTGCAGTCAATGTGAAGATAGCATCTTCTCTTCTCCAGAAGCTGAACTAGACACGCTAGCCGGACCAGATGAGGGTTTAGTGCATGTGCAGCAGAAAGAAGATGATTGATGAAAAACAGAGTCTGTCCAAGACTGTTGGATTGATTTAAAAGGAGAAATAAAAACTAAATGATTTCTGGTTACATTTGTTCTCTTTCAGAAGATAAATGACACACAGACATGATAAAAACTCTAAAAACAGGATTCTCATCAGAGGGAGAGTTTAAACATAAATGAATGATAGAAGATGAAATTCATTAGTTAAAAAAAAGACTTTAATGGAAAGGGATCATAAAAACTAAAGGAATGGAAATGAGGTTTTCAGGCAGCAACACTCTGATAAAAGAATAACTGTGTTGTTTAAAACCATTGTGCATTCTTTCTGGATGAAAAGGGGTTAAAAATGGACAAACATGTTTGGGGCACCGAGGTGGCTTTCAGGGTCATAGAGCAAAAATGTTCCTCTCTTTCTGCTGCAAGCAAACACCCACACAACCCCCACGGGTTCAGAACAGGTGAAGCAGGTGAGAAACAGACGTGTTGTACTGATTTTTTTGGCCGTTCCAACCCCCTCCCCCCGCAGACTGCACATGAAGCCCGTCAGTGATGGGTCCATGCTTGTATCTACCCTGACTGATGCTTTACTAACAACTACAGTGTGGGATGGGGCATCTTATGACAGCATCACCCATATGTTTACAGAGGGTAGAACTGACATTAGCTTTACAAATACCTCCCAATTCACTGAGCACACTCAAGCTCCATAGGAACGTCTAGACACCCCTGAGTTCTCCTTAAGGAGGACATGCAGCTGCTCCTCTCTGCGACCCATCATGGACAGCACCTGTATCCTGCAGCTCTGCACCTGTACTGAGCACTGAGACGCTGCTAACAGTGTGTCTGACAGTCACGAATCTTCACTTCTGCTGGGTTTGATTCTCCTGATATGTTTTTCCTTTGTTATCATGAAACTCATGAAGCTTTACAGAAAAAAAGAAAATAAAGTTTATTATTGTTGAATTGCTGATTGTTCAAAGGATGAAGGTGAATTTTTTTTTTACTGTTTAGCCCTTAAAATATAATCTACCACTAGGACTGAGTTGATAAAATCCATGAATCGACTTGAATCCATTTAAGCTTAATAGGTCAATAATCAATTAATTACAAATATAGATCTTTTTAGTACATAAAACTAAAACCTGCTAGCATGATGCTAACTGTTTAAAAAAAAAAGGAAAAGAAATTCATATATCATCACAAATAAGTAGGATTTGGCACCCCCTCCAGCAGATGGTTTCCTAGGCGGCCGCCTTGGTCACCTATGCCTAAGGAAATATAAGGAGATATTTTTCAAAGTAACCATTTGAGGTCTAAACACAATTTTTCGCTCATACTTTGGTTATCCTTCTTGAAAAAAGTTTACTGCCATAGCGCGCTCGCCAACTATTGGCAACACCAAAACACCCTTAAGGAGAAGCAGAACAATTGTTGAAGCTTCTTCGTTTGAGAAACCATGTAACACTGTATGATATTAACAATCTCATAATTTCACCACTAAATTTTACAGTATGTGAACTGTATCACATTAATATGAATATATTCAAAACGTATAATAGATTATTAATGTATTTCTAAACATAAATGTCTACATGTGTAAACTCAAAATAAAATTGAATTGAGTGGATTGAAAGATTTGAAAAAGTTAGACCTGAATCAATCCAGGCTCTGGTGAATCGAACAGTTTATGGAAATTATTATCGATACCCAGTCCTACTCTGCATTGATTAACACCGGAGTTCCAGTGTTTGTGATTTACTGTAACTTTTCAAGCGTTAACACGATCCTTCCAGTAGAAGGAGAAAAGCGGTTCATCGAGCCGTATGTTGTGTTTAAGCGTCACCGGCGACGCCTCGAGTGTTTTAAAAAGAGCATGACCAATTATTTAGCTGCAGTAGACGAGAAAACAACCGTACTATTGATAAAAAAGTCAAGTTTTTGCCTTTTTGGAGCGGTTTTTGTCCTCACCTGCTGTAATTCGTTTCATGTCTGTGGTTTTAAGCTCTCAAGAGATGAAGGATATTGATTCTATTCCTGGTTAGTGTGTGGTTTGTGATATCTTCTCTATGTAGTTCCTTTCCCCTGGTTACATTATTGCTCGACACACTATCAGCTTTGTTTGTTTTTGTACTTTATAAAAAAGCATAATGGAAAAAAATTAAAGTAATCCCTTTTTTGGTCCTAAAAGATCAAAAACAGCTAATCTAAAAACGATTGACGTCTTTCTTGTGTCTTTCTCTATCAGGTTTAACCAGTGCCGACACAGTGGTGAACATGCGGAAGGTGACCCACCAGACCATCAGCGAGGAGCTCTCTAAAACCGTTCTTCTTCCTTGCCTGTTCACCCTTCGCCCCAGCGCTGGTTCCTCACACGATCCTCCCAGGATCAAGTGGACCAAAGTCTGGGGGCAAAGAGGGTCTGATGGGCAGCAGAAGGAACAGTCAGTCCTGGTTGCCAAAGACAATGTGGTCAAGGTAAAAGAAAAGTCAGAAGAAGTCAAATAGTTTCATTGTTTGATTTATTTTTGTCTTGATTTTTTCTGTCTTGTCCTCTAATTTCAGGTGAAGAAGGCTTTCCAGAGTCGTGTTTCACTGCCTGGATATAACAAGAACCGCTACAACGCCAGCCTCGCCCTGACTGGCCTGCGCTCCAGTGACTCAGGCCTGTACCGCTGTGAAGTCGTGGTGGGCATCAACGATGAACAGGACACAGTTCCACTGGAGGTCACAGGTACACTTCCAAATGTTGATGGTTCAAATGCCACTAGACACTCTGGTGTGTTTGTCTTTGTAGCCTGGAGTCTAAGAACTTCCACTAATAATAACTGTTGCAGTCAGGAGATCAGGCCGGATCACGTGGTTGATGACTCGATCGATTTCTGATGTTGCACCTTAATTAGTAGGGTTGTAATCGATCTGAGATAATCCCTGATCCATGATCCATGTTGGCCCACACGCGTCTCAACACGTGTCATCATTCAGGAACTGCCTCTGAATGATGGCGGCTGTCAGCGGTACTTCCTTCTCTCTGTGACCCGCTTTGATGACTTGCTGTCCCGCATTAAGGTGGATTAACACTGATTGGGAATTGTGCGGGGGAGGCGGCCAGTTTCAGTGTTAAGTCAGTGGAACAGACGCGACATGAGGTGATCTGAAGTCCCAGTTGCATGAAGATCTGAGGGTTAATCTGCTTATGTTGGTTTTTTAAGGTTATCATTTTTTTCTGGGAAAATGTCATTTTATGCTTATATATGTTTAAGTCAATGAGCAGAGAGAACCATAAGTGCATTTAGTGTTTCACAGTTCTGTTCAAGTTAAATGACTGTAAATGGTGATGGAGCAGTGTTTTCCTTGTACATGTGTCACAATAAAAATAGTTGGAATCTGACCCAATGTGAATTTTATTTCATAATTAACATTTTTGGGTTCTTTTCAAATATATATATATATTAAAAACATCAGAACTTTTGACAAAAGCTGCCTCAACATCAGGTGTTTCAGGCTGTAATCATAAAAATCCTGGAGGGTCTGATTATCTTCTATCTGATTAACTTTTCTAGGTGCCGTTTTGGTTTAAAACCTTCTATGAAGAATTACAATTGGACCAGCTCAGACTGGTCTCCTATCAGTGTTTATCATTTGATCTGAGTGTTTTTTACACACCAGCTCTTTGATAGAATTCTGCTGTTATCCCACACCTTTCACCTGCTCCAAAGGTTTTCATTTAGCACTCAGTTCATCCAGTTAAAACCCTTCACTTCTGTGTATGCAGCCTTAATCTTGTTGCTGTTGATTTTCATCACACATACTCTCCCTTCTGGCAAATGTTTTCTCAAAAATCCAGTTTATTTTCACTGCCACCTGATCTGCTCATGTCCCTGCTGCCAGCCGCTGGCCTCCCACCTTCACAATTCACTGTCTGTCTCTTTGAATTAAAAACCAAATAGACTTGAAATGTTAGAAAGCTAAATGATGATAAAACTGATAGGACAGAGCTGAAAGTCCAAGGATGTGTTGACAGGTCCTTCATTCCTCTCATGGAGCCTGAACGTCATTCTTGACAGCACGCTTTCTCTCATTGACACATTTTACCATGATCCGGTCAGCCTGCTTCCACCTCTGCAACATCACCTGTCCTCCCTCGCAGCCCTGCACGGCTGCCGTTCTGCTCCACAGCCGTGTCACCTCTCGACTCCTGGAACCACTGTTTGGTCCCCCCAGGAAACCCCCCGCTCACCTGTTCAGAGTGCAGCAGCATGAGTCATATGAAGAACTTTATCCAACCGTCTCATCACACTTGTTCTGCAGGAGCTTACTCCTCTGGCCTTCAGGTTTCACATCATGTCAGTAATAATGGAACGAGCAGACTGCTGCTCTGGCCCCAGCTTTGGAATTCACTTCTCTCTGACATTCTTTACATACAGATTATATAAAGTCTATTTTTTATTTCTAAAACCTAAATCCCAAACTCATGTGTCCAGACTTTCCTGTTCTCCATAAGTTTTCAGGGTTTGTTACAAGTTCTCATTGCAGTCCTGACACGTTTGTTTTAATACATTCTACTATTTTTGATTTATCTATTCATTTGATAGGGACAATGCATATTAATGAACATCATCCAGACTGATAGAAGTTTAATCCATAGCGGATTAAAGCAATAATGCTAACTTACGTCCATAGAACCCTATAGACAGGATCAAACGAGAACATAATCAGACATTAGATCAACCAAAGCAAACATCGAGTGGGCAGGACCGAGGGGTTAAAAGTCAGGCTTTAAATCATAAGGGTGGATTCACATCGAACGCGATTCACGCGGTGGAGGCGCCAGTTTCAATGTTAAATCAATGGAACAGACGCGACGTGAGGCGAGTTGAAGCCCTGCGGAGCGATTTGAGAGACGAGGCATGAATCAGGCCGCGCAACCAACATTTTCATATCTGAGGTTTGACAGGTCACTGCGTCGCATCTACCAATCAGGAACTCAGCTTTGGTCACGTGACGTTTTCAGTGACTTGATCAGCAGGTAGAATATTAATCTGCAGGGGGAGTTTTTGTCCTGAACTTCCATCTATTTCATTAACCTGCTGGAGCTGCAGGTTCTCAGAGCTCATCCGGCTGCTTTGGGGTGAAGGCGGGATAAACTCTGGACAGATTGGTGGTTCTCACTCTCGCGGTGGAGCTCACTCGCTCGATATGCCAGCAGACAGAGCCGCTGGGGGGTGCAGAGGCTGCCGGCCCGGGCCTCATCGAAACATAAAAATAAAAACATCTCCTGATTTTACTTCTCCCTCAGGTTAATAGGAGACAGGAAATCTTCAAGTTCAGCCACAGAGACACAGAAACACAGTGGAAGCAGCTGTCATACAGACACAGCCCCCTGGACCGGGAGAACCTCTTGATAATAATCAAATAAACCCAAACGTGATTACTGATGTCTTTGTAGAACTCTGGGTCCATTCATTCTAAGTGAGATGTCCACAGACATGGTTCCTTTTAACAATCATCCTAAAAACATTAGCTGGTAGCTCCTCCCACAGCATCAGCTCATTTTTTGACAGACGACGAGCAGCGATTTACCATAAACATTTCTGACGGATAATGCAGAGCCGGACCATCCAAAAATCTCACAAACAATCCTAAAAGACAGGCAGGAAGTGAAGAGAGCGTAACATAGGAGAGGCGCGCTCCCCGTTATCAGATCATAGGACCTAGTTTCTGCAGAGCAGCAGGAGTTCATCAGACGTTCCTCTGAGTTGTTTGGGACCGTCGATGCAGAGGAAGCTCGCTCTGATTTACTCTCTCTCCCTCTCTGACTGTGACGTAAAGCGTTGTGCGATGACGCACGGCCGCCGCCAGGCTGGACGGGTGGGAGTCGGTTTGTGTCAACCTTTTCGTCTATGTTACATTAATGTGATGTATTTCTACTTGTACTTTAATCTTTGCCGTTCTACTGAGACACAGATCGAACATGCTTGATTTCTGACATCATTCCTGTATCCTCCACGGGTCTTTTCTGGGCATTTAGTGCCACCAGATGGTGTGGTTGCTGCCCTCCACTGGGCAATATGTCATGTGTGTTGTCCACCAGTTTCCATCTGGATTAATACATTTTAATTGATTGATTGATTCTCCTCACTGGATTTCTATTCTATTCTTTCTATAAGATAAAGCTGCTCCACACACAGACTTTCTTTAAAACCGTCTGATTGACAGACTGAGGTTAAATATAAACCACCATGTCTGAGGACGTCCACTCCCCTAAAGGGCTGGTAGTGGCTGTTAACACGGATCAGTTATGTCTCCCTTTAGCCTTATCATCTTTAACCTTTGACCTTTGCAGACCTGCTACTCTATGATGACATGACACATTCCTGCTGCTCTGTAACTCTTGGACATTCAGTCACATATGCACAGAAGGAGCAGTGCAGATGTTACTGGGATAATCAGTCATTTCCCGTCATTAACTGAGAGTGGACATGACAGATACATATGGTGCAGACATGTACAGGTTGCTAACAGTTTTGTCAGCACATGACGAGGACGTCACAGCAGCTTTGTATTTATGAACCTGAGATTACTGTAATAAATGCATCTGTAGTTTCTAAGGTCATGGGTCCTTCATACTTAGTCGTGCTTGTAATATTTTCTCTGTTCTGATCTCTTAAACAGGTGTTGTGTTCCACTACCGAGCACCGCATGACCGCTATGCATTATCTTTTGCTGATGCCAAGAGGGTGTGCACGGAAAACTCGGCGGCCATCGCAACACCCGGGCAACTGCAGGCCACCTTTGCAGATGGTTACGACAACTGCGACGCCGGCTGGCTGGCTGACCAGACAGTGAGGTGAGGCTCTGATTTACTACTGCTGGAATGAATCTGAAAAGACAGAAAAATGTTTTTTCCATTTACCAGTAAGTTCATATTTAACTGGTGGGGTTCTGCTCTGGATCTGGAACGTTGTGGTGCAGATCAGCACACAGCTGCAATGGCTGTCAAATTCTCCTAATAGATACTTACATGCAAAATGTTTTAATTACACAAAATTAGATTTTTAAAAAAGTTTCTAAATGATTTTAGTGATGCAGCTGTAAAAACTAATGAACCTTTTTGAAAACAAAATGTTATTTACTGAAATATATCTTTAAAAAGGAGACATGGCTGCAAAAATAATTTAAACCCAATTTCATAAACTGTATAACATAATTTACATGCAGGGGTTTAGAGTACTTCACCTAAACTGTGTGTCAGGTAGTTGTAGACTCCTCCCTCAGTCCTCTTTACTTCCTAATTATTGTTTGTTGTCAATTAATCGATTTAAACTTAAGACATCAGTAATCAGTTCATAAAAAGAGATTGATTTAGCACATAAAGCTAAAGTCTGCTAGCTTGATGCTAACGTTTAATGGAATTTCTCATAGGACTCTCATAATGCTAATGCTCGGTCAATCAATATATAATCAAACATATTTTTATTTTCAATGTCATGGTATCTAAATAAATATGTTTACATTTTTTGTCTTGTTTTGGAAATATTAAATACCCCACCCCCCCATATTTATTTTAAAATGGTTCGGTCCGACTGGATTATGCAGGCACACGGTTTATCACGTGTAGCTATAGTTCTGTTCAGATCAGTTCTCAATGAGAGAATTGCATCATCATAAGTGACAGTACATTTACTGCTTTAGGAGATCTCTTTAACACTGAATTTTATTTTGAAAGGACCTTACGTCAGAATTGTTTGGTGGCCTATTGAGAAATGTAATCTGTTATAGTTTAATGATTGTAAAAACTTAAAAGTTAAATTGACCACAGAACATTGTATTTTTATAAAGAATGTGGTGAGATTTTGCAGCTCAGTTCTGTCTGTAAGAAACAGAACCAGATGGTTCTGTTAGAACCAGATGGTTCTGTTAGAGGTTGCAGACCTCTGGTTCAGCTGCTGCATTAATAACAAAGTACACATATACTCTATACATGTACATGCTGTATATGCTGACAGAGGAAGATTTACAGACTATAATATGTTGTCCATATATAATTAGAATTGATATTTTATAAATAATTCAAACTCTACAAAACAAATTCAAACTATTGGTGATAAATCTGAATTTGAATTATTCTGATCCAGATCTGATCTCATTTCCAGGATTAAATGAATAAACTCCAGGTTAGCTTCTTAACAGTGAATAAATAAAAAAGAACCTAAAAATCCTTCTGAACAGATCTTTGATATGAACTGATCAGAAAGATCCGGCTCCTTATAGAGTCATAAATCAGATCTGTAGTTGGAAGAACGCTGAACTTCAGAGATGTTATTATATGAGAAGGTTTGACATGCATCTGTGGGTGAACAAAGTTGATCAGGTACCAGATTAAAAGGTTGGAAAAAAGAAGTTTGACTTGTTCATTTTCTATTCGTTCATAAGTTTAGTTTTATTTAAACGAGGATGAACTATATGTGAACATTTAGTATTTTGATGCAGCTTTTTTTACTGAGTTTTTAAAATCTCTACTAATTATCAATTTTTTCATGAAAAAGTGTATTTCTTCTATAAGAATAAATGTACATTTTAAATAAATATTATTGTATTCAGACTGCTCAGTATTTCCCATAATGCACATGTCAGTTGTCACATTAAGTCTCAAAGATGATCATGATAGTGAAGAATATCTTCATCATCCTGGTTTCTCTTGTTTCGACTGCCTCTTCCTTTTGTCTGTTTGTAGGTACCCTATCCAGGCACCACGACCTGGTTGCTATGGTGATCGTGAGGACTCACCTGGTGTCCGTAATTACGGAAACAGGTCTCCCGATGAGCTGTTTGATGTTTATTGTTTTGCCAAGCAGCTTCAAGGTAAAGAAGGAAGACTTTACATGCGTTAAATTCAAGATTCCTCTGTTAGCAAAAGAAAAACAGAGAAGTGTTTAAATTCCATAGAAATGACATGAGTAAGTTGGATTATTGTAACATTTATGCTTCAGAGCGATAATACTGGCAAGTTAAACTATCTTCAGTGCATATGTAAAGCTTACTCTTTTTGTTTGTTCAAATTATGACAAAACATATTTTTTAAGAGTCATTTAATGGATTATTTATGTTAATCCTATACTGTAACATCATTGCTGTAGCTCATTTCATTTCAGTAAATGTAATCTTTAAACCAACCATCTTTTAACTATCAAATTCAGGATTCACTTCCTCTCATTGGTTCTGTCACGACCTATTTATTCTTCCTCCTCTTTCTCTGTTTTTGGACTGGACTCTTTTCTTCTTTTCTCTCTTCTTCTGCTGTGTCTTTTCCCGTCCCTTCTGTTTCCTGAAAGGTCTCTATATTGCTCGAAAAACTCCAGATGAAGAGATATTTTCTGACCTTCTCTTTCTGAGAACATACCTTCTTTATATTATAAATTATATTATAAAGTTTATTGCCTTTTTTTATGTTTATATTTGGTAAATCTCTAGTTAACAAATGTGTTTCCCTCACTCAACCAATCAAAGACTGGGACAGTAAATAAGTGTATTTGACTCTGTCAAATCAAACTATCAAAGCTCGCAGATGTCTTTTTAACTCCAACACGGTGATGCTTCTCCTCTCCTCTCTCTGACTGTCGTACAGGTGAAGTGTTCCACTCCACTGTCCCAGAGAAGCTCAGCCTCGCCACAGCCTCCACCCACTGCCATTCCCTAGGAGCCCAACTGGCCACTGTGGGACAGCTCTATCTGGCTTGGCAAGCTGGCCTTGATCAGTGTGATCCCGGCTGGTTGGCAGACGGCAGCGTCCGCTATCCCATCAACGTTCCCAGAAAGAACTGCGGAGGGGACGAGCCCGGGGTGCGGACAGTCTACAACAATCCTAACCGCACCGGCTTCCCCGACACCGCTGCACTGTTTGATGCCTACTGCTATCAAGGTACTGGCATCCATCCATCCATCATCCATCCATCCATCCATCCATCCATCCATCCATCCATCCATCCATCCATCCATCCATCCATTTATAAACCATATGAAATAGTTTATAACTTTTGACAGAGATTCACATGATTTCCTTTCTAAATAAAAGACTCATTGTGTCATCTAGAATCAGCTCAATGTTACCAATGTACTAGCAGGTAATGTAATGTCAGCTGTGATTAGACATAGGTTTACTTTACCATTTGTGGTAGATCTCTGCAAAAAATACACGAATCCAACTCAAAAAATAATTCAGAGCCAGTTGTGACTCACTGCATTTCTCAACCCATAAGGCGTACTTCAATATTTCAAAAATAGAAAATCCATCTGGTTCAACATAATTCTGGTTGTGCTTGAAAATTGAAAGTAAAATTTAATCAATATGAACATTTCACAGCGTCAGTATTTTGATGGTGAAAATGTGGATGATTTGTTAAAAAAATACATTTAAACATGTAAAGTGCTTCAGTGATGAACACAACAGACCAAAATCTGCATCTTAATTTACAAAATTAGTGTCTGACAGATTATTTATTGCCTCAATATATGTTGATGAAGAGTATTGTTTTAACCCAGCAGTTGAAAACCTTCTGATCTATCCAGTGTTGTGCTTTGGCAGATCTGTTCAGATTGTGTCTGTTGTGTTTGCAGCCCATCAGCCAGCAGGGATCCAGGCTGCAGAGCCTCAAGTTCTGTTCCAAACTCCCAGACCAGCAGCAGAGCGCCCGTCTCTGGTGACTGAGACGCAGAGCGCCTCCCCCTGGTCTGACCTGCGTGATACAAATGGAGCAGCGATCACCAGCTCGGCGGACACGTCTGAGGAGAACGGCATTATTGACCTAAAGCCTTTTGAAGATTGGCATCACACCAGCCAAGCTAAAGACGAGACGCTTGATGACTCCAAGAACAACAACACTTTGACTTCCTCTGACCCTGAAAGTTATGAAAGTCCAGCCCATGAGCAAACGGGCGGCCGGTCAGTCCGGACGGACTCTGCCCCGTTATCCAACATGATTTCTTCCAGTCCCCAACCTCGGACGACTAATAACATCCTTGTAGAGTTTGTGAAAACTCTGATGAGGCCTTTTAAGTACTGGACAAGAAGCAAAGAGAACGAACCCCAACCGCCTGATGAGAGAGAGGAGCAGAAGCAGACGCCCACAGAATCCTCCACGACCAGCACCAGCGTTCAAAAACCAGCCGGGAACAAGGGCAACTTAGACAACGCCATCGTAGAGCACAGGAGCGGCAGCTTTGCTCTTAGAGCTCCTGCAAGTGAAGCGGGGAGCACAGAGGAGGGCCTGTCCGAGCAGGAGAAGGAGCTGCAGCCCCTGATTAAACTTGTACCCGTCCTGCAGGAGGCAGAGACACCCGGCCCCGGCACTCCTCAGGGTCCGACCAGCAACCCTCCATCCACTCCAGGTCAGCTCGGATTTCTGTCAAAGACTTCATGTTATCCAGAGGAACACATTGATTGTGTGAATACTTTAACATTCACACACTGTAGTGATTCTGTTTCTCATTATTATTATTCTTTATCATTTCTAACTTACATTTAGTGAATCATAAAAACTCAATCACACTTTTAGCTATTTCTAAAATCTCGGCATCAAAACCTTCAGGACATTCCTGCTTTTACTTTTAGTATCTTTACATTTTACGTTTTTTGAGATTTAATGCTATTTTTTAGCCCCATTGAAACTGAATGGACCATTTTTCAAATTTATGCAATTAAATATTTTTTTAATTTTACGCAATTATTGAAATTTTAGGCAAATTCTGCTATTTTTTTCATGTTATTCTTCAAATATTTGTGGACTTTATGCAAATTATGCCATATTGGTATCAAAGCGTTCAGCATGTTGAAGGGTCCATACCGTGAAACTTCTCCATCTAGAGATTTTAAGTGCATTTTGCTGTTCATTCCTCACTATAAAGAACTCCAACGTGGTAGTTTTATCCGTTCATGCATTTAAGAGTAATCCCCTAAAAACCTAGTAGCCCCTCCCATACCCACGAAAACGAGCGAGTCGTATCGTGCTGACATCAGCATGACAGGAACCGCCCCTTTCAGGAATAGTCTGCTCTGACGGCTCCGCCCCCAGTCTAACACCAACGCTCAATTTTTCCACCGAGCTATCAGTGATCGGCAGAAAAAGCTTTTATTTTAGATGCAGAATATCATAATTAATCTATTTATAATTCTAGCAAAATTTCACAACCACTAAAGTAAGTTTTCTTCCAAAAACAATCCTGTTCTGCCTCTTTTTTTAATTGAAATTAGAAAGTATGTTGACAGTGTGAAATCATCATCAGACCCCAGAGCTGTCCAGACGTGTCCTGTCTTCAATAAGTTCCAGCTCAAACAGGTGGTTGTTACTTTAGAGGCGGGGCTCCTGTAAGACCACTCCCCTGGTCGGCATAGTTGTGCAGACATTGAGTGTGTGTGTGTGTTGTGAACCAGTGTAGTGATAGCCAGGTCTACTAAATGCAGAGATATAGTATGTGCATCCATCTTTGAAGAAAATTGTTTACTGTTTATTTTCGTGGGAGAAACGAAGACAGAAACTCTAGGATGATGTCATGAAATGGGCGGCAACCAAACGCAGCGGTAGGCGGAGATTCAGGAATCTCTAAGGGAGGGAGGAGTCGTTTTACACCCGGGTTGGAAAAAGCTCACGAAAAACAACTAATATTTCATACATCATTGGTTTTTTAGTATTCCAAGGGTAATATACTATCATATATATCATAGGTGTCAAATAGGTGTCAAACTCTGGCCTGCGGGCCAAGTTTGGCCCAAATTTGGCCCACGAGGCAATTTTAAATTAATGATAGAGCCGGCCCGTCGGTATTATAATATGCTGGCAGCGCTGCAAGACAGGCAAGACAGCATTCACTGCTTATACTACAAATCCCATAATGCTCTGCTGTTGTTTCGGTGCGTCAATTAAGACAGAGGCAGACATGCCCCCTCCTCTGTGTCAGTAGCCGTCTTGGATGTAGGAAGGTAGTGATCTGTCTTTACTTCAAAAGGCTGCAAACACAAAGGAGGCATCCAATTTTTATTAAATCTTATTTAATATGCCATGGAAATGTTTTATTATTATTATTACTATTATTATTAGTAGTATTATTAATAACAACTCGATTTTGCATGCCTGCACTTTAACATTATATAAGCTTTGCATGTTCAATATTCATTGTTAAATCAGAACTTGTTTGGTACAGTATTGAAGGGTTCATTAATTCAACCTTGGCCGGCGGCTTTGTTCAATTTAACATTTTGTCCCGCTGTGTTTTTGAGTTTAACACCCCTGATATATATTGATATAGTTCACTCTGAAAGGCTTAAGAAAATCATGGAATGGCCCCTTTAAGAGTAGTATTGCTACTGATGATTTTAGGGCTAATTTTGAGTTTAGCTAGTATTTTAGCATCACATTAATGTTTTTGGTTAATTAGGCATCTAATTAGGTTTTTTGGGTGGGGCTAATATGGAGTTATGCCAGTATTTTAGCAACGTGCTAGCTCTCTAGGCTAAGGTGGCATCTACTGAGGTTTTCCAGACTAGTTCTGACTTAAACTAACATTTTTATAACGCGTTAGCTTTTTTGGCTAAAGTGGCAGGTACTGAGGGTTTTTTGGTATAATTTGTTGTTAAGCTAATATTTTAGCAATGTCCAATTTTTTTTACCTGTAATTCTTTAAATTCTTTGTGCACTTTCTATAAATTATCCAAGTTTTGTATCAAAATGTTCAACACATTCCTATAAATGCCTTCCGCCTCTTCAGCGACCCCGTTCAGAAAAAAACATTGACACCAGCATTATCACAGGTAATGGAACTTTTCCAGTTTGAATTAATTTGAATGAGACTTGCTCAGTTTGGAGATGAACTGAAACTGAATTCTGACTTAACAGAATGCTTTCTGCTTCAAGAAGTAAATGAATCTTTTTGGGTGAACGTATCATGTTCTCATGTCATCTCTGGAATGCAGCTGCCTCTGCGCTCCTCTTTTCCCTCAAGCATGCTGTGATATATACTCCCCCGCAGGGCAATAGAAGTGTCTCTCAAAATTTAATTAAACTGTAATTACATACAAACAAAGAGAGCGTGTCACGCAGCAGATAGAAATGCAAAACACTGCAGTGGAAGCTGTTGTGCCTGCATTGTCAAAGGCAGGCTTTGTTTACAGTGCAGGCTGTCACAGAGACAAACAGCTGGAAATCTGTTTTCATGCAACACAATACTTTTCAAATGTGTTTTTGTTTAGAAACAAATACACGTACATGCATCCCTTTAGATTCTTCTTTGGAGTTAAATATATAAATGTGTAAAATAATTAGAGCAAAATTAATTTGATAAATTTTATGAGAAAATATAAAAATAATAAAACTTTAAAGCAAAGGTGCAAGTCTGAGATCTACATTTAATGTAAAGAGAGGAAAAAGAAATGCTAGCGTGTGTTTGTCACATGCTTCCCCACAACTGCAAGATGTTATTGGACTGTTTTCATTTCATCTGCACTGTTAAAAAAAATCCAAAACTAGTTTCTCCTAATTTTAATTTGAGAAGAATAAAGGTAGCATACTGAGGAAAAACTCATGATTGCAATCACAATATTCACAAAAGTGGTGCATGTCAGTCTGTAATCTGGCACGGAAAAGCAAAGGGAATCCATTAATAAACCATACTAAATCTCTTGAATAAAGAAATGTTTTCCTTTAAATGCCCACATGCACATATAGCGACATAAGAGCTAAAAAAGGACAAAGTCTTCCACAGACAGCTAGAGGAATGACTCAATAAAAGAGAACCTTTTCTCACCCAGCAATTGCCGTCTTTATTAATATAAATACTGGCTGCCATGCAACCTGGACTACCATGGCAACCTGATGTCAGGGTATCACTGAAAATCCAGGCGTACATTATTTACTGCCTTATCCAATTAACACAGAGATTAAGCTGCTCCACTGTTGTAGGTAGTTTGGGTCTATTTGTGCTGGTTTGGTAACAATCACAGCTGTGGGGGACGGGGGGGTTAGCAACGTGCTCAACTATGGCCTGAAAAAGAAAGACGGACAGAGAGGAAATGGAAACTCTTTCCAAGCTGAGATGAATGAAGGATTTGATGAATTCAGGTTGGGCCTAAGTTTCCTTCTGATGAAAATCCTGTTATTAGAGTTTCTTACATGTCTGTGTGTCATTTTTCTTCTGAAAGAGAACAAATGTAATCAGAAATCATTTAGTTTTTGTATTTCTGAATATTTCTCCTTTTAAATTGCTGTTGATCATAGCCAAAAATGCCAAATGCCAAAGATGCTACCTTCACATTGACTGCAGTCAAATGAGCCGCCGTTCACATTTCTGTGCTCCAATCAACATCACTGGATTTTTGGTGTGAGTTTCATCCAATACTTACGGTAGCAGTCCTGAGAACTCTGGAAAATCTCCACCAGACTCCACGGAGCTTCTTGATGTGACCACAGAAATGTGAACGGCGGCTCATTTGACCGCAGTTGGAAAGGATTGTAAATGAATGAAAGAGCATTTGGATGTTAGCTTTCATTATTTTCTGCTCTGAGAAACCAATGGATTGAATGGATTGATCACAGCAACGTCAAGAAACAGCTTCAAAAGCCACGCCCCCTCAGAGGAGATTTTCAAAGCTTTAGATCAACATGAAAAATGTATTTTTAAGACATTTAGGGTGTTGGATTTTGGCTAAAAACGGCAGAATCATTATTGAAACACAACTGGGAACGTTTTTTTTTTAAACAAAAAAAAGTCATGGGCAGACTTCAACAGTTTTTTCAAACATCAGGCAAAAATGTTTAGAGAATATTTTTCAAAACCAATCAGAAAAGATTACATTTGTGACAACAGCAGAGCGATGTATTTGGAAGAATCTGTTGCCTAAATAATAGTCTCTCAGTCTTTGAATTTTTTTTTGTTGCTTGAATAGAACCTAGATCAGTGGTGTCAAACTCCTGGCCTTGAGGGCCGGTGTCCTACATGTTTTCTAGCCAACCTGCTGTTAAAGCTCCTTATTGGCTAAACACACCTGATCCAGGTAACCAGAAGCAGATGAGGCATGGTTTCTGGAAAACGTCTAGGACACTGGTCCTCGAGGCCTGGAGTTTGACACCTGTGACCTACAGAGATAGATAGAGTTTCTATTTCTGTCAAAAAACAAATACCAGTCTGGTGAACCGTCCAGCCTGATGGTTGAACTGAGAGAAGACGGACAATCTGATCTAACACTAATCCAGATGCTCCTCACATGATCCATACCAGGCAGCTACACTGCTCCTATAGATCAGCCGGTTCATTCTCTTTAACAGAAGTCATATCTGTTGATGCCTCTCCTCGTCTTCTCATTCCTTTCATGATGTCAGGCTGACCTCCGACTGTTTCTTCCTGTAAATGAAGTGAACACAGTAGAAACAGGCAATTCATGTCTGAATAGAGTTTATTCTAGATGTATATTCAGTGTTTCTACTCTAGGACATGGCTCGTACCCCGACACACTCAAAGTTGGATCTAGATGGTGTCGTGAAGATGAGGTCAATGGTCTCATTTATTACATTGGCCATTACAAAGATGATCAACCAGATGAACGGGCTTCATTTCCCCCACTTTGATTAGTGTACAGAGTAAAGGGATGTAATTAGCTGTTTTGATTATTAATAAGAGCATAACACCAGACTACAAACCTATTATGGAAATGAACCTCCGACTCATAAACCTCACTATGGCATAAGGCAGCAGAGCACCTTCTGAATAATTCACACACAGTTTAATGTTTTATGCATGGACATCTTTGTGTATATTCTTCCTCATGTGGCAAATCTTAATATTTTATCGCAGTACTTTTGGTTCATGTTACCCAGGCTGTGGAGAGCCGAACTGAGCCGGGTAATGAGGAGAAGTTAGCCGACCCTCGTGGACACTCGATCGCAGCTTTGGCTCAGAAAATAAATTATAGCTTTTTTTTAGGTCAAATGACTGTTGAAATTGCAAGTGTAATTTTTTTTTGCTTTGGAAGAAAAAATATCAGCAACAAAACTAAAAATAAGAGTTAGTGTTTTCAGAGTTTTCATGTCTATTCCATTGCAGCAGGTTGATAGTTTCCTTGTTTTCACAATATCTATTTAGACTTTTCAAACATGCAATATTTGAACCATATCCATATGCAAACATCATTTGATGGTGAGATAAACAGACGGGGAGAAGGCAGCATGATGTCAAATAATCAGGCAAGGGTCAAACACAAGGAGGAAGGCAGGAAGGAGAGTAAACAGGTCAAAACATGGTACAGAAGGAGCTACGCTCAGACTGTTGGCAGACTAAACAAGACTTCGCACTGGGCAGAGGTTGAAGAGTGAATTATAAACAGAGCGGTTGATTAGATGATGAGAGACAGCTGAGGAAGGCTTGCACCAGCAATGGATCATGGGAGATGTCGTCCAGTGAGAGCTCCCTCTGGTGGTTTGAAGGTGGAGATTGATGGTTGAACACTAATACCTTTGAAGAGCTTTTGAAATGACTCAACATGTGAACCGATAAACATATGTCTCGGGGCAGAAAAGGACTGAAAATGAATGACTGAACTCCAATCGTGGTAAACAGATTAAAATGACGTCAATAAATTCATACCATCATAAATCTATTTTTTCTTCCAGTAGGGCAGGGGTGTCAAACTCAATCGCAGAAGGGGCCAAATCCAAAACGCACCTTAGGTCGCGGGCCGAACAGAACAAACTGATTGAACACTTTAACTACACTTGCACGGTGGCGCAGTGGTCAGCGCTCTTACCTCACAGCAAGAAGGCCCCGGTTCAAATCCCAGCTGGGGGATCAGAAACACCAACTGGGACCTTTCTGTGTGGAGTTTGCATGTTCTCCCCGTGCATGCGTGGGTTCCCACCGGGTACTCCGGCTTCCTCCCACCATCCAAAAACATGCTTCATAGGTTAATTGGTTACTCTAAAATTGTCCCTAGGTATGAATGTGTGAGTGACTGTGCGTGTGATTGTGTTCCTGGGACAGACTGGCGAACTGTCCAGGGTAAACCCTGCCTTCGCCCATCAACAGCCGGGATAGGCTCCGGCATCCCCGCGACCCCAAAAGGGATAAAGCGGCACGGAAAATGAATGAATTTTGAACTTAGATATACAGCATTACCTGCAATAATTCTAGTGTGAATGCGGTAAGATGAATCTGGGAACACTGAAGCTGATAGCTAGCTAAAATATTAGCTAAATGCCAAATTAGCATAAAAAAATAGGTTTGTCAAAACAGCTAGCATGAGCTGAAATATTAGCTAAATTCCAAAAAAGGTTAAAAAATCTTAGTAAATTTCAAAATAGACCAAAAAGCTAGCAGAATTCTAATTTTTAAAACTTTAAAACTGTAACTTTTTAAAATAATTATGAATAATGAAAGGCAGGAGTATTATTCTAGAATAAATCTATTTAAACTTTAAATAACTTTCAATATTTTACTCTCAATAAAAATATGTTTGATCAAAATTAAACAAGTTAGAAATGAGAACAAGATAACATGGGGTCGTTAAAAACAATCAAATAATATGATCTGGAGGGCCGGATATATTTACCGTAGGGCCGAATCCGGCCCCCGGGCCTCGACTTTGACACATGTGCAATAGGTTGTCATGAACTTTGACTTCATTTAACCTCTTTGTTTCTCTGTTTTCTTCAGACATTGCAATAACGGACACATTTCCATCCAATCAACTTCCCAATATATCAAGTCCTCTGGGCCGCAGAGGGGGGTTTGCCTCATCTACTGCTCCCAGCAGTCACTTTCAGTGGGTCACTAACTCCATACATGACCCCAAACAAGCCTCTCCCAGAACCGTGGCCCGTGTGGTCCAAGAATCTTCCTGGCAGCCATTGGAAGCAAAAGCTGGGTCCCTGGAGGTAATGACCATGCCCACCTCCCTTCAGCAAGACAACCTGGAGAACTATTCAGGTGAGGGCAAAGACGAGGACACATCAGAAGTCCGGAGTAGCGCTGTGTCAGGGGAGGAGAAAGGTCTGGATGGAAGTGGAGATGGAAGCAACTCGTCCGATGGCTTTGAAATGACTTTCAAACATCAGAAAAGCCATTATACCCAGCTGGGTCCAGTAACCGACTCTATATTGAACCTGTCTGATGCTGATGTTGTGACTGTGAGTGAGCACACCTCTCTGTCCCAGTGGCAGCTCTCCGAGCACCCCACCAAACCCCCTCAGAGGTCCACAGAACCAGACACGGCCGAGGAGGCCAGAGGGGAGATCCTGTACGCCCACCAGCTCCTTCCAGATCTGTCTTCTGCCTCGTCACATGCAGGAGCCCTGCCAGGGAGACACAGCAAAGATGAGATGATGACTACCTCAGAAGATGAATGGAGGACGATGCTAACAACTTCTGAGGCAACCACAGTGGAGCTTTCAACCACACACACAGCAGATGTCAGCACCAGCAACGCAGAAAATACAGTGAGGAGCTTCTCCCTCAGAGAGCCGTCCTTTACAGATGCAGGCGTTCAGCGGCGGAGGGACAAAACTACCACTGACTCTCAACTGCAAAGCTATGCTTCTGTGACTTTATTTCCTTCTAAAGAAAGAGACTTACAGTTGACCACTATTGCATCCATCACAATGGAGTCCATAGCAGAGACTTCTGTGGGAATGATATCTCCAAAAAGCCCAAAGTCAAAGCCGCTCACAACCGTGGAGCCAGAGGCCAGCAAAGACCCAAACGGTTCCTTTGGCGTTCTTGTTCCAAGCTGGGCATTCAGCCTCATCCCATCAGGTAGGGTTCTTCTTTGGTGCTCCTTTCTAAAGAATGCAATTGGTCATAAGAAAATAACTATTATTGATGTGTGAAAGATGAAGCTCAGGGAGAGCAAAATGGAACAAGTGTAGAAATGATGTCTAATTCCACTAGAGTGTGTTGCTTCTGTCTTAATCTTAAATACACACAACTCTATTCTCTCTGGTTTTATTCAGGATCTCCTCTGTGCTTCCTTCTCATCATGAGCCCTTTATCTATCCCTGTTTGTTCTTCATATCTTTAAGTTCTATATTTATCCGTTTTTATTCTGTTAAAAACTCAACTCCAGACTAAAAGTGTTCCAAAATATTGATATTGTAAGATATCGCAATATTTAGTCTTATGATGATTCTCGATGGGTTGTCACCGAGTATTGATCATTAATATTTGTTTGAAGAGGCTGGTAACCCTCGTGCTCTCTCATGGGTCCAGATGACCCCGCCCTTACATTAAGGCAGTAGCCCTCCCAGCTACTTGAATTATTTGCTTTTTGTTCTGTTGTTTACAACAATTCTACTCTAAGTAGTGACTCTGCTCTTCATGTTTACTATTGTTAACACTGAATTTTACAGATAATTCCAATTCAGTTGGTGTCAATACTTGTCAAAGACAGTATTATGATTTCAACAGTGTTGCACTAAAGTGTTTATTATGTGTTAGTGCTGCCACAAACGATTATTTTAATTGCTGACTAATATGTAATAATATAATAATATGGACTAATCACAGATTATTTTTTCCTATTTGTCGGCTAATCGGGTCATGCACAAAGTAAATGTAAAATACACATCCTAACAATCATTAGATTTAAACTTACTGACAACTAGATACATTCACACTAGTGTTATCTGTAATAAGGTTAGTGTGAATGCTGTAAGCGGAATTTGGCAGCTGAAGGTGCCATTGCTGATAGCTAAAGATGCTGAAATTGATAGCCAGCTAAAATAAAGAAACATAATAAATGCCAATTTTATCCAAAAAGTTATCAGAATGCCGTTATAACTTTCACCTTTACTACACTCTCCATATAATATAAAGTAACAACTAATCGACTATTAGATTAGTCGATTAATCATTGATTAGTCAAATAATTGTGGCAGCCCTATTATTTTTTGCACAAAATAAGACACAAGTTGTTTATTATGATTGTGTTCAAGCTAGAAAATAAATGAGGAAACATTTTCCCCCCAGAATATGTGTTCTTCTATATAATATAAATTATAAGGGATGATTTATCTCAATATCGCAATATAATCGATATCAAGAGTCATGTATTGGGTCTCGCATCATAATAAGGGGTACCCAGTGATTCTCAGCCCGACTCCAGACACCACACCAGCATACTCATGTGAGACCAGCCAAGTCCAACACAAGTCATTAATGGGGCAGAGAGAATGCTATTAGGGTAACTGGGGTGAGACAGAGATCTTAGTCCCTAACAAATCAATGAGGAGACAAACTATCAGACAAGACTTCTAATGGACTCCAGGCTCTTCTCCTCACTCCTGTTCCAGTTTGCTCATGTTGACTCCTCTCTTTCTGTGGTGGTGAGCTCCACTCTCGTCTCTTCAATGAGCTGAGTGCTGGCAGCTTGTTTGTGCTTTTTGTTTCACCGAGCGACCATTGATTTCTTTCAGCAGTTAATGGACCTGCTACTGTGGCGGAGCAACACCAAGTAAATGAGCAAACATTGTGTATTTAAACTACTCAATTCTTTCTCCTTTGGATTTTGTACACCCATAAACGTTTTGCTAATGTGGTTATCAACAGGAACAGTAACATCCCAGCAGTAATACTGTGTTTTCTGTGTAATGATGGACAATGGTAGTGTATGCCACTGGCAATACTGTGTAGCTTCTTGTTGTGAACATAATTCCAAAAAAGTCCATTTTGGCATGATTTGCCTTCCCTCTGGGCAAACACAAAACTCTGCTGATGGAACGTCAGTTTTACAGCAGAAGTATTCTGGGATTGGTGGGGCATGGTACAGTCAAACTCACATTCAAAGCAGTTAGCTGTCTACATTTGTCTCAAAACAATAGTCAGATGTTTTTGTTATTAAAGCAGAATGTTGCTGTCTGTCTGGTTTGGACACTAGTGAAGCTGGTTAGTGTGACGGGGTTTCTAGGACCCAAATGCAGGACGCTACAGAGTAGGGCCGCCGCCATTGGTGGATTAGTCACAATTACGTTGTCAGATTAAATTTAAACATTAAATTGATTTCTATTGTTGCGTCTGTCATTCTCTTTGACACACATGCACAGTAACGTAATCCAGGTCAGTAATGATGTCACAGAAAGTCATCGGGAGACTCGGGTACCAGAACAACTCGCCAATGGAGCTTGAAAGTGGGAAACATAAAACATAGATAAATAAAAGACAGAAGTGTTATCTGCAAGGCACCTGAAGATGAAGCACGTTGTGACTGACGATGAAGAGGGATTGTCATCTAGATAAGCTAAGCTAACATAAGCACAAAATGAGAACAAACATATGCTTGTATGTTTTACATCAAGTTTATGCATGACCTGATTAGTCGACTAATCGAAATAAATAAATGGTTATTAGTCGACTATTGAAGTGATTGTTTGTGGCAGCACTGCTACAGTCATGCTATAGAACGCTGGATATAATGGACCAAACACAGACCAGAAAACCAGAAACATGGAACCAGAGAAACCAAAAAATGTCAAACCTGGAGCAAAAATGGGGCAAAAATTAAAGATCACAACTGAGTTTGGGAAGTCCTACCCAAACTCAGGATGGCACGTATACTGAAGACAATGTATCAGAAGTCTGAAGCAGCTGTGATGAAGCTAAACTGAACTCTGTTGTGATTGAGAGGAAGAGCAGACCGAAGAAGATAAAACACACAGGACATCCACTCCCTTAGACAATAATGTGACGAATCATGTCAAAGCTCTACCATGTCCTTCAGAGACATGATAAAGATGAAATATTTGATTCATTTATGCTCCACGCAAATTGTTTCAAGTTTTTGTTTTATTATTAGTCATTCACAGAACAGATGAACTCTAAAAAGTGATGTGTTGTCAGTGAAGGTTACTCATCCATTGGTAAAACATAACAATGGATGCATGGATGCTTTGGATGCATCTACATTTTAAAGACAATTCAGAGAAAAAAAAAATGGTCTCAATGAAGTTGAGGTTTAAATGGGCCGACTTTCTGCACTTCTGCTGAGTGACAAAGGCTTCCTCCTCTTTTGTCATCGTCACTTTTTACAACAGCAGAAATTACAGCAAGGCTTCTCTCCCCATTGCACCAGGGAGATGGAGGGAGAGGGCAGAAGGAAGGGGCAATAAAAACAGGGGCATGGCAAGAAAGAGGAGGGGGGGCACACCCCGGATCTGTGGTTGGTAGACAGACGTACTCCTTTAGAATCAGATGCTGCACTGACACAGCCCTGTGGATTCATCTGGAGGTTTCTTAACTTGTGTTTCCTCTTGGTTGTTAACAGAGCAGTTCCTGACCCTTTGGGTCCTATTCAGGCCGTTCTGCTGTGATAAGACCTTTTCCCAGCTCTCTCATGTTTGCCTAAAGCTAAAGCTGCACAGTTTGTTTAATAAGTGAGTCAGTAAATGGAAGGGAGCAGCATCCTCTCTCTTCTCATTCAGGAGAAAGTGTCGTAGTCCTTAGCTTAAAACAACAGCTTTCATGGTGCTTGACATGAGGAGTGTGCTAAGATATCGATACTGCAATATATGGAGATTTTTATTCCTGCGATTGATTCTGGATGTGTTCTCACCAAGTATTGATCTTTTACTGTCGTTTGAAGAGATTGTAAAACGGTTTATTCTTCATCCTTTGGTGAGATGTTCTTTTGAAGATAGATAGGGGGCGCTCTGCACCGATGTGTCTGACCGCTGCTTGAATGATGTAACTTTTGTTCTGTTGGTTACAACATTTTAGCTCTAAGTAGTGGCCCTGCTGTTCATGTTTACTATTGTTAACACTGAATTTTACAGATAATTCCAATTCAGTTGGAGTCAATGCTTGTCAAAGACAGTGTTACTGATTAGTACAAAAGTGTCTATTATTTGTTGTACAAAATAAGACAGACGTTGTTTATTATGGTTGTGTTCAAGCTAAGAAAAAGTGGAGATACACTTTTCCAAAAAAAATATGTGTTTAGTATGTTATTACAAAGTCAGCGCTCAGGGACGTTCCATGATTCAGCATCAACATCTATGGTTTGAGCCTATCATGATGAAGCCCCCTGGAGCGTACAGTGAGGGTCTTCACCATGCCAGCTGGATCCCCTGACAAACCGGGAGCAGCGCCCCTGACTTATAGTCATATTGACTAAACCCTTGTCCCCGGCTCAAGATGGATCAGACCTCTGGCAACATCAATAACATGGCAGGCAGCCCGCATCCAAATGAGAGTTTTAAATTTGGAGGAGAGGAGCCGAGAGTTGAAGTGTGTGTGTGACAGGGACAGGCTGGGGGGGCGTGTTATCAGTGTGGGTGCTTGGATGGATGTTCAGATTGTCTAGCTAGCTGCTGGAGTCCTTGGACGGCTGTCTGGATCCGAGAGAGAAGGAGCCCTTTCTCAATGCTGCGTGGAGCAGACTATTGATTTTCCAGCAGCTCTAGCTCCTGTTTTTTCTTGCTAACCTCCCTCTTTTCTGAGTCTACCATGCTTGTGGTTTTTGTCTGCCTTGATTCCAATCTTCTTGAGTGTGTCTTTTATTAGTCTGCTGGTCGTTGCTTTTTAAAGCTTCATGAACCCACCAGACTGTAGACTGTTGTCTTACTGCACCCGTTTGTATATAAATATCAACACATACAGATCGAGTAATCTGCCGTCCTCATACTTGATTACATTTCTCTCTACTGTCTGTTTTAGGTTTATATTCTCTGTGTTTTCATCACAACCCTTAATGTTGATCCAGTCTTGTGAAGCGATTGAGGAAGATCTGTGAGGGACAGTAAATTCTGTCATGGTGGAAGATGGCGTGGCATTACAGGGATCACTGCTGACTGGGCAGACTTTTTAGTAGCAAGAAAAGTCAGAACGTCTTAAATTAGGGGTGTCAAACTCACATATCACAAGGGGCAAAATCCAAAACATGCAATAAGACGAACAGGACAAACATTGAATACTTAAAAAAACTAAATTGTTAAAACTTTTAATTTTTTAAAACAACTTTTTTTATTCCAGAATAAATCAACTTAAACCCTTAATAACGTTAAATATTTTGGTCTCCATAAAAATATATTTTTTCAAAATTGGGACGTTACAAGATAACATCAGGCCGTTAATAATTATAATATAAAATGTTCTGGAGAGCTGGATATAATTACACATGGAGTGCACTTATTTTTTCTTAAATCAGAGAACCACAATGAAGGGATAAAAGAGCCACATGTTGCTCCGGAGCCTCAGGTTGCAGACCTCTGGTTTATACCTTTATTTAGAGCAGGAGATCAGAATTAACTAAACTGATGAAAAAAACACAAAGATCTCATTTTATTTTGTTTTTGTCAACTTTCAGGTTAAATTCAGTGGCAGCTGAAGTTATTAGTGCTGATAGTTGAAGATGCTGAAATGCTGAAGCTGATGGCCAGCTAAAATATTAGCTAAATGCCAAATTAGCCTAACAATCTTAGTAAATGCCAAAATAGTCTCAAAAGCTAGCAGAATGCTAATTTTTAAAACTTTAAACCCATAACTTTTTAACAATATTATGAATAATCAAACAGCAGGAATATTATTCCAGAATAAATCAATTTAAACCTTAAATAACTTTCAATATTTTACTCTACATAAAAATATGTTTTGTCTAAATGATACAAGTTACAAATAAGTGCAAGATAACATTGGGTCATTAATAACAATAAAATAAAAAGATCTGGATGACCGGATAGAATTAATCAGAGGGCCGGATCCGGCCCCCGGGCCTAGACTTCAACACATGTGCTCTAGAAGATTTGTAAACAAAAGAATCTGTTGTTGGTGTTTACTTCCTGTTTGGGAAAATCTATAAACATGGTGGTTTTTCTAAATACTGTAAGTGAAAGTAATTGAATCCCGTTTGTAAAAACTGATTTAGCTTCTCATTCGACATTCAGAGTGATAAAAAAAAGCATAAAATGCTGTTTTGAGCAGGATTTTTATGCCATCATAAAAATGCTTTATGGTTGCTGGTGCAATAACAAAGCCTGGTGATTACGGAGCCTCATCACAGGCTGCTGTATTTCATGTTTTACTTCCCATGACCCACAGTTCTCCTTATGGGAAATGAAGGATTGCATCTCTCCAGTGTTCCTTGTAGCATGTCTGCAGTGTGATTAAAAAAGAGATTCATTTCTTCTTCTTAGGAAAAACTTATTTTGAAGTTCTTAAACACATAATTCAGATAGACTTTTTCTATCTCCTCCAGTGCTACTCTCAAGCCTTCAGTCCTGTTTTCCCGTCTGAACCTGCAGTTTTCCCTCCCTCTGTATCCGGGGTCCTTCCTAAACAGTTGAAGGACGATATGAATCATTCATTGAGGATTCTAACAACAGGAGCTGGAATTCTCTGTTAGTAACGTCACATACATGTGGAGGATTCAAGACAATCAATGTACACACGTGGACTACATTTTGAGCTTCATTTATCACAGTAAATCCATTTATTGTCAGTAAGAACAACCAGAATTAAAGATACGTTAAATTATAATCCACTGGATTATAGAGCAGATTTTCTATTTTTGATCAAATTCAAGGATTTAAAGTGTTCCTCGTGGTTTTAATATATGGTAGAGGTCACTTCATTAGCTCTGATTTAGTTATTGTTGGTTATATTTATGAATTTGTGTCTGAAATGCTCCAGAAAGAGTCAAATAAACAGTTATTGATGACTTTACACCTCCTACTGCCTTTTCTCCATGCTGTGCCACACTAAGGAAAACATCTCTCTGTCCGGATGGAAGCTTTGCAGCTGGATTCACAAACGATCCCCGTGTGAAGGCTGGTGCCAAACGTCTGTGGGAGACGCTGAAGACTTGTACCTTTTAAGGCTTTTGATAGCTGAATTCCTCACAAATGGGATCTGAGGATTTCTGATTTATCTGGCAGTTTCAGAGCAGCAAACAGCAGGCGAGCTTTGTGGAGAGACACGCTGGACAGCAGGGACTCTGATTAAAAGTTCTCCTGCTCTGCTGGGCAGAGTGCTTGTGATCCTCAAACTTGTGCAAAAATGAACGGATGCCGGTTTGGATGAGTCCGTCTCCCTTTAACACCTGAGGTGTCGCCGGTGACGCTTGAACACAAAATCTTTAACATATTGTAACTTTTCAACTGTTAACACATTGATTCCAGTAGATTGTGAAGGAGATGAGCCGCTTTTCTCCTCCACATCCACTGGAATCATCGTGTTAACGGTTGAAAAGTTACAGTAAATCGAAGAACATAAACACTGGAGCTCTCTTTTTCCAGTCCTGCTTCCATCTTTATCCCACACTCTCTCTCTCATGGCTCGGGCACAGGTTAGTTTGCCGTTCTGTGTGGATTTTTAAGAATAATTCAGAGAACAGCTTCACCTCTGTGTTCTGTTCTGTAAAAGGATGGGGGAGACAGACGGAGAGGCTGTCAGAGATAATACAGCCTCACTCTGTGGAGTCTGTGTGTGCAGAGCAGAGCAGCAGGGATATGTGAGAAGGCATCACAATAGAACATTCAGGCTTTATCTGAGAACCTTTCAGAATTTCCCAGCTTTGGTTGACACAAGCTGTCACTTTAGTATCTGCATGCAGCAAAGTCAGTCCTGTAAAAGGTCAAATAGAACAGAGCCAGACGCTTTCAGGTCTCCCCTCTCCTGAATCAGGGGTCGGCAACCTTTCACTGTATTTGGGCTTGAAATCTACGGATCAAACCCTAGAAGGAGCCGCTCTTCCACTCCCGCTTGCATCATTTAAATCAATCCTCCGTTCACATCGAAACGTATTTGTGTCAAATTCATGTAAGTCCTCTTTGTTTTGACAGGAGCTAAAGTAGCTGCTTCACTGTTACCTGAAGCTCCCGCTGCGTGTGGGAGGAGCTTCTGTCAAAAACTTTTCTCTACTTCATAATGAAGGACGTGGATCGATAGAATTCAGGCTTATTTAATTTGAAGAGCTGAATAAGAGCATCGATACACATTTCCATTTCTGGATTAAAAGAATCTCTCAGTTAAGACCAGCAACTGTCCCGCACAGGAGAGAACCGCTCTGTAACGGACTCACCGGGGCCGTCAGGGGACGACTGTATGGCAAGCCAAAGTGATCAAAAATCACCAGGAAAAGCGGGCGTGGGAGTGCCACGCTTTACAGATAACAATTATTATTATTTTAAATATTTAAATGTCCCCACAGTTAGTTTCAATAAAACAATTCATGCCAAAAAATCATTTAATTTCATCTTTTGTATTTATGATTTAATTTGGGGGTGGGATGAAAAAGAGTAGTTGTATTTTAAGGGGTACTCCAGATAGACTGAGTATTTCTAATGCTATTTTTAATCATTCTTTTCTCTCAGTTGTTGTGGATTTGGTCTAAAGATGTGTAAATATATTTAGAATCTACATGTTTATGCATTTTGTTTGTGTTCAGGTTTAAAGATGTTTTGTTTTAATAAATAAGCCTAATTGAGTAAATATTTTGATGTTATATATGTAAATTGTGTCTGTGAAGTACACTATGTTTTATTAAATAGATGTTTTGAAGTGTTTACAAAAAATTATTTATTTGTTGTTTTTTTGCTGTTTCAATTTTTACTTTTTCTGATCCAAAATATGATCCTAAAACCATGACACGATCAGAACCGTGAGTTTTGTGATCCGTTACATCTCCATAATGAAGTAATCCTTACTTTAAAAAAAATGCTATGTTATTTTTTCGTTGTCTTTCTCCTCTTTGTCCTCAGCAGTCTTCCACTGCTGGGTTTTGTTATTTTAGTTGGGGGTTGGACCTTGGTAGTCTTTGTTTACAGGCTTTGTTTATTTGTTTTAGTTCCAGGTCAACATGGCTGGTCAGCAGTCTCCATGACTTCTTTAATGTTTTACCGAGGAGCCATGTGTTTTGTTTCATATTTGCTGTCAGGTCTTTGAATGCATCAAATGCTTGGCATGGAGACACCTCAAACTGGGAACGGCCTCCCATCAGGACAGAAATGTGTGATTGTACATGGAGGAGTGTTGTTGCTTTAGAGGAGTGAACATGGAAGCAGGCCTGCCTCCAGCTGTCGTCTCACTGGGGCTGAAGGCAGAGCAGAGCGGGGCAGAGCGGGGGCTTCAGCGTCTCGCTCCGGGCATCAGTCAGAACCAATCAGGCTGCCCACAGCGGGTGGAGGAGCGGGGGGGTCTGCTAACGTTAAGATGGAGAGACACAAACCTGAGAGAGGAGAAGAATTCCATGGATGAACAAAAGACAACATTCACACTCAGGAGGGTTTCTGGTCATTAGCGCTGCCAACATTAGTCGACTAATCCACAGTTAAAAGTTGATGACGACTAATTTAATAGTCGATTAGTCATTACTTTATGTTATATGGAGTCAGAGTTTAGTAAAGATGAACAATGTTTTAGTGTCCAGCACCACAAAATGCTTTTTTGCTATTTTTGAATCAGTGAGAGAAAAACTTTATCTTTAGTGAAAAATAGTTTTTTGTTTCAGATGATAAACTTATTTGATTTAGTCTTGTTTTAATACCAGAAACTATTGAAGGACTAATGCTGCACAATTCATTAAAGGTTTAACAAAAATGATCCAAATGGTCTTAATCTTAGTTAGTTTAAAGCTAATGATGGTTAAGATGTGTTGACCAAACACAGCCGGAGCTGCAGACAAACCCAGTCGGGTCCACATTTTCTGCTCACTTGGCCTGGATTCCAGCCCACACGAGGAACATAAAGACGTTCATGGATCTATTTGTTTGACAGGCAGGCTGGCCCTGGGCTGCATTGCACCCAAGGCTCTCCCTGCAGATTGTATGTAATAAGAAGCAGTTGCTCTAACCAGGAGGCCACCGTACATCCAATGAATATATATGGAAAATGGGAGGATTTCAACTGTTTGAGATATAAAAAAACACTACATCCCCAGTTAAATTCATCTTTTTTAGTCCAAAATGTGCACAGGGGAGGGCGTGTGTGTGAATTTCTAATCAATTTATACAAACAAAACAGACGAATCTCTTTTTTTGAGTCGATGTGTCCTCCTCCTCCCTGAGCAGGGAGACTTGGCCCGCTGACTGTAGTTTGTATATAACTACTACAAGATGTTTCAAACTGCATTTTGTTGGTCTACCATGTTATTAACATATTATTACTGTGTTTTAGTAGCATTCCATTGATGATAGAGGACATAAACAAACACATGTAAACAAAGTGTTTCCTAAAATGGCCTCTCTGAGTGTCTCTTTACTCAGATTGTTGTGAATCAGAAAAGATGACATTGGGGAAAAGAGGGTGGGTCTGATTCTGCACCAACAGCCCCGCCCACAACTGGACTCCTGCCGCTCTGCAGAGACTACATCCTAGAAAATGCAGCAGGTTTTCAGATTTTGCCTCAAAGTGTCAAAATCCTAACAACAGACCACTGTTCCAGTTTACTGTAGCAGACTTTCTGCTAAAACATCTAAAGTTTCACTCTTTCTTTCTGCTTTTTTAAATTTGTTTTAACTCTTCTGCTGTGACAGTGAACGCAATCACGGTCTCTTGTCTTTCCTGTTTCATTTCAACTTTGAGGTAACGTTAGTCTGATAAAAACAGTTGATGGTGAAATTATTCACACACGACTAACAGTGAAACACACTGGTGATCTAAAACTGAACTAAATTACTGAAAGATTCTCGTTTAGTTCATTTAGCTGACAGAATGATCAGACAAATGCACCAACGTGTGGAGATGCAGCTGCACAGAGGTTGGCATGGAGGCAGGAAGTAGAGGCGGAGCTCCTCCCCCTGCCGTGCTCATCAGACCTGCTTTTGTTCCAGGCTGCTCTGCAGTAATCACATCGCTGCATCTGCTCCATGGGCTGCCTTCACCTCTACAGTTTATGCCCAAACAAAGACTTTTTGGATGTGCTTTCTTGTTTGCTTCTTTCTTTACGTTTTGAGGTCAGCCTGATGTGACCTAATGAGAACGTTCCCAGTATTCTAAAGGATTCAGCTGTTCTAGAGGAGGGAAACTTTCACACAAAGGATTTAAGGGAATTGTAGAGGAAAATAGTCATTCTTCTGGTCTTAACCTGGTATTGTGTTAGCATTCACCCCTGAAATAAAGAAATAGAGTAATTTAACATTTTGATAACACATCATCACTTAATGAGAAAAGTGTTATTGGGCCAAATTTCAACATGTTATCAATGATATTTGATATGTTCTCCGTTCGTTAAGGTCCACCAATGACAATCTTTTTTATTTAAAAAAACGTTCCCAGGAGTGTTTTAATTATGATTATGAAGATTTTAACCAAAATCCCAAAACTTAAATGTCTTAAAAATACATTTTTCATGTTGATCTGAAGCCTCTGTTTCCAAAATCTCCTCTGAGGGGGCGTGGCTTTTAGTAGCCCCGCCCCTGTCTGATTCTGATATCTCTGTGTCTCTCTAGCATAAATTTTCCCTGCTGCTCCATAAAAACCTCCATCAATCTGGGTAATGTCCAGCCGTATGGTTCTGATCCGGATGTCAGCTCAGATCTTCATGGACAGAACTTCCTCCAAAATCCTGATTCTTTCTCCTTCCAGTTCACCAAAGACTCTTTGATGTTTCTTGACGTTGCTGTGATCAATCCATTCAATCCATTGGTTTCTCAGAGCAGAAAATAATGAAAGCTAACATCCAAATGCTCTTTCATTCATTTACAATCCTTTCCAACTGCGGTCAAATGAGCCGCCGTTCACATTTCTGTGGTCACATCAAGAAGCTCCGTGGAGTCTGGTGGAGATTTTCCAGCGTTCTCAGGACTGCTACCGTAAGTATTGGATGAAAGTCAAAGCAAAAATCCAGTGACGGCTGATTGGACCACAGAAATGTGAACGTCTGCTCATTTGACTGCAGTCAATGTGAAGATAGCATCTTCTCTTCTCCAGAACCTGAACTAGACACGCTAGCCGGACCAGATGAGGGTTTAGTGCATGTGCAGCAGAAAGAAGATGATTGATGAAAAACAGAGTCTGTCCAAGACTGTTGGATGGACAGAGAGAAATTTACTCTTGGTTGCAGTTAAAACCCATGCGTCCAGCTGCTCCTGTTATATAACTTTCCATCAGTTTTTGTGCTGATCGCGCTTAAAACACGTGAGAATAACATCAGTTAAAATAGAACCGTTAGAATAAAATCTGCTCAAATGAAAGGTCGATATTTTCAATAGAACCTCAAATATTTAAGGATTTTTCAAATTTGTATTTAGATTTGTGAACAGGAAATGAAAATACAGTTCAGCAGGACATTCATTAAATCAATATTGTACATTTTTCTGTTGGAATTGTTAAGGTTACCTTTTATTATTTATGTAAAATGATGTCAAACAGCATTCATTGGTCAGCTTTGCTGTTCTAAACCTGAACACAGGAAGTCTCTGTTCACATTTACGGCCCTGTCTTCATTTTGTCTGATGTCACAGTGAAAGGGTTTATTAAAGACAGGTTGCTAATAGTTTGTTTTTTAATGTTTTGCTCTGACCGACTGCAGAAATGGTAAATATAATATCATTAAAAATGTCTCAAAGCTGGACTTTCAATCACACATGAAGAGATAATTAATGGACCAACACGTCTTCACTGAGACTGAGCGACTTCTAAAACTGAAAGTTTAGGATGATTTTTCTGTAAAGATTTGAGTGCAGAGGGAGAGGTGTGAGGACTTCACGTATGAAAGGTTAGACCAGTGTGTCTACTCTGTCTGTATCATCATCCTCTGTGTTTTTTGGATTCAAACTGAACCATCAATCTTTATAAAAATGGTAAGAGAAAAACAATCAGTAGTTTGTAAATATATTGTCGTCATATGTTGATAAATATTCAGAACTCTCTCAGGATGATTAATTACTGAGAAACTTATGGTCATTTCTTTGGGGGTTCCTGTGGTTTTTAGATGAATTCTGGGCTGGAAGACTGCGACTATCTGGCAACACTGCTCTTTCACCGTCGAGCTCCCATTGCTCACCTCTGTAAACCAATCCCTTTGAAGTCATCTAAGACTGCAATGAGGTCAGCATCTCTCTGTTACTGAGACAAGTCTTATCTATTTTTCAGCAGAAGCAGGAGTTTTATCTTCTCGCCATGTTTGCTGTGACAGGAACTGGAGCTCACGCAGTGACTGAGCTGTCTGTTCTGCTTGGCACTGTCTCATGAATTATCCTCCAGCCCATGTGGGTGTCATCTTTATCTTCTCGGAACAGAGAGTGAGTCTAGATTGCTCAATAAACTTTGGGGAACCATCATTAAAGTCAGTTGTTTGTTGTTTATTCTCTTAAATGTTTTCATGTAGAAGTGTGGAACCTTCATCACTGAGATCTGCAACACATTATTTTCACAATTATTATGTGTAAATATATATATATATATATGTATATATATTCTTTCACATTTCGCTCAGAACTGACTTGATTTTGCTGATCCTGGATCAGATGAAGTTGTTGTTGTTGAGTCTCTGTCCTTTTATCCACATGTTCTGAAAACTGCAAACCGCTTGTTGTTGATGATCTCTTCACTTTTATGCCGGAGATAAAAACACCGGCAAACAGGGATCTGTGCTTTGAAGAGGGGGTGGGGCTATGTTTTTTAGCAATTTGATTGGTTGGACTCTCAGATCAATCCAAAGGGCTCTAATTTGATTGGATGTTAGGGGGACACTACACACACAGTGACCGCGGCGCGCGGCTTTCTCAATATGCTTTTCTATCCTTAGATTTGGGGGTAACCTCAAGTCTTTCCTAGTCAGAGGGCTAAAGTCCGAGTCAAGTCACAAGTTGTTTGTATCAAAGTCCGAGTCAAGTCACGAGTCGGGAGGTTATTAGTCCAAGTCAAGTCTAAAGTCGTCATATTCATGATTCGAGTCTGACTCGAGTCCAAGTCAGGTGACTTGAGTCCCCACCTCTGATAAATTGATGTCTGATGTTCACATAGATGATAAACTCTGTAGGTTTTTACATCCATGTTGACCTGAAGACGTCTTGTTTGTTCAACTCTATCTCCAGAATGAACAGATTTTATCTACAAAGATAAACTTTGGTCAACTTTGATCTTTCATAAATTAAAAGCACAGATTATCTTATCCTGAACAACATTGGTTATAAAACAAACACATTTTGAGAGATGCTAGGTTCATTTTATATATATGTGTTTTTGTTTGTGCCAAAAAAAATAGGCATAATTCATAATTGTTATAGAAAAAAAGAAGGTCATGAATGCAAAAAGTCTTATAGACTAAAGTAAAACTATGAAGCTTCTTTTAGGTTTTGATCAGTAGTAAAAAAAAGTCCAGATGGCTCTTTTACAGCTGACTCCTGCTTTAGACCAAATCTACAAAAACTGAGAGAAAAAAATGCTTAGAAATAGTTTGGAATAAATCTAATCTATGTAGAGAATCCCTCAAAAGGCTGGCGTCCAAATTAAATAGTAAATAAATCAGTTCAACTTGAAATCTAAAATTATTTTTTGGTATTAATTGTTTTATTAAAACAAACTCTGGGAACATTTAAATATAAAAAATAACTGTTATCTATAAAAGATGGCGCTGCCGTTCCTGCTTTTCCTGGCGGTTTATGATCCTTTTGGCTTGCCATGCTATCATCCCCGACTGCTCGCCTCCCTGTGGCGGAGCAGCGGCTCTCTTCTGTGTGGGACGACTGCTGCTGAACCCAGAACGGAGACGTCAAAATCAAATTAACCTGATATTTCACCACTCAGGTCCTCCATGATGAAGTTGAGAAAAGTTCTTGATTGAATCTCCTTCCACACGCCGCGGGAGTTTCAAGTTCTCACAGAGAACTGTTAAGAAGTTACTTTAGCGCTTGTTAAAACAAAGAGGATGCATGAATTTGACATGAATTCCATTCGATTGGAACCAACAATAGATTTCAATGATGCGAATGTGAGGTGTGTGCACGAACGGGGGGTGGGAGGGTCCACTGTACACGCATGTGCCGAACTGTGGCTTCTGATCATGGATTATCCGTGATCCATTACACCCCTACATGGATGGTTTATTTGTCTCTTTTCTCTTGGGAAGCTGTTTGCAGAACTCTATGCTATTTAATCCAAGGAAATCCCTTTAGATTTGAGAAATGATCCAGCTTGACTCCACGCTACTTCCTGTGTGCTGAATTGATCTATTCTTTTTATTTTTTATTTTTTTGCACCTTCCAGCAAAAATATTGAACTTGGAAACTATTAACTTCTTTAACACACAAGATCTGAACCAGAGACTACAGCAGCAATAATTTACCAGGGTTGGGGTACAAAACTGTACTGTTGCTCAGAGGTCAAAACACTTCATTCAGGTGTAAAATATGACTTTCCCTTTATTTTAAATAACAAAAACGTTGACCTTTTTATCAACTCTCAAAGAAAAACAACAGTTTACTTTTGTTTATCCCAATGATTCCAAGCCGCGCTCCTTCTGCAATAGACTAGTTCCACTTGAAGAACTCTGAATTTCCTTCAGTAGCTACAAAGAAGACCAGAATAAAGCCTTAAATGTTATATAATTCACATCACATTTAATGTGCCATGTTCCTGTGATAGAGCTGCTCCTAAAGATGCATCTTTTATTTCCTCCTACTGTGTGTCATGAAGCTGCATCATGAATATTTCAGGCTGCACACTCATCCAGCTTTGACAGCCACGTTTAAGAGTGCTTCAAAGTTTAGCTCTGTCATCCACGATGGCTGGAACCATCCTGTGCACTTCACTACGTCTTTGCAAAGGACTGGAGCGTAACGTTTGAGCGGGGCGGCTCTGGCTGGGCCCAGGATGGGGCAGAACACTGGAACAGCCCAGGACATGAGATCCATGTCAGCAAAGCGACTACAAGCTTCGATGGGTCCAAGCGCCGCCAGACTGGAGATGATAACCGAGTGTTTGTATGTAAAGTGAACCCGAGGTGCTGCAGAGGGGTATGTCTCCCAACCTCTGGTTCACACTGGAGGCCCCTCCCACGTTAACCTATAGTGTGGTTCACACCAGACGTGTAGCGCCGTGGAAGGATCACGCCGTGCAGCGGATCACGCCGTGTAGCGGATCGTTTCGGCGTCTGGACTATTTTTGTGCGAGCCATGAGCGGTCCATGTCAATTCTGACAGGAAGTTACATCAAGATACATGAGATAATCCAGTTTATTTTTTAAAATATAACCGATTTGTCACAATAAAAATAAAAACAAATAAAAGTTTTTGTATCTAAACAGACTGTAGAGATGAAAATAAACACACATTCACACACTTCTCTCTGTGTCTCGACAACAGATACATTAAAGAGTGTAGGTCTACTGACTACTGGCTTCTTCTTAGCAGAAACATGACTTTAAACGTTTAGGTTAATAACTGATCCATGATCTCATAAACCTTAAAGAAAAGCTCTAGCAGAAGTGCCAGTCATCTATGGAAGCATTTGAGACTCACAGTTCTAAACAAAAGTCAATATTGGAGATGCTTTTTCATGTTCACAATGTAACTGCATTACTGGTCTCTTGAATGAAATGAAACAGTAATTCTCTGACCGCCATTCTGTAACTTAATTAAAATTACATAGAAAATGGCATTTGATATTTCATTTTCAAACAGTTCTCTGGTAAATTTGGACCAAAATTCAATTAGAAATATCACATTTGGAATTAAAATGGATTAATAGGAATGGTTTTTCATGCTAAACGTGTCTCTTAAATCAGTTTGAGTTAGCAGTTTCGAGGAGTGAACAACAATGACGTCAGTGCTCGCCTCTCCTCTGCTTCAGTTTGTGCTGTGATGGTAGTGCAGCTTTAAGACTTTAAAGAGGAAAAAAGCACTTTCTGTGCAGCGAGATGGGAAAATAAAAAATCCGTCTTTATCGGCTTTGTCACTTTAATGATGTGACAGAATGAGCGGTGATGATGAAGAAAATGGAAATGCAGTTCAGAGAATTGCTTTTGCATTTTATTTGAGAAACAAGTTATGCAGTTGCATTGAGAAAATTAAAAAGAGTTTCTGTTTATGCATTTTTATTTTCAAATGTTATATTCCTAATTGAATTTTTGTACAAATTTATCAAATAACTTTTTGAAAATGAAATTTCAAATATCATTTTCATTGATTTTTTTAAGTATGTTACAGAATGAGTGTTGTTGAAGAAAAAAACGAAAAAGTAAGAGACAAGTAATGTAGTTACATTGTGAAAATGAAAAAGCATTTCCAGTCTTGAGTGATCTGTGTCTGTCAGCACAACCTTTTCTACAGGCTCCCAGTTCATACAGAGTATATATTTAACTTAATCTCATATTTTCATTCCATTCTGACACCTGAATCTATTCAATATGGAGTATGTTTTCAGTAGTAAAATGAACTGTCATGAGAGGCTTTGAAACAGTTTAGGATAATTCATCTGATGTACTGTCACACATCACTTCATGTTTGCTTAATTTAGCTGCGGGTGAACGGTACATGGTATAGCATCCAAGCAGATGTCACTACATTACTATGTAGGCTTCAATATATGTCAAACTGTAGAAAGTCAGATGGAAAAGTTAAATTCTGGCCATATTTTTTCCTCTTTTTTTATGTTTTTCCCCCTTTAGTTCTTTAAAGCGTTTCTCTTTGCTCTCATCTTCTTTCCAAAGCCAAATTCCTCTGCCTCCTTTTCTGCATGAAAGACAGACACAAAGTAGGCAGCGACCTATTTTTAGGACAGTGTGCAATTAATCATAAGCTAACAACCAGCATTAAGAAGTGCTTGATAGCCTCCTCTGTGACGTTCTGTCCTTGCTTGATGACTTTATATTCCCTCAGTTTTAGACTAAAGATGAACATTTCTCCCAACAAGCATCATAGCAGACATTTTTATTTGAATGTGTATAGAAATGTACAGTCACATATGATTAAACGCAACATGCATGTGGAATGAGGTTGGATGAAAGTGATTGTGAGCTTCCCTTTCATTTCTACACGTTCGCATGGTTCATGTGAAACTCTTTAACATCAGAGCTCCAGGGTTTATGTTCTTTGATTTACTATCATTTTTTAATTGTAAACACGATTATTAGAATCTGCTGGAATGATCATGTTAACGTTTGAACATACACATCCAAGAGACAAGTTAGTTACTGACTGAGATTCTGCAGAAAACCCAAACATTCCAGAGAAGAACATGCAAACCTGTCTCTGCTGGGATTAGAACCAGAGACTTCTCACTGTCAGACACACATACCAACTCAGGGATTTTTGGAGAGCTTCATTTTCCACTTCAGGGAGAATACTGAGAGTGTTTGGATGAAGTGGTGACAAAGACAGACAAGAGCTTTCATGTAAAGTTCTTTATAAAACCTAGATCCACTTTAGACGAACAAGCGTTCATTAGTTTTATTTCTCTTCAACAAATGTGTCAGTGTGTGTGAATAAACGTGTCCAGTGTGAACCAGATGGGGGAGGATCTGTGGGTTGGCTCAAGGACGATGTCATGAAAGGGGCGGGACTGACAAGGAGCGAAAGGCGGAGCCTCAGAGATCTCATGACTCATATTTCATAAATAATTTGTTTTTTAGTGTTCCAGAGGTAATATATGATCATATATATGGATATAGTTTACTCTGAAAGTCTTAATAAAGTCACGTTATGGCCGCTTTAAAACCCTGAAGTTTTTTTAAAAATTCCACCGTTAGCCTAATAATCCGATGAGCCTTTTGTGTGTATCAAGTTTGAAAATCTTCTCTTGAGTAACTGTCAGACCATGTCTGACTGACAGCAGCGGTGAGCGCACAGATGACCACGCCGTGCACATTTCGAGGTGGATCTCAGACAGTCGTGCTCCACAGAAACATAAAGATCATCCGGCGTTTCAGAGCACAACCTTGACCCCGCCTGCACCATTACTCATCTCAAACACGTCTGACAGTGTTTGTTTGTTTGATCATGTTACCGAGTCATGTGATGAAACTGACAGTCTCCCCTGCGCAGGTGAAACTACAATGGAGTGTACGTCTGATTTAAACCTTCTGGAACATCTACTGTCCTCATATGGACGGCTGTGCAGATCCATTCAAACTTTACACATGTGTTTTTCTGATGTTTTTGCTGCCTGGCATGTCACTCAGAGTTATCCCTGCTGGAATATTGTTTGATCATACAACACGACGTCCCCTTCAGGCCTTGTAAGATAGGGCGGTAACGAGTGGAGAACATTTAAGGTTTTGTTGTTAAATGATACAAAGCAGCAGTGTTGTTTATGCTTTTTATGTTATTTACATTACTGCTGAACTTAACCAGAAAGTTGACAGAAAAAATAACAAGTTTAAAATGAAATAAAAAACCTTTCTATCTCATTTCTAAAACAATATTTCTATCTTACATCTAAATCTGTGAGTTTTTATCAGCTTGTTTACTCTGACCTACTATTCTCAATAAATGTTGTTGAATTAATCCAGTAAATAGACATGGAAATAGCAACAAACATTATATTATAACTATTACTTTATTTTTTCCCCAAAACTCCACCAGTGGGTGGGCCTGGTCGGGCCTGGTTCACATCACTCCTCCGGGGCCTCCGTTTCTCTTGGGTGCCCCTCTCCTGGGCGGGGGTGGGCGGCCCCTGCCCTGCCCCCCCTGGACCTCCCGCAGCGGGGGCGGGCGGTTATCTGAAGCAATGGAAGTGGGTCTCCCTTGGGGGGCCCCGGCCCATACCTGGGGTGGGGCCGGGGGTGCTCGGTGCTGCTGGGTGGTGGTGTGTTGCTCTTCTGGGTTGGGAGGTTCTCCGGGGGGGGGGGGGGGGGGGGGGGTGCTTTTCTGGCTGGGCTGGAGCCTGCACTCTCTGTGCTCCTGTGCCTTCCTGCTCTCGAGTTTGGGGGGCCTCTGCGGCGGTCCCGCGTGCCCTGGTCTGGGTGTTTGGCGGGATTGCCCGGCGGGTGGATTCCCTCCTCTGCTCCGTGGCTGGGATTGGGGGGTCCGGGCTGCTGCTGTCCCGGTGGGGGGGTCTTGGCGTGGAGATGTCTGGGTGCTCTCCCCCCTTTGTACATTCCATCATTACCCACGTTAGCAAAAACATAAACACTCACCTGAGCACAGGTGTCAGCTCACCTTTGCACTAAATATGCAGGACAGAATGAAAGACTTTGTGTGTCTGTTTGTATGATGAAGTGTGTGAGTCGCAGTTGTATTGTGTACATTTTGACTAGTTTAAATTTGGAGAATATTTTGGCCAACAGGTTTGTGTGTAACTACAGAGTGTGTGTAGACAGGCCCCGCCCATTCCAGATATTTAGACCTGGTTGTTGATGTTGTTTCCCTCCTCTGCCATCTTCTTTCTTTCTCTAAACCCCCCTCTTTTACCTTCTCCCTCTTCTTCTTTTCCGTCCGGTCCAACAAAAAAAAAAAAAAAAAAAAAGATATAAACATAATCAACATAAATAAAGTTTAGTATAAAATACAACAGAGGTTTATTGAGTATAAACCCCTGTTGTGACAGTAAAATCTGTCCAACACTAGAGGCTCTCAGCCTGCATCTGTTTGCTCAGCTGTTGGACAGGACAAGTTAAACAAATTGTATTAAGAAGAAAGAATCGTGGTTCGATTCATGAATTGAATCGGATCTCCACCTAAGCTACGATCCACAGTTCTATACAAAAGTCTCCCGCTTCCACCCGAGGAAAAGCAACAAAGGTTGCGTGTTAGAGGAATGGATGACAGACAGCGACGATACGTTTATCAAGTCTTGGAGGCGACGCCTGAAAACGGGAGTGGTTTTAGGTTTCTGCTGTAACTGTTGTCTGAGCTTTGGCTAAAGCTGCCGGCATCAATGAGATCAATGAGACTGACTGACAGAGATGAGACGCCATGTCTGATTCTGAAATTGTGCAGCTGTTTAATTAAAACACCAAAGATGAAGACCTTGATTGATTTCTGGGAGAATATTGGTTAAATAATTTAGTATTATTGGTTAATTATAGAATAAAGTTCTAATAGACTCACTGTTTTACTTCCGTTACCTTCTTTTTTTTCTTTCTTTTGCGCCTTAAAACATGTTGCAGCTTGTGTATGAGCTGAGTACTGAAGTGTACCCCATAATTGAGACTGCTCCTTGTATTACAGCGCACACTATGGTGCGGAAAATATGGAAACGGTTGAAACAATTGATGAATGAACTGACATATCTGTAGCAAGACTGGAGATGAATGGAGATATTTGTTTTAACTCGATCTCACTGACTGAGTCCATGCATGTGTTTCCATCTACTGAGTTGAGAAAAGAGGTCGTTCACAATGTTCTCTTCCATTCAGAAAATGTCTTAATGTCATTTCAAAGAAAGCTCCGGCCTTCTGTCATCTCTAACCCTCTCTGGTCAGAGGCTTTCACCGTGTTTCACAGGAAAGTAACCACACTTCTTCATGTTAGCTGGAGCAAACTCTCACACACAGAGTTGTTTCTCCGTTTTCTGTGTTCTTCACTCATAAAGTGATTTATTTTGAAGATGAAGGAGTGTATTAGACAGACTGTCAGGGTTTGCAACCCTTGATAGGATCAGGTAAAGCAGAGACCCGTCATGTTGGCACTGGCCTTGTCTTTTCCTCCTTCTCTGTTAGTCTCATTAAATTAAAGAGAAACAGATTAACCTTCATTTTCTACATCTCCTCTGTTTATCCTCCACTCTTTCCTTTAACTCTGGTGCAGTACGATGCTGTAAATATGTTTATTAATGTTTTGTGAGACAGTAACTTTCTGATTCTACCTTTATTTAGTCATTCTTCATCTTATATTCTCACATTAGACATAAAATCGAGCAAAAACAGGAAATTCCATCTGGAAAAAAAGGATTCATTTTGCTGTGGAAACCTCAAAAATGTTTTTAGAACATAGAATGAAAGTTTTAGGTGTAATTTTATGAAAGCAACAAGAACAAAATTTGTCAACGAACTAATCAACATGTTTTTGAATGAAACTAAAAACCCAGGCTAAAGTCACACCAGGCAGTAAAGAAAGAAGAATTTCTAACTGCTGTCTATTTGACATTTTTCCTGGAATTCAGTTTTTTTCTGCTTTTTCTTTTTTCTCATGCATTTTCTTTATTGTGTTTATGAAAAATGAAACAAATTTTTGGAAGAATTTTGATCCAGCTGGATTTCAGGTCGACTCAGCTGGAATCTACACAGGAGGAGGCGTGTCTGTCCATCCTCCCCACTCACCTGGGGGGCGGGACAATTTTTCTGAGTTTTTGTTGGTCCCCATCCGACATGAATAGCATAGCAGTGCACCTGCTATGGGGGGCGGAGCTAAATCCATCAATGAAAAAAATAAAAGTCTGTTTCCTCATTGATGGATTTCTCATAGCAGACAGCTCTGTTTAGCTCCGCCCCCCATAGCAGGTGCACTTGCATTACAGCTGTCAGATTGACTTTCGTTTTCCGCCTTTATTTTTAAAAAATTAAATATTGTTTTTATCCAAAAACTACATAGAAGTTCCATGATATCGTTTCAATTTAATAAAATCTCAATCATGGAATGTAAAATAGTTTAAGGTTATTTTAGACAGAGTTTTACTACTCTGATCTCACAGAGACGCCTGAGAGCGTTATTACATATTAATGAATGAATTATGCTCAACATTCACAGCCCTAATGCAAACTAATCTAGAGAGCTGAAAAATACTGAGTGCATAACTAATGCTTTTTATTTTTCAACTCAATATATTTTTTAGTTCTGGGGAAAAAATAAAAAAAGCAAAAGAAAGCCGGTTTCTGTCCCCATCCTCATGACTCTGCTTTCTGTCTTTCTCTCAGTGGAGACCAACCCCTGCCAGGCTAACCCTTGTCTCCACGGTGGAAGCTGTCTGCAGGAAGGTGATAGTTACAGCTGCTACTGTCCTCAGGGCTTCTCTGGAGAGAACTGCGAGATCGGTGAGTCACTCCCGAGTTAAGTCAAAGTGCAGAGACCTGAAAGGTCAGCAGCTGCAGACGCCTGCTGTGGCTCTGCAGCATCCAGTATGTATCTGCTGAATCCTGAACCAGATTCATGAGGAAATCCCATCACTGGAGGACTTGCTGTGGATCTTATCTGAACGTTTTGCTGACAAGTCCAGCAGTTTTAGATCAAGCTCCCTGATAGAACGTGACAGGGGAATATCCAGATGCTGCAAGTCTTTTGTGCCCGTGGCTGGTAAGGGGGCATGTGCTTAACTGTGCATGCCATTTTCCTGCCTGAGTGCACATGTTTGCTCCCTCTGCCCCTGGAGCTGGAGGCAGCTCATCTTTTCACCTTTCAGCTACGTAATGGGAAATTCTGACTGTTAGAAACAGACGCTTCAGTGGTTTAGGCATGTTTGTGTCCGTGTTCATGCATGTTTGCGTCTGCATACAGTAAGGCTAAGATGTGTTTTACCACCCTATGATTTTGCAGGTTCTCTCACAGAGAAATCATGGATGCGTGACATTTTAACTTCAGGTGAATGTCCACTGTGAGAGACACAATCTGAACAGAAAATCACATCGCAGGATTTTCTTTGTTTTTTTTTGCATGTTCATCTATAAACAAAACACAGACAAACGTAGGCTCAGATGTTTGTAAAGAATTGTACCAGGCTCAAAGAAAAATAGACAATAAATACAGAAGGTTGGCAGGATAAATCAGTCAGGTTTTTTTGTTTTTCCCTCCTCCAAATTATCGGTCCACTCTGACCGCGTCCAGGTGAGAAAGAGATGGTCCCCAGGTATCTGGAGAGGTGGTAATGAGCAGTTTTTCCATTTGTACATGGAAAGAGTGTCAGTGATCGCGTATTCACACACACTGACAATCAATTTTATTTGTATAACTCAATATCATAAAGAAACATTTACATCATTGGGCTTTATGCCAGTAAGTTTTACCTTAGACCCTCCCTCCCGATAAGGCAAACCTCCTAAAAAAAACCTGAGTCAGGAAAAAAAAGGTTAGGAAAGAGCAGAAGCAGTTAGTATGAGACAGTGTCCCCTCTGAGACCTTACATCTGTCTCAGAAGGAGGAAACTGAAGGAGACATGCTGCAGCTCAGCCTCTGAAACGCTGCATGATTTTTAAAGGATGTATTTGTTTGCAACTGCTACAAATACTTAAACACCTGAGAGAATCAAAGTCAGCATTTGTTCCAGCAGTCTTTGTGATTCCACAGGTCAAACACACTGCAGGAGGGGTTTTGGTCCACTGCCCCACACAGATCTTCTCTACATCAGTCAGCTTTCTTCAGTGTCGTTTGAGTTCCCTCCAAAGATTTTTTTTTAGTTTAGGTCTGGAGACTGTCTAGACCACTCCAGAACCTTGATCTGGTCTCACAGAACCACTCCTCGGTTCTCCTGGTGTGTGTTTGGGGTCTTTGTCATGTTGGAAGGTCCAATAATGACCATCCTCAATGTTCTGACTGAGGGAAGGAGGTTGTTCCCCAAAATCTCTCAATACATGGCTGCAGTCGTCCTGTCCCATGTGCAGAAAAACACCCCATAGCATGATGCTACCGCCTCCATGCTTCACAGTAGGGATGGTGTTCTTGGGATGGTCCTCATCATTCTTCTTCCTCCAAAGGGACCAGAAAGTTCTATTTTGGTCTCATCTGACCTCATCTGTCAAGGTGCTCCAGTCTGAGGTAGATTCACAGCTTCCTCCATTTTCTAAGAATTGCCCCAGCAGTGGATCTTTTTTCACAAAACCGCTTGGCAACTGACCTGCAGCCCTTCCAGCCTTGTGGAGGTTTAGAATTTAGTCTGGTGTCTTTGGACAGCTCTTTGGTCTTGACCATCTCAGTATTTGGATTCTTAAAGTGTTTTCACACCGAACCTGATTCACGCAACAAATTTGTGTGCCCCGCCCCCCTGTCACATCACAAATTGAGCTTTTGGGTGTTGTCGTTGTTTGACATGTTGACTGTTCCTATTAAATCAGAACCTCTTTCATAGTTCTTTAAGGAAATTTCCAGTCGTTTTAGAAAATGTTACATTTTGCAAATAGATTTTGTATTTTCAGCAAATCCCTTCAGCAATTAAAGTAAATTTTCAGCCAAAAGCTTCAGCATCTTCAGTGACTTTAGTAAGCGTAAAGATTCTCTTTGTGGTTGTGTTTCTCTTCCCTCTCTCCTTTTCACATCTCTCTTTTCTCTCATGTTCAGTTTTCTCTTCCACCTACAGCTCTGTTCTTCTGAGCCACATTCACTCTATAGAGTCGCATTGAAACCGCTGCTGAGCAGAGCTTGAGGTGAAACCCAGCCTACGGCCCCCCCAGCATGTCGACAAAATGAATCTTTTCATTTCCTGCCATTCTTCTTTCCTCCCCTCTTACCCTCCACCCCTCCACTCATCTTTCTTTTCACTCTTGTTTTCCTGCTGTGTTTTCTGTCAGAGGAAAATACATTTATTCATATAAAGATGTCTCTGTGTGAAAAAATAAATATTTACAAAATTGTTCTCCACCACAGATTCACATTATAAACTCTCATTTTACATGCTCCAGTCTTCCTCTGTGATCTGATCTTCCCTCTAAATCTGAAGACTGTGAGTACAACAAACGGCTTCTGTTTAGAATGCCTGGAGGAGCATTTCTGTGGGCTTTGTGTGGGACTCACCACCACCTTTTTGACCAGCTCTCACGTCAGCTCATGTGATTGAGGCTGAAAGATTCATGAGGCTGAGCTAATAATATCACACCCCAACCTGCCTCACTGTAGTGTCCACAGATCTGAGTAATGAGGTCAAAGAGGATGCAAGTGGGAGCCACAGAATTCTGCAGAGCCGAGTCGATGAGATGCTGGGAGACTGTGTTAAACGGGATAATTGTGGGCTTTAAAATCTCTCTGTAGAGGCAAACATGTGAGACAATTAGACAAAGTCCCACACGCTCTATTCTTTATTTCAGTAATCATTCAACAAATGTTTGCATTTGACTTCAAATCACTGCAAAGATTGAATCCATTAATCATATTTTAAATGCTCTTTCTGGGCTTTTTGTTTATTTGTGATTCTGCTTTAACTCTTGTGTTATCCCAGGCATGTTTACATATAAAGCGGGTCATCTGGACCCCACCAGACCGCGCGCTGAGCTTTTATTCCCCAATGATTCTTTTTATTTTCACTGGTGTTCATGGCAGACATATGATCCTGTCCACCTTTGTGATGGGAGGGATCACACATCAATGTAAGGGTCGGGTCATCTGGACCCCAAAAGAGAGCACAGGAGTTAAGACCACAAAATCCAAACTGGTGCGGTGGTTTTAGGGCGAGGGTTTGTATGGGTTTGTAGGGAAAGTTTCAGGAATCAGACTTCCTCCTTCACTCTTAGAGTTTAACTTCAGTGGATTCTGGCTGAAAAATACTAGTCATTATTTATTGGGGAATCAGAAACACACTTAAAGAAAAATCCTGAAGACAGTTTTTTGGCTCCATAACAGCAGCCTGGGGTCGAGTAAGAAAGGAGAGAATGAGCGCTGGAGACATTCAGCTAGAAAGCTTGATAGAGATACAGCAGAAGTTCTCAGAGAATGGGATTTGCTCCTTTTATCAAACTTTCTTCATGTAAAAGATCTAAACTAACTTTAAAAACATCTTAAACCAGCTCATGTTCTACTAACCAGCTCGGTGACCTTCTGGTCGAGTGTCCGCCCTGGGACTGGAAGGTTGTGAGTTCAAATCCTGGCTCAGTCATACTTCACACTCAACATTAAATGGTTGGAATTGGAGGAGTTAAACCATCAAATGGTTCCTGTGTTTTGACTTGTGTCTGCAGCTCACCACTCCCCCAGGGGAGGGGTCAAATGCAGAAACAAACTTCACACGCCTCGGTGTGTGACAAGTCATGAGACTTAAACTGTACTATTTTTTCACAGAAAGAGTATGGACTTGTTTAATGTTTCTTCTTAATCCACTTGTAAGTCACCCTCTAAGACTATTTAACTTGGGTTCAAGAGCAACAGATGAATTAACTATACTAATACCTCTGAAGTATGTCAGAAATAACTGCATGAAGCAAAGAATAACCCATCATTTGCGGCTCCGGGGACCTGCTCTCCTTTAAGTTATTGATTTTTTTTCATGTGCGCGCACACACATTCCTGCACTTACTACATAGTGAGGACCAGTAAAATCAGCTGAGAAGTCGTGACCAGCCTTTCTGCTTCACTCACACACACACAAATACGTGAGGACCTCCAAAAGGCAGTGAGAAGAGCAACAAAGACTAATAGTGTGTCTGAAGTCTGACGAGATGCAGCGACAGAAAAGTGAGAGTTCATGTTAGTGTTTTACCGATCCAGCTCAGCTTTAAGGGCTGCTAACACCAGGAGCTGTAAGAGGACTCCTGTGAACTTAAGGAAATGAGGCCCACAAAGCGAAAGGGATAAAGTTTCCATTTCGAGATGTCCTAAGATGCAGCGAGGTGAAGTCAGGAAACGAGAAGAAGCTGGAGGAGGAAGAGATTCTGAGTGAGGATTCCTGGGACATGTTCTGCCTTTTCTGTCACTCTGGGGTCCTCCATGTCTCCAGTCTTCACGGCTCTCCATCCGAGCAGAGATAGAAATAGCAGGTGACTGTGTGATACTGCTGGCACCGTGGCAGCTGGTGTCATTTTCTTGGCAACTGGCCCCCTCCCACACAGAATATAAACAGACACTAAAGACAGAGTCAGCATGCACACACAGACACACATCAGTGTCAGTGAGTGAAGTCCTGCTGTCAGAAGTGAAGGCTACCAGAACCATGTTGGATATTGTGACACTTTACCTCATTACATTTTCCCAGGCTGTTATGAATGTTATGGCAGTGCTGTCAGCCAGACCCCCCCCCACACACACACACACACTTACACTTATGTTTGCTGTCTGTAAATGTGAGGTTCTGTAACTTTCATCCGTTCATTACCCAGATTTCCAGGTTCAGACGTTCTGCCTGTCGTCTTCAGATCCCTCCAACATGGAGGGGATGATGCTGCAGGAGGTCTTCATTAGCTTTACCACAGCCACCTACAAAAGAATTACATTTTAAATCAATTATTACTTCTTTATTCTTATTTATAATTTTGAAATCATTTTTCATAAGAAGTGGATTTTCTGATACGCGGTGTATCACGTTGTCATGACAACAGCTATCAAGTTGCTCTGCTGCAGCAGAGGACACTGATGTACTGAACATCATGTGAAGTTAAACAAAGCATCATTTCAGAAGTAAAGCTAACACTTATTTTAGTTCAGATGTTGAAGCAAAAGTTTGTTTCAAAGAAACAAATAGTTTCTTAGATGACTTGGATTGAAGAATTATCCACCAATAACTCCTGTCGTTAAATGTGAATCAATAAACAAATCATTTCTTTCATCATCAAATTAAATATAAATGTGTATTTACTCTGCACCAACCAACCGAGAAAAACAAACAAACAAGAGAGAAAAACAAACAACTTCCCAGCTAGTAAAGCAGGTGGGTTTCAAACGGTTTAAAATTTTGCAGAAAAGTTTGGCCCCAAATGAGTTTGTCCTCAGTTTTCTGTGGTGGCCCACATTGTTGTAAGTGGGCACTCAGTGGGTTAGCTTGCTAGGCTAGCCAGCCTGTGGACACCGTACCATGCTAGTCAGCTCTGCTGTAGCGTGCCTGTGAGCTTCGCTGTAGTGAGCTCTGCTTTATTGAGCTAGCAAGCTTCGCTGTCGCGAGCTAGCAAGCTCAGTTGTAATGAGCTCCGTTGTAGCGAGCTCTGCTGTAGCGAGCTAGCTACAATTGGGGCCCACATTTTTACTTTTAAACCATATGGGGCCCACCTGGACTCGATGGCTGGTCAAAAATCAAAGTCAGCTTTACTGTTGGCTAAATGTGACAGAGATCCTGTCACATCCATTACAGAGATATATGACATTTCAATGGACACCTCGCTGCCAATCTGAGTTGGGTATTCACCTGGACCATGATAGAATTACTTCCATGTCTTCATCGATGTTAGAGTCAAGCGATCTGAGAGAAAACTTCAGAGTTGATCCATTGATAAATGGATTTTTTTTCACCCACTTCTGCAGCTTGTATTAATCCTTGTTTATCTGATCCCTCTTAATTCTGATTTCTTTGTGATTCTCTGATATCCAGACACTTTATTGTACTTTAAACACATTAAAACACAAATGATCCCTCCTTCCCCACAAATGAGTGTGAACATTTACAAAGAAAGCACAAAGTACATGATTTCTTTGATTCTTCATTCAGTTTTCTAATGCCAGCATGTTGTTAATTTAAAGATTTTGAGACAATCCAATTACAATTATTTTTACAAACGTTCTATTTTACAGCTTACCTGTTTTTTGTTTATTTATTCAATGCTGCTGTCCATACACAATCATGAGACAGTCTGACAGAGAAACACACTAAATTCACTCAGAGCTCAAACTCCTGAAAGAAACCTGGCCATTGACACGACACAACACGGTCCATTTAGTTTCCACGTCGTTAAAAAGAGTCTAACAGAAAGGTATTCGTCTTTGTAGAAGGCCATGGAAATGTCAGGGCCTCTCAGCAAACTAAAGGTGGTCCGTGACAAACACATAAAGCCTTTCAGCCAGAACCTTCGTCTGACTAACATTTGCTGTTCAAAGCCTTCATAGTGCAGGATGCCATGTCACTTTACTCTTACATGCTGCTGTTGGGGGCGATGAATGGGAGGCAGCAGAGAGAGAGGCCACATCTGTCACCAGTTTAGACTTAAATAGAAGCACATGTCAGTTTAGTTCTACAGAACCTGGTGTCAGATGCAGAGTGACTGAGCTGGAGGTGGACTAAGATCTGTTTTCCTCTCAGTCGTGGACAAGAAAAGTCCTTGTTTTGTATTTAAACCTTCCTTTTGTACCCCTTCCCTCTCTGTTTCCTTAGTTTATTAAAGTGTAAGCTCACAAGGAAAGCACAAGAGGACAAAAGTAAACTGTGATTTAGTTTAACTCAAAACAAACTGTTTCATGTTTGTGCTTAAGAAATTGTAGAAGTTGAACATATAGACTAACGCTTTAAACTTTACACACACAAAAAATTAATCATTCTGTTGAAATTAAATAAAACTAGAAAAGTTGCATTACCTGCAATAATGTGAATGCTTTTGGCTGAAAATGGTGATGCAGTGAACTTTTGCTAAAGGGATTTGCTGAAAATACAAAAGCTATTTATAGGATGTAAAATTTGCTAAAAGACTGGAAATTTTACTGAAAAACTATGATTACACATATGCTTACACATGAGCTAAACTCCAAATGAGCCAAAAATAAAATCTATTTCGCTGCTTAAATACTAGCTAAACTCCAAAGTAGCCTAAAGTTCCTGAGTAAACTAAATTAGCATGTTGCTAAAACAGAAACTAAACTCTAAGTAGCCAATAAAACCTCAGTAGATAACAAATTAGTAAAAAAATGTTAGCATGTTGCTAAAACCGAAGCTAAACTCTAATTTAGCCTAGAACAAACCCAGTAGAGAAGAAATTAGGCAATTAGGAAATTAAGCTAAACTCTAAATTATCTTAAAAAGCTGGAAAAATTGTTGAAAAGTTACACTGAATCAATGAACATAAACACTGGAGCTGCAGTGTTAAAGAGTTCAATCAAAAAGGCAATTTTGGGAAAAAAAAAGTTTAAATAGTTTTTATGAAAAACTAGTGCCGCCACAACAACTCTGCTTTGTGAACTGATACATTCCTTAATTGGAGAAGAACCTATATGGGTGGGAAACAGGAACTAGTCAAGTCTGAGTCAAGCATGATCTCACGATTCCTAGCAGAACTTTCAAAAAATGTCATGCTGATCCTAACAACAGAAAATAGTGCAGGGCTCTACGTTTTATGAGAAACTTGTTGAGAGGAAAGTGAGCTGGCTGTGTTTGCAGTGATGCTGAACAAACCTCAGCATCATTAAATGGTATAGCAGCAGTCTCTCTCTCTCTCTCGCTCGCTCTTTGTTTCATGGCAGAAATGCTCAGAGGAGACGCCTTCCTGACAGTTAAGTGAATTTCATTTCCTTAGAAAAACTCAGTCACAAGCTCGCAGTGATGACAGCATAAGTTGATAATCAACTCACAGATATGAGATGACAAAATGTTTAATGCATTTAAAGTGAAGTAAGCACCCTAAGTTGTGTTAAGAGATCATCATTAAAGATAGTTTCATATCCATATTTTCCTCTGAGGATCTTGGATCATTTTTGACTTACCATTCATTTGGATGATGTAAGTGAGCTTTGATAGAAAAGATCAGAAATAGAACCTTAATTGATCTCAGGACCGAGGAAGGCCTCTTCTCCTAATCCATCACTATTTGAACAAAGAAATACTCACAAACACAATTTTTAATTTTGAAATCTTTAATCATACATGTCCTCCATCATGAGAAAAATGCTACAAGAACATGTTTTCGTTGGAGTGAATATTTAGGTGTTTAATTCACATGCTCACACAAACTACGCTCTATTTTCTTGATTCGACGCATGTAGTGTGCAGGATGAAAGAAATCATTTAGTTTTTGCATTTCCGAGTATTTCTCCTTTTAAATCAATCCAACAGTCTTGGACAGACTCTGTTTTTCATCAATCATCTTCTTTCTGCTGCACATGCACTAAACCCTCATCTGGTCCGGCTAGCGTGTCTAGTTCAGGTTCTGGAGAAGAGAAGATGCTATCTTTACATTGACTGCAGTCAAATGAGCCGCCGTTCACATTTCTGTGGTCCAATCAGCCGTCACTGGATTTTTGGTGTGAGTTTCATCCAATACTTACGGTAGCAGTCCTGAGAACCACTCCTCTAAGCTTTGCACGTGTGCAATTGCGCACTCTCTCACGCCCGTTCCGCAGAGGAAATCTTTTTTGCGCACAACATAAAATGCATTCTGAACTTTAAATAAATCATAAGACATGTAATCTTTGTCACTTTCAACATAATTCAGTGATTGACAGACGAACAAAAGCAGGTTCTGATGAAGCCGAGTGTCCAGGATACAAAGCTGAGTTCAGATTGAAGGCGGAGTTTTGTTGCGGCCGGAGCGTGCCTCGCGTGCAACAGGATGAAAAGCAGCGAGCTCTGGTGTCCACATGAACAGCAGCCTTTTGCCCGAGAGGGAGGAGTGTTCTCAAAGTCCTATTCCTTCTTCCTTTAGTTCAGATCTCATATAAGAACACTCAACAAATAGTTTTTCCTCCATGGCATTTCACATCTTGAACGTGCGCGCGACAGTGGGGGTGGAGGACAGGTGGTCAGGTAAACTTGAAGTCCCAAAGCAGCAGACTAACATTTACTTTAGCATCATCTGAGTAGTAAAATACTAACTGAAAACGTTGCATGATTTAAAGTGAAGAAAGTCCTCTCTAGAATGTACATGTTACACATGTTCCAGACAATGATCCCACCCTGACTACAGCATGTCTACTCTCCAGAGCAGTGCTGAAGTATTAATACATGTTATCATAACATTTAGAAATAAAACTCTCCTGGTCCAAAACTCGACTGCATGCGTTTTAACCAGGACCAGAAAGAAGAAGAACATCAGACCAATTCTGAAGTCTATGCTCCAGTCAGCTTTAGGATCCACCCTAAGGTTCTTGTATTTGTTTATATAAGCTTAAATGGAATTGAACCGTCATTTTGATCAGGTTTATTTTGATTTTTTGAGAGCTCTCAGGTCCTCAGCTGCAGGTCTGCTGGGGGTCCCAAAAGTCTGAACTGAAATCTCAGAATGAGACCAGATTTCAGCTCTCCTGTTGAACAGCCTGTGGATGCTATAGGGCTTCATTCTTAAGAAAATAAAACATTTACTAGTACAGCTTTTACATAGTTTTACATGTCCACATTTGATTTTATAAATTGTATTAATAATAGGTACAATTTATTGTGAGTGTGTGTGTGGAATGTGTGTGTGTTGAGCTTGTATTTGTTTCTATTTATTTTGACTAGTATTTGTATCTTTCTATTAGTTATTATTTATTTATTATGGAAAGCACTTTAAGAAACTCTGTAGCAGCAAAAGTTTTATACAAATGAGGTTGAATTGGAATTCATTTTCAGACAGCAGGATTAGGACCAACTTTCTGATTTTATTGACTTTTCATTGTTATTGTTTCATGTCACTTCTATTAAACCCAATTTGATGAAATTAGTTAATCAGTTTAATTCTTTTAATAAGCAACATGTGAATGGTGGCCATAAGCCACGCCTCCTCAGAGGAGATTTTAAAAATAGAAGCATGAATCAACATAAAAAATGGCTTTTGGAGACATTTAGCTTGTAAGATTTTGGTTAAAAATGTCTTAATGATCATTGAAACACTAGTGGGAATGTTTTTTTTAAATAAAAAAAAATTCTCAAAGGAGACTTCAAGTGTTCACTATGAACTGTCGCCTGCAGGATGCTCATAGACACACGTATGTGAACATTTTCCCTCCACCAGCTCACCGACTGGTCTACAATCTTAACATTTTGTGGAGGACACCTACATGCCCTGTACAGGTTGGACCACTTTACACATGCTGACGACCCAAACCCACCTGTGAGGTTCATTATGACTGACTGACTCAACTTTCCTTTTGTAGATATTTTGCATTTCAACCAGTCAAAAGTGTCCTCTTGTTTTTGTGACAGACAACAATCAAATATCCTCGAGTTGCAGAATGAAAGGATCTCCTCCAGAGCTCGTCTGCAGGACTCCAGGGTAGTTGTGGTTGTGAGATAGCAGCTGCAGTTTCAATGACTCCGAGCAGCCAATGAAATGTAACAAGGATTTTCCCTCAGAACTAAAACGTTCCCTTATTCTCATAGACTTGAAAAACAGCATAAAAACAAAACATTCAACATCCAAAATAGAGAACTGTTCTCCAACACATGAAATTTTGAGATAAATGTTTAGGCTTCTGCTGCAGCTGAAATGACTGACTGATGCTTTTGTATGTATGATGTTCTTGAAAGTAGATGCATTTTTACGACTAAAAGCCTTCTGTCTCTGAGCCTCTTGTCTTGGTTATTTCTTCCTGTTAAATGCTCCTGCTGATCAGGTTTGATACAAGAAACTGTAAGTCTTACAAACAGACTGCAATTAGCATCATTTGCTTCACTGCATCCAAAACTCCTCCCTGATGGAGTTCAATCAATTCACCTTAATTAGGACTTTCACAGAAACGCCTCTAATTTCTGCAAAACTCGTTTTTGTGTCTGCCATTGATTAAATGTTTCAGGTGGTTCAAAAAACAAACTGCAGGTTGTTTTTGGGTTTGCATCAAAGTACTGATAGCAAACAGACTTTCATAATTGTTCTGTGTCTCTTTTCTTGCAGACATTGATGACTGTCAGTCAAACCCCTGCCAGAATGGAGGAACGTGTATCGATGAGATCAACTCCTTTGTGTGTCTCTGTCTGCCCAGCTACAGCGGAGCTACTTGTGAGAAAGGTAAGTACTGAGTTTGAACAAGACACGACCAGAAGGAGGAGCTTAAGGTCATGACACATCACTGACACGAACAATTTAAGCACATTGCACAGACTGGTATTGCCACAAACAAGCAGACAGCTGGTCCCACGTGCAGCAGGTTTATTAGTTCAGACAGGAAGTAAACACAGCTAAATGCCCTCAAAACTAAATCAGGGTCATGCAGACAGAGGTCAATCATGATTATGGGATCATCCTAGAGGAGAGTACAGATATCAGAGTTCAGGCGAGGGTCAGAGCAGGCAGCAGACAGAGATAAAGCAGAATCAGAAACAGAAGATCAGGTCCAGATAGAAATGATCTGTAATGCAGTCAGGGAGGTACAAACAAGAACTTGCACAGAGTGAGGCTCTGTATTAAGAAGCAGCTGGGTGATTGTCAGATTGGAGACATCTGAGCAGCATCCAGGAACTCTGTGCTGGGGTTGCTGGGAGATGTAGTGCAGTCAGTACTCTGGAGATGGATCCCGCTGGTGACCAGAGGGGGAGACAGAGAGCGCCGACTCCTGACAACTGGCTCTGGGGTGTGGGGGGCGGGGCCTCCTGCCTTTGCAGGAGCATTCAATGTAATCAAGGAACACTCTAAGAAGCCCACGTTCATCCGATCCATCTGCTGTTTCACTTTAGCATAAATCTGGGCATGGGTAATGTTTTTACACCCCTCTCCAAGAATGCTGGATGTGTAAATCCTGCGTGGACCCGTTGGTGCCCATGAGTTAATTTCAGTCGGTGCACCCTGTGAGATAAGTCTTCTATAACTGATTTATGAATATACTTATTATTACTGTTGTAAAAGTAAAACATGTCAATTAGAAGAAGCACTCAGATGAAACCTGTTCATTTGCTGGACAGGACAAATTAAAAAATGTGAAGACTTCGGGGTGTTCAGTCTGCAGGTCAGCAGAGACCGAGTGGATGACGTCACAGGTCGTGTCTGCTTTAGTTGAAGGGATGTAGAGGTTGAGGATGTTGGTAAACTCCTGTGGTTAATAGTATGGACGGAGGACTGCACACGCTCTCCACCTCGTGGATATGCTCCAGTTTAGACCACCTGCTGTTCTCCAGCACGACTCCTCTCTTCTTCCCGCTCATCTTGGTGTCTCGGTCCGCTCGCACTGTGTTGAATCGGGCTATCGTCACGTTTGAGTCCAGTATGTGATCGTGGAGCCACCTTTTGGTGAAACACATGATACTGGCCTCTCTGAGTAATACTGGTTTTAGGTCTTGGACTTTCCACCGATGGAGGTTTGGGTGTCAAAGGTGGAAGTTTTACCGCAGCAGACCGAGGCTTGTTGTACTCTGCCCTCAGCTGCTGGCTCGCTCCAGTGTCAGGGAGGATCTGCCTAGCGGGTCCTAAATCTTTGACTGACCAAGGTTTGGGTGTCAAAGGTGGAAGTTTGAATGGAGGAGGCTGAGGCTCGTTCAGAACTACTGTTGGGCCTCACCTCTTTCCCATTTCCACTGAAACTTGCTTCAAAAGACTTGAAAGTGGTCTCAGACTTGCAGAGTTCTCAAGCAGACTCCGGTGCTTCTTCAGAAGATCTGTCTGATGTTGGGTCTTTGTCCATGGAAACCTGCTGTGTTGGTGCTGGTTTTTCCACAGACGGGGTCTGGGTATGAAACTGCGACGGTTTCCAGCAGGACTCTGAGGTTTGTTCAGAGCTGCAGTCAGTTGGATCCTGGATCTGGATCCTGAAATCTGCTCAGTCAGTACAGACTTTACCTTCCTCAGAGACTCCTGCTTTCTTTTAGCAGCTTCCAGCTTGGCCTGGATTTCTTGTTGTTCCATGAGGTCCAACGATGAAGCTCCATGAGATCTTCATCACTCAGAATAACTTCCTGGATGTGCTCGCATTGATCCTCCATGTCGCAAACGTTGAAGCTTCTGAAACCGCTTGGAAGTGTTTTCTCTCAAACCGTAACAGAAGTTTCTGTCTGAAGTTTCTCAGTAACATGGAGGTCTTTTATAGACTCTGGTGATGACGTCACACCAGTGACATCAAGACGATGATGTCACTGGTGTTTTTTCATCTTCATCCTAAGAAGCTGATAAGAACTTCTGAAGAAACTCACAGAGAGCTTCATTCAGAACTCAACTGTTTCAGATAATAAAATGAAAATGTTTTTTCTTTGTGTTGAACTTGTAAATAAGGTAAACATTGATAGAAATGTTCTTCATCAAAGCCCAAAGCGCTTTACAATCACTGATGGAGGCGGAGCTTCCATGCGAGGCATTAACCAGACCGCCAGGACCAACATGGGCTTCAGTGTCTTACCTGAAGACACTCTGAGGCGGGTAAAGCGGGAGCTGAACCTGCCACCATGCTGGGAGGTGTAGTGAGTTCAGTCCTCTGGAGACGGCTTCCACCCGTGTCCAGAGGGGGAAAAGATGAGAGGTGAAGTGCATTCATGATTGGGTGTGGAAAGTCCCCAGAAAATGGTTGAAAATGATCCGTTTTACTTTTCATCAACTCTGTGATTCCTTCTGCATTCATGCTCCACTGCTAAAAAAGTAACTGAAATCTAACGAGACAAGCTGTGGTGCCAATCCAGGAGAGTTCTAAAACCTCTGCATAGATACATTCTCAGGGTATACATTATGTGATGTCAGGAAGGTCAACCCAACTTGTTAAAATGGAAATGTCCTGGTAGCGCACAGGTTGACAGATCCAGCACACCTGCATTATTAAAGCTGTTCACCGTCTAAATCCTGTCTTTTAAAATAGTGACATTAAACTGTCATAGAAGTGACAGCCAAAGGGGCACAGCTATAAACAGAGAGTGTGACATTTTAACAAGAGGAACATTTTTAGGTAATGAGAGAGCACGGAGTGGAGCTGAGCAGCTCAGACGTTTAGTCTCCTCTGAAACCACTAGAATCCAGATTCTGCTCATCTTTTTCAGGAAAAGTACAAGACAGAATCATTATTTTTAGCTCGCTCTGACTTCCTGTGTCATGGAGGCTTTTTACGGCTGTAGTCTGCTCAGATCTGGGACCCCGAGGGCAGGGGGTTTGATATCAAGCTGAGAGTGAGACAAATGATTCAAACAGTTTGGAAGTCTCATGAAAACAGAAAGCATCTGTACAGACGGGTAAAGTTGACTAAACGTGTTCCTCTTTCAGTGCAGCACCGTTAAGCAAACACTGAGTTTAAGATATATTTGAAATATTTATTTTTTAAAAATAATCCGCGTCTTAGACTTTCCATGGTCCACCATTTTGATCTGTACAAAATAAGTGAATCACCAAACCAGTGAAAATAAACCATAGTGTGATAATAATATAAATAATTATTTTAAAATTCTACTTCTTTTGTCAACAAGTGGTAATTCCTCTTTAGGAAAGAAAAAATGACTTATTTGGAACAAAAGAGAAACGGGTGTCTCTCGTTTTAAAACAGGGTGTTCAAACTTCACATCGTAAAACTACAAAATCCAAAACACACCTGAGGTCGCGGGCCAAACAGGATAAATGTTTATTGAACACTCAAAAATTACATGTTTAAAACTATAACTTTTTTACATAATTATGAACAAGGTAAATATCATTACCTGCAATGATGCTAGTGTGAATGCTGTAAGATGAATTTAGGTGCTGAAGACGTTAGCTGAAATCACTGAAGCTAATAGCGAAAAGCGCTGAAGCTAATAGCCAGCAAAATAGCTAAATTTCAACATAGCCCAAAAATCTGAAAAAAGCCTAAATTAGCCAAAACAGCTAGCATGTAGCTGAAATATTAGCTAAACTGCAAAATAGCCTAAAAAACTTAGTAAATGTCAAAAAAGGTCCAAAAAGCACCAGAATGTCAATTTTTAAAACTTTAAAACTTTAACTTTTTAACATAATTATGTATAATTAAAAGGCTGGAATGTTATTCTATGATAAATCTACTTAAACTTTAAATAACTTTCAATATTTTAGTATCAATTAAAAATATATATATATTTTAAGCATTGTTCATATTTGACAGTAAAAGGAGAAAAGCGATGCACCAAAATCCTAGTGATACAAACATCATGTTCGACTGTATGTATTTTATTTTGAAGTTTCCCTGCTGCAGCAGCAGGACCTTAATTGACACGGGGGGCATTTTAATTTGAAAGGAATTTTTGTGTGCTCCTAAAAGAAATAAAAGTTGTAATTCAATATTGTATTGTAAAATGTAAACTGATCATAATAGTGATGATGAATATATTTTAAACAATAATGTTGGACTTTGCGGCTCTCATTGTGTTCTGGTCTGTATGAAACTGAACCGAATGGCTTTTTTAGCGTTAGACGTCTCTGACCTGAGCTGTCTGTAGATGTGTGGTCCTGCAACAGATTGGCAACCTCTCCTGGGTGTACCCCAACTTTACCAAATAGCAGCTGGGATAGGCTCCACCAACCAAACAAAGGTATTAAGTGGTTTTGGAAGATCCATGGATGGACAGATTATCTTAAAGCAGATAAAAACAGAGCAAATCAAATCAACCCACCATCCCTAACTTGAATTTGACTGTTTGACTGCTAAATCCTTGCTTTGTGTTTGTCTGGTTTTCTGCTGGTTCTGTCCCAAACACAGATCCACATTTTGCCATGCTGGGGGGAGTTGGCCTGCTGTGACTTGACTTCAGGACTGACTGGGAGCAGCAGGGAGGATGTCATAAAATTAAAGTTGTTCAGTAACTTTGAGCCGTCCTTGTTATGCGCTTACAGAAACAGAGGACTCCGCTGTGAGGAAGCGAGCTTCGCTCCGGGTGTCTCTCTGTCGTTTCAGTTTAATCTCAGCTTGATTTCTACAACCACATCCAAACTATGTCAGGCGCAGCAGAAATGAACTCATGTTCTACCATCCGTTCAGATGCATGCAATAGGTCTCTGACCTGCTGTTGGTCCACTTCTCTTCCTCTCAGTCATCGTTTCTGAGTTTAACCTCTTTATCTCTGTGAACTGTAAAGGTGGATTAAATTTGCGTGCCCCGCCTCTCTGTGTGTTCCTGAACTTGATGCCGCAGTCGCATGTGGGAGGAGATACCAGTTAATGTTTTTAGGCTGATCACTGTAAGGAACAGTGTCTGTGAATATCTCACTTAGAATGTATGAAGACACACATGATGTTGAGAAATCATGTTTATTTATTGTGAAGAGTTCTAAAAAACATCAGTAATCATGTCTCCATGTTTGGGTTTATATGATTATTATTTAAAGATTTTCCCTTGATGGGGCTGTGTCTGTGTTCAAGTTCAAGTTCAAACAACTTTATTTATCCCCGAGGGGTAATTCTATTTTAAACTGCAGAGTGCTTCAATCAACATACAAGTTACACCTGACACAGGGGCATAGAGAGAAATAAAAATAAAAATAATAACAATAAAGATAAAGGGAGAAAAACTGTACAATTGTATGGTTCCTCAATACAGGAGAGGTCTGACATTGAATTAAAGAGGTAATATATACAAGGAAGAAAAGACTGTAAAAATATTACACATATGTATATATATATACACACACAAGATGACATACGGTGACGTAGTGTGATTGTGATAATGATAATTCAGTTTAATTACACTGATTAGCTGGATTGTAAGTCAGTGTTAAGTAGCTGGACTGCTCTTGGTATGAAGCTGCTCTTCTTCCTCTGTTTTACATCCAGGAATCTGAAGCCTGCGCCGTGAGGGGAGCCATTCCAGCTCTTGATGCATGACATGGGAGGGGTCTCGAAGGATTTTGTTGTCTTTTTTTGTAGTCTGCTGATCGTACAGGGTGGCAAGAGATCTGCTCAATGGTTTTGAGCTGATTTTATGTCTTGTATTAACCAGAGAGGGAAAAGATCAAGAGATCAGAGACCTTTTCCCTTTTTTCTCTGTCTGGATGAGGCCTGAGCTGGCTGCCTCCGCACCTCTCAGTGGCTCTCTGTCTGCCAGCAGATGGACTGAGTGAGATAGGGGAATATATTGGCAATATATTGAAAAATATTGATTTATTTACTCGTGTCACTGTGGAAAAAGGTGTTTGGATTACTCACAGTCTTTGAATGTAAATTTAATTTGTGTAAAGAAAACAAGGATGGATCACAGTTTTTCCTCTTTTTATCAGTGAAAGAACTACTGCATTATCAAATGAGCAGATAAACAGAAAAAAATACAACGTTGCTTTGTTCCATCTTACCCCCAACAGTGATGCTGACTCTATTATCTGGGTTTGGATAGATTTCTCATCACATAGTGTGTTCCTTTGTTAGCATTGGGGGAAACTGTGTGCAGTTTGGAAAATGATTGTGTTGTTTCTCGTTCTCTACACACATGGTCTGATGTTTCTTTTTTTACTTTTTCTTTTCCTACCTTTCTGCTGTCACTTGCAGCACTCCTCTCATTTCTGTGCACGAAGTGAGTGTTTGTGAGGCGGTTTGTGTGTTCATCCCTGTGTGCCACCGTCAGGCTGGATGTGTGGGTTTTCCAGCTGGTGTGGATGTTTGATGCTCATATTTATTTTATTAAGCTTCAAAGATGGAAATGCTCTTTATTCTTTTTCTGTCTTCTATTTCTTGTTGGTGATTGTGACAGATTTCTCTGCAGTCACGTGTTTTTATCACACTTCAGTGTGTGTTTGTTCCTTCCAAACTAGAACAGTTGAACTGTGTCTTATCGTGTCATTAAAAAAATAACAATATAGTTATTATGTTGAGTTTCTCTCCTTGCTTTAATAAAGTTAGTTTGATATTATGTATAGAACATATTTTAAATCAAGGTCTAATAACTAGGAGAGGAACAATAATATGATGCATGTATGGCAAGTAGATGTGATGCCATTATCTACGTATAAGTATGAAAAATGCTTCCACTACGTAGCTTTATTTTGTGTTTTCTTTGTATTTCCTGTAAAGCCGCTGTGTTCATTTTTGGAAAAGAAAAATCCAAAAGCCATTTAAGGATTTCAAACTTTATTTACTCTAATGTTATGAATTAAAACAATCTAAAAATTATTATATTTTTTTTAAGTTTCTGCTCTTGAAAATTTGTAGAATTTTATTCCATCCATCCATTTTTCAAACCTGCTTAATTTCCAGGATTCATAGAACCCAACTCTGCAACTGTCGGGGCAAAGACGGGGTACATCCAGGACGTAGGCCCACAAAAACACACACATTTACATCTAAGAGACAATGTAGTTCAACCCATCATGAAGGATGTTTTTGAACTGTGGGAGGAACCGGGAGAAATCCACTGCGTGTCTTCTTCAAAACTAATGCTCCCTTATCTGTAATTATTTTGTCCAAATCTTTTAATCCTTTTCATCAATTAAACAATAAACTAGATAAATACCAGGGGTCGGCAACCTAGAACACGCGTGTCACAGCTGGCACGCAGAGGTAAAGACAGCGGCACAGCATTTAGAATTTTTGTCGTTAGTTTATATTTTTTTTGATTTGCTAAGAGTGAACATCTCGTCTCTAAATGATCTTTGATACCCCATGGTGTCACAAAGAAAGGGTCCATTCACGCAGCGCTGTGACCCCGCCCACCCATATAAATAGTGCAGGTTTTTTCTTTTAACTTTATAGTTTCACACAATGTACATTACCCATCATGACCGGGCGACTGAACTTAATGCACACTGTAGGAAAAAAAAAAAAAAGATTGCCACTATGAAAAACAAAACTGTTTTAATTCCTGTGTTTGTAACTGTTGAGATGACAGGTGTGGAGATACGTGTCTGTGGATTTAATGTGAGCGCGTGCGTGACTGAGAAGAGCGGGAAGCAAAAGTTTATGACTTCTATGATCGTGTTTTTGTCGTCGCTGACATTAATGAAGTTCTGTTTCCTCATGGAGATCTTTTGTATCGTATTTCCTGGTTTAGTCGTGGTTATATTCTCGGGTTCCGCTTGTTGGACTGGTTCTGGTCCAGCATGCAGCCTCGTGGCTGTAGTGGACCTGTTACTGTCTGGTTCTGGAGGGTTCTGTGGTGATGGTCTGTGGTTGATCTGCTGCTGGTTGAAGAGATTCCAGAAGTAAATGGATGTTGGTTTGAATTTTTTTCTTTTTTGTATTTAATGTTTGTTTTTCATTGTAAATCTCTCTGAGCTGAAACACATGAAAAGTCATTTTAATAAAAAAAGATTGATCGATAAGTTCAGTTTGTTGAATAATAACCAAATAAGGTCAGATTATATTTAGACTTACTTTCTGTTCTGCTACATGTCAATATGAACAAATTAATATTACATCTGATCATGACTGTATTTACTGGGGCTGAACATGAAGAATGATGCTGTCCTGTTGCTGAAAATTTAAATCACTATAAACAGTAAAGTAATGAAAAGGTTAAAACATTTAGTTTTACATGCAATAAAAGCATCATCACAGAATGAAGTTACTCAGGTTCTGTCTCATTATGTGACAAAAATAAAAAAAAGCCAAAATCATACACTTGTTTATGATTTTATTATTTATTACTAGTTGTGAATTTCTCAGAAATGTTCTGGATATTTTGTTCTGATGTATCCAATCATGTTGGTGTTGCATTAAAACAAATGCAGTACTTATGGTTTTTAAACAAACAGTTGCAATCATATTTTAGCTGTTTTCTTTTTTGCAATATTATTATGAAAGCACAATTTTGAGCTAATATGTTCAAAAAAAGCTATTTGACCTGCTGTTTGTGAATTACTTTTTTTTTCAGATATATTGAATTTTTTGTATTTTTTTGCATTAAAGTTCACTTTACTGTTAGAGGTGACTGGATAGTTCAGTTAGCTGGTGGAGGACCTGGGTTCAGTTTCCAGGATGATGAGCTAAAATCCAGTGATGATCCTTAGACAGACCCTTCATTCTGCTGCATAACTTGATCTCTCTGTATCTTAAAAATCCAGGATTGTATCAGGAAGATCATCCAGTGTTAAACTCTCTGCATAACCACCTGTGTGAATCAGTGAAAGCTGTGGTGATCCCTGACAGGATGAGCAGAAAGATGAACGACAACAGAGTTCACATTATAGTTGGTGATGGAAGTCTTGTTCGGGAAAACATATTGAATTGGCCCTTCATGTTATAGACGTTGCTGACCCCTGATATATAACATAACCTGTGATAATGCTAGTGTGGATGCTGTAAGATGAATGTGTCCACTGAAGATGCTAAAACTGTTAGCTTACTAACATATTAGCTAAATAATAGTTCAGCAAATCAGCGAAAACCCAGTAGTTTCCATATTTTCCAAAAAAGCTAGCATGTTTCTAAAATAGTTGCAAAACTCAAATTTAACCCTAAAAAACCTCAGCTAATCTCAAATTAGTATTTTGCTAAAGTATGAGCAAAACTCCAAATAGTATCAAAATCCAGGGTAGATACCAAATTAGCCAAATGAGCTAGCATAATGCTAAACTAACGGTTAGATGTCAAATAGCCAAAACAAAGAGTTTAAGATGTGTTCAGAAAGCATTGAGCTTAAAAGCTGAATGGAGTTTTAAAAAGTGGTGGCTGTTGAAAAGTTTCAGAAGTTGAAGAGTAATGAAGCTGAAACTTTTGAGCACTCATCTCCTAAAAGAGCTGAATATTTTGATAGCTGAATGGGCTGCATAGATAAAACAGGAACTTTATCCAATAACTCTAAATTGTGTTTTATAGTTGATTGCAAATCTTCTGCAAAGCTCGTATTGCTTCTCTTCACTGACTACACAAAGACGGTAATAAATTACCTGCAGGTAACATCATTCATGTCATCTGCTTCCTCATAAAGTGAATTCATGGAAAGTGAAGGGTTTATAGGGGTCTGCATTTTCTTTCCTTCAAAGCTGGTCACAGATACAAATGAGGTTATTCCTCCTCTTCCTTCCCTCCTTAGCTCCAGCTCAGATGACCCTGCATGGGAAACCTTCCACCACTTCCTTTTTGCCACCCAGGGACCAGTAATATTTGCATATCTTCCGGTTGCAGGCAACTTCTTATAATTTGGCTCCCCTCTGCTCTTCTTGAGAATTCCTCTGTGGCTCCATCATGCAGCATTAGAAGTGACCCTATCGTTCTTCTGCAGACTGTTGCAGAGTCAGAGGAGTGAGGGTGGATGAACCTCACGCTGCGGTGGCCAGAGACAGAATTAGCATCTTTAAAAGTTTCACTACACATGAAAGATCAATGTCGTCATGTTAAAAAAAGCTCTGCTTTTGAGTCGTTTTAGAACAATTAGATTTAGTAACATATGTTTCATAATCATGAGGAAATTCAGAGTTATCTAAAACATCTGAGATATTGCTCATTTAATGTTCAAGTGGAACCAGCCAGACGACTGCTGTAGTCAGGTAAAAAACATGTTTACTAAAAGAAAACAAAGAAATGTTTAAATGAAAAACACTCATCCACAGTGGCTCTAGATGTTCTATAAAACTGTAATGTCATTTAGAATACTGACAGAAAAGAGGAAATAAGCAAGAATCTGGATTTAAACCATCCACTGACAGAGCTCAGTGGCCAGTTTAGGCAACATGGCAGACACTGTTTACTATTTGAGTCTTCCCCGGGGCCTCTGCCCAGTGGGACATGCCCGGAACACCTCTCCAGGGAGGGGTCCAGGAGGTATCCGGACCAGATACCCGAGCCACCTCAACTTCTGTTACCTTTCAGAAAAGATGAACTTAAATGGATGAAGTCCCGTAATCTTCATCCATGTTCTTTAATCTCCTCCATGACTTTGCACATGCCTCAGTCAGGAGTGAAAGTAGATTGTTTTGACGCCGGTACCTTTCATTTTTGTCTGTAAACTGATCATATTGTTATTTTTTCCAGATGAAGGAGAATCTGGCAACATAGAAAAGTCATCTTTGCTTGATGGTCCTGGTGTCTCAAAGGCTTTTTCTATGCAGCTTGTTTCTCCTCTTCTCGCCTTCATCTTCTCCTTTAGAAGATTCGGTCTGCACTTCTTTGGATCTTCCTCTTAGACATCTAACTCATTTTCTCTGCATGTTCTGCTATTGTTTACTTTTTCTTTGAAATAATTTGCTGCTTCATTCAGCACGGCACCGGACGTGGTACTGGACACGGTACCGGAAGTGGTACCAAAGCCAGGTTAGAGTGCCAGTGCGCTCCGCGTCCTGGCGCCAGGCCGGTTCCGGCTCACGGCTCGGAGGTTGTTGACCCCTGATTTAATGGGAGGGTGACCAGCTGGGGAAACCCAGAACATCAGAAAGTGAATGTCAACATGAGACGACCCGGGAACGAGGACGTGTTGTTATGTCAGCAAGAGAGAGCAGACCGGGTCGGTCAGTTGACGATTGAATCAACTGACCAACGCGCCTCTAAAACAACACAAACATCCAAATAAAGCCGGAGCACCATCCCACCTTCAAATCTTTTACCAGATCGCTGCTCCGGACCGTTTCGGCTTACTTTTACCCCTGGGCTCAGTTGACTCAATCCAGGAGTGGATGTCAGAGATATTCCAAGACGTCCACATCTTCATCATCACCACTCTGGATCACAATCCTTTATTGAAGAGATATATATCTGTACATCTGACAGTTATAACTTCTGGTCAGGTGTTGTGGAGTCAGAAACATGTGGTTCACTGGAGACACCTAATGCTAAGCTGCTTTAACAGGAAAACAAAACCAAGGCATCATTCCACAGAACCAAAGGCAAAAGAGAGGCAAAGCCTTCTTCCCACAGGATGACGGGGGAATCTGGGGCAGACAGATACAGATACATCTGAGTGTGTCGGTGCCAACAGCGACGCCAGTGCAACGGATTGGAGACGGGCTCCAGACAATTAGCTGAACCTCCTAATGAGGAGCAGAGCAGACCGAGCAAACACTCTGGAGGAGCAGTCCTACAGTCCTGTCCCCATCACCAAATGCATCCAACACTGACTGCTGGTCGTTATGTCCAGCTGTGACTTTGGCTTTATCCACAACCATTCATTGAGACCATCTTTGAACAGAATGGGCGTTCAGAGTAAACTGGAGGTCCTCTGAGGCTTTCTTATCTATGAATTTAATCCTGTGGACATCCGTTCCATAACCTCTGTGAGGACGATGGTTCTGGCCACAATCAACATGTAACAATATCTTTATAAAGTGAAATAATTTATGGATTTAAAATGTGTACAAACTTCCATCACTGAAATATGTTTGACAATTCTTCAGTAGCTTTTTGTTAACAGATTTTTTTCTGCACTTTGAACTAATGTAGGCATTTTTCCTCTCATAAAAAAATCAATTATATTTACTTTATTTATGGGCACCTTTACTGTCCCCTAAAAGCCATGGATCCTCTTTTACTGTGTATGTCTGAGATGAACTTATAATAGTATCTGTAAGGTCTTAAAACAGGCAGGCACATGAAGTTATTTTCTACATTTTCTAAAAGAATCTGAGACATATCTCAGGAAAGAAAGAAATAAGCTTTTCTGTTAGCGTTTTTAATATCTTTAAAATTTACACTAACAAAGAAAAGGGGGGGAAATCAACAACATAAAGTAGATTTAGCCTTTGTTGAATTGAATTGTTAAAAAGTAAATATTAAAATGTAAAAAAGAAAAAGAACTTGCATTTGATTTGATCAGAACCGGATTACATAACTTTAAAAAACTGTAGCTCAGTGAGATTATGTAATTTCTCTACGTCACAATGAATTGATGAATGATGAATTTAGTAGATAATTACTATATCTAATGAATCAAATGAGACGTTAGTGTGCTTTTGTTTGTTTTTATTATCTAATCAATGCGTTTCATTATTTCTGTAATGACCTATAAAAATGTGTTTGTCCTGTTTTTATACAATCTATGCTTGAAATAAACCAAATCAATCAATCAAAGCTTCTGGTCTTAGACTCTGACTCGGCTGCTGTCGCCTAAACTGGGAGCGCAGGAGTAGACTTGGCTGAAGTCCGCTCACTCTCTGGGTCTTTACAGTAAACATGAATGCATTCTCACCACACGCGGACAGGGACCCGTGCCAGGACCGAGATAAGAAGCAGCTAAACCTGATTTCTGTTCCTCACCATTAGAGGCTTTCTAGAGATTAAAAGAAAAAAGAGAAGCAGTTCCAAAAGGAACAGACATCAACACAAACACACAGCCTCTCAGAATGCCTCCAGAGCCGCTCTCAACCTGGCAACAGCATTTCACATGATGAAAGCATCATTCCATCTGCATGTGCTAAATACACCGAGTCTCACCCCTAACAGGAGCGTGGAGAAACTTTGGGGTAATTTATTCTCTTTTAGGGTGCTGATTAAGACTCTGTTTGTGAAACTATTGTAATTCCTTACATCAGCCGGAACAATATTCCTGCAGAAAAAAGAAACGGTGGAAATAAGGAGAGTGAGATCTGGACTGGGACTGCAGGGTGGTGCAGTGGTTAGCCCTCTCAATCACAGGGAGAAGGTTCAAATCCCAGCTGGCTCCTCTCTCTGCATGCATGGGTTATAGTCCAACAGCAGTTACTGGAGAATCTAGATCTCCATAGCTTTAGTCACATGACCATACAGGTGCTGCGGGTTTTTGGGCGGTCCGGTCCGTGGAGGCTCATAGGCTGCATCTTGCAGTGTGTCTTCCAGGTTCCTTGAGAGGCTTAAAGGATGTTGTGAAAATGGAACGTACCATTGTGCTGTGTGTTGTCGGTGTATTGTGAAGTATCTGTAGGCTAACACACCTACCTGTGAGGTACAGGTGATGCTGTTGTACGGCTCCAGTCATCAGCTTATACTGACCCCGTAAATGCTGCACACGTGTGCACGTGATACGAAAGTGCCCGTAAGACGCTTGTAGAATGCCCACAAAAGACTCTGATTGTCTAATAATGTCCTCATATCTGACCTCTATGTTGCACATTAGGTGTGTGCATGTATCAACAGCACAAACAGGATGGATTTTTTGTCTTTTTTTTTGGGCTATTATTTTTGTTCATCCTGAGCTGTAGCCTGCAGCATGCCCATAGAAAATCATTTGCATGATCATTTTCTCTCCCAGGGCTCACTGAGCAGTCCACATTCTTGATATTTTGTGTGGGTCACCTTTGTTCCACCTGTAGGCTCACTTGTGATGGACTGGAGAACTGTCTAGATCAGGGGTGCCCAAAATAGGGCCCACAGGCCAAATTTAGCCTGCCAAAGGTTATCTTTTGGCCCGTCTTGTCATGGCGTGTTCAGTTAAAACCCTTTCCCCGTTTCCCATTGATTCTCTAAGATGTGCCCAAACTCTGTAGTATACTCTCAGCCTCCGGTGGCGCTGTTACCACTTTCGTCGCCGCGGTTATGGGTGAAACAACCACTGAGTGAGTCACTTCTGGGCTTTATTTGTGTGTCAGAAATTCCCCAGAGCCTTCATGGTCACTTTAAATGCTTTTGGCGGCCTTTTTCAGCTAGCCAGAGTGGAGCAACAACGGCAGTGGCAGATGGATAAAACAGAACCTGAAGATCCAGATCCACATGTGTCTCTTTTATCTCTTTTATCTCATGGAGACTGTTGATCCAGACATGTCGACCATCTGAGTCAGCAGATCTCTGATAATGTCTGTTAACCAAAACTATCTAAAGAAAACAAATAAACAAAGCCCACAAACTAAGACTACCAAGATCCAACCACAAAAACAAAATAACAAAACCCAGCAGTGGAAGACTGATGAGGAGAAAGAGGAGAAAACAACAAAAAATAAATAAAAGAAAAAAAATTATTTAACGTAATAACTACTTCATTAACATTTATTTAATTTAGATGAGTTAAATGTATAAACTGATGTCTGAGGTTCACATAGATGATAAACTCTGTAGGTTTTTCCATCTGTTGACCTGAAGACGTCTGGTTTGTTCAACTCTACCTCCAGAATGAACAGATTTTAGATGCAAAGAAAAACTTTGGTCAAAAGTTTGATCTTTTATGAGTTAAAACACAGATTATCTTATGCTGAACAACATTGGTTACTAGTTGTCCAGAGCTGCACTTAGATGATCCTGTTTGGCACAGAGCTGCTTTTATTTTGAAATTAGATTTTTTCAGCTTCTGTCAAACGTAAAAAGAAAATCATATTTAATGAGATGCTATAGGTTCTTTTTATATTTTTGCTTTTGTTTGTGCCAAAAAATAGATATCATTCATATTTATCATTTTATTTAAAAAAACATGAATGCAAATCCAAGTTTCTTAAAGGTTAAAGTAATGCAAGTTTTGATCCGTAGAATCTGAGCCTAAATGTCTCTTTTACTGTCAAAGGAATAAGAGACATTTTAAACAAAGGTGGGAGGAGGAATCCTTTTTTCCTTGCAGAAATCTCTTTTAATGCTGTTTGTCAGCAGTCTGTGAGTGAACCGGGACTGAGATCCCATTTAGATTTTTGCCCTTTGAGCAAATCATTTCGGACACTCCAGAGTAAACCCCACCCACACCTCACCTGACAGTGGCTGGACTGGCCTCAGCATCCCTGTGACTCCACACTGAACCAAGTGGGTGTAGAAGATGATTAGATGAATGGACATAAAGCAGTTCTTTTTCTTGAACATTGTAGAGCTTTAGTCTGTTTCCTTTCCTTTGTCTGATGTTTGTAGCATTTTAATTTTTGTAATAATCTGAAGAGTTCAGTCAACCTTATAAAGAGCTATGAACAAATGTGAGAATCATAAAACCTTTACCTTTTAGTCATTTCCAACTTTTCTTAACATTCTCAGAAGCATATAATGATGTAATCTGAGTGTACATTTACTGAAGTACAACCATAGAATGAAGTTACTCTTACTGGTTTTCCTTCAGATATTTGTTCAGACCTATAGTTTACATGAGCATAATTGTTTGGATGTTTAAGGTTTTCAGCAGGGATCATTTCTGAGTCGCTCCAGTCAGACAGAGATATTCACTTATCCTAAACTTGACTTCACATCACTAGTTTGTAACGATTCATTTTAACAACATTTTCATTTACATCATATTTTTTAGTCCCTGATACAATTCCTAGTAGATATTGTGTTATTTTGAAGGATCTGATTGACAGATCTAAAATGGATCCAGATCATCTCTATCCAAACTTCCATCAGTGTGACTCAGAGATCAATACCTGCTGCTGGACAGTACAGGTGAAGTTTTCCAGATTCCTTTTATTTCTTCAAGATAATAAAGTAAACATGTGTACAAACAAACAAGTAAACAAAGATGAGCGTTAACTCCATTCTCATTTTAGTTTGATAAAGTTGTTTTCGACACCAGCATAATCATTTTTAGAACATTCTAGCACACTGTAGGTCACATGACTTTGATCAGTTCAAAGTGTTTCCATTGGACTGGAATGATGGTTGATCAGTTTCTACTGCATCACATGTCTTGTCTGCTGTGATGGAACTTATTTATGTGATAGTAAAAGTCCAGATGGTTTGTTTCAATATTGATTATTAATTTATCTCATTTTGAAACGATTTTTAACGAATAGATCGGTTCTGCTTCAAACAGATAAATCTGGTTGGATCGTTTGAATTCATCTGTTAATCATTACACCCATTCTAGTTTGTATTTGTCTACATCCATCATTCAAGAGCGTGTCTTTAACTGAGAAATGGTTAGTCTGAGCTGGTTCTTTTTTTTTTCATTATTTTCTTTTTTATCATTCAGAAGAATAATCAAACCTGTGGTCTTATGGTGGGACATTTGTGTTTTGGATCAGATCCAGATTGATTCTGATCCCTTTCAGATTGATCCTTCAGATCCACTGATCCTTCAGATCCATGTCAGATCCAGAAGTTTTGATCCTTGATCCAAAAAATGCTTCTCCAATCCAGATTGACAGATTGATTTCATGAATCTCAGAGGGCACTGATTGGCAAATGAATTTTCAGATCCACTGATCCTTCAGATCCACTGATCCTTCGGATCCACTGATCCTTCAGATCCACTGATCCTTCAGATCCACTGATCCTTCAGATCCACTGATCCTTCAGATCCACTGATCCTTCAGATCCACTGATCCTTCGGATCCACTGATCCTTCAGATGCTCTGATCCTCCAGATCCACTGATCCTTCGGATCCACTGATCCTTCGGATCCACTGATCCTTCCAGATCCACTGATCCTTCACTGATCCCCACTGATCCTTCAGATCCACTGATCCTTCAGATGCTCTGATCCTCCAGATCCACTGATCCTTTCAGATGCTCTGATCCTCCAGATCCACTGATCCTTCAGATCCACTGATCCTTCAGATCCACTGATCCTTCAGATCCACTGATCCTTCAGATCCACTGATCCTTCAGATGCTCTGATCCTCCAGATCCACTGATCCTTCAGATCCACTGATCCTTCAGATCCACTGATCCTTCAGATCCACTGATCCTTCAGATCCACTGATCCTCCAGATTCCACTGAATCCTTCAGATCCACTGATCCTTCAGATCCACTGATCCTTCAGATGATCCTTCAGATGCTCTGATCCTCCAGATCCTCTGATCCTTCAGATGCTCTGATCCTCCAGATCCACTGATCCTTCAGATCCACTGATCCTCCAGATCCTCTGATCCTTCAGATCCACTGATCCTTCAGATCCACTGATCCTTCAGATGCTCTGATCCTCCAGATCCACTGATCCTTCAGATGCTCTGATCCTCCAGATCCACTGATCCTTCAGATCCACTGATCCTCCAGATCCTCTGATCCTTCAGATCCACTGATCCTTCAGATCCTCTGATCCTTCAGATCCACTGATCCTCCAGATCCTCTGATCCTCCAGATCCACTGATCCTTCAGATCCACTGATCCTCCAGATCCTCTGATCCTCCAGATCCTCTGATCCTTCAGATCCACTGATCCTCCAGATCCTCTGATCTTTCACCTCCAACAGTCTGTAGAAGCTCATCAGTGAACATTTACATCAAATCACGTGTAATGTTTCACATTAGTCCTAATTGTAGGAGTTGCCTTGTTTGAATGTGCCATTCATCAATATCTCACTTGTAATAACCATTATTAATTCCTCCACCATTCTCAGCAGTCTCAGCTTTTGACGCCGGCCGTCGGGGGGGTTCCTCCTCAGTCCCTCCCTCTGTCCTCTGTGGACGGCTGTCATCTGGCCTCTGCCTCTCACACTGAGCTGTCAGCCTTCAGACTGAGAGGAGAGAACGGAGCTCACACAGATGCATGCAGCTTTTTATCATTCAGTGGATCCAGAAGCAGCAGAAATATCCCTCAGTGATTTAGATAAATGATCTAATCAGTCATCTGGAAGCTCGTGGCCTTTTATGTCCTCAGCGCTGTCCACAGCAGTTGTTGGGAATATTAATGCGCCCCCCCCGCCTGTACCGCTGTCTGACTGACAAGAAGAAGCAGACAAGTTGAAAAATGTCTAAATATTTGAAGAAGCTGATGTGATGTCGTGCTCGGAGCCTCCCTGTCAGTGAGTAGGAGGAGGAATCAGCAGAGACTCGGTGAAGATCTGAGGGGGAGAAAAGACGTTTTCATTGACTTCTTCTGCTGTCTTTGTTCTCCTCCTTCTTTCCTCATCTTTGCTTTTCTGCTGCTTGCAGTTGTTTTGTTTCCTCTGCCTCTGTAATTCGTCTGGGCTCTGGAGGAGCTTAATCCTCTTTGGTTTGTTTGTTTCATTACATATAGTATGCAGGAGCAGCCTGTAAACTCTCTGACCTCGCTTATCTTGTGTCGTCAGTTCACAGCTTTGAACTGAACAGAACTGCTGAAAGTTTTCCTGAAAGCAGCAGCAGGAGAACGAGTCGCTGCTGTCATCCCACCTCTCTGCCATTCTGAGAAGACTTGCATGTTTCCTCTGTAGTTTCTGTCTCACTCGGCCTTCTTTCAGGGGGGATAGCAGCAGTGTTGATGTTGATTGGAGGCAATGGACAGATGAGTTGTTTTAGTTCACAGAGAAGATTTTCAGTAATATGCATAAGAGTTTTCTCAAAGAACAAGAAATCATTTTTAGCAGCAAGCACAGAAATTGTGGAAGTCAGATCTTTGTGGTTCTTTCCTTTTATCTGTTTGTATTTCATCTCTCTTCTTTGACTGAAGTAAAATCTACTACGAACATTTACCAACAAAATCAGCTCAGCTGCTTCAGTGATAAAGTTTCACCTCAAATACAAACGGGGTTTATATTAACTACACCTGGTGTATCCGTCAAACAGCCTTCAGCTCTGATCTGTCTGATCATCTGATGGTGTAACCCCACCCTCTCTCTGGACTTGAGGGTGGGGTTGTGGTGCAGGGAGCAGGAGCTGGGGCGGAGCTTTCAGCCAGCGTGTTTCTCTGTGATGCATGAGTGTTTGTGTTCACTATTCCTGAACAACAATGGTGAAAAAGTAGAGCTGGGAACTTGGTACTGATGTGTGGTGAGAAGACTCTAACTGTAGAAAATATGGATAGTCTCCTCTACAGTGAAAGGCTTCTCTCCTTCAGTCTCATCATAGTGAATGAATGATTGAACTTTATTTACATTCTTCACAATAAAAAGAAAGAGGCAAGTTTAAAAAATTAGACAAATGAAGAACAAAACATAAAAAAGCAGTCTGCAGTAAAATACATAAAAGGTCACAGTCAAGATTACACCCCACATGTCAACCTGGACCTGTTTGCTCTCCTGAAATGACTGCTGTCACTTCCCATTTGATGAGGGAGAGGCAGATTTCTCCTTTGAACTCTGTAGAAAAGAGAGCAGACGATGAGGGCAGACTCACGGTGGTTTATGACAGAAATACTTCATCAATTGTGCACATATGTACGCACAACCAGAGAAAAAAAACAGTTACACAAACAAAGCAGAACACATAACAATCTGAAAGTCACACAGCTAACCCCTGGAGAGTAAAATGAGAAGAGAACAGATGATGAATGGATGAGAGGAGAGGAAGAGCTGGAGCTCTGGCAGAACACTGATGGGGCTTAATTACAGGCCGACTCAGCACACCTAAAGCAATTTCTAAGAATTATTGTCATATGAATAGATTAAAACACCTTTCTGCGGGATCTACCTGTCTTACAACCCGCCTGCTACTGAGTTGGATTAAAAATCCAATCATTGTGAAGGTGGTGCAAAGGCGGGGGTGAGGAAGGGGAGGCAGAGAGGAGAAAAAGAGAAAGACACAACTCGAGATGGAAAAAATACAAAAAAAAGAGATATCTACGTTGTTCTCTCCTTTGATCCAAATCCTCCCGTCTCTCCCGTGTGACACAAACAACCATTGCTTGTCCTCCCAGCTGGATCGAGAAAATGAAGCAGTGAAAGTCTCTTCCAATAACCACCTTGCTCTTGTTTCTTGGTCCGTGCAGACACAGAGGGCTGCGAGCACTCGTGGAGGAAGTTTCACGGCCACTGCTACAGGTATTTCAGCCGTAGACACACCTGGGAGGAGGCGAGCAGGATCTGGCAGGGGCATCAAAGTGAAGCCGAGCAGAATTTCATCAGAGGTGAGTGCAGGCGGGCTGAAGATGCAAATGAGGCTGTTGGGTTTCACCAGAATGCATTACAGGTGGTTTGAAGTCCAAAGTTTTGATGTTCTGTGGACATCCAAACCACAAATGTGGATCCATCAGCATAAATAAGGAACGGATCTTATCATCTTTACAAGAAAAAGAACCTGAAAGAGTTTGTTGGAGTTCAAACGTTTATGAATGGACTGAAACATGAAGACACTGGAGGTAATCAGACAGCAGGATGCGGAGTCTTTAATGAGCTTCATGACCTTTCACCTCCTCTGCTGCCACTTGTGTGGTGAGCGACTGATTACTATTAGCTAGGGGTGTAACGGATCACAGAAGATCCGTGATCCGTACGGATCAGACGCCACGGTTCGGGCCAGGTCTGACCCGCGGATCGCGCCCCCCCAAAAGAAAAAAAAAAACATGCACACACGTGCACGTGACCTCGCGCTATCATAATTCATACCAATTGTCCGTTCACATCAAATTAAATTGTCGTCATATTCCTGAAAATCCTCTTTGTTTTGACGAGCCTGAAGCAGCTGCTTCCCGGTTTTCCTAAAGTCTGTTTACCTGAAGCTCCCGCTGCGTGTGGGAGGAGCTTCTGTCAAAAACTTTTCTCAGATTCATAATGAAGGACGAAGATCGATAGATATCAGGTTTATTTAATCTTAGGAGCTGAATAAAAGCATCGGTACACATTTCTATTACTGGGTTCAAAGAATCTTCCAGTTTAAAGCAGCAACTGTCCCGCACAGGAGAAAGCTGCAGCTCCGTAACGGACTCGCCGGTACCGTCACCGAACCATGTATGGAAGGCGAAATGTGTCAAAATTCATCAGGAAAAGCGAGCGCGGAAGTGCCACGTTTTACAGATAATTATTATTTAAAACATTTAAATGTTCCCACAGGTAGTTTTAATAAAGCAGTTAATACCAAAATTAATTTTAACTGTTTTATTTATAATTTAACTTTTAAGGAATTATCTAGATTGATTTGGTATTTTCAACACTATTTTTAAACATTCTTTTATCTCAGTTTTTGTAGATTTGGTCTAAAGACATGAAAATGTCATCAGAAACTTCATGTTTTAGCATTTTGTCTGTGTTCAAAGTTTAAAAATGTTTTGTTTTAATAAATAGGCTTCAATGACCAAATGTTTTGATGTTAAATATGTAAATATTGTGTGTCTGAAGTACTTTAGATGCTTATTGAATTTATGATTTGAAGCATTTCCAAAAATGAATTTAGCTTTTATATTGTTTTTTTTTTTGTTTGTTTTTTTTTACTTTTCACTGATCCGAAAAACGATCCGAACCGTGAGTTTTGTGATCCGTTACACCCCTACTATTAGCAAAGCCTTTAACTCTCATTCTGTCTGGACCTTCTCTAGACAGCAGAGCGGAGCCGCCCACCTTCAGTCCACTCAGCCAGAAAGAGTGAAATTACCTGGAAAATGGACGTCTCCTCCTCTTCAATCAAGGAGTCAGTCATTAAGAAGATTGATGTGTGTAGTGATGATGTTAATCATCTCAAAGGATGAAACATTGAAGTGTGTTAATCCATCTGCACACAAACAAAATCAACCCAAAGTCAAATCATCATTAGAAGACTAAAACTACATCCTGACTCACAACACCATCAGAGGCCAGTTCTGCCTCAAACATCTCTGTTACAGTGTGAGCTTCAGTCTTTGTTTCCTGAGAGGACTGTCTCTCTAAGTGGTTTCAGGATGTGTGAGTTGCAGAGGAGGTTTTAGAATACAAAAATGTCGCTCGGTGCTCCAAACGTTCCTCTGAAACTGTGAAACAAATCCGGTGAATTCATGTTTCCAGTCGTGTCCAGACTCAATAAAGGCTGATCATATTCCCTCATAGTGACCTGCAGCCTAGATGCAGATTGCTGCATTGCACGCATGGATTTCAAGTTCATCCAAAGCTAAATGTCTAACTCTAATCCTTCCTCTGGATCCTTGTGGCCACTAATAAAATACCGACCACACAGATTTAGAAAATTATTTCAATAAGGAGAGAACTCGAAGTGGAATTAAAGATTTAATTGAGTAGATAAATAACTGCATGAAATATATAGAGTCTTGGTGGTTGGACTCCAGGCTGGAACAATCTTCCTCATAATGAAGACCTTGGAACAGGTGAAGAAACCCCCAGCACGAAGCAGACTGCAAAGGAGCCGGAGGAACACTTGGACCAGGCGAAGAGACCCAGACGCTGGTGGTGGAAGGCAGGACTGTTCCATCGAAGAGCCAGGAGGAGAAACGGGGGGGAGGAGGGCTGACGCAACGTCTGGAATGCAGAAAAATAAAAACTTTTAGAGAATTGAAAGACAGAGGTTTGAAAGTGATCGGCTGTGAAGAAAGAGAGTACTTCAGCTATTGGCTCCCAGAGTATACCAATAGATGATGTGAGGAGTGATATAGAACAATGCTGAGTCTGTTGGTGTTTGGAGTCACTGTCTTAAAGCTTCATGGTTTCATTTGAGACTGAGATGAAAATGTGAAGAATGTCTCCTCGTCCTGTGTTCGAGTAAACACAGGGACCATACTGCTGTGTTTATGTATTCATCTTTTTACATTTTCTTTATATTTTAATGTCATTTTAACCAACTTTAGCTGCCTCTTTGCCAAGACTCCGTGGCAAAGGAGGTTTGAAATCTCGATGGATTATCTTGGTTAAATAATGTCAACATTAATAAAAATAACAATAGAGATCAGGGTTTTTGTTTGACTTGTTGAACTCATTTAACCTGTGTGTCATAACCTCCTCAGGTCTCAGTCATGACAACACCTGGATTGGGCTGAATGACCGCACGGTGGAGGATGACTTTCAGTGGACGGATAAGATGGATCTGGTGAGAAGCAGCAGCTGAATGTAGTTCATGTGGAAGTGAAATGAAGCTGGAAAAACAGTCACAGTCCAATAGAACTCGACTGCTCTTTGTTGTTGTTTTATTCATTTAGGTGTCTAACCTTTGGAAAGTTTCTTGTTTTCTTCATCTTGGTCTTTTTTTATATGTTGAACAGCAATATGAGAATTGGCGGGAAAACCAGCCGGACAATTTCTTTGCTGGGGGAGAGGACTGTGTGGTCATGATTGCTCATGAGAACGGCAAATGGAACGACGTGCCCTGCAACTACAACCTCCCCTACGTGTGCAAGAAGGGAACCGGTATGATCTGTTCACAGCCACACACCTCCACCTGCTGCACAGCTGCAGGGAGCTCAGGTTCACACTGTCCTTCAGTGATAGCAGAGCTACACGGCTAAACACAGTAATGACGTCACAGCCCAGTTAAACCGTTTCCTGGCAGTTTGTTTTCAGCCCTTTCTTCAAAGATCTCTTACTCCTGATTCAGTATCCTCTCCAGGCCTCTCAAGTGATTCACACCAAACATTAGAGGCAAATCACATGCCCGGCCCTCTTTATCGTGTGGCAAGGATAAGTCCAGATGCTCGAGATGTGAATTAGAAACTCAGTTTATGCGAAGACACAGATGTGTAGGCTGCCATTTTTATAATAACCTACATTATCAGTCCCCATGTTTGGTTTGAATATGATATTATTCAAAGCTGTGTCTGTATGACCACCACTTCCACTGTGTTTCTGTCTCTTCAGCTTGAAGCTTTCCGTCTTGTCATTAACCCGACCGGAGAAAATACAATTAGAAGCCCCCTTACCACTTTTTTTATTGTCTGGATGAGACTCGAGCCCCAGCCCTGCACACGCGCAGGCCTCGCTCTCCCCACATAGAGAGAGAGAGAGAGAGTCGGCGATCGACCCCAGACCCCGCCTCACCCAACCCACCCGCCCACACTCGGATGAGCTCTGCAAACATGCGGCTCAAACGGGTCAATGAGAAAGATAGAAGTTCAGCACAAAAACACTCGCTTTGGATCAATATTCTACCTGCTGATCGAGTCACTGAAAATGTCACGTAAAAGACGAGTTCCTGATTGACAGAGTTCAAATCGAGTTGCAGGACTTCAGATCGGCTCATGTCACGTTTGTTCTATTGACTTAACATTAAAAGTGGCGCCTCCACTGCAGGCATCGTGTTCGGTGTGAATGTACCTTTAGTTTATGGATCTGAAAATATTCCAAATGTAATAATCCATTGGTTAAGGATTCCTATGGATATTTCTTATCTTACAGGCAGATTTGATCGGATTTATGATCAGTGATCTACTGTTTGTTTTTCAGTCATTGTGTTCTATCTGACTCTTGACTTTAGCTTTCTTTTTGTTGAGTGAGGTCATTTTCAGCATCGACGTTTTTCACTGTATTTTATCATCAATGTTGGGGTTTGGGGACCAGTTGGTAATGGTTACATGGTTCATCCTCTTGGATAAGCCATCTCATTCACATAAACCTTCAAGAAAAATATGACCAAATGCTCTGAGATGGCTCATAATAGCAGTTCAGAGAAACAGTGGAGAGACCAGCTGAGTGACACAAACATTTAATAAATAAACTAAACCTGGGAAAAAATAGATCAACAAAAGACAGAAAATAAGTGAAATGAAGACAGCTGTGGATGACTGAAGCTGAACCCGTGTGACTGACAGGAGGACGACTCCAAGCAGAACACGAGGAAAACCCAGAAATCTAACCCACAAAACCAGATCCAAGAGCACAAACCTCACAGAAAAATCAAACAAATCCTTGTGAAACAGCTGGAATTCATGCATTTTCTGTTGTCATCTTCAGTTTAGCTGTCAATATTCACTAATTCTCTATTCAAACCATCATTTCTATGGCAACTGTTAATCAGGAGTGATCTTGTTGGAAAGCCACACCCCTTCCACTGACAGTGGGCTCGGGGAGACTCTGTCGAGTGTCCGAGGTGGGGGACCAGCGGGCAGCGCATGCTCTACCTCCACTGCAAAGAAGGAAGCATCTGATTGGTCAGTTTATAACTTGAATAACTTGCTAGAAAGTAAAAATATCATGAAGAAAAAAGATAGATTTAGCGAGAGGATGTGAAGAAGAGACCCAAGTAAGAAGGATCAATCTGACGATCAGAAAGACTGATGACAGCTCGATGACAGCTCGATGACAGCTCGATGTAGAAGTTTATGGGATTTTGACTGTCTGGAACCAGTGACCACTTCCTGTTTGGAACACAAGGGGGAAGGGGATGATCAGTCCAGTGCTCTATATACTGTCTATTGTCAGGATGCAGTAATCTGTAAAAAAAAAAAAGAGCAAAATTGCAACAAAACAGCAAAACCACAAATGGTGGAAATTGTAAGAGGATACTGTGATACAATTTATGCTAACTTCTGCTGAAACTAAGTTCTATGAGTAATAATTGAGTTTCTCATCAGTTTGAATGGTCTGTGTAGACCAAACAAGCAGAAACGGAATAATTGAAAGCATTCAGACCAGAAGGCATTAACAGTAAGACATTTCTCTAAGAGCTTCATGAGATAAAAGCTTTTACAATAACCTTAGTTTTTTCAGGAAGGAGTCGAGTCCTGTTTATTCTGTCTGTCAGGTGATTGTAGAGCAGGGGCGGGCCACTCCAGGCCTCGAGGGTCACTCCAGGCCTCGAGGGTCACTCCAGGCCTCGAGGGTCACTCCAGGCCTCGAGGGTCACTCCAGGCCTCGAGGGTCACTCCAGGCCTCGAGGGCCACTCCAGGCCTCGAGGGCCACTCCAGGCCTCGAGGGTCACTCCAGGCCTCGAGGCCCACAGTCCTGCATGTTTTCCATCATCCCTGCTCTGGCAGGTTTTAATTGGCTGCACACACCTGAACCAGGTGATCAGTCATGAGCAGGGCTTGGATGACACTGCGGCCCTCGAGGCCTGGAGTGGCCCTCGAGGCCTGGAGTTGTCTATCCCTGTTGTAGAGTAATCTATCTGGTCTTATCCGGTTGTGTTTCTTAGTCGTTCTGAGACTCTTTTAAATAGTCTCCCTTTTCTTTTTTAAATAAGAGATATCTAATATTTCCTTTTGTGGATCAAACTGACTGAGCGTTGCTCCTAAAACTATGTTTCCTGTACCTTCAGGAAAATAAACTGTTTTAACAAACTGTATTTAGAAGAAGTCTATGTCCAAAAGCCCTTTTTAAACTTGTCACTTGAGGTAACGTTCCATTGTTGCTCAATTATTGTAAATTAATGGATTATTTTTTACAGTTTGATCGTGCACCACTACTGAATGAGAGTGCTTTAGAAAACAACATAACCACACAGAGAAACACTGTGTTAAAGCGGCCATACCATGATTTTCTTAAGTCTTTCAGAGTGAACTCTATCCATATATATGATCATATTTTACCTTTGGAACTCTAAGAAACTAATAAAAGAAAATGAACTAATATAATGAAAGGAATGAGGCAGAAAACATAAAACTCTTTCCAGGGTCAAACAATGAGTAATAAAAGCAGACAGCACACTGATCTGTTGATCTCTTGACTCTTTTCCGTTTCTCACGTGATGAAGCGATTAGTGCAGAGCTGCTGGGGTCTGTTCAGTTACCCCCCCTCATCAAGCTCCAGCATCCACTTTAAGGAGCTTTTCATGTAGAGCTCACTTCCCAGCTCAATTTATTTTTATATGCAAGCAGAACATTATACGCTCCCAAGGGGTGTCATTATTTCAGGAAACACGGTATTTCTAATTTTTTATTCAATGAAACTTGAACAGAAAGAGAAGAATTTGAGAAATGTTTGCATCAACCTTCTTACGTGTCGCAGCTGCTGTTCCTGTAGAACTCTTAAGTCTCTACATGCTCCTCTGAGAGCTTGTTAAACTTTATTTTTTACCGCCTATTTGCATAATAGTCACATTCATGACCAATGGCAAATATGTGGCCAGAAATCTAATTCGTTTAGAGAAATACGGGCCACAAAACAACGGTGGAACCGGACCCTGGAGCATTAAAACATGTGGGACTGCTGTGTCTTCTCCACTGAGAGTGTGACTCAGAGCTTAAAATAATTTTATCAAGTCAACCTCAGTTTCTGTAAAGTGTCAGTTCACCGCTGAGATTATTTCAAAGCTCCACAATGTGCAAAACATCAACTTCAAGTCTGATTAATTAGTTTAGGGTCACATTGCCCTAATAAATACTAATTCTTTTTAGCAAATCTGAATTCATGTAGCATACAAAAGACGACATGATGGATTTTTGGTCAAATACCCATTTTAAACTGTAAAATGTAAAACTCTCTCTAAACCAGGGGTCCCCAAACTTTTCCCTGTGAGGGCCACATAACAGTTTTCTCCTCTGATGGGGGTCGGGTCGGTTTGTAACAGAACAAGTGAAACAATCTAAAGGTTTGTCTAAACGTGAACAACTGTGTTTTTACACTCAACCATATTTGAAGAATCTGTTTCTGTAATCTTCCCAGAGAAAATGAATCTCAAACATTCCATAAATAAACCAGTAAACAGAGAATCTTCTCCTGTCAGGATTCTGTAGAGACGTTGGAGATCTGCAGATCCTCACACAGATCTTAGAACATCTGGATCTTTAGGATCTTTAGCTCGTTTGGTTGTTTTATTAACTGATCAATGACTGTAAACTCTTGAAAAAAATGTTTTAACATTTAAAAAGTGTAAAATATGTTCAAGATTTTAATTTCCTACCAGATAAAATGTACAAAATACCTGATAAAAACGGTAATGAACTCTGCACACACACTCAGCTCACCGCTCCACACTGTTATGATCTCTGCAAAAATGATCTGTTTTTGATTTGAAGAAAGTTTGTGAAACTAATCTTCCCTCGGTTATTGGGGGAGTTGTGTTATAAAACAAACTTGTTAAGATGAAAATTAAGATTACAGATGTGAAACTCCTCACTACACACTTTCTCTACTGTTCTCAGACAGAGAAACATTTTTAAATCCAGGATTATAGAATGAAAACTAAGATCTGATGGTGCTGGGGCCATTTACATTTACTTCTGAGGATAAACAGATCGCGATGACAGAACTATGTCAGTCTGAGGAGCCACATCGTCCTACACCGGGGACTCTCTAAAAGTCTACAGGAGCCTGGAGGGTTACAGAGCGACTCAATCTGGGATTGTAGTGAACATTCAGCTGTGGAATCTTCAATCAAATAATTGCTGCATCATCACTGAAAGGGTAACTGTTATAATCCAGTCAGTGTGACATTAGCATGGCTAGCAGCAGGGTCGGAGTGTTGTTTGATGACGTTAGCTTCGAAAAGTGAAAGTGAGAAATCCCTTTTCACCTTGAACAGGATCTGAAAGAGTCTGATCTGGTCCGAGTGTTCTGATCCGGCGTTTATTCTGATCACTTATGGCCATTAGAACGTAGCTAGGGTCAGGTAGAATCAGTCTGAGACGTGATTCCTTTCCCTCAAACATCTCAACACAGACGATGTTACTGTTCTAAACAGAACGACAGAGCACGCTGCTGTCGCTCCCTGAAGAAGGCAGCAGCTCCTCCTCATCAGCTGAGAGTACCATCAGTGGTCTGAAGTCTCTTCAAAACTCTGCTACATGTTTATATGTTTTTTTCATCCCAAGAAGTCACATGATCACACAGTTCATGATAGTGTTTTGTGAGCACTGGGCGTTTGGTGTTTCAGGAAGACAAACTTTGCCTTTTTGGAAGTCATTGTGTTTCATTAAAAACAATGTAAGAAATAAGGAAAATAAACCAATACCAGGAATAACACACAGAGATTTGCTAAGCCGCTGAACACGAGGAGTCTTGAGACGTTCCACAGCTCCGTGCAGTCAGTCTTTGGCCTCTCATGTTGCTCTTGACTGGTCCACAGCTCACAGCTGTTCTCTGAAGGACTGACTGTTGTCCTTTAGTGTGAACGTGTGTGTTATAGTACCATCCTGTGACAGAATAGTAACCTGCCCAGGGTGTATCTTGCCTTCGCCCAACAGTTGCTGGGATAGGCTCCAGCAACCTCCTGAAAATGGATGGATAGATATGAATAGTTCCAAAGAGTGACACACGAAGTGGAGGCAGTTTCTGGTTTGGAAAAGAGTCCTAAAACGCACACAGTTGTAGTGAGGAGAGGAAAACATCCCCATCAACTGAGCATACGCGAGGAAATCATTCATCCACTGTAGATGGATTATTATGTACGGAGGGGAGAAATCTAATTTGGCATGGCATTCTGTGCAGAGCCTCTGAGCACTTTGGGAAATGATGGACTGTTGACAGTGCCTTCAGCAGCACAGTGGTCCATGTGACGTGATCACTCTGCTCTGCACAGAGAAGCTTTCGTCTTAGAAACCCGTTTCTGGATGAAGATGTTTGTGGTTGTGCGTCTTGAGCAGAGGAATGTTTTCCTGCTGAATTCTGCCAGCCTTCCATTTAGAGCAGTGTTTCCCCTCCCGGTCCTCAGGGAACGCTGTCCTGCATGTTCTCCATGCTGCCCTGCTTAAGCAGCCTGATTCAGTTCATCATCATCAGGCTCTGCAGAAGGATGATGACGGCAGTTATCAGAGGCAGGTGTGTTTGAACGGGACAGGCTTGAAGATGCAGGACAGTGATCCCTGAAGACACGGGTTAGAGACTAGGACATGTGTTAGAGGCATTTTCAGCTTTATAATCAGTCACTGTTCACATCAGTGTAAGCCTGACGTGATGCTTCTACACCTCAGAGCGCAGCAGCATCAGTCCTTCGTTACTCAGCAGCTCTGCAGCCCCTGAAGGAGCCGGGTTACTTTTCAAGAGGATTCTGGATCTTCTCTTGTTCACTCTCTCACATCACAGAAGAAATCCCACTTTTCTACAGTAACAGAGAGGATGAGAGAGAGACACGAGGGGGAAACACGTGAAGGAGAACTCCTCTGCATCAGTTTAAAGCTGTGGGAATCGATGTGGATCGTATGCTTTTTTTGTTTTTGGCCAAACAAAACAACTCACTGATAAAGAAAGACAAACGGGGAGAAAAAAATTAAATAAATGAATAAATAATCCCACTAATAATATTATTAATAAATGATAAAAATAAACGGTGTACCAAATCACTGAATGAACAGATGTATATTGATAAATAACAATGAGTAATCTATCCTAGATCACATATGAACTGTGTGAGTGAAGCTAGTTAATGAGATGTTTGTGTCTCAGTGTGGGAGAAGGTGCTTTAAATGTTCCAACTTTTCAGAAACAGTTCAGAGAAATGACAGCATGGCAGCATTTACAGGTCCTCACTGAATAAGGAAGTCAGTCTAGACCAGGGGGGTCAAACTCAGTCGCACAGGGGGCCAAAATCCAGATCACTCCTGAAGTCGCGGGCCGAGCAGGATAAACAATTAGTGAACACTCTAAAACTACATTTTTGAAACTTTAAAACTGTAACTTTTTAACATAATTATGAATAATAACAAGTCAGGAATATTATTCCAGAATAAATCAACTTAAATCTTAAACATTTTCAATATTTTACTCTTATAAAAATTAGCTCAAGATAACATGGGGTCATTAATACAGTAAAACCTCCCTCTTCTTCTTTTTTGTCCGGTCTAAAATAAAAAAAAGATACAAACATAATCAATATAAATAAAGTTTAGTACAAAATACAACAGGGGTTTATATTCAGTAAATCCCTGTTGTGACAGTAAAATCTGCCCAACACTAGAGGCTCTCAGCCTGCATCTGTTTGCTCAGGACAAGTTAAAAAAAGAAAAAAAAAATGATCTGGAGGGTCGGGCTGAATTACCCGGAGGGCCGGATCTGGCCCCCGGGCCTGACTTTTACACATGTGATCTTCACAGTAGTTCTCTCCTGTGTGATCGAGGATTGCTGCCAGAAAAGTCTCTCCAGCCAGAGACTCTCCAGCCTGGTGTTCATGCGTTCTTCTTCTATGTTTTGGATTGCTTCTTGTTTTGGATCGGGCCTGTCCTGCACCCCACTCAACCGTTGGGTGAGGCGGTCTAGGTGGGTAACCCTCTGCTGGCCTCCCCGAGCTGGTTGATGAGGAAGTGAGAGACAAAAACTTGCAGCGTGCTTCCTTGGATCAGTTTCTGTTAACTTGCAAGGATTTGCAGAGAGGTCAGCAGTGCTCACCGCCGCTCAGTTCTGCTGTGGTTGTTTACCAGTGTTACCATCAAGGTTAAAAGAAGATTAGAATCCAGAATTATAAGCAACAGCAGGTTTTGTCCAAATAAATAAAGTCTTAGGGATTCTGAGAAGAAAGCGCTGAGCTGACACACATATCTCTGTGTGCCCAAAGAAGAAGACTGAGAGAAATATGAACATGTCGAGCATTGAAAATTCTATTTGATTTACATAGCCCTGTGTCACTTCATACTGATAATTGTACAAAAACAGAAAGTCGGTCATAAAAATATTAACAATATCTGACTCCTAAACTAAGCTAAACAGACTAAACTAAACTGGTCATCCCTGTCCTGATCACCCGTCTCAAGAAGGACAAAATCCTGGCAATCTTATGTAAAAATGAATCATTTAAAACATTTACCTATAAAAGAAAAATGCCTTTGGGTTTCAGTCACCATCAACAGATTTGTGCCTGAGACAGAGCTGGCATAGCTCAGTTCTGTTTCTCTCTTATATGATCCATGTGAGGCTTTAGGAATGTCAGTTAGAGGATTCAATCTCCCTGGAAAACCCATGTCTTCATGTTCACATGGATTATTCCAGACTGAATGAAGAACAGGACGTGGAATCTTTGTTTATGACAAATAGCATCATTCTAAATTTTATTTGGATTTAAATGAGCTTAAAAAGTTTGCAAACCACGGTCATAGAATGTAACTTAGAAATGTTGAATGACTTTGTAAAGCTGTATGCCTCTATAGTGTAGACTTTAGAACAGCAGATTGTTAACATTGTTAGCTTTTCTGCGTCGTGCTCACAGCTGTTTAACTCTGTCCTCATGCTGTCTGGGTTTGGAACCGAGTCTAGATCGGATCTGCGGTCCTGCTGACATCAGAACCATGTTTGTGTGTTTTGGTGCTTCAATCTGTTTGAATCTTTTCCTGTGACTACATTTCAGTTCAGGTGGAAAATCCACCAGAATGTGTCTGTGAACCAGAACAGGTAAAAGTTGACCATCTATTCCAATAAACTCCATTCTCATTTGTTCAAACAGTTCTCTGTGGAGCCCCGCCCACAGTGGAAAACGCCTTCCTGATTGGTCGAGTGCGCTCGCACTATGACATCCACTCCATAGCACGCTACCAGTGTGCTGACGGCTTCCTCCAGCGCCACGTGCCCACCGCTAAGTGCCGCGCCAACGGCAAATGGGAGCGGCCTAAAATCATCTGCGTACGATGTAAGTTTCCCCGACAGTGACGCCGTTCAGATGAGGGTCTCTTCAGCAGACGCATCCGCGCAGGTCGAAAACACGGATCCTCCTGCTGTGCGGCTGTCATCCTGCATTCAGGCCTTTAAGACCTGCACTCATTATTAATAATTGCAGGAGAAAGGATAACTGTGAGTCCAGCCTGAAAGCATTCCTGAGGGTTTCTTCACACTGATTGGGTATTCTTTCAACTGCTTCATGCTCGAGGTGAAATCCTCTCTTTTCTTGAGACTTTTCAAAGCATTCAGAAACAGATTTTGAAGGAAAAGAAATGAAGAGGAAATGTTCTTCCAAAGGGACTTTTACTCTATATTTGATGGAATGTAACATGTTTCATTTATGACTTTAAAAAGTGCTCAACAAAGTCTAAGTAGGGTTGTGTTATTGTGGGATTGTGTGATTTGTATGCACTACATCTTTTTGTAGCAGTTTGCACAAGATACAACATTTTTGAAGACATTTCATGACATCTGGACTGACTGTCTTCTCTTTTTTTAATCTATCTATCTATCTATCTATCTATCTATCTATCTATCTATCTATCTATCTATCTATCTATCTATCTATCTATCTATCTATCTATCTATCTATCTATCTATCTATCTATCCATCTATCCATCTATCCATCTATCCATCCATCCATCCATCCATCCATCCATCCATCCATGTCTCTCTCTCTCTCTCTCTCTATCTCTGTTTATTGTTATTAACACAATTTATCAATATTTATTTTTATTATTCATTTTTTAGTCAAATTGTCATTTCTAACTCAAAACACTCTTTTCCAAAGATGGTACTTTTCATGTATATGTATTATTTTTGCTAAATCAAAGAAAAACTAAAGTAAAACTCTTCTTAAACATGAATCTTGCAGTTTACTTTCAGCTTAAATAAGTGAGTGTGTGGCTTGGATAGGCTCCAGCAACCCTGTGACTAAAGGGATTCAGCAGGTTCTGAGTACGGATGCATGAACCAGAACATATTTTTAAATGAAAATGCTTTTGCAGAGAATCTTTAGAGTGAATGTTTTAGTGTTCTCAGTTCATCGCTTGATTCACAGCAAAATAGTCGTTTTTTTGTTGAGACCTCAAAAGAGGAGGAGCTGTTTCCTCCTGTGGAGCCCGAGAACGAGCGGCTGTAGAGCGGGACACGCCTCTTGTGACGGGCTGCGGTCTCCACATTATCAGATGAAACAGTTCCTGTGGTGTTCTGGAGGCCGTCTGGTCCATAGATCTCCTCTCTTTTACCTGCCGTCCATCTCTGATGCTCACCAGAGATCCATGTTCCTCTTACAATGGTTTTCCACTGCTGCGTTTCATCTTTTATTACTTCTGACTCACTCATTGTCGCGTTCTATTTGTCGTTTCCAGCCCGGCGGTCCCATCGCTATCGGCGCCACCATCACAAGAGCAGGAGGGAGCGCAGGAAGCACAAGAGGCACGCTCACAGAGATGGAGGACACCATGCAGCAGAGCAGGGCCAGCACCGCGCCCACTTCTGAACCAAAACAAACACCACCTCCCCTCCGTCACCTGTCCCCTAACACAGCCCCACGATTACAGCCCAAAGTCTTCTATCCGAGCCCGCCGTCCACCCGCCCCCCCGCCCGTCCACCCGCCCCCCCGCCCGTCCCACCCTCAGCTGCTTCCTGGCTCTCAGAGTTGAGCTCTCTCAACCACCAAAGTGCTGCCAGGTGTCACCAGGACTTCATTCCACCCCTCCGTACTCTATCGCTCTATTTTTTAGCTCAAGTTTCGGGTCCCAACTCTTTTTTGCTCAGCTGCCCTTTTACTTGCTCCAGTTACACTCCCAGCAGGCTCAAAACGGAGCCGAGTCGACCTGTTTTTGAGATAAAAAATTACCTTTGAGACCCACCCTGAACATTCTTTGAAGAGAAGACGTTTAGTACTAACTGCAAATAGGGATGACATCACTGAAAACGCCGTATCAAAGCCAGACGAGTCAATGAATGTTGACTTGAGCCTTTTGTCTGTTGAACACAGTTCTTTTTTTACAAACACTCAGTTCTTTTTCTTAACTCTGCTGCTCTCGGTTTGCCCTTCGTTAGACATTGTACTAGAGTAACGGTAAGTTAATTGATTTCTTTTGAACTAAAGGTAGTGGTAATTGAGTTAATTGATTGTTAGCGTTGTATCTTCTTGTGGATGTGAGACAGTTACTTTAGCTGACGAACCCCCAGAGGAAAAGGGGACGCTCGCCTCCTCGGGGCTTCATCCCCTTCATCCCCTCCTCCTGCTGTGTCAGACCCCCCCGCCGGTTCATCTCTGATGTCAGTTTGTCTCAGCTCAGCTCTCCCACGTTTCACTCTCCCTCTCTCTTAACTTGTGCTGCTGCAGGAATGTTTGCGGTGAATTATTCAGTGGTGCATCATGGGAAAGGGACTCTAAAGTGACTCTTTGATTTAGTTTGGCTGTTGTTTGGCAGCACTGCTTTCTGTCTATGGAAGAATGAACTGTCCGTGTCTCCAGCTCTGCTGACAGCATTTTTCTTACCTGAGGAAAACTGTAAAAACGTAATAAAACTGCAGAGCTGAGTTCTTAAGCACATTTAAAACATTTCAAATAACTGAAACAAATTATCTGAAGACATGTTTACACACCACTCATTTTCATGATCCTTCATGTCCTTTCATCCTTTCATGATCATTTCATGATCTCTGCTGCTCTTCTTTGATTCACTTCAGTCTTTCTCGGATTTATTGTAACTTTTCAACCGTTAACGCGATAATTCCAGTAGATTCTGAAGGAGAAAATGACAGCTTTGTGTTCAAGTATCACCGGCGACGCCTCAGGTGTCAAAGAGGTAACATCACAGCCAAACACAGAGATAAACCTCCTTCATTGTTTTAAACGGGGGACTGAAGCGATGCTTTGCTCTCTTTAGCTTCTCCTTTACTGTTTTGAATCCCAGCCTTGAGGTTGGAGATTTTGGGATTAAATCCCAAAGACGGCCAGCGCTTTCATCCCTCGTTCCTCCGTCATCAGGCCTTTTCTCTTCTGCCTCTGTGTTTAACCATCGTTTCCATTCGGTTTTCAAATATTTTGCTTTTGCTGACAGTAAAATGCTAATGTAAATGCTTTTTACTGAATGTGGTCTCTGAAAATTCTGAAGCACTTCACTTCGACTGCAGTGTAATGTCCTGAACGTTCTTGCATAATTTGCAAAAAGTGCACATCAATTTGAAAAACAAATTCTTGAAAAATCCCCAAAAATTGTGTAAAATTTATCAATAAAATAGTAATAGCAAGAATGTCCTGAACGTCTCAATACCAAAACTGCACCAAGATTGGAAACATTGTGTGAAAAGATCACAAAAATTGCACCAAAAAAAAAGTAAAATACGTAAAAGGTATAAATACTAAAAGTACAAGCATGAATGTCCTGAAGATGTTGAATATTTTGAAACCAAACTTGCATAATTTGCAGAAAGTGCACAAATATTGGAAGAATTATGTGAAAAAAATTGCAGAATTCAAAAATTTGTAAGTAAAATTGTAAGTGTGAATGTCCTGAACATGCTGAAGGTTTGGATTGCAGAAATAGCTGATTAAGGAAATGAGGAATAATAATAAAGAGAAACAGGATCGTCATAGTAACAATTATAGCTGACCAGAAGCTTAAGCTGGTCTGTGTCAGCTGTTGGATAGTCAGGTTTTCTGAAGTGACGCAGGTGAGTGTTCATTCTCTGTCCTTGTCCTCCCTCACCTTGACAATGACAACAATAGTGAACCTGAATCTCTCTATCACTTTAATTAATCTGCTGCATGACTAATTAAAAAGCTGCCCTATCTACACAAGCCCAGAGCCGTAGTGAAGGGGAAGGGTAATGCTGACAGACAGCGCTCTGGAGGTGAGGTGATGTCCCGGCTGTCAGGCCCCCGCTGCTCCGTCCATGTCACACTGAAATGAAGGGACCACAGCTAGACGAGTGGAGGGGTGACAGTTGGCTCTGGCACAGCAAAGCTGATGTCCTGACACAGACGGATTACAGCTGCGGAGTGCTTTATCTTTGTGACAGGAACAATTTTAAAAACTCTGTTTTAGGAAACTAAATCAAAAACAAATATGTGACTATAAGCAAACGACATTGGGGTCACACACTTTATCTTTAGCTAGTCTTGAACCACATCAGTCCCTCTGCTTGCTCTCCTTTCTGTCTCTACTTTAGCTTAGCCCTGATGGAAATGGGTACCCACAATGCATCACTGTTATGAGTCCTAGAGATGAGAGGACAGAAGGGTCCTGCCTGTCCAGACAGCCAGGGACATGCACATAGCCTGATGCTAATGCTAATGCTAACGATCAAGTGCTTCAGCTGACGGCATGCTAAGTGATTGACAGCATGAGCTTGACATCATGTACTGATGATGTATGCACACGCAGTTCACTGCTTCTGAAAAACGAGCTTCTCCACATGAACTCACGTGTTCTGAATAAAACGAATGTGAAGACATGAATTCCATAAGAGTTTGTCTTCATCTGCTGCATCGTTATCCTTGGCTTGTTTGAGATGGTTGAAAGAGGAGAAACTGGACCGAGTGACTCTGCCCCCCTCGCCTTTCATTTCATTTTCATTTCAATTTTTAGAATTGTATTTGGAAGATCTCATAGAGTTCAGGAGAGTTTGTTTGTGAAATACCCATGTTCAGATAGAATGTGTCCCAGTGACGTCTCATCTCTCCATCAGTCGGTCACCTTCAAATCTTCAATATTTTTACTCACGTTGGTGAGTAAATGTTTCATTAAGCAGAATCAGCTCTTCCAGAGTATCTTTTAAGAAGAGTTTTTGAAAGACACCGTTCGTCTGAATGGAAAGACTGTTGGATCACAACATGTGAAACCTTCCATTGCCCATTGAGACTGAAGCATCTGGAAACTGGAAGTGTCTGTGGATGTTTGTTATCTGGACACTAGAAGTGCTGCGAGTGACCGTGTGGTAGAAATACCACTTGAGTTGGTAGAGAAGCCTGATGAGGTGAGAGGTTGCAGTTGTTCTCTGATTGACTGGCGATGGGACTGACGGTACAATCACATCGACTCCCCATTGAACATTTCAGAGAAGAACAGACTGATGGAGATCCGAGCATTCCTCTCTGTGCTCCATTATCATCAGCTTCTCTCCACACTGTTCTCTAGGCAACATGCAGGCCCTCCTCTGATGCTGAGCTGAGCAAACACATCAGTCAGGATGAATGGATGAACTCAAACACGTTTCGGGGGAAGAATGAGGAACCATTCAGAGCAGGAACCACTGATAAATGTTGCTCTGTGTCCTGACAGTCCGTTTAAACTCTGGGTGTGTTTGTCACTTAGGCTTGCTGGGTCATATTCACACAGCCTCTGTTCCTCTGAAGCCCCTCATCCTCCCCTCTGTCTGCCAGACTATTGCAGAGTTCTCATGTCAACATGTAGGGGCTTTAGCCGACACACACACATGTATTGGATAAGATCACTCTCTAAAAGAAACGTATTCAAGACAAAGTCGTATTCATGAAGAAAAAGTTGTGTACAAATTAATGTGCAGTAACAATATGAACAGAAACATTCAGTTTTACGGTTGGAATGGAGGTTTCATCACTCCATGTGTCAGCCTGTGACCTCATGATGTGTTTTTGACAGTTTAACAGGAGAAGTTCATATCCAACACTAACAGAAGTATATAATTTAACGTAAAACTGAATTTACATTCATATTTTTTCCTGTGAAGTTGTGCAGAAAATATCAATGTGTGCACAATTTTGTATTTCTATGCTTACAAATACAACTTTTCTTCATGAATACGTTTCTTTTTGACTTTACCCCACACACATGGAATGAACCCACACACACATTCAAACCTCATATTTGACTTGCAGATAATATATACAGTAAATCCAGAACAAATATAATCATGAATGAATCCTCTGACTGTGTGAATATGACCCATTAATATTTATTCATGTTTATTGATGTTTGTTCTCATGAATTTCTGTCATGTTAATGTATTATATTATTTACAAAACGAATGATCATTAAAGCAAACCTTTGTTTGGATCTGTTGTGCGTTTGGTCATTGTGGTTGACGCTCGGTTCTTTAAATGAGCCATAAATTCACAGACTTCTTAAAAGTTGTATTAAGAACTTAAAAGTCAGTAAAAAGGAAATGACTGTGATAACATCGCAAATACATTCTGTACCCTGTACACTTTGCTCTTGTCGTGGTAGAGGGAAAGGAAGGTCAAGAAGTTGTGCAAAAAAATACAAAACAGATACACATGATACAGCGTGGTGGGGGGGTTACTGGGCAGCTGCAGCTTCAAGGCACTTCCAGCTCTGGCAGTCAGGATGGGGTGATGGTGGGGGTCAGTATACCAGAGGGAAGAATAGCAGTCGATACAGAAGCACCTTCCAGCCTTTACACACACTTCATTCTCTAGTGGAGACGTTCTGAAAAGCTGTGGGGAAAACACACTCAGCCAAGCAGTGGGTCAGATTTGGTTCTAATTCTTGTTTTTCTGTCTGCCAGCTGTGTCCTTGTCTGGTCTGACAAGACGGTGGTCTCCAACCTTTTACAGGTTACAGTTTTAATTGGACAATATTGTCACAGACCGGTCTGAAGTTGGAATTCAGCTTCCAGTTCACAAAGATCGATTTTTAAAATAAAATGATACTACAATAAATTTGGTTTAAAAAAGTCTAAAATCATCAGTAGATATTTTACGTACAGATGATGAAGATTTAATGAAACTAAGTTTGTAGAAATCGTGATGTGAAAAAAGATCAAAGAAGCATAAAATGTATCTTTAACTCATATTTTCCTTCAGGGCAAACAAACAGGTCGATCATGTTTTGTCTTTACATAAATCCTCATCATCACTCGTTACTTAGAAATAACCTAAACATTTCAGAATTTTAAGCAAAACACTTTATGTATGAACTGCATAAAAACTTATTAGTTCAATTTCTTAAGATTATAGTCTTTTCAGGAGAGGGAAATGTGCATAAAAATATTTTGTCCATCTTTTCCTACTTATCCTGACCAATTTATGAAGGAAACCTTCAACATGAAGCTGCAAACAGATACTCAAGTCTCTACGACTGTTTTTGGGCTCAAAACCTGCATCTGTTGAAGGTTGAAAGTCAAACCAGATTGAACTTTGACCATTCAGGACTCTGATTTGGTAGAATGTCGCCAAATGTAACGCAGACAGAAATGGAAAATTAAATTAAAAAAAATATCTAATTATTTGCTATGTTAGGATTCTAATCTGGTCCTCGGCTTGCACAGAGGCCCAAATTTACCTGAAGAACTTTAAAAGTCAAATTTTGACAAAACAGCTAGCGTAATGCTAAAATATTAGCAATACTCCAAATGTGCAGAAAAACCTTAAAAACTCAAAATGTAACCAAACAGATAGGAAAAATGCTGAAGTATTAGCTAAACTCTAAGTTAGCCTAAGAAAACTGGGAACATGTTTACATCAGCCAAAAACAGCTAGCATGTTGCTAAATTGAAAGCTAAATTCCAAATTATCCTAAAAAACCCAGTAATTCCTGAACATTTTTAAGTTTATGTTCACAAGTTTCAAAGTGCAAAAAGTTTTTGAAGGATTTGAGCAGTTTCTTATTTATTTCCTATGGGGAATGTTATGCTCAATATTTCAAAAACGATAAAGTTCATCAATACCAAAAGTACGAGCAGTGCTGTCTTGAAGGTGCTGAACGTTTTGATAACAAGATTTCTCAAATTGCAACGTTTTTTTGTTATTCATGAGTTGTCAGCAGTGGTTAAAAGTTTTTGCAACCATTTGTTTCACTAAATGTATTCCAGCTCTGAGCTGAACTAATAACTCTGACGGAGGCAGAACTGCACAGATGTGATATTCTGAACACGACCTCACTGGATGAGCTGAATGTTTTAAAGGAGTGTTCCAAAATAAAGTTAGTACTGACTCCAACTGCAAGAGGCTCAAACAAGTCAACAAAAACTTTAATAACTTAGTTTCAGAGCCAAAAACTGAAGATTATAATTCAAACAAGATCCTAAACTTGACAAAACTCAAATGAAAAAATTAACAGTGCAGTCCATAATGTATTATATATGGATACATTCTGGTTGTGATGTTGAAGAGATTTTATAGATCTACAGTTATCTGTCAAATTTGACCTCTAAGTCTGATTTTATGAGCTGAAAACCACATTGTTTGTACTAAACAGGTGAACACGGCTAATGTGTAGCATTATCCGATTTATGTGTTTATAAAGTTTGGAGTTAGCATCGTCTCAGGAACTTGTGTTTTAGCGGTGTTAGCCTGTTGGGTTTTTTTTTTACATGTTGCTTAAGAAGGTTGGGAGTAACAGTTATCATGATTTTGCTAACGTGGTAGCAAAGAATGTAAAAACGCAGCTAACGTAACAATCTCTGAGGTTTTTGGTTTTTTTATGGGTTTCAAACTAAGTAACTCCAAAAAGGTTTCACGCAATGTTCCAGAGTGAATGCTAAGGAAAAAGAAGAAAATAATTTAACTTATTTTACAGTTTTTGCTAAAACTTGAAGAATGCAACAAAGACCAAGCAAAAGCAAAACCAAAGCCATGACAGCTTTGATATTTACTGAAACAATGTATAAGAAAACCAGCTTTAAAACCACAAACATCCCTTCTGTCCCCATCAGATGGTTAGACCGGCCTTTCACAAGGCATGGCCCCTCCCACAGCCCAGCCTGCTTCCATACAGCTTGATGCCCATTTGAATTGGGCACCATTTCATTTTTTTTTTTCATTTTATTTTATTTATTTCATTTTCAAAGCACATATAAGGAGTTTTACAGTAATCAAGGTTTCTGAGAAAAAAAAAATGAAAATGAAAAGGGACAGAAAGAAGTAAACTTATTAACTCTGCCCCATTTAACCAAGTCAGTAACTAATTTCAGTCAACAAACAAAATTACAAAATTATGCAACAGATATAGCAAGTGGTAAGAAAAAACAAACACCAAAAATAATAGGGAAAAAAGTCAAGTCCTGCTGACACCAGAGTTAGACCCAGACCCCTTCCTTAAAAATAAAATGATGTGGAATGCACCACAAACCAAGTGGATCCCAGAACCCATTCCTGCTATTTTCACCGTGGATTCTTATGGGTTAAACTTGATTACCATGCTATTTGCTCACTAATTCTATTTCTATTCTATTTTTAAGTTTTTTTAAGATGGAGAGAGCATTAAAGAGAGTTAATAAAAAAAAAGAGCACGGCTCCTGGAAAGAGTCAGAACAGAAACAGTTGTAAAGCTGCACCGTCCCCCATGGTTGCTGTCACTGTAGACTGGTCAAAGTTGCAGTAAAGTTGAAATGAAAATGTCAAGTTGCAAAGCGAAGAACAAATCTTGAGTTTCTTTGAATCTGTGTTAATAGTTGTGATTGAAACATCGCAGAATCTTGGAGAGACTGACTAACTTACATATTTATGGTTTAGTAGAAATGCGGTCATGCTGTGTTGTCATGATCTGTCACATGAGTCTTCATCTGTTATATGTGTCCTAACCACAGTTGTGTTTCCTGGTCTGTCACGTATGTGCTGGTCAATCATGTGTGTCCTGATCTGTCACGTGTGTCCTGATCTGTCACGTGTGTCCTGATCTGTTACGTGTGTCCTGCTCTTTCACTTCCGTGTTCTCATGTCCCACATGAATTTTTCACTTGTATCTTGAGCTGTCATGTGTCTTCATCTGTCACATGTGTCCTGAACCGGTCACCTGTTTCCTGATCTATCACCTATATGCTGATCTGTCACATGTGTCCTGTTGTGTTGTGTTCTCGTGCAGCAGTTTCTCTTCAGTCCTGTAACAGACATGTTTGCTGCATGTGTCTGTTCTCTCAGACTTTGACTGCTGAGGGTAGATGGACTCAGTGAGTTACAGTGGAGGTTTATTTCTTTTTCTTCCTGTTTTCAAGGACATTTTCTCTACTTTCACCCTTTGCTTTCTCAGTACAGAATACACAGAAACGTATTTCACCTAATCTGTTAGCTGAGCTGCTGTGTCATTATTAAGATTATTTTGTTTGAGTAGAAAGATGAATGGAGCAATAGTGAATAAGAATATTTTAAATGAAATGTATCAACCCTCATTTGGTTGTATCCATGTTCAGTTCTTTTCACCTCCTGTCCTCAGTGATCGCTGTACTTCATGTTCTCCATGCTTCCCTGCTAAAGCAGCCTGATTCAGTTTATCACCAGTCTCTGCAGAAGGATGATGATGGCAGGTATCAAAAGCAGGTGTGTTTGAACCTGGTAGAACTGAGACATTGCAGGATAGTGTTCCCTAAAGACCAGGTCAGGAGGACACTGCTGAACATAACCTAAATTTAGATTTGAGCTTTATTAATAAACCAAAATGCACTAAAATATTGACACATTTGTTGAAAGTGTGTTTGCAGAACCTCTCTTGTCCACAAGTGTTCCTGTACACATCAGCAGCCAATCAGAAAGAGGAACACCCACTTCTTATCAGTGATTTACTGAGAAAATACATTGTTCCAAAAATCATTTTCAAAGAGTTTTATTTCTTTCAAGTCATCCATTCTTGGTATAGTTTCAAGCATACTTCTGAATGAATGATGATACATTGCTGTAACTGGAGACTTAAAAGAGCAACGTTAGAACTCTGTATGTTAGCAGATGCAGTCCCAGCAGGTAGTCTCAGCCACACAGTGCATGCTCATCTAAGTTTAAATCAAAATTATTTTAATCAATTAAGATCTAGGAATATAAAGTGCAAATATTTTTGTGCAATATTCAGGATTGGCATCTTCAGGTAAGGCAAAAAGAGCGAGAAACAACCAAAAGTTTGCATTTGGGTTGCAATATGAAAACGTTTAAAGGTACAAGCATTCAGAGTTACCCTGTCTTTTGTCTCAGCTCTGAGGCTCTAAAGCACAGGTGTCAAAATCAGTCGCACAGGGGCCAAAATCCAAAACACACCTGAGGTCTCAGGCCGAACAGGATAAACATTTATTCAACACTCTAAAACTACTAAAACTTTAAAACCATAACTTTTTAACATAATTATGAAGTATATATATGGTACTGCCTGCAATAATGCTAGTGTGAATGCTGGAAGCTGAATTTGGCCGCTGAAGATGCTAATGCTGAAATTGATAGCTAAAAATGTTAAAGCTGATAGCCAGCAAAAATATTAACTAAATTTCAAATTAGCCCGAAAAACTAAAAAAATAATAATAATTTAGGTTAGCCAAAACAGTTAGCATGTTGCTGAAAAAAAGCAAAACTTTCAAATATTTTAAAAAACAAAAAGAAACTAAATTAGCCAAAACAGCTAGCATATACCTGAAATATTAGCTAAATTTCAAAACAGCATAAAAAAATCTTAGCAAATGCAAAAAAGCTAGCAGAATGTCGACTTTTAAAACTATAAAACTGTAACTTTTTAAAATAATTCTGAATAATAAAAATGCAGGAATATAATTCCAGAATAAATCAACTTAAACATTAAATAACTTTCAATATTTTACTCTCCATAAAAATATATTTTGTCAAAATTATACAAGTTAGAAATTAGTGCAAGATAACATCGGTTCAATAAAATAAAATGATCTGGAGGGCCGGATCCGGCCCCCGGGCCGTGACTTTGACACATCTGCTCTGAAGAGTCACACATTCAAACACACAAATAATCCAAAATTGTGCCTGAGAAATCATCAGACTGCTATTTTATTCAGACGATTTTAGTTTTATTTAGACAGACGTGAGCTAGACCCGCTCCCCCCCCCATGACTGACAGGTGAGGCTCTATCACTCTAATAAATATCTACCCCCTGATTTAACTTGAATCATTTTTCTCATTTTTCTGCTCTTCTCATCTGATGATTTTCAGGGTCTGAAGCGATTAATGCGGTCTGCGAATGAGGTGACAGTTGCAGTCAAATGTAAAATGGAATCTCTTTCCCGCTCTCAGTCTGTCAACTTTAAATCCCCCCGGTGACATTCATGGGGATGCTGTTGCTGCTCTTCCAACCATCTGCTGAGCTCTTCGCCTTTTTTATTGGAGCTGCCTTTTCTTCCTGATTCTTGCGGAAGCAGTAGACCCCATAAAGGCGGAACTTTTTATCAGGGAAGCCCAGGTGGCGGACCCCCGGATGAGGTCCTCCGCAGCGGGCGCGGGGGTTGACTACGGGGTATCGAATGCTGCCGTCGTCCAGCCATCCGGCCTCACATCGATCCAGAAGCTGAAACTTCCACGCTGCGTAGAGCTGACCCACCTTGGCCACCGCGGAACCATCTCGAATGCATGCCTTCATCGCCTCTGCATAGTTAGTCTTCTTAAACCGTTTCAGGAAGTACACTTTGCCTGCAGGTACATGAAGAAAGGTGAGAAGCGTTGCATGAATATGTGAAAAGGTGAGAGAAGACTGAGGAAAAGAATTGTCCATGAGGGAAAAAATGAGGAGAATAAGAGAGAGAATCCCTCGAGACTAGAAGAGCCCCTGAGGCAGGTTTTCTCTGTTTTTCTGGCCTCTGCGCCTGGTTGTGCTTAGAATATCAAATCAATCCAACGGCAGCTGCTCGAAGTCTAAAAGGCAGCTCCATGTAAGGTAAACTCAATTCAAAAAAGCCTCAGAATCTGCTGTGAGGAGCTGGTGCCACGACTGACACCATTGAACCAGAAGTTCTCAGAAAGAATTTCTGAGCAACAGAAAATATTCTGAGCAGCCAATCATTAAACTGGCTCAGATATTGATTTCTTTCTCCATGTTTGTTTGGCTGTTAGAAAGGTAGAGCTTGTGTCATCCTTCCTGAGGGTATTTTTAGTCAATGTCTTCCAGCTGGACCGAGACACAGGACTGTTCCGACCACTGCTGAAGCCTTCTGCTCACACCGACGGACCGCCGTAATTAACACTCCAGGGAAGGAAAGCTTCACGCTTCCCATCAGACTACCCTCCCTCACTAAGCTGAGGCTGATATTATCTCCTTTAGCTTTTACTTACTGTAGCATTTTTGGTGTTAAGAAAACATCTTTTTTCTAATCTTGTTCAAGACTTCATCCGTGACTTCTGTCAGACATTTGGAGGGAATCTGGCCACAGATTGTCCCGTTTCTTAAGCCTGTACCAAAAGAACAGTCTGCCACTCTTCTGGGCTTATTTGAGCGTGTGCAGACTCTCTGTGGGAACGCCATGCAAATCAAAGCTTTGGGAGATGAAAGGCGATGTTTGACACCCCAAGGACTTCACAGCCGTGGTAGGACTGAGTCGACAGCCAGATTTAGAACCAGCGGCCTCAGGGATGAAAGATCACAGAGACAGATCCTCTTGTCGAGCACCTGCGATACTCCTCTTACTTCATTTACGCAGATATCCGCGTCTGTCAAGGATTTGTTCTTCCTTTCATCTGAGTGAGGTCGTCTGAGAGGTCGTGTGGTCATGAAGGTTACAGAGAATGAGCCAACTTCCTGATGTTTTTACCGTTAGGCTTGGAAGTGAAGCAAAACGCGTCGTAGCGCTCACTCTCCTTGTGCCTGTAACCATAGTTACGAACCCCAGCCGGAGTGTCTTTACGACCGCACTGGTCTCTGGGATGAGAGATGGGGTACTGGACCGAGCCGTCCTCCAGCCATCCAGCATTGCACCAGTCCAATCCGTCCAACCAAGCCTGTGAGGGGGGAGAATCAGGGTCTTCATGAACGTGTGAACACAATCCAAACGATACTCATATCTCATATGTTTGTTATTAAATAGGGGTGTGCCAAAATGTAGTGCCAATATTTAGTCCTGTGATTGATTCTGGATGTGTTCTCACCAAGTATTGATCTTTTATTTTCGTTTGAAGAGGCTGTAAATCATTTTAGTCTTCATCCTTTGGTGAGACGTTCCTTTGGAGGTAGATAGGGGGCGCTCTGCACCGATGGCAGCTACTGGACAACTTTTGTTGTTGTGTTACACTTTTTAGTTTCTTCATGGTTTAGTGTTCAGTCCCGCTCTGTGTCTTTAGAGCTTGGTGCTAGTTCTTTTAAGTGAAGCTGAAGGGGTGAGCGGCCATTTTCTGCTGTTTATGTTAGTCCAGGGAGGTTTGTTTGTTGTTTTGGCCTCGGTTCACCCTGAAGACTTTTGTTTCACATTATTGTTTGTCTTCTCTTGTAAGTACATTTGTTATATTTTTATGGAGACAATCGTTTTGTGTTTTTGGTACACATTTTTCTTTATTTACTTTTATGTTATGCCTCAGATCCCCCTGGTGCAGGGAGTCAAACTCAATCGCATAAGAGGCCAAAACTCAAGACACATCTTCAGTCTGAACAGGATAAACATTTAGTGAACACTCTAAAACTACATGTTTAAAACTTTAAAACTGTAACTTTTTTAACATTATTATGAACTAGATATACATCATTACCTGTGATAATGCTGGTGTGAATGCTGTAAGCTGAATTGGCCACTAAAGATGCTGAAATTAATAATTAAAAACACTGAAGATGATAGCCAGATGAAATATTAGCTAAATTAGCCTTTAAAAAAAAACTTAGATTAGCCAAAACAGTTGGGATGTCGCTGAAAAAAAGCTCAACTTCAAAATAGCCTAAAAAACAGAAAAAGCCTAAATTAGCCAAAGCAGAAAGCATTTAGTTGAAATATTAGATTAACTACAAATTAGCCTAAAAAATCTTAGTAAATGCCAAAATAGTCCAAAAAGCTAGCAGAATGTTACATTTTAAAACTTTAAAACAGTAGCTTTTTAACATAATTATGAATAATAAATAGGCAGGAATATTATTCCAGAATAAATCAACTTCAACCTTAAATAACTTTCAATATTTTTCTCTCCATGAAAATATAGTTTGTTAAAATTAAAAAGTTATAAATAAGCACAATATAACATTGGATCATTAATAACAATAAAATAAAATAATCTGGAGGGCCGGACTCGGCCCCTGGGCCTTGACTTTGACACATTTGCCACAGGGAAGTAACTTCAGCAATTTTTAAAGTTTTATTAATTTATATAGCGCCTTAAAATGACCTCGGTCAAACAAGGTGTTGGACTTTAACAGTTCAAAGAACAATAAAAATAACAGCTAAAATATATTTTTAAAGAAAACTACAGAAAATGGAATTACAGATAAAAAGTATAAATAAGTGACATAAAATCAGAGCTAAGACAAAGTAAAACACAGTAGCAGAGAAGAGTCTCATGCTGTGTCTAAAGTCTGCTGATAAAAATTGGTTTTAAGAAGTTTCTTAAAAATGCTGCACAAAAGTGTCTATTTGTTGCACAAAAGAAGAAAGAAGTTGTTTATTATGTTTGTGTTCAATTTAGAATATAAATGAGGATTTATTTTCCCAAAAAATGTGTTTTACTATATAATGTGAGTTATTAGAGAGGATTTTTACCAATTATCGCAGCATGATGGACATTATGAGCCATAGATCGTATCTTATCATATGTGCCCAGTGATCCCCAGCCCGAATATCAAACTCCTTTGCTCTCATCATGTGTCGATGGCCGATAATGTTTTTGCAGCTCTTGAAGCTGTCCGGGTGTGTTCGCATGTAGCATAGAACAACTAAACTCGCCTTGTGCAGCTGGGAATGAGAGGCAAGGATGGCATCCTGCCGCTTACAGGCGTCTTCTGCCTGGTGGTAGTTGAGCTTATAGCGCCCCTCACGGGGGTAGTAGGGAAAAACCACCCCTGCAGTGAGAAAAATCACACACCCTGTTCAGTTTCAGGCTTAAACATGCTAATACGCTCAACTGTTCTAATTCACAAATGGTTATAATATTTATATGGTAATTAAAATAATGACTAAATAATCGCAAACCTGAAAAAAAAATAATCGCAACAATTTTATTTTTAACCATATTTACCATTCTCTAATGATCTGCAAATAAATACAGCATAAAATCACCCACAAAATTGTATATTGAGAACGTTTGAGAGTCTAAAACTCAGTTTTGGTTAACTTTTGAATTTACCTCTATATTTTTGATTTGAAAGACCACCTGCTGCCTATTTGGTAACATTTTAATCATCACAACCTCTCCTATGTGACACTAACTTTATTAGTCATTTTTCCATGTTGTATTCACACCCTAGATATAAAATCATGAAAAGAACACAACATTCCATCTGGAAAAATGGGATTCATTTTGCTGTGGAAACCCCAAAAATGATTAACAAACTGTTTTTAGAACATACAGTGAGAGTTTTAGGTTTAATTTAAAAAAAACAACAAGAATACGGATTTTCAACAAGCTAATCAACATGTTTTTGAATGAAAATACAACAATAATTCAGCCTACAGTCACAGATTCACATGTATGAACAGTTTCTGTAGATAGAGGAACATAGCCGACCTCACAGCTCCATGATGATGTTCTTCTGACACCAGCCAGTCCAAAGAACAAGACTTTCTCTCCTGACTGTCCATTTGACATTTTTCCTGGAATTCTATTTTTATTTTAAAAATTTTTCTCTCTTCTCAAAAATTTTCCTTATTGTGTTTGTGAAAGAACAATTTTTGGGAGAAGTTGAATCCAGCTGGATTTCAGGTCAGCTCGGCTGGAATCTGCTCTCAGGAATATTTGCTCCATCCACCTCAGCGGGCGTCCTGCATTCACACCGAACGCGATTCACTCAGCGGAGACTGCACTTTCAATGTTAACTCAATAGAGCAGACACAACATGAGTCCTGCGACACAATCCACGGAGGTCTCCCAGCAGCTCCAGTTGAGCAACGAGGTGCGAATTGGGCGACGCAACCAAAATTTAAATACCTGAAGACAAGTCCCGTCTACCAATCAGGAACTCCGCTTTGTGCATGTGACGTTTTCAGTAACTCAATCAGAATGCTAAACCAAAGCTAATGTTTTTCTCCAGAACTTTCATCTTCTTCATTAACCCGCTGGAGCCGCATGTTTGCAGAGCTCATCCAGTTACTTTTGGGTGAAGGCGGGAAACCCTCTGGATAGATCGCCCGCTTTCTCTCTCTCTCTCTCTATGCCGGCAGACAGAGAGCTGCTGCGCGGTGCAGAGGCTGCCGGCTCGAGTCTCATCCAGACAATAAAAAAAAGAGGAAAAGATCTCCAAGTTTTATTTTTCTCCCTCAGGTTAATACGAGACAGAGTGCCTTAAAGCTCAGCCACAGAGACACAGAAACACAGTGGAAGCAGCTGTCATACAGACACAGCCTCCTGTACCGGTAAAACCTTTAATAATAATCACATAAACTCAAACATGGAGACATGATTACTGATGTTTTTGTAGAACTCTTCACAATAAATAAACCTGATTTATTCCTCAACATCATCTGTGTCTTCATACATTTTAAGTGAGATACCGTTCCTAATTGCATCATCCTAAAGACATTAGCTGGTAGCTCCTCCCACATGCGGCTGCGGCGTCAAACTCAGGAACGATTTTTTTTGACAGACGAAGAGCAAGGGGCGGGGCACGAGGATTTGTCGCACGAATCGCATTTGCCGTGAATGCACGTTTGTTCTCCGCCTTATTTATTAAAATAGAAGATTTTGAACAAAAGCTGCCATATTGTCTCTTTAATTTAATAAAATCTCAATCACAGCATATAAACAAAGGTTTAAATTTATTTTAGCCAGAGTTTTATCACGCTGATCTCACAGCTGCACAGCAGGACGCTGGAAGGGGTTCAGAAACACTAACATATCAATTCTGATCGATTAATCGCGTTAACTTTGACAGCCCAAAACTGTTCAAACCGTTTCTTCTGATGAACCTGATTCCTGACCTTCCAAGTCAAGGTTAACAAATCCTGTGTCGTCCTCCATGTCATCGGTGACCTCACACTCGTAGCGGCCGTAGTCTTCCAGCGTGACGTTCTGGATGATTACGGAGGCATCTCCTGCTCCTTCCTGTTCCAGAAACACGCGCCCACGGTAGGAGCCGAATACCCGCTGTTGTCTGGGAAGATGTGAGACGAAAGGAGACATGGGGTCAGAGTCGACGAATCTTCTCTAGCGACAATGAATCACATGATACGGAATGGACCATCACAAGTCAAGATCAAATAAGGAGTTTAAAGAATGATGGACAAAGAGACAGACTTTACTTTCCCAGTGCAACAAACACGTCGTCAAACTGCAAAGCGTCGGTCACTTTAGTCCATTTAATCCGGATGCGAGCAGGATCCGTGTTTTCCGGCTCATGATGGAATCTGCAGGGCAGAGTGATGGCGCCGCCTCGGTGAGTCACCACCTTACCTGGAGCAGTCTGCACGATCACAGCTCCAGTGTCGTCCTCTGAAAGAAGGTTCACACTTCTCACTGTCGGTGTTTCATGTTGATCTAGATTCTATGTCAAACATTTAGACCTGTGATCTAAAAAGAAAATAAACATTTCAAGTACATTTAAAAGGAATCCTAAAAGCATCAATGAAAAAGAAACTCTTCCACTTGTTGACATCTTTTCTTCAAGCTAACAAAGAATGGGCTGACTCAGATGTATTTTTATGGCACATAAGTAGATAAATCAACCTCTGATCAGAAGGTTTTGAATTCAATTCCCACTGTAGCTGTGTAAGACACTAAACCCCAGACTTTCCTGGGGGTCTGGTGTCACCCTGCATCCCTGTGTGAATGTGTGCATTTCAAAAGTCGTGTCACATCCTTTCTGCTGATGTCAGGCCACAGCACACGCGTGTGAACAAAAGGTAGAGGTCAGTCGAATCCCCCTTTCATCAGTCCAGCATGTGTCGTCCCATTTCCTGTAGCAGATCTTAACCCCTGCTTGTACAGATAGCCATTACCTGGAACTACGCATCATCCAAACAATAGCAGCCTCTAATTTACATTTTGGGCTCAGAACAAAGTGAAAATGGAAAGTTTAATGAGCAGCTGCATGGGCTTTCTACATGGCAGTGACCAGATAATGGCCGCGCAATTGTTCACGCCAGCCACCAATTAGTCACTTCACTGCATGCGGCTCTTTGTGGACGCATCAACCCTGAAAGCATCAAGTTATCTTTGATTAAAACTGTGTGTGTGTTTAAGGCTTTCTGCTGCATGCTGCTATGATGAAAAGCACCACCTTGATTTGTTCTGGTCCTTTAGCACAGACACCACTGGCAGCAGAAGCAGAAGGAGGTCATTCAGGCTGCTCGTGTTTGTGCTGTTGATGTTTGCCTTTGTTGTTGTTTCCTTTCTTTCATAAGTGTTGTGTTAAACAAAGACACTTTGCAATTATGATCAAATAAGTGAAGCTTTGCTGCAGTTTTTAAAGACCATTTTCACGGTGACGTCAGAGAAAACGGCAACAAAAAGAAGAGTTACATCAAGTGTTCAGGTTCAGAGCGCCAAAGCTGACAGCTGAACGCTGTTTAACACAGTTTGACAGCAATAATAAAAGGTAACCTTAATGATTTCGACAGATAAATGTACAATGTTATTTAATGAATGTTTTCTACTGAACTGTATTTTCATTTCCTGTCTTAGATCGATCACAAATCTAAATATAAATTTGAATAATTCTTCAATATTTGATGTTCTTTTGAAAATATAAACCTTTCATTTGAGCAGATTTTATTCTAACATGTTCTATTTTGGTTGATGTTATTTGCATGTATTTTAGTGTGATCAGCACAAAAACTGATGGAAAGTTATGTTTTCCACATTTAATTCCTTCAGACACATCTCTGCATTGCCCGTACACATTTTAATCTCTTCCCAGGATAAATTTACTTGTTGTTTTTACTGGATATTTTAGGGAATAATCATAAAAACAGGAATGGTTTGGTTCAGTGAAAATGTTAAGCCATTATATTATACGTATTTTCAGCTTTCAAAATAAGAGTGGTCAGGTAAAAAAAAAAAAAAAAAAAAAATCTCTGGGTGAAAGTATTCTTATAGCATTAAGTGGAAACAGTCACCATCATGTTTTTAGCAACAGTTTTTCATTAATTTGATCATTTTTACCTTTATTTCCCACAGATCAGACACAGTTCTGATCAAAACAAAGAGCAGTGATGTTAGAACCACGGCTGAGCTAACAGCAGCTCACTGACCGCAGGAGAAAACATTACAACAGGAAGAAGTTTGACTTTAATGTCAGACACACTGGAATTGTCTGACTTTTGTTCTGTTTACAATGATTATATGAGAACGGAAATTTAGGAAACTTTTAACTGGTGAGAAAGATCTTCTGCAGCTCCACGTCTCATAGCTAAAGCTAATGCTAATTCTAGTGTTAGCATTAGCACAGATTAAAAGAATAAAATCATAATTACCTTCATAATCAAACCAGCAGCATTCATTGAAGTTCTTGTAACCTTTGTCTAACTTTAACCGGGTTGTCAGAGAGAAATAATCCACGACTGTTTAATATCATCCAGAGGAATTATGGGAATCATCTGATCTGCTGTTCTGACTGCAGACAGGATTACTGATATTTGTACTCTGATTTATGAACCATCTAAGAGGAGGAAACGAATCCAGGATATACAATATATCAGGATCAGACAGAATATAAAACATTTATACAATAAATATTGTACCAATTTTGTTACCAAATTGTGGTGTTTTTGCGTTTTGATTTGTTTTTTGTTTAATTCTTGTTTTAGTCAGATTATTTCTGTTTAGATAATTGTGGTGAATGTATACATGTACGAGTATCTCTGTTTATGTATCACATTTGTGGCTTTAGGACAGTGAGACCCTAGGAAGAATAACAGCTGGCGTCTCCATTAGCTAATGGAGATCCTTAATAAACAAACAAACATCTGTAAATTGTTGCATAAGAACACAAAGCTGCTTATCCCAATAACAGAATCTACTGATCTCCATGGACTTCAATGTAGCACTTCACTGCTATAGTGCTGCATATCAGAGCAAAGCTGCTTTTGTCTGCTGGATTTATGTTAATTAGCTGAAGAGTAACATTAGTGGAAGGAACATAAACACTGAAGCAACAGATCTGATGTGAAAACGTTAAATTGTTGCGTTATTTGTTCTGTATTATTTCAAAGGTTTGGGCTGGTGATGTTAAATGTTCCTGTCACACTTTGTCCCCTTATTACTAACTTGACATTGCTTTAACACAGTAGTCATATGATATTGTTTTTTATTCAAATCAATGACTTTTCAAACACAGAAAAAGATCTTTTATGTCCATTTCCAACAGGATACGTCACATGTCACAAAGCTCAAGTTTGCGTCACGCTCGTGTCTCCAGTCCCCAGATCTCAGCAGAGGACAGAAAATGTGTGGTGAGGCATGATGGGTAATCAACTTCCATGTTTTGTAAAATAAAAAAGCCTTCAGTGTTTTTGGCTTTTAAACAGGAAAAGTGCAGAAACTATACTTATCAGAGCAAGTTAACATGAATGACAATTTGCTTCGTCTGCAACAGAGACAATGAAGACAAAGCCATAAATCGACTTACCAAGAACGTGCACCACTCTTCTGTTTCCCTTTTCTGCAGGCAAAGCAGACGCTGACAGGACAGAGGTCAGGACCAACACAGAGGAGAGCATTTTTCCAAACACCATCAGATGCCTTGGCAGCTGCAATGAAAAATAGAGAAACAAGGCATGGTAGGTTGCCATGTAGGACAATGTTATGGTAGGGTGGTTGGTAAAATGTCAATATAAACATAGAATTCACCCTCAAACCCCAATACCCAAACCCCCTCACTCCAACGCAGCCTGAACCCAAGAGAGTCAGGTGAGGAGAGGGCTTCAAAGGCTAAAGACCAGGACTGTATGAGCCCTGGACCAGCTCTGTAAGGTCATACTGTACCTCTGTAACCTGAGCATCAGTCTGGAGAGGCTTCCTGTTCTGGAAAGAAAACCTTCTAGGATGGTTCCAGTCCCCAAAAGTGCACAGGCCAGAGAGTTCAACCATTTCTGACTTGTGGCTCTCACATCTTTCATAACAAGGGTCAAGGAGCAGCTGAGCCACCTTCAACCCCTGGTGAGCCAAACAAAAACCCGTTGCAGCTGGCTAGACACTAAAGCAGTCGTTGATCTACTGAATGCAGAGATCCCGCAGTACCTTGAGAAACCTAGAAGTACAAGGATGCTCATATTTCTAGATGAGGCCAGTGGAAGGACTACGTCTCTCGGCTGACCTGGGAACACCTCGGGGTCCCCCCAGAGGAGCTGGAGGAAGTGACCGGGGAGAGGGAAGTCTGGGCATCCTTGCTTAGACTGCTGCCCCACGACCTGGTCCCGGAAGAGCAGAAGAAGATGGATGGATGGATGGATGGATGGATGGATGGATGGATGGATGGATGATGGATGGATGGATGGATGATGGATGGATGGATGGATGATGGATGGACTGTAGTTGATTCAGGTCTGGTGGAGAGCTGGAATAGCAGACAGGGACAGGAAGAAGTTGGACAAACCAATAAAGATGTCTAGATGCATCCTGGGCTGCACCCTCGACTCTGTTAACTTTGTGGAAGAGAAGAGGATGCTAGCAAAGCTGTCAAGGACATAGAGCAATCCATCTCATCCCTCATCCCATGTTGGAGAGGTCTTTTAGCCACACACTGCAGCTCATTCTGAGCACAAACACAAATCCTTTCTCCTAACAGCAGCCAGCCTGTAGAAACACAACTTCCACTGTGTTTCTTTTCTTTGTTCCCAAAAAACACTTTCTTTGAAACACACTTTATTTTCTGCAATAGTTTTTTTACTGTTCTTCTCATGTGCAATAATATCAGTATTTAATTTGTTGTTAAAGCTCCTCAGTCCTCCGGGGGACACTGATTGAAGCTGAGTATTGGGATCTGTACTGACATACGGGTCATAAACTCTGTCCTCTTCCCTCTTTACTAGAGCTACACAACTCCCACTGTCTCCAAAGGGCCAACACACACATCCAAAGAGTATTTCTTAGTCATCGCTACACAAATACCACAGACACCCGATATCAGTGTGACCCAGGAAAGGATCTTAAAGGAGCCCATCCACAACTAGAGACATCTGTATCGCGACATCTGGTCCTGTGATTAATTCTTGATGTATTCTCACCAAGTATTGATCTTTTCTTTTCTTTTTTTTTAGAACTTTATTTTTATTCGTTTTTACAACATAAACACAAAACACAAACCAAAATCTCAATAAAGGTCAATTCTAGGTGCTTCTCAGATCTATCTATTGCATAGTGTCAATTTTTCCCACTTTCGGTGTACTTGTGCCTCTTGCAGTCTCAGTCTGTATGATATTGTTTCCATTGAGTAGATATTGTTGATTGTTGATATCCATTGCTCCTTTGATGGGATCGTCGTGGTGCCCCAGTGTTTTTTTGGCAGCTACCGACATAATTTGAAATAAGTATTTGTCACTTTGGTGGATTGAGTTTCCTGAGAACAAGTATAGATAATATAGTTCTGGTACCAAAGGACTTGCATACCCAAGCACTTGGCTTGTTATATCCCCCCCCCCATCTCCCAAAAACCCGTTACATTCGGACATTTCCAGAATACATGTGAATGGTCAACATTTATTTCTCCACATCCACGCCAACAGCTCTGATTTGTTTTTAACTGTTTGTTCTTCAGTTTAGGTGTAATGAAAAATCTTATAAGATTCTTCCAGGCGAACTCTCTCCATGTTCGAGATCCAGTGGTAGTATGGTGGTGCCTCCACATGTCTGACCAATCCTGTTCAGTTATCTTTATGTTTAGTTCTTTTTCCCAGTTATCTTTTACTTTTAAAGTTGTGTTTTTATCATACTCCATTAAAGATTTATATAGTGTACTAATCAATTTAATGTTGTTGTCTTTATATGCCTTTATTAATTGATCTTTTATTTCTGTTTAAAGAGGCTGTAAAACATTATAATCTTCATCCTTTAGTGAGACATTCCTTTGCAGGTAGATAGGGGGCGCATGTTGCACCGATGTGTCTGACAGCTACTTGAAATATAACACTTTTTCCTGCTGTTTACAACAATTTAGCACTAAGTAGTGACATTGCTGTTCATGTTTACTATTAACACTGAATTTTACAGATAATTCCAATTCCTCGTCATAGACAGTGTTACTGATTTGTACAAGTGTTTATTATTTGTTGCACAAAATAAGACACAAGTTGTGTATTATGATTGTGTTCAAGCTAAAAAATAAATGAGGATACATTTTCCTAACAATATGTGTTCTTCTATGTAATGTGAGTTATTATTAGAGACTGTTTTTAGCAATTATCACAGTATCATCGCTATAATAAGTCATGTATCGCCGCTGCATCGTATGGGGAGATACCCAGTGATTCCCTGCCCTGCTGCAGAGCACAGCTCTCAAAGCTGGCTCAGGTCTGGTGGTTGGTTTTCAATGAAATCAAGTCGTAAAATAACCAAAACAAAGTGGTTTAGAAGTCTTTCTGCAGAGGTCTGCATAGCCAGTGTCACATGTGAATAATAAGGGAGATCACTGCTGCAATATGTAAATACTTCATCTTATTCAGGCCTCGATGATCACAGATGTCAAAGCAGCTATTTGCATGCACCTTGCACACTGTAAACATCCCTGCTGCAAGGTTAGCCGAGTTATCATTCCTGCAGCTGCAGAGACGTGAAACACAGCAAGCTGCTGAGCACAGCCGCACAAACCGAGCACAGAAGCAAACTCACCATGACTGTCACCGCAGGTATGGAAGCAGGCGCTCCCCAGTGAAGCCTCCGAGCCCTTGTTCAGGGAGAATGCTGGTCTGCAGCAGCCCCGTCTCTCCCCGCCTCCATCGCTGCTTCCCTTCACTGCAGGGGAGACTCCAGAGTTTGTGGGTCTTGCAGTGATCCAGTGACGCAGCGCTTTAGACTGCACTGTGTGACTGGGTCTTCCTGTGAACCGCTGGAGTCCATCAGTCATGTTTTATCGGCTACAATTACAATTAATTACTAACATTAACAGACAGAGTAAGAACGTTTAAAAAAAGGATGATTTTATCTTAAAAGTTATAAAAACGATAAAGGTTCCCAAACCTATAGGAATGTATTTAGAAGCAGCTCCGGGACAGAAACCATTGAAATGCCTCACACTTCAATCTTCAACTCGTTGAACTGCCCCACCTGGGGCAGGAGCTCTCCATCCACCCTCAGAATGAGGCTTTTCACTGGAAATTCAGGGAGAAAACAAAGTTATGCTTTTAACACAGTTATTTTTGTGTTGTCCGGACCCCAAAGTAACTACAAAGCGATGAGTTTAAAGGTCTGGGTGTGGCTAACTTCAAAAAAAAAAAAGTTTTTACTGGGCGTGAGCCCTGTGACAGACTGACGATCTGTCCGGGTGTACCCCACCTTCGCCCAAAGAAGGGACAAAGCGGCCAAGAAAATGAATGAATGAATGAATGAATGAATGAATGAATGAATGAGATGCTAAGCAGTTATATATAAGTTGATATAGATTCTCATTCATCAAGGTGATGTCTTGAAGCTCAGTCATGGTATCTGGATTTAGAGTTTTCCCTCCTTTGGTCCATACTCAATGCCTGAATTTTAAAACATTGAGGTTTAGATTTAGTATTAATATTCAGCGTTTGAATTAGTTTGCTCTTAAATGACACATGTGGCATATTTGTCATAAAAATTCAGCAATGAAAAGTTGGCTAAAACTTAAAACTATGAGCTTAATTTAAACTTTTGAAATTTTTGACTCAAATTTCCATGACTGTGTAGCTGGTTTGTACAGCTATAGTAGCGTATAACTCTAAACAGTTCAACCCTTTAACACTGAAGCTCCAATATTTACATTCTCTGATTTACTGTAATTTTTTTAATTGTTATAAGATTGAGAAAAGATACTTTTCTCAATCTGCTGAGTTATTGTATTAATGGTTGAAAAGTCACAGTATGTTATAGATTTAGTGTTTAAGTGTCACTGGCGACGCCTCAGGTGTTAAAGTGTTATGTTCTGTGTGTTTGGTTTGGTTTCTCCTTTTCTTTCTGTGCAGGCAGTCTGCAGGTCCTCCCTGTGATCTGCAGGTGACACACCTGTCTGCACTCACCTGATCATCCTGCTCCCTATTTAAGCTGACTGCTTTCTTCCCTCATTGTTGGTTCGTCTTGAATGTTTCCCCTGTGCTCTTGGGCTTTTCTAGTTTATGTATTTTCGCAGCTCCTCTGTTGAGGTGATTTTTTTGTTATTAAAGACTTGTTTTTTTTGTTAACCTGGAACTTAGTTTGGTCCCTGCATCTGGGTCTCTGACTCCTGATCCGTGACATAAAGGGGTGAAGATGTGAGTCTTTTGCAGAACCTTTCAAGCAGTCAAACATCCGGACATTTTTCTAGTCGGCTACACTGTGAGAACAAACTAAATAAATGGTTGAGTCAAGAATGAATTGAAGGTTGTGTCATCAGTGCATCCAGCCTGCTGCAATAGCTCCCATAGAAACATGTTTATGAATGCGTGCATGTGTCTTCTGACCTCTAGCCCACAAGTAATGTTTTAATCACAATAAGTTAGGAATATAGGAAAAGACTCAGATGTCATGAAAAGTGTTTTTTTTTCTTTTGCTTCACAGATTTTCAGGATATGGAGGTAATTGTATTGTGGTGATGGATACATCTCATTTAGTGTTTTCCATATAATTGTCTCACTGTGTTCAGTGTTTATTTATTGGAGCCAAAAGTCAACAACATTTACTGTACTTTAAAAGACACAAGTGGGGATAATGAGCTGATAATGAACATTTACTGTATGACTAGAGAGACGAGCATAATGCATCAAATGAACTCATCTGTAGCTGTCTTTATTATGAGCAAAACTTTATTGAAATTCTAAAATTACATTGATTCTATTAAATCCTAATTATGTGAATAAACACAAACCAACGATAACGATAAATCTTTCAAAACCATGGCAATGAATGAGAGCAAAAAGGGAGGATTTGGATGACATCACAGAACAATGACATTATCAGAGACAGATGCATGTGAGAAGCCTGTAATATAAACGTTCAAATGAGGAAGCAGTTGGACCCGTTTCACTTTTTGGTAACACAACAAGATACTTTCAAGTTTCCTTCATGGCACTAGCGCTCATTCTTATATCACACCAGGATGCCATCGCTGAAGATGGAGAAACTTTAGAGGTGAATGTTTTAAAAACACTCATTTAGACTATGTTAATTATTGGACATATCTGTTTATGCATGCATATATATATATATATATATATATATATATATATATATATATATATATATATATATATATAATATATATATGCATGCTTATTGATGAACGAGGCCATATATATATATATATATGGCCTCGTTCATCAATTTCAGCTGTACTGGTGTTCATGAATTAACAACAGGTGCACTTCAGTGGCAACAATTAGAAAACCCTCCAAACAGGACTGGTGTTCCATGTGGAGGTCATTTCAAGTTTCTCCTCAGGATCTTTTTTGTCTGGTTTTCTACTCGTGCTGATTTTGTCTTGTGTAATTCTCTCTACTGGCAGTATGAGGAGATTCCTTAACCCTACAGAAGTTGCACAGGTTGTCCAACTTCTCCATGATGGAACATCCACACGTGCTGCAGCAAGAAGGTTTAATGTGTCTCCCAGCACAATCTCCATTCATCGTCTCATTAGGAGCATGCCGCCACGTTGTCAAGCATGCATACAAGCTCGTGGGGGGCACACAAGATACTGAAAAGCATTTAGAGTTGCAGAAATGAAGTTTTGGAGAAAATGGACTATCCTGCCACATCTTCATTTCACTCTGATTTGATGGTGTCTACACAATTGAGCCTCTGTAGACTGAAAACTTTTATTTCATTAAAAGACTTGACATCCTTTTGTTCCTAAGACACTGCCCTGTCGTTATTGTAGAGATATCCAACTTCATATTGAGATCTGATGGATCTAATGTGTTTCTTTAAAGTGATCCTTTCATTTTTGTCAGCAGTGTACATAAGATGGCATATATATATATATATATATACTGTATATATAAATTGCATTTTGTTATTTTGTACATGTACACACTTGCAAGTATATAGTTACACACAAAATGTATTGTATGAGTTCCAAATCCAGATCTACGCACACACCTATAGAATGAGTTTACTTTTTCTCCATAGGTCACCGTGTCTTCTAATTGTTGTTTCTGTCAAAGCGATGGCATTTTAAAGTACTGATTTAGCGGACTGCAGATTTGTCAGTTTTGATTATCTTCAGGTAAAAGATTAATAAATATGCAAACAAAAAAGAAAATTAAACCTAGCATTTTCTAATGAAGTAAATTGGTTGCTTTAGATTCTTTTATGTGGTTGCTGTAGATAAAATAGCTTTAATAAGTAGGTCACATTTGGCCCACATTTTATTGACAAAACTGGTTGAGTTTATATACAGCTCAGTTTAAAAAAGTGGATCCAAACTATTCACGTTTGCCTAAATGACCAGTTCACATGAAATAAATGTTTGATTCTGGTCTTTGAGTTTTCTTGCATAGTGACTTCACTTCCTCTGTTCCAAGAATTACTAGAGGTGTTCCAGTCATTGCTACAGCACCTCATGGAATGTGTTTAGATATCTGCACCATATTTGTCACTTTATATTGTTGTCTTCTACATTAACCCTTACAAAGATAAAAGTAATACAGGAGTAATGTAGGACATTATTGTTCTTAGACACAAACTCTGTAAAGGATTACTCTACAAAAACAAGTTATATTTAATGTTTTACATCATTTGAAGTAGCTTGCACATCAGAACAAAATAGAGCTGAAGTCATGTGCATCCAAACAGGGTCGACCTGTTCTGATGATGCAGGTTTTCTGATCGTCTGTAGAGTAGCAGCTTGTTGTTAAGGCACATTTTACGGAGAGGAGAGAGAAGGCGACTCGTACAGACTCATTCAAAATGAAACAGCTGACTGTTGTGCGTGTGAGAAGTGTATCGGGAAGTATTGGTAAGGCTGATGTAAGTTGCGTGCAGGTAAGATTGACGGGCATACAACACACCTGCGTCTCACTTACTTACCTTTACTTACCGTTGCGTGTTGAGTAAGTGTTCACTCTATCCCGTCGTTCACAACATGCCTGTAGAAAAACGTGCATACACATTTTCACCCGATGATCTCACCAAGTGATCTATGATTGTGATATTTCCTGCTGGCCGCCTGCGTCCACCTTACCGATGTTTCCCCTGTATCCACCTGTGAGGGAAATGTGACTAAGCATAAAGGTAGGAAGCTGGTGTCCAGATGGTGAAACAGTTCATGTAATCGGACAGCTAAGTATAAATGCACATGAGATCAAAGACAGCATTGCAGGACAATAATACAAAACCACAGATTTTGAGCAAAATATGCATATATTTAGGCTTCGTCAAACTGTTGTACAAATAAGTGATGTAGTGATACAGCTTCTGTCCAATCAAGAGTATGTGATTGGCTCCAAAGATTAGAGGACATTTTTAATTTATTTTTCTTTGTACTTGGTATCTTTCTCCTCACTGTTTGGCAAACCAGTCTGGCCAGGGAAGGAGGCAACTTTTAAGAAGAATAAGGGGTCTTTATGAACCCGCAGGGCCACCAGAGCAGGAGTGGCTGCATAGATCAGATTAGCTGCCAGCACGGTCCAGAAAGCCTCATTTGGGATTCTAAATGGAGCTGTGGTGCGAGAGTGGAGGGATCCTCCAATGTGAGACCACTGGCACTGAAAGAAACAAAAGAGGAATTTTAGACTGAGGAGAAATGAACGATGATAGATGGCTCTTCTACTGTTAAAGGTTGCAGACCCCTGCTCTAGATCACGGGGCCCATGGGCAAAATTTGGCCCGCCAAAGGTTATCTTTTGATCTGACAAATCGTGGCTGCAGAAGCCACAGAGTGTTTAGTTAGAACCTGCTCCCCATTGATTCTCTATGATGTTCCAAATCTCTACAGATGTAAAATACTTTTAGCCTCTGGGTGGCGCTGTTAGCACTTTCTTTGACAGCGCTATGGGTGAAACAACTCCTGAGTGAGTCGGCCCTGGCCTTTTTGTGTTAGATATTCCCAAGAGCCTTCACGGTCACTTCAAACGGCAAACGGATAAAGTCAAAAAAGCAGCTCCACGTGTCTCATTAGGATCCCAGTTTGTTGTTTTATTGGAAGAAAGTTTGTCTAGATTGCTATTGTTTTTAATTAAAAATGTCCAGTGAGGGCTTTCTGGTAAAGGTTTCAAAGACAAATGCCATCTACTTTTTTTCTTACTAATGAGTGTTACCTTAATGAATACAGATTCACAGTAAATGTTTTAAACCGCTTTCTCCTTTAATTGAATGACATGCAAAAAAATCCTGGATTTGGCCCATGGACCGGGATCCAGTTTAGATTTTGGGCCTTTGAGTGAAAAAGTTTAGGGAACCCCTGATCTAGAGTGAAGGTTCTCTAAATCTATAACATGTTTGGATGCTATACTTCTAAAAAGTTGCTTGCTTTTTGTCTTTTAAAATACGAACCGGATAATGATAATACAAGTAAAAGAAATGGTATGGTCAGGTCGGGGTGGGATTATATGAAGTCGCTTCCTCTCACTCCCTTTCAGGCAATCTCTTAAGATCTAGTTATCCTGTATTTGACATGTCTTTATGGATGTAAACTTCTGGTGTTTGATTGTTTTGCATGAATTAGCTTTTTTCTTGATTGCTTGAAATAAACAATTTCTAACATAATGTAATCTAATCTTTTCTAATCTAAATGAACCCACTCTTTAGCCCCATCTAATCTGCCTTGATCAGACTACTCTCTTGGAGTTCCTGAACATGCTTTAACCCTTCCGCTCTCCTTGGGGTCCAGATGGCTCCAACCACATATTGTTATGCAATTTCTTCCATGACAAATGTGGACGAAGGGGGACAGGATTTTATGTCTACCATGGACATTAGTGAAACTCCGAAATCAGTGAAAAAAAAAAGTTCAGCGCACTGTCCTGTGGTGTCCAGATGACCCCACTTTTAATGTAAACAAGCTAAGGAGAACGGAAGGGTTACACAAATCTTTCACTCCTTTATTTCTCCATGTACCTGTTCACTCTGGGGTCAGTTTTTTCTTTGTTCTTCTAATCTTATAAAACTTTATTTTCTTACACCAGCGATGTCAAACTCAATCACACTGGTGTTAAAATCCAAAACACACCTTAGGTTGCGGGCTGGACAGGATAAACATTTCTTGAACACTCTAAAACTCTTTGAAAACTTTAAAAACCATCCATCCATCCATCCATCCATCTTCTTCTGCTCATCTGGGACCAGGTCACGGGAGAAGTCTAAACAAAGATGCCCAGACTTCCCTCTCCCCGGCCACTTCCTCCAGCTCCTCTGGGGGGACCCCAAGACGTTCCCAGGCCAGCTGAGAGACATAGTCTCTCCAACGTATCCTGGGTCTTCCCCGGTGCATCCGCCCAGTGGAACATGCCTGGAACACCTCTCCAGGGAGGCGTCCAGGAGACATCCGGACCAGATGCTCGAGCCACCTCAACTGGCTCCTCTCGATGGAGGAGAAGCAGCTCTACTCCGAGCTCTCTCCGGGTGACTGAGCGTCTCCTCCTATCTCTAAGGGAGTGGCCAGCCACCCTCCGGAGAAAACTCGTTTCAGCCACTTGTGGTCAGGATCTCATTCTTTTTGTCATGACCCAGAGCTCATGACCATTGGTGAGTACTGGAACGAAGATCGACTGGTAAATTGAGAGCTTTGCTTTTTGGCTCAACTCTCTTCTCACCACAACGGACCGGTGGACGCCGCTCCAATCCGTCGGTCAATCTTGCGCTCTGATCTTCCCTCACTCGTGAACAAGACCCCAAGATATTTAAACTCCTCTACCTGAAGCAGGAGGACTCCATCCACTGAGAGAGGACAAACTACCTTTCTCTGGTCCAGAACCATGAACTCAGACTTAGCGGTGCTGACCCTCATCCCAGCCACTTCACACTCGGCTGCAAAACGCTCCAATGCATGCTGGAAGTCCCGGCTCCATGAAGCCAACAGAACAACATCATCTGCAAAGAGCAGAGACTAAATCCTGTTGTCTCCAAACCAGATCCCCTCCGACTCCTGGCTGCCAGCCCTGCCGGAGTCCAACATGCACCGGGAACAGGTCTGACTTACTGCCGGCCATGAGAACCAAGCTCCTGCTTCGGTCATACAGAGACCAAACAGCCCTCAGTAAGGCTCCCCAGACCCCATACTCCCAGAGCACCCTCCACAGGACAACACGGGGGACGGGGTCGAACGCTTTCTCCAAATCCACAAAACACATATGGACTGGATGAGCGAACTCCCACGAACCCTCCAGCACCTGAAGAGGGTGTACAGCTGGTCCACTGTTAGACGACCAGGACGGAAACTGCACTGTTGTTTTGTAAATCTGAGATTCGACTATCGGACAGAATCTCCTCTGCAGTACCCCGGCATGGACTTTCCCAGGAAGGCTGAAGAGTGTGATTCCCAGGTAATTGAAACACACCCTCCGGTCCCCCTCTTTTCCTGTCTGCCATGCAATACTGCAGAGATGTGTCAGCCAAGACATTACCACAGCATCCAGAGACTTGAGGTACTCGAGGCGAACTGCATCCACCCCTGGAGCCTTGCCACTGAGGAGCACTTTGACTACCTCAGTGGCCTCAGCATGGAGGATGGACAGGGTGTCCTGATGCCAGGTGTACTGATGGACACCTTTGTGTTCGAACATGGCATTCGTTGTGGACAAACTATGACGAGCACAGAAGTCCAACAACAAAACACCTCTCGGGTTCAGGTCAGGGAGGCCACTCCTACCAATCACGCCCCTCTAGGTGCCACTGTCATTTCCCACGTGGCCGTTGAATTCCCCTAGGAAGACGACGGAGTCCCCCATTGGGGCACATTCCAGATACCCTTCAAGAGACACCAAGAAGACCGGGTACTCCGAGCTGCTGTTCGGCCCAAAAGCTGAAACCACAGTCATAGACCTGTCCCCCACCTGAAAACGTAGGGACACGACCCTCTCATCTACCAGTGTGAACTCCAACACTTGGCGGCTGAGCCGGAGGCTCACAAGTAAGCCCACCCCAGCCCGCCGCCTCTCAACATGGGCAGCTCCAGAATGATAAAGTCCAGCCTCTCTCGAGGGACTGAGCTTCAGAGCCCAGGCTGTGTGTGGAGGTGAGCCCAGCTATATCTAGCTCGTATCTATCAACCTCTCTAACAAGCTCAGGCTCCTTCCCTCCAAGAGAAGTGATGTTCTATGTCCCATGAGCCAAATTCCATGCCTGTGGTTCGGGCCGCCGAGGCACTCCCCCCCCCGACTGCCGCCCAAACAACTATGCACTGGTCCTTTCCGAGCTCTCCAGCAGGTGGTGGGTGTTGCTCCTTCGGGTTGGACCCGACCACCAGACGCTGTCCTCCAAGCCTCAATGACAGGCTCCAGGGTGGGCCCCCAGTGACGCCGGATCTCGATTGTTTTTGCTCATGAAGGGATCTGAACCGCTCTTTGTCTGGCTCGTCACCCAGGACCTGTCTGCCATGGAAGACCCTACCAGAGGCAGAAGCCACCGACAGCATAGCTCCTGAGATCACTCGAGCATTCAAATCCCTCCACAACGTTAAGGTGGCGATTCAAGGACGGGAACTTAAAAAAGTAACTTTTTAACATGGCTCAAACCACAGGGTGCGGCCTGTACTGGTACACTAACTCTAGCCTGATCCATGTCCAGTACTGACTGTCCAGTACTGGGTTAAGGTTAGTATACCAGTGTGGTCCACGTCCTAGTTCTAAACAGGTACCAGTTTGCAGCCAGGAGATTGAGAACCCCTGATTTAATTGGAACAGCCAGCACGTCACAAAACGATGAGTTGGGATGCCCAAAACGTCAATTTTTGACGTGGAGGGTCCTTAACCAAACGTCAACATGTGATGAGTTGGGAATCAGAATGTGGTGGAATATGTTACCAGTGCAAGATTACATTGAGCTGTTTAAAACAAACATATAAAATAATCACCTAGTGGACCGGATCCGGCCCCCGGGCCTTGACTTGGAGGTGTGTCCTACACCTTAATTTCTATAACTGTCTGCTTCTATTTTGAAGGGGTTTTCTTGTGGATTTCTCTGTTAATTTCCAAAAAATCTCTGAAAGGAAATGTGCTACATTATTTATTTAAGAGCAAAAATGCAGATAAAACAATAAACTGCCCTCCCCTCTTCTTAATATTCAGTTTCAAAGCTTTAGTAATTAGTATGAAAGGCTTCCTTATTAAAACAAAAATATTTTGAAACAAAAAGTGCAGATCAGGCTCTAATTGAAATCTAGTTTTGTGGTTTTACTGGTGAAAGCTAATGCGCTATGATAACTGTTAAAGGGAAATAATGTCAAGAGGTGAAAACAACTTCAGTATCATGAAGGAAAATATTAATCAGCTTCAATCAACGGCTATTACAGCAACTGAATACAGAGCGATGCACCACCCAAACACACTAATGTTCTCTCGGATCTTACCTGGATCACAGCTCCAGCAAAAAACATGGTCCAGTCTGACATCCATTCACAGCCAGGCTTAAGAAGGCCATAAACAAAGGCCCCCAGAAGTGGTAGACCGTAAAAAAACAACTCCAGCATCTAAAAAAGACAACAACATACTTTTAGTCATCAAATATGTCAGTAAGAAAATGTTTTCCCTCTTGTTTTTTTCTATTTTTGTATTCTATAATATGCAGAAAGTCTCCGGTGCTGCAGGTAATCTCCTTCAGTATCAGCTTGCTGGCTGTATAATGTTGTGTGTTTTTGCATGTTTAGAATGGAGTAAAGTCAGGGGCCAAAAAGCCTCTCCATCACTGTCAGTCAGTGCTGTTGTTAAGCTCAACTGACACTTAATACAGTCATTCTCCTCTGGCCCACACCGTGTCCTGCATACTCACACTGAATACAGAGGAGCATTTTCCCACTGGAATACAAAGACTGGGATAAACCCAGCTCCACTCCACCAGAAATCAACTACTACATTGAGGCAAAACGCAAACTGTATCTGTTATTTGTCCTTTTACAGATTTGCCAGTCTTATTATACCTAAATATTTCCATGTAAAAACAAAACATCCATCCCAGTGTACTCTAAGATGAGGGTTCCTAGTCAAAATGTATCTGCCAAAACAGAATGAGTACATAATGATCAAGCTGATGATGATGAGTACGCACACTCTGATGCAGATGTGCAAACAACAACATTTTAAAAGAGCCCCTCCACCGCCCCATCAATAAGATGCTGATGGAGGGCTCTGGGTGAGAGATCAGCTCATCAGGTTCTCAGTGTGTAGCTCGCTCGTCTGATCAATTATTTCAATTGTGCCTGGACTGCAGCCCCAGCAATGTCTTTGGATAACCTATTGACAAAGTTGCGTACACTAAAGAAAATAACACACAGTGAGGGCTCAGAGGAAGAACACACAGCAGCAAACTGACTCCCAATTATAGAGTCAAGCAGAGAAAAAGCAAAGATCATTTCTGCTGTAATAATGAAAAACGGCTCAGAAATCAGGCGCAGACCTAAAGAGTGGAGCAGGAAGAAGCCTGCAGCATGGTTAAAGTGGGACTATTGAAAGCAGAGGTCAATGTGAGGCTGGTTTTGATGTGCTGCAGACTCTCCAGATAAGAGCTTTGGAAGACCCACCATGACTCTGGGGTAGCCCACAGGATCCTTCAGGTAGGGTTCGTACTGCTTCAGATACACAGCGCAGGCTTCAAGAGGAGAATCCAGAGCCACCTACAGAGGGAAGGGGTTATTCTGCAAGTTAGTGAGAGGCCTTTCAACATCTTCACGACTTTGTCATGACGATAAAACATTCTGAATGCGATGTTTCAAAGCTAATTGGTTGATTAATGTGTTGCCCCAGAATAAAGAATCTTTAAAAGATTATTGTGTGAATGATTGACAGATTCTCCTGCTCCTACGTAAAAACTTAAACTTTTAACGATTTCAGCAATCCTGCTATCGAAACGTTCAGCTGTTCAAGACATTACTGCTTGTACTTTTGGTATTCAAAAACTTTATGGATTTTGAAATATTGGGCAAAATATGCCCAATGAGAAAACATTGAGAAATTTCTCAAATCCTTCAAGAACTTATGGAACTTTGAAACTTATGAACTTTCAGTTAGAGTCTAATAATACTTTAAAATGCTCAGCAACTACTGGGTTTTTTAGAGTAATTTGAAAATAGTTTTTATTTTAGCATTGTGCTACTTGCTTTCTGCTAATTTAAACATTTTTTCCAGTTTTTAGGCAAATTTGTAGTTTAGCTACAGTACAGCTAAAGTATCAGTTTCTCTCTGCAAACTTGCTTCTGTATCATGTATGTTAAAGAGTTTGTGTTTAAGCGTGACCGATGACACCTCAGGTGTTAAAGAGTTCATTCCTAACCAAACCTATGAAGAAAAAGCTTTTCTGCAGGAAGGACTCCTGACTTGAACTCTGTCCAAACAAACACACTTACCAAGCCTCTGAGGACGGTGAAGGCCATTGATGCCAACAGCAGCAACACCAAGATCATGTCCATGGGACGCCAGATTAGCTTCATACTCTGAGCTTGCTGGGCCTGTGAGTGTGTGACATAACAGGGTAGGGTCATTTCAGAGCATTAAAAACTCTTTCATGGCTTGTTGTGCTTCTCCTGCACACGCATGTGACTGTACTCTGAAACATTTGTTCATGTGCACATTGGGAGTCACTTTGCAGACCAGGAAAAGGATAAACATCACATCTCTTTCAACTGACCTCTACCATACATTAAAACCACAAGGAACACTTTAAAAATCTACAAAAATAGAAAATCTGCTTTATAATCCAGTGGATTATAACTTAATGTAGCTTTCATTCTGGTTGTTCTTAATGACAATAAATTATTTTCTGTAATTAATGAAGCAGAAAATGAACTCCAAATGTATTATTATAACAGCGATAAACTACAAAGGATTGATGGAGAATTACAGCTACTGTTAGGATCCTTGATGAATGATTCATACTATCTAATGAGTTTTAGCTTTTTAACTTTACTTACTCTTCCCTTTGCAGTTACTCTTTAAAATGTTTAAAAACATTTCACTTTAACCAAAGAGCCACACTGAGGGGTAAAAGGGCCACATGTGGCTCTGGAGCCGGGGGTTACAGATCTCTGATCTCGCTGATTTAATACATTCTACATAAACAGCTGTGTCAAAAGTTCTGTTAATGACATCAAAGAGCAGCTATTTTATGTTGCACTCACGTTATATCCTCCAATTAGTGGCCTGTCTTTTGGTCGGGTGAACAGAAGAACGCCTCCCAACACAGGCATCAGAAGAAAAAGAAAATTCAGCCAGAAGGCTGGCTGGACCTCAGATCCATATTTACCTGCAAGACATTCACACATCCGTGAGCTTTCACTTAGCATCTCTGTTTAATTGTGTTGTTGATTATAGTGTTTCATCTTGTGACAGTGAGCTGTTTGAAATACCAGCAGCAAAGGCTTTAGCCTGTGTTTTACATTGCTGACAGGCTGAATGTGATGTTGATGCTGCGCGGCAGGAAGGATGTCAGCTTGATGAAAGCTTGTGATCATGGGACCGGTGCAAAGGAAGATCAAAAACAAGCTTACCCGCCACTATCCCTGTGATAAACACACTCATGTTGGCACACAATGAGCCAGCCCAGAACAAGCCCACGGTCCGGTACGCTTTTCTGAAAAAAAACCCCAAAAAATCATTCTGAATAGGAATAATCTTACAAACACTGCATTTTTAATCATGTTCAAAATCTCTTGCTGAATGCAAAGCTCCACTTAGCACATTTACAAAGCTGGCATTGTTCAGAAGATTTCATTTTTATGGAGAGTCCTGGCTCAAGGCTACAAACAAACACACTGAACTCTTGAACTCACTGACTGAGCTTCATGACTGCCTCATTCTCTCATCAAAACCGTCTTGTTCAGAGTCCTGTGTGGGTTTGATATGCAAAGTGCACCCGAAAAATCAAGGGGAATCATTGGTAAAATTGCACAAATTGTTTATTTAGTGGAAATAGTTTAACATAAAAACATATTTTTAGAAATACATGCACTAATTGAGGGCTTTATCCTTAACTTTGAAAGGGAACTATGTTGTGTTTAAAAGGATACTCAAGATACTTGCAAAAGGTGTGGCTTGATTTCAACAATTTTCATGACCCACCCACCTGTCTGTTATTCTGCTGATCATCATCAGGTACATGGCAAAGTGTGCTATTCCGTCCCAGTAACACATCATAATGGCATAAGATGTTCCTAAGTAGGGCTCACCCTGAAAAAAATGCAAAGTAAAGACTACAGAATGCTTACTGAGGGCAACAAAGATTTGTTTACATGTTCTACATGAACCACGTATTTAGTTGAGTGACTTAAGATGAAACAGATTACTCTTTTTGTTTTCAAACTCATATTTTTGATTGAACATGAGAGAGTATGACCTACCTTCTCTTGGTAAAATTCCATGAAACCAGAAATGATGCCATCATATTCCAAGGCGCTCACCAGGTCAATGATACAAGTGAAAGAAAATTCTGCAAAGACTGTAAAAGAAAGGTTTAATTAATGCAAGTTTGATAATCACTCACAGTTGTTGTCTAAGGTGTGTGTACATATTTACATGCTAAAGGAAGTCAAATATTTGGTAAAATCTCCGAACTACTAAAATTATATTTTTGCCATTGTCAAGAAAAGTATTTCGGTAACCAAAAACCACGATTCGCCTCGGGCGCCATGCAGCCCAGGGCCGGGCTTGCTCATGTCATCCCTTTGGGCTGGACTGGGGCCAAAGGGAAGATTGGGGACATCGAGTTCCAGTGGACCATGATCTCTAACTCCATCGCCTTTGTGGCTTTAGCACAAGATCTCTGGTGCCTATTAATGGTGGCAATTCCCAAACCGGGTGGTGGACACCAGAAGTAAAGGATACTGTCAAGCTAAAGTAGAACTCCTACCAAGTTTGGGTTCCGTTGTGGAAACAAAAACTCTGACCTGGAAGAAGTTTGGAAGTCCAATGCAGAAGGACTATCAGGGACTTTCATTTGGGGACAGTACCACTAGATCGGTACATTGGGTGGTTGTTCCCCTTATTAAGAAAGAACATTGGTGGATTATAACTACAAGGGAATAACATTCTGCCTCCATTGAAAGTCAATCCCAGAGTCCTACGTCTTTCAGATGTCTTAAGGAAGCTTCAGGATTCCTCTGGAGGAGTTACAGTTCATTTACGTTTGAAAGCTTAAAAGCTAATAGTTCTGAAAAGTTTTTAAAATATCATTTTTGAAAAGGTTTCCTAAAGTTTAGGAAATTTACGCTTATGCAACCAGCTAAAGTTACAAAATTATTGTGCGATTGTTTCTGGCGCCATCTTTCACGTGACGAGGACCCTTGGATGGATGGAAAATCAATTGGGAGAAATATTGGGGAACATGGAAAAGAACTTTTCTTGCTTTCAGCAAAGACATTACCATTATTTGTCCTTGAATGTTTCTACATGACAAGATACAAAAATAATAGTAACTGTGGCTGAGAATTTCAGCACAATATGATAGTTTTAACAACTAACAAAGCTGAGATTTTTTACATTTAAAAAAAATATATATATAGTATATAAGAGTCTTTCTGACAACAATAAACAACAAACTATTTCAGTTGTTTAGGAATGTCTAACTCTGGTCTTTGAGATCCACCACCCCTGTTTACCAGCTCTACCTCTCTTTGCTTGTTCTTTAGCAGCTGACTCTGGTGTTTTCCAAATTCTGATCAAAAGAACAAGCCAGGGTCTCATTGTGCCGGTCCCAAGCCCGGATAAATCCAGAGGGTTGTGTCAGGAAGGGCATCCGACGTAAAATCTTTACCAAATTAAATATGCGAATCAGACCTACGATATCCATACTGGATCGGTCGAGGCCAGCGTTAACAACGACTGCCATCGGTGCTGTAAGGGTGCCGGTGGAAATTGGACTACTGTCGGTCGAAGAAAGAGAGGAGGAATGAGGGTTCATAGGAAGAGAGAGAAGATGAAAGTCACTAGTGTTGGACTGAGAGTTGGAACTTTGAATGTTGGAACTATGACAGGAAAAGGTAGAGAGTTAGTTGACATGATGCAGAGGAGAAAGGTAGACATACTGTGTGTCCAGGAGACCAGGTGGAAAGGTAGCAAGGCTAGAAGCTTAGGAGCAGGTTCAAGTTGTTCTATCATGGAGGAGATGGAAGAGAAATGGAGGAGGAGTTATCTTAAAGGAGGAGTTTGTCTGGAGTGTTGTGGAGGTAAAAAGAGTGTCAGATAGAGTGATGAGTCAGAAGATAGAAATGGAGGGTGTGATGTTCAATGTTGTTAGTGGGTATGCCCCACAGGTAGGATGTCAGCTGGAAGAGAAGGAGAAGTTCTGGTTGGACCTCGATGAAGTGATGATGAGCATCTCTGGAAATGAGAGAGTTGTCATTGGTGCAGATTTCAATGGACATGTTGGTGATGAGGAGGTGATGAGGAGGTGATGGGCAGGTTTGGTATCCAGGAGAGGAATGTAGAAGGACAGATGGTGGTTGATTTAGAAAAAGATGGAAATGTCTCTAGTGAATCCATTCTTTGAGAAGAGACAGGAACATAGGGTGACCTATAAGAGTGGAGGGAGAAGCACACAGATAGACTACATCTAGTGTAGACGGTGTAATCTGAAGGAGATCAGTGACTGTAAAGTAGTGGTTGGTGAGAGTGTTTCCAGACAGCACAGGATGGTGGTGTGTAGGATGACTCTGGTGATGAAGCAGATGAAGAAAGAGAGGGCAAAGGCAGAGAAGAGGACAAACTGGTGGAAGCTGAAAAAAGAGGATTGTTGCATGACTTTAAGAAACAGTTGAAACATGATCTGGAGGGTCAGGAGGAACTCCCAGATGATTGGATAACTACAGGTCATGTGATCAAGGAGACAGGTAGGAGTGTACTTGGTGTGTCATCAGGAAAGAAAGTTGATGCAGAGACTTGGTGGAGGAATGAGGAGGTGCAGGAGTGTATACAGAGTAAGAGGCTAGCTAAGAAGAAGAGGGACACTGAGAGGACTGAGGAGAGGAGACAGGAGTACAGGGAGATGCAGCGTAAGGTGAAAGTAGAGGGGTCAAAGGTCAAACAAGGGCTGATGATGATGTATGCTAGGTTGGGTAGTAAAGAGGGAGAGACTGACCTGTACAGATTAGCAAGACAGAGAGACGGAGATGGGAAGGACATGCAGCAGGTTAGGGTGATCAAGGATAGAGATGGTAATGTGTTGACAGGTGTCAGTGGTGTCATGGAAAGATGGAAAGAATACTTTGAAGAGTTTATGAATGAAGAGAGAGAGAAGAAAGAATAGAAGAGGTTACTGTTGTGGAGCAGGAAGTAACAAGATTAGTAAAGGTGAAGTGGGAGGGACTTTGAAAGAGAATGAAGTGGAAAGGCTCTTGGTCCTGATGATATACCTGTGGAGGTATGGAAGTGTCTAGGAGAGATGGACGTGGAGTTTCTGACCGGGTTGTTCAACAGGATCTTAGGTGGAGAGAAGATGCCTGAGGAATGGAGGAGAAGTGTGATGGGTGCCCATTTTTAAGAATAAGGGAGATGTGCAGAGTTGTGGTAACTACAGAGGAATAAAGCTGATGAGCCATACATGAAGGTATGGGAAAGAGTAGTGGAAGCTAGACTAAGCAGAAGTGAACATCTGTGAGCAGCAGTATGGTTTCATGCAGAGAAAGAGCTCTACAGATGCTACATTTGCTTTGAGGATGTTGAAGAGAAGAACAGAGAAGGTCAGAGAGAGCTCCACTGTGTCTTGTAGATCTGGAGAAAGATGATGACAGAGTGTCCAGAGAGGAACTATGGGATTGTATGAGGAAGTCTGGAGTGACAGAGAAGTATGTGGAGCAGTGCAGGACATGTATGAGGGCTGTAAGACAGTGGTGAGGTGTGCTGTCGGGTGACAGAGGAGTTCATCAGGGATCAGCTCTGAGCCACTCCTGTTTGCAAATGGTGATGGACAGACTGACTGATGAGGTCAGACAGGAAATCACCATGGATCATGATGTTTGCAGATGATTGTTGTGGTTTGTAGTGAGAGCAGAGAACAGGTGGAGGAGGAGCTAAGAGAGGTTGAGGAGCACTGGAAAGGAGAAGGGAGGGTATCCGCAGAAGACAGGAGTACAGCAGGAGAGAAAAAGGAATGCCAAGTGGAAGAGTGAGGTTACAGTGAGAAGAGATAAAGAAGGGGGAGGAGTTTAAGTATTTAGGGTCAACAGTACAGAGTCATGGAGAGTGTGGAAAAGAAGTGAAGAGGAGAGTGCAAGCAGGTTGGAATGGGTGGAGAAAAGTGTCAGGTGTGATGTGTGATAGAAGAGTTTCAGCACAAATGAAAGGAAAGATGTAGAAGACTGTGGTGAGAGCAGCCATGTTGTTGGACTAGAAACAGTGAAGAAAAGACAGGAAGCAGAGCTGGAGGTAGCAGAGATGAAGATGCTGAGGTTCTCTTTGGGAGTGACCAGGATGGATAGGATCAGGAATGAATCCATCAGAGGGACAGCACATGTTAGAGGTTTTGGAGATAAAGTCAGAGAGGCCAGACTGAGATGGTTTGGACATGTTCAGAGGAGAGACAGTGAAGATATTGGTAGAAGGATGCTGAGTCTAGAGGTCCAGAGGAAGACCAAAGAGGAGGTTTCTGGATGCAGAGAATGAAGACATGAAGGTGGATGGTGTTAGAGTAGAGGATGATGAAGACAGACTTAGATGGAGGAAGATGATTCACTGTGGAGACCCTGAAGGGAAAAGACCAAAGGAAAAGAAGAAGAATATATAATCACTGTGATTTGGCACTCCTTCCAGCTGATGGTGCCCTGGATGGCCGGCAAGGTCGCCCATGCCCAGAAGCGGCACTGGATAAACATTACCGTATATCTTCTAATTGTGTCCTGTCTTCAATAAATTCCAGCTCAAAGAGATGTTTGTTACTTGAGACACAGGGCTCCTTTAAGACCGCCGTACAGTCGTGCAGATGTCAAGTGTATTTAATTGTGAACCAGTGTAGTGAAGGCCGGGGCTACTAAGGGCAGATATATGGTATGTGCATCCATCTTTGAAAAAATGTGGATGTTTACTTCAATGGGAGAAACAAAGACACAGTGCCGGCTCTAGGATGACATCATAAAATGGGCGGAACCCACATGCAGCAGTAAGTGGAGCTTTAGGAATCAAGTCGTTTTACTTCTGGGTAGGAAAAAACTTTTATTTGTTTTTTATTATTCCAAAGGTAATAAAATGTATATATAAATGGATATAGTTCACTCTGAAAGGCTTAAGAAAATCATGGTAGGGCCCCTTTAAAACTAATTTGCCTTTTTTAGCCACTTTCTCAAACAACTGCAGATGTTTTATTGAAGATATTTGAATGTTTGCGAAGATCAGAGGATTTTCCTGATTTATAGCTTTGTTAGCTGCAACAACTTTTGAAGATCTTCACATCTTCTAAATTCTTTTCAACATATTTTTACATTGTTGGTCCTTTTAAAGTAACAGACTGAACTGGAAGGACCAACGTTTAAGACTTCTGCAAGTGGACCACCGACACAACTGAACTGAAACTCAATCTATTTTTACAAAGAGAACAACCTCCTATTGACACATTATAATAGTTAGCTAAGCTTTCTACTTGCATTTCCAAATGGATTTGTGCTTTTCCGCTGGGTCAGTCCAGGACTTTGTCCTAATGCAAAGGCTCGTTGTAAAGGAATTCTAAATGTGATCTTAAGTCTGCAGAGGATCTGGTTGAGTTATGCTGTAGAATCAGCTTTGCTCTGATCCTGATCAGTCTAAGGAGCTTTGTCCTTATGAGGCAAATTCACATGCAATACCGTTCATGTTTTTACGCTGATAAGGCGAGCGTGGATGAAGGTTCTGGAAATCCTTTCATGGTGGCCAGAACAATACACAGTGGGCCTTAACCCTTCAATAGCCAGTACTCGTGAAAACAGACGAAGGTGAGTGGAGAAACTGTGTTAATTACCAAAGAATAGAATGTCTTTAGGTGGGTTGCCACGAGTTATGAGGAAGTAAAACAGGAAGACAACCACCAACACAGCAACGCCAATCTCCAGGATCACGTAAGGCCTGTGGAAGCAGAAGATGGAATAAAGCAGCACATTGTTCACATTTGAAACATTTCTCTAAAACTGATGATATGATGTTCAGAGAACTTTCAATAAAGGATTAAAGAAGGTCCATTTGAGAAAGGTTGGTTATACGTGCTTTCACTGAGGTTATTTGTACTCAGGGGTTTTGTGATGCTTGCTGGTTTTGTAAAATACCACATGTAAAAAATGGACACTGCACACGAATGAAGGAAGAAATGACAAAATATTTCACATTTTCTGGTTTTCTCTTTAACTACTTCCCCTGATAAATTCAAAGCTCAGTGTGTCCAGTTTGGATGAAAACTTTAAAACGTGAAAAAGTTCGATCAATCACAGGCAGAGCAGAAAGCAGCAAGCTATGGCCATGTTAGTTCAGCACAGGCCTATATGTTTAGTGCTCATAGCTTCTACGGAGTTCCATGAAAAAGATTAATGTGACCAAAATATCTTCCAGCAAACAGCCTGCTGGAAGACTGTGTGTGTGTCCTCACAGGAAGAAAATAAATAGCAGGAGAGCAAAGGCCAGCGGCTCTGCAATTCAACAAAGCAGGAAGATTTATGCACACAAAACTGTTTGTTTGCTGACTAAAGCATCAGTCATGTTACTAATAAGTAATAAATCAAATTTTTGTTTTCATTAACAGTAGGGCTGCCACGATTAGCCAACTAATCCACGACTAATCAAATGATAAACAGTCTAATTTAATGGTCAATTAGTTATTATTTTATATTAGTCAGAGTGTAGCAGAGTTGAACAAAGTTGTGAGCGTTCAGCACCAAAAAAGTAATTTTTGAAAAAATATTTGAGCCAATGAGACCAAAACTTCATCTTTAGAGAAAAATAGTTGCTTGGTTCAGATGCAGACCTCATTTCATTTAATCTTGTTTCAATACCAGAAACTAAGGAGGAAAAGAAGCTCCATGATCCATCTAAGATTTAATAAACTATCATCACTATTGTCTTTATTTTTAGTTACTTTCAAGCTAATGATGGTTAAGATGCATGTTTTACATCAAATTTAAGCATGTTCCGATTAGTCGACTAATCTGAAAAAATAATCGTTGATTAGTCGACTGATGAAATGATCGTTTGTGGCAGCTCTAATGAACTGTCATAACTGGAAAAAAGGATAATAATCTACTCAAATGTTCCCCAAAGAGAGGATTTTAGCTTCTGCTGAAACTCACTGATTCAAGTAGAACGAATGAGCTTTGAAAACTGATTCTGAATGAACAGCCAGTAATTTATTAGAATTTCTCATCAAATATCTGTGAAATTAGTCAAATTATAAAATATTTGACTCACACTTGGAATCAGAAATCATTGCAACATCATAAACATTATTACACTCAGAAGGATTTTCTAGAATATTTTCAGTCTTGTTACTTTCTATTAGTTCCTTCCAAATGATATACCATAACAAGAACACAGCCTTACTGGAATGTATTTTAACAATAATTGTCTTTATTTTAAAATGACTAAAAAAAACGGCATTTCTTTTTGGTGTTGTGTGCATACAGAGTCCTCTACTGGTGAAAAAAAGGTAAAATAACAACATAAAAACCTCAAGACTCATGAAGTAACTGTAACACATCCCCTTTCCAATGATTTCTTTTTACAACAATACATATCTCTGTTGTTTGGCTTTTTGATACGTTTTAATATGTTGAATCTATTTTACGACTTATGTATCCATCTTAATGTGATGCATTCCATGAAAACTTAAATAAATAAAATATACAACATTAATAAAACATTATTTTTCCAAATCTTCAGGCTATCTTTCAACTATAAAATGGTGCCACTTACTCTTGCATCTCAGGTGTGGTGTTCATAGCATAAAGAATGCCAAGGGCAGAAAAAGAGAATAAAAAGACCAAAGTCTCCATCTTCAAAAGCTGCTCTGCCCCTGCTGCAGAATTCACAGAGATGCTGAAAATAAAAGATACGTTGTCATCCCTTCCAGAACACTGCTCATTTAAATATCAATATAGCTGCAGAATATTCATTCAATTGGAACTCCAGAACATATCCAAATGCCATTACTCTTTACAATAGACTGTTAAATAGATTTTAAAGAAGAGGAGAAGGCTCTTACCGTCTGGTTGCCTTTTAGCTGAATTACTCCAATTACAGCTGGGCTGAGGCAAACCTGGCCTTTATTAGGAACATAATGAAGTGGTAACAAAGAAGCTTTTACACAGAAAGTTATGCAATTTAGCTTTGTCGGAGATTTACCTAAGTCGTATTAGAGGCTGCATTCCATCCCCACATCTGATTCTTATTGCGCTGCTGCTATACAGCAATAATGCAGCTAAAGCTGAGTTTGTTAATGTGCACCAAAGGCTGACTGTGATATGCGGTCTAATACAGAGATGTTAAGTAAAGTTTTTTGGACTATTTAATTTTTTATTTAAACAGAACTGTTAAAATGATAGAAGGATAAAGCTAATCTAAACTAAAATGAACTGGATGTGGAATTTGGCAACTGTAGCAGTTTTAACAAACTTTTACACATCATGAGGCAGAGCATCACTGAGCAAAGTTTTCAGAAAATACACAAACTTGCCAAGTCTACCAGCAGGGCCAGCCCTGGGCATTGGTGTCCTAGGCGGCTGCCTATGCTGCCATCTGCTGGAGGGGGAACCAAATTTCATTGATGTAAATGTTTAAAAAAAAGCTAATAATTAAAACCATAAATAAAATAACTCAAAAGTTTGACATAACAAATAATTCTGTCCAGTGCTGTTCCCCTCCTTGCCTGAAGCAGCTCCTGTCTGGGAGGGAGGTGGTCTGATTGTGCTTTTTTAAACTTTAAGAATGAAAAAGCAGCAAAACAAGCCCTCAGGGACCAGCTTTAAGGACAGAAAATAAAGGAAAAGGAGGAATAAAATCACTCAAAGCAGATGTTTGTCTGTTTTACGCACATTCAATTGCTTGGACCTCACCCCTTCAGTAAAAATAAATAAATATTTTTTGCAGGAAAATAATAATTTAACCAGCAGTGTTATTTTTGTTTTGTTTTTTACTCTTTTTAAACCCTTAACATAAATCAATAAACCTTTAACAAACTGCTGAACCTAAGAGGTCTGTCAAAACATCTATCATGCTAAAAGATCAAATGTTGGTGTACCGGTTAGCGTGGCGGCCTTCCATTACAAACATTGGGGGTTTACACCCAAGTTAGAGAGATTTGTCAGTTTTCTAAAAAAAAGTTTTTAAGTGGTTATTATTTTATCTTTGACAATAAGAATAAATAAATACTTATCACAACATATTCCAGACAGCTGTGGTGTTTGCTTGTTGTGGGGCTGTGGTATTCGTGTGTGCAGAGGGGGGATGAAAAACATGCAGCCCAGGATCAGGCCTGACCACCAGTCACAATGACAAGCAGCTAAAATATACACACTCTTCTTAGAGGAATTGTAATTTTGCAATTCTTTTTCAGATGAGAGCTGATGATGACTTTCTGCAGACAAAGATACAAGGAAGGAAGGAAGTGTGTGGAAATATTTCCACTCATTGGAGGTAAATCCTCAGCGTGTCTGTGTGTGCTCAGCTCTGTTTTCTGTGCTTCTGCTCAGCACACATACATATGTACTCTAAGCCTTCCGGGAGAAAGACTGGGCTTTTTAAGCAAGAATTTAAAAATATACAGCAGTTTGCATCAATCCAGGTAATTGCAGAAACATTCCAGCAGGATGCGCCAAAATGTAAAAAATCTGAAGATGAAAAAGTGTTTATCATTATCATTATGAGGTTTGTTGTTGTTGTTGTCTTGGTTAGCCTGTTTTTGCAGAACTAACAGACATCATTGCAGATCACACCCTCAATGCAAATAACGGAGTCGGTAGAAACAAGGTGGTTTTTGAATGCGGACTGGATTACTTTTGGGCCAGTGTTAGGGATGCCAAACTGCTATTGTTAAATGTAACTCTACTGATAAAATAAAACATTATTGCTTTCTTAAATCAAACATGTCTGTTTCTTAAAGCAAGACCACAAGTCAATATGGCTTACTGAAAAGTTAATTTAGTCTTAAACCAAGTGTTAAAAGAAATTTACACTAGAAACTAGAAAAAAAATGCTTGGTGAGATTTTTGTTTTTTGCAGTGCAAAAAAACAATTTATTTTACAATTGATGATGACTGTAAGACCCAGCTGTTACAACCCAGTAATCAAGAAATAACTTTCTTTTTCTCTCTCTTTTTAATATTTTTTCAATTCTTCTTTCTTCTGTTTTGTTTTATTAATAATTAATAAACACATATATGACATTCTTTAATTGTTCAGCAGGTGAAATGACTGTAACTGAGATGCAAAGCTAGTCCTCCATATGAAAGCTCTGTGTAGCACTAACTGAGTGAATGTTTAGAAAGCATTCACACTAGAGTGATTCCCCTGCTCCTTTTCATACATTGTTTGGCAAATGAAAACTCAATCACTTTCTGAGATTTCAGCAATCTTGGTATCAGAAAAATCAGCTCATTCAGGACATTACTGCTTGTATTTTTAGTATTCATAAACTTTATAGTTTTTGAACTATTGAAAAAAAATATTCCCTCATAGAAAATGAATGACTAAGTCTTCAGATTTCAACATTTGAGTAGATTAGCAACAAGCCTTTAAATATATTTATGGACTATGTTTTCATCTTTTATAGTCATTTTCCAAAAATCTGGAGTTTACCTAATATTTATACCCATTCTATAGTTTTGTTTTGGCTAATTTGGCATCTACTGAGGTTTTTAGGCTGATTTGGAGTTTAGCTATTTTAGCAACATGCAAATGTTTTTTTTTCATAATTTGTTATCTACTGGGGTGTTTTGGGCTAATTTAGAGTTTAGCTTCTAATTTAACAACACGCTAACATTTTTGACTAATTTAGTTCACTGAAGAATTTTAGGGTATTTTGGAGTTTTGCTAGTATTTAAGCAACAAGCTAGTTTTTTTTAGGCTATTTTCATATTTACTGATGTTTTTTTGGGCTAATTTGGAGTTTAGCTCATACTTAAGCAACACACTAAATATTTTTGCAAAATTGGCATGTATTAGGGATTTTTAAGAAATTTTACCACATTTTTTTTCAAAAATTTAGGTCAACTTCAGCGCTCTTTCATAGGTATTTCACGAAATTACCTGCATTTAAAGAAGTTTTACATTTTGAAAATAGCTTTTGTATTTTCAGCAAATCCCTTCAGCAATTAAAGCGAATTGCTTCACCATTTTCAGCAAAAAGCTTCAGCATTCTCAGTGATTACAAAGAATTCAATATTGCAGGTTATGCAACTTTTCTAACTCATTATGCATTCTACATGAGCAAGGCGTACACTGTCTGGTTTTAATTAAAACATAACGTAATGTCACCTTGAAACACATCATTAGGAACATATATCACCGTTGTGTTTCAACAACAAATGAGCACACACACAGACACACACAACAGCCTCTGCTTTCCACCAGCCTCCTGTGTTGGGAAAAGGGGGAAATGTTATACCAGGAAAGCAGTGGCAGTGTTGGTTTGCTGGAAACATTTGGAGGTCTTCCAGCTCAGCTGTTCAATAAGGCAAGATGAACTGATGAATACCAAAGTCAGTCAATGACCCGCAAGAGGAAAATACATGCATGAACCCCATGAATCCTTTTGGATATATAACACATGTATGAACCCCAGTAAACAGGTTTGGTTTTAACTACAAATTTATAGATTCAATCAAACTAATCATATTTGCAATATATTTAAGTCGGTTTGCAGGTTTGCATCAAGTTATAATGAATAACTGCAATACAGCGCAGTTATTATTTTAGGAATACTTTAAATCAAACGTTATACACAAGTTTATTTTAAAATATAATTGCTCAGAATGTTTCACAATCATTTCCTCACACAGACATGCCTTCGGGGTGATTTAGAGTTACTAATTTAACACAGTATGAGATAAGAGTGCCAACTACTACATCACTGTCCAGCCCACTGCTTTTGTTTACTTCAGTAACAAAATAAAAAATGAAAATAAAATAGTCCAAAAGAGAGATTTTGGATTAAAAAAAACATGCTTTATATTGGTGTAATAATTAATTTGAACAACTATTTGATTCAAGTCATATTTTGTGGTTGACAATATGATTCATGTTGATTTTGGTTAATTTTCAATAAATCTGATTTGATCAGATTCACAGAACGGATCAGGATATCTTTCTCCAAAACTTCCAACCGTGTGACTCAGAGATAAATAGCTGGAACTGAAAAGTGCAGGTGAAGTTGTCCAAATTACTAGTATTTCTAAAGATAATCAAGTGAAAATTAAATATGTTTACAAACAAACAAGTAAATAAGAATGAATATCAAATCAATTTACATATGCAAAAGGAACAATATTAGAACACTACCACACCATATGGTCACATGACTTTGCTAAATCCAAAGTGTTTCCACACATTGGACTGGAATGATGGTTGATCAGTTTTACTGCATCACATGTGTGTTGTCAACTGTGATGGTTATTTTAAAATGTTTCAATAAAATCAATCTATCATGTCTTGATACACATGGTATTTTCTAAGAACTATCTGATCAATTTCTTTAATTTTAAAATTATTCTGTAACAGTTTACGTCGATTTTTCTTAACGAGTTGCCTCAGAAAGATCGATCTGATTGGACCATAGGAATATGATGTCATTGATTAAGACGTATATTTGATTTGGCAAAGCCCTTCCTGACACAACCCTCTGTATTTATCCGGGCTGGGGACTGGCACAATGATATCCTGGCTTGGGCCCCTCGTGTCAGCTGGGACGAGGAAGTGAAGATCTTCATGGACAGAACTTCCTCCAAAATCCTGATTCTTTCTCCTTCCAGTTCACCAAAGACTCTTTGATGTTTCTTGACGTTGCTGTGATCAATCCATTCAATCCATTGGTTTCTCAGAGCAGAAAATAATGAAAGCTAACATCCAAATGTTCTTTCATTCATTTACAATCCTTTCCAACTGCGGTCAAATGAGCCGCCGTTCACATTTCTGTGGTCACATCAAGAAGCTCCGTGGAGTCTGGTGGAGATTTTCCAGCGTTCTCAGGACTGCTACCGTAAGTATTGGATGAAAGTCACACCAAAAATCCAGTGATGCTGATTGGACCACAGAAATGTGAACGGCGGCTCATTTGACTGCAGTCAATGTGAAGGTAGCATCTTCTCTTCTCCAGAACCTGAACTAGACACGCTAGCCGGACCAGATGAGGGTTTAGTGCATGTGCAGCAGAAAGAAGATGATTGATGAAAAACAGAGTCTGTCCAAGACTGTTTGGTTGACAGATTTAAAAGGAGGAATACTCGGATATTAAAAAACTCAATGATTTCTTATTATATTTGTTCTCTTTCAGAAGAAAAATGACACACAGACATGATAAAAACTCTAAAAACAGGATTTTCATCAGAGGGAGACTTTAAGCCATAAAAATTATTATTAATAATATTTATTATTAATAATTGTTCTTTTTTTAAACCCAATTAAAAATATGAATGTAGAGGTTTTAGTAGTTGTTAATTTTCTGAGACTGAACCTGTTATTCTTCTGTTCATTTACTTTAGTTATCTGAGTTTTTAACTCCCTTTACAAATAAGAAGTCAGACATCAGGTAGCAGATGTTATCAGTTGTAAAGGTGTTATAAGTGTTGATAGCGCGTGTGAGGGGGATTCGTGGTGTGAGAGCATTAGTCCAGGTGTGCCTGAACGTTTGGGCTGAGGACTATTTGCGGCCTGGCTCTCTGCTCCTGATCAACAAGCGGCTCTCCGCGTGACAACAGCGCCGGAAAGGCTTTTCTCTATTCAAAATGGCACCGTCTCAATCAGGAAGTGGAGAAAACAACTACGAAGAATAAGTTGGATACGTTTCTTCGTTTCTTTTTCTTTGAGAGGATTTTCTGCTCACAGCCGACCGGGGAGTCTGCAGTTGGGATTGGGGATAAATAAGACGCTGACGGTGAGTGGAAGTCGAGGATAATCGCAGAGAAAGAGCGACACATCGGCAGATGTCTTATTATGTGTTCTCGGTAGCCTCTCCTCGGAGCGCACGTTATTACTGTCGAGCCACTCCGGCGTCATAGCGCCTCCGTTAACTTTGGACTATTGGATTGTAGTGGTGAATATGTTCTCCCAGAATCGGTGGCGCCAATGAAAGTTTTGTCGCGAGCGAAAGAAGGAGACGCGAGCGTAGACATGTCTTTACGCCAGCGCCCTTTAAGGCCAGCGGCTGCTCGCTTTTGTGTTGTTATTTCTTCACCACATTTACTCGAGCAAGTATTCAAAATTAACGATGACATATTTTCCATTTTCTTGATGTATTTGAATACTATTCATTATTTACAACTGTAACAATCTGAACCGAATGTAAAGTAACGTTGATTCTAACGCAATTTGCGCGACGGACTCAAGCTGTGTACAAAACGAACGTACCCAAAGTCGCAAAAAGCCTATTGGAAATGCTAACGCAGCTAGCACTGTGAACGGTGCCAGAGTGGCTCGTATTGGTACATAAGTTGGATTTGGGGCATTCAGCTGTGCTCCTCTCGACAGTGTTTATTGTGAAAGAGTGTATACGCCGTGAATGGGTCAGAGCCAGAGTCTGCTGCCTCGCCTGCTCCGGGAATCGTCGCGCTAACCGTCCGGCGGCTAACAGCGGTGACAGGAACCGTGAGCACAGCGCCGGGGCAGCGATCCTTTGTGCTTTACGACTCCAGACTGCGGCCGTGCCGCTCTGTCCTTCGACACCAGTTCTGATGAACTTTGTTTATGGGTTGGTGGAGTAGCTTCTCCAAATCTCTGGGTAACTGTGCTCGATTCGAAAGGGGATTAATTACAGGAAGAACAGAGCAGCCTCGGCGAGATACAGGCGCTCTCTTCTAGCTGAGGCCAGTTGAGTCTTCCATCAGATAAAAGTTTAAAGGGCCATACCATGAAAAAACAACTTTTTGAGGTTTTTAGTGTATACTGTTCGTTCTTTTCTGCAAAGAACGTCAAAGCAGAATTTTGATCCGTTCGAGTAATCCTCTAAAAACCTGCACTCTCAGCACCCACCATACCCACGAAAAACGAGCGAGTTCTCACGATCTGACGTCACAGAGTGGAATAGCCTCTTTCAGGAAGAATCTGCTCTGACAGCACCACCCCCAGTCTAACACCGACACCAAATTTGTCCACGGTGCTAGCAGTGATCATTAAAAAACGTTCATTTTAGATGCAGAACACTGTGTATCTTCCAACTGTGTCCTGTCTTCGATAAATTCCAGCTCAAGCAGGTGTAAATTGCTTTAGACACAGTGATGTAAAACCATGAAACCATCTCTGAAATAGTTTGGACTTTTTTTTTTATTTTTTTTTTGGGGGGGGGGGGGGATGCCGACATGCTGCTTAAAGCTCTAGGTCAAACACAGTCATACCAGAGGCCAAAATCCAAAACACACTTCAGGTTGCGAGCCAAACAAGATTCACATTTATTAAATATACTAAAACTCAATTTAAAAAAAAATGTTATTTTTTTTAACATTACTATGAATAAAAAAGGCAGGTATATCATTCCAAAATGATTCAACTTAGATCTTAAATAACTTAAAATATTTTACACTCCATAAAAACATATTTTGTCAAAATTATACAAGTTAGAAAAAGCACAAGAAAACATCAGGTCATTAATAACAATATTATAAAATGATATGCAGGGCCGGATGTATTACCTGGAGGGCCTTATGTGGCACCCACATGCAGCGGCAGCTGGAGCCTCACCCTGGGCTCCCACAGCTAGCATTATAGCTCAGGTGTGATGCGAGAGGGATCTAGCTACGGTTCAGCTGCGATGTCTGCTGAAAATTTGAACCCGACAAAACAAGATTTGCAGCACTGCTGAGGCCAGATCACAGAGGTCCAATATGATTGTCTGCTGTGGAATTTCCTATCGCACTTTTAAAGTTACGTAAAGACTGCACTGCTCGCATCAGAGCCTTAACACCAGCTGTGGTAACCCGGGGTCAGGAATCGAGTCATTTAACTTCTGGGTATGAAAAAACTCACAAAATAACGAATATTTCATAAATAATTTGTCTTTTAGTGCTCCAAATGTAATATGTTATCATATATACGGATATAGTTCCCTCTGAAAGGCTTAAAAATCATGGTATGGTTCCTTTAAGACACTGTCAGATGGCTAATTGTAATCTGTCCCTTTAATCTTTTTCATATAAGTATGACTGTATTGTTTTGCCGTATCTTAGAACAAAGACGTTTTCATGGTATTCCCTGCATGACCTCATTTTATCACTATGCTAAGTCAAAGTTGTGACCACAAAAAGTGTTTCACAATCATTTCAGTTCTAATGTGTACGTCTAAATTTGACAGAGATGAAACAGAAGCCTACAGATGGATCAGAAAGCTGAATGAGTAACCAGAATAGCATGAGAACACCTCTAGTAAAGCTATGCTGCAATTTCTCATCTTTGGTTTCCACTGCGCCTGTTGCCTCAAGCAAAGGACTGAAGTCTCATGCAAGCCTTGACACAGTGGGTTGCCATGGTTGTTGGCTATTTTTCTAAAGACGTCATTCCCCTTACCAGGAAATGACTAACATTCTAGGTTTGTAATCTGGGAGAGAAACGAAAGTGCTCCAACCCCCAGCAATCTGGTCAATGGCCTTCATGTCATCACCTGTAACAGCCTCAAGTGACTCCCCCACCAGCGAGAACCATTTGGTTTGTTGCTGTTCTCTTTATTACTTTGTATTAACATAAACAGGTTTTTAAAAACAAAGAGACAAAGGCCATGTCCACACGTATCCGGGTATTTCTACAAACGCATATTTGCCGACCTCCGTTTTATAAAAACGGTTGCGTCCACACGTGATCGTTTTAAAAATAATTCCGTCCACACGTCCCCGCATACTTCCGCTGTTGGGCGATGTAATGAGCATGCGAAGCCGAATAATTACACTTAGTTGTTGTAGAGGAACTGATTTCTTTATTACTTTTACTTGCAGACCAACCCGTGAACAACTGTCCGCCAGCTAATGTGCGCGCGCGCCCCTCCCCTTTCCTTTCTCTCTCCGCAGCACGCGCTCCTCTCTCTCTCGCTCCTCGCTGCCATAGCCGCGCTGCTCCTCATCGTAACAAGCTGAGATGCAGAAGTTGGAACACACACTCATCTCACAACAACATGTATGCACTAATTGTCCCAAAGAGTGACGTTTAAAAACGGAGATCTCCGGTTATGCATGTCCACACGCAGACGCGAAAACGGAGTTTTCCAAAACCTTCACTTTAGCCGGAGTTTTCCAAAAGCTCCGTTTTCAGTGACTTAAATCTTCGGTTACGTGTGGACGATAGGCCGAAACGGATAAAAATATATGCGTTTTAGCAGATACCCGGCTACGTGTGGACAGGGCCAAAGTTTCCACAGATGAAACTGGAAACCATCAGGCTACTTCACTATGACCTTTATTGCTTAAGTAAAAAACACATTTATTCAAACCAAAATGTCATGGGGATTTTTTTAATTTGTGGAGAAATATGTCAGAAATCATTTTCAAAGAAAGAGAGGGTTTTTCTTGGTTTCCTATTGTTAGAACAATTGTGAATGCTTTCCCTGAGTGGTACAAGCATGTGGTCATGTGTCAGCTTATTCTGCACAGCTCCCCTTTCTCATCTTCTGCTGTGTCCCATAATTGATGGCGTCTTGGCTGCAGGGACGTTTCAGTCACAAAAACAAACAGGATTTTCACAAAGCAGAGAAGAGTTAAATGTTCTGACTGTCATTTTAAATGAGAAATAACACTCAAAGTTATTTATGCATTTCTCTTTGAAATATTTTTGCTTAAGTATTGTTATTATGCATTGCAGTTAAATTTTCTGAGTGAGCCTGAAGTTGAAATGTCTTAATAACACGTTTTACTCCTGGGATTAAATGTTTGCAACCTAAAGTCATTTGTTATCAGATCCCATATACCAGGGGGGTCAAACTCAATTGCACAAGGGGCCAAAACCAAAACACACCTCAGGTTGCTGGCCAAATATGATTAACATTTATTGAACACTCTAAAGCTAAATTTTAAAAACTTTAAAACCATAACTTTTAGCATGATTATAAACTAGATCCATAGCATAGAGAAAATGCTAGTGTTAATGCTGTAAGCTGAATGTGGCTGCTGAAGATGCTGAAATTAATTGGTTAAAAAACTGAATCTAATAGCTGAAAACTATGAAGCTGATAGTTGAAAGCACTGAAGCTGATAACCAGTTAAAATATTAGCTACATGCCAAATTAGCCTAAAAAAAAACTTAGTTTAGCCAAAACAGCTGTTCATTATCAGGGGCTGTACAGGGGTGTAGTGGTTTGCAATCTTGTCTCACATTGATTTAGTCACTAACACATTCGTACTGCACAAATTTGATAGGAATTTGTTAGTTTAAAATTCAGTTTTATAAAATTCACAATATTTAGAGTAAAACAAGCTTAAGAAAAATAATTTATAAAGTCTAGAAACTTTGTTATCATTTTCTTTCAATGATTAACGTCAGCAAACAATGTTTTGCAAGCAAAAATCTGCCCACAGTAAATTCTGATAGCAATAATACATCCAAACATGTAGTACACTGTGTGCATTGTTATCCAGCAACACATTCACCTTCAACTAGTGAAACTTCAAAACTGAAACAGTAACCAAACTTTTCTCTGTTCTAAATGTTCTGGTCTCGTGGGGTGAAATAACTGTCAAAAAAATGTATGCTGTAAACTAGTGCTGGCACAAACGATTATTTTAATAGTCGACTAATCACCGATTATTTTTTCCGATTAGTCGACTATTCGGGTCATGTGCAAATTGGATGTAAAACAGACATCTTAACCATCATTAGCTTTAAACTACCTAAAATAAAGACAATAAAGATGAAAGTTTATTGAACTTTTAATGAATCATGCAGCCTCTGTCCTTCATTAGATTCTGGGATTAAAACAAAATTTAATCTAACGTGGTCGGCATCTGAAACTATTTTTCACTAAAGATAAAGTTTTAGTCTCATTGACTTAAATATAAAAATGTACATTTTTTGGTGTTGAACGCTCATAACTCTGTTCAGCTTTACTACACTCCGACTCCATAGAATATAACGAAACGACTAATAGACTATTAAATTAGTCGTCGATTAGTCGCTGATTAGTCGACCAATCGTGGCAGCCCTAATCGATTATTTAAAAATCATAAAATGATTTATTTTATCAGTATAGGTCGATTTTTATTTCATGTACAACTTGCCTCATACAGCTCGATCCTGTAGGATTCCAGGAGTAGAAATTGACTCATCGATTAGTTGTTACTCCCTTAATGTTTTGTGTTGGTTATATATTTTACTTGTATTTTGTTTTTTTCTTTTATCGATTTCTCTCGTTTTATTTATTGCTAAATTCTAATTTTTCAGCTTTTTTGTTGTTAGAAACTTAACAGGAGGATGTGGCGTCTTAGTGGGCTTATTAAATGTTTCAATAAATTAGTTGTGTTGTTGTTGTCTCAAATGGCTTGGCAGTAAAATGGAGGTCACATTGTCCCTTCATACAGTCTCTGAAATAAGCTATTCTTTTCTGCAACAGGATGTTTTTATCATCAGTAAACTTTAGTATCTTTTTGAACCTTCAATCCACAGACTGTCTGACATCTGGTTCGTTGGTCTCACATAAGAACCTGACGGTTTGCACAGCACTTCTAAGAACGCCTTTACTGAAGATTCATTCATAGTTTTAAGACCATTTGCCATTTTTGGCTTTGCATTTTTTTGTTTGTTAGTACCAGCTTTATGATCATACTTAGAAACCTCAAACAGCATGCACCTTTTACTGGAAGCTAGCTGTGAAGAGCCCTTGTTCTTTTGTTGATTCATGGCAATCGGATTTGTAGGACTGGGTTGATTAAATCAATTAATCGATTTGAATTGATTTAAAATTAAATCAATAATCGATTCATAAAAACAGATGTTGATTTAGCACATAAAACAGATGACGAAATGTCATAACCGGAAAACGCAGCAGAAAACAGCATCAGCTCAAGCAGGAGGCTAACAAACAATTCTGTCAAGCTAGCTAGGTGCTCACAGATTCAGATTTCCAGGATCAATAACTTTTGTCTTAACGCAAATAACAACCTATAAAGACATTTCTACAGAGAAAGACAGAGTTTTTTTTGTTTCTTTTTAATGATAATCTCTTTGTGCTGCAGACAGATGCTAAACAGCGGCTGCTAACTGCTACATGCTAGTGCCGTGATTTAACTTGTTAGGACCCGAGCTGTCCTTTGATATGCCTGTGGGGTGAAGGGTGTCTTGTCCAAGGACAGGACTATCAACCCTGGAATTGAGTACAATTTCTCATTTCATCTTAACGCACAGCTTTAGCCAACCCTCTCCCTCTCGCCTTGTGTTTGCCGGCTCTTATTTTCTCCCATCTTTAAGTGATGCCTATGATACATTTTATTTATGGTCTATGGGTGGATGGGAGCGAGAGCAAAAAATGTGGAGGAGGGATAGCGATAAACTGCTGAACATGCAGCCAGAATATTCTTTGTGATGTGAAACAAACTACTTCTGTATTTGTTTTTCTAATGTCCCATGTCCTAAAGATCCTTCTCTGGGAGGGGGCTGTGTGTATGTTTTCCAAATTACAGTTTTATAAGGAAAAGATGGTGTTTCATGTATCCAGTAAACACACTTGAGTTTAAAAATGGAATTCTTCCGGTAAGGAAAGGAAAAAATGATAAGTGTTTGTTTGGCCTCGCTACATTCTGACATTGTTTCAGTTATCATCTCAGATTTTTTGCTGACTCCACATGATCGGAAAAGAGAGGGAACAAGCATATGTAGAACTCTGATATATAATGGGACAAAAGGGACTCCCAAATGAAACTTGTGTTTCACAACTCTGGGCTGTATGGGAGCATTAATGGAAGCACTATTCTTTATTTAAACTAAAATGTTCCCAAATGGATGACACTGACACACAAAGACCGTTCATGCAGCTTTTAGCGCTCAACACTCTGTTAACGCCTGGGTTGTTTGTGATGCATTTTCAGAATATATTAAAAAGGTCTTTAGGTATTTGCTTTAGCTGTATGCTAACTCATCTTTTTACAAGAAAATATGACAGATGTCCTGCAGGTGTATGGTCAAAGAAAAAAGTCCCTAATTACCTTAAGCATTTGATTTTTAACTCAAGTATGCTGGCAATGTATAAACATGTAGATGTTCAAAAAACTTTATCCATCCATCCACATCCTACATGACGTGTCCTGTACAGAAGTCGATCAGCTTTATAAATCTACATAAATCTTTGATTGCGATCAGATCTTTGTTTTCGTTCTATAATACTGGACTTTTTTTTCTAAGGTTTAAACTTTGAGAGCTTAAACAAGACAGAAATTCATGTGTTTCTTGGATAAAGTGCATAGTGAGGAGTTTTACTGCCTCATAACACCTTTAACCCTACTTCACAGATTTCACTTATCGTAGGTTATTTTTAGAACGCAAGACCTGCAATAAATGAGGGTACACTGTTTATAAAAAGTCAAGCTTTCCCTTTACATGACAAAATGGTTATTGAAGAAGGATGGATGATTAGGACTGTAGTGAGTATCCAAATACCCTGACCTCTGTACTTGAATTTCTGGATAGTGGAACAGGGAGCTGGTGGCTCGCCCACTGTATTTTCTACGTAACAACCACAAGCTTTTTCAAACTGCATTTTTTTGTCTGTTCCTGATTCACAATGATTTGAATAAAGAAATACTCAGAAATACAGTAATCTTCATTCATATATATATGTGTCCTCTATCATCAGAAAAGTGCTATAAGAACACGTTAAAAACACCAAAAACACAGTCTTCATTGGAATGGGGCTTTAAATTAATTGGGTCAACATTCCAAAGCAACAGAGAGTGAGGGAAAAAGTGAAGAGATGAGTGCAAAAAGTTTAGAACAGGTGGAGGAAGGTTTCAGGTGTGATGTGTGACTAACGAATGAAAGGAAAAGTGTAGAAGACTGTGGGAAGAGCCACATTGTTGTTGGTTTAGAAACTCTGATACAGAGACAGGAAGCAGAGATGAAGATGTTCAGGTTCTCTTTGAGAGAGATCAGATCATGGTAGATGTTCTGGAGATCAAAGCAGGGAAGCAGATGGAGATGATTGGACACGATGAGAGGAGGAACAATGATGATGATGGTGAAAGGATAATGAGGTGGAGAAACCAGGAGAAAGTTCTGGAGGAAAACTACAGAGGAGGATTCATGGATGTAGAGAAGGAGGACAGGAGGGTGGTTGTTATGAGTGAGAAGGATGCAGAGGAGAGGGGCAGATGATTTGCTGTGCTGCTCGCTGAAGGGAGGAGCCAAAAGACAAAGAAGAATCCAAAATCACATTGAGTCAAATATTCTGAACACAGCATTTAAAGTGACTTACGATCAAACAAAAACTTTTCTTTATTTGAAACTATAACACTTCTTGATGACTGTGATTATAAATCATTTTCTTTAATGAATGCATATTTAAATGGAATATTTTGAAGAGCAACATATTAAATGAAAACATTCAAATAACTACATATGGGTCAATGGTTTCCATCAGTGCTTTTTTAAACATATTTGTGATCAACTGATGTGCCAAAACAAGAAATCCAGACGGTCGCTAATCAATATTTGTGGCCAACATTCTTTTGCAGTAAAAGTAGAAATATTAATCAAAATTTTTGACTAAATCCAAATTCTAACATTTAACTGTGTTTAAATGCTGTAAGCAAATTTTATTCAAGAGAATATGGTGAATTTATGCTGAATATGTAAATACAACAACAGACTCTTTAACCAATTCTCTTTCCCAGTGTCGATGAGGCAGAAGATCTGGTTACATAACCATTCTTTTATTACTGTCTGCTCAGTGTTTCACTGAGTTACTCAGCTGTGTGCAGCCCATCTATTCTTTAAAAAATGTGTTGTGAAGTGGAATTGTGATGCAGACGTAGGGTATGTGTTCATGCTTGTTGTGTCTGTGCTGAGGGAAATGGATCTGCACATGTTTAAATACTGTCAAATAAAGTCTATTTTAGTCAAAAGAGGGTTCTCATCAATAATGTAAGTAGGTTTGAATGATTAACTCCTTTGTTCCCCAGGGAAGTAACTTGTTCCTATTATGAATATTTTATTGAAGTATCTGATGAATCTGGTGGGTCAAGGCAATCACAACTAGTTAACACTAACTAAACTGTTGGATCATAACTAACAGTGATGTTGATGGAACCAGAATAGAGATGTGTTGTCTTGACAGCATTCACCTGATTCTGAAGACAGATGCACACTTTGATTATTACATCAAATCCTTTGGTCATATATGCTGTCAGTGTCTGCTCCAGTCTTTTTCTCCGTTGTACTCATCTGATCTTAATAAACATACTACATATACAACAAATACTTTTCTTGATTTATGTCATCATTCAGCCATAATTGAAATAATACATCAAAAGATGAAGAATATTTATGTTGTTAAAGGAGACTTTTCAGTGTTCGGTTGTCATTAAATAATATTTTTAAATAGTTGAGTTTTTGTTGGAAATTTTTCATCATTACTTTTTTTAATTTATTTTTTTGCCATGATGACAGAGACGCTTAACAGTTTGTAAAGTTGTGTATTTTGTACTTCTACTATATTTCATCAAAATTGCACAAAAACGAGTGTCAATATTTGTCTATCTTATCACTAAAATGTTCAATAGGTATTGTGTGGTAAATTATGCCATATCAACAGTTCATGTGATTGTGTTAGAGCTCAAAAGTTGTCACACTCCTGTGGAGAGAGAATAGACTCACTCTGATTTGTGCCTGCGCAATTCTGGATTTCTGCATAAATTAGGATTTGTGCGCCTGTATTTTTGATTTGTAACAAAAATAATGCATTTTGTGTATAAGTACAAAAATTATGAAATTCAAAAAAATACTAAATACAATTTACACTAACACACATTAAAATAACAACAGCTTGAAACTAATTACACATGCAAATCTTTAAAAATGTCGCCCAAATCCCTTGTTACGCACACACAAAACCTCAGTTACACACAAATGTGATGAGACTCTTCACGTCTGTCAGTGATGCGTTTAAATACTGCTTGAATGCAGGGTCATTAGAGTTTCCTTATCAGCCAATTTGATCTTTGATTGTGAATTTTATCTGGGGAAACTTGACATTTTCCCACTTTCTTAAACAGATATTCTCGATAATTAATATAAAAAGTCTAATTAAATGTATTTAAAACACTTGTTCCTTAAAAAATAAAAATATCTCCCAGAACTGATCGCTCTCTCTGCAGCCCCTCCCCTGACAGTGGCTTTGTCCCTAGTGCTAAAGATCACAGTCACGGGATAGCAGGTGGCGCCGGAGCCTTCTAAACACCCTCAGATTGGAGCGGGCCGGTGCTGCCTGCAATCACTGCGTTTGTTGACCAGAACTCCGTACATTGACTGTATAAGAGGTGATGCCGACCGGGGGGCTGGATCAGCCCACCGGCCCGCTCCAATTTGTGGGTGTTGAGAAGGGTCCGGTGCCACCTGCTACCCCTGTGACTGGTGACCAGCGCTCGGGACAGGGCGATTCGTGCATAACTTTTAAAGATTTGCGTGTGTAAATTCAAGCTCAGGTAATTTTAAATTGTGCATGTGTAAATTATATTTTATTTAATTTTGTAATTTTTGTGCTTATGTACATAATGTATTATGAGTTACAAATTAAGAATTATGCACGATAAATCCAAAGTTACGCACGCATAAATCGGGGTGATACTTCTTTCTCTCCATACTCTCATACCCGAGGGTGGTGCTTCTTCTTATGAGCATTAGTTGTGATCTAGCAGCTTAAAGTGACACTTCCCAGTGTAATCTCCGTGAGCTGAGGTAAAACGGTACATCATCACTATACTCTCAAGTAGTCATACTATATCCATCTCATACACTGTTTTCTGATTTTCATTACTGTACTTGTCTTTCTTCTGAGCATGTGTGTAATCCTGCAACCAAAGCCCTTTAATAACAACAGAGCCACGTTATATTTGATCTTTTCTGCAAGCATCTGAGAAGTATCAAGAATCTGACCGTCTATCCTGTAAGTGAGATTCCGAGCATCATTTGTCACAGAGTCATCAAACAGTGCTGGTCTATAAGGTGTTCTGTTAACGACATGTTTGTTGTTGCAGCTCAAAAATACTGCAAAACTGCTTAATATTGTTGTGGCAAGCCTTTGTTGCAGTTCAGACAGAAAGCTGCATGAAAACCAACTATCAATCTAACAAGGTTACAGTCTTCATGGTAAAGACAAGATTTTAGAAATTCAAAGCAAAGGCACAAACATTTCAGGAACGTCTAATACTATCACTAGAGGAAATATTCAGGTAGGATTGGGTTATTAAATATTTACTGCCTTTAAAGGATTAGGAGGCTCAGATTAAATACTGGAGCTTTTATATAACTCACATGATGCATGTTTTTTTTCAGGGACCATGAAACAGGCACATTTTTATCACTTTTTCCAGCGTAAAAAAATTCCAAAGTGAATAATACTATACATTAGTGGTCCCCAACCACCAGGCCGGGGACTGGTACTGGTCCGTGGATTCATTGGCACCAGTCGCGGAAGAACTATTTAATGAAATGTATACATTTAGAGTCTTTATTTTGAAAAAATTACTGTATTCTCTTAACTCCTATCACTTAAGCTATTAGAGCTGTGGATCGTTGCTTAGGTGGCGATCCAATTCGATTTACGAATCAAGCTCAAATGATTCATGAATCGAACCACGATTCTTAGTTTTTAATACTATTTTTATTGCTATGTGTATGTTTACTAGATGGATAAAAATTGAAATTATTTGTATTAAATCACTGACATTTCTACCTTTATTTAGAACAGGAGATCAGAGTCAACAAAACTGATTTAAAAAAACACAAAGATTCAGACAATTTTTGTTTGTCATTTTAAACTTGTTATTTTTGCAACCTTCTGGTTAAGTTTGGCAGTAACATAAACAACATAAAATGATTAAAAATTACAGTTTTTTGTGTCATTTAACAAAAAAACTTGAAAATGTTCTCCACCGTTTTTTTATCCTCAAAGTTCTTCAATATTTTACGGTGCAGATTCCGTGTGAAAAAGTCTTTTTTTTTCCCGCAACAGAATCATCTGATTCATGTTGATTCCATCCGCCTTTCATCAGCATGAGGCTGCGTTTCTTCAGAATAAGCTGGAGTGTCTTTAATTGCGTCAACTGTTGAAGAGTTACCATAACCAAAAGAATATAAACACTGGATCTAAAACTCAGATGTTTAAGCTAATTCATTTTTTCAGAAGTTATGTCAGTGAACAGAACTTCAGTCTCAATTTTTGAACAGAAAAAAGCTCTCACTAGTTTTACTGTGAAAACCGGAAGCTTCACCGTCCCGAAAATGTGTTTCCTTCCGGTGACTACCTCTTTCGGCTTTGAGTTCATAAGCTTAAAATCCTACATTTATCTGCATTTAAGAGCAAACATACATCGTCCCCAGATAATATTTTGATAATATTTTCTACAATTTACTATATTTGTAAAGATCGTGAATCAGCGATCTTGGGCGTCGCGAATAGTTGTACTCGGATTTTCGGGAGCAAAACGCGAGTACTCGAGCACCCGGATACTCGTTCCAGCCGTATAAGCTGTGAAGTTTGGTCATGGGAGCAAAATGTCCATGTTTGAACAGTCTTTTGTTGTTGTCCAAGTTTTTATTTCTACTGAATGTCTCTGTCATCCTGAAGAGGACATTTAGCCCTTTTTCCTTGTTTAGATCCATTTCTCTCTGCTTTGCTCTACCTCTGCATACCTCCCTGTAGAAATCAGGACTGGAAAGGGGTTTTGGTGTTTTCCAGTAATGAGAGTGGAGATATCTTGGACCCCTCCTATAATAACCATATTGATTTTCCTCTGAGGCTCTCTTGAGAAATGTGGTTTGGGAGACTAACATGTTTTTGTACAACAATCATCCGCTTGATCCAAAATGGTGATTTGTTTGTTGACCAGTTGGATATATAATAGACAAAGCCTATATATAGATATATGGAGATACTGGCTTGCTAAATGGTTGTTTTCTTTGTTAAATGCTAACAGTTAAAACATTAATTCAGATCAATACATTTACTTTTTCTCATCCTTGATCGGACTAGAGGAGTAATGAAAACATTTGATGAATGTGAAATTTCATTTTGTTCATTTTGTTCTTCTATATTTCTGTCTAGGCATTTGTGGTTCTGGCTCTTCTCAGAGAAAATGGTCTTAATTTTCATGTCTTGATTATGTTAGCAGTGTATATGTTGATTCAGGTCCAGGTCTAACAAACTCCCTCATACACACAAAGGTCCTCTTATTTATACCCTCACAAACTCTATTAGGATTTATTACCTTAGCTTAGTCCCTGGTGAACCTGTATTTCAGATTGGGGGCAAAGGGAACCCAGGGCAGAGGCAGAAAAGTCAGGCAGACGTCTAGTGGCAGTTAGGAACTTGAAAAGTTGCTTAACATATTGATAATACGAGTGTAAATAATTTTTGCTGAATCTGGTCACTGAAGAGGCTAAAGAAATTTATTCTAATTAATAAATCCATCTTGAAGACTAGTGATGCAACAATACAGTTTGCTCACAGTTCGATACGTACCTCGATATTAGGGTCACGGTTCTGTACTTATTGAACAAAAAAAAGAAAGAAACTGACATCCTACTGTACCACGGATTATTAATTATTTTTTAAACAGAAACAACACAAAAAATAAATCAGATTTTCTTCAAGTTTACAGCTTTTGCCACTTATTACAGAATCACACCAAAATAGAGCTCTTGTAAACATTACAACTTGTATACAATTTAATCAAATGTAAAGGTTCCTCTGTCCTCAATACTTGTAAACATGGATATAATAAACTCCAACAATCTCATCTGTTCTCTTAAATTTTGACATTCTGCAGTTCTGCACTCTTTATTTTCCAGTGTGAGGACCATCATATAATCAACATTTACAGAGATTTAGTTCTCTGTTACCAGGAAGTCCAGATGTATGTGGAAAGTTGTGTGTTTTTACCAGGTCATCTTCAATTTGCTCACTTGTTCATAAAGTTCAGGTATATATAGATTTCTCTGTGAAATATAGACGTGTTGATACTCTATATTGTAGATCAACTGTTTTCATTAAATGACTAAAGTCTTCATTATCAACCACTGAAAAAAGACTGCAGAGATTTAACAATAAACTGATGGAGTCAGATATTTTCTGGTGTTTATCTTTAGAAATAGATCTGGGATGTTTTCATTGTGTTACCTGTTAAGTTGTTCAACTTTAACACAGTGACAGAGCTGGATGATGATGTCAGAGATGGGTGGTCATGTTGGACGTGTATCTCCACATTGTACAATATAGAAATCTTGCAGATATTGTTCTTCTTGTGACACATTTCACTCCCTGGTCATTATATTTGACGGTGAACCATAGATCTCTCCTCACCGCAGGTTTCCGTGTTGGTGCCGCGTCTTCTAACACGAGCTGGAAGCTGCTCACACACCGGCCGTCTGCATCGGTGCATTCTATCAGCCTCGAAATTAAAAGTCCTCGAAAACGCGAGAAGTCCTAAATTCTGCTCTGTGCATGTTTGCAGAGACTCTCCACTGAAAGCGGCTGCTCAAACGAGCGGAGACGAAGCCGGAGCGCGACCACATGCGGCCACAACGTGCAATGACTGTATACGGGGATCATACCATAAAACGCGTACCGTGAAAAATGCCGTACCAAACCGTGGAACGAATATCGAACAGTTCGGTTTTTATCTAATACTGTGCATCCCTATTGAAGACTGACATTTTGGAAATGATAAACCAGAAATGAACAACATAGAAATGTTAATTCTAATGGAAGACATAAAAACACTGTATGCATCCTGGGTTGTCTGTGGATTGGTTGAACTTTTGTGTCCCAACAATAGAAAGAAAACTGAAGGTAACAAACTGTAAGAAAACAACAATTAGGATTCACTTATGGTATTTTCCTGCTTTAAATTAAAGAACATGAAAGCGATTTTAAATACTTTTAAAGAACAAGAAAAGTACTGGAGTCATCTGTTCTATTAGCCTAGAAAATTAGTTGATAATTAGTAATTGAAAACTACTTTAGTGTTTTATTTTTAGCCTTTCTCCTGTAGAAAAATCTCACTAGTGACTCAGCAAAGTGGTCAGACTAACACATACCATCAGGCAGTTGTCAGTGAACCTTAATGCTGATTGGTTTAGTGAACCAACATCTCAAAGCTTACAGTGATCCTTCTTGCTATCTTGGAAGAGCTCACTCCATTTATAGAATTGTATGTATAAAGGCCTGTCGGATCATTTTCTGTGCTCCCTTTCATAAAATTGACACAAACTATACCATGATCCCTTGAATAAATGTACTGTCGTTTTATTTTTAGTTCTAATATTTGTCTCCTGTCATTTTACAGGAAAATATATCTTTGCTTTCTAAAATCCTTTTGTTGGATTAGTCTTCATCCAAATAGTATCTGTTTCATTTGAGAATCACTTGGCATCGTATATGTTGAATCAGACCAAAGTGGAATAAATTAGATTGTAACTACCAAAACTGCTGTTCATTTCTTTGTGTGGCACCTGAACATGACTTAAGTTGTGAATTGGTGTTATAAAAAACCCAAATTAAAACCAAAACTGCAAAGCAGTACGAGTCATGCAAAGAATATCAAATACCTGTAAAGCCAGAACAATAGGCCATTTGTACCCATGAGAAACATAAAGAGACTTGAGTAGGAGGCTTTGGGACAATGTAGAAAGCCTTCGGTTTGGTCCTGATAGGTCTGGTATAACCAGTCTGACCTGTTGGGATGCTACATGTACATGCTCGGCCTTTGTGTCTGTACATTTGCACAGTTAAATGCAATCCTCTGACTTCACCATTTTATCACTGCTCGGCTTTACCTCGTTTCTAAAAGTGTTGGTGAAAAGACTACTTTTTCATTTCCTCGCCTCTTCTCTCTTTTGGCTATGATTGGATCTGGTTCTGGCGTAACGGTTACACTCTTGCCTCAGAGCGAGGTTTCGGTTCAAACTACATTTTTTGTGTGGAGTTTACATGTTCTTGCTGTTCCTGCATAGATTGTTTTCTGGGCACTCCAGCTTCCACCATGAGTGTCCAAAAACATGAGTGTATTGGCAAGTCTGGCAATACGATACGTATCCCAAGACATTACCAGTCACAATATTTCACTATTTTTTGATTATGACTTAGAAACAACTTTTTTTTGAAAATTAATAATTGAAGACAATCAGAGCTCTTAGCACTTCAACTTTATCTCATAAATAAGCTGATTTTCCACCCATTCATCATAGTTTAGTTTATTACTATTATTACTATTATTTATCAAGACAGTATACAAATACATTGAGCTTAAAGGGTAACCAAACCCTAAATTAACTTTTTTTGTCCGTTGACCTCTACAGTATAAATGGGGCTTTAAAAGTGCTGTCTGCTGGTCATAGCCACATTTTTGACAAATTAAAATAAACTTGTTTAATTCTTGAAAGTATAGTCTTAAAAATAGTCTGTGTGGTGACCCCTACAGGTTGAATTGAGGTATTACAGTTGAATTTTGTGACTGGTCAAACTAGTGCTGGGCGATTTGACGATATATATCGTGTGGGCGATAAAAAGGTGTCTATCTTAGCATTTCTCCTCTGTCGTTTATATCGTTGCTAAGCTAATTTGATCAATTATTACGTCAAATATGTCATTAATTAGACCCTCCAGGATTTTGCGCAATTTGTTGTGCAACCGGCAGCTTTTTGTTTTCACCGTAACTTCACCGATCTACCGTGACAACAGTCATGGATGAGGACGCAGCTCTGTGGCCGTTTCCCTTCTGACTCCGTACAGAGAGTCGTGCTCTCTTTTATTGCCTCTGAGTCCAGAGTTTTCTTCTCAAGACACGCGCAAACGGTCATCCTGCGGGGTGGTGGCAGTGCACGCAGCGGAGTGAACGTGCGCTGAGTGAAGGTGTCCTGAGCGCATGCATGCACGCAGCACCATGGGGTGCAGGTACGGGGCGGTCTGTCATATTGCGCGGCGCACAGCTGCTGCACAACATGAGAATGAGAGAGTCTGGAAATGTTGAACCTTCCCACTTTCTGTGGAGAACATGGAAATCTGATGATTAATCTGATGATGCTGTTTTTAAAAGTTTATAATTTTTCACTGTAAATGTCATTTTATTCTGAAGTATATTTAAATCAAAACACAAATATTTGTGTTATTGTTGTGAGCAGCGAGGACCAAAAGTTCATTTTGTTTCATAGTTCTGTTCAAGTTAAACAACAGAACAATAACATTGTATATAGTGATGATGAAGTATTTTTCTAGTGCATGTGTCACAATAAAAAGAGTTGGAATGTGAAGTTTACTTCATTATTAACATTTTTTAGACACTTTTCAATATTTTAAAAACATCGCAACTTTTATCCAGAGTTTTCACAAAAGCTGCTGCAACATCAGGTATTTTTTCAGAGAAAAGCTGAAAATAGACTTTATTGTAATGATATATATGGTATCTTGATATAAAATATTAATATATGGTGATATACATATCGCCTAGCACTAGGTCAAACCATGTAAGTGTCAGAAGTCCCACGTCATGATCTGCAGCTCCAGTAATGATAACAGTCCAGCCCCCCAGCCCACCCCTCTGACTGGATTTTCAAATTTCGGCTGTGGGTGGAGTCAACCTCTAACTTCCCTGTATTGTTACCCTTTAAAAGGCAAAGATTCTTACACCAGATTGTTATGGAAGCCCAAACTGTTCATAATTAAATAAATAAATACAACATTATTTAATCAAGCAACACTCCAATAAAAGTCTTTTTAATAAATAATTGACCATTTTATTATGAAATACATTTCATTAAAATTTAAATGGACCATTTTATTATGAAATATATTTCATTTTACTTTAAAAACATAATTTTTTATGTCAAAAACATTTCATAATAAAAATATATATCACAATAATTTTTTTCATGTTGGTTATTATTATAATCATGTGGTTTGTTTTTTTGGTTATTTTTTTGTAGAAACTTTTATTTCAAAAATACTGTTTTCCAAAGTGTCCTTTTTATTTCACAATGCTGTTTTTCAGAACGACGTATTTATTTCATGATGAGCTTTTTCCGAATAATGAACTCTGTCTGTCAATCAAACCAGACAAGGCGGGGACACGTTTGTGATTGGCTACTCCTTTAATCAGACATTAGCAGCAGCACCAACTACATCGATCGAGTGTTCTTTCAGCGAACGTGACGGTGCAGTACACACTCATCAAGCAACCCAGTCTCAGTGAAATGCGTACATATTGATGATGATAACAACAACAACAATAATAATAGATTAATACTGCTACGACTACCACTAATAATAATTATTATGATTATAATAATATAATAAAAAGAACAGTAAAAAAATAACACAATTGTGTTTTTCTTCATTTTGTCTGAAAGCCTCCCTCGTTATTGTCACTTAAAATAACCGACAGTTGTGTTTGTTTATGAGGCAGAAATTAAAGAAACATTATTTTATGTTTGATAATCTTCGTTTCGGGATCACGTTTGACCGTCTCCTGGACCAGAAGTAGTCAGGCAGTGATCACGTTCTAGCTTTACAGAAGTCATTCGGGGCCCCGATTTAAAAAGGTTCCGGGCGGGTTCTCCGGACCTTCCCTAACCCTAACCTTGACCCCGGCACCGATGCGGGTCGGGTCCCAAATCCTGCTGATCGCCCGGTTCCGTGATTGTTCCGTGCAGCCCGGACGATTCTACTTTACGATTTTTGAGCCCGAAAAGTCAAACAAAACAGACAAACTACGAACTGTATGTCCAAAATAAATGCATGTCGTGATAGTAACGGGTACATTTCTCGCTAGAAATATTACCAAAAAAAAGATTAGTCCACAAATATTTTATTCTGAGGGATTTTACACCTAAAAAAGTGGAATCTACCGCCATATTGTTAGCCGGTGATAGACCGACAGAGAAACTCAAAAGTCACGTGATCCGGAGAAACCTAAACATCCGACCACGTGATCAAAACGAAACCTAAAAAGCCGCTCCTGTTGTTTTGAATGGGCTGTAACTGCGTATCATATGCACGCAAAAACCGTGTTTGGCGTATACTATGCACGGTATTCCCAGGGTGCAAAGCTGTGGAATATGTACGCATTTCACTGAGACCGGGTTGCTTGATGAGTTGTACTGCACCGTCACGTTCGCTGAAAGAACACTCGATCGATGTAGTTGGTGCTGCTGCTAATGTCTGATTTAAAGGAGTAGCCAATCACAAACGTGTCCCGCCTTGTCTGGTTTGATTGACAGACAGAGTTTATTATTCGGAAAAAGCTCATCATGAAATAAATACGTCGTTCTGAAAAACAGCATTGTGAAATAAAAAGGACACTTTGGAAAACAGTATTTTTTGAAATAAAAGTTTCTACAAAAAAACAAACAAACCACATGATTATAATAATAACCAACATGAAAAAAAAATATTGTATGTGTGATATATATTTTTATTATGAAATGTTTTTAACATAAAAAATATATTTTAAAGTAAAAATGAAATATATTTCATAATAAAATGGTCCATTTAAATTTTTAATGAAATGTATTTCATAATAAAAATGGTCAATTATTTATTGAAAAGTCTTTTATTTGGAGTGTTGCTTGATTAAATAATGTTGTATTTATTTATTTAATTATGAACAGTTTGGGCTTCCATAGATTGTAGCTTAATAGCTCATTTCCATCTGTAGTCCTTTACAAATCAATACATAATGCCTAAACATTGTAAACATATTAACCAATTAAAAAAGTTTTAATAGAAATGCAGTATAAAACACCTCATCAAGCAAATACCCGCCTGTTAATGTAAGCAAGACTGATGCTCCATTTTTTGGTATCTTATAAAAAACTGTAGGCGTCTGCTATGTTTCTGAGGTTGGTTTGAAGTCTGTTCCAGTCCTTGTCAGCCCTATAGGAAAAGGCCAACTGAGAGAAAGTAGATTTTCTTTCAGGAACATTGCAGTCACCTCTGGATCCCGACCTCTGAGCTCAGAGCATGGCTGGATAAAGTTCTTAAGAAGAGGTGGGGCGGGTGGATATCAGAATACTTGATCAGGTTGGGAAAAATTAGTATTTTGTGTTTTTACAGAACAAAACAATGGTGGTAACGCCTGGATTTCTTGTTGAGAATTTTCAGTCTGATTATGCAGAGACCTAAGAGATTTTAGGACTGTTTTGGTAGCCTGAGATCATGACGTAATACAGTATAAAGGATGTGATATGATCATGGCATTGAAAATGACTACGCAGCCTCTAACCGCTTTGCCCCTTTTGGGGTCCCGGGGCTGTCGGAGCCTAACCCGACCCCCTCTTGGTGAGGGCAGGATACACCCTGGACAGGTCTGCAGTCTGTCACAGGGTCTCAATCACACATTCATACACACCTAGGGACAATTTAGAGTCAACAATGAACCTATGAAGAATGTTTTTGGATGGTGGGAGGATGCTGGAGTCCCCAGAGAAAACCCACACATGCACGGGGGGGAAGCATGCAAACTCCACACAGAAAGGTCCCCAGATGGTGGTTCTGGTACAGATCCCCCAGGCAGGACTTGAACTAGTACCTTCTTGCTGTGAGGCAAGAGTGCTAACCACTGCATTATCTTGCAACCCCTAATTTTAAGGGCTGCGTGGTAATCCTGCAGATCTTCGGTTGGTCCAGGATAGTTGGCTCCGGCCGATGCGGAGAGGTATTTGTGACTGGGCTGGGGCCCAAAAGCAGTCGCCCCTCTCCCTTTGGGCACTCCATGTCTGTGGAGAACCTAGTGCTAAATCACTGTTGACCAGGGGTCCCCAAACTTTTTGTTGTGAAGGCCACATCACTTCTCTGATGTGAGGTCAGGGTGAGTTTGTAGGCTAACAGAAAGAGTGTAACAGTCACAGCCTAAACGTGAACATTTACGGTTTTCCAGAAAGTCACACATAGACACATTTTTAAATAATTCATTTCTGTAATCTTCATTAAAAAATTGTTCTAAAACATTTTTAAAAATGAAAGCAATAAATAATCTATCCTCTCCTGTCGTAGTTCAGGGTGGAATAAAGAATCCCATTCTATGTGGGTCTTGATCTTCCAGATTCAGAAAAAAAAAAAGATGCATATCTGATAGTGTTTAGGGGGCCAAAAGTGTAGGAGGGCTGGATCTGGCCCACGGGCACTAGTTTGAGGGCCTCTACTGTAGACCACCTGATTCTGGGTCAGTTTTGGTCCTAACAGAGCAGCTCCCTCGCTGCAATCTATCAAAATGAGCAAACAGGTTACTTTACCCGAGCAATTCAGGATGCTTGTCTTTTGGTAAATTAAGAATTGTTTTCCCAACACTTTAATATGTTTGATTTTTGCTAAACATTTTTCAGTATAAGAAAACAAACAAAATAAAACACAAAGAATCAAGGAGCCTTAACCAAATGTTTCTGAAAGTGTGGTTAAGAAAATAAAGTGCAGATTTTTTTCTGCTAAATGTAACTGAACCAGTACTTTGAAAATGGTCAGGAGCCTGAATAGATGCTTCAAAAATTATTAAAAAAAAACCTTGCCAGTTTTTCCCACAGAAATGTAACTCTTGTGCTGTCTGCTGGGGTCCAGATGACCCCACTTTTAATGTAAACATGCCTGGATGGCACAAGGGTTACATGTGATGTAGCATGTTAACAGGGTGAAAGAGAGTTTTTTAATGTGGCTAAGATGCTTTATTTCCTTCTTCCTGACAGTCTGCACTACAGTGCTGCATCTCAGTTTTCACATAGTAAACACAGATTTCTCTGCTCATCGCCACATCAATGGTCTTTTTCAGAGCATTATGCACATCGCTCTTTTGCTGTGAATTACAGCAACGCTTTCACTGACTTTGCCTTTTTGACTGAGATATGTATGATGCGCCACACGTCTGCATCGCTTCACTTGTTCTTATAACGGGCTCGCCACAAATGCGCCAAAATCTGTGTTTTTAAATGAACTGTCACCAACTTGGCACAGAGTTTTGGCACCCATCCCAAGGAAAAATAACTATGTCGTACAAGTCTCCTTGAGCTTGATAACAAAAAAGCTACAAGTTTAAATAAAAACCTCACAAGTTTGTTCTTGCGAGATCAAGTTGTTGCTTTGGTGCTGTGAAGAACTGCTGAAAAAAAGACTCCGTGTTCCCTGGTACCAGCTAACGGTCTGGAGATCAAGTGTAAAACAAAAGTAAGGTGCTGAACTACATGTTTGCTTTTAAGTAATTATTAAATATTATCTTTGCAACATTTTAAAGTGATACAAGTATTGCCAAATGAAGTATTGCAATATGTCACTGTATTGTTTTTTCACCCCTAATTAACATCCCTGTTTTATAGGATAATTGGTGTATGAGATGGTGAGTTGTGTGGTCATCTGTTGTTCTATGTTGCCTCGCAATTGACTGGAGAACTGTCCAGGATGAACCCTACCTTCACCCAGCGGTAGCGGGAAAGGCTCCCACAACCCCCCGAATAAAGGGTGTAGTGAAAGCAGGGGTGTCAAACTCCATCACACAATGAGCCAAAATCCAAAACACACCTTAGGTCTCAGGCCAAACAGGATAAACATTTATTGTATACTCTAAAATGACGTTTTTAAAACTTTTAAACTGTAACTTTTTAACATATTTATGAACAAAATATATAGCATTACCTGCGATAACGCTAGAGTGAATGCTGTAAGATGAATTTGGCCGCTGAAAATGATAGCTGAAATCACTGAAGCTAAGACTAGAAAACGCTGGAGCTGATAGCCAGTGGAAATATTAGCTAAATGCCAAATTAGCCTGTAAAAAACAAACAAAAAAACAAAACAAAACAGCTAGCATGTAGCTAAAAAAAGAGCTAAACTTCAAAATAGCCTTAAATACTCAGAAAACATAAATTAGCCAAAACAGCTAGCATGTAAATATTAGCCTAAGTCAAAAACAGCCTAAAAAACTTTTAAAAAGTCTAAATCAGCTAAAACAACTAGCCTGTAGATTAAATATTAGCCAAACTCCAAAACAGCCTAAAAAATCTTAGTAAATGTCAAAATAGTCAAACTTCACAACCGTAACTTCTTAAAATTATTATGAATAATAAAAAGGCAGGAGTATTATTCCAGAATAAATCTATTTAAACCTTAAATAACTTTAAATATTTTACTCTCCATAAATTATATATATTCTTTCAAATTTATACAAGTTAGAAATAAAAGCAAGATAACATCGGGCAATAAGTAATAATGAAATAAAATGATCTGGAGGGCTGGATATGATAACCGGATCGGCCCGGCGCCGACTTTTACACGGACCGAGCCAGACGAGGACTAGCACATGAGTTAAGGGATGGATAGAACAGGGTCTGTTAGAAATGTCAGCCTATTGCAACCTCTATTAATGTGCGTTTAAAGAATGAAAGTTGCTGAGTTTAAAGTTCCATTTCCCCGTGGCACATATTTTCTGTCCTGTTGTGTTTGTATGAGATTCGTTTTAAGACCTTTTAAACATGACTGACTTTTTTCCACCTTTTTCCTCCTCCTCCCGACCCCTTCCACAGGTCATGGAGAGGCTTTGCTGGTGGTAAAAGCGCTGTCTCCGTTGCAGCCTGCCACAGTAGGTAGTGGTAAAAGGGGGTCCTTTTTCATCAGTCAGTTGGTGGACATGTCCAAAGCTGTGGTCTGATGCCAACCCTCACCTCCGCACCTGCCATGGACCGGGAGAACTACCTGCATCCAGAAGACTCTCCCCTGGACAGCAGCATGTTCTCTGTACCCCCCTCAAACACAGAGGTAGATCACTTGGGCTTTATTTGCAGTTATATCATCCTAGAAGTGGAAATTTACTGAGAATCGCATTAACAATCTTAAATATTAATTGGATAAACACTTTATGCTCAGATTTAAGTACAAAGCGCTGAGTTGTTGTAATGACATGGTGACCAATGCATTAATGATTGGAGTTACCTCAGCTCGGCTAAACCATGAATGTTGTCACGGTAGATTGGTCAAAGTTGGATGAAAATGTAAAGTTTCAGAGTGAGGATCACATCTTGGCTATGCTTGAATTTGCATTAATACATGCACACACTCACAGCGAGCCTGCATGAAGAAATGTCATCTGCTCTGCATTTGTCTAAATTGAGGCACAGGCCGAGATGAACTAAATTTTTAGTTTTAATGTTTTTAATGAACTTGTTGACGAGCCTGAATAATTTTTTACCGATTCACAAAGAATTGTTACATCCTTACCATCTATATGTTATTACCACAATAAAGACAAATTGCTAACATCTTGCCAACTTACATCTAATAGTAGAGCTAGTTGACCTTTTGGCACATCCCATCAGGGTCTCCATAGCCAATCAGCTTTCACTGATTCCTGTAGGTAGTTTGATAGAGAGCTTTATGCTAGATGCCCCTCCTGACACAATCTTGTTTGTTATATCCAGGCTGGGGACCGGCACAGGAATACTCAGACTTGGCCCCCTTGTGGCCACAGAATTGGGCAGATTTGTGAAGGGTCTTGTTTGGATGAACAACACGCAGCCAACTGAACCATGCGGCCACTAACTTACATCTATATTAATGTTTTGTTTTTATCTGTGAAACAGGGCAGATGTTATTTTCTGTCACAGACAGCAACCTCCTGCATCTGTTGTAATCATATCGTGACTAAAATTCCAGAGAATTTTCACAACGGGTGCATTAAAGCGAAACCTTTTTTTTAAACATGCCTGAAGCAATCATGTCAAAGCTTATTCTACCAAAGTGAAACTAGATAATCCAAGAGTCCCTCTCCTTCAGAACAACTGACTTTAGAAGCCTATGTGAATGTAGTGGAGGCAGAAGACCCTTTCCATTGTCTGTCCACTGTGTTCCTTTGGATATCTGATTTTCCATCCCTTCTGTTTTATGTCTTTCAGAGTTCAATATATAGCTCCTGGGGTCCTTCTGCTCAGAATGGATACAGCATACACTGCCCTGTGCAATCTGGAAACCAGTAAGTCTCTTCAAGCTTGCAGACACATTTACAATACCTTACAAACAGGACAGATATAAGTAGACATGTTTTTTGGTGCATGATGTTTTGGTCCCTTTAAGCAGACCTTTATTTCCTGAACTGATAAGGCCTGCAGCTGCCGCTCGGTGTTGACTTGCTATTACGTCTACACAGGCAACCCAGACAAACTGTTTCACAGCCACACACAAGTCATGGAGGAAGAGCCAACCACACCTGAACCAAATCTCTGCAAAGTTTTAGTATTTTAAGCAGGACTCACCTGGTGATGTCAAGCAACTCACTTCCCTCTGAAATGTGTGCACATGCAATGCTTCAGGCATGTCAAACGCTTTGAGTTAAAAGTAAAAATGCTGATACTGGGGCTGCAGTAGTGCGGTGTAGTGATCATCTGATAACACAGATGTGCCTCCTTTACGTCAGAGACCTGTGATCATTATCATCTTCATTATGAGTTTGTTACCAATGTTTTTTTATTTATTTTTATTTAACCTTTATTTTACCAGGAAATCCCATTGAGACTACATCTCTTTTGCAAGGGAGATCTGGGCCAAAAGGCATCAGAAAAAATACAGTTAAAACAATTTAAATAGCAATAAAATACAATTACAATAAAATGCTATTAAAATGAACAATAGGACAATAATCAAAAGGTTAATTAATGTAAAAGGGTTTCTTTTTCTCTATGCAGCCACAACAATTTATCATTCATGTCTTTATTTCTATTATTTTTTTCTGTTTAAGAATTTATGGTCTGTGATGCAAATAGAGTCATATGAAAGTCAGTCATTAATAAACGACCATAGAAGTGTTCGTACCAATGTCCAAGTCCAGCCCTGGAAGGCCACTGTCCCACATGTTTTCCAGCCAACCTGCTGCTGAATGCATCTGATCCAGGTAATCAGCAGCAGGTGGGACTAGATATCCACATAGTCTCAATGAACTTCAACTCAGTGGTCCCACGCCCTGGGCTGCAGAGTGGTGCCGGTCCGTGGGTCACCTGGTATCGGGCTGTTGAGACAAAAAATGCAAAACCCCTTTTTTTTCTGATTCTTAAGGAAGTTTAATTTTGTAAACCGACTAGATCCTCTCCAGCACGTCCGTTTACGACTCTCTTGATGCTTGTCCAGTCTCTTGCTTTGCGTTGTGAATACAGTTGCTAACCCGTCTGAAGCTGCTGCCCCGACCGCTTCATTGAAATTCCCAACCAGCAGCGACCAACTTTATAATGTTTGTCAGGATGTTCCTGATAAAGTTGCAAATTCATTGGAGCTTAATAGTTTTCAGAGAAGGAGACTTCTGAGGACAAAGGCTACCTCCCGAACGCCATAGACGGGAGATGCAGACTGGGGGTGTGTGTGGGTGTGTGTGGTTGGGGGGCAGGGGTGTCTTGGGGTCCATTTGAATTAGAAAAAATTAGGTCATATAAATTAGATATACTTTTCAAATACTTAAGGGGTTAGAGGAAATTCTTTTTGATTTTTAAATGGCCACAACATGAAATCTGTAGAACAGAGAAAGCTTAACTGGCTGCAGGTTGACGATAAAGATTCAATGACACAAAGTTTCTGATCTGTGAAAACTTGTTAAAGAATTTTTCAACAGAAATGATAAATTCAAAGTCTTCAGCACAGAAAATACTCGTCTGTGTTAAAACAGATAAACCAGTCAAAATAAAAAAAAAACAAAACATAAACTATGAGTCATATTTTTGTCCTGAACCTGAACTGAGTTGTGCGATTCTATAAAGGAAACAGAGTTTTTGACTTTAACCAACTTTCACTAATCAAAATTAACAATTGCAAATCAACAACTTTGTTTAACCCTTTAACACGGTCACGCTTTAACTCAAAATCCTTAACGGACTGTAATTTTTCAACCTTTAACACGATAATTCCAGTGGATTCTGAATTCTGATTCTTCTTCAGAATCTACTGGAATTACGTTGATCGTGTTAACGGTTGAAAACTTGTAGCAAATAAAATAAAATAAACACTGGAGCTCCGGTGTTAAAGGGTCAACTGAATCTTCACATTCTATAAAATAAATAGTCCGACAGATATTTTTAAACTATCTGTTAACACTGAACTTGAAGCTGGAGTATTTTATTTGAAAAATAGATTTTACCGAGAGCTGAAAAGATGGGATGTAAAAAGACAAATATTCCTTGATATTAAACCAGCCTGTGGGCTAAAAGAGGTTGGGGACCCCTGACGTAATGGCTCATTGTGTGGGTTTCAGGTTCATTAAATGAACAATCTAGTTTACTTACTTCACTGTGTCTGGTTATAGCTAAACAAAGATGAGCTGTCTTTTGTTTTGAGTCAGTTGTGTGGCTAAATATATTTTTCTTCTTTGAAGCTTTGCTGTCAAGACCCTCATTTGACAAGAATTGTCTTTAATCAGTGTTTTCAGTCAGTGTCTCACAACCATGTGTTCTATCTGAAGGACACTCACTCTTTTAGCTGCTTAGCTACTTTGGTTTTACCAGTTGCTCTCTGCTCGAGTAGACAACCAGGTCTCTATCCCTAAATGGACAGAAATTCAAATTACACAGCTATATATATATTTATATATTAGGGATGCTCACGTATGTATTTAACAAAAAAAACCCTGAAATCCTATTATTCCACAGATTATGATTTCTTTTGCAAACCGATACAACATAACAAAGAAATCAGATTTCTTTCAAGTGTACAGCTTTTGGTAGTTATTGCAGTTATTAAAATAGAACTCTTGTAAACTCGTAAACATTACAACTTGTAAACAACATAGTCAAATGTAAAAGGTTCCTCAGTGCTCAATACTTGTAAACATGAATATAATAAACTCCAACAATCTCATCTGTTCTCTTAAATCTTGACATTCTGCAGTTCTGCACTCTTTATTTTCCAGTGTGAGGACCGTCATATAATGAACATTTACAGAGAAATAAACTCTGATGCTGAGATGTCCAGCTGTATGTGGAAAGTTGTGCACTTTTACCAAGTTGTCTTCAGTTTATGCACTTGTTCAGGTATATATAGATATATATAGATATATATATATCTATATATATAGATTTCTCTGTGAAATATAGACGTGTTGATACTCTATATTGTAGATCAACTGTTTTCATTAAATGACTAAAGTCCTCATTATCATCAGATTTAACAATAAACACTGATGGAGTCAGATATTTTCTGGTGTTTATCTGAGATAACACTGGAAGTCTTTAGAAATAGATCTGGGATGTTTTCCTTGTGTTACCTGCTTAGTTGTTCAACTTTAACACAGTGACAGAGCTGGATGATGACATCAGAGATGGCGGTCATGTTGGACGTGTATCTCCACATTGTACGATAGATGAGACAAATCTTGCAGATATCATAGTTCTTGTTCCTCCCTGATCCTCATATTCGGCGGTGAACCCGAGATCTCTTCGCTCTGCAGGTTTTAGAGTTGGTTGGTATTGACACAAGTCTGTTTCTAGTTTATTTTCTTCTTTCATGTCTGCAATTCATTGAAGTGGGCCACAGAGAGAGCGAAGTACCGCTGAAGGTAGTAGCCTTTGTTTTCTATCTATCCAAAAATATTGACAGATCAAACCCCCCCTCTCTGTTTATGCTAAGCAACAATAGACTGCAGATCTGCTGACATTTTCCTGTGGAACCAGTCACAGCCTGGAAGTAACCACAGAAACCTCTTGGTGTAACGTGTGATTAAAAAACTTTGGTTTTAGAGTCTGGTTGACTCTAAGTAGTCTAAACAATTAACACAACAAATGATCTATTAACCCCCCCACCCCTGTTAGTTGCTTTTTGTCTCAATCTCTTAGAAGAATCACAGACTCTGATATAACAACCGTACTGTTAAAATAAAAGTATTTTTACTTTTTTTTTGTTTGGTATTAACATGCTTTATAGTTGTTTGTGTAAATTATTTGAGAAAAAAATCCTGTAATTGAGTTTTCAAGGTTTGTTTTGTTTTTTTGGCAGTAATTTACTGCACTTTCATATTTTTCTTGTTCTAAACTTGTGGAGTGTTTCTCCATTTCTCCAAACAGTGAATTATATTTAGAAGAATGAGAGAAATTAAAATATAATTTAAGAGATCATTTATTTTATGTAATATTCCAATAAATAACTGGGATGTCAACCAAATCCCTTAAAATGTAATAATGGTCATTTATTACACCCAGAAACACATTTTCATATACTATTTTAAGTCATTTCTTTGGATTAACTTTTATTTAGACAGATGATAAATCTTCATGTAATTATACATTTTACATACAGCAAATATCTCTGATACAGCGGTCCCCAGACTACGGCCCCCCGGCCTCCTGCATTTGGACCGGCTCCCGAACACTATCAGAGACCCATTATTATTTTTTTTTGTCAATCTGTCTACAATCCTGCTGTCTGAACTCTCCCAAATCCCCGTCAAATAGAACAGAAAGCAGTTTTCTCTTTCCACACTGCAGTTCACCTGGTCTCAGTGTGGTCATGCTGCAGCTTCTTTTTTCTTTATTTCTTTCTTTTTTTTAAACAGCTCACCCTGTTCTGTATCCTGATTGGCTGAAGATCTCATCAATCAATCTTTTCCATGCCAGTGCAGAAAAGCGCAGTTCTTCAGACCTTCAGAATTCTGTGATCTCGATCTGATCTTAGTTTTGATTCTATAATTCTGGGTTTAAAAATGTTTCTCTGTCTGAGAACAGTAGAGAAAGGTGTGTAGTGAGGAGTTTAACATCTGTAATCTTAATTCACGGGTTTCATCTTAACGGTTAGTTTTATATGACAACTCCCCCAATAACTGAGGCAAATAGAAGTTTCACTTTCTGTTTCCTCAAGTTGTGTCCAGAATCCTCTTTTTTAAATGACCTTTCTTCTTCAAATCCCAAACAGATCATTTTTGCAGAGATCATAAAAGTGTGGAGCCGTGAGCAGAGCGTGTGTGTGCAGAGTTCATTACCGTTTGTGCTCATGAGGGAGAGTCAGAGCAGAGCAAGTGTAACAACAAGCACATCAACACAAAAACTTGACAAAAGAAGAAACAGAAACCTGAAAGGATTTTATTTTGATAATGAGAAGACAATTTAGAATCTGCAAGAAAAGAATTTCAATCAGAACCGACTCCAGAACCAACCTGAGCAGAAACATGAGAAGAACTTTCTCCAGATCAGATCAGATTCTGACAGAAGAAACCAGATCAGAAAGATCAGATATTTGATATTTCTAAATGTCAACCTTTAGCATGATTTTCCTATTTATTTTGCACATTATAATTAGTGTTTTGTGTTGTTTCACTTTAAAAGTTGAACAGTAAATCATTGTTTTTAACATGTATTTTGTCCATTTTATCTGGGAGGAAAATAAACATAATTTAACATAATAACATCACATTTTACAATTATAAACATAAAAACAGTTTTTTACATCAGTTATTCATTTTTTTCATGAGTTTATAGTTATTGATCAGTTAAATAAAACAACAAAACGACCTAAAGATCCAAAAGATCCAGATGTTCTAAGATCTGTGTGAGGATCTGCAGATCTCCAACGTCTCTACAGAATCCTGACAGGAGAAGATTCTGTTTACTGTTTATTTATGGAATGTTTGAGATTCATTTTCTCTGGGAAGATTACAGAAAGAGATTCTTCAAATATGGTTGAGTGTAAAAACACAGTTGTTCATGTTTAGACAAACGTTTAGATTGTTTCACTTGTTCTGTTCTGTTACAAACTGACCCCGACCCCATCAGAGGAGAAAACTGTTATGTGGCCCTCACAGGGAAAAGTTTGGGGACCCCTGCCCTAATATATAAAAGGTTACTAAAACTGTCTTATTTGTTGTACTGTAAACACTGAACAATGCAATGTTCTGGACTTGTATTGAACAGACGTTAATGTGCTGACAAAAGTGACAGAAATGCTCTATTTTTCACTATTTCTCACCTTATTTGGCAATTTTTACTGAACTTCAGTTTTAGTCATTTCTTAAATAACTAATACATTTATAGCAGCCTTCCTCATTAGCCACTTTCAGATTTCCTAAAGCACAGAAGCTTTCCTTCACACAGAGCTGGACCTTTTATCTGACATTTACAGGTTTGTTATGCTGACTCATTCTTACACAGTTTTTCCTTAAGTTACTGCTCTCAGTTCAGAGGTGTGTACGCTGTGTTTGTTAGAAAGTCCTCATCCAACCTGCGTTACCACAAGTGCAGCCAAGCTAGCACAACTTCACCTGTCCTTTGTTAGGATGATTAAACTGGATCCCTCTTTGTCATTTATTTTGAGTTACAACTAAAGAAAATAACGGTTGACCTCTTCTCAGACACCCCGTGTCTCTAAGGTAAACTCAAACTAAATATGATTTATACGACAAATTTGCTCCTTGTCGCCTGTCAAAAAATGTGTTTCTAAATTTGACGGCGTGGCCTCATGTGGGCGGAGCTACCAGCTAATGTTTTTAGGATGATCACTATAAGGAAAGATGTCTGTTGATATCTCACTTAAAATGTGAATAAATAATATTTTATTTATTGTGTAGAGTTCTACAAAAACATCAGTAATCATGTCTCCATGTTTCGGTTTATATGATTCAAAGATTTTACCGTTACAGGAGGCTGTGTCTGTATGACAGCTGCTTCCTCTGTGTTTCTGTGTCTCTGTGGCTGAACTTGAAGGCTCTCTGTCTCGTATTAACCTGAGGAGAAGAATAAAGTTAGGAGTCATTTTTTCCTTTCTTTAATGTCTGGATGAGGCCTGAGCCGGCAGCGTCTGCACCCCGCAGCAGCTCTCTGTCTTGCATATCGAGCGAGTGAGCTCCACCGCAGGAGAGAAAGCCGGCAATCGATCTGTCCAGAGTTTATCCCACCTTCCCCCCAAAGTAGCTGGATGAGCTCTGCAAACCTGTGGCTCCAGTGGGTTCATGAAAAAGATGGAAGTTTTGGACAAAACTCTCGCTTTGGATTAATATTCTACCCGCTGATCGAGTCACTGAAAACGTCACGTGCCCAAAGCTGAGTTCCTGATTGGTAGATGCGATGGAGCGACCTGTCAAACTTCAGATATTTACATTTTGGCTGCACCGCCCGATCTGTGCCTCATCACTCAAATTGAGTTGCTGCCAGACCTTCGCACCGCACCCATCAAAATTGGGACTTCAGATCGCCTCATGTCCCGTCTGTTCCATTGGCTAACACTGGCAGCCTCCCCCGCGAGAATTGTGTTCGGTGTGAACGCACCTTTAAGCTCTTTTTGAGGGACACTTAATTATTTACTCCCTATCTCGATCTAATTTATTAAAGCTAAACATACTAAAACCCTACTCAGCTTACGTTTATATATTACAGCGGTTGTGACTCCTAATGCTTTTTTTAAGGAATTTTACTTGCCTGCTACAGTCTGCTTTGTCATGCCCAGTAACATGTAATAAAGACATGTCATCTTTGGTTGTATTGTTTAAATTTGCTTCATCAATGAGAGGAGAGTATTTTTGTTTGACATAGAAGTTCTAGTTTCTCTTGACATTTCTGTGACAAACATTGTCCAGTAGAAATAAAAAAAAAAATCGTATTATTTAAATACTACACCTGTTTTCATCCTTGGTTCTTATGTACATGTGCTTAAAATTCCAAGATACCATGGGACCAAAAGTATGTCAGTCGCTGATTCTGTCCCACTTAAAAAGCTGACGTTGGTCTGTAATGTTCATCATAGACACACTTCAACAGTGAGAGACAGAACGTGAAGAAGAATCCAGGAAATTAAATTATTCGGTTTTATGAATTTATTGTGGAATGGTGCAGAAAACAAGTTTTCATCGACGAGGGAATTTGTGCCAATACATTGAGAACAAAAGTCACAGTTTTGAAATCAAAGTTTTCTAGATTGCAAACAAAATGTTCAGTTTTCAAAAGTTACAGATGAAAATTGCAAATGTTTGCTTACAAAATCTGTCTTTTTGGTTTCAAAACACACTTTTGTGTTTGCAACACAACTGTTTTCAGACGCGTTCTTGCTTTCTCTCTAGCTTTGATTTTGCATTCAAAATTCTGAGATCAGCGTAATATATGTGGCATCAAACAGCCAATCACAGACAAGAGATAGAGAGGTAGAAAGATTCTAGACAACTTTGCTTTCTGCAAAGGGAACAGGACAAAGGAAAAGATTAATTGAATAGTCTATGGTGAGATTTTGGGCAAAAACCTCCTTCCATCAGGGAGAAAATTGAGGATGAAACACGACTGGATCTTCCAGCATGACAATGATCCCAAACATGTCACCCAGGCAATGAAGGAGAGGTTACATACAGATCACTTCAAGGTTCTGGAGTGTTGAGATTAAAGTTCATGTTTTCTAGCAGGATTCCCAATACAAAAATTGACCATATTATTAGTTACAGCTCAATCTTGGTGAAGGCAACCTTTGACCTGCATCATTGCCAACCAGAGTTACATTACAAAGTACTGAGGTGAACTTCTGTTATTGAGCAAATATGTATTTTCTGCTCCATTCTACATATACATTATTTATCAGTCAAACAAAGGGAGTTCCTGGATTCTTTATTTCCATTATGTCTCTCAAAGTTAAAGCTTTTCTATGAGTAACTTTACAGGCCTAACTCAGCTTTTTAGTGGGATAACTTACAAAAACGTATTTAAAACTTAAAATTAAAGTTTTATAAACCACTGATATGTTGGTTAAAAAGTATAAAATCAATCAAGCAGTGAATAACTGATTTCTGGCAAACTACAGTTTCTCTTTCTGTTCTTTCTACCGTTTTTGTCTTTATGTTCATGTGATGCAAACAAAAAGACATCCAATCATAAGCTGCTTCTATCAAGTCAATAATGTCTCTGAATGTCTCTGTCTAATGCCGTGCATTATTACATATAGCTTTAAATGCCATATGAATAAGAAAAATCTAGATTTTAGCATTTTTGGGAAAAGAATCAGACTGTATTGTGTTGCCATAAAGTTAGTTAAACGTATTGATTAATGGACCATGTATTGAGATGGGAAAGATACACAGCCCTATTAAGAAAACATCCCTTCTTCATAGTAATACTGTAAGTCATCTTCTTTTGCTCTCTGATAGTTTTCATTTGACCTGAAATGCAGATTCATAGTCTTTTTTGCTATTTGGACTCATCCTAAAACGATCCTTTTGCTTTCTTAACCTAAACTGAGTATTCTTGTTGATCCCTGACCCGCTGCTGGGGACATTAAGCCTGATCCTTTCAACAGCTTTAGCCAACCTCCAGCCCTCTGAGCTGAAACCTGGAACTGGATTGGATGAGGGCAGCGTGAGATAGCGATGTCACAGTTCTTCTTTTAAGAGAGTTTAGTTTTGCTTTTGTTTTTGGTGTGTACTGACGGCTGGCAGCTCCTGCTTTGACCTAGCAGTAAAACTGAGAATAACTTCTGGGAACAAATGGACTTTAGACTTGTACAATTGCAAGACAGAACTTAGGAATATGGTTTACAGTCATGAGAGGTGGATCTTGACAGCAGGTATGAGTTGTTTTTGTTCTATAATCACTGTGTTCTTTTTATGAAGTCTTTTTTTTTGCCATACCTTTACAAAGAATGTATTTGTCTCCTAACTTTTGTCCAGCCCTTTCTCTGCCTTCTCATATCCTTCACACGTCTTTGATAGTTGAAGTGAATATATTTGCTTTGCTTGTAAGATCTTGTCAGTTAGTGTGATCAGCAAAAGAAACTGAAAGGAGTTTCTCATTTTGGGGATATGGAACATTTTTGGGATGGATTTGAAAAAATACTCAACTGTCTTAATTGTGTGTACTTTGTAATTTCAATTAAAGCTTGTATTGTCTTCAAAAATGGCAGTAACCAAACTAAAATGATGTTTTCTTCCCTAGGCAATACCACTTGAACAGCAACACTACCAACAACATTCCAGATATGCCTATGGACCTGTTCTCGGATTTCTCAGATGTGGACTTTTCTAGCCTCAGCTTCCAAAGAGATGGAGATTTCTCTCAGGTTGGTTAAACACGTTTGCACTCAATTGATGGATTTTTTGCTAAAATAATGAAGAAGGCTCACACGTTCCCTTTTCAAAGTTTCCTCTGGGTCTGACTGTGAGGAACCCTCCACCCTGCTCCTTAGCCTGTCTGTCATGTTCATCCTAACATCGCAGCTGTCTTGTGTTGTCTAGACATTGACAGCATGATTTTTGTTTTAGCATCTCATTGTGTTCAGGACTTTCTAAAACTACAGCTTTCAAATTTCACCCTAACTTGAACTACGTTGTGCTGTGCTAGAGTCACCAGTATGCGGTGGGATTAAGCTTGTGTGAACAATGCGAGCATCTGCTGGTTCTCACTAAAGGATCGTTTTAGAAAATGAACATCAGATGTCAGACATGAGCACATTTTAGTCCTAAACATCTGGAGTCATCAGCTGCTTGTGCGTACATGTGCATGTCCTGAGGATGCAAAAGAAGAATTTCATATTTGTGAAATCATGTAAGTTGTTTTCTTTATGAAAACATCCAAATTTGATGAAACTGAGTAAAATTAAACTGATGTAGAGTTGTTAGCAATTATGCCCAAAGAGTAATAACAGGAGAAAAAACATGAATATAAGAATGTTTAATTAGATTGAATTGCCAAAATTAATAAACATCAAAACACCAAATCTGTCTGTTGTGGAGGTACAGAAGGTAGCGACAGCTTTAAACAAATAAAAGAGAGTATTCAACGATGCAGCAAAGTCTACTTTCTTTTGGGCGGCTGTGGTGCAGTGGTAGGGTGGTCATTCTCTGATGGGAAGATTGCAGGTTTGTTTCCCGCCTTGCTTGCTCATGTGTCGGAGTGTCCTTGGGCAAGACACTATCTTCAAGGAAGGTAGTAAAGCACTATACAAATAAACGTCATTTACCATTTATCTTTTGTATCCATGTCTTTAAAGACCCTCTCAGAGACATCTATTGAGGAATTTAAGACTAAAACTGTGTTTCTGAGTGTTTCTGAGTGGGATCAGAAGAAGACAAAACTGTCTTATAAAAGGACACAGGCTTTTTGATTTAAGCTAACAACTTCATAGTCATAATTACATAATGACAAGATGATTTTATAATAGATACAAATCTAGTTGAAGTGTGACTTAAGATTCTAGTATTGTTTAAGTCACACATTTACTGTTACTTAAAGAACAACTCTTGAAAGAAGACATGCAGTAGATTTAGTGATCAATGTGGAGTTTCACTTGTTCTCTACGTTTGTGTTTTCCATGAAATTATTAGTAGGGTTGAATACTTACCATGTATGTGTATTTGGAGGGCATCTCATGAACAGAGTAGGGGGATTGTTTCCCTGATGCCTGCCACATGCTGCATTGAGACGTTTCAGTTCATGTTTATCCCGTGTTGAGAGAGTTAGATATGCTGTGCTTTTGAGCTGTGCTTTCTCTGTTGTTTTTGCTGAATCTGGACACACTCTGTCATGTGAGGCATGAAGAGAAACTGTAAGTCATGTGGTCATTGTGACTAATTCCCAACTTCCATGTCATTCTCTGGCTCATGCTGATCCTACCACATGCATTTCCTCATTCTTTCTAGAACCTAAAAGCTGGATTTTTGGCTCGTTTTCTCCACCAGAAACACAACAGCACAGAAGAGTTAGTAGGGTTTGATCAGCTTTCTCCAGTTCCTCTCAGAGTTCCTGGTATTTCTCCAGTTTCTCATGTTCCTTCTTCTTGATGTTACCATCTCTTGGTTCTGCCACATCCACCACAACAGCTTTCCTCTCTTCTTTATCCACCACTACAATGTCTGGTGAACTGCAGGAGAGAGCGATACCACGCGGACTCTGCTCCACGGCGTTTCCCCGTCCAGTGTGAACCTAGCGTTTCCACAGTAACCAGATTCCCTGTCAATCTGTCCTCAAACGTCTTACAATTTTAGAAACAACTTTGTCATAAATCCAGTAATAGTCTGTGCTTTGAAGCAACTTTGTCATAAATCCAGTAATAGATTGAAGTCTGTGCTTTGAAAAAGAGCAAAAAAAAATAGATAAAAATAATGAAGATACATGTAACCGACAATAAGTGTAAATTAAGTTATTTATTCTTAAAAAAACATTTCTAAAGAAAAATAATACTTTTTTTTAAACTGTACTTACTCTGGTTTGGGTAATTGAGAAAAGCCTTAACCATAGCCATAAGTCTTTTCCCTTTATTTATCTCCTTTAGCTTTCCTCTCTCTCTGTTTTAAGGGCAGGGCTTAAATAAGTTGAGCTTCTGCCTTCAAACACGTGTCTGTATTATAGTGTGAATGTTTAGTAAGCATTTACACATTAGTCATTCTCCGGCTTCTTTCAGTCAGTTTTTCAGCACTTTAAAAACTCAATGACACTTTCAGTGATTTCAACAATCTTGGTATCAAAACATTCAGCTTGTTCAGGACATTACTGCTTGTATTGTTGGTATTTATAAACTTTATAGTTTTTGAAAGATTGAGCAAAATATGTCCCATAAAAAATGAATGAGAAAGTCTTCACATTTAATAATTTTAAGTAGATTAGCAACAAGCTTTTAAACATATTCATGGGCTATGTTTTATCTTTTATAGTCAATTGAAAAAAAAATTGAGTTTATCTAATATTTTTGGAACATGCTAACGTTTTTGTCTAATTTTTATTTACTGGGGTTCTTTAGGTTAATTCAGAGTTTAGCTTCTATTTTAGCAACAGGCTAAGTTGTTTGATTTAATTAGTTTACTGAGGAATTTTAGACTATTTTGCAGTTTAGCTAGTATTTAAGCCACAAGCTAGCTTTTGTTTGGCTAATTTGGCACCTACTGAGATTTTTTATGCTAATTTGGTGTCTAGCCAATATTTTAGCAACATGCTAACATTTTTGGGTAAATTATTAACTACTGAGGTTTTTAGGCTAATTTAAAATTTAGCTGCTGTAGCGACATGCTAACCCTTTTTTACTAATTTAGTTTACTGAGGAATTCCAGGATATTTTGGAGTTTAGCTAGTATTTAAGCAACGAGCTAGCTTTTGTTTTGTTCTAGCTAATATTTTAGCAACATGCTAACATTTTTTGGATAATTTGTTATCTACTGAAGTTTTTAGACTAATTCAGAGTTTAGCTTCTATTTTAGCAACAGGCTAGTATTTTAGACTAATTTAGTTTACTGAGGAATTTTAGGCTATTTTGGCGTTTAGCTAGTATTTTGCTTAAATACTAAATACTATGTGCTAGCTTTTTTGGCTAATTTGGCATCTACTAAGGTTTTTTTTAACCTTAGCTAATTTGGAATTTAGATAATATTTAAGCAACAACCTAAATGTTTGTGCAAAAGTGGTATGTATTAGGAGCTTTTAGGGAATTTTACCACAAGTTGTTAGAAATTTAGGTCAACTTTAGCGCTCTTTATAGTTTTTAAAAAACTTTACAGTATGTTTGCAAATTTAACATTTTGCAAATAGCTTTTGAATTTTCAATAAATTCCTTCAAAAATTAAAGTAAATTGTGTCACTCTTTTCAACAAAAAGCTTCTGCATTTTTATAGACTACCTTCAGCAAAAAGCATTCACCCTAGCATTGTTGCACGTAATGCAACTTTTCTAGTTTTGTTGTTGTTGCTATTATTGTTATTATTATTACTATCCACTGTATGTGCCATATATGCATTAACATGTTAGTCCACATCTCCACACCATTGTAAATGTGGTGAATTGTGGGAGTGAACCGTGCTAGCATCTCAGCAGAGAATCAAAATGATCAGATTTACTGGAAGACAGAAAAACGGTTTTGGTTTTTTTTTTGCTAACCATCCTGGCTAACCTCAAAGAGGCTCCTCTCTGCAGCTACAAGCATAAACACATGTTGTCTTCTTCCCTGCACACACAGACTCACACATACACACAGCAAAGTGTTAATGTTTTCATCAAGTTGGAGAGAAATTGCGGTTCTCCGAGTTTTACACATGCATCCCTGTCCACAGTGAAATAGCTTAATTTGCATCATTTATGTTAAAATAGCAGCTGTGTTACTTTAAATACTTATTAAGAGTTAACTTTTATGAATGCCTTGCATTCTTTTTGCCTGTTTAGGTCCAGTTTCCATGTATCAGTGACAACCTCAGATTTCTAATGTGATACTGCTACGATTTCCTGGCACATTATCTACACATTTCAATCCCAGAGAAGCGTTCCAGTTTTATGATCCAGAAAGATCTTCACAACACTGACTGAGTAGTCATCGGTTAGCAACTACAAAAGGGAAAACAGAAAGTCTTTCTCTTGTTCCTTCAACTTATCTCTTGCAGTAAACTAGTCATGGATCAGTTGTTATTTTAGTTTTACTTCCTGGTAACTCCAGCAGTTGGTCTTTTCAATTAAAAGAGACTCTACAGGTTGTTAAAGGCTTGCTATAATTAAGGGAAAGTTGTGCTTCAATTAATTTGAATGTTTCATTTTTTTCTGTATTTCTTAAAAAAAGTGAAATGCAGTTTTAAAAGCAGCTGTTTAACCAGAAAAAAGTAGTAAAGTTGGTCTTTCAAAAACATCTACTAAAAACAAATCTAAATTGTGGTGTGCAAAGGAGGGATAGCATCATGTGATCAACCACATTCTGCCTGTAGAAACTGTTGTAGCAAAGCTTACAATGAGATAAAATCATCTACATACATTCACAGCAGAGTGTGGGTGTGAGGGGTTGGTTCTCTAATGATCAACACTTCATTTAAAAATGACGCCCTGCAGTGTTTAAAACAAGATTGTTAAAAATCTCCTTTTCAAACATATTTGTGTAGTCCCAGGTCTCTGTGAAGAACTCCCACAGACACGTCTAAACAGAAGATTGAGAAGGTTCCCGCTCAAATGAGGATGACACCATGGACAGGCGCCGCTCCGTCTCTGAAAGTCTGACCCGTCCAGTCAGGGATGGACATTACAGGGCCCCGCTGTGAGCTTATATCATGTATCACTGGAAGCAGGGTTCAGCACTGCCCCTGTTTAAAGAGACTTTTTCTGATGCTAAATGCCTCTATGTGTCTTTTTATGAAAGACTCATATATAACTGCTATTGTTTTTCCATCATGAATAGGTTTTCTGTGACCGCCTTCTTGAATTTGCTGGATCAGCTGAATTGTTAAAGGATTTCAGAACATTGTATTATGTATTCCAAAACGCCCCTTATTTCCAGTAAGCAGGAATGATTTCAGATGAAGAAGTGCTAACTTCACCTGTCTTATTGATGTCTCTAAGCACTTCTGCTCTTTTTTATTAGAACACTGTGGAAGTCATAATGTGGTTGATGGAAATTTTAGAAGTAATACTTAAAACTGAAGTCTATTTTAGTTCTATATTAGGTTGTTTTTTCTTGGTTTTTTACAGTCCAACAAGCCTTGAACTATAAATTGTAATAGGTCTTCCTTTTTGTAAAGATGTTGCTGCTAATCTGAACCTGTAAAGATAAGCAGCAAAAACGTGGATCAACAGGGAGCCAGCCTCTAAATACAATAATCATTAAATAGTGGCCTGAATCCATTCAGCATAGCAATGAGTAAGGTGGTGTGAGAAGCGGCCAGATCCAAAGCGCAATACTGTTTACACTATAAATGCGGTTAAGTTACACCATGTACAGTAAAATGGGTCTGACTGCCAGTAACTCTAGTCACTTACCAACAAAAGCATCATTTCCTGAAAGCTCCTCCCCTCCTCCCTCCCCTCCCCTGCCCTCCCTCCCCTCCCTCCCTCCCTCCTTCGCGCTCGCACACTCTCCATGCCGCTGTGAGCTCAGAGGAACTAAAGTCAGTATGAGTAAGCCCTCCATGCAAATACCTGACTGTCCTGCTGAAGCAGGAAGCATGTTGTAGACCTGTGCGAGGTCTTTGCATACCTGAGCTCGAGACAGATGCATGCGCTCAGACCCAGAGGAGCTGTGAGCGCGCCGTGACAGTCCACTGCTGGCATTCCAGCTTCCTGATGGGAAAGGCTGTTGGATTCAGGGAGTCCAGGTGAAGCAGGAGCTTATGTGTGTGTGAGTGTGTATGTGAACCTCCATGTACTGCAGAGGGTGGACCCATGTCTCTCATGCATATCTGGACTAAGTTATATTCTCAGCTGGGACAACCGCTACCAAAGGTATGGCTTCTCTTTCTGTCGTTTTACCGTGTGCTTTTTGTTAAGTTTGAGCGTTGTTTTTGTAACATCTTACTGTCAGAAAGTCAGTATCTATTGGATGATTAGTAATAAACCAGATAAGGTAAGTTTGGGTGGAAATCAAAGCGTATTGTCACAAGTAGGCAAACCTGTAAATTTAAAAAAAGTCCAATAAAAAAACAATCAAAATTAAGTATATTTTACTTTAAAACGACTTCTTTCACAGAGAAGTTTTCAAATAACTTGTTTATTCATTATTTCAAAACCAACAGATAACTTGCATTCTCTTCAGTTTAGCTGTCATACAATCTCATGAGGAAAAGAGCTACCAGTTTATGTTTAAATGAGCCTTCAAAGTTGCATTATTTCATGTTTTTTTTTAAGTTCAGACAGTAAGTTGGAGTGGATCATTCACTGCTCCGTCACTCCCAGCCAGCTCTGCTGACAAATGATTGTTCCTTTTCTTCCAGTAAGTGGTTTAACCTGATCTCTTGTCTGTATGACGGAAACACTTTTCCATTTTTGTTGTGTACACACTATTTTGAACCATGATTCATTGGTCTGCATGCCGTTGGTTAACCTGTGGCTTTATCAGTTTAATGACTTTATTGGAGCGAGTCTGACTGAGCCTCATTTCCACTGAATTTCAGATGAAGCCGAGCGATCCCTTAATGACAGCCTTTCTTTTCTTCCTCCCTTTCCAGTCATTCAGAAATGACGCATTTTTGTTTTACATTAACATTAGGGAGATTAGAAACAAATATTTCCTTTAACAATCCCACTGTAGCCTTTTTTCTCTTTTTGATTGAAAAGTGCAAAGGTTCTGCATTTTAACTGAGCGGTTAGAAATGAGCAGAACCAGATTTACTTATTGTGTGTGTTTTTTTAATTCAGTTCTATAACTTTTTCCAGTGTAAAGGTTTGGAAATTAAGAGTGTCTGTGTATTTTAGCTCCTTAAATGCGTTCATTTTTTAAAGCTAAAAAAAGAATTAAACCTCGTTCCTCAACAACAGTATATGTTGTTTAAATAGATAGAAAGAAGTAAAAATATACGACTTAAAATACACAGTTACTCTGCCAATAAAAATGTACGGACAGCAGCTCTTTTATGTAAACAATTCAAAACTGATCAATGATTTCACATCAAGTTTTCAGATCAGTTTTGGGAAAACCGTATATTAAGGTAAAGAAACTTCAAGGCTGGTTTAGGTTTAGTTCCCCCGCTCTTGTAGAATAATATCCTTGAGAGGTTACAGTGTGAATACTTAGTAAACATTCACTCCTGTAGTGATCCTGTTTCTCTTTATTATTTTTCCTTATTTATTCTTCCACACGTTTTTTTGATTCTTAAAAACTCAATCACACTTTCAGCAATTTCTGCAATCTTGGTATCAAAACGTTCATCTCGTTAGGGACATTCTTGCTCGTACTTTTGGTATTTGTAGATTTTACAGTTTCTAAGATTTTAGGGAATTTATGCATTTTTTTTTTTTTTTAGCCCCTTTGAAAATTAAAAGATTTTTCAAATTTATGCAATTAAAAACCTGCAGCATATTCAGGACAGTCATGCTTTTACTTTAACTTATTTTATCCCTTTTTTAATTTACACAGTTATTACATTTTTTGTAAATTTTGCCATTTTTTTCATGCATTTATTTAAGTATTTGTGCACTTTCTGGAAATGATGCAAGTTTGGTGTAAAAGCATTCAGCATGTTAAGAACATTATTGCTACTGAAGTTTCTAAGGCTAAATTTGAGTTTAGCTAATATTTTAGCACCATGCTAACATTTTTGGCACCTAATGGGTTTTGGGTTACTATAGAGTTAAGCAGGTATTTTAGCAGCGTGCTCGTGAATGTAATGAAGTTTTTTGGGCTAGTTCTAAGTTAAGCTAGTGTTATAGGAATGTACTAGTTTTTTTTTTTTTTTTTTGGCTAATTTGATATCTACCAAGGTTATATGGTTTCATTCTGAGTTAAGCTAGCATTTTAGTTATATGTGAACTTTTTTGGCTAAGGTGGCATCGTCTGAGGTTTTTTGTAATAATTTGGATTTAAGCTAATACGTTGAGATTGTTTTCATTAAATTCTTAAAATTCTTTGTGCAAATTATGCAAGTTTTGTATCAAAACGTTGAACACGTTCAAGACTTAATTCAGGAATTAAAATCTTCAGCATCTTCAGAGGCCACATTTAACATAAAGCATTCACACGAGCATTATTGCAGTAATGAAACTTTTCTAGCTGCTTCTCTTTGTGTGCTCAGAACTGCAGCTGATGCAATTTAAACTTCACTGGATTTAGTTATTTTTTTCCTTGCATTTGTTTGTTAGATAAACAATTGTAAAAAGGGCCTGAAAGTTTTTTATAGTTTTAAAAGCAGGATGCACTGGTATGTTTGCTCAGTATTTGCCTCTTCTGCTGTTTCTGCCTGCTTCCCTTCACTCTTGTAACCTTTGACACACTGAATGTGTTGTGTTCATATTGTGTGTGAATGTTCTTTTCTGTGTAACTTCTTGCGTCATCAGTCACATCCACTTCTCACAGCACAGACAGAAAACCTCAAAATCCACTAGAAAGACCTTAAAGCAGACATGCCTTCTTTCTCTGAATACTTACGTTGTGTCTTTGTGTGATTTGATCAAGTTTAGGATTTACAGAAATGACAATAGTTTCATGTTATTCCTGTCTATCCAGGTGTGTTACGTTCCTATGTGTTCATCATGTCAGATTCATCTCACATGATGCTTTATGACAACAAGGAAGTTGATGTTCTCCTCGATTCTACTATAGATGTTGAATAGAATCACAATAGTAACACTAATCATTTTACTGCAATCGATTTAACATTAGATATCTAAACACATTTTTAATCTTATCCGGTAATCTAGTAAGTCAGATCTTTCTGCTGTTACAGGCCTGTAAGAGTGACTTCCTGTTGGTACTCCCGTATTCTGCAACAAGTCATTTTCCTTGCAGCTGAATACAAGTCCTCTCTCACCTTTGTTTCTCAGCTTGTTCTGCTTGTCAATATTTTCTTCACAACTTTACTCGTCAGCCTTTAAGCTTTTAGCTTGATTAGCCTTCATACAGAACTAGAACTGCTGCTCTTTGAACCAAATTCATCTCTATGAAGGCTCTCCTTCATCCAGGATTTACTGGATGGGATTCAGGTTCATCTTTAATCTGCTAGCTAAGACACCTAACACTCGTAGCATCGTTTTAATTTCTGGAACACTTGAAAACACTGGAAAATTCCATGGCAGCTTGGAGGCAGCAGACTGTCCCTGTTTTAGTCAGACTTGGCAGAACATGAAGGCCTGCCTGTCAGGAGGCTGTCAGACTGGGTATGCCACTTTGATCCAGCTAGGATAGCTATTCTATAGCAGGTTAGGCAAGAATTACATTAGTGTGCTGAGCGATTACAGAACAACTGAGCATTGAGAATCGTCTCATGTCTGAGAAGCTTCTCAATCATACTGGTCATGTTACCCTAAGATTCTTTTCTTCAGAGCAACAAGATAATTAAAGCTTAATTTACAAAGTTTCTAATAATTCCTGGATGGTTGAAATTCTGTTCATATGATTTCTAGTTGTTGAACTTTTTGTTACAACTAAAGCAGTTAACACACAAATGATCTGAATTCCTCATCAGAATTTAGAAGTGAAGAAGATCAACCTTTTAAAGTCTGGTCTGAACATACAACTGACCTTTTACCTGCAAGTCTAGAAGGTGGGATGTAAAAAGTATTAGATACCTATCAAAATAGAAATGAATCAGGAGTTACAGCAGTATCAGTTAGGAACGTAAAAAAATGGATACGTATCGAAAATTGATCGAGCAACTGCAGCATCGTTTGAAAACCAGATATGAACAAGATCATGTTGGTCAAGAGGTTAGTAGAAGTTAGTAATTGATTTCTGGAAAACTATAGTTTCTCTTTCTGTTTTACTACCGTCTTTGTCTTTTTATGTTTGTGTGACGCAAACAAAGACGTCCAATCATGAGCTACTTCTTCCATGTCAACACCTAAATGTCTCTGTCTAATGCCGTGTAATATTATGTATTGCTTTAAACACCAGATGAATAGTAAATATCTAGATTTCTGCGTTTTAGGGAAAAGACTCGGACTGTCGTTTTGTCAAAAAGTTAATTGAATCCCTCATGTATCATTTTGTGGACCATGTATCGGGATGTGTTCGTGTGAGAGGGAAGGACACACAGTCCTACTAGAGAGACAGTTCCCTTACACACAAGCACATTTACTTTAATGCACATAATAGCTGAATACTTTTTTCAGCAGAGATGTGCAGTCAGGAGAGGGAGGTGAGGCTGTTCCTCACGTCAAAATATAGCTTAAAACATACAAAAACCCAATAAGATGAAAATACTTTTTGATTATTAAAAATTAAAATCAAATATAATTTTTTAGACATAACTATGTGAAGATTACTTGTCTCTGTGTGGTTTTTCAATATTTCTGCAGTAAAAACATAGTCAATGTACAAACTTCCTGTTCAAATACAGAGAAACTGGCAGGTGAGGTTCCAGCAGTCAATGCCTCTCCTCTGCTGCACAGACTGGAGCTGCAGCTGATGCATGAACTGTAAACTTTCAGTCTTTCTATCATCATTAAAGACGTTTCATTTTTAATTACTTCATTTTTTGTTTCTCACCGTTTGTCTGATTGCATTGATGTCGGTTTGTGATTCATTTAGTCTTTTTGATCCACTAAAAATGCGCTTTAAATGCACTTAGTGAACACGCTGTACACCTGCCTCCAGGCAGAGGGCGCTGGTGAGCCCGGAGAATGTGACACAGCGGCTAAAGTATAATAGAGTTAATGGTAACAGGTCAAGTGCAGCCGTCCAGATATTCTTTAGTATTGGTTAGTATCATTCTCAAAATGGAGGTTACATGTCTAAACAAAGGCTGGGAGATGAAGAACTTTTTATATCATGATATTGTTTTCAGATATCAGGTGATAATGGTATATCAATATATAAACCAAATAACTATTTGTCAAATTTCAATACTCCATGGCTCATAAGAAAAATGTGTAACCATCAGCAGGTTGTTAAGATTTAAATATTAAAGCAAATTCCTCTCGTAGTTTAGGTTGTTGCTGCTGTGCAGGTCTGAACTTTGTTGTGTTTATTGTTTATTTCAGTCTGAGATTGAGCATGTTTGGTCTCACTGCTTCAAGTAATAAAAAGGTTGATGGTGTTTCCAGTTTTAGGAGGAACATGCCTTCTGTGCAGTTTTCAGGACATGTTACTCTGTTTTTTGTCTGAATTTACATAATTAAAACACCCCCTCACTGGGGTCAAAATTAGATTTTGGAGTCACAGGGGCAAGTTGGTTGGTTGATAAAAAAAAACTATGGGCCAAACATATATTGTATCACCAAAATGTTAACACTGTTTTACATAGAAATACTTTAGGGGTTTTAATATTTGAACTTTTTCTGATTTGTTTTAAAGAAAATAAAATTACATAAAACTATTTTATTGTAATCCAATAGTAGACTGAGTTTCAAACATGCAGAAAAAACGAGGACAGATTTACTAGAGTATTCCTAATTCTGCCTTCAGGGGATCAAATTTGATATCAGATCATAACAAAAAATCTATGAAAACAGTAGAATGTTATTATACATCATTATCGACGATAAAAGCTGCATCTTTAGGGGGGGGGGCATTCAGCTCAACATCTGACAGGTCTGTTTTCAGTGTACTGCTACAAAGATGCTGCTAAAACACAGTGGATTCAATTCTGTTTTTATGAAGAGCTACTAAACAAAGACTAAGTTTACGCTAGCGCTTACTCGCCATCTGGAAACTGACCCTCTAACTTTACTTACCAAACTGCCTTCAAACAGAGAGTGTTAACTTTAGATACTTCAAAATTAAACTTTATCAGGATAGTCTCATTTTAATGTTGAGAAAAAAATGACAAATCGAAAACGATAGTTTACGTTTTATCCCCCAGTCTTAACCTAAACTCAGGAATCTGTTGGTGATCGTCATTGAGACAGTGACTGAAAAATGAAGAAAGAAAAGGAAGACTTCTACAAACATCTGCTTCTTCAGAAGGAGCTTCATTTAGAAGTCAAACTAAGTCCATAATAATCATTTTGAGTATTTTTTTTTCTATGCTACAATTTGTAAAAGGAAAAAAATGTGATTAAGAACTTTAACTGTTGTCAATCAAATGGTGAATAATCTGCTCTGTAGGGTTCATGTGTTTGTAAATCTGACTGACGTCAGTACCTCACCGCACGTCAATCCGGCTTCTGTTTTACAGCAGATGCTCTCTCTGATCCAACCCTCTGCATTTATCTGGACTTCACATTGGCACATGGAAACATTGCAAATTGCCCCCGTATGGTTCCACTGCCTGGTGGTTTCTGGCAGTCTGTCTTCAAGAACCAATCAGGTCTAACTCTGTTTAAAATACAAAACGATGCCCTCCCTTTGTCTGTTCATTGTGTTGAGGATGAATGATCATTGATATGACTGTCTGGTATCTAACTACCCATTCCACTCATCCAGTTACTGACCGGCAACTTTCATGAACTTAATGTCTGAATCACAAGTGAGTATTCTGCTGTTAAATTGTTCCAATTTTCAGACAAATATCATTTAGCAATTTCTCGTTATTTCTAAAATCCTTGTGCAGACGAGTGGCTCAGCCAGATTGAATCCAAATCATCAAACAACAGCTGGAATAGCCTCCAGATGATATCAAAGAATTGAGTGGAACTGAGTTCTGTGGGAAAATTTAAACTGAAGTAAACACAAAAGAAGATTGTCTGGGACAGGAAACAGGGGGGATTGAACTTTAAACTTCTCTAAAGGCTGGGACTGAATAATAGTGTCCAGTGATAAGATAAATATGGCGTTGAGATGGTGAGGTCATTTAAGGTGTCAGCTTGTTTGTGTATGTGAGTGGGTGTGCAGGGTGAGTAGAAAGCAGTGGTGACTTGTTTCCTGGCCTCGGAAAGGCAGCCAAGCTGGCAGTACGTAGGAGGGGAAAGCCCTCGCCTTGCGCTGGCTCAAGCCCTGGCTTTTTGGCTTTGTGCTGAAGCATTTCAACACTTGAAAAAATGGACTTAAAGCTCTCTTACAGCTCGAGTAAACGTGGACACAAGTGATCTGAAGCCCTGACCAACATTTTGATCTACAGCTGTTTAATCTATGCGCGGCAGCCATCCCGAACACGGGTCTCTGAGTTTAACAGGATGTGGTTGGAGACTGTAAACTGATGTTTTCACCTGAAATTATGCTGCTGCTGCTCGTATGTCTAGTGGTTTCCAGTGTGTAAAAGTAACAAAAGCCTGTCAAATCTTACTGTGTAGATTAATAATGAGATGATTTGTTTCCTTCAAATGATGAGGCCAGTCATTAAGCACATTTAGTTTACTATTTAAATACTTTTTGTATTTGATGTAGACAGGAACCATAGCAGTAATGAAGAGTGTGTCATTTCTTCATAAGGGAAGTGATAAAACTTGAGCTGAGATTGACCAGATGCAGGAAGTGAACTTGATAGGAATTCTTTCCCTAACTTTGCATCTAAAGCAGATCTTACTTTAGCAAAGATGTGCTGCCTGAATAGATAAAGAGGCCCATATAAATGATGGTTTATGGAGCTGCTGCCCTTCCTTGTATGGTAGTAACTACACTTATCACAGTGACTGTGAGGACCAGTGTTTGCATTAGAGGAGAAACGGCTGCTCCAAACTTCTCTAAAGGCAAAGCCAGTCATCCCGCTTACAGCTTTATCTACCAATATACTTTTAGGCTTAGATAGTAAGTTACCTCTCATCTTTAAGAAATGCTATGATGAGGGTAGTATTGATTTAAAGTCATAATTGTTACAATTCTGAGATATAGTGACATCTTCCTGTTGTGTTTCTAAAAAGACCAGTTGTGGGTGTTTGTTGTTCTGTTCCTCCAATAATCATCACCAAACGGTATGAACATATATGCATCAAACATCCGAACAACGCAATAGTAAAACCATTGGGGTTTGTGCTCTATTGATGGGAAAAAAAAACAGCGTGAGAATTATATAAAAATATAATATATTTTAAATATATAAAAATAATGCTTGTTCAAGCCAAAATGAAAGCGGAACATGTAAAAGGACAAAAACACTAGGGTGGATTACAGTCAGGGGAAGAAACATGTTTGGCTTTAACAAACTTTAACGGGTTCAAATAGAAGTCATAAACAATCTTGAACAGTTGCAATACCTGCTTTTCGATGAATGTGGTCATTGAACATGCTGAAGAAATTTACTGTATTACTGAAGGGATTTACTGAAAATGCAAAGCTTTTTTCATAACGCTAAAGTTACTAGAAGGCTTAAAATTGTAGAAACTGCAGAATGTCCAAATATTTGAAGAATTTCTTGAAAAACTTAAAAAATCGCAAAAAATTTTTACAAATCTGTAAAAGGTAAGAAGTCAGCAGATGCCGAAATAGTCAAAAAAGCTAAAGCATTGCTAAAATACTACCTTTATTCCATAGTAGCACAAAAACCTCATTAGATGCCAAATGAGCTAAAAATGTTAGCATGATGATAAAATATTAGCTAAACTCAAAATTAGCCTCAAAAACCTCAGTGTGCAGTAATGTGTTGAACGCTTTGATACTAAACTTGAGTAAATAAAACGTAAAAACATGAATTTCCTGAACATGCTGAATGTTTTAACTGTAACATTTCTATTCGTTTTCAATGGGGCTAAAAATCGCAGAAATTGGATTAAATCTTAAAAACTGTCAAATGTGCAAATACCAAACAAAGTATTCACACAATTTACAACCCGTTAACTCTAATTTATTCTCCTGATATGAATCTAAGAGAAAACAGAGATCATTTGATTGCAGCATTCCTGGAATAATGTAAAGGCAGAGTTCTGGTTTTATAACTGAGCCTGTGTGCTGTGGAGGGAGCCAGATTACCATCAGAGTTGGAATTCAAGCCTTATCTCTGCTTGGCAGGATCCAGTCACAGGAGCAGTGAATGAAGTAGCCTTGGGTATGGGTCAGCCGCAGTGCAAACACTGCTGCCTCTGTTACGCTTGGATTGTCAACGTTATTACCAGGGTTCAGAGGTCGAACGTGGCTTGGTTAGTACCAGCAAACCAAATAGGCTTTGCTTTATTTATTTTCACCCAAAAAATAGGACTTTTTTTTTTTTTTTTTTTTTAAATAAAAGCTACTAACTTTTAAAAAATAATGTTGAATAAAGACATCCCTATTTCAACCCTTATTGAAAGCTATGTTATTATATATTTTTTAAGTGTACTTGAGACTAAAAGTACACTTTCTATGGTAAACCAGAGCTAGAATTTTCATTTTGGTTCCAAAAGAGGATGTTTCTCAAAACATGTCTCCTTTTTATCCCTCACAAGCATCATGTTATAACATTTATTTATCCAAAATACAGAGAAAGCAAAGTGTGGAGCAAAAAATGATGAATCAGAAAGGACAAAAGAAATGTTGGAGGTGATTAGAAATGTTTTGCGGTTGTGTTTCACAAGGAGCGAGGAGCTGCTCTACCACAAATATGGTTCTACCAGTTAGTGATCGAAACTTTGTTGAGTCTTTCTGCAGCATTCATGTCTGATCATGCCTGCAGGAAAGACACGCGTCCACAAATGTGGGGGGATTTAACAGAAACAAAAATAACAAGCTGAAGGAGGGGCTCACGTCATCACTATCAGGAAGAATCACCAAGAAACAGGAGAATCTGAACAAAACCTTCTGGTCAACTTCTTCTGAATACGGGGGTTTTTGCATCCTGGGACGGGTACGTTTGTCTCTGTAGCAACAGAAGGGGCAAAGAAAGGACACATAAGCATGTTAGTGCACTCAGCATGGAGTCAGCCGCTGTTTATCCTCCTCCCCGTCCCATTCCCACATGATGTTGTCATGTTGACTCTTAAAGCTCCAAGTCCCATCCTCTCCTGCCTGTGAAGTAGATTCAGCTGAACTAAAACCTAATAGACAACAATGACACAAGTCAGCACAATTCCTCTGCTCTGGTTGGCAGCACCTTGTGAGGATGTCTGTTTCACTGGTCAATATTTATCTTTTACTGCAGATTAAATGATGTTTTTGGATCAAAAAGTGGAGAAGTTCTGATCTTCTGCTCTAATCACGTTTATTACGATGTAACGGTTCAGTTGAGCAACGATTCGAGTTTTAAAGTCACAATCTCGATTTTTTTCCAGATTTTTTTTCTCTCAACACAATGAATTAAAGGTATTTTAGGGACAAGTGTGTTAACTTTTTGCTAAAGAGAGCTAATAAAAAAGAAAAAGGCTCCAGGAAGGAGTCAGGAAAGAAATATCCGTGAAGCTCCATGACTGTTCATCCATGACTGTTGTCACAACAGATTGGTCAGAGTTGAGGTGAAGTTATGACAGATAAATTTATCCCTTGGGATATGAATAAAGTTCAATTCAAAGTTGGATGAAAATGTAAAGTTGCAGAGTGATGAACAAATCTCAGCCTTGCTTGAGTTTGCATTAATAGTCGTGATCACAACACTGCAAAATCCTGGAGGGACTGACTTATGTGAGACTCTGAAATCTGAAGGAGCTGCAGGGATTTCTGAGGAGGGAAGCGCAGAAACTCACAGGCGCGCGCACTCTAAGGCGCGCGCAGGCCTACAGGTGCACGCGCACTCTAAGGCGCGCGCAGGCCTACAGGTGCACGCGCACTCTAAGGCGCGCGCAGGCCTACAGGTGCGCGCGCACTCTGGCGTGCACACTCGTAGACGCGCAGACTCACATCAAGCCTGCATGAAGAAATATCAGCTGCTCTGCATTTTTCTATATTTATTAATAGGCCAAGACAAACAGAATGTTTTAATTTTTCCTCAACGGTGAACATGTTGAAGAGTTTGAATTGTTTTTTTAATCGATTATTGAAGAATTGTTACATCCTTAAGATATTTTGATCAACTTACCTGAAGAGTTTTCCTTATAAATATAACTAACTGTAGGTAAACTGGAAGAAATAGATTTTTTACATTCAGTCATAGTGTTTATAATCTGTCTTAGATCTAAGATCTGTTGAATTTTTGCAGAAACTTCCATCATTTAGTGTTTTTTGTGTGATAGTCCCTTGAAAAGATATGAGGTCATTTCCTCATGACCTGTTGGAGAGCGCGGGGGTGGGGGGGTGGGGGGGTGTTCATGGCTCCTACTGCTGAATTAAAAGCATACAGTTGCTCTCACCCCATGCAGTAAAATAAGGCGGTCCATACTCCCAAACCAAAAGCAGCTTCTGCTCTGTTTATTCTGTGCCCCCCCCCCCCACAGCCCCCCCCCCCCAGTCTGCCCCCATCTCCCCCACATCCATGATTATAATCTCTTGAGGCCCAGGGGTGCCTGTGAAAGGCTAGTTAAAGAACACGGCATCCTAATGACCTGGAAAGGATATGAATGGGAGTGGTGGGACGGGGGCCGTGGCTGCAGTGACACAAACAGTCTTATTGTGCTTGTCCCTTGCTTGGTTTTTACATCTGTGTGTGATTAGATGTTTGACTGCTTATGTTGCCCCTCAAGTCCAGACTGAAGACAGCTCGTTGGTCTCCTAGCGTCCCACGGCCCTGTCATCTTTCTGCTGGATGCATTTGGATGGATGTTCCTGCTCGGCTGAAGTGTCAGGACTCTTACTGAACTCTTCTTGTTGTCCTCAGGACCTGTCCTGCTTTGAAGACCCCTCCACAAACTCTCTGTTCTCCTCTCCGGCGGACTCCCTGTCAGAGTATGCTGATACCCAGCCGTTCGTCCCCACGGGGGACTCGGTCCCCACGCTCTGGGACGTCAACACTAGCACCACCACTGCACCAGCACAGAGCCACTTAGAGGTCAGTAGTGAAGCACTGCACCGTCATTACCAGACAAACTCGTTATTAAACCAGCTTTTCTGATAAGTAGATGTTTGTTCTCACAAAGGGAGCAAAGTTAACAAACAGTGGCCGTCTAAACTTCATCCTGTAAAGACTGTGGCTGCTTTATGTCCCTGTTATGTCTTTAGATTCTTCTGAAACACAAAAATGAAAGCCCCTCTGCTCCAACTCAGCTTCATCTGGAACTTTGGGGCCAAATACGGCTGTGGATTCACAAATCGAACCATGATTCTTGATTTTAATATATAATTGTTTTTACTGTAGAATATTTGTATGAAATCACCATCATTTATTCCTTTATTTAGAACAGGAGATTAGAATCAACAAACTAGTAAAAGCTCAAAGATTGAAATAGAAAGAAATAATCTTTTTCAATTAAAACTTTTTGTAAATGTCCTGGTTAAGATCAGCAGTAACATAAACAACAGAAAAAGCATAAAAATCACTGTCGTTTTGGATCACAGCAGTTTTCTATCCTCAAAGTTCTTCAACATTTTACATTCTATGTATTACATATTGGTGCAGAGCCCGCATGAAAAAAGTTGGATTTTTTTTCAGAAGTTATGTCAGTGAACAGAACTTCAGTCAAAGGTTTTGATCTGAAAAGAAGCTCTTGCTAGTTTTACTTTGAAAACAGGAAGTTTCACCAACACAAAGATTTGTTTTCTTCCGGTGACAGTAGCTCTGCTCTTTCAGCTTTGTTTTAGTTCATAAACTTAACCCAAGAGAACCCATAGTGACATCAGAAATACATTATGGTCTATGGTTGGTGGTGCATTCCATTCAGGAAAATTGGGTCTGGAGCTTTATGGGTTAAAATCCAACATTATTCTGCATTTCAGAGCAAATAATGCATTGTTTTAGTATAATATTTTACTACACTCTACTATATTTATAAAGATAGTGAATCTTTCTTGGACATCATGAATATTCGTACTTGGATTTTCAGGAGCAGATGGCGAGTATCCCAGCACCAGTTTAGATTCTCCATCTAAAGTATTGGAGCCTGGGGGATTAAACTCCTTTAAACTGCAATGCAAAATGTTCATCAGTACCACAGACTTATGTTCAAACCTGTCAGATACTCAGAGGGTTTTGTTATTTTAATACAATCAGCCCTTTTGTCACATCTTGAATCACAACTTTAGAATATAACATGAATCCTGGCAGCAAATAAAACCCAAATAAAGGCACCTTATGATGATGCTTTATTGAGTTCATGCTGTTTATTAAAATATGACTGTAGAAAATGCACATTTGTGCTGAAAGCCTAAAACATTGACTGCTGTGTTTCTGATCAACACTAGTGGGAAGGCAGCTCTGTAAGTGTGGCTCCTGGATCTTCCCGTGCTGCTGTACTGCTCTTGTTCAATTAGATGAGTCCAAAGATATGTTTGATAGAATCACAATCCATTTATTTCCCCTGCTCTCTGAAAGCCTTTTATGTTGTGCTTTTCATTTTGCCCTCATTTCATCCATTATGTTTCCAGACAGGCCACAGCGTTATCTCCTCTGTTAGACTTGCTGCCTTTCGAATGCCAGACAACAAATTACTTTTTGTCCATTGCCACACCATAAAACATCAATGGAGTGACCGCTCATGTGGAAGGAAAAAACACACAATTAATTCTTGATTTTTAAACTGTTTTCCGTTTGGTTCTTGTGTTGGTTTAAGTTGACTTTCTTTTACTTTATGTTTTGTTGACAGCAGAATGGCACCAGCAGGTTTCAAGGCTTGACCAGTTTGGATGAAATAAATGCTATTATCACCACTCCACCTTTAGGATTCCAGGTAGTCAAACTAACTCCTGCAATCTGACGCTAGAATCAGAGCAGACTCTCTAACCCGCTCATCACTTGTCTGTTCAGTTGAAGATTGTGTAACATTTCTATTTCCCCTGACAGTAATGTGTGGATAATATTTAGACTAGAGTTCAAATTGAATGCAAATGTAAAGATTCCAGTCTTATCTGGACCTCTGTAAACCACAGAGCAAACGTTCCATGTAAATACACGCTTGATGTCATTTCATAAAATAAATACCAATTGAATGGATTCAATGTTTCTGTAGAAAGACAGCATCTCTGACTTCTCTGTCTCAGATACAACGTTCTCCCATCAACTTTTCCACATTCTGTCATTCATGTTTCGAGCTTTCAGTTACTGTGTGAAACTTATTCTTATTGCTGAACCCTTTTCCTCTAAATGTGCTCACCAGTTGCATTCAGAAGGTTGCTGTTTTTCCTCCAGACTCAGACAAACCAGCCCCCACAAGAAGAGGAGGAGGATGCTGAAGTGGAGGAGACGGAGGAACTCGGACATGTCGACACGTACGCTGAGTACAAGCCCTCCAAATGTATGTCGGCTGCTACTCTGTCATTTACTGTTCCATATTTTACCCTACAAAGTTTTGCAGTTTAATCGTCATTATCTCGTGTTCCCTCTTCAGCCACAATAGGAATTTCTCATCCTGACATCGTGGTGGAAACCAACACACTGTCCAGTGTCCCTCCTCCTGACATCGCATACACCCTGTCTATACCTGAGTCGACCATTAGCAATGGCCTGCTGTCTGCTCTGCAGTTGGAGGCCATCATCTACGCCTGCCAGGTACACAGAGTGCAGCAATCCTGGCCAAGCCTAGAACAGCCACAAACATGCAGCGCTTGTTGATCATACATCTGTATTGTTTCTTTAGCAACATGAAGTGATACTTCAGAACAACCAGCGAGCGGGGTTCCTCATAGGAGACGGGGCGGGCGTTGGAAAGGGCCGCACTGTGGCAGGAATCATTCTTGAAAACTACCTAAAGAGGCGGAAAAAAGCACTGTGGTAAGAAAAACTCTGACAGCCAATGGAAACAGAGCAACTGCATCGTTACCGTGCAATTTCTAATGAAGGAGGGTGGCAGCACGGGGCAGAGGGGTGGCTGGAGGGTGGCAGCATGGGGGCAGAGGGGTGGCTGGAGGATGGCAGCACGGGGGCAGAGGGGTGGCTGGAGGATGGCAGGACAGGGGCAGAGGGGTGGCTGGAGGATGGCAGCACAGGGGCAGAGGGGTGGCTGGAGGATGGCAGCACAGGGGCAGAGGGGTGGCTGGAGGATGGCAGCACAGGGGCAGAGGGGTGGCTGGAGGATGGCAGGACAGGGGCAGAGGGGTGGCTGGAGGATGGCAGCACAGGGGCAGAGGGGTGGCTGGAGGATGGCAGGACAGGGGCAGGGGTGGCTGGAGGATGGCAGGACAGGGGCGGGTGGCTGGAGGATGGCAGGACAGGGGCAGAGGGGTGGCTGGAGGATGGCAGCACAGGGGCAGAGGGGTGGCTGGAGGTGGCAGGACAGGGGCAGAGGGGTGGCTGGAGGGTGGCAGCACAGGGGCAGAGGGGTGGCTGGAGGATGGCAGGACAGGGGCAGAGGGGTGGCTGGAGGATGGCAGGACAGGGGCAGAGGGGTGGCTGGTGGATGGCAGCACAGGGGCAGAGGGGTGGCTGGAGGGTGGCAGGACAGGGGCAGAGGGGTGGCTGGAGGATGGCAGCACAGGGGCAGAGGGGTGGCTGGAGGATGGCAGCACAGGGGCAGAGGGGTGGCTGGAGGATGGCAGGACAGGGGCAGAGGGGTGGCTGGAGGATGGCAGGACAGGGGCAGAGGGGTGGCTGGTGGATGGCAGCACAGGGGCAGAGGGGTGGATGGAGGGTGGCAGTGGGATGGCAGCATGGCATCATCAGACGGTTTGGGGACCCCAGAGATTATCAGTCAATCATTGTACTCCTGCCTTCCTTCTACCCTCCTGTCACTGGACTGCCTCCAAGTGACCTCCAAAGGAGCTATTTAATTTAAACTTTTTCTTAAAACCTCACCGGCCGCCGCTCAGCGTGCAAACATGTAACTGGCGCCTCTCGATCACAAATGCCGCCACCTGCTGATTTTCAGAAAAACTTCCATTTGGGTGGCAGCATGGTGGCATTCTGGGATATGTGACCGCAGTCATAATACCTACACAATGACATGATGACTCCATCTGGAACAACAGGGTTTTACCTCATAGACGTTCTCGTTCCTCCATGTTGTCTGGAAGTAGAAACATGTAATCTGGACGCCTTCTTCCTTAGAATGATGGTGAGTGGTGGAACTTTTCGAAGAAAGAAGACTTTAAATCTGGAAGTCGTGATTCAACTTCCAGACTGAGCTCACAGACATGGTGGCATGTACCATTCTGAGGAACTCAAGCGTCCAGTGGAACAATTGAAACAAAAGCCATCACCTTGCTTGATCTTGTCGTCTGGATAGAGTGTTTTTATAAAAACCTTGTCTCTATCTTTAGGTTCAGCATATCCAATGATCTGAAGTTTGATGCAGAGAGAGATCTCAAAGACATAGATGCACCAAATATTCCTGTCCATGCCTTAAACAAGGTAAGGGCTTCAGAATGTGCTGCTGTTTTGTTGATGCTTCAGGGGAGTGGATGAGAAAACATCTGAAATGTTCTGGTAGATTAAGTATGGAGACACAGCTACCTCAGAAGGAGTCCTGTTTGCCACTTACTCTGCGCTGATCGGAGAAAGCCAAGCGGGGGGGCAGCATCGCACAAGAATTAAGCAGATCCTGGACTGGTGCCGGCCTGACTTTGACGGAGTCGTATCTTTTCAGTTGTGGACGTTCAGTTTGCTGTTCCATTTGTTCACTTAACGTTTCAGACTGCTCCGTTTGCCCTTGACCTTACATTACTGCAGATTATTTTTGATGAATGCCACAAAGCCAAAAATGCAACATCCACAAAGATGGGAAAGGCCGTGCTGGATCTGCAGAACAAGCTGCCGCGGGCCAGAGTCGTGTACGCCAGTGCGACAGGTGAGCTGCCGCAAACCAACAAGGAACTAGGAAGACGAGGTTTTCTTAAGAACACGTTTTCTTTCTTCTGTCAGGTGCCTCTGAGCCAAAGAACATGATCTATATGAGTCGCCTGGGGATCTGGGGAGAGGGCACACCCTTCAGAACCTTTGAAGACTTCCTGCATGCCATTGAGAAGAGGTATGTAAGAGGAAATGTGCGCCAGCATTCACGTCTCCATTAATAAGTTAAAGGGAGAACCTGTGTTATAATTGAAATGTTTTATGCTTGCAGAGGTGTTGGAGCAATGGAGATCGTGGCCATGGACATGAAAGTGAGCGGGATGTATATCGCCAGACAGCTGAGCTTCTCAGGTGTGTCGTTCCGGATTGAGGAGATTGGCCTGGACAGCGACTTTAAGCAGGTTTACAACAAGGCTGCTAAACTGGTGAGTCTCACAAAGGCTCTGCTTGTTCTGTTCAAATATTTAGCTTTTTCAGACAAAAGGAAAACAACTCCCTTCTGAACTGTGTGTCTAGTGGGCGGAGGCTCTGCAAACCTTCATGCGAGCAGCAGACGAGCTGGGCCTGGTCAGCAGGAAGTCTCTGTGGGGGCAGTTCTGGTCGGCTCACCAGCGCTTCTTCAAGTATCTTTGTATCGCTGCCAAGGTCCGCTGCCTGGTGGAGCTGGCCCGAAAGGAGCTGGAGGCGGGAAAGGTCTGTGCCACACCTCTGTCCTACCTGCAACATGTCAGACGAAGCCTGTGCTAAACACAGCTTTTCTCCATCGGTAACTCCCAGTAAAAGAGAAATATCAGTTGAAATGTTGATATCGGACTGATGATCTAAAATTATGCAAATATCGTCCGATACTGATACTGGCACCGATATATGGCCCAGCCTTGTTAAAAACTGTAATAAACCCACAGGAGTAACAAAAAAGTAAGTTCTTTAATACGTGATACATTGACTCTCAAAGTCCAGAGTTCTCCGTAAAGCTGAGGTCAGAAGACGGACGTTCTGACACTCTCCTCTTCCTGCTGCAGTGCATCGTCATTGGGCTGCAGTCGACAGGAGAGTCCCGCACCAAAGAGGTTTTGGATGAGAATGACGGACATCTGGACCGCTTTGTCTCTGCAGCAGAGTGAGTGACGGACAGTTTATCGTCTTTATGTCACATGTGCTATCTATCGTTTTCTCTTCACACATACCCACCAGGAGACCGGGAAGCTTAAGCTAGAGGCTCCTCAGACTTCACAATGACTTTATTTCTAGATTCTGTTTGTTTAAGCATTCAGGAATGAGACGACAGAGAGGCAGTAGAAGTTGATTGACTCTGAGGCCTTGAGTCTGGTCATATCATGTTCATCTGAGTGTCTCCACATGACATCTTGGATGCATCTGTCACAATTCCCATGTGGTGCTCTGATTCATTTTTGATTAGACTCAAAGCCTTTTCTCTTTCTCTTGTTTTCGCTCCAGGGGAGTCTTCCAGTCTCTCGTAACAAAGCATTTTCCCTCTGAGAAACAAAGGAGGGAGAAAGCCCCAGGGAATAAGAGAAAACGTAAGAGGAAGGGCCCCCTGTGTGGCCTGCTGTCACTGGTTTCATGTGGACTTTTTAAATGACATTTGTAGACATTTTTACTTTTACTGAGCCTTCCTTAACAGCTGGATTTCTGTTCATTTTATAATGAAACACACATTTTCATATGTTCTTTCACTTCTTTGTGGTGTGTTTTATATTCCAGTTTCTTGTCTTGTGAACCAATCAGGCAAACCAAGAGGTCGTCAGCCTAAGATGGCCAAGCAGCTGGTGGACACGAGCGGCGTGATCAACATCAGTGATGACAGCAGCAGCGATTCCGACGGCATAGACACCGACTCCAACTCCTCTCCAGATTCACTGCAGGACAATGACGACGTCATCTTTGTCACCCAAACCAACTGCCAGTCAGGTATGCTCCACTGTCAGCACGTCCACCTGCAGCCTCGGCCTGCATGACTCCTGCACTCAGCTCCTCCTCTGGTTCCCCTCACAGCCAGGATAGAAGAGATGAAGCAGAACCTTCTCAACAAGATAGCAGAACTGGGAAAAGAACTACCTCTCAATACCTTGGATGTGCTGATTGATAAATTTGGAGGACCAGACAAAGTCTCTGAGGTACGGGCCTCAGATCACCGGCTGATCTTTCTCTTTCTGGTGGGACTGGCCTTTTTATAAGCGGTTTCCTCATTGGCTCTTGATCCTTCAGATGACTGGCCGTAAGGGTCGTGTGGTGAGACGTCCTGATGGAAGCGTCCGCTACGAGTCGAGGGCCGAACAGGGGTCCACGATCGACCACATCAACATCAAGGAGAAGGACCGCTTCATGAGTGGAGAGAAGGTGAGCTTTACCTTTAACTGCATCGTGCAGCTGTCTCAAGCCCTCTGCTCACCTGATGACTCGTCTCGGTTTCCTGCAGTTGGTGGCCATCATCTCCGAGGCGGCCAGCTCTGGGATTTCCCTGCAGGCAGACAAGCGAGTGAAGAATCAGAGGCGCAGGGTCCACATGACTCTGGAGCTGCCTTGGAGTGCAGACCGGGCCATTCAGCAGTTTGGTAAGCCAGGAAATGGGAGCTGACAATGGGCCTTTCAAAGCTCAGCTGTGTGCTTTTCCCCGTTAGAGCTGCTTCACACAAAACGGACGGTTGGCTTCTCAAGCTTCTGCTTAGCAGGAATTGCCGGCATGTTTTCACGCAGGATGTAGCTGTCCTGAAAAAAGCTGCGCAGTCCCTAACATGTTCACCAACAGGCGGCCTGAATGCAGAAACTCACAAATGAGCGAGTGACTCCGGGGATGATGAAACCTGGTGAAAGCCAGGTCAGGCGGGTTCTGGAGCTTTTCCTTCAGCTCTGTGCAGATCTAATCCAAGCTGCCACTGAAACGACACCGTGTGACAACAAAGAGCAACTACCACATCAACACTGATGTCTTGCTTTAACGTTACAGAAGTTAGGGCTTTACTCTGAATGGATCCAGCATGTTTAAATGCATTAGTGTGCTCTCATTCTGCTCTATTAATGATGAAGCTTTGCATGCTAGAGCTGTCACGCTCAAACACTACATTAAATGTTGCTATTGTTGTTAAACACACAAAGAGCTTTATTTCCTCCTGCAGTCATGACTTCTCCAGAAAAAGTCCGTTTGTGTTGACAACAGTCTGGCACGTCGAACTGGAGGATCATCTTTCAGAGCAAACACCTTTTCGGTTCCTCTTTACTCCCTCTGCTCTCTGCACTTTCAAACCGTGTTCGTGTTTTCACATCTAAAGATTTAGAGTTTCCTCTCCTTGTGAAGCTGCTACACAATCAGATGAAAAAAGCTGATGGAAATAAATAAACTCTTTAGTCAGTTTACTGTTTTTCTGCTGTAGAATTTCTTCACACTCAGTTCATGGTAGAAAAACAGAAATCCTTCATTGGCTGGTAAGGTAATACTGTAATACCGTACAGCAGGGGGGGTCAGACTCAATCACACGGGGCAAAAATCCAAAACACACCTTAGATCGCAGACTGAACAACATAAACATTTATTAAACACTTTAAAACTGCATTTTCAAAATTTTAGAACTGTAACTTTTTAACATAATTATGAACTATAGCATTACCTGTGATAATGCTAGTGTGAATGCTGGAAGCTGAATTTGGCCACTGAAGATGTTGAAATTGATAGCTAAAATTATTTAAGCTGATAGCTGAAAACACTGAAGGTGAGAGCCAACTGAAATATTAGCTAAATGCCAAATTAGCCTAAAAACAAAAAAAAATCTTAGTTTAGCCAAAACTGCTAGCATGTAGTTGAAATATTAGCCAAACTCCAAAATAGCCTAAAAAAAATAATAGTAAATGCCAAAACAGTCCAAAAAGTTAACAGAATGTCAATTTTTAAAATTTTACAACCACAACTTTTTAACATTATTATGAATAATAGAAATGCAGGAATATTATTCCAGAATAAATCAACTTAAACCTTAAATAACTTCTAACTTCTCCAAAAAAATATATTTTGTCAAAATTATACAAGTTGGAAATAAGCCCATTAATGACAATAGAATTTTGTTTCCTACGATGGAGGAAACCCAGCGGTTTGGTAATGCCTTCAGTTTGCCATATTTACATGAATCCTGGATCATGATCAGATCTTTGTTTTCATTCTATAGTCCTGGATGTATTTTTCTGTGAAGGTTTGAACTCTGAGAGAAACGTGAGGACATGTTCATGTCTGACTAAGAAAAGTATTGGAGCTTGACGGCCTTATAGCTTCTATGATCCTACTTTGAGGATTTCACTTATGGCTGGTTATTTTCAGAACGTGAACACACATACAAGCTTCAACCTATAGTGGGAGAGCATTAACTTTGTTGCTGAATTTCCAGTTTGTGCAGAAAGTGGAACTGACTGCTTCCTGTGTGTTTCCAGGTCGAACTCATCGGTCCAATCAGGTGACGGCCCCGGAGTACATCTTCCTCATCTCCGAGCTGGCAGGAGAGCGACGTTTCGCTTCCATTGTGGCTAAAAGACTGGAGAGCTTAGTGAGTTGATTTGCTACTTTTTCAAATCTGTGGTGATTAGGAAGAGTTGTATCGTAGAGGAGAGCAAACACTCACCTTCTCCAGAGACGTCAGAGTAAACAGAGGAGAAGAGTTCTGAGCATGCTCCTCCCACCTCCTCGGCTCTCCTCCGTCTCGGGGAACTCCTGGCCTGACACCCCTCCACAGAACCTCTGTTCTGCTTGCTCAAAGCTCAGGAGGTGCTCAGTGTTTCCACCTCACGGTGGAACAGCAAAAGAGCACGTCTTGATGATTTATGAGGCTGCGCCTGTTTTCCATCATTATGGATGCATTTGTGCCCTCGCAGTTGTTCATTTCTATGGTGACACAGCACGACACTCGCTCCAGGGAAAATACTGGAAGAGCTGCTCGGAAATGGTGGTTCCAGGAAGTCATTCCTGGCCTTATCAGCCAGGGGTGGTAAATATGTATCAAGAAAAGTTCCCATTTCATGCGGCTGCTTGCCTGATGAAGTGATATGAGACACACATCGCCCACAAACCTGCCGCAGCTGAGCAGCCGGGTTTCAGAGATCCCAAACTTACGGCCCTCCTTTCCTAAGAATTCAGCTGCTGAGGATTGCACCTCACACTCAATTACTGTGGATTTCCTTCAGTTTTGATGAGTCACTCGGATATTTAATCCAGATGACTGAGAAAAATGGAAAGTGTGAACCTGCAGCTGCAGTGAGTGCAGGGAAGAAGATGAAAGTTCAGGACAACAATGCAGATTTGAATTCATATTCTTCCTGCTGATCGAGTCACTGGAAACATCACATGCCCAAAACTGAGTTCCTGATTGGTAGATGTGACACGGCACCCTTTCAAACTTCAGAAATTTAAATTTTGGCCTCCCCTCCCCTCCCAATTTGCGCCTCATCGCTCAAATAAAGCTGCTGCCAGACCCTCGCACCATGCCTGTCACTCAAATCACGCCGCGGGGCTTCAGATCACCTCATCAGTGTGAATGCACCATAACAGAGAGCATCTAAACAAGGACGGAGAGTGGTACTTGTTACTGTTTGTAATACTGTTTGTAATCACTTACCACCCCACAAAGCGAGGGGGCGTTCTACTCCGAAAGAAGGAGTCGTTGAGGGAAGTGAGGTTGGGGGTTTGCGGGTGTGTGACGTTGTGTTTGTAGGATGGGATGAGTGAATAAAAAGTAGCCAAAGTGGAAACGTGGAAGTTGTTTTACTTAGTTAACAGTACTGAAGCACACCTGGACCACAGAACCGGAGAGGAAGGTTCTGTTCACCTTTGAAGGTGTGTCCCTGTGATGCTCGTGTTCACCTGTAGATCTTATCAGAGCTCTAGCTGTTGGACAGAAATCACCTGGAGCCAGAAAGAGTTCTGGAAAGTCTCCCCAGTCTGAGTGCAGGTTGATGACATGTCGACTGTTCTTGTCTGCGGTGCAGGGTGCATTGACCCATGGAGACAGAAGAGCAACAGAATCCAGAGATCTGAGCAAGTACAACTTTGAGAACAAGGTGGGTGACATGAATCTAGACTGGAATGTGAGAAAATATCCTTTATTGAAGTAGCCCGAGTGTTTCACGTCACTTTGCCTCTCCTCTCTGCAGTATGGTACGAAGGCTTTAGATAAAATCACCAAAGCTATTCTGGGATATATCGATAATAAGGTGCCCCCCCCAAAGGGTACCCTGAGGGGGATGCCATGTTCTTCAGAGGTATGCTGAGAATAAGACGTTGACTCGTAGTCTTTTGTGATTGGCTGCAATAACATCTCTGTGATTCCAGACATGAAGGTGGGAATGATGGATGTGGGCATTTTCTGTAAGGAACCTCGCTTTGGAATCAACACAGAGAAAGGTAAGAACCTGAGGAAAACGCTGCTTCTGCAACATTTGTCTGCTGTGTTCAGCTCAGACGTTCTGCTTTCCATCCCAGACTGCAGCATCACCAAGTTCCTGAACCGCATCCTGGGCCTGGAAGTCCACAAGCAGAATTATCTCTTCCAATACTTCACTGATAACTTTGATTACCTGATTGAAAAGGACAAGAAGGAGGGGAAGTACGACATGGGAATCCTAGGTACATTGAACATGTGTGAATGTTAAAGAGTCATTTTTTAGCACATGAACATGACTGCACAGGGTTTGACAACATGACCTGCGCCTGGAACATCAGCTCATCCACACGTGGGGTTCCTTTGTTCTCTTTTCATTCTGTCTTCTTTGAATGTGGCAGATCTCGCCCCAGGAAACGATGAGATTTATGAGGAGCAGCAGGAAACATTCCTGACACCCGGAAACCCTCAGGATGGACAAGTTGTTCTGTATAAGGTAGGAACCTCACAACATCAGTTCATCCATATTCATCGTCCTCTTCATAAGGATTAGAATCCTGCATGAATCCCTCCATCCGTTTTCTTGACCCGCTAGCTCTCATTTGGGCCAGGGGGTTGCTGGAGCCTGTCCTGATGAATCATAGCATTAAATCCAATAGATTATTTTCATCTGCCCACATGGATGTTTTGGTTTGAGGGGTCAGAGGTCAATGTTGGGGTAGGGAGTCTCTGTGTTAGCTTTCAATGCTACAGCACTTTTTACTAAGGATGTAATCATTCTTTTTTCTTTAAAAAATGGTTCAAACTCGTCAACAAGTTCATCGAAGCAGAACATTTAAAGATTGGTTTGTACGGTGACCGAGAACGCCTCAGATTGAAAAGTTTCACATAAATCAGTCCCTCCAGGATTTTACGAGGATGCAATCACAACTATGAATGCAGATTCAAGCAAAGCAGAGATGTGTTCACCACCCTGCAGCTTCACATGTCATCACAACTTTGACCAATCAGTCATGGGTGTGTTTCTCCTCTGACTCCTTCCTGGGAGCCGTGCTCTTTTTATCAGCTCTCTTTAGATCTTTTTTCTCTGTGTGTGAACGCTCATTTGTGCTGAGTGCGAGTGTATGTATTGATGATTGTTCATTGAACGCTATAGGTGAGTGCAGCAGCATCATTAGCAGGGCTGGGGGGTTGTGTGATGACACTTGACAGCAGGAAGCCTGTGATTATGTGACGAAGCCCACGGCTGTGGAGCCACTGCAGATAGCAGTCGTACAAGATAATTACTGGTGTGGTGTGCTTTTAGAGGCCAAGTACAGGCTAGCGTACTCTTGACATTTAAAGACGTGCACTTAAAGAGAGGCTGCAGTCGTGCTGCACTGGGGGTCCCACACACGCCTCATTCCCATCTAACTCTACGGCTCTTTTGAAGAATTAAGAGCCACTTCAACTGTTGTTTATATGCAGAAAGCTCTGCTAATGCACTTCACAATTTACACCAGAAAATACATCTTTCTGGTGTTGTGATCTGTGTTATTGCAGGATGGTCTGAAGCCGTGTCTGGTTGTAAATGACAGGGGTTGACAATCATACTCAATTTGACAGTAAACTGTAACACGTTCTTAAAATCTGTTCACCTGCAGATCAGTGTGGACAGAGGGATGCCCTGGGAAGAGGCTTACAGTAAATCTCTCAATCTGAGTGGAAGTGATGAAGGATTCTATCTTTCCATGAAGGTGAGACCTGTGGATCCATCGTCCCGACTGAAACAGGGGTCTGGTCTAGAACTTTCTTCCACTAAACGCTCTTTTCTCCACAGCTGCGGGGTAGCCAACCGTGTGTGCTGCTCGCCGAGCAAGGCAGAGGAAAGAACTTCATCGTCTACAAGCCCAACATCGGGAAGCAGACTCATCCGGAGAGCCTGGAGAAGCTGATGCAGCGATACCGAAAGGTACCAGTACTTTATCTTTATGGGCTTCACTAAAACTATCAACTTCAGCCTCAAATGTCTGTGAGCCAGGGCTGCCACGATTAGTCGACTGATCGACTATTAAAACTGTTGACGACTAATTTAATAGTTGATTAGTTGTTACTTCATATTACATGGAGTCAGATTGTAGTAAAGTAATTCAATATATTTCAGCAACATGCTAGCTGTTTTGGCTAATTTAGGGTTTTTTTTCAGATTTTTAGGCTAATTTGGCATTTAACCAAAATTATAGCTGGTTTCAGTGTTTTCAGCTATCAGCTTCAGTGTTTTCAGCTTCAGTGTTTTCAGCTATCAATTTCAGCATCTTTATCGGCCAAATTCAGCTTACAGCATTCACACCAGTATCATCACAGGTAATGATATATATCTGGATTGTAGTTAGTTTCAAACTAATGATGGTTAAGATGTGTGCTTTACATCCACTTTGCGTATTTCCCGATTAGTTGACTATTGGTAAAAAATAATCTGTGATTAGTCGACTATTAAAATAATTGTCTATGGCAGCACTACTATTAATGCAGTTATTAGATTCTACTGCCCCCTTGTGGATAATTTGTGTTGCTAAAGTATTTCACCTCTGAAGATTTACAGTGTGCAAAAAAAAACCAACAATATTTCAGTCAGCCACCAATTGTGCAAGTCCTCTTAAAAATACTGTAGGTAAACTTCTATTATGAGAGACGGAATGGGGGAGGAGTGTCAGGAAATCTCTTTGCAGCTTTATGAAAAGAAATCCACTCTGGAAGCCACTATTGGAAAATGGAAGACCTATGATAATCTGGGGTTTCAAGCAACATCTCACCCTGTGAGGTCAAAATGATCTGAAGAATAGGGAGCCAACGACCTGAACGACCTGAACGACCTGCAGAGAGCTGGGAGGGACCAAAGTAACAAAGACGACTAGGGATGTCCCGATCCAATCACGTGATCAGAAACCAGGCCCGAGCACGTGGTTGATGACTCGACCGAAATAGGTCTTTGGCCCCTGATTAGTATCAGATATTTCATTTATTCTCATTCTGATCAGCGCTTTATATATCTGTCAGTGCTGAGAAAATGTCCTTCTGTCTGTGTGAACTGATGCATGTGCAGCTTGTGGGTAAAACAAATGGAATTGTTCTTTCAGGTCACTGCTGACGAAGCAATGGACAGCTGGAAGAGCCAGTTCGACTTTTCCTTTGAGAAGTGCAGTCATGCTAACTGGTGAGTATATCCAGAAAATTCCTGAAGCGTTCTGTAGACTCTGGGAAATTCAGAAGTCTTTCATGTTGAGATGTTCCAGAGGGTTCATAGATCAGTTCAGAACCTTCAGTGAAAATGTTGTTTGAAGCTGAACATTGTATTTTCTCTTTGTTCTGCAGGAACGGGAAGTGTAAGAAGATTGAAGAGGGTCAGGAGTGTCTGCAGGGCATGCGCCTGCGTCAGTACCACATGCTGTGTGGAGCGTTGCTGCGCGTGTGGAAGCGGGTGTCCGATGTGGTGTCGGACATCACAAAGTCCAGTATCCTGCAGATCGTGCGGCTCAAAACCAAGCAGCATAACAAACAAGTCGGTGAGTACATCCACTGCTGTAGGGGATTCAGTTACTAACAAAATACAAACATCTGTGCAACCATATTACTGCAGTACTACTGAACATTACTGCAGTACTACTGACATTACTGCAGTACTACTGAACATTACTGCAGTACTACTGAGCATTACTGCAGTACTACTGAACATTACTGCAGTACTACTGAACATTACTGCAGTACTACTGAGCATTACTGCAGTACTTCTGAGCATTACTGCAGTACTACTGAACATTACTGCAGTACTACTGAACATTACTGCAGTACTACTGAGCATTACTGCAGTACTACTGAACATTACTGCAGTACTACTGAGCATTACTGCAGGTACTACTGAGCATTACTGCAGTACTACTGAACATTACTGCAGTACTACTGAACATTACTGCAGTACTACTGAGCATTACTGCAGTACTACTGAGCATTACTGCAGTACTACTGAACATTACTGCAGTACTACTGATCATTACTGCAGTACTACTGAACATTACTGCAGTACTACTGAGCATTACTGCAGTACTACTGAACATTACTGCAGTACTACTGAACATTACTGCAGTACTACTGAACATTACTGCAGTACTACTGAGCATTACTGCAGTACTACTGAACATTACTGCAGTACTACTGAGCATTACTACAGAACATGACTGTGTACTACTGAGCATTACTGTAGTACTACTCAGCATTACTACTGACCATTACTGCAGTACTACTGAGTATTATTGCAGTAATACTTACTGAACATTTCTGCAGTACTAATGAACATAATTTCTCTACTACCAAACAATACAGTGCCACTGCTTATTACTGAAGTACTTCAGTACTACTGTGTTACTGCAGTACTCCTTCCTGAGCATTACTGCCGTACTCCTGAGTATTACTGTATTACTACTGACCACTACTGCAGTAGTACTTCATTGTCAGATTACTTCACTGACGTGAGTACTTCTCCTCTCTAAGGCATCAAGATCCCGGAGACGTGTGTGGCTCGTGTGCGTGAGGAGCTGATGCAGATGGACCGAGAGGTGAAGAAGAAGCGGGAGGAGAAGCTGCAGCTGAAGAACAAGCATCTCCTGGAAAACCTCAACAGTCAGAAGTTCTTACTGAACCAGCCCGTTGCTCCCAGCTTCCCTCCCAACTCCATCCACAAACAGACTCTCAGCCCAAACGTCTTACAGAGGACTCACGGCGGACACATGTTCCAGCTTCAGGGACTGCAGAGCCAGCGTTCTACACACGACTTATCCCTGCTGACCTTACAGAGACATCCCAGCAGCCCCCAACAAAGGACCTCCAACAACTGGCCCAGCAACTCCTCCAGCCTCCATAACCAGAGCTCCCACAACGTCTCCCAGTTTTTTTCCTCCGTCTTTAATGCCTTTCCCGCAGCTCAGTGACCCAGCTGTCCCGCTCCATCAGCCTGCGATTCCTTCCAGCTTGTCTTCCCAAAATCCTCTGGAGGACATCTTTGACCTCACCTTGACCCCGCCTTCGCCCTCCACAGACAGCACAGAGGGACATCTGAACCTGGACAGCCTGACGGGCAACGCTGGCGAGTTTGAGAGCGACTTTAATTTGGAGGCTCTGATGTCCCAGACGCCGCTCAGCAGCTATGAGCACCTGCATTCCCAGCAGCAGAACCAGAGCCTGCTCCGCAGCAGCCAACACACTGAAATCCTCGGTTTACTTGACTCCACCATGTCCCCTCAGATGCTCACGAAGAAGGCCAGCCCGTCATCCTCCTCCTCCTCCTGTTCTTCCTCCACATCGTCACACAGCCTCTTCTCCAGCCCGCCGTCTTCCTCCTCTCGTTTCCCTGTTTTCCAAACTCTTCTGCTTCCCAATCATCCTTCCTTCTTTCCCAAGCGGACTCTGCGTCTGTCAGTAACGGCCACAGCAGCTCGGGGGCCCTGGACGTCCGGGAGGCTTTGAACAGCATGCTGCAAGCTGGACCCGACCGCAAGTCTGTCATTCAGTACCGCCAGCAGGACTGAGGGCGGAGTCAAGCAGATGACGGCTGCAGGCGGCGGTGCTTCTCGCCGCGCCGCCGCCTGTCCTGTGCCATCTCTCTGCAGCATCCAGCGGCTTCTGGATCCCAGAGCGTCCTGCAGAGTAAAAGGCAGCTGTTAACAAATAGGAAGCATGGATAAACGAAAAGAAGATAAAACAAACCTCTGCTGATTTTAGTGAGGTATGATTGATGAAGATGCTGGATGCCCAAAATGCCTTTGACTAATGAAACCCATACCTTGGAGACTTTGCTTTACTGTTACTACGGCTGCTTGTTTAAACGTGTATGCAAGGCTTGTTTGAATGATAGTTTAGAACTGGAAAAGAGAGGAAGACAGGAAACCTTTCAGCTGATTAGCCATGAAATGCCTCAGTTTGGAGTCTTCATCTTGATTCTCTGCTCGTACCAACACTAGTGTGACAAAAAGGGAGCGGGGTTCGTCTGCTGTTGCAAACAGTGCCTTTGAGAAGAAAAACTTTCAATGCAGTCTTTAAAGTCCGTGTAGCCTAATGTACAGATTTGTATCCCATAGCGTCGGTCTCATTTTATTTTGCAAAGGTGTATTTATATTTAACTGTGAACCCCTGTTCACTGGGTGTTTCTGTAAGCAGACGCTGGTGTCGGGTCTCCTCAGCTCGCGGAGGCTCTCCGCCTGTGGGCTTGTGTTTGGTTTGGAGACGTCCCCCTGAGTGACAGAGGAAGGACCTCGGGGTGTGGACGTGGGGCTGAAGGGCGTTCATAGCAGTGAAGATGCATCCTCAAACCGGCCGTCCCGCTCCGCGCAGCTCGGTCTCTGCGCCGCTTTCGGACTGACATACCTGACCTGACCCCTCAGAGCTGACCATAGCACACGTGTGATGTGTTTTCCTCTAGAACTTCTCAGGAACCTGTCTGTTGGTGTTGGTAACATCTGTCCCGTCACGCGCTCTCTTCGTCTTTATCAATGCCAGATTCCACATCAGTTTGAGTTTTCTTGGTTTAAAATAACTTTATTCAATATCTGTGAGACACGGATGACCACAAAGCAATAAAACCAAGTACCAGGTGGATCTGAAGCGGAAATGTTTACCTGCAGCAGGCCAAGCTTCGTCTTCTTGTTTGCATGGGGTGGACTCTGTGTTTCGGATGATCTTTGTACAGTACACCAGATGCATTGTTTTTCTGATCATTATTATGAACTTATTGCTATTTATATTTAAGGGATATTTAGATTTTAGAAATGTTATCTTTCCTATTCTAATAATCGATGAGGTGTTTGGTCAGGGAAATTGCTCGTTTTCAAGCCTGCTATAAAACAAATTTGATGCTAACCTGCCACCAAATAGGATTGCACTGTTCTGTACTGCTGTGCAGCGTCTGCAGTCGTGTCGTCTCTTTCATCGTCACGTCTACAACTCGTGGACCTCTTTTGTGTTTGCAGAGATACCAAAGTGTCCCAGAGACACGCGAAAAGTGACAGTCTCCCAGATGAGACCGTTGATCAATCTCAGGAAGAACCCCACAGCAGGTGTAACTCTAGAGACATGTTTCGTTTTTCCTCCGACTACAGCTGAGCTGGCAGATGTGCGTCTTCAGTGTGCTGTGACCTGTGCTGTATTTATGTTGTAGAGAGTGGGGCTGCTCTGCTGTTTGTCTTTGTGAAACCTCCATCATTGAAAACTTTATGCCATCTTAGGACAAAGCGTTCTGTTTATGTTTTTGTTCTTGCTGTGTCGTTCGTGAAAATGTTGACGGATTTGTTGAGTCGCCGCTGGATGACACCAGACGCCACCTCCATCCTCACAGCTCTCTGCTTATTCACAGTCAAGATGTTCCTCCTGTTTACACACACACACACACACACACACACACATATTGCACATTCCAAATTTTTTGTCTACAAACTTTCTGTCACAAAAATAAAGCTTTATGCAAATGAGGTAAATAGACAAAAAATGGTTGACAAATCCTGTTCCTCCTGTTTGTGTTTCATCCTGTTTTGCATTTGCACTAAGAATGGCATCATCCAGTTACTGTGCTCCTCTTGGTTCTGATTGAGCGCTGCAAGCTTCCTGTTCCTGTTTTGCATATACTGTAACCTTTTTTTCTCTTTTTAAACCATTTGCATTTTATGTCAAATGTTATCACTCAAATAATTTATTCTTAACACAAAAATGAAACAAAAACATGCTACTGATTGTATGTATTTTTAAACAAAGCCTATTTTTTCTGTAAAAAAATGTGTTCAGCACTTTTATTCTGGGTTATTCTTTTTGTTTTCTATATATTTATAATTTAGATTCAAATGTATATATTGTAAAATTTGTGCCTTTTGACTAATTCATAAAAAGGATTTTCTACTTATTAAAGGAAGGACTATAAATAAAATTGCAGTCTTTTCAAACAAACAAATAAAAGCTGAGAGATTGCTGTAAGCAGGTCTGGTATCTTCATTTTCTACAACCCAAACCCGTCTTCAAACATCTGTAGACCGCCATCTGAAAGTCATTCTGTCGCCGGTGGGAGGAGGAACGTGTCACCGCCACATTACGCCGCAACACCAAACCTGCAACACCAAACCTGCAACACCAAACCTGCAACTACCAAACTTCAGCAACAACCCAAACAAAGTTAAGAAAGAGAGGAAAAGGAGAGAATTCAGGAAAAATTCATATTCGTCAAATCAAACACCAAAAGTGTTGAAGATCAGGAAGTTCTTAGTCTGTTGTCTGAGTTAAACTAAAGAACCTGAGATCTTCAGCGGAGAGGAGAAGCTAAACACAAACATTAACACATCCTCTTCAAAAGTCACTGTGAACAGCAGAAAGTTCTGAGCCGGCTCAACATGTTCTAACAGTTTACAAGAAGACAAAGACCCTGATAATATAACTTCATTATTACTGTGTAAATGACTTCAAAAACCATATTAATCTAGACTAGAAAGAAGACTGTCAGTCGAAGCACATACAATCAAGGACTACAGCAGGGAGGCCCAAATGTTTTAAAGGACCAAAGTCTAAACAGGATCCCAGTCTACGGGACAAATAGGATCTTTTTTTGCATGTTGTGATATAAAATAAGGACAATTGTTTCATTTACTTATTTTAAAATCCTTAACAGCAAGGCCTTACTGACCATTTTTAACTGAAAAACAAGAGATAACCAAAAAAAACAGCAAACTGGGATCGTAAAGAGAGACGTGGATCTGGTCTTCAGACTTTATCTGTTCGTCGTCGTCGCTCCATCTTGGCGAGCGGAAAAAACAACTAAAAGCATCAGAAGTGACAGTGAAGACTCCAGGGAACTTCTTACATAAAAATAGCCCAGGACCGACTCACGTGTGGGTTGTTTCATTCATAGCCACAGGCAATTGGAAAATGTAACAGCGCCACCTGGAGGATGAAAGTAAATTACTGTCGTGGAGTTTTGGAAAACCAGAGAATCAATGGGAAACATCTTTATAAACTCACAGACATGAAGGTTACAAACTCTTTTAATTGTATATTTTTAAGGTAACTATTTAACTATTTGTGGTCTAGAACATTTTTTTAATGATACGTTCTTCTTCTCCTGGAATAAGGTGTAATGCTGTAGCACGATCACCACCTAGTGGTCAAACTGAAACATCCTCCAGGAGAAGCAGAACAATGTTTCCAATGTTAATGATCTGAACATTTTAGAACTTCTCCTTTAGAGAATCCATGGAACACTGGATGATATTAACAATCTCAGTATTTCACTGATACATTTACAGGATGTGAACTGGATCAGATTCATATAAATAATTCAAAACATATAGTAGATTATGAATGTATTTCTAAACAAACGTGTATAAATGTATAAACTCTAAATTGAATTAAATTAACAGGATAAAAAATAAATCGAGAAAAAACAATATTGGAATCAAATCGAATTTTGTTCTGGGAAATTATCATTACTACCCAACCTTAATTTTTTGAATCAGTTGGCACACTGGTTTAAAATCCCCCCAAAATAGAAAATCTGCTGTGTGTCCTGGTGTGACTTAATTATTGTTATTATTTTTAATTGACCAGAGAGCCACAATGAAGAGGTCAAAGAACCACATGCGGTTCTGGAGCCCTGAGCTAAATCAATATTATAGGACTCATTTAAAATATAACATTTATTATATTTACTACTGTGATTTTCTGTCTTTTTAACTATTTTTATGTGTAATGATAATATCTTAAAACATTTTCCTATTGTTGTCCATGTCATTACTTTCATAAACTATTACTGGTGATGTGTTTTGACTGCAGGGAAACCATTCCTCCTTTTCCATGTAGAGTCGTGCATAAACATTTGTGCGAGAGCTCCCCCTGCTGTTGGTTTGTGTTAGAGCACAAGAGAAAATGGAGGAATGATTGTCTCTAGATTTCATTTCCCAACACAAACATCATCCTCTGGTGTGTAGAAAAAGGTCAACACAGACACAAAACGCATGAAGGTTTCATGTTGTCAGAGTCAGAAGTCTTTATTTTCACACCAACAATAAAAGTTCTTTATTTTTAACATTTTTTAAACCCAAGCTTTCTTCTTCCATTTTGTTAGATAAATGCATTTCTGTAAAAACAGAGAAACGATCCATAAAAACAGCATTTCTGGCTTCCTCCCAGACCCGAGGAGTCACGTGGAGCTGGTCTCAGCCAGGGTCCAGAGTCAGGAGTCATGGAAACCAACGAACAGGAGGAGCATCACAGAACCACTCGGTCAGACCACGCCCACATTTGTTCCTCCTGAAATGATGCTATGAAGATGAAAGAAACTCTTTGCTTCGTGCTGGTGTTCTGCACTGAAGATGTTGAAGTTAACGTGTTGACGAGTTGCTCGGGAGGTTCTGGTGTGATTTCTGCTCACTAACCCTCTGCCAGAATGTTATTAGACTGAGGCCCGCTCGCTGGAGGTCTGATCCCACTCGGGCCTGAGGCCACGCCCCCCGTACTTGGACGCCGTTCTGAGGTTGTTCTCTCTCATTCCCAGGATGTGGGTGTCCAGCCTCTGCAGCAGCTCCTTGGACCGTAAGCTCTCCTCCTCCAGGAACCTTGAAACTGTGCTGTGTGACCAAAGCTCCTGTCAACGAGAGCGACAAAAACCTTAAAACTGGTTCAGCTCTCTGAAAAGTCACCTCTGAAGCGGGAAAGCTGAACTAAAACTTACGCTTTGCCTTTCTTCAGTAGCTTCACCCGGACTTGACGACAGGACAGAGTTCCTTCTGCTGGGCCCTGCACTGATGCTGCTGGAGGAGGAGGAGGAGGAGGAGGAGGGCCTGCAGTCTCGGTCCTGGCTGCAGTGCTGCCCTCTAGGGGACACAGACAGAGCGTGCAGCTCTTTAAAAAGCCTCTGAATCTCCCCTTCTCGGTGAGTGCAGCATTCTTGGGACTGGGCTGTCATGGCCCGCGAGTCCATCTGAAGCCTGCAGGAACAGGGCTTCTCAGTCTGGATCTGAGTGGATATCAGTGACATCCATCACCCACCTGTCTGGAGCTGCTGAGCCCGTCTGCTCTGACACATAACGAGGGTCCGTTTGTTGCATGGACGCTGCTGAGGAGTCTCCCCTCTGAGGACAAACGTGCACATTTACTGATGGATCCTGAAGAGACTCCAGACGTCTGCTTTTACAGAAACATCCCACCTCTGGTGAAGGAGACCGTCGTCTCTGCAGCAGCTCATGCAGGCGCTGGTTCTCCCTTTGCAGAGTCTCCAGCTGGGTCCAAGTCATCTGGGTAGATATAGAAGACGTGAGGAGAAGACCTTAGATCCAAATCACGAGAAATCCTTCATGCAGAAAGAAAAACAAACTGAGAAGTTCAGAAGTCTTTGCTGCACATCATCCGCCCTGCAGTCTGAACTGGTGAAGCTCACCCTGAGCTCCGCTGCCCTCAGCTCTGCTCGCTCCACCTCAGCGCCGAGCGGCTGCTTGATGCCGGAGCCGCTCAGTGTGGCGATCGTCAGCTCTCGCTGGTGCAGCTCGCCAGTCATCTTTGAAACTTTCGCCCGCATCCCCTCAACCTCAGCGGTGTGTGTCTGTCTGGCCATTTCAAGCTCCGCCCTCAGCTGGACAGCAGGGACAGTGAGGTAAACACACATGGATACAGATAAACAACTAAAAACTTTAGTTTTACGGTTTTTACTTTTTTCAGTTCAGCAACCGAAGAGTCGAGCTGGGCCTTGAGGCTGGTCACTTCCTGCTCCGCCTCTGAGCGATCAACTCTGTCTCTGCTCACAGTCTCCAGCCTGAAGGAAGAATTCTGATGAATGAATTTGGAGGACGCCAGGAAGCTACAACAGAGTTCAGTCACACGTAGAAAAGCAGCAGCGGACTCATTCTATACGCAGTGTGACACAGAACCAGAGCTATCTATCCGTGACGGAGAGGAAGCCTACATTTTGTGAGGGAGGCGGAGCCATCTATTTGTGACGGAGGAGGAGCCTACATTTTGTGACGGAGGCGGAGCCATCTACTTCTGACGGAGGCGGAGCCATCTATTTGTGAGGGAGGCGGAGCCATCTACTTGTGACGGAGGAGGAGCCTACATTTTGTGACGGAGGCGGAGCCATCTACTTGTGACGGAGGCGGAGCCATCTACTTGTGACGGAGGCGTAGCCGACATTTTGTGATGGAGGCGGAGCCTTAAATTTGTGACGGGGCAGCTATCTATTTGTGACTGAAGCGGAGCCTACATTTTGTGATGGAGGCGGAGCCTACATTATGTGACGGAGGCGGAGCCTACATTTTGTGAGGGAGGCGGAGCCTACATTATGTGACTGAAGCGGAGCCTACATTTTGTGATGGAGGCGGAGCCTACATTATGTGACGGAGGCGGAGCCTACATTTTGTGAGGGAGGCGGAGCCTACATTTTGTGAGGGAGGCGGAGCCTACATTATGTGACGGAGGCGGAGCCTACATTATGTGACGGAGGCGGAGCCTACATTATGTGACGGAGCCTACATTATGTGACGGAGGCGGAGCCTACATTATGTGACGGAGGCGGAGCCTACATTATGTGACGGAGGCGGAGCCTACATTTTGTGACGGAGGCGGAGCCTACATTTTGTGACGGAGGCGGAGCCTACATTATGTGACGGAGGCGGAGCCTACATTATGTGACGGAGGCGGAGCCTACATTTTGTGACGGAGGAGGAGCCTACATTTTGTGACGGAGGCGGAGCCTACATTATGTGACGGAGGCGGAGCCTACATTTTGTGACGGAGGAGGAGCCTACATTATGTGACGGAGGCGGAGCCTACATTATGTGACGGAGGAGGAGCCTACATTTTGTGACGGAGGAGGAGCCTACATTTTGTGACGGAGGCGGAGCCTACATTTTGTGACGGAGGCGGAGCCTACATTTGTGACGGAGGCGGAGCCTACATTTTGTGACGGAGGCGGAGCCTACATTATGTGACGGAGGCGGAGCCTACATTATGTGACGGAGGCGGAGCCTACATTTTGTGACGGAGGAGGAGCCTACATTTTGTGACGGAGGCGGAGCCTACATTTTGTGACGGAGGCGGAGCCTACATTATGTGACGGAGGAGGAGCCTACATTTTGTGACGGAGGAGGAGCCTACATTATGTGACGGAGGCGGAGCCTACATTTTGTGACGGAGGCGGAGCCTACATTTTGTGACGGAGGAGGAGCCTACATTTTGTGACGGAGAGAGAGCTACATTTTGTGAGGGAGGCGGAGCCTACATTTTGTGACGGAGGCGGAGCCTACATTATGTGAGGGAGGCGGAGCCTACATTTTGTGACACAGTCAGTTTACTGCTGACATGGTAGAATCAGCAATCCTGACATTTACAGAGTTTTCATGTTTCCAGGACTTACCTCCCTCTGGTGCGTTTAAGCTCCGCCTTCAGGTGGGTCACGCAGGCCCGGGAAGACTGCAGCTGGACTGCAGACCTCTCCAGATCTCCTCTGAGGTTTTCCCCTCCAGCCAAGCCCTGAGCTGACAGGCAATCCTCCAAAGAGCTGATAGAACGAACGGTTCCCAGCATGTCAGTCGTCCCCATGCTGGTGCACAGCGCTCCCTTGTGTTTACCACAGAGAGTAGCAGTTGAAGACACATTTACTCACCGAATGACTTGATCTTTAGCTCGGAGCATTTGGTTCAGTTTAGCAGCTTCACTTTGAAGTCTCTGGATCTCTCTTTGCACCAATGACTCCTGGATGTGAAGATCTGCTTGTTCTGAGAGCCGCTAAAAAATAATAATAATAATAATTAAATAAAAGCATGAGATCATTCTGGAGCTGAAGTGATCAGTCCTGTGGCTCTGGCTCTTTGGCTGTGAAGAGAAATGCTAACAACGTGAATAAATCATAGATTTTTAGCTTTTGGTTTTTGTTTTAGTTAATGAAGCTTTGTGTTAACATTTTAAAGTGTAACTGAGAAAAATAATATAAAGGTTTATTCTAGTGTTGTTAAGCTCATGTTCTGATTCTCTGCAGAGCTACTGAGTCTGGTTACTGTTTGGAGGATAACTTATTCCAAGTACACACATGCATTTACATGTATACATCTTTTAATCTGGATTCTGCACCAGTGTTGAAATCTTTGTATCTATTTGTATAAGAAGAAAAAGGATGACGATAGATCATACAAATAGAAAAGCCCATCCTTGATGTGGTTTTCTTGCAGTTTTGGTTCCTATAAAAATATGGAAACAAATATTGTATTTACTGCATTTAATTTTCCTAATTTAACTATTGAATTACTGAATAACTTCCTCGTTGACAGTAGGTTTGATGTTTATTAGTTTGGGACCGTGAACAAACAGACTTTCCATCGTTGTGGACGATGAACCAAATGTGAAGAATCTCTGAGACTTAACCTGCTGCTCTCTCTGGTTCTGATCCGACGACTCGGGCTGTGCGATGGCGTCCGGAGAGTGTGAGAGCGGGCCGGCCTGCACCCTCTGCAGCTCCACACAGCACTGCCAGTGCTGCCTTGATGCCAGCTGAGACTGCAGAAGAACACACAGATTGCATGTGTTTGAACACATATTGTACATTTTAAATGACAAGTTAATCCAGGTTTTACCTTGATCTGAAGGAGCTCGTCGGTCAAGCTCCTGTTCTGGGCCTGCAGCTCTGTCAGCTGGCTCTGATACTGGGAACGCTCCTGCTCCCAGTCCAGAGAGGGAGGAGGATTCTCCTGCAAGAACAAGAACACCCGCAGGACTTTAGAGTCGAGACATCTCACAGCAGGGTCTTCCTGGAAGTGGTTACCTCTCTGAAAGCTCCGCCGCTCGTCTGCCTGAGCTGTCTGCGCTGAAGTTTGTGGTAACTTCTCTTTAATTTATCCAACTGAAAATGCAGGTTTCTCAAAATGCTGTTTGGAATAAAGACTTTAAAACTTTTGGAATGAGTGTCCTCACCTCTTCACTGACTTTCTGCAGCTGCTGCTCATATTTAGAAACAACATCTTGGGGGCAAATCTGAACCTCTTCCAGCTGCTTGTGGAGTAATCCAATCTGACAGGAACCGTTTCAAGGAAGACAATTTTAAGTCCAGCTGCTATGACTCAACGAAATCCAAAATGAGGTCACTTTTCCTGTGTCCTTCAGCATACTTCACCTCCAGGTCTCTGCGTTCAATGATGCTCCTGGAGGTGAGGAGCTCCTCCTCTGTGCTCCTCAGCCGCAGGTCCAAAGCCCGGAGCTCAGCCTCCCACTCCTTCTTCTGATGATTGATCATGATATCGATCTGCCTCATTAACTCCTGCAGCTCTGGCTCACATCCAGAAAGCACGGAGCTGAAAACAAAGTCCACAAGACTTATGGAGGGATTTTTGTGCCACCATATGGCAACCTAAAGTCATTTATGAGGTCAACATTTTATAAAATACAAACAAAATGTAAAGTGCTTAGAAAAAAAATCATAATTTGCTAATAAAAATATTTGCTTTCAATACTCTTCATTGGCTTTAAAAAATATTTTTGCGTTTGCAGCTCAAACATTTTTAGAAGTGTAGTGCCTCATCTCGCTTTCTCCCTATCTTTGACGTTGTGTTTAATATTTTCACTCAGCGTTACATTTGTGCCACCCCAAACAGCCACCTGATTGGTCAAGATCAGGGTCGGAAACCTTTAACTGTAAAAGAGCCATTTGAACTTGTCAAAACCTAGAAGGAGCTGCATCGTCTCACTTAAGGCTTTAAGAAATTTGGATTTGCATTCATGCCTTCTGTTTTTTTTTTTTTTAAATTAATATGAATTATGTCTATTTGTTGGCACAAACAAAAGCAAAAATATAAAAGGAACCCTGCATCTCTCAAAATGTGATTTTTTTTTTTTATGTGTGACAGAAGCTCAAATAACTTCTTTTCAAAAATAAAAGACTCTCTGAGCCAAACAGGATCATCTCAGTGCAGCTAGTAGCAATGTTGTTCATCATAAGATAATCTGAGCTTTTAACTCATAAAAGATCAAAAGTTTTACTAAAAGTTTTCTTTGCATCTAAAATCTGTTCATTCTGGAGGTAGAGTTGAACAAACAAGACGTCTTCAGGTCAACATGGATGGAAAAACGTTTATTCTATGGTATGAGGTAGATAGTGTGATAGGCACTACACATCCTAAAACGTTTGTGCTGCAACCCCAAAAATATTTTTGAACGTACAATAAAGTTATTGAAAGCAAACAAATATTTTTACTTGCAAAATATATTTTTTCTTAATTCTACATTTTGTTTGAAATTTAGAATATTCTCATCTAAACAACTGTGACTGCAATATGGTGGCGCAAAGTCATTCCATTAAAAACTAAATTTCTGAACTTTCTCTCATCGTGTTGTCGCGAAGGTCCGCTTACTTTAGGTCGGGATTGTGAGTGGATTCCAGCGGAGCTTCCATCATCAGGTTGACGGTTTTCTATCGTGGAACTTCAAACAGGAATCGTAACCTCTCAGTCTGGTAATCAGATTATGTTCTAACGAGAGTTAAAGATTCAATTGAAGTTACAGCAGTTCATGAAAGAATAGCCGCTACTGACTACAAACGACTTCCTGAAATAAGGCGGTAATCCCGCCCATTGTTGATTACATCATGACGTTGGACGTTCCTCAAGATTTTTCAAGCCCAAATCGTACTGCGATATAGGCCTACTGGCAACAGTTTAAAATCTCAGATGGGTAAACAATTAAAAATGGTGGAGTCTGCATTCATACTGTATGCGTCGTAGTAAACATTAACTACTCTCCATGAAAAACCAGAAGCTGTGGTGTGTAAAAATACCAATCAGCACGACATCCATGACACGTGGCTCGTTGGTCTAGGGGTATGATTCTCGCTTCGGGTGCGAGAGGTCCCGGGTTCAAATCCCGGACGAGCCCATAATTTTTGCCTCAATATAAATGCTATCTTTACGCACAATTGGTGCCACGCCCAACACAAAATGTTTCAAATCTGTATTTTAATCATGATCACATTGGTGACGTTAAACATCTGAAGGAGGGTACGTCATATCTTCATAGCGGCGTAAATCATTTCTTTAGAGTAGCAGTTTTAACAGAGATGTTCTACTTCGATGTAAAGAAAAAGTACACGTCCAGTGTACAACTAGGAAAAAACATAATACAAGACGTCTGCTATATAAAGCGTGGCTCGTTGGTCTAGGGGTATGATTCTCGCTTTGGGTGCGAGAGGTCCCGGGTTCAAATCCCGGACGAGCCCATATACGGTTTTGTTTTTTTGTTTTCTTTTGATTCATGGAGTTCTGCATTTTTGCATGTATAATTTCTGAGCCAGTTATCTCCATGAGCCATCCCTTCCACCTGCCTCTCAGCAAACACAGGAACAAAGACGGAAGCGTGGCTCAGCTTCCCCAGCTGTTGTTGGGAGGGTCTTGGGCGGTGACAGACGTCTCGGTCCCGCCTCCGGCCGCGCGTTCTCTTAACAGGCGGCAGACTCGCCGGTCCTTAGAAAACAGTGGATGGACTGCAGTCAGACAGAGCTACTTGATAAAAAAACAGATTAGTCTGAGAACCTGAATAGAAGCCTTTCACTCATGTGAGTATTCCAACGTTATTTAATTTGACTCAGCTTTTTCTGTCAGTAGTAAACTTTTTTTTACTCTTCTTTTGAACGTTTTGAATTAAAAGCATTTTTTCCATGCAAAAATTAAAATGTTGGAAAATCCTATTTTCTTATCTTCATATATCAACATTTTTTTTGACAAAAGAATGCCTGCTTTATTGTTCTTCATAGAAATAAAATCATGTTTTTGTCATTTATGGATAACACTATGATTGATCCACAATCTTTTCATTTTTCTGTACAGAAGGGAGTCAGGGACCTTCTGCATCTCCTCCCTCGTATCCAGCTGGACCATGGTTCTGTGTGAGGACAGCGACTGCAGCGTCTGCTTCTTCCCGTACTCCCGCATGGACAGGATCCCCCGGGTGCTCCACTGCAGACATACCTTCTGTGAACTGTGTCTGGAGGCCATGCAGCAGCTCAGGAGCGGCTACCTGATGGTGGCCTGCCCGCTGTGCCGCAGGGTCACCTGCATTGACCGAGGCCTCAGCCTGCAGGAAGCTCTGTGGGTGGACAGCAAGCAGTGGGAGCAGATAGCAGAAGATGAGGCGGCAGAGGCAGGAGAGGAGGAGGATGCTCTCAGACTGGAAGGAGACGAGCCGGAGACCAAGCAGCGCCTCTCTTTACAGATGGAATGGTGAGTTCTACACAGGAACCGCATGGAAAATACATTTCTACTTTCTAGTAATGTTGTGCCTCCAGTCAAAAGATGACCTCATCAAAGATAAATAGTGGTGCTCTTCTTCCAAAACACGATATAGAAACTGTTAGGACAGACTATTTCCTCTTTCTAGTATTGATGTTCATAGAAGGTGAAATCATCTAAGATAAATACTGGTGCTTTTTTCCAAAACACGTTGAAGAGACTGTCCACAGTGGAAAGGAAGCTGAGCTTCCTGCAGGCCTGCATTTAGAATTCCAGCCATGCCAGTGCATTTGCACGTCAGTGACAGCCTCACACTTGTCCTCAAAGCTTCCAGTTAACATCCCAGTTCTGCATTTTACGCAGATCTTTGACTCGGCCTTTCTCTTCAGCGTTTCTTCCAGGTTGAGGAGGAAGAAGCTCCGGCTGCCCACTTTTTTCAGGAGGTTCAGCTTGACGAAGCAGCATCAGGAAAGCATCGTTCCCGGCAGCAACGTGTAAGCTCACACTCATCGTCCTCGATGCAGGAAAACTGTCAAACTGTGCTGACTTTTTCTGTTTTACTTTGAAGGGAGATGAAATCCTGGCGCCGGCTCTCTACGGATTTTTAGGAAGAACATTTCAAATCAGGGAAAAAGGAAAGCGGAGTCCGGTGAAGGAAGACTTTGTTTTGTCTGGAGACGAAGGGTTCCAGCTGGAGCTGTGGGATTGAATTCAGCTGTCCCAGAGGGGCTGACACCCCAACAGATGGCCACTGACCAAATCTCAGCAGAGTTTCTTTATTTATGAGCAGATCGATACGGAACTTTTTATTTAATTTATTTCCCTTCTTGACTGTCATCTGAAAGAATCCTGAACTGAAAGCAGAGACACTCGCCCGCTTATTGTTCTGAGAATTCTTCTGTTGAAATAAAAAGTGAATATGATATCGTGAATATTACTTCTGTGGGGATGAAACGACAAAACCCCTGCCACAAAAGACTCAGCCACCCATGAAAGTGGATTATAATCTCCTTTCACGCAGCATCTGTCTGCATGTTTGATGACATCAGAAAACTGGATCCTCACTTTCATGGAGACAAAGAAGTCGAGATGGAAACGAGTTTGGTGAAAACGGCCGCGTCAGCATAATCCTGTTAGCTCATGGTTGTTGCTTGGCTGGCGTGCAGGTTGCACACACGAAGCCTGCAGAGACGCAGCCTTTGAACAGTTTCAGTTTTGCAATGTGTCTGCAGGAAGATCACTGGGATCACGGATCTGGGAGCAACTCCCTGCATGACTCAGCAGCGGCGGAGGCCGTCTGCAGCCTGCTGATGTGTGCAGGGGTTGCTGGGATAAAACTAAACAATCACAAACAATCGTCCTACTTTCATTAGTGTCCCGTTGCTGGACAAGCAGCCCACAGTAAACACTAGAGCACGTGTCAAAGTCAAGGCCCAGGGGGCCGGATCCGGCCCTCCAGATCATTGTATTTTATTGTTATTAACGGCCCGTTGTTCTCTGGCGTTCATTTCTAAGTTTATTCTCTAACAATTTTGACAAAATATATTTTTACGGAGAGTAAAATATTGAAAGTTATTTAAGGTTTAAGTTGATTTATTCTGGAATAAAATTCCTGCCCTTTTATTATTCAGAATTATGTTAAAAAGTTGCAGTTTTAAAGTAAAAATGATATTCTGCTAACTTTTTTGGACTATTTTGGTATTTATCTAAGATTTTTTAGGCTATTTTGGAGTTTTGCTAATATTTCAGCTACACGCTAGCTGTTTTGGCTAATGTTAAATACACCGTTATTAAGTCTACAGGACACTATGTTAAATACATGTGACGCTTTCCGGCCCGGTAGCGTGAGTCGCTCTTCATTCCTGACTGCAGTGTGTTTTGGGGGTACAGAGCTGAGGAGAACCTGGACAGAATCAATCACCATGCTCGTCTCCCTTCTCTTCCTGGATGTGGAACAGCTGTGGACCTCGCGCTGCATGCTCCTGAGGAGGTGCTAGCTGCTACCATTAAATCAGAGCTCCCCAACCCGTGAGCCACAAACCACCCACCCCCTCCCTCTCTTTCACACTTACCGGCTGTCAGCCCTTCTTTCTTTGCACGGTGAATTCACCGCCTGTCAAATAATGTAATCCTGCACGGATGATGCCAGTTTGTTTATTATGAAGAATTCCACAAAAATCTACAATAAATGAAATCCTTCAAAGGTTTTCTCGTTACCGGCGCTTCAATCATGCTAGGGGTGTGTCTGGATGACAGCCGCTTCCACTGTTTCTGTGACCTGACTGAGTTTGAAGGCTGTCCCGCATTAACCCGAGAGGAGGGAAATAGAAGACCTTTTTTTTTATTATTGTCTCGACAAAAATAAGAAAAAGATCACAGTTCAGGAGACCCGAGCAGGTTGTCCTGGCTTCAGCCAGAGAACCACCGCGCTGCGACAGGGTGAAATGCTCGTATTGGTTCAGTATTTTACCCGCTGATCGGGTCACTGAAAACGTCTCGTGCCCAAAACTGAGTTCCTCATAGTTACATTTCATTATGCATTAAAAACACAATATTTTTTATGATATAAAGAACTTTTTAAAACAACTATTACACAGTCCTGCAAATTACTGAAATGTAACTGTGTTAAAAAAAAATGAAACCTTGCTAATAGAAGGATTCAAACCCAGATGAGTTCTCTCATAGTTTCCTGGTCCTACCCAGTACCACAGCTCCATTGAATGTATTTAATATTCTGTAGGCTTAATAAGGTCAATCCTCCACATAGTCATTTTATGCAAGCATAAGGACGTTTTCCACTCCTGTATTTAACACAATAAGATGGCGCTTTGGAAGCGTGGTCTGCTTGTACAGACAATGATGGTACAGACAAAATAGCCATTTTCTGACAGTAATTATCACAGTTCTCTGAGTCAGTGAATACACCGGAACGGAAGTTACCACCCTCATCGATTTTGATTAGTCTTTCATGTTAGCCCCGCCTCAACGCACCATAACAGGGCCAAAAGTTTTTAGATTTGAAAAGAAAAAAATAAAAAATAGTTGAAACTGAAAAAAAAAGACTTGAAATAGAAATTTTGAGTTTTGGAACCTAAAAACAGAACTTTTGAAGCTGAAAATAATTTATTTTAAAATAGCACAAAGTTTTGGACATTTAAAATTCAATTGACCAAAGACCAATATTTTCTGAAAGCATTAAAAACAGAGTCCTCCCTCCTACTTTGACACAAGGTCTAACAATTCTTATTCCTAAACCAAAAAAGGACTCTTTACTCATTGACAATTGCCGTCCCATTTGTCTCCTAAATAGCAACTACAAAATTCTTGCTGCAATTCTTTTTAAAAGATTAAAATCAGTGTTAAACTCCATTATTGATGAAACTCAATCTGGCTTTATGAAAAATAAACACATTACAAATAACATTAGGCTTGTTTTGGATATTTTAGATGACCCTGAACTAATTGAAGACGATGGTTTTATGTTACTTTAAGATTTTTATAAGGCTTTCGACACTGTTAAGCATCAATTTATCTTTCGTTCTCTTGAAAAATTTGGTTTTGGACCTTTCTTTAACTCAGCAGTTAAATCTTTATATAAGAATTGCAATAGCTCCATCAAGCTAAAGGGCGGTACTTCCCCTAGATTTAACATTTATAGAATCATCCGTCAAGGATGTCCGACCTCTTCTTATTTATTCCTCTTGGTAGGTCAACTTCTTGCCGATCATATCAAATCGAGCTCCCTGAAAGGTCTCTCAGTTGCTGGCAGAAACATAATCCTAACACAATTGGCAGATGACACAACTCTCTTTTTGAAGAATCAGTCAGAAATTTCTTTAGCAATCAACTCGGTTGCAGCAATTTGGTTGGGGCAACTTTTTTGCAGCAACTTGTTAGGTGATATTGTAGTGATGAGAATTCCGGCACTTTTGAGAGAGCCGGCTCTTTCGGATCGGCTCACTAAAAAGAACCGGCTCTTTAGGTTGTTTTGTTGCTTTAAGTAATTTATTGTCAACAACTATATAAAATTATCCAAAACAATGAATTTGTTCACGATTCTTAAGGTTTAATTGAATATTTCCCCTTTCTCTGTATGGATATCATGGTCACAGACAGTCTTCCAATCTTTAGTCACTAACATAAATTGCATGATCCTCGGCGCCAACTTTGTTGGGGCAACTTAGTTTCGGCAATTTGGTTATGGCAACTTGGTTGTGGTAACTTTGTTGCGGCAACTAACATGGTTTGGGCAATTTAGTTGTGGCCGCTTTGTTGAGGCAACATGGTTGCGGTATGTTGCGGCAACTTGGTTAGGGCAGCTTTATTGGGGCACCTTGGTTTTTTGATAGTTGGTTGCGGCAACTAACTCTTGGAATTCCGGAATCTTGGCATTCTGACTCCGAAATCTTGGAATTCCACCTCCAGAATTTTGGAATTCTGAATCAAGACTCTTGGAATTTGCCGCAACATAGTTGCCCCCAAAATGTAGGAACTCTTGCGGCATCTGGATTGTTGCAATTTTATTGTGGCAACTTGGCTTGAGCAATTTGCTTGCTGCAGCTTGGTTGAAGTATCTTTGGGGGCAACTTAGTTACTGCAACTTGGTTATGGCAATTTCGTTGTGGCAACTATGTTGTGGCAAATTGATTTAAGCAATTTAGTTGTGGCAACTTGGTTGTGGAAACTTTGTTGCAGCAACTTGGTTTGGGCAATTTGGTTATAGCATATTAGTTGCGGCAGCTTTTTGGGGCAACTTGGTCTTTTGCAAGTTGGATACGGCAACTTGGTTTGGGCAACTTGGATATGGGCACTTGGATTGTGCTAATTGGTTGTGGCAACTTTGCTTGGGCAACTTGGTGTTGGCAATTTTGATGCAACATAATCGCGGCAGCTTTGTTGGGGAAACTCTGTTTTTAGCAAGTTGGTTATGACAACTTGGTTTGTGCAATTTACTTGCAGCAACTTGGTTGTGGCAAGTTTGTTGTGGCAGAGTCGGAATTCCAAGAGTCTTGAGTCAGAATTCCGACATTCTGGAGTCGGAATTCTAAGAGTCTGGAGTCGGAATTTCAACATTGTCAAGCTGTTAAATCCAACACGTTGCCACAACCAAGTTGCCACAGCAAAGGTGCCGCACCCAATTTGCAAAAGTTGCAGCTGCCAAACTGCCACAACAAAGTTGCCACAACCGAGTTGAGGCAACCAAATTGCCCAAGTCAAGTTGCCGGAACCAAGATGCACATCAAAGTCGCCCAAACCTAGTCACCAAACCAAGTTTCCCAAACAAAGTTGCCCAAACGTAGTCGCCCAAACCAAGTTGCCAAACCCAGATGCTGCAACAAAGTTTCTAAAACCAAGTGGCCGCAACCAAGTTGCCACAACCAAGTTTCCCTAAGAAAGTTACCACATCCAAACTCCTGCAACCAGGTTGCTGCCATCAAGTTGCCGCAACCAAGTTGACCCAAAAAAGTTACCGCAACCGAGTTGCCACAACCCAGATGCCGCGAAGTTGCCGCAACCAAATTGGGGACATTAAATTGCAGCAACCAATTTGCCGCAGCCAAGTCGCCCTAAGAAAGTTACAGCAACCAAGTTTCCGCAACAAAACTGCCGCAACCAAATTGCAGCAAGCAAGTTGCAGCAACAAAATTTCCCCAAAAAAGTTGCCACAACCAAGTCGCCGTAATTAAATTGCACATACTAAGTTGCTGCAACAAAGTTACCGCAACCATGTTGCCCCAAGAAAACTGCCACAACAAAATTGCAGCAAAAAAATTGCTGCAACAATGCTGCGTCAACCAAGTTGCCACAAAAAAGTTGCTTTAACAAAATTGTCCAAACCAAGTTGCCTCAACATTGATGACACTAAATTGCTGATACCAAATTGCAACATTGCAATCAGGGTTGTTGCAATTTTTTTGCGGCAACTTGTATGCAGCAACTTTGTCTGTGCAATTTTGTTGCGGCAACTTTGTTGGGGAAACTTGGTTTGGATAATTAGGTTGTGGCAATTTTGTTGAAACAACTTTGTTGGGGAAGCTTAGTTGGGACCACTTGGTTTTTTGCAAGTTGATTGCGGCAACTGCTGTATCCAAGTTGCCCCCAAAAAGTTGACGCAACCAAGTTTCTGCAAAAAAAATGCCTTAATCAAGTTGCCGCAAGATAGTTGCCACAACCAAGTTGCCGCAAACAAACTTCCTCAACAAAGATGCCAAAACCAAATTGCCTAAACCAAGTTGTGGCAATTTTGTTGTGGTAACTTTGTTGCGGAAACTTGGTTTGGGCAATTTGGTTGCGATAGCTTTGTTGGGGCAACTTGGTGGCTGTAACTTTGTTGTAGCAACTTGGTTTGTGCGATTTGGTTGCGGAAACTTTTTTTTAGGGGCAACTTGGTTGCAGCAGTTTGGATGCGGCAAATTGGTTGCGCCAGCTTTGAATGGGGCAGTTTTGTTGGGGCAAATTGGTTTTTTGATAATTGGTTGCGGCAACTAACTCTTGGCATTCCGCGCTTCAGTGAACAGGTCAACAGAGTTTGGTAATAAGACATGTTTATTAATCCTTTCGGAGACATGCTGGATCTCTGTACATTGTGAATTGAGGCCTGCCTCGGACAGCTGTGGGAGAACATCTCCACCCCGCCTCCACCGGTACAGACCTTGGTGAAATCACTTGGTCCTCTTCCAGGGAATGTTGAGATGGAACGTAAGGACACAGAGCCAGACTCTGTCCCAGCTCAGCGTGTTGATATACAAATGTTTCTGGATGAATGAGTTGAAAATCCACCCGATGTGAGAGCGTGGTCTCCTCATGAGACTGGAGTCAGCAGGTCAGAGCTTCTGCTTTACGTCAGCTTTTGTTGTTTGGCTCGTTATATTATTAGGAGGGTTCACCAGTCCTCACTACATGTGACCTACACGTCTGACTGAAGCATCCAGACGTCTGGAGCTGACTTGACCTTCTCCACAGACACTGTCAGTCAGGATGTTGAAAAGTGCAGCACAGACTTCACGTCAAAGACAAACCAGCATAGTGTTGAACTGTCCGCTGAATGATGCAGCGGGCTCGCTAACCATCGTGAGCTTCTAACCTCACGTGCAAACCTGTCAAAGATGAAGTAGATGTTCAGGCACATGACAAACAAAAAAGCCCAGAGTGGACAGCACACACAAACACAACAGACTGGAGAAAACTAACAGTGTATCAAGTCACTGTGGAACGTCTCATTCCAGGCTGTGCATGCAGACCTCTGCACCACAGCTGTCTGCAGGCCAGCTGGGCCACAAGCAGGAGGTGCTGTGATGGAGATGGAGGTGTCGTCTGAGCGCCACAGCAGCGGCGTCCCTCCTGCTCGTCCCACTGAGCAGCGCCGTCCTCTCCGAGGGGGGAATGCGTTTGGGAAGGACAGGAGAATTCTAGGTAAAGTGTGTATTAAGAGAGATTTCTTTTGAGTTTGAAGAAGTTTTTCTGGTTTCTCTGAACTGATATAATTCGACGATTTCATTGACGAAGTTTCACATATTGCTTTCCAGTCAACGACCAGCGGTCAGGTGACGAGGCCAGAACCTCAACGTGCAAAGTCAAACACAAGTTAACCGATGGGGGGGCAACAACAAGCAGGCGGTGTGAACGGGTTTCCAGGAGCGGCGCCTTAGCAGGAGCAGCTGCCTTCGGGGGTCTGCGGCTCCTGAGGTTTGTCCAACTTGATGTCGATCACTGGAGACCACATTAAGGAAGATGACCACATTGCAACCAAGAAACTTAAAGAAAAAGCAGCTCATTCTACTGCTAAACAGTTATTTCACAGATGTCCTCTGAAGAGAACAGTCTTATACAGCTGTAAACAGACTGCAGTTCCCCCAAACCACCACCAGAGGGAGTGGTGTCTTCTCCACTCAGTTTGTGGACAAGAGATCAGGTGTTAGTGACCTGAGGTGACCCTGGAACATCATTTTAACTCAATAGCAAAAACAGAAAAAAAAATCCTTGTAAAATAATTACAAATAACAATTAATTATAGACATTTTAAAGAATTAAAAAATATTTTTGACATGATTTTTATTTTATAACTAGAACTTCTGTTTGTTAAATTCAATCATTTTATTGTAAATCACTTTCTGATGGTAAGCAGTGATCATGTTTAAGATCGACATCGAACAGATTCATCTAACATGTAAACCCAACCAACTGATGTAGTTTGACAGCAGGAGTGAACTGTGGATTAATTACAGTCTGATAATTAATGAGAAATGGGCACTAAAATGTACAGACATATCTAAGTTTGTGCACGAAGATAATAGTGTGAATGTTTAGTAAGTATTCACTATAGTGAGTTTCCTGCCGTATGTTTTCCAGCAAGCAAAAACTCAAGTCTTTCAGCAATGTTACCAATCTTGGCATCAAACATTCAGATCGTTCAGGATGTTACTGCTTCTATTTTTGGTATTTATAAACTTGATAGTTTTTGAAATATGAAACAAAACATGCTCCGTAGGAAATGAATGAGAAAACCTTCAAATTACAACGTTTTAAGTAGATTAGGAACAAGTCTTTAAGTATATTCATTATCTATAGCAGGGGTATTCAACTCCAGGCCTCAAGGGCCGCATTCCTGCAGGTTTTCCAACATACCTGGATCTGGCATGCTCCAATTGGTTGGACACACCTGAACCAGGTAATCAGTCATGAGTAGAGTTTGGATATCTGGAAATTATGCAGACACTGCGGCCCTCGAGGCCTGGAGTTGAATACCCCTGATCTATAGTGTTTTTCAAAAAAAAAAATTGGAGTTTACCTAATATTTGATAATATAATAATATATATATAGATATGTATGTGTATATATGTTGTAATATCCTTTTTTCTGTTTTCTATTTAAAATGTTTATTCATGTAATGTATGCACCCAAATCACCAGAGGAAGGAAAAAATGAGAGAGTTGAAAAAGTATTTGGCAATAAAGTTGATTCTGATTTTATCAACATATCAACATTTTTGCTAATTTGATATCTAATGAGGTTTTTATGGGCTAATTTAGACGATATTTTAGCAACTTGCTATAGTTATTAACCCATTTAGTTTACTAATGAAATGTAGGCTAGTTTGGAGTTGTGCTAGTATTTAAGCAACATACTATCGTTTTTAGCTGATTTGTTATTTACTAAGGTTTTTATAGGCTAATTTAGAGTTTTGCTTCTATATTAGCAACATGCTAACGTTTTTGATTCATTTACTGAGGAATTTTAGGCTATTTTGGAGTCTAGTTCATATTTAAGCAACACTAAATATTCTTGTAAGACGAGCATGTATTAGAGATTTTTAAGCAATTTTTACCATTTTTTCTGAAATTTTGGTCAACATTAGCGCTCTCATAGTTAATTAAGAAAATTTTCAGTCTTTTAACAAATTTAACATTTAGCAAATAGCTTTTGCTTTTTCAGTAAATCCCTTCAGAAACTAAATTGGGTCACCCTTTTGAATTCAACATCTTCAGCAACTATTTCAGCAAAACGCATTCACACTAGCATTATTGCAGGTAATGCAACTTTTCTAGTTATTACTGTACTTTCCATGTAACCATGAGGCAGGAGGACCAGGACGGTTTGTTAGGAGCTCAGAGAAAGTAAGGAAGTGAGACGTAGTGCAGAGCAAAGGTTGCTGTTGTGAGGAGGTGTTTTCCCTGTGGATCCTCAGAGCTCCTGCTTTCGATCCCTCTCTGTTAGGAGGAGAAACAAGCAGAACATCCTTCACCTGCAGCAGCCAGCTCCTCCTCGCCACTCCAGGATTTTCTGCTGACGCTGTTTCCCGTGTATGTGTGAACTAAACACGAGAACGGAGGCTGGAAACCATCTGGCTCCAGCAGCAGAACCCTTGAGTGCACCTCTTCACCAGAGTCCCATCTGGAACCGGACGGCTGGTTTCAGCCGCTAAAACCCAGATGAGTCCCGTCAGAGCCGAACATCCGTCTCCACTGAAGATGAGTGTGGAGGCGGAGCTCGGCTGTGAGTGGCTGCTGGGCTCAACAAGCAGATGCTGAAGTTAGCGACAGCAGACAGGCTGAAGAGACTGAGAACAGACAGACAGCAGTGTGACAGCCGCATGCAGAGCGGGCTGCGAGGAGTCCGGTTCTGCTGGTGGAAGGATACTCCCCTCTTTGCTGGTTTCTTGAATACTCTCCATCCCTGGAAGAGCAGCCGCCACACGCCGGAACAGCTGCAGAAAGATCACAGTTTGAAGACAGGTTACACAAGAATACCACAAACTCTCTGTCTATAGGATTTCTCAGGTCTTCTTGTTTTTTTGAATGTGTATCTTTCTCAAAATAACTTCTTTCACATGGTCTTTACAGGGTGTTGAGGACATCAATGCTGTATGAGGAGAAGGAGTGAAGCACTGAAGAGTTTACATCCTGGATTCAGAAATGCTTCCTGAGTAAAAGAATGAATTAGAGTTGATCTCGTCTTTAAACACACTTCATCTGTATATATATACTTATTTTATCCAAACAGTAACAACAAAAGTCTCCATTACTGTGGGAACAGGAAGACTTTGATCTGGACGATCTAAATGAGTCTGCTGTTGGTTCAAGTGCAGAAGGCAAACCAGGAGTCAGAGGGGGGGAGAGTCACCCCTGATGCCATGTTTGATGATCCAGTCGTTTAAGAGTTGAACTTTTCTCCATGAACTAATGGTCCCACTCCATGAACATTGACACCCTTCATTTGTTGTGTACTGCATTTGTACAGAGCTTCAGCTGGTGTCTGGCTCTCCCAGGTCTAAACTAATGTTGGTTTGATTGTCTGAACCCGGGGTCGGCGACCGAGGGCACATGTGCCACAGCTGGCGTGCGGAGGGAAAGACGGCGGCGCCGGGGTGTGACGACAATTACAACTTCTGTCGTCTGTTTGTATTTTTTAGATTTGAAAAAAGTGATACTCTCTTCTCACAATGATCTTTGATCCCTCATGGGGTCACATAGAAAGGGTCCAATCACACAGGGCCGTGCATGTGACCCCGCCCACCCATGTAAATACTGCAGGTTTTTTTCATTTTTGTCACAAAACGTTATAGTTTCACACATGTCTGTAACTGTCCGTCTCAGCCTTCATGACCGGGTGATTTAAATTAACGTGCAACCGTAGGAAAAAATAAAAGGTTTCAGTGGTGAAATGAAAGCGTTGTAACAACTTCTGTGTTTGAGACTGTTGCCGGTGAGATGACAGTGTGACGATGTGAGCGTGTCTGTGGATGGAGCATGAGCGCGTGCATCAGTGAGAAGAATGAAGTTTATGACTGCACAGCTGGTTCTATCGCTTGTTTTGGTCATATGTGACTTTACTGAAGTTCTGTTTCCACATGAGGATCTTTTGCACCAGACTCGCTGGTTTTGTCTGTTTATTGTTGTCCTGGGATCTGCGGCGGTGAGCGGACCTCAAACGCTGCAGCAGCGCGGCCTCGAGGCTGCAGCGCCGCGGCCTCGAGGCTGCGGCGCCTCATATCTCTAAAGATTCTAGTCATTTATTCCTGCCTGTATGTGTTGTTTGTGTGCATGTGTGTGGGAGGGGACAAAAGGATGAGTTACTTTTAGTTTCTCTTTTTTTTTTTTTTTTTTGTAAATGTGAAAAGTGCTTTAAAAAAAGATTGATAAGTTAATTTTGTTGAATAATAACCAAACAGAGTCAAATTTCACTCAAACTTTCTTTCTGTTGTGACAAATTTCAGTATGAAATATTAAAAAAAAATGCTAAACCTGATCACCACTGCATTTACTGGGGGTGAAAATGAAGAATGGTGCTGTCCAGTTGCAGAAAATGTATATTTCTATAATGATCAAACATACAAAAAAGTAAAAACATTTAAATTTGTATGCAATAAAAGTACCATGACAGAATGAACTTCCATTCAGTTACTCAGACTGTCTTATAATGTAAATAAAGATGAATAATACAACAGCATGCACACGTTTGTTTTTTTCATGGTTTTGTAATATTGATGGTATTTTATTCTAAAGTATCCAATCCTATTGCTGTTGGTATGACAAACCACACATGCAGTACTTTTGGTGTTAAACAGACTAATAATACTATTTCAACTATTTTCTTATGAAAGCAATTTCTTGAGTTAATGTTAACATATGTTTAAAAAAAGTTATTTGACTTTCTGTTTGAGAATTAATTAACAATTGAGGCACACTGGAAATTATTTATATATAAAAAATTCACATTATGGTTGGAAGTGTCTGCATAGCTCGGTTGGTGTTCAGATGTGGGTTCTCTTCCCAGGGCAGCATTGAGTTAAACTCCAGTGAGGATCCTTAAACAAACCTCTTCACGCTGCTGCCCAACATGATCTCTCTGTACCTTCAAAACACAGTGTTGTGTCTGGAATGGCATCCGGCATAAAAACTCTCTGCCAAACCACCTGTGAATCAGTGAAACCTGATCCACTGTCACAATCTCTGGCTGGACCGAATGAAGGAACAACAACAGATTTCTCATTATAGTTGGTGATGGTGCAGTTGTTAAGCAGAACATTTATAATCAGCACTTCTTCTCATAAACGTTGCTGACCCCTGATCTAAACTAACGTTTGATTGTCTAAACTAACGTTTGATTGTCTAAACTCAGGCTGCATACGCTTTCTGAAACTTCAGAGTCCTTAGAAGAGCTGACAGAAGTTATGCTAGCTTCATGTCTTCAGTGATTTCCCTTCACAGTGCCATGAAAACATCTGGTCAGTGATGAGCTTTGGATTTGAACTGGACAGCAGAGAATCTGAAATACACGAGTCCAGCCGTGTGGAGAAGGATGACACAGAGAAGAGGCAGGGGTCTGCATCATCCGTCTCTGCTGTGTGGAGGTGAAGAAAGGCCTGGTCTGTCTGCAGGACCGCCGGGCACAAGACCTCCAGCTCTCTGCCTCTGAACTCCACACAGCAGAACAACAAACCCTCTGCTCCCAAACAGATGGAGCTGTACAAACGGCTTTTGCTTGTCATTGAAAGTGAGAGCGGGAAAAGTTTGATCAAGAGGTGATGTGTGACCAGAGAACGTCCACCTGCAAGTCCTATCTTCAGGTGGAGGAACAAACCAACCTTGAAACTGTCTGAAAGTGAGCCACAATCCCACATGCTCACCATCATCATCTTCATCTTCACCAGTCCAGTCTCTCTGCTCCAACAAAGATCACCAAAACAGAGGAAGGGTCGGTGTGGTCCTTCTTCCTTCCCAGCGTTGGGTTGGTGCAGGTTTTCACTGCTGAAAGAGCCTTTTGACCCGAGACAGGCTCCTGCTTTCTGAGTGCAGAACTCTCTCTTACCTGATCTCCATCCTAAAGGAGTAAAGGCGAGCACAGAAACACTGAACTCACCTGTTTGACGTTGTAACCCGTCTTGGCACTGGTCTCTATGAACATGACGCTCAGCTCTTTGGCCCTCTGCTCGCCCTCCTCGATGGTGATTTGTCTGCAGACAGAAGGTCCCCAACATCAGACCCAGCAGCAAACGGCTGCACGTCCTGCATGTTCATCTCCCAAGGAAAAACGGAGGCTTTCCAAACGCCACATGCTCACGCCGGACGCAACACAGCAGGCTTCAACAGCCCACTGAGGGAAGTGAGTCAGAAATAATAATACTGGAATGAGGCTGGTGGTGATTGACCTGAAGACGGCAGCTGTTAGACCAGAGAGCTCCACAGGTCAGCAGGTCCACGAGCAAGGTTTTCCTGCAGACTCTGATCATCTGAGCTTTTCCTTTGGTGTGTTTACAGCACCTGAACGCAGAGCTTCTGTCCACAAACAAACACTGCATCTGTCCTGATGAAGACACTTTCCCAAACTTCATCTGTGAGGGCCACAGAACTGTTTCCTTCTCTGATGGGGGCCGGGGTCGGTTCGTAGGAGAACATAAAAAATATAACAATCACACTCTAAACTGAATCATTCACGGTTTTCCAGAAAGCCAGCTGTGACACTGCCACCACTTCAAAAGTGTGCAGAAAAATATAAAGTATGTAACCATGTTGTAAAAAGACTGCAGGAGAAACATGTTTTCTTTCTGCTGTTAGAAATAAAGTGGCCAGAGTTTGTAGAAGGATGGACCATTTAAATTCAGTAAAAAGGAAAACATGGCACGGGCACCATGAGCAGGAAAAGACTGTCATATTTTACTTTCAAATAATTTCTCCTGTCAAAGTCTGTGGATGGATTATCACATGCGTTTTTTGATTTTTTCCCTCCCACTGGGTCCAAACATCCCAGACTCGGACAGAGACCGGTGAGCCTGTTCATTTGTGTCGGAATTTCTACACGCAGTTGGGATTGAGATAAGAACTGATCAGCTGGAGAGACTTTATTGAACATTCCTGCTTGTAAATGTGTTAAGTGGTGGTGGACCTGTGGAATAAGAATGGTGAAGCTTATTCTGAATACACCAAAAGCAAACTTAAAGAGAGACTTTTGCAGATTTTTATATGTGTAATATTGCAATTATTAGAAAATTGACTGATGTAAATACAGTAAACAAAAACCACCAAATGGTTCCTGAGCGGCTGTGTGTGCAGCTCACCACTCCCACAGGGGATGGATCAAATACAGAGAACACATTTGACACACCTGGATGTGTGAAACCTAATGAGACTTTAACTTAACGTCAAAATAAAATAAATAAAACTCTGTTCTAATGTAACGGGAGGCCCCTGTGGGTGTCGCTGTGCCCTGCTGTCCTGTTTGTTAAGTTTATGGTTTTGTTTGTCCGCTCTCCATGAGGTTCACAGTGATGTTGATTAATCAGGTGTGGGAGCAGACTATTTTTCCATCTAGTCCATTTTGTTTGTCCAAGTCACTTCCCTCAGTTCATACTCCTGAACGTTGTTTTTTTGGGTTTGGTCCTGGTCCAACCTAAAGTGTGCTGTGCATCACATCATCCTGCATGTTTGAATGACGTGAGTTGTTCTCTGAAGCACAGAGTTTACATTTACATTTAAGGAATTAAAGTTATAAAACCTCTTATGCATATTTGAGCACTGGAAGCTCCGCGCTAACGCGAGCTGACTGGTGACCATCGATGACGTTATTGAGAGGAAGTGACACTTTTCTATAACTCTCCGTCTGGAGGTCTACATTTAGAGTAGGGTAGGGGAAGAATTTAGATTCTGTCTGTGTTTTTATGATGAACATTACAAACCAAACTCAGCTTTTAAATGGGAAAACTAACAAATCTGTGTCAGACAAACAAGTGGAATAACTAGACTTGATGAGTTGGGAACCGGGCTCTACTTCACTGATGCCCTCAGCAGGATGAAGCTCCGGCTGGGCTCAGACAAACCCAGAACTTCAACCCTTTCCTGTTAAAAGCTCCAAACAACAACAACATAGTGGGATCTTCTCCTGAACAAAAATGAATGACAAACCCCCACAAATGAGCTTCTCTTTCTCTCTCAAAGCTTATTTAAAACAATGCGGTAAAGGTTCAGGGACATGGAGGTTCATCAAACCAGACAAAACCTCTATGACTCAGAGTGCTGTCTTCAGTAAACCTGCTCCCTCCTGCTGCAGCCGCTGAGCGTGCATCACAGCCCCCACGCTCACCGCCACGTTAGCATGAAGAATGTCACGGTGACTAATGTGGCGTTCCTTTGAAAACATGCTGATTATTGAGATTTCTGACAGTGATTGGTTCAGATTTCAGAGCTCAAAGCCAGAACCTCCAGTGGTGTAGGTAGATGTCATTGAAAGCTGCGGCACTGAAACCGTTAACAGTTTTATCTAAAGAAGCAGCAAACGAGGAGAAGATGGGGAGGAGCTGTCAATGCAGTAAACAGCTTTTATTACTTACTTACATTTCCTGAGGCTTTAACTTCTGGAGCACATTAAAACCTCAATAATTTAATTAGCCAGGAATTTAATAAGAAAGATTTAAAGTTTAAAGCGACTGCACTCTTGCTAAATGTTTAATATCAGTGTCCTCCTGTTAAATCTGCTTATCCTTTCAGTTTCTGCTGGGTTTGTTTAAACTGAAGCTTTATTTTTGCCTGCTGGTGTGTGCAGAGAGGTCCTGAGGGACGTGGCAGAAAGCACCGCTGGCAGCGTTTTCTGTCACCGACAGTCTGGAGAGTTAAGGAGCAGCAGAGTCTCTCTGCAGCTGTATGGTGCTGCCTCTGCATGGGGAATTAATGCAGACAGTCACAATGAAATGACTAACCACTCTGTGATACATGGCAGTCAATATGTCTGCTTATTTAACAAAAAACATGCACAGATGAAGCACAGACCCGAGCGTCGAGCGTCTGCAGCAACGTCAGGACACAGTGATCAACAACTCTCCTCCTTTATTGGAGAGAAAAGCTCATTTTATCAACGTCAATAAACATGTCATGGCAGAAAACAGATACCATCTGACCCCACAGGTGACAGCTGACCCCACAGGTAACATCTGACCCCACAGGTAACATCTGACCCCATAGGTAACATCTGACCCCACAGGTAACACCACAGGTGACAGCTGACCCCACAGGTGACATCTGACCCCACAGGTAACATCTGACCCCACAGGTGACATCTGACCCCACAGGTGACAGCTGACCCCACAGGTGACATCTGACCCCACAGGTAACATCTGACCCCACAGGTGACAGTTTCCACGGCTGGTAGCATACCTCTTGTCTGCCAGGTCTGTTTTGTTGCCAACAAGCATGATGATGACATCACTTCCTCTCTCGGTTCTCACATCGTCGATCCACTTTGCCGTCTGCTGGAATGAATTGACATCTGAGGGAGAGAGGAGGAGGAGTTCAGCTGGTAACACTCAGACACGCTGACCTGTGCTCTTCATGAAGATGACGGAGAAGTTTCTCATTCATCCAATGTCTTGAAGTGAAGTCATAGCTATTGGACTTAAATCTTCCTCCGTGAAGTATTTGCTTTGACTCAACTCTAAGACCCTTTCTGAGGAGGAGTTTGTGACTGTGAGCATCCTTACAGTCAGTCGGTGAACTGTGTTGATGACCTCGTGTCTCTGCTCTTTGAGCGTCTCTCTCTGCACCGGAGAGGCAGTCGGGAGTGCCGTCAGGCAATGAGGCCAGACTCAGTCTTTTCCAGAGTCAACACAAGGAGAGATGTGTTTTTGATAGCATTATTTTTAAAAAGGCTGATACCTGAACTTCTTAAGTCTTTCTTCTGAACAGCACTTGATTCTCTTAACAGAACAAAAAAAATTCCTATATTATTTAAAACATAGTATCTACATACATTCAAACTAAGCATGTCGATGATGTCCAGAAACCATTCGATTCACCTGAGCCTAGATTGAAATGATTTCTTTAAAAGTATTTCTTTATAAGACTCTGGAAAATTCATGTCTGTGAGGTAATAAAGATGTTCATTTTGTCAGCAATTTATGTTTAGGTCGACCGAGTGTTAGCATTAGCCATCCTATGGGAAATTCTATTAAATGTTAGCATCATGCTAGCGGACTTTATCTTTATGCGCTAGATTGATCTCTATTTTTATGAATCGATTATTGATCTATTAAGCTTAAATTGATCAATCCAGATCTAAGTCAAACTGGTGAAGTAATAGAACTATAAACCCCTTTAGTGACTTCACATACACGCCATTGTTCACCCGTTTGGGAGTCAAGCAGACACTGTTTGACATTTGATGGGTAAAATCAGAGACTTTAGAGAAAATGAGCCATCAAATGTCATCTTGGTCCACATGTGTTGCTGTTGGTTGTCCCACTCCAAATTCAAGCATCTCACTTTACAGATTTGCACTGAATCAAGTCAGAAACTCATCGCAGTCAAACAGGAAGAGTGGCAGCTACAGATTCTGCTGTTAACATTTTGTCAGGTCCACTTTCAATTGTTGGTATTATTTTATTTAAATGTTTTTACACTAAAAGTGAACTCTTTCTAATACTTTTGTATTTAATCTCTGCCTCTTTGGTTCTATGCCTTATTTGCAGTTCATGCACCCAAATGGAAAATATTAATATCTGTGATGGTGAAGAGCGCATATTCTCAAAAACATCTGGAGGGAGCAAACATCCAGTAATGAGGTACAGTTAGAGGTGATGTGTGAATGGGATGAAGTCGTGTCTTCGTACAGCCTCTATTATTGTCATAGTGTGATTTTGTTGAAAATCTTTGTCTTCAGTGGCTGCATGAGTCAGTTTCTCTCGGATTTTAATACGAGTGAAAAAAATTTACAAAAACATAGAGAAGGCGTGTCAAACTGAATCGCACGAGGTGCCAAATATCCAAAACACATCAAACCCAATAACCATTTACTGAACACTAAGACTGCATTTTTAAACTTTAAAACCGTAACTTAACATAAATATGACCTAGATATTTAGCACTACATGTGATAATACTAGTGTGAAGGTTGAGAGCTGAATTTAGCAACTGAAAATGATAGAGTTGATAGCTAAAAAAGCTGATAGCTGAAAACACTGAAGCTAATAGCACAAAACGCTGAAGTTGATAGCTTAAAATGCTAAAGCTAACAGTTGAAAACACTAATAGCTGAAAACGCTGGAGCTAACAGCTGAAAATCCTGAAGTTGACAGCCAGCTAAAACATTAGCTAGATGCCAAATCAGCTTAAAAAAGAAAAAAGAAAAAAAAGTAGGTTACCCAAAACAGATAGCATGTAGCTAAAAAAATAGCTTAACCTATAAATTTCCTAAAAAACAGAAAAAAGCTTATATTAGCCAAAACAACTAGGGTGTAAATATTATCCTATTTTCAAAACAGCCTAAAAAGATTTAAAAAGAAAAGCCAAAATTACTCAAAACAGCTAGCATGTAGGAGGAATATTAGCTAAACCTGAAAATAGTCCAAAAATGTAGTACAATTCTGATTTTTAAAACTTTAAAACCGTAACTTTTTAACATATTTATGAATAATAAAAAGGGAGGAATTTTATGCCAGAATAAATCAACTTAAACCTTAAATAACTTTCAATATTTTACTCTCAGTAAAATAAATATTTTGTCAAAATTATAATAGAATGACCCGGAGTGCCGGTGTAGTTACCACATATGCTCAGCCAGCAAGATCTGCTCAGGGGGCTGCGGCTTGATGACGTGTAAGATTGTGATTGGTATGAACCATCTGACCACTGTCACATGACACGGGAAATCACAGACTACCGACATAATAGTGCACGGACTCTTCCCGAGTAGAGGACCGATGAGGTCCGAACAAGTACGCAAATAATCACCAAAGGGGGAGCAATATTTGCAATCAACCGCGAAAACCTTGACATCAAAATAATTAAATCGAGGCGAATCATCACAGGATAATGATCGTTATTTTAATAGAGAGGAATCAGGCTGGAAACGTGAAGTTTGAGCTAAAGTGGATGCTCGGGAGTAGCATGATGGCTTGTTGTTGGTCGCATATTAAGAAAAAAAGGAAGTGGTTATTCGCTCGTAATTCTTTCAAAATACATCCTGGCAGTGTTGAACTTCTCTTTGGTTGCACGGACCGGAGGAAGTCCTGCTGGAATACGCAGCTCACTTTCTGCTCGGTGACAGAAACACTGAGGAGTGCAGCCGTTAGTAAAGGAGCTGTCACAATGCAAAATAATAAACAACATCCCGAGCAGATCTCCACACTTTCTTTTTCTTTTTTAAATAAACTTTATAATAAACATCAGTTTCAGTAAAGAAAAACAGTGCTAAGTCGTTTGTCTCATTTACTCTAGTGTGACGTCATCACTTGGCCGAGCACATGTGGTACCTACACCGGATCAGGATCCGGCCCCCGGACCTCGACTTTGACACGTGCATTAGAGGGAACAGAATCACCTATAAACTAAACTGACATCAGTGCAATAAAAAAACAAACTCATCTGATTATTCCTGTAGGATCCGTTCAAACAAGAGGTTCTGCACGTGCAGACGGATGTTTGTAAAGGAATGAGAGAGCGATGCACTGACTTGTGATGTCATACACCACCACAGCCACAGTGGAGTCTCGTATATAACTGGGGATGAGGCTCCTGAAGCGCTCCTGTCCGGCTGTGTCCCAGAGCTGTAACCTCACCTGGGGTTCAGAGAGAGAGAGCTGACGAGGGAAGATGATTCAGACGGTCAGAGAGCCTGGAAACAAGAGGCTCCCTACAAACATGCACATCACTGCTGACAGCTACTTCACAGGAAAAGAGTCCGGTTCAGAGAACCTTACAGATCTATAAGGTTATAGAAATGAACAAAGTGCAGCGTTTTTACAATAATGATGCAGGTGAAGTCTCACTGAAGACGAATGTCATTTAAGTATTCAACTAACAGAAGAAAGATGTCTCTGACAGTAAGTCTGATCCTTACCGTTCGATCTTCCAGATACATGGTTTTTGACAGGAAGTCGATTCCAATTGTGGCCTGTTAACAAAAACAAAGATAACCACAGATCAACATTCGTGCAAAGACTGAGCACCACCAGAAACCTGAGCAGAAACAAGTTACAAATACGTCATTCATTCATGGATTTTAAAGTTCCCCCCAAGAAATGGGTTTTTATTTAAAAAAAAAAAATGTTCCCAGTAGTGTTTTAATGATGATGACATTTAAAAAAAAATCCCATACCATAAATGTCTTAAAAAGTCATTTTTCATGTTGATCTGAAACCTCTGTTTTCAAAATCTCCTCTGAGGGGGCGTGGCTTATGTTGCTCCGCCCCTGATCTCTCTGTCTGATTCTGATATCTCTGTGTCTCGCTAGCATAAATCTTCTCCGCTGCTCCATAAAAACCTCCATCAATCTGGGTAATGTCCAGCCGTATGGTTCTGATCCGGATGTCAGCTCAGATCTTCATGGACAGAACTTCCTCCAAAATCCTGATTCTTTCTCCTTCCAGTTCACCAAAGACTCTTTGATGTTTCTTGACGTTGCTGTGATCAATCCATTCAATCCATTGGTTTCTCAGAGCAGAAAATAATGAAAGCTAACATCCAAATGCTCTTTCATTCATTTACAATCCTTTCCAACTGCGGTCAAATGAGCCGCCGTTCACATTTCTGTGGTCACATCAAGAAGCTCCGTGGAGTCTGGTGGAGATTTTCCAGCGTTCTCAGGACTGCTACCGTAAGTATTGGATGAAACTCACACCAAAAATCCAGTGATGCTGATTGGACCACAGAAATGTGAACGGCGGCTCATTTGACTGCAGTCAGTGTGAAGATAGCATCTTCTCTTCTCCAGAAGCTGAACTAGACACGCTAGCCGGACCAGATGAGGGTTTAGTGCATGTGCAGCAGAAAGAAGATGATTGATGAAAAACAGAGTCTGTCCAAGACTGTTGGATTGATTTTAAAGGAGAAATAAAAACTAAATGATTTCTGATTACATTTGTTCTCCTTCAGAAGATAAATGACACACAGACATGATAAAAACTCTAAAAACATCCGATTCTCTGTTGGATTCTTAGAAAACATGCTCTGAAGGACAGTGTGTGTAAGAGGAAGTGATGGAGTTGTGTCGTGAGGCAGATTGGGGAGCTCTTCTTTTTCATAGATGTTTACTCTCTGCATCAAAGCCCTCACCGCTTTCCACCGAGCTGCCTGCCGTGATACCATCAGCTGCTCCGGCACGAAAAGTCCAGACAGGCAGATCAATGCTAAACCACACATCTTCATCTGTCGCTTTCTAAGAATGGTTGGACTGTTTTTGTCAAAACATAAAAATAACCTTTAGGTCAACAATCTGCAAATGTGATGCCTGTAAACTGCACAACTGAAAGCAGAATTTGGCCTTAGAAAGCTGCTGGCTAAAGGATTTCAGGACATTAAACCTACTTTCATACACATGGATTTGCTCCACATTTTCCCCCTTTTTGCCGAGCCTAAATCAGCAGCGCGTCCTGTTCCCTCAGTGACAGCAGCGAGCATCAGCAGCGAGCATCAGCAGCTCGCTCACGCTCTGGTTTCCTTGACAATGCCAGCTACCACACTGGACTGCCTCAAAGAGTCTGGCATACAGACAGGAAGTCATTTAAACACTCTCCTCAAACCATCAAGCAGAGCGGACACGACTGAGTACAGATCCCTCAGGTACACAGCCAGTGGATGAACACAGACACATTACCAGACCAAAACATGACATTCTAGGACTGGGACCTCAAATCCTTTCAAAATAAAACACTAATTCATGCTTGCCACAAAATATATATATATATATATCTGCTTTGAGAAGTTGCAATTAATCAGTCACAGATTTAAGGCTTAAGGAAATCATGGTATGGCCCCTTTAACATTTACATTTCTATTTAATTTGTTTCAACAAATTAAAGCACAATTGGTCTGTATCAGAGAAAAGTGACTTTGGCAATAACTGCATTTGAGGTTCAAACATAGCTGAGGTTAAAATGCTGCCAGAATTCAGTTCAATTCTCTAAGACTCTTCTAAAACGGCAACCAAACCAGGAAGTTGGAGGTTGACTCCACCCACCGAAATGTTAAAATCCAGTCAGAGGGGCGGGGCTTGGGGGCAGGGCTGTTATCATTACTGGAGCTGCAGATCATGACGTCAGACTTCTGAAACTAACATGGTTTGACCATCACAAAATTCAACTGTAATACCTGTAATAGCACACAGATGGTTTTTGAATATATTTTGAAGAATTAAACTGTTTGATTTCAATTAGTCAAAAATTTGGCTATGACCAACAGACAGCACTTTTAAAACCTCATTTATAGATGTCACCACCCAAAAACAGTTAATTTAGGGTTTGGTTACCCTTTAAACGGATGGGTGCCCAAAGATGGCCCGTGGGGACAAATGTTATGTTTCGGCCCGACAAGTCGAAGCTGCGGAGTGTTCCGTTAAAACCTCGTAGCAGTTTCAAATTGATTCTCTACGGCACGTGTGTTAAAGTCAAGGCCCGGGGGCCGGATACGGCCCTCCAGATCATTTTATTTTATTGTCATTTGTTGTATAATTTTGACAAAATATATTTTTTGTAGAGGGTAAAATATTGAAAGTTATTTAAGGCGTCTGACTGTCCAAATGAGACGTCTAGCGGTGTTATTGATCCAACAGGTGAGTATGCTAGCAGGAAACACGTGGAGCACGTCACTGAAGTGTTGATTATCAAAGAAAAGTGCAGGAAAAAATAATAAAAAAGTGAAATGAATATGGAAACAGTCACTATAAAATAATGAACAATAAACTATGATTAACAGGCTGGACATTAATATACGCCTCAATAATAATAAATTATCTGTCATAAAAGTGAAAAATTTGAAAATTAAAATGCAGCACTATAATTTTTTTATTTCCAGAGTTTTTGTTCTTTGAAGTTAGAAGGTCATTCGATATTCTCTGCATTTTAGCTCTTAACTGGAGATTTGTTTATTTTTATCCCTAAAATATATGTTACTGTAAAGACCCGTTCATATTAATCGTTCATTTTATTCTAATGTTGGAAAGGAGATTAAATTATTATATCCTGTTTTCAATTGTTGAAAAACAGTTTTTACAGAAAATTAAAATATATCTTTGTGTTAAATATAGTTAAATATCATAGATTACCAGAGTGATTTAATGGTTTTTATAATATTTGTCATATTGAGATACATCAGTATCGTGAGCATGGATCATGAATCCCATCATATCCTGAGTTACCCTGAGATTCTCAGCACTAGTGAAGAACTTTGTATGCTTATTGAATAGATGATTTGAAGAGTTTCCAAAAATTTATTCTGCTTTTATCTTGTTGTTTTTTGCTGGGTTTTTTTTACTGATCCGAACTGTGACCCTAAAACCGTGACACGATCCAAACTGTGAGTTTTGTGATCCTTTACACCCCTAATAATTAAGTTAAAAAGTTACAGGTTCAAAGTTTTGAAAATGTAGTTTTAGTGTTCAATAAATGTTGATCCTTTTTGTCGACCTAAGATGTGTTTTGGATTTTGGACCCTTGTGTGATTGAGTTTGACACTCCTGATCTACAGTGTTTCAAAACTGTATAATACTTTTGAAATATACTTTTTGAATATTCTTTGTTCCCTCGTTTTATTTAATGACATCCAAAAAAATATTGTATTTGGCCCATGGACCGGGATCCCATTTAGATTTTGGCCTTTTGAGTGAAAACGTTTGGTTAGCCCTGCTTTAAAGTCTACGGAATCAGAGGGTGTAAAATGAGAACAACTCCTTTTTCATTAGAGTTAATTCTTAACACGGATGATCTGTTTCCACATGAGTTTGTTGCTGTGAGGATAGTACTTTCCTACAATAATGAGGTGCTTTTCCCCACACAGAATGGTTGCAGAGGTTTTGTCTTCCATAGCCACAGGTCTTTAGGAGCTCTTTCTAAACATTGGTGAAAAGTCTACCTTCACCCATGACCGAGTCTGACAGGCGGGAATAATTCCATAAGAGATGTTTGTTTTAAAACAAGCATGAGTGCAAAGCTTTGAGTGGTAAAGAGCAATGGTGGAGTGTTAGAACCACATGTGAATGTTTCTACCCTGCAGCTGGAAACCACAGCATTTATCCATTTTCTATAAACGCTGAAGCCTCAGCAAGGTCGCTGAGGTTGCTGGAGCCTATCACAACTACCATCTACAAAAGTCATGGTCCCCCCTCTAAGGTTGAGCCACACAGAGACAAAAAAACCACATGCAAATTCAATCCTGAGAGACAAACATGAAACATGGACTGTGGCCTGGAGATCATTTACATTAAATACAATTCTGAACAATACTTTTTTCCAGAATAGTCATGAAGTTCTTTGGCTATGCATCCTCCAAAGCCAAAAGAAGCAGAAGAACGCACAAAAAAGCACAGAACACTGTTCAGTTGTCTCAGATGTTTTGTCCTGAGCAGATTTTAATCTTCTGCTGATACAGAATGTTCATTTTCCATAAATACAAAAGGCATTTACTAAAAAGTAAAGAAACTAGCCTTTTATTTAAAGTTATGTTCATAAAATCTGATTAAAATGCTTTTACAAGGAAATGTCGTTCTCGTTCAGTAAGATTTTTTTTTTACTGCTTTTACTTAAGAAATCTCGTTACTATGGATACACTACAAGGATACATTTTGTGCCCAACAATTCCAAATTGAAGCAGATTCTCTGTGATCATATGTTTGGTACAGATTACCTCTAAACACAGGAAAGACAGAGAAACAGAAACAGCAGAGTTTCTTCAAGGTCCCGTCTCCAGCCGGATGGACCTTGAGTCACAGCGAGCATTCAGGCCTTTGCTCACAGCAGCAGCTTCTTCTCAGACAAAAGCGGTTTCATCTGCAGTTTACAGCCAGTGATGCTGGCTGGAGAGGATCTACAACCACACGGCCTTCCTCACTACACAGGCCGTTTCCACCAGCCGAATACTGCAAACACAGACAGCACTTCTCTAGATAACAGCAGGCAAAAACACAACTTTACTCGGAATCAGGTCGGATCTGGCCCGCGGGCCGTAGTCTGGGGACCCCTGACAGAGAGGAGTATCATTATTCATTATTAATGATGTATAACTAAAGGTAAACTGAGCAAATGTGTTATTTCAAACTTGTAGCCCGTTGTATGACTCAGTACCAATGAAGTATTTCTCAGTTTAAAAAGGTTGGTGACTTTGTTACTTCAGTACGGTGGAGGTATACTGCAAGACGGTTACTGAGGAGACGGCTAACGCTAGGTTCACACTGGACGGAGAAGCGGCGTGGAATGAAGGAGTAAGTAGTTGTTAGGTCTGCACTTCTTTAATTTATCATTTTTTGAGACAGACAGAGAGAAGTGTGTGTGTGTTGTGATTGTGTGTTTACTTTCATCTCTACAGTCTGTTTAGACACAAAACATGATCACATTTGTCAATCATGGTGTTTTATTGTGAAAAATTGGTTATATTTTGAAAATAAACAGTATTTTTTGATGTGTCTTGATATAACTTCCTGCCAGAATTGATGCGGATCGCTTGCAGCTCTCACACAAAATAGACCAGACGCAGAAACGATCCGCTGCACGCCGTGAGCCTTCTGTGGAGGACCGCGGCGCTCCACGTCTCGGTTAACAAGGGTGCCAAATGGTAGCGGCGTATGAAGATACACTGATAAATGTTTATGACTCATACATTGTCTAGAAAACAGTGTGAGAATCAATGTGTATCACGTTAAAAGTTCAGCATTCATCGAATCACATTTCAATGAGTTGCTGTTGCAGTGTTGCTTCATGTTCATCCACAGCTCTCCGTTTATATCCCATAATGCCTGGCTACAGTGGCCATTTTGGTCCAGGTGTTCCACTCTGAGCATGGACTGTATTCAGACTGAGAAAACTCAGAGTGAGCCAGAACGATGGGTCAGAGAGCGGTTCCGTGTCTGGGACCAGGGTCCGCTTGGGGAAACGAACTCGGGTTCACTTAAAGCAGCAGAGTATCTTTCAAATCCTATTAAATGTGTCCCGTCTGAATAAACCCTAGAAGTAATCAATCATCTATGCTTGTTAGCTGCAGCTTGAACAGATGTGTTAACTGACTTTTTCATGTTTAATAATAACAATCATAATTTCTCCTGATTAATAAAACTTCTATTTTTCCAAGATTCTTTTATTTAAATAATTTTCTAATAAATCAGACTGATGTTAACTTAGCAGCAGAATGTGTGTAAGCTCCAGCTGCTCCCAGAGTCTGGTGGTCAGGTGTGATTGACAGCTGCAAACACACTCTGGATCTACCCGGCAGGAAGGACCACTGCTGCTGACCGTTTCAGCTGGATGGCTTTAGCAGCAGCAAATGTTCCTCACGTGAGTCACAACCTCATGCTGGCCAAAGCTCATGCTTGATCTCCTCTTTTTGATGACTCTTGTAAAGATATGCTGCTGCTCTTCCCGTAAACGAGTTCATTGAACCTGTTCAGACACAAGTTTTTCTACATGCATTGTTATTTTTCCCTCTCTAAAATGTTTACATTGTCAATTTGTTATTTCTTAAAGGCCCACAGTGTACTGTTGTATCTAAAGAGCCAATGCTCCTTAATCAGGGGCTACGTAATCCAACTCTGTCTCCGTGGAACTTACCTGATATGTGTTGTCGAAGCTGTCATACATGAACCTCGTGATCAGAGACGTCTTTCCAACTGCAAAACACAAAAATACAAAAGGTTAAAAATTAACCTAGAAAAGTAGCATTAGCTGCAATAATGCTAGTTAGAATGCTGTTTTCTGAATGTACTTGAAAATCTTTGCTGAAGATGCTAAAGGCATTTATTTTAATTGTTGAATAAAGTCATGCATGTGTTGAACATTTTGATACAAATCTTGCATAATTTACAGAAAGTGCACAAAGAATTTGAAAAATTTCATGAAAAAAAAATCGTAATGTTGTTAAAATATTACTTTAACTCCAAATTATTTAAAAAAAAAAAACCCTCAGTAGATGCCACCTTAGCCAAAGAAGCAAACATGCTCCTAAAATATCAGCTTAACTCAGAAGTAAGCCGAAAAACTTCAGTTGATGCCAATTTAGACAAAAAAGCTAGCACGTTGCTAAAATACTAGCTTAACTCCATAGTAACCCCAAAAACCCTCAGCAGATGCTTAATTAGTCAAAAACATTAGCATGGTGCTAAAACATTAGCTAAACTAAGCTAGACGTTTTCTACGTCTGTATTTAACACAATCAGATGGTGCTTTGAACGGGCTGGAACAGTGGTTTGGACACGCAGTTTATAGACAATAAAACTGTACGTTTTACTCCCATCTTGAGACAACTTCAGACTCTGAAGTAAACAGCGGGGGTGCGACAGACCACAGGTGATCTGTGGTCCGGACAGATCACTGACCACGGCTCTGCCCACATGCGTTCAGGTGCTTACCCACCGGCTGCGTGCGATGCGTTCAAGCACGCACCCTACGCGGGTTTATGAACACGCCCTCAGCAGGTGGTATCCACACCGGACCACCGCGGTCACGCACGTAGTGGCGGAGAGGAGATTGTTCTTCTATTGTATTTTTAGTGTTCATTAGAGCTCCTCCACCACATAGAATAGGGAGAACCTCGGAGAAAAAAGTCAAAGCATTGAGAGATGCCTGAGAGATGCTCTCTCGGATCGTCTCCTTGGATGATGTAAAAATTTCCTCCAATTCTACAGTTAGAAACTTGGGGGTTTTATTCGACCAGGATTTATCATTTAAGGCTCACAAATCACAAGCTTGTAGAACTGCATTTTTTCACCTTCACAATATATCTATGATCAGAAATATGTTATCTAAAAGTGATGCTGAAAAACTCATCCATGCATTTGTTACGTCTAGACTGGATTACTGTAACTCTTTACTAATAGCCTGCTCTAAAAGTTCTTTAAAAAGTTTTCAACTTGTTCAGAATGCAGCAGCCAGATTGTTAGCAGGAACTAGCAGAAGAGAACACATCACTCCTGTGTTAGCTTCACTCCACTGGCTCCCAGTTGAATCCAGGATCAAGTTCAAAATCCTCCTGTTAACCTATAAGGCTCTGAATGGTGTGGCCCCATCCTATATTAAAGATCAACCAATCAGAACACTTCGTTCACAAAATGCAGGACTGCTTGTAGTTCCTAGAATCTCTAAAAGTCCAGTTGGAGGTAGAACCTTCAGCCATCAAGCCCCTGTTCTCTGGAATAAGCTCCCAGCTCATGTCAGAGATCCAGCACAGTTTCTACCTTCAAAGTTAGCCTGAAAACATTCCTCTTTGGACAGGTTAGCGTTCTGCCAGGTTAGCTAGTAATCAGAGAAGATTCCCTCTGCTGTGGCTCTTGAGAGGATAGATTAATACTGATATGTTTAAATGTCATTTTTAGATTTTCTATCATGTTATTCTCCACATCATCTGTGGGGTTCTGTTCTCTATTCTCATTTCTTCTCCTCTCTTCTACTCTTTATTATTTATTTTATTTAGTTCTCCATACTTTGATTGGTGCGGTTCAATTCACATGTTGTTCTTTCTTTACAGCTCCACACCTGCTCAGCCCAAACCCCCCCAGCTGCTGAGTGCATGCTCCATGCAGAGAGGCCAGGAAATCTAGTGTCCACTTGATTGTACAACCTACACACACACACACACACACCCACCCACCCACCCACACACACACACACACACACAAACACAGGCAAACCTGCATGGAAAGATCTCAAATCGATTTTTAAAATTTTCTGCATCGATGAACATTTTTTTTTTTTTTTTTACAGCTTTCCAGAAGAATTGTTACATCCTTAAGTTATGGACATTTTAATTTTTTTTTGCCAAACACCAATATATTTTTCAATTTGTTTTCAAATAATATTGGTCCCAAAATAGCTCAATAAAGAATAGCTCAAAAAACCTCAAAATATGCTAGATAAGTCAAAAACATTAGTATGTAGCTGAAATATTAAATAAACTCAAATTTAGCCTTAGAGACCTCATAAGCAATAATGTCCTTAACGTGCTGAATGTTTCGATACCAAACTTGCATAATTTGCAGAAAGTGCACAAATATTTGAATACATGGGAAACCAAAAAAAAAAAGTTTCGATAATTGCGTTCAATTTAAAAAACTACACAAGTAAAAGTAGAAGCATGAATGTCCTCAACATGCTGGATGCTTTTAATTGCATAAATGTGAAAAAAAATTCCCATTCATTTTCAATGGTGCTGGAAAAAAAAAAATACATAAATTGCATAAAAATCTTAAAAACTGTAAAATGTACAAATACCAAAAATACAGGCAGGAATGTCCGTAACAAGCTGAACGAGATTGCAGAAAATGTTGAAGTGTGATTGAGTTTTTATGGATCAAAAAAAGTACAGAAGAATAAATCATGAACAGGATCACTATAGTGTGAATAGGAGTCCCACCATAAGCAGTGCTGGTGGGGGCTGTAGTTCCTGGGAGCTCATTAGAGTCTAGAGATGAGCATCAGCATTAAGACCGGATGTCTCAACCATGATGCATTACCATACACATCCTACATTTGCTTGAGACGGTGCAGGAGGAGGTGCAAACATGAAAAGCCATTGTTAGACAGTGAAGAACTCACAACTGTCCCAGCAGAACATGAACGGGTCAGGTACCAGAACTCTGGTACACCTCTAACACTGTTCCACACAGCTAAAGAAAAGGGGGTTCTTTAGGATTCACTAAATCAGAGGAGTACCTGAAACTTCTTTAGGACATTCTTGTTACTTTAATAACAGTAGGCTGGTTAAATGAGACTAGAGTAAAACACAACACTGGAATACTGTTCCTTTAGATTTGTGTTGAATGAGCAGGATTAGAAAACAGAAAGCACAAAAGAAGAGCTAATAGATCTTTTTATAGGAATGTTTTCAGTCAGTGCTCGTTAATTCTCTTGATCTGCACTAAACCAGATTTAGATCATCTCATCTGCATATCTCCCCCACACCCACACTTCTTGGCACCCCATTCATATGCACCATGCAGGCATTTTTCCTGTTATTTCAACGTCTGTGTCACAATGTCATTGATTTTATACAAAACATGTGAACTGGGATTCAATGCTTTGAATAAGTAAGAGCAACCCCCTTCAATGAACATACCGTGTTTGATAGGTAACCCAGTTGTTTTCTGAAAGACGACTGCACATCTCTGAGCCTTTAGGAGTCCCACAGCAGCTCTGATGTTCAGTTATTCATCTTCTTAAATATTTCACACCAGTATATCAGTAAAATGTTTACTTTGGTTCTAAAGATGTCATCTTTTTGAGAGACAGTTGAGTTTCTTGATGTGTAGTCCTGCCTTCAGTGACACTAAAATGATTCAAATCAGTTCAAACCAGGAAGAGATAAAGCCTTCAACAATCCACAACATGGTCTATGAAACACTAAAGCTTGTTTTGTATGTGCCAAAAACATGTTTTTGAGTCCACTATCTATGTGTACTGAACAAGTTTATTGAACATTTGTTCATGTCTACGTACTACTAAACAATATCTTCTGTGTGTCGATGCTTTTTGATGATTACTTTGTATTTGCTTTGTAATGTTTAAGCTTGCTTTATTTTTTAAACTTCGCATGGTCTTTGCTAGTGTTGTTAGCTCCTGTCGTTACACAGAGTTCTCAGAAAAGTCCATAGTTTAGTGAATGATGCATGAACACAGTGGTGTAGTCTACGTGATACGCAGGTATACGCAGGTATACCCGCTACTAGAAAAATTCTCCAAATTTAGTATAACCACTAAAAATGCACCATGATACGCATCAGTTTGTTTTTTTTATGATAAATAATTAAAGACTGCCAACTCTCACGTATTGGCCGTGAGACTCACGCATCTGATTGATTTCTCTCGCCACACCTCTGTTTCTCATGTTGAGACACAATTAAAGTTCATTTTTACCTGTTTTTTTATTTTATTTGTTGAGGCTGAAGAAACACTCAGAATTATTAAATTATGCTTTCAGAGATCGTGTTGATTAAATTACAATGAATGTAAGAATGCTGTAATTCTATAGTCATTAATGAGGTGCGCGCATTTTCGCTCCTGTCCGCTTGCAAATGCGTCACGCACAGGACGTGCACGTGATCTGCACACGCCCCTGAGATGGCCGTGGGATGTCTACACAAACTACACTCTGATATTCAAATGTTCTCATTTCTAGCAGCCAGACTGCGAGCAAACAGCACGCACCTGCCCTGGAACAGAACCAATGGGCTTCCTGCGCAGAATTCTGGGAGGTGGGGCTGGGCGCCCGCGTCTCAAACATTTTATTAATTCAATCCTTGAAATAATCACAGGTAGGATTGATGGGCTGAGATCCGGAGCAGAAACATCAAATTCAGATTTCCATTCAATAACTAAGTTTGAATTATTTTTAAATATAACTTAAAGTTTCATTCAAGAAACAATTTTTAAAATGTGTCTAAAAACGGCAAAATCTTAGTTTAGGACCACTGGGGATGCTTTTACAATAAAAATACATAGTTGGAGTGGGCCTTTAAGAGCTTATTTCTACAGTATGTGAATTATTTCTCACAGGTTAAGGAGCGAGACCGTCTAAAGACTTTCACCATTGCAAAGCTGGTCCTGGTTCTGCTCCACTCAAATGTAAAGTGGACCTAAACAAAACCAAGAACAGGAACATTCTGGTCCTGGAGAAAACTGCAGTTTTACTAAACTCCTACTTTCAATTTTTTTCATGGCACCATAGAGACTTACTACATCAATAAAATTAAATTAAAAAGACAAATTTTTTTAAAAAAGGTGTCTTGTGGAACAGAAACAGATTTGAAGGCTGCAATCTGTAAACTTTGGGAACCTATGATTTAATAGTTGATTAATAAGGTCAAACTTTTACTGACTTGAAGACATCTTATGCATCTTACAACATATTCATGCATAAACAACACATGTGAATGTTAGAGCTGCTTCTCTAGCAGGGCTGCTTTGGGGAAGATGTTTCTCCAGAAAGGTGAGAGTATGAGGCATGGAAGGAAAACCCAAGTACAGCCTCTAGAATTTTCTAGACTACACCACTGCATGAACAGCATGTCTTAATGTTGTGTTTACTGACAGAAAAATCCTAATGTCATACATTTGGAAGATGAAGGGAATAATACAGTGAGAGGTTATGTAGCTAGAAAAGAAGTCCTCATTTAACACTTCTGCTCTCTTATGGGGTCCAGATGACCCACCCTTCCATTACTGTGTGATCCCTCCCATGAAGAAGGTGGACAGGATTTAATGTCTGCCACAGACACCAGAGATGATAAAAAATCTTTAAAAAAAAAAGGTCATTGCGCTGTTTTGTGGGGTCCAGATGACCCCACTTTAATGTAAACATGACTAGGATATCACAAGAGTTAACAGTTCCTGCTGGGTTACAGCTCTGCAGGGAAGTGAAGAAGTCATGCAAGTCGAGCATGGACCTCCAGATAATGTTGGGATTTGGTTCCATTGCTTTCCCCAATTTCGTTTCCCTGTCTTCTCAAATTGGTCAACATGGAATATTTTCAGAATCTCTACACTGATTTGATCCAAAAGTTTGTGACATGCAGTCACTGCAACAGTCAGAATACAGACTGGTTGGTGGCTTCAGAATACTTTTCTCAGTCTGAAATCCCTCTGAGTGAGAGGGTAAGAAGTTAATCAGCCCGCAGTAATAATCCTTCACACGAAGGGAAGTTTCCTTTGGAGATTTTCCCTCTGTCCTCTAGCTCCATTTCTAACAGAAGTATAACGAAGAACTTTTTATAGCAGACTAAAACACAAGCAGAGAGACACACAGTTGGTCTACTGAGGTTCACTACTGTGAAGGCTTATGGCTGTATTAGTTACATTAGTTTTTTATCAAGGTAAAAACAGTTTAGCAGTGAGGCAGAATTTAGATGAGTGGAAAATCCACTCTGGATTCCTCAACTTTTTCCTTTGAGCCTTTCATCGCCTCAGAACACGAGTTTAGATCCTGGAATCAAATGTTTAGTGGTTCTAGCCAAAGCAAAGTGTGAAATGCAAAGTAGCAGTCGGGGTAAACGAGAAACATCTTTATTACTCGGCTGTGAAAGAGTGTGTGTTCTCAGAGGAGAATGGGATTACAGAGGAAAAGCAGCTTATTAGGATCCACAATGAAAGAAAATGAAACTAAGAGGGCTTGGGCTATAATGAGGTACAGCCAGCTATGAACAAACTTAAGGTGGAGCTAATCACATCATGAGTTTCCTGAGCAGAGAAAGCTTCAATGACCCAGCCAGTGATGGAAACTGGAAATCCCAAAGGCTGACACCAGAACGCAAGTCCACTATTTTTACTGAGAAAAGAAGAGCTAGCTTCAAGAACCTGTTTAACCTAACATGATACAATATCTTTCAGTAAGTCTGTGGATTTACAGATATTTTTTCTGTGTTGTCTTATAATTTGGTGATAAAACACAAACATTTCAGTAGGAATGCGCAGACTGATTCACAACCAAACACAACTGGTTTTGGAATGCATAACTCAAGAAATGAATATGTGGGAAAGAGTTATGGGGAGACCAAGAGGGGATGGAACACAAAACAAACATGAAGGAAAGAAGACCGTTATTAGCATCAACCAGCCGTCAGTCCAGCTGCCTGCTTCTCCAGTCATTCTTGTAGTTCGCTAAAGCCCAGCTCCCTGCAAACATGTGTGACCTCAAAAATGTGCAGATTGATGGTCTTCTGTACATACTTTGGACTTTGCAGTAGAGTATTCTCTAAGACACCTCAATACCACTTTAATTTAGGTCATCTACGCTGGTAACACTCTGCCACTTCATCAATAGGACTTCAGCATTTTGTCTGAGATTATTTCCTTATTTAATAACTCATTATTCACCAAGTAGACCATTTCAAATTGAGCAGAATATGAACAGAGTATGAAAGGATTTGAGAGAATTTTAGTATTACATATTGTTGTTTATTTGTATTGAATCTTTTCTGTTAGAAGGAAAACAGACAGTTTGGTGTAAGGGGGAAACAAAACAGTCTTGGCCTTAAAATACCTTTAATTCATTGTATTGGAAAAAAAAAATCATAAAAAAAAACTGTGAATCGAATCGAATCGTGGCTTGACTGAATCGTTATTTCCCTACTGTGCTGCCATTTTCAAACATGAACTACTCTGTGGATCAGGTTAAACTTGTTTTATATGAGGGTTATAATTTATGAAATTCAACACATCCTATTCACTTCTTGTAGTCAAAAACAGCTTATCAAAATGCAGAAAATCATTTTTATACATCACACATCTAGTCATATAGTTTTTTCTCTTTCAAACATTATAAAATATAAACTTATTTCAAAATATTTTACAAATATTTTGTCATTTTAAATATTTACAGTTTTAAGCAGTTCTTTTTTTTAAATACCTGCAAACTTGCTTTAAAAAGTAAGTTTGTTTTGTGAGCCTTTTTTTTATCCTCAAGTTTTTTTCTTGATAATCCAGGTAATTTATTATTTATACCGGCAATGTGAATATAAGCCCCACACAGCAGGACTCGTGAGCTGCCAAATGCCATGCAGACTGGTTAACTCTGTTCATTACATCTCCATGTGTCTCCAGGTTGTTGTTATTATTCCTTTCTGAACATCATCATTGTTTTTTCTGTCACCTTTGAGTCATTGTTTCCAGGCTGCAATTCCATTTTTTCAATCAAATTCAAATGAAAAAAGGCTTTTTTTTCTCCTTTCTGCTGTTATATCAAAAGAAATTTCCTGAGCAGGTTAAGAACCATCCCTCCATTAAATAACCCTCCGACAGAACGACAGAGAGACCGGGAGAATGTGCAACCGATAAACTGACAGAGAGACGGAGGGAACGACTGACCACCCAACCGACAGAGAGCTATAGGGAACAAACGACCAACTGAGAGAGAGACTGAGGCCCAATCCGATTTCTTCCCTTCTCCCTTCCGCTTCATTCAGCCCTCCAAACGGAGGGTGATGAAAAACAATGTCTAATATTTCGGACTTGACTTTCGTTCGATGACGTCATCAATATCACAGGTCCGCTAGCGTTAGCACGAGCATCCAGTGCTTGAATATGCATAACAACAGGAGGGTGAAATTTAAAAAATATTAATCCAGACAGAACTTCAACTTTAACTACCACTTCAAATTAAGGGGAAGGAAGAAGGAAAGAATTCTGATGGGTCCTGAGAGAAAACCGACCGAGCAAACCAAAACAGACACTAAGAGAATGACCGACCGACAGAGAGACAGACATAAGCAATGGACAGAGAGTCTATCAAGTGATGTAGACTATGGAGTCTATTAAAACACTTCTTTTCCTTTGGTCTTTTCCCTTCAGGGTCTCCACAGTGAATCATTTTCCTCCATCTAAGTCTGTCTTCATCATCCTCTACTCTAACACCAGCCACCTTCATGTCTTCATTCTCTGCATCCAGAAACCTCCTCTTTGGTCTTCCTCTAGACCTCTTTCCTGCAGCTCTAGACTCAGCATCCTTCTACCAATATCTTCACTGTCTCTCCTTGAACATGTCCAAACCATCTCAGTCTGACTTTATCTCCAAAACCTCTAACATGTGCTGTCCCTCTGATGGATTCATTCCTGATCCTATCCTCTGGTCACTCCCAAAAGACCTCAGCATCTTCATCTCTGCTACCTCCAGCTCTGCTGCTCCTGTCTTTCTTTCACTGTTTCTAGTCCAACAACATGGCTGCTCTCACCACAGTCTTGTACATCTTTCCTTTCATTTGTGCTTAAAAACTCTTCTATCACACCTATCCAATCATCTGGGAGTTCCTCCTGACCCCCAGATCCTGTTTCAACTGTTTCTTAAAAGTCATGCAACAATCCTCTTTTTTCAGCTTCCACCAGTTTGTCCTCTTCTCTGCCTTTGCCCTCTCTTTCTTCATCTTCTTCATCACCAGTCATCCTACACCACCATCCTGTGCTGTCTGGAAACACTCTCACCACCAACATACTTTACAGTCACTGATCTCCTTCAGATTACACCGTCTACACTAGATGTAGTCTATCTGTGTGCTTCTCCCTCCACTCTTATAGGTCAGGTCACCCTATGTTCCTGTCTCTTCTCAAAGAATGGATTCACTAGAGACATTTCCATCTTTTTCTAAATCAACCACCATCTGTCCTCTACATTCCTCTCGGATACCAAACCTGCCCATCACTCCTTCATCACCAACATGTCCATTGAAATCTGCACCAATCACAACTCTCTCATTTCCAGGGATGTTCATCATCACTTCATCGAGGTCCAACCAGAACTTCTCCTTCTCTTCCAGCTCACATCCTACCTGTGGGGCGTACCCACTAACAACATTGAACATCACACCCTCCATTTCTATCTTCAGACTCATCACTCTATCTGACACTCTTTTTACCTCCACAACACTCCAGACAAACTCCTCCTTTAAGATAACTCCTCCTCCATTTCTCTTCCATCTCCACCATGATAGAACAACTTGAACCTGCTCCTAAGCTTCTAGCCTTGCTACCTTTCCACCTGCTCTTCTGGACACACAGTATGTCTACCTTTCTCCTCTGCATCATGTCAAACTAATCTCTACCTTTCCTGTCATAGTTCCAACATTCAAAGTTCCAAACTCTCAGTCCAACACTAGTGACTTTCTTTTCTCTCTCCCTATGAACCCTCCTTCCTCCTCTCCTCTTTTCCACCAACAGTAGTCCAATTTCCACCGGCACCCTGTCAGTGAACAGCACCGATGGTGTCGTTGTTAACCCGGACCTCGACCGATCCGGTATGGATATCGTAGGTCTGAGTCACATATTTGATTTGGTAAAGATTTTACGTCAGATGCCCTTCCTGACACAACCCTCTGGATTTATCCGGGCTTGGGACGGGCACAATAAGACCCTGGCTTGGGCCCCCTCGTGGCTACATTGGAGTCTATTAAAATACAATGACCTGAAATGTGTTTTATAACAGACAATTTTCTAAAAGCTGGGCTCCACTCCAACACTTCAAGCTGTTCCGAACTGCTGCAAAGAAATATGACAAATAAATGTAATCTTCTCAATAGGATTACTTCTGTAATTAACCAATTTCTGTTTCATGTCTGGCTATTAACAGAGGGGGTGAAGATAAAAAAAACAGAAAAATATCATCAGAAAATCAAAAAACCTAGATGCAGAATCAGCAGAATCTGTCAAATCTTGTAATTATCGCAACAAACAACCTGAGCAAAAATGCTAAGAAAAAGATTGTCTGTAGAGCTTTATAAGTCACCTTTATATAAGTATATATAAATACCAAAAGAATTCTCTCAGAAAATAAACTTAAAAAAAAACAAGAGTATGTTGTGTTGATACACAACATATTATGATCAGACTTATTAGAAGACAGATATCAGGAGAAATCCTGAGGACGGTTTCTAACAACTTTCCAATTGTTGACAGTGTAAGCATGGAGCAGTCTGTGCTTTCTGCAGACACATGACATCTCCAACCTGTTTCTCTTCAAGTCCTCAGCCAGTGATTCATTTCTTTTTCCTGCTGAGTTAAATGACGTGAACTTGTTGAACCGGACATGAATATTCAGTGTGATAAACCCGTCAGGTCTGTTGCCACGTTGCTTATGCTGCCGCTCAAATGAACCAATTCCTAAGAAAGCCATATCCACTTTATTAAACATTGAAGAGGTAGCTTATTAATAAAACAGAACATTCTGAGCAAATGTGAAAGTCTTGCAAGGAAATAGTGCATTCATTCAGGACAGGTGAGAGGAGCCACATAATGGAGGCTGATGGGGGGTGGGGTGGGGGGTGGGGAGAAAGGGCAAACTCCAGCAGAGACCTGCTGAACTCAGTGAAGTGCCACAGCCATGCTGTGTAAATGACAGCCTTCCTGCACTGCAGGGATTTTGTTCAAGTGCCAGCTCCATTGGAGCTGCTAGCATCATGCTTTAATAGGATTTTCTCCTTTTTCCCTTAAAAATCTGGTTATGCAAACATCCGATCACTGCTAAGACCTCAGTGAAGTAAAAATCCTTTAAGGTCCCAGAATGAGAGCATTTTTCAATTCAAATTAAACCCAGAATGCCTTTAAGACAAGTTTACCCTTTCTAATGGATTTAAGGAGAGTTCTATTAGAACAGTTCCAACAGTTTCAGTCTCTGCAGAGCTGCGTCATCAAACACCCCCTTCAAAATCTTTTCCCTGGCTCACAGGCCGCCGGAACTGAATCAGACACCTCCTTCACATCACAGACAGATTTTCTGTGTTCTGGGCACAGTTTAGAAGTGAGCCTGTGCTTTCCCATTTATGAAAACAATCTCCCACTCAGCTGTGTGGCAGGAGTGCATAAATCTGAATGCCTGCTAATGATTAAATGGAAAACAGAGATTGAAAAACCAAACAGCACATATGTCCTTCTCCAGTCTCAGTGAACGGAAGTACACAACGACCAAACTATCACTGTGGATCGTCTTCCTCCTCAGAGAGGTAATCCACATCGTTTCCATTTTCATTCTAATTCAATGGGGTGATTTCAGTCAATCTAGTTACATGTTGTAGAGCAGACATGCTGCTGTGAATAAAAGCTTTGGTGCAGTGCTCCTCTGAACGTATTTAAGTTAGCGACCCTAGTCCGCTTCACCTGCACCACGCTGTCATGAGCCAAAAACATGTTCAAATACGAGGTCAAATGGACTCAACATGTGATTGTGAGTGTTTGTAAAAGCAATATGAAGTCAGTTTATCTCAATTATTGTCTAAAGAGTCACAGCTGTATATTTGGAACTTTAAAGATTTTCCTAAATCTGGTGATTTTCACCAAATCACAACCAGGACAAGTTAAATCAAACATATTTGATAGAAAAATAGTCAAGTAAACATTATAGCATGCTTGTTAAGAGTTAGTTAAACTGGTTACAGGCTCAGAGCCAATTGTGCCAAAGTGTCGATCAACATCTAAATTGAAGCTAAACATTTAAACTGAGCGACTAAATATGAATTTCACACATGAAGGTACCAAATATGTTTTGGTAGGGGTGCATTAATTAATTTCTATTCCTACTATACAACTAGATTGATCTGTCTGAGGCAGAACCATTAAAAATGTGTTTTAAAATGAGATAAATCGATAGTCAAATCCACATTGGGAAGAACCTTTTGTAATGAGACACGGTAGGTTTATTTTAGTATAACACAAAAACAACCACGGACCATCATAGTGGACAACACACATGTGATGCAGTAAAACTGATCAACCATAAGTCCAGTCCAATGTGTGGAAACACTTTGAATTCATCAGTCATATGACCGTACAGTGTGTTAGAATGTTCTAGTAATGTTCCTTTTGGATTAAGGATGTCCAGATCTGGTTTTTTTGGGCCTGATCTGATTCTGATTCATTTAATCTATCGATACAAAGTCCAGATTCGATACTTTTGTACACATTTAAAAAACTGAGCAAAACTACTAACTGATTCAGATTTTCCTTATTTTTGTTTCATAAACACTATTTCATCAATCAACACTTAAAACAGAGAATGTCTGTGAAGTAACTTAAAAAAAAAAAGTAAAATAGTGTAACTATTAACAAGAAAAAAAATCTTCGATCTAGTTATATAGGTAATAATTTGTGAATTTAGCTTTAGTATCTTCAGAATTATTGAACATTTTCAACCAAATGTGATTCACATCTTTATTTAAAATTCTTAAAAAGTCACAAGGATTTTGTTTTAACATAATTTAGATGATGAGTATTCATGACTAACAGATATCATTATAATATTTTTTTCCTTATTTTTATTTTCTTAAATTAAAGATTTTTTTAACCTCTTAAGACATGAATGGATTAAACATTTATTCTTGTTTACTTGTTTGTTTGTACACATATTTAATTTATTATCTTGAAGAAATAAAAGGAATCTGGAAAACTTCCCCTGCACTGTTCAGTAGCAGCTGTTTATCTCTGAGTTATACTGGTGGAAGTTTTGGATCCATTTTAAGTCAAGTCAATCGGATCAAATCAAATTGTTCTAAATCAGAGGCGTCAAACCCAATTCCACAGGGGGCTGAAATCCAAAACACTTTTTAGGGTGCGGGCCAGACAGGATAAACATTTATTGAACACTCTAAAATCACATTTTTAAAACTTTAAAACTGTAACTTAACATAAGGAATAAAACAGGCGGGAATATTATTCCATAATAAATCAATTTAAACCTTAAATAACTTGCAATATTTTACTCTCCGTAAAAATATATTTTGTTAAAATTATACAAATAAGAAATAAGTTAGAAATAAGTGTACGATGACATGGGCCCATTAATAGCAATACAATACCACGTGCTCTAAACTAACCAAAATCGACTAAGAATCAAACCACAAATATAGAATCTAATCTTTGTCAAAATGAGTTCTTACATGCCTAGTCTTTAGGATAAGCATAGTATTGGTTATTAAAGTCTTAAAACAGTAAAGTGGATTGTTGTTGTGAAACTAAAAAACAACTTTTTACAAACAAATTAATATTAAAATTACAGCTAATTCTCTGATGACAGCAGCCCTGTTTTTCTGAGCTGCTCACTGAGGTTACAGCCTTGGACCTCTCCATCTGCTCCTTAAGGAAATCCCTCCCATTTCTTTTCCCTCATCCTCATAGATAACCATCGTGGATCAATAAAGAGGAGACAGGAGCATGTCAACAGCGAAAGGAGATCTTTCGGATCATTAGAAGAAAATCAATTGTCCCAACACATGTTGGGAAGTGTTTCAGTTTCTGACAGGACTGCAAGGGGGCTAATATTTTGGGCCCTGACTGTATTTAATAAAAGATGTGTGTAATTCATACTGTGCTGCCTCCACATTTTTCTTTTGTGATTGTATTTTTTGTGTAGTTTTATACAAATCTTTTTTGTGTCCTTTCCAACAAATGAACTCTCAGATTATAGCTGCCTGCTTTTTATGATGGACATGTTCTGCTTTTATAATCCGGGATGTTTGCTACTCTTTAAATGTGTTCATATTAACCCCTCTTGTAATAGAAGCTGAACTTTACTGTCTTAGCCACTTTGACAGGAGGTGGGGGGTGGAGCAGATGATAATACAAGGTCACGGGATAAAACAAGTGCCATACATAAATTACGTCTAGTTACGTTTAGGAGTCGTCCAATGCCAACATCAATATCGGTGCCAATATTGTCTTTTTTGACACCTTTGTCTTCCGTCGTTTTTTTTTTTTAATCCGACAGACGAAATTTAACTGGTTGTTTGGACATCAATAAATACATACGTTTATTTGACTATTTAGAATTGGTATTAGATGTTCAGAAGTTGTCTTCATTAGTTTGGTTAAAATAATATCTTCCAAAATCCTTGAAGAAAACAGCATGACAGCATGCTGCCTTCTTTATTTTATTTTTTTCTTCAAAATGAATATTGAAAATGTATATTGGCCTAAATATCACCCATCCAGACATATCGGTATGGTATTGCCTTGAAAAAAAACATTTGTATCATATTACATGAGTTAATTCTCACACACACACATGTACATACACACACATCCCTGCAAGAGCTGCCATGATTAGTCACAACTACTAACATTTTTTTCCCTCTAAATTTTTTTTTAAAAACTACAGTGCTCACGCTCTAATGCCGGGTCTATCTTTGATACAAATGCGCAGTAGTGCTCATCCGGGTCAATAGTGATGTCACAGGAAGTTCTAGAAAGAATTGGGGACCATAACAACATGCCAGCGGAGCTTGAAAGTGGGAAACATAAAATAATAAAACAGGGAACAGAGAGGGAGTTCACACCCCCGCAGCCCCGCCAAGAGGAAGATGGACAGAAAGCGAGCAGGGCAGGAGCCCCAACCACCCAGCCTTCACTAAATGAATTTCCTTTTTCTATTCGTTAAATGAAAACGAGTTTAAAAAAAGGAGACAGATGTTTGTGGCAGTACTTTTCAAAGTAAAAGCTGAGCTGAGATGGCTAGTGTTACAGCGGGAGCGGTCTAGCTACAGCCAATGGCTCGTATTAGCTACTGGTTGGCCGCCGCCACACGCTCTGCTGCCGACCTCGCAAATCTCAAAACTCACATACTTTCACGCTGCCGCCCCCCTTTATTTGCGGTGTTTCAGCTTCGTCATCTGGCCAAAATTTGAACCAAACGAAACGGGTTCGCAGCGCCGCAGAGGCCTGACAGCAGACGCAGGACTTTACTGGGATTTCCTCTTGCAGCTTTAAAGTTACGTAAAGACTGCGGCGCTCACATCAGAGGTGTCACGCTAGCAGTGTAAGCCCAGCGTAAATCTGTTTGGAGACAAAGAACAGGAAAACAAAAGATGAAAATGATCCAAGGACTCAAACTAGAAAAAAAGGGCTTACAATTTGTTAAACTATAAAGCCATTTTTAATTTATGTAATGTTGGATTAAATTCTGTATTTGTAAGGAATTTAGCATTATACAACTTATTAAAATGATGATTGAAGGATGATTTATTATTGATAAATAGTCAAAAATGAATGTTTTGTTGATGAAGGTATTGAGGATCAAATGATCTAATGAGGATTCCCCTTCATGTCATCCTTTCTTAAATATTAGTCGTTCTGAAATGCTTTCTGCGCTGCTCAAAGTCAGAACAAGAGTGGTTAAACCTTTCCTCTTAAACTTCTTTAAAATGCATATTACATGAAACTTTACTCTAACTTCACATCCTGAATGCATTTTGAGTTGTGACTGAGTCAGGCCCTCTCTTAGTTTGCTTCTGAATAATGTAACATGTTTCAGCTGCCATTTCTGAGAATACAATATCAGTCTGACATGGTCAAGGAAGCGATTGTAGTTTCCCAAAGAAAGATCTGTAAAACTATCCACCTATAAAATCTCTATCCATCATGTAAAGAAAAGAAAAGCCCAAACACTTCATGCTTCATGCTATTGTGTCTTGATAGTGTGTGATGGAAACACTGGATTTGAGTGAGACTTTACATTCTGTTTGAGAAAAGCTTGAGAACAAAATGAACCAGAACCAAGAGACTTTATCAAATAAAACTTTAGGAAGTCACTCTTTTGGACTCCAATGATTGGTCCAACTTCAAAACCAAAATAAAGAACTATGTTTTGTTGCCAATAGCTTTTTTCTTTTAACCTTCATTAATAGAGAGCCATTATGAGATGGTTTTTTTATGACCATCACCAATTTATTTTTTATTTGAGATTGAAATGACACTCAAACAAGGAATGGTCTTCTGGTTACCAAATCCTCAGCTTCAGAACAGTCTTACAGACTGTTTCAACAACTGCAATGTTTGTTTGTGCAATTTAAGTGCACATTTTTCAAAAGGCCATTGGTTGGGTTGATCTCAAAGCAAGTCAAAACATTGACAACCAGAGTACTGCAAAACTGCCATTGGACAGCTCCACGACGGGGATGCCCCTCCTCAGGAAACACAGCCGATGGTCAACATCAACCAGAAGAATTGGCTCTAACGGTCTGCAGTCCTCCTCATCTTCATCAGATTAAAGGTGGACCTGGACCCAGGGTCATATTTAACCCTCATAACGTTCATACTACTCCAAACGACTTGCTGGATTTCTACATAAGCCTCAGTCTCATGGATCCAGACAAGTGAATTGATTTGTATAGATGTTGCAGGCTTTTGGGTTGTGCAGGACCATGAAGGGTCATGAGGCTCTAATGACCACCTCAAGGGATGTTATAAAAATGTAATGTTTCATTGCTGTGGATTGTTGTCCATGTAGTAAGTGCAAGAATATGTGAGGATAATGCAAGTTGTATGAAAATTCGCTTATTTTGATATACAGGGGATCCTGTCATACTGCGCCCTTATGCCACAATAATTGTTAGTACCGGCCTCTTACTGTCCCTGCATGAGTGCCACACATTTGGGGTCTGCACATTAGGACTGGGAATCCTAAGGCTACCTCACGATACGATGCGAAACATGGCTCACAATATCGATAATATCAAAATATTGTGATTATTGGTAAAAAAAAAAAAAAAATGTCTTTAATAACTCACAACATATAGAAGAACGCATTTTTTTGGAAAATATGTCCCCATTTATTTTTTAACTTTAATACAATCAAAATAATAAATGTGTCTAATTTTGTGCAACAAATAAAAGACACTTTTGTGCAACATTGTTGAAATCAGTAATACTATGTCTTTGACAAGCATAAACACCAATTGGATTAGAATTATCTGTAAAATTCAGTCTTAACAATAGTCAACATGAACAGCAATGCCCACATTTTGGTGTAACATTGTTGTAAACAACAGAACAAAAGTTACATAATTCAAGTAGCTGGCAGACAGATTGGTGCAACGTGTCTATCTCCAAAGGAACATCTCACCAAAGGATGAAGAATATAACGTCTTACAGACTCTTCAAAGAAACACTAAAGATTGATACTTGGTGAGAACACATCCAGAATCAATCACAGGACTAAATATTGCAATATATTGCAATATCTATATATTGGCACACCCCTGGTGAACGTGATGCTTAGTGCCTGTGGGACACCAAAGGGATGCTCACAGAAACTACACCCTATTTTTAGAGGGTGTATGTTTTAAATAATACATTCTCTGTGACACACATACAAAGCAACAGGTTGAGGTTCTTCCTGTTTAACCCTGAAAGGAGAGAAAAAATGACTTATTTCCTTGTCTCAACAAATGCAAGCTGGTAAAGAAAGCAGAAACACAGATTTAAAAAGCCAATTGTCATCATGACTCCCTCTGACAGACTATAACGTCTACCCGTAATCTGCTAACTTCACACCACATTCACAACAAAATGTTAAAACCAAACAAAAGTGAAATTACTACAATACAAATGTCACTTTTATGACAAAGAGACATAAACAACCAACATTATTTCATCAATGTTTTCTCAGAATTCCAACAGGATTCCTCGTTTTTAAGAAAACAAACCACCAATCAAACGATAGGATTCTCTCAAATGCACCAACAGTCACCAAGTGAATGAAGGTCTGTACATTACATTTCTATATATAAAGCCATCAGGCCTCTGTTAGATGCTTTTCACGCTTCAGTCTGACTGTGTGTAGTTTACTGATAGGTTTCTGATAAGAGTGAAAGAGGCTTTAGAGGTTCCTCGAGGAAATGGCTTATCTGCCGAGTGTAATAAAATCTAAGTTTCATTTGCTCAGAAAGCAGCTTCCTGAAGATGGGCTTGTTGATGCATTAGCACTGAATTAAGCTGTTTGAAGCACGTGGCTCTGATGATTCAGCACCATTTTGAAGCCAGCACTAATGTGTGTTGGTAATCTCTGTGCAATGAAAGGTGGAAGACAGCATTTTGAGCCAGAGTAAACTCTTACAGCAACAATGCAAATGCCACACCAAACACAAGTTTCTCCATGTCTGAGGAGAACATTTCCTAACAAAGTACCAGACTTACAAACCTACATCTAGCTGTGACTCTAACTGACGACAAGGTTAAATGACTCACTGAGCAGTAATTGGATATGTTTGTTTAACATGGAAAGCAGTATAGGCACACAAACTTGACAACAACCAACATCTACACATAAAAGCTTTAGAGAAAATATCTTGTCTAACCCCTCCTGTAAAGGGAATGTAGGAAACAATCCAAGAAACGTGTGGGAACAGAAACTTCCTGACAGCTCATCGAACATTTAGCCCCTCACTAAATTCTAAGGCCCCACCTCTGTGACATTAGCAGATTCTTTGGTGAGAATCAGGACATGTACATACTCCGCAAGAAATTATGATTTCTTGGTCTTTTCTTAAAGAATATAAATGATACCACAAAAAAAATCCACTTCTTTGTGGTTGGAGGAGCCATTTATTAACAAATAATTCTGGTTACCCTTTTAAATCATAATGACAGCCAGGGCTAGGAATCACTGGGTACATCACAAAACAATACATAAATGATACATGGCTCACAGTATTGATGAAATCGCAGTGGGGGTGTCGGAAAAAATCAATTCACATTTGACTCTAGATTCTCATTTTTAACGATTCAGAATCAATTCTAGATATCCGAGAATCAATTTTCTTTTCTCCATATTCCTGCATTTATATATTTCATTAATGGCTTGAACCTGCTAGCTTACTTCCAAGCCATAATGTTTGTCATGAAAAAGCCACCGTAGTTTGTATTCAACAGCTCTTTATAAGCTACGTGTACGGAATCGTGCAGCTCCTCCATAATAAAACCACCAAGATTTCCTCATCTGCAGCTGCACTTTTGCACCTTGGAGTCTGAGTAGGACGCTGAAGTCTCCTTTGAGGAAGAGCGCGAGTACTGTGACAAACTTAAAAGGATCTTGTCGTGTTTTCAAACAGAAAAAATAGTCCAGCAGCTTACTTGTTAGAATGGTTATTTTTTTAAAAACCACTGAACAGGTTTCTCCCGCGCACCTGAGACTGTCCATAGATTCTGCGAGGCATGCACTCACCAGACAGAGCTGTGACGTCACCGCAATGCTCCTTTTATAATGAATCAAATAAAAAAAAAATACTTGATCGCATCCATCACCGTGTTTTTAATGGCTTATCACATGAGTTGGTTTGTGCTTTATTGCGAAATTATGATTTAATAGAAACTGTGTCATTTTGAAGCTGTTTTTCAAAATTCCATGAACTTCGATAACGTTTTGCATAAACAGAACAGAACACTTTGTTCACAAAATGCAGGACTTCTTGTAGTTCCTAGAATCTCTAAAAGTACAGTTGGAGGTAGAACCTTCAGCCATCAAGCCCCTGTTCTCTGGAATAAGCTCCCAGCTCATGTTAGAGATCCAGCACAGTTTCTTACCTTAAAGTTAGCCTTAAAACAGGACAAGTGTTCTGACAGGTTAGCTCGTAATCAGCTCTGGGGTTCTGTTCTCTGTTCTGATTTCTTCCTCTCTCTCTTCCTCTTTATTATTCATTGTATTAAGTTCTCCATGTTTTTGTTGGTGCAGTTCCATTCACATGTTGTTTTTCTCTCTCTCTCCCCTCTGGGGAGCGGGAGTGATTTCAGATCCAGGTGGATCTCCCACGCTCCTGCTCCTGCTCCTGCTCCTGGTCATGGACTGCACTTCTGCTTCGTCTGACTGAGGACTTCATCTCCACTCGTCCCTCAGCTCTATCTGCAGCTTTATCTGAATGAACTCTATTCAAATATGTATTTGTAGAAGCTAATTTTTCTATACCAGTTCTGGTATCTCCTGTTCGTCCTGGGATAGGATCTCTCCTTCATGTGGGAATCTCGAAGGTTTCTTCTTTTTTCCTGACTCAGGTTTTTTAGGAGTTTTTCCTTACCGAGAGGGAGGGTCTAAGGCAGGGGTGGGCAATTATTTTGACTCGTGGGCCACAAAGGGTTCTAAAATTTGGCATAAGGGCCGGACAAGGAGCAGATGGAAGGAGTCATTTGGTAATGAACCTCATAAACTAAAAAAATAATATGGAATTTAGAGGAAAAACAGCTTTAATTTGGATTCAAATTCACATATATTAATTTAAAAACAGAAAATTTGGGAGTTTTAATTTCTAAATTTTGATTTTTGTTCTCTTTTGGGTGATCCAATGGGTTGATGTTCTTCAGAGGAAAATGTGAACTCAAAGAAATGCTGCATTTATGTGGTGTAGGAATAATCTGAAAGATCACCATCTGACACAGAAAGGAACACACATGAACGTCAGAGAAACAACACCATTCATGGGAAGAAACCAGAAATACAATGAAAATAAAACAATAATTAGGATTTTTGATTCAATGTATTTTAATTTGGAGGGCCACATTAAGTAGTTTAAGGGGCCGCATGTGGCCCCCGGGCCATAGTTTGCCCACCCCTGGTCTAAGGGCAGATATCCAGATTATTTAGTTTATTAGTCTGCTTAGTCTTTAGATATTTTTTTTCATGTTTCTATTTTCTGCATCTGTAAATATTTTTCTGCATCTGTAAAATTACCTGCATGAAGCCCAATGAGGCAAATTTCTTTGTGATTTTGGGCTGAATAAATAAAATTGAATTGAAAATGTGTAATGGAAACGCAGCTTTTGAGGTGCCATATTAAGTTTGTTTTTCTACCATTTGATCTAGTCACTGAAAACGCCACATGCCCAAAGCAGGGTCCCTGATTGGTTGAAGCCCCACGGAAGGGAAGTTTATGTTGTTGCAGTGATTTAAAAAGAATTAACACTTTTGTTTAACAATAAATGACTTAAATCCAACCACTAACTATGAGTTTAAGTTTAAGTTTAATTAATTTATATAGCGCCTTCAAATAGCATTACCCAAACAAGGTGCTTTACATTAAAAGTTCAATGAACAGTAAAAACAACAATTAAAATATTAAAAAACATTTACAGCTAAAAGTAGACAGTTACATAAAAGCATAAAACACCAGATAAAACCAAAGATAAAACAATAAAACAGTAAAACACACCAGCAGAGCAGAGTCTCATGCTGTGTCAAACGCCTGGCAGTAAAAATGGGCTTTAAGAAGTGTTTTAAAAACGGGCAGTGAGGATACCTGCCAAATGCTCAGTGGTAATTCATTCCTCAGCGTCGGTGCACAGATTAAAACACTCGTTCCCCCCTGAGCTTCCTCTTAGACCTCGTACCTCCAGGAGAAGCTGATCAGCTGACCTGAGGATCCGGGTCGGGGTGTAAGGACAGAGAAGCTCAGAGAGGTACGGGGGTGCACAGTTGTTCAAAGATTTAAAAACAAATAAAAGGATTTTAAAATGAATTCTAAAATTCACAGGCAGCCAGTGAAGGGTAGCCAGGATGGGGGTGATGTGGTCCCTCTTACGCGCTCCAACCAGAACCCGAGCAGCAACGTTCTGGACCAGCAGAAGACGGGAGAGGGATAACCGGTTGGAGACGACGTTTTTGTGAAAAATAAGATAGAATTCATCATTTCTTCCAGGATATGTAAACTTATGAGCGCATATTCTTTCATACACACGTTTTACAGACACCTCACAAACACAAACTTACAGTTGGTCAGTCTGTATAAAGCAACAGGCTTCTATAATCATAGCCACAGAGGTGGATGCATTTATGACTGATGTTCACTCACTACAACGACCACAAACATGCCCAGGATAAACCGCTTGACTGTAGGCCTGTGGAAAAATGACATTTAAAGTGTCCTCTAATAGAAGAGATTGGGCTTTACTGTGTACACTTGCAAGACCTCCAGCGGCCGAGTTCAAAGACTTAAATTACTTTCAATCACCACAGCATGAAGTCATCATGCTCCCACATAGGCGCAGGAGGCTGCTAATGGTTTACCACAGGTAAAAGTTTACAGCACTTATCCGACAGCAAAATGATCACTTATATGTTATTAGAAGAATGTAGACTCCGTCCTCATGTTCTATAAAAATACACCGCTATTCTGTTAAGTTCAGAGGCCCTCCAGTATGTGACGCATCAACGACATCTGTAATGCAAATGTGTAGAACACATTGTGCTCTCGTGTTACAGAAAACCATGTTATACGTCTTAAAATCCCTTGAAACCACAGAATGTTTGCAACTGAGGCCTTGACGGCAGAACAGTTATTTTAAATCACTGAAAGTGCTGTGAACGCATTTGCAAGAACTTCTCAGCTGCTGTGCTGTTTGCATCACATTTGAGGGAAAACACACAAGTATTCAACAATATGAAAACAGCTTTGTAGGCAATTTAACCTCAAATATTAGTTTCATGCAAGAGTTACATCATATGGCTAAGTACAAATAAAACACTAAATGGTATCCTTTTTTTGCAAGTTAAGTACATATCATTTTATAGAACTGAGCAACACTGATTAATGCCCTCCTGTCAAAATAGATTTCCAGTTAACTAAATGCCTGCAGCCTTTGCTTTTAAATACAAATAGAGATAAAAGCTTTGATAAATTTCCCCTGAAGCCCCTTCACATCCATGTGCATCCACCTCTCAGTCTGCTACCAAGATGGAAAAATGATCAACGCCCGTGAAAAAACATCCTTTACCTGTTCCCATAGAAAAGGGACATTTGTAGTTGGTCAGATTTACAAATTTACGCTCCCAATATTTTTATCAACTACTGATTGTGCTTCATCTCTTATATCTATATCTTTTTATAAACATAGACGGTATATGTTAGACAAATGAAGGTTGTAAAATGGATAGAGGTTCAGTATATGACTAAAAGCAAGGGGAATGCTACAGATGGACTTGGACAGAGACAACGGTGGAGGCATGCTGCAAGGCTGAGGAGGTGATTGCTAAGAAGGTACACCCATGACTGTCTACGACATATGGATTATCAGGAAACGTTGAGAATGTGTATCACGCAAAGTGTATCATGTTAAAGTTGCTTTAATGAGCCTGAATTCCTCCCACCACAGTTCCATGAGAGCCCTACATTCTATCTGGAAAGACGTTTATCTCAGATCACAAACAAAATCATACAGTCTAACCCTTTGACAGCTATCTTTGGTCCACCTTTGCCATCTGTCCCATCTTCCTCATCAGTGTCCTCTCTTGTTTCTTTTGTTACCTTCCTTACAAGGCGTCTAATTTTACTTAAATGGAAGCCGTGGAATCCTCCATCCCACACAATGTGGATTAAAGAAGTACTTAATCTTCTAAAACTGGAAAAAAAAACTTAAATTAAAACTGAAGGGTTCCTTTGAGGAATTTCTCATAACATCGGACCATTTTTTAGTTAATATTAATGGACTAAACACTCCATTAGTTGCAGAGTAATTTATTTTTAGCTATAAGAGGAGGGCAATCATGGTCTCACTGTTTTTGTAACAAATACCTATTTTTATTGTATTGATTTTATTTCCCTATGTCTTTTTTGCCATTTGCTTAAACTTTATTGTCTGTTTTTTTGTCTTGTTTTGTTTTAATGAAGCCCTATGCTGTTTTTGTTGTGGCTCTTTATAATTTTGTGTAGATATTTGTCTGATATAAGGGTTTACTACTATTATGCATAATTCCTTCTTCAGATTTTGTACTGTTTGCAAAAACAAACAAAAAAATCAATTAAAAAAATGTGGTTAAAAAAAGAATTCTAAATGAAGATATGAGCCACCTTTTGTTAAAAATGTCCATTAGTTGTAAAGATATTATAGCTAAGGTCACTAAAAATTCTGACATGGCTAATTATCACCTACATTTAATAGACAATAGTTTTTTTTTTTTTGGTTATAGTTTATAATTGTTTGCTAAAGCTGTTCTCTGTTTAAATCTTCAATGATAAAATAATGCTAATGAAGTAAAAATAGGGAAAAACCCGAATCTGTTTATTTAATTTGTTCATTTTTAAAAATGTGTTACAAAAGCATTGGATCGGGACTTGGTATCAGCAGATAATCAAAATCAAATGATTCGTAATAGGATCAGGTAAACAAACCTGATCAGGAAATCTCTGGTAAATATAGTTTTGAAATGCAGACACACACTTTAAGACTCAAAAATAAATCAAGTGTTTTTTCCTAAACACCTTTACCTTTAATATTTACCCGCTGTACCACTTCCTGTAAGAAACTCAGCTCATCAGTCCAACATTTCTGACCTTCGGGGTTAAAGTACCCCCCAGGTATTCATCCCAGTCATTGTAATGTGGAGGTGGTGATGATGGGAGGTTGCAGTAAACTCATAATCAATAAGATTTTTGGTCTTTCAAAGTCTGTAAAATGGCAAAATATGTATCTAAGAAATGAAAAATGTATAATATTTTTCATTATTTCAATAGAGACATCTGTAAGAAATAAAATAATCAAAGTACCAGATAAAAATGTAATCAGATTTTGTTTATTTCTTAATAATCTAAGTCCAGTTGACTGCCTTTCTTTACTACCTACTTTGATGGAAACGACCTGCATATACTGGGATTTACAGACTTGTAAGAGTGGCTAAGCTGATTTCTGATGTTGCATAAAACTGTGATTAAAAGACATCCTTGATTAAACTTTTTCACTAAATTTGTAATCAGGCTTGATGCTCAGAAGAACAGGAGGAGCACATTTGGGCCCAAAAGTTGCTCTGACCTGCCTCACAAGCAAGCAGAAAGTTGCATCATTAAAGGATTTAATTACCAAGTGTCCCACATTGCCGACGACATGAAACGGCTTGGTAATGAGAATGTTCCCCATCTATAATTTAGACTTGCAGTATGGGCCAGTAATTTATGTTCATTAGAGACACGCTGGTGAATTAAGTACACTATTATAATTTGTTTGTGCAACTAAATCCCTGTTGGTTTGTTGTATTAATATAAATGAGAGCGAGAGCTAGTCTAATAGCTCAGCATACATACAGTTGGAGTGAGGAAACTTTTTTATTTGAAGTCATGTGTGGTAATGCTGCAAATCCCTGTCAGCTAAATAATGCTTACAACAGCCAAATGAAGAGAAATGATCTCAAGAACCTGCTAGGAACTTTATCTGAGTGATAGGTTTGCAAAATCACTCCTCACCTACTTGTTTGTAAACTTAAATGATGTTACAAAGATTAACCCTCTATGGAATAGATTATCACTGGAGTTTAAGATAGATGCACATTTAAAATTAACTATTTAGGGCTGGGTTGATTAAATCAATTGATCGGTTTGATCTTAACAGATCAATAATCAATTCATAAAATTATAGATCGATTTGACACATAAAAACAAAGTCTGCTAATTTGATGCTAACGTTTAATGGAATTTCCTATAGGACGGCTAATGCTAATACCGGTTGACCTAAATATACACTGCTGACTAAATGAACATCTTTATAAACTCGCAGACATTAATTTTACAAACTCTTTTAATGTTTTTTAAGTAACCATTAGTGGTGTAAAACAGTTTTTTGCTCAGTTGAAGAACTTTCTTTCTTCTTGAAAAAATTGTAATGCTATAGCGTGACCACCACCTAGTGGCCAAACTGAAACGCCCTCCAGGAGAGGCAGAACAATTGTTGGAGCTTCTCCTTTTGAGAATCCATGAAAAACTGTATACATCGTGTCAGAGTCAAGGCCCGGGGGCCGGATCCGGCCCTCTTGGTAATTCTATCCGACCCTCCAGATCATTCTATTTGATTGTTATACCGAATGTTATTTTGCGCTTATTTCTAACTTGTATAATTTCGGCAAAATATGTTTGTTGTTTAAGTTGATTTATTCTGGAATAATATTACTTCCTTTTTATTATTCATAATTATGTTAAAAAGTTACAGTTTTAAAGTTTTAAAAATTTAGCATTATGCTAGCTTTTTGGACTATTTTGGCATTTACTAAGATTTGTTATGCTATTTTTGAGTTTAGACAATCTTTCATCTATATGCTAGGTGTTCTGGCTAATTTAAGCTTTTTTAAAAGTTTTTAGACTTTTTTAAGTTTAAGTTTAAGTTTATTTATTTATATAGCGCCTTCAAATTAGCCAAACAAGGCGCTGTACATTAAAAATCCAAAGAACAATAAAAACAACAGTTAAAAAGGTAAAAAAGTATAAATAGATTACATAAAAGCATAAAAACACCAGGTAAAACCAAAGATAAAACAATAAAACAGTAAAACACACCAGCAGAGCAGAACAGAGTCTCATTCAGTGTCAAAAGCCTGGCGGTTTTAAGAAGTGTTTTAAAAATGGACAGTGAGGTTGCCTGTCGAATGCTCAGCGGCAAGGCGTTCCACAGCTTCAGTGCACAGATTAAAACACTTGTTCCCCCCTGAGCTTCCTCTTAGACCTCGTACCTCCAGGAGAAGCTGATCAGCTGACCTGAGGCTCCGGGTCGGGGTGTAAGGATAGAGAAGCACAGAGAGGTACGGGGGTGCACAGTTGTTCAAAGATTTAAAAACAAATAAAAGAATTTTAAAATGAATTCTAAAATTCACAGGCAGCCAGTGAAGGGTAGCCAGGATGGGGGTGATGTGGTCCCTCTTACGCGCTCCAACAAGAACCCGAGCCGCAGCGTTCTGGACCAGCTGGAGACGTGAGAGGGACGACTGGCTAACACCAAAGTAAAGAGAGTTAGTCTTTATAGATAGTTTTTTTGGAGTTAGGCTAATATTTACACTGTAGTTGTTTTGGCTAATTTAGGCTTTTTCAGTTGTTCGACTATTTTGAAGATCAGCTATTTTTTCCGCTACATGCGAGCTGTTTTGGCTAACCTAAGGTTTTTCTTTTTTCTTTTGTCTAATTTGGCATTTAGCTATTATTTTAGCAGGCTCTCTCCAATCTGAACCTTGGTGTCGGTCAGGTTTCCCTCCACTCAGTCAAGGCGTCCTGTGTGTCCCTACTTTTGTCAAGGTATGCCAGGCGGTTTCCAAATGAACATTAGTCCATGCAGAATGACTTCACCAATCTGTTGCGTGAGACCTGTGAACTGTTTTTAAAACTAAACTTTTAACATAACTATGAAGAAAAGGGCATTCATATTATTACAGAATAAAACTTAAATAGCTTTCAATATTTTACTCTCCAGAAAAATATATTTGTCAAAATTATACAAGTTAGAAATAAGCGCATGATAACAATAAAATAAATGATGTGGAGGGCCGACTCCGGCCCCCGGGCCTTGACTTTGACACGTGAGTCTGGACGGAGCGGAGCTGCAGAGGCTTGAGTGAGGGCGTGGACGGCTGTGGATGAAGGGGACTCTCATCACTTCCACCGGAGATGGTGAACGTGTACCCGCTCAGGACACAGACCAGCGGGCACGGACTGCAGACGCTCGACTTCCATCCACAGCCAGGGCGTGTCTGAGCTCATCGGGGCGCGCGCCCAACAACTTCTGCCCCGAGAGCCGCGGCGTGCTGGCGGGGCCACGTCACGGCTCCCCCCGGTACGCCCGGACCCACGCGCATCAAGGCGGACGTCTCGGCGTCAAAGCTCCGCGTGAACTCAGGGCTGCGGGATTCAGCGGGAGGAAGGCTAGCATGCCCCCCGCCTTTAGCCGCTCCGCGTCCGAGCGGGGTTCAACTTCGACGAGGCAGAGCTGGACATTCAGAGATGAAGTTTGCGACGGCAGCAGGTGGAGCGAGAACAGACCGGGGCTTACCGCTCTGCTCCCCGAGGAAGACCAGTTTGAACTTTCTTAGAGGGTTTCCAAAGTCATTGCTGATGGACATGTTGGACGGGAGGGACTGCAGGCTGGCGGCGGCGGTGTCCTCGCGCTGGGGCAGATGCTCTCTCGGTCGGTCGGATGGATGGATGGGCGGTGACGGCTTCTGTTCGTGATGTGAGGCTCGCTCTGCTGCCTCACAGCATCTGACGTCAGGGACGAGCTTTTCCACCCCTCCTGCCGGGGCGCGAGCAGGAACTGGTGCGCATGCGCAGTAACTGAAGAGAGCTTCGATTTTTTTTTTTTTTTTTTTAATACATCATTTATGTCTAAGGGATGTATTTTCATTCGTTGTTGAAATGTTTTTATTCATGAGCATTATATATTGATATTTTTGTTCTGGTCCTGGCATTTATAATAAAGCTTCTGAAAAAAAGTTCCATGACCTTTACAGGTAGACCACGTGCCAAAGTCGAGGCCCGGGGGCCAGAAGCGGGTGTCAGGTGTTCATATCAGGCCCCGGGGCCGCTGCGAGAGATTTTGGGCCCCATAAAATTAATTTTTAATTCAAATTCAGATTTATCACCAATAGTTTGAATTTGTTTTGTAGAGTTTGAATTATTTATAAAATATCAATTATAATTATATATGGACAACATATTATAGTCTGTAAATCTTCCTCTGTCAGCATACACAGCATGCACATGTATAGAGTATATGTGTACTTTGTTATTAATGCAGCAGCTGAACCAGAGGTCTGCAACCTCTAACAGAACCATCTGGTTCTAACAGAACCATCTGGTTCTGTTTCTTACAGACAGAACTGAGCTGCAAAATCTCACCACATTCTTTATAAAAAATACAATGTTCTGTGGTCAATTTAACTTTTAAGTATTTACAATCATTAAACTATATCAGGTTACATTTCTCAATAGGCCACCAAACAATTCTGATGTAAGGTCCTTTCAAAATCAAATTCAGTGTTAAAGAGATCTCCTAGGTTCCTGAACGCACCATCAGTATGGCGGCAGCATAAGACCGGAGCTCCCCAAAGTGAAAGTTATTTAGCCCCATATATCCGATTCAAATACCGCATTGGAAATACAAAGTTAATGTAAAGGTAGGGGCATTGATTATGAAAAGAGGAAAAAGTAGAAAATCTTCGAGAAAAGCAGTACCGGACATCAAAGACGCCATCGTGCACTCGAACGAAGCGATTAAGCTAGCCGAGCAGGCAGGCAAAACGACGGAGATAACAGAAGAGCTAGCAACGCCGTCACCGCGACCAACTTTCGAGATGGCAGACTTGGAAACCGTCCTTCGGGAGATACGAGAGTTCCGTCGCGAAAATGCCGACACCTTAAAAGGCATTAGAGATGACATCAGAAAGACAAACGACAGAATTGACGAGGCGGAGAAACGAATCGCGGAATCCGAGGACCGCATATTAAGCATGGAGGAGACCACCATGGAGTTAGCAGCTCTGCAAAAACAGCTCGAGGACCGAATAATAGACCAAGAAAGCCGTTCAAGACGGGAAAACATTAGGATTCATGGTGTAAGGGAAGGTGCAGAGGATGCTGCGGAGTCAATGTGCACCTTTATAACTACCCTCTTGAAAGAAAAGCTGGAATTACCGGCATCATTTGAACTCAGCATTGAAAGAGCTCACCGTGCGTTGGCTCCGCGTCCCCCGAAGGACGCCCCCCCCAGGTCGATAGTGGTGAGACTGCTCAGTTACAAGTGTAAAGAAGAACTTATTAAGAAAGCGTGGCAGAAAAGGGGATTTGAATTTGAAGGGAAAAAAGTGTTCCTGGATCATGATTACGCACCGGAAATACTGAGGAGACGGAAGGAGTACGCAGAAGCAAAGAAAGTCCTAAAAGAGAAGAATATCCGCTTCCAGACACCTTTTCCAGCTAAACTGCGGGTGTTTTATGAAGGAGGGCCATGCACCTATAATACGGCGGAAGAAGCGACACAGGACATGAAAACTAGAGGTTTCCAAGTAGAAGTGGTGAAATCAGTGGAGGATCCGATGGAGAGGATCAAACGATCATCATGGCAGAGGAACCAAAGATCAGAAGGAAGACGCCTGCAGGAAACAAGGCCGGGTTACAAGCAGAAGTTGCAAGCTTTTAGGAAAACCTGAGATGTGCTTGTCTAGATTGGTGAATAAATGAGCAATAAGGTCAGTGACTCACTAAAACAATAAGCACGTGGACATAGATGGTGACTAAAGGTAATTTTTGAGTGAGTTAAGGTACTGATGTAAGACTTATTTCCTCGTTCTGAGTTTTAAAAGTTGGGATGTCTTCAATTTAAATGGACAAATGACTCATGCTAACACTAGCAGAGAGGGCCCTACTCGTACCGACCAGAGGCCACCCCCTCAAGGCCTGTTCAGAGCTCAGTGAAGGTCAAGCATACAGACCTCATGATTGGAACCTTTTTTTTCACTTTTTATTAGATTCTAACATTCTGGGTTTTATGTTTATATTGTTGTTTGTTCTAGTTTGTTCATGTGGCAACAGGGGACCATGGGTATTAAAGAGAGAGATTCAGAACAGAATGTGTAATGGCTAACTATAAAGGAATCACAAATTTGATTAAAGTAGCTTCATACAATGTAAATGGATTGCTCAGTCCGATCAAAAGAAGCAAAATATTAACTAAAATGAGGAAAGAAAAAGTGGGGATAATATACCTACAGGAGACGCATTTAACAGAAAAAGAACATGAAAAACTTAAAAGAAATGGTTACAGTCAAATCTTTTCAGCGTCTTATAAATCTGGACATAGGAGAGGAGTAGCCATTTTGATTTCACAAGGAATTTCATTTGAGGAATCATCAGTTATTAGGGATAAGGAAGGGAGATTCATCTTGGTTAGAGGAAGGTTAGAGGGGGAATTGGTGACCCTTCTTAATATCTATACACCTCCTGGATCTGATTGGCCAGTCTACAGGCAGTTGTTTGACTTGATGACATCAGAAGTGGAGGGGTTTTTGATTGGCGGAGGAGATCTGAATCAAAGATTAAATCATTGGTTGGATTCTACAGGGGGAGGGTACAAAATAGAGCAGTTAGTAAAAGAATAAAAGGATTAATGGCTGAGTTGGGCATTTTAGATGTCTGGAGAGATTTCAACCCCACAAGCAGAGATTATACGTACTATTCAGCCCCACATCTCACTTATTCAAGAATAGATTATTTCCTAATGTACGAAAAAGATAGACATATAATAGAATCTTGTGATATCGGAGTGAGGGACCTGTCAGATCACAGTCCAGTTTATCTGACCGTATGTCTAACAAAGGAGAAAAAAACAACTCTCTGGAGATTAAATGTGAATATACTCAAGGGAGAAATGAAAGAAGCTATGAAGAAGGACATCCAAACATACATAAGAGAAAATGATAATGGAGAGGTTTCTCCATCAGTGCTATGGGATGCATGCAAGGCAGTACTGAGAGGAAAAATAATTTCCCGCTTATCCCACGAGAAAAAGCTGAAACAGAAGAGATTAAATATGTTGGAACTAGAGCTGAAGAAGTTGGAAAAGATAAATAAGGACAGAGCAAGCAAAAAAACAGAGCAAGAAATCAAGATGAAAATATCAGAGATAAATGATATTCACTCCCAGGAAATTCAAAAGAAACTTATTTATACCAAACAAAAGATATTATGAAGTGGGGAACAAATCAACAAAACTATTGGCTTATAAACTGAAAAAACAACAGACAAGAAACAATATTCACAAAATAAAAGACCCCGTAACCAAAACACTGGTTTACAAAACAGGAAAAATTCAAAAATGTTTTGAGACTTACTATAAAAATCTATACAGTCAACCAATACTCAATGATAAACTTAAAATGGAAAATTTTTTAGAACATATTAATCTACCTAAAGTAACAGATGAACAAAATGCAATATTGACAGCAGAGATAACAACAGAGGAAATAAATTCGGCAATCTCAAAACTGAAAGCTAATAAATCCCCGGGCACAGACGGTTTCACCTCAGAGTGGTACAAATTACTTAAAGACTCACTAACTCCTCTCTTGGTGAAAACCTTTAACTGGGTGCTGAAAGAAGGGGAGATTCCAAGTTCCTGGAAGGAAGCTAGCATCTCCATGATCCCAAAGGAAGGAAAAGATAAGATGGAATGCTCTAGTTATAGACCAATAAGCATTCTTAACCAAGATTACCGACTATTCACATCAATTTTAGCTAGACGATTAGAAGTGATATTACCAGACATTATTTCATTGGATCAAACAGGTTTTATAAAAAATAGACAGACCCAAGACAACATTCGGCGCACTCTCCACGTACTACATCAGATACATAAAATTCAAGAGAAAGCCTTGATTGTTGGAATCGATGCTGAAAAAGCTTTCGACTCAGTAAGGTGGGATTTTCTCTATCAAGTTTTGGAGCAATTTAACTTTCATAAAACATTCATTACAACAATACGTTCAATTTACACAGATCCAACAGCCAGAATCAAAGTGAACGGAAGTCTTTCCGATTCTATCAAATTAGAGAGGGGATGTCGTCAAGGTTGCCCTGTCAGCCCTCTCCTCTTTTCTATTTTTCTTGAACCACTAAGTACTTGGATAAAACAACATGAGCTCATAACTGGTATACAAGTCGAAGGAAGAATACAGAAAGTGGCGTTATTTGCTGACGATATCTTGATATATTTATCAAACCCAGACTCTTCTTTCCCTGTGCTTATGTCAACCCTTGCAGATTTTGGGCTCTTATCAGGATATAAAATAAATGTAAATAAAACACAAGTCATCACTTTTAACTATACACCATCTCAAATCATTGAAAAGACTTATGGAATTAATTGGAACTCAGACTCACTTACATATTTGGGGGTAATCTTGCCAAAGGATATAATTAGGTTGAAAAATATTAACTATGATTCGTTACTGTCCAAAATAAAAGCAGATGTTCGGAGGTGGAATCTGATTCCTTTTATGAATATCTCCTCAAGAATAGAGGCTGTAAAGATGAATATTCTTCCAAGATTCTTGTACTTGTTCCAGACTTTACCAGTGGAGTTGACAGATCAAGATTTCGCAGAATGGGACAAATTGATATCCCGATTTGTATGGCAGGGAAAAAGACCAAGGGTCAGGTACAGAACATTGCAGCTGCCCAAGGAGAAAGGGGGACATGGTCTCCCTTGTTTAAGGAGCTATTACCAGGCTGCCCAGATAAGACCATTGTTGAACTTGTGTGATCCTTCATATTCAGCTAGATGGAAAGACATTGAGACTCATACATCATTTGGAGTTCCAGTACAGACCCTAATTGGAGATTTAATTTTAATAAAGAATTTAAAAGAACAATTGAATCCTTGGCTGAGTACATCACTTAAAATATGGTTTAATTTAGTTGTAAAAAACAGGTTAGGATTACACTGTAGAATGATAAAATGGATCGCCTACGATACAGAGTTTTTACCAAACAAAACTGATGCGAACTACAAAAATTGGAAAAGAGGACCATCAATGTATTGGGAACTTTTGAAGAACATGCAGATTAAAAGTTTCCAGGAAATTAAAAACCAATTTGATCTGAAAAATGATTTTTATAGATACTTGCAGCTGAGGCATTATTTAGAACAGAACATAAAAAGTAAACCTAGAAGGGCCAGAATTAATGATTATTAAAATGTTTATTTTATCATACAAGTCAAATTTGGGCAGGAAGGTTATTTCTAGATTGTATGAAGGACTTGAAAATCTAAAGAGACAAGATACTGTGTATTTAAAAGAGAAATGGGAAAAGGAGTCATCAATAGTTTTATCAACAGAGGAATGGGAGGAAATTTGTACACAACAGTGGAAAACAACATGCTCCTTGTCCTGGAGAGAATTTGGTTGGAAGAACATCACTCGGTATTTTGTGACACCTGCACAAAAAACATATCAAAACACAAGGTGTTGGAGGATGTGCGGGGCAGATAAAGCTAATCACTTCCATATATTTTGGGACTGCCCATTGATAAAAACATTCTGGCAGGAAATAAAAAGTCACATAGACGGGGCATTAAAATTAAGACTTCCATTTAAATTTGAAGTGTTTTATTTGGGAAAATGGACTGTAGAAGTGAAAAGAGCTGCAAACATGAAGATGCTCAGAATTATGTTAATTGCAGGGAAAAAAGCCATAACAAAAAAAATGGATGAAGACTGATATTCCGAGTGTTAATGACTGGATAGACATTATCCAGGAAATATATGTAATGGAGAAGCTAACTTACTCTCTCAAATTGGAATGGGAAAAGTTTTATTTTATTTGGAGAGAGTGGAAAAAATACATTAGCCCAATAAGGGCAGATTTTATTTGACTTTGAAACAGTAACCCATCCTCAGTTATGTTGCCACAATTTAGGGTGTTCTTTGGTGTTTTTTTGTTTTTTTTTTTCTTGTTGTTTTTGTGCCTTTTGTTCTGGTACCTTATTATACTATTATTTTTTACTTATAAATAATGGTGTGAGAATGTATTGACTGATAAAGCTTTCATTTATGAAAGGTAACGGTGTAGGTGGTGAGGTGCATGAAGATGATTGATAATATGTGGAGAATGATAATTGGAGTACAGTTCTGTGTGATTTTATGTTTGTAATCAAGAATTTCAAGGTGGAAATTTCCACCCACCACTAATCCATGTAACGTTGTAACACCTGTTGAAAAATTTAATAAAAAATGAATATAAAAAAAAAAAAAAAGAGATCTCCTAAAGCAGTAAATGTACTGTCACTTATGATGATGCAATTCTCTCATTGAGAACTGATCTGAACAGAAATTATAGATTCTGCTGTGCAGCAGAAGATAAGAACATGTGCTTTAAACTTCATCTAGAAACAGTTCTAATAGATTTAATCCTCATTTTACTGTCATCTGACATGTTCCTTTTGCAGGTTTTATAAAACACAGAAGGCCTCATAATTTAATGTCATCTCAGGAGTGGTTAAAAACAAATGTATTTTATTATTTTAAGATCACCTCAATAAAAAATAAAGTGACGCAAAGTTACTACAGATCCATTATTGATACACAATAAAAAAAAACAACAAATAGATCTACTGTGAAGCTCCATGCAAAAACTTGTGGGGCTCATTTCAAGAAGCAGGTTTTGTTGAAACTGAGTTCATGAACTCCAAATTCAGTAAAACTGAGTTTTCGGTTTCAGAAAGAGAGATAACTTAAACCCATGAAAGTGGGTTAAACCAAGCCCGTTTCAAGAAGCGGGTTAAGCTGAACTCAGAATCAATCACTGTGGCAACTGAGTCTGTGAACGAAACCTGGTCTGGAGCAGGTTTTCTTCAGGAAACTCAGAGTTCTCTGCGGTCTCCGCCCCTTTTTAAAGTGAAAGATGTTCAAATCTGAGTTCTTCATTAATATTTAGAGAACATTCACATTAGAGACGTCACGTTTCCACCAGGAGAAACCAAAACGACATGTCCATTCATAGAGGATCATGTAGAGAGGAGGCGGGATTAATCCAGAGGAAATGTTATTTATGTCTGGAGAGGATTTGAGGACACGAGTCGATTGATGCAGTTTCACCGATTCATTTTTATTTGAGCAATACTATAAATAGTGAGTTTTTTCCAGGGACTTGTTATTAATAATACAGAGCTTTCCTATCCTCATTTTAAACCCTTAACAATGGAAATCACTACATTTCAAACACCGGGAAGGTCTGCCAACTCATCTACCGTGTTGTATGTAAACTTTTCAGCAAATATTGTTTAAGTCTGGAGAATCAAATTCAAATAAATGCTTATTTTAACATTTTCAAGGCAGCTACAATGTTTCTTTTTAGTGTGCAGTGACATCCATGTGTTTACTGGTTAAATTATTAACAGATCAAGAACCATTCCTTACTTAACAAGTGACAAAATAACCTTCCTGATATTATTATTTATTCATGAATTGAAATGATTCAAATGTAGACGTATGCATTAACTCTGCAGAGATTTTCTCTCTCTGTTTTACCGCTGCAGCTGGGTTGCTTTTCTTGATGAAAATGTGCTCGTCATCAGCGTATGCTTAAAGGAACTTATCCATTTCTGTCACCAGAAGTATGAAGCCCTAAAGGTGTTTGTTCCCGTTGCCATGGTGAATCGTGCTGTCTTTGCTCCATTGATCAGGGCTTTTAATGGTCGCGACGCTCACACCTGATTCTGGTTCCAACAACTTCAAGTTGATTGAATCAAACTTTTTCAGCTGATCTGAAACAGAGAACTCTAAGTTTAAGAATTTTGAGTCCATGGACTCTGAGTTCAGGTTTGAACTCTGAATTTGTTGAACCTGCTTCTTGAAACGGGCCCCATATGAAACATTTTAACAAAACACTCAAACTCATACAACTCCAGAACAGGACTGAGGGCCCCCCTTACGTGCACGCGCAGGCTCAGTCAGTGCCGACTGACCAGCTTTCTCTTTAGATTTTACATGGAGGTTCTCCCGTGAATCCCTGTTAACAACTCCTGTGATATTTGCGTCTGAAGCTAGAAGGATGAACTTGAGCTTTTATATGAACGTAGAAACTCAGGGGAGGGACGACAAAGGAACTAAAGAACAGTTCCCAGCCAACCACAAGTTGATTCCCATCATTCACGTTAATGAGCCTTTCCAAAGACTCCTCTCTTCATTCATGTTCCTTCCTTTTTAGGGATCCTAGTTTTTGAGGTGGACCGAACCATTTTAAAACAAATATGTGGGACGTTAATATTTCCAAAACAAAATGAAAAAAATTACATAGATGCCATGGCATTGAAAATAAAAATATTTGTGATTATATATTGATTAATGATTGACTGATTTTTTTTTTTTTCAGTTTTATCATTTCATCATTATTGGGGCCTCTGTGGGCAGTTGCTGTTTTTATATGGGAGACGTGGGCAGTTGCCCAGGGCGGCATTTTCCAGGGAGCAGCACGGATGAGGTGGGAAAAAATCGTTAAGTATTTCTTTTCTGCAATACGAACAGCGGAGCTAGTCAGTTCTGTTGTCTGAGGGTGGATTTAAATGTCAAACAGCGTCCTCTGCTGGCCGACGCTCAAACTGGCGCCCTCACCTCATTGCAATAGAGTTCACTGTGGAACATACCAAGTCAAAAAATGTGAGAGAAGGGCGTAATTCACCGGTGGCTGGGTGAATCCCACACAGTGAATTGGGAGAATTTTTCAGTCTAACACTCAAGCCCAAACTACTTAAAAATAAACCATTATCACACCTAATTATGGCTTGCATCCCCATGATTTTACTGTTTAAACTCAATTCCAATCTCCCAAACAAACTATCACAAGAATTGGTATAGCCCGACGCTGAGCTGATGCGATGCTAATCAATAGTTGTGTCAGAGGAGGCTAACTTGTTCATTTTTGTGAGTGCAATAAAATGAAAAGGACAAAACCATCCGGGGCCCAATTTAGAAAAAAAGAAGGAAAGATGACCAAGAGAAACTTGAAAAGGACAAAGTTATGATATAGAACATTGTTGTGTGAATGCATTCAATGCATTCACACAATTGTTTTTCACCTATTTACGTTTTCTTCCGTACGTTTTTTGACATGTAAAAACTCAAGCACACTTCATGCAATTTATGCAGTCTTGGTATCAAAACGTTTGTCTCATTAAGGACATTACTGGTTGTATTTTTGGTTTTCGCAAATTTTACGGTTTCCGCGATTTCGCGCAATTTTTAGCCCACGTGTTAAATGTGAAAATTGAAGTGCGCCCTTACTCAATGTTTTCTATGTGTTTTGAGGATGTGTCCGTATTACATGGTTTACGGTAATAAAAACAGCGCTCTCTGAGTTTCTGCAGCTGAGCTGCGCATGTGCAGGTTTTCCTATGGAGTGGATGTAGTGATCTCTGTGATCTGAGGAGCATATGCTGGAATGATATACTGCCTAAAATAAATGTGCCAGTTCTGCACAAAAGAGAAGTGACTCTTCGTTTCTCCTCCACGCAAAGAGGACACGGAAGCAACACCGGTCCCTCCATCCCTCTACAGGTTATGGGGCCCAGATGACGGCGTTTTTCACCGGAGCTGAATGAATGAACGCTAAGTATCAAGCGGATTCCTCAAGCTTTTAGACGGAACTGCTAAGCACGTAAGCTACCGTACTAAGAAAGGTGAAATCGGAGAAACGAAAGTGAAAGCTAACACGACGTTTGCTAAAGAAAAGGAGCTAATTGAGCGACGACCGAGAAAAGGCGCGGAAAAAGAAAAAGGGCGGCGGACTAACAAAATGGCTAACAGATTAGCAGGTGTCCACAGCACAGCTAGTGTTTGACGGGTTCAGAAGAAAAATATGAACTGTGGGAAACTCGCTTCCTCGGATATTTGCACAGCCTGAAGCTTAAAGAAACGATCCTTACGGAGCCTGTGACTGAAGAGCAGCTAGCCGCTGACCGAAGCAAGAACGCGGACTGCTATGCGGAGCTAATAAGGCTAATTGATGACAAGAGTTTGTCGCTCGTCAGACATGAAGCCGCGGATAAAGGCAGAGAAGCTCTAAAGATTCTGAGAGACCACTACTCTGGAAGAGTAAACCCAGAATAATAAACCTCTACACAGCGCTAACGAGGTTGAAGATGGCGGAACACGAGTGCGTGACGGACTACATGATAAGGGCGGAGAACACGATAACGGCTCTTCGTGACGCCGGTGAGAATATGAGCGACGGACTGCTCATCGCCATGATCTTAGGCGGCCTCCCGGACTCATTCAAGCCTCTCGCCGTTCACGTAACTCAGAATGAAGATACAGTAACTTTCACAGACTTCAAGAGGAGGTTGAGAGTCTATGAAGAAGCAGAAAAAATGAGCAAGACGGAATCAACAGACAACGTAATGAAAACCTACGTAAAACAAGAACAGATGAAACATAAAGCACGTATCCACTACAGAAAAGAAGAAGAGGATGAGATGACATGCTACAAATGTGGAAAGAGAACATAGCAAGGAAATGCCAGCAGAAGGTGTGGTGCAACTTTTGCAAAAGTAACACGCATAAAGAGACCATATGTAAGAAAAAGGGAGACAAGATGGCGTCCGGAAGGTAACGGAGGATATGAGTGGAAGCACAGACCACTTCTTCAAAGCCAAAGCAGAGACTCCAGCGAGCAAAGTGAAGATGAAGGGCATCATGGTGGACGCGGGCGCCACATCCCACATTGTGAATGACATCAGGAAATTCACTGATTTTGATGAATCCTTTAATGCAGAGAGGCATACAGTGGAGCTGGCTGACGGGACAAAGGTCAACGGAACAGCGCAGCGCAGAGGGACAGCGATGATACGTCTGGTTGACTGTGATGGACAGCAGCACGGGCATATCTCAGAGATGCCCTCTTTTATGCCAACATACCCCCATGACATCTTCTCGGTGGCAAGAGCAGCAAATGAGGGACAACCATCACATTCAAGAAAGGAGAGAGCCACCTGATCACCAAGAACAGATGCAGGTTTGACATTCATGAAAATGAAAAACTGTACTATTTACCCACTATTGAAGATGACAATGACAAATGTAAAGCTGTTCATGATATTCAGGGTTGGCATGAAATCATGGGTCATTGTAATTTTGAAGATATAAGGAAGCTGCAAGGTGTGGTAAAAGGAATGGAAGTAAAAGGGGATGTACATAAACAGGTGAGCCCATGCAGAGTGTGTATAGAAGGAAAAAACCACTCAGACCCGAAACAGGGAACCAGACAGAAAAGCTGAAAAACCACTTCAACTAGTACACACAGACCTAGCTGGTCCTATGGAAACTAGTTTTGAAGGGTACAGATACGCACAGTCTTTTACTGATGACTACACAGGAACCATTTTTGTATATTTCTTAAAGCCAAAAGTGATGCAGTTTGTGCAACAGAAAAGTTCATAGCGGATGTAGCACCATATGGTGAAATAAGATGTATTCGTTCTGACAATGGAACAGAATTTACGAGCAAAGATTTTCAGGAACTTTTAATCAAAAACAGAATCAGACACGAAAAATCTGCACCATATTCACCGCATCAAAACGGTACAGCAGAAAGGGGCTGGCGTACACTTTTGGAAATGAGCAGATGTTTACTGATGGAAAGCGGGTTACCAAATACATTTTGGAACTATGCAATGCAGACTGCAGCTTATATCAGGAACAGGTGTTATAGCAGACGCACAAAGAAAACAGCATACGAGATGCTAACAGGAAAGCAACCAAATATTGCAAACATGCATAAGTTTGGCTCCACATGTTTGACTTACAAACCAGAGAAAGGGAAGCTTGAGTCAAGATGTGAGGAAGGAATTTTCATTGGATATGACAAGTATAGCCCAGCTTACTTAGTCTATCACCCGAATGAGAGTAAAATCCAGAAACACAGGCTGGTAAAGTTCATCAACAGAACTACGAGTGAAAAAGAAACACAAACGCCAGAGTTAAATTTTGGAGTTTGTGGATGGAACGTTTCCGAGAGAACAAACGATGATTCAACAGAGATGGAAGGAGGAGCCGATAAAAATGTTGGTACTGACTGTGAGACTTTTGAAACTTTACCAGAAGAGACAGAGCAATCCTGTGCGGGAAAACCCCGTGAGACAGCTCAAAGAAAGAATCCAACTCGAACCAAGAAGAAACCGGCTTATCTTCAGGATTATGACACTGAATGTAATGACAATCTCCAGATTGTGTGTAGATTTCTGTTACAGAGCAGTGTGTGACCTCCCTAACACCTATCAGGAAGCGATTGCGTCAGCAGAGTCAGAGAAATGGAAAACTGCTATGGAAGAAGAAATGAAGTCACTGATAGACAATAAGACTTTCACCCTTACTAAGTTACCTGCAGACAGGAAAGCAGTGGGGGGAAGGTGGGTCTACACAGTTAAAACTGATGCTGATGGAGCTGATAAATATAAAGCGAGGTTTGTGGCTAAAGGCTATAATCAGAAAGAAGGACAGATTTCAGTGAGACTTTTTCACCAACTGCAGACATGACAAGTGTGAGAGTGGTGATGCAAAAAGCAGCACAGGAAGGGTTAATCCTACACCAAATGGATGTGAAGACGGCTTATTTGCATGCTCCAATAGACTGTGAGATATTTGTGGAACAACCAGAAGGTTTTGAAAAGAAGACAAAAACAGGTCAAAAACTAGTGTGTAAGCTACATAAGTCACTTTATGGGCTAAAGCAATCAGGCAGGAACTGGAACTTGTTGCTACACAAGCATTTGACTGAAATGGTTTTGAGCAGAATCCTGCAGACCACTGTCTGTATTCCAGAGAGAGAGAGGATGAAAAAAGTGATCATTGTGATTTGGGTTGATGACCTTATTCTAGCAGGAAGCAGTGAACAGACTCTAAGTGATGTAAAACAGATGTTAACTGACAGATTTAAAATGAAGGATTTAGAAGATTGAAGCATTTTTTGGGTATTGATTTCGATCAAAGTGAAAACCAAGTCAAAATGTCGCAGAAAAGATATATAAAACAAGATCCTAAAAAGATTTGGAATGGAAGACTGCAAACAAGAGAGACCCCTTGTGAACAGAAACTGATGTATTCTGATAATGGAAAGAAAATGACAGATGCAAGAAAGTACAGAGAAGCAGTAGGAAGTTTAATCTACTTGTCAACTTGTACTAGGCGGGACCTGAGTTTCATGTGAGCAAACTCTCTCAACTTCGGAGATCCTACAGAAGAACACTGAACAGTGTTAAGCATGTTTTCAGGTATCTTAAAGGTACTCAGGAAGGAGTTGTGCTTTAACAAAAGCTCTTCAGGTACGCTAGGCCTCCAGGTCTATTGTGATGCTGACTGGGGATCCAGTGAAAAAGATAGACGCAGTGTCTCAGGATACTGTGTGAGTCTGAGTGAGAAAAGCTCACTCATTTCTTGGAAAACAAAAAGACAGCCCACCGTGGCGCTTTCAACATGTGAAGCAGAATACATGTCTCTTGCTGCAGCTTTACAGGAAGTCATTTATCTGGAGCAGTTGCTCTCTGGTCTAGATGGATGCAGCTATGCAAAAACTGAAGTGTTTGAAGACAATCAGGGGACCATAGCTCTCGCTAAGAATCCTGTTAACAGACAGAGGAGCAAACACATTGACATCAAAGTATCATTTCATCAGAGAGAATGGTGACGAGTGGTAAAAGTTCAGTTAAATACTGTCCAACAGAAAAGGTGACTTGCTGATGTGATGGACTAAACCAGGCAGACAAGCTGAAAAGTTGCAAGATTTTTCTGAAAATTTGTTTGGTGTTTAATGTGTCAATGTAAAAACAGTGAGTTAATGTAAAAACAGTGAGTTAAGTTCGAGTGGGGGTGTTAAATGTGAAAATTGAAGTGCGCCCTTACTCAATGTTTTCTATGTGTTTTGAGGATGTGTCCGTATTACATGGTTTACGGTAATAAAAACGGCGCTCTCTGAGTTTCTGCAGCTGAGCTGCGCATGTGCAGGTTTTCCTATGGAGTGGATGTAGTGATCTCTGTGATCTGAGGAGCATATGCTGGAATGATATACTGCCTAAAATAAATGTGCCAGTTCTGCACAAAAGAGAAGTGACTCTTCGTTTCTCCTCCACGCAAAGAGGACACGGAAGCAACACCGGTCCCTCCATCCCTCTACACCACGTTAAGTCAATGGGGAAATTTTTCAAATCATTATAAAAATTTCTGCACTTTTGCAACTTATGCAATATTGGTGTCAAAACATTCCGCAAATTTAGTACATTCATGCCTGTATTTTTGGTATTCTCAAAATGTAAGTTTTTTTATGCAAATTGAGCTAATTACTAGCCTCATTGGAAATGAATGGGAATTTTTCAAATCCTTTAGAAACTTTATGCACTTTTACAACTTATGCAACAGTGGTATCAAAACGTTCAGCTTGTCCAGGACATTCGTGCTTGTACTTTTGAAATTCGTACACTTAACAATTTTAACGCAATCTATGCTAGTTTACTACCCTCATTGACAATTAATTGACATTTTTAAAATCGTTATAAAACTTTGTGCACTTTTTACACTTGTGCAATATTGGTATCAAAACGATCAGCTCGTTGAGGACATTATGGCTAGTATTTTTGGTTTTCACAAATTTTACGGTTTCTGCGATTTTGCGCAATTTATGCTAATTTTTAGCCCTATGTTAAGTCAATGGGAACATTTTTCAAATCGTTATAAAACTTTCTGCACTTATGCTTAGCATATTAGCAACGTGTTAGCTTTTTTGTATTTGGCAACTTTTGAGGTTTTTTGGGCTAATTTGGAGTTAAGCTAACATATTAGCAACGTGTAGCTTTTTTGGCTAATTTGGCAACTTTTTAGGGTATTTGGGCTAATTCTGAGTTAAGCTAACATATTAGCAACGTGTTAGCTTTTTTGGATTTGGCAACTTTTGAGGTTTTTTGGGCTAATTTGGAGTTAAGCTAACATATTAGCAACGTGTAGCTTTTTTGGCTAATTTGGCAACTTTTTAGGGTATTTGGGCTAATTCTGAGTTAAGCTAACATATTAGCAACGTGTTAGCTTTTTTGGATTTGGCAACTTTTGAGGTTTTTTGGGCTAATTTGGAGTTAAGCTAACATATTAGCAACGTGTAGCTTTTTTGGCTAATTTGGCAACTTTTTAGGGTATTTGGGCTAATTCTGAGTTAAGCTAACATATTAGCAACGTGTTAGCTTTTTTGGCTAATTTGGTAACTCTTGAGGTTTTTTGGGCTAATCTTAAAGAAAAATCTTTTGCATCTTCAGCAACCACATTCTCCAAAATGCATTCACACATGCATTATCGGAGGTAATGCACTTTTCTAGTTAAACTTATTATAGTTAATTCCTTTACTCATGCTCTCACTAACAGGAAATGATGTCTTGCTGTCCTGTTATTTAGATATTATTCAGTACTTTGTCTTTTATTATAAGTATTCTTAGAATTACTTTGTTACAGCTCCTCAGCTTGTTGTGTCTTTCGTACGCCACATTTCCCGGTCCGCCCACCAGACGAGGATTCAGCGCTGATGGACTCTTCCATCTTCACTACTCCTTTTCTGAAAACTCAAAGACACAAACTCAACAACAGTGTTGTTAGTTTCTGGCAGATTGATCCTTTCTGAATGAGAGTTTCGTACTTGGGGAGAAAATATATAAACGATGACCTTTGACATTTTTAGGTTTATTATTGTGAAAAAAATGGGTATTTACAATACTGGAAAAAAAATAGCTTAGACAACATGTGCAGCGGTGGGATTATATAAATTCCCTTTCAAGCAATTTATTGAACTTCTTTTGACAAACTTGTCATTTTAATAGTTTCATTATGTCATGTTCTGTATACAAGTGCTGATATGTAATGATTGAGTTATTTACAATCGTGAATGTATTTGTATTTTTTAATCAATTTTATGACTAATGATCTTAAGTTTCTATATATCTCTCTCTATAGATATACATTTCTGTTGTTTTCTTTAATATTATTTCTGTTTTGATTGATTGAAATAAATCATTTCCTAATATGTAGCCCACAAAGTGGATTTTCTGCCTATTTTACAAATCATATTTGTCAAGTTTTATATTTTTAAAGTGAGGTGTATAGTAGTATTTTCTGTGTATCATTCCTTACTTTTAGATACGAGTAAAGCATCTGTGCTCTGGATTTAAAATACTGAAATTGACTACAAGTGACTTTGTTGTGGTTATTGCAAAAGTCTGAGCAAGTAAGAATAACATCTATAAAAATAATTTAAATAATAAGCTACAGTTACTTAATTACATACAGTGCAAACAAACTGCACAGGTTTCCAAACATGGAGGAACAGTTCATTTACAGAGACGTGCAGCTGCTCTGATGATCAATCAGTGACCACCAGGGATACGTTAAATATTGGGAGGTACCAGTGCTATGGATGAGGGACGCTCTCGTCGCCCTGCCTTCATTTATGATGGGTAAAATATCTTTTGTTGCAATCATGAGCCATACATTTATACATAATGCTCTCTCCTCTGCCAGCAGCCAGGTCACTGGGTCAATCTGGATCGCTGTCGACTCGTCTTGATTATCGATTCTTCTCACTGATGCAACATCTCGGCTCCACAAAAATGTTTCAGTCCACAGCAGAGCTGTGAAAGGCCTGGCTCAACAGAGCCACTAGGGTCTTAGCAATCCTCCAGACTTCTCCTCCAGACTGTACTCTTTGGTCCGCTGCACCTTCCACCCCAGCAGCATCAAAAGGAGAATGCCCAGGGTCTTAAAGCCCACCTGCAAACCCAGGTACCTGCAAGGGGAAATGCAGCAAGAGTAGGTGAGCTAAATGTAGTCTGCTATATGAGTATTTATGCTGAGGGACGAACGTGCATACCGGTTTCTCAAGATGCTGTTGTCGTAGTAACCACAGCTAAACTTCTTTCCACACACTAGCTTCCATTTGATGCAGGAGGAGTCGATGGCTATGCCGAAAAGCGCCGGAGCTGGAAGCCAGGCTGGAGAGACAAACCAGCGGTGAGTCTGATGCCTGCTTTTAGAGGCTCAGGTTGAATGAATGTGCAACTTCTGACAGAATCAATGCTCTGATCTATTCTCCACTGAAAGGTCTATTACTGTGACATTATATGCTTTTTTATAAAAAAAAAAAAAATCATTGAATAAATAAGACCATAAACAGAGGCTTTTTTTTGGTTATAAAGTTCAATTTTAAATTTTTCCTGTCAAACCATTTTATAGATATTTAAATTAATTTAAAAAACAATATAAAATAAAGCTTTCAGTATATATTGCATATACACACACATACATATATTTTTATTGAAACTTAAAAATTCAGTCTTTCTCTCAAGTTCTCTAAAACTAATTTAAAAACTTTTAATTTTCCAAATTTTCCTCAGTTTTATAAATCTCTTAAAGCTGTTCTAGATTTGACCCCATAGTTTCTGTCGGTGCTTACCTAATATCCTCATGAGTAAAAACTGAATTCCAATGGCAAATGACTTCTCCTCAGAAGGAACGCATCTGTGACATGGACAAAAATGTGTTTAATGAAGAAGAATGACACTTTCTCTTCAGACTGCCGCAGACTCACACAACCATCCGACTTCTCAAAGTTCTGTTTATGTTTTATAGTGGATGAACAAATCTGGATGGAACCTTAAAACACTTATTGACTGGAAATGGGCATTAAACATTGTTTTTATAAACATAGCAGATTCCCAACAGAAAACAGCGCTGGATTTTATCATCAACATTTGGTTTAGTCTATTAACAAAAACGACCCACCAGATTTTAAAACCTCCATAGCAGGATAAACAAACATCATCATTGAACTCATTAAAACCAGAGCAGTGGCAGTTATTCTGTGAAGACTGAAACACGCCGCCTCTGGCTGTTACCTGAGCACCATCATGTATATGGGGTTGTGGGTGAAGCAAGCGATGAGGGACGCCAGAGAGAGGACGAGAACCACGGGCAGGAGCAGATGAGAGCAGCTGTTCTTACATGGACCTGATTGGGCCCGACTCTGACCGCCTGGGATGCACCTGCAGTTTGTGTACTCCTGCAGGCAGAAAGGAAGGACACTCGATCAGAGGAACACACGACAGACCAGTGCTTTTATTTCCATTCACAGACTTTTTTTAAACATTAAACAGATTTAGCACCAACATCCAGGCTAAGGCTGAGGATAGATGTTATGGCAGCTGCAGAAGAGCTTGAAGAAATTCAACAGCTGGACGTGTAAATCCACTCAAGAAGATCCTCAAGACAACCTATGGAGCAGCTCTGTCTACATTCTTCCTCTGAAGAAAATCCTGTTTTAGAGTTTTTATCATGTCTGTGTGTCATTTATCTACTGAAAGAGTTTTTCCATTTCTGAGTATTTCTCCTTTTAAATCAATCCAACAGTCTTGGACAGACTCTGTTTTTCATCAATCATCTTCTTTCTGCTGCACATGCACTAAACCCTCATCTGGTCCGGCTAGCGTGTCTAGTTCAGGTTCTGGAGAAGAGAAGATGCTATCTTCACATTGACTGCAGTCAAATGAGCCGCCGTTCACATTTCTGTGGTCCAATCAGCCGTCACTGGATTTTTGGTGTGACTTTCATCCAATACTTACGGTAGCAGTCCTGAGAACGCTGGAAAATCTCCACCAGACTCCACGGAGCTTCTTGATGTGACCACGGAAATGTGAACGGCGGCTCATTTGACTGCAGTAGTAAGGGATTGTAAATGAATGAAAGAACATTTGGATGTTAGCTTTCATTATTTTCTGCTCTGAGAAACCAATGGATTGAATGGATTGATCACAGCAACGTCAAGAAACATCAAAGAGTCTTTGGTGAACTGGAAGGAGAAAGAATCAGGATTTTGGAGGAAGTTCTGTCCATGAAGATCTGAGCTGACATCCGGATCAGAACCAGACGGCTGGACATTACCCAGATTGATGGAGGTTTTTATGAAGCAGCGGAGAAGATTTATGCTAGAGAGACACAGAGATATCAGAATCAGACGGGGGGATCAGGGGTGGAGCTGCCAAAAGCCACGCCCCCTCAGAGGAGATTTTGAAAACAGAGGTTTCATATCAACATGAAAAATGACATTTAGGTTGTGGGATTTTGGTTAAAAATGCCATTATCATAAGTGAAACACAACTGGGAACATTTTTTTTAATTAAAAAAAATTTGTTCATGGAGGATTTTAAGCTTTTAGCTGTGAATTTAGCAGATATTGCACTGGAGGACTCACTGCAACCACACTTGCACTCTGGCTTTGTTTGCTTTAGAGCCATTCATCCACACAGCCAGTAGAATGAGTTTGACATAGACTGTGAGCTGCTGTGTCCTGGTGACTTTGGCCCACTGGATTATTTGTGATACTATTGGAAAATATGATACTTACATAATGTTCTTGTTTTCTAACAGAAAGTTTCACGAAAAATAAAGTAAAAGTATTAAAGCAGCATCAATGACATGAAAATCCCTGGCAGCTCCATCACTGGACATGAGGACATGTTTCATCCTTTCCTAACAACCACATATATTTCTCTCATGAAGGCCTTTCTTTAGGTGAAGTTATTGAGCCCTGTTGAGCAGAAACCACAGAAACTTTGAAGGGAAGTTCAATGTCTGCATCGACGTACAGCACTGCATGTCTGCACACAGCAGGATGTGCAGACTCAGACAAGCCTGGTTTTGTGGTTTGAAACGTAAAAAGTGGTTTTCATGCAACCAGTCTTTATACGATGATATCTCTGTCAATAACGGCGGTTCCTGTTATTCTCAGACTGCTCTCTGATCCCACGGCTCATCACAACCATCTCCTCAGAGAGAGCTGAAGAGCAGCACCGACCTGAATCTTGTTCGTGTTGTTGGGGTCTTTGGTGAAGTTTGTGCAGCCGGCGTGACACGGAGAAATGTACTCGACACCATCTGAGCCGCACACGGGGTTGAAGGCCGAGGTGGGACAGGAGCAGTTCTGATAGCAGATGGACAAAGGCCTGTGAAGGACAAAAGAGTTCAGAAAAAATCTGTTAAACTGAAACCTGCATCAACCCCGGTCTGTGCAGTTCAGGTTCCAAGGTTTTAAACGGCAACATAAACCCGGATTTTCTTGGTTTAACCCTTTAACTCCTGAGGTACTGACACAAAATCTTTAACGTACTTTAACTTTTCAACTGTTAACACAATCATTGCTGTTAATGCTGCCAAAAATGATTGTTTTAATAGTCGACTAATCACGATTCTTTTTTCCGATTAGTCGACTAATAGGATCATGCATAAACTGGATGTAACACACATCTTAACATCACTAGCTTTAAACTAACTAAAAACTAGACATATTCACACTAGCATCATCTGCTATAATGCTAGTTTGAATGCTGTAAGCAATGAAAATCTTTGCAACAAACAATTTATTTAAACATGTAACATTGCAAACACGGTTAAACTCTCCATTCTAAATGTTTAGTGTTTATTGTTTTTAAGGTTTGTGTTGAAGTATTTGATTGGTAAACAGGATGAGGACTTCTTGATTTCAAGACATTTTCTGATGGAGAAACGATCCAGTGTTTTCGGTTCAGTCCTGCCTGTCAGGATTCCCCCTGCAGCCCTGCTCTGTGACCTCCAGCCTCAGGTCTGCAGCCTCTGTGGTCACAGAGAGACTGATGGCGTGAACTGATCAGGATTGTGATTAAGAAGGGGTCAATCCAAACAAGCTGCCAGGATCTGAAAGAAGAACATGAAGTGTCTGGGATTTTTGTGTTTATTTCTCCTGAACTCCAAAGGGGCAGTCAGAGAGTGCAGGGCAGTTCCCCGGAGCATCCCAAAATAGACACATTCAGTATTCTGTGATCTCAGCTGACGTCCCGCTGCAGTGTTTCTCTGTTATACATCATCGCTGCCAACAGCACCATACCCATCACACACACGCTCACATTCCTCTCCAGCATCCAGGTGGATGAGCTTCTATCATGTCCTCTCAAACTGAGTTCCAGCTGACAGCAGCTGAACCCTAAAGCTAACTTTGGCTTCATTTCTTTCTTCTTGTCCTGTCCAGCAGCTGAGCAGCCGGATCAGAGCCGAGGCCTCGAGGATGTTGCTGTTATATCAAGAGGTTATGAAGCTTTAGACACAGGAGGTGTTTATTTAAATGAAACCCTTTTGGGGCGAGGCTAAACTTTATCTATATTATTCTATTTAATTTTGAATTTGGAATCAGGACAGATATAAAAACAGACATACTGTGAACATCAGTCCATATCACAATGCTTTTAGCCATAGCGAGTTTGCAGCATTTGTCCTTACCTGGCCTTTTTTGTTAGTTTGTTTATTTTACATTTACAAATATACATAAAATGAGAAATACCAAAGACAAAACAAAAAAACAGTCATTGTTAAACTTTTTGGACCAGTGGAAAACAGGGAGAGTGTGATAATAGAGATTTAGGACAAATAGGAGGATGAAAGATTTGGAGGAAGATTAAAGAAACACATAGGAGGGGATTACAAACAAAGTAGTTCGTAGGCCTACACTTCTTTAATTTATCTAAACCCAGACCCAGTTAATCTGAGTGTGTCTGTCTGTCCATCTGTCTTTGTGTGTGTTGTGATTGTATGTTTATTTCCATCTGTACAGTCTGTTTAGATACAAAAACATGATCACATTTGTCAATCATGGCATTTTTGGGGGAAAAATTAGTTATGTTTTGAAAATAAACCACTTTTTTCTCATGTATCTTGATGTAGCTTCCTGCCAGAATTGACGCGGACCTCCCTAGTTTGTACACAAATTACACTTTGGTGTTAACACTTGGTACATTTAAACATTTCAGATAATAAAAATGAAAGACTAAATTATTTGTGGCCTGTTTTTGTTCAAAAGCTGCATTTTTTCATCTGATTTTTTTGTTAAATCAATGGACAGCCTTAATTAAAAATAAATGTTCAGTTTTGTGAGTGATTTCATATTGTGATTATTTGCATTTATTAAGTGATCGGCTAATACTGTAACAAAAAAAAGTCAATTGTGATAAATCACCATTCATTTTTTCCAGGGTTTGCGATTGATTAGTTCATTTTTTTAATCGATCTCTGGCCCAATAAAAACATTAGCATTCAAATTCTTATTAAAACTGCTGTCTTCATAAACTCACCGGTCCAGCCCGTGATTGACCTCTGACACTTTGGGGGTCGGACAGCCCATGAAGAAGAGCGGGATGCAGAGCAGGGTGGAAACGGTGAGCATGACCACGCAGAAACGAGGGATGACCTTCACAGAGAGCCCCACTTTCTTCATGACCACACCCCCTGCCAGCATGCCCACGGCCACGGACGGCAGATTCACAGCACCTGAGGGGCAGCCACAGCTTTGTTTTGCAGTCATGTTTGCAGTCGGCGTCCGAACGCCACGTTTGACCACACCCACCCACTAGCAGGCTGCCGTAGGACACGGATGCTCCGTACTGCCGCTCCAGAAACTTGCTGAGGAAGGTGGAGAGACCCGCGATGACGGAGGAGAAGCAGCACTGCGCCAGGATCAGCAGCAGGAAGAAAGGGCTCAGCAGGAGGCTGACGAACATCCTGGGGAACACTGAGGAGAAGACAGGCAGACCCGGACCGCGGGCGTCAGGAGATACAGCTCTGTTCCAGAAAACAATCGGAACGGGACACACTCACTTTTAAGGAACTCGAGCAGAGAGACGTCTGCTTTCTTCAAGTCCTCATTTACGTCCGTTTGACTTTTTATCTCCTGGAAAAAGAACCAACCCAAATGTTCTGAGGTTCTGTCCGGCTCAGCATTCACCCAGTATGGAGCTCAACTGGTGTCAATATTATTTGAAACACAAATAAAACTGGTGTTTGGCCAAAAAAAAAGTAAAATGTCCCAAACTTTTTGCTTTCTAAAATAAATTGAATTATTATCAGTGTCAAAGGTTTTGGTTTTTTAGGTTTTAAAACTCAAAATTTCAATTTAAAAAAATTTTTTTTAGCTTCAAATCTTTTTTCACTTCCCTGGAGCCAATATTATTTGAAACCCAAATACAAAAATAAATAAATAAAAAAATGTTGGTCTTCGGCCAAAAAAAATGAATATGCCTAGAACTTTGGCTATTCTAAAAATAAAATGAATTATTTTTATCTTCAAATGTTCTGTTTTTTAGGTTTCTAAACTCAAGATTTCAATATTTCAGATTAAAAAACAAAACCAAAAAATAGTTGAAAGTGAAAAAAGATTTGAAACTGAAAAAAAAAGTTTTTAAATTGAAATTTGGAGTTTCAAAACCTAAAAAAAAATCAGAATTTTTAAACCTAAAAATAATTAGGTTTATTTTAGAATAGCAAAAAAATGTGGACATTTCACTTTTTCTTTGGCCAAACACCAATATTTATTTCAATTAGTTATATTTGGGTTTCAAATAATATTGGTCCCAATTTATCTCCACTGACATCAACCACAGATCAGGATTGGAAAGATCTTAACATAAGACTCAGTCATAAAACTTGTTTTTTGAGTTTGTTTTTAAAAACAAAACATCTCCTTTATGATTATAAAGTGATGAATTTCTTAAATTTCAGGACAACCAGGATCCATCAGGACAGGAAGAGTCACAGACTCAACAACAGAAATCGGTCTGTAGGGTTCTATGAAGGTCAGGTTTTCATGAGTTCAGCCTGGAAGGATTCTGAAAAAGTGTCTGGCAGGAGTTCTCATGGACTCACACTCAAGACTGATGTCTGTTTGGAAAGTCTGAACATGAAACTCACAACCAGGAACCCAAAAGGAGGAACAATCGCAAAAACGGAGGAGAGAGGAAAAGAGCCGATGCAGCAGATACAAGTTCAGATCAGAGGAGGATGCAGTTCCAGAATCCAGCCAGTAGAGGTCAGTATAGCATGAGCTGTTTTCTATCTCAAACTACAAATAACCTTTACAGACGGAAACATTTAAACCTTCATATATGTGCCTCTGCTTTGATTGAAAAGAAACTATATGTTACATGTTTCTTTAATTCAAGATTCAACAAATCAAATTTCCTCACTGCTTATTAAATATTTTACTCAATTATTTTAAAATTAATTAGATTTACAAGTGTGTTTAGTTGAAATATGAGACATTTAAGACTAAAATGTTTTGTCTTCTTCATTATCATAATCTTTTTTCAAACATGTAACAGCATTTTAAGCCAAAATATTTAATGGTAAATAAACCAAACAAATACATTTTGTTTCATTCTGTCCCGACTCGTTCAGAAGGCCGTTTGTGTGACAGCTCTGACTGAGACCTACTTTGCTCTCTGAATGCATCCGGCGAGGGAAGAAGAAGTACGGGATGGAGGTGAGGACCAGGCAGCCCGAGGCGATGAGCAGACCAATCCACCAGGCCCCCACCCAGCGGGGGTCCTGCAGGGATAGCTCTTGTTTTTTCCCTGCAGAGGAATAAAGACCCAGTGAGATCTCACAGCGAGCAGAGGAGCGTCCACCACCCGCTCAGGCCTGATCCATACCCAGACCGATCCTGTCCACGTCCACGTAGATCTGCAGGACGAACGAGCCCAGCAGGTAGCCGATGGCCGGGCCGAACACGGACACCGCAAACAGGATGGCTGCGGATCAACACCAACAGGAATCAATCAACATTACGCGAGACCCAGCCAGAACACCTGCCGGCTCCACGGCCGTCACCCTGTTTGTTCTGACCTCATCACATCTCCATCACAACTTCCAGATGTTTACCGCTTTGAACAAACATTCCTTTTAATCACGCTGGAAGAGTGCAGCGTTTATCCTCCGCTCATACACGCCTCTCCTTAAACCATCTGATCTGACAGCGGCGGCATGAGGAACAAAACATCCAGATCATATCTGGCCTGTCAGCCTGCAGAATGACGTCAAAGCCGAGGTCATTCTGGCAGCAGCACAGCTGGAGCCCACACTCATTAGGGCACATGTGTCAAAGTCAAGGCCCGGGGGCCGGATCCGGCCCTCCAGATCACGTTATCTAACTTGTTTAATTTAGACAAAATATGTTTTTACGTAGAGTAAAATATTAAAAGTTATTAAAGGTTTAAATTGATTTATTCTGGAATAATATTCCTGACTTATTATTATCCATGATTATGTTAAAACGTTACGGTTTTATAAATTGTCTTTCTGCTATCTTTTTGGCCTGTTTTGGCATTTACTCCGATGTTTTAGGCTATTTTGGAGGTAATATTTCAGCTACATGCTAGCTGTTTGAGCTAATTTACGCTTTTTGCTGTTTTTTAGGATATTTTGAAGTTTAGAAATCTTTCTGCTACATTCAGCTCCCAGCATTCACACCAGCATTATCACGGGTAATGCTATATATCTAGTTCATAATTATGTTTAAAAGTTACAGTGTTAAAGTTTTAAAAATGTACTTTTAGAATGTTCAATAAATGTTTATCCTATTCGTCTTGTGGTGTGTTTTGGATTTGGCCCCCGTGCGATTGAGTCTGACCCCCCTCCTTTAGGGTCTTCTTTACATTTACAATGTTGTCACATTTCAAATCTTTTTTCAAAGAAAGATGATGTCAAATTCAGGTAATCCTGCATCAAAAAGCCTCAGTTTGTCCTTCAGAAGGTCAAAGATCAGGAAACACGCCGTTCCGCTCCAGGACCCGTGGTCGCTCACCTATGTACAGAGGGGAGTTGTTCCGCTCTGCAAAGTCATCTATGTAGGAAATGCCGAAGGGCTGGATGGGCACGGAGCCCACGCCGAACAGCAGCTGAGCGCTGGCCATCAGCAGCCACAGGTTGCCGGTGTCCTGCAGCCGCTTGCTCTCGTCTCGGCTGCAGGAGTCGGTGCTGCTGCTGTTTCCTTGCAGGACGCAGATGTCGTGGCGGTCTGGGGTAGAGAAAAGCGTAGAACTAGTGAATGACAGCACAGGGGGGGGGTTTCTTCATTTCCTCTCTGACCCTCCATTGACCCGCTGTCTGGAGCCAAGTTACACTGAGAGAGCTTTATAGCTTTATTAGGCTAATCTTCTGATAGGACTGTGTCCTGCAGAGGATGAAGGAGCTTCCTGAGACAAAGCTGCAGACATTAGACAAGGCAAAGGTTCAAATCCTGCTGCGCTCCAAGTCCAATCAGTGGTCAGAGCGGCCTTACTGTGCAGAACAGAGTCGTAATCGTAGTGCTCGGACAGGAAGTGAGGTAAGGTGAGGATTATGGCACTAACAGCCATCAGCAGGCCGCCCAGTCCAATGACGCGAGGCCGGTGGACCCGGTTCCCAAAGTAGCTGACGAACACGATCAGGACGCTGTTGCTGACCTGACGAGGACAGACGACAAAAATCAGGATTTAACTGAGTCACGGTTTCCACATCCAGCCAAGACCGGTTCTGCTGAACGTCTGAGATACAGACGCTCCAGGCCGGTTCTGGCTGTGCTCACAGGAAATGTTAACAAATGTCAACAAGCATGTCCTGTCTGTCCCACAAACCAAAACCTTTGTGTGGGAAACAAATCTCCTGAAAGGCCTGAGCTCTGAGAGGAGAAGACACTCAAGGAGAAGAACTTCCACAGCAGCTCGCTTGTCAGACCAGAACCAGGTTCTCCAGTTCTCCTTCTGCACGGGTCAAAATCAAGATCCCGGGGGCCGGATCCGGCCCTCCAGATCATTTTATTTTATTCTTATTAATGACCCGATGTTATGTTGCACTCATTTCTAACTGGTATAAGTTTGACAAAATATATTTTTATGGAGAGTCAAATATTGAAAGTTATTTAAGGTTTAAGTTGATTTATTCTGGAATAATATTCCTGACTGTTTTTATCCATAATCATGTTTAAAAATGTGCTTTTAGTGTGTTCAATAGATATGAGTTTTGGATTTAGGTCCATTTGCTGCTGCCGGCTCGTACCCAGCAGTACTCACCTGAAAAACTTTAATTATGATTGTTTTTTTCTTAAGAAAAGAAAGACATATTTAAAGTAGCAATCTGCATTAGGGGTCTTCAACTGACATTTAAACTCAGGTCCAGTTGGGGTTCAGAAAAGAAACAGGGTCCTCTTTTCTCTCCATATTGACTTTAAAGCAGAGGCGCTCATCATTTTAGTATTGCATCAAGTTCTGACCCAGATGCTGTGGACCGGATCCGGACCGCGGCCCAGTAGTTAGTGACCCCCTGATCTAGATTATTCTACACCCACACAGAGAAAAAAGGAGTTCTTCTATTGATCTACATCTACATTCAAGATTCTCTGCATTTGATGACTTCCATCAAAGAGAGTCCCGCCACTTCCTGTTGTCCTGCTTGTACCTCATTCAGAGAGGAAATGGTTCCTGAGGAGTAGCTGCTGAGGCCGTAGCGTCTCTCGATGGTTGAGATGGTGCTCTTGAAGTAGGAGCTGTAGAGCAGCTGAGAGAGCTGCAGGAGGCTGTGGCACAGGACGAACAGCTGGAAGACAGAAGGACGCCACCGTCTCATTAACAGGAAATGAATGCGGGGAGCCGTAGGGGCATGTCAGGTTCTTGGCTGATTCTCTGTGTAACACCAGAACTTAAAGGTTTCCAACCAAATGAACTTCATCCTTTAATTCATTGACAATGAAACAGCAAAACTCTAAATGCTACTGTTGTTATTACTTTCACAGAAAAGCACGCACACATCAGATAAATAAATGTGTTCATTTTTATTAAAACCCATCTCTGAGCCGACCTTTTGACCCTTCTAGTTCCAGTGTTTCTGATTTACTGTAACTTTTCAACTGTTAACACAATCATTCCTGCAGATTCTGAAGGAGAAAAGTGGCGTGAGTCGTTGTTGAGCAGTGAACCTCACCGACGACACCTCAGGACAACTAGCAGGACCAGGAGGGTCCCTTATGGTTTAAGAGTGGGAAGGAAATGTGGCCCCACACGTGTTTGCCCACATTGGCACTCAGTGGGTTAGCTCGCCACGCTAGCCAGCCGCCCGCTGGATGGCGAAGCAAGCTAGCAAACTCCACTATAGTGAGCTTCACTGTATCGACCTAGCTAGTTCTGCTGGAGCTAGCTCTGCTATCGATCTGGCGAGCTCCGCTCTCCACCAGGCGGGTGGCTAGCATAGCAAGCCAACCCACTGCATCCTCACTTAAGTCGATGTGTGGTGGGGCCGCAACAGAAACTGTGGACAGACTCGATCAGGACCCTCATTTCTGCCACTTTGAAACCACGTGGGGGTCACCTGGACTTACTGGCTGGGAGGTGTGAAAAGATGTACAAATGTTCATTCATAGAAACACAATCTTCAGACTTAACATCTGGACACGTTTCAATGATGATGACCTTCCCTCTGTCTCCTTCTGCAGCTTTGAAGCTCCGCACTCGGAGGACGGTCAGGACATGTTTCACCTGTCATAATTTAGTACGGATGCTCTCATTTATGCTCAGAAGTTCTTTCAGGTGCTTTAGAGAAACTATAAGGAGGATTTGACAGAGATTTGAGTCAGACGTTCCTGTTCCTGAGGGTCTATCTGCCGCTGGTTGCTTTAGCTCGCTGCACTTTTCTCAACTAAATTCCTACAAATTATTGAAGTGACTCAACTAAAGTGTAAACTGTTTAGGAGAATTCTGCAAACTCTCTCCAGCTTTTCAACAAAGTCCCTGTTTTTGTCCACAGAGCATTAGCAGCATTGTTCTGCAGCACCTTTGAAGCTCAGAGCCACAGTGGTTCCAAACCACCGATCCTGCATGGAAGAACAATAACAAACAGAATTAAAAGAACATGAAGTGAACAGTTTGGCCTGCAGAGCACAAACAGATCCGAATCAGTCGTGTTATCATACACGTTCATGCTGAGATGAAAGAAGACTCTGGTATGAAAACAGACAGACCCGCCCACCCCACAGAACCAACAGTTAACGCTCCGCTTTATGCTCCGTAAGCACACACAACAGATGCTTTTATACTGTTGCAGATTTCCACATTTTCCTCCAAACGGGCCTCAGTCATCAGAAAGTCTGGATCGGATCCATCTGCTCGCTCAGGCAGAAGACGGCTTTTGTTTCAGATTCAGGTCAAGACAAAACCATCTCAGGCTGAATCTGAACACACATTCTGATGACAGATTCTCTTTAAATTCCCCCTACGCCATTGTTTAAAAAAAAAAAAAACATTCCCAGTAGTTTTTCATTATGATTATGAAGTTTTTCACCCAAATCCAACAACCTAAATGTCTTCAAAAGACAGTTTTCATGCTGATCTGAAGCCTCTGTTTCCAAAATCTCCTCTGAGGGGGCGTGGCTTCTGGAGCTGAGCTGAGCAGCTCCATCCCAGATGCATGAGTATGGAGCTAAATCAGGGCCAATATTATTTGAAACTGAAATAAAATATTTTGAAATAAATATTAGTCTTTGGCCGAAAAAAATGAAAATTGTCCAAAACTTTTTGCTTTTCTAAAATACAAATGTTTTGTTTTTTAGGTTTCAAAACTTAAAATTTCAATTTCAGAACTTTTTTTCAGTTTCAAATCTTTTATTTTGACAACGACCGCCGGTTTGTGTCTCGGAGTTTAGGGAGCTCTGATTTACCGGGAACAGCCACCCCCTCCGCGGGAGCGTCCGGCGCGGGGTCCCACAGCCGATCACATCCCGGAAGAGAAGGGAGAGGTGTGGGGATGATTGATCATCTCGAGGTCCTCCTCTTCCCAGTTCCTCCAATCCAAATCCTCCCTCTATCGGGCCGGACAAGCGCCATATCCAAAATGTTTACTGGTCCTACACAGTCCCGCTGCGCTCCCGGCACCATGTATTTAACAGAGTTCTGCAGGCTTAATAAAGCCGACCCGCCACATAAGGACGTCTTCTACGCCTGTATTTAACCCGATAAGAACAGGATAGAACAGAGTTTTGGACACGCGGATTGTACCTGATAAAACTCTGTTTTTACTCCCGTCTTGGGACAACTTCAGACTATGATAGTATAAACCAAACAGACGTTTTCTGACCGTAATTATTACAGTTCTATGAGTCAGTGAACGCACCGAGACTGAAGTCACCTCCCTCATCGACTTTGATTGGTCCTTCGTGTTAGCCCCGCCCCAACGGGGCCAAAAGTTTTGAAACGGAAACTTTCAGATTTGAAAACATAAAAAAAATTTTAAACTGAAAAAAAAGTTTTGGAATTGAAATTTTGAGTTTTAAAATCTAAAAAACAGAACATTTGAAGCTGAAAATAATTAAGTGTATTTTAGAATAGCAAAAAGTTTTGGACAATTATCTTTTTTCTTTTGCCAAACACTAATGTTTTTGTCGAAATATTTATTTCAGTTTCAAATAATATTGGCCCTGATTTAGCACCGTACATGCGCAGCAGAGCTGTTGTGATGGAAAGAAGAAGATTCATTCAAACAGAATCTGTCCAAGACAGTTTGATTGACAGAGATCTAGAGGAGAAATACTCGGAAATGAACAAAACTAAATGATTGTGTGAATTTTTAGTAAACATTCTCACTATAGTGATTCTCCTGCTTCTTTCAGTGAAAGAACTCAATCACACTTTCAGGGATTGCAGCAATCTTGGTTTCAAAATGTTCAGCTTGTTCAGGACATTACTGCTTTTGGTATTTATAAACTTTATAGTTTTTGAAATATTGAACAAAATATGCCCCGTGGGAATTAAATGAGAAAGTCTTCAAATGTCAAAGTTTTAAGCAGATTAGCAACAAGCCTTTAAATATATTTATGGTTTCATCTTTTATAGTTTCAAAAAAATTTGAGTTTAGCTAATGTTTTAGCAGCAGGCTAATGTATTTAGCTAATTTGGAGTTTAACTTACATTTAAGCAACACATGAAATATTTGGAATCTTAGGATCTATTAGGGATTGTTAAGTCATTTTACTACAAATTTAGGTCAACTTTTATAGTTCTGAACAACATTTTTAGTCTTTTTGCAAATGTAACATTTTGCAAATAGTTTTTGCATTTTCTGCAAATCTCTTCAGCAATGAAAATAAATTGTATCACCATTTATCAGCATAAAGCTTCAGCATCTTCAGCAACTGCTTTCAACTAAATGCATTCACATATCATTATCTGGGGTAATGCCACTTTTCTAGTTACATCTGTTCTCTTTCATCAGAAAATGCCACACAGACATGTTAAAAACTCAGAAAACTGGGTTTCATCAGAGGGAGACTTTAAAATCATCCAAAAACAAGAAGAAGAATCAGACGGCAACGCTCCACAAAGAGAAGACGTGAAGCAAAGGTTGATCTGCACGCATGTCACGTGTGAAAGGATAAGGCGGTGCTCGTCTGCGTTCTCCAGCCGTCACCTTCAGAGCTGTCTGACCCTGAAGGTCATCTTCACAGCCTCCAACCTGCTGAGAGGGAAGGCTGAGGATGATGGGAAGTGGTCACCACCACAGTCTGTGAAGACGCTCCCCCCCGATCCTCCAGACAGCCCCTCCTCTGTCTGCTCTGATTGGATAAATCTGTGCGTGTTCCTGATCATGGATCTGGGACAGCTGCAGAGACTTGTCAGTATCGTCACATCTGTGGGTCCTGAGGCTCGGAGATCCCAGTTTGGCTTTCTGCCTGACTTTACATCAGAGAAGCTTCAATCTGGAGGAAAGGTCGAGTTTCTGAAGCTCCTTCAGGCTTTCTTCTAACAGGATGCATGTGCTGAACAAATAATCCTGAGCTGCTGCTGCAGCCACAAACGACGGCCTAAAGCGACCCGGAGCAGACTGACTGGCTTTCATTCTGCTGTAGACCTGCTTCCAGAACGAGCCTCAAGTCTGGCATGAAACCTCAGAATCAGCCGTGCAGATCAGGTGGAGTCAGACTTCAGTGATGTTTAATCACATGAACTCTTGGCTTCAGCCCCCCTTTCCCCCAAATTCAGTCAAACAAAAGTTTTACATTTAGAACTAAAAGGTGCACGCTCATTTACAAAGTTAAACTTTTGAGGAGATCGGAGCTTCAAAGGTTCCTGTAGATCAGGGCTGCTCATTCCTGGTCCTCAAGATCTACCAACCTGCCTGTTTTCCAGCTCTCCATGTACTGCTTGCTGCTGATTACCTGGACCAGGTGTGTTCTTTCAATCAGATTGTGGAGACATCTGACTGAGCCAATCAACAGCTGGCAGGGCTTGGAGATCTGGAAAACAGTCAGGGTGGTAGATCTCGAGGACCAGGAATGAGCAGCCCTGCTGTAGATGCATTAAACTTCAAACATTCGATCCATCTCAGTTATAAACCTGAATGGACTTCAACAACTGACCAAAGTTAGAGATGAAAACATCCTGAACGACCTCAAGACCAACCAGAGCAGACTCTGAACGGATGAACAGACGATGGATGAACCTCATCTCTCACTATGAAGCTACAGAAGCTCTGTCCTGGACATTTCTCTGTGTGGAGTGAATCCTGGAGGATCAGAAGCTCTGAATCCTGGAGGATCGGGAGCTCTGAATCCTGGAGGATCAGGAGCTCTGAATCCTGGAGGATCAGAAGCTCTGAATCCTGGAGGATCAGGAGCTCTGAATCCTGGAGGATCAGAAGCTCTGAATCCTGGAGGATCAGAAGCTCTGAATCCTGGAGGATCAGGAGCTCTGAATCCTGGAGGATCAGGAGCTCTGAATCCTGGAGGATCAAGAGCTCTGAATCCTGGAGGATCGGGAGCTCTGAATCCTGGAGGATCGGGAGCTCTGAATCCTGGAGGATCAAGAGCTCTGAATCCTGGAGGATCAGGAGCTCTGAATCCTGGAGGATCAAGAGCTCTGAATCCTGGAGGATCGGGAGCTCTGAATCCTGGAGGATCAGGAGCTCTGAATCCTGGAGGATCAGAAGCTCTGAATCCTGGAGGATCAGGAGCTCTGAATCCTGGAGGATCAAGAGCTCTGAATCCTGGAGGATCGGGAGCTCTGAATCCTGGAGGATCGGGAGCTCTGAATCCTGGAGGATCAAGAGCTCTGAATCCTGGAGGATCAGGAGCTCTGAATCCTGGAGGATCAGAAGCTCTGAATCCTGGAGGATCGGGAGCTCTGACTTCATGAAGCTGCATGTACAGCCGTGAGCGTTTAGCTGCTTTTAGGAGAAGACAGTCCAGAGAGCAGACCAGAACCAGAAAGCTTCAGAAGAACTCCTGCTCTCCTGCTTCCTCTCAGCGGAGGACTGAAGGTGTCAGAGCATCAGACTGAAGCTGGAGCGTGTTCCTCCTCACAGCTGGAACATGCAGTTCCCCTGCAGGTATGATGTCTGTCAGCAGCTGTCTGAAGACCATCAGTGTGTCTGCAGTGAACCAGCAGCAGACCTGCAGGTTGACTTGAGTTCTGATACTGAACGAGAGAAGGATCCAGATAAAAGTTGATCAGATTCAAGTTTGATATCAGAAGTTTGATCTGAAACATGTGATCCTCTAAAGAAACTAAGCAGCAGATCACAGGGTTTTGTCCCGTTGGACTTCCTTATCTGGGTGCAGTTTGGACTCCCGCACGGACCCGCACGAGCGCGCGCTGCGCTGCGGGCTGCACGGATCCCGCAGAAGCATCAGACTCACCTTCAGGCTGCAGCTCAGCTTCCCGGGTTTCCTCATGTTCTCGCGGGGCTGCAGGTCCATCCGAGTCCTGCTGGCTCCGGGGCTACCTCCGCGTTTTATGCGCGGAGGCGGGGCTCCGCGGCGGGAGCGGGCGGTGCTGAGTGCGGGCTCCAGCCTCTACCGCAGGAAACATCTCCAACTCTGAAGAAGAAGAAGCTGAAGCTGCAGGTAGAGAGCTGGTCGTGTCCAGCAGCAGAGCAGACAGAGGAGAGCTGAAGGCCTCTGGAGCTGCAGGAGTCTCTGTTCCAACAGCAGAGGGTCAAAACCCAAAACACATCTGAGGTCACCAACAGGAGAAACATCTGTTCAACACTCTAAAAATGCTGTTTGTAAACTTTAAAAACATCATTATGAACTAGATATACAGCATCACCAGTAATAATGCTGGTGTGAATGCTGTAAAGTGAATATGACCTCTAAAGATGCTAGTGCTGATAGCAGAAGATGACATCCAGGTATTATGAGCTGTATTAGTATCAAAGTATTAGCTAAAACCAAATTAGCTTTAAAAACAAACAAAACAATGTGATTAGACAGAACAGCATGTAGCTCAAAAAGTAACTAAACTTCAACATAACCTAAAAAACTGACTAATTAGCCAGCTATTGAGTAAATATGAGCTCAACTCAAATTAAATTCAATTTTATTTATATAGCCCAATATTACAAAAACAACTGCCTCATTTGGCTTCATGCTGGCAATTTTACAGATGCAGAAGTTCAGTCATAAAAGATAAATAATAGTCCATTGTTAAACTAAAATGAACAGATCATCCCTGCCCCTAGACCCGTGAAAACTCCAAAAGAGTCTAAATTAGCTAAAACAGCTGGAATAGCTGAAATATTAGCTAAATTCCTTAATAGCCTAAATAATCTTAGTAAATGCCAAAATAGTCCAAAAAGCTGGTAGAATGCCAATTTTTGACATAATTATGAATAATAAAAATGCAGGAATATTATTAATAAATCAATTTACACCTTAAATAACTTTCAATATTTTACTCTCCATAAAAATATATTTTGTCAAAATTATAAAAGTTAGAAATGAACCCAGAATAACATCGGGTCAATAATAACAATAAAATAAAATGATCTGGAGGGCCGGATGCGGCCCCCGGGCCGTGACTTTAACACATGTGGTATAAGGATACTAAAAACAGAAAAAAAGGTTTACAGGAAGTTTGAGGATAATAAGGATGGGGTGGGTGTCAAAAAGCAACAGTTAGCTGGAAATTCATCATCATTTCTCACTATGAAGGGATTTTTGTTCCAAATTGCAATTAAAGCTACAATTTTTAGAACAAATGTTTCTAAAAATGCAAACAAAATCTCATAACTTTAGAATTAAAGTTCATAATCTGCAAATGAAAACATTCAAAATTTGCTTTCAAAACTTTTTTCTTTCAAAACTATTCTCAGATGCTTGTGTCTCATCTCCCTTTCTCACTGTCTTTCATTTCGTTCATAAGTTTCACTTTTTTGTGACAGATGTCCCACTCAGTCCCACCCATTGACTGTATATGAGAACTGGACAATCTATTTGGTTGGGCTCTATATGGCGGTGCCTGTATCATGGAAAAATGGCAACTGAAATTGCTTCATTTCCCTGGAGCCAGAGGTAAGGCTTTTTCTTTGGGTGACGTCACAGCTGCTCTGTCCAGCTTTCTATTTATAGTCAATGGTCCCAGCACAAAAGTCTAACTTCCCCGTGGAAATGTTATACAGCCTGGTTTCAGTGTCACCTCTGTGGGACGTCCTCCCTGTAAAGACAACAGTGTGTATGGTCAGTCACTCTGTGTGACTTCAATAATACAAACATTACAGCGAGCAGCACAGTCCAGACGTGTCCTTCAGAGGACCTCCACTCCCTGAAGAAGAAGTAACCCACCCACTGGAGAGCATGGAGCCTGCTAAAGACTCAACTCTATAATGACTGTGGGTCCATGATCAGACAGACCTCCTCTGCTGATGCCTGGCTGGACACACCTGAACCAGGTAATCCGTGTGACAGGAGAACTGGAGAACAGGCAGGGAGGGCAGCAGGGGGCAGAACATCAACAGGACGTCCTGTGTCCGGATGAGTCACCTTCTTGTGCAAAGCCAGACTTTTACTTTCACTCTGTGTTGTTAGTTGATCTCTTTCATCAGTTCATCTTTCTTTTGGAGGTTTTTTGGTTTCAGTGTTCCTAACGGTGCAGATCTTTTGGTTCTTCTCGTTTCGTTTTGGCCTCTCTTCCTGCAGAGCCGCAGCACAGAAGTCGTGACGTTTGAGTTGTGAAGCCCTCGATTGCTGCAAACACCGACCGGTCAGCCGCAAGCCAGAAGCCTCAGAACTCCAGTGACGTCAGGAGGAGAAGACAAGTATTCAAGCGCAATGATTTGCAATTTGAAATATTCTGCCTGTTCATCTGGAAAGCTGACATCATAGAGTTCACCTCAAGTCATTTAATAAAACTACAGAATCAATTAAAAAATAACTATTAATCGCAAACTTAGAAAGAATTAATCACAATATTTTTCCGTTTTTAGTTGCAGTATTTGCCAGCCACTAATCTACAAATAATCACAAAATGAAATCAAACAAAACTGTGTGTTTACGTCTCTTTTAAACCCTTTTTTTTTCAGCTTTTCAACTTTTCTCTTTCATTTTCTTTATCGTGTTTGTGAAGAATAATAAAAAGGTTTTTGGAAGAAGTTTGATCCAGCTGGATTCCAGATCCGAATCTACTCAGCTGGGGGCGTGTCTGTCCATTCTGAACTGCTCACCTGTCATAGCAGCGGTGGGCGGGACTTTCACAGTGATTCCATAATTCTTAGACGCCAGTGCTCATTTTTGTTGAAAAATCATTGTCAGTCCCCATCCCAAAATAAGATCATGATCGGTTTCCTTGTCGTTGTTGTTTCTCATGCAGACAGCTGTTAGGCTCCGCCCACCAGAGCAGATCTTTCACCGCAGCTGTCTGATTAACGCTCATCTCCCCCTCCTTTATTAAAATAATTCTCTCTTTAATTTAATAACATCTGAATCACAGAATGTAAACTAAAGTTTATTTTAGATGTTTTATTACGCTGATCTCACAGCAGAACCCCAGAGGTTCTGTGTTAGTCCATACCAACGCGTTAATTCTGTTTGGATTTATCGCGTGCGTTAACTTTCGCAGCCCTAATAAAAACCTTTCTACATTCTGTCTCTAGATCCACACAAGCGTGCATGGAAAACATCAAAGATAAAGTGAGCTGCCTTCATAGACGTCTGAAGAGGTTTCTCCTGTGTAGAATCAAGGAGACTCCGTTTGGCATCAACAGACCTCCAGCAGAGCCAGAGCGAGTCGTGGAGACATCCGAGGTCAGCAGGTCGGACAGTCTTCCCTAAAAGTTTGATCGAGTCTGGAAGTCGTCCCTGAACTGCCCTCCTTCAGACAGCTCATCAGGGTGTTGGGGGTGTTACTCACCCTGACCCCCCATCTCCAACATCACAGTCACTGGAAAGCAGCTTTACAAATACAGCAGAACATCATCAGTTCATTGTACCCAGCACAGAGCCCTGTGGAACACCATTTCAATATTGAGAAGGATCTGTCAAAGCAGATCAGGGGTCGGCAACCTTTACCAGGAAAAGAACAATTGTTTTTTACTGACCAAAACCGAGAAAGAGCCGTATAGTTTTGGTCTTTAGCCTTTAAGAAATCTGGATTTTCATTCATGACCATTTTTTGTTTTTTTTTAACCGTAGAACACCATCACCAGGTGATATTCATCTGAGTAAAAGTATTTACATGATTTTCAATATATTCCATTTTTCTGAGTGTCATTGATCCCTGAGTAAAGTGTCCCAGGAACAGTTGGACCAAAGGCCAAGTCTCCACTATCATTTTTTCTTTCTCCATTTCTTTTGTTCTCAAATTCTTAATCTTTCAGTAACTTTCAAGCATGTTTTTAGGATCTTCCTATGTTTTAAGTTTTCCATTTTGTTACATAAACCACAGTAGAAAATGAAGGAGAGCGGCTCTAATTTATCCTGTGTGATCATATTTGATCTATTTCTTATGATAAATACTTTTAATTGGGTATAATATATCGGATAAAAATGACCCAGTGAAAGTGATGGTGAAACTTTTTCTAGTGAAAGTGTTCTAGGGTTAGAAACACATATGAATGATGTCTATTTTTTGGCACGAACAAAAGTAAAAATAGAAAATAACTGAGTTCTTCTTCTTGTCCTTTTGGTCTTTCCCCTTCAGGGTCTCCACAGTGAATCATTTTCCTCCATCTAACCCTGTCTTCATCATCCTCTCCTCTAACACCAGCCACCTTCATGTCTTCATTCTCTGCATCCAGAAACCTCCTCTTTGGTCTTCCTCTAGACCTCTAGACTCAGCATCCTTCTACCAATATCTTCACTGTCTCTCCTCTGAACATGTCCAAACCATCTCAGTCTGACTTTATCTCCAAAACCTCTAACATGTGCTGTCCCTCTGATGGATTCATTCCTGATCCTATCCATCCTGGTCACTCCCAAAGAGAACCTCAGCATCTTCATCTCTGCTACCTCCAGCTCTGCTTCCTGTCTTTTCTTCACTGTTTCTAGTCTACTGCTGCTCACAGATGTTCACTTCTGCTCTTAGTCTAGCTTCCACTACTCTTTTCCATTCCTTCATTGTATGGCTCATCAGCTTTATTCCTCTGTAGTTACCACAACTCTGCACATCTCCCTTACTCTTAAAATGGACACCATCACACTTCTCCTCCATTCCTCAGGCATCTTCTCTCCACCTAAGATCCTGTTGAACAACCCGGTCAGAAACTCCACGTCCATCTCTCCTAGACACTTCCATACCTCCACAGGTCTATCATCAGGACCAAGAGCCTTTCCACTCTTCATCCTCTTCAAAGCCCCTCCCACTTCACCTTTACTAATCTTGGTTACTTCCTGCTCCACAACAGTCACCTCTTCTATTCTTTCTTCTCTCTCATTCTCTTCATTCATCAACTCTTCAAAGTATTCTTTCCATCTTTCCATGACACCACTGACACCTGTCAACACATTACCATCTCTATCCTTGATCACCCTAACCTGCTGCATGTCCTTCTCATCTCCGTCTCTCTGTCTTGCTGATCTGTACAGGTCAGTCTCTCCCTCTTTACTACCCAACCTAGCATACAACTCATCATCAGCCCCTTGTTTGACCTTTGACCCCTCTACTTTCACCTTACGCTGCATCTCCCTGTACTCCTGTCTCCTCTCCTCAGTCCTCTCAGTGTCCCACTTCTTCTTAGCTAGCCTCTTACTCTGTATACACTCCTGCACCTCCTCATTCCTCCACCAAGGAACTGAGCATCTCTTAAAATTTGATTTTTTTTTTTTTTCTTCATTTGACAGAAACTATTTTTCAAAATAAAAGCTGCTCTGTTCCAAACAGGATCATCTCAGTGCAGCTAGTAACAATGTTGTTCAGCATAAGATAATCTGTGCTTTTAACTCATAAAAGATCAAACTTTTGACCAAAGTTTATCTTTGCATTAAAATCTGTTCATTCTGGAGGTAGAGTTGATCAAACAAGACGTCTTCAGGTCAACAGATGGAAAAACCTACAGAGTTTATCATCTATGTGAACATCAGACATTAATTTATATATTTAACTAATTTAAATCAAAGAATTCTAATTAAGTCATCCTTACTTCAAAAAATGATATTTTCTTTTTTTTTTTTTTTGTGTTTTTTTTCCTCTTTGTCCTCAGCAGTCTTCCACTGCTGGGTTTTGTTCTTTTAGTTTGAGGTTGGATCTTGGTAGTCTTAGTTTACAGGCTTTGTTTATTTGTTTTCTTCAGGTAGTTTTGGTTAAACAGACATTATCAGAGATCTGCTGACTCAGACGGTCGACATGTCTGGATCAACAGTCTCTATGAATTATTTTGTTTGGTCGAGGATCCACCATGGAGAGATGACAGAGACATGTCATGTATCAGACGGAGAGAGAAGACAGCAGCTCGTCCTCATGAGAAGATCATGGCTGCAAAAACACTGAGCAGCAATCTCAGTTACTGAATGACTGTTGCTCAACTCAACGTGTAGGCTGGACTTTGTTCCGCTCAAACATTTCATGGCTGCACAAAGGTGAGCTGCACAACAGACTGGAATGGAAAACACTTCATCAGAAACCCCCCCAAACCTGGCAACACCGATTTTACTTCGCAAGCTCAGAGTTACAACAGCAGTCTGAGAGCTGGCACGCCGTTGCTCAACCTTTCTGTGGTTCCGTCGCAATTTCTCCCGTTGGTGTAAAAAATGACAGCAGCAGGAAGTGATGCATTCTATTTTTTAATCAGGGTTTGCTTTCTAAATAACTCCAGATAAACAACCCAAAAGCGGCTCATATCAACCCTCCAGCACCTGAAGCTGGAACTTTTCAACCGTTGAGATGCTTTTCTCCTTCACAATCTACTGGAATTATCGTGTTAACAATTAAAAAATTAAAGTAAATCAAACAGCATAAATACTGGAGCTCTGGTGTTAAAGGGTTCATCTGTTTTCCTACAGTGAAAGTATGGAGAGAAGACGACAGTCATTCAGAATCTGCACAGAAATCAAAGCAAGCGTCAGGTTTGTATTTAAAATACCGCCTTTATTTTGTGGATATGACAACAGGAAACAGTTTACAGCCTTTTTCAACATGCAGTGTCCATAAAACACATGGCAAAGGTGAGAGAAGCGCCGGAGCCAGCTGGAAGGCGGCGTGTTCACAGTGATCAATACACCAAATGGAACGAGCACAAAGAAGGAGGAGCTTCAGGACGAGCTGGCTGATGCGTGCCGACACAGCAGATGACAGCTGGAGCCGAACCATCAGCCCCCGCTTCTGCTCCGTCTGAACACAGCCAGCAGGTCTCTGAGGTGGCAGCCCCGTGTTTGTCCACACTGACTCCAGTGGGCCCTCACTCCGTGGGTTAGCTCGCTATGCTAGCCAGCTGCCTGGTGGACAGCGGAGCGTGCTATAGCAGAGCTTGCTAGCTCCATAGGGCGGAGCATGCTAGCACGCCACACCGCCGTCCACAGGCGTGTAGCGGTCTAACACACCGAGTCTACTCTTTAGGCCAATGTGGACAAATCCATTCCGGCCCCACGTTTTCTGCCCCCTCTTGCTGGCTGGGCTCTCATGTCGGACCAAACTGGTTCTGGTCCACTTTGAAACCCGGATCGTTCTGCTGGAAGCAGATCCACGCTGGAACAGCCTTCTGTGGAGACAACTTCTGTGGCACAAACTGGAACTGGAGGCATCTGTCTGTGACCCTCTGGGGGGGGGCTTTGGAGTCAGCTTCAACAAACAAGAATCATTTTCTAAAAAAGTCTGTTTGGCTATAAGAAGTCAGTGAGACGTGTACAAGATAAACCATCAGGCTAAAGAGAGCTCCTCCCTCTCATAAGGCACAGTCTCCATGGCGTGTCCTCTGGTCTTCACACGTAGGCCCCCAGCGCCGCGTGGAACTCGGTCAGACACTGAACCAGCTGCTGAAACTTGGGCCTCTCTTCAGGGTCCAGAGCCCAGCAGCAAGCCATCACCGCAAACCTGCAACACAGCAGAGCTCAGGTTCAGAAGCTGCGCTGCGAACCCGACGCCGGCGTGTCTGTGCAGCTGCAGCTGCAGCTGCAGAGCTGCACGGACACGTGCAGCCATACGTGCATGAACGGCACACACTGTTCCAGCTGGGAGGCGTGAGGCGGCCCGGCTCTCATCCGCCGCGTGAACGTATGGAGGAAACGCTCTGTAAACAGCAGCGCCGTGGGGAGAACGATGCCGGCAGACCAGAGTTCCCCTCCTTATGAACAGTTGCAGGATGCTGATAAGCTGGAGCTGAGCGGCGCTGGCAGCAGCAGAACCTTTTGGACCACCATGAAAAACAGAACCAGCAGCAGCACTTCTGTTGTTGGAAGCGTGCGGCGGCGAGGCCGCCGGCAGCTGGAGGAACACTCATCACACTAAACACTCATCACCTGCAGGAAGAAATCTGAACCGGATCATTTCCATTTAGTGGCTTGGTGACTAATTCAGTGGATTTATTTAGTTTGGACTCAAATAAAACTTCCCGAGGTGTTAAAACAAGAGTAAAATCAAACAAAACCAGAAGTCTTTGATTGGAGGCAGAGAATAAAGCATTCCTGATGAGTTTTGAGGCGTTTGAACAGCAACAGCTGCCTGCATTTGTGACATGTGACTGGAAGATATCAGCTGCAGCCAATGAGGAGGCTGCTGCTCTTTTCAGTGATGCTGGGCGATACGGGGAAAAAAAATGTTTATCATGATATAAAATATTTTATATCACGATACGATATATATCACAATATACTACAATGAAGTCTATTTTCAGCTTTTCTCTGAAAAAATACCTGATGTTGCAGCAGCTTTTGTGAAAACTCTGGACAAAAGTTGCAATGTTTTTAAAATATTGAAAAGTGTCTAAAAAATGTTAATAATGAAGTAAACTTCACATTCCAACTCTTTTTATTGTGACACATGCACTAGAAAAGTACTTCATCATCACTATATACAATGTTATTGTTCTGTTGTTTAACTTGAACAGAACTATGAAACAAAATGAACTTTTGGTCCTCGCTGCTCACAACAATAACACAAATATTTGTGTTTTGATTTAAATATACTTCAGAATAAAATGACATTTTCCTGTGAAAAATTATAAACTTTTAAAAACAGCATCATCAGATTAATCCTCAGATTTCCATGTTCTCCACAGAAAGTGGGAAGATTCAACCAGAGTCTCTCATTCTCATGTTGTGCAGCAGCTGTGCGCCGCGCAATATGACAGACCGCCCCGTACCTGCACCCCATGGTGCTGCGTGCATGCATGCGCTCAGGACACCTTCACCCCGCCGTCACGTGCACATTAGCACGCAGCACACCTTTAATCTGCCGCACTCAGCGCACGTTCACTCCGCTGCGTGCACCGCCACCACCCCGCAGGATGACCGTTTGCGCGTGTCTTGAGAAGAAAACTCTGGACTCAGAGGCAATAAAAGAGAGAACGACTCTCTGTACGGAGTCAGAAGGGAAACGGTCACAGAGCTGCGTCCTCATCCATGACTGTTGTCACGGTAGATTGGTGAAGTTACGGTGAAAACAAAAAGTTGCAGGTTGCACAACAAATTGCGCAAAATCCCGGAGGGTCTAATTAATGACATATTTGACGTAATAATTGATCAAATTAGCTTAGCAACGATGTATCGCCCAGCACTAGTTATCAGTGGTAAACTCATTCTTCATTCTCATCTCAATACATTTAGGAATGCTGCAAAACCCCAGAAAAAGTTGCTAAAAATGTCCTTTCATCTGGTAGGACAAAACATGAAGACGCCGACGCTAAACGACAGCTTTCATCAGCGTCTGTGTCTCTTCCTATAGGACTGATTTTGATTTTAAAAATGCCCTTTATTGGACCATTCTCTATAGGAACGGTCAGCGTTAGAGTTCAAACCCACAGAGAATCAGCGGCTGCACTTCTATTAGGCATCATGCAGCTTATGCAGGACACAAACATGTTTAGCCTTGTTTTAAAGTTTGTTCATTTCTTGAATTTCAATACAGTTTTTCCCGGATGTGTGATGGAAACACAGCAGTGGTGTTTTGCTCTCTCCTGAAAGCTGACCCGTCACCGAGGCCTTGTTCCAGAATCTTCTGATGTACAATGAGTTCAGGACAGGACGGGGGTGGTACTGCTGATGGCACCCCCCTTCCTGAAGCTCGTCTGTCCCCAAACCGGGCTGAATCCAGATCTGGACCTCAGAGGGACCGAGGTCAGGAAGCCTCAGGACGGGTTGGATTTGTGAGACCTGATCATCAAGCTACGTCCACAAAGACGTGTACACGTGTCAAACACGTTTCTATGACTATCTTCAGGTTCTACACACAACACACTTCCACTGAACGTTCAGTTAAACTTAAAACAGGTCAAACTTTGACCAATCAGTGACTTGGATTTAGTGACCTATAGATGGTCTTAATTCACCAAAGGGCCAACCGTTAGATAATTGATCATGACTGAGAGAATAAATGTGGGTTGGTTGCAGATGGAGATCTATGGGACCAAAGCCTAATCTGAACTCTTCCCCTCTCCGTCCCGCTCCAGTGAGAACCACAGAAGTTTACATTTAAATGTAAGCAATGATTTTCTGTTGTAGCACGACTTTTTACAGTCATGTATATACGAGCGCTAGCTGACCAGCGACTATTGGTGAGGTCTGAATTCTGAGACACTACTGTCCATAAGTCTCTGTTTGGAGGTCTAAATGTAGGGGTAGGGAGAAGGGAAGAATTCAGATTGGAATTGTATCAGAATAGAGCTGTGGAAGAAACCGTCTGGAGCAACATTCACCAGATTGATGAGGCGTTTGTCCAGAGTGACCACCAACACCACGCCCAGCGTGTCCTTTGCTTTAGACATGAGAAGGCAGAGAAATGGACTCACAGCTCATCAGGACAGTTGATGGGTTGAGCTATCCTGTAGCCATCCTTCAGGTAGGCAGACATCTCAAAAGGATCGATGTCCACGTAGGGGGTCTGGCCCAGAGTCATGAGTTCCCACAGCGTCACTCCAAAAGCCCACTGTGAACACACAGCAGAGGTTAACCGTGAGCTCATTGTTTACCTGTTCTTTGCGATTTCTATACACTGTCAACACACACTTATGCTTCCAATCAGAGCGGATAAACACCGTCTCTATTTGTGTCAGGAGAGAGGGAAACCAGGCTGCCACCGAGGATTCAAACACAAAACCTTCACGCTGAACAATGCAAGGAAATGATGTCAAATTGGATCTGGAACACATATCAGTGGCACCAGCTTTTGTCAAGAGACTGGACGTACAAACAGAGGCGCGGCTGCGGGTTCAAGCTCCCATGCCAGCCGAGGCCGTCAGCGAGTGTTGATGCTTCGGCTGACCTCTGTGGACTCCACAGGCATTTCCTGCTGCAGGTGTGGAAGCACTTCCTCCCTCCCTCCTCTGAACACGCACCGTCTTCCATTACAGAGTATGAATGAATAATGGACCTGCTGCAGGGTTCTCAAACTCTGTTTACCTTGGTGCCACTGAAGGCATTCTGGCTGAGGCTGGGCCGTATGGGCTCCATTTGTGCCCAAAAGTACTTTACAGTGACTTTTAAACAAAAATCTTTGTATTTTTCTTCAACCAGACAGCCAGAATGGAGGGTGGAATGGGACAACCCGGTCTCAGTGGAATGTGAACCTATTCCACGACTTTGCACCTTGGAAATACCGTGCATAAGTCTTGAAGTTTTCCATGCATATGATGCGCTGTTGTTCTGAATTGGTTGCAATGGCGTATCGTATGCACGCTTTTTAGGCTTCGTTTTGATCACGTGGTCAGACGACCTCTGGGGCATTTGAAAGTGCTGGTTAAGGTTAGGATTACGGTTACGGTTCTAAAAGCATATTGAACGTTTGTGCGGCTGTCTCTGATGTTCACGTGTCCACCAGGGGATGTGTCAAATGTGGAAAAGATATTTAACACATTCACGACCGTGCATATTATATACACGCAAAAACCGTGTTTCTTGTATATTATGCATGGTATTTACAAAGTCGCGGAATATGTTCACATTTCACTGAGACCGGGTTGAAGAGTCAGACGTGGCTCTGGAGCCGCAGGTTGCAGACTCCTGTTCTAGGCTTTAGTCTTTTACATCAGGGCTTTTTAGCCTCAAAACACTGTCGTTGAGCCGCTTTTCTCCTTCAAAATCTACTGGAATGATCCTGTTAAAAGTTACAGTAAACCAAAGAAACACTGGAGACTTCTAGAGGAGGAACATGAATGTGGTGAGAGGACTTCCAGCGCCACCATTCCCAGCAGGATGCCAACCTGCTGACAGAGCGCTCTAACAGACACAAGTAGAAATACGGCTAATGACTATTTATTTGCAGAGCGGTGATCCACAGCCACATGTCAGGATTTCAACAGGCGCTTGACGACCGTGACTACCCCGAAGCAGCATGACCGTAAGAGGAATGTTGGCAGTGGGTGGAGGGCATGTCTGGCTGCTGTCAGAGCCTCCGAGGGGTGCGAGGTTTCCAGAAAGCCTCTGCCCTCTCCGCGCTGCTCTGCTGTGTTTGGACAGGAAGGAAGGGAGAAGCAGGCCCACATGTAGCATCCCATTTAACACCTTCATCAAGAGTTCCAGCCAGGCTGTGGTCATGCTGGACCATAGTCCTGAAAGTACACCTCACTGTAAGACAGGAACAGCTGTTTCTGCTGCTATCATTCTTACCACATCACTGGCACTGGAGAAATCATTGTTCAGCAAGCTCTCCAGAGCCATCCAACGGACGGGTCGGTTCTCATTATCCCCCAGACAGTGGTAATCCATAGGAAATAGATCTCGGGCGAGGGCGTTATCTGTGATCTTCACCTGCATGCTGTCGTCAATGCTGTCAGAGGGAGAGAAAAGGTGTGTTCCTCAGCTCCTCATCAAATCCCAAACAAAAGTCACCTGAAAGCTGGAGGAAGAACAGGACGCTTCAGGGACACTCACACGCAGTTCCTCGCAGCCAGGTCTTTGTGAATGACCTCCCTGCGCGCAAGGTAGCTCATTCCACACGCGATCTGGATGGCCATGTAGACCAAGTCCTGTTGAGAGATCGCCTGAAAGGAAATGAGAGACAGAGTGGCAATGAGCTCTTCAGAGAAAGACAGGAAGAACTGAACAAGAAGAGGGAGTGGGAGATGTCAGCCTTCAAGCTGAGCCAAAGAGCTGTGACTTATGAGAGTCTTTATGACAGAAAAATCAAACACTTGATGTAAGTGATGGTGGAATTAAAAAACATGTTTTGGCTGTTCTCTGTGGATGTCAGCTGTTTGGTCTCAAGTCATCATTGTTGATAAAATCCTTTTTTTTCTTATATATTTAAAAATGTTCCCAGCAGTGTTTTAATGATGATTATGAAGATTTAAACCAAAATCCAACAAGACAAGACATTTTTCATGTTGATCTGAAACCTCTGTTTTCAAAATCTCCTCTGAGGGGCGTGGCTTTTGGAGCTCCTCCCCTGATCCCTCGTGTCTGATTCTGATATCTCTGTGTCTCTCTAGCATAAATCTTCCCCGCTGCTCCATAAAAACCTCCATCAATCTGGGTAATGTCCATCCGTATGGTTCTGATCCGGATGTCAGCTCAGATCTTCATGGACAGAACTTGATTCATTCATTGTGATTGTGATTCATTCATTTCCAATCCTTTCCAACTGCGGTCATATAAGTCGCCAGAAGGGGAAGCAGTTCTCTGCCAGCACTATCTACAACAGAGGTGTCAGACTCAATCGCACAGGGGAACAAAACAAACTCAAACTAAAATTTAAAAACTTTAAAAACATTTTCACATGGACCAAAACTCAGAATGTGACCCGTACCCTAACCCTAACCCGGTCTGCATCAGTCCTGATCCACATCCGGTACAGACTGTCCAGTACTGGGTTAAGGCCAGGGTTGGGATACCGTGTGGTCCATGTTCCAGTACCAGACTGGTACCGGATTGCAGCCCGGAGGTTTGGAAGCCTCGATTTAATTGGATATCAAAAAACGAGGAGTTGGGGGCACTCAAAACCTCCATTTTTGACACAGAGGGGTCCTTAACCATGTGTCACGACTTGGGAATGAGAATGTGTTACAAGGACAAGATATAATCGCGCCGTTAATAACAATAGAGCAAAATGATTAGGTGGGCCAGATTTATTACCCAGCGGGCCGGATTCGGCCCCCGGACCTTGACTTTGACACGTGTGCTCTACAGTGTTGGTGGTGAACTGTTGACCTCGTCTTAGGACTTTGTTAAAAGGAGGAAGGAACATTTAGAGGATCTCCAGAATCCTGCTGAGGAAGCGGCAGAAGGCCTTCTGGAGGTGGAACAGCAGATCAGACAGAGAGCTGGAGGTTTCACCAGAGTCTTCATGCAGACCTTCATGGGCTATGTGGAGTTCAGAGCTTTTCATCTTCTGTGGGAGGAGCTTTGAGAATATGGAGTCCAGGACCCTCTAATAAGGGTGGTCCGGTCTTTGTAGAACCAGAGCAGGAGCTTGTTTTAGTGAGTCGAACCTGCTCCCAGTTTACATTGGACTCTGATAAACAGCTCTCTGCTGCTGGTCCAGTTCAGGTCCAAGTCTGGTTTGGGGAGCACAGGATTATAGTTCTGTTCTTTGCAGATGATGTTTTGCTGCTTATGCTTTGTTACTACTGTGATGTTGCTGTCAAGAGTGAAGCAGCTGATTGAAATATAACACTTCAGAGTGGGAAACCCTGGTTCTGTGCTGCAGAAAGGCGGGTGGAGAGCTGACACCCAGAGTTTCTAGATCTGTTGATGAGTCAGAGAAGGTAGAGCGTGACACTGACAGGTGGATCTCCACCTGTGCACCTTCTCTGACAGAAGTGGAGGTAGTTTCCATGGAAAGGGTTTTGCTCAGACTGCTCAGCTCTGGATGAGCAGAGGATAAATAGAGTTCAGATCTACTCATGGTCAAACTCATTTTGATGACCAAAAACAACCAGGTGATCAGCTGTTCAGGGTAAGAACAGTCCAAAGACAGCCAAACAGAGCAACATAAATACATGAAGGTTGGAATGCAGCGCAGAGCAGAGCTTCTGTTTAGCAACAGAAGGACCCGGATCTGATGCAGAGTAATATCAGGGGTGGTTGTTTAGTTCTGGGAGGCACAGAGACAATAGTCCCACCAGCAGGTGTGTTGAGAAACGACCCCCCACTGTTTACAAAGTGAGGCTGCTCCCACAATGCTTCTAAACATCCTGCATAGCTGAGAACACTGCCCTCACAGAGAGCACATCCAGGGGAGCGGCTCCACACAAACACTTTGATTTCACTCCGACAAAGAGCGATTCCTGATGCATTCACATCTCATGAGATCAGGTGAAAACAAGTCTATTCAACCAGAGCACAAACACCAGCAGTCGAGGCCGACCACTCAGGTGGAGCAGAGATGAGGCCTGTAGGTCATCAGACAACAGTCAGGTAGGATGTAAATATTCAGTTTAGCAACAACTCAACAAGATTAGTGGTTGATGATCTGATTCACTGATCTAAAATGGATCTTGATCCCAAACGTCCAGCAGTGCGACTCAGAGAAACATCTGCTACTGAACAATGCAGGTGAAGTGAATGATGTCAAATCCATTCACATTTTAGAGAAATGAGAGAAAAGGGAAACACTTTAGATAAGATGCTGCAAAACACTCAAAATAATGTTGACAAAAATAGTTAATACATTTGTTAAACTTGTAAGCAGTTTATTAATATGGGCTTTGTAGATAATGTTTGTTCTCACTTTACTGAAACTTATTAAGTAAATTAATAAACAATATTTGGCTTAATGTGCTAATAAATGTCTTACTAACACCCTATAAACACATCAATGTTACTTAATGTGTTAACAAAGCTTGTTAAGAAATCTTATTATAAAGTGTTAACAAAAAAATGCTAATATTTTCAATAAATAATGAGTTTTAAATAACGTGTTAAGCGCGTGCGAAAAGCTCGTTACCGTTTGCACACATGAGAGAGTCAGAGCAGAGCAAGAGTAACAAGGACAAACACATCAACACAAAAACTTGAAAAAAGAAGAAACAGAAACCTGAAATGATTCATAAGTCACAGAATTTAGAATCTGTAAGAAAAGAATTTCAATCAGAACCGACTCCAGAACCAACCTGAGCAGAAACATGAGAAGAACTTTCTCCAGATCAGATCAGATCAGATCAGATCAGAGACTGACAGAAGAAACCAGATCAGAAAGATATTTCTAAATGTCAACCTTTAGCACAATTTTTCTATTTATTTTGCACATTATAATTAGTGTTTTGTGTTGTGGTTGTTGTGTTTTGTGTTGTTTCACTTTAAAAGTTGAACAGTAAATAATTGTTTTTATCATGTATTTTGTCCATTTTATCTGGGAGGAAAATAAACATAATGGAACATAATAACATCACATTTTACAATTATAAACATAAAAACAGTTTTTTACATCAGTTATTCATTTTTTTTCATGAGTTTATAGTCATTGATCAGTTAATAAAACAACCAAATGAGCTAAAGATCCTAAAGATCCAGATGTTCTAAGATCTGTGTGAGGATCTGCAGATCTCCAACGTCTCTACAGAATCCTGACAGGAGAGGATTCTCTGTTTATGGAATGTTTTAGATTCATTTTCTCTGGGAAGATTACAGAAAGAGATTCTTCAAATATGGTTGAGTGGAAAAACACAGTTGTTCATGTTTAGACAAACCTTTAGATTGTTTCATTTGTTCTGTTATAAGCCGACCCCGACCCCCCATCAGAGAAGAAAACTGTTATGTGGCCCTCACAGGGAAAAGTTTGGGGACCCCTGCTTTAGATGATCATGTGATGCAGGGTGTCTTATTTTGAAAGGAAGTCACATGAACCTCTGTCAAAAGTTATAAACTATTTCATATTTCTTTGTTTTATTTTGCAAAAGAAGAAAACAATAGTTCATCTATATGCATCACAATAACAGAAACATAAATATAAATCAGTATCTTGTTTTTCTAAATGAGTGAGTGAAGACTTCTGGTTCTTACTGGGTTTTGGAGAAAAATCAAAACTGTGTTGAAGGTTGCAGAGCCCTGCTCTAGATCACAGGATTAATAACTTGCTTTAAACAGATCAATCTGGTTGGATGGTTGGATTAGAAATCCATTCATGAATAATTGTTACACCGGTAGTGTCAGGTCAGCTGTTCAGTCTCCTCCACTCTGAAGGAGGTCGTTTTCATTGAATCACAGTTTTGGTCTCTAGGAACGGTCAAAGGTGCATCATGACACAGGTATGAACAAACTTCACAAATCCTTTCTAAAGAAAGCAGCTGGATGACAAGTTGGGTCTTGTGATTGTGAAATATTTCCTGCAGCTGGTTGATTGGTTGGCTGGATGTGTTCTGGGTGAAGGACACGGTGGAGATAACCGGAGCAAAAGCCTGAGCGTGTTTACACAGAGAGTAGAACCACGGGTCATGAGCACGAGTCAGCTTTAGGACTGGATCTGCAGCCAAACAGATGTTTCCTGATCCAGACTCATCACACAGACAGATGCAGCCATGGCTGAGCTGCACAAAGACATGAGAATGGAGTTCAAACATGTTGTAATAGACGGCTAACGAAGAGGAAGAACTGAGCAGCACAAAAAACTCCTCAATCTGTGTGTGGCCTGAGTTTCTGAGAAGACTTCTGCATCCAGCAGAATGCAGAGGCTTGCAGTTTCAGAGCAGTGGTCATAGCACTGAGGCAAGACCACGCAACTCTTCTCTATGGAAGAAAATGTTCTGGTGGCTCAGACATTGTGTAGTGCATTCCTGCAGTCATTACCTGGATGTTTTTTTCTCTTCTGGGCTTCTTGACTTGAAAATTCCTAAAACAAAAATCCTCAACCTTATGGACAGCTTTCCCTGAAGAGCTGAAGCTGGAACCAAAATCAGAACTCTATGGGTCAGGAATAGGATGGAGTTCTGTTCATATGGGAGTCAAGGCAAGTGAGCCGATACTAAAGGGTGACAACATCTTGACCCTCTTCTGAATCATGTGACCAAAACATTTCCCATCTAGCTAGGTCAGCAGGAAAACGTGCAAAGCACACAAAAATGGAAGAAGTGGTGATGTTCCTGTTACTAGCAAGCTTTGGACTTCCAAATGAAGGAGTTTGGACTGACCACGGGACATCAGATGGACCCCTGATTCTCCAGCGCTGGCTGGAAAAACCTCCTCCGGCTCATTAAAAAAGGTCAAAAGGTCAGGCTAATGTTTTTAAAAAGTCAGACGCTTTCTGGCCAATGAAAACTAAAAACAAAACTGAAACAGAAAGAGTAATCAGATTAGGGCTGGGAGATGAGGCCAACAAGTCAAATCTCACATTTTTTCATTCTAAATTTGATTTGAATCTATTTTATTTTCCCGGCTTCTACTTTCTTTAACAGAAACTACAAATGATGGAATGTGTTTCACAAAAACAAATGTATTTGAACAATTTCTTTGGAGACGAAGCGTAACTAAAAGCTGTAAAACTGTTGGTAGGTTTTTGCAGCAGGTGTTTCTGGAGCTGCTCAGCAGAGCAGTTTTGGTAGCAACAGCCTTCCAGCTGATGTTGCTGTTTGTGGTTTCATGCTCCAAGTTTGGAGTCACAACTTCAGTGACCAGAACCTCTGCAGCTTCATTCATGGTGGTTTCAGTAGAAATAATACACACCAAGCCCAGCCGCTACTGTCCTCAATAACGTGTCTGTTAATGGAGAGTGTAAAGTGTCAGTAGGTGGCGCCGTATCCTCTTAACTTGGGGAGTAAACTGCCATCAAACAAAACTGAAGAAGAAAAACATTTGTAGATTGTTGTCCTCTGCAGAGTCGTGTCGTTCTGATCCTTAAAGTGTCTTTTTACTGTCATTGAAACACTAAAGTGAATGTTTTCATTATGACACAAACAGTTTCAGGGTTATAAACATTCTAAGAGGTTATTGTTGTTGTTAACATCTAAAGACCATCAAATATTTGAGTGGAAGTGTTGTGCGGTTGGCACATGTGTGACTGATGACTCATCTGCATACAGACGGGGTTGTGACGATGCACCACGCCCTCTCCTTTCATCTACAATGCATGTTTTGTGTCATAAAGGATGACATGTTTTATACTTCCAAATAAAGGAAAATGGACGCCGGTTTTAATCTGCTCACGTCACCTTGAACATAAAATGACATTTTATAAACTTATTTTGAAGGTAAACAGGAAGTCTTTATTTTGAAACAGTCCTGTTGGTTCTCCAGCTTTTTGCCTCAACACTGACCCGTCGATGGACTGGAAGTAGAACCCCGGCATGATGGGACGTATGGGATGAATGAACGGGATGTAAACGTTCTGATTGGTTAATGAACGTTCTATTCTTTGTGCCAATGCGGTGGAGACGGACTGCAGGTGGTGAGCTCCAGCAGGTACATCTCCTCACCTGAGGGTTGTTGGCCTCGGCCAGCTTGCACTGCCGCAGGAACAGCTTGAGATTTCCCCACGCCATGAAAGGCAGCAGCACCATGGGCTTCTCCCCGTCCTCGATGCACACGTGACTGATGGGCAGCAGGTTCCTGAAGGCAGGAGGAATGATTAGGTCAAAGGTCACATTAGCTGTGTCCATATGGTTTTATGAGAGCTGTGGAAATCAAGTCCCTCAAACTGGAATGTGATCATTGGAGCAGAGATGCCGTTTGACGGCAGTCATGACGTCATGATGACATCATGTTCATCTTCTGTTAAAAGTAAAGATCACTAAAATAAAAATAATAATAAAATAAAAAAAAAGGTCACACAGACCTAGTTCCATGTGCAATGCGAGCATGCAGCGATTCAGTGGTTGTTCATCCGGAGGCGTGAGTGTGTTTGTGGGGGGTGGGGGTGGGGGTGGGGGTGGGGGTGGGGTCTCTTAGGTGAATTCCAAATCCCTAATGCAGTTTTGGGCCTCATTCTGTGCCATGTTCACTGCAGTTGAATGTTTCATGTTTCAGACAGAATGACTCTGATTTTGCTCCATGGTTGTTAGACCTGCTTTTCCTCACAGACCTGATTTTGGAGTACTTGCAACTGTTTTGTTTTGTAGTGTTTGGAAAAGAAACATTTAAAATGGGAGTGGCTAAAGCAAAGAGCGGAGTGCAGCATGGGACCTTCATCTCATACTAAATCCTAACTGCTTTTCTCTCTTTTCAATCATGCAGTTTTCCATTTCTCTTCAATGACTTGCAGTTCAAAACACCACAAACCCCCCGTCAGGTTTTGTGTTGGACATCTGCACGTACCTGTGATGAAGTCCTCTCAGTTTGCAGCTTTCAGTCAGCATCATGGTCACCTGCACCTCAGAGGCGTGATCTAGAGGTTTGATCAGAGAGTATGTCTGAAGATGCTCTGCATCAGTTAGCACAGAACTCTGCTCTTTAGGGAGGCTGAACCTTGAAAGTACAGCCCCCCATGAAAGAAAAAATACAGGCTTGTGTTCCATCAGAGAGATGTTCATTAAAAAGTAGAAAAGTTGCATTACCTGCGATAATGCTAGTTTGAATGCTTTTTGATGCTAAGATGTTACATTCTTTGCTGAAAATGGTGATGCAATTTACTTTAAATGCTAAAGGGATTTACTAAAAATGCAAAAACTATTGCTAAAAGTTCAAATTGCTAAAAGACTGGAAACTTAATTAAACAACTATGACAGAGCGCTAAAGTTGACCTAAATTTCTGAAAATTTTTTTGCAAAATTACTTAAAAATCCACAATGCATGCCAATTTAGCAAAAATATTTAGTGTGTCGCTTAAATACTAGCTAAACTCTAAATTAGCCTAAAATTCCTCCGTAAACTAAATTAGCCAAAAATGTTAGCTTCTGTTTTAGCAGCAGGCTAAGATCTAAATTAGCATATAAAAATCTCAATAGATGACAAATTAGAGAAAACCTTTAGCCTGTTAGTAAACTATGAGCTAAACTATGAATTAGCATAAAAAGCCTCAGTAGATGCCAAATTAGTGAGAAAGGCTAGCATGCTGCTAAATACTAGCTAGACTCTGAAATAAACTAAAATTCCTCAGTGAACTAAATTAGTCAAAAACATTAGCATGTTGCTAAAATATTAGCTTAAGTCTAATTTTTTTTAAAATGACAATAAAAGATGAAACTACAGCCCATGAATGTTTAAAGGTTTGTTGCTAATCTACTTAAAACTTTGAAATTTGAAGACTTTGTCATTATTTTCCTATTTTGTTCAATATTTCAAAAACTGTAAGGTTCATAAATATCAAAAATACAAGCAGTGATGTCCTGAACCAGCTGAACGTTTTGATACCAAGATTACTGAACTCTCTGAAAGTGTGATGGAGTTTTTACGAGCCAATAAAGGAGCAGGAGAATGACTATAGTGTGAATGCTTACGATACAATAAATCCAATAAAAGAGAAAGTCATTTGGAAACTCTCTTCTGGCAGCAGCAGTGTTGAAATTCAGAGCGGAACTGATCTGTGCCAGTTTTTAATCTGCAAACCCAGCTTTGCCATCCTCTGCTGGTTGTGGAAATCTGTATTGTTCCTTTTCCCAAAAGCAGGACGAGAAGGAAGCAAAGAGTTTAACAAAGCTAGAGCTGGCACGAGGATATTGTTTGCAGAGCGGAATCCGACCCAGTCTGAGTAAACAGCAGAGCGGAGAGGTCAGACCACGGCGGGACCAGAGGACGGAGGATCATTTATGCTCCATCTGTGAGAACGATTCCCCGGATCTGATTGTACCAGGTGAAGAAACAGATCCAGATCCAGATCCAGATCCAGATCCAGATCCAGTCATAAGCTGTTCTGAGGCTGAAGCTAAACCAGCTTTCTATGCATGAGAATCAATGGATGCATCTTATATTATATTTTGGCACGGCTCTATAATGTTACTTGAGCCATCGTGAACGCTCATCATGTGTCCATTTTTTAAAAACACAGAGAAGTTTTTTTTTTTCAGAGGTTAAATCTTTGATCAAAGGATGATGATGATGAAACAAACAATGAGCACCAAAAGCCTGTCTCCAGTTTGGATTCTACACAATGATTGGGGCTAATATTTTCCAGCAGTGTTGTGCCTCAGAGGAGATGATGAGGTGGCGTTACTTGGAGGCGTGATGATGTCAGACTGAGGACTTGGGGCAGCTCAGACTGACCCCACACACCCACTGGTTCCAGTGGGTTCTGCTGTTGCTCAGAGGGACAAAGCTTTACTCTCCTGTCTGGCAGGTGGACCAACATTTGCATCAAATCATGACGAGGTTTTGTACGTTGGGCCTTTGAGCTTCTTCCAGCTCCGTCCAGCCTGAGCGTACCTTTGACTGTTTTCACAAAGACTTCCTTTTCCTTGGCGGGGTCCTTCTCATCCAGCAGCACGCCGTGGAAGATGCGTCCGAATGTTCCTGTCAGAGACAAAGAGCAGCTCTTTATGTGTGGAGAAGGGCAGCAGTGGAGGAGCCAGAGGCCTCCCTCTCAGGGGTTCAAACGTCCCCTCCATCAGAGCACTTTGTCTCCTGACGGGACAGGCGGGTCTGGCCCCCACAGACACATCGGCAGACATTCCATCACTAAGAGATGTGGGTGGGATTTCACGGTCTGCTTCCTCGCCGCGTTGCTTCTGAGGTTAAATACGTTTCACAACGTAAACCATCAACATTAAAAGCCTTGGAGAAACATCCAGGCCTGGAGGGAAACTCGGAGATGAACAACAGGTTCTGCCTCCTTTCCAGGCCTGTCTGGACGTGTCTGCTGCCAAAAACACAAACTCACTACGATACCAGGGCTCTGAGGGGGAGGAGCTCTCTGCAGGCCACGCCTCCTCTCACATTCAGAACAGCATTGGTGCTGCAGTTTAGACGTGTCCTTTGAAGACAGACGGCAGATGAATCTGGATCTCCTTCCATGATAAAATCCCTCACAGGTCAGGAGTCCATGGAAACAAATCCACCATCAGTTCAGCCAGAATTCTACCCAGATACTGGCCGCCTGGTGTCTGCATGAAAACCAGACGGCCTTTTGGTTTTATTACAACCTCTGACAGCACAGGAGCAGTGATTGTGTCCGATCACGATGAATTGAATGATCTGGAATTATTGTGTTAACGGCTGAAAGGTTCCCGCATGTGAAAGACTTTGTGTTGAAGCGTCACCGGTGAGTGGAGGAGTGAAGATGGGAGACAGGTACCTTCATGTAAGACGTCTTTGAGCGTGACCCTCTCCCTCGACAGGGCAATGTCTTTCACTTTAGCCTTGGCCTCCATGAGAGTCACACTTCTCAGGTCGTTCTTCTCTATCCGCAGAGACGGGTAGCCTGCGAGGAAAGAGAAGCACGGTTGACACCAATTATCTACGTCAGCTACACCCGAGCTTAGACAAACCGGTCCATGTGTCTGTTAACCTGCACCAGCGGCTGTTTACACAGCTGAGCAATAATGTTCTCTGAAGGACAAGCCCTTCATATAGAACAACTATGACGTAGTACAGACGTCTGCAGAGACGAGGACATGAAAACAGGAGACTGAACTTCATTCTTCCTGTGACAGATGACAGATGTTTGCTTTATTCTTAACCGACTCAACAACCCTACGTTTAATGCAGAAACCATAGCCACTGTAAATATAAGCCAAGTCAGTCAGTATGGTGCATACAGTAGTTGTTAGAAAAATAAAGCATAACGTTTGGGGAAAAACAAGAAAAAGCTTCTGCTTCAGTAAACCCATTCAGAGATGCAGGAGCTGAACATTCTGTCAGTGAACTACTGATGACACAAACCATCATTTTAACAGTCACAGATCATTTTTATAGACTAGATGACTAATTGGGTCATGTGCAAACGGGATGTGAAACACATCTTAACCATCATTAGCTTTGAACTAACTAAAAAGATAAATAGCGCTAAAGATGCTGAAATTGATAGCTAAAATCCCTGAAGCTGATGGCCAGCTAAAATATTAGTTAGTTAAATGCCAAATTAGCCTATTAAAAAAAAAGCCTAATTTAGCCAAAACGGCTAGCGTGCAGCTGAAATAATCTTTCTTGTTTTTCTGAATGTGACAGCCTGATGACTGTGATTCTCAATGACCAACGTGAAGTTTGCCACCTCCACATGTCCACGCTCTGTGAACGGATTTAAAGAGCAGCTTTAAGGGTTTAACCTCAACATTTTGATTTGATGTTTTCTTCATCACAGAGGGGACTCTGGCTAACATTTCTTAGTCTCAGGCCACATCACAATGAATCAGTCAGATTGTATAAAGAGTCACCTTTAGAGTCAGTTTTCTTACATGACCATCAAAGTTTCTGTTGAAATGACAGAATGGTCATGTCATCTAAAAAGAACTTGAGCATTTACAGGAAACACAGCCGGCAGGACACTATGCAGAAGAGGCAGCATGCAAAGCCTCTTACGGAACTTGTATTACACAACCTGTCTTTGTACACGCTGTCATTAGGTGACGACTTTAAAAAACAGGAGTGTGCATAAATCCCCTCTGTGTGTTTCCCGGACTGTCACACATGAAGAAAACACAGAAGCTCCTAGTGTCAACACCGTGTGTGAACATGCAGCATTTCAGTCATCACTAACAACCAGGCTCTGCATAAACACACTGTGTATATCATTCCTCACATTACACAGAGGATGTATAGTTACAGCACTGTCAAACAGCTCACAGCAGAGCTGGACCATGAGAGCCTTAAAAACAGCTTCCTTCTGCCACACAGTTTTAACACCTTTGCTTTTCTGCTGCAGGTAAACATGCAGGCAGAGCTGAGGTGTCACTGCTGCCCCCTGGTGTTCAAACTACCACCAACACATGAGGCGGCAGGAAGTGGAAGAGGATGGACGTCCTCCTGCCTGCAGCAGCCTCACTCACAGAATGAGTATTGAACAACCATCTAAGTGAGGTCTGTTCCTCAGGACATCATGAAATATGACTACAAATGAAGAAAACACAGTTCTGCTTTCAGAACCCCAAACCTTTACTTCTTCAATAAGGATGTAACGATTCTCAGTGATCAGTAAAAGGATTCAAACTTTTTAACATGTTCATCCATCCAGAGATAATAAAAATGGTTTGTGTCAAAATGCAGAGATGCGAGTGTGTGTGGGAATACCTGTGAGCAGTAAAGGATTTGTGATCATTTCAGTATTATGTATTGTTTTTAATTTGTATTGAATCCTTTCTGTTAGTGGGAGAACAGTTTGATGTAGGGGGCAAAAAGAAAACATATCTGGTCTTAAATAAATAATTCAATGAGTTGAGAAAAAAATATTGAAAAAAAAAAAATCAAGTTGCGGCTTGACTGAATCGTTCCATCCCAGATCCTGAACAATCCAAGCATCTAAATGGGTGGTGTGTAACCCGCGGCTCCAGAGTGGCTCTTTTCTCCATCTATTAAGGCTCTGGTGTTAGCAATCCTCCAAAAAGCACCAGAGAAACGCTGCAGCAGCATCTTGACTCACACTGGGTGGATTTTAATATGAAAGGAACTTTTATGTGCTGCAGTCAAAAAATATAGTTTTATACGAAAAATACATATTTTTAAATACAAAAAATTCTTAACATTGTAATAAATTCAGTACTTTTAAATCTACATGATATTAATGAATGGATTGATGGCTACAGAAACATAAAAAGAGTATTTTTCTGAAGAATTAAAGTGTGGCTTCGCAGTTCTCTCAGAGTTTAGCTCATTAAGAAACTCTTCCTGGTTGAAACCCTTCAAAGAGAAGTGCTGGACTAAAGCTCCAGAGGGGTTGAGGAGTTCCCGACTGCTTTGGTGCAGACAGAGAACAGCGTGGGACTCTAAACTGTAGCATTTACGAAGAAAGCAAAAACCAATATCCAAAAGATAGATTACTGATTGCCATCAATGGAAAACTTCAGGTTTTACACAAACAAAAAGGGGAACAGCTTAGAATAAGAAATCCTGCAGAGCGCCGAGTCTGTGGACCCGTGGACCACACCAGAGGAGGTTAGTGAGGCAGAAGAGCTGCACAAACACCAGAGAAGACACTTCACACACGCAGATACATGAACGACAAACTGTGCTTCCTGTTGACTTTCACCCAACTTACTTCTGTTTTCATGAGGGGGGGCACCGGGGCTTTGGAAGGAGGAGGCAGCAAGCTGGAGAATGGGTGCAGAACCAGGGTCTGAGACAGGAGGGAGGGAGGGAGGGAGGGGACAAACAAGCCGATTAATGCAACGGGACCTGAGAGAATGAATGGATGCTTCTATTGATCCAAAGACATCCATCAATCCAGGCATGATTTTGAAGGTTAAAAATACAGTTATAAGACAAATAGAAATGTTGAACATCTGAGCAAAAATGGAGGGAGGTTCTCTGAAACCACTAGAGGGCAGTACAGGACAATACATGGATGGATAGACAAACAAAAGAGAAAAGAAGCCATTTACATTATGACAGGTATCATATACCACATAAAACTAACAGAACCTATCAAAATGTACAGCAACTAACTGGTTTTACTGTGCAACTTTGTAAACTAATGGGCTGACAGTTTGTTAAAATAAAACTATTCAAGAATAACATGAACATCAATAGATGAATCCATTTATGACATATACTGAAAAAACTGAAATTATATAAACAACTCTTCTGTGTTACTGAACAAAGCATTGGTTCAGACTGTTAAAGAAGTTCATGGACAGAAATGGAACATCAGATAAAAAAGTACATTTAAAATCAAATGAAAGAAACACATAGAGAGCTTTCTAAGACTAGTGAAGGTGTCTGAGGCTCTGGAGCCTAATGTGGCTCTTCAGCGTAAAAGAAAAATGCAAACGATTTGTAGAAACGGGTTTATTCATTACAGTTTACATTTTAGCTCTTTTATTTACAGTATTTTCCAAACCAGTGTTGTCATGTTCATATGACTCAAAATTTTCTATTAAAAACACAAATTTAAAGAACATTTCTGAAAAATTTCTGACAGTAAATTAAACTTTCTTTGCATACTTGTTTCTCATGTATTTCATTGTTGAGAGCCTCATTGAGCTGCTTTCCTCCATCAGAATTATTATGTTAACGGTTGAAAAGTTACCGCATACTAGAGCGTTTGAGTTTAGGCGTCACCGGCAACGCCTCAGCTGTTAAAGGGTTAAGACGTTTAGCACTGGTGGTAAGAGAGCATCGCTGCACGAGTCTGCTGACCCTCATGTAGACAATCAGGTTCTTCACAGACTCTTATTGCATTAGGAAAGGCATCCAGTTAAATCCTGTCACACTCAATGAATCCAACGTGAGTTTATTTTCCAAAGAACAGCTCCAGGACTGTGTCTCACAACAAAATAATAAGAACAGTTATGAATAATACCCACACTATGAACTTTATCGCACTAACAGCTTCAGGAGTTCAACAAAAGAAGGAGAAATGTCTTACTGGAGACCGGCGCCGCGTTGTTTGGCGTGTCGGCCCTCAGGTACTGGGTGGTCTGGGTGGACGGCTGCGACAGGCCCTGCGAGCTTCCACTGTCACTCACACTGACAGACACACACAGTGGGAAGACCTTCCATCATGCATCACTTCAGTTATGTAAACACACTTTATCCAGGTTCTTTCTGCTGTCTGCTGAAGACAAAAGGCATGGAACACCCGTCTGAAGACGTCTGAGGAACTGCTGCCACGTCTGTCTGAGACACGGCGGCCCTTAGAGAGAATCATCCACACAACCCTTCATCTCTGTCTGATCTTATACATACATATGTTAAATGTGCATCAAGATACACACTGTTAGGATATCAAGTTTGATCTGTCCATTAAATACCATTCTCCAATCCTCATTAGGGCTGCTGCTGATGATTACTATTAAAATAGACGATTAGTCCTCGACTAATTTGACAGTCTGCGATTAACTATTGAATCGACTAATCAACTATTACATTAGCTGTTGACCATGTCAATAGTCGATTAACCGTCAACTATTGAATTACTCGATAACTAATCGGCTATTGAATCGACAAATCAACTATTGAATTAGTCGCTGACTATTGAAATGGTCAATAGGTGGTCGACTATTGAAATAGTTGATAAGGAATCCACCACTGAATCGACAAATCCATTACTAAATTAGTTGCAGACTAATCGACTATTTCAATAGTATTGAAATGAGTCGATAAGTCATCAATTAAAATAGTAAATTAGACGTCAACTATTGAAATAGTCGATGTCTAATCTACTATTGAATCGACTAATTGACTATTAAATTAGTCGGCAACCATAGAAATAGTCAGTTTAGTCGATAAATCCTCCACTATTAAAATAGTCTGACTAATCCGCTATTGAATCAACTATTATATTAGTCCCGGACGATTAGTTGTTGACTGTTTCAAATGTATTTACTTTTTCAAATTTTTGGGTCAATTAGTCGTTTCTTTCTTTTTTAGATTTTTACGTAAAACTATGGTGCACGCTTTCTAAGGTCGCCTCTACCATTCTCTTAGACACACATACGCTCTCTGGGTCAGTAGAGATGTCACATGGAGTTCTAGAAAGGCTTGGGTACCATAACAACACGCCAACGGAGCTTGAAAGTGGGAAAAATATTAAAAGAAAAGAAAAAAGTGTCCTATGCAGTCTCTGCAAGGCAGAACTGATGTTCCACAGCAGCACTACGGTGATGCATGAACATCTGAAGAGGAAGAACAATGTGACGGAGTGTGATACAGATGAAGAGATCATTGTCTAGGTAAGCTGAACTAACATTAGAGCAGAATAGCTAATGATGGTTAAGAGGTTTGCTTTACATCCAGTTTAAGCATGAACAAATTAGTCGACCAATCGATAAAAATACTAGACGATTAGTCGACTATTAAAATAGTCGTTTGTGGCAGCACCAAATAATCATCAGGGCTGCAGCTAATTTCTGTTTCTGCTATTAGCTTTGACTGAAAGCATCTATTTCACATCAGTTTGAAAGATGCTGGAGAAAAGTTCACCAGGTCCAACAAAAAGCTGGAAAACAGCCTTTTGTTTTGCTTTTGGACCCTGAGGATACAAGATCCAGTTAGAAAATGACAGTCCAGAGGACATCCTCTCATCACTAGCTGTGTTTCCATGTGCAAAATGTCCTTGATGGGATCAAAGATCAGATTACAATAGAACTGTGCACACGGCCCTCATAAACCTTCTCTGATTGTAACAAACGTTTCCATACAACGCATGGTTGATTGGAACAAATCCTTTTGAGGAGCACAGAACTGTCAAAATGCTGGAAACAGTCGTAGAAGAAGAAATAGTGGGTTCCTTTGTAAACAAAGATCCTGTACAGAGCGAGATGATCCTCTGAATGTGTTTTTATTATTAATAATATTTTTAATTGACTTCTCTCATCATATTTCCTCACCAGCTCAGAAACACAGTTTGCTCGCGGAGAGCAGCCGGTTGGTTCTGTTCACGCTCCAAAGACCGCTCTAGAGCGCCATCCCCTCTGTGCATGGCGTTAAATCCATTGCAGTAATGACACGCTTTCAGAATGGAGAGTTAACATGCACCTCGATCAATCAACAATCTGTATAATCTGCCTGTCTTGATTGGAAGGAAATTTGGATCTGAATGAGTCTGATCGGGTCAGAGTATTCTGAGTGGATCGTTTACATGATGCATTTTTATTCTGATCAGGCGTTTATTACTTGTGTCCATGTAAACATAGCTACTTTTGAAAAAGTTCCAGCTTCAAATTCTTGTTTGCTGCTTTTATTCCACATTTATTCCATCTCACAGCAGTCGTCTATCGTACAGAGACGCAGCTCATGACCACATGTTAGCAACGATGTTCTAACATCACAGCAGCTGAACACTGTTAAGTGGATGGATTTGAATGAACACAAACCCACCTGTCCTCCATCTCCACTCGCTTCATACTGTGTAGGTGAAGGATGGCCAGGATGATGGCCACCAGGAAGATGACAATGCAGCAGACACTGACGCTTATGTAAAACACCTGGGTGGAGGTGGTGGGCGGGGGAACCCCCTTTACTGTGGAAAGAAAACATGAAGTGACAATCATTCAAAGCTTCTGCTCAGACACCGTCATCCTACAAGAGCTTTTCAAGTGCTGTTTAGCAGGAGAGTCACAAAGACGTATGACGTCAGCCAATGAGATAAAGACAGGAGAAGACGAGTGTGGGAGTGACAGACATGCACCCAGAGGCTCCTCTGGGTTAATGGAGGTGGCTGAGATCAGGATCCAATGTCTGAGCTTCTCTCATCCGCCTCAGGATCCCCTTCCTGCACAAAGGAGAGCAGCCCACTAATGGCTGGAGCAGTGGACCCACAAAGGGTCTGCTAAACCCCTCAAGACCAGGACAAGAGCTCGGAGGAGTGGGGGCTGACAGAGTGCTCCCCAACAGGAACCAGAAAACCTCCTCTGACTGTGTTTTACTGAGTCTGGGAAGTTTGCTGCAAAAGCAAAATAGCAAGAGAGCTTTGAGATGCTGTTGAGCCCAGATGTTGACGACTGAAGCCTGAGGCTGCCAGCAGATACATGCAGCAGAGGAGAGAGAGCATGAGCAGGAGTGGAGGCTGGAGGACTTACTGTCAAATGGTTCAACGGTGTTGTTGTTGAGGGGAATGGGAACCCCAGGGTCTGAACCTATTCCTGTCCCCGGATGACAAGGAGAGACAATTACAGTCGAGTTCATGTCACAGCAGTAAACATTCATATGATGAAGCAACAATTTCACAAAGCTGAAAATCTTTTAAACTGTTTTTTTAACATGTTTGTCCTTTTTCAGACACCATCAGATGAACAATTCTGAAGACTGTCCTATGATTTCAGTGTGTATGGAGATGTAATCCTCAGTCAAAGACACGAGTGTTTGCTCCAGAACCAGAACAAAACACAGCGAGCTGAGGAGCTCAGACTTCACTGTTTTACTGAGAAGATTCTTTGAGCATTCAGCAGGTGTGAAAGCTTTCATCCTGATGTTGGACTAGCGCCCCCATCAGGACAGGAAGAAGCTGACCTCTTATTATTGAAGGACCAGTCGGCACAAACACAAGCATCAACATTCTGTGACTTAAAAGGGCCATACCATGAAAAAACGACTTTTCAGTTTTTAGGTGCATTCTACTGTTCATTCCTCACTATCAAAGCGGTATTTTGATCCGTTCATGTATTTCTGAGTAATCCTGTAAAAACATGCGCTCTCAGAACCAGCCCCTCCCATACCCACGAAAACGATCCCCCCGTGCTGATGTCACAGGGTGAGACCGCCCCTTTCAGGAAGAGTTTTCTCCGCCCCCCCGGCTAACATAAACACTTTCTCCACAAAGCTAGCAGTTCAAGCCAGTGGTGATGAGCTAGCTCCGCCCCTCTTCGGCTCGTGAACAGCAGACGCCGGCTGTCTGTGTGGAAACACTCATTCTTATCAGCTTATGGGCTGATGAGGAATCCAGACTACATGCTGAGATGGATCCTAAACATATCCGGGAATGGCACCAGCCAGCGGGGAGATTGGGAAAACGTCAGGAGAAAGGGAGCAGATTATTTCCTGGTGGGAAAAGCGAGCGATGAATTGAGAGAACTGGTTTAAACGTGGATTATTGAGCAACGGCAGACAGGTAAATGGATCCGCATGAAACCAAAGAAGATTTTGATTCAGAGATCACATGTCATCATTTCAATAAATCCTGAAATGTTCATTGGGTGTTGCCTGCATTTTTTGACCAAAATTCACAGCAAAATGAATCAATTAGACATCAACTTTCTGTCCGTGACAAATTTGGGATAAACATCCGAGCTGCGCTGAATGTGGGCCTACATCAGTATTTAAATAAAGAAATAAAAAATGCCCCCCCCTTTTTTTGTGGGTGACCGCCGGCTCTAAAGATGACATCAATGAAATGGGCGGTACCCTCAGGGAGTGAAAGGCGTTTTACTTGCAGGTATATAAACAGTTCACAAAAATAACTCATATTTAATCATTTGTCTTTAAGTGTTCTAAAGGTAATATTTGATCATTTATATAGATATAGTTTACTCTGAAAGGCTGAAGAAAATCATGGTGTGGCCCCTTTAATAAAGCTGGATATCTTCAGAAAAATCTTTGGAAAGATCCCACTAAGTTCCATATGTGATTGTAAACCGCGGTCAGAAGAAAAAATGGAACCGATCAAGGAGCCGAGCATCATGGGTGAGTGCTCAGCCTGCAGTCCGGCATACAAAGAATCTCTTCATGCTGCTAATTTACTCCGGCTTAAAATAAGACAGGACTTCATTTTTTCAATTCTGGATGGAGAAGAGCCTTTTGGATCTGTCATTATAGTCAGGATGAATATTTGTCCTGAACATTACTCAGAACACCAAGCATTCATTTCAGTAAGTAATGTACAGTCTTCCCTCAATATGTTCTAAAAATAACCCGTGATAGATGAAATTTACAATAGGGGGGAAAAAAAAGTATTTGCCAGTTACTACAGGTTGTCCCCCAAAAAGCTGAGTTTAGTCTGTAATGTTCCTCATAGATACAGTTCAACTGTGAGACAGAAAGTAAAAAAGAATCCAGGAAATCACATTGCATCTCCACCAACAACAAAGAGCTGTCACAGGACACCAGGAACAAGAGTGTTCATGAACAGGACTGGAATACACCAATCTATGAAAGCAAGCAGCTTGATGAGAAGTAGAGCTGCCGACTAGTCGACGACTAATCACCTCTTAAAATAGCAGACGACTCATTTAATAGTCAATTAGTTGTTACATTATATTGTATGGAGTCAGAGTGTAGTAAAGTTGAAAGGTAACTTAGCATTATGCTAGCTATTTAGGCTAAGTTGGGCTTTTTAGGCTAATTTTGCATTCAGCTAATATTTTAGCTGACTATCAGCTTTAGTGTTTTCAGCTATCAATTTCAGCATCTTCAGCGGCCAAATTCAGCTTACAGCATTCACACTAACATTACTGCAGGTAATGTTATATATGTAGTTTTTTATTAGTTTAAAGCTAGTGAGGGTTAAGATGTGTGCTTTATATCCAGTTTGCATATGACCAGATTAGTCGACTAAATATAATAGATGACACACATCCTCTAACGGTCCTCCTGCTTAAAGCAGCACTTGTCCAGATACATCTAAAGTTCTCCAGAGACCAGGATCTGACTGATCCAGAGCAAGACTGGGAGATGGTCATGTGATCAGAAGAGACCAAAATGAAACTCGCCATGTTTGGAGGGGGAGGAGGATGAGCTGCTTCCCTACAACACCCTGAAGCACGGGGGTGGAAACATCATGCTTTGGAAATGATCTTTCTACAAAGGGGACAGGACGACTGATCTGCATGAAGGAAAAGATGAATGGAGCCGTCTATGGTGAGATTTTGGGTACAACCCTTCCATCAGTGAGAACACTGAGGATGAAACACGGCTGGATCTTCTAGAATCAGAGTGATCCCAAACTCGTCATGCAGGCAAAACAAAGGAGTGGCTACGTAAAAACATTTCAAGGATCTGGAGTGTTCAATCCTGTTTCTGGAACTCAATCCAATATAGAATGAGTGGACGGGGAGGAAGGTCTGTTCTGCCCAAAAACATCTCAGCTCTAGAGAAGATCTGCATGGAAGTATGGGCCAAAATATAATCTACAGTGGGATTGAATTTACAGGAAACCTCAACAATCTATCACTGAGAAAAACAAAACTGAACTTTTGTCATTGACCAAATATTCATTTTCTGCTCCGTCACACAAATAAATTCTTCTAAAATTACACAAAGTGATTTCCTGGATTCATTTCCATTTGAGTCTCCCACTTCAAGTGTTTCTAGGATCAACATTACAGACTAAACTCAGCTTTTAAGTGTGTTGACCTACACAATGACCGACACTTTTTACCCTGATTATATTCCTCAGTGTTAGAATATGAAGCGAATGAATTGTTGCATCTGATTCTGTACTTCAAGTAAAAAAATAACATTTCTACTAAACAGCAAGACGAGCTAAACAAAACCTTCAAAACTTTTGGTTCAGCTTAGATGATGGATTAGTTCTGTGATCACTGTAGGATTGTTTTCTCACTTTTATAGCACATTTTCCTCCTCTTGAAGTTGAGCACTGTATAATTGTTGGCATGGTTGGTGAGATTGAGCTGCATTGTTAGGAAGGCCTCTTCATCCACTCTGCCCGAACAGACGACGTCCACTTTGAAAACTGTTGAGTAAAAATGTGAGGAAACCGTTCATGACAAGTACAGACCATCATGTCTACATCTGCTGTATTTAGAAACCAATTCCAACAAGTCTCTAAGCACAGGCTGCATGGTGGTGGTGCATCTGTCCAGGCTGTACCCCGCCTTCACCCAACAGCAGCAGGGACACGCTCGTTCAAGCCCCGTGACCCCGGAGGGGATAAAACAAGTCTAGAAAAAGACCCACATGAATTTCCCCCAATAACAAGTTCTTGCAGAAAGAAGTGGCTGGTAAATATTGTAACTAAAAAATTTTTTATAGCAAATAATTGCGATCAATCTTTTCCAGGTTTGTGATTAATTAGTTAATTTTTTAAAAACGATTCCCGGTCCTAGTTTTTACATTTTTGTTTATGTTCAAAGATGTCTGAGTGTATATTCAGGCTTTGAAGTACTTTATATAGGTTTTCTCAAATGTATGTTTTAAAGCTTTTCAAAAAGTAATTTTAGGCTTTTATCTTCTTGTTCTCCTGTATTCTTTTTTTTCCATTTTACTGATCTGAAAAATGATCTGAACTGTGACCCTAAAACCATTTAAACCAAGTAAATTCTAGTTATAACGTATCCAACATGCATGTCAAACTCATCCATATCATTTCAACTCTGTGATTTCTGAATCCTCAAAGCTATTTTAAGGGATCATGAATCCCAGATTCTGTCACAAATGTATACTTTATGATCTACTCTAGTGACATTTATGTTTTTGGTCATGTAGGAAAGAATTGAATCTTAAAGTCTGAGTATTTCTTGAAGGAAGTTGTGGTGATTTGGGATCAGATAAAAAAAAATGCGGTTCGAAATGTTCTCAGTTGTGATGTGGAAATTCAAAAGGCCAAAGTCTTGTCTTTCTGATCTCTGCTCTTTTCAGATCAGTTAAAAAAAAAAATAAATAAATAAATAAATGCCTTAAATGAATATTTTCAAAAGCTTCTTAAACATACATTTGATAAAACATATATAAAGTACTTCAAAGTATGGAGTCACACATAATCACATCAAAACATTTGCTCTTTGAGGCCTATTTATTAAAACAGAACATATTTGAACACAAACAAAATGCTAAAATATGTCGTTTCTGATGACATCTATATGACTGAGAGCAAATCTACAAAAACTGAGAATAGAATGCTAGAAAATAGTGTTGAAATACCAAATCTATCTGCAGTTCCCCCTAATATGCAGTTTTTGTCTTGTCCCACGCCCTCCATTTCTAAATTAAATCTTAAATAAAACAGTAAGATATTAATTGTTTTTATTGAAACTAACTGGTATGCGGTATATATGTGTGTGCCGAACCGCGGCTGGTGACCCGTTGTCCCCCAACTGAAAACAGATCAAAAGAAGATTGCAGTGGAACTTTAAAGAAAGAAGTGTACACCTGCAACCAAAGATGCTATAAAACCTCTGTTTCTGTCATCTATTTTAATCAAAATCTTAAATGTCACCAAACATGAAATGAACCACACTAGGACTAGAATCTGTTTTCCATACTTTAAGCTTCTTTTTGAAGCCAAATTGATCCATCTCTAAAAGAGAAAAACTACAAACCAGAGGGAAGACGCGGCAGCTCCCCCTGAACGCTGATGTTGCATCTCGGCTGGATGAGGGCAACAGGGTTCTCGACATGGAACGCCAGGCGATAGTCGACCTTCAAAGCAGAAATAAAGCTCAACATTGATATGAAGAGGTTCAGAAGTCGTGGGAGGACAGAGAGCCTCACCTTGGTCTTGGAATACCACGTGAAGAAAAGGCTGTTGGTCTCGGTGGGAAGTGGCATGTTGAAAGAGAGCGCGTAATGGTTCACTACGTCGTCCCGTACATAGTAGAGCTCTGCATCCAGACCTGTGTGAGGACAGTCAAGTCAATGCTGGAGGTGAACTAGGGTTTTTACATTTCTCATCAAATGTAAAGCAGCAATACAAAGCAGCTACGTCTGATGGTGTTTCAGAGGAAAAAAATCCTACAACGCAAACAGATTTAAACAGATTTTCTTATGGACAGTCGACTCAGCTGTTCAGACTTTAGCTAAAGTCATGGACATCACACACTGTACATTGCATTAAATGAGACCTCTCTGTCTTTAAAGAACAGTAAATGAGGAGGATCTGTGACCCCGCCCTCTTCAGACATAGCCGATGAAATCCCCTAGTGTGGCCTAAGGCAAAGCAATTCTGTCAGGGGGGTGTTACCACCAGAATGAAGCCTCTTTCTGTCTAAACAAAATCGAGTTTAAAGAAGTCAAAGAATGCAGTTGGGTCTCGTCTGTGACGCCCTCCAGCTTTCACAGCTTGTTTTTCATAAAGATTTATTCAGAAATTAGCGACAAATAATGATGTGTTCTTAGTGTTTTATTGTATGGTGTTAACTGTTTTAGAAAACAAAATAAGCTGGAATGTGTCATCAGATGCAACAATCACTCATCACGATTTAGATTATGAAGAAACCAGGAGATACAAATCAGTCCAGAACAGACCAGTCTGTGAAAATATCATCCAACTGGTTCTTGGTCTGAAAAGGTTCACTGCTTAAGGATCTAGAGCAACAGTTGGTTCAAAAATGGTTGAGTGCAGTGTAACATTCACCAAAATCAGGAAATCAGTGGTTATAACTGACTAAAAGGAGCCAAAATCCCATACACTTCTATAGAAAAATAAACAGCAATTACTCAGCCATTGTAGTAGTCCATTCTTCATCCAATTGATATTTTTAATCAAGCACAGGCTGTAGAGATTATTATAAATATATTCAAACATATAGTAGATTATTCATCTATTTCTAAACAAATGTGTCTAAATGAGTAAACTCTAAATTGAATTGAACTGAGAAAATCAAAAGACCTGAAAAAATTGGAATGGAATCGATTCCAGACTCTTGTGAATGGAATCTTATTGTGTCTGTGCACTATCATCCATGCCCAGCCCTGGGGAGATATAAAGAGGTAAGAGTGTACCAATTCTATTTTAGATGATCTGTAAGAACACTGGACAGAAATAATGGTCAACACCACACTGACACCTGAACAAGGCACGAGGTAAATTAGGGAAAATAGGTGAACATTCCTGTCCTACGAGTCATATGGGAACACCAGAGTACAAACTGTAGTAACAGATCAGGGCAAGACCAGCAGCTCTGCATAACTTAAGGTCATCTTATGTTCACCAGCATGGAAGGAAGACAAAAAGATGGTAATAACTAGGTAACAAGGTCCAGGAGAGACAACAAAGACCCATGAGTGGAGTCCACTGAACCAAAGAACTCCACAGAAGAACGCACTTTCACAAGAAGAAAACCTGTGTTTGTGAGGGGTTTCCAGACCTGAGCACATCTTATGCTAACAACTGCAAAGGCCCAGTGAACACTTGGGAGGTGGTCTGGGACGATTCTCCAATGACCAAAAGCAAAAGTGCAGTGAAGGCCCACCTACTGAGCCAACGTGACCTCACAAAAACAAAACTTCCCACCAGGAAATGTTTTTGCTTCTGAAGAAAAGAGTGAAAATGGAAGGCATTTATTTTAAATTCAGCAACAACAGTAAACAATTGCTGTGACAGCAGCTGAAACCGGTTGAATTGATCTAAACAACAGTACAGATTTTTAGTCACAATAGGAAACCATTTCCTAACCACAGTAATTTAATGCAACATAGCAGACCATAATGTGAGCCTTTGAAGCATGGATGCAGTTCCTCAATGAAGTGCAGAGTTAAAAAATTGCAGTGTCTTCCAACCCGTTTGCTTTTCTCTATTTCTGTAAAGGATTGACGGCTGCAGCAAAGGTCTTCTTGGAGGACAACACGTGCTCTGACCTTCAATGGTGGTTAAAGCTGCTGATCAGCTGAAGACCGCACACAGTGACTGACCCTGTACTCTGATGCATACCTTCCCAATAATGAGACTTTTGGTCAGAATGGACCACAGCAGCTGGGATCCGGATGGTAATTCTGTCTCGGAGTTGCTGTTTCAGCGCTCTTTTTTAAGCTCTGCAACATTTCACTTTTTGCATCTAGAATGCTTAAAATTGATTCAGTCAAGCCACGATTCGATTCAATTCACAGTTCAAGAGTCACAATGTTCATTGATGCAGAAAATGTCAAATTGAATTTGACAACTTTCCATGCAAGCGTGCCGTTAACCCCGGGCTCACATGGCTAGAATTACAGCTCCGATGTGAGCGCTGCAGTCTTTACGTAACTTTAACAGTGTGAGAGGAAATCCCACTGCAGGTGTTCACGTCCTGCGTCTGTGGTCAGGCCTCTGCGGCGCTGCGAATCCGTTTCGTGTGTTTCAAATTTTTGCCGGACGACACAGTTGAACCATGGTAAATACACGGGGAATGACTGTACTTCCTATATAAATGGCAGGTTATCGCGTGAACATGCGTGAGTTTGAAGTTTTGCGAGATCTGCCGCAAAGCCTGTGGCTGCAGCCAACCAGGAGCTAAAATGAGCCGTCGGCTGTAGCTAGACCGCTCCCACATCCTCGCTGTGTGAGCCCGAGGTTAGTGTGTGTGTGTGTGTGTGACACACCGGCCGGACAATCAAGTGGACGGTTTCAATGAAAAGTCAATGCAAACGTGTGCACACCAGAATTCCTGGCCTCCGTACACCGAGCACGCACTGCATGTTCAACCAGCTTCAAGGTGCTCACAGAGCGGCTGCGTGTGATGCGTTCAAGAACACGCTCTACACGGGTTTATGAACGTGCGCTCAGCAAGTGGTATCCAGACCGGAGCAGCGTGCTCAAACAGATATCAGCAGGAAGGAGAATCTTCTTCTGTTGTATTTTTACTGATCATTAGTACTCCTCTACCACCTAAAATCAGGAGAACCTTGGAGCAAAAAGTTAAAGCAGAATCCTCCAAATCTTGCTCCAGGCTCATTTGTTTTCATGATTCTGTTCCTTTCATTTCTGTGTGGTTGTCACATTATTCCAACCGGACACAAACCGCAATGATCCATCTCTCTTTCCTGATCATGTTTGGTACTTCTGTCCTTTGAAGCAGATGCTACCCACACGCCACTCCCAAACATGAGTCCTGATTGGTCAGTGTGCCGCGCTGCTGCGATTATGCATAAAAATGCTGAACCGGGTTGAACATTCAGTGTGCGCTCAGCTTCTTATGGGGGTGATTACGCTGACTGGTGATAATAAAGAACTGGACTGAGTGACCCCTCCCCTCTTGTATTCCAAATAGGAATCAGCCGCTTGTGCAAGAAGCCAAACTCCATTGACTTCCATTGAGAAACAGTTATTTCTCAGTCATTTTATTTGTCAGAATAATAATTATTTTTCTGATGCTTCCTACTAATCAACTTCCTTCTAATCCAAATTTATGTTTATAGAGATTTTTTTTTTATTTGAAATTATAAACAGACCAATCAGATGCCTCAGTAATAGCATGTGGTGCCTACTGGCCCCACCTCCAACGTTTGATTGATAGATTCTTCCGATCCGCTTTTAGTGAGAGGGGTGTGGACTTCAAACAAGCCGGTACAATGCCAGTCATGATTGGTGACAGCAGTCCCTCTAAAGTCGTGACTCAGACCAACGCGAACGAATCGCTGTCGACGGGTGGCAATCATTTGCAATATGGCGATAGACGTATCAGGAAGTGACGGCGAAGGCTCTGTCCTGATTTCACGAGGGCTGGAGGTAGGGCAGTTCCTATGGGGGACGTCAACACCCTGTTATGTCCAGTTCTTACTTATACAGTCAATGAGAGGACATGAGAATGGTTGGTGTGGGTGAGGAGGAGGTTGAAGAGAGGATTAGATGGATGAAGTTTGCAGACAACTTAACTTCTGCATCATAATGTGTTAAACGTGCTAATCAAAGCTAGCTAAAAAGAGACGGGTACAATTCTAGATGAAAAACTCTGTTTACATTCTTAAAATTAAGAACCTTTTTAGATGAAGAGGACTTAAATATATGCAGGAACGTACGAATGAAGATAAAAACATTCCATACAGCAGGGCTCTACAGTGCAACCACTTTGGTCACAAATGCGACTGGACTTTTTACTGGAGCGCCTAAAAAACACTTTGTCTCACTGGTGCAATGAATCTTCAGTGAGGAGAAAAAAAAACCCATTATTTTAATGACTCCAAAGTCATTTTTGGGTTCATGCGCATGCACTCTGTGTGAAGTAACCCTCACGCAGATATCTATTGAAATCTTTGTTTACTCGCCCTGCCGCTAGCTTACAGCCCTTCACACCCCCAAGCTAACATTACAGTTCAACCAGTATTGGAGCTATGCAGCCGTCCAGTTCTGATCCAGATTCCAGCTCAGACCAGGAAAACAAAGACGTTCATGGATCTATTACTCTAAAAGTGGATACATCAGACTAGAGACTTGGATCCACCCATTTCACTTGCTGTCACAAATTTGAGTTTTTTCAAACTGTGCGTTTTTATTTGTATGAAAGAAATCCTCAGAAATTCTGTTTTAATGCTACATTCTTTCATACATGTCCTCTATCATGACAAAATTGCTGCATAATCATGTCAAAAACACAAACAACGCAGATTTCATTGAAGTGGGTCTTTAATAGGTCTGTAACGAGAATTCGGAAGCTCGATTCTTGTGATCTGCTAACGGAAATTCTAGTACGAATATTCGCAACGTCCAAGATCGCCGATTCACAGTCTTTATAATAAAGTAGAGTGTAGTAGCATAATACCATGTATTTTTGCTCTGAAATGCAGATTAATGTTGGATTTTAAGCTTACAAAGTAAGACGAAGCCGAAAGTCACCGGAAGTAAACACATCTTCGTGACGCTTCTGGTTTTCAAAGTAAAACCAGTGAGAGCTTTTTTCAGTTCAGAAACTGAGACTGAAGTTCTGTTCACTGACATAACTTCTGAAAACATCAATATTCTTCAACACCGGAGCTTTAGCTCCATTGTTTACATTCTTTTGGTTATGGTAACTCTTTAACAGTTGACGCAATTAACAAAACTGCATCTTATTCTGAAGAAACGCAGCCTCACTTTACTGAAAGGAAGATGTAATCAACGTGAATCAGCTGATTCTGCTGCAGAAAAAATGACTTTTTTCATATGGTAAGTAATGCTTAAAATGAAAGATGTTGAAGAACTTTGAGGATAGAAAACTATAGAGAGAATTTTCAGGTTTTGCTGTTAAATGATCCCGAACAGCAGTGATTTGTATCCTTTTCATGTTACTCCTGACCAGAAGGTTGACAAAAAAAAGTTTAAAATGACAAACACAATTTCTTTCAATCAGAATCTTTTTTTAGCCAGTTTTGTTGATTCTGATCTCCTGTTCTAAATAAAGATATAAATGGTGGTGATTTAATACAATTAATTTCAATTTTCATCCATCCAGAAAATAAACAGCAATAAACATTTTATTGAAAAGTGAGAATCGTGGTTCGATTCGTGAATTGTTAAGCTCGATTCGTGAATCGTTAAGCTCGATTCGTGAATCGAATCGTCACCTAAGCAACGATCCACGGCTCTAGCCTTCAAGCATCAACCTGTTCATCTAATTTATCGTTTTTGTAGAATTGTTTCAAATAAAGGGCTTTATGTTTACCGGTTTGTAAGTTAATAATTTTCAAGACTTAATGCTGATATTGACAGCAATTTAAAAGGAAAGTGACCGTGTAAAAGTGTTGAGTTAAATGCGATGAGGTGGAGAAGATGCTGGTGCAACTAAGGAAAAAAAACAGTGCATAAATGTAGTCTAGAGCCCGGTACAACTGAAGGTTTGAGTTAAAAGCAGCATTAGAGGCTAAAATTAGAGCCATTTCAATGATCTTTGAGCTCAAAGAAGTGCCTGCATTAAGTCCCAATCTCTGCGGTTTTCTTTGACTCACTTCAAAGACTCCAGACTTGAGTTTCCCTGTTATTGCTTCACAAGGCCTGAGGCACAACAAGGACCGAGCAGGACTGTCTGCTGCGGCTCCATTAAAGGAACCGTATTCATGGTTGTTTGCTGCGCAGAGAGGCTGTGCAGTTTACTCAACAAACACTGAAGAACTGTTACCGGTTTGGGATTTGATTTCGAGGTGACTAAAAATAGTCCCTTCTAAACGTGACTTTGGGAGGGAGGGGACGGCTTTAAAGGCTGAGCTTTGAACACATGTTTTCTTTTCAGCTTTATTAAAAAAAAAGGGGAGCACTTACTTGATGCATCAGAACCAAATTCTGGATTTTACCATAAGCAAAACTCTGACCTCCTAAACAACACATAGGGCTAGGCCAGGGCTCTGCAACCTGCGGCTCCGGGGCCACATGGTGCTCTGGTGCCCCTTCAATGTGGATCCTTGGTTAAAGGCAAAAGTCATTTTAAAAGTTACCATAAAACAAAAGTTGAAAGGTTAAAAAAAAAAAAAAAAAAACTAAAGCTTCATTAACTCACTCACATATATGAATGACAGGATATATTTCAAGTCAAACTAAATAGGCAGATTTTATATTTTTGAACAAATCCAAGTATTTTAAGTGCACTTTATCTGCTAAAAAATACTCTCATTTAATTAGCTCTGATTTAATTGTAGTTTGTTAGATTTATACATTTCTGGCTGAAATGCACCGCTAACGGTAAAATAAACTGTTAAAAAGTTTGTTAAACTTCTTTTTGCTTTACATGATCAGTTAAGTTATTAAATTACAGGCAAAGTCATTTTTCTGGCCTGTGTCAAATGAAAGAATCATCTTAAATCAGAAATGATCAAAAAGAAGACTGAAAACTGCAGGGATTTCTTTAAAGTATGTGTCCACTTTCTTTTACCTGGAAAAACCAGTTGAACTTTCACGGAGTCTGTGCTCCCTGGTGTGTATTAAAGCCTCATAATGTAAATTTGTGACAAACTTTTCAAATACACAGAGTTAAACACATTTTCTGGGATAGCCTGAGCAAAGGAGCAGCAATAAGACGATGAGACGCTGGAGGCTGGAAGGTATGTGGATTCTAGACGTCCCCTCAATACAGACATGTGCAAAAGAAATCAGGGGAGCTGCTGCCTGGAATCCACAGACTAGCACTGTATTTGTGGAAAAACAAGCCTCTGTTCAGGTGTGACAGCTTCCTTACAAATCCACGGAGATCAGGATGTTTGGTGAAGTGATTAAATCGAAACAAACCTTCAGGGAAGCACATCTATTTCTGCTAAGATGCATTCACTCAAACTTTTTCCATGTCTGCCACAACATCACATCTATCACTCCCAGTTTAATGTGACATAAAACTTGGAGTAAATATTCCTAAAACTGGGAACCTTTGGATAAGTCCCTCCGTGATGTCAGGAGTCAGCTGGGTTCTTCTCAAGATTCTTTGAGATTTTTAAAATGTTTCATCCTCTGGATGGGTGCTACGCTTGATCCAAACATTCAAGGGTGTAAATTGAATGACAAACTAACACATTGTTCTGCTTTGATAAATAAAAAAGTTTTTTTTTTTAATTTAATAATATTTGTAGCCAATACCACAGTAGGAGAATCAGTGCAGCATCCCTTCAGAGCTTTGTGATCCGTCACTCTCCTGGACTTCCACAACTACTAGAACTACAATACAAGTCGTTTTGACTGATCAAAAATTATTTCTATATTAGGATTATATTGAAAATATCTAAGACTATTTGGGAGAATAGATTAAAAAAAAAACATCAGAACACTATAATAACTGAGTTGTTATTTTTTTAAATGACAACTTCAGGCCTTTCAACCTTGCAAACAACAAATATTAAGGGTGTAACAGATCACAAAACTCTACAAGAACTGAGAGAAAACAACAAGTTCATTATGCAACTTCCCCCAAATTAAATCTTAAACGAAAAAATATGAATTTAAAATTTTCTTATTATTTAGAATTAATTGTAGTATTGAAAGTAACTGTGGGAACATTTAAATATTTCTAATAATTCTTTTCATCTGAAGTGGGTATGCAGGTGAACCATGGACATGCCTGCTGCTCCTGGAGATTTTTGACCCTTTTGGCTTGCCATACTGCCTTCTCCTGAAGGCATGTCCATTGATGTTCATTACATTACTGGATTGAAAATCACGTGACATACAGCGTGACAGACACGCGCCATCACTATGCATTGAGCCTTCATGAGTGTTGAAGAACAACAAAAGGAGACGCAATGTTTTGTAATAAGCTTCAAGAACCTTGAGAACAAAAGAATCTGATAGAAAGGAATGCTCACAGGACAGGAATAACATTTTAGTAGAGAAATCAGGCTGAGAACCAGGAAGTTTGTGCTAAAGTGGGTGCTAGTAGAATGCTAGCTTTATTAATGTTTCATGTTTTAAAACATGGCTGATGTTATTTGCACGTATTTGTATTCAACCAGCACAAAAACTGATGGAAATTCATGTTTGCGAGACGTAATATGTGCAGTCATGCTGTATGTTGCTGCATTGCTGTGCTAGCAAAGTAGCACATAGCTAGCTACTTTAGGAGCCTAAATCTTGTTGTTGTCGCTCTTTTTTTAGTTTTGTTAAGAAAGTGTAAGCGAGTTCTCACATAATTTTCTTAATCCGTGCTGTCACTGTTGAGCTTCTTTCTTGGTGGTACGGAGGATCCCAGCTAGCATGTACAGCGTTTACTTTCTGCTCTGTGACATAAACACAGCAGAGAGCAGTTATGAAATCGTCTATTTGACGATAAATTCTGAATGTAATTTAGATATTTACCATTTAGGTAATACAAAAATAATAAAAGTTGTAGTTACATTTAAAAATGTGGTAAAGGGTTTTTTTTTAAGTACTTTGAGGTGTTTTTAATAGGAAAAATACTTTGTTACTAGGGCTGCCACGATTAGTCGACTAATCGCCGACTAATTGACTATTAAAATAGTCGACGACTAATTTAATAGTCGATTAGTCGTTACTTTATATTATATGAAGTCAGAGTGTAGTAAAGTTGAAAGTTATAATAGCATTCTGATAGCTTTTTGGAATGTTTTGGCATTTATTAAGGTTTTTTATGCTATTTTGGAGTTTAGCTAATATTTAATCTACATGCTAGCGGTTTTGGCTAACTTAAGCTTTTTTAAAAAAGTTTTTTAGGCAAATTTTGAGTTTATCTTATATTTTAGAAATATGCTAGATTTTTTGGCTAATTTAGGATTTTTCCCTTTTTTTTAAGGCTAATTTGGAGTTTAGCTAATATTTCAGCAGCATGCTAGCTATTTTGCTAACTTTAGCTCTTTTTGTATTTTTTGGCTAATTTGGCATTTAACTAATATTTTAGCTGGTTATCAACTTCAGCATATTTACATTCACTTTGCCCATGAACTGATTAGTCGACTAATCGGGAAAAATAATCGGTGATTAGTCGACTATTAAAATAATCGTTTGTGGCAGCCCTACTTGTTACTGTCATCAAAATTTTACATCCTAATTCATTTTATTTTATGGTATATTTATCTTATCAGGCCTTTGCAACGTATGGCACACATGGCGACCAAAATGCTGTCTATATGAAAATCCCAGTATTTTTTATTAGAACTATTATTTTGAGGCCCCCTGCAATAACTAAGTAAAGTCTAAGAAGGACATATGCATCATAGCAATCATCATAGAAATAATGATGCTAATAGATTGTGCTCCTATTTTAGAGGTATGCAGATACCTCAAAAATTAGAAGATAAGATGTCTGCAAATTGAAATTTGATGTTTCTCGTCATCTTTTTTTGCTGGGGGACACGTCTGAGATTATTTCTGAATCACTCAGTCTAGCTTCATGAAGTTCCTTCTAAACACAAAGAGACATCACTTTCTGAGCCTGCTCCTGTCAAATTCTCCCTCATAAAGGCTAAAGCCTCTGTAAAAGTCATTTTGTTCCTACTTTTAATTTAGTCTCCATTGAGTTTAGAATGAAGCTATAAATAGATTTTCAAAGAGTATAAAAAAACACAATAGAGAAGGAGAAAGAGCGGGAAAATGAAGCAAACAGTGAAATATGACACCCCTGTAAAATAACTGCTAAGGTAATTGGAGGTAGTTTCATTCGTGTCTCTTTTCTGTTTTGAAATTTAATGTTAAACAATGTAAAAATAAAACATACACATATTTAGGAAAAGTCAGGAACACAGGTTTTTTTTTATGATCTTGCAAATTTTGAAAGCAGTCAAAGTGACTGGCGTGTGAGTTGAACATCGTTCTTCCTGTGCGTGCACTTTTCCTGCATTCCACGAACTTTTCACTTCTGAATCTGCTTCCATGCTATTCTCGGTCATACAGCCATTAGCAGATCCACCACACTGCTCCAGAGAGACAGCAGCCACTCAGACGTCCAGTCACCCCCACAGCCATAAACACAACATTTCCGCTGAGCAACGCAGTTTGGTATGGTTCGTTTTTAACCACGGTTTTCACCGTCTGATGCTTTAAGATCCTAAAATTATCCCATCCAACGTATTTGAGCTCTGTTCCAGCATACTACGACCAGCACTACGAGCAGCAGTACGGCTGTGACAGAACAGTAGAACAGATTATTCTACTGAATACTTGAGGGAAAAAGGTCCAAACTTACAGATCTAAACAACAACCTAAAAGGTATTTTTTTAATGAAAAAGGTGTGACCAAAGTACTGCTTTACCATGAAAATACAAAACTTTTATAATCTTTTAGTGTTTTTAAATAATAAAATACTAATAAATCACAGAGCTCCTTGATACAATTGTGTATACATGCAGCTAACGGAGTAAAACTGAAAGCTCTACACCAATCTTTGATGTCTTTCTTTTTTTTTAAGAATCTATTGAAGTTTGATTTTCTCAGCTGCATCATGGAAATGTTTGTCCCTCACACAAAACTGTCAAACAAAAGAGATTCCTACTTACAATCAAATGAGGTTTCAGGCAAACCACAAAAGAGGCTGTGGTCTGGCAAGCAACATTAAGCACGCCATGATGGAGAACAAGCAAATCCTGAAGGGACAGACCTCTCCAATACCAGACCCATTACACACAGAAACAAGGAGGTTCTTCCAGCTGAACAAGAACTCTTCTGTAGAAAAACTGACAGACAACCATCGGTGGAACAAGAATCATCATCCCGAAACTTTATTCAAAAAGTTTCCTCACAATGAAGTTAAGTCATCAAATCTACATAAAAACAGTTCACAGATGAACTGATGAAAAACTAAAGAATTTCTACTGTTGCTGAAAATTCTTCCCCAATAGAAAAGTGCTGACAGTTTTCTGTCAATCGGACCTCCTATGCTAAATCTGTCCTCGTCTTCTCTGCATGCTTTGAGTTAACAGATAGAAGACAATAAAGACAATTCATGCTGGCGATTCGTGCTCCTCATCTGGTTCAGACTGACAGCTCTCCTCTCAGAGGTTCAGAGGAGGCTCAAGAAAAGAGACGACTCATCTGTGATAGAGAATAAAACTCTTCATAAACATATTCATAGAAAACCAGAGAGCAAAGAATCAATAAAAGAATTCCTTAGGGGAAAAGGTGTTTGCTTGTTATCTAATGTTTTTAATGATGTGACTTTCTCTCTGTTTGCATTCAACATAATATTTTTTAAGATAACATCTCTTGTTTTTCTTTGTAAAATAAAGTCATAATTTGTCCAGTAAAAAAATAAGTTGTTTTTTTTTTTTACCGAATCAAAAACTAGATTTTGGTCACTGATGTTGTGACTTTAAAGTTGGAGCATCAAACCACACACAGCAATACCGGTTTGAAGGCTGTTGTTACCAAAAGTGTTCTCCTGAATGATTGTATGCTTTCTCTTTATATGATGCTTAAGCTAGCAGTAGCTCACAAAACACCGGCTGCATTGTTCTTTAAACATTTTTACAGCTTGTATTTGGTTGAACAATGTCTTCAAGCTAATTTCCATAAGAGATGTGAAAACACAAGTTATTGCTAAAATATTCTGTCATTCGTAACTTTTGTTAAAGAAAGTAAAATGAGGGAGAAAAAAATTGACTAAAATCGAAAATTGAATTTGGAATGAAAAAAAAAAACCATCAGAGATTTGATTTTTCGGCCATATCACACAGATTTAAGTTGTAGTTTTGGTAAAGTACTAGGTCAAGGGTGAGAAAACTATGGCCCGGGGGCCACACGAGGTCCGTTAAAATATTTAATCTGGCCAACCAAATGTATTAATGCCTTATTTTTGTGTAATTCAGGAGTCTCCCCATAGATGGCGCACTACAAGAAGTAATTCGTATTCATGTAGTGAAGATGTGGGGTTTTTTTTCGCCGATATTCATGCTAGACTTCAAAGTCAGACGATAATTTTTCCGATTATTCCAACACCACATGAACGCAGCATTAACCTGACTGGGTTTTCCCCTGAAGGACAGCCACCCATTAGGGAACATTGCACTAAAATGAGAACAAAAACCAGAGTTTTGAAATAAAACTCCAAAATGTTCTGTTTTAAAGTAATGTCAATCGAGAGTAAGGCATGTTTTTGTCCAGATCCCATGTTATTTATTTCTTTGATGAGGAGAAAAACCAAAACATCTTACACCTCTGGTCCTGGTCCGGCTCTTCTGTCAAATTTTAGTAAGTAAGGAAGTTTGTCCGTTCTTGGTCTAGATCAGGGTTTGCAAACTTACTTTACCTTGGAGCCACTTATGGCTGTAATGAGGATCCGAGCACTCTGATACTCGTGATCTGCTCCCAAAAATTCCAGTATGAATATTCGTGACGTCCAAGACTGCTGATCCGCTGTTTTTCCAAATATAGCAGAGTGTAGTAAAATGTTGTTCAAATGTTGTGAAGTGCAGAATAATGTTGGATTTGAAGTTTATGAACTAAAACAACGCTACGGTCACCTGTAGTAAACAAATCTTTGGGTCGGTGACGCTTATGGTTTTTCAAAGTAAACTAGCACCAGATTTTTTTCAGCTCAATACCTGAGACTGAAGTTCCCGCTCACTGACAGAACTTTGTTCAGTTCTGGAAAAAAAAAATGACTTTGTCTTAACACCAAAGCATCAGCATCAGTGTTTATATGGTTTTGGTCATAGTCATTCTTTAACAGTTGATTGTGATCATATATTTGCTCAAAAAGGTACAGTTGCTCTGGAACAAACATTTAAAGAAATATTTATTTTTTTAAACTCACTTTTTTTTTCCCCTATTAAAAAAGTATTAATCAAAAGAAAAAAAACTACTTGAGCACATTTTCAACTGATTTAGTTAAAAAATTATTAATGAAAGCTATTAGAACAATTAGGAAAAACAGCTGCAACTTCCAGCTTTTCTGTCTGAATTATTTTTTTTAAAAATTGAGATTATGGAGGAACTGTAGCTCAATACAGACTCCAGAGTTTCTCCTGTTTTACATACTGGATGCTGTGCCATATTTTTGCCAAGTGTACCGTGGCTCAAAAAAGGTTGAAAAATACTGGCTTAGTAGACATTGGACTTCATATTAAGGTTGGGGCTGCAAAATATTAACTAGGGGGCCGCAAGTGGCCCGCGGGCCGCCAGTTTGAGCACCCTGGTCTAGATACTTGTTACCCTGCTCAAAGTCAAACTCTGAGGGAGATGTGTACAGTGTCATGATAGGGATGAAGAGCTGCTCCTTCACACGTGATCAAAATGGAATCTCTTCAGCTCTTTTCTGGCCATGTCTCTGAATGTTCAATCAAGTTAGAAGGATCCACGTCCGTCCAGACAGTAACTGGAGTTTGTGCTAATAAGGTCAAAGAGTTCCAACTAGAAAAACACTCCACATATTAGGGAACATTTAAAAAACATGGATTTATCTATTTCAAATCAATATTAAAATAGTCAACGACAAATTGAATAGTTGATTAATCGTTACTTTAAATTCTATGGAGTCAGAGTTTAGTAAAGTTGAGTGTTCAGCACAAAAACATTCACTTACATCATTATTTGAGTCAGTGAGAGCAAAACTTCATCTTTAGTGAAAAATAGTTCCTTGTTTCAGATGCCGATCTCAGATCAGGAATATTCATTCCATCAAACTCATTTTGACAGGTGACCTTTGACCCAATATAGTCTTTATGTATAAAATTTATATTCAATTGTTACGTCATTGTGAGGGGCGGGGCATCTGTCAAAATGGTAAAGTATATTCCTCATCTCTCTCTCATTAGATTTCATCTTGTTTTAATCCCAGAAACTAATGAAGAAAAGAGGCTGCAACATTTATTAAAAGTATAATAAAGTTTCATCTTAATTATCTTTATTTTCAGGTAGTTTAAAGCTATTGATGGTTAAGATGTGTGCTTTAAATCCACTTTGCACATGAGCCAATTAGTCGACTATTACTGCAGCACTAGTCTCAAGTTAATATTTGAATTCATAACATTTTCATTTAACATTGACCAATTTAAATCCCCAGCTGTAAAAACGGTTTTGTTTTTTTAAACCATACAACATCTTTTTTTAAAGTTTGGGGAGTGTATAATATTACTGAATGAATGATGTTGGATGGTGAATGAAGCCCCAGCTCTCTGGGACATGTGTCAACCTGGCTTTTGAGATAAACAAATGCAGAGATCATTTCAGAACTGTTTCACAGCACTGAAAGTGTATAACACTGGTCAGTGTCACGGGAGAGTTTCCAACCACCAACATACTTCCGTGTAAATGGTTATCCCCCTGTTCAGGGTGGGATTTTCTGCTGTAGACTACGTTTTCAATAAAAGAAAGATAAAAAGACACTTGGAGAGTGGACAGCTCGGAGCTTCTCGCAGGCCTTACCCAGCAGCTTCTTCACCTCCTCCACGCTCATGTAGATGTTGACCAAAGGCTTGTTGCCGTGATAGACGCCCGGGGGCCCGCCCGGGTTGGCCAGGCAGCCCGCGCCCTCCAGCAGCAGCAGCAGGAAGAAGAAGAAGAAGCCCCCCAGCCTCCACAGCCCCGAGAGCGGCCAACCTCTGCGCCCAGACGGGCTGCCGGAGCCCAGCATCGCGTCGCAGATCTGGCTCGCTCCGGTAGCTCCCGCGGCCCACTTCAGGATCATCCGTCGGTGAAGTTAATCTCGTGATGCGACATAACTCGGAACTTTACGCCGTAACTCCGGTTCACTTCGCGGTGTTTGAGTCCGTAAGTGTTAGCTTAGAGGGCTAAAGTAGCCGGAGCGGGCTAACTTTGTGGAGTTGTGCTAACCGACCGCCGCGGAGTTTGATCCCCGAATCAGAACCACACCGACGCAGTCAAACGCTCTGATTTATGCGGGCAGAAACGAAACCGAGCGGGGGAAAGCACCCCGAGGCGGAGGGCAGGCTAATCCATGAGGCGTTCTCCCTCCGCGGTCCGTCTTCCCGTCGCTTTCCCCCGAATCCCCTGCTTTTCATTTGGGGCAAGAAGGCGGGCGGGGGGAGGCTGGGGCAGCTCAGCTCCCACTAGACTGGAATGTTGCCTTCAGGAGTGTCGGAGACGTTCACTGCCTGCCGTCCTTTCAACTGATACAAAAGAGTGACAGCAACAAAAAAAACTTTTATGATTATATTTAAATGTTATATACGCAAATGGATATCTAGCATGGTCTTATTTCACTTTTCAGTGATTTAATATCCACATTTTAAAGTCAATTGTAGAGCAACGTTACCAACCATAAAAATTCCTGAATTTATTGAACGCAGCATGAAAACCAAAAGTTAAGGTGATTCAGGTTCGAAGTGCCAAATTTACAAGATAGTTTCAATGCCATACAATGTAAAATTATCAATGAATTACATTTTTCAAAGTTATTTCTATTCAAATGTTGAAAATGATTGGGGCGGGGCGGGGTTGTAGTGAAATAGGTTTACAGGGTTTCTGCACATTTCTTCCAGTTAAGTTCAAGACTTTATAAGAAACTTACACATGAAAAATCAAGACCAATTTATCTGCCTATGTCCCAGCCATATGGACAAAGAAAAAACTAAATCCTTGAATTTCAGAACAATTACTTGTTAGTAATGGAGTAAGGAAACAAATTACAGTTCAAATTTCAGGAATTAAATTACAATTACTAGACTATATAAACCTTCATTAGTTCATTATTTAAACTTTGGTGCAGTGAAACCGCAGGTGATTAATCAAACAAATTGCAGTAAACAGTCGGCTCTGACATTTTTCTCTTGGTTAAATGAAACAAAACTGATAATTACAGAACAAAATAACTATGCTAGTGCAGAGTTGGACATTATTTAAAGTAAGATGAAGGGAGTGGAAATATGGACGTGAATGAATCCATAGGGACATTTGAATCATTTCCAATTTGTTAAAAACAAAGACAAAAACATTTTAGTCAAGTGCAATGATCTAAAGCCTTAAAATTTAATGCGAAAAAGTTTAAAATTCCACTAGATTTAAGACGGAGATATCAAAAACTTTTAAAAGTTTTTTAAGGCCTTATTTCCAAATTTTTTAAGACCCCACAGGACCCCTGTTTTAATAGATATTTTTTTCTTTTGTTGTTGTTTTGTGCCAATTTGACTTTTTTAAGTTGTGATGTTCTTCAGTGCATGATAAAGATGTTTAATGTAACTCTTTGTATGATAACATGACTATTGCTTCTAATTTAAAACAAAATGTAATTCTGTTTCCAAATGAAAAAAGGGTGTTCTAGGCATAAACAGTTTAATCTGTATTGTGAATTAATAGAATAGAATATCTTTATTTCAATAGAACTTTTCCCAGAAAGAATCACAAAGTGCTTTTCAAAAGGGGCATAAAATCAAATCAATAGAGAGAGAGCTAATAAAATCCAATAATAATTATAATAAAAAACTAAAAACAGTAAAACACAGTGAAAACTGAAAACTCTCCTGAATAAAAACGTCTTGATCTGAGATTAAAAACACTCAGAGTCAATTTTTTTTGGGACTTTTGGACAATTAGTCCAAACCTGTGAGTTAAAGAAAGTAATTTTTCCCTCATTTTGTCAAAACTTTTTAATTAATATTTAATTTATTTTTTCTTGTCTGCCTGGTGTAAACAAGACAAGAGGACACAAGCTTACAAAGGCAGCACAGTCTTAAAGATGTTCCAGTAGATGTACAATTTAATTAAAGGTCACATGAATTTAGTCTATTAGCGTCTTTTACCACTGATGTCTTTAGAACACATTTTTCTAGCAAGCTTCTAACAAATTCCAACTATTTTTAGAACTTGTAAAAGCATAAAAACTCTACTGCAGGATATAACTTTTTTATTCCTTAAATTCAACATTTAGAATTAGTTTTAGTTTTACTTCAAGTACCATAAAACTAGAAAAGTTGTATTACCTGCCATAATGTTAGTGTGAATGCTTTTTACTGAAAATAGTTGCTGAATCAAAGCTTTTGCTAAAAACGGTCACAAAATTTACTGTATTTACTGAAAATGCAAGAACTATTTGCAAAATGATAATTTTGCGAAAAAGACTGAAAATTTCATTAAAGAACTATGAAAGAGCGCTGAAGTGGACCCAAATTTCTGTGAAATTTGTGGTAAAATTGTTAAAAATCCCTAATACATGCTATTTTTTCAAAAATATTACATGTTTTGCTTAAATATCACTCAGACTCCAAATTAGCTAAATATGTATATATAAAACAGTAGATGAGTTAATCAAAAAAGCTAGCTTGTTGCTTAAAAACTAGCTAAGCTCCAAAATACCAAAAAATTCCTTTGTGAGCTAAATTTGTCAAAAACATTAGCCAAAAATATTAGTTAAACTCCAAATTAGCCTTAAAAAACCCAATTGATAACAAATTAGCCACAACTGTTAGCATGTTGTTAAAATAGACGCTTAACTCTAAATGATCCTATAAAAACCTCAATAGATAACAAATTAACCCAAAATATTATCATGTTGCTAATATATATATATATATTTGCAGCATGAAAACACTGAGGTTTTCATGCTAATCTGGAGTTTAACTAAAAAACCTCAGTAGATAACAAATTAGCAAAAAAAAAAAGCTAGCACATTGCTTAAATACAAACCAACTCCTAAAGCCTAAAATTCCATAGTAAACCGAGTTAGTCTATAATATTGGCTAAAATAGAAGCTAATATCTAAGTTATCTTAAAAAGCCCCAGTAGATGACAAATTACCTAAAAACGTTAGCATTTTGCAAAAATATAAGCTAAATTCTAAATTGGCCTTAAAAAAAGCCCCAGTTGATTAAATTAGCCATAAAAATTAGCATGTCGCTAAAATATTAGCTACACTCCAAACATTTTTTTTAAATTATTATAAAAGATGAAAACGTAACCCATGAATATATTTAAAGTCTTGTTGCTAATCTTTCTTAAAACTATGAAGGAAAACGCCTTTGGCTCAGTCCCCCACAGTTTCCTGTGGACAGCCTTTGATTATTTCAGAATCCCACCAGCTCTTACAATCCTGATCAAGGGCTACTTCTACTACAATGGCAGAGTACACTACAGCATGGCAACACCTGGAAGTAGGAATCATGGCAGGCTGTACCATCTCTCCCCTGGCTCGAGAAGTCATCATACGGGCTTCTCAATGGGTGGTTGGCGGACAGCGAATAAGACCTGGGCTGAGGCTTCCACCAGTTAGGGCCTACATGGATGACCTCACTACACTGACAACAACCAAGGCTTGCACAGTACGGGTGTTGGGAAAGCTTCAGAAGAACATCGGGTTAGCTCGGATGAAGATTAAACCGAGCAAGTCCAGAAGTATCTCCATCGTCAGGGGGAAGCTGTCAGACCACCGCTTCCACATTGGTGAGGAACCCATCCCAACAATCTCAGAGAAACCTGTGAAGAGCCTGGGTCGCTGGTATGATGCCTCGCTCAAGGATAAAGAGCAAGTGGAGCAGCTGAGAAAGGACATTGCCAATGGCCTAGAGAATATTGACAGAACTCTGCTTCCTGGCAAACTGAAACTCTGGTGCATACAGTATGGCCTACTCCCACGCCTCCTTTGGCCATTAACCCTGTACGAAGTGCCGCTATCAAAGGTGGAAAAGCTAGAGAGGCTGATCAATGCCTATGCCAGAAAGTGGCTTGGCCTTGCCAGGTGCCTTAGCACTATTGGGCTCTACAGCAGGGGTATTTTAGAACTACCAATCTCCAGTTTAGTTGAAGAGTACAAGTGTGCCAAGGTCAGATTGGAGATGACACTGCAGGATACCTGTGACTCACTTGTTGCTGAAGCAGGACCCATTCTGGCCAATTTGGAATAAGTGGACCCCAAAGGAAGCAATTGAACAGGCCAAGGCAGCACTCAGACACAAAGACATTGTGGAATGGGTGCAGGGGGGAAAGGGTGGCCTTGGTCTCTCTACTAGCACATCCACCTGGGGAAAGGCCAACCCAGCTGAGAGGCGCAAACTTGTGGTCAAACACATATGCAGGGAAGAAGAAGCAGGAAGGTGCGCACAAGCCGTGGCGCAGGCAAAGCTAGGGCAGTGGATGGGGTGGGAAGGAGTGGAAAAGAGGAAGCTCTCCTGGAAAGAAGTGTGGGAGATGGAAGCTTTCAGGGCGAGCTTTATAATTAGGGCCACTTATGACGTCCTATCCTCTCCTGAAAACCTAAGCCAGTGGTATGGCAAAGACCCCACATGCTCTTTATGTCACCACCCAGCAACACTGAAGCACCTCTTGGTGGGATGCAAGACTCGCCTCAGTCAAGGTCGTTACACCTGGCGACACAACCTGCTGCTAAGGTGTCTTGCAGCAGTAAAGGAAAGACTAAGAACAAGCGTAAATGCCCTTCCTCCTACATCATCTCATTGGCAACTAACATCCTTTGTCCAGACCTTGTACTGCGGTCATCCTTGCAAAAGCTCGCTTACATCATACTTACAGTACCCTGGGAGGCTGCAGCAGAGGAGGCCTATGAACGGAAAATGCTGAAGTACGCCAACCTTGCAGCAGACGCCACAGAACAAAGCTGGTGTGTGAACGTTCGCCCAACGGAAGTTGGCTGTAGGGGGTTTGTTGCCACCTCAACATCCAGAGCTTTTCAGAGAGATGGGTGTGCGAGGGAAGATTCAAAGGCAGGCAATGAAAGATCTCTCCAGGGCTGCTAAGAAGGGAAGTCAGTGGCTCTGGATTAAGAGGAAAGACCTGACCTGGGCTTCCAAATGTCTGGTGGCAGATGGGGGTGAACCTGGGACGCTGGGATTCACTGTCACTGCTAAACCCTCTGGAGGTGTCGTGGGCCTATCAGCGAAACATCTAAGAAGGAGGACGCCCACTTGAAAACCCAAACGATGTCGCCATTCATTTGCCTGCCACAGTGTCTCATCGGTGCCATTTATTGAGGGATGATAAGATCTAATCCTACATAACAGACCTATGACATTTGAAGACTCTTATTCGTTTCCTATGGGGCATGCTCAATATTTAAAAAACTATAAAGTTTATGCAAAGCAGGATGTTACAAGACTGTCTGGATATTTCTGGGTTGGAATTGGAGCAGAACCTTTATTGTCATTGCAACAAGTACAAGCACAACAAAATTGCTACAGCAAAGGCAGCCAAGAGAAAAGGGGATCACATGTGGGAGAAGAGGGGACTGAAGATGAAAACCATACAGCAGCATCAACACTCTGGGCAGTACCTGATCTTTTAACTTTGTGAGGGTGGAGGGACAGCATGTATCTCTTTGACCCTTTTTGTGGCTTTCCAGTTGAAGAATCATTACATGTTTTTCATTTTAAAAATACAGCATTTTTCGAACTACGAAGTATGTTTAGCTAAACAAAACAGTCAGATGGTCCAACTTTATTCAACTAATTTATACACTGTTTAGGCTCCTGATTACAATGCCCATAATGCTACAACAATCCATCAAGCAATTTGACATGACACTTTGTGAGTGTCTTATATTTTAAAAGGAAGTCATTTAAATCTTTGTCAAAAGTTAAAAATTGTTTTCTTTTGTTTGGTGACAGTAGCTTTAATAGCTTCAGAGCTACTAGGCATTTTACACCAAATATGATCCACAATTTTACACAAAAAAATCTGAAAAATGAAGTAAATTTCTGCCATAATCTTTGTTGCAGTAGAACAATGAGCTCATCATTAGTCAGTGCAGAAAGTTTGGTGACTCTAACTTTAATATTCCTAGATCTATTGAGCATATTTTTCATGCTTCATATATCTATTAAAATTGGTAAAATCAAAATAATAAAATAAGGAATTTTTTTTCTAAATCTTTATTGTAGCACAAATATGGTGACGAATTTCAGACAGTCTTCCTGCCCGCTGCAGCACCACAACAGAGGAGTTGTCTCACTTCTTTTTCTCAAAACCCGGCCGGGTGTCCGTTTGTTGTTGGATGTCGAGCCGGTTCAGGAGTCAGACTAAACATGGCAATTAGGGGGCAGGGTGGATCAGCGCTGTCAGCCAATAAAACACTGAGGATTTTTTTTCCTTTGTTCAATTCCTCTCTGATTGGTCAGCCAGCTGTGCGTGTGACGCATTCACTAGGCTAGGTGGAAAAAACATTTGCCCAGGTTATGCCCCTGGTTTCAACCTTAGTTTATGGTTGCTCCCAAATTCATATAAAGTGAAAACATGGAATATGTGAAACAAGTACAATCCATGTTAACTTACAAATGACACAAATCCGTCAAGATAAATATTGATTTATCAACAGCAGCCTACTTGAGAAGGAAGTGTACTTGGACTTCCAAACCTGTAAGCAGCATGACTTTACTTCGAAATGACAGAGTGTGGACTTTTGATGCACAAAAAATTAGTTAGGACTTATTAAAATGAAAATATCCCGATAAAGTATTGAAATGTATCATGCAGCCAACACAAGGCTGCATGAAAGAAATAATGCACAACGTGACTTAAAGAGGAATTATAGTTTAATGTTGAGAAGGCCTTAAGGAGGCATTGTTATGTTGTATTTGTCCAAGTTAATTGTACTGACAGGAATATAAAGTGAAGAATCCAGGTAAGCTGTTAATGTAAAAATGAATGGCTAAAGTAAACGGCGTCTCAGCGGATTGTTGAAGTGAGATTTGGTGTACCATTGTCGCTATCTTGTGGCAAATGAGATACATAGCAGCCTGTGGGTTTGAAGCTGAAAAAACCAAGATGAGATGGACCTTAAGAATATACTTATTCCTGTGTAAACGTTAAATATAACGTCCGAACATGCAGTCCAGCGGGAAGTATAGCTCAGTGGTAGAGCGCTTGACTCCATAACGAGAGGTCTCTGGTCCGAATCCAGACATTTCCCCTTCTCAAAAATCACATTTTCACTTCACCAACTTATTACAAACTCTAAATACAAGTGTTTAGGTCTAAGAATACCGGTGGGAATTGGCACTTGTTAATTCAACTCAAAACTATTATTATTATTATCATTAAAACCTTGAAGAAATACTAAAACAAAAACATATTTTGTTGATTTTTAAATCATGAGTCATTAGTCAAGTATTTTTTCTTAAAAGATGCTGTGCGTGAATGCATGCATTACATGCTGCCAGAGCCAATGAGGGTTGCATCGCGCAGTGTAGCTTTTACCCGTTTCATGGTTTGACAAAGTCAGCTGTGGTTTAAACATGGGTTTAAGGAGATGCAGCAATTCCACAGAAATATCTTCCTGCTCCTGTGACACTGCTGTCAGGTCTCTGCAGTACCCGGCGTCTCTTCTTCTCTGGTGGTCTGGAGTAACCCAACCAGAATGTTGGATACGGATTTTCCTCCGTGGTACTTTATCCACAAAATGAAACAAACACACATATAAAGTCTTAGGTGGATTCTTAAGATTTACATTCTTCAGCCACATCCTTCTGACTTCATCCTCGCCTGATAGATGGTAAAATCTGTCAGAGGAGGACAGCTGCACTCCCTCTTCGTCAGCGGTCCATGTTCCACACAACACTCCTTAAGACACACATTTAATTTAGTTTGGGTGTTAGAACAACCACGAGCTGCACAACATGAACCTGAGCTGCACAAAGACATTTATGAAACTTTTGAGGGATTAAGTAAAACACGCTTCTAAAGTTTGTATGCACCGCTAAAGTTAACAAAACCACCAACTTTCAATGGAAATCAATAGCGCTGTGTGACTTCCGGTTGCGAGACCGGAAGTTACACCCATAACCCGTTTTACATCAGCGGCCCCAGGAATAAGGTGAATAAAAAAAAATTACCAAACCTTGAAGAAATACAAAAACCAAAACGTTTGTTTGTTTTAGTAATAAGTCTTTAATTAAATAAAATGTGAATAAAAAACATCTAATATAAACACACTATTCATTTACAGCCAAAAATAGTATTAAAGTATGAAAGTATGTCACACAAATCCATTTCTTTTGAAATCAATCACTCCCAACACTGCTGAGCTGCGTATCTTTTTGCAGACTATTTTCCAATCCAAACATTGATAAAATACTACCTCTTATTTTACATGTTAAAAGAAAGGAGAAGTAAAAAAAAAATAAAGATGTTTCTGAAGGTGTTTGCATCAAATGGATATCCCCTTATGTTCTTCAAGAGGCTTTTATATGTCCAAGGCACAGGCAGAGCCACAGGGAGAAGAGGCTTTCAATGGAGCCTTCATGTAACATGGTAATTACGAGTTTCAACCAGGGGCATTTCCTGGACCTGGGAACATTGGGGGCTTAGCTCACTTTCTCACAAAAGAATTTAGCTCACTTTCTCACAAAAGATTTAGCTCACTTTCTCACAAAAGAATTTACAGATTGAAAAAATCTTTTTAGTGAAAGTTTCTTGAGCATCATAGCCCTTTGTTTAAAGAGAAATACTGCAATATGTGCTTCAAAATATATTTATTTTCAAACTTAACATAAAAATGTAAGTCATATCTTTAACATCAGAAATGATCTTATAAGGAAGACAAAATGACCACATTTGACATTACAGACAATTACTATGTTTTGTTTTTCTCCTTACAACCACAGACAATATTTCTGTCAGGTTGCATGCTGGACTTTGGTGTCTGCAGATACATTTCATCCGGTGTTGTGCTGTTACTTTTTCTGCACTGCTCCTTTCTTTCAATGACAGTTTCCTTCTCATTTTTTCACCTCTTTCCTTCTCATTTGCTTTCCCTCTACCCTCCCCTCCCCGCTATTATCATGTCACCATTTGATGTCCCATCTGCTAATCCTCATCTTTTTCTCTCTCTTTCAGGTACAATTTTCTTCTTTCTTTCTTCATCATCTTCTAATAGACATATTTCACTGTGACATCAGACAAAACAGTGACAAGGCTGTGAGCGAGATACGCAACTTCAGCTTGATGGATTTAGACGGGAAACCAAAGAACTGAACACTATTGGACACAATTTTATATAATTTTATAAGTAAAATTATTTTATATTATATGTTCTTGAGCTGGAAGTTGGACTCCTTCCTGCTGCTCCAACTGTCTCCCTGCAGCCTCTCCCTGCAGCTAAAGGGCTGTCCTTGGTTCAGGTGGGACAGGGGCAGCCCTTCGACTACAGGACGCCAGAGGAGAAGCTACCTCTCCCTTTAACGCCTGCCACTCACGCTCAGCCACTCCAGCTGGACTGTGACGGTCCAACACCAGCTCCGCCGCCGCCTCTACCTCCTCCACCGTTGCCACTTTCTCCTCCTGGTGGGCGTGTGCCCAGGACCACCGCCTTCAGGAGGAGGAAAGCAGCAGAAGCAGCAGCAGCTGCTGCAGCAGAGGGCCCTCATGCAGGGACAAAAGTCCTCCGGCAGACTGTGCAGTACACCTGCACAAAGTGTGGCCGGCCAAAAAGGCGGGACACTGGCCACACCAGGATTTTTGGTGTGTCATACTGCGCAGCTGTCGGCGGTAAAAGCCTTCAGGAATGGACTGAGGAAACGAGGAAAGGACACAAAAAATAACCACTTTGGAGCATTTTTTATGAATGTTTTGTGCAAAATAAAACTATTTGTTGAAAAGATTGTGTTCTTGTTTTTTTAATTAGCCATGATTTGAGTAAAAAATAGTTACTATGAATGAACTGAAACATTCTAAAGACCAGGATATGAAGAGGCACTCTACAGAACTCCTTCTAACTTTATAAAATAATTCAAATTAAAACTTTGCAAGAAATCCAAACACATAAACTGTACTTTACAAGCTCAAACACACTTGGATGTTTCTGAAGCAAAGACAAGAAAACAGCAGTGATGAAAACAAGGAAAAGAGCAAGAAGGGACTTCATGGTTACTTGCAGCTCCACACATCTCTCCAAACATATACTCTAAAGCTTGTCTTAGGCATGTTTACATTCAAAGCGGGGTCATCTGGCACGCTAAACTTTTTCTCCAGGACTTATCCTCTTCTTGGGTGTCCATGGCAGACATAAAATCCGTTCCCCCTTTGTCCACCTTTGTCATGGGAGGGATCCCACATCAATGTAAGGGTGGGGCCATCTGGACTCCATGGGAGAGCAGAAAGGTTCAATTGGCTTCAGGTTGTGGATTCAATCTAAAAAACAAGCACAACACAAACTGTTTACACAGGGTTCACAACACTTTTTTTCACTGAAACTATTTCAGACACCTTTGTGAATATCTTACAGATTTTTCTGTTAACACAAACTTCAGATTGTTGACACAATCTGAAGTTTTTTGTTTTGATTGTCGGAGGCGGGGATCGAACTCACCATCTTCTGAACGGCAGCAAGAGCCCCCCCTCTCTCCTCTCTCCCTTTACCCCCCTCCCCCACAGAGAGGAACGGCCGCCTGCCTTCGTGCCGCGCGCTCGTCTGGCAGCTCTTTCAGCTGTCCTGCAGAGTCAGGAACTTGTTCAGATCCTTCTTTAAAAGACCATCTCTCAGCTGACCCTTGTCACTACCCGATCCCCTTATGGGCATATGCCTACGTCACTTCCTTTTTTGTGCCAACGTTTTTTTTTTACTTTGTTACTCCCGCTGGTTGAGAGTTTTGACACGATTTTCAGCAGCTGGATGATCGGGCAGCCTAATAACGTTATTTATGCAGTTATTTTTTTATAACTTCTCGCGACACTGTCACTGTCACCGCCCGGAAGCAAGACCGGTACCCCGCATGCGCGGCAGACGTCACTTCCGCTAAAACGGTTTGTTTACCTTTTTTTTTTTCCTGTGACAGGCCACGGTCTCAGAAGGACGCAGCCGCTGAATTTGGACATTCATAGCATAGTTATACCGCACGTCTGTCACGGTAAGTCACGGGATTTAGAATCCAGTATTGAACAGCACCGATTCCGCCACGTTTCCCAGCATGCATTGCGGCTCAACTGGATCTTTGGTAAAGAAAGTTATATTAAAGTTAAAGTTATATTTACTTTTTTCACATTTTATTTACAAGTAATATATAGTATGTAATTCAAGTTTTCCGAAGCATACTAGATTTGAGAGCGTATCGGAAGTGAAACCATTAATTAGCAAGTAAGGGTGATGGGTGGGGTTTATAAAGACTCGCTGATCATGCTTGTATTAGGTGAATCACTCCAGCAGTGCTGCGATAGCACTGTCGTAGCACTGAGGGAGTGATTCACCCCGAGGTGAATTGGTCCGACAGTGTGCCACTGCTTAGCGGGCCTATCGCTGACCCTTGTTGTCCTGTGGTGTGGCGAGGCGCTAACAACCCCAGTAGTTAACAGCTCAATGCAGAGCACACAGTAGCTGTTCGGGGTTAGTTGAGCGTTCAGGTGGAACAGCAGCAACACGACAGCTACGCTACTGGTATGAATGCACACACCGTAATACTGATCCTGACACACATCATTGCATACATCCACATCCACACATAAGCCTTACCCATGTCATTGCATACACCCTCCTACTCACGTCCTTAGCGTATATTGGCATTGCCTGTATCCGGCCTCCGGCACTAAGCACTGTCGAACGGATTCACCTCTTCCTTTGTCTTCCTTATGAAAGATATAGTCACTGTAAATTTTTTTTTTTTTTTCTAAGATTGACTGAGCTGATGAAATGCTCTGGATCTCTCTCTTTCCCTCAGCTCATCTCAACTCCACCCCTTGCTACACCGCAGAACAGGGCGTGTCTCAACATGGGTGGAGTTAAAGTTTTACCCCGCCCACTGTACGTGATTCTTCTTCATCACTGAAACTGCTCACCATCTTCTTCACATTTTCCAAGTTTCCAACGACGATCTTTGCAAAATGGAGGTACGTATCAATGAGAAATGGACAGATAATGACATCCAAACTTTGATTGGGATTATTGCAAACTATCATGCTTTTTTCTGCCGTTCTGTCAATCAAGTTTATACGAAGCTCGTTAGCTCGTGGCTCTCCTCAGACGTTAATGTGACTCATTTTTATCTTCCATTGTGGGTCAAAACTTTTGTGGCTGATAGATAGAATTGATCAGACATCTCCAGCCCTGTATGTCGTGAACTACTGCCCCGCTTGATTTAATCCTGCTTCAGTAACTGCTGATCAGGTTTGATCGATCAGAATTCAATCAGCCCAGTTTCTGATGGACAAACTTTTTGCCCTTCATTTCTATAATATGTGGTTTCTTTTCATAAGTAGGTCATTTAACAATGTTCATGCAAAGGACATTTTGTGAAAAATATCATTTTGTATAGCTTAAAAAAATAATTTCAATGGTGGACGACACTTTTTACTTCTTTTTTTTTTTCAACTCTGACTTTTGTACATGCATGATTCTTGATTTGTAACTCATATAATATGTTTTGTGCAAAAGTAAAAAAATATATATAAAAAAAATACAATTTACACATGCACAAATTAAAATGACAACAGCTTGAAACTAATTACACACAAAAATCCTTTAAAAATGCACGGATCACTCTTCCGCACGCAGCCTAAGTTTCGCACGCTTCTACCGTGAGACTCTTTCACATCTCACAAATCCGTCCGTGAGGGATGCGTTCAAGACAGGTGTGGGATTTTGGTTAAAATCTTCATAACCATATAAACACTACTGAACTTTTTTTTTTTAAATGAAAATTGTCATAGGGGGACTTTAAAGGCAAAGATATTGGAGTGTTTTTTTTTTTTTTAAGGGAGAACATGTTAAACAAGTGAGTTGCAGTTCTCTGGTATAATATTGAAGTTTTTTAACACCAGGTTTCAAAAGTTTTATACATGTTTATGACATTTTGTTAGTTCAAATCCAACAAGATTCAAAACATCAGCAAAAGGGATTCAAGCATGTTGAATATTTGAAGACTTGTTTGGCACAGGTCGCCCACCTCGTTTCTGTCCCGTATAATTTAGAGCACAAGTCACTCCAGAGTACAAGTTCCAGCAGTCAAAAAAGGTAGAATAAGGAAGAAAAAAATCCCATATGAGTTGTACTGGAGATGAAGTCACTGTATTACTCTGCCAAGCACGTGGTTGGTGGAGGTGTTTGCAAACTAAAGGTTTGGAAGGTGGATAGATGAGGATGAAGGAGTCCTTCTCGTGAGTTACATTGAAGTGGTGAACAATGACGTTAGCCAGCAGTTATTCAGGAGTGTCTAATTTAATTTAATGAAGCAATACTTTTTAGACATGACTCAATGTGAGCACTTATATAACACAATAAATAAGTGTGAATTTGGACCCGTTTAATTCACTAAATTTAACTAAAGAAGCATTGTTCTGGACAGTGGAAGGAACCTGGGGCGCTCAGAGAAAACCCATGCAGGTGTGGGGAGAACAAGCAAACTCTTCACTGAAAGATGAAGTCTGGATTAGAATCATTGGCTGTGGAAGAGAACTGGACCTAGCGAGTTGACGACAGTTTTTTCCCCCTTCCAATAAAATTATGTCAATCACTTTTTTGGAATACGAATGCCGACATGTTGGAACCAGATGATGTCAGATTGATCTGAGTTGAGTCATCATTTCTATGGCAACCACTCTCACCAACCAGGACTGAGCTCACTGGAAGTCCACTCCCCTACCACTTAAAAGTGGGCTTGGAAGAATCTGTCAAACACTTTGAACATTTAAGGTGGGGGCCAGGGGGCACCACATGCTTTCACTGAGGTATCTGATTCATCAGTTAATAACTTCAATAACTTTCACTCCTTGACTGTATAAATAAAACTGGACAGAGTGAGTGTGACATCACCCATACAAAATGTCTTACCTTGAGATCCAGCTAAATGAAGCCAATTCAGTCGCCATTTTTCCTTGATACAGACGTCGCCATGTTGGAACCAGACAACAGTGATTGGTCCGAGTCGTTCAGAGTCAAGGTTTCTATGGCAATACTGTCACCAATCAGGAGTTAGCTTGTTCAAAGTCCACACCCCTTCCTCCCAAACGTGAGCTCAGGAGAATCTATCGACCAGACGCTTTGAACGTTCGAGGTGGAGGCCAGCGGGCGTCATTCTTTCATTGAGGCATTTCATTATGACTTCAACAACTTGTATAACAGAAAAACGTAAAAAAAAAAAAGATTATCAAGAACCTGTTAGATAAAAGAATCAGAGAAAAATGATTATTTTGATAAGTAGAATGTCTTGGCAACAGCTGTTTATTTCTCTATAAAAGTCTATTTTAGGTTCTTGGAGCCAGCAGGTACTTCTTGTTTGGAAAACCAAAGGGCAGGGGTCAATCACTCCAGTTCTTCAGTACAGTTTGAGCCGGGGGAAGTGAGAGTCGTAACCACTACATGCAGCTTTTGTCTTCTTTCATCATAATTAAACCAAATACAAAATATATAGTTCCACTCCCAGTTCTGTCATTCTGATTCTGTTCTGTTGTTTTTTGACCAACAATCTTCACATTTCTGCTGAGCTGCTTTATGGTCTTTTATCATTCCTCATCTTTAATTTCTATGAGGACCAGTGAATGTTCAGCCTGAGTTGTTTTTTAACTGAACATTGTACCCTATGGTGGATGGTGGATGGATTTTTATGGGTTTTGGATCCGTAAAACCAAAGCAACATAGTCGAATGACAAACTGTGAAAGTAAATCTAAAACAGTCTGCAACAGAAAATGAAAACATTTGAACACTTTTATTATTAAAATATTCACCTACAAAATGGCCTATAAACACTATGTACATAATAGCAACCAGTAATGCCTGTCCAGGCAGAGTACAACATTGTAGACAGAAGACCTTGTGGACTGTGGGCATGAGAGGATGAGTTTGTGGGGTGTGGTAAAAATGCGTTTCCTGTTGACTCCTCAACGAGCAGCGTAGGGAAGTGTAAGGAAATGAGCCTGGACAGTTGAAGCTTTTTCCCTGAGGGGCAAACCTGCAGCGGGACCACAGATAAAACCCTCTCCCAATGTGTCAGCATGGACATGGAGATGAGGTATATAAGGTTTCTTCTGCGGCTTACATTTAGTTTGAACGGACTGTACGTGACTGTGAGAGAGATGAGCCTGGAAACGTCCAGAAGGATGTGGATCAAATATCAGCTGGTCGCTCAGGTGGAGGTGCAGCCTCAGTTGGAGATGGTTTGCTTCTTTCATTGGGTTTGGAGACAGCTTCTCAACACAAAATAACCAGATAATTCAAGTAGATTATTTACATCAAAGTTGGAGTTCAGAGATTTTTGACGTGAAAGCTGTAACAGTTGTTATTTCTGCATCCAGGAGCTCTGCAGAGGAAAAAAACAGTAAAAAGAGACTTCAGTAATAATAATAATAATACGTTTTAATAAGATATTCCTCTACTTTGCCTTTAGGGGGCAGCAGAACAAATCAATCTAATCGTCCTCACTCACACCAGCCACCTTCATGTCTTTACATCCATGAATCCTCCTCTGTGGTCTTCCTCCAGAACTCTCTCCTGGTTTCTCCACCTCATTATCCTTTCACCATCATCATCATTGTTCCTCCTCTCATCGTGTCCAATCATCTCCATCTGCTTCCCTGCTTTGATCTCCAGAACATCTACCATGATCTGATCCTCTGATGGATTCATTCCTGATGCATCCTGATCTCTCTCTAAGAGAACCTCAACATCTTCATCTCTTCCTGTCTTCCTGTTCCTGTATCAGTCTCTAAATCAGGGGTCAATCCGGCCCTTCTCCACATTTGGCCCTGCCACCCAAACTGCTATGGCTAAATTAGACAGTTTTGCAGTTTTATCATCTAATTTGGCATTTAGCTGATATTTCAGCAACATGCTAGCTCTTTTCGGCTGTTGTAGTCTTGTTTCAGTTTTAAAGGCTATTTTGAAATTTCGCTAATATTTTAATCATTTAGAATTTTTTGAGTTTTTTTGGCTAAAATGGCACTTCGCTAATATTTAGGTAGCTATCAGCTTCAGCGTTTTTTAGATACCAATTTAAGCATCTACAGCTATTAATCTATCACAGGCAATGCTGTATATCTAGTTTTTAAAATGTTTTAGCATTAATTTTTCTGCGAAAATTACTGAAAGGAATTATTTTAAAATTGGCTATGTGTGGCTTTCTGGAAAACCATGATTGCCACACTTTTTTTTCTGTTGGCCTACAAACCGCCCCCGGCCCCCCATCAGAGACAAAGACAGTTATGTGGCTCTCAGAAGAAAACGTTTTTGGACTCCTGCTCTAAACCAACATGGCTGCTCTCCACACAATCTTTTGCACCTTTCCTTTGATTCTTGATGACTTCTGTCCTCTCTGTCTTCCACTTTGTCTTAACTTGTTCCTCCTGCACTCTTACAAACTTCTTCATTTCACAACCAAGTCTCTGCATTCACTCATCAGCCCCCCTCCTTTGCAGTCACTGATCTCTTTCAGATTACAGAATCTGCACATTATGTCTCATGCTTGTTAATGAACTGGTGTATGACCCGAAAAGTTAGGAGACCAGACATGGTGGCAGAAGCGTATTTAACAACTTAGAAACTCAGATCCAGACACTTCTATATGTTAAGGACAATTTACCACAAATGAAAGCAGCTGTGGGTGAATATGAACATGAATCTGGAGGGTTCGTGGCAGGAGGACAACTCAAACAGAACTTTACTATTATCTCGGACAATTTATTTTTTTCAATTTAAGCCTTTTAGCAGCGGAGCTCCAGTGTTTCTGTTCTTTGATTTACTGTAATTTTTAAATTGTTAATGCAATCAATTTAATTCCAGCAGATTTGCAGGCTTGTGCCGCTTTTCTCCTATGAAAGAGCGCTACAGTTGACCTACATTTCTGACAAATTTTAAGTAATATTGCTTAAAATTCCCTAATACATGCCCATTTTGAAAATTGTTTTTAATATATTTAAATATTTAGCCTAAGAATCCTCAGTAAACAAAATTAGTCAAAAACGTTAGCCTGTTGCTTAAATAACGTTCAGTTATTATTCCTGCTATTATTATTCTAATAATCTATTAACATCTAATAATAATGAGCTATTATTATTCTAACAATAGCAGGACTGTGAGGTATCTCTATAGAGAGCAGCAAGGAATGAACTGACGGCGGCCATAAACGGAGCAAAATCGGCTCAAAAAATTGAGGAGCATTTCTCTTCAAATGACCCCCGGAGCATGTGGAGGGGCATTAAGAGCATCACTAACTTCAAAGCCAGGACTGCACAGTGTCCAGATGACCCCTCTTTGGCAGATGAACTCAACAGGTTCTACGCACGCTTCGAGGATCCTGCTGTACCACCGCCCTTCACCAAACTCGCCACTCCACCAGGTGATATGCCCCTCAAAGTGTCTGCAGCTGATGTGAGCCGGACCCTTAAAGGAATTAACCCCCGCACAAAGCTGCTGGCCCCGATAACATCCCAGGGCAGGTGCTGAAGGACTGTGCACCTGAGCTGTCTGAGGAGCTAGCAGACATTTTTAACATCTCTCTGTCTGAGGCATCTGTTCCAACCTGCCTGAAAACATCCCTCATTGTTCCTGTGCCAAAGGGTTCCACGGTTACGGAGCTCAATGACTACCGACCCATAGCACTGACCCCGGTAGTCACGAAGTGCTCCGAGAGGCTGGTTATGGCCCATATCAGGAACAACATGGATGCCACTGTGGACCCTCAGCAGTTTGCTTACAAGAAGAACCGCTCCACTGATGATGCCATTTCATCTGTGGTCCACACAGCCCTTCAGCACCTGGAGGGCAGGAACACCTACATCCTCCTGCTCTTCCTGGATTTCTCCTCGGCCTTCAACACCATCATCCCACAGACCCTGCTGCAGAACCTCTCCACCCTTGACCTGAGCCCCACATTAGGGAACTGGGTTCTGGATTTCCTGACAGGATCCACAACACCATCTCCCGTACCCTCACCCTGAGCACTGGCACACCCCAGGGCTGTGTGCTGAGCCCCCTCCTGTTCACTCTGCTGACGTATGACCGCTGGGTGAGACACCCCAGTTGCCATATAGTCAAGTTTGCAGACGACACAGCGGTAGTAGCAACAACGATGAGTCTGGTGGAGATGTTGGTGCAATGGTGCAGAGAGAACAACCTCAGCATCAACGTGAAGAAGACCAAGGAGATGGTGGTGGATTTCAGGAAGAGCAGACGCCCCACCCCACCCCTTCCAGTGGAGCTCGTCTCCAACTATAGGTATCTGGGTGTGCACATCAATGATGACCTTTCCTGGAGCACCAACACTTCCCAGCTGGTCAGGAAGGCCCACCAGCGCCTGTACTTCCTCAGGAAGCTGCGGCGGGCTGGACTTGGAGGCTCCGCCCTGATGAGCTTCTACCATGCTGCTGTGGAGAGCGTCCTCTGCACCTGCATCACCGTGTGGCACGGCAGCTGCACCACCGCTGAGAGGAAAGCTCTGCAGCGTGAGGAGAAAGCCCCCAGAGAACTGTGGGGGGAGAGCTGCCAACCACCACAGACCTCTACATCATGAGATGAGAGGAGGGGTCTGGACATAATCAAAGACCCCACCCACCCGGCACATGGTCTGTTCCAACCACTCCCATCAGGCAGGAGGCTGAGGAGCATTAGATCCAGAACCACCAGGCTCCGGAACAGCTTCTTCCCTGAAGCTGTCAGGCTGCTGAACTCTGTGTGACTGTTGTGTTCTAGATGTTTAGTTTATTTGTTTGTTCATTTATTTATATTTTTCCAATCTCTGCCAGTGACATTAATTTGTCCTCTGGCCTGACATTATAGATCCTTTGAAATAGAACTCTAAATTAGTCTGAAAAATCACAGTAGATTACCGGTACAAATTAGCCAAAAACATTAGCATGTTGCTAAAATGGAAGGTAAACTCCAAAATAGAATAAATAAAAAACATTAGACGCTAAATTAGTAAAAAAAAAAACTAGTTTGTAGCTTAAATACTAGCTAAACTCCAAAATAGCCTAAAATTCCTCGGTAAGCTAAATTCGCCAAAAACATTAGCATATTGCTAAAACAGAAGCTAAACTCTAAAATAGCCTGAAGTAGCTACTTTCCTCAGAATCTACTGGAATTATCGTGTTAGCGGGTGAAAAGTTACAGCATATTAAAATGTTTATGTTTGAGCTCCACCGGCGACCCCCCAGGTGTTAAACGCTTAACCGTTGTTTATCACGATAGGAAGGATATAGAACAGCGTTCTTATTTACAACTTGAACTTAACTAGGTTAGTGAACACTCCTCACAGATGTAATCATGTTCTTTTCCCTCCACTTATAACTCTTCATGCTCCTCCCCTTTCTGGGAAAATGTCTTCACCACTGACATGTTCATTCTAGTAGTCAAATGTCTCCATGACTTCCTTCTCACCTCTAAATCTGCCCTGATCACTCCTCTCCCCTCAGGATTTCTCACATCCTGCATGGGGGCGTGACCCCGTCAACCTTCAGCCTCCAGCTTCAGACTCATCACTCTCTGCTCCTTTTTCTGTCTACTCCATGATAAATATTCAAATAGATTCGATTGTGACGAGATGAGAAAAACAAACCTTTATTGTTGGTCATTTGTTCTTCTAGCTGTTAAGAAAAACAACACAAGTGAGCTTTAAACCGTGAAGAGTACAGAAATATCTTCTTAACTTAGTGAAGAAATAGTTGAGCTTACTCCGACTTTTGCTGGGAAATATCTGTTCACAGATTTCTCTATAACACACATCCTGCTGTACTTTATATATTCTTTTATACCTGCCAGGACAGAAAAAAGACTTTTTAAACACAATGGCTGCATTTTAACCTCATCCGTCAGTGTTTGAGCAAGAAAGGCCAAGCGGGTTTAATGGACTTACAGGTAGTGGCACGCTCCCCCCTCCCACACGGGCACACTCCTGGTCTCGGTGTAGAGACGGGTGCAGGGGTGTGGCATCCGCTGGCATGCTGCAAAACAGCCGGCACACCACAGGGAAAGTGTTTGTGGTCAACAAAGGAAGAGCAAAACTTGAAGAGCTGGTCAAAACCCCATTCTACCCAATGGGCAATTTTGACCCCAGTGCAATCCTAAGTATGTTGAGGTTGGGAGTCGGGTCATCTGAGCCCCACAAGTTAGGGTGCTGAACCTTTTTTTTTTTTCTAATGATTTTTGATTTTCATTGATGTACGCTGCAGACAAGAAATCTTGTCCACCTTCATCCACATTTGTCATTGGATGGATAAAACTGAAATGTAAGGCGGGGGTCATCTGGACCCCATTAGAGACCACAAAGGTTAGGACAGGAATATTAAACATTTGACACAAATCTTTTGGTAGAAAAGACAAATTCAATTTTCTCTGGTTTTCTTTCACTTTGTGCCTCAGGGATTGCAGTTTATGTTAGAGTAAAGCAGGGGTGTCAAATTTTATCACACATGGGATAAAAATCCAAAACACAGCTTAGGTCACGGGCCGAACAGGATAAACATTTATTGAACACTCTTAAACTACATTTTTAAAACTTTAGAAACATAACTTTTAACGCGGACCAAACCTTGGGACGCGGCTAGTACCAGTACCCTAACCCTAGCCTGATCCACGTCTGGTTCCACGTCCAGAACCAGTACTGATCCGCGTTTGGTACCAAGTGTCTGGTCCCTGGTTAGGGTTAGGGTACCAGTGTGGTCTATATTCAAGTACCGGTTTGTGGCCTAAAGGTTGGAGACTCTTGATTTAATGAGAACAGCCAGAACACCAAAAAAGTGACAAGTTGTGGACAACCTAAAAGGTCAATTTTTGATGTTGACCTTAACCAAATATCAGTATGTCATGACTTAGGAATGAGAATGTGGTAGAATATGTGCAAGATAACTTCGGGCCGGGTCTTGACTTGACGTGTTGTAAAGTCTCTGGTTTATCACAACAATCTAAATAAAGAGCTAAACTCTTTGACATTTGTCTGGAGGAGCATTTTTTTGGAACATTGTCCTGAAAACAGCCAGTGTGAATGTAGAGCATGAGTGGAGGGCCGCATGAACGTACACATTTCACAGTGCCTGCCTTTGAACCCGGGCGTGCAGCTGCAGATGAAGGTGCCGCCCCGGTTAACACATGTGCCTCCGTTGTGGCAGGACAGACGGCGGCAGTCCTGAGGCCATTCTGAAACACAGCAGCTGCCATTAACCTGTTTGGAGGAGACTTGAGTTTTATGTTTCAGGCTCTCTATTCCATATTGTCCACCGCTGATACCGTGTGTTGATATCCTCCAGCAGTTTACTCAAACCTCAAACGCACACGTGGCAAATCAGCTGGAATCACTCACACAACGAGATGTGGCCTCTAATCTAACCCTCTAACACCTGAGGCGTCGCCTGTGACGCTTAAAGGAAACATCTTTAACATATTGTAACTTCTCAACCCTTAACAGTAATCTACTGGAATTATTGTGCTAACGGTTGAAAAGTTACAGAATATCAAAGGGCATACACACTGGAGCATTGGCATTAAAGGGCTAAAAGAAAACAGGATGCCAAAGACCTACCAGGCTTTGTTCTCATGATCTCCTCTTGAATCTCTAATGCAAGGCTGATTCTATTCGTTGTTTCTTCCATCTTCTCTAATCTGATTGGTGGATCTGGTTCTGCAAAACAAGACAACATTTTCCAGATCACTCAGTGACAAGTTCAGAAACCATTGTATCAAAGTTACACTTCCAGTTGTGCAGGAAGAAACCTGCAGAAGTGACCTCCAGACACACTGGAGAAACACTGAGCCTGCACGCACTTCAAAGTAAAGTAAAACATAGTCACAGAAATTTGTAAAAACTATGCCCCCCCAAAAAAGTTCATGTTTAATGTCTTTTCCATTTTCCTACATTATAGTGAGAGATGGTAAAGAGAGAGCTGCCATTCAAAAAAGGAAAAAAAAAAAAAAGAAAAATACATAGCATCACCTGCGATAATGCAAATGTGAAAGGTGTAAACTAAACGTGGCTGCTGACAATGATGGTAGCTGAAAATGCTGAAAATGCTGAAACTGAAACGCTGAAGCTTAGCTAATAAATACCAAATTAGCCAAAAAATCTGGAAAGATGTCTAATAATGCCAAAAATGCTAGCATAATGCTTAAAAACTAGCTAAACTCGAAATTTTCTTACAGAACTTTAAAAAGTCTAATTTTGCCAAAACAGCTAGCATTATGCTAAAATATTAGTTAGATGTCAAATTTGCCAAAAAACTTTAAAAAGTCTTAGTTTGCCTAAAGCTAGCATGATGCTTAATCAAAAGCTAAAATTCAAATAACTCCAAAAAAAAAAAAAAAAAAAAAAAAACAGTAATTGGTGATTATTTTAAAGCTTTAATGGTCTCTGAATAAAAATTCACAGAAGTATACAAGTTTCAAAGTGCAGAAAGTTTTTGAAGGATTTGGGCAATTTCTCATATGTTTCATATGCAGCATAGTTTGCTCAATATTTCAAAAGGTAAAGTTTATGAATACCAAAAGTACAAGAAGGAATTTTCTGAACGACCGGAACATTTTATTTCCAAGATTACAGAAATCGCTGAAAGTGTGGTTGAGTTTTTACGTGATGATAAATGCATTCAGAGAATCTCTATGATGTGAATGCTCTAAAGCATGTTTTATACTACATATTTTATACTACAGCTTTAACACAAATACATCGCATTACCACAAATAATTAAAAAAAAAAGTTTAGGTTAACGTTCTATCAAATGACACGTATTTGGTCGTGTGACATTTAACTCCTCCCCCAGGAAGCGGTGAACTGTAGTCTCAGCCGCGCTCAGGAAACTTTCACACAGTTCAAGCCCTCAATCAATCATGGGAGTCACAGGGTTTTCTGTGGTGACCCTGAAAAGGGAGCAGCCAAATGGCAAAGAGGGGCCAGGGTTCAACCCAAAACCTCCTAGCATCAGACACTACCACATTGACACTACCACATACCATTTTGAAGGAAACTTATCTCATTTTGTGCACATGCTCGTATTTTGACACTTTATCGTCAATATTTATTAATTCTGGGTTTGATGCCTTTAGTTTTATTTCTGTTCATTCTCTAAAGGACGATGATGAGTGTGTCTTTGCCTGGCTTCTCACAAACCAGCTCTTGTTCTGGTCTCTTATTTCAGTGAAAAAGTAAGCGAGTCAGACCTCCAGGTGTGCTTCAGACTTACTGGTTCGGTGTCGAAGGGTTTTTCGAGGCAGGTGAGTAAATTTTGCTGTTATCTTTCCTCTTCTGTCAACCAGTTCTGTGAATCTACAGAGAGGGACACGAATGCTCAGCCCTAACAGTAAAACTACGGCTCCTTCTGATGTTTTGCTCTGGTTGGTACCTGAAAGAGTCATCTGAGTTCTCCGTTTCTGCTGGACCTCCCAGGTCTGGCATGAGGGATGAGGTACCTGGACGTTCACTTGGGGTCTGCTGACCAGTCACCGATGGCCTCTCCCTCCTCGCCGGTCGGACCTGCACAGGTACTTTTTCAGAAACACAGAGGAACCATTCAGTTTCAGAATCGTGACTTGAACTGTGACTCGTATTCAGTGTCTTAAGAGATCAACATAGTGGCGTGCTGGACTTTGGTTCTGTGGAAGGTTGTCTCACGTGTAGTGAAGGCTAACTGCTGCGGCGTGCTGTGGATCTGCTCCTGCCCCGTGTTTTTGACCGCAGTGAGAGCCACGTAGTAGTTGTGTCCTGGATTCAGCTCACGGATCGTAAAGGATCCCAGTTTCCCGTTTGGCAGGAAGCGACTCCTGGTGTTCAGCCCTCTGGTCACGTTGATCACAAAGCCATCCGGGGTGTATACTGAGTGGCGACTCCAGGTGATCAGCGCTGAGTTTGGGGTTAAACGTGATAAGGACAGATTCTGCGGGGCAAGAGGCCCTGAAGGGCAAGACATGGAATCAGATGGTGGCAACAATGGATCTAAAAAGCTCTCACTTGCTGCAGTTATGATCATAAGTTTCCGTACTCTCTAAACATGTTTCAAATGGGAATCAAGCTAAACAAATGTGCATTTTTAACCCTTTAACACCGGTGTCGCCAGTGATGCTGAAACACAAAATATTGAATGTACTGTCCCTGTCAGAAACAGGCAGACGGCTGGATCCAAGTTCAGCAGGTTTATTTGGCACAGACAGGGCAACAGGTGTGATGCACAGCTAAAAGTCCACAAAACTAAATCAGGGTCAGGCAGGCAGGGGTCAAGCACCAGCATGAGGACATCAGAGAAAAACCAGGGTGGTCATTATCCAGGCGAGGGTCAGGGCAGACGAAGCAGGATCAGAGGAAGCAGAAGATCAGGTCAGGTTGAGAACGCTCAGAGATGCAGGCAGAGACACAAACAAGACTTCACAGTGAGCAGAGCTCAGACTAAATACTGCTGGGAGTGATTACTGATGAAAACCAGCAGAGGAGCTCCTTGGAGTGGCAGCAGGGGCTGATGGGAAGTGTAGTGTGGAGAATCAAGAAGTGCTAGAATTCTGGAGATAGTTCCCGCTGAAGGACAGACGGGGAGACAGGGGACTGATTCATGACAGTTAACTTCTCAACTGTTAACACGACAATTCCAGTAAAATTACAATCTACTGAGCCTAGAGACAGGATGGTCTCCAGTCTTCTGTCTAGAGATAGGATGGTCTCTAGCATTCTGTCTAGAGATAGGATGGTCTCCGGTCTTCTGTCTAGAGACAGGATGGTCTCTGGTCTTCTGTCTAGAGATAGAATGGTCTCTAGTCTTCTGTCTAGAGATAGGATGGTCTCTAGGTGGAAGGTGGCGGAAGGTTACAGAAAAATGTTTGCAGCTTTGAAGGTTCTATTGGGCACAGTGACCATCATCTGGGAGATGTTTGGAACCAGCAGGAATCTTCCAAGAGCTATCCAGCCATCTAAACTGAGAGACCGGGGGAGAATGGCCTCAGTCAGGGAGGTGACCAATAACCCAATGGTCACTCTGTCAGAGCTCCAGTGTTCCTCTGTGTAGAAAACAGAACCTTCAGAGGGACAACCATCTCTGCAGCACTACACCAATCTGGTCTGAATGACAGATGACACTCCTTTTTAAAAGGCAGATGTCAGGCTGCCTGGAGTTTGTCCAAAGAGATCTGAAGGACTCTCAGACCATGATACGCATAATTGTCTTTTAGAAAAGACGAGTGACTTCCTGGTATTATGTAATGCCAATATCATATAGTGAATCCCAATGATGGCAGCAACATGATGTGGGGGTGTTATTCAGCAGAAGGAACTGGAAGACTAGTGAGGAAAGAGGGAAAGCTGACTGCAACAATGTACAGAGACATGCTGGATATGAACCTGCTCCAGAGCACTCTCGACCTCTGGGGTGACAATGACACCAAGCACACAGCCAAGTTTACAAAGGAGTAGCTTTAGAACAACTTGGTGAATGTCTCAGAGTGAGCTAGACCTGAAAGTGACTAGACATCTCTGGAGAGGTCTGAAAATGGCTCCTGTCCAACCTGATGGAGCTTGAAAGATACTCCAAAGAGGAAATGGTCAATCTGCCCCAAAACGGTTTGTCAATCTTACGACATAATATTCAAGACAGCTTGAGGCTATAATCACTGTCAAAGGTGCATAAACAAAGTATTGAGCAAGGCATTGAATTCTTATACACAAGTGAAATATCAGGTGTTTTTTTAAATATATTTGCACCAATTAAAAATGTTTTTACATTGTTCTTATGGTTTGTTGTGTGTAGAATTTGATCCATTTTGGAATAAACTGTAACATAAAATATGTGGAAGATGAACTGCATTCATAGCTCATTTTTTCTGTCGTTCTCCAGCCTGATGGCATGAATCCCACTCTACCTGATCATTGTTTGACTCTTATCTGCCCCGGAATTACCCCTGCTTGTCCTTCTGCCTGTCCAGTGAGAAAACCCATCTTCTGGATTGACTCTTGGAGCTGGATCAAAGGCTATGGATTGGAGGAGGAAACTGTTGGAGGAAGAGGGCGTTAAACTTCTCCACAGACTTCTGATTCAAGCTTCCCTTCACGGGACTCAGTGGAACCCCTGGCTCAAACTAGGACCAACCACCCTAATGCCCCACCCACAGCCCAGCTGTGTCCAGCCTGTTCAGAGCTGCCAAGAATCTGTTCAGTGCTGCCCCCTTCTGTGTGGAGGATCTGCTTCCATCACTACCTGCCTTCTCTTTTGCCTCTTAGAAAATAACACCGAACAGTATTTTATGAGCTGTCTGTTAGGACTAACAGTTGTCCGTGTTCTTAGGCCAGCCTTTAAAAAAGCAGGAGCTGTAGAATTCCTCTCAAAAGACTCTTCCCCTTTTTCTGCTAAACCTCTGATGGACATGTTTGCACAGCCGTGTGGTGGTGTTCAGCTTTAAACGTTGAAACTGCAGCATTATCTAGTGTGAAACGAGGTCCAGCAGTGATGAAGCGTACTTGTCCAGAGCTGCAGCGGTCCCGCCGAGTGGCTGGTGGAGGGAAACTCGTCTGGTCTGGTTCCGCTTTGAGTTACTACATCCACCATGTACATCTGACCCGGCCCCAGAGAACTGTGGAGCACAAGCAGACACACCAGAGTTTGGGTTCCCGGTCATGTCTCAGCTCATTTCCTCCACAAGGGTGCCCTCTGCTGGGGCAAAAGTGAAGTACAGTACCCTGAGGCTTTTCTGCAGCAAGGCAAGTTTATTAATATATCACATTTCATGAACAGAGACGATTCAAAGTGCTTTACATAAAACAAAAGAGAAATAGTAAAGGTGTGGTCATTAAAATAAGATAAAAAAGAACCAAATTAAAAACAAGCATAGATAAACAGTGCAGATGTAAACTTTTGAATCCATATTAATCAAATGCAGCAGAGAACAGGTGAGTCTTTCTCCTGGATTTAAATCCACTGAGTGTTTCAGCTGATCTGAGGTTTTCTGGAAGTCTGTTCCAGATCTGTGGAGCATAGAAGCTGAATGCAGCTTCTCCATGTTTAGTGATCTGACTGATAAGAACCTGAACAGATGACCGGAGAGGTCTGGCTGGTACAAACTGGGTCAAGAGGTCAGTCATGTATTTTGGTGCTAAACCATTCAAAGCTTTATAAAGCAGTAACAGAACTTTAAAGTCTATCCTCTGACAGACAGGTAACCAGTGGAAAGACCTCAGAACTGGACTGATGTGGTCTACTTTCTTGGTCCTGGTGAGAACCCGAGCAGCAGAGTTCTGGATCAGCTGCAGTTTCCTGTAAAAACACTGTTACAGTCATCAAGTCCACTGAAGATGAAAGCATGCTCTAGTTTTTCCATCAGATCTATAATCCTTGAGATATTTTTGAGATGATAATAAGCTGGTTTTATGACTGTCTTAATGTGTTTATCAAAATGTAGGTCTGTGTCTGTCAGAATACCCAAGTTTCTGGTCTGGTTGGTAGTTTTTAGATGGATAGATTGAAGTTCTGGGACGTCCAACCTTTTTCTTTTGCTCCAAAGACAATAACTTCAGTTTTGTTTTTAACTGAAGTAAGTTGTGACACATCCAGTCATTAATGTCCTCAATGCATTTACCAAGAGTCTGTACAGAGCCTCGGTCTCCTGGAGTCAGTATAATATACAGTGTATATCTGTGTGTCATCTGCATAGCTATGGTAACTGATGGTGTTCTTTATAACCTGGGCTAGTGGGAGCATGTAGATGTTAGATAGTGGTCCTGGGATGGAGCCTTGGGGCACTCCACATGTAATTTCTGTTGGCTCAGATGTGAAATTACCAATTGACACAAGATGTCAGCTGTCTGGAGCTGTGAGGACTGTGTGCAGTGAAGAAGCTTACCTGAAGGTGTATTGAGTGATGCTTGTGTTGAGCACAGCAGTGCGAGCCTCACTTCCATCTAGTGGCGATAGAGACACGTGCACACGGTTGACAGCTGCATGATGGGCAGCTTGAACGAGCCAGCTCAGCCAAACCTGAGAGGACGACACATTAAGCACCTGCAGCTGCTCCACTGGTGGTGGTCCTGCAACACAGATGCACAGCCAGTCTGAGAATGTGTTGCGAGTCTCACCTGAAGGCTTTTTCGAGCAGTTTTCAAGCTCACTGGTACGGATGAGAGCAGTAGCAGGCTGGCTGGTGTCATTGCTGTTAGTCTTGAACTTGAGGGAGACTGCAGAGATGTTGTAGAGCAGGCCGGGCTGAAGGCCTCGCAGAACGTGGGTGGACTGATGATGGTCCAGGTAGTCTGTTGTGGTGCCGTTCTGACCCAGCGGAGCGTAGGTCACGGCGAACATGCTGATGGGGCTGAGGGAGGGCTCCGGCTCGTCCCAGCAGAGCTCCACCTCCCGCTCCTCCACACGCAGCACGTGGAGACCGTTTGGAGGCAACAGGTCTGGAAAGCCGAGGCATCCTCACAAATGTGAGCAAAGAGTACAGCATGAAGACGCACAGAGCAGCAGCAGGAACTCACCTTTCTTACAGTCTTTGCCAGTGAGGCCGACTTTGCAGACGCAGTTGTAGTTTCCCTTCCTGTCACTCCAGCAACGGCCACGGTTTCCACAAGGCTTCAGTACACAAGGGTCCTCCACTGCACACGGGGGGGGGGGGGGGGGGGGGGGCACATAGTTGATGCCTCCAGTCAAACTTCTCAATCTGTTGCAGCAAGGAGGGCAACATGCAACTCTACCACATAGCCTGAAAATCTTCCTCCACCTGCTGATTCTCAGGTGTTTTCCTGTGTTCTTGTGAATCAAATACAAACTTTAAACCAAACTAGTTCAAATATATTTCAGGATCTATTTTAGGAACAGTATATCCTTTGTAAACACCTCTACATCTATGTGTTTACATAATCAGAAATGCAAAGTAACTTGATTAGTGATATTGTGGATCTTTTCACACGTGTAGATGATCTAAACGTTACCAGAGTTGTTTTGGTCTGAGTATGCGTTTAACCCTTTAACACCTGAGGCGTCGCCGGTGACACAAAATCATGCTGTAACTTTTCAACGGTAACACGAGGATTCCAGCAGATTCTGAAGGAGAAAAGCGTCTAACAAATTAAAAATTTGAGTAAAAGTAAAAGATGAACTTTAAAGAACATTTATGACAAAAACTACATTTAAAACAAACTAGACTTCCCTCAATACAACTATCCAACAGAAGCTCAGCAGGACATGGAGCTTTGGACATACAAATATATCAAGCTAATGAACAAGCTAAAAGTTTTGATACCAAGATTACTGAAACCCTTGACAGTGTGATCGAGTTCTACGTACTGAAAAATGAACGGAAAGGAGCAGGAGCATCACTATAGTGTGAACGCTGACTAAACATTCACACAAGTAAGATTTTAAATGACATGTTCTGAAATAAAAAAGAGTTCAATCATTCATACTGGAGTTTTCAAAAAATGAAAAATCAAACAAAATATAAAAAAAATAATCTTAGTTTGGTGTAAAAAAAAAAGGACTAAATAACAGGAAAAATCCTTACAAAACCTCTGTTGACCTCAAACGGGAAAAAAAATGAAAAAATGTTATGAAAACCACACAGAAAATGTGGATGGAAGAGAACCGTGCAAATTCACTTACACATTTGGCACTGCTCTCCAAAGAAACCGTCTTTACACAAACACACGTAACTCCCTCTGTAACCTCGACACACACCTCCGTTCAGACACGGGCCGGACTCACAGCCGTCCTGCTCTGCACACACAGATTCACACGTCGGTAGAATCTTTTGTCTGCTGTAGGTCATTGCTTACATTTCACTCCAGCAAAGGTTAAAAATAAGAAGTGCACCTAGTTCACAGCTGTGGCCTCTGAAGCCTGGCCTGCAGTGACACAGATAGGAGCCCGGCTTGTCCTCACATGTCCCCCTGTTCATGCAGGGCTCTGACAGGCATTCATTTATGTCTGAAGGGAGGTGAAACAGACACTAAATATATATCAGTGGGTGTGAAGAAGTGTGTTTGTGTGAAGAGTTGACCGCAGCATTACCCAAGTGGCAGCGGCTTCCACTGAAGCCATCCCTGCACGAGCACAGAAAGGATCCGATGTTATTCTGGCAGGTTCCGCCGTTGAGACACGGCTGTGACAGGCACTCGTTGATCTCTGGAGGAGGGAGTTTGATGGTCAGACAGGAACTGCGGTCTCTGGGTGTGTTTCTGTGAGCTCCAGACCTTCACAGACAGGTGTCTGGCTCCACTTTCCCAGAATGCCGCAGACGCTCGTGGCGGCCCTGGGAATAGACGTGAAGCCTGAATGGCAGACATACACGGCCGCGGAGCCGGCTGTCGTTGAGGAGAACTGGACCTCAGCGTGCTTGACTTGTGGAGGCGGCCCGCAGCCCGGTTCTGGAACAAATACAGGCAGACGGACTGTGGCTTCAGGCTGCACAGTAAGCGTCGCCGGTGACGCCCAAACAGAAAACCTTTGACATAGTGAAACTTTGCAACCGTTAACACGATCATTCCAGCAGATTCTGAAGGAGAAACGCGGCTCATCGAGCAATCCGCTGGAATTATCTTGATTATGTTTACAGTTCAAAAACTGAAAGTAAATCAAAGAACATAAACAATGGAGCGCCGCAGTTACAGGCTTGAACACACTCATGCCAACAGAGGTGCTCTCCCTCTAGACCTCCTTCTGAATAAACCTCCAGCATGCTGTTTATGCTTGTGAGGTGAGTCATCAGGTCTGATCAGGTCTCGCTTTATTTAGCTTGTGGAGCTTTTCTCCAGGTCAAACGTGGGGCTTCCAGTGCAGCAACCCCTCCAGACACGAGGAAGGGTCTCTGCTTCTGCCAGCCCGATCCAGTCAGTGTGCTGCCATGCCAGCCTGTGCTGAGGACATGCTTACCTGCAGAGCTCCTGCTGATTTCACAGTGCCTGCCGCTGAAAGCTTCCATGCATTCACACTTATATTTTCCAATGTAGTGAAAGCAGGTCCCTCCGTTCAGACAGGGACTGGAGGCACACGGGTCCGGCCTTCCTGGAACAACCAAAGCAAGTTTGAAGTTCAGAGACGTGAGGAGGATGAGAATGTTCAGATGTGAAGGCAGGGAGGTCAAGAGGAGGGGGGGGGGGGGGGGGTGTCACTAATCAATTATGGATCATAATACGGAGAAGGAGGGTCTAAGGGCAGGAATACCCAGTTTAGTTTAGTAACCAGCCATTATTTTATGACTGACTTCCTGTTTTGAGACAGATGAAACAATTGTTTTGTGATATTGGGCTTATAAAATAAATGAATCTGAATTGAATGCAGCAGCAGTTTGGACTCTAAAGTTTGTGTCAAGTTTACTGAGTGATGGAAGAAAAGTATTTCTCAAGGATGATTAGTAGTTATTATGGTTTATGTTGCTTATTTCATATTTCAGGTATAAACTAGAAAAATGACCTCCAATAATGCTAGTGTGAATGATTTTTGCTGAAAGTAGTCCCCAAAAGATGCTGAAGCCTTTTGTTGAAAAGGGTGATGCAATTGGTAAAATGTTAAATTTGCTAAAAGACTGGACATTTATGAAGGAGTGTTGAAGTTAACCTAAATTTGTTGAAAAATTGCTAAGACATACCAATTTTGTAAAAATATTTAGTGTGCTGCTTAAATATGAGCTAAACTCCCAACTAGCCTAAAAACCCCAATAGATAACAAATTAGCCAAAAACATTGGCTTGCTTCTAAAATATTAGCTAAACTCCTAATTTCTTAAAAAGTACTTTAAAAGATGAAAACATTGCCCATGAATACATTTTAAGGCTTGTTGTTAATCTGCTTAAACTTTTGACATTTGAAGACTTTCTCATTCATTTCCTATGGAGCACATTTTGCTCAATATTTCAAAAACGATCAAATTTATAAATCCCAAAAGTACAAGCAGTAATGTCCTGAAAGTTTTGATACCAAGATTATTGAAATTGCTTTAAATGTCATTGAGTTTTTATGAGCCAAATAAAAGTACAGATGCTTTGAAGCATTGACACTACAGAGATTCTCCTGCTCACTATAATATCTAATCTGGAGACATAAATACTGAGCAAACAGGCATAAGCTACAGTGCCTCTAATGCAGTGTTCTACACTGGTGTGGAGAGGGACATCAGAGGGAGATTTTTGGTTTTTACATAGATGATCTGAAAACATTTACCATTGGCAGGATATCGGCTCTGTGTTCATCCAAACTCAATAGTTAAGAACGTGAAGGATCATAAAGACCGTCTTCTTTAACTTTACTTTTAAAGCTACTTTGAGAAGAAGGAATTTATATTTCTAATATAGACAACAGAGATTCTTTTTTTCTGTTTATTTGGTGTGACTTTAAAAAAAAAAAAAAAGCGTACCTTTGATCAAAAATGGTAAAAAAAAAAAAACAAAAAAAAAACAATACTATTCTATATTAATGCTTATAAATGGATGGATGGATGGATGGATGGATGAATGGATGGATGTTCTTAAGTATCAGAACAAACAGAATTCATTCGTCCTGTCAGCTGTTTAGTAGAGCATACACATATATAGTTTTAGATTTCAAAATCAATGTCTTGAGTGCTTGTTTTTTTGAAAAGGGATTTTTTTTTACTTCTGCACAACATTTTGCAGGCTCCAGTGGGGCGGTGGAACAGGACATTGAGCTGGACACAGAATCGTCGCCTTTGTTAGGAACTCACCCACTTCACAGTGTTTTCCAGTGAATCTGTAGGGACAGGCACATCTGTAGCCCCCCGCCTCCTCTTTACAGGAGCCTCCATTGCGGCAGGGGCCAGAAGCACAAGTATTCAGTCTAACTGGAGAGAGACAGTGAAGGAGAATCCTTGAGGCGGGAAGTATTCACCCCTTTCATCACACGACATCGATCAAATGCAAATCCTCATTCACAGAAACAGCCCATAACTCTGACAGGTCGGCCTGTCAGCTCTGCCATCATTCTGAAGACTGCTGTAATGCTCCTTTCATCAGTCTACCTTTTTCACAGTGCTTCCCCCAGTATCCGTGTCTGCACTCGCAGGAGTAGCCCCCGTCCCGTTCGTAGCAGTACCCCCCATTCAGACAGGGAGAAGAGTCGCAGACCGACTGGGGCTGTACTGAAAAACACAAACCCAGACTTGACCGTGTTCTACCGAGGCTGAAAACACCTCAAATCCTTCACACCCATAAACAAACAGACATTTACAAAGTTCCCATCGTAACTGTGAACTGTAAAACGTGTGTCCACTGTAGATCCACAGAAAGGTTGGCAGAAGTCACAGAGCTCAGTTCAAACCTCAAGCTCCTACCATCTGGGTAGAAGTCCTGCAGGTCGAAGTCTGCTCCGGTCTGACACGTGCACACGAAGGTCCCGCCGTACTCCAAACACGTACTCCCATCTGGACAGGGTCTGCTGCTGCACAGGATCTGAGTGACTTCTGAAGGACACGGGCCATTGCAGGAGAAACATTGCAGAGTTGGTCCACTTTGATGGAATTCAACGTTTTCTGAACCTACCGAACTGACAGAGGTCCCCGGTGTAGCCGGCGGGGCATTCACAGGCTCCACTGCTGCCCACACAGACACCCCTGTTCTGGCAGAGGCAGTGCCCTGCACAGACACAGAGACACAGGCTGGAGAGCAGGTATGTTGGGCAAGGTGGTCACTGTTGACATCATTAGAAAATCGGAATCTTTCGGTGAACGTTTTCTCCTCCCAACGGGGTTCAAAGAGGAGAAATGAGCCGCCAGCGTGCAGGACGTCCTCTCCGAACAATTTGTAGGAATGTTTTGGTTTTCCTCTCCCTGCTAATTGCAGCAGTGGATCAAAGGCGGCACGGCGGCCGCATGGCGGCGGCATGGCGGCCGCATGGCTCCACTTTGAAGTCTCGGGAGCCCAGAGGAGGGCAGGACTTTTCTGATGATATGGAGCATATTTTGTGACCAAAATGTATTGCCCCAGGAGGAATGCATGGATTGTTAATTTGCAAAAGCCACTTTCATTGGCCACCTGTGCAGCTCGGCTCCTTTCATCTGAGAGCATGATTACGCCTCTGATTCTCGCCACTTTCTCCGTCTTCCAGGATCCCGCTCCTTTTTCCACTGGGCCTTCCAAGTGAGCCAAGCAGGAAAACATTTAGGAGATTTAAGAGTCTTTAAAAGCACTGACGGTTAATGTGGACTGAGGTGAGAAGTAGTATGCATGTAAAACACTTCAAACTAGAAAAGCTGCATTACCTGCAGTAATGCTAGTGTGAAGGCTTTTTGCAGAATGTCATGAAAATACTAGCGTAACTCAGAATTAACCCAAAAAAAACCTCAAATTAGCCGAAAAAGCTAGAACGTTGCTAAAATATTAGCTTAACTCCAAGTTAGCTCAAGTAGATATAAGGATGCAACCATACAGTTTGCTCACGGCTCAATATGTATCAAGAAAGAAAAAAGAAACCCCCAATCCCTCTATTCCTCAGATGATGATTTATTTTACAAAGAGAAATACCATAACAGAAATGGTAAACACGTAAACATTACAACTTAAAGACCTGCAACAATTGAAGCAGTTCTCTAAAGTTTTGACAGCTGGATGTCAAACATAATCTGTTTGATACCAAGAAATTCCTGTAAGTGGGATTGAGTTTTTACAAATCAAAAAACATACTGAAGAATAAATAACAATAAAGAAAGAGGATCACTATAGTGGGAATGCTTACAGAGTATTCACACGATTGAAATCGCTTTTAGCACTGAGCAAGAAGTGCTGAGTTGAAGAAGTTTCTCTCAGTTTGTTCCTACAGAACTACAGATGATTGAAAACTGGTTTGACATTTTTAATGTACCTGTTCAGGCACAGCTGCACATTTTTACAACTCTAAAAAGTGATGCTATGGCATGCTTACAGGATGCAGCAGTGATGTGAAAGTATGCATACCTTAACCCCTGTGTCTGAATGAATACCGAGACGCAGCTTGGACTCATAAACGGGCCGATTCCAGTCTAGACAAAGCACTTCCTTTTGTTGGTAAACTAATAAAATGAGCTGTAAAACAATTATTTGCAGGATCAAACTACTGGTTCCCGTCGTAAACTGGGCGAGGTTGTGTTGACTTTGATAATTACAGCACAGTTTCATCACAGCAGCCTCTTCCAACCCAAATTCCTGTGGTTTCGCACAGCTCCTCTTCAAATGCCCCGGTCTGCTCCTCACCTGCCCCGCTGCCCCCCACCCCGACCACAGCCCCTCAGAAACTTCCTCTCATCACAGCAGCCCACTCATGAGAATATCTTACAGGTGTGTCAGACAGTTTGAAGAAAACTTAGGAAGAAGCTGGACTTTACCTGCTTGGTTGTCTGTCGCAGAAGAACTGACTTTTGGCGTCATCAGCTCTGAGAGGAAAGGAGAGAAAAGTCAGTTTCAAGAAACCCTCGTCAGACTTCAATGCTCGGCACTTCAGAAACATTTTGGGTTCTTCTCTAAGTTTACATCTCTGAAACACAGACTGCAAGAAGATCCACTGAATGCATCCAAAAAACTCCTGTTGTTTATTATTCCTGCTGTAGAAAGTTAAGGCGGGACATTCCATTCATTTTAGCAGTGCTGATGTATAGAGTGACATAATAGTAGAGTAGAGAAGAATCACCATACAGTGAAATATGAATACAATCTGACATTTCCATCAGAATCCATGACCTTCAGTCCTGAAGGAGGAAGCGTTTTTAGATGACAAGTCATATGTCACACGTTGTTTGATGAAAATAGCATGAAGAGGTTTAAATCTGACATGGACTTTTCTAACTGGGAGGTTTGGCGTAGACTGAAGGCGTGAACATCTGATCAAATGTGACCTTGAGATGGAAGTTGGATTTTGAAATATTGTTTGATAGGACCACAATATTGTCCTCTGGATCAGACAGTTATAAAACACCCAGACTCCACCAAAAAATCAAATTCACTCAGTTTTAAAACTTACTTTAAATTTTAAAAAGTCTTTTAAATCTTACAGAAAATTCAAAATGGAAAATAAGTGTTTGAAATGGTGGATAAAAATCAAGAAAAAGAGTTTACTCAGACTGTGCGCAGACACTTTAAAGAAGAAGATTGTTGCACTACAAACAGAACAAGACAGCAAGAGGTGGACTGCTGGGTAAATGTCCTTTAAAAGGTAAAAAGGATCAAAGAGACAAACGGCAAAATCCACTGAATGAAACCCAGATTACTACACCACTGTTTTACTTAAATAACATGACATAAGCAAAGTTCAGTGTAAAGAAATGATAACATTCCCAGATGAGTTCTGGACAGAAAACTTTGATCTTAATCTTGGCCAACATGTGTAAACAACACAGAGCAGCTCCATAGAAAAACCTGGCTCCAGCTTCCTGGTATGGTGGTGGAGGGATGGTGATCTGGGCTCGTTTTGAATATTGTAATACTTGAGAAACAAAAGGGAAGTCTTTTGTCTGACCAGGTTAAAGGGAGGAAAGCAACATCCCAATGTGGCAGTTAAATAAACCAGACAGGTTTATTACAGCCAAACATCCTCACATTCCTGAGGTACCTGCAGACAGGTGTGGGTAAGAATTCACAAAGGTGGAACTAGGTCAAATACATGAAGAAAAAGAAAAAGAAAGAAATCCAGAGAATGACTGTTGACATCAACATGCACACTCCCGTCTGTTATACAGTCAGGCCCGCTTTCTGCCTCCTGCCAGAGCCAGACCATGAGGAGGAGAGAGGACTCTGGTTTCTCTGCTGGGAACCATTAATACAGTAAATGAGAAAAAGGTGTTTGTTACTTAAAAGCTGTAACTTTTTAACATGATTATAAATAATAAAAAGTCAGGAATATTATTCCAGAATAAATCAATTTCAACCTTAAATAACTTTAAATATTCTACTATCAATAAAAATATATTTTTTCAAAATTATCCAAGTTAGAAATAAGTGCAAAATAACATCAAGTCACGGCTAACGCTCTCTGTAAAGGTTTGTACAACACACCTGTTTGACAGAAAGCTCCAGTGAAGGTGGAAGGACACGAGCAGGTGAAGCTGGCCACCTGATCCATGCACTCTCCTCCATTTAGACAGGGCTGGGACTCACATTCATTTATGTCTGGAAAATGAACACAACCGAATTATTGGAGAGGGGATTGTGTGAACTTTACATGGATGAGTGGGACTGCACTTCTTTGATAAAAGCAGTTTCATTTGACAGATCTTTGGCATCATCTTTAAGTTGCCTCATGGTTTGAGACTTTTCATCCGTCATCATCAGAGGAGAAGGTTAAAACCTTCCTAATTTGGTTTGCTGCTATTTCAGTGACCCAAGTGTACAAAAAAATGCAATTGTTTTTAAAAGCATTTAAGGATAACCCATCAGTCTATCACAGATCAGATCTACATGTGTCTCTTTATCTCCATTGTGGCTCTTTGACCAAACATAAAATAATTCATAGAGACTGTTGATCCAGACATGTCGACCGTCTGAGTCAGCAGATCTCTGATAATGTCTGTTTAACCAAAACTACCTGAAGAAAACAAATAAACAAAGCCTGAAAACTAAGACTACCAAGATCCAACCCCAAACTAAAAGAACAAAACCCAGCAGTGGAAGACTGCTGAGGACAAAGAGGAAAAAAATAAAAAAGGAAAAGAAAAAGAAAATATCATTTTTTTAAAGTAAGGTTTACTTATTAGCATTTATTTCATTTAGATGAGTAAAATGTCTAAATTAATGTCTGAGGTTCACATAGATGATAAACTCTGTAGGTTTTTACATCTGTTGACCTGAAGACGTCTTGTTTCCTCCAGAATGAACAGAGTTTATATGCAAAGATAAACTTTGGTCAAAAGTTTGATCTTTTATGAGTTAAAAGCACAGATTATCTTATGCTGAACAACATTGTTACTAGCTGCACTGAGATGATCCTGTTTGGTACAGAGCAGCTTTTACTTTAAAAATAAGTAAAATAATAATTTATATTTTTGCTTTTTTGTGCCCAAAAGTAGACATAATTCATATTAATTATTTAAAAGAAGGTCATTAATGCAAATCCAAATTTATCAAAGGTTAAAGTAAAACTATGCGGCTCCTTCTAGGTTTTGATCAGTAGAAAACGAGCCCAGATGGATCTCTTACTGTTAAAGGTTGCTGACCCCTGTTACTAACCATTTTTGTGCATCATGAAATAATATGTTCTTTAAACTCATAAAAGAACTTTTTAACATTGTTTCAGAGCTCTTTGAGATCTGAAGGCCTCTCCCGTCAGCTGGAATCTAAAAATCTTGAAATACCTGTAGTTTATTTTATAAACTTAACTAATCTCATTTAAAAATATGCTAATTTAGTAACCCTTGCTTTAAAAAATACTTATATTATTTTATTTTTATTTTTATTCTGTAAAGCCACTTTAGAGAGGTGAAAGAGCCACATGTGACCCTGGAGATGCAGGTTGCTGACCTCTGATCTCTTGTGGAGTCTGGTGTGAAAAGTGCAGAAGGGAACGTATTCTGTAAAAAATATTGAAACTCCTCCTCACCTGTTTCACACAGAGCACCAGTGAAACCTGGCGGGCATGCACAGCTGAAAGCCCCAATGCCCTGTGTGCACGAGGCGTTGTTCATGCACGGCCTGTCTTCACACTCATCGATGTCTGCAACACATCACAGCAGATTTACTATGCGGATATCCGTCTCACTGCCCCGCTCAGTCTGTAAGCATGTGTTTCTAGAAGAGAAGACGATTGGTGAACAGAACACCTGGAACAGGTACAATAGAAACCTCTGTTCAGAGGCAAACGTTCTGCAAATACGCAGGATGACATCTTCAAAAGAAGGATTTACACAAAACGCTATGAATGAATCTCATGAAAAATGACAAAGGCTTCAGTTTTTGTTTCCTCTGAAGTTTATGGACATCTTCTTGCAACAGACTTTAGAGGAAACAGCAAACAAAGGTCACACCCGGTCCCACTGGGACGTGCAGACGAATGCTGCATCTGGTCTTAATATGCTAGAAGGGGATTCATGTGGAAGAGGAGATGAGCAAATGAAAGGGATTGCAGCTTGTAGAACTGGATTAACAGTACCTGTTTCACACTGAAGCCCCGTGTATCCAGCAGGACAGTCACAGGAGAAACTGTTAGTGTGATCTTCACAAGTCCCTCCGTTCTGGCACGGACTGGACGCACACTCGTCCACATCTGCAGTGACAGCAAAGGAGACAGTTTAATATCTTTAATTAGGAGGAAACATCTGTAGAGTTAATGAGCTGAATTCAAGCAGAATAGAATCCGTCCAGTCATTAAGGAAATGGAAACTCAGGAGAAGTCGAGATTTTTCCAAACAAGGAGACATTATTTCTCCTGGCTGATCTAGAGTAGACACTTCCTGTCAGCGTAAGCTGTCAGAGGAGCAGGACACGAGCGTTTCTCACCGATCTGGCACCGTTGACCCGTGAAGCCAGCCAGGCAGGAGCAGGTGAAGGAGGGGTTACCTGTGATGCAGTCATCAATGCAGCGGCCGCCGTTCATACACGGCCGCAGGTGTGGGCACACCGATGCTGGAGGAGGACACAAATGCAAGGAGAACTAGAAGAGTTGCATGTCCTGCGACGATGCTCGTGTGAATGCTTTTTGCTGAATGTGCACGGATCATGCTGGAGCTTTTTGCTGAAAATGCCCCAAATAAATTACTAAAATTGCTGAAGGGATTTTCTGAAAATGCAAAAGCTATTTGTATAATGATAAAATTGCTAAAGGATTTAAAGTTTCAAAGAATTTGAAGAATTTCTTAAAAAAATTAATTTAAAAAAGCGTAAAAATGTGTAAAAGGTATGCACCCAGACGCAACCTCAGTGGCTCCCGAATTAACAAAACAGGGTGCATTTTGATCAAATGTTAGCTTAACTCCAAAAAAGCACAAAAAATCCTTAGTAGGTACCAAATTAGCTAGCGTGTTGCTAAAACATTAGATTAACTCAAAATTAGCCCAAAAATCGCCAGTAGATGACAAATTAGATTAAAAAAAGAACAGTTACAAATTGATAAACTATTATCTTAAATCAGAATCAGCCCAAAACACCTCATTGGATGGCAAATTAGCCTCAAAAGCTAAGACTAAACTATCTGAACTCATATTAAGCTCAAAAATCCTCAGTAGATGGCAAATAAGCTAAAACATTTTTTACACATTGCTAAACTATTAGCTTACCTCAGAAATAACCCAAATTAAGCACAAAAGAAAGCATGTTGCTAAAATACTAGATTAACTCAGAATTAGCCAAAAAGTTTAGCATGTTGCTAAAATATTAGCTAAACTTAAAATTATCCTTGAAAACCTCAGTTGTATTCATGTCCTGAACATACTGAACGTTTTGATATCAATATTACATAGGCTTCAAAGGGTTTAAAACATCGGATACATTGTGTGAAAAGAAATAGCAAAAATTGTGTAAAATTGCAGAAAAATTGCGTAAAATGTGACAACATCAAAAGTTCAAGCATGTCCTGAACATGCTGAATGTTTTTATTTACATAAATTGTAGACATTTGAAACATTCCCCATTACTTTCAATGCAGCTAAAAAATCTAATCGTAAAAACTGTAATGTTCATTGATAGCAAAAATATAAGCAATAATGTCCTTAACAAGCTGAAAGTTGTGATTTATTGTAGAAATTGCTTAAATTGTGATTGGGTTTTTTACATGCTAAAAAGTGTACAGAGTAAATTAAATAATGTAAATGCTTACAAAGCATTCACACAATTACAGGAGATGCAGGATTGATGCACCTGAGCTTCTCCAGCAGACCTTACCAGAGTTATTGCAGCCTCCCACTTCCACGTTCGCATCATCGATGCGGAAGACCCATCTGCCGGGGTATCCCACGTTGGTCGTGCCCGCCACGTTCACCACATCGCGGGTGCGAGAACCTGGAATGTTGAAATAACGCTTACCATCACCAGCATTGAAACCTGCCTGGGAAGAAACCAGCAGAGAGGCAGACATGACAAAAGGTGACGGACAGACTTGAGGCGTGTGGAGCAGATCAGGATCAGGACCGGCATGCAGAAAACCAACGGTGTGGTCTTACCTGCGCTGCGATCCCCCCCAGGCCGCTCTGGTTTCCCCCGCTGCTGGCGTGCATGCCTGTCGTCCAGGTGATGCTGTTGTACTGGAAAATGGTGAAAGAAAGCTCCCCGTCTGTAATGAGCACCGCTTGGAAAGTATTCACCTGCACCGACAAGACAATGTTAGGGAATCTATACAAGATGTTTTAATCAATAAAAAATCTTTAACATGTAAGTGTGGTCAAACACACATACATGTTTCTAGGTGTCTAAGTCTTCACTCTCCCTTTAGAAAAATAAGATTCTGATTTATAGTTAGGTTTTTGCTTCTGACATGAAACATTTAAATAAACTGTGGATTTTTTGGGGTGGGATAAATAAAACATGACCATGAGAAAAATATACTTATATATTTTAAATATGAAATAGTTTATGACTTTTGACAGAGCGTGCATGACTTTCTTTAAAATAAAAGACTTCCTACATCATAGGATCATGTCAATGCAGCAAATGCAGAAGCAAGTGTAAAGTCATCAGTGAAATTCATAATATAACCAGCAAGAACTAAATCCGAGCTAATGAAGTGACCTCTACCATATATTAAAACCACGAGGAACACTTTAAATCCTTGAATTTGCCGAATGGGAGTGGCATCCATTCTGCAGCCAGTGTGAACCTAAAAGAGCCACATGTGGCTCAGCTTGCAGACCCCTGATCTAATTTGTCAGATACATTCAAGTGCAGCATCAGTCAGGTTGAAGCTGAAGAGTTTGACTCATTTCTGCAAAACAAATATAAATGTATCTATAAATGTACAATTCTGTCCATTGAGGATTTTTGGCAAAAATCACAGGAAACCTCCATACTTGGAAGACAAATCTTTCCAGACGGTTTTGATGAAAGACTTTTACTCCATTGAATTAACCCTTTAACACCTGAGGCAAAATCTCTAACGTACCGTAACTTTTCAACTTCTCCGCTGGAATCTACCAGGAGCTCTGGTGTTAAAGGGTTAGCATTCATGCAGATCCCATCTTCCTGGGCTGTGGCTGACAAGTTCAAATGTGTCCATCTCAAACCAGATTATTCACATATACATGTATGCACACTCTTTAAATTTATAGTGAAGCTTTTATCAAGCTTTGGCTCTCAGCAGCACAGCTCGGGAGGCAGAAGCTGGATTTACTTAAGTTTAAATGTTTCAGCTGTCTGGCGGCGTGTCAAATGGGTTGCTCTCTAGTTTCCATGCTCTCTCAGTAACAGCATGTGAGTCACGCTGGAGGGGGAAGTGGACTACTGTAACTTCTGACCCACAGAGCTTGAAGAATTGAGTTTCAGTGCTTATTTTCTCTGTAAATTCTAATAGAGTGAATTTACTTTAGAAGAATTAGAACAATATATGGCCCCACAAAGTGCCAGAACGAGGTCAAAGTTTAGCATGAGTCGGTACCGGCGTTTGGGAGTTTCCTCCAAAGAAAGTAACTCGATGCCAGGTAGAGATGAGGGTCCATGTCGCATTAAAGTCAGGGAACTCGGTGAAGTAGGTGCTGACATCGCGGGAGGCCCTTCTCAGGACTGAGGGGTCCAGGCTCTCCCTGTAGAAGACGGTCCCCGCTCTGCGGTTGTCCACGTCGGCCCAGAACGGCGCCACGACCCTCCGATCCCCCGCGATTGGAAAGGCCACGGGTGTGAACTGAGACACCTCCCTCAGGAACGACACAAGGCCATTGTTGTTCACCTGAGGAGATGCAACTGCAGTTAGAGCACCTGCATGGTTTCTGTTGATGTTCGCCTGAACCACTGTGCTGACCGGGTTAGGGGAAAGAGGACATGTGAAAGTCAGCAAGCAGGTTCTGACCTCACAGAGTCAACTCTGGTGGTGTTCAGCCAAACCTGGCTCAACGGATGTTTGGTTTTCCTATGTGGCAAACAGACGCTAACTTCATGAATGATGAAGCAGCTGAAAAAAGCAGCTTTCTGCTGTTCCTCCACCTCACTGCCTTTAAACTATGAAAAAACAACTTTTTGAGCTTTGAAGTGTATTCTCCTGTTCATTTCTCACTATAAAGAATCTCAAAGTGGTATTTTGATCCGTTCATGCATTTCTGAGTAATCCTCTAAAAACCAGCACTCTTACAGCAGCCCCTCCCATACCCAGGTCCTCACATGCTGATGTCACAGAGTGAGACAGCCCCTTTCAGGTAGTCTGCTTTGACAGCTCCTCCCCCAGTTTAACACAACACCCAATTTCTGAACAGATCTATATGTGATCAGCGAAAAACTTTCATTTTAGGGGCAGTATACCGTAATAAATCTATTTATAATTCTAGCAAAATTTTATATCCACAAAAGTAGTTTTTCTTAAAAAAAAACCCTGTTTCGCGTCTTTTTAATCGCAAATAGAAACTAGGACTGGGTTGATAAAACCAATTAATCGATTTGAACCAATTTAAGCTTAATGGATCAATAATTGATTCATAAAACATATAAATCAATTTAGCACATAAAGCTAAAGTCTGTTAATAAATGAACATCTTTAGAAACTCACCAATATCAATTTTACAAACTCTTTTATGGAAATATTTTTTAAAGTAATCATTTGTGATCTAAAACATTGTTTTTTTGCTCATATGTTCTTTTTCTTCTGGAATAATGTATAATGCTACAGCGCAATCACCACCTAGTGTCCAAACTGAGACGTCTTCCAGGAGAAGCAGAACAATGTTTACAATGTTAATGATCTGAACATTTTAGTTAGAACTTCTCCTTTAGAGAATCCATGGAACACTGGATGATATTAACAATCTCAGTATTTCACTAATACATTTTAAAGTATGTGAACTAGATCAGATTCATAGAAATATATTCAAAACATTTAGTAGATTATTAATGTATTTCTAAACAAATGTGTCTAAATGTGTAAACTCTAAATTGAATTAAATTGAAGAATCAAAAGAATCGATAGAAATCGGAATCGAATCAATCCAGGCTTTTGTGTATCAAATCGTCTCTGAAAATTATAATCAATACCCAGCCCTACTAGAAACTATGATGACAGAGTGAAATTATCATCAGATCTCAGAGCTGTCAAGAACTTTGAGGCTCTGGAATCTATTAGGCATCTAGACCCTTAGCATTTTTTATCTTTCTATTATACTTGTATTTTTTTCTTTAAACCCTATGTGTAAACTCTGGTAACCCCCACGGCTTTGCTCTACTGTCTGATGTATATACTCTGAATATTGTCCATAAAATGCTAAAAAAAAAAGATGCACAAAACCGTTTATCTTCCAGCCATGTCCTGTTTTCAACAATTGGTGGGCCTGCTAAAGCCATATATATGGTATGTGCATCTATCAGTGAAAAAGTTTAGATGTAGTTTATTTTTCATGGGAGAAACAAAGACATGCGGCAACCACATGCGGCGGCAGGCGGAGCTTCAGGAATCGAGTTGTTTTACTTCCGGTTAGGAAAAAACTCACAAAAAAAACTCCTATTTCATAAATAATTCATTTTTTGTGTTCCAAAGGTAATACATGATCATATATATGGATATAGTTTGATGGTATGGCCCCTGTAAGCACACAGCTGTCTGAGACCTACAAATGAGTCCTACGTGACTCTGGGAGACAAATCTGGAACAAAAGCTCTCTCTACTTTGAAAAGTCTCTCAGAACTGAGGTTCCAAAATAATTTCCCTCCATTCATGATGCCTGAAAGGGACTAAAGTTACAGTTTGCTTTTTTTTTTTAGTTGCTGAACAAGTGTATGAATGGACATCTTGATTTTTGGCTTGACTCCATCCATTCATCCACTTTCTAAACCCACTGCATTCCTGTTTGGGGTCACGGGGTCACTGAAGCCTCCCCTGCTACTGTCCCACAGTTTTCCAGTCCATCACAGAGACAAACAACACACACCTAAGAGATAAGTTTAGAGACACCAGTTAACCCTACGAAGCATGCTGGGAGGAAACTTCAGCGTCCAGCATCGTTTAACCCTTTAACACTGGAGCTCCAGTGTTTATGTTCTTTGATTTAGTGTTATTTTAAATTGTAAACACAATGATTCCAGTAGATTTTAAAGAATTTAATCAGGTCTTCTCCTTTGGAATCTGCTGGAATTTTTGTGTTAATGGTTGAAAAGTTACAGTATGTTAAAGATTTAGTGTTTAAGTGTCACCAACGACGCCTCAGGTGTTAAAGGGTTTAATCTCTGATCTAATATCAATTCATCATTTCAATCAACTTTCCCATCATTTCTTCAAAGTCTAAAAAGCAAAATGTGTTGTGGATAAATACCTTTCTATAGCAGGTGTATCAACACAAACTAAAGTAGAATTTGTGCTTGTAAAAGCAAGAACGCTCTTGTTACAAACTAACAAGAAATCCTTTTCTGCAGCAGAAACAGAGGAGATGGTATTAGGACAGAAATACCTTTGGATCTTCATTGCAAATTAACAATTATTGTAACACTTTATCTTTAACACTTTGATCGTCTAGTGACACCTTAGGGCAGGGCTGCTCATTCCTGGTCCTCAAGATCTACCACCCTGCCTGTTTTCCAGCTCTCCCTGTACTGCTTGCTGCTGATTACCTGGACCAGGTGTGTCCTTTCAATCAGATTGTGGAGACATCTGACTGAGCCAATCAGCAGGTGGCAGGGCTTGGAGATCTGGAAAATAGTCAGGGTGGTAGATCTCGAGGACCAGGAATGAGCAGCCCTGCCTTAGGGGGAAAAAATTAAATTACATTAAAAAAGTATAATATAATAAAACTAAAATTAACAATAATGTAACAACAGAAAAAATACATAAAGTGTTTTAAAATACAGCATGAATCATTTCAAGTTAGACTCATTTGTGGCTCAGTATTCAATGAGAAAACATTATAATGAAGCAGAAGTGCCTAACAGGGACATGTTACATTATAAAATTGACAAAGAAAATAAATAAGGAGATGAAGATTTATTATCTTGAATGAATAAGATTAAAGTATAATTTCTATTTAGAGATCCCCCCGCTGCCGTTTTGAGATCATCAACTCCCGCTGTTTAGATTAGATGGATTTAGAGACTCGAAGGCGAAATATAAACCTAACAAGCACATATGAAAGGTCGCAAAACATCAAATACAGTCATATAGAATAAAATCACCAGTAAAAGTAGTGTAAAAAGTAAACACAACTTCCACATTGAGACTTCCGTTTTGCACGTTATGACTAATTCCACTGGACATCCATCGGCTCCATGAGGTCTGCGCAACATCTATCCACCAGGTTAATCCACCATGTTACCTGCAGCTGGGTACTCTTGAATATTTTAGCCTTTTTTTTTTTTAAACCAATTAACCAATTTAAGGCTATTTTGAAGTTCCGTTAGTTTAAGCAATGTGCTAGCTTTTTTGTCTAATTTGGAATCCACTCAAGTTTTCTTATGCTAATTTGGAGTTTAGCTAATATATAGCAACTTGCTAACATTTTTGGCTAATTTGTTATCTACTGAGGTTTTAATTGGCTATTTAGAGTTTAGCTTCTATTTTAGCAACAGACTAACATTTTGACTAATTTAGTGGAATTTTAGGCTAATTTGAAGCTTGCATAGTATTTGAGCAACGAGTTAGATTTTTTGGCTAATTTGTTATCTACCAAGATTTTTTGGGCTAATTTGGAGTTTAGCTCATATTTAAGTAACATGCTAAATATTTTTCCAAAACTGGCATACGTTAGAGAAGCAATTTTACTACTATTTTATCAAAAATTGAGGTAAACTTCAGTGCTCTTTCGTATAGTGCTCTTTCATATTCTGTAACAAAAACTCTGGTCTTTTAGCATATTTAACATTTTGCAAATAGCGTTTTCTTTTTCAGCAAATCCCTTCAACAATGATAGTAAATTGCATCACCCTTTTCAGCAAAAGTCTTCAGCATCTTCAATGATTACTTTCAGTATAAAGCATTTGTACTAGAGTTATTGCATGTGATGCAACTTTTCTAGTTTGAGCTGACTTTTCGCACATGCTCAATGGCGAGCACAGTCCGTGCTATTCTTCCTCCTGGTTCAACACCATATCTGACAGGTTCTACTGCGGTTGCATGTGACTGATGACCTGTCCATTGACGACCCCGCCTTCACACTGCAGCTACAATGATACAAAGGAGAAAACATCAGTGAAGGGAAGTGTTTAGTGAAACTGTCTGAGGGAGGCTGATCCTGCTATGAATAAACAAATGCAAAGAGATTCCAGTCATATACAGAAAAACGCCCAGAATGTAGATTTATGGGGGCCAAACAGAGCCTTGATGGCAGAATCTTGATTTAATCATAAAAGTTACATAATAAAAACTCCAAAGTGACAAATGAAGACCCAGAACATGACGCTCCGAATCTGATGCCCTCACCCTTCCCTTCAATAAATGCTGATCTTTGTTTGTTTTGCATGTTGCTTGGAGAAAAGCATGCAAATGTTTTTACCTTCTCAACACAGCGAGGCTGTTAAAGAACGTTCCAGAAATACTTTCTTTGGCCTTGATTTAAAAGGTTTAAACGACAGAGTTATTGCAACTTCCCAACTTATTTGTCTTTACATTTTGATTGTGTATCAAAGCAATTACAAAGCTGGAGGTCACATGACGAGTATGCAGGATAAAAACTGAGAGGAAATTGCACACAGAGAAGATGACTTAAAGTCCCTATGACATTTTTTAATTAGAAAAAACCGTTCCAGTAGTATTTTAGTTATGACTATGAAGTTTTTAACCAAAATCCCACAACCTAGACATTTTTCATGATGATCTGAAGCCTCTGTTTCTAAAATCTCCTCTGAGGGGGTGTGGCTTTTGGAGCTCCACCCCCAATCCCCCTTGTCTGATTGTGACAGCTCTGTGTTTTGCTAGCGTAAATCTTCATAAAAATGTCCAGCATGGGTAATGTCCAGCCGTATGGTTCTGATCCGGATGTCAGCTCAGATTTTCATGGACAGAACTTCCTCCAAAACCCTGATTCTTTCTCCTTCCAGTTCACCAAAGACTCTTTTAGCTCATTCTCCAATGGATACCGTAGATTCCTTCATAATCTATGGATACAATACTAATACCAGTGGAAATTACAGATTGCTCTGCAGTTGCAGAATCCAGATCCCAGACACTTGTTGTGTTTGAACGTTGAACACCAAAACTCTCAACGACATCCATGCATTTTATCTGAATTGTTGAGAGTCGTTGTTTCATTCTTAGAAACTGTGGCTAAAACCAGAACTGTGACAAAGACAGGGGGCAGATCTCAGCTGCACGCATGTGTGAAAACCTCTTTTGCTGGAAAAGAACAGCAGAGGAAGTTTTGTTTGGCACAGCAGGGGAGCTCAGTTGATTGTTCCCCTCTGACTCCGCATGGCGCGGTGAGAACGTGTCCAATGTGGGGAGAAACTGGAGTTTGGGCAGAGTGCTGAGGTCACGAGGTGTGACCTCAAAGATCCAAACAGGTCGGGGTGGCAGTGATATGACAGTGGACCGGTGTACAACAAACAAAGCATCATTGAACATTCAATCTAGAATTTTCCAATACGTTTCCATTCTAATTCCAACATCTGGAAATGCTTGAACATGAGCATTTATTCCTGTTTTTGCCTGCTTGATAAGGAAATGAAAGGAAAGGACTTGAATTTGAAGCTTCCATGACCCACAATCCCACATCTGTCACAGAGTAAACGGGTTCAGAGGTCATGGGGGGGTGAGTGGGGGCACTGGTTGACCTTGCAAGACCTACATTTTTTCAACTTGTAATGGGGCGGCTTCGTGCCCCAGTAGTCTTGTGTGAATCCTTTGTAAGCACTCACACTATTTTTTAAGTTTTATGCAATTTGTGTGATTTTTCAGCCCCATTGAAATGAATTACAATTTTTTCAAATTTCTGCAATTAAAAACATTCAGAATGTTCAGGAAATTCATACGTGTACTTTTGGTATTGTTAAATTTTATACAGTTTGCAATTATACAATTTTCTTTTACAATTTTAAGCAAATTGTGCGAGTTTTTCTCTTTTTCTTTTTTACAAAATTCATGCAATTCTTTGCACATTTTGAAACGTATGCATTATGGGTATTAAGACGTTCAGCATGTTAAGGACATCAATGTTACTGAGGTTTTTCAGGCTAATTTTGAGTTTAGCTTAGCTTAGTAATGTGCTAATGGTTTTGGCTAATTTAGCATCTAATGAGTTTTTTGGAGCTATTCTTTAGCTTAACTAATATTTAAGCGCCATTCTAATGTTTATGCTTATTTTGCATCTAATGAGTTTTTTGGGCTAACCCTAGGTAAGCTATTATTTTAAAAGCATGCTAGCTTTTTTGTCTTATTTGGCATCCAATGAGGCTTTTTGGGCTAATTCTGAATTAAGCTAATATTTTAGCAACGTGTGAGCTTTCTTTACATTTCAGCTAATTTGTCATCTACTGAAGATTTTTGAGTTATATAGGAGTTAAGCTAGTATTTATTAACGTGTTAGCTTCTGTGGCTATTTTGGCATATACTGTGGTTTTTTGAGCTAATTCCAAGTTAAGTTAGTATTCTAGCGTCATATTATCTTTTTTTGGCTAGTTTGGAATCTACTGATGTCTTTTGGCTAATTCTGAGTTAAGCTAGTATTTTAGCATCATATGAGCTTTTTTGGCTAGTTTGGATCCTACTAATGTTTTTTATTTTGGCTAATTCTTAGTTAAGTTATTATTTTAGCATGGTGCTATCTGTTTTGGCTAATTTGGCATCTACTGAAGTTTTTTGGGGCAAATCTAAGTTAAGCTAGTATTTTAGCAAGACGCAATTTTTTTTTTGTTTTTGTTTTTTTGGCTATTTGTGCATATACTGGGGCTTCTAAGGCTAATTCTGAGTTAAACTAGTATTTTAGCAATGTGCTCAGTTTTTTGTTTCTAATTTGAAATCTACGGAGGTTTTGACAAATTCTAAGGTTATTCCTTCTATGCATTTTTACAAACTCTTCAACTCTTTTAGAAACTCTTCAACTTTTTTTGTGCATGTTCTGCAATTTCTGAAATTTTAAATAATTCAGAAACGTTAGCATTATGCAAATAGCTTTAGCAATCTCAGCAAATCCCTGTAGTAATTACAGTACATTTCTTCAGCGTCTTTAGTAAAAATTTTCTGCATACTCAGCGACCAAATTCATCAAAAAAGCCTTCATACTAGCATTATCCCAGGCAGTGCAACTTTTCTATGGAACTATGTTACTGGGAATATTGAGAATTTTGTTTGGTTGATGTCCTGAGACTCAAGCAATTCTTGAACCAAAACGTTTCTCTGGTTTGAGAAAAGCCAAATCAAATCAGTGGAGGGAGGTAGCAAATGTCAAGCTTAGGAAAACATCACCGCACCAGAGGTTTTTACAGCAACAAACTGGTCTGATTCGTTGACAAGAACTGAGAAAGTGAGCACAGTCTGCGCTCTGAAGCAGAGTTTCAGCTGAAGCAATCATGTGTCTGCAGATCCTGCAAACAGTTTCTGTGAAGGAAGAAAACTTCTCTGGACACCCCAATCCCTCTTCCTGCCCCTGAAAAGCGGAAGAAGAAACGGCAAAATTTGGAAAAGTGATGCTAAGAGACCACTCTTACCCCACTCATGTGTACTTATCCTCTACTATCGCATCATCTCACAGATTTTTCTCCTTTACAATCTACTAGAATTGTTGTGTTAACGGTTGAAAAGTTACAGTAAATAAAAGAATCTTACTAATGAATCTTACTTAATAAATGTCTTACTAACACTCTATAAACACATTCATAGTGTTTGCTAATGTGTGTGTTAAGGAATCTTATTATAAAGTGTTACCAAATGTTTTTTTTCTCCAAAGTTCTGTACCAGGTTAAAAACCACATGTAGGAAGTTCTTCTACTTTAGATGCATCTTTCTCCAGCATTCAAAGGTGTTATAACAGTTTTGTTCAGCCCCGTGTGCATGCATTTAAAATACCATACTGTTCATGTAACGCTGCATGGGACCAAACAGCATCTATCTGCAGTGTACTTTAAGATTTGAAGTCAATCTTAACAAACTCCGCGAGCAGTCAAAGGCTGCTCCCAAATGTCCTGCTGTTCTATTAAAGAGGATGGTTTTTAAATCTTTGCAGATGTAGAGTCTCTTTGATAATGTTTGACTCCACACATGCATGTGCAAAGCACACTTGTTGTATGAAATGCTGCAGAATCATGCCCACGCTCCTTTTTAACAGTTACCTTGCAGCTTTCCCTGCAGAAAATCCTCATAAAAGTGGGACTTGATTTAGCTCAGCTTTCAGGCAGTCCTTTGATAATGGTCTATTTCAGTGGTCCCCAACCCCCAACCGGCGCGGGGGTTGGGGGTTGCACTCACTCAGTTAGTGCACTAACTTAGATTATTGCCATTTCACTTATTTTCTGATCCTGAAGGAAGTTTTTTTTTGAAAGACTTCCTGATTCTGTTCACAACATCCGTCTGAGTCACATGACTTAAAGCAGCTAACTAGCATGGCTAACTAGATTGCCAAGCTAGTAGCTCAAAGCTAAATACAAAAACCAAACAATAAAATATATCTGGAAAATTTCTTTGGGGAGAATAGAGTCTGTGAGGAACCCCGAGAAGAGCCTTTGACGTCAGAACAATAAAGCTGCTGTTTACTGACAAATTCCGGAATTTTACTCGACATACGGATTTCGGGAGGCAGTCCTCATGCAGCAGAAGCGGCTCTGTCTCACGCCAGGTTCACACGGGACACAGAAGCGGCGCTGAGTGTGCGCAGCATCCGCTCTCTCCTGCAGTTCACACCAGACGCGTATTTTCCACAACGGTCGACAGGCTTCTGCTGTAGAGCATTTTTTTTGTTTTTGCCATCATGGATAAATGAATAACCTGTTTAACCTGCTAATCTGTTAAGAAGAAGCAAGTTAGTAGTCCTACACCTCTTAATTTATCTGTTGTTGAGACACACAGAAGTGAGAAGCATGTGTGTTGTGATTGTGTTTATTTTCTTCTCAACAATCTGTTTCGATACAATTACATCATCACATTTGTCAATCGTATTTTTTTATTGTGCAAAACTGGTTATATTTTGAAAATAACCCGGATTTTCTCATGTATCTTGATGTAATTGATGCAGATCGCTCGCAGACAAAATAAACTAAAACGATCCACGGCACGGCGCGAGCCTTGGGCGCCATGGTGTCAACCAAGCTTATTACGCAGCTCAAGAACTGTTTCGCGCGCGCAGATAATAATGTTACTGAAACGGTGGATTCACCTTTATATATATTTAGAAAATACCACTTTTATGACGGTTTTCTTTTTTTTTGCTTTATTTATCCAGCACACCTTAACAGTCAGACGTAGCTGAGGCTAGCATCCGGTTGTTAGCATCCTCCTTCATCACGAAGATCAAACATTTGACAGAGAGCAAAGATTCAATCTAATAAAGTTGTTGATTTGTAGAAACTTGTAAAAGGAACATTTGAGGATGCTTCTACAAAAAGGCTGAATTAGCATCTGATCAGAAACTTTAGCTCGGAAAATGTTGTTTTGTGTTGAAGAAAACCCATATAGGATATCAGGATAACCTGAGTCTGGATTGAGAGTTAAAGACATTTTGTTTCTTTTATGGAATTGTTTCAAATCAGAAACGGCTTCTACAAATCAACAACTTTGTTTCATTGAATCTTCATCATCTGTATAAAAAATATTGACTGATTTTTTTAGACTTTTTAAACAGAATTTATTGTAGTAGCATTTTATTTTGAAAATAGATTTTCATAAACCGAAACCTGGAAAATACCTAACTTCAGACCGGTCCGTGAAAATCGTGTCCAACTTAAACTGATACACGGCCTTAAAAAAGTGGGAGACCCCCCTGGTCTATTTTAATAAAGGACATTCTTTAATGCTGCAGGTTTTTCTGTGGTAAAATAAATCATGCAAAATATGTTGTTCTTCAAACAAAGCAGCGGCAGCATCCAGAGGAAGACCCCTGCCTAATTATCCAGCGACTGGGAGTCGGGGAGGGAAGACGTGGACGAAGATGGGAGACATCACTGACACATGAAAACTGCTGGATGCAACCCTGAGAAGGGAACCGCCCGCTCTTATAGATGGAGAACAAATCTGGAGGAGACTCAGAGTGAAAAGTCTGTTGAGCCTTGAACACCTCAAACACGATCTAAAGCATCAGTTGTGACAGCAGCTCCTGACATTGACTCAAACTTCCGCTGCAGGACTCGGGGAGATTTTACCTGCTCAGACGTCGCCCTGCTGCAGCCCTGCTGCAGCCCTGCTGCAGCCCTGCTGCCCTTCTGCATCACAGCAGGTGTTAAAGTGCTTCACATTTCAACTGATTGTCACATTCGGTTTAACAGAATTTCCCATAATTTCCAGCTGAAGACAAAGGAATGTGCGGCATCTCACTTCTCATATCCACCAACTCCAGACTGCGGTTGAGTCAAGCTGCCAGATACTCGTCTTATCTTGTTTAGTGAGTGGGCATCTGTATATTTAAGGGGTAAAGAGTCTATTTGCAGGAGCTGGGAGATACACACAGCAGCACATAATCAGGAGAAAATGCTGCCTGAACATTCAGCCCCACGTGCTGCAAAGCAGTTCAACCTAGAACAGCTGCATTACCTGCGATAATGCTAGTGTGAATGCTTCTGCTGAAAATGCGGAAAAAATGATCTGTAACTCCTGGAGGGATTTGCTGAAAATGCTAAAGTTATTTGCATAATGTTAAAGTTGATAAAGGACTTAAAGTTGCAGAAGGTCCAAAGAGTACACAAAGAATTTGAAACATTTCTTAAAGAATAAAGAAAAAGTTTTTAAAATCAGAATGTGTAAATGCTATGGAGTAAAAAACCTCAGTAGATGCCAAATTAGCCAAAAACATTAGCATAGTGTAAAATATATTAGCTAAACTCAAAATTCAAAATTAGTCTCAAAAACCTCAGTAGCATTAATGTCCTTAACATGCTAACCTTCTTGATACCAAGCATGCATAGGTTGCAAAAAGTGCACAGATATTTGAAGAATTATGTGAAAAAAATCTCTAAATCTGTGTAAAATTGTATTAATTGTGCAAAAAATTGCCTAAGTAAAAGTAAATGTCTTGAACATGCTGAATGTTTTTAATTGCATAAATTATATCAACTGCATAAACATAAAAAAAACAATTATTTTTACTTAGGCTAAAAAATTAGCATAGAATGCATAAACTATTAAAAACCGTAAAAATGATGAAGAGCAAAAGTACAAGAATGAAAGTCCTGAACGTTTTGATACCAAGACTGAGTAAATTGCACCCAAGTGTGCTTGAGTTATTACGTGCCAAAAACCGTATAGAAGAAAATATAAAGTATAATAATAATACAATGAAGAGAACCAGGATCACAGCAGTTGCTTTCAAGCATTCACACAGATATTTCTCCATTAGGAGACTGACCTCACCCCTACTGGCACAAACGCTGAGATTAGAAAGCCGGCCTTTAACCCTGCCCACTGTTGCCATGGCTCCTCAGCCTCCCCTGCCAGAACGTGTTGGGACTCCAGGAGAGGACGGGAAGATTTGCAGAGAAAGTGCGGATGCACGACCGCAACAGGTGGTGTTGATTTGGAGGAGTTCTGGAACTGAACCCATACATGACAGAGGCAGATCAAAGGGAGCTCCGCTTCGCTGTGCTGTGCGAAAATGCTTGTCAAGCCATCCTGCTTCCTCCCACGAGCGCCGCTTCTCCCTCTCCGGAGTGCATACTTTCTCTCAACTCGAGAAAGAACAACTCACAGATGCTGCAGCAGCAGTGAGAACACAAACTGTCATTTCCTTCAGCGGCGCTCTGCAGCCTCTCCAGAGCAGGGGTCAGTGCGGTTCGCCCTCAGCTTTGTTTCTCACCGTCTCCCTGTGAACTTGACCGCCCTGAGGGGGCAGGAAGGGCAGATGTAAGGAGGAGAGGGCAGCATGTGGCTGTGATTGCAGCCACGGAGGGAAAACACGATATTTTCCCGGGCAGTGCTGGAGAGCAGATGAACGCACAGAAACTCTCAGAAGGCAGAGCAGTGTAGCATCTGGCTGAGCTCCAAATCAAATCTCCCCTATAGCCCCCTCTCCTGCACCATTCACACAGTGTCAAACTGCACACACACATGAAGAAAACCACACTCGTGTACTCACATACAGCCCCGTGTGCCTCTCTCCAAAGAAAGGGAAAGCCACAGAGATCTCCTGGATCCCGGAGCCGCCGTCGTCCTGAGTGATGGTCTGTGAGTCCCCCGCCTCGGGACCAAAAGGGTAGAAGCCCTCCAGGGGCACGGCAGGTTCCACCTCCTGCAGCATGTCCATGCAGAGCAGGGCTCGCAGCAGCAGCAGCAGCAGCAGCATGGCCTCAGCCACACAAGGATGCAGCTGACAGACAGCAGGGTGGGTAGCAGCAAGTGCAGAGCTCAGCAGACACGTGAGTCCTCCTCCGAAAGCTCCCCTCCCTGGTCCCTGGTGCGGCTCTGCCTCCTCGCTGGTCCTTCAGAAGGGGGCCAGGCTCCTGCTGTCAGACAGGGGAATGCTGCAGATTCCTTGCATTCTGTTTGCTGCTGGGCACGGCCGCTTAAACCAGAGGAATGAAAGAGCAGTGATTCAGCGGAGATTTTTTCAAATAATCCAGTGAGTTGGTCCCTGATGGTCAGCTCAGCAATATCCTCAATAAAAGCTCTATTCTGCCTGCCAAAGGACTCCTTTCAGCTCAGGCCCCGCCTCCCCACAGGGATTCACTACCTTGCATAATTAGTTCCCTCCAGCCAATGGCTAAAAAGAGGCTGGTAACTGGATAACTGCTGGGCGGCTCTATGATAATCAAAGGGCTTCTTTAAAGTTACAAGATTTTCCCTTTTCAGTTCCTGCATGTACTCTCACCTACAAGTGCTACCACATGTCATACGGTAGAAAAGTCTGGTTTTAACATTTCTACAGAAGAGCAAACAACAAAAACAGACACAATACTCCATGTTTGCTGTAATTGCTTCATATCAGAGGTTCACAACCTGCAGCTCTGAAGCCTCGTGTGGCTCTTTAACTCTCCATCGTGGCTTTATTTGTTTATTTAGTCTTCCTGTAAGCAGAAAATGAACACATTTTACAAGTTTCACAGAAACTTTAAAAGAATTTCACAAAATTTAAAACCCATTAAACATGTTTACATTTCAGGCTAAACATGCTAAAATAATATCAAAACAAATTAATATTTGTGTCCATCACGCTAATAATACATAACATACAAAACATACAAATCGTTCCAGTTAATGTAAGTGGTCCATGTGTGTTAAAATCTTTTTGAAATCATATTTGTTATTAATAAGCCTCATTCTTATTTTATGTTAAAATAAAATGTTTTAAAGCAAAGGAAAAAGTAAGTAAGTAATAAAGTTAAAAAAAGTAAATTATCTTAAACTTTCTTAAACTCTTTCATCAACAGTTGAAGGACGATATGAATCATTCATTGAGGATTCTAACAACAGTAGCTGGAATCTCCATCAATTCTTTGTAGTTTATCAACGTCATACTGACACATTTGGATCTAATTTTGAGAGAAAATCAATTTAATGTTAGTAAGAACAACCATAGTGAAAGCTATGTTAAATTATAATCCACTGGATAATAAAGCAGATTTTCTATAGTTGAACAAATTTAAGGATTTAAAGTGTTCCTCATGGTTTAATATATGGTAGAGGTCACTTCATTAACTCTGATTTAGTTATTGTTGGTTATATTTATAAATTATGGCTGAAATGCTCCAGATATAGTAATATATATAAATATATATTTTAAATAATTGATTACTTTAAACTGTCTTCTGTATTTGCAGCATTGACATGATCTTATTGTGTAGGATGTCTTTTATTTTGAAAGAAAGTTATGCAAATGTCTGGCAAAAGTTTTAAACTATTTCATCTTTTAAGAAAATCAATTTTCTCTTTGTATGTTTATTTAAATGTTTCAAATAAATATAAATCAGGTCTTATATTTCTGAAGGCTGAGTGAAGACTGTGTGGTTCTGCTGGGTTTTGGTTGGAGAGAAATCAACCCGAATGGATCTTTAAGTGTTGAAGTTTGCAGAGCCCTGACTTATATCAAAGTCAGAACTGTGATATAGACAACGAGACGGAGATTTGGATCCATTAAAAAATCTCAAAAAAGCAGAAAAGGTTTCAAACTTACATCCATGTTTATTCAGAACTTTTCAAAGTCAAACAGAATTCCACAAATGAGAAAGAAAAACTACAAAACATTATTGATTCATTCATTCATTGACATCCACAGACAAAAGCAAACATGATATATGTGATTTCCATTTGAACCCTTTAACCAGTGTTTATGTTCTTTGATTGACTGCAACTTTTCTCTTTTTTGTTCCAGCATGTTCAATATCTTGTGTTGAAGCATGAGTGGAGAAAGAATGATGGCTCACAGTCAGACAGCAGGAAAACCATGCGGCACATCCAGTTCACGCACAAACAAACCCCTCATTGTTTGTTGTTGCTGCGTTTCTCTGCAGATTAGTGTAATCTTGTGTGCAAACCCTTTGGGATTGTGTTCTTATACAACAGTGGAGTTGTTAGAGAGGCGAGCAGCTTCAGTCCTCACTGTCTCCCAGACCGCAGCATCTGGTTAAAGTAGGCCTGCCGTCTTCTGGTCTCCTGATCCAGCTGCTCTTTCAGCGTCAGCACCTGTGAAGACAGAAGTCAGGAGCAGGAATCAGAGGACTGATCGTCAGAGTGAGGACACCTGCTCCTCCAGACGTCTGACCGTCTGCTGGTGCGCCGCCTCCCGGCTGTCCAGGGCGAGCTCTGCACGGAGCTGACTGTCCTTCAGACGGGCCCGCTCCTCTTCCAGCTCCCTGTGATGATAGGCTGTCACCTCCAGGAGGCGCTGGGCGTGGGAGTGCTCCGAGTGGGACAGCTGGGACTGGAGATGGTTATTTAGAAAATAAAGGAGTAAAATCAATGCTGTTAGCTCTGGTTTTTAACTCAAAAAGATGAGGATTTTAATTATTTGAATAACACTTTGTCCTGGCTAATGATCCAGCAGAGTTCCTCAGTTAAAGCCAACCTCCTGCCTTTCAGACTAAATCCTCACATCACTGTTACAAACGATCCAGCACTTCTTTGAGTTTGAGCTTTTAAATATAGTGGTCCCTGAACGGTCAGCGGGCCCTGACCCCCAAACACCGTCAGAGACCCGAGATTTTATTTTTTTTCAATCTGCCCGATCGAGACCCACACAGAACGGGACATTTTATTCCTATGACAGGAGAGGAGAGACTATTTATTGGTTTAATTTTTAACATGTTTTAGTTTTATTTTTTCTGTGAAGATTACAGAAACGAACAAGAAAAGTTACATTACCTGCAATAATGCTAGTGTGACCGCTTTTTGCTGAAAATTGTGATGCAATTTACTTTAACTGCTGAAGAGATTTGCTGAAAATACAAAAACTGTTAGCAAAATGTTAAATTTGCCAAAAGACTAGAAATTTTGTTAAAGAACTAACATGAGCGAGCTCTGAAGTTGATCTAAATTTCTGGAAAATTTGCAGTAAAAATGCTTAAAAATCCCTAATACATGCCAAATTTGCAGAAATACCCTAAATATTGCTTCCACGTTTCCACTTCCCATCGTATGTGTCATTACGATGCGATAGGGTGGTCGACCTCTGATCGGAAGGTCCCAAGCTTGGTTCCCTCTCTGCTCGTACATGTATTCAATGGTCCTTGAGCAAGACACTGAACCCCACTCTGCTCCTGGTGGTTGGTGTCAGAGTCCAGCAGCAGAGCTGCCAGCAGTCGGTTCAGTTTGTGTGTTTATGGGTGGATGGACTGAAACTGTGCAGCACTTTGGGACTTCCAAGCATGTAGTATGTGTGTCATTTAGCCAATATTGTGTGTTTTGGTGGTGGTGGGGGGGTTGCGTTTGCTTCACCAATATTTTGTGTGCATGTGTAATGATGTAAAGCTCTTTATGTTATACACTGGATGTATGAAAGTGATTTTTAAATAGAGTCTGATTTGATTTGTAAGCAGACTTCTACAGATGCCTTCAGAATCTCCACATTCTTCACGGCTGTCCGGGTCCAGCAGCTCACCTGCAGGGCCTGCAGGACGTCCTGCTTCTCCTCCAGCTGCTGCTCCAGCTGGGCTCGGTCTCTGGCGGCAGAGGCGGCCTCCTCCTGCTTCCTCAGCCTCTCCATCTCCACCTGACAACACAACCATGCTGGTGTTATGCCGCTGCACATGCTGTCAGGGCTTTGCTGTAAGGGAGAAAGCAGCATGTTGTTCTGTGGTCTACCTGACAAACACTCAGCTGACTTCAGGACACTCTGAAGACACTAGGACGTATCTGACCTCATCATGTCATCCCTTTCTTTTGGTTAACCCGTGTTTGAAAGGTCAGCTGTACCGCACCTTCTCCAGTGTCTTTCTCAGGACAGACTTGTCTTTACTGAGGCGTGCCAGGTTCTGCTCCAGCTCTGCTTTCTCATGTTGAAGCTTTTGCATGGAGGTCTGCAGGAGGCCGAGCTCCTCCTGAAGTTTGTCCTTCTCGTTGAGGAGCTGCTGGGACGTCTGAAGCTCAGCGTCCTGCTGCTGTTTCAGGCTCTGGAAAAGTCAGAAGACGTCCCGTCAGAACAGAGCCTCAACATGGCAGAGACGCCGACCTCCTTCAGGACCTTGTTTTGGTCTTCCAGCTCCGACATTCTCAGCTCCAAGTCTTCCTGTGCTTTTAGAAGGTTCTGCTTCTCCTCTGTGAGTGTATGCTTCAGCCTTTTACTCTCTGACAGAGCCTCCCATGTCTTATCCAGGCCTTCCTGCACAGACATGTGTGGCTGTATTATGGGGGGTTGTCTCATTACTTAACAACAAGAGAAGTAATCACTTTTGAGAAGCTCAGATCATTTCCCAAACTTCCAGCTCTTGTGACTCCAGATCCGGCAGGGGTCTGCAAGCTTTGATGCTGAAAGAGCTGTTTGGACCAGAGCCTCACAGCTACACTTCAACATGTAGAAGAACACGCTTTACTCATGTTTTTCTGCTCATTAAGCCATTTGTAGCTGTGGAATATATTTCTGTATATTTCCTTTTAATGTTGACAACAGTACACACAAGTTCCTTTCAAAATAAAGTACACCCTGTGTCAAAAAAGATCACCCTGCTGGATAAAAAACTTGAGAAAACCAAGTGAACATGGTATTTTATACTAGACAGATGTTATTCACACGTATTTACATGCCACCAAGTACAAAAGCCTACACATATTTAAGTGTGTTTTCAGGATAAGTGTTAAACATTTCCTCTGGGTCTGTGAAGATAAAAAAAAAAAGGTTCACCGTTTAGAAAATAACGTGTCATTTTCTTGACATGAGATGATAACTTTAGTAAGCCTCCTTCCCTTTTCTCCTTTTACTATTGAATATAAATATAATAATATTAATGTAGAATCCTAATATTTAAAAAAATAAACTTAATACAAAATTAAATAAATAAACAGCAAGTAATAAAAGCAATGAAAACCTTTAACCATATGTTTTCTCAGTTATCTTGTGGGGTTTGGGGTCATGTGTGGTTGTTTTCTGTTTCACCTGCTGTTTTCACCTTCCTCTCTGTACAGGTGTATTGATTTCCTTCCGTTTTCCACCATGACCTTCTGTCATCAGAATGGACGCACCTGTGTTTGATTGTTTTGTTTCTGTCATTAGCTGCATGTCCTCCTCTACTTGTTGCCAGATGGTCATGTGTTTGTTCGCGAGTGCTACGAGCTTTCCAGCCTTTTGAGTTTACGCTCAGCAAAAGAAAAGAAAAGAAAAGAAAAACGTTCTCATTGAACCCCCTGCTTCTGCGCCCGTGTCCTGGTGGGGATCCTGACATATCTGACTTGTTAACTTTGTTCTATTAACCCCACTCTTTTCCCCCCCCCCCCCCCCTTGTTTCCGTCCGGTCCAACAAAAAAAAAGAAAAAGATACAACATAATTAAAATAAAGTTTAGCATAAAATACAACAGGGGTTTATTAAGTATAAACCCCTGTTGGGACAATAAAATCTGTCCAACGCAAGAGGCTCTCAGCCCGTATCTGCTTGCTCAGCTGTTGGACAGGACAAGTTAAAAAAAAAAAAAAAAAAAAAAAAAATATCTGACTTGTTAAAACATAATGACCTAATTAACTTATTAACCAAAACTGTAAACCTGTTATTTGTTCAAATTGACAGCATTTTTTCTCAAAGCCAAAGAGCTGCAAATGTATGGAGCCACATGGGGCCAATATTATTTGAAACCAAATAAAACAACTTGAAAATAATATTGGCTAAAAAAAAATAAATAAGTGTCTGAAACGTTTTGTTCTTCTAAAATAAACAACTATTTTCAGCTCCAAATGTTCTGAATTTTGGGTTTCAAAATTCAAAATTTCAGTAGCAAAACTTTTTTCCCTTTTTTACTCTCTTTTTTCCGGTTTCAAATTTGAAAATTTTAGGTTTGGCTGGTCACCGTAATTATCACAGTTCTCAGCGTCAGTGAATCCACCGGGACGAAGTTTCAACCCACATGGATTTTGATTGGTCCTTTGTGTTAGCCCCGCCCCAACGCGCCCCAAAGTTTTGAAACTCAAATGTTCAGATTCAAAACTGAAAAAAAATTTGAAACCTAAAACATTTGAAGATGAAAAAAAATTAAGTTTATTTCAGAATAGCAAAAAGTTTCAGACACTCTTCTTTTTTTTTTTTTTTTGGCCAAACACCAACATTTTTTTCAAGTTGTTTTATTTGGGTTTCTAAAGATATTGGCCCCAATTTCGCTCCATACCTGTGGCTCCGGAGCCTCAGGTTCCAGACCCCTGCACGCTGCACTAGATACTTCTGCAACAAGCGTTCCTTATCAGACAACAGAACATAGACATTTGCTTAATAGACCTGCCCTCCTCTGTGTTCCGGTACGTTCCACCCTCATGTTTTGTACCTGCAGCAGCCGTCTGTCCTGTTGGCTGCTGACGAGCGCCCGCTGCAGCTCTGTCACCTGCTGCTGCAGTCCTTCAGAGCTGCGCCTCAGCTCATCCAGGCTGTTGGAAAGCTTGTGGGTCTTGTCTCTCAGCTGGCTCTCCTGCTGCTCAGCTCGGGCCAGCGCGGTGGCCTGCTTCTGCTCGTTGACCTTAAGAGCGGCGCGGTGATCCTCGCTCTCGCTCAGCTTCCTCCTGGCGTCTGTAAGCCGCTCCTGCAGCGCGGCGGCCTCCGCCTCCAGCTCTGCTGCCCTCAGCTGAGCCCTGTGCAGCTCACCTTCCAGGGTGCGCTGGGAGAGCTCCAGAGAGCCGGCTCTGCTCTCGGCGGCCTCCAGACACTCCTTGTGTTTCCTCACTTCTGCATTTGCAGATGATTCTAACCCTTGCAAGACCGTCAACCTGTCCTATGAAGGAAAGCATTCTTTGAAAAACCAGACACTGACATGTGTGTCACCGTCTTTCTACTCGTAATACCTGCAGGGATCTGGACTGGGTCTGAGCAGCTTGCAGCGTCTCTCTGAGTTGAGCCAGCTCTGCTTCCAGGCCTCTCTTTTCCCTCTCGGATTGATGTGCGAGGTCCTGCTGCAGGGACAGGGACGTCTGTGCCTTCAGCAACTGCTCCGCCGCTTCTTCTTGTCCTGTCAGAAAATAGAAATGTAGAAACTAAACTTTAAGTAGACACAAAGTAGTGACAGAATCCCATCAGCAAATGAGCAGTCAGAACAGGAGCGTTAAACTCGCACAGGGGGCCCAAATCCAAAACGCACCTTAGTTTGCGGGCCAAACAGGATAAACATTTATTGAAGCAAACTAAAACTACCTTACAGATGACCCCACTTTTAATGTAAACATGCCTAGGAGAGCAGAAGGGATTGAAATAAATGAATAAAATAGTAAAAAATTGATGTAAAGAACTCAGAAACGCATTGATTGTTAGTGCAGAGAATCAGGATTCATTTGGCTCGTTTCATTTCTCAGTCAGTTTTCTGAACTTGAATGATAACTGCTGACATGTGATTGACTCATGCAGATCAGCAGATGTTACACCCAGAAGAGAAACATAGAATTTCCCTCGTCATCCTCTTCTTCAGGCTTGTAATAAAAGTTGAACTCAGACAGAAAAAAAATCCAGGAAAATCTCAAAAATCAGTTCTTTTTCTCAGTGAATGGATGAAAATGAACTATAGATTTATTTATCTTCTTAATCGTTTCGTCCCTTACGGGGTCACGGAGCTGCTGGAGCCTAACCCGGCTGGTGATGGCAGTCTGTCGCAGGGGGAACATTTTTTTAAATTAAGTTTGTTAGTCCAGAAATTAAAGAGTGGATCACCAATGAAATCATGTAGATTTTGCTGTCCCGATGGTCTCTGACCCGGCTCATGTTTTCTCTTCATCAGAGTTTTACAGCGGGGGTCTCAAACTGCGGCCCACGGGCCATTTGTGGCCCCCACTTTAAAATGAAAGTTTATTGTTGGTGTGTTTGTATGAATGGCACTTTGACGAACCAACCAATCACAGTGGGGTATATGGCTTATGGGGGCAGGACCCTGATCGGGTTAAAAGCAGAGAAACATTTAGGGCGGGGAACCAGACCCCCCTCTCCCCCGACCACATCAATGAGTTCCTTTTTTAATTTTTTTATTGACTATTTGTAGCCAGTGCTGTATGGGGTTCCATTCGTGCCAAAAACATCCCAGCCAGCGCGACCAAATGGGCCCATATGGTTCAAAACTGGCAGAAAATGTGGGACGAATAGGTTTGTCTGCAGTTTCTGTGGTGGCCCCGCCTGTGTTTGTCCACATGGACTTAAGTGGGGACTCAGTGGGTTAGCTCGCTATGCTAGCCGGCTGCCCGGTGTTTAGTGTAGTGTGCGAGCAAGCTCCGTTGTATCAGGCTAGCAAGTTTCGCTGTATTGAGCTAGCAGGCTCCTCTGTAGCATGCTAGCAAGCTCACACTCTGCTGCAGCGAGCTATTGAGCTTCACTGTATCATGCTAGGTAACTCCTCTGTAGCAAGCTAGCGAGCTCTGCAGCGAACAGGAACTGAGTGTCCACAATATGTGCAAACACAGGTGGGGTCACCACAGAAACAAATCCATTCAGGGCCCACACTTTCAGCCCACTTTTAGACCACATGGGGCCCACTTGGCCTCACTGGCTGGGTGGGTTTTGCATCTATTGTCAATGTCTGCTGAACAAGTTTATGGAACATGTGTTCATGTCTACTAAAGAATATCTTCCTCATGTCCACGCTGCTTTGATGATAGCTTGAATTTGCTTTGGGATGTTTCAGCTTTATGATTAAATCTTTGTATTTGTTATTGTTGTTGGATCTGATCGTCAGAAAAGTCCTCAACAGTTGCTAGCATCGTTAGCTCCTGTGGTTTCACAGAAGATATTGTTTAGCAGTACATAGACACAAACATATGTCCAATGAACTTGTTCAGCAGACATAGATAGTGGAACACAGATAGATTTTTGGCACAAATCTCAGCCAGACTCCGCCTTCAGTGACCCCAAGGTCAAATGAGTTTGAGAGTCCTAGTTTACAGGCGTCATACCTTTCTCTGATTGCTCCAAAGACCTCTGGAGCTGCAGCAGCTGGGTGGTCAACATCTCCTGGGAGTCTTTTAGCTCCTTCACTTCTCGACTCAGAGCGACTCCCTGAGCTTTGGTTTCATCCTCAGAGACAACAGGAGAACTTTTAAACTCAAAGAAAGCGGGTTCTGTTTCCAGTTGAGCCAGGCTGATACCTTTTCTGCCTGTGCGTCCCTGAGTTCCTGCAGTAATCCTTGTAGAGCACGTTCAACATGTTCCACACTCAGATCTCCCTCAGAAGACGAGGTTGATCCCTCAGCCTCATCTTCTCCCCCTAGAATGAGACCACCATTACAGATTTAACATATGTTTTTAGACAAAAAAAGATCCAAAAACTATCAAGGATGATTGTTGATAGCGGCATCAGACCTTTATCTGTCGAGCGTGATCGGGATGCAGATTTGTTCGCCATCCTTCCACGGTTGACACCAACTGCAGAGCAGAAGGCTGACAGCAGCTCTGCCAGCCGACGCTCCAAGTCTTTGTTCTGGGCATCACTCAAAACCAGCTGCTCCTCCAAGTTCTGGGCCGTGTTTTCACAGAGGCCGAGCTGCACAGACAGGTCCTTGGTTTGGGTCCGGGAAGCCTCCAGCGCCGCCTCCAGCTGAGCGGTGGCTTCTCTGCGCAGACGGAGCGTCTGCTGCAGATCCTGCTGCAGACGGCAGCTCCACTCCTCGGCTGTTTCCAGCTCCCTGACGCGGCACTGCAAACCTGCCACCTGTTCAAACGGACAGCAGAGCCTGAAGGGGAAGCAGGTTCCACACGCTAACAAGAGAGAACCCAACAATCTGATGTGGGCTGAGGATTGTTTTGTTAACACATTAATTCCAAGTATCGTGTTAACACTTGAAAAGTGTGAGTGTGTTAAATATTTTGTGTTTAAAGGATGAATTTAAAGACATCTGATAGTCTCCAATAATGTGAATGCTGATTGTGATCCTGTTTCTCTTTATCATTTACATTTTCTTCCGTACTTTTTTTTTTAAGACTCAAGCACTCTTTATAAGATTTAACAAATTGTTCAGCTCGTTAAGGAAAATATCCATTTCATTTTTGGTTTTCACAAATTATTCGGTTTTTAGGATATTACGCAATTTATGCTAATTCTTAGCTCTATGTTAATTCTATGGAAATATTTCGAATCCTTCATGGACTTTTGCAACTTATGCAATATTGGTATCAAAACTAGCTAATATTAGCTAATATTTTAGCAACATGCTAGCTTTTTTTTTTTTGGCAATGTGGTCTCTAAGGTTAAGTTAGAGTTCAGCTAGTATTTTCTCAGTGTGCTCAGATTTTTTTTAGACAATTTGACATCAACTGAGGTTTTGAGTAAATTCTAGGTTCATAAATTTTTTTAAATTTCTACATTTTTAGAATTTTTAAAGATATTCTTATAATTCTTTGTGCAAATTCTGCAATTTCTGTAACTTTAAAGTCCCTCCAATGAAAATCATGTTTTTTTGAGTTTTTAACATGTATGTGTGGCATTTTTCTTCTGAAAGAAAAATGTATAATAAGAAATCCTTTTTGTGTTTACTTTTCCAAGTATTTCTCCTTCTAAATCTCTGTCAGTCAAACGCTCGCTGAAAAACTCAGTTTGAACTCCTGAGCTTCGCTTACGTCGCGATAGCTGGCCTGGATATATCATAGAGGCCAGAGAAGATGATATAACGTCCCACTTCTGTGCTGTAAAGGATTGTAATTCAGTGAAAGACCATACTGATGTTAGCTTTATTATTTTAACAAGGAATCTGATGAAAAACATGGATTGGATTTATTGATCACAGCAACGTCAATAATTATTCAATCATTTTTAACTGGATGGAGAAAGAATCAGTTTTGTAAGAAGTTATTTTTGAAGAAGGATGTGGTTTCCTGTATCAAACCACCATCAAAGTGACAGCCTGCAGGTTCACTGGGAAGTTTCATTTTAGGCTGATGTTTTTTTTCATATTTATACGTGACGAGCAGAAAAAGTGATTGAAAGCTGCACGTTATTGCGTTACCTGCTCGTATTTTAATAGACGGGATTGTTTTAAGTTGGTATCATGAATTTAAAAAGAAACTGAAAGTAAGACGACATTAGCTGTCATGAATATGCTGTCCATGTTTGATCCAACCCGTGCAGGAGCGGCGAGCTGCAGCAGCAGCTGCAGCAGCAGCGGCGCCGGTGGCTCCGCTCAGGATCCAGCTGGTGGTTTAACCGGACACCAGAACTGTTCTCCTGAACGTAACCCTTCATCTAAAACCGTCAGCACCGCAAGCATTTACAAACTGACGTGCGATTAGACCCTCTCTGTATTCTTCATTTCATTTCATTAGATTTCTTGTTGAAGTGAATTCAACAATCAGCATGTGCTAGCATGAAATCAGTTCTGAAACCCAGATAGAGCTGCTGCTGCTGCAATGCAGCCGGAATGGTCGTGGTTTATTTTATTTTTTCATAGAATTTTCATAGTGTGTGTGTCTCGCTAGCGTATCTGGGGGATAAGGGGCGGGGTTACGCAGCTCAGCACCATAAGCCACGCCCCCACAGAGGAATTTTTGGAAACAAAGGCTTCAGATCAACAGGAAAAAAGGCTTTTTAGAACATTTAGGATGTGGAATTTTTGTTAAAAATGTCACAGTCCTAATTAAAACCTCACTGGGAACATTTAAAGAAAATAAAATTGTTGTAGAGGGACTTTAAGTCCTTTAGCAACTTTAGCAACTTTACCATTATCATTTCAGCAAATCCCTCCAGTAATTATAGTAAATTTCTTCAGCATTTTCAGCGACCACATTCAGTCAAAAGTGTTCACACTAGCATTATCGCAGGTAATGCAACTGTTCCAGTTTGAATTGGGTTAGAACAATGATGTAATATCAGATCATCTGAACCGAGAAACACCGTCTTCTACCTCCTTCAGTGCTGCTTCCTTCCCAGCCTCACAGTGGAGTAATGTCTGCTGCAGCGTGAACGCCTCCTGACGGGCCTCCTCCTCCTTCTGCTCCTCACGACAAACCCGGGCCTGTAGCTCCAGCAGCTCCTCTGTCTGACGGCTGTTCTCGCCTTCAAGCATCTTTACCTGTTCAAGTCAACATGTCATAAACTATTAAAAGAAAGCCCATCCACTGAAAGCACTGGCCTGAAAACCACCTTCACCTGTCTGCGCAGCTCCTGCAGCTGTCTGCGTGACTGCAGGTGGGTCCTCTCCAGCTCGCTCATGCTGCTCCGGAGAGTGGCTGCCTCCTGCTGCGCTGACTTCTTACATTCTTCAAGAACAAACCACTTCTGCTCCTGCTGATCCAGAGCCTGTTTCAGACTGGATAAGAAACATATGATTCTGTAATGTAGGGGAGGCTGAACAAAGGGCTTCCAAACACATCTCTGCAGGAAAGCTCAACCTGCTCTAGTCACTCTCTGCTTTCTTGATGAGAGCATGAAGCTGGTGGTTGGAGGCTCGGACGGCTTCCTTCATCCTGGTTTCATCACTCAGTTGCTTTCTCAGGTCCAACGCCTCCATTCTTAAATTCTTTTGCTCCTGTGCAGAATCCCGAATCTCTCTGTGAGCCTCAATCAGATTTCTTTGCCCTCTGACCAGATTGTCTTCTGCCTCCTGCAGACGATGACGAAGGGCCAGCAGCTTCACAGATAAGTTATGGAAGAAGAAAGAAAAACAGCATTAAAGTCTCCCATGACAATTTTTTTCATTTAAAAAACGTTCCCAGTAGTGTTTTAATTATGATTATGAAGTTTTTAACCAAAATCCCCAAAACCTAAATGTCTTAAAAAGACATTTTTCATAATGATCTGAAGCCTCTTTTTCCAAAATCTCCTTTGAGGGGGCGTGGCTTTTAGTATCTCTGTGTCTGATTTTGATATCTCTGTGTCTCTCTAGCATAAATCTTCTCTGCTGCTCCATAAAAACCTCTATCAATCTGGGTAATGTCCAGCCGTATGGTTCTGATCCGGATGTCAGCTCAGATCTTCATGGACAGAACTTCCTCCAAAATCCTGATTCTTTCTCCTTCCAGATCACCAAAGACTCTTTGATGTTTCTTGACGTTGCTGTGATCAATCCATTGGTTTCTCAGAGCAGAAAATAATGAAAGCTAACATCCAAATGCTCTTCATTCATTTACAATCCTTTCCAACTGCGGTCAAATGAGCCGCCGTTCACATTTCCTGTGTCACATCAGAAGCTCCGTTGTGATCTGGTGGAGATTTTCCAGAGTTCTCAGGACTGCTACCGTAAGTATTGGATGAAAGTCACACCAAAAATCCAGTGATGCTGATTGGACCACAGAAATGTGAACGGCGGCTCATTTGACTGCAGTCAATGTGAAGATAGCATCTTCTCTTCTCCAGAACCTGAACTAGACACGCTAGCCGGACCAGATGAGGGTTTAGTGCATGTGCAGCAGAAAGAAGATGATTGATGAAAAACAGAGTCTGTCCAAGACTGTTTGATTGATTTAAAAGGAGAAATAAAAACTAAATGATTTCTGATTACATTTGTTCTCTTGCAGAAGAAAAATGACACACAGACATGATAAAAACTCTAAAACAGGATTTTCATCAGAGGGAGTTTAAGACAAATTATCTGTGTTTATCTGTGTTATATATGTCGTCATGACATATATTTTTCTTTTCTTTTGGATTTTTCCTTTTTTTTAAAGCTGAACTTTATAAACAGCTCTTGGGCTGTAACCTCATTTGTTGGAGGTTGACTGTTTGAAAGCTGAAACTGCTGGTCTCCTGGTTAAAGTGCTGTGTGCAGATTCCTGAGCTACTCTGTGACCTATATTATGTTTTATAGCTACATGTTGTGCGTGGTGAGAAAAGCAGGGAGGCCCCAGCTTATCTGCTCAAAGATAAGAGGCAGTTGGGTCCACAGCCAGGAGGTGTCTCCCCCCCATCTGCTCTTTGCAGCTCCGTCCTCAGAAAGCTGAAGATAAACTGCTGCCCCACATGAACCGGAGGAGAGAGGAGGAAGACTGTTATGCTTAGAGGCCACACATGATGGCTCCTTCTCCTCAACTCGGATGTGAGAAAAAGCCAAGCGAGAGCCGATCCGACCATTCTGCTTTGTTTTATCTGATTGAGGAGCATGGGACGGTGGAGCGGTGCGGGCACTGTGAGGGCAGCACTGTTGTGTTTTGGGAGGGGAGAGGGAACTCAGTGGAGCCAGCCTCTCACTGCTGCAAGGGAGAAAATAAACATTCCCCCACTGGTTTATTTACACCCCACAAACTTGATGGCGGTACCAGGGAGCGACTCTTCCCGACTCTTTGTGTGTCTTCCATTGTCGCTCTTTCTCAGCCCGGCTTTGTGAATTACTGACACGGAAACTGTCCGTTTGGATTCATGAAAACAATCAAACACAGGAACGTTTGGGAGTGGAGGCCAAATATGACAGAGTCTGACTTGATAAACGGCAGGGAGGGCCGAGCAAGCCTCAAAACCCCTCAGCTCCGGCTCCACACATCCCCGCTCACTGGGCGACGGAAGACAGCGCTAAGACAGGGTGACCTTCCTGTTAACTTTTATGGAAACCAAAGAAGTCCCACACAGATAAACAATATGCTCTTCCAGGGAGCCCAGGCTTTTAAAGCAGGGGCTGCTGAGGCCCTCACAACTCTGCAGTTACATCTTAATGAGGTGAGTTTGTTATTTCACTGAAACGCCCCGCCACCCCGTGCCTGGAATCCTGACCTCAAGCAACCCTAAGAGAAGGGATTTACGGCTCTCGTTTGGCGCAGAGAGGCATGTCACTCTCCTGCCGAATTATGGCCTCTAATTGCGCTTTTATGTTTATATTAAGGTCAGCAGAGCAATATTTTCCTCCTGTGGGTTTGACAGGAAAAGGATGGAGCGAACGAGTCCAAAGAAGGGACACCGGGCCGCCTCTTCTGGCAGGATCTGGCCGTGTGCGCTCTGCACCTGATGGCAGCCTGACGGCCGAGCGGCTCCAACACGCCGGCCAATGTCAACACAGGCCCATGGTTAATGGCTCTGCTTTAGCCTGGTACTAATTGGTGCAAACTCTCCGTCACACCAGAAGCAGATCAAAGGTCTCCTGCTGGACGCCAAGCTAAACAAACCTGAAATATACTGTTCATTTCTGCAATCCCACAGTACAAACAACCTCTGCCATCTATCTAGTGACCCTCCGTTCTCTGTGATTTGTCATGGAGCTCCGTGCTAGTTACTGCTGCAGTCGCTGTTTATATATGTTATAGTAGCACTGAAGAAACAAGCATGATGTTTATGCTGAAGTGAAAAATGTAGGAAGAAAGCTGCAGGATATGTGAAGAATGCCCACCTCTTGATGGGCGTGTTCTTTCTCCTCCTCCAGCTCTTTGACCTGCTCTGTCAAACTCTTCTGGGCTTTTTGGTGGGAGTCCAGAGACCCCTCAAGCTGAGTCTGCAGGTCCTGCAGCTGCGACCGAAGAGCAGCTATGGAGATCTGCAAACACAAACACGCAGACTCAATGTGTGTGTTCAGAAACCCAGGGCTGGTGAGAAGAGAGGAGCAGATGTGAACCTGGTCTTGTTCCTGTTTGCTGATGGCATCTCTGCGGACGTGTTCCATCTCCACGTCTGCTCTGGTCACGGCCTTCTGCAGGGATGCCATTCTCTCTGAGAGGGCAGCCTTCTCCGCCTCCATCAGAGACAAAGCCTGAACACAAAACGCTGGAGGTTTACTTGAGAGCATTCTGGTCCTGTGAGGGTCAGAGGTGAAGCTAGCAGGATATCTGACCTTTGACCCTTTAACACCTGAGGCCTCGCAGTGACGCTTAAACACTAAATCTTTAACGTACTGTAACTTTTCAAACTTTAACCGCTAAGATTCTGAAGGAGATTTGTTGGTTGGTTAATGGGTGGGTTTGTTAGTTGGTCAGTTGGTTGGTCTGTTGATTTCCAAATATTTTTGTCTAATTGAACCTATAAAAAGGTTGAAGCTGATTGGATCCTGATGAAGATCCTTCTGCTATTGCCCATTTAAATCCTTCCCTTCTCTCTTCCTCTGCATTCAACCCTCTAAACGGAGAGTTATGGAGAAACAGTGAGTCAGAATTCTGCCATCACTTCCACTTGATGGCATCACCAAAAGTCGCTGGTCAGCTAGCTTCAGGGCGGAGCTTCCAGAGCCGCTTTTTTCCTTCTGAATCTACTGGTATTATAGTGTTCACAATTCAAATTTATACTGTTAACAAATACAAATGACAGTAAATGAAAGAACATAAAGACTGGAGCTCTGCTGTTAAAGGGTTAAACACACTCTTGGTTTTATAGGTTTCACAACAGAATCACCCCAACAAACCTGCTGCTTCCCGCTCTCCGCCTGCAGAAGACTTTGGCTGAACTCTTTCTGCATCCAGGCCAGCTCTTCTCGCACCTGCTGTAGCTCCCTCTGGCTGCGCATGCGCAGCTCTTCACACTGCAGATGCAGCTGCTCCTCAGCCTGATCCTGCAGAGCCACCAGCTCTGAACATTGTTGCTCCTGTTGAAGAGCAAACAGCAGGAGAGAAGTGAAGTCAGGTTGTGTGACGCTGCTACCATCCAAACAATAACTGCATGCTTCTCCTCCATGTCTGCTGCACCCTCTGCATGCGCTCCATCTCCATCTGCTCTCGGTGAATCTGCTCCTTGCTGCTCAGCGTCAACAGGGCATTTCTTTCCACTTGAGCCAGTTTCTCCTCCAGTTCACTTTTCTGTTGAGCTGCTTCTGCAAGCTCTCGCTCAGCATCTCCACGTCTCTGGGCTGCATCACCTGCACAGAGGAACACACTGCTGGACCTTTGGCTCCAACTAAACACTGAGCCAAATAAATGGTGTTCTTTTTTACTGGCTATACATTGGAACATGGCTGTACATGAAACAGTCCAGCTTTTATCTGATCCATGAGTGTTTGTGTGGAGCAGCTGGAGCGCGGTCAGCTGAACAAGCAGCTCCACAGATACTGAGGTCCAGCTGCTGCACAGCTCAGAGCTGAAATATGGTTCTCTAGTGGGCAGCTGGAGAGGGAAGGGGGCCACTCACGCGTCAAGGCCTCGTTAGCAAGGATCAGGCTGTTCCTCCTGCCCTCCAGCCTGCTGAGCTCGGCCTCCAGGGAGGCAGAAAGCTCCTGACTCTCAAACAGAGCTTTCTCCAGGGACTCCCTCTCTGCTCTGGAACACAGAGGTAAAGAAGGTTTTTCAACTTCTGGAATCTCCCAAACCAGTTCAAGGATGCTTCACAAAGTCAACACATGGGCCCAATCTGAATTCTTCCCTTCTTCATATCTCTCCATTTGAAGGGGCAATGGTAGTGGAAGTGTTGTCCAAAATAGATTTTTTAATATCCTCCCCTCCAGGCGCAGGGATACAGACCCCTCGATCGGGACGGGTTCCGTGTCGCACTGGGCCGCGAGGGAGAAGCGCTTTTCTTCACGTGGGTGTTCTCTGAACCACAGAGGTTTACATTGAAATGTAAGTGACTTTATGTTGAAGCATGACCTTTATAAAGTTATGAAACTGCTGTTGTTATGTATATGAAAGTGCTGGAAGCTCCATTACTGAAGTCATGGAGTGAGAGTGACGGCAGAATTCAGAGACACCACTTTTCATAATGCTCTGTTTGGAGCGCTAAATGTATGGAAAATGAAAAAGGGAAGAATTCAGATTGGGCAATAGCACAAGGATCTTATTACACCAGGATCCAATCAACTTTAACCTTTCTTTTTTTTTTTAAATTAGACAAGAGATATTTGGAGATTTTGGAGAGCCACCAACTAACCAACCAACCAACCCAACCAACCAACCAACCAACCAACCAACCAACCAACCAACCAACCAACCAACCAACCAACCAACCAACCAACCAACCAGGATCCAATCAGCTTGAATCTTTTCTAGTTTGAATTAGACAAAAATATTTGGAAACCAACAGACCAACCAACTAATAAATTACCAACCAACCAACCTGCCAAAGAAAGAAAGACCACCATAGAATGAGACAGAAAGAGTTTGTGAAAGTCCGTCAGACCTCAGAGCAGCCAGCCCCTGCGTGAGAACACAGGCCTTTCTCTCCGCAGAGTTTAGCCTGACTTCCAGGGCGGCCTTGTCCTTGGCCTGCTCCTCCCTGTCTTGGGTGACTCTCTTTATGGCTTCGGTCTTCTCCTCAAGCTCCTTCCTGCACGCACACAGTTCCTCCGTCACTGCCTGCATCTGCCTTCTGACCTGCAGACCACAATACACAAACAGAGGAAAATAGTATCAAGCAAACCTTCCTCCAGCAGAAGAATCAATCATTGGATGTTTTCAAATACATTTCATGTTTCATATGGAGAAGTGTGAGCAGCCATGACTCTGCATGAATCATCCACTCAGGACAATTTATGGGGCCAGATCTGATGCTCTAACCCTGAACCGCTGCTAAAGAAACAGCGAGGAGGTTAGGAAAAGTTTGTGACTGTCCTCCAGGTGGAACCTAAATCTCTGCTTTCTAGCAGAAACAAACATTCTTAAAGGTTGGATAAAGAGTTTTAGTGATTCTCTTTATTGGATGTTCTGGTGACTGCCAAACTGTTCAGAGTCCTCAAGTTAAAGCAAGTATTATTGGCTCGGAGCTCCAACTTCTACTATTTGATTTCTAAAGCAACAAGAACATCAGAGTGATTTGAACTCAAATGAACTCACATTAGCTAAACATTTCCCCTCGCGTTCTCTTAGTTGGTAAATGAGAAAAAGGATGAATTACACGCTATCGATGTGAGAAATGCTCAACAAGAAAATGAAACACGAGCGTCATGTTGGAAGCCACACAGGGCTTGTTTTATTCCAGGCTGATTTATTTTTACTGATAAGCTATCTGAAATGTTTGGGTGGAATGTGTATAAATGTTTGGCTTAGTTCTATTCTCGCTCTGGCCCTCGTGATTATCCCAGTTTGAGTTTCAGCACAAATAAAGCAGGACAGGATTCCTTTCATTCTTTGCTGGACAGACCGGAGGAGTCGAGGAAGAATGGGAACACTTTAGGTGCTAATTTATCGGTGATTTCACTAAACCCCTACTGGATAATGTCCGTCGATCTATTTATCTTCTCCAGTTCCCATTTGTTCATGAGTATCCCCAGCCTGCTACGTCCCAAGTTACTCATAAAGCACACAGAGTAACTCAAACTGCTCCCCTCTGGAAGAAGAAAAACTTTCCTGCAACGACATGTGGCAAAAGTTATGAATACTAGAAAAGTTGCATTACCTGCGATAATGCTTGTGTGAATGCTTTTTGCTAAATCTGCTGCTTAAGAAATTCACTGTAACTCCTGAAGGGGTTCACTGACAATGCTAAAGCTATTTGTATAATGACTAAGTTGCTAAAGAGTTTAAAGTTGCAAAAAAAAAAAAACAGAATTTTAAGAATTTCTTGAAAAATAAAAAATAATTGCAAAAGATTTTAAAATGCATAAAAGCTTTGAACTGAAAATTAGCCCCAAACCTCAAATATTATAATGAATCAAAAAGTGTTTGGAAGAAAAGTAAAAAATAAGAAAGAGAAACAGGATCAATACATTTAAAAATGGTTTTCCTGTGTGGAGGGGGTGGGTGTGGGGGGGCATGACCTGGGAGTGCGTCTCCAGGACCCCGGCTTTCTCCTCCCGCAGGAGACGCAGCTCCGCCTCCAGCTTGTGGCACAGATCTTGCAGGTGAGCGTGAGAGCTCTCCAGGGCTTGTTTCTCCGCTCGCAGGTTGGTCACCTCCGTGTGCGCCCGCGCTGCTCGCTCTTTGGCCGTGGCTCGCTCCACAACGGCTTCCCGTCTACGCTCATCCAGCTCGCCCTTCTCCCCCTCCGTCTGCAAAACAAGGCCTCTGCTGTCTCCGTCTCGTTCTGGTTTGTCATTGGGGCCGGGGACTGACCTGCATCACGATCCGGCTGAGGGCCACCTTGTCTTTAGCCAGACCTTCACTGAGGACAGCCATTTTCACCACAGTGTCTTTCAGATCAGCCTCTTGGTTGTGCAGTTTGGTCAGAGCACAGTCCTTTGCAGTGAGCTGGATCTCCATCTGCGGAGTTGATCCTTTTTATTGAAGTGTCCCGATGCTGGCTCTGTGTGGGCCGCAGCGGGTTACCTTGCTGAGAGCTTCAGAGAGGCTGGCCTTGTCATTCTCCAGCAGCTCTTTCTGGAGAGTGACCTGACTGAAGGCCTCTTTGATCAGGAAGAGCTCCCTGCGCAGGTCCGAGTGCTTTCCCTCCAGCTCCTGCAGACTCTTCTCCCTGAAACCCAAAGTGCATGACTCTCTCCCACACGACGTCTCTGCAGCATTTCATCTGCTGTTTAAATGTTGCTGCCAAAGGCCAAACCTCTGAGGGAGCTTTTCCCTTCCATTTGCTTGATCGCATGTCCTGCTTCAGTTCTCAGCTAATTAGATCTTTCAGCTCAAAGAAATCCCTCTAGCATAAAAGCAGTAATTCTGAGTAAATAATTTACATTTGCTTCCCGATGTCATTTAGGTGCTTAGCCGTCCAGAGCGTGACATGTGTTCCTGATCTGAACTGTAAACACGCGCGGCCTGAAAACAATTGGGCCTGACAGGATTTGTGTTGCGTAACGGCCGTCCTTTGAGCTCATCTGTACCCTCTTTGGGCTTCTGTGCGTTGGTGTGCCAGCTGCGCCTCCAGCTCCTCCCTCTGCTGCCTGAGGAGGTCCCGCTGCCTCTGGAGGTCCAGCAGTCCCTCCAGCTCGACTCTCTGAGAGCGCACCTCCTGGTACAGCTCCTCCAGGCTCTCCTTCTGGCTGAGAGATGGAGGGAGATGAGGAGGCGCATGAACGCCACAGCCTGTGTGCTCGCTTTTAAAAACAAACATGAAGATCCTGTCTGATGTTGGGACATTTTCACAAAGACAGTCACGGGTTAAGAGATCAGTCTGTACTTTGAAATGAGCTCCTTTGTGCAGCAGTGACTCGCGCCGTCATCCTTGACCTCCTGACCTTCCCTTTGTACTTTGGGGATCATCTGCTCCTCATCTTTTCCTCGCAGCTGACTCTTGAGTTTGTTCGCCTGCTTCTGAGCTGCTTCCAAACGGGTGTGGAGCTCCTGTGAAGTTTGCAGAGGTGTATCAGGAACAGTGGGGCTGAATACCGATAATAATAATTCACCAGAACCTGGATCGATTCGATTCTGATTTTTTTCAATCCTCTTAATTCAATTCAATTTTGAGTTGACACTTTTAGAGTTGGGATGTCCCGATCAGGTTTTGTTGGGCCCGATCCGATTCCGAGTCATTTGATTTTGTGTATCTGCTGATACAGAGTCCTGATCCGATACTTTTCTAACATATTTAAAACATAAACAAATTGAATAAACAGATTTGTTTTGTCCCTTATTTATGTTTTATTAACTTTCTTTTATCATTAAAAACTTAAATAGAACACTTCTGTGAAGTAGCTTTAATAAACAAGAAAAAATAGAACAAATATAAAACAGGAAAAAAATCTATTAAGCCAAAATCAATTAAATGAATGAATTGAATTATGTTGCAGCCCTGGTGAACAGCCGGTCTTGCTTTGCTCCTGTGTACAGCGGCTGCACCTGTGACTCTGCCTGGTACCCGGAGAGAGTCTTCTGGACCGCCTCCAGCGTACACAGCGGGGAGCGAGATGCCGTTTCTGTGCCGGAACCGTCCTCTTCACTGCTTACCAACTGGAGAATGGTGACAGAGAAATGAGAGTCTGATGGCAAAGGTTGGTTTTGTGAAGACGGTTGTGTTGTTGTGACCTGGTGAATGTGGTTCAGAATCTGGTGAAGGTTGTGGATCTCTGTGTGCAGCACTTCCTCTGCTCTCCTCATCCTCTGAGCAAGAAACACCAGGTAAGAACAGAGCGGACGTTCCCCACAAGAGGAAGCCGTTTCTTCATCACACCTGAGGTCCAGACTCTAAATAATTTACCGGTCGATCTGCTACCTCTGTCTCCCAGAACCTTCCCCGTCCATCCCAACCCGGCTGCGTGGCGCTGAGGCCAGCGTCCTTCTGGCTCTGGCGGTGCTGCACGGCGTCAGTCATTTCATTGATTCTAAAAATGCCAACACACAAATATCACACTCACACAAAGGTCAGACAGAGGAGAGGGGAAAAGGGTGGTCATCATGTTTGACGAGGACATCAGACCTATCATATTCTGCATGGGATCAAGGCACCACCAAACGCTTGTGAGGATTTCAAAAGAAGCTCAGATCCAGGATCTAAAGGGATTGGCATTCCTGCAGACCTGTGATTGGGTTGCACAGGAGATGGTTCTGAACAAAAGACGGAGGATGAAAGACTGCAGGATGTAAAGGTCTGAGGTTTCATGGAGGCTCTCCTTTCAGACCAACGTGAGTTTGTAAGTGATACCATAATTCTAATATACACAAGTTTGTTGCCAGAGTTTTTACTTGAGTTTGTTTCTTTCTCAGAGTCAAGGTCAGCTGCACAGCTCAGACGTCTTTTTGAATGAAGTTCTTCTGTTGCTTTGGTAAAGTCACTTTAAAGTTCCCTATGACCATTTTTTGTGGAGTCAGAGCATAATGTGGAAAGCTATGATGACATTCTGCTAACTTTTTGGACTATTTTGCATTTACCCAGCCAGCAAAGTCCAAGTGGGCCCCATGTGGTTTAAAAGTGGGCAGAAAATCTCAATCGGGTTTCTCCGCTGTTTCCGTGGTGGCTCCAGCTGCGTTTGCCACATTGGCTCCACTGCCCAGGGCATGGAATCCTGGATAGTAACCCTGCTAGTTCTTCTGACTCCTGGACGGTGGCACTTGCTTGCTTTGCTGGACCCTGAGCAGCTCGCTACACTGACCACCGGGCAGTTGGCTGGCATAACCGCCTCAGTCAATGTTGGAATATACAGCTGGGGCCACCACAACTCCACAGCTGGATTCAGAGACGGCTCTACCTGGAGTTCAGCTGGACCTTCTGAGCGTCCCAGCCGGCCTGCAGCTGCATGGCCTCCTTCAGCTTTTCCCTGAGCTGCATCTCCAGCACTGTCACACGCCCACAGGCGCTTTCTTCAGCCAGCCGGGCCTCCAAACCAGTACATGCAGCTCGGAGAAGCCGGCTCACGGCAGCACACTCAGCAAGCATTCCAAACAGAGTTCTGTTGAAAAGAGCAAGTCTGTGAGCTGCAACATGAGAAAGATGCAGAGGAGTGAGAACATGTCCCGTGTTTGATAAAGGTGGATATCTGAGGCTCTGGAGAACAGGCGAACTTTGAAGTGTGATTGGTTACAGAACAGCTTCATTACAAAGCCGTCCCGAGCTGACACTTGTCTTGTGTTTGTCTTTGGTGCAGCTCATGGTTGTCATAGATTACAGAGGCCTCAAGCTCATATTGTCCTGAAGGATAACTTCATCAGAGGATTCAGAAGCTTTGAACCGTCAAACACCCTCTGAGGAAACAATAAGCAGGAGGACAGCCGACCCCAATGACCTTCTCCACTTTGATCCTTGGAAGCAGCATGCACAGTCACTGTGAAGTTCAGGGTGTGTCCCGCTGCAGGAATCCTGGCATTGGGCTTCAGCTCACCTGTCAGTGAAAGTCCTAAACTGTGTGAATTCACTCCGCAGGGAGGCGGCGAGGCGCCACACAGCTCTGATCCCGGCCCGCTGGCGCTCCGACCGGGAGACACCCATCTGCAGACGCAGACAAACACCAGTTTGATAGAGGCTCAGTGATGGAGGCTGCGTCAAGCACTGCTCATTCTAGAGCAGGGGTGTCAAACTCAACTGCACAAGGGGCCAAAACGCACCTGAGGTCGAACAGGATAAACTTCTATTGAACACTCTCAAACTGCATTTTTAAAACTTTAAAACCATAACTTTTTAATATAATTATGAACTAGATATATAGCATTACCTGCAGTAATGCTGGTGTGAATGCTGGAAGCTGAATTTGGCTGCTGAAGGTGCTGAAATTGATAGCTAAAAACGCTGAAGCTGATATCAATCTTAAATATTAATTAATTGCCAAATTAGCCTAAAACAAAAAACAAAAAAATTTAAGTTAGCCAAAACAGCTAGCATGTAAACATTAGCCTAACTCCAAAACAGCTTGAAAAAACTTTAAAAAAAGCATAAATTATTCAAAACAGCTAGCATGTAGCTGAAATATTAGCTAAACTCCAAAATAGCCTACAAACCTAATTAAATACCAAAATAGTCCAAAAAGCTAACAGAATGCCAATTTTTAAAACTTTAACTTTTTAACATAATTTTGAATAATAAAAAGTCAGGAATATTATTCCAGAATAAATCAACTTTAACCTTAAATAACTTTCAATATTTTACTCTCCATAAAGACATATATTTTAATCAAAATAAAGAAGTTAGAAATAAACACAAGATAACATCAGACCATTAATAACAATAGAATAAAATGATCTGGAGGGCCGGATGCGGCCCCCGGGCCTTGACTTTGATATGTTCCAGTGACACGTGCACAACAACTGAGTTTCCCAGAGTAAACACATGCAGACCATGCAGCCAGATTGTTTGCTCAAATTGTCTTCTCCTTCAAGAACTGGAATGTTTTCACAGGAAACAACAACTCAAAAGTCAGAGCAGAGACACAAAGAGGAATTGATGAAACTGGTGATTAACTGGACCCCATGTGAACTCCACAGACTGCAGAGGGCTGAGGTCCAGCTGGTTCAGGCCTTTCTCCCACCTCCTGCTGCCGCTGCAGGCGGGTCTCACACAGCACCAGCTCCTCCTGGGTCGTCCATAAGCTCTGGGTCAGCTCTCTGTTGAGGGCGCCCGCCTGGTCCAGCTGTTCCCGCAGCACACAGTTCACCTGGCTGAGACTACCACACCTGAAAATACACACACTGCCCTGAAATGGCAAACACTGGTTTGACAAAACAAACAAAACTGCAGACAGGCCCGGCAGCTGCCAGAAGAACACGTATGATGGTCAGGAATCATGTTTGGTCTTTCTGCTGCTCCACACTCCATTCACCTCAAGCATGCAACATTACTTCAAAGTGAGGGGTTTAGACCTTGAATGGAAATGAGATGTGTATAAAAAGAGAAGACTGAGGAGGAATCCTGTCTGTGACATTCAGAGTGAAGCTCGTTTGCCTCACACCAGTCATCAGCAGCACTAATCAGAACATGGCAATGTTTTGACCGAGGGGATTCTAAATAAAGTTCAGTAATGACATGACACATTAAAATAAAGCATTAGTTGCAGGTTTTAAGGAAACAGGTTACCGTGACTCTTCCTGTGTTCAACCGAACAGACGCCGCTGGAATAAAAACCCAAATATCTCGTGCTTCAAATTTCTCGGAAATATTTCAACCCACTTCTGCTTTTAGTGTGACACAGAAAAACAAATCGAGAGTCAATGATAGCAGAGCTTTTCATCCATTTCTGGTTAAAACAGACGGTGTACATCTAAACAACAAGCTGATGACATTTTCCAGGATTTTAACCTTTTTTTAACCAAAGAATATCATTTTCTCCATCTACACTGTAAAAAGTGAAACGTTGGTGCAATTAACAAAAGTTCTGTTTGTTGTTACATTCAAAATATGAGTTTTTAGCAAATACAATTTTTAAGTTGAGTAAATCATCAAGTCTAATATTTATTTTGATGAAAACTAATCCTTTTGTTAATCTTTCACTTTTTTCTGGGTACGGAGTAGAGGAGCTCTGCAGTGGTCACTCACCTCCTCTGCTCCTCCTGCAGCTTCAACTGGACGTCAAGATCCTGTTCGAGACGCTTCTGACGCTCAGCTGAGTCCAGATGGACCTGCAGCCCAACACACAAACAAACAGATGATTCCTGCAGTTCACAGAGTAACAGACACATTCAGGGGGAATCTGCTGCTGCAGTACACAAAACCATCGACTGTCTGTCTCAGTGTTTCATCATGGAGCATTATTGACGGGGGATTTTCATTCAAGCAAAAGTATTTACACTATTTTCAATATGTTGCATTTTTCTGAGTGTCACAGGTCCCTGGTGAAGATTACTTTAATTGCTGAAGGGATTTACAGAAAATGCAATTTTGCGCTGAAGTTGACCTAAATTTATGAAAATTGTCAATAAAATTGCTTAAAAATCCCTAATACATGCCAACTTTGCAAAAATATTTTGTGTGTCGCTTAAATATGAGCTAAACTCCAAATTGGTAGAAAAAACTTTAGCAGATTCCAAATTAGCCAAAAAAAAAAAGCCAGCTCGTTGCTTAAACACAAGCTAAATTCTCCAAAAAAACAGCCTAAAATTCCTCAGTAAGATATTTTAGTCAAAACTGTTAGCCTGTTGCTGAAATAGAAGGTAAACTATAAATTACTCTAAACAAACCCTGGTGGATGCCAAATTAGCCAAAAAAAGCTAGCTCGTTACTTAAATACAAAAAAGCCAAAAATTCTTCAGTAAACTAAATTAGTCAAAAAAGTTTTGCTCCTTTTGCTAAAATATTAGCTAAACTCCAGATTACACTGTTGGCGGTGGAAGGAATACTTTGAGGATCTCCTCAACCCTGATGACACGCCTTCCATTGAGGAAGCAGAGGCTGAGGAAACTGGTGTGGAACTGTCCATCACCCGGGCTGAGGTCACTGAGGTCATCAAAGAGCTCCTCGGTGGCAAGACTCCAGGGGTGGATGAGGTTCACTCCGAGTACCTCAAGTCTCTGGATGCTGTGGGAGTGTCTTGGCTGACAGGAACCGCACCACTGGACCTGCAGACTGAGGTGGTGGTTCCCCTTTTCAAGAAGGGGGACCGGAGGGTGTGTTCCAACAACCGGGGAATCACACTCCTCAGCCTTCCCGGGAAAGTCATTGCCTGGGTACTGGAGAGGAGAGTCCGTCTGATAGTCGAACCTCAGATTCAAGAACAACAGTGCGGTTTCCGTCCTGGCCGTGGAACAGTAGACCAGCTCTACACCCTCTTCAGAGTGCTGGAGGGTTCGTGGGAGTTCAATCATCCAGTCCATATGTGTTTTGTGGATTTGGAGAAGGCGTTCGACCGCGTTCCCCGTGGTGTCCTGTGGAGGGTGCTCTGGGAGTATGGGGAGCCTTACTGAGGGCTGTCCGGTCTCTGTACGACCGGAGCAGGAGCTTGGTTCGCATGGCCAGCAGTAAGTCAGACCTGTTCCCGGTGCATGTTGGACTCCAGCAGGGCTGTCCTTTATCACCGGTTCTGTTCATAGTCTTTATGGACAGAATTTCTAGGCGCAGCCAGGGGCCGGAGGGGATCTGGTTTGGGGACCACAGGATTTCCTCTCTGCTCTTTGCAGATGATGTTGTTCTGTTGGCTCCATGGAGCCAGGACCTCCAGCATGTATTGGAGCGGTTTGCAGCCGAGTGTGAAGCGGCTGGGATGAGGGTCAGCACCGCTAAATCTGAGGCCATGGTTCTGGACCGGAGAAAGGTAGTTTGTCCTCTCTCGGTGGGTGGAGTGCTCCTGCCTCAGGTGGAGGAGTTTAAATATCTTGGGGTCTTGTTCACGAGTGAGGGAAGATCAGAGTGTGAGATCGACGGGTGGATTAGAGATGTGTCCGCCATTTTTTGGTCGCTGCACCGGTCTGTTGTGCTGAAGAGAGAACTGAGCCAGAAAGCAAAGCTCTCGATTTACCGGTCGATCTTTCTTCCAGTTCTCACCTATGGTCATGAACTCTGGGTCGTGACCGAATTAACGAGACCCCAACTACAAGCACCTGAAATGAGTTTCCTCCAGAGGGTGGCTGGGCGCTCCCTTAGAGGTAGGGTGAGAAGCTCGGTCACCCGGAGCCGCTTCTCCTTCGCAGTGAGAGGAACCAGTTCAGGTGGCTCTGGCATCTGGTCCGGATGCTTCCTGGACTCCCTGGAGAGGTGTTCAGGGCGTGTCGGGGTCCCCCAGAGGAGCTGGAGGAAGTCTGGATATCTTTGCTTAGACTGCTTTCCCCACGACCCGGTCTGGATGAGCGGAAGAAGATGGATGGATGGACTTTGCAATGTTCCTAAAATATTAGCTAAACTCCAAAGTAGCATAAAAAGACCTCAGTAGATAACAAACTAGCTAAAAACATTAGCATGTTCCTTAAATATTATGTAAACTCCATTTTTTTTATTATAATGAAAGATGGAAACAGCTCATGAGATAATTTTAAAGCCTCGTTGCTCTTTTCTCCTTCAGAATCTGGTGGAATTATTGTGTTTATGGTTGAAAAGTTACAATAGGTTAAAGATTTTGGATCCTGGCGGTCCACTGTCCACATGTGAGTCCAGCAGCATCTGATCCAGCTGGATAGAGTTGCAACAAAACTTGCACATAGCAACAGCAGATGTCTGCAGGCATTTACTGATATCTCAGCCAGATATCTGATTCTGTACTCGATAAGTGACTTCCAAACACACTCACTCAGCTGTTTGTTGGGATTGAATTCTTTGTAGAACTCAGTTTGTTTAAGCAGAAGCTAAATGAGACTTTTAGCTTTAGAAACTCATGAAAAGAGATGGTCCTTGTGTTGTTGACAGCAGAAGTGGCTTTCGTGGATGAGCAGAACAACAGGCCGACTGTTGGTGTGTGTGCACAGAGGAGGTGTCGCGGCATGATTAGCTGCAGCTGTCACTAGCATGTGAAAACAGAGACACCTCCTGGCCTTTCTCATCGAGGAGTTTCACATTCTCTTTCATATCTGAAAATCCAAATCTGTAACCTCTCAACCTCATACACCCAAAACTCCATCTGCACCACCCACTCTATATGCTGGTGCCAGACACCCTGTCCTCACTAACACAAACCACATGGCTCTGGAGAACTCCAGCATGCTGCATGCCTCCAGCTGCCCTCGCCGACTCCTCGTGTAGTGCAGGAGAGCAGCCCCCTCCCTCAGAAACCCTCCACACTAACATCCAAGCTCCTCAAATCAACCCTGCGACCCCCTCCCTGCCCCTCCCTCTGCTCTGTACCTCATCTTTTTTCTGGGTGCTTAATCTCTCCAGCAGGCTCCAGGAGAGCCAGGACAATGGTTCCACTGTTCAAGCTGCTCTGCTGCCGTTATTAACACATTTTTAAATGCTCTTTTCATAAATTTGTGCTTCAAATGACATGAATATCACGCGCTTGGCCCTGCGCTTCTGGTGTTTTTCACAGCGGAGCTGCAAAGCAGAGAGCCTTCTTTACTGCTGAGGTGACAGCCACAGGGTCAGCAGCAGGAGGAAACGCGGCTGCAGCTCCAGCCATCCAATCATTTCAAGTCTCCCTCCAATGAAAATCCTGTTCTCTGAGTTTTCAACATTGAGTATGTGTGGCCTTTTTCTGATGAAAGAGAACAAATGTAACTAGAAAAGTTGTATTACCTGGGCTAATGCTAGTGAGAATGTTTTTGTTGAAAGTAGCTGCTGAAGATGTAAAAGCTTATTGCTGAAAATGATGATGTAATTAACTTTAACTTCTGAAGGGATTTGGGGAAATTGCAAAAGCTATTTGTAAAATATTGAATTTACTAAAAGACTGGAAATTTCATTAAAGAACTACAAAAGAGTTGACCTGAATATATGAAAGATTTGTGGTAAAACTGCTAATTTCATACATGCCAATTTTGTCAAAATATTTAGTGTGTTGCTTAAATACGAGCTAATCTCCAAAATTGCCTAAAAATCCTCAGTAAACTAAAGTAGTCTGAAACATTTACCTGTTGCTAAAAATGGAAGCGTAATTCTAAATTAACCAATAAAAACCTCAGAAGATAACAAATAAGCAACAAAACGTTAGCATGTTACTCCAAAAAGCTGTGCTAAAATTAGTCAAAAAAAAAAACTCTCAGTAGATAACATTAGCCAAAAGCGTTACCATGTTGCTAAAATATTAGATAAACTCCAAATTAGCATAAAAAAGCTAGCACATTGCTTAGATACTAGCCAAAATCCAAAATAGCCTAAAATTCTTCAGTAAACTAAATAAGTCAAAAACTTTAGCCTCATGCTAAAATAGGAGCTGAATTCTAAAATAGCCTTAAATAACCACAGTAGATAACAGATTAACCAAAAACATTAGCATGTTGCTTAAATACCAGCTAAACTCCAAATTAGAATAAAAAACCCCAGTAGATGCCAAATTAGCCAGAAAAGCTTGAGAATTGCTTAATTACAAGCTACTCTAAAATTGTATATCTATCATAATCAGAAAGGGGGCGGAGCTGCTCAGCTCAGCTCTAAAAGCCCCGCCCCCTCAGAGGAGATTTTGGAAACAGAGGCTTCAGATCAACATGAAAAATGGCTTTTAAGACATTTAGGTTAGGTTACATTTAGGAAACTCCATAATCATCATTTAAACACCACTTGAAATGTTTTTTTAAATTAAAAAATGGTCATGGGGGACTTTAAGGAAGCTACAGACTTGCTTGTGTCTGGATTTTGGACGTAGAAACCGACATTTCTGAAACCCTGTAGTAGAAGCTCTTTCAAGAGAAGGAGCCCATAGCCTTTGACTGAGGAAGGGTTTTTGTGCTCACTGGACTATGAGGCTCCTCTGACCCTAAATCAAGACAACAACCTGACCACAGGGATGTGCAGCACCAGCCTCTGCACAACTCAAGGCTCATAAACGGCTATCATCAGTCATCAGTCTTTCCCAGATTAATGAGTCCGGTCCCTCCAGCTGACACTGCAGCCTCTGCAGTAACCAGGTGTCCTCATCGCCCTGAGGTCCTCAGCTTTAATTCATGTGAGCTTTCGGTGCTTTTTCATGCATAGCTGTGGCTCCTTCCAAGAACCTTACCCTAACTGCAGGACAAGAGATGGTCTTCCTGCACGTCTCCCCAGTCAGCTGTAAAGCAGCCGGCTGCGTCCTGCTGCAGATTAGCCACGCTGCATCCAGGAAACTCCCCGGACGGCGTTCTAAGAGACCCCCGTTTTCATCATTTACTCCCTCGCTCGCATCGCTACATTTCATCACCCTGATGTCCACGTGAGCCCAAAATGTTTGTTCTTCACCACACACCCAATCAGGGAGGATCCTACAGGCAGAGAGGAGCGTTTTGGTCCGTCCAAAAGCAGGAGCTCCCAGGCCTCAGTGGGGGTCCGTGGGTGTGTTTGCTGATCCAGAGCCTGATGACTGTTGAGCGGCCTCCATGGACCGCAGGAGTGTCCCGGTTGCCGTCCCACTACCTGTGGTATTGTGTTTTTGATCAGAGGACAAACACCTTCTTTATGTCTCTGTGAATTCTGTGTTTGTATAGAAAAATAGTGACATCACACAAAACAGCAAGTGTGCAAAGACTTCCGGTTTATATCATGTCTGTGGTTTAGAACAGCAAAGCTGACAGCTGAACGCTGCTGGTTTGATTATGAAGGTCATTCGGTCATATTTTCTGCTTCTAATTGATGCTAACGCTAACGCTAGCTTTCCATGACGGGGATGAGACGTCGATCTGCAGAAGATCTTTTCTGTCCAGTTAAAGTTGTGACCAACATGAATTTTCCTCGTTTTTTGTGCTGATCACACTGAAAACACATGTGAATAACAATAATAACCGTCAGTAGTGCTGGGAATCGATAATAGTTTCCAGAAACGATTCAGTTCTCGAGAGTCTGTATTGAATTAAGAAGATTGAACCTCTTAATTCAATTCAATTTTGAGTTTACACATTTATACACATTTGTTTAGAAATACTGTAAAAATCTACTGCATGATTTAAGTATATTATTTTAATCTGATCCAGTTAACATACTGTAAAATACATTGATATAATAATGAGATTGTTGAAAGCACACGGTGTTATATGGATTCTCTAAAGGAGAAGCTCAAACGATTGTTCTGCTTCTCCTGGAGGGCGTTTCAGGATCGTGCTATAGCATTACACCTTATTCTAGAAGAAGAAAGAATGAGGAAAAAAAATGTTTTAGACCACAAAGACTTACTTTAAAAACTATTTCCTTAAAAGAGTTTGTAACATTCTTGGCTGTGAGTTTATAAAGATGTTCATTTAGTCATCATGTATGTTCAGGTCAGCCGCGTGTTAGCATTATCCGTCCTATGGGTAATTCTATTAAATGCTAGCATCAAGATAGCAGACTTTAGCTTTATGTGCTAGATCGATTTATATTTTTATGAATCGACGATGAATCTATTTAGCTTAAATTGATTTTATCAACTCATCTCTGTTAGAAGAAAACCTGCTCAAATGAAAGGTTGATGTTTTCAATTGAGCTTCAAATTTTGAAAGATTGTTCAAATTTGTAAATGGATTTGTGAAGAATCTAAAACAGGAAAATGAAAATAGAGTGCAGCAGGACATTCATAACATACTTATTTGACATTATTCTGTTGAAATTGGTAAGGTTACCTTTTATCATTTACGTAAGATTGTGTTCACCCTGTAACACCTGAGGCGTCGTTGATGACGACTAAACACAAAATCTTTGACATACGGCAAGTTTTCCACCGTTAACAGGATAATTCCAGTAGATTCTGGAGGAGAAAAGCAGCTCAATGAGTAAATTAAAGTACATAAACCCCGGAGCTTCGGTGTTCAAGGGTTGTCAGCTTTGCCGTTCTGAACCTGAACACTGGAAGTCATGATTCACATTTTCGGCCCTGTGGCCCTTTTGTCTGACGTCACAGTGAAAAGGGTCTAACTTTTCCATTGTGATGAATCTGTTTCTCAGGGCTCTAAAATGATGCCACTCCTGGTGTTGTCTCTTCTGATGAATAATTCAAACAGCATCAAAGAGTGAAGTCGCTTTGATCCAACAAGCAACCAGAGAATGGTTTGGAGGGCTTTGGTGTTTGGGCCAAAATGTGCTGCCGTGTTCGTGGGATAGATTTGTAATAAAAATGAAAAAAAACACTGGATTCTGTTTTGACCTAACAGCGACACCATCTGAAGAGCTGCTTTTCAAACATTCAGGTCAGGTTTGACGGAAAACTTTTCCAATCTGGATTTCTGACAGAAAAACAAGCGCTGGGGGTCCATACTTGAGCCTTTATGCACTTTCAGCAAATCTAGAAGAGAGTCAACAAGCTCAGATCCTTTCTCCGTGTCTCCACTTTATCCGAAGCGACATCTGGCCATGCGTGCTCCGTCCAGGCAGCATGTGAGGGGTTACAGCTGCAATCGTTTTCTCTGGCTTGGCCTGCACCCAGAGGCTTAATAAAGGGAATTAATGGAGTGTACTATCTGTCAGATTCCTAAACACAGCTGGAGCGGATGTCCACAGCCCCCAAGCAGCCCAGAAACGTACTATCCTACTTGAATAACAAGCCCACCCCCTCCTCCCTCCACATTACCCCCCCGAGTGCTGACTGTGTGAAAGAGCCCCAGCTGATTGTGAGCGCTGTTTATGTATCATCACTAACCCAAATTACACAATGTGGGATAACAAACGGGAGGACTGGATCTTTCTGGTCACGCATGAGAACAGCTGTTGTGGCGCACAGGGATCCACATGATCTATGTAAATGCGTCTGCCTAATATTACACAGCATGTGCTCACAGGCACGCGCTGCTCCTGCAGCACTTAACACATGTGCCCCCCCTTCAAGGACAATGCCATATAAAACCTGCACACTCCGCTCCATCAGTTTAAGACTTCACATGTTTCTGACGTGCTAAAAGGAGGGAAAAGTATGCACGCCTTTAAAGTAACATGAGAAGCCTATTACACTCCTGAGGTTTTTACTGGAATACTTTGATCACATATTCAGAAATAAGAAAGGCTTTTAAGGCCAGTCTGAAGGGATCGTACATCATTTTTACTATTTCCCTTGATAGCTCAGAGTCACATTCTTTGGTATTGTTTCAAACAAACTACGACCTTGAACAGAGTTGAACCAGCAGGGAAACAAGAACACAAACTCAAAGCCCAAGAACTGAAAACATGCAGTGAAAAAGAAACATATTCATACAGGAAGAGTTGTTTTCATAAAGACAAAGTCGAGTCAACATCGAATCGAGAAACATCGAGTCGTGAAACATCGAGTTCTGAAGCATGGAGTCCTGAAACATCGAGTTCTGAAACATCGAGTCCTGAAACATCGAGCCCTGAAACATCGAGTCCTGAAACATCGAGTCCTGAAACATCGAGTCCTGAAACATCGAGTTCTGAAACATTGAGTCCTGAAACATCGAGTTCTGAAACATCGAGTTCTGAAACATCGAGTTCTGAAACATCGAGTCGTGAAACATCGAGTTCTGAAGCATGGAGTCCTGAAACATCGAGCCCTGAAACATCGAGTCCTGAAACATCAAGTCCTGAAACATCGAGTCGGGAAACATCGAGTCCTGAAACATCGAGTCCTGAAACATCGAGTCGGGAAACATTGAGCCCTGAAGCATCAAATTCTGAAACATCGAGTCCTGAAACATCGAGTTCTGAAACATCGAGTCGGGAAACATCGAGCCCTGAAGCATCAAATTCTGAAACATCGAGTCCTGAAACATCGAGTCCTGAAACATCGAGTCGGGAAACATCGAGTCCTGAAACATCGAGTCCTGAATCATCGAGTTCTGAAACATCGAGTCCTGAAACATCGAGTTCTGAAACATCGAGTCCTGAAATATCGAGTCCTGAAACATCGAGTCCTGAAACATCGAGTTCTGAAACATCGAGTCCTGAAATATTGAGTCCTGAAACATTGAGTCCTGAAACATTGAGTCCTGAATCATTGAGTTCTGAAACATCGAGTCCTGAATCATCGAGTTCTGAAACATCGAGTCGGGAAACATCGAGTCGGGAAACATCGAGCCCTGAAACATTGAGTCCTGAAACATTGAGTCCTGAATCATTGAGTTCTGAAACATCGAGTCCTGAATCATCGAGTTCTGAAACATCGAGTCCTGAAACATTGAGTCCTGAAACATCGAGTCCTGAAACATTGAGTCCTGAAACATCGAGTCCTGAAACATCGAGTCCTGAATCATCGAGTCCTGAAACATCGAGTCCTGAAACATCAAGTCCTGAAATATCGAGTCCTGAAACATCGAGTCCTGAAACATCGAGTCCTGAAACATCGAGTCCTGAAATATCGAGTCCTGAAACATTGAGTCCTGAAACATAGAGTTCTGAAACATCGAGTCCTGAAAAATCGAGTCCTGAAACATCGAGTTCTGAAACATCGAGTCCTGATACATTGAGTCGGGAAACATCGAGCCCTGAAGCATCAAGTTCTGAAACATCAAGTTCTGAAACATCGAGTCCTGAAATATCGAGTCCTGAAATATCGAGTCCTGAAACATCGAGTTCTGAAACATTGAGTCCTGAAACATCGAGTCCTGAAACATCGAGTCCTGAAAAATCGAGTCCTGAAACATCGAGTTCTGAAACATCGAGTCCTGAAACATCGAGTCCTGAAACATCGAGCCCTGAAGCATCAAGTTCTGAAACATCAAGTTCTGAAACATCGAGTCCTGAAATATCGAGTCCTGAAATATCGAGTCCTGAAACATCTAGCCCTGAAACATCGAGTTCTGAAACATTGAGTTCTGAAACATCGAGCCCTGAAACATCGAGTCCTGAAACATCGAGTCCTGAAACATCTAGCCCTGAAACATCGAGTCCTGAAACATCGATCCAACAGAGAAAACATGCTTATTGTGACAAAAAGAAGAGAGATGTTCATCAGAGAATGATGACATCAGAGCAGCAGAGGAGTCTCTGTCTCTCTGCTGCTGCCGTTCTGCTGTCTGCCCTCCAACAATATAAATGCATGCACAACTTTATCTTTATGAATATATTTCTTTATGAAAGCTATCTTACCCCATTTGAAAATCTTTGTTGGGTCCCAGTGAAACTTGTGAGTTTACATTCCCATGGAGCATTGCTGCATGGCAGCTGGTGGCAGACATCTGTCACTCATGATTGTTGGACTGAAATTTCTACACATAAAGGAGCAGATAAGTTCTGCAGAACTAAAGAACTCTCTCAGAATTGATGCCATTATATAATCCAGGAGTCTGTAACCATTGGCTCCAGATCCACATGAGTCTCTGTTATCTCTCTATGGTGGATCCTTAAACATAAAATAATTCATACAGACTGTTGATCCAGACATGTCGACCGTCTGAGTCAGCAGATCTCTGATAATGTCTGTTTAACCAAAACTACCTAAAGAAAACAAATAAACAAAGCCTGTAAACTAAGACTACCAAGATCCAAGCCCAAACTAAAAGAACAAAACCCAGCAGTGGAAGACTGATGAGGACAAAGAGGAATAAAAACAAACAAAAAAAAACAAACAAAAAGAAAATATCAAGTAAGGATGACTTAATTAGCCTTCTTTGATTTAAATTTGTTAAATATATAAATTAATATCTGAGGTTCACACAGATGATAAACTCTGTAGGTTTTTCCATCCATGTTGACCTGAAGACGTCTTGTTTGTTCAACTCTACCTCCAGAATGAACAGATTTTATATGCAAAGATAAACTTTGGTCAAAAGTTTTATGAGTTAAAAGCACAGATTATCTTATGATGCACAACATTGTTACTAGCTGCACTGAGATGATCCTGTTTGACACAGAGCAGCTTTGATTAAATTCATACTCAAATCATATTTATTATTAAAAAATAAGAAGGTCATGAATGCAAATCCAAATTTCTTCAAGTCTAGACTAAGACTATGGCTGCTTCTAGAATTTGATCAGTAAAAAACAAATGGCTCTTTTACAGTTAAAAGTTGACGACCCCGGTTGAGAGAAAAATACATTAGAATAAATGTGTTTTTAGTTTTTGTTAATTAGTTTATTAGTTCATTATGTTTGTGTTTTAACAAGTCAGATACCTAAGAAACAATGTGCCTAAAGGTTTAAATTACTTTAAGTGGTTTACTGTTGTTTATTATTTAAAATGTTTTGTGTTTTTGATTGTGAACTACGGTCATATTCATAATCAATAGTAAAAAAAAAAAAAAGAGAAAGAAAAGGAGACTCGCTAAAGTTATAATGGAATGAAAGTGACTATTGGCACAGAACTTTCTAAATACCATTGTTGAACCTTTTCCTTCTTTTTTTGGCAGCATGAATCTGCAGGAAGGCTTAAGGTTACAGTTAATACTCTGCCCCCAACACCAACATTTATCCTTCAACACACTATGTCTGGGCAATGCAGCAATATGCATCTGCATATATTAAATGTGGCCAACATGAATTTCCATTAGTTTTCATACTTGGTTACATGTAAAATAATAATATCAGTTTTTTTTTTACTTGTCCTGTCCAACAGCTGAGCAGAGACGAGCTGAGAGCCTCGAGTGTTGGACAGATTCTACTGTCACAACAGAGATTTATGGAGTATAAATAATAATCATTCTGTCACAAATAGTGCAAAGGTGAGCTGACACCTGTGCTCAGGTGAGTGTTTATGTTATCCTGATGGGGATGATGGAAAGCACAAACGGGGAGAGATCCCGGCCGTCCCCACACCATGACCCCCCACCGGGGCAGCAGCCTGGACCCCCCTTTACCCACCAGGGGGCCGGGGAGGGAATCTCACCGAGCACCCAGACCAGGGCACATGGGACTGTCCCCCCACGCCAGAGCGGGCACAGGGTGCAGAAAAGCAGCCCCCCCCACTGCGCCAGGAAGGCCAGTTGAGGCTCCACCCCCAGAGAGCTCCCCCAGACCAACAACCCACCACCACTGAGCATCCTTTCACCCCAGGTACTAGCCAGGGCCCCCAGGAATACCCGCTCCCACACTCCAGGCAATCGCCGACCACCACCGCGGGGGGGACCGAGGAAGGTCCGCCCACCCTCGCCCAGGAGAGAGACACCCTTGTGTCATGCGCGTGTGTTTGTTAGGGTACATATTATGAGAAAACATCTTAAATTACATATTTGACTTTGGTTTCTTCATTTTGAAGTCAGCAGGTGGATCTCTTTATTACACAGGGTGTTCTTCATTACATTACCTGCAAAAATGCTTGTGTAAATGCAGAAAGTGCACAAATAATTAATGAATTCCATGAAAAAAAATCACAAAATTTGCAAAACATTTTAATAATTGTGTAAGTAAAAGTAAAAGCATGAATGTTCTGAACATGCTGAAAGTTTTTAATTGCATACATTTCTAATTTTTCATATTAATTTTCAGTGGGGCTGAAAAATTTCACAAATTGCATAAAATCTTTTTAAAAAATGTAGAACGTACAAATAATGAAAGTACAAGTAGGAATGGTTTACGAGCTGAATGGTTTGATACCAAGATTTCAGAAATTGTTGAAGTGTGATTGAGTTTCCACCTGCCAAAAAACAGTACGATGGCCACAAAAACACGAATTCAAGAAAAGGTGTAATACAAGTGCTATATATTCCGAAGTATAAATCGCAAGAGCAGAAAACGTCTAATCAAGAAGAAGAAGAAAACCATATACAATTCGCATTTTTTGGAGAAAAGTCTGACGTTTCAGAACAAATCTGCCAAACCCAGTGAAGCTAAAATTAAAATAATAATACAATAATACTAATCTATTGATCCATATGAGAAAAATATCAAAGTTTAAGAGAAAAACAACCAGATTCTCTTCAATGTTGGTTTGGACGACACTTCTCTCGCTGTTTGTAGAAAAACATTTAGATGCAGCGCCCTCTAGGGGTTGTTAGAGTAAACAATCGCTAAAAGACAACCGGTGTTTACTGGGACAATGACAAATATATGAGCCTGTTTATGTCTAAAGAAACCCACACAGATAAGTTACTCCTAAGTATAAGTCGCACCCCCTGCTAATGAAAAAACTGTGACATTTACTCCATAAAATATGACATTTTAAATAAAAGAGTAGAAAGAGAACAATGAGAGGACAAAAGACAGCTTTATACACAGAAAATATCTTTATATTTACAAGGAAATGTTCCATTGAACTTCAACTTTTTAAACTCCAGCAGGGGGCCGTGTAAACAGCTCTGACCTACTTCCAGTGTCTTTTAGAGTCAAATAGGTCGGAGCTGTTTACAGCACTTGCTGTCTCTCCCAAAATAGACAGTAGTCCTTTATTTGTACTTACAAATTCAATTTTAATCTTATTTTTAGAGCAATATTCTGTTTATTGTTTTTTGCACAAAATAAGGCACAAGTTGTGTATTATAATTGTGTTCAAGTTAAAAAATAAACTGAGATATATTTTCCTAAAAAAATAAGTGTTCTTCCATAAATTATAATTAGAGATGATATTCACCAATCATTGCAGTATCGTGATATAATTTGATGTTATGAACCTTGTATCTCACCGTATCGTGAGGTACCCAGTGGTATCCATCACTTGCTGTTTTTTTGTAACTTTTTAAAGACTTTCCTTGCTTAAAAAAAAACACAGCTGCATATTGTTGACGGTATAAAGAATGCCGTTTTTTGTGGTGACTGCTGGACTGTGGCGGACCTTCTTGATCCCGCCTGTAGATGGAACTACATCAGACCAATGTAATACCTTTCACCATCACAGCGCAGACACGTTAAGGAAGAGGAGGAGCTTGTTTAGAAAGATTCGCACAAACACCAACAAAGTGTTGTTGCTCCACATCTTGACTATACATTGAAGTTTATTTTGAAAAGTCCATATTTCCTGTTTACTAATGCTGAAGTGACTGCCGTGTGCATCACCAGCTCTTTTCCTCCAGTTTACTTTTTCCTGAGGAGTTTGTGTCATAACAAGCATGAACATGAACAGCATCTCCTAAACAAACACTGACAGAGCAAATAAACATCTGAGTTTGACCTTAGCTTCAGAGTGTGCTGCTCCCCTCTGTTTGTCACTGCAGCGTCTGACTGGCAGCTGATCCTGGTCCAGTTGATCCCGGTCCAGCTGGCTGGACGGCAGCTGCTCCCCCGGGGCCCGGCTCTCCCCCCCCTCACAGATCTGTGAGCTGGTACCTGGGGAACAGATCCCACCGGAGATGAGAGCCAGCAGCCCCGGGGGCAGGAGTCATGAACCGTGGATGCGTACCTGCTCCAGCAGCCAGGTGAGGCTGCTGGTGATGATGTGGCGGATGCGAGTGAAGATCGGTACAGCCGCGCCTCCTCAGGCTCTCCTTCATGGACTTGAACGGTCAGACTTCTGTCTGCTGAGCCGTCCTCGGAGTGAAGAAGAGATTCCTCCAGCTTCTACAGTCATGACCATCACATTCATCACAATTCAGACAAACCAAAAAATACAGAAGAACACAATCTGAATCCCTCTATTGACATTACTGTATCCTAATATCATAACATTTAAACTTTGATCAGAGTCTTCTCTGAAACAACAGCATACCAAAGACAGTCTCGATGGAGTCAAAACACAACATTACTCTTAAAGTGACAGATTGAAGAATACAATCCCAAAACCTTTTTTTTCCCAAATTATTTACTTTTTTACTTTCCGAGCAAAATCTCTGTTCTCTGAGCGTTTCTGTCCCGCTGAGACCTTTTCTAAATCTCAAATTATACATTAGATCAAAAAATGATTGGATGAGTACTTTGAAAAGTACATGGAAGCTTCAGGGTTTAAAAACCAGAAGAGAGAGTTTGCTATCTGATATTATTTTATTTCAATAGGTCACATGTGTCAAAGTCACGGCCCGGGGGCCGGATCCGGCCTGCTGGGTGATCATATTCGTCTGGCCAGATCATTTTATATTTTTATTAACAGCCTGATGTTATCATGTTCTGGTAACAGATTCCAACACATTCTCCTTCCAAATTCGTCACATATTGACGTTTGGCTGAGGACCCCTCCAGTCAAAAATGGACGTTCTGTTTCTCTCCAACTCACCGTTTTTTTGTGATGGCTTTTCAGTGTAATTGAAATTGGTACCAGAACATGGACCGCACCAGTATCCTTAACCTGGTACCGGACACGGATCGGTACCGGTTCCGAATGCAGTTCTGGACGCGGTACCAGGCTGAGGATAGGGTACTGGGTTAGGTTAGGGTACCGGTACCGGCCGTCCCGAGGTTTGTTACATTTTTAAAGTTTGAATAAATGTAGAGTGTTCAGTAAATGTTTCTGTTGCTCAGCTCCGGCCTAAGGGGTGTTTTGTATTTTGGCCCCTGTGCGATCGAGTTTGACCCCCCTGCAGTAGGTGGACCGTTCCATCATGAGACTCTCTCCCGCATTACAGTTCCACTCCGACCTCTCCTGCTCTACTTTCAAAGTGTTCCCAGTGGTCTTAATCGTGATTCAAGAATTAGGAATGTGTCTTTCTAGCCAAAATAAAAAAAACTGGGTCATTTTCTAGGACATAGTTTCTGCAGAGTGGCAGGAGTTCTGCAGAAAATGCAATTTTGGCCAGAACTGTTGGCGTGGGTGTAACCCACCACTGATATCCCATCATCCCTTCTGTTTACACTCTCTCCCTCTAGCTTACAGCCCCTCACAACCCGAGCATCTTCTAAACGTCTGTGGACAAAACGTTCTCCTGGTCCCTCTAACACAGACGGGACATGTTACAAGTGAACATCATGAGAACTTTTTAATAACTCTGCAGCTAAAATCATTTTTCTCTGTTTAATGTCCTGACTCAGTCCATAGGACTGAACAATAAGTGAAGACGTTCAGGTTAAAAGCCGTCCAAACTAACCTGGATCACAGCCTCCAGGTCCGCCGAGCGCTGCTCCTCTTCACAACTCATCACTAAACTAACAAGGTCCCAAAGTGTCCAGTGCTCCACAGCGTGTTGTCAATAAAGTTAGACTTTCTAACAACAGGAAGCAGCTTGAAAACACCAAACTGCAAAAGAAAAAAATCCTCTGGAAACAATCTAAATACATTTGATACTTTTCCAACCTAAGAAAGTTTGGAACAGACGACGAACGTCAAACCACAGAGTTCTGTCACGTTGCCATGGAGACCGAGTGCCTCCACAACGTTGCCAGGGTAACGATGGGCTGGTTTAGGCGTTCCCACAGTGAGAGAATCTGCTGGATTCCAGAGGGTTAATGATCACACAGCAGCTCCAGAGCAGAAACACAAACACACTTTTATTTCAGGAAAGATTTATTTACAATCACAGCCTCAATGTGTACACAACAACAACACAACATCTCACTGAGGGGGATCTGAGAGCTGAAACCTGCTTACAAACACTGAGCAAGGAATAGAATGGAGTAGAGTAGAGTAGAGTAGAGTAGAGTAGAGTAGAGTAGAGTAGAGTAGAGTAGAGTAGAGTAGAGTAGAGCAGAGCAGAGTTGAATAAAATAGAATAGAATAACATAGACTAGATTAGAATAGAATAGAATAGAATAGAATAGAATAGAATAGAATAGAATAGAATAGAATAGAATAGAATAGAATAGAACTTTATCAATCCCACAAAGTAAAGTTAATCAGTTAGGTAGAAGCTTGAATCTAGATCAGACAAGGTAACACAGGTTTGCAGATCTGCAGAAATGCAGTCCCCGTCTGCGGACACAGCAGGAAACGTCCATGAGGTTCATTCTACAGGAAAGAGCTCCCTCCACTGTGACGGATCCAGGAAGATGGTGCAGACTCCGCTGTAGAACCACAGCCTGGGCAGAAAGCACTCCACGTCCCAAGTGTTGGATGCTCGACTGTAGACCTCCACTTCCACGCCATAGTCCCCTTCCATTCCTTTCCAGTGCCCCCCAGTGACAAACAGCTTCCCGCTCAGCGTCACCAGGCCCCCGTTCTCGTGGAGCGTGTGAACCTGCTGGACCTGGACGAGCACATCGTCATGAAAGTCAGACTGAAGTTGTCACACAGGAAAAGGGACGTGTTCTTCTGTCTGCTGACCTTCTGCCATATGTTGGCCTCTGGATCATACGAGTAGACTTTCTTGGTGTTGTCAGCCACCAGATATATAGTTCCATCCATGCAGGTGGCGCGAGGAGAGGACAGATATTTAGGGATGAAGGGGGACCAAACGCTAACCCAGCTATCTGTACAGAGTAAAACCCAGAAATGATTAAACTTCAAACCTTTTGAGTTCCACTTTGTGGCTGTTTTTAAAGGATAACCGAACTCTGAATCAACTTTTTTTTGTCTGTTGACCTCTATAAACAGAGCTTTAAAAGTTCTGTCTGTTGGTTGTTGCTAAATTTTGGACAAATTCAAATAAACTTGTTTAATTCCTGAAAATATAGTCAAAAACCGTCTGAGTGCTGCCCTCTACAGGTTGAAACGAGGTATTACAGTTGAATTTTGTGATTGGTCAACTGGTGTAAGTCTCAGAAATTTGACGTCCCCGTGCTCTGAGTTCCAGTACAGAGGCCCCGCCCATCTCTGATTCTGTTCTGGTCAGTCGTTAGCTTTAGCATGGCTCGTAGGTTGATTGCCATCAGGTGTCAAAAATCTACCAGATTGCAGAACTTTCCAGAGAACTTGGAAGTTATTGAACAGAGGTTAAGAGCAGTTAGCATTAGATCCAGAAAACTCCATCCTGGTGATTGATTTAATGAACGTTTCAGTCGGTCAATACGTTAGCCTTTATTAGCTACGATGCTAGCAGCATTTTACCACTCTCAGACACGGGTCTCCTCTGGATCTGCAAACCCTCAGCTGATGACAGAAATAGCAAAAGCAGCATCTTGAGCCAGGAGGTCAAAACAAAAAGGTTCTGGACTGTGAGCGCCGACCTCGGGGGAAGAGCGAGGCGAAAAATGCTCAACCTCCTCAGGAAGTTCTGTGCATCGCTTTGCTCGGTCAGTAGCACTCTCAATATTGAAGACCCAGCGTACGTTACATAAAGCTAACTTAACTGTCATCAGAGATCCAAGCCACACCTCTGCCTCCACTAGCCACGCCCCTTTTTGTTATTTTTTTCAAGTCAAGAATGGAGTCAACCTCTGCCCTGTTTGGTTACCCTTTAATACCAATAATAATGCTGTATTATAGCAATAAGTCAACATCTACAAATGTAATCTTCACATGTAAGTAATCTAAGTAGATTAACCCTTTAATGTCACCAGTGACGCTTAAACACAAAATCAGACTGTAACTTTCCCACCGTTAACACGATCATTCAAATAGATTGTGAAGAAGAAATGCGGCTCGATGGTTTTCTCTTTCACATTCTGCTGGAATAATCGTGTTAACGGTTGAAAAGTTACAACAAATCAAAGAACATAAAAAGGAGTAAAAGCGTCTCAGACGTCCTTACCAATGACGGGGTTATAGCACTGCATGGTCAGGGCGTTGTACTTCACTGCACACGACCCGATGACGTAGAGCTTCCCGTGACAGGCCGTCGCCGTGAAGTTGGTCACATATTTCAAGGCTGGACAGGTGAGTGTCCAGGTGTTGTTGTAAGGATCGTAATGCTCGACCTCAACCCGCTCCGATGTGGTTCCTGAAGAGAACAAATACCCAGGATTCACGCTGTGAACCGTCACCACACAGAATGTGACGGAGCTTTCTTACCTCCAATGACATAAATCTCTCCGTTGAGCGTGGCTGAAGTGTGGTTTGTCCGAGGCCGCAGCATGGGCGCCACGGTGAGCCACCGCCCCTCCTTTGTGACGTACTTCCAGGTCTCTGTGGTGGACCATGTGTTAGTGTTTGAGCCTCGGGAGCCTCCTGTCACACAGACAAAAACAGAGCTTCTTGATGTGACCACAGAAATGTGAACGGCGGCTCATTTGACCGCAGTTGGAAAGGATTGTAAATCAATGAAATCAGAATTAGACACGAGGGATCAGGGGCGGAGCTGCCCAAAGCCACGCCCCCTCAGAGGAAATTTTGGAAACAAGCTTCAGATCATTTTAAGACATTTAGGTTGAAGGATTTTAGTTAAAAACGTCATAATCATCATTAAAACACTACTGGGAACAATTTGTTTTAATTAAAAAATGTCATGGGGGACTTCAAGTTTTTTAGTGATTTATGAGCTTTACTCACCTGTAACATACACATCGTTGTTCAAGGACACCAAAGAGTAACCCCATTTATCAGGATTGGGAAAGTTGGGCAGCTCATGCCACTTTTCTGCAGGGAAGCATCAGAAGAATCATTCAGTAAGAGTTCTGATTTTCAGGACCATTTAAGAGATTCTGAAGAAATTTCAGACCAAACATGCTGTAATTATATAAGAAACTTCCCTCCTCTGATCATGCACATAACTGCATTTCAGAAATTCAGCACCCCGTCCTTCACAATGTTAAACATGTCCACATACATCCAGGCCGTCATGTGACCAAAGCCAACATTTGAACAAAACCCCAGAACCTGAATGATTCACATCAGAGGTTTCCTGCAGACTCTGACTAGATCGAACCTAAAAACACATTGAAGTTGAAGAGTTGTTAGAAAGTTTGTACTTGTCTTTGTATTGTAGAAGGCACAGTTGGTGGACATCAGTCTATGAAGCCTTGGGTCTCTGTCTTCATCTTCATCTGACTCCTCCTCATTATCAGACTCATCCAACGAGCGGCCGCCCATCACGAACAGAACTTCCTGCAGGTTCGGTTGAGGACTCTGAGCGTGGAGCTGGTCAGAACACTCTGAATCCATTTTCTAAAAAAGGTGAAGATGTATGGAGCCAAATTAGGGACAATATTATTGGAAACCCAAATAAAACAGCTTAAAAAATTTTGGTGCTTGGCTTAAAAAATTTGTGTCTGAAACTTTTTGCTATTTTAAAATAAATATATTTTCAGCTTCAGATGTTCCATTTTTTTAGTTTTCAAAACTCAAAATTTCAGTTTCAACTCATTTTTTCAGTTTTGAATCTGAACATTTCAATTTCAAAACTTTTGGCCTCGTTGTGGTGCGTTGGGGCGCGGGCGGGGCTAGCATGAAGGACCAATCAAAATGGATGAGGGTGGTAACTTCATTCCCAGTGCATTCACTGATTATTTGGATAATTAGGGTTTCAAACCTGCAATTTTTAGATTCAAAACTGGAAAAAAAGAGAGTGGAAAGGAAAAAAAAGTTTTGAAACTCAAATTTTAGGTTTTTGAACCCAAAACCAGAAAATTTGAAGCTGAACATAGTTGTTGTTTTACACTTTTTAATTTTTTAGGTTAATTTGGAGTTTAGCAAATATCTTAGCATTATGCTAGCTGTTTTGGCAAAATTAGACATATTTCCTGTTACTTAGGCAAATTTGGAGTTTAGCTAATTTTCTAGCATTATGCTAGCTGTTTTGGCTATACTTCGGAATAGCAAAACGTTTAAGACACCAATTTTTTTATTTATATTATATTATATTTTGTATTTTATCATATTATTGTATTATATTTAGTTTCTTTATTTGAGTTTCAAACAATATTGGCCTAAATTTGTCTCCATAAAGATGCTCTTTGATTCTGGAAACAGAATGATGACAGGTGAAGATGTGCGACCTCACTCACCTGTCTGTGAATCCTCTCTACGAAGTCCCTGCAGCTGCTGCAGGCCTGAATCAGACTGTGCTTCAGCAGGGTGTCAGACAGATAGTTTGGGCAGAGTAAAGAAACCCGTGAAAAGGTGAGGAGTTCAGGAAGGTAGCAGAGCCGAGACTCTGTCCGGTGCCCAACCCACTTCAGGATGGCTTCCACACGAGTGCACTCTGACCGGATCTGCAGGCCTTCATCAGACAAGCAGGACACCAGCCTGTCTTTCTCCATCAACAGAAACTCCTCGTCTTGCTGAACAGCTTCAAAATTCTCCAGCAGGAAAGCCCACGCTTTGGCCACCACCTCCGGACAGCCGTGGATCTCCCCGAACTCCAAGATCCCCAGACAGTTGGTTGCGTCGATCTGGTGCTGAAGATAGCGGCTGCAGACAGTTCGAACTGTGTGGAACTGCAGCTGGCTGGAGGTGCAGATCAAGCCCTCCACATTGCTCTGGTTAATCGTCAGCTTCCCCGTGTAGGCAAAGTCGAGCAAGCAACCCAGAATGTCGGGGTTGACATCATGAAGCTCCACGCGTGCAGCTATGCTCTCCACAAAGTCCCCCGAGAACATGGAGCGGAAATACATGCTGCAGAGAGCCAGGACGCCCCGATGGCAAGGGAAATCCCTCCCGCCCGCACTCAGAGTCACATCGACCAGTTTGGGGTGAGAGCAGAGCGAGCGCAAGCCTTCCAGGATGCTTTGAGGATGGGAGGACAGGCAGAAGTCCAGGTCATCCACATTACGCACCATGTTGAAGCTCAGGGTAGAGTAAAGGTAAAGTCTGGTTAGCAGAGGATGTTAGCGCTTATCTGGGAGAGAGACAGCAGAGAAGAGAAGGGGCAGTGCAAACTCTCATCAACAACGAGAATTTGATTGAAAATGGGAAATCTCTTTCAACAGAATATTCACAGAATTGTTTATGATGAAAGAAACCCAAAAAAATGTTTTTTTGTTTCTATCTAGACCATAGACAGAAGGTTTTAAGTTGAAGAGGGCATCTCTGTTACTCTCTATTCTTATGAGCACTTCAAAAGACTGAGAAAATGACTATATGATTTTATGATTGTCTACATCCTGCAGCTAACAGCAGTTATTTCCTGTCATTAAGTGTTTAAACAACATCAAAAGAGCTGGAAACAAACCAGAACACTCACCACCACGGCACCGCACAGCCTGTGTGCCTCATCCTTCCAGAGAACAACGGTCAGAGCTGAAGGTAGCCGCAGCTCACAGCAACACGCAGCAGAGGACGGCGCGGCAAAAAGTCTTTGCCAAGTCACCGAGGTGGAGCGCCTGTCCCTCACGCTGCTATTTTTAGACTGGGACAGTGACGCTGTTCTGAAGTCAGATTCCAAACAACAAGTCTGAGCCTTCAGCTGCTGTCAAGGAGGCCTTCAGGCTGCGTAAGATCCAGCACAGAAGAATCTGTCCTCAGACTTCAGCATTCACACTACAGTCAGTCTCCTGATACGTTCTTTGACACGAAAAAACTCAATCACACTTTCAGCAATCCTGGTATCAAAACATTCAGCTGTGTATTCATAAACTTTAAAGTTTTTAAAATACTGAGCCCCAAAAGAAACAAAAGAGAAATCTCTCAAACCCTTAAAAAACTTTCTGCACTTTGAAACTTGTGAACTTCTGCGAACTTTCAGGGAGATACAACTCAAACTTTAAGATCTTCAGTAACTATTGGGTTTTTAAGGGTCATTTGACAATAGTTTTTATTTTAGAGTTATATAGACTATGCTAGCTGCTTTTTGGCTAACTTAGACAATTTTCCAGTTTTTTTAGGGGAATTTGGAGTTTAGCTAACATTTTAGCATTATGCTAGCTGTTTTGGCAAGATAAGACATATTCCAGAAATTCATTCAAATGTGAAATTCAGCTAATATATTACCTTTCTAAGCATTTTGTCAAAAATGTGACTTTTTAAAAGTTTTTAGGCAAATTTGGAGTTTGATAATATTTTAGCATTATGCTTGCTGCTTTAGAAAAATGTTATATTTTTCCAGTTATTTTGGAAAATTTGGATGATTAGCTAACATTTTAACGTTTTGCTAGCGTTTTTTGGAAAAGTAGACATTTTTCCAGACATTTAATCTGGCGTTTAGCTAACATTTTCAGCATTTTTCAGTGATCAGCTCTATCATTTTCAGCAGCTACATTCAGCTTACAGCATTCACACTGCATTATCATAGGGAATGCTATATATCTAGTTTGAAATTTAGCTGTTTTTGGCTATTTTAAACATCTTTACAGATATTTGGCAAATTTGGGGTTTGGCTAATATTCTAAGATTCAGCCATCTGTTTTGTCAAAATTTGACTTTTTAAATGTTTTTTTGGGCAAATTTGGAGTTTAGCTAATATTGTAGCATTGTGTTAGCTGTTTTGTCAAAATTATATTTTTAAAAAGGTTTTTTAAGCAAGGTTGGGGTTTATTGAATATCATGTCAGTTTTTTTCAAAATTAAACTTATTTAAACTTCTTTTGTCAAATTTGAGTTTAGCTAATATTTAAGCATTATGCTTGCTGCTGTGAAGCTATCAGCTTTAGCGTTTTCAGCTATCAGCTCTGGCATCTTCTGCAGCCAGATTCAGCTCACAGCATTCAGACTGCCTTTATTGCAGGTGAAGCTATATATCTAGTTTACATTCGTCTGGTAAAAAAACAAATCTTAATCTGTACCAACTGTAGTCCTGAGTATTTGTTGTAAATTTGTGTTGTTGTAAGTTCAGGACATCTTAAAAGATGTAAAAAAAAGAGTTATGTCAAACAATAACAAAGAAACAATCCAAACTTCTGAAATGTTCATTTAATTTATAAACAAATGCAATTAGATGATACAAAATTGTATTAATTAAAATAAAAAACATATTTAAACTCGGAAAATATGAGAAAAAAACAAGTAAACCGAGTGGCAAATCTGGTTGACTTTTTGATGTCAACACAGCATAGCTGCTAAAGTGAACAGCAAATATGATTATGATACCAAGTCCAGAATCTCCACAACTACGAAGTACACAAAAAAGTTCCTACTCAAAATCAAAAATTTCTGCCTCTTTCTCTTTCCAAAAAGCAAAACTCCGATCAAAAGTGACTTAGATTTCATCGATACTGAAACTGGAGAGGTCCGTTCCTCCATGGAGCATGTTCTCGTCAGGCGTGGGCGTCTGAACGATGACTTTAGGAACCTGTCGGACCTCCGGGAGGCTTTGCTTCGCCGTTTCTCCACTGCCTTCAGATTGAGCTGCCAAGTTTTCAAAGAACTTTGCCTTAATGTCTTCAAAGCCATCCTTCCACTCCCGGTTCTCTGCCTCGATGTCCTGAATGACAGCCTTATGGAAGTCCCTCACCGTCTCCCAGGGAAACTTACCCACTCGATCAAAAACTTCAAAGCACAGCAGGTGCCTCATTTTGCGCTCATCCACCGGCAGGTCCAACTCCAGGATGTGGAAGTAGCCGAGCATGAAAAGGTCCAGAGTCAGGCTGTCGTAGTCAACCGGGACACCTTCCAGACGAGGTAAGAACTGCTCTGGGGAGAAGACCACCTTCTGCCGGTGGAGCCTGTGGACAACACAAGCAGGATTCAGGTTGTTGTTTTGTGCCGGTGGAGAACCCGGTCAGGGTTACGGTACGATCGAAACCTGAAGCCGCTGCATTATGAGACCTATGTGCTCTAAAAATATGAGGGCTGCTCAACCCTCTCGGGTACTCCTACAGTTCTGGGGTCAACTCTTCTGGGTTTTCCTGCTTTCTAGCAGCATATGGATGTTATCCCACCAGGAGAAGGTTGCATCCACTTTTGGGGCTTGTGAGGTGAGACCAGCTGACACATTCTCATCACCCAAGTCGTCACATACTGATGTATGGTTAAGGAAACCTTCTCATCAGACATGGTACCGGGTTAAGGTTAGGGTACTACTGCGATCGGTACCAGGCCCAGAGGCGGGGAAACCCTGATTTAATGGAAACAGACCGCAAGTCAACAACCGATGATTTGGATTTACCCAAAAAGTCCGTTTCTGATGAGTAGGGTTCCTTAACCAACTGTCAATATGTGATGACTTGGGTGATGAGTACCATTGATACCATCACACCTGGAAGGGGGGCAGTGTCTCAGAGGTTTACCCCTGAAGCTAAAGGCTGTGGGGTCACTGCTCCTCTGAACAAGGTGAGAGAGCCTGTCCTCCACTGACTTGCTGCTAATGCTTAATGATCAAGTGTGCAGACGTCTTGCTGGACTTGTGTCCACTCTGGGTGTCCACCCTGTCTTCTGGGTCAGTAAGGTGAAGCTGTGAAGGACAGTCCTTCATCAGGAACCGTGAATGCTCATCTGGTCCACTCAGTCCGTCAACTCCTTGCTTCTCAGAGGGCTGGACGGGGTGTCCAGTATGGTCCTGACTGGGAGGGTTATGGTCCAGCAGATCACAACGGATCTCTGAGTATCACATCCTGGATAAAGACCTGATCTCCCTGTGATCAACCTCATCATGTGTCTGGGAGCAGGGCGTGTCTTCATTTTTGTTCATCTACTGGATGCTCCTCCCCCTTCCTGTAAGTTTCCATGTAGATGTCACTCCTGCAAGCTCTTTGCTTATTCTCTGTATTTGTTCTCTAGCATATTTCAGAGGATTTTCTAGTTGTCTGTTGCTTTGTTTCAAGAGTTTTTTGTTTAGTTCTATGAAACTTTGCTTCTTCATTCAAGTTTGATTTCTCCTTGCAGCAATGATAAAGTTGTCAAATGGTCCAACTTTCAAAAAGGCTAAACTGTGTTTCTCTCATGTAAAGGTGATGGTTCAAAGCTGGATTTAATTCAGGTTTTGGACATAAATCTCAACCAGGTATGGGACGAGCATTCGAGAACGTTGTTATTGTGGGATCTGAAACACGTAAATCTGGTGGATCTTTTTGTCTCAGCTCTATTCTGATATTTGAAAGACTTTGTGTCATAGAATTCCAACTGGACACAAACTGTAATTATTACTTTCTCCTTCATAATCAAAGGTTAGCAGCTCTGTGAATTAAAGGGACGTCACCCAAATTTTACCACTAAAGCCGGTGAAGTGATCACTTTAGAGGGTAAACTTCCAACATTAGAAAACCAAGAACAATTTACATTTGTGTGAATACTCTGTTAGCATCCACACTATTGATCCTGTTTCTCTTTATTATTATTCTTTACTTAGTTTTCTGTAAGTTTTTTTATTAGTAAAAACTCAATCAGTCCTTCACCTATTTCTGCAATCTTTGTATCAAAACGCTCAGCTCATCAAGGACATTTCTGTTTGTACTTTTGGTATTTGTACATTTTACAGTTTTTAAGATTTTACGCAATTTATGGGATTTTTCAGCCCCATTGAAAATGAATGGAAAATGTTTCAAGTTTATAAAATTTATGCAATTAAAAACATTCATTTTCATGCTTTTACTTTTACTTACAGAGTTTTTGAAATTTTACACAATTATTGAAATTTAACAGAAATTTTGAAGTTTTTCACGATTCATGAATATTTGTACATTTTCTGAAAATTATTGCAAAGTCTGATGTCAAAGCGTTCATCATGTTAAGAACATTATTGCTACTGAGGTTTAAAAGACTAATTTTGAGTTTAGCTAATATTTTAGTAACTTGCTAACATTTTTAGCTAATTTGGCACCACGTGGGTTTTTGGGCTACTATGGCATTAAGCTAGTACTTTAGCGACATGCTAGTGTTTTTGACTAATATAGCATTTAGTGAGGTCTTTTGAGATAATTAGTAAATAGTAGTTAAGTTAGAATTTCATCAATGTTGCGATTTTCCTGAAATTCTCAAATTCTTTGTGCACTTTCTGCAAATTATGCAACTTTGGTATCAAAACATTAAGCACATTCATGATAATGTTCAGCAATTAAAATACATTTCTTCAGCGACCACATTCAGTAAAAAGCATTCACACCAGCATTATCAGAGGTAATGCAACTTTTCTAATTCCATTTGGCACCACATTTTTCAAAAACAGCCGAGGTGTATTTGTCAGGAGACACTGAGCGGAGCTGCATGGGTTTACCTGCGGATCTGCCTGGAAGGCACGCTGGAGATCATTTTCCTCCAGTTTCCCATCATCTTATTGACAGCACTCCTCTGCTTAAAGAAATGTCCGAGGGAGCTGTTCATCATCTTGGACTGGGCGCTGTCCGTGCCGTCCCTGCAGCCAGAGGAAGAGTCGTCGGCCATCTCCGGGTCTCCAGCGCTCATCTTCGTCTCCTCGGCGTCCCTGCTCTTCAGCGTCACTGCGTAGGCCGATTTTTTCCAGTGGCCTAAAAACAGAACAACAATCCGCTCCTTCCGGAGGCTGGTGGTCTCCTGAACATCTACAAGGCTTTCATCATAACGGATGCCTGAGTCACTGAGCTGGTCCGGTTCTGAGACCGTCTTGAACGCTTTGGAGAGTTTGTCTGACTCGGTGCCTTCATGTTCTTCAGCGTACTCTAACACGGAGGAGTTCTGCATTTCAAAATTGGACTTCAGAGTCCTCACAGACACTCCAAACTGATGAATTTCCTCCTCGATGCTCTCGCGGCGCACTCTGGTGGAGAACTGTCTGTCTGGAGCCTGAGAGAACACCGTTATGAGCTCGGTGTTGGGCATCTTGCAGTAGGGCTGGTCCGTCAGGTTGGTCATGAGCAGCGACATGCTCTTTACGATGCCAGAGATCCGGCCACACCACACAGGCAGGGGAACCTGGCTCTTGAAGTTTCTGAACTGCGTGTTGGCGGTGATGTTGACTATCGGGGCCGGCAGGATGTGCCGCAGCTCCTCGGCCAGCCGAGCCAGCTCCAGCTCGTAACCTTCACAGTTCCTCTGCATGGAGACGTTGGCAATCTGCTCCTCCAGGTAGATGAGGTCGTCTTCTGTCAGCAGCTCACCGGACGGACCCAGGATGGCATTGTGGGCTTGGGAGTACCTCCAGCTGACTTTGACATATCTGTTCCCATTTTCCTGCAACAGAGGGACGATCAGCAGGAAGAGAAGAGGATCAACTACACCTTCATGGATGGAGACTTTCCAATCCAAACACAGGAAATAACAGACAAAACTACATTTTGAATTTGATCTCTTGATACCATATCTAACCAGGGGGGGGGGGGGGTGTCACATTTTTAAAGAAGTTTATCTCAATAGATTAGCTTGATTCAGACACGATCTTCATCCGGTAGAACCTCAGGCTTCTCCTCCACTAAAACGGTACCTTCCTCCTCTGATCTTCCTCGTCCAGCAGCCTGGCCTGCAGCTGCCTCACCATGACCTGCCTCTTCCACTCAGCAATGGGAAGGCCCCTCTCATCGTGCGTGGGCACCAGATAGTCGATGTCTGATAGGTTGGCCTCCTCAGTGGGTAGGACCACCATCTTGTTCTGCAGACACGCCCAGGTTATCTGCTCTGCTGTCAAAAAGCTGCAGCCCAAACACAGCAGAGCTGGAGGTGCAAACGTACAGCTTGTCCCGTGAAGACTCCAGACATCCCAGAGTCTTTCAGAGACTTAATGGACTTCATGTCACCGAGCAGCTTCTTCTCAGCCAGGACATTGGTGTTTGGGAACTGGGCCTCGCTCTGTCTGCCCCTGGTGGCCTTGTACTGATGAAAACCTTTGATAACTGCAACAGCAGTCACAGGTGGAGTCCATCAAGATCTACACATCAGTCGACAGAGAATTCTGATAGAACCGGGCCCCACCTGATGCTGCCGCGTGGACTTCCTCGATTCTCTGGACTGCTCGCCTCCCGAGCTGAGCAGGGGGGGATGAAGATGGAGGAAGCTGGGGGTACTTTGCCTGTGGAGACTCCTCACACTCAGGTTTCTGATTTGGACAAAAAGATCAATCAGTAATTAGAGTTAGAAGCAAAAGAGAAAACCGTTTTGAAAGCTGAACCTTGTTAACCTTCAGACTGTCCATGAGCGAGTGGCTGCTGGCCTTCCACAGGCTGCAGTAGTAGTCTTCCTCACTGTGGGGCACTGCAGGCCTCGCCTCCACCTCCTCCGGAGCGGCTCTCTCGATGCGTCTCTCTGAGCAGGTCTGCAGACGGAGAGAAGGATGAAGATTCAGCCTCTTTCTGCACAGGTGGTTCATCTCCTGAACATCCTGCAGTAGATACACAGATCCTCTGCTGTCCTCTACACATTTTAGATGAAAGTTCACATAGAAACTCAAAGTTTGGAAAACAGGAAACAGAAACAGTCATTTCTGCACCTAAACTTGTCCTTAGGCAGAACTAAAGTTTTCTCCATAGAATAGAATCATTTCTTACAGACTCAAGGTCCAAACAACAAGACCATTAAAAACAAACAGAAACACGTGTTAAAACTGAAAGGGTTAAAAAGGCGTCCAGATGGAAGACTGATATTAAGAGAACATCAACTGGAATTTAAATTCACTTTTTAAAATGTCACATTTCAAAACACTATTACAAAAATATCAAACAGAGATTATTCTAAAGGTCCTGCACGATGATAAATGTTCTAATTATTGTAGGGAAAAAGATCTTTAAAGCATCTGTTCATATGATGAGGCAGTTTCAGACAAAAGCAAAAACACACGTCATTCTTTAGGACATAGTTCCTGCAGAGCAGCAGGAGCTCATTAGAAATTCACCTCTGGGTTGCGCGTGTGTGTGTGTGTGTGTGTGGGAGGGGGCTGTTGGTGAGGAAGGAACACTGAGTTGATATCCCACCATTCCCACAACCCCACGCTAGCTTTACCGTAGCATAAAAACATCAAACAGTATCATTTCTATCCAGCCGTGGAGTTCTGATCCGGATTCCAGCTCAGACCAGGAAAACAAAGACGTTCATGGATCTATTTGCCTGTGAGGGGATGATCAGGACGGAGCAGAGCAGGAAGGCTTTGGCCCGCTGAGTCACAAACCTTTTTCATCTGCTCCTGATACAACACAAGTTGAATAAAGAATTACTCAGAAATGTAGTTTTAATCTTAAATTAATTTAAATTAATATTTTATAATTATTTTCCTCAATCATGAGAAAAATGCTACAAGAACGTGTTAAAAACACTATTTTCATTGGAGTAGGTCTTTAAACACCATTTATCTGTTGTTGAGACACAGACAGAAGTGTGTGTTTGTTGTGATTGTGTGTTTTATTTCATCTCTTTTGTCTGTCAAGATACAAAAAACTTGATCACATTTATCAATCGCTGTGTTTATTTGTGAAAAATGTGTTTTATTTTGAAAATAAACCAGATTTTCTCACGTATTTTGATGTAACTTCCTGCCAGAATTGATGCTCGCACACAAAATAGACCAGGCGCCAAAACGATCCTCTGCACGGAGCGAGACGTCCGCGGAGGACGCCATAGGATAACAAGGGCGCCGAATGGAAGCGGCGTCCGTTTTGCGGCGCTTCCAGTGTGAACCAGCCGTCACACTTATCCAAGACCAGAGATTTGATTCACACACAAATTACATTTAGCATCATTTGACTGATGGATCCCAATGTTTATAACTGGAGAGTCTGACACTGATCTTTGGAGAGTAGTTTGGTGCTACGCTTCTAACAGCAGAGTGGGACGTCCTGCTACATTTCTGCTCCTAACTATTAAAGGAGTGAATGACCTGCTGTCCAGTGATGGTAATTCTTCTAGTCAGGCATCTTTGTTTCCTGTTACAATCCTTGAGTAGGTGTAATGGTCGTCTCCAAACCACTAATGACAGTCATTTGTTCTCATGAATACTTCCAGGTTGTCCACTCTGTCCTGCAGTTCTTCTCTTCCCGCCCTTTTCTTGGATTACCATCTTCAGCTGTCATACTTCCTCATTTAAGGCCATTAAAATTGCTTTTCTCTCTGGACATAAAGGGACTTCTTCACTTCGTCCGTGTCTTCTGCAAACTTCTTTGTAAGGGTGTAACGGATCACAAAACTCACGGTTTGGATCGTGTCATGGTTTTAGGGTCACGGTTTGGATCATTTTTTGGATCAGTAAAAACAAAAAAAAAAGACAAAAACTGCAATAAAATAGTTTAATTAATTTTTGGAAACACTTTAAATCAAATATTCAATAAGCATATAAATTACTTCACACACAATAATTTGATTATATAGCAGACATCAAAACATTAGGTCATTGAAGCCTATTTATTCCAACAAAACATCTTTAAACTTTAAACACGAACAAAATGTTAAAACATGTAGTTTCTGATTACATTTATATGTCTTTATACCAAATCTACAAAAACTGAGAGAAAAGAATGTTTAAAAATAGTGTTGAAAATACCAAATCTATCTGGAGAACTCCTTACAATACAAATGTTCTCATCTCACCCGCATGATGTCCAAATGAAATCATAAATAAAACAGTTACTATTACATTCTGGTATTGATTGTTTTAACAAAACTAACTGTGGGAAAATTTCATTATTTATAAATAATGATTGTTATCAGTAAATCGTGGGACTCCAGTGCTAGTTTTTCCTGGTGATTTTTGACATCTTTGGCTTGCCATACCATCGTCCCCCTGACGGCACCGTCAAGTCCATTACGGAGAAGCGTCTTTCTCCTGTGTGGAACAGTTGGTGCTCCTCATTGGGAGATTCTTTGAATCCAGAAATGGAAACATGTGCCAATGTGGGGGGGTGGGGGGTGGGGGTGGGGTGGTCCACGGTACACACGTGTCCCGAACCGTGGCTTCTGATCCGTACGGACCACGGGTTATCCATGATCCGTTACACCCTTACTTCTTTCCCATTTCTTGTTTCGTTTGTCAAGTCTACATTCTGAATTCTATATAATCTACTTTTGATGGACGTCAAGCACTGAAGCTGAGCAGCAGAGCTACATCTCAGCTCTGTCCAGGTAAGGTTAGATCAGGTGAAGCAGCATTTTTGACATAGTTATAGAAGTTAATAAAAACAAGTAAATGATCCTTCTAATCTGCACTTTTCTAAATGAAGATTCAGAAGTTCAAAAAATGAGGGAAAAAGTTAAATGATAGCAAAAGCCTGAACGCAACATTCAAATCAGACAAGAGAAAAAGATAAAACTGATCAATCACAGAACAATAACTGAGCGTAACTATGTGTTTAAAGTACCTCATGACAATTATTTTATTTAAAAAAAATGTCCTCAGTAGTGTTTTAATCATGATTGTGAAGTTTTTAACCAAAAACCAAAATGTCTTCTTGTTGATCTGAAACCTGTTTCCAAAATCTCCTCTGAGGGGGCGTGGCTTTTGTAGCTCCGCCCCTGATCCCTCTGTCTGATTATGATAGCTCTTTCATTGATTTACAATCCTTTCCAACTGCGGTCAAATGAGCCGCCGTTCACATTTCTGTGGTCACATCAAGAAGCTCCGTGGAGTCTGGTGGAGATTTTCCAGAGTTCTCAGGACTGCTACCGTAAGTATTGGATGAAACTCACAGCAAAAATCCAGTGACGGCTGATTGGACCACAGAAATGTGAACGGCGGCTCATTTGACTGCAGTCAATGTGAAGATAGCATCTTCTCTTCTCCAGAACCTGAACTAGACACGCTAGCCGGACCAGATGAGGGTTTAGTGCATGTGCAGCAGAAAGAAGATGATTGATGAAAAACAGAGTGTGTCCAAGACTGTTTGATTGATTTAAAAGGAGAAATAAAAACTAAATGATTTCTGATTACATTTGTTCTCTTTTAGAAGATAAATGACACACAGACATGATAAAAACTCTAAAAACAGGATTTTCATCAGAGGAAGACTCTACAGTAGTATGGATATTCATGGAAGAATGTTAAAGCAGCTCTTGAATTATGAAAAAGCAACTCAGATTGACTTTGTTTCATGTTTTGTTCAGACTTCAAACTGTTTGTTTATTGGCTTAAATAAACCACACCAAAATGCCACAAGTCACGTTTTAGTGCACTGGGAACATTCAAAGTCCTGAAGATGTCCTCCGTGGCTCAACAGAACACCAGACAGTGAACACGCTCCAGATATATGGAAACATTTCGGCTCTTTTTAATGAATGAGCGTCCTAATGCTCTCCATATCAAATTCAGCTCTCCAAGGACATTATTAGTAACTAAAAACATCAAAGCCAGACTTAATATGCTGCTGCATGCAGTTGTGCTTTATGTCCATGAGGTGGTCCTCGGCATGTCCTCTCACACAGCACTTTGATGTGGAGCAACATGAACTATGCTGTAACACAGCTCAGGCGGAGCGAGAAACTTCCCAGAAGTTGTGCAATCCACAAACAGATAAACAAGAGGAGAGCTGGGAAAAGGATCCGGATCCTCGCCGGTGACCCTTCTCGGAACAGTTCAGTGTCCTGAAAGCTGCAGTGCGCTTCATTAGACTCTGGCAGGAGAGCATTTGGTTTTCATCAGCTCCACCATCACAGTTACTGATATTCTAACCCTGACTTTGGCGTGGAGCCACTGGTTCTCCGCTGAGGGGCTCAAACACCCCGATCGCTGCAGATTAACAGTCAGGAGCTTAGAAGCAGCTCTTCACTGCCGTCCCACTGACACGAGCAGCAACCTCTGCTGACCCTTCCCTCTGGAATCAGTCACTGCCTGCCTCCACTAGAAATCCTCCTGCTGGTGGCAACAGCAGCGGCGTGCAGCGGCGTGCAGCAGGAGAAGGCTGTGGAGGAAAGACAAGTCCACTCACGAGACACTCGGGTTTCCTCTCAGTTACCTCCAGTTTGAACCTTTTCAGATGTGTCACTCGGAAAAAGACAGCTCTACAGGAGTGACACAATAGAGTCCAACACGTGTCTTAGTCATTCCTGACCGTAAGAGGCAAGAACTGGACAGACAGACGGTAAAACGCAGCCAAAACTTCAGCCGGCTCCAGTTTAACAGAACTTTTTAAGCCTTGCAAGAAAATAAACAGATGTAGAGAAAACAGAAAGAGCTGGAACAATCAGCAGCATCTCCGGTAACACTCAGAGAGATCCACCTGGATCCGACTCACCTTCAACTCCCGTGACACGACTCCCCAGGTGTATCCAGGTAAGACGGCGAGCCCCTGCCTGATCTACCTGTGGTTTAACTCCACCTACAGCTTCTCCACCACTGACCGTGAGGCTGCTGGGCGATAAACTATAAACTCAGAATGGAGAAGCTGTCAATAATTAATTGAAAGGATTGGATGGCCGGTAATGTCACTAATGCACGGACAAACTAATGGTCGTGTCGCAGCATGAAGGGAAGTATCGACGGGAGACGGGAAAACAGACACTTTATCCACGAATGCTTTGTTCCAACTCAGGAGACATTTGTGACTGATGATCTCAGCTCCCTGAAAGGATAATAGCTTCAACTACTGACCGCTGAATCAAAAAGAATGGAAACATCTAACATGTAAACCTACACCGATCTTTAGAGTTCATGTTAATTACCTAAAACTGTGCAGGAGCTGAAAACAGAAATCCTGCTGACAGTGAAGTTCACAAGTCTGCTTTCAGGCTTTCAAACCAGATTTCTGTCGATGCTGTTAGACCTCTGACCTACTTCTGATCTACACCAAGTGACCACAATCTGGCACAGATACGCCCGACCTCCATTAAGACCCAGAAACGTACAATTCAAATAATTAACAAATACCAATTATAGAAAATTCTACCAGAAGCTCGTGAATTCATACAACCTATAAAATAAATTAATTAATTAATAAAAATACCAAAAGTAAGAATAACTCTTTTAAGGATAATATCACTTATATGTTTGATTTAGGTTTAAAATGACCTCAATTATAAGTATCAAGAAACCTATAGTGCAACTTAAAGTTAGAGAATGTGCATTGCTTAATGGAAAATATAGTAACTCTCATAAGGATAACATCACACAGATGTTTAATGGAGGTTTAAAAATACAAATATCAATATTTAACAATGTAAAAGAGCATCTAATATGAATAGATAAATGGAACATTCTTACAAAATATTTAGACAAATGTACCAAAGTAGAGGGGATTCCTGCTGTATATTTTTATTGAAATATCTGAAGACAAGCTGAGGAACCACCACAAAGTACTTCTAAGAATACTGAGAATAAGAGACAAAGTACTGAATAAAGTCTCAATAACATGACAGCAGGGCATCATGTCCCGTTTTACTATTTTAATCAAAGCACGACTCCTTTTGTTCCTACATTAGGAAACATTTGTCCTTTTAATTTTATTGAGCTCATGAAAATAAACAAGTCGACATCCTCTGACTACCACTCAGCATCACATTAGCTGAGATTTGAACTAAACCAATACTTATTGTAGTTTGTTCAAGAGATTTTAATCAAGTTTAAAAATACATTCATGGTAAATGAAACCTGTAATTTGGTGTGATGAATTAAATTTAAAAATAGTTTGAGCTTGAACTGAGTGATAGACTGAAAAATACTCCCAACTACCTGTGTTTGATTCACCCAGCCATCAATGAATTGCTCCCCCCTCTTGCATTTTTTGACTTGGTATGTTCCACAGTGTACACCAATTAGGTGAGGGCGCCACTTTGAGTGTCGTGCAGCATAGGGTGCTGTTTGACATTTTAGTTCAACGTCAGATAATGAGAAAAGATGCACTTTTCTATTCATATTACATAAAAGAGATACATAATTACTACTTTTTTCACTGGTCCATGCCCTCGAAAATGCTGCCCTGGGCGACCGCCCATGTCGCCCATATCAAAAACCACCACTGAGGGGAAGACGTGGTGTAAATGAAGGTCGGTCGACCTCTGACCAGTAGGTCGCAGGTTTAATTCTCATCTTATAAGATGAGAATTTCTTATTATCAAAGCAGAGTTTGGATAATAATTTCCAGAACTGATTCAGTTTGATTCACAAGAGTCTGGATCAATTTGATTCTGATTTTTTCCTATTCTTTTGATCCTCTTAATTCAATTCATTTTTGAGTTTACTCATTTAGAGACATTTGTTTAGAGGTACTTTAGTAATCTACTATATGTTTGAATATATTTATTTTAATCTGATCCAGTTCACATACTGTAAAATGTATCAGTGAAATAATGAGATTGTTGATATCATCCAGTGTTCTTCTGGAATGATCGTGTTAACGATTGAAAAGTTACAGTAAATCAAAGAACATAAAGACTGAAGCTCCAGTGTTGAAGGGTTGACACTCTGACCTGAAGAGTCTGAAATATGGCTTGTTTGTAATTAGAACCCAGAAGATTTGTCTCTTCAGTTCCAACACACAAAACTCAGACAGAGCTCCGCCTTTTGTAACGTTGCTCTGGGAATCTGTAACATCCGTTTCCTTAAATTAATGTTTACAGTAAATGAGGAAGTATGAACTCTGGATTCATGATGCTGTCCAAAAAAAAAAAGGCTCATTTGTGTTTTCTGTAGTTCTGCCTCATTTCTAAATGTTTAGAACTTTCTTCTTCATAAAGAAGGGATTTCTGCTTCATTTTTGCTATAGTTTCCTCTAACTCTTCCTCTCCTTCAACCCCCTATAGAGGAAAAGACATTTGCTGGCTTTGGTTTTACATGTTCCAGCATCTAACAATCTGTACATTTCATCTCTAATTTTGGAGTTTCCTTGAATCCAACATTCTGACTTTTCTGGCTGGCTGGGCCAGCACTAAACTGGTTCTAATTGTACTTAGAAAACAGGAAATATTTTGTGTCAATTGGTAATTTCACATCTGAGCCAACAGAAATTACATGTGGAGTCCCCCAAGGCTCCATCCCAGGACCACTTCTATCTAACATCTACATGCTCCCACTGGCCCAGGTTATAAAGAACACCATCAGTTACCATAGCTATGCAGATGACACACAGATATATATTCCACTGACACCAGGAGACAGAGACCCTATACAGACTCCTGGTAAATGCATTGAGGACATTAATGACTGGATGAGTCACAACTTACTTCAGTTAAAAACAAAACTGAAGTTATTGTCTTTGGAGCTAAAGAAAAAGGTTGGATGTCACAGAACTTCAATCTATTCATCTAAAAACGACCAGCCAGACCAGAAACTTGGGTATTCTGACAGATACAGACCTAAACTCTGATAAACACATTAAGACAGTCATAAAATCAGCCTACTATCATCTCAAAAATATCTCAAGGATTATAGATCTGATGGAAAAACTAGAGCATGCTTTCATCTTCAGTGGACTTGATGACTGTAACAGTGTTTCTACAGGAAACTTCAGCTGATCCAGAACTCTGCTGCTCGGGTTCTCACCAGGACCAAGAAAGTAGACCACATCAGTCCAGTTCTGAGGTCTTTACACTGGTTACCTGTCTCTCAGAGGATAGACTTTAAAGTTCTGGTACTGGTTTATAAAGCTTTGAATGGTTTAGCACCAAAATACATGACTGACCTCTTGACCCAGTGTGTACCAGCCAGACCTCTCCGATCATCAGGATCCGGTCTTTTATCAGTTCCTAGAGTCAGAACTAAACATGGAGAAGCTGCATTCAGCTTCTATGCACCACAGATCTGGAACAGACTTCCAGAAAACCTCAGATCAGCTGAAACACTCAGTGGATTAAATCCAGGGTAACTCTTCTGCTCTCCTTAGCTTGTTTACATTTAAAGTGGGGTCATCTGGACCCCACAAGACAGTGCGCTGAACTTTCTTTTATCTTTGATTTTGAGTTTCACTAATGTCCATGGCAGACATAAAATCCTGTCCACCTTTGTTATGGCAGGAGTCACACATCAATATATGGTTGAAGTCATCTGGACCCCAAAGAGAGCAGAAGTTTAGACTCACCTATTCTCAGTCGCATTTGACTAGAATTGACTAGAATTTCTTGTTTCTGTACATGAAATGTGCTAAACGGATAAACTTGCCTTCCCCTCTGACTGTGTGTGATGAAGCTGATGTTTGTCTGACTGCAGCCTCTGAGACATGAGCTGAGGGCTGACAGAGTTGGACCCGCATGACCTCTCTGAGTGACCCCTCGGCCGGAGGCCGCCGCTCTCTGCAGCTCTACTCCACGCAGCCTCCTGCTTGGAGAGCAGATTATCTGACTGACCGACACTTCCCAGGCAACCGAACCTGCCGCCTGCACGGCACCGCGCAAACATGACCCACCCGCATGAATGTAATTAAGAGAACTCTGTTGCACAGATATGAGAGGGATTCAGTTCTGCTTTAACTGTAAAGGTGATGAGTAACACGATCCACTAGAGCATTTAGCACAAAAGCTGCACATATTTCAGAGGTGACAGCCGTTACACTTCCAGTCACTGGAAGAACAAACATGACACACGCACAATCGAACATGTTTGGAGCCCTGACATCCTGCTCTCCCGGCCCTCAGAGGGGTAGGGTTGCTGGTTCCAGGCATCACAACAGTGAAAATGCTGAAACCCAAGCTCGTGGATCCCATAACAGGCTCAGCGCCTCAGCCCTCCACCTGAGCCGCAGGAGGGGGTAACTGATAGGCCTTCAGCCGGCGGCGGCCCCGGCCAGGTCTGACGCTGCCGCGGCCCCGCCACTAATTAGCTCCATTGTTGGGCGGATCATTTCTGGAGGTGCGGAGCCACGCCTCACTGCTCCACCATTGTCAGCTCTCCGTGTATGAGCGCTGTTGACTTATTCATGCCTGCCACAGCTGTGGTTACTCTGAGCACATCAGCGTTTAGCCCACATCCAGGAGGAGAGTGGATCCGGAGTGACCACCATCAACCCGAAAGATGAAGCTCAAAAACACACTTCACAGCTCATCCATGGTTAAGGTGTTAAAGCTAAAATATTCATCACTTTAAGGAGCTCTGTGTTTCCTGCACAAAGAAGCTCATCTCAGAGAGTCCTCTGTGGAAAACTGAGAGGGAAGCAGCTCCTCCACGGCTCACGCCATCGCCAGCAGTGATGCCTTATTAACCACAGGAGCCTTCATCCTCTGTTTCACTCGGACCTTAGAGAGCAGTGCAATCAGGCTGAGTGAAGGAAAGCAGCTCAGACTCCACCTGAACACAGAAAATCCTCCACGGAGTTTCCAGATGTTTGTTGTTGACGCTGTGAGTTTTCCACTAAACATGTGGTGGAGACACAGAAGGAAAGAGCACGCCAGCTCAGGAGGAGGCTCACGTTTTCCTCAATGGCACGGAGATATCTGGCACATTCGGAGTGTCCGTTGTTCTCTGCCAGGTCTGCTGCGGTGAACCCATCGATGTCTTTGTCTGCAGGGTTCGCCCCGTTGACCAGCAGGACTTTACAGCACTGAGATCAGAGAGGAGATGTAAGCAGGAAGGTCACCCCAACTGTCAAACGCTTTCTATGGATAACAAGTCAACCTCCAGCTCCCCATTCTCTGCAGCATCATGAAGGGGGGTGCCTCCCCAGTAATCCTCCATGACCTTTGAACCCAGGCACAGCAGCTTGTCCAAAATGCAACAATGCCCCCTGCTGGCAGCAAAGTGCAGCGCAGTTGCTCCTTCTCCGTCCTGGCCAGACAAGCCGACGTCGGTGCAGGTCGCCTGTCCGGAGAGCAGAGGAAGCCAGCATGAGGGAAGCCGTTTGTTCAGAGCAGGTAGACCTCTGCCCCAGCACTGACCAGCCACTCCACCACAGCCTGGTGACCCATGTGAGCAGCGGCGTGCAGGCAGCTCATCCCGTCGTGGGCTCTCAGGTGGACATCAGCACCAAAGGCTTTCACGAGGACCTCCACCACATGAAGATGCCCTTCCTGACAGGCCAGGTACAGAGGGGTGGCGCCGATCCCGGTCTGATGGTCCACGGCCCTGTGTCCGGACAGCAGCAGGATCACGTTTTAGACTTACGGCGTCCTCAGCCACCGAACTGCACAGAACAACTAAAACCAGCTCAAAGTTCCTCAGCGATGAAGAAGTACCTCTAAATGATGGCGAGCCTTTGGTGGAGAGTGATTCACAGACACACCTACCTGTGTGGAGTTTGAACCTGTGACCAAATGATCAGGGGAAAACTCCTCAACCTAAGGAGCTCCTGGTGCACCTGTTCTACCTGACAGCAGGTGTGTCTGCAGCCCTGCTCAGCCCTGCTCAGCCCAGCTCAGCCCTGCTCAGCCCTGCTCAGCCCTGCCCAGCCCTGCTCAGCCCAGCCCAGCTCAGCCCTGCTCAGCCCTGCTCAGCCCTGCTCAGCCCTGCCCAGCCCTGCTCAGCCCAGCCCAGCTCAGCCCTGCTCAGCCCTGCTCAGCCCTGCTCCTGATGCCTCGGGGACACCTCCATCACGTTTGAAGGAAATGAAGACTCAGACCGTTCAGTTCAGCAGGCTCTTGAGCTTATGAGAGCTCCGTGGGCCTTTCCTCATGTCATGTGAAGAAGAGGGGGAAAAACTGAAGACTAACAGGGTTTTCTCTCAAAAGAAGGAGGCTTAAAGGGAACCACACCAGATTTACATGGAAAATGACGGAGAGAAAAATATGAAAAATGTTTGAGATCAAAAACTGAGAATTTCAAGAAACACTCAGAAAACACATGAAATCACGTCTAAGGTTAAAGTCTTTGTGATGCTTATCATTGCTTCACAAATATTTTCATCTTTTTCAACTTTTGCATCATATTAATATCAGGTTTTTATGATTTGGTGAATATTTAATCAATGAAACCAAAATGTGAAAATACAAAGAGGAATATGAGGTCAGACTATGTTATTGTTTTGTGTTGCTTTAAGAAACAGTTCAAGACCAACTTCTGAACTTTACCTTTAGCTAATTCCTATTTTTATGATTATTTATTTTATGTCAGACCTTACCCTTGATAGAACTCATCATAATGTTTAATTGTTTCATTGTTTCAATGGTCTACATAATGTTGGAGTTATGGAGTGTGAACTGAGGGGAAGACGGATGATCAGAAGACCCCTACAGGGAGCCAAACAGGCATTATAAATATATATAAGCAAAAACCTCAACTCACTCGGTTGATGTATTAATTTACAAGCTTCAAACACAATCAAATAGAATAATTTATATACATAATTTACATATATAAGGGTGAAATCGAAGTGTATCGCAATTAATCACTATAATTTCTTTCAAGTCTCAGTATTTATCAACCACTTAAAATCTGCTAATAATCACATTATTAAATCACACAGAAAACTCTACGCTTAGAAAATGTATTTTTAATTACATCATTTCAATCAATAACAACAACAAAATATTTTTAACTTTTAATGTTTCACTGGATACAATGTATTTGTAGAATAAGGCACTGGATCATGGATCAGATAGTCTGTTTTTGTAAAAAAGTGATCTTAACCACAAAAATAGCAAGAATGAAATAAGTACTATTGAATATGTATTTATTTTTTAAGTGACCAGCAGGATGATACTGATGAAATGTTTTAGTGCACCCCTGCGAGTTAAAGTGAAAGACTGTTTCTTTAATTAATTTATAATTAATACATATTAAAGCGTTAACTCTTTCTGATTAACTGCATGTGTTAATATGTTATTGTTTACAGGTCTAATATCTTTATATTTATGTGTGCATACATACATACAACAGAAGTTAATTACAGTCAACTGTAATCGTATAAGTATTTGTGTTGTTTTCTTTCTCATCCAGTTGCTGATGAGCAACAGGACAATGCTAACAGCAGAACAGTGAAGTCACCTTGGCGCCCCCTGGAGGAGCAGTTGTAAGCAGGTCAGATCCCCGTTGGCAGCAGCATAATGAGCAGGCACAGCTCCACAGTGAGTCTCCACGCCGGCTCCCTCTCCGACTGACAGCAGCCACTGGATCACCTCCACACGGCCGAACCGAGCGGCCAGGTGAAGAGGCGTGGCGCCGGCGGCATCCTGGTCCTGGAAGCATCACACAACCTCTCCTGAGAAGACGCAGACATGTCTGAGCAGCAGGATGAGTCCTCAGTGAAGCCACTGGGCTGTCCTTTGAAAAGCTGCGACAGGACTTCCTGAAGCTTTCTGAATGAAGCGTTTGTTGTGCAGCAGGTTTCTGTGTGCAGTGCAGCCACCATCTCCACAGGAGGAGCAGAGACCTGCTGGCAAAAAGCCTCCAACAGAACCACTGGTGCTGTGGACGTGATGCTTTAAAGGTACAGAAAAATGTGTTCAAAAAAGTTTCACCTCTCCTGACCTGAAATTGGTTTCATCAACCTGACTGGATGAAACATTTTAAGGACAGATTTGTATTCCAGATCTTGACTTTAAGACAACGTCAGCTGGATGAAGGAGAACCGTCCTACTGGGATGTAGTCTGAAAAAATCAACCTGGATGACTCTGTCAGAGTTGATGGTTACAGTCCTCTGGTATGGGACAAGGAAAGAACTAAAGAGGTCTGGTAGTAGAGGAGAAGTTCACTTAACTACAACTGTTCTGTGGAGAGATGACTGCTGTAGAGGAACATCCCCTTCAGTCAGGAGGCATGCTGATCGATGGACGCCTCTGTTGCTTTTGGGGTTGTTCACTAGTGCTGCTGCAAATGATTATTTTAATAGTCGACTAATCACAGATGATTTTTATTCGATTAGTCGACTAATCTAATCTAATCTTAACCAAAATTAACTTTAAACTATACAAAAATAAAAACAACTTTGAATGAATGGTGCAGCCTCTGACCTTCATTAGATTCTGGGATTAAAACCAGATTAAATCAAATGACAGAGACGAGGAATATACTTTCCATCAAAGTTGTTTTGACAGGTGACCTTTGACCCTACTCTATCAAACTTATTTTAACAGTTGCCCCGCCCCTCAAGATGACGTAACAATGTAACATTCATTTTATATATGGTGTATATAGGGTCAAAGGTCACCTGTCAAAATGAGTTTGATGGAAAGGATATTCCTGCTCTAACGTCTGAAACAAGGAACTCTTTTTCACTAAAGATAAAGTTTTGATCTCACTGATTCAAATAATGAACAAAGTATATTTTTGGTGCTGAACAGGTTTGTTCAACTTTACCATACACCGACTCCATAGAATATAAAATAATCACTAATAGATCATCGTAATAGTCGATTAGTGGACTGATGGTGGCAGCTCTACTGCACACTGAGCAGAAACCAGACAGTCTTCATGTGACGCATGGTGAAGGAAGGACGCTCTGCTACAAACACAGATGCTTCATTAATGGATGTTTTTCCACTTTTAATGAGACAATCCTCAATCTCAGTGTTGTACAAACATTTGACATTCATCTCCACCAGGACTGAGAGCAGAAACATCTGACTGCAGCTGCTTCCTGAGTCATGTGATCATCAGTTAACTGCACAGACTGTGATTGGATCAAAGCCGCTCCAGATTTCAGCTCTGAACCTCCTCATCTGTTCTGCACAGATGAAGAAGCTCAGTCCTGTCATCGTGGCTGCAGGAAGGAGGAATCCCCTTCAGCCTGCTGTGCCTCATCCCCGTGTGGATGGACTGACCTGAGCGTTGCAGCCCCCTCGCTCCACGAGCCACTGCAGCTCCCGGATGTTTCCAGTGGCTGCCGCATCGTGCGCTGGCGTGGCCCCATTCGAGGCCCGGGGGTCAGCCGGCAGACCCAGGTCGCTGACGAGGAACTGCAGGCAGCGCAGGCGTCCACACCTGGCTGCGTGGTGCACGGGGCCGGCTCCCTGAGAGTCACTGATGGGGGGGGACAGGTGACCAGAAGACGCCAGGTCTCTCAGAGCTTCCAGGTCTCCATCTCGAGCTGCCTGGATGGCCTGATGGAGCACCATCCCTCATGGACGGAGCTTCCTGGATCCCTCCTGCAGCAGCCCACAGTTCAGGGGGAAAAAGCCCTTCCTGCTCCTTTTGCCTCCTCCCCAGCCAGGAAAGTGATACCTGAGCAGCAGCCAGCTGGCCGGCACACACATGGGGTGGGGGGGCAGCGGCGGCGAGATAGGAGGGTAATGAAAGACGGGTGGAGGCCCGGCTCGCGGCCTCTTGCTCCGTCCGGTGACCATCTGCTGGCACATGCAGCCACGCTCCAGTGAAGGTGGGGGAGCAGAATCAGCACGGAAACTTAAGTAACGGGAGAAGTCGGAGCAGCGCATGCCGGATTACAAAGACTGTTTTCTTTAAAAATTAATCACAGAGCCAGGATAATTAACCAGTGTGTAATATTATGATCGTTATAAAATATCACAGCCTGTGTCATTTTTACCTTTAATAATGCATGCCCCCCCCCCCCAGGTTCCAATTAACTAATTAGAAGTTCCATTTCAGAAGCTCATGTTTCCCAAATATCACATTGGAGTTCTCCAGCCAAGATTTTCTTTAATAAATATCTTGTACATTTTGAGAACCCCCCCCCCCGTAAATCCATCAGTTCATTTCTTCCAGCAGCTGCACGGTCTCCCTCAGGTCCTCCACCACGGCATCAACCTCCGCTTTGGTGGTCCCTCGGCCCACGCTCACCCTCAGCGCGTTCCCCGCCACCTCTGAGGGGACGCCGCAGCTCAGCAGGATGTGGGAAGGCCTGGAGGACAGACAGCTCTGAAGCGTCAAACGGCACGGCTGGATCCAAAAGGGTCAAATGGAGAATTCGGCACCTGTGTCCACTTGCTGAGTGGCAGGCAGCACCGACGCTGGCTAGAAGTCTCCTGCAGGTGGACAACACCCTCCAGCCTGGAGCAGGAAGAGACATGAATCATTTACAGGATCTGCTGGGCTGTGAAGGTCATGAACTGTCTGACAAACGTCACTGCAGGGAACACTTGGACTGGAAGGTCAAACTCAGCACGACCTTGTAACCTCGGGCCCAGGATGGACATGTTCGTTGTGTTTGGCAGGATGTCCGAGCCGGGAAAACGGTTGTTGAAGCGAATCTTGTCTCTGAAGACACTCTGCAAGAGAAAGATCAGAAATGAGGCGTTATGGATCCTTTTCAGATACAGAAACGTTTGGAGGGTCAGTCAGGAAGCTGCCCCCCTCCTCGTGGATGGGGTTTTAGAAACACTGACCTGTGAAGGTAAAAATGATAAACCGAGAACAATTTGTTGCCTGTTTTTATTTATAATCTAACCCCCATCTATCTGTTCTATCATTCTCTAAACTCTTCAACCACTTTTCCTTTCTCATACCCGCGCCCCCATCTCTAATGTCATCCTCTTACTCCGTCTTCCCTCAGTCCAAATAATGTCTCCACAGATAACTGCACGGAGAGGTCGAGCACACATCAGGCCATCGAGGACATCTCATCTTAGGAGACTTCTGGATGTTGATTTTTGTACTTTATTAAACATTTAGTAGTTAAAAGAAAACCTGCCATTTACTTCCACCCATTCATCAGAACGTCACCTTTGAGTTGTGGGCAGAACTGTTGGCAGAGAGCCTGTGCTCATTTCCCATGTTTCCATCAATAAGTCCCTGATTTCCAGTTTATTTTATAAATGTCATTCTAAGGTATAATTTTAACAATAAGTCAAGGATCCTGATCCGGCTCTCCAGATCATTTTATTTTATTGTTGACCAGATTTGATCTCGCGCTCATTTCTAAGTAGTATAATTTTAACAAAATGTATATTTTAAGGAGAGCAAAATGTTGAAAGTTATTGAAGGTTTAAGTTGCCTGTTTAATGAATGTTTGTCCGGTTCGGCCCGCGGTCTAAGGAGGGTTTTGGGTTTTGAGTTTGACACCTCTGGTTTACATGCTCTCACGCTAGCTTACAGTCCCTCACATCTCCAAGCTAACATTAGCGGTGCAACAAAGTGGTGAGCAGTATCAGAGTTAAACAGATTTACAGTTTAGATTCTGATTCCAGCTCAAACTTCACAGCGAGGATGATTATTCGCTGACGACAGTTTGAAAAATATAAATGTAGGTTTTTGTTTATTTGTTTATGATGGTCCTCCATCATCCTGTTGATGGTGATTGACATAATGAGCAGCTCTGGTCTAGAAAATCTAGAATTACACGTACACGTATAGATTAGGGGGTAAAAACCTCATAAATGTGAAGACCTCTATCTGCAGAACACTACTGGTAGACATCTAATAGAGTAAGAAAATAGAGTTGTCTGAGATCCGTCTACAATAGATGTATACGAGTTCTCTAATAGACATCTATGAATCAATGTGTCATACAGATACATAATACACCATCTATAGCAGAGAAATACACAGATATGTGTCGGTGCCTAGTGGGTATGCATGTTTTTATGTCAAATATCTTTTATACCATTATAAAATATTTATAAATTATGAGGCTAAAAAGTACAAAATGCAAGTCTGCAGCATGTTTTAATGCAGTGAGATCACCTCGGCTGCTTTAAAACACATTTAGTTTTTAAAAAGATATTTAGCACAAAAAAAGAATTCTTTGTGTAAAGCTAAATTCATTTTTCACAGTTTTTTTTTCTAAGAATCAAAATCAAACTCACCTCCATTTGTTCCTCCAAGTAGAGTTTTATACTTTGCATATGGCTCGAGTACTCTGACAGATTCAAGGTCACAAGTTCAGAAGCCTAAAACACACAAGAGGACGGTGTGAAGACTCGTGAATCCACCCTAATCCAACAACCACGGTTCTAATATTGTGGTTTTAGTTTAGATCAAGATGATTTACTGTCCAACCAAGAGTTTGCAGGAAAGCAAATAGAGCAGTAACACACAAATGTTGGCTTTTCTTTTGACCTCAGGACTTGCTGTTGAACCATTCCCTTTATGTTCAGTTTGACCTAAACACTCCACAGCACTGGTTTCACCGTGTGAACAGCCCCCCCTTCCTGCTGCCCCCTGCTTGTTCTGCTTCAGCTCTGAATTCCTCTGGCCTGACCCCCGGATGGTGGTGGGCAGGTGAAGCCTCACAAAGCACGGAGGCTTTCCCAACATTTGGGTCAAAAAGGCTTCAAAGCTTTTTAATGGTGGTGACATGCGGTGGAGAGGTGAAGCCATAGCCCCTCTACAGAGAGAGACACGAGCAAGTGTTCTAAACTCATCATTACACACAACACTCTCTCTCCTATACTCAGACACACACTCCATATGAATCCATAGAATACACATTACATTAAAGGTTTATGTACTAACAGTCCTTAACAGGATCACAGTCTTCCTCCTTTACAACATCAAAGCGTTTGAATGAAGAAACGTTGTTTAGTGTGTGAAGTGTTTTTGATAAGAACCTCCAAAGATATTTGTGACTTGGAGAACTGATTTAGAATGATTATTCACAGAAGTTGACAGATTATTTGTCTTTATTTTATTCTGAAAATCTCTCATCTCCTCTCAACCCTGTGTTGATGAGTAATAATGCTGACTAAGCTGGTATGGACTCAAGTCAGTCGTATCTGCTGAGCTGTCTTTGACTCAGAATGTTCTGGTCTCCAACCACCAGGCCGTGGACCGGTACCGGTGCGTGGGTCCGTCGCCATCAGGCCGTGAAAGAACAAATAAATTATACCCTTTTTTTCTTTTGAGTCCCAGAAATCTTTTATTCTGAAAACTAACTGGATTCTCTCAGCTGCACCTTCGATCACTTGAGCTGTAGAGTTCAGTGGAGCCAAATGACTAAGTCTGAATGATGTTTTTTTGTTTTAAAACCATTTGACCGGATTCTCTTGATTAGATTGAGCGCCAAAAGCAGTCCGGCGGCGTGTGACATGAGAAAGGTTGTATGAGGATTCTTTCTTTGCAAACGGATGTGACAGAAGAACAGACAGAAGAACAGGTGATCCCCACATGTCGTACCTGTTTGCATAGATGTGCCTTTAACAAATCTAATCTAATCTTTGGATCGGTCATAGAAATGCTCAAACCAGATCATCCATTCAGATGGACAGTTCAGAGAAGTTGTGAACACGATTCATGCAAACGCTTCCATGAAAACAAAAAAGAAGAGGAGCAGAGAGCGGGGCAGGGGTGGAGGAGAAAAGAGTTGCACGGCGGGGGCAAGTGTGCGGGGGGAGGGGGAGGGGGTCTCAGTCATGAGTTTGAGTTCTTCTATTTAGTAGAAGAGTTTTTGTCTTCAAATGTTTCACTTGAAGCTTTTTCATGGAGCTTCAACGTTTTCTGATTTGTTTCTTAATGAGCATCAAGAATTGATAAACATTTTATGTGTTAAAAGTTTTGTTTTAATGAGATGATCTTCCAATAGTCAAATAAACTCGTTTTTAGTCACTCCTGACATGAAATGTGACTTTCTGTGTTTGATCAATCCTCTATAACGTCAGATGACTGAGTGAAATGATGACCACATCTATTGTCAGAATGGTTTATTATTACGTTTGAAGCACCAGACGAGCATTAGGACACTTTCTACGCCTACATGTAACAATGAAAGACGGCGCTTTGAACGGGTTAGAACGGCGTTTTGGACGGACGCTTTGTACATGATAAAACTCTGCTGTTTACATCTGTCTGTGGACAACTTCAAATTATGATAGAACAGACTGAACAGACATCTACTGACTGTAATTATCACAGTTCTCAGAGTCAGTGAATGCAGCAGGACTGAAGTTACCACCCTCATCGATTTTAATTGGTCCTTTGTGTTAGCCCCGCCCCAACGCGGCCAAAAGTTTTGAAACTAAAATTTTCAGAATCAAAAACAAAAAGAGTTGAAAGTGAAAAAAAAAGATTTGAAAATGAAACTTCTAGTTTTAAAACCTAAAAAACAGAATATTTGAATCTGAAAATAATTAAATGTATTTTGGAATAGCAAAAAGTTTTGGACATTTTTGTGGCCAAACACCAAGACTGTTTTCAAAATGTTTCTTTAAGACCCTGATTTGACTTTTGCAGGTTTCTCTTAAAGCACAGCAGTGTGTGTTTCCCGCCATCTGAAGTCCCTTCACACTTCCAAATTCAGCACTTTAACTTCATTCAGGTCTGGGTTTCATGTGATTCAATCAGGGACTTTCCCTCACTGTGTAACCGGCCTGAACAGGCACTTGTTTCTGGTGTCACTATGGTTGTATAGAGTCAACAGGAAGCGCTCTATGTTGAAGCCGACCTCCACTGGACATTTGTGGAACAGCAAAATGTGGTTCTTCTGGTTTGTAATTTGATTTGAACAAGAGAACATTTGGACAGTTGTTGGTATTCTTAATGTACGCACCTTCCCCAGACCAGCGATCATCGGTGTGTTTTCAGTTCTGCAGTATGGGAAAAAAAAACAAGAAACCACATAAATATTTCTGGAGCTGTAGAGCGCGTCAGAGCTAGCACTTTAGTGGCAACTGCACGGATGCCTCACCCTGGCCTGAAGTTCCTCTCCTGTCCTCCTCCAAACAGCATGGGGTGCAGCGGCGTTCTCGATCCAGGACCGTTCACAAACAAAGCTCCTATTCTGGGAGCATAAAACTGAGAAGCCCCCCGCCATGAGTTCATGTACTGCTTTGTTCTTCAGTGTTAGGACAACATGAGTGGTCGCTGACCTTATGTCCTACTATAGTGAGATAATCCACGCCCAGTTCCTGGACATCCACTGGGATCTTTCCCAGCGCCTGGGCGGCGTCCGTGTGCACCAGGATCCTGAGACGCTCTCTCTGCTTGTTGAGAAACTTGACTCGCTGGCAGATCTCCTGAAGTGGCTGGAAAGTTTAAGATTTTGCTTTAGATTCTAAAAAACTCATTCTTGGTTTATTGAAAAATACAAATTCTCCGATGAAAATCATGTTTTTAGAGTTTTTATCATGTCTGTGTGTCATTTTTCTTCTGAAAGAGAACAAATATAATCAGAAATCATTTAGTTTTTATTTCTCCTCTTAAATCAATCCAACAGTCTTGGACAGACTCTGTTTTTCATCAATCATCTTCTTTCTGCTGCACATGCACTAAACCCTCATCTGGTCCAGCTAGCGTGTCTAGTTCAGGTTCTGGAGAAGAGAAGATGCTATCTTCACATTGACTGCAGTCAAATGAGCCGCCGTTCACATTTCTGTGGTCCAATCAGCATCACTGGATTTTTGGTGTGAGTTTCATCCAATACTTACGGTAGCAGTCCTGAGAACGCTGGAAAATCTCCACCAGACTCCACGGAGCTTCTTGATGTGACCACAGAAATGTGAACGGCGGCTCATTTGACCGCAGTTGGAAAGGATTGTAAATGAATGAAAGAGCATTTGGATGTTAGCTTTCATTATTTTCTGCTCTGAGAAACCAATGGATTGAATGGATTGATCACAGCAACGTCAAGAAACACCAAGATCTCTTGGAAATCTGGAAGGAGAAAGAATCAGGATTTTGGAGGAAGTTCTGTCCATGAAGATCTGAGCTGACATCCGGATCAGAACCAGACGGATGGACATTACCCAGATTGATGGAGGTTTGTATGGAGCATTGATGAAGATTTACGCTAGAGAGACACAGAACTATCATTATCAGACAGGGAGGATCAGGGGCGGAGCTCCAAAAACCACGCCCCCTCAGAGGAGATTTTGGAAACAGAGGCTTCAGATCAATATAAAAATGTCTTTTTAAGACATTTAGAATGTGGGATTTTGATTTAAAACATAATAACTACAATTATAACACTACCAGGAACATCTTAAATTAAAAAATCGTCATAGGGGGACTTTAAGAGAGCACAAAGATTCTTGATAGTCTTACCATGATGACTCCAGTCTCATTGTTGGCTAGCATGACAGAGATGAGACAGGTGGCAGGACGGACAGCAGCAATGATATCCTCCACTTCCACGCGGCCGCTCACTCGAGACACGGGAACAAACGTCACATCTGTGGTGAAGAGGCTGTTAGGACTCAGCGTAGAGAAGTTCTGAGCTGTTACAAACATTCTTCTATTGGTCTTACCCGCCTTTCCTTCCTTCTGAAGATGTAAAGCGACTCGTTTGATGGAGTCGTGCTCCACATTGGAAGTGATGATGTGCGGCAGGCTGTGGCAGCCGTTCTGGAGGCCCTCCCCCTGCTCTGCAGCGCCGCAGCTTTTCCTGAAGTACTCCACAGCAGTGTGCAGCACCAGGTTGTTGGCCTGCAAAAGGATTTGTCTGCTATTAACTGCAGCTCCTGTTTCCCAACAGGTTTCTGTACAACCAAATCCAGACGGGCTATCTTCAGGAAAGACGAGCAGCAGTTACCTCTGTTCCACCTGAGGTGAAAATAATGTCCTCTGGTTTACCACCCACCATTCTGGCAACACTCTGTCTGGACTGATTAATTATGGCTCTGGCCGTGGCACCTGCAATAACAAGGAATCTATGTGAAGTTTTTCTTTCTTCTTTTTTTTAATTCAAAATGGATCATAATTAGTTTTAGGTCAAACGGCAGTTTCTGTGAGGGGAGTAGAACAGACAACTGGACTAAACTGATGATTACCATGCTGTTACCTTTAATGATCGCAACACAAAACCCTTCTAGATGCGACTGTCTAAAGACATGTTTCAAGCAGTTTTCCTTTGCTTAATTAGAGAGAAAAATGACAGGATGAGTTAAAGTAACTACAACCAACTATTTTTTATATGTCCTCCTTCAAAACCTATGCTGGAACCCTCCCGACTACTGTTGGGGGAAGGTGAGATCTACCCTGGGCAGGTTGGCAGTCTGATCAGGGCCACACAATCTCACCCGCATAAGTGTCAAAGTCAACCGCATAGGGGGCCAAAATCCAAAGCACACCTGAGGTCAAACACAATAAACATTTACAACATTGAATACTCTAAAACTGCATTTTTAAAACTTTAAAACCGTAACTTTTCAACATAATTATGAACTACAGTAGATATATAGCATAACCTGTGATAATGCTAGTGTGAATGCTGTAAACTGAATTTGGCCGTTGAAGATGCTAGTGCTGATAGATGAAGATGCTGAAACTGATAGCTGAAATCACAAAAGCTAATAACTGAAAACACTGAAGCTAATGGCCAGCTAAATATTAGCTAAATGGCAAATTAGCCTAAAAAAAAAAAAAAAAAATTGTGATTAACCAAAACAGCTAGCATATAGCTGAACTGTTAGCTAAACTCCAAAATAGCCTAAAAAACTTGAATGAAACAAATGAAAAAAAAACAAAATGGCAGAAAATTCCAAAAAGGTAGCAGAATGACAAATTTTAAAACTTTAAAACTGTAACTTTTTAACATAACTATGAATAATAAAACTACAGGAATACTGTTCCAGAATAAATCAAATTAAACCTTAAATAACTTTCAATATTTTACTCTCCATAAAAATATACTTTTTCAAAATTACACAAGTTAGAAATGAAAGCATGATAACATTGGGTCATTAATAACAATAAAATAAAATGATCTGGAGGGCCGGATTCGGCCCCCGGGCCTTGACTTTAACACATGTGCCTTAGATCAGGGGTCCCCAAACTTTTTCTCCTCTGATGGAGGGCCGGAGTATTTTTGTAGGATAACAGAAAAAGTGTAACAATCACAGGCTTAACATAAAGATTTATGGTTTCCCAGAAAGCCACACATAGAAAAAATTGATTCCTAATTTCTGCAATCTTCACAGAAAAAAAAACATATAGTATATATAGTAGTAAATATATAGTATTACCTATGATAGATTATTAGTTCAAGATGCTTAAATTGATAGCTAAAAACACTGAAGCTGATAGCTGAAATGCTCAAGCTGATAGATAGCTAAAATATTAGCCAAGCCCCAAAATAGCTGAAAAAACTAAAAAAGTTCTAAATTAGCCAAAACAGCTAGCTGAAATATTAGCTAAATGCCAAATTAGCTTAAAAACGGATTTAGCCAAAACAGTTTCGGGTGTCAGGAGGCTGCCTGCAGTCTCCCCCTCTGGTCGCCCACGCGCACAGCCTCCAGAATACTAACCACTTCCTGTTTACCGCTCCACGTGTCCAGTGACTCCTGCAGCTCCTCTCAGGATTTCCACAGCTGCTGCTACTCCCCAATCAACCACCACGGTACGTAACCCAAACTCCAAGCAGAACACAGCGTGAAGTATCGAGCCGTTAGCCTTTACTGAGCGAGTTTCCTGCCTTCTGCTTCTTGTGTTTCGGCCCAGTTCTGATCCTGATTACTCTCCTGCTAGCTTCCTGCCTGTCCCTGACCTGACCACCGTCTCTGACAAACCCTCGCCGTTCCTGACCTTCGCCTGTCCGACCACCGCTGCCTTTCTCCACCACAACACTAAGCATAATAAAAGACACTGCGCATGGATCAGAACGCCTCTGAGTCTGTGTCACAACGGGGGCCAGGCCAAATATGAAGGAGGGCCGGATCCGGCCCGTGGGCCGTAGTCTTGGGACACCTGCCTTAGAGTGATCAATTACCCCAGAAGCATGTTTTTGGACAGTGGGAGGGAAGGTCGGCGACAGCCATAAGCACAGCACCACCACGCAGCCACTGTTTGATCTAATGTGGTGTATTTGGTTGATGAACACGTGGGGTTTCCCCTTGAGTTTTTCAGGGGATTTGTACTGAGATAACATAATGGTTTACCAGAAAACATTGTTTCCAGCCTCTGTTTGATAATCAGGACTGTGAACAAGGAATCCACAGCCTGTTAATGAATAAATAACTCTAAACGTGTCATCAGATGTTTAGCTTGTTTTTCAGAACAATTCTGTTAAGTAAGAACTCTAAGAAATACATGACCTTCAGAAGTTGAGTTTGAGTACAGTTTAGTTTACTATTTTTGTCAGATTCAAGTTTCTTTGCTGTCATTCGCAGAGGAATACCAGTAAAGATCTCCACTCAAACCTCTTCAATCACACTTCAGATCCAGATATAACAGGTCCAGCTCTGTGAGCACACTTGCTATTATGCTTTTAAAAATGTAAGAATAAAATGACCAAATGTGTCAATACTGGTCTGAACACACAGGTTAAAAGAGCAAATATTCTTTCTTTAAACCTTTTCAGTGGGAATAATTCAATTTTATTTCTATAGCCCAAAATCACAATGGAAATGTGCCTCATTGGGCTTCATGCAGGTCATTTTACAGATGCAGAAGTTAGTCATAAAATATGAAAAAATAGCTAAAGACTAAACAGACTACATAAAAGTGGTTCTCCTGCTCTCAGACCCTCCCTCCTGGATTACTTGAAGGGATCGACCTCCAGCTTTTCGTGGACCGGCCTGTACAGGGCTGAAGTTAGTGTCTGAATTCTTCTTTGGCTTCCAGTTTCTCCTAACAGAGGATGAAGGTTTATCATCATCCTCTGTAAAGAAAAAATCTGATGCTGCTTTAAACTTTATTTGTTCAATTGATTTTGCATGAGAATCATTGACAATTTTCTTAGCTTCTACATTTTAAGATAAGATAATAAAGGATTATCTTATCTTAAAATGTGAAAACTTAAAAAAAATTTGAAATCAGACCCGAAGTTCAACCTTGTCTGAGTTCTAAAGTTCCACTCCAATCATTTTCTGATCTAAAAGCTTTCCATGTGTGGTCTTTTATTTATAAATTGGGTCGTTTTAGCCAAATAAAACCAATACAGTGTCATTTTCAATGACATAGTTTCTGCAGAGTGGCAGGAGTGCATTTGAAACTGTTGACGCAGAAGTTCCCTCCAATATCCCATCATCCATTGGTTTACACTCTCTGCCTCTAGCTTACAGCCCCTCACACCTCCAACAGAACACTGGCGGTTCAGTAAAACAGGGAGCGATATCTCTAGGTTGTGTCTACCTCTGTGAGCATCAGGGTCCTTCCTGACAGGAGTGTCCGTGGGGGGGTTCTTACCTGCTATGTGGTTGCTGCTAGGGTTTCCCCAGGCATCTTGGAGAGCTTCAGACACAGCCTGCATCACCTGTGGTTCCAGAGGGGTGGTGGCATTATAATCCATGTAGATCCTGGGTTACAGTTTATTTAAAAGCAAAACAACACAACTCATCACACACAACTCTTGACCTGATGACTATCATTAGAAGGAGAATCAATAAAAACAAATCCAAGTCTCCCTACCTCTGTGGATTGATGTCAGGTAGATGGTGCAGGTTGTGATCGTTGAGGGATTCATCGTTAAAGGCGTGACCCGTTACTATGGTAATGCCATCAAACTTGTTGGCCATCCTGTTCACAAAGAGAAGACAGACAGGTTGTGGAGCCTCAGATAAGTCAGTCTAAAGCAGGGGTCCCCAAACTTTTTCTTGTGAGGGTCTAGGAATGCCACGAATATTCGACTAATCGACTATTGAAATACTCGATGAATAATTTAATAGACGAGTAGTCGTTACTTTATATTATATGGAGTCAGAGTGTAGTAAAGTGGAAAGCTATAATGGTATTATGCTAGCTTATTTGGACTAGTTTGGCATTTATTATTATTATTATTACTCTTTTGGAGTTTAGATAATATTTCAGCTGCATGCTAGCTATTTTGGCTAATTTAGGCTTTTTTTTGTTGTTTTTAGGCTAATTTCGTATTTAATGAATATTTTAGCTGGCTATCAGCCTCAGTTTTCAGCGGTTAGCTTCAGGGATTTCAACTTTAGTATTTTCAGCTAACTGCTCTAGCATCTTCAGTGGCCAAATTCAACTTACAGCATTATCACAGGTAATGCTATATATCTAGTTTTTAGTTAGTTTAAAACTCATGATGGTTTAGATGTTTGCTTTACATCTAGTTCACGCATGACCCGATTAGTAAACTAATCAGAAAAAATAATTGCTAATAAATCGACTACTAAAATAATCATTTGTAGCAGCTCTATGAGGGTCACATAACTGTTTCCTTCTCTGATGGGGGGGTCGGTTTGTAAACTGACAGAAAAAGTGTAATAATTACAGGGTGATGTGTCTAAACGTAAAAATGATGTTTTTCCAGAAACACAAAACCATATTTCAACAATCCCTTTCTGTAATCTTCACAGAGAAAATAAATGTAAAACATTCCAAAAATGAAACCACTAATAGGGGTCCTCTCCTGTCATGGTTCTGAGACATTAGAGTCCTGCAGCTCCTCACATGATGATCTTCCGAGCGATCTGGATCTCCCAACAGGCGCTTTAGGTTGGTTTGTTGTTTTATTTAACTTATCAATAACTAGATAAACTTGTGCAAAAAGATGAATAAATATTGTAAAACAAATGTTTTTATACTTTTAAATGTAAAACATGTTAAAGATTGTATTTTCCTCCTGGGTAAAATGTATGAAATAAATACAAAAAATGACTATTAACTATTTAACTTTTGAAGACACTGCAACCACAACCTAAAATAATGTGCAAAACAAAAGAAAAAAAATGAATAAAGTTTGTAATCACGGTAAAGGTTGGCATTTAGAAATACCAAATATCTCATTTTGTGAATCTGCTCTGCTTTCTCCTGTCAGTGATGATCTGATCTGTTCTGGAGGACGTTTGTTTTCAGGTGTTTGCACAGGTTGGGGGTTGAGTTGGTTCTGTTTGAAATTCTTTTCTTGCAGATTCTATTTTCTGTTGTCCTATTACAGTGAAATGGTTCCAGATTTCTGTTGTTTTTCCAGAGTCATTCATTTTTTTAGTTTTTGTGTTAATGTTGTTTGTGAGTGTTGCACCTGCCGTGCTCTGACTCTCCCTCATGTGTGCAAACAGTGATGAACTCTGCATAAACACACGCATGTGCAGGCTTAGAGCACGGCTCTGCGCTCTTATGACCTCTGTATTGATCTGACATGTGCAAATTGAAAACACAAACCAAAGAGGATTTGGGAAACAACTTGATAAATAAAAAGGAGCAGCCGGGAGAAACCAACAGAAACTGAAACTCCTTTTCTCTGGGTTGTTGGGGGAGTTTTGTTGTAAAAATAACTCGTGAAGGTGAAACCAGCAAATAAAGATTACAGATGTTGAACTCCTCACTACACGCTACACTTTTCTCAGACAAACATGGAATGTTCAAATCCAGGATTATAGAATGAAAATAAAAACCTGATCGCAATCACAGATTTATGTGGTTCTGAAGAGCTGCACGCTTCTGCATTTAGGAGGAGATTGATCGACACGGACTCCAGCCAATCAGGAGCCAGAACAGGGTGTGCTGTTTAAAAAAATACCAGCAACTGCATGATCGCACTGAGAGCAGGTGAACTGCAATGTGGGAAGACAACTCTGTATTTTTCTATTTGACGGGGATTTGTGGGTTCAGATAGAGACACAGACTGTAGAAGAATGTCACGCTACAATCATGTGGCCAGACTGGAAAAGAATAAATAATGGGTCTCTGATAGTGTTTGGGGGGGGAGGCGGGCCGGATCCAGACCACGCCTCTGGCTCCTCTTGGCCTTCATGTCAACATCTCTTAGGTTTCTTCCTTTTTCCTGAATCGGTTTTTCCTTACTGGGAAGGAGGATCTAAGGACAGGGATAACCAGTTTCATTCAGTCTGTTTAGTTTCATATTTTATGATTGACCTTCTTCTCCAATGACAAAGTTGGTTTTAATTTTCTTAATTTAAACAACACATTTAAAACTAACTAGTTGAAACATCTTCTCAGAAACCATTAGGAGTATCATTCCTCTTCACAATTGATCTTAAAATGGTGGCATTGATTTCTCTCGTGTTTAATTATGATATATTGATTTTCTTTACTTGATCTGAAATATGTAGTAATGATTACTGGATTAATGTAATTATGTGATTATCGATGATTATTACATGTTGTGTGAATTATGTTTACTGAAAGTGTGCGAGAACTCTTTCAGAGAATTATCAATAAGCATAAATACTTGATTTTAATGTTTAGGGATGATATCTGGATTCATATCAAACAGTATTCTGATGGTAATCAATAAGTATTACATATCTGTTACATGCGGTATGATTGATGCTACTGTTTACTGAAATCATGAAAGAATATTTTATGAGAAAACCTTTAAAAAAAGAATTAATATATAAAATCAAAACAACTTGTGTTGGATTTCATCAGAACTTGATTACAATACTTTGCAAAACTGTAAAATTAAGTAACCAAGTATGGGTGGAATTATATGAGCTCACTTCTTCCCACTCCTTTTCAAATAATCAATCAAACTCTACTTGAATTTAGTTAATATTTACTATAATTAATCTAATGTGACATAAATGTGTCTTTGTTTGATTTCTATTTTATAATTAATGTATTTTATTATTTCTGTAAGGAGTTAGAAAAATGTGTGTTTTGTCTTGTATTTTTCACAATTTGTGCTTGAAATAAACCAAATTTATCACTTATGTCTTTAAAATGCTTCTTAAATAATCTGCATTTTAACACAAAGCGATGTGAAAGATTCTATATTTTGGCGTGAAGGTTAACCTCCTGGCGTTTTTCATTCTTCTGTAATGTTCCTTTTTTTTGCATAACTAATTGTGAATCTCTGTAAATTCAATAAAGTTTGGTTAAAAAAAACTTCAATCAAAGAGTTGCTGTTCAGCTGCTCAATGATGCTCCTCTCTGTGTTTAACACATGAATGTGTGATGTTTGCATGAACACCTTTATGAACTTCTGACATGTTGGATTCAAAAACAGTGAAACCTCAGAGTCAGTTGAGACAAACAAACAAACAAACAACAAACAAACAAACAAACAAACAAACAAACAAACAAACAGCGTGGAGAATGCTGTGATCAGGAAACTGGGTCACTGCTTTAAAGCCCCAGACCCGTTTCAGTCCCAAAAGTGAAGGAGTGTTCGGCTGTGACAGGACCGGATGTCCCAGTACCGGACCGGATGTCCCGGTACCGGACCGGCTCAGAACCACCGGGCGGGATCATCTCGGATGTTTCGACACGCGAACATTCAGGGTTCTGTTTGGAGTTAGCATGTCTGGGTGACGAAGTTTGGACCTCAGTAGTCTGGTTCCGAGCACGCTCCAGATCCCTGTCAACTAACACGAACAACCAAACGAACCGGGTCGGAACCAGAGGCACGTCTGCGGAGCGGAGCCGCTGCGGTTCTGGAGCGGCTCCAGTCTGTTTACTTTAGCTTTAGCTCGTCGCTCTGGCTAACTCTCTCTCTCTCTGTTCGCGCGCTCTGACTTGGCCCGACTCCGACACCAGGTCGACGAGGATGAAGGTTTCCGGTTTGAGAGGAAGGGCAGCGGAACGAGCGGGAACCTGACCTTGAGCCGGATCGGAGCGGAGGGGAGCGGGAAGACGCCTTCCTGCGCGGGGTTCTTCTGTCTGCCGCCCGTCCTCGGCTAGCTCTGCCGGAGCATCGCGAGCTCAGGGTTGCCAGATCTGATCTCGAAGCTGCGAACGACAATAATCTGCCAGGGAAAACAAACATCTACAAGATTCACGCGCACCCGCACGCGCACCGAAGCACGAGCTCCTTCATCTGTGTCTGTTTTGCTGAGTCCTGTCTCCTCACAGAGCAGCATTCATCCATCTACACATGAGGGATTCAAAGATCACAAACATGCAGCACAAAAAGGTTTTTCAAAACTGTTCAAATGTTCCCTTTATTCCTTTCTCAGCCTTTACCTTAGAGATGCAACAATACATTTAAACAAAGATTCATATCGTAATTTATAGTTGATGATCAGAACATCTTCATCCCAAACTTCCATCAGTGTGACTCAGAGATAAATAAAACCTGCTACTGAACAGTGCAGGTGAAGTTTCACAGATTCTTTTATTTCTTCAAGATAATCAATTAAATATGTGAACAAACAAACAAGTAAGCAAGAATGAATGCCAAATCCAGTTAGGTTTTAGTGTGATAACGTTGTTTTTCCACATCTGAATGATCATTATTTGAATTCTACCACACTGTCCCATAGGAAAAATCTGTTGCTCAAATGTGGCTCAATCTCGTCTCCTGAGACATGTTTGAGATCAGTTTGAGCGTCTCATCTTTGGATCATACTGTGACATTTGTGTCTTATTTCTTGCTCCTAAGGGACCCTTAAGAGCAAGAAATAAGCAAGGATGAGCAAAGACACCAACGAGACAAATGAGGTTGAATTGAGATAAGCTGTTTGAGCAAGACTTAAGAAGTGTGAGAAACAAAAGAGATCTCAAAATAATCTCGTTCTGATCTCATTTGTCTCAGGTATTTTATAGGAGGATTAAGGAGAAAAGGACAAGACAGATCTGAGACGCTAATGAGACACATCTGAGAAGAATGAGCGCTAAAAGAGATCTCATCATTGTCTGTTTCATGTCTCTTTCATGTCTCACCAAAGCCATTTATGAGAATGACTTGAGAAATAGTAAAAAGTAAAAACAATAAAAAATGTAAATGTAACATTTTATTTGGCATTTGGCCAGCATCATCAGTACATTTGTATTGGGATAGCAGCATTAGACTCTTTTTACATTTTTAAAAACAAAATATAAAACATAAATGAGATACAAAAATTAATTAAAAATTAATTAAATACAAGCTCTGTGATTGTTCACTAAACTCCTTGCTGAGAAGTCGGTTTTAACAAAATTATTTTTTCAAATAATTTTAAGTAATTTAACCTTTGTACTCTTTTACAGGGTCAAGATGACCCTACCATTACATTGATGTGAGATCTCTCCCATAACAAATGTGGTCAGGATCTTATGTCTGCTACAGACACCAGAGAAGATTCAAAATCCTTGGGGAAAAAAAACTTCAGGGCGCTGTCGACCCCACTTTTAATGTAAACATGTCTAGGATAGCACAAGAGTTAAAACCTCCTGGCTTCTTAATGGACTATTTTGAATACAACCAGAAATACATTCACAAGATTGTGTCGTATTATACCCAGAGATCTATTAAAACAGTGAAACTTTTTCTTATGAATTGCATTAAGTACATGAACTGTGGCATACTCAATCTGGCCGACATGGTGGTAATGAATACTTCCAGAATGTAAACAACAAACATACTGACAGCACAGGTACAAGGAAGAATCTCACTTGGCTTTGAAACAAGAGAACTTACATGCTTCCAAATCCTAGAACACACTTGCAGGACTGTATTGAAAGTCATGGTCCATGAAATTCAAAATAAAAAAGGATGAAAGAGTAACCAGTCCACATACTGTAGATCATAGCAGTGACCTACTGCTTAGAACCGCTCTGGTCCTACATTTTTGTTGAAAAGGCTTTCTTGACTCTGACTCCACAATTGTTTCTTTACCAGGTGGAGTGTCCCATCTCAGGATACAAGCTGTAAAAGAAGAACATTAAAATCTAGTGTGAGTAAAATGACAATAGATGGCACATAATAAATATAACACTTCAAGCTGTAAGCAAATTATAGTTTTATTAGCTCAGCTGTATAATGCTGCTGTGAGATTTGATTTACATGTCATCTGATTAATCAAGATTATAATTTCTGGCATCTAAAAACAGCCAGAATTCAGTTAATTACATATTACACTGTGACCTCTATAGCTGTTAAAAGAATTGAAATTCAGCATGATACTTCCTTGGCCTGTAAAAATGTAACAAATAAGTTCAAATGTTTCCTTAAAGATGGGTTAGATCAGGGGTGTCAAACTCAAGACCTTCAGGACCAGCCTGATGCTGGTCTTCTATAAATCCTGCCTTATCTGCTGCCGATTACCTGGATCAGGTGTATTTAGCCAATAAGAAACTGGAAAACATGTAAGACACCAGACCTTGAGGTCTGGAGTTTGACACCCCTGTGTTAGATGCTACTGGACAAGACTTCATTTCCAGTGTTAAACTTATATTTTGATGGCAATCATTGCTATACTGCAGCCTGATTGAACATGTTTATTGTTCCCAGAATTCTAGCATAAAATGACCCAATTTTAAGAAAAACTCACTTAGGATAGCATCGACGGATCCGCTGTCCTTCTTTTCCGGAGGAATTATTTCAAGGACGACCAAAAGGAATTGGATTTTGATTCTCCTCAACAGTGAAGAAATGATTGGAAAGTCCATGAGACTGATGCATGTGATGTGGTTTCGATGTGTGGTTCATGGCGCCAAGGTGGAACGATGAGATGAACACACCACACCCAGGGAAGAGCTCCTGCTGGTGAAGATGGTCTACGGTGATGTCTCTCTCCAATGAGGTTTCAGAGTCTGAAGCTCTCAGACCTGGTCTGGATCTGAAAGAGAGAAACAGTAGAAACATTACAAGCGTGAGAAAAGACCAAAACAGTTTATTATTCTGTCTATTTGCTGCTTTCGTGCATTTAGCTCCAAAACTTTCTGTCTTACTCCCATTTCTTATTGATGCTCATTGAAGTTCTTATTGGAACTAGGACTGCGGGGACAAATCGACTACCAAAATAATCGATTAGCCAACTAATCAACCATCAAAATAATCGATTAGCCGACTAATCGGCTACTAAAATAGTTGACGACTAATTTAATAGTCATTACTTTGTATTAAATGAAGTCAGAGTGTAGTAAATTTGAACAAAGTGAGCGTTCAGCAATAAAAATTAAACGTTTTTATATTTTAGTCAGCGAGACCAAAACTTTATTTTTTGTTAAAAAGAGTTCCTTGTTTCTGACGCCGACCTCATTTGATTTAATCTTGTTTTAATACCAGAATCTGATGAAGGAAAGAGCAAGGCAACGTTAGAAAGTTTAAATAAACTATATCTGAATTTACTTTCTATTAGTTTAAAGCTAATAATGATTAAGACGTGTGCTTCACATCCCCTTAGTTTGCCCATGACCAATTAATCGACTAATCGAATAAAAAAATGCTGATTAGTCGTCTATTAAAATATAACGGTTTTTGAAGCCCTGCTTGGAACCTTGTAAACCCTTGTGCAAAATAGGCATGTTACATTAAAAGTCGGTCATCTGGACCCCACAAGACAGCGCACTGAACTTTTGTTTTTTCCTCAAGAATATTTTTTTTCATCTTCAATGGTGTATGTAGTAGACATGAAATCCTGTCCAACTCTGTCCTTGTGCTAATTGTATATAATTTATATATTTAATATACATATATATACACACACACAAACATACATACAACAAAAGAACAACTTAAACACTTAAGAGATTGCTCCTTCCGTTAACGGGTGTTCTCTCAGCCCTTCATTTTCTGTGTTGGAATCCAGAACGTTTTCTTTGCTGGCATTTATTTCTTGTTCATCCTGTTAATGGAAAAAATTAATTTATCTACCACATTTTTTTAAACCACAGCAAGCTAACCATACCCTCCTCAACGATCTGAATGGATCCTGCACGGAGCTGTGTGACATATTTCTGTTGTAAAATAAGACCAATCTTTTATTTTTGGTTATGGCAAAGTAAATTCAAATCTCAGTTAAAAACAGTGACATCCAAAAAGGCGAAGTTTGCCTTCCTAAAAACACCAATCAGTGCTCACAAAACACTACCATGTACAGTATGATCATAAGACTTCCTGAGATGAAACGTGACCGTGTTGGAACATTTAAAACTCTGTCAACTTTGAAAGTGACTTTCAGACAGATGTGGTGCGTCTGTCAGACTGCTTAATTTACCTGACACTGAAAATTACAGATTCTTTCTAAGCTTTTGCTAAATTTATAATCTAGTTTGGTAGCAATTGAAACACAATAATTATATATATATATAAAGAGAGAGAGAGAGAGTTTGGAAGGAAGTAATTATAATGTGCTGCATCTCTGCATATTAGCTGCTCATATTGTCGTCAACATGATTTTCCAGCAGCTTTTGAGCTAGTCGCGTGTATATCTGCACATATAAGATTAGCTGAAGCAAATCAACTTCTAAGTTAGTTATTTGACACATAAAATTTTAATCATTTTTGCAGTTTATTTTGGTGTATTTTGCTAGCCATCTTGTACCTCCAAAAACCCATCTGGTTCTTCATTAACAGCGGCCCGTAGCCCCAACCGGAAATGACTGAGCGGTTCTAACAGGGTCAGTTTGGTCGATGCACAAGGAAGATTATAAAAGTCTAACAAATATACAATTTCAACAACATACATTGCTAGAAGAAAAAAAAAATAAAATGAAAATACTTCTTTTAAAATAAATGTAACATCACCAAAATATAACATTAAACTCACCTTCAGAAACAGCAGAAGCTCTTCAGGGCAGTGATGACGACACGTGGTCAGCTCACTGCGTGATCACAACAGAACACTGCGGTCAAAATTGGCACTAAAACACATAAAAGTACATGTAAACCATAAAACAACCGTTTCTTAATGTTTCGTTTACGTCTCCTAGACATGAACGAGAAATGTTTGAGACAAGACAGCTTTGCTCACTCTTCTCGAATGCGTCTCCTGAGTAATAAGTCTCACAGTGAGCACTGTCTGAGATCTCAAACTTCTCTCACGTCTGTCTCTTCTCCAGATCTCAGTCAAGAGAAAAATGAGATGTACTGCCTTGTTCTAAAGCATGTCTCATTTAGAAGGAAGACTGGAGTTTGAGATGAGAGCCTCAGAGAGAGTCTGCGTTCTGCCAGCAGGAGATCCTCTGCAGGAGGAGAGCAGGAGCAGACGACCCAGAGGAGTCCAGCCATGGTGACTCTCTGCTGCACCAGCTCCTCGCTGAACATTCAACCTTCCTGACCTCCCGTCTGCAGCGCCGTCAAGCTCCCCGCTCTGCAAGCGGCTTCCTTTCACATGGAAAAAAAAAAGTTCCTCTGACAGGAGATCCACTGTTCTGACTCAAAAACTCACGCAGCTCAGATCGGTTCAATAATGAGAATAATTATGAAATCTGATCCTGGAAAACCTCAGAACATGTTTACATCGGTTCAGATTCCATTCAAGTGACTGTAAACATTTAAAACATCTGGTTGAATATTAAGTAGAACTTCACTGTTCTCTATAAAGGAGTCTGATCCTTATTCTTTGTCCTTTTATAGGATATTTTCTTCTTGTCACAAATTAAAACATGAACTTTATTTAAAAAACCAGAGGATGAATCATCTTTTTAAAATTGCTAATTAAATAATAATATTTAATTAATACAATTTGTGTAATGCAACCTTTATTTAAAAAAGTCAAATTATTAGTGCTGTCTTGCAAATAATATTTTCGTCAGTAATCAATTGTGAAAACTAATGAATTAATATAATTAATCGATTTTAATCAGAATTTATTGGTAATAGCTGTAAAAAAAAAAAACTCGTTTTGAGGTCTTTTGTTAAAGTTTATGACATTGTAGTGCAGTAAAAGATCAAAATAAAACTAAAAAAGTGACTTTAAATTGGTTTTATTATTATTATAGATGACTTCAGGTCTATACTATGACACCACTGAGGAGTCTTTTTTTTCAGTCTGGGGGGGGATCAACAGGTCCAAACGTTCTAATTTACCCCATCAGAAAACAGAAGACATTTTTATAGAATATTGAACGCAGTTCTTATGTTAAACCATAATTCAAATGTTGATATAGCACCTTATTCCACAGTTTAACACAACAGTAAGACAGTAGAAAAGACATGAGGGTGATTTTATGGTTTAATTTAACCCATTTAAGTGAATTTGATCATTTTAAACATGATTTGGAGCAGAAAAGAAATAGAGAAGAGTTCAACGACTGTTTCTTTAAGCTCTGCTAGCTCTGAGTCCGTCCTCCTAAAGTGTCCCCCCTTCCTTCTGGATGTTCACCACATCAGTTCCTACACAACCGCCCTCACCACGATAGTTTGTGTCGCAGAAAGACGAGGTCTACCTGCAGCTCACCTGTTTTTCTCCTGCATCCGCATGAATAGATGGGCGGTTCCTAAATCCACAAGTTTGTTTATCATTTCACGAAGCCGCCGCTCAAAATCACCCAAATGCTTCCTCACGTGTTTGTCTGGACTGTACCACTACGATCGACACCCCCCCCCCACCCCCACGCTTTTCACATAATGGTACGGTCCTCTGTTGAACTTTGAACTCGTTTATGACGTCATTTTGCGTAATACGATTTACATGACGTCATCAATCACCATACTGAATCACCTCAGAAAGTCTTCAAGCATAATGAAAATCTGCTGAAGACATCTTTAGTAACTAAAGAATCCAGGAGACCAAGAGAACTTACAAGACATTTGAACGCATCTGTTTTCTTAACACTGTGATTCAAAATAAGTTCTACAACGCTACCTGAGAGAAACATGAAAAATACAGGAAAATCTTCAATCTCAGTCACGATAAACATGACTGAAAAAGACAAACCTGCAAAAAAAGTTACTTTTGCAGACAAACCTACAGGGAATCCACTGCATGAAAATCTTGCAGTGGAAAAACAAGAAAGACCTGTCAGAATGGATTTGTCTGCCCTGAAACAAGAACGGGACCGTCTCTTGGAACAACTGTACGAAAAAAATGACTATTTATCCCAACTTAAACAGAAAAGAATTTCCACTGAGAGGAAGTGTGAAAGACACTGGCAGTTGCTCCAAGAGTTGAAACCAAAACTGAAAGATGCACATAAACTCAGGCAGGAACGAGAAAAGGAACTTCAACGATGTAAACAGTTGTTGAAGGCAAAAGCCAAAATGATTGAAGAGGGTCTGGAGGAACAAACCGACTTGAACCAACAGATGAACGTAAAACTACGATTAAAGACCAAATGGGCCAAAAAACTTCAGTCCCAGGTGGAGGAGCTTTCTGAGCAAGTGACAACACTGCAAGCATCTGTCCCACCTGTGGAGTCTACGGACCAAACCGAGGATTTGCTTGTTCCAAAAGAAGAATCTGAGAACACCACGAAAGAGGCATCAGTGGAAATGAAAGTTTCAGAGCCAGAGTTAGGTTCTGAACAACAAGAGGTTCCAGAACCGTCCAAAAAACGCAAGAAGCGTAAGAAGAATAAGAAAACAAAGGAAATCCCTTCTTCAGAGGAACTGGAAACCTGTGAGCCAGTCAGCAACATAGAAATCCAAGATAACATCAGTCTTGATCACCAGAAAACAGAGGAAACTGACTCACCATCAGTGGAGTCTGTTCCTGAAGAGACTGTCATGGAATCTGTGGAAAATGTTGTTGAGGAGGAATCTGTCCAAGTTCAAGTTCCTGACCCAGTGTTAGTTTCTGAACCTGAAATAGAAGATTCACTTCCAGAATCTCTGGAAACTGTGAGTGAGGAATCTATCCAAGTCCAAGTTTCTGATTCAGTGTTTGTTTCTGAACCTGAAATAGAAGATTCACTTCCAGAATCTCTGGAAACTGTCAGTGAGGAATCTATCCAAGTCCAAGTTTCTGATTCAGTGTTTGTTTCTGAACAAGATCAACCACTGACTGCAGAATCTTCCAGGAAACGCAAGATTTCTACAGAGATGGACTCAACAGAATGTCCTCCCAACAAAAAACGGAGGATCTGTAAACCAGTCACCATAAAGTTAAGAACTCGTTTGGCCAAACGAAGAGATGCCATCAATGCAAGACATGAGCAGAAGAAGACAGATAAATCTGACTTAGGACTGCCATGGACCTTTACTGATGTGACTGAATATGAAATAGAAGATTCACTGCCACAATCTTTGGAGGACATTTCTGAAGCGGTACCAGCTCAGACAGAAGCTTCAGAACCAGAGACGGCTTCTGAACAAGATCTTCTCCAAGAAGAAGACCTGAAAGAACCTGAAGCTGAAACTTCAGATGGCAAAGATGAACTCTCAGATGATGAAGAAGACGAGTCCACTGATAAATCTGAGAACATCAGTGGAGAGAAAATTTCCCTGTGGAGGAGATTCAAAAAGGCTCTGACACCAGCAATATGGCGCAAATACAAGAGTAAGACTTCTGTGGTCATCTCAGATCAAAGATCTACAGACCCTGCAGAGGAAGATGAACATGTGCTCCAAAGTACATCTGAGGATGATCAACAAAGTGACTCTTTGCTCACCGCTTCTTCTTCTGGTTCTCAAATGACTGAAGACAAAACATCTGAAGGCCAAGACGAGGAAATGTCTGATGACGAAGAAGAAGAAGAAGCCTCTGAGGACATGGATGATGAGGAGATAACATCTGAAGAAGAAACATCAGATGACGAAGAAGACGAGTCCGCCGATGAATCTGAGAACACCAGTGGAGAGAAAATTTCCCTGTGGAGGAGATTTAAAAAGACTCTCACACCAGCAAGCAAACGCCAGTATAAGTAGAGACAGAAAAACTACTTTAGCTGGAACAAAGACTGGTGTTCTGATGTTTAGGTTATAAAAGAAGATAGTTGTTTTTTTAATATGCTTTGGTTTTTTTGTGCTTTCTTTATTTTAGTTATTTTTAGTTATAATTATTTTTAATTAGTTACTTAGATTAGTAAGTTTGTAAGTAAGTTAGATAATAAGTAGGCAAGTTAGATATTTTTTTGTTTTTCAAAACTCTTTTAATACAAAAATGTGACTTTACAAGTACAAGTACAGTATTCTTATGGTTTTTGATGACTAGGTTTCCCCCTTTATTTATTTATTTATTTATTCCTTATTTATCAATGTCATATTTTGTTTAAAAATGACAAAACAAAATGTGAATTAAAAAAAAAAAAAAAAAAAAAAAAAAAAAGCATGTAATGCAACCTCAAGGGGGCACATTCCAGTGCTCCCTTGTGCCGGTCCCAAGTCCGGATAAATGCAGAGGGGATGCACATATTTATCTCTAAATATAGAGATCTGGATCTAGATCAGCTGGAACCAGTCTGGCCATTCTCCTCTGACCTCTGACCTCAACAAGGCTTTTCCACCCACAGAAAAAGTTGTGATCCTGCAAGAACTGAAATTCAGAGTCAGATAATCATTTTTGGATTCTTACCTAATGGAAAAAAATGGATCCAAAAGTTCAATCAATTCTTTTTAGAAAGACTCTCAAGGTTTCTGTAGAAGTTTGCAGAACACCTATTTTCTTTATCCATATGCTGCTTTTATTAAGGTTATTTGGTCAAATAAATGAAAAATAAATAAAGGTATCATCCCTGTTTGATCTTCCTGCAGCTGCATCTGAAACTGCAGAGATTTTGCTTCTGTTTGAGGATTTCTCTTCATCTTCACTTCTTCTTTGCTGCACATTTCCAGCCTTAGAGTCCTCACAACGTTCACCATCCATCAAGGTTTTGGTCCAACTCTAACGTCTCTGAACCAGCATCTGTTATTTCAGCATCAGACTGCAGGAGAGCCACACAATAGAGGTTATTGTGTAAAGTTCAGGACCCCCAGGACTCTGGAAAACCACACAAGTCTTTGAATGAATCCTGAAGATACAGCTGATGTTCAGCTAAGAGAGATTCTGCTCTCTGGATATTCAAATGATTCTTTATTTCCCTGTAATTGACCATGATTGGTTCTCCTATTAGATTCTGGAAGGGAAAACTTCTGACACTTCAAGATAAAATCCTTCATGTCTTCTTCATTGGATCATGAGAAAAAAAAAAAGCAACATTTAAAACAGATTCAAACATTTAAAGTCCAATCAGAAGAAATGTTGACAAAAGGTCATATTTTACTGATAGAAAGATTTTATTTGAAATTTTAAAAAACTGAACAAAAATGTGAAATGGGATCCTAAAATCCTAAATATGTTCTATATTTGAGTCTTTTTGCTAAAACTTTAGCCATAAAGTTGTTGTGTTTTCAAGTTTCATCTCATTTCTATAGAGATTAGTCAAATATCTGAAGAGTTATGAGTTACTGCAGCACAAACAACAGAAAAGAGGAATTTAGAAAGAAACGGAGGACTCTGCATGAAGCTGGTGACCTCTCAGCAGGTTGTTTCTGCAGGTGGACCTGCTCCTCCTGCAGGAGTCTTCACACTCCTCACTGTGAGACCAGTGGTCCGGTCCGGTCCGGTCCGGCTGGTGCGTCCCAGAGCGAAGACGGCCCTCCTCACTCCTCGACCGCTGCAGCTCTTGAAAAAATATATCATGTTAAAGATTTTTTTTTTTAATATTATTGTTTTGTTAAAATGTTGTTGGGTTTTCTCCTGGTGTTCAGGTTTTCCCTTAAAAAATATTCATCATTTATCGTTGTTTCTGCTTCATGCATTAATGGATAAAATTGGTGACTCAAAATTGTCGTTTAGTTGTGAATATGAGTGTGTGTGGTTGTTAGTCTGTAGTTTTTAGTCACGCCTTCATCCATGCATGTAATGCATGAATGAATGCGTGACTAACGCATGTAATGCAACCACAAGAGGGCACATTCCAGTTCCCTCTTGTGCCGGTCTCAAGTCCGGATAGATGCAGAGGGGATGCGTATATTTATCTCTAAATAATGAGATCTGGATCGAGTTGCAGAGCCAGAAAATGCCGGCCAGGCCGGACAAAGCCAGGATGAACAGACGGATGTGACTAGAAGTGACTGGAAGTAACGGTCCAATATTCCTCCATCAAGGTTAAGCAGGAGTTCTACCAAGCCTGGTGGACTGCTGGGACTTCAGAGGCAGCTGACAGGTACCAGCAGTCAAAGAGAGCAAGGCCTTTTCACCCACGGATCCGCCGCTAACCCAATATTTTCTCTTTTTCTGACCATTCTCTGGAAACCCTGGAGATGGTTGTGGGTGAAAATCCCAGTAGTTTCTGAAATGGACGTCTTCTCCTTCTACTGGCTAAATGTAATGCAATGTTATAGTTCCTATATTCTTTTTATATATTTAACAAGACATATATATTTATATTGTGCCTTTTCTGCATCTAAAACCTTTGTGTTCTTCTGTTTTAAAAAAAACATCTCAACTGTATACATAGCTGTCAAAAGAAAAACTTATTAAATTGACGCTGCAATGTTATTGTGAAATTTCATGGGTTTTTTTAAGTTTTAAAAAAATATCTTTTCTTGCACATCATGTCTTATAATTAGTGAGGACTAGAGATATAAAGGGAGCACGACTCTCGTAAAGAGTCAGAAACGGTCCTGAAGCTGCATCATTATTCATGACTGTTACGGTAGATCGGGTAAAGTTGCAGTGAAAATAAAATTTGAAGGTTGCGCAACAAATCACGCAAAATCCTGAAGGGTCTGATGATAACATATTTGACGTAATAATTGATCAAATTGGATTAGCAACAATATAAATGATAGAGGAGAAATGCCACGATAGACACTTTTCTATTGCCCACACGATATATATCACCCAGCACTAATCTCAACTGTATTTATTTACACAGCTGTCAAAGCTGCTTATTGTGAAATTTTATGTTTTTTTTAATTTCAAAAAGATATCTTTTGAGCACAACATGTCTTACAGTAATGTATGACTTCTAGCTTGAAAATGTGAATGAGTTGAAATGTTTAAGCAATAAACAACTTTTGTTAGTTGAATATAAATACATCATAATTGATTTGTTTCTGTGATAAACTGATCGTGTCCAAGAAACAAATGACTCATTTTAGATCTTGTGCCAAGTCTCACTTTTTTTTTGCTGAGACTAAATTGAGATCTTATTGAGCAACGAGAGACAGAATCATGCATACAGTTTAGTGAGACAGAGCTGAGACGGTAAAGAGATCAAAATGAGACATGCTTTAGAACAATGCAGTACGTCTCATCTTTCTCATAACTGAGATCTGGAGAAGAGACAGTCGTGAGAGAAGTTTGAGATCTCAGATAGTGCTCACTGTGAGACTTATTTCTCAGGAGACGTATTCGAGAAGAGTGAGAAAAGCTGTCTTGTCTCAAACATTTCTCGTTCATGTCTAGGAGACGTAAACGAGACAGAAACGAGATCTCATCTTCAGTTTTGCTTTGCTATGGGGTAGGTCACATGACCGATCAATTCAAAGACTGAATGATGGATGATCAGTTTTTACTGATACAGTTTAGTTCGATTAAATGCTATTCTGCCTCAGACAGATTGGATCATAGGAATATAAATGGAATCATCAATTAATAGTTACACTTCTATTACATACTATCATTTTAAGACATTTAAAGATGTCAAGCAGTGATGATTTTTAAAAAATGTAATTGTAACTCTTAGCAAAACGTAGTACACTTGCAGTTCATTTTATCAACTTGAGTACAAGTACAAGCTTAGCAAATATACTAGTGCTGTACTTTCTAACTATACGGCACATCAAGATCAAGTGTTTTTTAAATATGCCAATGCAGCTAATATGTTTGTTTTACATGTTACTAACAAGATAGAGTGAGCGTAATCCCTGTAACATTTGTTTTAGTGGTGTCAGTCTGTTTTTTTACGTGTTGCTAGCACGCTTGGGCATCATTGTGGGCCTACATATGCTAACACGACTACCATGCAGTATCAGACTGTATCTGCTATGTGATACTGTCAAGGTTGGGAGTTGGCGTAGTCATGGTAACGTCTGTTAAGTTGCATCAGTCTATTTTTAATGAATTGCAAACAAGGTTACGAATTACAGATTTTGTAGATATGCTAATGTGGCTAATAGCATGTTAGAAACGAGTTGTAGAGATACTGGGAATGCAATTATTAATTATTAAAACTGTTTAAAGAATATGAATCTCTTTTCTTCCTTTATGCGGCTTCAGTGCGTCTTATATATGACACAAGTTCAAAAATAGATCATTTATTGATGGAGCGCCTTATAATCCTGTGCCCCCATAGTGCAGAAAATACAGGATGTACTTGTGTCCTGGCGGAATACTTCTTCATACTTATTTGGAACAGTTTACATTTAAATTATATGGATAGTATATAAGAAGTAATACTTCGAGTATACTTCCCCACTTTTAGTATAGAACAGAAGTCTGCAACCTTCAATATTTAAGGAGTCATTCGGGTTGATTTCTGACTGATTCCAACTCATTAGGAGCCACTTACTTTTACTTCACCCTTTAGAAAAATAAGACATTGATTTATATTTATGTGACTATTAATATTGGATAGATTTAAGTAAACTACTGGCCTTTGCATGTGTAAAACATAAACTTACAGGAAAAAAAATTAAAAAGATTTTTCCAAAATATGAACTAGTTTATAACTTTTCATATGACTTCCATTCACTATAAATCACCATGTCATCAGCATAGAAGTTCATTTTAAGTACACTAACAGTGTAAACAGCTAAGATAAGTGGGACTTTTAGCATGTTACTGCTCCTCTACAACACTTGATGCTTAAAAAGCCACATAGATGTGGTTCTCTCTCTGTTCAGTGATAACCTTAACACACCCTTTGCCACACATCTCTATGATGCAAATGTAGTAGTAGAAATGTCAGTTGCTAGTGGTTTGAAAAAGCAACAAACACACCATTTATTTGGATGTTTACAGTGGATTTCAGCTAAAAATGTATCAATTTAACTCACTATGATTAAATCAGAGCTAAATGAGACTTGCTGCATTTTTTGAAACATAAAGCACACTTAAAATCCTTGTAATAGTTAAAATATAGAAAATCTGTCGTATAATCTGATGGATCTTAATTCTGCTTGAGCTTGTTTATCTTCAATTGATGTTCTGGGCACAAAAATCTGTCAAAATGATTCAGTTCAACTTGTGCCGTCTTGTCCTTCAATGAATAACTTAAGTCAAGTGAATTTTCTGGGGTTTTTTTTACTTTAAAACTTTCTTACGTCTTCCAATACAGTTACTAATGAAAATTAAAGATTTGTTAATTTTAGCTAAAGAGTCCCAATAGAGAGATAAAAAGCCACATGTGGCTCCAGAGCTGCATGTTGCAGAGGCCGGTATAGACTAAATATACTTGTGGTTCACTTTTTACTAAAGAGGTCTGCCTCTCTAAAAGAATATTCTTATTACTACCAGAGCAAATCTACAACTATAATTATTTTTTTAATTTAAATGTTTTAAATTTGTTTGTGTATAAAATCTGTCAATGATCTCTAAAAGGTTTTGTCTCAGATGCATCCAACTTCCCCCAAAAGAAGAACCAAATAAAACCCAAAACACACACTTCTTTGTGTTGCATAAGTTCCATGTTTATTTAGTATATGACAATGTGTTCAGTGTACACAAACATCTGACACTAAACTCCAACACTCAGACACAGACTCAACTACTTCCCATTTTAGTTTGCAAATGGGTGAAACGTTATAGTACACTGTTCACAGCAATCAGGTTTATATACACTGCCAGTTATCTGAAGAAAAACAACTGAGATGCACAGATACAGAAAGAGATGTGGAAGCACAGACGGTCAGTCAGAACTGTCAAATCATGTAGAAGGATTAGAAAAACGCGTGTTTTGTGTAAAGGCTGCTGGAGCGTGACAGTAAGGGAAGAGGATGGAGTAAAGGAGTGACAGGAAAACAGCATGAGAGGAGCGGTACTCTGTACAAGATCTCAAAGAGCCAACCTCCTCCACCAGCAGGTCACTGTAGTGCCTCCAGTCTCCACGCGGTTCTCCTCACACCACCAGAACAGAATCCACAAGCTATCGGAGCAGAACCAGTCTTTTCAGAAACAGTACATTCAGTGTGAGTCTAGAAGTGCAGCAACAAAACTTTGGTCGGTTCAAACGTGATGCAGACATGAGGACACCCCCCCCCCCCCCACACACACACACACCCACACCCACACAGAGACAGGGTAATGATGTTAAGCTGGATGAAGGTTGGATGTTAATGTGACCAAAAACAATACTGAACCTCCTTCAAAGAAGCAGAATGTAAATCCTGGCTTGTTACTGAGCATGCTCTCCAGGCTGGATGACCTGAGACAAGCTCATCAATCTTCAGGTTCCTGCTCTCTGTCAGCAGAACCCACAACCAGACAGAACACCGGCTCTGGGGCCGGTGATTTCCTCCAGTTCATAAGATGTTGCAGGATTTGTTTGTACCTCTGAAGACGATGTGTTTGTCATGGAAATGGATTCTCGTTTCATGACCTAAACATTTGTCTAAGTTAAACCTTACATCCAAACATGCAGATGATGGGAAAAAGGAGGAGAAGAGTGATGAACAGATGAGAAGAACTGGAGTTTTTCCAGCATGAAGGATGCAGACGAGAGTGCAGTCTGTTTGAAAAGAGAGGCACTGCAATATATGAATGTCTATCAGTGTCTCTCTGAAGAGACTGTCTGATAATGAGCGGTGGAGAGAGCAGACTCTCATTTCTGCTTCAACAAGCACACCTCCGTCTGATGATGCTCTGGTCTCTTTCTGTGAAGGTTTGGTGGATCCAAAGAGGAACTAAGAAGATTGCAGCCGTGGTCCTTAACACAAAAGTTTTAGAGCATTGTCAGCGTGGGGACAGGCCTGTCCTCTTCAAACATCTAAGGAACCTATTTAAAAGTGCAGTGTGCAGAAATTGCACTGTACTACGTTCTAATTTAGAAATATAAATGTCTTTGTAAATCAATACATGCAGAAATAAATATCTTTCAAATCTAAATAGATCACATTTTAAAAGAAAGCATGGGAAAGACTCACGAGTGATGTTTGATTGTGTAATAACCTTCAGGAAACCTGCTTAAATACTGTATGAATGGATGGATGAGGACGCCGTTCTCTGATGTCGAGTCCTTTTGGTAAAGATACGTACATATCACTGCTGTATTCTTAAGGAGTAAATGCATAAGGCTTGATGTGTCACTAACAATTACTACAGTTAAGTTGAACACAAATGGAGTTGTGGAAACTGCTGCCCCGCCCTCCGTTTTTGCTAGTGGTCCAGCTAAGGATGAACTTCTGTACAGCAGAGGGGCGGAGCTTGTTCACACAGACAGACTGCGAGCGCTGAGAGGGCCTGACATGAGACATGGAGTGGACACTAAATGCTGAGGAGACGTGTGTTGGGCAGAGCGGTGGCGGCGGGCTGACGGGGCTCAGCGCGTTGTTGTCATTCCATTTCTCTTCCTGTCACATCCTCATCTGCCCGGCTCTTCTTCTGGACAGCTTTGACCTGAGAGGCAGAGGTCACAAGTTTAACAGCCTGTTTTTACTGCTGTTGGTCTAACGCAGGGGTATTCAACTCCAGGCCTCAAGGGACGCATTCCTGCAGGTTTTCCAACATACCTGGATCTGGCATGCTCCAATTGGTTGGACACACCTGAACCAGGTAATCAGTCATGAGTAGAGTTTGGATATCTGGAAATTATGCAGACACTGCGGCCCTCGAGGCCTGGAGTTGAATACCCCTGGTCTAACGCTAGCGTCACACTGGACGTGGAAGCTCTCTCCTGCAGTTCACACCAGACGTGCATTTTCCTGCGATGGTCGACAGGCGCCTCAGCTAGAGCTTTTTTTTTTCCGTCACGGGTAAATGAATAAACTAAAAATATGAGCCCATGTTTCTGCTAAGAAGTGGCAGGAGTCCTACAAGTTTCTTCAAGTTAAATTTAGGACCTTTTTAAGGCGATGCATGTCAAAAATTCAGACCAATTTCTTAGAATATTTCCCATTTCATTCATTATTTCCTGTTTTATTAATTTATCCCCATTTTTTTAAATATTCCCATTTTTAAAAATGGAAATATTAGAAGAAAGAAACATTTTCTGATCAAACCTGTCGCTTCTTATCTTGTTTGTGGTCTGTGCCGGGATGCTTCTCTTTCTATCAAACGGATGTAGGTAATCCCCACATTTGTACATAACAACTGGATTTCCCAACGTTTACTTTCACCATTTGATCAAAATAATCTCAGTTTAAAAAGTAAACCTTTTGACATGAAATGTGAAATGGGGAAATTTCAAGCAGAACCATTTTTAAGGTTCAGTTTTAAGGCTTTTTAAGGTATTACTTCCAAATTCATAAATTCAAAGCTTTTAAAGACTTTTTAAGACCCTGCGGGAGTCCTGAAGTTAGTAGACCTACACTTCTTTAGTATATCTGTTGTTCAGACACAATTGTGTGTTTGTTGTGAATGTGTGTTTATTTTCATCTCTACAGTCTGTTTAGATACAGAAACATGATCTCATTAGTCAATCACTGTGTTTTATTGTGAAACATTGGTTTTATTTTGAAAATAAACCAGATTTTCTCATGAATCTTGATGTAACTTCTTGCTAGAATTGATGCTCACACACAAAATAGACCAGACGCCAAAACGATCTGCTGCACGGAGCGAGACCGCGGCGCTCTGCGTCTGCTGTGAACCACACCATAGGTCAACAACGGCGCCGACTGAAAACGGCTCCGCTCCGTGGCGCTTCCGCGTCCAGTGTGAAGAAGGCGTAACCCCTCACCTGATAGTTCCAGCTAGGAGAGGGTTGAAAGCGTACAACCAGTCGTGCATGTCCTTGTCATTAGCAGCTTGGAGCAGAATCCCGCGATGCTCCGTGCACACGGCGAACGTGTTTGGAGTCTGTTCAGAGGAGCATGACAGCTTGATGCTTTCAGACAAAGACAAAGCTTTTTGAAGTGTCAGTGGAGCACCAACCTTCAGCATGGCCTGCTGGTCCTCGCTGTACTCCACCTGAGCGGAGGACAGGTTGAGGATAGCACGCTCCACAGTGTCTCTTTCTGAGTTGTAGATGTAGACATACGGCCGCCGCACAGCCACAAAGCGCTTCACCCACCCGTTGGTGTGCGGCTCCAGGAAATGGAGGTACCCCTTCTTTGACACGATGGGGCTGAAAGAAAGAGTCCTGCCCCGTGACCATCAGGCAGCATACAATGCAAAGGGACAGGACGGACGGAAACGGACCTGACTCGGATCTCCTGGATGTCGGGGACAAACCTGCGGGCGGCAGGCCCGGCGTCAGAGCCACCGTTGACCTTGACCTCTGCTGCCCGCTGCTGTGTGTCAGCGCGGGGACGGGGCGAGGGCAGCCTGCAGGACAGAGCGTGGTTAGAAGAAGGAACTCAGCTGTCTCTAGAGGAGAGTAATAATCAGGGCTGGCCCTGGGCATGTGTGAACTAGGCGGCTGCCTAAGGTGCCATATGGTGGAGTGGGTACCACTAATATTATTATTTTGTCTTTCTTTTGTTTACTTATTTCATGTAAAAAAAGAACATAAATGAAGCAACACAAGAGTTTGATGTAATCAATAACTGCAGTGCAGCGAGGGGTGTGGTGTTGCTACTGTTAGCGCTTCATTCAAACTTTAAGGATGAAGAGGAGGAACCACAGGCTCAAAGCAGAGGTTTGTCTGTTTCACGTATAGAATATTGCTTGTAAATTCACTCCTTGATGCATTTTGGTCAAAAAGACAGATTATTGTCTGATTGGTGGTGCAGTCAGTTAGCGTGCTTGATTTCAAACACAGAGTCGCCTGATTCAAGCTCCAGCTTTGGCAATCTCAAAATTAACAAGAGGGACCCAATTCATTTTTCGCCCAGAGCGCCATGCAGCCCAGGGCGGGGCCTGGTAATAATGAACCTGAGTTCAGCGTTGATGTAGCTGCCTTCAACCAGCGAAGGACACGTGGAGGAGGGTGTGATCGTGTTGAGGGCGTAGGTGGAAGGGGAGTCTTTCAGCACGGTGACAGACATCTCAGAGATCTGTCAAACACAGACACATGCTGGATCGTCTGCGCACAAACCAGACTCAGGTGGACTTTCAGCAGACTTTTCAGATACATACTTTGCTTTCGCTGGCGCTGACACACACGTGGCTGTACTCTCTGTTGAAGGAGTGGGTGAGCAGCCGCAAACACTGCAGCAGAACCAGAGAGAACAGACATGCATGTAACTGCTGAAGCCACACGGACAGATCTGTTGAGGAGGAACGGTGGAAGACCTTAGCAGCCAGTTCCCTCTGCCTCTCAGTGGTGATTTCCGAGCTGCAGCCGGCCTCCTGATCCACCTCACTGGCCTTCAGAGACTCACACAGATCCTCGGACGCAGCACACTGAACAGGCTCCTGACCCATCAGCATGGTGGACTCAAGCTTCTCCCTCAGAAGAAGGTAATGCTTGGTCTTCTCCACCTGAGAGGAGGAGCACAGAACGAGATTACTGCCACTTACTCAGAAAAATAAGTCTATAAAAATAATTACAGTATCGTTTGAAACTTAAATACAAAAAAAAAACCTAAAGTCCCCTGAAGATCCCTGAGTGAAGTTGTACTGGGGTGGGGGGGGGGTAAGATCTGAAGAGATGTTTAGGACTTTGAATAGCTTAAAGAATCACACTTCAGCTATTTCCTCCTCATTGGTTAATTGTCATGATCCAGTGTAACTGGAGCATGCTAGTACCCAGCTAGCAAGGCCAAGTGGGCTCCATAGGGTTTAAAATTGGGCAGAAAATGTGGGTCAGAATGGGTTAGTTCAGTTTTTGAGGTGGCCCCACCTGTGTTGGCTACATTGACTTAAGTGGGAACACAGTGGGTTACCTCACTACGCTCACCAGCCACTCTGTGGTCAGCACAGCATAACGGCAGAGCTCGACACAAAAGAGCTCATTAGCTTGATACAGAGGAGCTCGCTAACTCGCTGCAGAGGAGCTTGCTAGCTCCAATTTTTCAGTTTTCTGCATAGATGAAAATGTTGACGAGTTTGAATCGGATCAAATCAGGATCAGCCTCAAGTGAATGAAAAACAAGATTGAAAATTTAAGAGCAGATTTAAACTCCAAAATACATGTGGAAACTTAAAGGAATTATGGAAAATTCAAACAAAAAGAAAAGAAAAACTAAACTAAGATTTGTACTTTTAACTTTCATTTTTCTTTTGTCATTCTTTGCTTCGATTCTCGGCATTCAGTTTCAATTCAGAGTTTTCGAGTTTTTGCAGCAGAGCTGATCCAAATTTGACATGGAGGCGGGGCTTTGAGCTCATTAGGTATAGGTCCCAGTAGCCAATGAGCTCAAAGCCCCGCCTCCATGTCAAATTTGGATCAGCTCTGCAGCAAAAACTCGAAAACTGAATTGAAACTGAACAGAGAACAGAAAGCAAACAGGAAAAAATGAAAAAAAAGAAAAGTTGAAAGTACAAATAAACATTTACTATGAAACAGTTTAATTTTTTATTCAAGTTTCAAACTTTTTTCCATTTTTTTTCAAACTGACAGACTGGTTTTTTATTCCCTCTAAGCTGATCCTGATTTGACTCCATAGCAGAGTGACTTTTTACACTGTCACTCCTGCATGAGTGTGTTTGTCTTCTCCACAGACTTGTTTTTTTTAACATATGTTCTTGAGCTCTATGGAAGAGTCGTGGTTCTGTTTCCCGTTTCTACAGAAATCTCTCACATCTTGGAGAAGACTGAGCTTCTCCAGTTCCCACTGGTGGTCTAGAATGAGGCTGTCACTTCGCGGCCTCCAGCCAGCCAAGTTCTCCTCGCCGCGGACGTAGGCCACAGAGGTGTCCAGCACCCGCCTCCGTCTCCTCTGCATTCCTGATGGGAGAAGCAGAGTGGTTGAAGAACCTCTTTGGCCTCACGGAGAGCCGCTGTGTGATTCTTACCTGGGCTCCCAGCGTCTGCCAGGTAACACAGGCTGACCTCATAGACTCCAGTTATGCGGTTTCTACACAAAAACCAGCAGAGGTTGACATGTTTGTCTGTCTGCAGACGCTGCATGTGTGTACACATACAGCCCGCGTCTCCAGACTCACCCGTCTGCTGCTCTCAGGCTTCCTGTACCAAAAAGGTTGCGGATTGAGCGAGTGGCTGAGAGCTTAGTGTCTCGAGAGTAGAAGACCATGCAGATATCTTTGGTCAGCACGGCGGGCTGCGAGCAGCTCTCCATCTGCAGTTGATCAAAGAGCAGGGATTGAAACACATCTGATACTGTGTGAGCCACGTCTGCCCCCAAAGAGTCTGAGCCCTCTACCTCCAGATAGGCTGACAGGGTCATGTAGATCTTCTCTCCATATGGGGTGACTCGGTTCAATAGCAGGGAATTGTGCATGGAGCTATCCCAAGCAGCTTCAAAGCGGTAGAACGTCCTGAGGAGAAAAGGAGAGAATCTGCCTCAGAAATCTGAGCTTTTAAAGTCTGGATGTGTGAATGATAAAAGTAGAACTCACTAAATGTTAAAACACCAGAAACATTAGTCCTATACAGTCATTTGGCATGCAACAGGATGTGAAAACACCACACAGAAGCACAGAAAGCAGAATGAGTGTGAGCAGACAGAATGAAGGCAGTGAGTGAGAGGATGAAAATGAGGGGCGGGGCTATGGGGTCAGATCAGGGTCGGCTTCAATGAACCAAAGACAAGACTGAACATTTGAGAGCAGTTTTAAACTCAAAAAATACTCAAAGGAATTATTGAAATTTTGAAAAAATAATACTCAACATTTAAAAAAACAACACTTGAAAGAAATATTGAAGCTTGAATTAAAAAAGCTAAAACTGTTCTCAATAAATGTTTATTTGTACTTTCAACTTTTCCTATTTTCGTTTCTCCCTCTTTGCTTTTTGTTTTTCTGTTTTCAGTTTCAATTCAGAGGCGGGGCTTTGAGCTCATTATGTTTTGGTCCAAGTAGCCAATAAACTCAAAGCCCCGCCCCCATGTCAAATCAGGATCAGCTCAGCAGCGAAAACTTGAAAACTCTGAATTGTAACTGAAAACAGACTGGAGACCTGTCCAGGGTGAACCCCGCCTTCACCCATCAGTGGCAGGGTTAGGCTCCAGCACCCCTGCGACCCTGAAAGGGACAAAACCCCCGAGAAGATGAAAGAATGAACCTGAAAGGAGAGAACTGGAAGCAAACGGAGAAACCAAAAAAGGAAAAGTTGAAAGTACAAAGAAACATTTATTTTTAAAAATTGGGATCAGTTTTAGTTTTTTAAACTCAATTCTACATTTACTGTTTTTTTTTTCAACATTTCTTTCAAGCTTTCAACATGTATTTTTGGGTTTAAACTGCTCTCAAATGTTCAGTTCTTCCTTCACTTGAAGCTGACCCTGATCTGACCCCACACAGGACACTCAAATACGTATCATCTAATCCCAAGGAGGAATGAGCAGAAGAACAGAGAATCAGGAAGTGCTGCGTGTTGTTGTGATGGTCTTCCATCATCCTGATCTGCCCCCCTGCCCCTGCCCTGCCCCGCCCCGCCCCGCCCCACCGGGGTCAGAAACAGACCAACAGAGCCGCGCTGCAGCTGGGATCTCCTCCATACTTTAATGCACACATTTTTCCCGCGCCCCTGGAGAAGATATAATCACTCACTGAAAGCAGTTATTATGCTGGCCCGGCGCCCGGCGCCCGGGGCCCGGGGCCGCCTTCAATCCGTACGAGATCATCCAAGCAAGAACTGTAAAAGGAACCAGTGTTTCTGTGGGCCGTAAAAGCCGGCTGAATGGGCTCTTCATGAGGCTCAGATGTTCAGCCCACTGGACCTGGACTAAGCTGACCTTGTGGTAAGATGATCATGGCGTCACCCCGGAGACGCCAAACAGCCGAGAAAGCTGGGAGCACAAGCCCCGGCTCTTCCTACACATTTCACACTTGCACGCTTTCTCACTGTTTCCAAAGCTGTTTGCTTACACAACAAAGAAGCAATTTCCTCTCAGTGCCACTCCGACGAGTGCTTTTCTGCGTTTTACTGGTCCGAACAGCACGGGAGCCAGCGCTGAAGTCATGCTTCTGGTGGAACATGTGAGGAACCATTTCTTTCTGGCAGATCCGTTGGCAGAGTCGCTCAGAGGTAAAAGCAGAAAATATTCACAACATTGTAGTGATTCTGGAAAACGAGCTTCTGGTGAGGTCATGCTGCCACGGATTACACTTTAATAGCTGCATTTGAGTGTGGTGCCAGAGCGGTTACAGTAAACTATGTAATCCATCAAACAACTATTGTGTAATAGAAGGTGAAGCTTCCAGTTCTAATCCTCCTCAGCTGTGGCGCTCTGAGTCTGAGCAACAAAATCATTTCCATGCCATCAAAACACAGCCTTCCTGTTGAGTCACTGCTGAGACTGTTTTCATTCTTTAGTAAACAGTTAGGCTCACTTCTTTGATGGTGTTCTGCTATGAATGGAATTCTACCGCCCCCTACTGGCAGCTTGTAAGACACGTGTTCTCTGCTGAACATCTGACCTCATTGTGGCTCTTAAATGTCATTTGAAATGTGATTCTGATTAGGAATTCAGCTTTGCTAATATCTTTAAACTGTGAAATCCTGTAACATAAACCTTTCTGTTTTTCTACAGGAATTGTTGTTGACTCTTGCAGATAGAGCTTCAGTAGAGCATGCTTGATACTAGTCTAGTACACAGCTCACATGAAGTGAAGCTGAGCCATGCAGACCCTGGTTAAAGCCTGCTGCAGCACACCCCTCCCCACAACACACACGCTCCACAGCACAGACGGGGAATGAATGCAGCAGAGGATGCAGGATGCAGAGAAAGTTGGAGGGAGACTTTGGGTGTGCAACAAAAATACATGAAGAGAATGCAAATAATAAGATACCTAGGCATGTCCGAATCAAGAAACTGCCTGCGGAAGCAAAATCCAACATAAAAAACAATGAAAAAACACTGTGTTAGTGGACTGCAGGGAGAAAGATGTTAGCATTCATAGATATACTTTGATGTTTGTGTCAGTGGGAATGATAGAAGACAACACTGGAGCTCAGCGTTAAAGTGATGCTCTGAATAATCTGAAGCACTAAGACCTGAAGAGGAAACACATTCTGCTCCACTGGTAGAAAGGAGAAACTCTTGATTATGTTGGAAAATGTTCAGATGTTTTAAACATTTTGATGAGGTTAGGAACTCATCTACTCTACATTAGCAGCAGGAGTTCAGGAGAAATTCTCCTCTGAGTTGTGGGTGGGACTGTTGATGCAGAGTAAGCCTTCACTGATATCCCGTCATCTCTTTGTTTACATGTTCTCCCTCTAGCTTATGGCCCCTCACAACCACTGCCCAACATTAGCGGCTCAACAGAAATGTCGAGCAGTATCATTTCTATCCATCAGTGCAGTTCTGATCCAGATTCCAGCTCAGATCAGAAACAAAGACGTTCATGGATCGATTTGTCTGAGAGTGGATGATCAGAATGGAGCAGAGCAGGGAGATTTTGGTCTGCCTATCGCATCTGCTCCTGATCCACAGCAGTTTGACTACAGGAAAGAGAATTTCAGTCTCAACTTTCTTCTATCCAGAGGAAGCTTCATCGAGGACATGTTATAAACACACAACCTTTTGATCAGAGTGGTTCTAATGGGGAAAGCTGGTCTTTATTTGACCAGCTCTCAACGTTTGGACGCGTGTGTTCACATATTCAGAGGTCTTCAGCCTCTTTCATCTCTAACACAAAAAATCCCGTCTAAAGCGAGTCATGTCTGAGCGCTCTGTATTTGTACGCAGTACTCCGATTGTACGCAGCCTGAGGTCTCTTTGTCAGGCAGTATTTCAAACTCCACTCATTCAGAGCTTAGAAAAACAAACTATGTTTTGTTCTGCTCACAATCAGCAGCATTTTCCATCAGGCCTCACCCCAGAGACTCAAACAGATGGTTTTGGCAGAGAGGTTTCCTTCCTCCCTGACACCCCTCTGTGTCTCATCCGGGCTGGGGACCGGCACAGGGAGAACCAGACTTGTATCTCCTCATGGCTGCGTCTTTAGGCAGTCGTACGTAGGGCCAGGCCCTCAGACTGGTGGCCCGCGGGCCATTTTCGGCCCCAAAGAACAAGTTTATTGTGAACAAGTTTATTGAACATGTGTTCATGTCTATGTACTGCTAAACAACATCTTCTGCATGTCCACACTGCTTTGATGATAGCTTTATATTTGCTTTGGGATGTTTCAGCTTTATGATTACAGTCCCCCATGACAATGTTTTTCATTTAAAAAATGTTTAATTCTGGTTATGCAGTTTTTGACCAAAATCCCAAAACCTAAATGTCTTGAGACATTTTTCATGTTGACCTGAAGTTGATCTGGTCGTCAGAAAAGTCCTTAGCAACAGTTGCTAGCGTTGTTAGCTCCTGTCGTTTCACAGAAACATGCAGAGGATATTGTTTAGCAGTACATAGACACGAACAAATGATGTTCAGCAGACATAGATAGTTGACTCAAAAACAGATTTTCACACAAATTGAACCCCATAGCCCAGACTGCCATCAGTGACCCCGAGGTCAACTGAGTTTGAGACCCCTGCTGTAGGGTCTCGCACACTCAAAGGGCCTTTACTTATTTCTGCCTAAACGAGTTCATTTCATCATTGCTTTAGGCTTTTGAGGACTTCAATGATTTAATGTGACAGCTCTGCATTGGTTAGTTTGCAGTCAGTGCTTGTCTCTGGTGCTGCTGGTGTTTTGGATCAACATGGAATGGTTTGACATGTTAAAGCTAACAGACAAGAGCTAGTAATGTGATCCATGCAAGAAGTAAAGTAGCTAGAAAACATCGCTTCAAGTCAGAAACTTAACCTGATCCCTCCACATTTCATCCTCTCCTCACTGGATTCAACTCATTAAAACATCACAACGGTCTGGATGCGTTTTTTGTCATTAAAAACAACAAAAACTGCTTTCTTCTCAATGGTTGACTCATTAAAAAAAATCTAAATCAAAACATCTAAAATGAGACATAGACTTTGTTTCATTACGTAGCAGAACGGCCTGCTGTAGATACCCCCCTCCATCTAAATGCCATTTTCAGGGTTTTATTGGTTGAAGTGTTTATTTTCTTTCATATCAAGTGAAGTGTGGATGAAGATGTGCAATACATACTAATGCACGTACACAAACCTCCAAAGCAGAAGTCATTTGTGTGTCTGACATGCAAGTTTGTACTGAGAAAAACATGAAAGCAATGAAAGGATGAACCAGAACAGTGGAGGATTGGTGGGATGGATGGTTACATGATAACTGGCTGAAAATGAGGTGAACGTGTACGTTTCTGGTTAGAGGGTGTAACCATGACAACAGCATGAAGGCAGTACAACACACCTGCAGCAATGCATGACACAAACACAGGAGCTCTGCAGCCAGCATGGATGAGTCTACAAGCTGGTGGCAGCAGATCTCAGGACAGGCTTGGTTTGTTAAAAGGGAGGAACTGCTACAGGGACACATGCAGTTTGAACAAGGCTCACAATGGAGTCAAATACTTCTGACAACAGTAAACAGGCTATCAGTAATGAGAGTATTTTCCTGATCTATGGATGAGTGAGCCTCACAGGTCAGTTAGTATCATGATCATGGAGAAATCTCTCAACCTTTTAGGAAGAAACTCTATAAATTACAACTTCATTTATACCAAAAATCACAACTTCCATCTATATCTAAACTTCTGAACTAAACATTGTCTTTGCTGGCAACGTTTTTTTATTTTTATCATTAATGCATAACTTTGAAACGTCTTCTTGCTTTTCTAGAACAAAAAAGTGTAAAAGGGAAAGTTTTCTTTTGGCAGAGGTTACATTACCCATAATAAATAATTAAATTAAAATCATTTTGACCCCTTACTGCATCACTAACAGGACAGAGGGATTCAAACGGCCCTGTCCCGGCTGGCCACTCTGAGCTTGCTCCACTGTTTGACCCCGGAGAACCCGCAGGGTCCACTAGTCTGCTGTTTTAGCTTCTTTGATCTACTCTTCTCATTTTGTTTCTTTTTTTTCATTTTTTTTGGCTGCTATAAATTGCTTTTACCCAAACCAAACAAAAGAACTTTCCGGCCCAGAAGACAGTTGTTGTTGGGTTCTTCAGGGTTCCAGACGGCGCTCTCATCAAGCACACGTAAGGCTTTTCATCAGAAGTGCTGCACACACCTGTCATCGTGCACGGGCTTGACGTATCCGGCAGACAGGATGTTCAGAGACAGGATGTTGGGGTCCACGATGGCCTCGTCAGCTTCTGGGGTGTTACGAAGACGCCCTGGAAACCAGACAGAGCTGCTCTGGCAAAGGTTCAGCTCGCCACTTCAGAAGATGTAAACCCGACTCACCCACAACCAGCTCCCGCACATCCTTCCACTCCACATCCCCTCCGGACTCATGAACTATGGTCACAGCCACTCTCCTCTGGAGGCCCTGCAGAGCAAGCGCGGTTACCTGGAATGTACTTGTTCTGAATCTGCTGTGGAGACCTCCTCACCTGGTGCAGCAGGAATGTGCCGTGGCATGGCATGCCTCCTCTGTGGTCCACCACAGCAGGGATGTAGCTAAAGGAGATCACAATGAAACCCAGCACCACTCATGGCTCAACACCATCTCAGGCATGGCGTCACGACGACACGGATACTCACTCTCCAGTCGCCTCCAGCTCGCAGATCTCAAAGAACACCATCAGATCGTACTTGCAGTGGCACGGCCCCGCCTGAGGACGAGCCATGGCCTTCAGCTTGGTGGCAGGAACTGTGCGAGCAAACACAGCAGGGAGGGTCATTCATGAGGGGGCAGCAGACTGACAGCAGGCAGGAGGCAGGAGGCAGGAGGCTCACAGCAACAACCAACAGAGGACAGAGGGAGGGATGGAGAGAAGAATCAGCCGCTGGACACCCACCAGTGCTGGGTCTATGCAACTTTAAACCCACATTTGAAAAGTAAATGTCATCAGATTCCTTCAGAATGACATGTTTGTAAAGATGGACCACCTTTGAAAGACATCTGAAGCAAAAAGACAAAACAGACAAAGAAGCACCAGATGGCCACATGCATGTCGACCAGGAGCACAAGCTGCTCAACCTTTAACCAAGAATATCCCTTTGAGCTACGGCAGGGCGATTTTCATATCACAATATCGATTTTATCCTATCATGTGATGACGATTTATATCATGATATAAACCAGATAACTATATTTATCAAGCGTGAACGGTGAATGTTAGATCATCAGACTAATCATGAGACTGAAGTAATTATTTCCAATCACACTTTAAACAGAACAAATGCCGCTGTTTTTTTTTTCAGAAAACAAGGAAAAAAGCATATATGTGACAAACATGCCAGCAGATTAAAGCAAAACACTAAACTGCTCGATCAGATCCATTTAAAACCAAAGCATCAATTCTACTAATAAACTCTAATGTTTTCAAGTTTCACAGAACAAACATTAAATTCTCATTTTTGTCAACAACCTGTGAATAAACGAGGAACTAAAAACAAATCCTCAGAATTTCTTCTTGTAGTTCAGACTGTTGCTGCTCTGCAGGTCTGAACTTTGATGTGAGAATTATGGTTTAGACTGAGCATGCTCAGTGACAACACTTCCAAAAGGTTGATGGTGTTTCCAGTGTTAGATGGAACATCCCTTTGGCACAATTTACTCTGTTTTTGTCATATTTTCACTAACTGTAATATCTCTACACACGGGTCAAAATGTAATTTTTGAGTCATGCAGATAAAAAAATCTACCAGCCAAACATATTTTTTACCAGCAAAATAATGACACTATTTTACACAGAAATGGCTTTACTATTGAATTCCTCCTGGTTCTTTTCTTTTATTTTCTTAAATAAAATAGCATAAAAGTATTTTATCCATGGTATGAGCATGTCTTCATCCAGCTGTAAACTCCATTCCAGACATGCTCATAACACCAGGACACATTTACCTGAGATTTCCTAATTCTGCCTCCAGGTGATCAGATTTCATATTAAATCATAAGAAAGACAGCCTGAAAATAATGTTTTGGATTATTGTTGTACATCATTGACCTTGTAGCTGCACCTTGAGGGGGCGGAGCATTCAGCACGACATCTGGCAGGTCACCGTTTCTGGTGTAACACGGACTCTGTTAATGCTACAGACGCTGCACAAACTCAATGGATTCAATTCTGTTGTTACTTGGAAAATATCTGTATTCATGTCCAAAACACTGCAGCACCTGTACAGGTGAGCAGGACAAAAGCTTCATCTGCAGTTTGCTGTCTCTGATTTCTACTGCGCTGGGATAAAAACAGCTTGGTTTGATCATCGTTAGCATTAACATGATACTCCTTTATTTCTTCAAGACTTCAGTCAAAGAAAGGCTCTGATAGGAGTTCAAGAGAAGGAAGTGTCAGGAGAATTCAGCAGGAAGGTCAACGGCAAACACCGCAGAGTCAATCCAACGGCAGAATCCAGAGCCAGAAAAACTCTTCCTTATATCAGGATCTTCATCTTAAACTTCTGTAGTTTGTCATCCATCAGTGAGGGACAGGAACCTCTATGTGGCTTCTGGTTTGAACTAGAATGTTCCTGAAGATGTTAGTTTCTCCACAGACAAATGAACTTGGTTTACACAAATAACCTGATATAAGGAAAGCCGTCCTGTTCAGGATTCTCTTGGATTTGATGACAAAAACCAACCCGGCTTCTGAGCTCTAATAACTGAGCGTATATTGACGGGCGGAGCCGGCAGCTGCGCTCGCTCGTGTGCTTCCAGAAGGAAGGAAGCAGCCAAGCCGGCCGCGGACAGAGCGTGTCCTGACAGCGAGTCCACAAGTGCCCCATTGAACACATCTGGGACCAGGTGTCGGATCAGCTCCAGTGACTTCTCCCGGTCCGAAGAGTCCTCAGAGTCCACTGCTCACAGCCAACAACATGAAGCTGAGATGACATGACGGCCAGCAAGAACAGCAAAAGGTGCAACGGCAGAGCAGCACAGGAGGAGCTGAGCAGTGAAAGAGGATCACCTGGTTTGGACAGAGGCATCACTTGTGGGAACTGTCTTCTGCAAGGACGGAGCGGACTGCAACAAAACCAGCATGGATTCCACAGTCACTAAACACAGCAACGTTTTTATGTCTGACATTGAGTGAGTGAGAAGAGAATACCTCATGACGTCTTTACAAAGAGGAAGGAAAGGCTGCTTCTGGTAGTGACCGAACACCTCAAACACGACTGGCTGAGTCTTGATGTAATCCACAAACGACTTTGTAACTTCAACTGCAATCTACACAAACAGAAACGCTTTTATTCACTTGAACAAAAGAAAACATCTTCTCCTGATCTATATTTCAGGTTCTCACATTCTGCACATGATAGAAGCCGAGAGGCGGGCCACGGCCCGTGTTCTTCAGGGGTTCTGTCGAGAAGGCCTCATCGTGGCGGTGGATGAAGCTGCAATTAAACGTGCAGAGAAGCCAAAATCAGTAGCAGCGGAGCTTAAGATGGACGTTCTTAAAGTCTCTCATGACAATTTTTTATTTAAAAAAACATTCCTAGTATTGTTTTAATTATGATTATGAAGTTTTAAACCAAAATCCCACAACCTAAATGTCTTAAAAAGACATTTTTCATGTTGATCTGAAGCCTCTGTTTCCAAAATCTCCTCTGAGGGGGCGTGGCTTTTGGAGCTCCCCCCCGATCCCCCCCGTCTGATTCTTGATATCTCCGTGTCTCTCTAGCATAAATCTTCTCCACTGCTCCATAAAAACCTCCATCAATCTGGGTAATGTCCAGCCGTATGGTTCTGATCCGGATGTCAGCTCAGATCTTCATGGACAGAACTTCCTCCAAAATCCTGATTCTTTCTCCTTCCAGTTCACCAAAGACTCTTTGATGTTTCTTGACGTTGCTGTGATCAATCCATTCAATCCATTGGTTTCTCAGAGCAGAAAATAATGAAAGCTAACATCCAAATGCTCTTTCATTCATTTACAAGCCTTTCCAACTGCGGTCAAATGAGCCGCCGTTCACATTTCTGTGGTCACATCAAGAAGCTCCGTGGAGTCTGGTGGAGATTTTCCAGAGTTCTCAGGACTGCTACCGTAAGTATTGGATGAAACTCAAACCAAAAATCCAGTGATGCTGATTGGACCACAGAAATGTGAACGGCGGCTCATTTGACTGCAGTCAATGTGAAGATAGCATCTTCTCTTCTCCAGAAGCTGAACTAGACACGCTAGCCGGACCAGATGAGGGTTTAGTGCATGTGCAGCAGAAAGAAGATGATTGATGAAAAACAGAGTGTGTCCAAGACTGTTTGATTGATTTAAAAGGAGAAATAAAAACTAAATGATTTCTGATTACATTTGTTCTCTTTCAGAAGATAAATGAAACACAGACATGATAAAAACTCTAAAAACAGGATTTTCATCAGAGGGAGACTTTAAATATCTGTTCTAAACAAAGGACTTACTTGAACTGACAGAAGATGTCTGCATACTCTGCTGAGATGCTGGAGGCCTGCAGAACGGTCACCCGGAAGGTAAAAACGTCACCAATCCTCAGGTGCTCCAGAGTTGCTTCTGCCACTCCGTCCGGACCGGCCTTCAGTGGACTCTCCTGCTCATCTGAACCAGCTGAAAACCAGGAAAACGTGAGAAAGAAAGCCTTCGCTTCTGACAAACCGCGACCCATTCACAGGACCAGCTTCCACCTGGCCTGTCATGTCATTTTGACTCAAATCCATCATGAGTGTTTCTGTCGACTCATTATGTGACCCTGAGCCATGTCTACTCAGCCAGTAACAGACAAATGATCAGACCAGGGCTGGGAAAACTACATGCAGCCTGTTAAACTATTCAATCTGCCCCGCCAATCGAAAAGAAATTATATTGATAATTCAGATTATTGTTTGATTTGTTGTTTTCCTCAAAGTTCATGTGTAATTTGTGAGTCAGATCTCTCCTGATCATTCCAACAGCATCATCAACCCATTATTGGTGCAGCTGGCACTAAAACGAGAAGAAAGTCACAGTTTTGAAATAAAAACTTCAAAATGTTCTTTTAAAATCCAGTTGCAGGAGAAGGTATGTGAACGTTTTGGGAATACCTCAGTTTCAGTACAAAATGGACACATGATGTGTTTGTTTTGAATGAGATGATGGAGAAAAACATTTCCTCCTCATATCACACCAATTAAGTTTTTGTTGAACACAATCATCTGTTCATGCATAAATCAAGTCATTCCAAAGGGTTTACAGATTTTCTCCAGCAATTAGCACATCTTTTCCCAAATTTCATGTTTTTTTTTTTTTCTCTTATGAGGCGGATCACCAAAAAAATGCCACACGTTTGCTCCTGGTTCACCCATCTGTCAAATGTTAGAACCCTTTGTGGCGCCCAAATCCAAACATTTGCTCACCCAGACCCTGACGTTCTCCACACGTACCTGTGTTGTTGTTGACCTCATCAGCTGACGGCCCCATCTCTGCATTCTGACCCTCCCCCTCGACGATGCGAAGCTCCTCCTGGGAGATCCCCGCGTGGGACAGTCCGGCGCCGCACGACTCCGACTGGAACTACAGTTGCAGATTGACAAACAGGTGAACATGCAGAAGTTCCCGGTTCATTGGTCTGGTGTTTGAAGGACATCTACCCTCTCATACTGCTGATCTTCAAATGAGATTTTGGCAGTGCCTGACTGCCTCACCCCGGAGCCATAATCCGGAGCTTCTTCATCAGCTGGAGGGAAACACAGAGAACCTTCATCTCACTTTCTCCTGAAGTCCCATCCAGCGGATTCATGAGGACAGCAGCGGAGCAAAGGTCAGTCTCACCTGATATGGCCTGGACCGCCACTCGTAAGAAGCCCTTCACCTCTCCTCTCTCACTGACGATGGCCACGCGGTGGACCAGAGGAACCGGGTACAGCAGGTTACTCAGATAAACAAAAGCCCTGACGGGGAGCAGAGACGGGACGGCGTCACAACCAGAGCAGCTGACGTCAGAACACAGAGACAACAGAACACTGAGCTGCAAAGCAACCAAACAAAAGCTGGGACTGCTCTTGCGACGGCCGTGGAGCCCTTTACTTTTGCTGTACACGGGGTTCAAACTCATCCATAAATCATTCAAGAATCAAGACAAGCATGGGTCGCATGCAAGACTTTTGGACTGTACCAATGAGGCCTTGGTGAGGCTGAGGAGCATGTGTGTGAGGGGAGCTCAAACGTCCAATCAGAGGAGAGGAACAGCTCAGTGATTGTGTGTAATGTGCCTCACAGGACAGAGCTCATCTGAATGCTACAAACACTCGAGGTACTCTGCATTACAGCTGCAAAGGCTTTAACGTGTACACAGACTGCATATGTCCTCAGAACTAATATGTGCAGATTATGGCTCCATGCAGTCCTGCTCTGTGAAAAAGGCTTGATCTTATGGTGGAAGACGTTGCTTCCTACAAGCCAGCAAGGGTTCATACTGTGGGTGCTGAGGGAAGAGGCTCACGACAAGATCGGTGAGGTGAACATAAGGCATGCTCAGGACGTAAATGTGACGGAAAATCAACCTGCTGACTCCAAAGCAAACGCAACAGAAATGACCATACAAACAGCTGAAATCAAAGTTGCTAACAGCTTTAGAGAAACAGAATGACACCAAAAACTAACAGATGACACAACAGAATCAATAAATCAAAGTGCACCTCTTGTGCCAAAGAGGGGATTTGGACAAAAACGGGGAACCAGTTCATAATCAGACGTGTTGAAGGTAAAAATGAAAGGACATGTGCTCTGCATGCCTAAACGAGACCGCTGCAGCAGAAACCAGCTCTTTCATCGTGAGATCTGGGCTCTTCCTTCCCGGAACGTTCCACTGCTGATGCAGCATTTCCTCCCCTGACGGCAGCCGTGTGACATTCATTTCACTCATCAGGTCATGGAAACTTTGACTTCAAAATGAACTGCATTTAACTGGAAAAGAGTGTCGTCTTAATGGAAAAATAACATGAAAAACTCCTCACATGTATAATAAAATTGAAAAGAAAACTGTGATTCTCACTGATTTGTCTTGAGCAGCGTGATGACTAACTGTGATGAAGTAATGTGAAGCATTTCTCCTCTTCTTCATGTGTTCAGTAACCATCACCTCCCAGTAGATCTCAGAAGTGTGTGGCTCTGTTTCCACAGCAGTCCTAGAGTTTACATCCAGCCGGTCCCAGCTCCTTCACAGATGTGCACTATTAACACTAAATCTCAAACATTTATGAAAATATATATTTATACTCCAAATCATCGGAGTGTCAGATCAGATGAGTGAGATCATCTGTGACTCCTGACTCTGTTCTCCTGACAGCGACCTGTAATCCAGCACAGCAGTGATTCCTCATCATTTCCTCATCATTTCCTGCTCAGAGGGAGTTTAACTCTCAAAGGTGCAGCTCGCTTGTTTTCTGTCTGCAGTGTTTGCATCACTCGAGCTTCACTTTCAACTTCCAGTTGCTGTGAGGCTCCAGGTCATGTGACGGCGAGGAGAGCCAGTCACTGCCAAACCCTCCCCTCCGGTCCTCTCCTGCTATGACCTTTAACCTTTACCACGCTGTGGTAAGTAAGGTCAGACATGTTGCTCTTCATTTAGTTTCTCTATAGAGAGAAAATAGACTCACACCAACTTGTGCGTCCATATTTCTTGAATTGTGAATAAACTAGGACTTGTGCATGTATAATACTTGAATAAAAATATTGATTTGTGTGTCGCTTTTCTCCTTTAGAATCTGCTGGAATTATCGTGTTAAAGGTTGAAAAGTTACAGTTAGTTAAAGGTTTTGCGTTTTAGCGTCACTGCCGACGCCTCAGAAGTTAAAGGTTAAAAGGTCAGGTGGAAAAACTGAATAATTCAGAACCGAACTGGTTTAATCAGCAGCTGCTGGCTGTGGAGTGGAGAGAATTATTGGATGATACTCTGGTTGTTTTCCTCATCTCAATTTGCAACGTCATTTATTTTATTGAAGTCTTTCTTAATAAATCATTGTTTATTGTTTCTATGGTTGTACTGCTGTGGAAGAACTCACCAAACAGCTTCTGTGAACTCTGTTCTTCTAGAAGAGAAATGTTCCATTTAAAAAATCCAACAGTTGAGATTTTGTTCAATGATAGGTGAAAACAAAACAGAAACATCTGCTCAGTCCAGAGAAATCTTGAATGTGTTCATGCAGTAGACAAAGACGACACTGACGGCTTTGTTTCATGTTAAATGAGACGCTAGAGGAATAATATGAAGGTGAACTAGACAAAATTCTGAGTGTAATCATCAGTTTTATGTCTGCAGTAAAAGTATTAGAAACATCCCGATCCAAATCCAATCTAACTTGGACCTGTTTGGATGAAACACGAGTTTGACTCCTGAGAAACAAAATGTTTGTGTTTCGTCGTGATTGAATGTTCAGCTCACAAGAGCCTTTCTCTGGACAGACTCTGCGAGTGGGAGCGGCCCAGCGTCTCAGTGTGAAAGAGCTAGTTCCCCCCACCAGCATGCTCCTGAAACCTCACCAACCTTCCCACTACACTGAATAATGGAGAGCGGTCGTAAAAGGGGTCCTGGCCTTCGCTGGAGCCACGGCAGAGCTCTCCCTCATCATCATCATCATCATCATCATCATCCTCTGCCACGAGCTCAGAGCTCGGGTCGTCCAAAAAGATATCATCATCCAGGTCCTCCAACTCCTCCTCCTCCCCCCGACCCTCCCTCTGCGAGGTAGCCAGTTCAGTAATTTCAGAGGTGGAAAGGGTCGGGGATGGGGTGGGGTCACTCATGCGCTCGCTCATGCATGTGTTGAAAATGGGGTTTCTGGTGCAGCCGGAGACATGGGAACTAGGTTAGTACAGTCAGATAGAAACAACACACTTGATCAAACAAACAAGGCGGCATGGACCGCAGGACACGCACGTCCCCGTCAGCCATCTTTAACTCGGTCTTACACATGGAGAGAGAGAGCAGAGATTGGAAGACTGGAAGACCTCAACTTTCATTTTCTTTGTGTTTGTTGTTTTTGAGGAATTCTGCTGCTATCACGAGAGACAGAAAAGTTCCACACAGCAGTTGTAATGATCCAAAACATGCATAGTTTTACTTCATACTTTCTCTGAACATGTCTATCTACAGCAGGAGTCTCTAAGTTTTGCTTTGTGTCACTGAAGGCAGAATCGTACGGGCTTCTATTTGTGCCAAAAAGATGTTTTTGTATCCACTGTCTGTATACACTGCTCACAGAAATGAAAGGAGCACTTTAAAGAAACACATTAGATCCATCAGATCTCAATATGAAGTTGGATTTCTATACAAATAACAACAGGTCAGTGTCTTAGGAACAAAAGGATGTCAAGTCTTTTAATGAAATAAAAGTTTTCAGTCTACAGAGGCTCAATTGTGTAGACACCATCAAATCAGAATGAAATGAAGATGTGGCAGGCTAGTCCATTTTCTCCAAAACTTCATTTCTGCAACTCTAAATGTTTTTCAGTATCTTGTGTGCCCCCCACGAGCTTGTATGCATGCTTGACAACGTGGCGGCATGCTCCTAATGATACGACCAATGGTGTCTTGTGGCATTTCCTCCAGATCTGTGTGAGGGCATCCCTGAGCTGTTGTACAGTCTGAGGAGCAACCTGGCGGCGCCTAATGGACCCAAACATAATGTCCCAGAGATGTTCTATTGGGTTTAAGTCAGGGGATGGTGAAGGCCATTCAATTGTTTCAATTCCTTCATCCTCCAGGTACTGCCTGCAGACTCTTGCCACGTGAGGCCGGGCATTGTGGTGCATTAGGAGGAAACCAGGACCTACTGCACCAGCGTAGGGTCTGACAATGGGTTGAAGGATTTCATCTGGATACCTTGTGGCAGTCAGAGCACCATTTCCTAGGCAGTAGAGGTCTGTGCGTCCCTCCATGGATATGCCTCCCCAGACCATCACTGACCACCACCAAACCTGTCATGTTGAACCACGTTGCAGGCAGCAGAACGTTCTCCTGGTCTTCTCCAGACTCTTTCACGTCTATCACAGGTGCTCAGGGTGAACCTGCTCTGGTCTGTGAAAAGTACAGGGCACCAGTGGAGGACTTGTCAATTCTGGTGTTCTTGAGCAAATGCCAGTGGAGCTCCACGGTGCTGGGCAGTGAGCACAGGGCCCTCTACAGGACGTGGGGCCCTCAGGCCACCTTCATGAAGTCTGTTCCTGATTGTTTGGGTAGAGACATTCACACCAGTGGCCCTCTGGAGGTCATTCTGTAGGGCACGAGCAGTGCTCAGCCTGTTCCTCCTTGCACAAAGGAGCAGGTATGGGTCCTGCTGAGGGGTTGAGGACCTTCTACGGCCCTGTCCAGCTCTCCCAGAATAACCAGCAGTCTCCTGAAATCTCCTCCATGTTCTGGAGATTGTGCTGGGAGACACATTAAACCTTCTTGCTGCAGCACGTGTGGATGTTCCATCCTGGAGAAGTTGGACAACCTGTGCAGCTTCTGTAGGGTTAAGGAATCTCCTCATACTGCCAGTAGAGAGAATTACACAAGACAAAATCAGCACGAGTGGAAAACCAGCCAAAAAAGATCAAGAGGGAGAAACTTGAAATGACCTCCACATGGAACACCAGTCCTGTTTGGAGGGTTTTCTAATTGTTGCCACTGAAGTGCACCTGTTGTTAATTCATGAACACCAATACAGCTGAAACTGATGAACGAGGCCCTCAGCTGCTGAACCAACAAGAACATTATCAGACAGGTTTAAGTCAATTCATGCCAGGACCAGTAAAAAGTGTTCCTTTAATTTTTGTGAGCAGTATATTTAGTCCATTGTCTATGTCTACTGAACAAGTTTATTGATCTGATTTGTTCATGTCTATGTACCACTAAAGAATATCTTCTATGAAAGAAGAAGAGATAACAATGCTAGCAACTGTTGCTAAGGACTTTTCTGATGACCATAACTGGCGTCCTGGACTTAGCCACACCTCTTTGTGTTTTTCACATACACTTCAAACATAAATCAGAAGAAGTTCACACATTTCAGCACAGTTTCAGAATGATCCCTGGTCACACCTGACCATTGAAAAGATGACTAATAATTCCTCAGGAAGATCATTTTCCATGCGTTTAAGAGGAAAACTTCTTTGCACACGGCCCTTCAGTCCCGCAGCCTGTTACCCCGACAGGAAAGGAGGGCTAACGCTACGTTCACACTGGACGGGGAAGCGCTGTGGTCAGGAGTGTGTGCAGTAGACGCTCTCTCCTGCAGTTCACTCCAGACATCTAGTTTACTGCAACGGTCAACAGACACTTCTGCTCGAGCTTTTCCTTTTGTTTTTGTCATCATGTGTAAATTAATAATCTAAAAATATGACTCCATGTTTCTGCTAAGAAGAAGACAGTAGTTAGTAGTCCTACAGTTCTTTAATGTATCTGTTGTTGAGACACACAGAGAGGAGTGTGTGTTTGTTGAGATTGTGTGTTTATTTTCATCTCTACAGTCTGTTTAGATACAAAAACATGATCACATTAGTCAATCATGGTGTTTTATTGTGACAAATTGGTTATATTTAGAAAATACACCAGATTTTCTCATGTGTTTTGATGTAATTTTCTTCAAGAATTGACGCGGATCGCTCGCGGCTCGCGCACTAAATAGACCAGACGTTTAAACGGACCGCTGCACGGACTGCGGCGCTCCACGCTGGTGTGAACCACACCATCGGTCAACAAGGGCACCAACTGGAAGCGGCCTCTGTTCCTCACCACGGGCTTCCACGTCCAGTGTGAAGCAGGCGTCAGGCTGCTTTTGTTAGCCTGCATCTGCGCGGCGACCTGTACATTAAGGAGCTAGTGGGAGTGGGTGTTTACCTGCCCACCAGGCGGAACCAGGGGAAGCGATCATAAAAGGGGTCACCTCCTGACATCACACTGTCACTCTCCTCAGCGGCTGTGTTGGGCACATCAGCTGCACGATCGTACATTTCCCGCATCAGGTCAAGTCTCTGCCTGTTGGAGGATTTACACAAAGTAAAAAAAATCTGCTTTCAATTTGACTCAAACCAAACAGGATCTAAAACATGGTCTGTGCTCAGCTACCTTAGTTTGTCCAACGTCCAATAGTGAGTGGCTCCGTTCTTCTGATCCTGAACCTCCACAGCAACAATAGTGCGAGGAAAGGGCATCTTTTCCCTGTCTTTGGTTGCCTCTGGGGGTAAAACGTCAGGAGGCAGTGGGGAATATAGGGTATCAGTCAGTAAGACGAACTGGAACTGGACCTGCAGGGGCAGAGAGCAGGTTTGGGTAAACATCCAGCTGTTGGCTGAGGTTCCTGATGGATAGCAGCTGCATTCTTGACCTTTTTCTTGAGTTCCACACTAATTGCATTGGCCTCCTTCAGGAAGATGGCGTTCCCCCATAAGAGATCCCGCAGAGAGGTGAACTGGTAACACTTCCACTTCCGGAAGCTCCACACAGCCAGTTCCCTCTCCCTCTCTGTCCACTGAACTGCTGACACAGACAAATTCTGACTTAGACGTGTCAAAGTGAAGGTTTGCAGGTCTTCACGTCATTCTCCTTACCTTCCTCCTCAGGCTCCTCATCTTCCTCAGAGGCCTCGGGGTAACATCGGTCCACCTGCTTCTGAAGGGCCTCCAGCTTGCTCTCATAGTCCTGCACAACAGTTCAAGTGTCCTGAAATGCTGTATTGCTTTGTCACGACAAAGGAAAAGAAGTCAATTCTGCACCAGTCTTTGCTGCTCCAGCAGATTGTTGGCCTCCTCTCTCTCTCGACGGTATTGATCCTCCAGCTCCTGCAGCCTGAGGACGACAGCACAGATGGTTTTAGTGAGGAGCATCATGGCAGCATTCTGACATGGGAGCAGGACTCTGCACCTCTGCTCCATCTCCTGCTTCATGTCGATGCCCTGTTTGTCCAGCAGCTCCCGCTGAGCAAAGGCCCAGTCCACGGGCTCAGAGGGCGTTTCTGCACACGGAGTTCTCTCCCTCTCAGCTCTGGCCTGTGCAGGGTGGTTGAAGCGGAAAACGTGGCTCTTTCCCAGAATAATGCGATTCCCTGCAGTCGCATGCAGGTAAAATCAGGAAAAAACAACCTCCACATCAAACACCTGAAACTCTTCCAGAAAGGAGTGTTCAGACCTGATCTGAGAACTGTAGGCTCTGTCACTCTCTTCCCATTCACGTAAGTCTCAGCTCCTTCACACGGCTCCAGGACGACCGCTGCACAGGAACAGAGAAGACCTCAATGTCACAGAAACCCCGGGCTCTAACGCCAACAGCTGAGAGGGGGTGCTCACTTTCTCCCGCCGGACCCGTGGAGCTGGTGAAGGTGCAGTGCTCGTCCTGGATGAAGTGGCCACTGAGGCCGATGTCCTGATGGTTGCTGGCATCCAAGCGGCCGACCCTGACGGGCGTGAGGAGTTCAGTCAGGACTCGAGGTCAAAATGAAGACGCGTGCTGTTAAATATTCCTGACCTGGTGATCCCGTCTTTGATGTAGTAAAGCAGACACTCGGACATCAGAGGATCCTCATTGAGGTTCACCAAATGCGGCGTCTGCCACGATATAATGAGTGACTCACTTCATCCATAAGTCATTTCCTCACAGGAATCGACCCATGCAGTAGAGTTCACTTCCTACTGTTCATATACAGTGTTCCCCCGCATATTCACGTTTCTTTATTCAGGGTTTCACGAATTTGAAGATATTTTTTTTTTAGTCACATGACTCCACACTCTCAAGACAATAGTATTAAAATTCTGCCTTGAGTGGTGGTGGGGGGGGGGCCTCCGCTGCACACTGCTCTATATTCCCCCTCCAGGAGGGATTTACAGTAAATGCAAAAGCTATTTGAAAAATGTTAAATTTGCTTAGAGACTGGATATTTCATTAAATTATTATGAAAGAGCGCTGAAGTTGACCCAAATTTCTGAAAAAAATTATAGTAAAATTGCTTTAAAATCTCTAATAAATGCTAATTTTGCTAAATATTTAGTGTGTTGTTTTAATAAGAGCTAAACTCCAAAAAAGCTAGCATGTCCGTAAACAAAATTAGTCAAAAATGTTAACCTTTTGCTAAAATAGAAGCTGAAATCTAAATTAATCTCACTCAGTAAATAACAAATTAGCAAAAAATTGTTAGTGTTGCTAAAATATTAGATAAACTCCATTTTTTTTAAATGACTATAAAAAAATGAAAACATAACCCATGATTATATTTAAAGGCTTGTTGCTAATGTACTTAAAATGACTTCCTCATTCATTTTCTATGGGGCATATTTTGCTCAATATTTCAAAAACTATAAAGTTTCTGTATAACAAAAGCAGTAATGTCCTGAATGAGCTAACACTTTGATACCAAGGTATTTTTCATGTCTTTAAAAAAACTCAAAATGTTGAGCAATCCTCCAAAGTTCATTAATAATTTTTTACAGCGCATGATCAGAATGTTTTTGATGATTATGGATCAGTAACGGACATCCTTCGGCCGCAGGGCTGAAGGCTTCTCCGTATTCGTGTGCGGATTCTGGATCTCTGCATTCCATAACCTCCATGAATAAAGGGGGAAAACTGTAAATGATACTATGAAGGAGAGTGTTCTTCAAAGCTAATGAGAAAACAGAAGAAACGGAGTGAACCAGGGCTCCACAGTGATCTGCTGATCAGTCAGGAAGAGTCTGAAGTGAGGAATTACAGCATCGTCTGATCAAAGCACTCAAAGAGGACAGCTCTCCACACCGCAGAGAAACAAACCTCGTTTGGGGAGAACAGCCCCACCGTGTCAATAAACACAGGCTGGGGCTTTCTGGGGTTATCAGAGGGCTTTGGAGCGAATGAGAAGGAGTCTCAGTCAGTCATGTTGGGGTCACAGAGGGAGTCTGGGGAATGAATCATAAAACTGGGTTTGCTTTTACCTTCTTTGGGGAGAAGACACCAACAGTGCCGCCATCTTCTCGCATTGCCACACCCATCTCTGCCAGCAGCGCCTCTCTGCACACACAAAGGTAAGTCAGGTTTCAGGGATTCTGCTGTAAGCTGAATGTGGCTGATGAAGATGCTAGTGCTGAAAACTGAAGATAGTTGAAAACGCTGAAGTTGACAGCGGTAATCACTTAAGCTAGTTACTAAAAATGTTGAAGCAAATATCTGAAAAAACTGAAGCTAACAGCTAGAACCACTGAAGCTGAGAGCTTGCTAAAAGACTGAGAGAATGTCTAATTTACCCAAAACAGCTGAAAAACAGCATGTAGCTGAAATATATTATACTCAGAGTAACAGTAAGAATCCAGAGATGTTGGACTACATCTAGTGCATATTTTATGATTTTATGTCCAGGTCTACAGAAGTACTCACAAGTTAATAACAAACATCCTAAAAAATATTTGCTGCCAAAAACACCACTAATGAGAGAAATTGTCAGCTTTTGCTGATATTTAGGGGACGCTGTAAGAAAAACTACATGGCTCAGGATTTTATATCATCTGAAAGGCAGGAAAAAAACAAGGTTTTGATGTAAAAACATTTTCTACGAGGGACACAATGGCAGAGTTTGAGCGGATTGAATCCATTTGAAGTGTTTGATTGGTCTCACTCTAGTGACTGGTTAGAACTGGCGCTCAGATTGAAATCATTTCCATTCATAACTGGAAACTGACTCAAAGATGACATGTCGACTTTGAACTGCGATATTTTAAAAATCATGAGAAGTTTTATAAATAAAAATACAAGTTCAAGAACCCAAAGTCTGCAGAAGAGTTCATATGTTGAATTGTTTCTGTGGCAGAAAGTCTACTTGAGTTACTTCTTTTGGTTTGTAGAGCTGAAAGTGTCTTGGTGTAAAAGAGACTTTTGAAGATTCTGTAAGACATTCAATAGTTTAAAAAGTTGAAACTTTCTAGCACCCATCTCCTAGAAGAGCTGAATATTCTAATGGCTGAATGAGCTGAATAGATGAAAGAGTTGAAGAGTTACGGACAGACAAAAACGTATGGAAGCAAAGTGGATCAGTACAGTGGAAATCCTTCACACAACATCTCACCTTTCCATTCGGATGGCTTCTGTTTTGCGAAGCTTCTCTTCCCAAGTTTCATTCAGTTCAGCAATGATCTTCTCTGTTTCCTAACATTCAAAGACAGCAACAGTTGCACTTATTCTTGCCAGTACAAACATTTCAGTGTTTTTGACATGTCACATATTAGCTGAAAACTGTAAAACAAATACTTCATCCATTTATTAAAATGTTTAACAAATGTGGATGTCTCAATAACAGCATGAGGATCCCACCGGCCCCCAAAGACCAAAGCCTGTCACTGTCAGAAGTCTATGTTTTTTTATCTTCTTGGAACCAGTGGGTACTTCCTGTTTGGAACCAAGTAGGGAGGAGTCACTCAGTCCACATGTTATTTATAGTCAACAGTTCCAAAATGACAACGCCTGTCTCGTGACGTCACACTCCCTCGCTCCACTTCTCTTCTAGTCAGTGGTCTCAACTCTTGTGCACACATTCATGGCTGATATCGAGAAGCAGTCATCAGCCCTGCTGGGCTTTACTGTAAAGAAGCTAAGTCTGAACTGTATATCCTCACAGTAGCAGAGAGTCGCACAGAATCACGTGACATGTCTAATGACATGAGAATACCCTTTCATGAATGCCGTCCATTCAAGTGGCGTTCATGCTTGATGTTCGGACAGAGGACTGTGTCTCACCTTCAGCCTCTCGATGGCCTCCTCGCTGCCTGGACTGAACATGATGCGATCGTGAAGGCTGGCGATGGATCCGGCACGGCTGGACAGAGCTGAGAGGGACGGAGAGGGGCTCATCCCCGTCATGGCGTTTGTCACTGCGGAGAGATCAGCACTTTAGGTCACAGCTTGGCTGCATCGTTGTTGTTCTTTTATTCAGGCATGTCGGTCACAGAGGGGCGGGGCATGGGGGCAGAACAGGAAGTGAGGTGGGAGTACTTAACAGAACTTAAAGATTACAAAATGCAAGAAAAGAGAACAGAAAGGAGTAAAAAAGCAGACGTGAAGCAGATCCGAGTCAGAGACGGCTTGTGCAGAAGCAACGGCGGCAGCAGCAAGACGCCGCTCGCAGAACGCAACAAAGATGCAGCGATGCAGCCATCCAAAGCCCAAAACAGGAGTGACTGCGATGCAAAACTTAAAGCCAGCATTATTCGCTGAGCCATCTACAAAAATACAACTTTCCACAATACTTTTCCAAAGGGAAACTCCTCTAGAGCCTAGTGATTGGCTGAAAAGCCTTTATTTTCCAGGGTATAAGTCGCAGTTTATTTCATAGTTTATCCAGGGATGAGACTTATACTGAGGAGCGAATTATTTGTGGGGTTTTTTAGACATAAATATGCTCATATATTTGAAAATTTCCCAGTAAGCACTGGTTGTCCTTCAGCAGTTGTTTCCTCTAACACCAGTGGAGGGCGCTGCATCTGAGTATAAAGTATTTGCTACTGAAAATCTGATCGTTTTCCTCTTTCATATTTTTCTTATATAGATCAATAGATTAGTATTCTTGTATTTATTCATTTATGTAATTTTAGCTTGGCAGATTTGTTCTGAAACGTCAGACTTTTCTCCCAAAAGTGGGACTTGGATATGGTTTTCTTTCTTTTGATTAGACATTTTTTTTTTGCTCTTGCGACTTCTACTATGGAAAATACGGTAATCAGGATAAGATCCTCTTGGAGGAGCTCTAGTGGTCACCGACTCAACACTTCTTTATGGGTCCCTCCAGGTAAACAAAGACAAAAGCTTTTTATTTGATGAATTTTGGATAAAATCAAAATGATGTCAACATTTTATAATAAGATTATTTAATAATCTCATTTAGGATTCTTATTATAAAGTGTCATATCATAGAAAACTACGATATGAACCTGTCAAAACCGGCCAAAAGGTCAAGAGTCAAACTAAATCAGTTTAAGGAACTAAAACAGATTTTGGTAAATCCACCCGACTAACAGTGCAGAACAGTATTCACAGCTTCAGCTCCAGAACCAAACATCCCGATGAGACGTGTCATCAGTGTAACTCAGTTTGGGAGTGTGTAGGTATGGGATTCACACACACACACACACACACACACACAGGTTTTTCAAACACACGATGGAGTCTAGAACCTTGAAACTAGCTTGTGTTGCCAAAGACAGTTTGGTCAGGGTACAGGAAGCCCTCAGGGTTCTGTGGGGACCGTCATACCAGGACTGTCTGGACCACGGTCTAGTCTGCTTCCTTCATTCAGCATGTTTAGAAGATTATCTGAACCACATTTCCTTAAAAGAGTTTGTAAAATTCCTCCTTGTGAGTTTATAAAGATGTTCATTTAGTCAGGAATGTATGTTTACGTCAATTGAGTGTTAGCATTAGCCGTCCAATGGGAAATTCCATTATACGTTAGAATCAAGCTAGCATAAAGCTTTATCTTTTTTCTGCTAAATCGATCAATATTTTTATCAATTGATTATTTATTTGTTAAGCTTAAATCGATTCAAATCAATTAATCGATTTCATTAACCCATAGTTGATAACTAGTCTAACTAGTCAGTGAGTGAGTCAACGCCCCTTTTTCTTGTTTTTCTTTCTGGTCAGTCTTTGTGGAGCTATACTTCTAGAACAGCAGCTGTTTGGACTCTGTGATGCTTCCAGCTGTTTGCTCCTCTTATGGTTCTGGAGAGTGCAACATGAGGGCCCAGATATCAGGATTATCAATAACACCAGTATGATGAAGGAACCAGAGGAATTAGCTGGTCCATTCTCACTTTTAACTGTGGGTCTGTTGAATGAGCCACAGACACTGGGCCTTCAGTACAGGTCGGTCATCTTTCTATCATCAGCATCCATCTTTCTGTTCTCTTAACCGGCTGAATACCTTTCAGGGTCTCGGGTCTGACAGAGCCTTGTCTCAGGGCCACACACTCACAGTCATAGCTAGGAACAAGTAGAGTAATCAATGAACCAATGAAGCATGATGTTGACTGTGGGAGGAAGCTGAGACTCAAACAGCTGCTCTTCTGACCTAAACATCATCTTTAGAAAATCGTCACTCTTAGCACAGTTACTATTTTCTTGTGAGGAGTTTGTGATGCAGACGAGCTCTTCAGAGTAAAGAACTTCACTCGCATCTGTTGTCATGACAACTAAGAGAAACTAACTAGAGAAGTGTGTCACTGCAATCCATCTGGACAGGCTTCACCTGCCAAGACGGACCACATCATTATTGTCATACGCTTGTGCATTACAAATCTGAAGCAATCATATGGTACAGAGAGAGTGTGAAGTGATGATGATCTCACACTCTCTCACAGCTCCTTTCTCTCGTCCATAGCTAATGTGTTCACGGTCCTGTCCACATGCGTCCTGCTGGAGTGAGAGTGTGCGCTATAATCAGAGTCTTAAACTCAGAGTCTGGTGAGCAAAGCCAAAACCATGAGACGTGCTTTTCATTTCAGCAGAAGCGGCGCTGTTAGGTCTGTCTGAGTGAGATGCTGGGACATGAAGCAGCAGAGCAAAAGCAAAAACCACGGAGAAACACACGTTTCAAACCCTCGAAATCTACACCAGATGCTCGATATGCTGTGAGGAGAGAAGAGAGGAGAGAAGCACAGCAGCTTTAGTTACGCTGCTGGGAGAGAAACAGCTTTGGAACTTCCTGGTTTCTACTCTAACTACTATTAATCTGCAGTGTGAGATGTAGTGCCCTGTTAAGACACAATGATTACAACTTTCTATTAACAGCAAACATGATGTCACCCACTTCCTGAGGTAAAACCGAATAAATATGAGGATTATTTATGAATCCACCGTGGTCTGATAATAAAGAATGAATAAACAAATGAATTAAAATACATTGTTCAAACGCAATATTCCTGAATCTGGTGATCATAGATGAATCTGTTTTTTCATACTTAAATTTCTGCTAAATTTCTAGAGCTCATAGTTTTAGAATAGTGGATTCTGACAGCTCTACACAATGGTGAACGCACTATATGGAGCACTATTGGTGAGAAGTAAAGTAACTCGGACGCAAGCTAACCTTTAGATTGTAGAGATAAACTGATTAATAATTGAATCAATTTATCCAACCAGATCAATCAGCTAATCTGAATCGAATGAACAGCATCTGAGCTGTTGACATGTCTGTGACAGATGCCAGATCTGGCTGTGGGGATCAGTGCACTGTCATGGAAGGAAAACATGTTTACAAAATCTCTCTGAAACCCTAAAAGTGCATGTCTTACTCTCAATGATGTCACCCAGGCCCTGCGCATACAGGAGGTCCTTCAGGCGAGACACTTCCTCCTTCAGCTCACGCACCAGCCTGTTGTTGGGGTCTTCATTGATGACCGCATTACAGCGGATCTGTTTGGCGCGGTCAGCGTACCTGTGAGGACAAAGCAAAGGTCTACATGCAGGTGGGAAGACTGGCAGCAGCTGAGCGGCAGGAAAACATCCGCCGGTTCTCCACCTGAGCGTGCTGAGGGTCTCGTCATAGTTGATGTCAGCCGGACTCAAGGCAGCGACCATGGCGGTACGAGAGTTGCCTCCTGAAAGGAAGCAGATCAGAGACGTTTGGACTCAAGCTGAGAAGATCTCAATGCTATCAGAACAAACAGAACTCATACCTAAGTTTTCTCTCAGCAGCCAAGTTAACACAGAATCTCTGTAGGGAATGAAGTTTTCTGCTTTCTTCTTTTTTTTATTCTGCATAAAAAAATAGAAATATTACAATGAAATTCTTATGATGCGTTCACACCGAACGCAGCAACTTCACGTCTTAAAGCAGTAGATATGATGCCCGTCATATCTACTGCTTTAACGCCTCGATGCCCCGGCCACACACGACATCATGGAAAACATGGATGATGTTGAGCGAGTAGCTTGTGTTTATATGTTTTTGAGAGATGTACAGAGCCCGCGGAACTGAGGGGATCGCTCAGCTATGACAGCACCAGCCGCCCGCCTGTCTCTGCTGGGCGGCCAGCCGGCATCAGGCTGCCCGGAAGAGAATTGCAGCTAGCGGATAGCTCATAGCTAGCAGATAGCTCATAGCTAGCAGATAGCTCATAGCTAGCAGATAGCTCATAGCTAGCGGATAGCTTGTAGCTAGCAGATAGCTCATTAGCTAGGAGATAGCAGATTGCGGGTAGCTAGCGGATTAGTTTATAGGCTCAGCTAGGATAGCTCGGCAGTATAGCGACGTGCTCGTAGCTGCAGCTAGATATTATAGCTGGTGGATTAGTTTAAGCTAAGTGGAAGCTACAGTAGCTTGCGCTAGCGGAATTAGCTTGGCAGCTAGTAGATAAATGCTCTTGATAGCTTGTATCTAGCGGGTAGCTCATAGCTAGCAGAGCATCGCTGATGGAGCCAGGCAGATCCAGGAGAGCCACAGCAGCTGCCGTCCCGCTACGACGGCAGCTCTGCCCCCCTGTGCAACAACGATTGGTTGCTCTGAGTGACCCTGTAGCATAGCAGGCTCTTTTGTTCCTGCTCCATCGAGTCGTTGACAGGCTGGTAAACCCTCAAGAGAGTATCTCGCCTTCACTCAACAATAACCAGACAGTCTCCAGCAGACCAAGCAGGTTAAGAAAATGGATGGAAGTTTAGTGTGAAAATCCTCTCATCGCGCCGTCGTATTGAATTCATTTTTCTACTCTTTGATCTAGTCTCTGAAAACATCACATGCCCATATCTGAGTCTCTGATTGGTTGATCCGGCCCTAAAGCCATGTCGCAGCAGATCACATCTTTTCATTGACTTAACTCTGAAACTCTGAAAACTCTGCTGCGCCGGCCGCGTTCAGTGTGAATGCACTATTACACTCCAGTTTTATAAGGAGGCAAGATGAAAACATTTACCTTGTTAGGTCCAGAATCCTACAAAGAACAGAAAGAAGAAGCTCGTTAATGCAACTCATCACCTTGAGGATGTAGAGATGTGAACTCATGTACCATTTCTGCCAAAGCAGAGATGACTTTCCCCAGAGTGGTCAGAGATTTGTTGATATTTGCTCCTTCCTGCGATAAACAACATCAGTAAACAATATTTAGAGACTGTGAGCTGTCTTTAGATAACAAAAAGTCACATTCTTAAAAAAAGTCCACCTTAAGCCTGGTTCCTTTGGCTCCAGTCGAGTCAGCCCTTTCGCTGCCAGCCAAATCCACCAAGCTAATTTTGCTGACCTACAAGACGTAAAAGAAACAACAACAACAAAAACCTGCTCAGAATCCACTCTAACAACAAGTCACTTTCACAACAGTCTTGATCTGAGCTGAACAGGAGGAGTAACCACAGTTACCTTCTCCGAGGTGTTGTCGGTCTCTGCATCGTAGCGTTTCTGAGTGAAGATGATGTTGAAGACGGCATGCGAGCGACTGCTGGTCTCATTCATGTTGGTGGCAGCTACAGTCCTGCAGAGACACCAAACGTCTGTCTTTGAACATCCCATAATGGCTCTTCTTATCTTTTTAGCTTCATTAACCGTTGAACACCGTAGCTCCAGTGTTTATGTTCTTTCATTTACTGTAACTTTCCAGCAAATTCTGAAGGAGAAAAGCAGCTCACGGCTTTTGTCCTTCAGAAATAGCCTAAAACTCACTAATAACTAAATTATTCAACAACGTTACCCTGTTGCTAAAATATTAGCTAAACTACAAATTAGCATTAAAAAAACCTCAGTAGATGCCAAATTAGCAAAAAAAAAAGCTAACACATTGTCTAAATATGAGCTAAACTCTAAAACAATTTAAAATTTTTCAGTAAACTAAACTAAAACGTTAGCCTGTTGCTATACTAGAAGCTAAACTCTAAATAAGCTCCCAAAACCCCAGTAGATAATATTTTTTTTTCACATTTTTTATGTTCCTATAGAATATAAAAATAGCCCAAGAACATATTAAAGCTTTGTTGCTAATCTGCTTTAAACTTTGAAATGTGAAGATTTTCTCATTTATTTCCTATGGAGCATATTTTGCCCAATATTTCAAAAACTATCAAGTTTATGAATACCAAAAATACAAGTGTGATGAGTTTTTATGTGTCAAAAAATGTACAAAAAGCATCAAGAGAATCACTATAGTGTGAATGCTTAGAAACACGATAAATACGATCATGGGATGTAAGATTGGATGAAGAGCAGCAAAACACGGAGGATGGTTGATCTCAAAGAGATCTACCTTCAGCTGGGTTGAAGATCACAGCTGCAGCCACAGCTGGAAATGTTAACTAACATCTGTGGATTAGCGGCTTATCTGAAGGATAATTCCTGACATGCTGGTTTTAACACGGCGTGATAGCGGGCGTGGGGTCGTCACCTGGCCTTGTTGCCAGAATCCATCAGGTCCTGGATGTCATTGTAGGAGGTGACGGCCAGCTTGGACAGATCCTCCACGTAGGGCCCCATCAGAGGATGCTCTCGCACGCGCAGGTTTCCTTTGTTTTTGGGGTTCAGCAAGTCCCGCACACGTTCACAGTAGATCTCCATGTAGCTGACCTGTGGAGACAGGATGAGACCGTTGTGTTTGCAGACCCTAGACGGCACGCACTCTCACCCACTCTTACCTCAACAGAGTAAGACATGCTGTTGTCTGTGTTGTCGCTGATTTTTCTGAAAAGGTCTTCACACAGCTGGAAGAAAGAGAAATGTTAGATCTCCTACAGTCATCGTCTTCATCAGTCCTTATATCTGTGTTTCTGTACCAGTGGAATGATTCCTTGCTGATCCTTGACATCCTGCTTCCCCATCATTGTGTAGGACTTGCCAGCGCCCGTCTGACCGTAAGCAAAGATACAGACGTTGTATCCTTCAAAGGCATGGAGCAACATTTCCTCTCCGATGTCTTTGTAAACTCGCATCTGAGAGGCGTAGTTGGCGTCCTCAGGCTGTGAAAGCACAGGAAAGATCTTGTAAATGCGAATAGATCCATCCCAGAAGAATCCACTCTTAGACAAACACGGGGGTGCTGTGGCCGAGTTCCAGAAGTTACCGAGGTGTGCGACCAGTAGGAGTAATCAAAGTTGAAGCTCTTGACATCTTTGGCCTGTTTGGGGTGGCTGATAGCTGAAAGACAGGAGGACAGTTGAGAGGGGAGTGAGAGCTGCTCATGAGGAACCAAATCCGAGCTGCGCTTGTATGTTTCTAAAGTAGATGCAGACGGCGCGAGCGGTTTCTAATGTAACAAACACATGGATTGTAAGGGTGGTAACAGCAGTAACCTGTTTAAACACCGCGCTAAAATTCATCAAATTCATGTGGCGACCGTCTGACCGTCTAAATGAGAATTCTAGCGTCATTATTGATCCAACAGGTGAGTATGCTAGCAGGACACGTAGGGAATGTGACTGAAGTGTTTGATTATCAAAGAAAAGTAGGAAAATATAATAAAAAGGAGGTGAAATGAATATGGAAACAAGTACAGTAAAATAATGAAAAATAAACAATGATTAACAGGCTGGACATTAATATATGCCTCAATAATAAAAAATGATCTGTCATAAAATGTAAAATGATTTATAATGCAGGTTTTGTTCTTTAATGTGAGATGGCCATATAATATGCTCTGTATTTTAATTCTTAACTGGAGCTTTTTTAAACATTTTTTCCCCTTAAAATATATGTTATTATTGTAGAGACACATTCATATTATTTTTAATTTTCATTCTAATGTTGGAAAGGGCGTTAAATTAACATATTGTGTATAAAATTGTTCAAAAAAACGTTTTTGCAGAAAAATATATATTTTGTATATCATAGATTACCAAGGTAATATATTGATTATTGTAATGTTTGCCATATCGAGATACATCGGTATCGTGAGCCATGTATCGTGAATCGCATCGTTTCAAGAGTTTCCCTGAGATTCCCAGCACTAATCCTGACTAAGACTGAGTTAATCAAATCAATTTATGGATTTGAAGTGATTTAAAGCTTGATCTAGCTTGATGCTAACGTATTATAGAATTTCCCATAGGACGGCTAATGCTAACGCTCGGTTGACCTAAACATCCATTGCTGACCAAATGAATATATTTATAAACTCACAGACATGAATTTTACAAACTATTTTAAGAAAATATGTTTTTTGTGGTGTGAAACATCGTTTTTTGCTCATTTGTTTGTCTTCTTGAATAAAGTGTACTTCTATAGCAGGGCTGCTCATTCCTGGTCCTCAAGATCTACCAACCTGCCTGTTTTCCAGCTCTCCATGTACTGCTTGCTGCTGATTACCTGGACCAGGTGTGTTCTTTCAATCAGATTGTGGAGACATCTGACTGAGCCAATCAACAGCTGGCAGGGCTTGGAGATCTGGAAAACAGTCAGGGTGGTAGATCTCGAGGACCAGGAATGAGCAGCCCTGTTCTATAGTGAGACCTTCACCTAGTGTCCAAACTGAAACGTCCTCCAGGAGAAGCAGAACAATGTTTACATGTTAATGATCTGAACATTTTAGTTAGAACTTCTCCTTTAGAGAATCCATGTAACACTGGATGATATTAACAAAATCAGTATTTCACTGATACATTTACAGTGTGTGAACTGGATCAGATTTATATAAATATATTCAAATCATATAGTAAATTATTAATGTATGTCTAAACAAATGTGTATAAATGTATCAAATTGAATTGAGAAGAATTGAAAAAGATTGAAATCCAATGAATCGGGCTCGTTTGAATTGAATCAAATTGATTTAGGAAATTCTTGTCAATACTCAGCCCTTTTTCCTGACCTTTCATTCTCCTCACAGACCTGACAAACTCCTCCCAGAAAACAAACAGAAAAGTCAAAAACAACAAATAGACACTTTTGTAGAAGAAGCAGAGGAATCCTGTTGGCAGCCATAGAGACTTTAAATCCTACTAGATTATTTTTGGATCTCTGGGAACAAAGAGTGATCTACATAAGTGCCTTCAGCAAACACAACTTTAGCAAACCTTTGAAACGCTGAAGGAGAACATGATTTGATGATGTTCTGTATTTGTTATGTCATAAAAGGTCCTTCTCAGTGAGGTTCCTCTGCGTAGGTCAACACAGACACTCCAATACAAACCAAAAAGCAAAGCTGCTGTGTTTCCGGCTGGAGGGAGCGCCACGTCCCCTGCCTCAGCTGGCCCGGCTCATCTTTCAGCAGTTCAAGGTTTGTTGCTCTTAGTAAGGCTCATCTGTCCTTTGTTGAAGCCTGCCTTTGTCATGGTCATCTCGCGTGACCGTATGAGGTGCTGACACGATTTACAGTCTGCCATCTTGTTTCTGAAAGGATCTATGCCCTTAAAGCTGTTAGTCAACCGTGACTCACTGCGTTTACTGTCTTTCTAATCAAAGAGCTGGTCGTCATCTGCTGATCTACTGCAGTCGATGTTCTTCTGTTGAGTCAGACAAACCTACTGTCACTGAATGAGTGAGACTGCTGTCTCTGACCTCTAGTGCTGTGTCCGTCTTCACTATGACTCACTCACAACACGTACCTGCTGATTCATTTAGTAAAGCTCGTTAGCTTTCAAATTAAATGTATAGACCAGTGACATGAACTCTTCTGCATCTACAGAGACTCCTGTACAAACACAGCTCTTCACCTGCACATATACATCCTCTTAAAGCATCATCCACAGAACAAACATCTACACACACGACACAACTGCTCAGTTCCTCTGGCTGATACATTTAAACATCGTTCACTGTTTTCTAAGACATGCTGACATCACATGTAATCAAAACTGTTCTTTTACTCAGCATTTCTGGAGATTAACCATCAAGATAAGATCAGAATTTGTCACCTCCACAAAACGACTTGACTGGAATCATGGTCTCTGCATTGATTGATGATATTGTGATGCTGCCATGATTGGTAAAAATCATCTCTAATAACTCACATTATATAGAACAAATATTTTTTAAGAAAATATATCCCTATTTATTTTTTAGCTTGAACACAATCATAATAAACAACTTGAGTCTTATTGTGTTCAACAAATAAACACTTAAATCAGTAATACTGTTTTAGATAAGCATTGACACCAAGTGAATTTGAATTATCTGTAAAATTCAGTGCAAACAATAGTAAACATAAACAGTGCCACTACTTGTTAAATTGTTGTAAAACAATGAAACAAAAATTAAATAATTTAAGTAGCTGTCAGATACATTGATGAAGCGCGCAGACCTTATCTACCTCTGAAGGAATGTCTCTCCAAAGGATGAAGAATATAATGTTTTACAGCCTCTTCAAATGAAAATTAAAGATTGACCCCTAATCTTAAGTGCTGGTGCATTATTTGCAGCAAACATCAAACACCATCTTTTCCTTGATGTGACAGCAGCACCGTTTAATATAACCCTATCAACATATTTTAATGATCTGAAAGAGTCATCCCTTTAGTTTAACAGAATATGTTTTAGGTTAGGTAGTTCTGATGCAGGATGCACAGCCCGTTTTAAGCTAGTTTTTGCTAATGATGATCTAAAAAGTCTTGACAGCAGGAGGTTAAAGTCCTCCTCCAATGAAAATGGTGTTTTTAACATCTTCTTGTAGCATTTTTCTCTTGATGCAAGGCAAATATGACTGATTTTCTGAGTATGTCTTTATTCAAATCCTGCTGGAAACACTAAGGTTTGTGACGCAGCAACTGAAATAAGTGGGTTAAATTCTTACTGCTCTGCTCCATTCTGATCTATCCACCTAAGGACTAATAGATCCATGAACGTCTTTGTTTACCTTGTCAGAGCTGGAATCTGGATCAGAACTATTTGATGATATAGCAAGCAGAAGATAATTTCTAATGATCTCCTGTTGCTCTGCAGAAACTTTGTTCTAGAAAGCAACACAGAAGGGTTTTTTGGACTAAAAACAGCATCATCATCATCTAAAGACCACTGGACAGGCTTTTTATAATAGATCAAAATATGATCGATCTTTTATTTTCGTTTGAAGAGGCTTTAAAACTTTATATTTGTCATCCTTTGGTGAGAAGTAATAACAGCACATCCCTTTATCCAGGGATTTAAGCAAGAAGATAATTATGGAGTGACTGAACACCAAAACAGATTTTTGGTCTAATCAAAAAATTGTATTTTCTATTAGTTAGACATTAAGCATCTGCAGCTCCACATCCGCTTGCTGCTATCTCATCTTTTGTTTGAGCATGACTCATGCTAATCAAACCCTCAGCCTTTCTCCAGCAGGAAGCAGAAGCCCCTCAAACACTGAGGAAGAAACTAGGTTAGTGACAGCCAATGGAAGCTGCTGCTGAACGTTCTCCACCAATTTCTGCAGTTTCCCATTATTTTAAGCACAACTATTCCTCTTTAGCATCTTCCTTTGTTTTACTATAGCAATGCTGTATTTGAAGTATTAGAATGAGACATGATGTAGTACAGTAGTTTATTTTTGACAAACGTTTCCCTCTAAATGACAAAGTGAACACCAGTGTTGATGACTAAGTCTGCAAGGCTATTCCAGAGGCTAAAGACACACTTTGACTGTTTTCATCCTAATGTGACTTTTAAGTGGAGTTTAAAGAGGTTCAGTGTCGGTTACCTGTTCTGGTGTAGCTAAAGGAAAGCGTCTTTCTAAAGCAAAGACGGAAGGGTCAAATGGTTTAATGATCACTTTTTAAATATGATCATAAACTAATACGAGACACGACCAAAGGGTCAAGAGAAAATGTTTGAAGCGACCCACGAATAGCAGTAAACTCCACTCAATATGTTGTCGCTCTGCAGGAAGGAAACCATTGCTGTCAAAAAAAGTAGAGATGGGCGATATATCGGTGCCAGTATAGGTATTGGACCATATTTGTATTATTTTAGTTTATCTGTATTGGACCGATACTACTAATAAATCCACCAATAGTGTTCTGACTATTTTCAGATATGTTTTATTTTTGACTTGGATCCTAATAGATCCTTGGGAATGGAAAGCTCATCATTTACAGTTACGTCTAGTAAATGTTAGTTAGTCAGTAAATGGTCGGAATGTTTTCAGTTATATTTTTATACGTTTTAAAGTGTTCCTATAACATCTCTTGCAGTGTGTTAAAAAGGTCAAGTATATTGTGATTGTAAAGCAAAAAAAAGTTGTACATTTCTTATAAAGAAAAAAAAAATTGCAAATCTAAATTTGGTGTTATTGTAGACACTTAACATCAGTAATATCGGCTACCAATTGGCTATTGGTATCAGCCAGAAATGTTATCAGCCCTTCCCTAAAATAAGACTTTATGAAAAAACACCACGACCGCTACCTAAAAGAAACTAAAGTCAATAAGTGAATAGTGTGGCCTTGATTGAGAGGTAGAGTTTTTAGCCTCTGATCATTTTCTGCTCCGCCCACCATGTGTGTGAACAGATCTACAAATGTTCAATTTAAGACATTTTTAAAACAATTTTAAAACTCATTTAAAATCACAAATACAAAGTCTTGTTTAGTAAATATACATGCAAACACTACCAATAAGTCAAAAATAAACCAGCTGCACTTCTCAAATGTTACTAATCAAATTACTAATCATACACTAATCATTATTCTACATTTTTATTAGCATAATCAGAAAATTCTATATCGGCAAACTAGACTGCAAAAAACTATTTCAAGCCACTTAAAAAACAAATAAAAGGTCTTTGATCAAATCCTAATGTTACACATTTGTGTAATGTTGTAGCCTTGGTCACAAATAACAAGAATTTCTATAAATTTACCATGACTATCTACACTTTAACTAAAACTATCATTGTCTTCACATAGAAACAAATAAGAAGAAATCAACAACAGATGATCCTAACAGTCTTTAAAATGCCATCCAGACACTGTTCATCATTGAGGCTCATCAGCATCCTCAGTAGCCCACAAGTGGAAAAGTTTTCCCACCTCTGGGCTATGGTGAAAATATTCATGGACGGATAGATGGGTGGATGGATGGAAGAAAGCTGACTCTAGACGTCTTTTATAGAACTGCAACATTTGGTATAGTTTTAAGGTATGTCAAAGTTTGAGGGTGGTCTTGATGCTTCATAGTATAATTGTAACTCTTTACTGAATCAAAACTGTTCTAATAGGGTTTACCCCAGCTGGGTTCCACAGCTGTGTCTCGTGACAGGCCTTTGGTCAAACCCAGAATGACAGAGTCCACTTCTGAAAGTCTAACCACAGTAGTGCTCTGCACTTCAGCCGTGGCTCCTGCTCAGTCCTGTTGTGAGTCTCTTTTTATGCAACCATCTCTGTTAGTCTTTGTCGTAGCTGCTGGGTCTTGGTAATGGTGACGGAGTGACTTTTGGTCAGGCTGTTCCGGATGAGCTGTTCCTCTCAATGGAAGAGGAAATGTGTCTGCATCAGCAGCTCTAGCAGAGAGCACATGAACGTCCGGACAGCAAAGAGCCGTGTGGATCTATATTCAGGCTCAACAGCTGATCTGAGCTGGAAATGTTATCCAGGATCATGAAGTACAGATCATAAAACTCACCTTTATGAGAAATAGGCAGTAAATGTGATGCTAACCACACGGTTTGCTCTGCACTAGATTTAGTTTTGACCTCATTTGAACAGATTTCACAAAAGCATGCTTCTGTAAAATCTGTTCGCAGGGCCGAGCAGCAGTTCGGAGTACCCGGCCTTCTTTGATGTCTCTTGAAGGGGTACTGGAAAGTGCCCCAACAGGGGACTCCATCATCCTCCTGGGGGACTTCAATGCCCACGTGGGCAATGACAGTGGCACCTGGAGGGGAGTGATTGGTAGGAATGGCCTCCCTGACCTGAACCCGAGCTGTGTTTTGTTGTTGGACTTCTGTGCTTGTCATAGTTTGTCCACAACGAATGCCATGTTCGTACACAAAGGTGTCCATCAGTACACCTGGCATCAGGACACCCTAGGCAGGAGATCAATGATCAACTTTACAGTCTTTTCAGGCGACCTCCGGCGTGTGTTTTGGACACTCTAGTAAAGAGAGGGACAGAGCTGTATCACTACCTGGTGGTGAGTTGGATTCGCTGGCGGGGGAGGAGGCCGGAAAGACTTGGCAGACCTAAACGTACTGTGAGGGTCTGCTGGGAACGTCTGGCTGAGTCCTCCGTCAGGGAGGTCTTTAACTCCCACATCCGGGAAAACTTCAAGCAGATACCGAGGGAGGTTGGTGACATTGAGTCCGTGTCTCCACCTCTATTGTCTCTGTTGCTTTCCAGAGCTGCGGTCGCAGAGTCTCTGGTACCTGTCGTGGCGGCAACCCCCGAACCCGGTGGTGGACACCGGAAGTAGGGATGCCGTCAAGCTGAAGAAGGAGTCCTATCAGGCCTGGTTGGCTTGTGGGACTCCAGAGGCAGTTGACAGGTGCCGGGAGTCTAAGCCAGCTGCTGCCTGGGCTGTTTTGGAGGCAAAAACTCGGTCCAGGGAGGAGTTTGGTGAGGCCATGGTTCTGTTCATAGTCTTTATGGACAGAATTTCTAGACACAGCCAGGGCCCGGAAGGGATCTGGTTTGGTGACCACAGGATTTCCTCTCTGCTCTTTGCAGATGATGTTGTTCTGTTGGCTTCATGGAGCCAGGACCTCCAGCATGCATTGGAGCGGTTTGCAGCCGAGTGTGAAGCAGATGGGATGAGGGTCAGCACCGCTAAATCTGAGGCCATGGTTCTGGACCGGAGAAAGGTAGTTTGTCCTCTCTCGGTGGGTGGAGTGGTCCTGCCTCAAGTGCAGGGGTTTAAATATCTTGGGATCTTGTTCACGAGTGAGGGAAGATCAGAGTGTGAGATCAACAGGAGGATTGGAGCAGCATCTACCGTTTTGCGGTCGCTGCAATGGTCCAATGTGGAAAAGAGAGCTGAGCCAGAAAGCAAAGCTCTCAATTAACTGCTCGGTCTTCATTCCAGTACTCTCCTATGGTCATGAGCTTTGGGTTGTGACCGAAAGAACGAGATCCCGACTACAAGCACCTGAAATTAGTTTTCTCCGGAGAGTGGCTGGACGCTCCCTTAGAGATAGGGTGAGGAGCTCAGTCACCCGGAGAGAGCTCGGAGTAGAGCCGCTTCTCCTCCGCATTGAGAGGAGCCAGTTGAGGTGGCTCGGGCATCTGGTCCAGATACCTCCCGGACTCCTCCCTGGAGAGGTGTTCCGGGCATGTCCCATTGGGCAGAGGCCCCGGGGAAGACCCAGGACACGATCAAGAGACTACGTCTCTCGGCTGGCCTGGGAACGCCTCGGGGTCGCCCCAGAGGAGATGGATGAAGTGGCCGGGGAGAGGGAAGTCTGGGGATCTTTGCTTAGATTGCTGCCCCCACGACCCGGTCTGGATGAGTGGAAGAAGATGGATGGATGGATGGATGGATGGATGGATGGATAAATAGAGCATAATAAAAAAGATACTGTTGATATAAGTTGAGAACTAATGAATGAGACAAAGGAAGTGAAAATGTTTCATGAATCCAACTGCTGTTGTCTGATATGTAACCAATAATAAATGAGCATCATGTTTTTATGCTCTAAATCTGAGGTTTTTTAACCACATCTAGATTAATTTATCTTCTGGTCTGCATTGGTTGAACGTGTCACAACGTTCTAACTTTGGTGTGTTTTCATTTTCACAATCTTTTATCAAAATTAAGATTTCAATATTTTCTTTCTTTATCCTCCATCCTGAATTCTTAATGCTGAACCCCAACCCCCCGTACCCTCTTTTACCACCATTTTACCATCCTCCACCCCTTTACCCACCTCTCCCCCTTAGTAAAATTATGAAAGTACAAACAGTAGAAGAGAAACATGAAAGAAAATATAAGAATGAATATGTAAATTAACAATGTCTTACCATCAAAAAGGTTTGTTTACATAACAATCTGCATTATTTTTTATTCAGAGTTTGTTCCACTGAAGCAAAATTAAAGCAAACCTTCAGAGATTTGCAGCCTGTGGTTCTGTAAGGAGACCCATTATCCAGCAGGTCTGTCTCTGCATCTCAATGAAGACCAGTGTGGGACGGAAAATCTGGGCAGCAACAAGGCTGCTGTCATTCTCTGGCTTTGTGAGAACCAAGCTATTGACCCACGCAAGAGTGTCACAGAGAACAAAGCAGAGAGAGAGGCGCACACAAAACCTCCAGAAGTCCCTGTTCTTTACTTCTTCTTCCAGACTTGAGAGACAAGGGGGGCATTTATACTCTGTCTCTGCACCCACATTGCAGCCAGTAGGCTCAAATACCAAGAACCCGGTCTCATCCTCCAGCCTCCAGCCAGAGCTTCAGACTCTTCAGAGGAAAGTCTGCTCTGTTTTAAAGCCCTTCAGGTCTCACTAAGAATGAACTTCTCTGAGCCACAAACTGCAGAACTGAATGATGAGGACAAGAATCTTAAATATAAGTGATGTCCAACAATGTCTCTCACACACAGTTTGGAAATTCCTCTCAAATGTCAGCATCTCTGACCTGAACAGACACTGAATGAGCAGTACAACACGAGGTGCAACTGTTTGTTAGAAATCATCAGTCACTGAGGTTTAGGACTTGTGGAGAAGCAACATCAAAAACAACCAAATATAAGGTCAAAAAGGTTCCCCAGCTTGTTGTTTAGTCACCCATGACATGAAGGGGAGAAGGAGATGTCTAAATTAAGACTAAAGATGCTTGGCTTTACCTTGCGAGGCAGACAACATATCAAGTATCTTTCCAGTCTCCTTTTTCCAAGCTCTGTGAAATCCATGGAATGTGTTGTGCTTCAGACGCTCACAGGCCACACTTCAGTGAAGAACAATTTATTGAAAGGACAAAAAATAAAAAGGAAAGGTCCTCTTTGGCTTTTGAAGGCAGACATGTTTCTGTCACCGTCCAACCCATAATCCACACAGCACTGGCAGTAGATTTAAATAGAAAAATTAATCCAAAAAAGGTTGAATAAAGAGCCCAGTTTTAATCCGGTTTACACCCTAACCCTGCAGGCCCTGGAAAGACCCGGAGATTATGTCACCTGTAGCACTTCCTCTCTCATACTGCTTTTCTTTCTAGTTCTCTGTTTGATTTCTAACTGCATGTATTCAGATTTCTGCCATTTAAAGGGCCATACCATGAAAAACCAACTGTGTGTATTCTACTGTTCATTCTTCTCTATACAGAACCTCAAAGCAGTATTTTGATCCGTTCTCGCATTTCTGAGTAATCCTCTAAAAACCTGCGATCTCGACAGCAGCCCCTCCCATACCCACAAAAACAAGCGTTTCCTCACAGTCTGATGTCACAGAGTGAGTCTGCTCTGACAGCTCCACCCCCAGTCAAACACCAACACTCAGTTTCTCCAATGATCAGCAAAAAAACTTCAATTGTAGATGCAGAATACCGTATATCTTCCAGTTGTGTCCTGTCTTCAATAAATTCCAGAACAAACTTTAGACGCGGGGCTCCTTTAAGACCCCACCCGGTCGGGCACAGTCGTAGAGACACCAAGTGTATTTGTGTTGTTCACCGGTGTAACGATGGCTAGGCCTGCTGAAGGCAGATGTGTGGTATGTACGTCCATCTTTGAAAAAAATTGGATGTTTATTTTTGTGGGAGAGATGAAGACACGCTGCCAAAGACTGCAGGATGACGTCATGAAATGGGCGGCACTCACACGTAACAGTAGGCGGAGCTTCAGGAATCGAGTCATTTTACTTCCAAGTAGGAAAAAACTCACAAAAATAACTCATATTTTATGAATAATTTGTTTTTTATTGTTCCAAAGGTAATATATGATAATACATATAGATATAGTTCACTCTGAAAGGCTTAAGAGAATCACGGTATGGCCCATTTAAATCACCAAGAGATCAGAACTAGAATCCTCCAGATCTGTACATCTGGAGTGGAGTTCAGACTGTGAGATTAGAATATCTGCCAGTAATCCTGTCACTAAGGAAGATTGGAGATGAGTGTGAGGACCAGTACTGCTGGAATCAGATGGAGTCTGACAGAAGTATCCTCACCCAGTCCAAGAATACATACAACACCCTTTTTCAATGGAAGCATTTAAAATACCCATTCCTAAATGTCAACATTTTATCTGGTCTTAGACACATGAACACATACTGTTGAAAGACTGAATGAATCAATCAATGCAGCACCTAGAAGCTTCTAGAGGTTTCCAAGAACGTTCTGAGGTTAAAGTCCCACTAAAAGTGTCCCCAGGGGTCTGCATAATCATAATTATGCAGTTAATATCTAAATATTTCAAAAAGAAAAGTGTTTTCTAGAACGCAGTTTTAGCAGGAGTTCATAAGAAAATGACCTCTTGTTGTGTTTGGGGTGGAGTAAACCCACCCCCACTTCTTGTCACCCTTTTGTTTACACTCTCTCCCTCTAGCTTACAGCCCCTCACTATCTCAAAGTGATAAAACATGAGCAGTTCAACAAAAACTGTGAGCAACATCATTTCTATCCAGCCGTACAGTTTAGATCCAGATTCCAGCTCAGAAGAGGAAAACAAAGACGTTCATGGATCTATTTGTCTGTTAGCGGATGCATCAGAATATATGATCACAAATATGATCTTTTTCCAGCAGCATTTTTTCTATTTTCTCCTGATTCACAGCAATTTCAATAGATAAATACTCAGGAATGCTATTTTTATCTTACTTTTCTTAATGAATGTCCTCCATCATCAGAAAAATGCTACAAGATGATATTAAAAACAAAATTGTCATTGGAGTGGCTTTCTAAATGAATCCAATTTTGAAGTTCTGATGTCTGCTCTGAACGCTGCAATTGGGGAAAGCTTTTATCCAAACAGATGTCCCACATGAACATGTGTGCAGAGGTGTCTCAGTCACCTGCTCACAGCTGACGAACGCCTGCTCTGTCAACGGCTTCACCTCTCACGGGTCAAGAACAAGAATATCCAGATGTTTGCATAAAGCAATATGCCATATATGGGAATTGAGCCAACATTACTGCAGTAATGATATCACTAGAATGTCATGCAACTAGATAATTGTGTAGATATAGAGTTAAATATAAATATCTGGAGGATATGGATGGATTCGTTTCACTGTAGGCGTGGTCAACCTTTTCCCTCCAGCTGGTCTATTTCTAGTTGAAAGGTTGTGTGTTCGAGAAGAACATATTGAAGATAAACCCAAGAAGCTGTTAAGCAGAAAAAAGATTTCTTTAGAAAACTGAAAAACTTGTGATTCAAATTTGGAGCCGGTGCATTAATGCCGGTTTCTCCTGAAATTCTAATAGGTTACTTGTTTTTTTAAAATACTGGCATCTAAGAGTATCATTTGATAGACTTTATTAGCCTGAACAAAAACCTAAACAAACAACCCGAGCTTCTCCAAACTACTTCCCTACTCCTTTAGCTAAGTTAAGTTAAAAACTAATGTCCCATTAGCTGTCTCGCAGCTAGGTGTGTACAATTTGTTCTCAGCATATGGCCTCTCCCCTGGGGGAGTGGTGAGCTGCAGACACAGCTGCTCTCAGGAATCATTAGGTGGTTAAATCCCCCAATTCAACCCTTTAATGCTACAGATCAAACAGGGAGGCACTGAGTCCCATTTTTATAGTCTTTAGTCTTACTCGGCTTGGATTTGAACTCAAGACTTTCCAGTCTCAGGGTGGACAATACAGCTGTATTTATTGTTATAGGATCCCCAGCAGCTGTCCTGAACAGACAGCTGCTCTTCCTCTGACCCTTCATAAAAAACCCACCATAAAACAATACAATTCCTAAAAAAAAAAATTAAAGCCATTTTATGCTATCCCAATAATACATTATAGAAACACATTAAACTCACATTTCAAATAGCAATAAAAAAACTTGAAATTTTGCATTACCTGTGGTAATGCTAGTGTGAATGCTGTCAGCAGAATGTGGCTGCTGAAGATGCTAGTTTAAATAGCTGAAAGTGCTGAAATTGATAGCTGAAATCGCTGAACCTAATAGGTGAAAAATGCTCAAACTGGTAGCCAGCTAAAAAAATTATCTAGTTGCCAAATTAGTTAAAAAACTGGTAAAATGTTTAATTTACCCAAAAGAGCTAGCTTGAAGCAAAACTATTGGCTATTAAGTCCAAAATAGCCTTAAGAGGTATATAAAAATAGCCTAATTCATAATTCAAAGTATCCTGCATTATTCAATTGACAATTCATCAATTGAATAAATTGAATAAATTCAACAATTCAATTAATCTGATACAGTTCACATATTGTAAAATGTATCAGTGAAATACTGAGATTGTTAATATCATCCAGAGTTCCATGGATTCTCTAAAGGAGAAGTTCTAACATAAATGTTCAGATCATTAACATTGGAAACATTGTTCTGCTTCTCCTGGAGGATGTTTCAGTTTGACCACTAGGTGGAGCATGTGCTGTAACATTAAAGATTATTCTAGAAGAAGGAAAAAACAATGACTAAAAAACTGTGCTTTAGACCACAAATTGTTTCTTTTAAACAAATGTGAGTTTGTAACATTGATGCCTGTGAGTTTATAAAGATGTTTCTTTAGTCAACAATGGATGTTTAGGTCAAACGAGCGTTAGCATTAGCCGTCCTATGGGAACTTCCATTAAACGACAGCATCAAGCTAGCAGACTTTAGCTTTATGTGCGACATTGATTTATATATTTATAGATCGATTATTGATTCATTAAGCTAAATTTGCTTCAAATCGATGAATCAATTTTACGGACCAGCCCCAGTGGACACACAACTCTGAGCTGAAGCTGAGCTGGCCTCCTCCTTATTGCTCTAACTGTAAAGGTATTTGAAGCTGTAGCTGTGTCTGAAAGGGTTTTTAAGCCATTGTGATTATGGCTGGTTATCCTTCTGCTGACGGGGTGATCCGCCTCCAGGAGAAACACGATCCTACTCGTGAGCATGCTCAGAAGTTTACATCAAAATGTAACTGATGACATTTTATTTTTGTCTGACTTTTTAAAGGTATGAACTGATGTTATGTTTTCTGATTGCTGGTAGCTTCATGCTAACATAGATGACTGGAAACTATTGATGATGTGATTGGGAGTTTGTAACGTCCGGATTTGAAGAGACTATGAATATGTCCGAATTCCTCCCTAATCCCTAACCACTACAAAACTACTCTATCTAGTGCCCTGATATCAAAAGCAATTCAGACACCATACTCACTACTTTAATTTTTCTAATTTTTCTAGTTTTTCTTAATGCAAGGTATGATGTCGCCGATTTCACAAAGCAAAAATCTAATCAATACAAACATTCCAGAACATCTATTAGTGACTCCACTGTGTTCTGATGAGGAAAATCTGGAGGGTTTGTTGAAAAATTACATTTAAGCATGTTTTTTTTTTTTTTTTTTCCATCGTGGTCTATATTCACTAAAGTCACGATCCTTTCACAAAGACTTGAGAGAAAGTTCTAGGGGACTGGATTTTGGAATAGTAGATTTGGACAGCACTAGAAAACAGTGAACGCACTAGGAAGGAATTGGGACATGGACTATTTCCCCATATCTCTCCACTTGAGGGGATAAATGTAGGAATAAGGAGAAGATGCAGGGAAGTGATCTGGATTCAGCCATTGATTTTATGCATGTGATATTGATGATATCTACATGTTTACATCATATATGTGATTGGATGATCCTGCGTGTATCTTTAGATGGATAATGTTGCTCATTTCAGATGAGAATCCCCAGAGAAGCAGCCACAGCTCTGCGTATTGTACTCACTGGTGGTGTTTCCCGTCATCTGAATGATGCATTTGCTTTCTTTCCCAATCTCCCTCGAATTGAAGGGGCGGACCCGAACCGCCACTTTCACCGAGGCTCCTGCCATGGCGCCTCTGCTTAGCACCTTCCAGTCCCTCCTCTAGAATCCAGGTGTGAGGTTCAAGTTTCTGAGGAGGTGGAGAAAGACATGGACACGGTTAAAGATGCTGCCAGTGAACATCAGTTAACATAAAGACGACACCAGAACCTATCGGCTGTAGCTAAGCATGAGAAATACAATAAAACAGTTGGAAGGACTTAAAATCGACTGGATTGAAGGTGAATCAAACTGGATTGGGGTTAGAGTGAACAAGAATGAAGTGGATCACAGCTGATCCAAATCATGATATGCTACATTAAAGCCTAATAGGCAGAATCTTTGCTGAAACAAACTGGATTTTTACTGATATATTGACTGATGTGACTTTCCCTGAAACATTCAAATGTTATGGAATGGCTTCATGTGTGTCAGTAAAATGGTCTGATTTGTGTCTCTGAGCTGGTTTAGCATTAGCTGTGGCTCTGATGCGTCTGGGAGCAGGGCGGAGGGGAGACGAGGACCGCTGTCTGCAGCCGAGAGCTCATAAAGCCAACTGCAACAAAAGAAGCGCAGCAGCAGTTAAATGTCAGCATTTGTCTGAGGCAGACAAAAGCACTGACAGCGGCCTTAAATCCAGCGTCTGGCTCAGTCCAGATGCCCGAGTGCTTCGTCTCAACTCCAAACTATGATGGTCATATTTCTAACCATGACTCAACAGAATATCAATCGTTTCATGTATACGCTCCACAGTGACTAATGTCATACATGTAGAACACGTGTCAAAGTTCTATCCAGATCATTTTATATTTTCGTCATTATTGGCCCGATGTTATCAGGCGCTGGTAACATGCTGCATCACACTTTCATTCCCGAGTCGTGACATTTTAAAGGGTGATCAAACAGGGATGTTGGAGGCTGACTCCGCCCACAGACGACGTGTGAAAAATCCAGTCAGAGGGGTGGGGCTGGAGGACAGGACTGTTGTCATTACTGGGGCTACACATCAAAATGTGGGACCTCTGAAGTAACGAGGGGTTTGAATGGTTAGACAAGGACTGGGTTGATAAAATTGATTTGAATCGATTTAAGCTCAACAGATCAATAATCCATTTATAGAAATATAAATCAATCAAGCACATAAAGCTAAATTTTACTAGCTTGATGCTAACATTTGAAGGAATTTCCTATAAGACGGCGAATGCTAACACTCGGTTGAGTAAATGAACATCTTTATAAACTCACAGGTATGAACTCTTTTAAAGAGACATTTGTGTTAAAACTCCTTAAGAGAATCCATGTAACACTGTTTGCTATTAACAATCTCATAATTTATCTAACGCATTTTACAATATGTGAACTGGATCAGATTTATATAAATATACTCAAAACATATAGTAGATTATTCATGTATTTCTAAGCAAATGTGTCTAAATGTGTAAACTCTAAATTGAATTAAATTGAAGAATCGAAAGAAATCCAAAAATCATAATTGAATCGATTCAGGCTCTTGTGAATTGAACCGTTTCTGCACATTATAATTGATACCCAGCCCAAGCTTGACCAATCACAAAATTCAACAGTAATATCCCATTTTAAACTGTAGGGGGCATCACACAGATGGTTTTAGACTATAGTTTCAAGAATTAAACAAGTTTATTGTAATTAGTCAAAAAAGAGTAACGACCAACAGACAGCAGCTTTATTTATAGAGATCAACAGACAAAGAAAGTTGATTTAGGGTTTGGTTACACTTTAACGTCTGGTTAAATCAAGGTAACCTTCAGGCCACAAACCGGTACCGGTCCGGTACTGGAAAGTATCCCAACTCTAACCTTAACCCGGTACTGGACAGTCGGTGCCAGACTCAGATCAGCACTCTGATGGGGTACCGTTACCGGCCGTGTCCCGAGGTTCGGTCAGAATTAACAAGTTATGTTTTTAAAGTTTTAAAAATGTAGTTTTATTGTGTTCATTAATGTTTATGCTGCTGCGGCGGGTTTTGGATTTTGGCCCCCTGTGTGGTTCAGTTTGACCCTCCAGGTGTGGAGGTAAACAGGTGTAAGCATGCAGCATCAGATTTTGGGCTGTAAACCTTCTACTGTCAGCGTCTCTGTTCTTTCAAGTTGTGAAGAAGATGTTTGTCATTCTCTCTGAATCAGACACATGTGCTGTGTCACTCTGAGCTCTTCAAGAACGTCCACTGACAAAAGCCTGAGAGCTTCAGGAGGACTGGGAGTTTGACTGAAGGCCTTCCTCCAGCTTCAGAGTAAGGTGTGGTCAGTGTTAGGAGAGATGACATGAAATACATCTAGATCTAAATCACGCTGTGGATATCTCAAATCTGGACTGACAGAATGAAAAACAAAGACAGACAAATACAAAAACAGAAGAAAAAAAAACAGAAGGAAGGAAAACGTCCCCAAATCTAAAGGTGTTCCTCTAAACGTGGAAGAAACCCACAGACTAGAACTGGACCAGCCACGAGGCCTTCCTCTCCTCCGGATGAGATAAGATCATGTCTGAACAGCAGGTGAATAAACGGCGTCATTCATCCGGTCCTACAACCCCTCCGGTGTCCCGGTGGTTGTGTGAGCGGGATGAGGACAGAGCTCTGCGGCCGCACCCAAAGCCCGCCGCGGCGGAGTCAGGGCGGGAACGCGGCTCTGACAGCGGCACGCGCGTCTTACCTCCAGCGAGCAGACGGAAGACCCAACCCCGAAAAACACCTCCGCCGTCCGTGCGTGCGTCCGTGCGTCCTACCGGCCTCTGCTCGCCATCAAACCGGGCCGGTGACGTTCCGCCCTCCGCTCCCCCCTCACGCTCCGGGGGGGTGGCGCGGTCAGTCGGCCGTCTTTGCTCAGATCCAAGCGGTCAAAATGGCTCTGCTGCTTCACCGAGGATGCTCGAGCCCCACTGAGCCGGCGGTGACATCATCAGCACCGGGAACGGGAACGGGGGGAGGGGGGAGCTGCGGGGATGCGAGAGGGAGGGGTGAGGGGGAGGGAGTCTCTGAAACCGAGCAAACAGGAAATTATCGAAGCAAGATTCTCTTTGTTACATTTATAATAATAATAATACATTGTCATGATATATTATCATGTATTTTTTGATAGAAATAATTAGGAATATTATCCTTTTTATTTTATTTGTTATTTGTAGTTGTTTAAAGTCTCTGATGAAAATCCTGTTTTAGAGTTTTTATCATGTCTGTGTGTCATTTATCTTCTGAAAGAGAACAAATGTAATAAGAAATCATTTAGTTTTTATTTCTCCTTTTAAATCAATCCAACAGTCTTGGACAGACTCTGTTTTTCATCAATCATCTTCTTTCTGCTGCACATGCACTAAACCCTCATCTGGTCCGGCTAGCGTGTCTAGTTCAGGTTCTGGAGAAGAGAAGATGCTATCTTCACATTGACTGCAGTCAAATGAGCCGCCGTTCACATTTCTGTGCTCCAATCAGCATCACTGGATTTTTGGTGTGAGTTTCATCCAATACTTACGGTAGCAGGGCTGAGAACTCTGGAAAATCTCCACCAGACTCCACGGAGCTTCTTGATGTGACCATGGAAATGTGAACGGCGGCTCATTTGACCGCAGTTGGAAAGGATTGTAAATGAATGAAAGAGCATTTGGATGTTAGCTTTCATTATTTTCTGCTCTGAGACACCAATGGATTGAATGGATTGATCACAGCAAGGTCAAGAAACATCAAAGAGTCTTTGGTGAACTGGAAGGAGAAAGAATCAGGATTTTGGAGGAAGTTCTGTCCATGAAGATCTGAGCTGACATCCGGATCAGAACCATACGGATGGACATTACCCAGATTGATGGAGGTTTTTATGGAGCAGTGGAGAAGATTTATGCTAGTCGACGGTGGCTCAGGTGGTAGAGCAGGTCGGCCAATGATCGAAGGATAGGCGGTTCGATCCTCGCTCCCGCCAGCCATAATGTCGTCGTGTCCTTGGGCAAGACACTTCACCCTCCTTGCCTCCAGTGTGGCTCCACTGGTGTGTGAAAGTGTATGAATGTCCCGGTGATGGTCAGAGGGGCTGTAGGTGCGAACTGGCAGCCACGCCTCTGTCAGCCTGCCCCAGGGCAGCTGTGGCTACAGTAGTAGCTTACCATCACCAAGTATGAATGAGGTGTGAATGAATAATGGGTATTCATTGTAAGCGCTTTGAGCGTCTGGAAAAGCGCAGATAAATCTAATCCATTATTATTATCATTATTATTAGTGAGACACAGAAATATTATAATCAGGGGCGGAGCTCCAAAAGCCACGGCCCCTCAGAGGAGATTTTGGAAACAGGTTTCAGATCAACATGAAAAATAGCTTTTTAAGACATTTAGGTTGTGGGATTTTGGTTAAAAACGTCAGAATCACATTTAAAAACACTTTCCTAGGGGGACTTTAATTTCTGCTGTTCTGAATTGTTTATCATCACTTTAGTCATTAACTGAATGGATTTGATATTGGAGTTAAGGTTTACAGATATGTAAGTAACATTTTTTAAAAAGTATTGAATATAGCTGAAAACAAGGATGAGTCAAAAGACACATTAAGGAAGAAAGGAAGCACTCAGCTGTAAATCTCCAACCCTAACCCTTTTAAAGTTCAGCTCTCCTGAAGATCAAAAATCCTGTGATAACATCATCACTTTATTCATTTGTCCATCCATCCATTATCTTCCACTCATCCAATCAGCAGTTAATGGTGTGTACTTATTCTGCTCTACCCTCTCCAATTGAAACGTTGGGTTATTTGTGTGTTTTTAACATTTTATTATGTTTCTAATAACAGATGACATATATAAAGAAAATGTTGCTAAATTTGCCTTTCTTTAAATGTATTGATTGAAAAAGGTGGTGAATAAGAAGCAGATGAAGAAAAATGTCTTGGAAAAGCCTGTAGATGTGACTTAGAAACTGATATTACCAGGCCGAAGCTCCTTGCTCCTCTCCATTCTGATGCATCCACTTACAGACAAATAGATCCATGAATTTCTTTGTTTAACTGAACCAGAATCTGGATCTAAACTGTACGGCCAGATAGTTCTAATATTGCTTGTCATTGTTGTTGCACCAGTGATATTGGATCTGTGAGGGGCTGTAAGATAGTGGGAGAAAGTGTAAGCAAAGGGATGGTGGGAAATGAGAGCAGGCTTACTCCATGCCCAGTTCCGCCCAAACCTCAGTGAATAGTTTCTAATGAACTCCTGCCACTCTGCAGAAACTATGTCCTAGAAAACAACACAGGTTATTTGTCTTTGACTAAACATGGCTTAATCACAATGAAAAGTCCACTGGGAACATTTTTATAATGGATCTAAAGAAAATCTGAGTGGGATTTTAAAGCTCAAAATGCTTTACAGTCACAGTCCCATTCACTCATACAAACACACATTCACACACTGATGGCTGCTTGTCTGCTGACCTCAACCACCAGCAGCAATGCGGGGGTCAGTGTCTTACCCAAGAACTTGTAAACAAATTGAAAGCAGGACAGGAACTGAATCTGCACTCCTCCAATCAAAAGTTGTTTGTTCTACCTCTACACTACAGCCATGCCAAGACAAAAATGTCCACACCTTAGCCTCTTCCTCAAGCTCCTCTGAGGGAGTTCAGAGACGCTCCTTGGTCAGCAGAGAGACCTAGTCTCTCCTGCATGTCCTGGTCTTCCATAGAGTCTCCACTGAGTGGGACATCCCTGTAAAAGTGCTGCATTTTAAATGTAGCAGGTCAAAACCTCAGCCAGAGATCTATATGCCTCTCAAAGGCGAGGTTACATGAGCTTCTCATCTTCTGTGAACGCTAACACTTACCAACTGACCTGGGGTCTCACAAGGAAGCCCATACCAGTGTGCCGCCTCTCACCAAAGCCACCTTCTGAATAGCAGACAGTCCAGCCCCTCTTGAAGGATGGAGTTTCAGAGCCTAGGCCATTTGTCAAGGGGAGTCTAACCATGTCTAACCGGTACCTCTCCCAAAAGTCAGATTCCATGACTGGGGACTGGTCAGCGAGGCTCCCACCTACTACCACAGCATTCAATCCTGCCCAAGGCACATTGCACAGGCCCCTTCTGATCTGTCCTATAGACTCTCCACAGGGGAGTGATCCTTCATCACCATTGAGACTGAGCCCACCTGGGACTAATAGGACGAGCCCCAACCCCAGGCCAGGCTTCAGGGCTGCAGGGCACTGGTGACATCTCTACGTGCAACACATTCAAACCTCTTTGCTGGTGACTTTTGAAGTTATTCTAAACCACATTTTGTCTGGCATCTCACCTGGAACCTGTGTGCCACCCGAAACCCAGCTGGGGTGTCAGCTTAGACAAAGCTCTGGCTCCCAAATCCCTCCACAACATTACGGTGGCGGTTCATGGAGGGGCCTGGGATAACACAACTTGGATATGCAGAAATCTCCACTGACATTAGACAAAAGACACTCCTTTTTTAAAATTTGGGCATCATAAAACTCTTAGCAGTATTTTAAAGCAAAGCTTGAAAACATTTTTTCATTTGTATGACTTCATAACACATCAGGCAGAAGCTTTACACATTTTTATAATAGAGGGTTTATTTTAGTGAAAATTCTGACAAACCAAAAACAAAAAAGAAATCTCTCAAATGACAGAATCATAAACTTTTTTCCAACAATAGGTCAAAAAACAAAAAACAGCACATTTACAAAGCTATGGTGGAAGCAGCGAGCATTTCATTAATCCAAGTCTTAGTCAAACAACAGATTTCCAGCGTTCTAGCGTTTTGACACATTTAGTGTGCAGCAGGGGGTTGCTCTCATCTTGGTTCTTATTTATACTTCCACAGTCTGTCTTCACAGCCCTGCTGAGGAGATGTTTTAAGGAAAATGCAAGAATTTGCGAAACAGGGTACAGCTGTGCTTTGAGAGACACAAGAAAGTCAATAAAGTAGATGTGATAATACAGTGATGCGCAGTAACAAGTAGGAGTCTCTTTCTACATGTTGCTAGTATAAATATGCAGGAGAGAGATATCTTGAGAGTTTTTGTTAATTTTTAATTTATTTATCTATGATAAATGGCATCTTTCAGATTCATGTCTTTTTCAGGTAAAGATGAGCTATGACACACAGAGAGAGGTATTGAAAGATCTGAAAAACCATGTCTGTACAGGAGTCTGCAACCTGAGGCTCCGGAGTCACATGCGGATCCTTCATCCCTTCAATGTGAATCTTTGGCTTTGAGTAAAAAAAACTAACAAGTTCAGTAAATAAAATGTTTACAGGTAATTTCTTTTACTTAATCAAGTTTTGTCATTTATATTTTTAATTTTAACATGTCAAATCCATGAGAGAGATATTGGGAAGAGTGGTTTATTATTATAATAAGAATAAAGCACATATAGATTTATTTTAAAAAATAGATTACACACAAATGTTGTCATGTTTATACTCAATAGTGAAAAAGAGGATACGGAAAAAGTCCACCACAGTCCTAAAAATGGAAAAGAGCATGTTTGATTTGACTTTATTGACCCACGGTTCATGTTATTTAGAAGGGAACTCATGTGCTCTAGTCAAAAGAAAAATAAATTAAAAACAAAAACAATTATATTAATTCAATTACTATAAATTTTTTAAAACTTACTTTATATAAATAAATGGCTACAAAAACATAGATAAAGTGTATTTTTCTAAACAGTAACTTTGTGGCTCTTGCTTGGTTTTGATCAGTAAAAAAGTATATTAAATGGTTCTTTGAGAACCAAAGGTTGCAGACCTCTGGGTTAGTGAACCAGGACCAGGAGCAAGACCAGACTGGACCTCGTCCCTCATGTGAAACAGTATTCTTAGTAACTGCATAGATGCATCAAATCCTCACATTTTCACTGTCATTCCCAGTTTGAATGAAAATGAGTCTGTGAGAAAGAAGCTTCTGGAAACCAAACAGCAGAGTGAACAGGAACTCAGATAGGATGCATAGGGCTCTCAGGTTTCAGCCTGATTGAAACACAATGCACACGTGTTTGTGACCTTGCTCTCCGCACACTCCTGCCGCTCCCATTGCTCTCAGCCTCACAGTTGCTGAGGAACATCTCTCTGTGGTCCTTTCTGAGCCCTCACTTCTCTTTTAAAGCTAATCATCTGTTTCGCTCTTGAACTAAAACTTCACTGTTTGTTTTATGCACAAATGGTGAAAAAAAAAAAAAAACATTTTTATTACAATATCAACAATCTAAAAGATAATTGACTGAAAATGCAGCCTGATGTTGTTTTATTTGAACCAGAAGAAGAACATTCCCTTCCAGGTGAGAGGGGATTTTGCTCACATTGGCTGTGGTGAAACGAAGAGAACGCTGCAGACACAGGCCCGTGAGTGTTTTGGTCTTCCCTTCCAGAGGTGTCGTCTAAATTCAGTGGTAAAGGACCCTGAATAATTGATTGGTTGGCGAGGCTGATGCCTTGAGCCTTGTGTGACAGTTAGACACGTTTTCTTAAAGAGACACTCTTAGTGTGATCAAAGCATGTCAAGCAGTCCTCCACTGTTATACATTCCTTACAGTTTCCTTCATAATCTGCAGCAAAGTGCATTCCTCAGTAACTGTCAATAAACATCTGCCTTTATTTGAAGCCTGCTCCCTGCTCTGATGTCAACCAATCACAGATGGGCTGCTGTTTCGATCCCGTTAACATGATAATCCCAGCAGATTGTACTCACCGGAGACGCCTCAGGTGTTAACGGGTTCAAGGCTGTGTTCAGTTCTGGACCTTAAACTTCCACAAGAACTTTAAATATAATGCGGAGGACAAGAAATCCTCCACCCACATGCTGTCTAAGAACACCTGAATGTACCTGTGCAGGTGATTGATGATATTATGATCTGCTGCTGAGTTCACATGCAGCATTACAGTTCAGGTTTGGACCCAGACAGCACGGCCAAGAGGGCCACCTACGGTTTATAAGTGGGCAGAAAATGTGGGTCTGAATTGGATTTGTTAGAGTTTCTGTGGTTGACCCACCTGTGTTCAACCACATTAGTATAAACGAGAACTCAGTGGGTTGGCTAGCTATGCTAGCCAGCCTGTGGATAGGTAGCAAGCTAGAGAGCTCCGCTGTACCAAGCAAGCAAGCTTTGCTGTAGCGAGCTAGCCAGCTTCGATGTATCAAGCTAGCAAGCTCCACTTTGGCGAGCTAGCCAGCTTTGCTATAGCAATTTCTGCATTAGCAAGCTAGCTAGCTCTACTGTATTGAGCTAGCAAGCTCCACTGCGTCAAGCTAGTGAGCTCATCTGCATTGATCTGTCCACTGGGTGACAGACTAGCATAGCCAGCTAACCCACTGATGTCCACTTAAGTCAATGTGTGCTAACACAGATGTGGCCATCACAGAACCTGCAGACAAACACATTCGGATCACATTTTCTGCCACTTTGAAACCAGATGGAGCCACCTGGACTTGGTGGCTGGTCGAAGAGCTGAAAAGAGCTGATGCGGCCAACGTAGAGAAGCATCTTTTTCTGATGCGTTTCTAGGTTTTCTGCAGTTAATCACAAGACGACAGCATCAAGAGGATTTTTGACATGTCAGTTTGTGTCAGATGCTCTCAACAGTGTCTGTCTGTCTGTCTGTCTGTCTGTCTGCATTTGGCCTTACATCTTTCTACACAGAGACAGGTCTTCCTCTGGACCAGGTTTAAAGAAAGCATTTGTTTTCAATGCTCAGAATGTTGTTGTCTTTCTTCATGGTCGTAAGCTTCCACAGGTTCTTTTGACTTCCTTCATCAGCTGTTGAGTGCAGTAGTGGAATCTGATTCATTAATCTCCATCTCAGTGTGATATGTGTGGTGGATATGTTTGATCTGATTGCTGTTTATCCAACACAGAAGAAAATTTATTCATGAACGAAGTTATTTGACAATTGTATGGAAGTTTTTTTGAACCATAATATCATGCATTTCTCAATTGCCAATTCAATCTGCGATTCAGGCTTTTAGATTCGTTAGAGCAAATCCCATCCAGCAAACATGAAAGAACCAACCAACACAGACGATTCTAGACTTCCTCCTGAGTAAGTTATGTTATTTATAAAGGATTTTGTAGATAACATGACCTGACATCCAGATTTTAAACAAACGTGCAGCCTAGAAAATATAAGGAGGTTTAAATTAAAAAAAACTGCAACTACCTTGATTGCATTTGTGAGGCCTGCAAGAAAATAATGAATGGATGTTATGTGATTGTAAGGAAGTCAGTAAATCTTTATTTATACTGCACTTTTAACAGAGGGCAGCTCACAAACTGCTTCAAGAGAGTTAAAATACAAGATAAAAACAATACATATTAAATAAATTCAGGAAAAAAGATATAATCTTGATGCCAGGACTGAGCTTTGGTTTGAGGTTTTGTTAGGATGTTCTGTCACTAGTTTTTGGTAGACTGCATGATTCACAGCTGTCTTCATTTCTGTTAATTGCCCTCAGCCTTTTTAATTTCCGATTTTCAGTTAATCCTCGTCAGGTCATCAGTTCTGCTCTGGTCAGGCATCAGTTTTGTTTCTCCATGGGTTTTTGTCATGTTATGGTCACTAGATTAAATGTGTCACGTTTCTGTCACCAAGCCTGCTCTCCTGCATTTGGGTCTTCCACCACCATCTCCTGAGAATTGATGGCAGATCGCAACTAAAAAGGTGAAATTAAGTTATCAGCTAAATACTTTACTAAAAGGAAAACCTTCAGTTGACTTTTAGGACACTCTGTCAATCTGATGCAGTGACGCCTGTGAAGCTCTGACCAACGTCAACACACCTGAGCTGGCTTCAACTCTGCTCGAATCATTCCAGCCAGCAACAGTGACATCCTCTGGCTGTCGGCTATTAAAACATCCAAGCACCCGTGCTGTCAGGACTTCTCCCAAATGCTAAAACACATTTTCTGAAACATTTAACCAGTTTAACCAAACATCAAACACAATTTTCAGAATATGAGCTAAATATACAAAATACTTGAGTCAGAAACTCACTTTGAGGTCCTAATGAAGACTGTTGTCAAAACACACACACAGCAAACACAACACACTGCAAAACAAAACACTTGTCACTGTTCACAGTAGGGTTTATAAAAAAATGTTGCCCCCCCTTCAAAAATAGAGTAAAACAGTATTTTATCTTATTTAGTACATTTTTAATGTAAATCCAGGTTGACTTTTGTTTACTGCACTTCATCATCTTTTCTCTGTGGGTCAGACCTGAAGATTTCATCTGCATCTCTGCCATTGTTCACGCTCATCACACGTTCCATCGGTCTCAGGATTTGCAGTCGACTCGAATCGCCAGTGAGCGACACTTCCGGTTAAAAGAGATTGGTGCTGTGTGGAGAAGGTGAGTCCAGCTGGACATCTCTGATGTGTTTCGTTATCATTAAACCTTGCTGCATATGGATCCAAACGTCTGCTCCTCTTCATCAAAGTACTGTTATTTTTTTAGGTGTTAAGAAAACTCTCTCCTATTGTTCTGTTTGTGAGGTGAGAAGCCTCAAGAGGATTGATCAGGTGAAACTTTTGCAGAATTAAGTGACCTTTTCTATCAGAGAATATTCGCTGGTTTATTCAACTTCAAATTTTTATCTGTAAAGGTCGGATAAATGATATTCTGGTAAAACTTTGTGCATCTATCAAGAATGACACAAGAACGGTTTGCTTTCTGTCCTAGTCGGAAAGTTAGTAAATAACTAAACAAGACAGCAAAAATACACAAACCAACCCAAATGAAGGAACACATAAACAAGGATTTGTCATTGGGACTTTTTATTTTCAGTTTGGTGACGCACTGAAAAGCCAATATTCGAATTTATAATTTAAGTTTCAACAAAATCTTTTTACAAAGGGAGAAAAGTTTACTGACAGAGGTATCTGGAACATCTTGACCTGCACTCAGAGCAGTGTTCACAACATTTTACACCCATCACAGTCACAAGTGCTGAAAACGATCCTTTTAAGAGATGCTTGAGGAAAACCTAATGTACACGTCAGAATAAAAGGCCAACTGTTCGTAGCTTCTTTAACCCTTTAACAGCTGAGGCGTTGCCACTGACGCTTTAACACAAAATCTTGAACTTACTGTAACTTTTCAGCCGTCAACAGAGTTATTCCAGTAGATTGTGGAGGAGAAAAGCAGCTCAATCAAAGAAACACTGGAACTCTGGTGTCAAAGGGTTAAACAATTCTATCCAGTTTATTACTTTACATGATCAAAACACAGTGTTCATTAAAAAAAGAGTTCAGTCAAAACTGTTTGCAAAGCCTCTCCAGTTGGAATAAAAAAGGATGTTTGTAAAACCAAAACAGCTGTTTGGATGCGTTAATACTGCAGCAGCTGGGATAACGCCTGTAAACATTTGCTGTGGCTTGTCACTTTTGGAACCAACTTAAAGGTTTTGATCTCACAAAAACACAACTCAGGTGTGATGCATGCTGACGGGAGCAGCACCTTCACATCAGGAGGCATCGTTACAGTACTGAGGATATCCTGACAGCTTCAGGGATGCTTCTTCTGGACGCAAGTGCAGCCGTTGGTACCCTGCCATGCCATGCATAGTGCACAGTTCAATGCCCAAAGTTACATGAGGGACACTGTCAGGACAAGGGCCGGGTCGATTTAAATTGATGCATCAATTTAAATTTAACAGATCAATAATCAATTCCCAAAAGATAGAAATTAATTTAGCACATAAAGCTAAAGTGTGTTAGCTCGATGCTAACGTTTAATGGAATTTCCCATAGGACGGCTAATGCTAACGCTCAGTCGACCTAAACATACATTCTGACTAAATAAACATCTTTAGAAACTCAAAGGCATTAATTTTCCAAACTCTTTTAAGGAAATGTTTTTTAAAAGTATCTATTTGTGGACTAAAGCTCCATTTTTTGCTCATACTTTCATCTTCTAGAAAGCTACAGCACAATCACCACCTAGTGGCCAAACTGAAATGCCCTCCAAGAGTATGGAGGGCTAAATGAGCCAAATTCAAATAAACCACCACATTATTCAACAAATATGTCATTAATTATTTAAAATCAGGATTAAATAAATAAAAGCAAAAATCAATAAATATTTGTGTAAATGTATGTAGCATTAAAATAGCAATTAAAAAGCACATTCAAAATACTTAATGTCATTTATAACTATTTCCTGGTCCAGTATGAGCTTAAAGAGACAAATTGAAATAAATAGATTTGATAGGAAGTTGTTAAATATTTTATTAATTATTTAAAATTGGCATTAAATAAATAGAATTGGATATAAACAAATACATTTTAAATATGTATGGCATTAAAATATTAAAATAGCCATTCAAAACCACATTTAAATATTTCACTACGTATTTATTTATTTCATGGTCCAGTATGGCTCAAAAAGACAAATTGAAATAAAGATAATTGACATCAAATCATTAAATAAATGTGTTATTCATTATTTAATATTGGCATTAAATAAAAAGGTGTTATTAAATGTCTCAATATTTAACTAAAATGTAATCTTAAATGATATAAAAATATTTGTGCAATCCCACTTTCAAATAATGAATGACCCATTTATTTAATAATTTAATGGTGTGTATTTTTTTCAGCTTGTCTCTATGACCCACACTGGCCATGAAATAATTAAACATGTTGTGAAATATTTAAATGTGTTTTTAATGGCTATTTTAATATTTCAATGCCACATATATTTAAACATTTATTTATTGATTTCAACTTTTTTTTATTTAATTCTAATTTTCATTAATTAATCACACATTTATTTAATAATTGAATGGTCTATATATTTATTTAATTTTGGTTCATTTAGTCCTCCGTAAAAGAGAAGCAGAACAATGTTTACATGTTAATGATCTGAACATTTTAGTTAGAACTTCTCCTTTAGAGAATCCATGTAACACTGGATGATATTAACAATCTCAGTATTTCACTGATACATGTACAGTATGTGAACTGGATCAGATTAATATGAATGTATTCAAAACATATAGTAGATTATTAATGTATTTCTAAAAAATTGTGTATAAATGTGTGAATTCTAAATTGAAATGGGAGGTTTAAAAGAATGAAAAAAACCATCTGAATTGAATCGATTCTGGCTCTTGTGAATGGAGTCAAATTGTTTTTGGAGATTATTATCGATACCCAGCCCTAGTCAGGACCCATGAATGACTTCACATATTGCTAAAAATACTAAATTAATTGATTAATTCAGAAAAAGCGCAGGGATGTGGCGAGCAACAGGCTTGCTTCTGTGGGAGACTTGAATTTTCTCGTTAGGTTTTTTCTCTTCTCTAAAGGTTAAACTGTTTGCATCATTGTGTATATCGAGAATCCAAACTGCCTCTGTTTCTAAAAGCTTTAGCTTTTTCTGCTTCGTGGTGAGTGCTTTTAACACTGCCTGTCTGCCCAGGATGGGCCGGTCTGCTGCTCCTCCCTTTGGTGAAGCAGCTGAAACTGTCAGGTTCTGGTGAAACGCCAGCATGCAGGAGCTTGACTTTTCTGACTTGAGGAGATGTAATTACAGTTTTAAAAACGTGTGACTCAATCACAAGCTCGTTTTGGACCGTTCATTTTGACTTTATTTATAGGAAAACATAACAGTTTAGGTAGAAACGGCTGTTGTAGTGATGGAGAAAAGGTTCAGAACTAAAGAACTAGCATGTGAAGACGCTCATACTAATGTGTTGCTTTTTTAAAATACAATTTATGGAAGTATGCTTGAATAACTGCATGTGCTTAACAATCCACTGAAGGAGTAGTGGTGTTTTTGACTCATGTGATCACACAGATCGCTGAGGATCAATGTTCTCTGCAAACACAGAGTGGTGAGGAGCACGGAAGAGACGGGAATGAGATTTATTGGAATGTGTCTGTATAGATCAGAGGTCTGCAACCTGCGGCTCCAGAGCCACATGTGGCTCTTTTACCCCTCCATTCTGGCTTTTTGGTTTGGTCTATTTAAAAAAAGTACATTACCTTCAACTTTCTTTAACTCATTGACAAACAGTTGAAAGAAGATATAAATCACACAGTAGCTGGAATTCTCCAACAATTCTTTGTAGTTTATCAATATCATAATGACACATTTGGATCTAATTTTGAGCTTCATTTATTATTTAAATCAATTTAATGCCAGTAACCAGAATAAAAGATACATTACATTATAATCCACTGGATTATAAAGCAGATTTTCTATAGTTGAACAAATGTGTTCCTCTTGGTTTAATATATGGTAGAGGTCACTTCATTAACTCTGATTTAGTCTTTGTTGTTTATATTTATTAAATTGTTGAAGAAATGCTCCAGAAAGAGTCAAATAAAGGTTTGTTTTTTATTATTATTGATGACTTTACACTTCCTACTGCATTTGCTGCATTGACATGATCCTATGGTGTAGGATGTCTTTTATTTTGAAAGGAAATCATGCAAAGCTCTGTCATAAACTATTTCATTTAAAAAACAGCTATTTTCTCTTTATGTGTATACTTTATTTTATTATAATCGAGCATCAAAGATTTTACATGTGAAACCAATTCAGCTCCACCACTGCCATATTTTATTAAAACACAAAATTTAAACATTCTCAAATTTTATCAATTTTAATCTTTTAAAAATAATTTTTGAATGTCGTAATGAATTAGCACCTCCACTTTTAAGCACTTTAATTTATAAACTAGAGAGTTCCAGCAGACCCACCAGAGCAGCCTGAAGTGGAACTACAATGTTCCCCTTCTCAAAACCTCCTCTGCTCAGTCGGCTCTCTCTGTGAGGAGAGCAGGACTCTGGAAGTCACTTCCTGCTGATTGAAGTCTATGACCAGCTTCAGTCTGGCTGTTCCAGCAGCAGCGTCGTACACATGTTTGAGTGAGGTTTGTTCAGGTGTATTTTATATCTTTTTAATAAGTCTGTTTTTAAACAATTTTGTAATCAACTGTTTAATTTGATATCTTATCACCATGATTTTACTATATGAAAAGCCCATCTGGGGACAAATGCTGCAGATGAGCTCTTGCTACAAGCATGATGACATGGGACTGCGGCTTTGCTGTGTTTTTATACCCATCCCTACTAAATAAATGAATTAAAAAATTTAATTTATGTCAAAAAAACACAATAGTTTATTTAAATATTTCATGTCAACAGCAAAAACCTAAATATAAATCAGATGTTATTTCTCTTAATGGTGAGAGAAGACTTAGTGGTTCTGCTGGGTTTTGGTTGGAGAGTCATCGACCCGAATGGATCTGTAAGGGTTGAAGGTTGCAGACCCCTGAGCTTGGCTCTATTTAACTTTGAAAGTGCAAACATTTCAGGCCCCTCCTGTCTGTTCACGTCCAACTGATCCTGAGCGCTGATCCTCCTGCATTTCTTAATGGGAATTGAAGTTACTTTTTCCACAGATCATTAAAAAGAAATTCCTGTCTTTGTTTGTGTATCTATTGACTCAAACCTTTGAATCATAAAGTTATAACTTGTTAATATTGGTAGGATTGTTAGTGAGTTGATTCTAGTTGTATTTTTTGTTCCATTTTCTTAATTTTAAACAGGAAAAGGTATTATTTCTGTTGTTTTTTTCAGTTGTTGAGTGTGTTTGTTCATGTTGGTGGTTTTCATATGAACGTGGTCAAACAGGTAAATATTCTCCTGCCAGGATTCTCCTCACACGTTCAGTTTATCAGGTTTGAAGCACTAAAACCCTCATAGAAACAGCAGCCTGCAAGTTTCTTCAGCACCATTTCATGAATTAGGTCATGTCAACTTCCTGCTCGCTCTACATCTACCTTTGGGCTTAAATAGTGCCGGTTACTATTGCTGCACAAACTGCACAGAGATGGCACTTCATTTTACTGTTGGGCTGGTTAAAGCAACGACAAACAGTATGTACACTATGTTTTAAAGGAATGAAGCTTGCCGAGGGAACAACGACTGAGCGGCTGGAGCTGTGCAGCCGCCACAGCGACCCTCTCTGACTCACTGAGGCACCACCTCCTTCAGAGACGCCAGGGCAGAATGGATGCGAACGTGAAGCCGGTTTTCAAAGTCATAGCCTGTAAAATCCTCCTGAAACATATGAAGCACCGTTTCCGTTAAAAATGCACTGATGTGAAATCTCTGCGCTGAAAATGAAACAATGATTTCACCTTAGCTTGAAGTAAGAAGGATCTTCCTTTTCCCTTTGTCTGAAAGGAAAACAGAAGGTTATAGAAGACATTCACAGAGAAGCAACGAGGACGTCAACGAAGAATGTGAACTAAAAAAAGCCAGATTGTTGACCTCTGGTTTTGCGAGAAGTATACATCCCAGCTCATAGACGGCATAAGGGGGAACGTAGGAGTTGACCTGTCGTCCGTACTCGTCTCGAGCAGCCAACTGGAATGACTGGATCAGAGGGAAACAATAAAGATGAGTGTGGAGACCAGCTGACAGATCCTCAGGCAGATCCCCGTCGGTCGTTACCTGCACAGCATCCCTCATGTTCCCATGGCATTTGTGAATGGAACCCAGGAGGAGATGTTTCAGGCCTCGGCATGAAACCTCATCCACACTCTGCAGCACTGAGGGAGAACCGCACCACAGTCACAAGACAGTCGGATCACGCTTTCCTCTCATGCTGTGCTCACTAACCCTGGTTCATTATTTGCAGCTTTGTTGATGAGCAGTTAGGAAGAGCTTTCCACAGATAAAGGACTTCGATGATACCAAGGATGCAAAGCTCTCTGGTGGGGGAGACTTTTCTCAGTCTGTCAGCCTGCAGAACAGATCCATCATTTAGACGGAGACTTTAGAAAAGAGGAGAGATTCTTTTGGAGGTGAAGCACAAAAGCCCAACCCTTTTGACAGCAAACTGCTCGATCTGGTTGTTTTTCCTCTTGAACAGCCTCTGGACGTCCTTGAAAACTCCATTTGCTCCATCCAGGTCCCCAGAAGCCCCCTGACACACTGAAGGGAAGCACGGCCCTCAGCATGAAGACCGGACACAAGACTTGCTTCAACACGCTCTCAAACTTACCGCCGGTCAAGTAGGCGTAGTAGCACTGTGACCACCTCGACTCATTCTTCAGTCGTTCAAATGCTCTGAATCCGTCTTCAAAGTTCAACTCTATCATGCTGCACCAACCTGAAACAAACGAGGACATGAAGGCTCAGAGCACCGTCTGCCCAGAGCCGAGGGTCCCACCGGCCCCAAGAGGCAGACGTACCGATCTCATAGAGACAAACATGCTGGAGCTCTCTTTGGTCTGATGCAAGTTCTAATGCATCATGGAAACAGGCCAGAGCACTGTTGATGTGGCACTGGAGACAAAGGAGAGAACACACACACTGACAGGAGATGACAGCTGTACATGCACGTGTCCCACGGGATCTGCACATGAATCGGGGAACAGAGACTTTAGACCGTCTTGTGGGGTCTGAGTGACCCTCCATGACAGCAGCTGTACATACCTCCAGCCTCTGAACTCTTCCCTTAAAGAACATGAAGAGGGAGGAGTTGGGATAAACCACTGACTTCCTCTGCAGAATAGCTTTGGCTTCCAGCAGCCCCTCGTGAGTGTCCGACCCATCCAATGCAAAGAACGGCAGCACCACGGTGTGGTACCACAAGAGGGCCAACCTGAGCGACAGAACATGAAGCCCGCTTCAGCACGTGTGCCTGTGCTCCTGGAGTTTACATGCATGTGCTCGGACTCATGACGACTTGAGCAGCAGCATCTGTGTGTGTTTTCTGCTAGTCCTTTCTCTTGGTGTTTGCATTTGTTAACCTCCTGTTTGTGTTGGGTTTGTTTGAGACTTTCATGCTAACGTGGCGTGTGATGTGCTCTGCCTCATGTGTTCCCACACGTGTCTCATCAGCTGCTGTTTGTGTCCTCTGCGTCTATTTATAGTCCTGTCTTACCCTCTTTCTTCCTGTTTGTTCTGTTTTCCTGCTGTGTCAGTGAACATCTCTCCTCTGGTTACCTGCTTCATTTAGAGCTCTCTGACAACTTTCATCTTTTGTAATAAAATTCTGCGTCTGCCGCCGTCATTCTGCCTTCATTTGTATGACCTCATTACAAACAAACATGCACAGGACACTCTAATGAAATCTGACTCGCCTTTTGTCATGATAAATAGAAATCCTTTTTGGTCAACAGCTGTGGTGTTAGCTCTCTGCTTTTACTTTGTAATAATCCACCAGCTGTTAATTTTGGTTCCTCTGGAGCAGGGGTCTGCAACCTGAGGCTCCGGAGACACATGAGGCTCTTTAATCCTTTGGCTCTTCAGGTTTAATGCTGAACAACTGAATAAATCAGTTATTTCAATTTTATTCTTTCTGTTTAGATTTTTAACATTTCAAACAACTAAGCAAAAAAAGTTGAATTTACTGTCAGAAATTCTGTAGAAATTCTCTTTAAGACGAGATGGTGAAGCTCATCGTACTGGAAGAATCTCTGAATGATCTCATGAAGCCAGACGGAGGTTTTTGTATAAGGAAACCTGATCTCACGCGTGTTTTTCATGCAATGTTGCTAAAAATGCTAAAAACGTTATACTGTAGCTCCTCCCACACGTGTCTGAAGCGTCATGTTCATGCGCACGTTTGGACAGGTGTCGAGCTGGGAATTTGATGCTTGTTGAATAAGAGACACAATTTAGTGGAGTGAATCACGTTCGGTGTGACTCAGCATTGCAGTGAAGACCAGAGCCGAGCTTACTCACGTTGCCAGCGGCGCCTTCATGTCTTTGCTCTCACTCGCATACATGAGAGAGGACAGCCCCTGGAGACGGTCACCAGGGAAACCGAGCAGGTTGATGATCTTCAGTAGATGTGGTGGCACCATAGAGATGCACAGATGGAAGAGGCCATAACCGAAACTGACGGAGCCCTTCAGACGGTCCAAGGCCTCAGCTGTTACTTCATTCTCCAATGGCGCGTTGTGGTTGGCGTTGTCGGTTGTGAGAGACTCCTGGGTGCCGGAGGATCTCTCTTGACATGTCTCCTGCAGCTGACTGATGTCACTGTGGCATTTATTGTACATCTTCCAAGCCTTGCGGAGAATCCAGCCTCCTTTAATGTAGGCTATTAGTGGAAATAATGAGACAGACATTACTGAAGAAGCTGCATATTTAAGGTGGACGGACACAACTGTTGTCATGCATATTACAAATGTCTGATAGTTTTCCACTTCAGACCCTCCAAGCTGCTGTGAGTAGTGCAGCATGTATCTGTCTCTCCATCTGTTCATCCATCCTTTTGCAAGATTCTCTTCAAATACAGTTTTCTGCCAAATACTGTACTCACAATAAGTTAGGAATATTGTGAAAAACTCAGTAGATGTCATCAACAGTGTTTGTTTTGCTTCACAGATTTTCATTCTATTCTTTTAATGCTTCTCACTGTGTGTATTTTATTATTGTTACATGTATTTTAACTGATTTTTGAACATGTATTTTTACTGTATGTTTCTATTTTTCTTGTGTATTTAATGATGTTTTGAGGTTTTTAGGTTGACATGTTTTAACAGCTGTCCAGGGACGACAGATGAAAAAAAGCTTTTGGGTTAATTCTGGTGCATTGCAGCGATGCTGTTGATGTGCACTGCTCCTGTGACATGAACTAATAAATAAACATAAATAATCAATGTGGCGTCTGTGTCATTCGTGTCATTCTGGGGTTGATTTTGTCTGTAGTCATTCCATCACAGCGTCACTCCACCTGGTCAGAGCACCTTCAGGCAGACCAAACCATGACCAGAACCTGATGACCTCTGACCTCACACGGTTCGGTCACCAGATGTGAGGATAGGGTTTACAGATGAACCGTTTACAGCCAACGACAGCACTTGTTTTCATAATACTGGATTTATTTTCTATGAAGATTTGAACTTTGAGAGTTTAAGCAAAAAATAAAAGTGATAAAATGTTCATATCTGTCTGCATTAAGTGTAGTGAGGGGTTTCACAGCCTTACAACATCTGTAACCTGACTTGTGATTTCACTTGAGTTTTTTAGAATGTTACTGTGAGAAATAAGGGAAGACTGCAAAACATATAAAACTAATGAAATTGTTTCTTCTTCTCATTTATTATTGGTAACATCAAAGGGAACTTCTTCATGTTTAAAAAAAACTCAGACCAAATAGGAGAAACACTCATGTAAACTAGATTTATAGCATACGATAATGCAAGTGTGAATGCTGTGAGCTGAAGAGGGCAGAGCTGATGGTTGAAAATGCTGAAACTGATTACAAGCAGTAAGTCCTGAACAGCTGAATGTTAAGTGTGATTGAGTTCTTAGATGCGGAAAAACATGCAGAAGGTTGCAGGAGAATCACTATAGTGTGAATGCTCCAAAACAATATTCCCCACTCACTGTGAGTGGTGTAGGTGTATCTTCTTTGTACTTGACACTCTGCATGTTTTGCATCTATCCAGATATTTTTTTTTACTAATTCTTTAACCACCAAGATGTAGACAAGCTGCAAAGTTTAAACAGCAAACTGTGAAGCTGCAACAACAGTAGTAAATTGTTCTCAGGAAGCTGCAGAAGCCTGTCTTAGAGGAGGTGTAACTTTCCCAATATGCTTCAGCAGAATTCAAGGAGACTGTAGGGAGAGCAGCAGCCTGCACTCCTGTCAGGTCAAAGCATCACACAAGGTTCACACCGGACGCAGAAGCAGTGAGGAGCGTGTGCAGCATCTGCTCTCTGCAGTTCCCTCCAGACACACATATTTCCATGACGGTCGACAGGAGCTTCTGCTGGAACTTTTGTTGGTTTTTGCCATCATAAGTAAGGTAATAACCCAAAAATATGACCCCATGTTTCTGCTAAGAAGAAGCAAGCAGTTATTTGTCCTGCACTTCTTGAATGTTTCTGTTGTTGAGTCACACAGAGGAGTGTGTGTGTGTGTGTGTGTTGTGATTGTGTTTATTTTCATCTCTACAGTCTGTTAAGGTACATGATCACATTTGTCGATCATGGTGTTTTATTGTGGTAAATTGGTTATAATTAGAAAATAAACCAGATCTTCTGATGTATGTTGGTGTAACAGAATTGGCGTGGATTGCTCGCCGCTCGCTCACGCACAAAATAGACCAGCTGTCAAAACAGTCTGCTGCACGGCGCGAGCCCTCCACCGAGGACCGCTGCGCTCCGCATCTGATGTGAACGACGCCATAGATTAATAAGGGCGCCGAAGAGAAGCGACCTCTGTTCCACGTCCCTTTGGCGTCCCTTTGGCGTCCCTTTGGCGTCCCTTTGGCGTCCCCTCTGCAGCGCTTCTGCGTCGCCTCCACGTCCGTTCCACATTGCTTCCGGGTCCAGTGTGAACCAGGTATAATTATGACGCCTGCAAAGAACTGGCAGCCTCTCCAGTGACCAGTGGCAGGGATAAGCTCCAGCAACCTCTGACCTCAACTGGGATTAACCCTTTAACCGGAGCTCCAGTGTGTATGCTGATAGATTTACTGTAATTTTTTATTTCCAACACGATCGACGTCATTCCAGTAGAGTGAAGGAGAGAGCAGCTCATCGAGGCGCTTCTCTCCTTCAATCTACTGGAATTATGTTGATCATGTTAACAATCCAGAAATGAGAGTACGTTAAAGGTGTTAAAGGGTCAGGCAGGTTTAGAAAATGGATGAATGGAAGTGCCTTGAGTATGAATCCTTAAAATGATCTGGAACTACTTCATGTTGAATGATAGCATTCATCACAGGTCTGCTGTGATCTGATGAAGGTCGGATTACCTGAGAGCTCCTGTTTGACGAATGACAGGACAGCGAGGTACACTTGGCAGTCAGCAACAATAATTTGTCTCTGCAGGCGATCCACAACAAGAATGCCAGACCTTTGGGAGTACATCTGTGACAAACACACACATGCATCAGAATCCATCTCAAGCTGCTTCCCCTGAGAAATGCTGATAACTGAACCACTCATTTCTAAAGTAATTCTAAGCAGAGACTGAATCCGTCTGTGATCTCACATTTGATCATTGCCAATGCTGAGAGTGTTGTTATCTGAAGTCCAGCCAGGTCCAGCAGCAGCACTGTCAGCATCGCTGGAATCTAACTGAAACTCCAAACTGCTGCCATCTATGTCAGGATTTCCCGTTATCCGAGTGCTACAGAATCCTCTGATCTGCCGTTCTCTGATCCTCTTCATCAGGATGCTTCGCCCGCCTGGGATTTGATACTTACACTCTTCTTAATCTTGTTTCTGATTGTCTCTAGGACTCCGGCGCTGTCGCTCTCACACAGCTTCTCGGTTGTCTTCAGGTCGTCACAGGCCATCTGCATCTTCTCCTCCTCAAACGTCATCATGGCATTCTGAAGTCAACACATGAAACCTCAGTCTGCTGAGCTCTCCGCACTGAAGCAGACCCAGACCTGAAGTGGCCTCATGTGGTCGTTTGTAAATACATTTTTTCTCTTGCTCAGCTTTGAGTCATGAAAGTTCCAGAACATGTCAGCAAACTGCCTTCCTACCCCTGAACCGTCTAAAACCACAACAAAATCGTATGATTCGGATGTGAAGCTGACCTGTTCAGCAGCACAGATTTATGCTTCAGCTAACTAACATGAGTGAAAGAACATTATGTAAGAGACCAAGGAGGAACACTGAGCTCTGTCTGCTGGATGGACAAACATTCACACAGCTGGGCTGGAGAACATGACAGGAGAACTAGCCTTATTTTCAGAGGCAAACATTAGAGATCTCTTTAGATCAGAGGACAAGAGTATCATGAAATACAACATGAATGAATAAACAGAATCTGATCATGTGTTTTAAGCATGAGGAGATGGAAGCTTCCTCTGATATTATCTCTCAGCCTCATGATGGCAGCTCAGACGGATACCTGTCACTGTGACACGGACATCATGTGGATTTGAAGAGTTTGTCAAGAAGTGCTTCCCTTGACAGGAAGCTGAGTCCATTATGTTAATGAGGGGAAACAGAGCAGAGAGGATGCTGGTGGGGACAATGATGTGACTGCTGGAACCATATCAGGCTGGAATGTATCTGTGCTGATGAATCACTCGTTCTCCTGCCTCACCATCACTCGGCTCACTTCTGGACCTGATCACCAGGAACTCACCAGGAAGCTGACGAAGCTGGCTCCAAAGCTCATCAGTGGGCTGTGTGTCCTGCAAAGAAAACACTGTGGCAGTACTGCAGACTACAAGCAATGAAACAGGGATGGTTCTGGAAAGGAAATGAAAGCCTTTTTTTCCACAGCAAACTTTCATAAAGATATGCTGCACAATGCAGGAATGTTTTATTAAAGTCCCCTATGACCATTAAAAAAAAAAAAACATTCCAAGTAATATTTTAATTATGATTATAAAGTTTTTAACCAAAATCCAACAACCTAAATGTCTTGAAAAGACATTTTTCATGCTGATCTGAAGCCTCTGTTTCCAAAATCTCCTCTGAGGGGGCGTGGCTTCTGGAGCTGAGCTGAGTAGCCCCCCCACCCTGTCTAATAACAATAGCTCTGTGTCTCTCTAGCATAAATCTTCTCTGCTGCTACATGAAAACATCCATCAAGCTGGGTAATGTCCAGCCGTATGGTTCTGATCCGGATGTCAGCTTCATCTTCTCCAGAACCTGAACTAGACCAGATGAGGGTTTAGTGCATGTGCAGCAGAAAGAAGATGATTCGTTCTCTTTCAGAAGATAAATGACACACAGACATGATAAAAACTCTAAAACTGGATTCTCATCAGAGGGAGACTTTAAGACAAATTTGGTTTGTGTAGAACATTTGTGCAATATGATGTAAAAAAAAACAAACAGATTTTTCAAGCTACAATGGAAATGTACTGTCTCACTGAGTAATTCTAAATTATGCCAATCAATCTTTTCAAAGTTTTGCATTTATTCCTAAATAAAGTTAAATTAAGCTGGATGAGCAAGCAAACACATATTTATCATATACATTTCTATATACGTCTTTTCCAAACAAACATCGACGTTTTGAGCTTTTAAAACTATTCCGTTTAAATTTAGAACACAAAGTACAGATCTAATGACTAAATGAACCCATAATCACAAAATTAAAAATAAAACCTTCTAAATAAATAACATTGGCCAAGACCCAATAAATCTACAACTGACTTCTACCAATGTAAACACAACAAACAGTCAGACTACGAACAAAAAGAGAAAATGATTTTCTTTTTAACTAAAAAATAATATAAAGGTTTATAATCCTTTTGGATTTTTTATTATCTGAGAGTAACAGTAGAACAACACTGCTGTGTTTGTTTACACGACCATATATGGTGGTTAGTGGGTCAATATTTTTAGAATCTGTCTTACATGGAAATATTTGGATCTGTAGCTTTCTAACATCAGCTGAAATAGAATTACTTTTTTCAAGAGCAGAATTAAATTTGAACAAACCAAAGGCTGCAAAGTAATAAAACAGAAGTGTCGTTTTCCCTTCTAAAGTTTGAATTCATGGACAGATTACTTCCACAAGCACCAAAAATATCAGAGATGAAAACCAAAGATCTCCAAACAGCTGCATTCTCCACCTGTTTATTTCATTATCAATCAATAGAGCTACATGCTTGAACTAATATTCACTAACATTTCCCTTTGTTGCATTTTCGGTCAATAATTCCACAGCAGCCTCCAGGTGGGGGCCACAGAATCTGACGTGACCAGTGCAGTCTCCCTGACACCTGAGCATCCGGGACACGCTGTCCTCGCTTCTGCTCACCTGTATCTCCTGAAGAGCTCGTCGCTCTCCTTGAAGCCGTTGTTGAGCAGCATGTTGATGCCCTGCAGGGCCATCTCCGCATCATCCATGGCCTCTGCCTTCTCCTCCACCTGCTGCTGCTGCTGCTCTGGCCCCGCCATCGCCGACGGGGTCCCGGTTAGGAGGCTGCTGGGTCCAAGCCGTGCAGAGGAAAGGTGCGCCCGTGCTCTGCCTGGAACGCCTCCGCATGGGGGTCTGCCCACCGATGGAGGACACCGTCTTTAACGAGGCTGCAGAGCTGCTTCTGCGCCGACCAGACGTCTGCGCACCTCGGGGGAAGGAAGGCCACCGATGCCCGGCCGCGCGCCTTTACGCACAGCTCCTCCGCTTCATCACAACAGCTCCACTTGTCCACATCTCCTCATCCCAAAATCCTGTCCTCGCGCAGTGTTTTTCATCAGAAATATCTGCATTCGTCACATTCCCTCCAGCTGATGAGAGTGGCGGGGTGGTATCCGAGGCATTACATAAGGAGGCTGCTGCGCGGCTCTGCCCCACGCACGCACGCGACGCGCCTCTCAGACGGCCTGTCGTCATCACGCTCTGCGCATTTCCGGCCGGATGGATGGAGGGATGAGGGATGAGGGATGAGGGATGAGGGCCGCTCACGGATGCTGAGGCCTGTCACGGCGCATCCCTCACATCCTCAGGCTGAAGGCTCCTCCCCTCCACCTGCTGGAGTCACGGACGAACCGAAACCTCATCATGATGGATAAATGAAAGCTCCATTTATGGATGGATGAATGAATGAATGAATGGATGGATGGATGAATGAATGAATGAATGAATGAATGAATGAATGAATGAATGAATGAATGGATGGATGGATGGATGGATGAATGAATGAATGAATAGATGGATGGATGAATGAATGAATGAATGAATGAATAGATGGATGGATGAATAAATGAATGAATGAATGGATGAATGAATGAATGAATGAATGAATGAATGAATGAATGAATGAATGAATGAATGAATGAATGAATGGATGAATGAAACAGCCACAACATTGTCAATTCTAATATTCATCAAGATTTTAATGTCAAAAACTGGTTTTGAGGGATCTGGTTTATGGGAGACAGGCTCGTGTCTATGATTGATAAACTTCACCAAAAACTAATGACCTGACAAAAGTCAGATCTAAAACGTCCTGAAAGTCAATCATTGAAGTCCCATCATGGTCTGGGTCAGGCTCCGGAGCCACACGTCTCTCCATTGTGGCTCTTCAGCTTGGAATAAAAATGCTAACAATGCATGAGAAAAACAGATGAATGAGAACAATAATAATGGGGAGAGTGCTTTACTATTAGAATAAGAATAAAGTACATTTACACTTATTCTAAGACATACAGTAGGTTATACATCAATGTTGTCATGTTTATATTCCATAGTAAAAAGAGGAAATGGATAAAGCTAAGTCCTTAAAATGATTCGTTTTGGACTGGAGAGAAGACTGAGGACGGCTGATGGTGGAGTTGAGGGCATGAGAAAGTTGGAGAGTTCAAGGGGTATTTTACAAAGAAAAAGAGGCAAACAAGTTACTTTAACCTTAAAGTCCCACTCCAACTATATTTTTCCATTATAAGATTGTTTTTATTATGATGATGCAGTTTTTAGCCAGAGTAAATAGACTGTGTTGTTTTTGAGGACATGTTTTCTGCAGGAGTTCAACAGAAATTCACCTTAGAATAAAGAAGTAACTCTTCGTTAATGCCCCATCATTCTGTTACAGCACATGTCAAAGTCAAGGCCCGGGGGCCGGATCCGGCCCTCTCGGTAATTCTATCCGGCCCTCCAGATCATTTGATTTTATTGTTATTTATGACCCGATGTAATCTTGTGCTCATTTCTAACTTGTAGAATTTTGACAAAATATATTTTTATGGAGAGTAAAATATTGAAAGTTTTTTAAGGTTTAAGTTGAATTATTCTGGAATAATATTTCTGACTGTTTTTATTCATATTTATGCTAATATGTTACATCTTTCAAGCTTTAAAGATTTAGTTTTAGTGTGTTTAATACATTTTTATCTTGTTCAGCTCACAATCTAAAGTGTGTTTTTATTTTGGAACCCTTTGTGATTGAACTTTGAAAGATCACCTGCCTGCTGTCACGTTGGTGCCCGAGTCCTTCTGATGGAGCAGGGATCCCCAACATTTATGAAACGGAGGGCTGCTGCATGGGTACTGAGTCATGCGATGGGCTACCATTTTCAAACAACACATTTTGCTAAGTTGTTGTTATACATTATTAATAATGAATAATGATGCTACTTTATGTAAAGACACTGATTTCCCATCTTAATTATCAACAATATCAACAAGCTAGGAAACAGATATCAATATTCAACACTTAATTAATCTCAGTAATTGTTACATTTTCAGATGATCACTCACATCACAACATTTCATGGGAAAAGTGTCCCTGTTTTCACTACGTTGTACCATGTTTATCAATTATGTATTTTTAAAGAAAAAGCAACTCAGACATTTTTGAACAAATCTTGTCAAATTGTGAACTACTGACCAAATCTTTAGCATTTTTAACAGAATGAATGATCTGTGAAGTGGAGTAGGTCAGAGGTCACCTAAACCTATCTAGAGTTCATGAACATATTTTGAGTACCTTTTAATTTTCAAATCTATGTAAATGAAAGTGTAATTTAAAAAAAATGCAACAGAATAACATTTAATTTTAGAAGCAGCTCACAAGTGAGTTTCACTATTTTTAGGAAAGCACTGAGGGCACCACGTTGGTGACCCCTGTGATAGAGTCTGGGTGGATCTACTTGTAGAGTTGGAGCCCCCAGCCCAGTGTTGCTGCCCTCGCCGGGTGAATTCACCTTGCGGCGTTGCGTCCTGACTGGTTCCGGCTGTATAATAAGTCCTGTGTGCTTTAAAGTGAGTGCTGCCCGGACCTCGCTGACCCGGGACGGTGGATGGAGTTCTGAACCCCCTCTCCCGTCTGCAGGACCATCAGGACCGGCAGGGCTGTTGACCGGGTTGCACTGTCCTCAGTCAGCCCGGAACATGCCACGCTGATCCGGGCCTGGTCTGGACCTGGTCTACGGCGATGTCGGCTACCCACCGACCCGTTTATAAGACGGACCGAGGAGTCTAACAGTTTGTGTAAATCTCAATCTGTGTGTAGATTTGAATAAAATCACAACCATGCATCAGGTTTGCATTATGTTTCCTATATAATAACCAGTTTATTTATTTAAAAAAAAAACTAGTGTTAAATGTCGTTCATTTGTTGCACTTTGCTCAAAAACATTATTACCATGACCTGGGAATTATTTTTCGGATGATCAGAGTTTTTTCCTTTTTAAAATCAGACCAAAATTAATCATTTATGGTCATTCTATTGTGTCTGCTCAGACATGTCTCATTGTTTTATACATTCCAATATGGCGTCTCTCTTTACGGATCTTGGACTATAGTCAAAAACCTGCATGTCATCTCCAGTGATTAACCTCATTGAAGTTCAACACCAAAAGCCTTATTTTCATTGGAGTGGGTCTGTAATGTGTTAACAGCTCTTTCCGCTAGAGGGCGACAGAACACCGCAGACAGAAAACACAACAGTTACGTCATTTTTCTGCGACGGAATAAGAAAATTGTAGTCGTTACTGACGTGACAAATCAAAATTCCAGGTGAAAACATCAACCGGGACACAGCGGTGAGTCTGTGGGCGTTATACGGACGTGTGGTCGGATTGTTGTGAGTCGTGAGTGTGCTGTTACAGCTGCAGGTCTGCGAGTGTGTGGCTTCACTGAACGAGTCTCACCAGTCGAGCCAACAGCGGGGATGGAGACATGTTCAGTGTTTCCTCACAACGAGAGCTTTGTGTGCTGACCTCCATACCGTTTATGTGACAGCGTGACTGAGGCCCCACCACCGCCGGTCCCCCGGGAGGTCAACAGTCCTGCCGGAAGCAGCGAGGATGGTGAGCGTCTCCGTCTCTGCTGACAGACGTCTGGAAACGTCTTTGTGTTGATGAGAAGCTGCACGAGGCACCGTGAACATTCAGAGGCGGGACAGGGGACAGGGGTCTGCAACCTGCGGCTCCAGAGCCGCGTCTGGCTCTTCTGCCCTCCATTCTGGTTGAAGAAGAATATTAAGATATTAGTTTAAAGGTCACTGTAAAGTTTTTGAAAAAAGAAAGTCAAATCCCCTATTTCTCCCCAAAACATAGTAACTATTGTGGTTTGATGATCGCAAACGAAACATTTTGATGAATTCCAGTGCTTTAAATCTTCCTCATGGTTAAAAAATACAGTTAGTGTGACTGTTTTCATTTTAGAAAGTTAGATTTAGGAATTTCTGGCTAAGAAGCATCACAATTGTTCAAAAATAAAACGTTTTCTTTCTCCATTGCTGACATGATTGGAGAGCATAAGAGGGACCACATCACCCCCATCCTGGCTACCCTTCACTGACTGTCTGTGGATGTCAGAATTCATTTATTTGCTTTAAATCTTTGAACAACTGTGCACCCCCGTACCTCTCTGGGCTTCTCTGTCCTTACACCCCGACCCGGAGCCTCAGGTCAGCTGATCAGCTTCTCCTGGAGGTACGAGGTCTAAGAGGAAGCTCAGGGGGGAACGAGCGTTTTAATCTGTGCACCTAAGCTGAGGAACGAGTTACCATGGAGCACTCAGCATCTTCACTGTTTAAAACACTTCTTAAAACCATTTTTACCATCAGGCATTTGACTCAGCATGAGACTCTGCTCTGCTGGTGGGTTTTACTGTTTTATCTTTGTTTTTATCTGGTGCTTTTATGTTACTTATTTATATTTTTTATTTTAAGTTTACGTTTTTATCTGTAAATGCTTTTTAATATTTTAAGCTGTTGTTTTTACTGCTCCTTGAACTTTTAATGTACATCACCTTGTTTGGCCGAGGTCATTTGAAGCGCTATAGTAATTCAAATAAACTTAAACACTACACTACCTACCACTGGATTCACTCCATTGAGATGATCCTATGTTACACAGGAAGTCTTTTATTTTGAAAGGAAGTCTTGTGAACTTCTGTTATGTTATGAAGTGTTTGGAAAAAAATATTTTCCCTTAAAGTTCGTTTTATTTATACTAAAAAAAATGATGGTTTATATATATTTGTTATGAAATAACAATAAAATAAATACAAAGTCTTATTTTGTAAAGGATGTGTGGCTCTTACCAGGTTGTGGTCAGTGAGAAATCGACCCAAATGGCTCTTGAAGTGTTAAAGGACCCCTGTCTGAGGAGAACAGGACACGACCGTCTGCTAACACAGGAGAATCCCTCAGCTCTGCTCTCTGCTCCTGACAGCACGGTCGGGTGAAGGTCAAAACCACCGCTCAGCAGGAGGAGGAGAAGAGGAAGGAGCGAGAGAAGAAGCTGAAAATCTACGTGGCAGCGCGGGATGCCTGTTTCTCCAAGGTCTGCTCCAATCAGGGAGTTTGTTTCACCCTAAAATGTTTTATCTGAACATTTTCTCTCCGTCTTCTTCCTCTTGTACGACAGAGGAAGGAAGGAGTTTTCGACGATGAAGCTCTTCATCTGACTCAGCAGCTCCTGTCATCTAACCCTGACTTTGCAACCCTCTGGAACTACAGAAGAGAGATCCTGATGCACCTGGAGAGCATTAGGTTAGATCACCGGCTGGGAATGAGCAGGTGAGAAGCAGGAGTGTTTCAACGGCTGTGTGTCCTGCAGAGACCCGGATGAGATGCAGAAGATCTACGAGGCCGAGCTGTCGTTTCTGGAGGCGTGTCTGAAGGTCAACCCAAAGTCTTATGGGAGCTGGCACCACAGAGGCTGGGTCTCGGCCCGTTTGCCTCGACCCAACTGGACCAGAGAGCTGAGCTTGTGTGACCGCTGCTTGAGCCTGGATGACCGGAACTGTGAGTGTGATCTGGACCCAGACACGGACGTGTCGAGTTCTCCTCAGAGCAAAGAGACGTTCTAATGGGATGAAGGAAAAGCAAAACGGTGTCAGGGGCAGCGCAGTTCCGTGTTCCCCTCACAGTCGGTCTCTGCTGGTAATCATCCCACAGAACGCAGGAGCCACTGTGGAGCTCTTTCATTCTATCAAATGAAAGCAGATCTCCTTTAAATACCTTCATTTAGAATCAGTTCTATCAGTCCAGAGGGAAAGTTTTGGTTTTATGGTGACGTTCAGGACCACCAAACTCTCCTGACAGAACATGCTTTCATTTGTTTGGTTTACAAAGTATAGATTTTTGAGTCTTTATATTTTGAAGACCAAAGAGGATGTTCATGGATGCAGAGAAGAGGGTCAGAGGGTCTGCTGTGGCGCCCCCTGAGGGGAGCAGCTGAAGGCACAGGAGATAACAGAGGATATTTATGATTGTTGCTATGGGGTCAAATCAGGATCAGCTTAAAGTAAACGAAAACAGATTGAAAACTTGAAATATAGACATTCTAACTGAGTTTTTTAAACAAGACATTGTAAATTAAAAAAAGAGATTTTGAAAAAAATGTTTTTGAGAAAAAAAAAAGGGAAAAAAAACCCTGAAGACTTGAAAAAATCTTAAATTTGAAAAAATATGAACATTTAAAAAAAAAGGGAAATTTGGAAGAAAATAATATAGTGTAAACTTGAATAAAAAAAACTAAACATTAAAATGACCAATTTAGTAACAGCTGCTGTTCTGAATTTTAAACTTTTGTTTTTTTCTGAGTCTTCACTTTCAGTTCTCAGTTTCAAATCTGATTTTCAAATTTTCATTGCTGAGCTGGTCTTAATTATACATGGGGGCGGGGCTTTAAGCTCATTGGTCCAGAGGCCCACAACTTGGAAGAGGATTTCTAATAAACTCCTGCAGCTCTGCAGAAACTATGTCTTTAAAAACAACACAGGCTTTTTGATTTAGGCTAGAAAGGTCATAATCAGGATGAAAAGACTTCTGAGAAGGCTTTTAGAATAGATCCGAGTGGGTCTGTGATGGATCAGCGCACGTACAAGAAAGCATGTTGATTTACATGTTTTGTTTCTCGTTTTGTGGTCTGATCCAGTCCATTGCTGGGATTACCGCCGGATGGTTGTGAAGGTGTCAGGCGTTCCAGCGGATCAGGAGCTGGAGTTTACCGATCGCCTCATAGGATCCAACTTCTCCAACTACTCCAGCTGGCATTACCGCAGCACCCTGCTGCCCGGGCTGCACCCGCAGGCTCCGGAGGCGTGCCAGCCGCCGGGAGCCTCCTCCCCCCGCGGCCCGCAGTCCCACCGCGTCTGCGAGGAGCAGCTGCTCAAAGGTGAGCGTCTCTCTGCAGGGAGCAGACCCGGCCAGCAGGTGGCAGTGCGGGTCAGGAAAACACTCTGAACCTCTGGTGTGTTCTGACTCTCTCTAGAGTACGAGCTGGTTCAGAACGCCTTCTTCACCGACCCCAACGACCAGAGTGCCTGGTTCTACTACCGCTGGTTACTAGGCAGAGGTAATGCTGTTTCTGTCTGCACATTCTAGGACAAAAAAAACAAGTTATTAATGGCCCAATGTTATCTCCATTCTAACTTGTATAATTTTGACAAAATATTTTTTTATGGAGAGTAAAATATTGAAAGCTTTTTAATGTTTAAGTGGATTTATCCTGGAATAATTTTCCTTCATTTTTATTATTCATTATCATGTTACAGTTTTAGAAATGGTCATTCTGCTAACTTTGTGGTCTATTTTGGGATTTACCAAGATGTTTTAGGTTAATTTTGAGTTTAGCCATTATTTAAGATGCATGCTAGCTGTTTTGGCTAATCTAAGCTCAAGTTCATAATTATGTTAAAAAGTTACAGTTTCAAAGTTTTAAGAATGTATTATTAGTGTTCAATAAATGTTTATCCTGTTCGGCCCGCGACCTGAGGTGTGTCTTGGATTTGGCCCCCTGTGTGATTGAGTTTGACACCCCTGATTTATGAAGTTGTTAATCAGCTGCTAAACAGAAGATCAACCAGTCAACTCAGAAAACCAGAACAATAGATCCATGAACCAAAAGTCAAAATGAACATGAAAGTTTATCTTTCTACAGATAGAAAAGTCAGTTTTCTTTGAGTGGTCGTCTCTATGGCTAAGCATGGAGGTGGATGCATCATGATTTAAAAGCTTAGCTGGCTGAATCTCAGCAAACTCTGGTAAAGTGTTTTTCTATGAAGATCTCTATCTGAGAATCTCCCTCAACAAACAGAGACGGCTCAGCCCCTCACACTGCACACGGGAGGATCTGAGGACGTCTTCAAAACACAGAGGACTCGAGCTGAACTAAAAACCTGTATTTCAAATGTCTCTCTTAGGATTCCTCGCTTGTGCATTTCAGCCTTAATCAGTAACGTGTTGTGTTTTGACAGCGGAGCGTGAAGAGATGATAAGCTGCGTCTATGTGAGTCGGGAGGACGAGCGAGTGGCTGTGGCCTTCTCCCGGCCCGTCAACGTCAGTAACGCTTCTTCACATCTGAAATGTCTGCTGCTGACACTTACACATACAAAAGTTCATCTGTTCTGCTTCATCAAGCCTCCTCATCCTGTGTTCCAGTACTTTCTCTCATCCGCTCTAGAGATGTTAAAGTGGGAATGAGAAAACGTTTGCTCACTACTGGTGTAAAGACTTGTATTGATCTGCTTGATGCTCATGCAGGAACTTCCTGTTCTCTTTTTCCGACAGGCCAAGTCTGTGGGACTGCTGCTGGTCCTGGACGGTCAGCCCCTGCGGGTGGACTGGACGAGTGTTCACCCGCGCTTCAGGCACAGCCCTGTCTGGGTATCCTTCCTTCTGCACAAAGGGAAGTTTGTTTTATTTGAGTTGGTGGTTCATCTGCTGTCTGTTGGTACGGCGGCTGAGAACCGCCATCGCAGGAAAACACAAGTAAAGAAACTGAGCAGAAATAAAACAAATATCTGCAAGCAAACAAGAAAACTGTATTGCAAGTCGATTATCAGGGATTGTTTTTGCTGAGTGTTGTGGTTTTGAGAAAAAGAAGAGCAGCGTGTATCGGAAAACGAGTGAGAGAGTCGCTGAAGATGTTCATGGATAACATGTAAAAAATAATTTTGACTACTTTTTGATCTTTCTTAATCAGAAAGATTCAGAGCTTTTGTTAGATTGAGTTCTGTGAATATAATACTTGGTTAACAAAATCAGGAGATTAATTAAATATTTGTCTCCCATCAGACCACTCCCAGTGTGTCTGTCAGCATAATCTGTCCCCCGTGATCGACTTCTGTTGTAGCTTTCTTGTGTGCATCGTTTCTTTTGTTCAGTTCCTGTTTCTTTTACCACCGTGTGTTGGTGTTGCTACAACCAGCCATCTCAAACGTTCACAGCTGGTCCAGCCACTCTGTGGATGTCAGATGAGAGGGGCCGCAGGGTTAGAGATGGTAGAAGGCAGTAGGACGTCGGGGGCGGCCCCGGGGCAAAGGCAGAGCGGTCGACCTCTGATCAGGAAATCACAGGTTTGACACTGAAGCCCACAGTGCTCCTGGTCGGTGCTGGTGTTTGGTAGGTGCTGCCTTCATTTGTGGATGAATGGGACTGTGAAGCACTTTTGGGTCGTTCCTCAGATGAGTCCAGCAAACTAAGACAGATCTCCACAGACCACAAGAGCAGATGAAAGCAGCCATACCACGATTTACTTAAGTCTTTCAGAGTGAACTGTATCCATGTGTATGATCATATATTTCATTTGGAAACATTTGTTATTTTGGTGAGTTTACCTCCTACCCAGAAGTAAACTCCGTCTACTGCAGTCCATTTCATGACGTCATCCTCGAGCCGGCAGCGTGTCTGTATTTCTCCCATGAAAACAAACATCCACATGTTTTCTAAGATGATTGCACATACCATATACATCTGCCTTCAGTAGCCCGGCAATCGTTGAAGACGGGACACGACTGGCAGATCTACAGTATTCTGCAGCAAAAATGAGAGTTATTTGCTGCTCACTGCTAGCACTGTGGAGAAATTGAGTGTTGGTGTTAGTCAGGGGGCGGAGCTGTCAGAGCAGACTCTTCCTGAAAGGGGCGGTCTCACTCTGTGACATCAGCATGTGAGGACCCGCTCGTTTTCATGGGTGTGAGAGGGGCTGCTGCAGACAGAGCTGGTTTTTAGAGGATTACTCTTAAATCCTGAACAGATCAAATTACCGCTTTGGGGTTCTTTGTAGTGAGGAATGAACAGTAGAATACACTGAAAAGCTCTGAAAGTTGTTTTGTCCCCTTAAAATGATCTCTGTCTTATATTTGAGCTGCAGCATTTAGACAGCAGGCTCAACATTTGGTGTGAACAGCATGAAAACCACCTGGAGTGTTGGTCCATTTGTCTTGTATTGAGGAGTGGAGTGAGTGTGATGGTAAGGGGTTTGACACAGCCCGTCTCTGTCCGTCCTTTCATGAGCACGGTGAACGCGTCTCCTGCTTGCTTCTTCAAGCAGAAGGTCGTGTGGATCCTCTCTGCAGCCCACAGCAGCTGGCTGGAAAGTTTCTGCTTCTCATCAGGAGAGTGAAGAAGAATTATCCAAACAAGAGGTGTGCTAAAGACTCCTGGAGCATGATTATTGAAATGCATGTTAATGGTGAACCATTGATCAGAGACCAAGCTTGAAACCTGAACACACGCTCCACCATCTGCACACATGAAGACGTCTGAACCTCTTTGTTTCTGACTGGAGGAAGAGCCTTTATAGCTGTTCAGAAGTTTCAGAGCTGCATCCTTTCAAAGTGTTTGAGATAAAAGGCTGTCAGACTTGTCATTTGTTCAGTTGTGGGCATTTAAAATAGTGTGTTGTTTTTTTTTTTTAGATGAAATGAAAGGGATTCTTTTGGGATGGAAATGTGATCATGGAGTAAATTGTGTAAAGAGTTTAAGAAAAAGGCGGCGTGGTCTGCAGAGGTGGCACACGACGCCAAACCAGAGGGATTCAGCAAGCTTTAAATTGGATTTGGAGGCAGAGTCTGCAGGAGGCATGCTGTGACGGTCACTTCTGTTCATTTACCTTCTGTTCCTAAACCCTGTGGTAAAAGGAAATGCCTCGTCTGTGTTCTCGAGAAAACACGCTCTTTCATCTAAAAGAAGAGCTCTGCTCTGGAGGTGATGCACTGACACGACTGAGGCGTCGTCGGTGACACTTTAACACCAAATCTTTCATGTTCTTTAACCTCTCTAATGTTAACAAGGTCATTCTAGTAGCTTTTAAAAGGAGAAAAGCGGCTCATGTTGCTTTTCTCCTTCCTGGTAATAATTGAAACATTACAGAAAATCAAAGAGCTGGAGCTCTGCTGGTAAAGGGATAATAGCATTTGTAAAGCAGCTTTTTCATTCCAAATCATCCCTTTATTTCTGCGACCTGAAAGATTCTAACAGTTGTATACAAAATAGATTATTTAGGTTTTCTTATTTCTCGATACATTTTAACATATCAAACAACTAAGCAAAAAAGTTTAATTTACTGTGAGAAATTCTATAGAAATGTTCTTTAAATGTGTGCTTTTGATTTATATTTAGTCAAGTAAAAGACTCATACCTTGTTTTGTTATGTTAAATTACACTAAAGTGGTTGAATTTTTTGAACCAATGTAGTTTAAAATGACATAAAAAGATTTAGAGTTGTGTGTTTTATACCTCATATCTTAAAGAATGACAATAAAACTCAGTTTTTTCTAAATGTTGGGATTTTTTTTTTTTTAGTAAATATAATTCTACTAATATGTTATATCTGAGAGTATAAGGGACAAAATAATGATGGCACATCAAAATCCTAATGATAAAAACATCATGTTTGACTGTAGTTTTACTCCAAGTAAAGCTGCTGCAGCAGGAGGTCAGAGGAGGACAGAGGAGGACAGCTTTGACTCTGGTTGGGTTTTATTTTGAAAGGACCTAAATGCTTAACAGTTTTTAGAGTTAAAAACAAAAATGATCACCATTTTTCCAGCAGATTTTTGAATTGTTTCAGTTTCTGCGGCGTCTCATCTTGTTGCACACAATTAGACACAACAGCATAGCAATTAAAAAGGGGTTTGAAACCCTTGATAAAAACGGCAGAGCTTAATATTTCATTTCCATAAATGTCCAGAAAAATGAGCCGGCTGAAGCGGCTCTGGCAGCAGCGCTTCCCTCTGCTCCTCTGAAGCCTGGCTCCTGTCTGCTGCTCAGTTCTCTCCAAATGTTCGTGGTAGACGCCGACAGCCTCGGTCTGTTTGGAAGTCATATTTCAGGTCATTTTCAAGCATCATTTTTTCTGATGCCGTCTTTTGAATTTCCTCCCAGATTCTCCCTTTTGTCAATTGTTGTTCGTCCAGCTGAGCCTGAAATCCTGATCTGTGCTTTCTGCATCTGTCTTTCCGTCGCTCTCGCTGTGCACCGTGGGAGGAAACTGCATCGGCACGCTTGAATGTTGTGAGGCTGCATGTAAACTTTGAATAATTGGCATTTTTATGTTTTTTGAGGGTTTATCTGCAGCAGAAAGGTTCTAGCATGCTTTCTCTGGTTCTGCAGCTCTTCACAGACACCTAACTTCAGAGGGAACAGAAAGCACAGAGTTGCTTATATTAAATGGCAGTGTTCACACTTTTAAACTTAAACATTTTTTTATATTATATTAAAGGGAAGGAAATATTTAAAGCCTTTGAGCATAAATAAATAAATCTGTCTGTTGCAAACATCTCATAGATGTGGGTGACGCCTGTTGGTTCTGTTTGGATCATCTCAGAAAATTGAAATGTATTAATCCAAAACCCTTTTTATTCATGGAGGTATGGCATTAACAAAATCAAAATGTGTAGGAACAATTATTAAAATCTCCCATGACAATTTTTTTTTAAAGAAATGTTCCCAGTAGTGTTTGAAATATGAAGTTTTTAACCAAAATCCCATAACCTAAATGTCTTAAAAGGACATTTTTCTTGTTGATCTGGAACCTCTGTTTTCTAAATCTCCTCTGAGGGGGCGTGGCTTTTGGAGCTCCACCCCTGATCCCCCTGCCTGATTATAACAGCTCTGTGTCTCACTAGCATAATCCATCCGTATGGTTCTAATCCGGATGTCAGCTCAGATCTTCATGGACAGAACTTCCTCCAAAATCCTGATTCTTTCTCCTTCCAGTTCACCAAAGACTCTTTGATGTTTCTTGACGTTGCTGTGATCAATCCATTCAATCCATTGGTTTCTCAGAGCAGAAAATAATGAAAGCTAACATCCAAATGCTCTTTCATTCATTTACAATCCTTTCCAACTGCGGTCAAATGAGCCGCCGTTCACATTTCCGTGGTCACATCAAGAAGCTCCGTGGAGTCTGGTGGAGATTTTCCAGCGTTCTCAGGACTGCTACCGTAAGTATTGGATGAAAGTCACACCAAAAATCCAGTGACGGCTGATTGGACCACAGAAATGTGAACGGCGGCTCATTTGACTGCAGTCAATGTGAAGGTAGCATCTTCTCTTCTCCAGAACCTGAACTAGACACGCTAGCCGGACCGGATGAGGGTTTAGTGCATGTGCAGCAGAAAGAAGATGATTGATGAAAAACAGAGTCTGTCCAAGACTGTTTGGTTGATTTAAAAGGAGAAATAAAAACTAAATGATTTCTGGTTATATTTGTTCTCTTTCAGAAGATAAATGACACACAGACATGATGAAACAGGACTTTCATCAGCGGGAGACTTTTAAGTGAATCTTTTCTGTCTGAAAGTTTTCCCTCCTGGTTTGAACTGCTCCTGAACGTCTCCTGCTCAGATCTGTGACCTCCCTCCTGGAACCATAAATGACGTCACCAACGAGCACAACCTCACCGTGCACTGGACAGGGAACCACGCTCACCGGGACTGTGCTCTGTACACCGGTGAGTCCTGCAGGACCTCCAGCACACATTCTCCAAGCCTCTTGACAGTGTGGACTTCTGCCTCCTCAGGCCGGACGGAGAGCTGGTGTCGGGACACTGCGACGGATCAGGAGCTGTTCAGGTGGTGTGCACACAACAGCAGCCCTTTAAAGCCTTTGGTTTAAGGTGAATGTGAAGGACGGCTTGTGTTTGTACAGGAGTGAACTCTCGGTGGAGAAGACGTCCGTGCTGCAGTCAGAGTTGCAGTCTGTCAAACAGCTGCAAGAGCTGGAGCCTCTTAATAAGTGTAAGCACTCAGCTGAGCTGGAGACAACCTGTGAGCTTCTGTCAATCCTCACCTGTGGATGCTTCCTTCTGCAGGGTGCCTGCTGACCATAATCCTCCTGATGAGGGCACTAGACCCGTTAGGATATGAGAAGGAGACCCTCACGTATTTCCAAACACTTAAAGTGAGTCTCACCCGTGATAACAGAGATGGAATGATGAGGAAGAGAGTTTTGTCTTTGACCAAAGCGTGCTGCTTTCCAGGAGGTGGACTCCATGCGTTCAGAGTACTACAGCGACCTGTGCAGCAAGTTCATGATTGAAAACACCATCTTGAAAATGGAGTACGCTGAAGTGCGAGTCTTCAGCATCTGTGACAGGGTGCGCTCCCAACCGCCGGATTCCTCCGTCTGGTTACAAAAAGCAACCATGTTTCACTGATGTTCCTTTCTGTGTGACAGAGCCTGACCTCTCTGTGCCACCTGGACCAGCTGCTATTAGTCACTCACATCAACCTGTCGTCCAATCAGCTGCAGCGGCTGCCTCCTCAGTTTGCCATGCTGCAGTGTCTAGAGGTGATGAAACTGCAATCTAAATGTCTCTCTGTGTTTGTCTTTATGTCTCGGGTAGAAGGCCGGAGTGGGACAACATATTGAATTTTCTCTGCAAATAAATAATTCTTCCACGCTTGCAGGTTTTGGAAGCTGATAACAACTTTTTAGAAAACCTGGAGGGAGTCTATCACCTTCCCAGACTCCAGGAAGTGTCCTTGAAGAATAATAGTATCCTTAATTAGAGATGTTCATTCAGAGCTGGGATCAGTGTGTCTGTCCAGGGAGCCGTTCATTTCGTGATCTTTTTTCTTATTTTGCTGTGTACAAATGACTCAAGAAATGAGTCAGCTGTGGACAGCTCGGCCCTGAGAAACAACAGCGAGCAGCTGACGGCGTGTGACGTACAGCAGGAATGGACTTCATTATAGAGCGCGGCTGACAGTCCAAACTCTGGGCTCTTCACTCAGCGCTCTCTCAGCCGGCGCGGGGCGGCGTGAGCTCCCCTCAGCCTGCAGACGCTGGCTGAGGGGAGCTCTGCTAAGGATGTAATGATTCTTTGAGAATCGCTTTAAAAAACAAAAAAACAATTCCAACTGGTCACAGTGTTCATCGGTGCAGAAAATTAATTAATTCGTTTGTCTTGGCCTGTGCTTAAATTTAGATAAATGCAGAGCAAATGATATTTCTTCATGCAGGCTAACCTGTGAGGGGTTGCACTGAGCGGGTGTGGAGCGGTCCGTCACATGCAGCACAACATGAACAGAGTATGAAAGGATTTAGGATCATTTTAGTATTCTGTATAACTGTTTATTTATATTGAATACTTTCTGTTAGTAGGAAAACAGACAGTTTGATGTAAGAGGCAAAAAGAAAACATATTTGGTCTTAAAATATCTTTAATTTATTGTTTTGAAAAAAAGAAAATTGAAAAAAACCGACAATTGTGACTTTTTCAAACTGAATTGAATGGTGTGGCTGAATGGCTACATCCCCACGCTCAAGGACACTTTGACATAGAGGCTGGAAAGGCCAGCAGCCCTCGGGGGACGTGTTTACAGAGCCCACAGATATACTCTCACCGTGACAGGCCGGTTCAACGCATGCATAATTTCTCTTAACTAGCAAACGTGAAAAAGTGAGAAATAATAAGCTGCCATGTCACAAAGCAGCAGCGCCATTAAGAAAGGCAGAGACACTTAACAACACATCATAGCTGCAGAGCATGCCCCCTCCATGCTGCACTTCCACTTACACACTTGAGGAGAATTAATGAGATCCATGCTCCCTCTCCGGATGCAAGCTCTTTTTTTCTGTAATGACACATCAAATTGCGCTTGAAGGCCACACATTTGGTTTTTAGGAAAACATCATTTTGTCTGTGTTGTATTTCTCATGTGAGCAGATCTTTTTTCTCCTCCTCTGCACACCAGGAGCTTTTTCTCTAACTGAAATGCACAGAAATCTCCACCCTAACAGATCTCCAGCCGCTGGCCTCCTGCCCCCAGCTAAAGCGCCTTGATCTCCGTGGTAACCCCGTCACTCAGGCGGCGAGCGTGGAGTCCGGCTTAGCGGAGCTGCTGCCCTCAGTCACAGACCTGCTGCTCTGACGGGGAGCAGGGCAGGAATCACTGCCACCGCGATCAGCTGTCCACGCCGCCGTGTGTGGTCATGAGATGAGAAGAAAGGTGTGTGTGTGTGTGTGGGGGTGCCTTTGTGTTACCGTGTCTTATGATTTGACCACTTGTCTGAAAATCCCACAACCCAGAGAGTTGGATGTTTCCGAGTGTGTGCATGTGTGGATGGATGTCCTTCACCCAAACGCATGCAGACACCCTGATCACAGAGCAGCCTCATCGTGTAGTGTGAACGGCTGAACATGTGAACGTCATTTTAACTGACAGTGCAGCATTTAATCAAAGTATTGACACTGTTGAACAGTAATAAACTGCACACATTGTGTCTTTTCCTCCTCTGAATTCTGTCTGTTCCTGTGTGTTCGGGATCCTTATTTCCTGACTGTTACTTTCATCCAGTTCAATTTTATTTATATAGCCCAATATATAAAAAACAATTGCCTCATGGGGTTTCATGCCAGTAATAGTACAGAAGCAGAAAGTCAGTCATAAAATACAAACAATAGCTTAAAACCGAAGAGACTAAATTAAACCGGTTATCCCTGCCCTTAGACCCTATACTACCCAATAAGAACAAACTCCTAAAAAAACCTGATTCAGGAAAAAAGAAGAATCCTCAGGGATAAGGAGAGATCCTCTCCCAGGATGGACAGGAGATTTACCAGGACTGTTAAAGAAACATTAGCATCTCTAGTGCCACATCTACGTATTGGACTAGAGTTCATTCAGATAGAACTGGGGACAGGAGTAGGTGAGGTCCACGGCCAAGAGCAGGAGCACAGACGATCCTCCAGGAATCTCTCCCACTCTGAGAAGCGAGTGAACATCAGAAGCGTGGTCCACAGGGCCTGCCCTGGGAATAAGCGACCTGGGCGGCCGCCTAGGGCTCTATCTGCTGGCACCGTGCAGTGAATTCTTTTGGTTTTGCTGGTTGACACAACACTCATTTTGTGTAAAATGTTTAAAAAAAATGTAATTAAAACCATGAATAAAATAACTCAAAAGTTTGACATAATAACTTTGTCTGATGCTGCACCCCTCCATGGCGATGGTGTTATCTGTTAGTGCTTCTTTAAAACTTTAAGGATGAAAAAGCAGCAAAACGAGCCCTCATGGACAGCTTTAAGGTCAAAAACGAAAGGAAGAAGAAGAAAAAAACTTACTCAAAGCAGAGGTTTGTCTGTTTGATTCCATTTCTTGGAAGTTCACCCCCACCCACACAAACAACACCACCACCATTTCGAATGAAAAATACTCCTATATTTGGTGGAAAAAAAATTTAACTGGCGATCTAGTTTTTTTTTTTTTTTTTCTTTTCCTCTTTTTAAACCCATAACAATAGAAATCTCTAAACCTGAAACAGTGGAGATGTCTGTAAAAACATCCACCACCATCTCAAGAGCTGTTTCAAACAATGTAGTGGTTAGTGCATCTACCTTCAGTTGCAAAGGTTGGGAGTTCATGGACTGGCTTGGGAGAGGTGTTGGATATCTTAAAAAAATTCTTGAGTGATTATTTTTTAATCCTGTCTTTTCTTTTTTTTTTTGGGCCGTGGTATTCGTGGGGGTGGGCGGGTGGGGGGGACGCAAAAATCACATTTTGCCGTACCATGCAGCCCAGGACCACGGCCAAGAACAGGAGCACAGATGACCCACCTGGAGTATCTTCCACTCTGAGATGTGAGGTGACGAGACGTGGTCCACGGCTGAGATGAGCCAGAGCTGTGGTCCATGGCCCAGACGAGCCAGAGCTGTGGTCCACGGCCGAGATGAGCCAGAACTGTGGTCCACGGCCGAGATGAGCCAGAGCTGTGGTCCATGGCCGAGACGAGCCAGAACTGTGGTCCACGGCCGAGATGAGCCAGAACTGTGGTCCATGGCCGAGACGAGCCAGAGACGTGGTCCACGGCTGAGATGAGCCAGAGCTGTGGTCCATGGCCCAGATGACCCAGAGCTGTGGTCCACGGCAGAGATGAGCCAGAGCTGTGGTCCACAGCCAAAAACAGGAGCACGGATGATCCACCAGGAATTCAGCTGTAACTGGACAGAAACAGGCATCACCCAGAACAAAATAAACTGTCAAGTATTTGTTTGTTTTTACCGTTTGTATTTCTATTGGAACAAAACGTGACCGTGTTCAACGTTTTTCAAGTGTTTGGTTCATTTGAGATTCAACTGTGTATGCGTCTGTATATGTCACCTTTTCAGTGATAGCTTACATGTGATTTATGTTCTCATTCAGTGGAAAGCGCACAAGTAATGGAAGGTGTCAACTCAACAGGTTTGGTTCTTTGTTTTTGAGGAATTATAAGTAAGCTCTAAGAAATGCTTAATCCACCGTTTTGTCCGCGGTCCTCGAGGTAAAATGTTGACGGTGTGTCACCTGACGCATGCTGGAGTTGCATCACAGCTTTTGTCCTTTGATCTTACTTTTTCCCATGGAAACATTCTCTTGCAACACATGTTTATTTTAACGTCATCACATTTTTTTGATGTGAGAGTTTGGGAGCGTCTTCACTAAACAACCCAATATTCAAATTCCAAGATTACTCCTGTCAGCTTTCTGATGATGAAAGGCGCTGTGGGTGGAGGTCGCGTTCAGGGCGGCTCACGACTAGCCCTTTGGATGAACCCATTCACTTTCCTGGCCAAAGAAAATAAATGTGTAGATAGCTGGGAGTTTTTTTAAAGGGTGTGTCAGAAATGAAGATGTTTCACGTTCATAGAGCTGGAACAATGTTATCACTGAGAGAAGACGTGAACAGTGGGGTGGGGCCTACCACTTTTATCTTCAGCGCTGACTGGTGGAAGGCCACCAGGATTTGCTCTGAAGCAGTTCCTGTCTCACCTGTCCAGAGAACCTTCTCCTTAAAGCTGTCAACGTTTCTGTTCTTTTACTGTAACTTTTCAACCATTAACACTTCAATTCCACCAGGTTCTGAGGAGAAAAGCGGCTCGTACGATAAGATTTTACGTGTAAACGTCACCAGTGACACCTCAGGTGTTAAAGGGTTAATGTCTTTGGGCTCTTTGCAATGGTTACCATTTCTATTATCTCTTCTGGTCTTCTTTTTACTTTGTCATCCGTTTCCTCTTGCAGCCACGTCCAGCTGTGGTCACTGAAACATGAAGCTGTAGATCGGGGTGTCAAACATCTGGCTTGCAGGTTCCATCCGGCCCTCGAGAGGTTTTAATCCGTCAAAAAGAGAAAAGAATATAAGGATGTTTAAAAAAAGAGCAAGTTTCGAGCCCATTCCTGTGGCGAATTAAGCTTATTTAAACAAATGGTTGTAATGTGCAATTCTGCCACTAGGGGAAGTAAAGGAAACGAAGTATTGGCAGAACAAAAGATCAAGAAATAAACAGCATTTCTTTGCAAGTGTGTGCCATGTCTGGGTAAGATAAAAATAGGTTCCCTGCCAGCCTCACCGCGGTTCAGTTGCTATAAAAATGATCAGATGTGAAACCACAATTACTAAAATGCCGTCAAGGAGATAATATAGTAATAATGCAGTTTTTTCCGGAGTTTAAGTCGCAGTTTTTTCATAGTTTAGCCAGGGTTGTGACTCATACTCAGGAGCGACTTATTTGTGGGTGTTTTTTTTAAGACATAAATATGCTCATACATATGTTATTTCCCAGTAAACACCAGTTGTCCTTTAGCGGTAGTTTCCTCTAACAACCACTAGAGGGCGCTGCATCTGAGTATGAGTATTTGCTACTGACAGCAGCAGAAGAAGTCTTGTCCAAAACAAACATGGAGGAAAATCGGATTATTTTCCTCTTTGACATTTTTTTTCATACAGATCAATAGATCAGTATTGTTGTATTTATTTTATTTTAGCTACGTTTGGTGGATTTGTTCTGAAACGTCAGACTTTTCTCCCAAAAAAGCAACTTATACTCCAGAGCGAATTATAAATGGTTTTCTTCTTCTTGATTAAACATTTTTTTTTATTGCAACTTATACTCCATACTTATATACTTCTGGTTTTGGGTCACGAGCAGATGTGTGTTCAAGCTCTCTCCAACTTCAAGCAATTGTAATCGTGAAATATCGCAGAATTTCGACATAAAAAGTAGTAATTCTGCAATATAGAGAGCTAGCCATGGACCCGATGAAAAACCAAGACTCGTCTGAAGTTGCTGAGCTGAAAAAGGAATTCGAAGACCTCCATGCTAGCTCCACTTGAAGCTAAACTAGCTCCTCTCACTGAAGAGATCAGACATGAAAGAGGAAGGAATGAACATGAGATCATAATTTGACCTCCTGGAGAGAAGAGTGGACGACGTGGAAGAACAACCAAGAATGAAAAATGTAATTCTTACTGGATTTCATCTCAAACCCAGAGCTGGACCTCAGGCAGCCAATGCTAGCACAGAAGCTGGCGGAGCTCCTGGAGCCTCAGCCGACTCAAGTCAAAATATTTATTGACAAAAATAACAGCATTTACTTTACATTAATGACTCTTCTAATGGAAAATAATCAGCACATTTGGTCTGAACTTTAATAATAGATCTGCAATGACAAAATCTGAAATAGTGTTCTTTATACTAGCATAGTTATGTGATTTATTGTTACTTGAGGATTCCTTTTTTTTTTTTTCTTCTTAACTTGTCCAACAGAACAAACAATCTGAACAAACAGATGCGGGCTGAGAACATCTTGTGTCAGGCAGATTTTACTGTCACAACAAAGATTTATTGAGTATAAGTATTTATTGAGTTACTTGAGGATTCCTAACAACCTGAATCTATGCTAAAAAGATATAAATAAGTGATTTTAGGTTACAAATCAGATGATAATACACGTGAAGGAAATGGTACGGTTGAGCCAAGGTGGGATGATGTAAGTTTTCTTGCTCTTATTCTCTTTCAGGCAATCTTTTGATTGATTGAAATCAACTATTTCTAATCTAATAAGTTATTCAACTACTTGGTAGTTTAAGGCATTTTTTGTTCTAACTGAGAAAAAAACTACACAAAAACAAAGCTACAGATAACGTGGCCCAGTTTGGTCCAGTTAACTTGAGATCAAACAGGTTGAATGTTACTCCAGAACCAAAATGAGTTTGATACCCTTTACTCCCCTACTGTAGACGGTCGCTTAGTCTTAACTTTTCTTTCTTGTCTAGTGGAACAGCCTTTCTTCCACTATGCCCCATGTTGTTTGGTACACAGCATGTCACCTCATGCCACTCCCTCCACACTGGCAGACTGAGTGATTAAACGTCTGAAGACACCTGTGGCACTACGGACACACCTCAGTGATTTATAGTTGTTCCTGGAAGCACAATGGTGTGGCTCTTTATGAAACAAAGAAACACTCAGGATCGGTTTGAGGAGCACGACTCTCAAGTGTTGCCTCCAAACGCAGCAGCGGCGCTTATGCTGAATGTGCTGGACCGACACTGACCCAGCTCACGTCCTACAGAACCTTAAGAACTTGCTGCTGATTCTTTGGTTAGATTTAAAATGGCTTTCCCCTAACCTGGTTCATGGCTGTGTCCTTATTCCTGCCCTAAAACATTATATAGTGCATGATTGTCAAGGTTCCTGAATTTTAGAAGACACAGTAGGCCTATGACATAATTGATTTTACAGTGAAAATCGAATCAATACGAACATTTCTCAGCGTCTATTTGTGACTCCACTGTGTTCTGATGATGGTTTATTCAAAAATTACATTTCAACACACTTTTTTGTTGCAAAAACTGTTCAAACACAATGCATTGTGGTCTATATTGGCAAATGTAGTGAGCATCGGTGCACACTGCTCTTTTGCAAAGATTTCTGGGAAATTTCTAGGGCACTAGATTTTGAAGTAGTAGATTCTGACAGCACTAGAAAATGGTAAACACTCTATATAGTGAGCAGTGAAGGGATCAGGACCCAGTCTCTCTCAGCCCATAACCTGTTTCCACTCCTCACAGGCTTTGTCGGAGCTGCCTCTGTCAGGGTACAGGACGCTCAGCGGTTCTGTTGAAACATTCTGCCTTTACAAAGACTGTTCAAGATAATAACAGCTACATAAAACTGTAAGGTGGACAGTACAGATCAGTGCAGACATTACGTGAGTTTCATCATCCTCTAACTGGGAGGGGCTTGCACCTTGTTCAGTTTGTATTAATTCAGCTGCATGAATTTTTATTGTTGTGTAATCTGTCACCTGGTGGCTAGAAGCCAAACTGAACCAGTTGGCTTATAGAAAGGTTAGTCACATCAGTCACGTCAGCGTGGTAAGAGCAAGCCCAGGTCCACTCCCTGTTAGTGCATCAGGGATGCAGCGGCAGACCATCGTAGAGGATGACTCATCTGTGGGCACAACCCACCGCTGAACAACTGTCACTGTGGGAAAGGTGCAGCCAGGAGCCGTCTAATACATGAAGGTTTCAGTATCAGCACATGAGCTGAAGAGTATTCACAGTTGAACCAAATATATAAGGAATGATGGTCTGAAGGTCATGGAACGGCTTTGTGGCCTTTGTTCTGTTTTCAGGCAGGCTCTGCCAGCTCGCGTTGACATCTTTACAAACAAAAGCAACAATTAAGCCTGAAACTAGTGATTATTTCCATTACCTCTCTGTGGATTATGTCAGCAATTAAATGATACGCCAGTGCAGCAGAATAGTCGCAACTTCACTATTTCAGCTGCAATAATTACAAATAAATTAATCACCTATTGCATCATAAAGACTCTGTTTAAATGATCCGTTTTAAATATGAAATAATGTGTCATAAAAAACTTCATATGTTCATTGCTTAGTTTTCCGTTTTGTTGCACCTGCTCTGTTTCATGATGAGTTTTTTAGACTAATTAGTTACCACAATGTTTTTGAGAAAGAAACTCAATAAAAAAAGATAGAGGACCTGTTGTGGTCACTAAACAAAACCAAGTTCAAGAGTTTCAAAATGCAAGCTTCAATGAGTTGAAACAAGAGTCTTCCCTTAAATTTGCAGCAAAAGAAACAAACAGGGTTTGACGTCCTCTGATTACTGCTGTGCATCTATGGTCCAGTCTGTCCTGCTGTGTGAGCAGACTGTACTATCACTGTCTGTCTGCCCCCAGGACATCTCAGACTTTCAGCCCTCTTCCCAGGTGCCTTTGCCATTGTGAGGGGCATCAGTGGCATGGAGGGCAGGAAAAAAATATCCTCTTATCTTTTGTGTCAAAAAAGGAAAAAAAACAAATTGAATGTGGTCCCTAAGAAATGTATTAAGTTCAACAGTAGTGGTTGGAGAGGATAAAGAACCAGACACAGCAAACAGAAATAGAAATATAGCATCAGTTGTATTAATGCTAGTGAATGCTGTGAGCTGAATGTGACCGCTAAAGATGCCAGAGCTGACAGCTGAAAATACTTAAACTGATTACTAAAAGTGCTCAAGCTGATAACTGAAAATGCCGAATCTGAAAGCTTGCCAAAATATTAGCTCAATATAAATGCCAAATTAGCCAAAAACTGGAAAAATTTTCAATTTGGCCAAAACAGTTAGCATATTGCTAAAATACTAACAAAATTTAAAATTATAAAAAAATGGAAAGAAGTCTAATTTTGACAAAACAGTTAGCATAATGTTAAGACGTTGGCTAAACTCCAAATTAGCCTACAAAATGTAAAGAAAAAAGTCTAAATTTGACAAAACAACATTTCTAATTCTAAGAAATTTGCAAAAATAAGTTAAAAAACAGTTAGCATAATGCTAAAATAAAAGATAAGCTTCAAATTAGCTGAAAAATGTAAAGAAAAAAGTCTAAATTTGAGAACAATAACATTCTAATGCTAAAATATTAGCTAAACGCCACGTGTGTGTGTATATATAATATATATTATATATTATATATATATATATATATATATATATGTGGGTGTGTGTGTGAGGGGGTGTGCGCGTGTGTGTGTGTATATATAAAAAAGGTCTAATTTTGACAAAACAGTTAGCATAATACTAAAATATTAGCTTAACTCCAAAAAAATTTAAAAAGTCTAAATTGGCCAAAAAAAAAAAAAAAAAACCATCATGTTACTAAAAAATAAAAGAAAAGCTGTTACTCTAAAGGCCTTCTCTGGAGCTGCTAAAGCACTATAGAATGAAATATACATCATTCTTAAGAGGCTGTTGCTGCAGCCGGACCAAGGAAGTCGTCCAAACTTCTCCTCATGAGAGTTTAGGTTTCCCTTTACAGTCATTACACATTTTGATTCTGATCTCTGTTGTACTTGGTTTCATTTAGTCTCATTACTTTGTCGTCTCTGAATTTGAATCTATTTTTCCTTTATTTTCAAACCCACTAAAGACTGAACTTTTTTCAAACGTACAAATACATGCCTGTTATTTATTTTGTCAGTTGTTTTTGATCAGGTTTGACTGCAGTGAGAGGGGAGTTTTATCTGCTGCCCTCGGCAGCATCAAAGCCCCAGACTGATGGGGGGAGTGTTCCCCATGCTGAGGATGAGTGTGGATCTCTGCAGAGGGAATTAACAAAAAGGTTGTTGCACAAGATACTGAGTTTTATTCATAACACTACAAACGCTTTGCACAAAAGACACACTATCTTTAGTCAGAACTCTGGCACAAAGTAAAATCTGGACTCCACACACAGCAGCTTCCTGGAGTGACAAAGAGGACTTTCTACAACTCACATTTCCTTTAAAAATTAATGTTTTAGAACTGTAACTCTTGTTATGTTCTGTCATTTCAAAAGCCTGACATCTTATTAATAAACACTGAATCTGTCAAATATTCAGCATATGCTCGTGGTGGTGTCAGCACCAGCAAACATCTCAGTATTTTGAAACCATCTTGGTTTGTGAAAGAATGAGAGATAAATGACATTCTTTAGAAAATATGCAGTCAGCTCGGAGCAGCACGCTTCTTTCAACATCTGACTAGTTTTAATCAGATCAACAGCAAATATTTCTGACTCTGAAGCAGAGAGGAGGGAGTGTGATGATGTGGGGGAGTGTACATCTTGATTCACCAGCAAACGGACATAGGGGACTGTCACGCCTGGTTCCCTCTGTACGCGGAGGCGCCGCCCTTGTTAACCCATGGTGTGGTTCACAGCAGGCGTGAGGCGCCGCGGTCCTCCGTGGAAGGCTCGCGCCGTGCAGCGGATCGTTTCAGCGTCTGATGGCGAGCTGCATCAATCCTGGCAGGAGGTTACATCAAGATGCATGAAAAAATACTGTTTATTTTCATAATATAACAATTTTTCCACAATAAAACATCATAATTGACTTATGTGATCATGTTTCTGTATCTAAACTGACTGTAGAGATGAAATAAAAACACAATCACAACACACACTTCTCTCTATGTGTCTCAACAACAGATAAATCAAAACAGTGTAAGCCTACTAATTACTTGCTTCTTCTTAATATTTTTTGTAATATTTTTAGGTTAATTTGCCCCTTGATGGAAAAAACAATAAAAAGCTCTAGCAGAAACATCTGTCGACCGTCACGTAAAAATGTGCGTCTGTAGTGACATACAGGAGAGAGAGAGCGGATGCTGCAGGACTCGCGGTGCTTCAGCCTCCAGCGTGATCCCAGCAGCGCCACGCTGTGAGCAGAACATGAAGAAAGACCTCCAGGAAAGGGATTCTAAAGAAAGCAAAAGGGTTAAAAGCAGAGTTTTAGAAAATATGTTGTCAGACCTGAAAGAGAGACAGGAACTGAAGTTTGAGAGACCCACATCTCTGAGGAATGACAGGCATCGAGCTGGTGGCTCTTCTGTGAACATTTGATGTCTACTTTAGACTTTATTGATTTGCAGCCACACTGAGCAATAAAATATTAGTGTGAGTTCTCAAAGCTAATTCAGAAAGAGTCGAGAAGGATCAAAACAAAACAAAACATTGAGTAGAAAAGGATTAAAAACACTCAAACTGACCTAATACTCATGTTCAGCTCTGGTCAATGGTTGTGATTTTATTCTTTGAAGAGTCTCAGGAATAAAGTTGACCAACTTACGGAGGAACTCTGTGCTGCGAGTCAAACCCCTCCTCTCTTCTGGTTCTGGTTATTTGATTGATGCTTGATTGTGTGTTAGGAGGGTGTGTCTTCACAAGTATTTAAAAGGAATGCCAAACTTGAATCATGCAACACAAGAGCACAGAGAGCAGAAGATCTCCTCCTCAGCTCCACATCGTCAGAGTTCTACAGCATAACTGAGTGAGTTTGAAGACTGTTGTGTGTTCTGTTTACCAGAGTTTGACCCTTCCATGTATTCTTCATCTTATTAACATTTAATGGTTTGAACACAGACACGATCGTTGTCGGTTTCATAGTTTAGTCTTCCTTCAATAACTCTTCTGGATGTTACTGAAACAGAAACACTCAGTAATTCTGCCTTATTGCTTCAGGGGAAATCTTAACCAGTCGTTGACAGTATCATAGTAGCAGTGTGTCACTACAGCCAATGCTGCGTTCACAGTCACCTGTAACTTATATTTCTGTACTTAACTCTTTACAGTTGTAGATTTGTGAAATAGACAACTCATCTAACTCTTGTTAACTCCTAATTGATTTATTATTTTTTTGATTAATGAAAAGAGAAGTTGAAAAATAAGATAATTATTATAACAACTTTGTACTGTAAATGTACATGTATGTACTTGGCGTCTCCAGCGTCTCACCATAGATTCATTGATGCTAAGCTTGTGTGCAGCAGTGCGGTTTCCTTCCTAGATAGCAAGCTCCAAATCTTTTAACTTAAAATGTCCACCACACAAACCTTTTTGTGTGATTTCCACAATGAAGAAGGATTTTAAAAATAATTACCAGTTAGTCATTTGTCACGAGTGTTCTATCTGCTAAAGAAAAAGCAGTGTGGGCTTTTCTGATTTGCATTGATTTTTTGTCTATCTTGTTTTTGATTCAAATTCCGATTAGAACTCCCCTAACAGTGGAAGAAAATCCACAGAATAGCCGCACCTGTGTATAAGCCGCATGATTCAAAACCTAGGAGAAAAGTAGTGGCTTATGGTCCAGAAAATACGGTAATCATTTTATTTGAAGATAAAACGGAATGGGTGGATGGATGGATGGATGGATGGATGGATGATGGATGGATGGATGGATGGATGGATGGATGATGGATGATGGATGATGGATGGATGGATGATGGATGATGGATAAATCTTTCTCTCATTTTTTTCCAGAACTTTCGTGAAGTGTAAATCTCGCATCCTTTGAACTAGAAGTACTTTTGATCAACCAAATCTTTACGTTTCAGGACTTCAGATTGACTAAATAATGAATGTGATCGATCTCTGTAGACATAACTGTGTGAATGTTTAGTGATCATTACTCTCTACAGTGATTATCCTGCACCTTTCTGTACTTCGTTCAGCACATAAAAGCTCAATCACACTTTATATGATTTCAGCAATCTTGATTTAAAAATGTTCAGCTTGTTCATGTCATTCCTGCGTGTATTTTTCATTTTCATTCCAGCCCTACTTTCAAATTTAGAACTTTTTGTGGCTCACAGATCATAAGGTTTGCCCACTCCTGACTTAGACTCTGAGCCTTTTCGATTATTTAAGGCTTTCTTGACAGAAGTGAAGACTTAAAAGTAAATTGGCAAATGTGATTTAATGTCTGTCTATGGACGTTCATTAGCAGGAAAAATATCTTTCTTGAAGATAAACAGTGGAATCTTTTCTGAAGTTCTGGTTTTTTTGAACCCAAACAGGGTTTTGACATTTCCTGTGAGGAGATTTTACTTTGAGAAACACTTAAACAATGCAATCCTCCCTTCATGAAACTGACTCTAGCACTTTGGATTTACAGCAAATGTCAGAACTGCTTCTGGTAGAGGCGAACACAGGGTTACTTTGAGCCGCATGACACTTTCTAATGCAGAGTGATCTGGAGAGGCTTTGGCTTCATCCACCGAGAACTCTTCAGCATGAATAACTGACTTGCTGCACAGAAGTGATCCCAAAGCTTTAAAAACTTTAAAGGTCTTCATTCAGCAGCTAACAGATCCTCTCTGGAGTCCTCACCAGTATCACAAAGACTGTAAATGTAATCTTATACAAAGAGCTGCTCAGTTTGTGCTTCTGTTGTTCTAACATGGACGGATAGTTGACCATAAAAGTTTCAAGGCTAATGATGCAGCTTAATGAAAGAAACCATCATTGTTTGAAGGACACAACAAAGATATTTTACTGTTTAAAGTGGATCAAACATTTTAATCCTGATTAAAAAGATAACATTTTTGTTCTTTTTATTCACGACTGTGTCAAAGTCCAAACCGACGACGGCTCCGCCTGCTTCTTCCAGAGGCTGACAAAACTCTTTCCAAAAGCGTCAGCCTCAGTTTGTGATTCTGCATGCTGGAAATAAAGTTTCTCAACAGCGGCACAAACCTGAGGCTGACACGGTTCTGAAACTTTTAAACTCCTCCTCTGATGAAAATCCTGTTTTAGAGTTGTTATCATGTCTGTCTGTCATTTATCTTCTGAAAGAGAACAAATATAATCAGAAATCATTTAGTTTTTATTTCTCCTTTTAAATCAATCCAACAGTCTTGGACAGACTCTGTTTTTCATCAATCATCTTCTTTCTGCTGCACATGCACTAAACCCTCATCTGGTTCGGCTAGCGTGTCTAGTTCAGGTTCTGGAGAAGAGAAGATGCTATCTTCACATTGACTGCAGTCAAATGAGCCGCCGTTCACATTTCTGTGGTCCAATCAGCCGTCACTGGATTTTTGGTGTGACTTTCATCCAATACTTGCGGTAGCAGTCCTGAGAACTCTGGAAAATCTCCAACAGACTCCACGGAGCTTCTTGATGTGACCACAGAAATGTGAACGGCGGCTCATTTGACCGCAGTTGGAAAGGATTGTAAATGAATGAAAGAGCATTTGGATGTTAGCTTTCATTATTTTCTGCTCTGAGAAACCAATGGATTGAATGGATTGATCACAGCAACGTCAAGAAACATCAAAGAGTCTTTGGTGAACTGGAAGGAGAAAGAATCAGGATTTTGGAGGAAGTTCTGTCCATGAAGATCTGAGCTGACATCCGGATCAGAACCATACGGCTGGACATTACACAGATTGATGGAGGTTTTTATGGAGCAGTGGTGAAGATTTATGCTAGAGAGACACAGAGCTATCAGAATCAGGCAGGAGGGATCAGGGGCGGAGCTCCAAAAGCCACGCCCCCTCAGAGGAGATTTTGGAAACAGGTTTCAGATCAACAACTTAAATGTCTTTTTAAGACATTTAGGTTGTTGGATTTTGGTTAAAAACTGCTATTGTTATTCATATTCTTCCTAAAAAATGCTATATAGGGAATTTAACCCTTTGACTAACTCAAAAACAAAAAAAAGTAATATTTTGTGCTGCTTGGTACGGAGCTCCAAAAGAGACATTGAATTTGGAAAAAAAAGCAGTTACTATCCAGAATTTTCTTTTCTTCAGTTTTTTTGGAAAAAACAATGTTCTGGTTAGCAACTGATGCGCACCAGATAATTACTCCCAAAAAAATGTTTTTCCTAGAATTGAAGTAAACACATCTGTCAGTAACTAGATTTTTTTTAACTATAATTTTTAGGGAAAAAACGTCTTTTTTTCCAATTTTTTAATTACAATTTTTTTTTCTCGTATGACCGTTTAGGGGCTCTGTACCTTGGAGAGCAATTCACGCAATCAATATTTTTGAAAACATGTTCATGTTCACAGTTTTTGGTTGAACAGGCAGTTAAAGGGTTAACCCCTGATCAACCAAAGGTGCAGATGAAGAATCGTACGATTCAAAGTCTGTATCCAGCCGGTTTCCCTTCCTGATGACGTTCCAGGAATCCTCACCACCACAGGCTTTGCTGTCTTGACACTGTCATGGAAACCTGGGGCTCATCTTTGAACTGCACAGAGAAAAATCTATTTTTTACATGGCTGCACGTTCCCCGAGAGACTGTTTGTTTACAGCCTGTCCAGAGCTTTGACAGGGGCGGATTACCTGTCAGACGACGTTAGAGATCGCCTCTGCTTTGTGTTTCAGTGTGGTCAGAAGAATCTCATCTCAGACCGGACGCTGTCAGTCAGCCCTCGTCGTGCTTCACAACTCTGACTTCCAGAGTTTATACATTTGTTATGCATGCGGGGAAAAGGCTTTAACACTGGAACTCCGTGTTTATGTCCTTTGATTTATTGGAACTTTTCAACCGTTAACAGGATAATTCCAGTAGATTGTGAAAGAGAAAAGCGGCTTACAGTCAATGAAAACATGACAGTCAAGAGTCATGATAAAGAAAAGCCTCATAGAAATTGCAATGAATGACATAGAAAATGTGGAGTGAAAGAGGTAAACATATAGTTGAGTGGGAGCTGCACTCGTCTGATCTCTCCTGCTTAGTAATGTTTGTTTGTCTGTTTGTCTGTAGTGGGGTGGCTCCTCCTGGCTCCTCCAGTTGTGTGTTTTGCTTCGTTAAGCTGTGCGTCCGTCAGCAGGACAGTACAATCCTGAGGGGGGGGGGGGGGGGGGGGGGGGCGTGTCCTCTGCCACTGAAGCGTCTGCCTTACGCACATTGTGAGTCCTGCCTCATCTGCAGCTGAACACGCTACAGAGGAAGAATGTTAAGTGTGCTCGAGTTAAATCGTGTGTAGGAGCATGTCAGACAACAAGTCACACTCCAGAAGATCAGGGAATAGAAGAACGAAATGACAAGCGGACTGAGAGAGTGAGGAGGAGAGAACCGGAAACAGGATGACACAAACCTGAAGTGTGACTCCAAGAAACTTTATGAAGTTGTGACAAAAACACAGCAAAATGACCTAAACATGAAACAAAGCACGACTTTATCTGGATAAAAGATCTACTTATAAAACAATCTGAAACGGCACCAGTCTCTGACCAGCAAACGTTTTCACTCAAAGAGCCTAAATCTTAATGGAATCTGTCCACAGGACAAATCTACATTTTTTGGCATGTCATGGAATAAAGGAGGGAAAGACAAAGGTTTAATTTCATTATTTAGTTCCTGCTTACCCGAGCAAAACTATTCACATTAAGTTCATTAAGTAGTATTTTTCTGAGTGTCATGGGCCCCTGAGTAGAGTCTCGTGTCCCTGGAATGGGTGGACCAGTGACCAAGTCTCCATAATCATTATTTATTTATTTTAGAATTTTTTTCTTCTCAAATTCCTTATTTTTCAGCCATTTTCAAGCCTGTTTTTAGGATCTTCCTGTGTATTTATTTTCCATTTTGTTACATAAAGCAAAGTTAAAAATTACTACTATCATTTATCTCATGTTGTCCAATTTTCAACTGTTTTTAGTGAGAAATACTTTTCATTGGGTATAATATATCAGGTAAAAATTACTCGGCAAAAGTGATGGTGAAGCAAAAGTGTTCTAAGGCAAGGTTATGATTATGATATATTTAACCAAAATTCAAAAACTCTTAAAAAGATAATTTTCATGTTGATATGAAGCCTGTTTCCAAAATCTCCTCTGAGGGGGCGTGGCTTTTGGCAGCTCCGCCCCTGATCCCCCCGTCTCATTCTGATAGCTCTGTGTCTCTGTAGCATAAATCTTCTCCGCTGACAGTGAAACACAAAACATCCCAGGGCTAACTCACTTGTTGGTTGGTTCACCCATAATCGCAGGCAAAGAAAGTGGTAACAGCGCCACCCGGAGGCTAAAAGTATATTACAGTTGTAGAGGTTTGGAACACCATAGAGAATCAATAGGAAACCAGTAAGGGGCTTGAACTAAACACTCCACAGCCTCCACAGCCAACTTGTTGAAACGGCGAGTGGCGAGGAGGACATTCCTATTCTCAGTCTGTGTTTTCTGCCTGACGATCCAGAATCTGCTGGAACAATTTGTCAGAACAGACGGAAATATTTTATTCATCAAGGTGATAAAGACTCTTTATCTGAACAATTCTCACATTTCATAGCCCAGATGAAAGATGAACTTTCCTACCAGGTAGGCTTTGTTAGTGACCTTCTCCCCGTGTAACACTGACGATAACATTTCACTTTTACACCATGAAAACTTGATCAAACTGAATCTGATATGAAAGGAAAAACTGTTTACTTACAAGCTTCCATTGAACTTCACTTCAATAAATAATAAAGAGATGAATATTTGATTTATTACTAGAGGAATATTTTTCAGTCCTGCTGCACAAAACTTGACATTTAAGTCATTGAGAAGTTTGGAGTGATGGTAAAAGTAGAACCAGAGAGTTCCTCTGAGCTTAAATTCATCTTTCTTCATTAAATCAAAATGAGCCTTTACAGAAAACGCCTTGATGCCTGTAGCTAAGGTTTGGGAAAAATCTAACTAGTCAACTAGTCCTATATGAGAGTGGTAAACACCCTGAAGAAGACAGTAAGAGCTCAGACTAGCCTTATGTGGTTATTTGGCAACAGTTTGTAATTATTCAACTTCAGCTTCCCGCTCTGCGAGCAGACCGCTCGGCGGTGCAGCCCGCCGTGGCAGCCCGCCGTGGCCGTGGAGATGTTGAGTCGAAGGTGAGCAGCTGGCAGCCGGGGAACAGTGGAGACGGAGACAGGAGGCAATTTGCAAATTCATAGATATGCGCATATTAAATGTAACCAAGGTGGTGGTGTTGGTGGTGGTGGGGGGGGGTTACATCTACCATTTTCAATGCATGAAAGTGAGACTGGGAAAACTGTGGGGAACGATAACTGCAATAAGAAGAATTTCAAAGATTTTCACCGGTTGGAAGATTCAGAGAAACTTTCAGTTATAAACTATTTGTAAATTCCTTCAGGGTGAATGTTTATTAAACTGCTGCTTCCTGTACGTTAACATTAAAACTCAATCACACTTTCAGAGATTTCAACAGTCTTGGTATCAAAACGTTCAGCTGGTTCAGGACATTACTGCTGGTAGTTTTGGTATTGATGCACTTTACAGTTTTTGAAATATTGAACAAAATGTGCTCCACAGAAAACAAATGAGAAAGTCTTCAAATGTCAAAATTTTGAGTATATCAGCAACAAGCCGTTAAATATATTAATGGTTTCATCTTTTATATTAATGAAAAAAAGTTGAGTTTAGCTAATATTTTAGCAACAGGCTAATGTTTTTGGATAATTTAGTTTACTGAGGAATTTTAGGCTATTTTGGAGTTTAGCTAGTATTTCAGCAGTGTGCTAGCTTTTCTGGCTAATTTGGCATCTAGTGAGGTTTTTGGGAGTTTCGCTCATATTTATGGAACTCATTAAATATTTTTGGAAAATTGGCATGCATTAGGGATTTTTAAGCAATTTTACAACCAATTTTTCAGAAATGTAGGTCGACTGCAGCGCTCTTTCATGGTTCTTTCACAAAAACTCTAGTCTTTCAGCAGATTTAGCATTTTTTTAATGAAAAATAAAACATTGATTTGTATTTCTGTTTTTGTTACTAAATATGGTCAATATAAATGCACTTTATTATTGCTTTTTGTAGAAAAAAACCCCATAAAGATTAAAGATTTTTTTGACATCTGTAATCGTTTATAACTTTTGATAAAGGTTCATGGGACTTCATTTCAAAATAAAAGACATCCTGGTCCACGTAGGATCTTCTTAATGCTGCAAACTAGTGGTATAACACTGAGGTCAACAAAAAGAACACAATAGTTGATTTTGAAGGATATCTGAGTCAGAAATGAATAAATGTAACTAAATACAATTAAATAGGAGTCAATATAGTGACTTTTACTGTCTGTCAAACTGTAAGATATTTTTAAAACCTTTGAATATGTTTAAAAATAGAAAAATCACCTTGAAATATGAATTGTTGTGCTTACTGACCTCTAGTTGATTTTGTCTTGTACATGGATTTCAAAGATTTGTCAAAGTGTTCATTGGTAAACCATGGAGGATTGATGGATTGTTCCAGCTGCCATTGTCATGGAGGAATACATCCTGTCCTTCAACTGCTTGAGTATGAGCTGAATAAAGGTTGTTTACTTTCTTTTTTTCATTTTCTACCTACTTCTTTTTCAAACTTTACAGTTACTTTTCAAAACTCAAAGTGTTTTATTTGACTTTAATCGGAGAGCCACAATGGAGTCGTGACAGAGCCACATGAGGCTCTGCAGCCGCAGGTTGAAGACTCCTGGCCTAGATGAAGCATCTATAATGAGCCAAATGGTGGCCTGGATGAGCTGCAGAGAATGATTTCTGAAAGCCAGAACTCAGTTGAAGTAAGCTGAAGATGCAGCTAGCAGGCACAGAGGAAGCTGAAGGATCCTCACCAGGGGTCACGTGTTTATGAACTGACCCCTATAGGAATGAATGAGACGGAGCAGATGCCCACAGGGTTTCACAAACCACGAAGATCACATTTGGACTTGCTGGGTCCATTCAGCTGATCTGGATTCAGTCAAGATTTGTTGTCTCCAAAAGTCTGGAAGGACGGAGATTTCTGCCTGATTCGTTCTGACAGGGTTTGCTCCAGCGTTTACAGACGTCAATGATCGGAAAACTGTCATTATTGAGGGAAGAACAGATTCTAACTCCTCTCACCTCTTTTGAGAGACTGCAGAACTCCTCCTGTTGATTTCTGTCATAAATCGGGGGGGGCTGTTTTCAAACAGCTGCAGTTAAAAAGAATGGAAAAAAACAGTTTTCAGCCATCCCATAATTTCATGTTCCCATCACGTTGGATGTCAAGGAGGGTAGTTAAAGAAGCTTCTCCTTCTACTTTCACTATAAACTGAAGTTAAACCAGGTCAAATCTTGTAAAAATAATAACAATTTGAAAATAATTGAAAGGTCCACAAAGAGTTGAATGATGCGTGTTTCCCATACATTTGAACGTAACCATGACGAGCTGGAGGTTTGGAAGTCTGAATGATTGAACTAAAAGGTGTAAAAGAAAAGGAAAGGAAAGGGAGGAGAAAAAAGATAAATAATAGAGAAATGCAATAGTTTGACTGGGTAAATAAATGAGTCACAGAGATTGAAGGTTAGGAGACCCTGTAGAGCAGAAGTCAAACATGTGACTCGGAAAAATGATGACATTTTAAATCCAAAATGATCTATTATATCCAGCACAGTAGGAAAGTCAGAACGTGAATGTATTTTTTCTTCAAGTCACTAACATCAGCGAGTGAAGCTGAAGCCTGCAGAGATTTGTTTGAGCCGGCACCAGCTCTGTCTGTCTTCTTCTACACATGCATTCAATTTAACACGTGACCACGTCCTCGTCATACCAGTATATGACAAATGCTTTAATGTCTTCTTCAATAGAGATGTCTTCATGCAGCGCTTTTGTGTTTGAGTTCTAACCTTCATTAAAACAACTCTGAAAAAAACACAAGAAGGACTCTGGCTGGAATTTGTCATTTGGACTCGAAATGTTTTATGTGGGAGTCATCTGCAGTTCTGATTAGAAGGTCTAAAGATGCATCTGAACTCAGCTGTGACTGAAGGAAAACCTACCCTCTGGTTCAGCAGTTTAATCAAATGTGGCATCAGCCGAGTTCACAACCATCCCGAGGTCAAAACACTCACAGGCTTTTATTTTGAAGACTGCTTCCTTTCTGCCCTCAGAATGCCTGCCGTGACGGGGTCAGCAAGGAACAGCTCAGCAACGGGCAGGTTTCCATCTGTCACTCTTGGATTTGGGGAGGATGAAGACGATGAAGAACCGAGAGAAGGAAACGCTGAAGAAGGGAAAGGGTGTCGGGCGTGGTGGCGCAGGGTGTGCCCCTGCTGCTGTCCACACGTGAAGGACGACGACGTCACTGACACCGTCATCACGGACGCTGGCGATGGGGACAAGGATAAGGACGAGGAAAAGCCCGACACCGGTGAAGGTGAACTTGAAGGTGATTGAACGTCACGCGTGAGGAGAAAAGCCCGTCACAGTTCTTCACCTCTCCATCTCTACCTTCACAGAGCTCCTCCTGAAGGTCAAATCAATAGACCTGATGAAAAGCAAATCGGGACAGAACCGCACAGAACATCGCACGCATCTCTACCAAAGCGACAACTTCATCATCCGCAGAGGCCAGACGTTCCAGATGTGGATAACACTGTCCAGACCTTTTGACCCTCACAGCGACACGCTTCACCTGCACCTTAAAACAGGTCAGTGAACAAAAAACCAAACACTTACATTCACCTCCCAGTCCAGGAACAGGTCGGACCTCAATGAGGACAAAGCAGGCCGAGCTCAGAGAGACCTCAATATGACAACTGAACAACAGAGTGAACTCCAAAAATGACCTTTAATTTCATTTGGTTTGCTAGAGATATGCATTTCTGGCAGAGATAAACAGTTTTTCCCTCATTATATTTGATGCTTTGCTGCATTGAGATGATCCAATATGACACAGGAAGTCTTTTATTGTGAAAAGATGGTGTAGGAACCTTTGTCTAAAGGTATAAGCTATTTCATATTTTGAAAAAGTGTTTTTTATTGTTATTTTATTTATGCCAAAGAAAAATCATGTATATTTATCATAACAGGAACAATAACATGAATATAAATGAGTGTCTTCATTCTCTGAAGGGTTAGACTGGTGGGTTGTGGTTAGTGAAAAAACAAGCAGACCCCTGACATAGAGACACATTTGACTAAAATCATTCTTCCCCCATAATTCAGCAGTGCAGGCTGACACAGTTTGAGTGCAGCTCTTCAAAAAAAAAAAAAAAATAAAGTCTAAAAATGAGGTAAAGTGCTCTCTGTTACTCCTCTGCTCTTTAGAGGAGATTTCCGGTCCAGTGCAAGCTAAACGTCAGTGGATGTGCCAGCAGCCGTCTGAGCCAGCCGGCCACCTGTTTACCTGTCTATAGACTCACTGCATTGAGGCTGCAAGCAGCTCCAACATACACCAGAATAGCTCCTTCAATTACAGCCGTGTGTGATAACCAGTGATGCTTCAGGAAAATAATTATAGTCTCTGTTCTGGTGTCCTAAAAGGCTGTGAATCTATCCAGAGAAGACAATTCTACCCTGTGTTTAGTGCTTCATAATGAAGGAACATGTTTTCTTGACTCGATAGCGTCATTTAACCTTTAAAATGGGACAAAGTGATGGGATTTTTGAATTGTGATTTTTAGGACTTTTCAGTATTTTTAATGTGTTTTTTACTTATTCGTCTTTTAAGTAAATGTTGTTGTAGGTTCACCTAAAAGATGTCAGCATCAATCATCAGTAAGGATCCAGCAATTTCACAAATGCATCTCCAGATTTGAACAGCTTTAAATGTCACACACTTTCCTTCACATCACAAAACCACATTTTTCAGTCATTCCTCCTGCTCCTCGACTCGGTTCAGAAATCCACTTTGACACACATCCACCCCACATGAAAGCTAATCACAGGCCATCTTAGAACAACAACAATTTTGGTGGTTATTTCAGAAATCCAGGTGAAAGACAGAGACGGCCGAACGCTTTAACTCTGTGGGGTTTTTCCAGTGTTCAAAGCGCTGATGCCTGGCTAAGAGCTCTGTTAGACTGTCATTGTAATTTAAGATCTGACACGTTGAAAGTAGGAGGCAGACTCAACTGCACACTTTCAGTGTCAAAGATAAAAGGGTCTGAGCAAAAGGCTTAATCCAGCCTCCCAGCTGCTCTTACAAACCACAGGAACATACATCGACCAGATCAGAAGCTACGATCTGATGAAAGGAGAGATTGCCGTATGCAAAGTTGGCATTTAGGTTTTATGGCTGTGTGTGCAGACAGCTGCAGAATGTCCAGGAATAGTTGCTTATTTGCTCACTTGCTGAAGATGTCTGGAGGCTGGACTCGCTCTAACGGTAGTCCTTCATCATTTACCCTTTTCTCCATCCTTTCTTTTAATTTCATGTCAACATGTTGTGTATATCTGATTTGTTACACAACAAATCAAACACAAGAATCCCTCTTGAAAGCTGGTTCCATCGTTTTGGCTCCTTTTTGTAAGAACAGAGGAATATTCATGCATTTAACTTCAGGACCTTCAGCTGCTTCCACTTCGACCTGAAACAAGAACTATCCACTTGAGGAGTCACGCTCTTTTCCTCGAGCTCTCTTTATCGCAGAGTTCGCTGTTCATTTTAATGAGTTTGCCATCAGAAAGCTGGTTTTCATTCCTCAGGCCAGTGGTGCACGTCAGCAGCTTTGCTGTCAGCCCCCCCCCCTGTTCTAATCCAAGAGCTGCTCAGAGTGGATGTTTCCTTTATTAACTTTTCTTTCAGGTTTCTATGTCAACTCCAACAAATAACTTCTTTATTTGAGAGAAGCAGAATGGTAAAAACACTTGAGGTGACAGTGAAACATAGAAAAGATCTTTATTGTTCCACCAAAAGACAAAAAGACAGCTCTTCTGTAGAAAGCAGTCGATGCTCTCTGGCCATTTTATTAGGCACACCTGTCAAACTGCTCATTAATCAGCAAATCACAGCAACTCATTAGATGTATTCATATAGACATGATCCAGATGATCTGCTGCAGTTCAAACTGAGCATCAGAATGAGGAAGAAAGGAGATTGCAGTGACTTTGATGGTCTCAGACGATTTCAGAAACTGATGATCGATGGGATTTTCACCCACAACCATCTGTAGAGTTTACAGAGAATGGTCAGAAAAAGAGAAAATACCCAGAGAGCTGCAGTTCTTGTTGATATCAGAGATCAGAGGAGAATGTCGAGACTGGATCCAGCTAATAGAAAGACAACAGGAACTCAGATGGTTCCAACCGAGGTCTGCAGAAGAACATCTCTGATTGGACAACACGTCCAACCTTGATGCAGATGGACTACAGCAGCAGAAGAACATACCGGGTATCACTGCTGTCAGATCAGAACAGGAAACTGAGGCTACAATTCACACAGAATCACCAAAACTGGACAATAGAAGATGGAAAACCTTGTTGGTCTGATGAGTCTATTTCTGCTGAAACATTCAGATGATAACAACAACAACATGAAAACATGGATCCATCCTGACTGTATCAGCGGTTCAGACTGGTGGTGGTGGTGTCATGGTGTGGGGATATTTTCTTGACACACTTTGGACCCCTCAGAACCAACTGATCATGGTTCCAACCCCCCAGTCTACCAGAGTATTGTTGCTGACCATGTCCATCCCTTCTGACCACAGTGTTCCATCTTCTGATGCTACTTCCAGCAGGATAAGACTCCATGTCATAAACTGGAATCATCTCAGACTGGTTTCTAGAACCATGAGTTCTCTGGACTCTAATGACCTCCACAGTCCCCAGAACCCAATAGAACCTTTGGGATGAGGTGGAACAGGAGATCATCATCATGGATGTTCAGATGATAAATCTGCAGCAGCTGTGATGCTGTCATGTTACAGTTTTTCCCAAATGCTAAAACACATTTCCTGAAACATTTAACCAATTTAACCAAACAAACGCAATTTTCAAAAAATAAGCCAAATGTACAAAATACTTAACTCTTCAGTCTAAATCTCACTTTGAGTTCATAAAGAAGACTCTCTCATCAAAACTAACAAACCTGCAACAATCACAAAACAATACTCTACAAAACACTTGACACTGTTCACAAAATGGTTTACAGAGGTGTCCATGTCCTGCAACAGGTTTCCTGGAGTGTAAGGTTCTCTCTTGTAAACCTTCCAACGCCAAGCTGAAAAAAAATATTTGATTGGGTTAAGGAAAGGAGAACTAATACAAACTGAGGATTTGTGAGGAACCACTGTCTGATGAGCTGACTCTTGTGAAAATTCATATTGTCCCAGACAATAACAAAAACGGTATCGTCCCTTTCATTTTCTTGATTAAACTGAGCCAAAAGAGCATCACGAAGGCCATCCAAAAAGGTTAGAAGATGCTGGGTGTTGTAAGGACCCAAAACAGCATGGCGGTGTAGAACTCACAGGTTACTGATAGCAGCAGAGAGTGTGATATTTCCCCCACGCTGACCTGGGATTTGCACTATGGCCGGTTGACCAATAATATTTCTACCTCTGCTTCTTCTTTTTGCCAAATTAAAACCAGCCTCATCCACAAAAATAAACTCATTTGTTCTGTCCATTGAATCAAATTCAAAAAACACCCTAAAAAATAAAAAACAGAATACAAATCATTTACTTGAACATATTGAAATCGCAGTTCTTTCACATGTTCTGAATTTCTTTCAAAAGGAACTCTGTAAATTTGTTTCACGCTGACTCTATTTCGACGCTGACCCGAGCTGTGCGAAATGCTGTATGTTACTATGCATGAACAGATGGTGACTATTGATTGATCTAAAATTGATGTTGTCCTCGATTATTCGTTGCTGAATTTCAGACAGCTTTATTGCATTATTTTGAACCACCATTTGCACAATGAGAGCCTCCTGTTGGCTGAATACAGCTGGTCCTCCACCTGCATAAGACTGTCTAGCAGCTCTGTAAACAAATGCAAACAGTAAATGACAGTAAAAAAAGAATATGCATTGCAAAATTTACAATAAAATTTTTTGTAATGCCTAAATGAAGTACACATTTTGACATCTGTTAAAAATGCTGATTATTCATTGTAAATAAGATCTGAATCAGCAGGACTAAGAATTGTTACAGTAATGCAAATTACAAAATAGAATCTCATTTACTGTAAATTTTATTGTAAGATATTGAATAGATAGTGATTTCACTCAAATTGTATCATTTTATCATAAACTTAAAAAAATATGTATTTGTATGTGAACAGACATTTGGTACTGTCTTGATCCATTATTACTATAAGTAAAATGTACCTTCAATTCATATTCTTACAATTGTCTCAGTTTGTACTCACCTGTTTTCCCTTTTATATGTCCGTACAATTGATTCCACAGTGACCCGGCTGAGTTGGGGGTTGACCCTTTGACCCGCTTCTCTCATGGTCATTCCATGAACCAACACGTGGTCAATTACTGCGGCCGGATCGCATCAGAAATTGTTGTCCTTTGTCTGGGTCTTGGAGCGACTCTGGGTTCTGGTCTTGGTGCTGGTCTGGGCCTGGGTTCGGGTCTTTGGGGGGGGGTGCGGGTCCAAGTGTGGTTCTGGGTCTAAATGGTCTTTCTCTATTTGCCATCTCTCATCAGCTTTTCAGTTGTTCCAGAGCTGCCCTTATATTCAATGCAGTTAATTTGCAACAAGTGTCTTCAGCTTTGACCAGTTGTGTGTTGATGTGATGGTTGTGTTGGAACAGAGTTTGAGTTCTGCCTCATTGTGTTAATGTATTGCTCCTTGTGATGTGAATGCCAGCTGTGTTTTAAAAGAGTGATGTGTTTGAGAAAAGAGTTAAAGCAGTCGATCAGCTGGTTTGAAGAATGAACTTAGTGTTTTAGCATTTGGGAAAAACTGTAAAATGGACCAAACTCTCTGAGGAATGTTTCCAGAACCTTGTAGAATCTCTGCCACTGTGGCAAAGGGGTGGTATCAAAAACACCGCCGTCCTGGAGGGAACCCTACCACACGCTCTGCCCAAACACCTGGCACCTGAGAGAGAACGCAGACTGGCTGCTCTAGATCCTGGAGTGCGCGGTTTGATGACTAAAATAGAAAATAAAGACTTAAAATGAAGATAGCAAACTTAGTCACCAATCACTCTGAAGGAGACAGTGTTAATAAACATACCTGAGTGCCAGCGCCCAGGAAGTAGGCAGGGCGGGGTCAGATTCCTAACGTTTTTATATCACTCTCATTCTGGGAGTGATGAGAGGACGGACATAGCTGCGCAGACTCCAGCTGCGCAGACTGCAGCTGCACTAACTCCAGCTGCGCAGACTGCAGCTGCGCAGACTGCTGCTGCACCATCAAGGATTCAGGCTGTCTGAAGGGAAAAGGGGGTTTGATCTGGTGCTAACAAGCTGTATTTGTGTCTAGTGAGTGTAAAAGTCTGTATCGTTCAGAACTTCAGTTAACATGGTAAGAAAATACTTCTAAATAAAACAATAATTCTTGAATGAAAGGGAGGTAAATGTGACTGAACTCTGGAATGAGGTCTCATGAAAGTGCTAGCTGCACAATGGAAGCGTGCAGGTTGTTCAGGTTTGTTTCTGTTTACTTAAACATGCTGAGAATCTAGGTGTGGCCAACTCAAGATAAAAAGTGGTAACTTGTTTCTGTTTGAGCGTGTCACAGGCAGCGTGTTGACGTGTCTGACATGCGGCTGCTCTGCTTTCAGGGCCCGTTCCTGCGGTGGCAAAGGGAACTCATGTGATTGTCCCTCTGGTGGAGGACCTGCAGGACAACCGCTGGGAGGCTGCGGTGGTGGCAAAGGACGACAAAAAAATCAAGCTGTCAGTCAACTCACCATCCACTGCTGTCATCGGCAGATACCAGCTCACTGTGGAAACAACTTGTGCAAATGGTCAGGCTGTTTCCACACACGACCCTGCTAATGACGTCTACATGCTGTTCAACCCCTGGAGTGAAGGTAGAGTCAGCTGAGGAATTACAGACAACGTCCTTGATGCAACACTCTCCGTGTGTTTGCATAATTAAACATATTTTGTGTTATTCTTTGTGAAAAAGAAGATCAAATGACTGACAGTAGAAAAGATGGCATTATGAATGGGGTGAGATGGCTGGAAAAGAAACGTCCATAAACACAAAGTTGTATTCATAGATTCAAAGTTAACTTTGCTGAAAAAATATGAACACAACCTTTAGTTTAACATGTCTCTTTACAATACGACTTTTCTCTCTCTTGAATTTCTGCTGTTCACAAACTGTCAGAAATACGTCACGGGTCACAGGCTGATACATCGAGTCCTGAAACGCATGTCCTGGAATAAACTGCTCGGCTAAGCGAGGATCCCCCATGCTAACAGGCCGCTGCTGGCTGGTGTTGTGTAAAGATACAATCCATAATGCAGACATTAGCGTTCCATCTGTCTCAGCCGCGTTTTAAAATATTGTCAAATGAACTCTAAAAGTTAGTGTATCGACTTACAGCACAGGTTCAGAGAGATCAGATCTGGTTTCAGGTATTGAGGCTCTTCCTGTTTGCTCTCTGTTAGATGACTCTGTCTTCCTGGATGCTGAGGAGGAGAGGCAGGAGTACGTCCTGAATGATGTCGGACGTATATACTATGGGACCGAAGAACAAATTGGAGAGAGAACATGGAACTACGGACAGGTAGGAGGGCTGTGTTTGGTGAGCAGCAGCAGGGAGCGCCACGCCTCCTCACCCAGCGCTCTTCCCCGTCTGTCCTTCAGTTCGACAGCGGGATTCTCCCGGCTTGCCTCTACATCCTGGAAAAGAGCAAAACACTGAACTCTGGTTGGGGAGACCCGGTGAATGTGGTTCGAATCGTCTCTGCCATGGTGAGGATGCACCTTCATCTTGTTCTTTGTATGTATGCATGTTCAGTTTGAAATCCTGATCAGGGATTCTTCCAGCACCGTCAGTCTGACAGCCTCCAAACATGCATACTGAACATCGAGCACATTTGCTTCTTTCACCGTGTAGAACTATATCTGCATTTTGTGGATGTTCTGTAACATTAACGTATCAAGACCATTTCTTTGTTATAATCCTTTTGAAAAAACAAACAGCTCTGGCCCTTTGAGATTAATATGATCACATATAATGTTTTTTATTCCGTCTTTCATCTTATAAAGAAGAAAGAAGGAAAGAAAAGTTTTGCACATTACATTTCTCAATAGCTCATCTCCAGTCTACTTCTAATGTTTTGTTTCCTTTCTTTGCTTTTTTTCTTTATTTTTGCTGCACCAAAGAGCAACTTATTGTCAAATCTTGGGAAAGGTTGTTTTTACATTTTAGACCAGGGTTTTAAACTCACTCTAACAGGGGCCAAAATCCAAAACACACCTTAGGTCGGTGCTGTCAAACTCGAATACACTGTTATAAAAATACAACATTTTGAACACTTCCTACATCCAAGACTGCTACCACAGACGCTACTGACACGGAACGGGGGGGGCTGCGTGTCTGCCTCTGTCCTAATTGACGTGCCGAAACAACAGCAGAGCATTATGGGATTTGCAGTATAAGCTGTGAATGTGGTGTTTCAGCGCTGCCACCAGCGGGCCAGCTTGAATATTAACTTCAAATTGCCTCACGGGCCGCATATAATTACACTGCGGGCCCAGTTTGGCCCGTGGGCCATAGTTTGACACCTATGCCTTAGGTTGTGGGCTGAACACAATGAAAATGTATTAAACACACTTAAAAGAAATTTTTAAAACTTTAAAACTGTAACTTTTGAACATTACTATGAATAATAAAAAGACAGGAATATTATTCCAGAATAAATCAACTTAAACCTTAAATAACTTTCAATGTTACTCTACGTAAAATTATATTTTGTCAAAATTATACAAGTTAGAAATGAAAAACATCGGATCATTAATAACAATAAAATAAAATGATCTGGAAGCACTAAATAGGATTTTTAGAAATGTTTTTGACGGGCCTTGAACTTTACTATACACATGTTTTAGACTCATATCTCTTAATATACCTGCTTTTGCCTGCTAACTGACAAAAATATCATTCAAGGTACCACTGTTGTCTCGACTCTGTGATCAACCAACCACAGTGTAATGACACAAAAACCCACAAACCTTTGTGTGACATCATTTAGCTGTAGAGCAGGCCTCTTATCAGCTCAGAGATTTGATAGGACAGAGGAACAGGATGAGATGGGACTGAAAATCTTCTTTTGCTACAAAGATGAGAACTTTGTCAAAACTCAGTTTTATGTATTAACCCTTTAACACCGGAGGCGTCACCAGTGACGCTTAAACACAAAATCTTTTACAGAAAGGAGAAAAGTGGCTCCATGAGCTGCTGTTCTCCTTCAGAATCTACTGGAATTATCCTGTTAACGTTTGAAAAGTTACAGTAAATCAAAGAACAGGAACACTGCAGCTCCGGTGATAAAAGGTGAAAGTAATAAAGAAAACAAACCAACATTCTGACTTCTTTATTTTCCAGGTCAACTCACCTGATGACTTTGGGGTTGTGGCAGGAAACTGGTCAGGAAACTATTCAGGAGGAACTTCTCCAACAGTTTGGAGTGGAAGTGTAGAAATACTGAAGCAATATCATGCAAACAAAGGCTCACCTGTCAACTACGGCCAGTGTTGGGTATTTGCAGGTGTTACAACAACAGGTTGACGGATTTTTCTTTGCATTTTGGTTCCTCCCATGTGTCCCACAGACTTATTGAACACATCTTTTTGTGTTCCCACAGTTATGCGGTGTTTGGGTATTCCCACTAGAACTGTGACGAATTTCAGCTCTGCTCACGACACAGACGTTTCCTTGACAACAGATGTGTACCTGGATGAGAAATTGGAGCCCTTGGAAAACATGAATGCTGATTCTGTTTGGTATGTCTTCTCTTTTTTGGGACATGGCTTTTCTCTTCAGTAGAACTGGCTTAACATTGTGTTTGTTGACCTAAAGGAACTTCCATGTGTGGAACGACTGCTGGATGGCTCGTCCCGACTTGCCTCCGGGAAATGGAGGCTGGCAGGCTGTTGATTCCACCCCTCAGGAGACGAGCAATGGTGTTTATCGCTGCGGTCCTGCTTCTCTCGCCGCTATCCGCAACGGCCAAGTCTACCTCAAATATGACTGCCCCTTTGTGTTTGCCGAGGTTTCTATTCAATTGTGTATTCAGTTCAGTTTAGTGATGACTAGGGTTGAGCACCGAAATTCGGTTCCGAGCAGGAACCGTCATGATTTGTGTGGTTTTACTGAAACCGAAGGAAGCTGCCGCAAACGGTTCCTCATTTCAGTTCTTAGATTGATTGAAGGTCTATTTGTCTTCGGACATGTTAATCACTTCCACTCTGTTCCGTTCTTTGAAGTTCTAGCCAATCATCTGCTTTTCCTGTGATAGTGGGCGGGCTCATATAAGACGTCTGACGGGTTGAACACAACAGCGTGCAGCACTCGAATGTCTGGCTGCATTTCACAGCAGATCACAGAAGACTGACAGGTCACTGCGTCGCATCAGCCAATCAGGAAGTCAGCCATGGACATGTGATGTTTGACCCGATCAGTGGTAAAATACTAATCCAACACGAGCGTTTTTATCCTGTCACAGCGCGGCGGTTCCTCCCAGACTTCAGCGGAGCTCGCTCAACACGCCGGCAGACAGACAGCTGCTGCAGGGAGCGGGGGCAGCCTGCTCGGATCTCCTGAGCTGGGATGGTTTTTCTTATTTTCATCGAGGCAATAATAAAAAAAGTCTCCTATTCCCCCCCCCCCGGGGTTAAGACAGGACAGCCTTCAAACTCAGTCACAGAGACACAGAAACAGTTGAAGCGGCTGTCATCCAGACAACCCTCCGAGTGAGATCAAACGAGAAAATCTTTGAAGGATTTCATTTTTTTGGTAGATTTTTGTAGAAATCCTCACAATAAATAATCCTGATCTATCAACATAATCTGTCTTCCATTCATTGGAAGTGCAACATTGACAGACATCCATAAACAGCTGCGACGTCTCGCTCAGGATCACACGTTTGACAGGCAATGAGCCACAAATTCACCACACAGTGAAAGAGGGGCGGGGCCACCGGTCTGCAGCTCAGAGGTTGTGGAGCTCTGATCTACTGGGAACAGTCAGCTCGTCAACAAACTACGACACCCAAAACATCAATTTTTGACATGGAGATCTTCACCATTCCTCATTATGTGACTTGGGAATTAAAATGTGTCGATTTGGGAAGTTGTAGACATTATTTTTTATTCTTGAAGGACTGAAATTGGCACTGAATAGGAACCAAAACTGAAACAAAAGAACCGCTTTGGCACTGAAACTGAATAAAACCCAATCGAGGCTCAACCCTAGAATGAAACCACCCATTATTTTCTGCCTGAAAATGTATTCTTATTCTTGCTGCTTTTGACTAACCTGCAGGTGAACAGCGATAAAATTTACTGGCAAAAGAATGCAGACGGGACCTTCAGTAAAATCTTCGTTGAGAAGAATGTTGTTGGTCACAGCATCAGCACTAAAGCTGTGGGCTCAGATGAACGCAATGATATCACATACATGTACAAACATGCTGAAGGTAATGGAAATGAACTTGATCTCTTATAGGAATCTTTGTGATCCCTTTTTCATTTATTGAACTAGCATCTCTGTTCGTCCTCAGGCTCTGAGGAGGAGCGCATCGCCGTGGAAACAGCCTGTCGCTATGGCTCCAAAGCAGACACTTATGCATCTCCCACCGCAGAAGACATCTCTGTAAAAGTGGTCATGGAGGGAGATGGTCCCAAAATGGGGAGCGATGCAGAGCTTAGCATCAAGTTAAGCAACAGCAGCTCCATGAAGCGTAATGTAACCCTCCATAGCCAGCTGGCAGTCATGTACTATACTGGAGTCTACAAAGCCACTGTCCAGAAGGACAACATAGACGTGGAACTGCCACCTAACGAGGGTAAGAGTCCTTGCACTGAAGGCTGAAACCAGCCGAGCTCAGTTTAACTTTTCTTCCTCCTCTTTTCTCAAATGCTGTGACCTGCAGAGACTACCTTGGAATGGGCCTTGATTTACAACACATACAAGGAGCAGCTGGTGGATCAGGCAGCCCTGATGTTGACCCTGTCAGGCAGGGTCAAAGAAACCCAGCAGGTGTTGGCCACTCAGTTTAGTTTCCGCCTCAGAACCCCAGACCTTGTCATAAAGGTAGGAAACGTCATACATCTGCAACACATTACTGTGCTTTGATCTGTCTCTGGCCTGACCTTGTCTTCCATCTGTTCTACTGCCACAGCCAATTGGGAAAGCTGTGGTTGGAAAGAAGATGGCAGTGGAGATTTCATTCACAAACCCCCTACCACAGGTCCTAAAAGCTGTGGTATTCAATGTGGAAGGTATTGGCCTTCTACCTGCCCGAAAAATTCTTTATGGGTGAGTTCAAATAAATGTCCCTGCTGCCACAGTTTGTCTCTCGTCCAACTACTGTATCTAGACTACATTTATAGCATTACCTGCAAGAACGATAGTGTTAATGTTAGAACCTGAATGTGGCTGCTGAAGATACTAAAATGAATAACTAAAAATGCCTGAAGGTGATAGATGCTAAAATATTTAACTAATACCGAATTCGCCTACAACAAATAAAAAGTCTAATTCAGCCAAAACAGCTAGTATAGAGCTACAATCTTAGCTAAACTCAAAACTAGCCTAAAACACTGAAAAAAGATCAAATTAGCAATGGTGGTTAGCATGTAGCGAAAATATTAACTAAACTCTGAACTAGCCTACAACTCTCAAAAAAAAACAAAATTACCAAAACAGCGAGCATGTAGCTGAAATATTAGCTACATTTCAAAATAGCCTAAACATCTGAACCCAAACTGGCTTTACATTCAGACATGAGTTTGAATGTACCTTTTTTCGTTGGAGAGCCCTTCTACACCAACACCCAGTCAGTCGCTCTGAACTCCGTACTCATAGGACCTCCTTCATTGTTTCAAAGGAAGCCCTGCTAAAGTGGGGGGAGTTCGTAAGGTTTGCACATGCATGGGGTTACAGTAATACAAGATTTTGGACTGTCACTATAAGTTCCCACTGAGGCCTTATTTTAAACTTTTTTTTTTTGATTACCAACTTCCCTCCAGATCCTCCTTCTAATGTGTGCTTCCCTTTCTCAGCTCAGCTTGTGGAATTAGTAAAATATATAAGAACATGTCTTCAAACTCAGTATCAGGTTCAACAGAGTAAAAACATAGAAACAAGAAAATAAGCAGTTAGAATATACATAATAACTTTATCGATCAGCATTATGACAACCTTTTGGTATGTTTTGACATTTAATAAGATTTTTAAGGCTAGTTTAGAGATTAGCTAGTATTTCAGCCACATGCTAGCTGTTTTGGCTTATTTTTTATTTTATTATTATATTTTATTATTATTTTGGCTTTTTATTCAGTATTAAGGCGAATGTGTAATTTTGCTAATATTTTAGGTTTATGCTAGTTGTTTGGGCTACATCAGACACTTTGCTAATTTTTAGGATAATTTGGTATTTAGCTGATATTTTAGCAAACTATCCGCTTCAATGTTTCTAGCTATCAATTTCAGCATCTTCAGCTATCAGCGTTATCATCTTCAGCAGACACATTCACATTCACACTAGCATTATGACAGGTAATGCTACATATCTAGTTTTATTTGTTTTGATTTTGTTTTTCAATGGTAACTGATCTCCTGTACCTCTCCAGAGATATTGGCAGCCATGCCTCCATCACTCTGACAGAGCACTTCACCCCTACCCTTGCTTCAACAAGGAAATTGGTGGCTTCTTTGGACTGCAGGCAGCTCACACAGGTTCACGGTGTGAGTGACATCGTGGTGGAGGCCTGAAGCAGCAACACTCCAGAGGGATTCACACAAAGAAACACTTTGATGCTGCAAACTGTGGGAAGACTTTAAAATATTGAAAATTACCTTTGAATTGAAAAGATGTTGTAATACTGAGCTAACTTTGCACTAAACCAAGAAAATACTGAAGTGTTGAGACAAGTGATGCTACTTTTCTGTTTCATAAAGTGTTAAACTGCATTCTTTCTTCAAAGTGGTTGGAGATGAAGTGAAGCTGTTAGCTGTGGGTAAACTGCTGCTGTCGTAGCTTCAAGAAATGTGCTGATGAAGACACAACCAAAACAAATGTCATGAATCCTATTTATTAAAAACATACTCATTTTATTTTACATACATTGCTTTGCTAATGTTATTTTTTGTCTATGTTGATTCATTGATGCATTAATATTGTGAGATCAAAACTTGTGGATCTGATTTTTTGTTGTTTGAGTGAATTATTAGCAGTTGACTGAAAACTTCATGTTTTAAAAGATGCTAGTTTGTTGTGAAATGTCGTTCGGTGAGGAGGACCCGACTGCAACCAGTCGTCTTATTTGATAGTTTTCAAAATTGTTAGAGATTTTGTTAAAACCTTTTTTAATGTGAACAAAAGATGAGTTAAATTGATATTATCAATTGTTTACATTTGTGAAACAGTTGACCCGTTACTACCATAACTTTTCAACCCCTAATGTGATCAGGTTATATTTCGTCGTGGGGAAAAGCAGCTTTGAGTCGGTATGCAACACTATGAGTCAGCTGTTGTTTACTGGTGCAAAGCCACTTTTCTCTGTGGATCAGCTGATTCACGCTGATTGTGAAAGATGTTACAGTATGTCAAAGAGCATCATGGGATGTGACAGAGAGGCCTATGGTCTTAAAAGTTTAAAGGGTAACAAAACGTCACTTTCAGGGTCTCTAGTTAATCTAGTCTTCTTTGACAAAAACACTTTTTTCACAAAAATGGGAGGATTTGCTTCTGTTTCCAGATTTCTGGTTCCGACTAATGTCTGGGCGCCATCTTGCTGCATCCAGATCCTCTTGGACCTGGTTTCCCGCACATATTCGTCCTCAATTTTTTATGACAGTTCTTCAAATGATCTGAGTGTCATTCACAACGTTTGAACCTTTACTTTATCAACTGAACATCTCTTTTTAAAACACACACACCTCAGTACCATTTCAGAGATGCCAATCAAGCGTGTGACGCATGTTCTTGGACTGAAGGAGGAAACCCAAGCATGCACTCTCCACTCAGAAAGGTCTCAGCTGGGATCTGAACGACAACCCTCTTCATGTGAAGTGAGAGTGCTAACTGTTCCAGCGAGCAGCTGCTCCTTTAGCCTCTGGTTTATCAATCAATCGATTGGTCACTTTATTTATATACCACATTAGGAGGACTGAAGTCAAACAATATATTAAAGTATTTAACTGTAAATAAAAAGTAACAATCTAAAATAAAATATTTAACAGTTCAATAATAACAGTTAAAAATAAAACTCACCAGCAGAGCAGAGTCTCCTGCTGTGCCAAAAGCCTGGCCATAAAAATAGCTTTTAAGATGTTTATTTTTAAAATGGACAGTGAGGATGTCTACTGAAAGCCAAAGCCTTCCACGGATTCTGGTGCACAGATTGAAAACACTGGTTCCTCTCTTTGCTTCCTCTTGGACCTCCAGGAGAAACTGATCAGCTGGACCGACCTTAAACATTTAAAAACAAAAGAATCTTAATGTGAATTCTAAAAGGAACATTGAGGATGGGGGATGTAGTCCCTCTTTCACACCAGAACACGAGCAGCGGCGATCTGGACCAGCTGGAGACGTGATAGGAACGACTTACTCAGAAATAAAGAGAAGTACAGTGATGACACAATGAGATGTGGTGAAAGCATTGGTTACTGTCACAAGATGCATGTTTGGTCAAAATGGTTTGACCGTCATCAACTCCCTCAAATCAAAGTGGCTGGATTTACCACTGAGCTGATTTGGTAGTGGAGTTTACAACTGCTGTCTCAGAGGCCAGACTAGGGAGGTTTGAGGAAAACAAAAGAGGTTCTAAAATAGAGCCCTGTGGAACCCCTAACAACAGTTGAAGAATCAAATCCAGAAAAGATCACACATATGTTACTGTCAACCAGTTAAAATGACAGCCAGCACCACAAACCTTTTAGCCTGAACAGCAGAAGTGTTTGTGGCCGACTGATCCAAACACCATCATAACCCATGGAGGATATTGTTAAAAACCCTCGACAGAGCAGATGTTCTGGGTTTGAAAACCAGACTAAATGTAGAATCTGACACAAACATATAGGGAGATAATTTTGAACACCCTGTGATTTTGTGAGTTTTCCCACTTAGAAATCATGGAGTTTTCTGATATTTTCATCTCCACTATAATCTAAAAAATAACTTTTTTTAAAGGATGTATTTGTTTGCAACTGCTACAAATAAGTACTTAAACACCTGAGAGAATCAAAGTCAACATTTGTTCCAGCAGTCTTTGTGATTCCACAGGTCAAACACACTGCAGGAGGGTTTTGGTCCACTCCTCCACACAGATCTTCTCTACATCAGTCAGCTTTCTTCAGTGTCGTTTGAGTTCCCTCCAAAGATTTTTTTTAGTTTAGGTCTGGAGACTGTCTAGACCACTCCAGAACCTTGATCTGGTCCCACAGAACCACTCGTCTCGGTTCTCCTGGTGTGTGTTTGGGGTCTTTGTCATGTTAGAAGATCCAACCACGACCATCCTCAATGTTTTGACTGAGGGGAGGAGGTTGTTCCCCAAAATCTCTCAATACATGGCTGCAGTTGTCCTGTCCCATGTGCAGAAAAACACCCCATAGCATGATGCTACCACCCCCATGCTTCACAGTAGGGATGGTGTTCTTGGGATGGTCTTCATCATTCTTCTTCCTCCAAACACGGTGAGTGGAATTCAGACCTAAAAAGTTCTATTTTGGTTTCATCTGGTCACTTTCTCCCATGATCCTCTGGATCCACCAAACTTAAGACGGGTCTGGACATGTGCTGGTTTAAGCAGGGGAACCTTCAGCCCCATTCATCTGGACTATTTAAAGGTGGACCAACAGGTGTTTGAGGGTCAGAATTCTAGCTGAAAGTCAGATGTTCAAATACCTTCTGGCAGCAGTAGCATACAAAGAAATTATTATTAAATAATCATTCAATGTGAATTCCACGTTGTTTTTTTTAATATTCTGTCTTTCACAGTGCACCTCGGATGAACATCTCAGAGCCCTCCCATGATCTATAAGTGGAAGAACTTGGAAAATCACAGCATGTTCAATACGTAAAACTTATTTAAACCAAATATTTCTCTGTTGCATAATAAAATAGAGCATAAACTGCTGCAACATTTATGACACATTCTAATTTGACTTGTTTTGTTTGTTTGCAATACAGTTAATGCTGGAATTGTGTACTGTATAATGTACAAAAGTCTGGCTGCAATCTGCAATTTAGCTTTTAATGAAAAGGGTTTTTTTTGTTTTTGTTTTATCCCTAAGAGTGAATAGTTTAAATAAGGTGTCCTAGCTGCCATTTTTTGAAGGAAAGCATCATTCACTTGAAAATGTAGCACACCAGTGACTGTTCGTCACTGTTTGGCTGTTTTGCAGCCAGAATTCTAGCCATTTCTTAACTGTGTGTGGGAGGAAAGTGAAAAAAATAAAAGGCTGGGGGTATACTATACTTATTTTGATGTGTCCATCACTTGTCAGGAGCAGCCAAATGTGTATAGAACCAAACACCCATATATAGACTAAAATGTATCTTACCTTATTCTTCACGTGGAGTCAAGTTTGAACCAATGTAAAGCTCATGCAAACTTCTCTGTAAATAAAACATAAGCTATAGGTATCAACAATGTTTTGGTCCATGTGTCTCCTTCAGAGCTAAACTCAACATGTAAGGAACACAACCACACCTACACCACCCTCCAAACACACTTCAAAACTCCACTCCACTTTGCACCCATTTAATTCTTTGCTACTCATTTACATATCTGTCGGGCACATTTGCGTAATGCCTATTTTTTGTCCAATTCAGTTGACCTCAAACTAAAAGGTCCCTTTGCACAGCTCTTTGTTTGACTGTGGCTGAGTTAGAAATCAACACAGGCAGCAGACACCATGAGAGGAGGTGCATGAAAGAATCCCAGCTGGCTGCAGCTAACTGCTGTAAGCAAGCTGACATCAAAGGCGGATTGTGGCATAACTGAGGACAGAGCAAGAGAAAAAAAAACACATTTTGAATCTTTCTTTGTTTTTCTGAGAATACTATTAAATTGGCAGAGCAGAGTTTTAATAGAGGAGCCAACAGAAAGGAAGAGTAGGGAATTACAGGAACCCTTAAAAACACAATCTGACCTTCAAGTGATTTGTGTTTGAAATCAACAATGATTTTTTAACTTTATTGATTAATGATTATTTTTCAAAATTACTCTTATAACTGTTGAAGCAATGTTTAAAAAACATATTCAAAATGTGTTTTAATGCTAGAAACATCTCTCCTAAATCAAGGAAAACAGACTCAAGCCCTGCTATATGAGAAAATATCACTATAAGAATGAACTCAGATTTTAATTTTTTACTGCTAATCATAATCCATTGATGGACTATTGGATTGTAAACGGCTTTCCTCTGTTCTTTATCCACCACTACAATGTCTGGTTGGTTCTCCATCACCATCCTGTCTGTCTGGATCTGGAAGTCCCACAGGATCTTTGTTCTCTCATTCTCTACCACTTTCTGAGGTGTTTCCCATGTTGATTTTGGGGTTTCCAGTCCATATTCAGTACACATGTTTCTGTATATTATTCCAGACACTTGGTTGTGTCGTTCCATGTATGCTTTCCCAGCCAGCATCTTCCACCCTGCAGTTATGTTCTGGATTGTTTCCTCTTTCCACCTTGGGTCTTGTCTGGTGTAGATCTGAGCCTCTATTGCTCTGGTGTTCAGGGATTGTTCCTGTGCTGCAGGATCAGAGCTTCTGTGCTGTCCTGCAGACCAGCCCTCTCTACCATTGGTAGGACTTCTGGATGTCAGCCACTTCAGTTATTGTCCAGTGGTACATCCCATGTAGGGTCTTGTCCTCCCATGAGTCTCTGTCCTCCAGCATCACATCCTCTGCTCTCCATTGTCTGAGACATTCACTGAGCATTCTGTCAGTTGGGGCCTTGAGCTTGACATATTCATGCATCTTGGATGTTTCATCCTGGATAGTGGCTAGTGACGGGTCGGTCGCGAATGAAACGGCTCTTAGGACCGGCTCTTTGGAGTGAACGACGCGAGCCGGCTCCTCACTGGGAGCCAGAAGTCGGGAGCCGTCTTTTTTTCCCTCTGACCTCGTCTCTCTTACTCACTTTTTTTTCTCTTCATGTCGCACGCGATTGGTCAAAATGTGTTTCTGCCGTGTGTTCGTGCTGAGCACCTCAAGAATTGCGGCGGTAAAATGTTTAACAGAGATGAACGGAGAGAAAAAGAGAGAGACAAAGTGCTGAGCACGCGCGCATTGGCACGGAGTGTGATTGTGTTTCGGGAGCGGGGAGGGGGGGCTTACATATTCAGCAGCGCAAGAGGGAGAGAAGGAGAGACAACATCAACACAAAACGTAAAGAAGATCTTTAGCAAAGGAGAAAAAAATTGAACTTTTTGACTTTTATTGAAAGTATGAACAAAGATAATTAGCATGACATCATTCTCTAGAACTCCACTACCAACCTGTTCAGAATCTTCTCTAACACAGAGAAGATCATCACTGACAGAAGAACCAGATTTTGTCATCAAAGCTGAGACTTTGTGAAGTCTTTATTTATTGGTTTTGTACACTTTAATCTGTATTTTGTGTTGTGGTTGCAGAGTTTTACATCATTTTCAATGTGAATTTGTTTACAAAGAAAAGGTTAAACATTTGATAGCAGAACAGCTGAGGTGAATTGTAAATAGTTGTTTTTTGTATTTTATTATAATTTTGTATGTATTTTTATGTTTACATTAGTCAAATAAAAGCATATTTACAAAAAGAAAAATAAGTTTTGTTATATTAACAATTCATTTTGTGCATAATTTTATATAGTTGTTGATAATAAATTGCTTAAAGCAACAAAACAACCTAAACAGCCGTTTGGGAGCCCAAAGAGCCGGTTCTTTTTAGTGAGCCGATCCGAAACATCTCTTAAAGGAGCCGGAATTCCCATCACTGATAGTGGCTTCTATGCTTACTAGTCCTCGGCCTCCTTCCTTACAGCTAGCCTACAGTCTCAGGGTGCTGAATTTGAGATGGAACCCTCCATGCATGGTGAGGAGCTTTTAAGTCTTAACATCTGTGCTCTGTATCTCTTCCTTTGACCATCTTATTATTCCTGCAGGGTATCTGATGACTGGCAGTGTGTAGCTGTTTATTGCCCGGGTCTGTTCTTGCCATTGAGCTGGCTTCTCAGGACTTGCCTTACTCGTTGGAGGTTTTTGGCTGTTGCAGCTTTCCTTGTTGCCTGTTCCAGGTTACCATCTGCTGCTGGAATTCCAAGGTACTTTTAACTCTCCTCAATGTATGCTATTGTTCCTTCAGGGAGTGAGACCCTTCTGTGTGGACTACCTTGCCTCTCTTTATCACCATCTGACTGCATTTCTCAAGTCTGAATGACATCCCAATGTCAGTACTGTAGTTCCAGGTGGTGTGGATCAGGAAGTCAATATGCATATACATATATACATATATACATATACACATATGTACACACACACACACACACACATATATGGTTCAGTGCTTGGGTTTTGTCATGTTCTGTTTTCCCTGTTAGTTTCACCATGTTCAGGTTAATCATCCACAGGTGTCTTCATTTAGTTAATTGCCCTCACTGTATTTAAGTGTCTTCAGTTCTCATGTCAGGTCATCTACTCTTCTATGTTCTGGCACCTCACTGGTTTGTTCTCCTGGTTTTGTAATGTTTAAGTTGATTTAATAAATGTTTATGTTTCTGCCACCAAGTCTGTTCTCCTGCATTTGGGTCCTTCATCCACTAACCCTGACAATAGATCTATTTCAAACATGTAAAAAAAAAAAACACAGTAAAAATAACAGTACATTCTCCATTTGTAAAAAAAAAAGTCACAAATTGAAGTAAATAAATACATGTTGAAAAAGGGGATAGGTGGAAGCAAATGCTTATTTAGGCCTATCCCTTTGTCTTTTTCCCGTAACAGAAATAATTCCCAGTTTATAAACACAAACAATGTAATACAATGTGGACATAGCTTTCAATTATACTTATTTTCACAATAAAAATCATACAAATTATGATCCACAGTCTTCATTTCAAAATCAAAATACTTCAGAGACTAGAGCATGACATAGGGATCAGAGGATCTGCCCTCCAGTGGTTTGAATCCTATTTATCTGATAGATACCAGTTCGTTAATGTAAATGGACAGTCTTCTCATTGTACTCGAGTTAGCTACGGAGTCCCTCATGGCTCCGTTCTAGGGTCCATCCTGTTCGTGCTCTATATGCTGCCCTTAGGAAACATAATTAGGAAACATAGCATTAATTTCCACTGTTATGCAGATGATACGCAGCTGTATTTATCCATTAAACCAGACCAGAATGACCACCTAGAGAAACTGAATTCCTGCATTAGAGACATTAAGTCCTGGATGACAATTAATGACCTCCTCCTTAACCCAGAAAAAACTGAGGTCATTATCCTGGGCCCTGAACACCTGAGAGATGATCTCTCAGATCAGATAATCTCCTTGGATGATGTAAATATTGCCTCCAATTCTACAGTTAGAAACTTGGGGGTTTTATTCGACCAGGATTTATCATTTAAGGCTCACATATCACAAGCTTGTAGAACTGCATTTTTTCACCTTCACAATATATCTAGGATCAGAAATATGTTATCTAAAAGTGATGCTGAAAAACTCATCCATGCATTTGTTACGTCTAGACTGGGTGTGAGAAACACATTATTTGACAGGCGGCAAGCAGCAAAAGAGGGGCGGGGCAAGCAATTTTGTTTCGTGAATTGCGTTTGGTGAGAAAACAACTTTACCGTTATTGTTTAACACTAACACAACATCTCGCTTGATCATTGCTTCAAAGAAAGGAAGCTTGCTTTACACAGTGGGAACAGTCTTGATCTGTCCACACGCACAAATCCGGGAGGCTGCACATTTCAGAACATTTTCAAGTCTATGTTGAGAAGTTATAACAACAATCTTCCCTTGATGATCAAAGATTAGAAATGATCTGGGATTTGTTTTGACAGGGGATGATGAGAAAAAAAACCATGAACAATGCAAGAATGAGTAATATATCGAACTGCTTTCCTACACCCAGAGTACACACCTCTCCTGCCTACAGATGAAAGACATGCTGTCCACTACTGACTTGAAATATGCAGGAACACCTGCTTGTGTTGTAGCAAAACAAAGATCTGACTCATCTTTTTGAAGGATTAAACAGAGCTTCACATGCAAAAGAGAAAAACATGTTGAAGAAGTTTCTAATTCATCCAGGTGAGATTGTGATAAAGTGAATTCATCTGGAATTCTAGTCCCCCTCCGATGAAAATCCTGTTTTTAGAGTTTGGGATTTCTCGTGGTGCCCGCTGGAGGGGTGACAACCACTTCACACAAAGTGGCGCATTTATTTTGAAAAAAGTGTTTCCATTACAGTTTTGCGAAAACTGTCTTTTCGATAGGCCCTAAAAATCATCTCTTCTAAGCGCAAAAACCTTTTTACGAAAAATGTGAATTCTTACAAAATTGTGGCGTTTCCTTAAAAGACTTTATTATCCAATTTCCAATTTGCAAAAATTCAGAGTTAATGGAAACGCAGCGAATGAAAGAGCATTTAGATGTTAGCTTTCATTATTTTCTGCTCTGAGAAACCAATGGATTGAATGGATTGATCACAGCAACGTCAAGAAACATCAAAGAGTCTTTGGTGAACTGGAAGGAGAAAGAATCAGGATTTTGGAGGAAGTTCTGTCCATGAAGATCTGAGCTGACATCCGGATCAGAACCATACGGCTGGACATTACCCAGATTGATGGAGGTTTTTATGGAGCAGCAGAGAAGATTTATGCTAGAGTGACACAGAGATATCAAGAATCAGACAGGGGGGTCAGGGGCGGAGCTGCCAAAAGCCACGCCCCCTCAGAGGAGATTTTGGAGACGGAGGCTTCAGATCAACATGAAAAATGTCTTTTTAACACTTTTAGGTTGTGGGATTTTGGTTAAAAACTTCATAATTCAAACATTACTGGGAACGTTTTTTAAAACAAAAAAATTGCCATAGGAGACTTTAAAGCCTTCTATTAAACCATTTCCCGCCTTTCCAGACAGATTTCATTTGTTTGCGTCTGCAGTGTCTTCTGCTGGAAGGTTCCTCTGCTGCTCTCCTCTTCCATTACCTGTGGCAGTAGAAGGCGTATTTCTTGCACTAGTTACAGACTACTGTAACAGATAATAAACATTTAAATATACCACAAATTAATCATTTTCCGAGCTTTAATTCGAGCCATGTTTTGTGAAAATCTGTAAAGAAATGGAGGAGCTAGCCTAACTTTAGTGTTTGATGTCTGCCTGTCCTCCACTGGAACAGCAGTGTTCTGATGACATGACTCGATGCAGAACAATGGCACCTGCACGCCCACTTCTATGTCTATAGCAGCAAATAGACAAGGACCAATCCAGTGATAGAGACATCAATGGGTGGAACCAACAAGGAGCAGAAGGCAAAGCCTAAGAGATGGAGTTGTGTTACTTCCGGGTATGAAAAGAGTTGTTTTGTAATGTTCCATCGTATTTATGGATGAAGTTTATACTGAAAGGCTTAAGAAAATCCTTCTATGGCTGAAACCCCTTTAACCAGGAATACTAAAGTAAGGGGCAGGAGACATGGCTGCAGGGTTGAGATGACGCCACTCCTTTCTCCAACCACCCTGTGGGTCCCTATAACCCAAAAACTCACGGCGCCCTCACGGCTCATAAGCCTCGTCCGGATGCTGATGGATAAGGAAAGAGGGAGAACATTCATTTCATATAATTTTAGAAAAGTTGATTTTGAGTAAAAACCTAAAGTACTGTTCCTCACTTTGAAGGTTCAAACCACCAAACATGAGGATCAGGGTAGGATTTTCTGGTGGGGATTTGAACCAAATTTCCTGAACATAGAACAGGTTATATTTTAGAGTTTCCTTTTGCCATGTATCAGTTCCCACTAGATTTCCTCCATAACCATGGGTCAATACTGCATCTCTGGAAGTTTGAGTGTGTATGTAAATGAGTCTTAAATAAAAAATGTTTTCAAAGGAAGGCTCAAGACTTACCTTTTTAATTTGACTTTTAGTTTAAATTTAGAGAGGTATTTGATGTTTTTAATTGTTTTATGCTCTCTTTGAACTCAATCGATATTTTTTTTTTTTATTTATTTTTTATTAAGTTTTCAGAGAACATTTGCTTATGTTACATTTTACAAGATATCGTTTTACAAAAGTAGCATGAAAAAATGAAAAAATAAATAAAAAAATCTTTTGTCCATACATAAAATACGTGTTAACATAGGTTATTCAGAGAAAAATCAAGATGATAAAGAAAGAAACAAAAACACAAAAGTGAAACATTCAAGAACACTGTAGCATTGAACCGGGGTGTGAGTCTTTATCAGTCTCTCTTTAGAGTCTTTTTGTATTTACACAGTACATACATTCCATTTTATATCAGTCCTACACAAAATCAGATCTTGATTGTCTAATGTAAGCTAGCCATCCTTTCCAAATCGAGTTAAATTTATCACCTTCCAACTGGAGTAAAGATGTCAGTATCTCCATTTTGTAGATGGTGAACATCACCTCAATCCATTCTTTTATTTTAGCCACTAACCCACTTCGCCATCTTCTGGTAATTGCTTTTTTACTGGCCAACATCATGATGTTCAAAATTTTATAGTCATCACCCACCTCTTTTTAAATTTACCCTTTCAGTCTTTCCCAGGTATATAACTTCAAAAGTACATGGAAGCTTTGTTTTCAGGACTTCTTCTATGCCTCTTTTGATTTCAGTCCAGTATTGATTTATGAGTGGACATCCCCAAAATAAATGGAAGTGACCTGCTTTATTCTCTCCACAAAGTCTCCAACAGCTCGTATCTCCATGTCTTCTTTGTGCAGGGGTTGCAAAATATCTTATAGCATGCTTCCACCCATATTCCCTCCAAAACATTGACTTTGTGGTCTTCCATAGACCTCTGTTTATTTCTTCCCATTAATCTGTTGAGATTTTAATATTTGCTTCCTTTTCCCATTTCTTTGTTATATACTCTGTGGTGTCATCTTTCATATCTTCTAGAACTTTATAGATTTTTGAGATTACTTTTGAGGATTTCTGTGACCTGTATGCTTCTATCATTGTTTTAATTAATCCTGGCTGGGATATATCTAAATCTGTTCCTTTAATTTCTTGTCCAATGTAGTGTCGCAGTTGTAGATATCTATGAAAATCCTGATTACTCAACCCAAACAACTCCTTTAATTCCTGAAAACTCATCACAACTTTGTTTTTGATAATCTCCCAAAGCATCTTTGGCCCATTTTTCCACTGTTTAAATGTCTTATCAAATTTGTTTGGAATAAAGTCGACATCATATGCAATCCATCTCAAAATCCGACACTGTCCTGTTAAGTTGTGTTTTTTTATTATATTGGTCCAGATTTTAAGTGATACTTCAATCCATGGATTTGCCCCATCTTTTAACCTCTTCTTCCAATTTTGATCACTTATTAAAGCCTGTATTGGAAATCCTTCAGTTGATCTCAAATCTATTTCTTTCCATTTAGCCAAAAAATTGTTATCACATAAATTCAACAATACTTTTAACTGTGCAGCTTGGTAGTAACTTTTTAGGCAGGGCCTCCTTTCTCTTTTGGCAGTTGTAGTGTTCTATATTTGATTCTTGGTCTTGCACCTTGCCAAACAAATCTGGATATCATCTTGTCCCATTCTTTAAATTCTACATCAGTCACTTCCACAGGGAGGTTTTGGAATAAGTACAATAGCCGAGGGAGTATGTTCATCTTTATTGCCTCAACCCGTGATGTTAAACTTAAAAATGGAATTAAGCTCCATTTCCCCAAATCAGATTTTATGTTGGATATTATTTGCTCATAGTTTGAGGTTTTTAATTTGTCCAATTCTTTTGTTAAATTGATACCTAGGTACTTCATTGATCTTTGGTCCCATTTAATGTTATAGTTTTGTTTTATATGTTGGCTTGGTTCATAATTAAAGGCAATGACCTGAGTTTTTTTAATATTAATTTTATACCCTGACATTTTACTAAACTCTGCAAAGGTTGTCATAAGTTTGGGCAATGATGAATTGGGGTTTTCTAAATAAATTAAAATGTAATCCGCAAATAGTGCTATTTTCTCCTCTACACCTGCCACCACAATACCTCTGATGTTATCAATTTGTTTTATCCACTGGCTTAATGGCTCCAAAAAAATTGCGAAGAGCAGTGGACTGACTGAGCATCCCTGCCGACATCCCCTTTCCAGATTGATCATATTAGACAAACTTCCATTGACTTTAATTCTTGCTGTTGGATTTGTGTATAAATTCTGGATTATTTTGTCACAGTTTTCATGAAAATTAAAATTTCTCATAACCCTAAACAAAAATTCCCCCCTAACGGAGTCGAAGGCTTTTTCTGCATCCATCCCCATGATCAATGCCTCTGTCTTTCTATTTGTAATGTGTTGCATTATATGCAATGTCCTGCGAATATTGTCATGCGTTAGCCTATGTTTTATAAATCCCGTTTGGTCCAAATTTATGATATCCGGAAGAATTTTCTCCATACGTCTTGCTAAAATTGCTGTGAATAATCTGTGATCTACATTTAGTACACTTATTGGTCGATAATTTGAGCAGTTTGTTTTATCCTTTCCCTCCTTTGCGATTACCGAAATGATTGCTTCCCTCCAAGATTCTGGAATCCCTCCGCCTTTCAATATCCAGTTGAACGTCTTATGCAGTAATGGAGTCAATATATTCCAGTAACTCTTATACCATTCTGATGGATATCCATCCGCTCCGGGGCTTTTGTTATTTTTGAGTTTAGAAATCGCTGAATTTATTTCCTCTATAGTTATTTCACTTATCAATATTGTATTTTGCATCTCTGTTACTTGTGGTAAGTTTAGCTTTTCTAGTATTTTATCTATCAAGGACTCATTACTATCTTTTATTTGAGCATATAACTGCTTATAATACATTTCAAAACATTTATGAATTTCCTCCGTCCTGTAATATGTTTTCTTTGATTGTGGATCTCTGATTTTATAAACATGTCTGTTCTCTTGTTGTTTCTTAAGCTTATATGCTAGCATTTTTGATGATTTATTCCCTGCCTCATAGTATCTTTGTTTTGTAAAGATTAATTTATTCTGAATTTCCTGTGATAAAAGGTCATCTATTTCTGCTCTTTTCTTTTTAATCTCCTCACTTATTTTGCCTTCACCTGTGTTCTTGTGTTTATTTTCCAACTTTGCAAGTTCTGTTTGTAAGGTTTTAAATTTGGCCTGTTTCATCTTTTTTATGTGTGTTGATTTGGATATTAATTTTCCTCTTATTACGGCTTTACATGCATCCCACAATACAGATGGCGATACCTCTCCATTGTCATTCAGTTCCACATATTCAGAGATCTCTTTCTCAATTTTTTCTTTCATAGAGCCGTTGAGGAGATTCGAGTTAAGTCTCCACAGCGTTGTTTTTTTTTTCACTTTCAATGCAGATGTTCAAGTATAGAGGACAGTGGTCCGACAAATCCATTACTCCAATTTCACAGTTTTCTACCCTGTATCTATCTCTACTGTATAAAAAGAAATAGTCAATCCTCGAGTATACCAAATGTGGTGCAGAGAAGTATGTGTAATCTTTTTTGGAAGGGTTAAGTTCCCTCCAGATATCTAAAATTCCCAATTCGGACATCATTTTACCAAATTTTTTGCAAGTGCTACTTTTTTGCTGGACCTTTCCTGAGGAGTCCATTTGCGGGTTTAATCTCTGATTTAAATCTCCTCCCCAAATCAATATACCTTCCACTTCCAAGGCTAAAACCTCAAAAATCTGTTTAAAAAAATCCCAATCCGACCCTGGGGGTGCATAAACATTGAACAATGTGACTAGTTCTCCCTCCAATCTCCCTGTCACCAGGATATATCTCCCTTCTTTATCTTTGATAGTTTTTACCTCTTCAAAGCATGTTTTGTTTGATATCAGTATGGATGCTCCTCTTCTATGCCCTGATTTATATGACACAGAGAATTCCTGATTAAATCCATTTCTCTTCAGTTTCCCATGCTCTGTATGGATTAAATGGGTCTCCTGTAGGAGGAGCACCCCCACCCCTTCTTTCTTCATTTTGTTTAGTATCTTACTCCTTTTGATTGGATTTAGGATCCCATTTACATTATATGAAGCTACCTTTATTTGTATGTTTTGCGTGACCATACTGTACATTGCAAGCTCTCCTCCCAACTCCTTTTTCTCCCACCCCATTTGGTACAACATATGAACACAGTGAACATGAATAAAAGAAAAAACATTTAAGATATGTGAAAAAGAAGACTTCCAACCGTGAGGTCTGAAACTTGACCCTCACTAAGTCCATCCCTACCTCCCAGGGACAGCCCCTGATCTCAGTCAGGGGGCCCTTCTGGCCTGTGTTGGCCCTAATCACTATCCACATTAGGTGAAAAGATAGAAACAAAAACAACAAAAAAGAAACAGTCCCGACTACTAGTTCAGCAGGCGTTTTCCCTTTTCTCATATTCAACACCCCTGATAATGTCTTCAATATTTTAACATCTGATATTGACTGTTAAGCCTTGTGGGGCTTTTTTTTTATTTGAAGTCGGGAGCTGCGGTTTTATGCTGCCGTCATGTTCGATTCCCAAACCGGAAGCCTGAACTCAATCGATATTTTACCAATTTATGTCTGTCTATTTAATTATTTACTTCTCTGGCTATTTATTTCTGTTTTCATGTATTTATTTTAGTCGATTTGACTCCTCACATTTTTCACTGCAGTGTGATCCTCAGAGTGATCCTCCACATCATTGATTGATCCTTCTCAGTATACGGGTCACTGCAGTGGAATCTCCCGGGTCTGGCTCTTTGCTGGGGGGTCCTGTGGTAGCATATTCTGTAGACTTCTTTGGAGGGAGGGGTCACTGATATGGACAGGTCCCTAAAATATTCTTTCCTCACCTCAGTACAGAGCCAGATCTCTACTTTCTGTCTTGGGGATTTTTAAGTCCTATTATTTTCTATCATTGCGTGTGCATTTGGGGTGTGCTAAAATATTGATATTGCAATATATTGTGCTATTTGGTCCTATGATCGATTCTCAATGTGTTCTCACAAGTATTGCTCTTTTATTTTTGTTTGAAGAGGCTGTAAAACATTATATTCATCATTCTTTGGTGAGACGGTCCTTTGACCGATGTATCTGGCAGCTACTTGAATTATTTCATTTTTGTTCTGTTGTTTACATCAGTGTTACACTGAGTAGTAACTCTGCTGATCATGTTTACTATTGTTAACACGGAATTTTACAGATAATTCAAATTCAGTTGGAGTCAATGCTTGTCAAAGACTGTGTTACTGATTTTGTACTAAAGTATTTAGTTTTTGTTGCACAAAATGAGACAAAAGTTGTTTATTATGATTGTGTTCAAGCTAAACAATAAATTGGGATATATTTTCCCCAAAATTATGAGTTTTTCTGTGTAATGTGAGTCATTATAATGATTTTTACCAATTATCTCATTGTATCACGCTGTCATTGATACTGTCAGCCATGTGTCGCATCGTATGGCGAGGAATCCAGTGCTTCCAGCCTTAGTGTGCATGTGTCAACGTGCATGTGTTTGGGGTTGTTTGGGGGCATTGTATGGGTTCTATATGGGTGAGCAGTCTCTTGTTCTTGGTTTTTAAAGTTTGATTATGTATTTTAAAGTGAAATTGGTTTTGGAAACGTGCTGTACAAATGAAGTTTGATTTGATTCAGAGAACCTGCTGACTCTTCTTCATGTTTCAACGATATACTGTAAATGTGTATCTGGCAAACAGCATGTGAGCACTGAGTGACAGGCATTACAAGTTATTTTGATCCAGTAACACCCACAGCGCAACACCATGAGCATCACATCCCTGATCCAGATGAACGTGTCTCTGTGACGGCCTGGATCAGTGAGATCAGTCAGAATGGTTTGTCTTGCTTTTCGCCAAAAAAAACCCCAAAAAAACAAAAAACCCAACTAACATCTCAAATTGAATGAGGTGAAATTTGAGTTGAATTCTTGATGCTAAAATAACAACGCTCAGCAGAAAGTCCTGATGACATCTGAACCTGTAGATTCTGACTTTGTCCTCTCAGCACATCTTCTAGAAAATCAAAGGTCAGAAAGGCCACACATCATCTCAGCAGGATGAAGCTCTCGCCTCTGAGTGGTAGGGCTGTGCACTCAGAAGAGCTTCCCCTCCAGAGACTTGCCACCGTTTGGTGTTTGGCACAATGAAGTTGTTCAGGTGTCCAGTCTTTATACTTTCATACGAGCCTTTAGATCATTTACATTGTAATTTGTGTTTGACAGACACCGTGAATGATGTCACCTCACCATCTACTACTATTTTTCACAGAAATGAAAAAGTTTATATTTCTGAAGCCTCAAGAAAAGCACTCGACTAGTCTGGTCAACAAATGAGTTCAGCTCTCCATCACCATCAAGCCTAACAAGTTCTAAAATAGGGCTCAGATTGAATAAAAATATGTTTCTTAAAAAATAGCTCTTTGCAGAGAGTAATCTTATTGGACATGCTGTCAAAGCCAAGCAGCAATGAGTGTTAAATAGTTATAAACAGTGTCAAACTGCTGGCAGTGAATCAAGCAGTCACAAATTGATTCTGCCATTCATCTTACACATGAATGTTCTGTGGCTCTCTCTGCATGGGAATCAGCTCTGCGTGATGTCGTCTTTGATGAGGTTTCTGCTTGCGTTTGATGTTGAGAGCTCAGCATTATGTGGCGACCGACTTACAAGCATTTGGCTTGTTTCATAACTTCTGCATTGATTGAAAATGAGAAGCTGTTGTGTGTCACTCGAGCAGGATAATATCTGTCTAGTTTGGGTCTTTGAGGACGAGTAGCAGTCTGTGTTTTTGATGTGTAGCGTGTGCAAAAGCTCTGTGAGAGGATGAAAAATAAAAGACAGATTGTTCAGACTTTGATCCAGCCGGCTTCACTTGTTGTTCATTATAGTGACGAAGCTCATTTGTTTGTCTGATGTTTCTTTAGAGCTTCGCCATACTCATGTTTCTGCGTACAACAGTGGCACTTTGTTTCCTCAATTCACATCAACTCGTCATCTCTGGTGAAGGAGCTTTTTCATTAGATGTAAACTCAAACCTTGTTGGCATTTCATATCTAATGCAGTTTATCAGCTTTACATGAAAGACTTCACCTCTTTAAAGCTGCTGTTAAAACGCCGTCTGATTCCTGTCTGGACACACATCATCTCTGGAAATGTCAGCAAATCTGATGCTATGAAATTATGTTATTTACTCCAAATTACAGGATTTTTATCAAACATTGTGCACTATACTTTCTCCCCCATATAATATGTTTGTTCAGTCAAATTTAAGGCAGAAGAAAAAAAAATCTGAAATGTAAAAAGGAACAGATGCAGTTGAACAACAGCCCCGGCCCTGGACTGCATGGCGCCTACAGGCGAAACAAGAATTTGGCGCCCCTCATCAGGTTTGAGGTTGCCAAAGCTGGGGCTCAAATCGACCAACTGTGCATTTGAAATCAAGCACGCTAACTGACTGCGCTACCAGCCACCCAATAATCTGTTGTAAAGTAGGAGGATTTGATCTGTTAGAGGTGTTGGGGGGTGAAAAAAACACTAGATTTCCAGTTAAATTTGTCTTTTTTGAACAAAATGCAGCAAAGAGTAAACTTCCAAGCAACTTTCTATAAGTCAAACAGACAAACCTCTGCTTTGAACCCGTGTCTCCTCCTCTTCCTGTTTTCATCCTTAAAGTTTTAAAGAAACACGAACAGTGGCAACACCACCCCCTTCCCTCTCCTCCCCCCAACCTAGCTTAGACAGCAGTACCGACAGGAAGGGAGGTGCACTGCACTTCAGAGTTATTGTTTACATTAAACTTCTTAGTTATTTTAGTTATGTCTTTAATTTAAAAAAGGTTTTTGTATTTTTTATATTAGAATTAGTGATGCATCAAACTGTTTAAAGAAAAAAAGGAAAAGGAAAAGAAAAAGAAATAATATATGACCGCTGCAATTTAGTGCCCCTCCACAAGATGGCCCCCTAGGCAGCCGCCTAAGTCACCTATGCCAAGGGGTGGCCCTGTTAAGCAAACTTTTTTTTTTTCTTGAAAAAACTACAGACCTTTATCTTGTTTTCTTTAGATGATAGAAATTACAGTTGTCATTTTATTGACTGACTCAGTTTTTAGTTGTGCTGGGTATCAATAATAATTACCAGAAATGATTCGATTTGATTCGATTCACAAGACTGCGAATAGATTTGGTTCTGATTTTTTTTAACTCTTTAAATTAAATTTTGAGTTTACACATTTATACACATTTTTTTGGAAATACATTAACAACCCACTATATATGATTTACATACATTCATAATAATCTGATCCAGTTCACACACTGTAAATGTATCAGTGAAATAATGAGATTGTTAACATCATCCAGAGTTCCATGGATTCTCTAAAGGAGAAGTTCTAACTAAAATGTTCAGATCATCAACATTGGAAACATAGCAGTACACCTTCTTTCAGAAGAAGAAAGAGTGAGGAAAATAGTTTATTTAAAAGCGTTTATAAAATTCATGTCTGTGAGTTTATAAAGATGTTCATTTAGTCAGAATGTATGTTTAGGTCCACTGAACGTTAGCTTTAGCCTTCCTATGAGAAATACCAATAAATGTTTTAAGCTTTAGCTTCATGTGCTAAATCAGTTTATATTTCTGTAAAGTAACTATTGATTTGTTAAGTTTAAATCTATTCAAATCAATTCATTAATTTTATTAACCCAACCCTACTTTTCAGGTCCTCTAAAGTTGGCAGATCAGTCTGCAGAGGTAGTGCAACCCCAGGACCAACCATGGCCTGAGGATGCTCAGAACCCCTGGGTGGTGGTGTGCGGCTCGTCTAGGGATGGGGGGCTCTCCGGCTGAGTGGGGCCTGTGTTGGACCCCATGGCGTGGTGGGAGGGCTCTTCTTCCAGCTGGGCTAGAATGATAAGATGGACCACAAGGATGTGGCATCCCCCATAGCAAATGCCTTACCTCTGGCTCCAGCGAAATGAAGCTACTTTCGTTGCCATTGTTACGGATGCTGCCATTTGGAGCCAGATCAGTGATTGGTTTGAGTTATCTGAGTCATGCTTCTAGAGCAACTACAGTCACCAATCATGAGTGAGCTCAGTGTTTCTGTTCTTTGATTTACTGTAACTTTTCAACCGTGAACACGATCAACTATATACCAGTAGAATGTGTTAACGGTTAAAAAGTTACAAAATGTTTAAGATTTTGTGTTTAAGCGTCACCAACGACACCTCTGGTGTTGAAGGGTTTTTCATTAGTTTGGACCACATGGTACATCAAGCAGAACAACCAGAAAGGACTTTATTATTTTAACTTTACTATTTTTTCTTTAGTTAACTCATTCATAAACAATTGAAGCAACGTTTTCATCCCTCCACCGGCTTCCTGACTACAGTACCCACAATGCTCTGACAGTCCATCAATCAATATGACTTCTGAGTTTGACCAAAGTTGTGCTAAAACGAGAGATTTTGGAGCTCGTCTACCTCAGAACATCAGTTGGATGTCATCTAGGATAACCAGACTCATACTCCAGCAGGATCTTCTTTTTGAGAGAAATCCAGGAATTTCTAATGTGGTTTATGATCTGAAAACTGGAGCAAGGGTCACTTAGTAAGATCTGATTTAATTTTGCTTTGTTCGATTTATTACAATTGGTGAAATTAATTGTTTTTCTTTTGTTTTTTTTTTGTTTTAATGATTACATTTTTTGTCTTTTTCAAACACTGTTGACTTCATGTTCACATTTTCTGCATTGCGACAGTTCTATAAAAAGATGTATTTTATTTTGGAAGAAAGTCACATGATTCTCTTTTAAAAAGTTGTTCTTATTTTAATAAAGGGCTAATTTCTCTTTATGTTTGCGTTCTATATATGCCAAAAGCAACCGTTCATTTATATTCATCATAATAGTAACAATAACATTAATCTGATTTTACTAAAGGGTGAAGGAAGACTCTGTGGCTCCTACTGGGTTGTGGTCAGTGAGAAATTGACCCGATTGGCTTTGTAAGTCTTTAAGGTTGCAGACTCCTGTTCTAGCCGCAGAACCAGAGACTTAAGTGAACAGTGAAAGCAGGTGAAGTTCACCAAATGACTTAGAAGGTTTTCCTTTAGAAACAAGTGTGTCTCTAAATCAATAAATAATAGAACTTTATTAGTAAAATACATTTATTTTGGAACTGGTTCGTACTCTGTAATAGTATCAAGAATATATTCTTATGAATTGTACTATGACATTGCACCTCAGAATTTTACTTTATGATAGAAGTACTGGATTTGAACGGAGCACAGTCCTTTGTTGTCAACCACAGAGAGCACAGTCCAGTGTTTTGGTGGGCCAGGACCATGTCTAGGTAAATGCAGAGGTTTGTGTCGGAGAGGAATTAAAAAAGTCCATCATGCTAAACAGCTGTAAGACAGTGATGAGATATGTTGTATGAGTGACAGAGGAGGTGAGACTGCACCAAAAATCAGCTTTTGTTTCTGTGGTGATGGACAAAGATGGACTTCTCAACTCCTCCCGTCTCATGTTTCAATTAGGAAGTACCAGCGGGTTGCAAGAAGCCAAAATCCCACAGACTTCCATAGAGAAAAAGGGCAGTTATGGCTCAGTCATGTTATTAGTCAGAATAACCATTCTTTCTCTGATACATTCTTCTTAAAGGGGCCATACCATGATTTTCTTCAGCCTTTCAGAGTGAACTATATCCATATACATGATCTAATGTTATATTTGGAACACTAAAAAATCTAATTATTTATGAAAAATGAGTTTCTTTTGTGCCTTTTTTATTACACAGAAGTAAAACGACTCGATTCCTGGAGCTCCGCCTACCGCTGCATGTGGGTGCCACCCATTTCATGACATCATCCCAGATTTTCTCTTTCTTAATTTATCCCACAAAAATCAACAGTATTCACATTTTTCTTCAAAGATGGATGTACATACAATATATCTGCATCACATACAACACAAATACACTTGAAGTCTGCACGACTGTGTCGACCGGGATGAAGGGAGGGGTCTTAAAGGAGCCTCACGTCTAAAGCAACAAACACCTGTTTGAGCTGGAATTTATTGAAGACAGAACACAACCGCAAGATATACAGTATTTTCCATGTAAAATGAACGTTTTTTGGTGATCACTGCTAGTTCTGTGGAGAAATTAAGTGTTTTGTTAGACTGGGGGCGGAGCCGTCGGAGCAGACTCTTCCTGAAAGGGGCGGTCTCACTCTATGACATCATAACCTGAGGACCCGCTTGTTTTCGTGGGTATGGGAGGGGCTGCTGTTGAGAGCACAGGTTTTTAGAGGATTACTCAGAAACGCATGAATGGATCAAAAATACCACTTTGGAGATTTTTCTACTGAAGAATGAACAGTATAATTCACTTAGAAGCTCCAAAAGTTGTTTTTTCATAGTATGGCTCTTTAAAGTCATGTCAGTTCAGCCCTCGATCTAAGTTCCATCTGCTTTTGCTTTTTGTTTAGGTTTGGTGGATTTTGTCCTCATTTTCTTCAGCACAGCACAGACTTTTGAAGCTAGAAGATGCAGAGAAACACTGTATTGTCTCGAAGCATCAGTGCTCTCTTTACAGAAAGACTGAGGACATTTTCAAATGAGGATTTTTTTGCCATGGATTTGTTTAAAAAGAATGTCTTTGTGGTGACTGCTGCTGCTGAAAGGTCTAAGATAATGAGGAGTGACATACATTAGATATTTTCTACTGTACATTTTTCCTCATGTATGATTTGGTGAAACTCCACAGATCAACAGCAAACATCTGTTATTTTGTGTTCTTGCCCATCACACAGCAGGCAGCAGTTTACACCGAATAGTAAAGTCCAAATAATCAACTAGTTAAAAGACTGAAAGAAGAAAACAGGGAAAAAACCTATTAGAGATATTATGGGATGTGCAGGAGCAATTCCCATTAGTTTGAGCTTTGAAAACTGCTGCCATGTTACAGCAATGAGGGAAATGATGAGCACTTGATTTTAATAGATCAGCCCATTAACTATTTATTATTGAAAAGGTCACATTGTCTTTGCTAAACACCAGCTCCGAGGTACACAGAGGAGAGCTCGAAGGCCGAATACTGCCGCTGTGTACTGGAATAATAGGACGACGGAAAAATCAATCTGAAATTCTGGAACTTATGATAGGAGGAGTGAGTGCTTGAACTGATAAAATGTTTGCACACAGCAGAACAGAAACATTTACGATTGGACTGCTGCAGGAATCAATACAACCCCTCCAAGGATATTGGCTTTTCTCTTCACTCTTGTTCCAACTGGTTGTTTTTTGACATTTTCCCCTTTTGAAGACAACCTTCATCTGGACTCACACACTCCAGCCTGTGCAAGACGCTTTATTGGGAGAATGCATCCAGTCGCACAGCTGGTTCCTCCACAGCACAAAGCGTGGAGCAAGAATCCACACAGCAATGTTTGACATGCTGTGCTCCTCTGTCATCGCCTGCAAAGAAACAAAAGCTGAGGCTTCAGCAGTGATCGTAACTAGGATTGCACTTTCCACCACGGGGAACTGAATGAACGCAGACATACATTTGATAGGTTGAGTTGTGTCAGAGTGCCAAGCAATCTCAAGCCACTTGAGATGCATTATTGAATTCCAGCTGATAAGAAAGCACTCCTGTGTATTGTGTTGCTATGTGGGGGTTCAGCCTCAGGTGCCCATCAAGGGTCCTGGAAGCTTGGTTTAACTTTGTTAGGGAGACTTTCTGTGAAGAAGGAAAGTCTGCAGCCTCAGCATGACTCAAGAAATGTCTCTCTAAAGGTTATGCTTATTAGTAACAGACGCTCAGCACACAGCAGTCAATACGGGCTTAGCCCTGTCCCCTGACTATATGGTTAGAAAAAAAGAATGTTAAGCTGCTCTTTAGGGGAATCCCAGAGAAAAAACAAACACAATTATAACTGGGCTTGCTTCCGTTTTCTGGTGAGCAAAAATCTAAACATAATTACAAAGCTGAAGTCAAAGTAAATTTAGCCATAAATGGAAATCAATGACCACGTTTGATCTGAAGGTGATGAACTTCAAGAAGATTACCTCTCTAATCTGCCGCTCCTCTTGACTTTTGTCATAATTCTGTTTATAGTTCAACCGTCAGTTGAATTGATCGGTTTGAGCGGTGCCTGGGCAAGTGGCGTGCCAGGAACATCAATCAATCTGCACACAATCAAGCATCTGACGTACATGATTTGAGAACGCCAACATAAAGCTTAGGAGCGCAGCAAGTAAGAAAACCACACCCAAAAGTTCTACATCAAACCATTGGCAAATAAATTCCACCAGAAAGAACCACTAGCTTTGGTTTTGTGTGCTGCTTGGGTTCACAATAATCAAAACATGTTACATGATCTGATTGGTCTCATCAGGTCTTCTCAGAGACCAGAACCAGAACTGTGGCTTCCATGGTATCATGGCAACGGCGCTCAGTCATCAGGTTCCTGAACTCAATGTAGTAACAAAGATTTGGACCAAGAACCTGGACCTAAGTTGTGTTTAAGCATCATAGTTAGATGTCAACCTGATGCTTTGGGACTTTTTTAACTTGTCCTGTCCAGCAGAAGAGCAAACAGAGCAGAGCTGAGAGCTTCTACTGTTGGTCACTCTGGCAGAGATTCCAGGGGGATCTTTTGTGCCCCTGTTCTTGGCCGTGGACCACGCCTCTGGCTCGTCTTGGCCGTGGACCTCACCCCCACCTGTCCTCCAGTCCTATCTGGTTGAACTCTATTAAAATACGTATAGTTGTAGAGTTAGATAAGCTCATTCTTCTTCAACAGTGCTGGTAAATCTCCTGTCCGTCCTGGGACAGGATCTCTCCTTCATGTGGACATCCTTGAGATTTCTTCTTTTTTTCCAGATTTATGTTTTTTAGGAGTTTTTTCTTACCGGGAAGGAGTGTCTAAGAACAGGGATAACCAGTTTAGTTTAGTCTCTTTAGCTTAGTAATCAGCCATTGTTTACATCTCACCTTCTGCTTCTGAACAATTACCAGCATGAGGCAATTGTTTTTGTGATATCGGGCTATATAAATAAAATTGAAAAGATTTTATTGTAACATGGAGTGAATGATCATCAGACAAACAAAGCCTGTATTTGTATAAACCCATTTTGCTTTTGAGACTATGCTTTATCAATAATAATTATCTTTATAGGAACTTCTTTTTGGACCAGACGGAAAAAAGAAGAGAGAGCGTGACGTGACGCTAGAGATGAGGGGGGGGGGGGGGGGTGTGTTGATAACATAGAGTCATAAGATAAGAGAGTCATAAGTTAATTGCCTGACGACTTAGTTCTCACAGACACACACTAACAGATGGTATACACACAACCATCTTCAGATTTTAAGTATATTTATGCATTAATGGTAGAAGACACATCTCATGGGACGCAAATGAACTCACAGACACACAAGATTTACATCTCCAACACTCATGGAGAGGGGGGTAAAAACATTACCCATGCCCATGTTTGTGAGGAGGGTTGAAGGAATGTGTGCTCCTTACAGGCTGTATTTTATGATGATACCTGTTGTTGTGTTCCTCACTGGACTCATGTTCACTCTCCGTCCTTCTGCTGCTCTCTTCTCCTCATTCTCTGTCCTCTCAGTCATCTGTAAAGACAGAAGAACATCAGATTGATTTTATAATAATAGATGTTTAGAAAAGGTTAACAGAACAGAAAACTGCTCCTTTCAAGTACTAATTAAAGAGAAACGTTCTAAATATTCAAATTTTCATTGTGAAATAAATTTTAACAGAAGTTTAATGTGTTTCAAATGTTAAACAGCAATAACTCTTTTCTACTTGGATATTTTGATTTTATGCCTTCATACAAACTCTTCTATAATAAAATAGATCAATATAAAATGCAGACTAACAAAAAAGTGAGTAAATCCATGGAAATATGAGGAGACATAAATCCTTCAACTATGTGGTAGTGAGAATCTAAAGTAGATCAAATGATAAGTTTACAAGAGTTCTATTTAAGTGGGATTCTGCAATAATTACCAAAAGCTGAACACTTGAAAGAAATCAGATTTCTTTATGTTGTTTTTTTTTAAAAAATAAATCATAATTTGTAGAATAATAGGATATCAGGTTTTTTCTTTTATGCTATACGTACCGAACCGTCACCCTCGTATCGAGGTACGTATCGAACCGTGAGCAAATTGTATCGTTGCATCCCCAATTAGCATGTTTCCCATGAGGGGGGACACCGGGGACTAGAGGACGTCCCAGATAGAGCCATGGGATAGTTTATTATATTTTTTAGTTGTTAATTTTTTGGACATGGACATTACACAAAATGTAAACTGACTATCAAAGAACATTAAAAAGAACACAAAGAATATGCAGACATTTCTAGTGGCCTGATTATGTCTGATGTCAGACATGATTATGTCTGACAGTTCTCTGAGGTTCTGAGGGACAGAGTTCCATTCCTGTGCCGCTGTGACTGAGAGGGTTGTTTTTCGGCAGAGGGACGTACAACCTCCTCTGACCGACCCTCGCTTGTCTCTTGAGAGCTGGTTTGAACGTCTACAAAAAGTGGAGGAGATGACAGACCAGTCATTGTTTTATATAAAAGACAAAGTTTTGAATAGTTGGTGAGATTCTTCCAGGTTAACAATTTGTATAAAACAGGTGGATGGTGGTATCTTGTTTGTTTTTGTCTAAAACTTTATTTATAAAGTGACTCTAATGACTTTAGATTTGTTTTGTTTGCCTGTTGTCAGGAGTCAGCGCTCTGTTTCCCCCTTTGGTGATCAATCTACCATCAACACCTGCACACAACGTTTGGATGGCTCCACACCTGATTCTCATAAGTCCATCAGCCACAGGACATTAAAGCACTGCTCACAGCACACTCAGTGTGAAGTATAGCCTGTGTCTGCTCGGGTCACCTGTTACCTGACCCTGCTTTGTTCCTGACTCCTCGCCGCCTGCCCCGACCACTTGTCTGGACTTTACTCAGATTCGGCTCTGTGGACTCTTAGTTTAGCCTGGCTGCTGTCTGCCTGTCTATTCTCAATAGACCTGCTGGAACTCAGCTGGACCTTCTCTTTTATTTAGTCTGGGGTGTTCCCTTGTTATATAAGGTTCTGCCGCTGTGAAGGGAATGGAATACCCGCGTCAGACCGGTTCACGATTTAAAAAATGTTCCTAAAGAATAAGTCTATCTTCTTAATCTTTCAGTAGATCTGCGTGGGCACAGAAAGTTTCAGCTCAGCAGCTTCACAGCCTGCAGCTTGATTCCTGTTTCTTATCACCCCGGCTGCAGACAAAGAAACAACCTCAGCAGTAAAGAACAAATCTTCCATAGGTAGATAAAGTGAATCACACGGAAAAAGAGGGATCAGATTAAAATGAGATGATGTGTGATAATTTATGTACAAAACTCCATCTCCTCCTGATTATCACATATTTGCTCAAATTCTCACATCACCTGGCAGCTACTGCCTGGACAGCTTCAGCTGTAGGATCACATTCATGAGGACACACGCATTTACACTCAGAGGTCATCATAGTCACCAGGGTCTGGGAACTGGTCAGGCTGGTTGAAGACTTCTTCTTGGTCAGAAACTGGTTCTGGTTCTAGATTGCTGCCTAGAGAGGGCACAGCTGTTCTGGTGGAGGCGCTGCTGGTGAGATGGCAGTTACTATCTAAAGAACACCAACCACTGCACGGCTCTGCTGTGATCAGCAAACATTGCTTGGATGAAGCTTCTGCACTCCTAGACCTTCCACCTCCAAGCTGAAATAAACTCCTCTGCAGGGTTGAGGAACGGCGTGGACGGTGGTGGGAACACTTTCAGCTTTCTAGGATGTCTGAGGAGTCAGTGGCTGATACGTGGACCACAGAGGGAGTTTACATGATCCCTCACAAAGACAAACTGAGGTCAGTGAGGCCCAGCAAAGCTCTGTCAATGTCAGGAACGAGATCTGAAAAGAGACGATCCAAGAACACCAGGAGCTTCTCAGGACTCTGAGAGCCAAGAGGGGGGAGGTGGGGGCGGGGCCACACCATTCTCTGTAATCCCTGCACACATGCTGGTCATGTCTTTGTCTTTTGGTCAGATTGGACTCATCCACAAACACCAGGGTGGGGGGTGGGGGGTTCAGGTTCCTGATTAGTCTGGATCCAGTTTCACACACAAGGTTTGGAGAATTGAACAACTGTATTAGTCATTTCTCTTTTGATCTAAATTCACAGAATGACCAGCTAAACTGCAATTCAGAAAAATAAAGATTTAAACTTCTATTTAGAATAGAAATAAATAAACAGGTTTTTAAATATTTTTGTCTGTAAAAAATGTGTTCTGAATGTGTTCCAGAGTTTTTTAGAAAATGTTTTCTCTTTTAAGTTACCGGTAGGTTAAATAATTCATTTTAAAAATGTGTATATTTTAAGATGAAGCTTATTTATGACGCTAAATGAATTGCATTTACAGAATCAACCCAGTTCAGGCAATGAGCATCTGCAGAGATGTAACACATAAAGTAACCAGGAAAAATCAGCTTATCTAATCAAGGCGACACATCGCTTTACTGCTTTGGGTGAGAAAAAAAGAGCTTATAAAAAGCATTGATAACTGGAGCTCAGGTTTGCAGAGAAAATGTGGTTTTACAAAACATTTTTATGACAACGCTTTGTTGAAACCAGCAATTTTCTTTGTTGTTTTAATGTCAACAGGCCTGCAGATTCTCTGCTTTGCAACAGCCTAACTTTTTTGACTAATTTAATTTACTATTTTAGAGTTTAGATAGTATTAGGAAATGTGCTAGCTTGTTTAGCTAATTTGTTATCTACTAGGGGCTTTTTATGCTAATTTGGAGTTAAGCAAATATTTGAGCAACACGCTAACATTTCTGGCTAATTTGTTTTCTACTGAGATTTTTCGAGGCTACTTTAAAGTGTAGCTTCTATTTTAGCAACAGGCTAACATTATTGACTAATTTAGTTTACTGAAAAATGTCAGGCTTTTTTGGAATATACCAAGTATTTACACAATGTGCTAGCTTTTTTTGTTGCTAATTAAGCATCTATTGATGTTTTTTATGCTAATTTGAAGTTTAGCTAATATTTGAGAAACATTCTGATGTTTTTGGATAATTTGCTATTTACTGAGGTTTTTATAGGATCATTTACAGTCTAGCTTCCCTTTTTGCAACAGGCTAATGTTATTGATTAATTTAATTTGCTGATTAATTTTTTTTTTACATTTTATTTAGCTAATTTATTATCTACTGAGTTTTTTTTTAGTGTAATTTATAGTTTAGCTTCTGTTTTGGCAACAAGTTAATGTTTTTGATTAACTAAGTTTACTGAGGAATTTTAGGCTGTTTTGGAGTTTAGCTCGCACTAAAGCAACAAGCTAGCTTTTTTATCTAATTTAGGATCTATTGGGGTTTGGGGGTTTATTTGGAGTTCAGCTCATATATAAGCAAAACAGTAAGAATTTTTGAAAATGTATTTTTAAGCGCTTGTATCGCACATTTTCAGAAATTTCGGTCAACTTCAGACATCTTTCAAAGTTCTTCAACGACATCTCCACTCTTTTCGCATATTTAACAGTTTACAAATAGTTTTTATATTTTCAGTAAATCCCTTCAGGTAAATTGCTTTACCATTTTCACCAAAAAACTTCAGCATCTTCAGTGAATACTTTCAGCAAAAACATCCACACTGGGATTATTGCAATTAATGCAACTCTTCTAGTCTATTTTTTTTTTCATTTGTATTTCATTTTTCAGCACATAAAAAACTATAAGAACTAGTGAATACAGAGAAACTTTATTCAGTTTTGTCTCCTTTCTCACCTAGAGATCCACCATGTTAACAGTGAGCAGGCTGTGGTCAGCCACTTCTTCTGACATGCAGTCCTTCTGGACTTAATTAGACTTGTTTATTACATCTCAGATACAAACACTTCCCACACTGAGAGGTAAAGGAGCATTGTGGTAACAACGTTTCAGTATTTTCCTCGTGGAATGCCCAAGCAGAGGCAGCACCAACATCACTGTTTCCTTCATTTACCATCAACATGCTGCAGCTGGGATGAAAGTTTTGCTCTAGTTTGGTACGAATGTAAGTTAGCATGCTACTGACTGCACAGCTTCACGCTGATGTCAATGGAGATACACACAAAGACACAAATGTGGACTCAGGCAACACACACAGGTGTATAGATAGATAGATAGATAGATAGATAGATAGATAGATAGATAGATAGATAGATAGATAGATAGATAGATAGATAGATAGATAGATAGATAGATAGACAGATAGGCAGAGAGATAGACAGATAGGCAGATTGATTGATCAATATGGTGGCTCCATATCCATGACACCAGTCTCCCGTTTCACCCACTGATATAAACAGAGATGGACAAAGCACGGCTGTGACGTCACTGGTAGAAAAGGCCTTGTCTCGGGTCAAATGCTTGGAACGTTTGAGGTGGAGCCAGCAGGCCCCACATGCTTTTACTGAGGCATCAGATAGGCTAGTTTATAACTTGAATAACTTGCAATAAATAAAATACTTCATGAAAAAAATACAGTTAGCGAAAGCATTTTAAAAAGAGATTTAAAAGAGATACCAGAGCAAGAATGGTTATTCTGACAAACAGAATGACTTAATAATAGCCGCTTATTTTTTAATAGAAGTCTATGGGATTTTGAGTTTTTGGGACCTGCAAGTACTTACTGTTTGGAACACGAAGGGGGAGGGGCTGATCAGTCCTGTTCTCTTTATATACTTTCTATGGTTCCACCACATCCCAAAGGTTCTGTTGGGTTCTGGGGACTGTGGAGGTCATTAGAGTCCAGAGAACTCATGGTTCTAGAAACCAGTCTGAGATGATTCCAGTTTATAACATGGAGTCTTATCCTGCTGGATGTAGCATCAGAAGATGGAACACTGTGGTCAGAAGGGATGGACATGGTCAGCATCAATACTCTGGTAGACTGTGGTGCTGGAACCATGATCAGCTAGTACTGAGGGGTCCAAAGTGTGTCCAGAAAATCTCCCCCACACCATGACACCACCACCACCAGTCTGAACCGTTGATACGAGTCAGGATGGATCCATGATTTCATGTTGTTGTTACCATCTGAATGTAGCAGCATTTTACAGTTAGTAAGTTTGAGTTTAGCATGTTGTTGTTTCTCCTGTTTGGCAATTTTACTCTTTTTTTACAATGAGACAGAGTAACCACTAATCAAAAAAGAGCTTTTAGTTTAAATATATTCACATTTTTATTATCCTATATTAACCCTCTCAGGGCCAAATCAAATCTACAGGAAAAATGTGATATTTAGGTAAAATGATCATATGGGGTAGTAATGGAGGTAGAATTCAGCTGTTGTACATCTGCAACATCTGCCCTGAGAGGGTTAAAGGTCATGGCATCACCTGCATACAGTGTTCACTTGGAGTCAAGCAGCAATACTAACTTGAATACGCGATGAAGGATTACCATCAGTTTTCATAAATGCGTTTGTGTCTGTACATGATTAGACAATCTAAACTGTAATCTAGAATGAGTGTCAATGTTAAGAAGAGACATTTAGAGAGTTTGTTGCTATATCTTTTCTTTTAAGATTTATTTAAAACAGTTTACACGAACACAAGACTACTCTGTAAATCCCATTTCAACATTTTAGTTATTCTAATCTGTTATTGTAATTCAACTGAACAAGCTCTTGGTCATGTTGTTCATATAAATGATAAAATTAAGTCAGACACATCTCAACTAAACAAAAATCCTCAAAATGAAATATTCTGTTCAATTGATTCAGCAATTTGAGTTGAATCAACTTTTCTGCTTTTGGCCCTTACGATATGTTACCACTAGATGGCGCTAAGTGTGCAAATGTTCGCCTTTCGGTGCGAAGAAGCAGCAGAAGAAGCCACCACTCGGGGGAGTTAAGGAGTGTACTGCACACAGACTGAACTTCACGGCTTTTTCAAACGGGTCGTCATTATTTTTCTTTGAAGTGGCACTATTTTGAAAAATAAGTTATTTTGGACCCAGACAAGTTACTCCATCTTGTTTTTTATGTTTTCTTGTATTTTACATATTTTCTTGTTACAAATAGCCTAAGAACTCAACATGTCAACATGTAGCCCTATTGAATTAACATTAAAAAGTCTTTGATAAGTTTGAATACGGTGGCACAAATATCACTCCATACATGTGTTCACTGCATGAAAATGTTCAGACAGAAAAGTGCTTCTATATCTTTATGTTTCACGTCTTCCATTTTACATTTTTTCAGTTAACATAGGGAAATAAGAGTCCATAATCAATTCAAATTTTTGTCAGACAATATTCCAATGCATCAAATAATAAATCCCCCCAACCCCCCCACACACACTCCTAATGCGTACAAGTGAGCTAAAGCACAAATTGACCAAAACAAAGCCCTGTGTACTATTCCGCTTCAATTCCGGGGTTATAGTTTTAATGAAAGAAAAGTCCTTCCTGAAAATGTCTTTGTTTGAAGAAAACATAAAGGAAATATGTTTAAAATGTATTGTTGTTATTCTTAGGTTTATGGGCTGTGCGGTGGCGCAGTGGTTAGCGCTCTTGCCTCACAGCAAGAAGGCCCTGGTTCAAATCCTGGCTGGGAGATCAGAAACACCAACTGGGACCTTTCTGTGTGGAGTTTGCATGTTCTCCCCGTGCATGCATGGGTTTTCACCAGGTACGCCGGCTTCCTCCAGCCATCCAAAAACATGCTCCGTAGGTTAATTGGTTACTCTAAATTGCCCCTAGGAGTGAATGTGGCCCTGTGACAGACTGGCAAACTGTCCCGGGTAAACCCTGCCTTCACCCATCAGCAGCCAGGATAGGCTTCAGCATCCCCGTGACCCCAAAAGGGATAAAGCAGCAAGGAAAAAAATGAGTGAATGAATTAATTAAGTTTATATTATTTAAATAAATATCTTGGTTCTTTTGGCAAATTTTTTTAAGTTAGTTCAATTGAAACACAATGCTTAGCATAACTTAAGTTTTTAAAAGAGTTGAGAAAATATATTTAAGTTAAAGCAACAATAACAAGAAGTTAACATGACTTTAAAATGAAAATAAGATTAACACACCAGTACTTTGTTTAAACAAGATATTTCAATTTAATTGAACAAAAGGTTATGTTAACACAACAAATCATGTTTGTTACCTTGACTTAAAATTTTAAGGCAGCCCTTTAATTCATATTTTTAAGTTAAAACATTATATTTTGCTTTACAGTGTATAATTAAAATGAGTTTATGTCCTCATATTTTAAACGGTCAAATGATGACATCAGGTGCAAACACAGTGATAAAGAACGTTAAAGGATCCTCCGGGGCCTAAATTTGAGTCTGGTAGAAGACCTGGAGTGGATCAATCAAACTTTATAAAAGTTGATGTTGAAGGTCAGGCTCGCTCTGTCTGTGCGAGTGTCTAACAGCCCTCCAGTTGCATGAGTTGAAGAATCGAGCAGGCAGAAGTGGAGGAGACCCAGTGTTGTACTAAGGAGCCAGCATGCGGGGCTGCTGTCACTTTTCAAACAGGTTGAGTATTTAAGGCACATATTTTTTTGGCCACCAGTGGCCTTTGTGTGACAGTCGCTTGACAGGAAGGAGAGACAGCGATGACACTCAGGAAAGGATGACAGGCTTCCAACAGATATTGTATTTCTTACATTGTAAAATCATCACCTTCTCATGGCTAATCATTTTGGCTGCACTGAACTGCAATTTATTAAAGTTCTACTTTTTTCAGAACCTTCCTCATCTCAGAATGGGACTTTAACAAATAAATTAATCAGGAGAAAAGAAATGTGTTATCAAACTGTATTTTGAAAAGCAATTAAAATGTTTCAGCTCTTACATCTCAGGTTGTTTGGATATGAACAAATATCAAATATGAGAATCCATCCTTTTTCTATCCACAACAGTTTTCATGGTTGGGTCTGATATCATAGCTAACAACAAAACAGTTTAAAAGGAAAAATAGAAGATTTCATTTTTGACTTTAAAAGCGCAAAAATCTCAGCTTTTGTCAATCACATTTGAAAAGACAGAAGAATTCCAGTGATTCTTTGCCCAAAAGTCATTTTCATCAATTGAGCGATTTTTAATTTATAGCATTTGGTAGCAAGTGTTGTTTCAAAGGAGGCATTTGTGACAAAGGCATATGCATTAAACCCAGAGTGTATAATTACAGGCACTTGAAGTGAGAGTGCTCAGAGAGCTTTTTAATAAGCATTTACTGCTATCCAAAAGCTGTCACGTTAACCTTTAGCAGCATCCATAATAACTGCCTAATAAGAAGAATGCAGCAAAGCCAATAAAGCCTGTTTTACACTGGTCACACAGTTCACTAATGCGTGACTTTTGGGAGCAAAAATACCCGTTTGAATGAAGTTCAGGCTGGTGTCAACAAACTGAAGACCATTCTCTTTTATTTCTCAGTAGGCGTATTGATCTTCAAGTCAGGGTTTAAGTTAAAGGGCCTGTACCATGCAAAATCAACGTATTGAGCTTTTCAGTACATTCTACTGTTCAATCCTCACTATAAAAACCTCAAAGCGGTGTTTTGAATCTGTTCATGCATTTCGGAGTAATCCTGCTCCTCCCAACCCACGAGCTGATGTCACAAAGAGAGAACAGCCCCTTCCAGGAAGAGTCTGCACTGCCAGCTTCGGCCCCAGTCTAACACAAACACACTTTCTTCAGGAAGTTAGCAGCACTCATCTAAACACTTTCATTTTAAACACACACAATTGGAAGATATACCATTATATCTTCCAATTGTGAATTGTGTCCTGTCACAGATAAATTCCGGCCCTAACCGGTGCTCGTTACTTTAGACACAAGCCCCAGCCCCCCCCCCCCCCCCCCGCGGCGGCATACACCAGAGAACATTCTGGTGAGGAATCTGCAAGACCTTTAAGGTGGATCCAGAACTTATCTGAGAATGGCACGAGAGGATGGGTGATATAGAGAGGACGGCTGCAGAAGAAGCTCTAGCTTTGTGTGCTTTTTCTTATTTTCATCAAGGTAATAATAAAAAAGATCCCCGTTTTATTTTGATTTCCTCCCTCTCAGGTTAGAGCTCAAACTGGACCACAGACAGACAGAGGTAAAGTTTTAAACGGTCCTCAGGTGCAGCTCTCACTGCAAGAGTGAAGAACACAGAACCAGAGAGACTGAAAGATCTGGAGAAAACAAACACACCCATGTGTTTGCTGGTGGTAAACCCAAACTACTCGCTCAACTAAATCCATGATGAGGCGGTGAATGAATTCCAGAACAACTTTGGCAGCTGCTCCGCGGCGTCAAGGCGTTGAGCAGGAAATTTGACAGGCGTCAAAAGAGAGGCGGCAGACGTGACGCAGCTGCCGTGTTTGATATGAATGCACCATAAGATCTATAGAGCGGTTATGTTATAAAACGCATTGTTTAAATTAGATGTGCTGCAGTTCATTTAAATGGAGACGCTCAGGTCAGGTTAAGCCTGATGTTAGTTGAAGATCAGTCACATTGATGACTTCAGTTTCTTTAGGCGAGAAGGAAAGACCGTGTTGTGTGTAATGGACTGTCTGGTTCATTAATGAGGGGAAAAACATGCCATGACTTCAGTGACCCTGGTTTTCTTTTAAACACAGGTTCTCTGAACTCTGAAGAATCATTTGGAGGTAATAAAAACACTTTAATGGACTTCACTTGATAACTGAGAAAGAAACTGACCTTAGATTTTCCTGAAGTGTAAAATGGTCTTTTGTTTGGTTTTGGCATCTCTGACCATGTGGTTCTGTTGTCTGCTGCTTCCTGACCCTGGGGTGCACCAGTATTTTCCAGACAAAGTCATTTTCCTTCAGTGAGGGAGCATTACTCCACTTCTTCTGTGCGTAAAAGAGAGTATTTATCTGAGTAGTGATGAAGAGAAGCTGGAACACTGCAGTGGTGACACACAGCCGCATTGGACTTTGGTACAATTAGCACAACACAATGGGTTGTCAGTATAAACCACAACATGATATTTATCTGTGTTCTTTGCAGGGAATGCTCATTTCATGACCGATGCTCCAGAGACTTGACGTGCACGTCTCCTGCAGACCTGAAATCACGTGACACGGATGTCTGTCACGCCTTTTCTGCCTCATACACAGTAAAAAGTAAAACTTATACTCTTCTAACTTTGTAAACACTATTTTACAATAAATACTCTTTCAGTTTAACCAAAATAAGCATAGATACCAGGGAATCAGCTTTTTTGCTTCTTGCTACATCCCTTGATCTGATTTTTCTTTCACACTGTAACATCTTTTATTATAGATTTGAATCAAAATGCTTCATTTTCTCATATTTTCTACCTTTTTTTGTGCCTTTTCAGATACATTTGCTGTGCAGAATTTTTAAATGATCCCTTTTATCTTAAAAAGAAACTATAACAACAGTTTGATTTTAGGGAATATTTATTTTTAAAAAAACAATTTTTTTTATTTAAAAAATGCCAAACTGAAGGAAAAAAAGATTTTATTCTGCTTTTTTATAATTTGCTAAAGTGTTTGCGCAGAGAGAAATGATGAGTTAGATTCTCTATTAGGAATGTGCCCCTTTGCTGACTTTTGCTAAATAGGCTCTTTATGAATAAAATTGAATTGAGCTGACTTTGAGACATTGAGTGTGGAGGTTCAAATGAATCAGGCCTTGATTTTGCATGTTATTACAGGATGCAGCTGCAGAAAAGCTCTGGGGGCTAAATGTGAAGAGAAGACAGGGCTTTACAAATAACAGAAACCTGCTTCTTTATGGTTAGTGTCATCATAGATGATAAATCTGTGCGTTAAGCTAAACAGCAACTGATAGGCAAATGAGCTTCTGCTGAAACACGCATGTACAACACATCACAATGACCTTTCTCTGAGAAAACTCCTCGAGCCTTCATCTAAAATGCATGAATGAAAGGAGAACTCATTTTGTTTCTATAAGAGAAACATTTTTGTGCTTTTAGCTTTTTGTTGAATGTGTCAAAGGTTTGTGAGTCAGTTTGTAACACGAGGAACGCACTCAGAAAACTTCCAAGTTCTTTCAGCACCCCCACACTGTGACCGCCGTAACGGGGCGTCAGCTGACATGACTGTCTGTTTACCCCTCCTTGAGCCCGTCCTAAATACCAGGATGTGTTCTGGATGGAATCAACATTAAAACGAAATAGAGGAAGTTGATTAACTTAAGTTATGATCGTACTTAGAAAAGACTCAAACTCATTGGATGTAAACTCGTTTCTATTGTCTGATCTGATGCACTTAATCTTCCCAAATGGTGCAACATCAGCAAGAAACTTTTCTTTTCCGTTAACAGTATCACTTTTAGATTTTCAGATATAGGTAAAGACAGCTCCAGAATGATCATCAGTGAACGCTGATGCATATTTAAATCCATCAGCTGGTTCTGTGGGTCCAGCCCGATCAACATACAAGTTCTAGAGCTCTAGTAGCTTTTTCATCAGACTCTGTTTCTACTTTCAGCAAATTTACCTTGTATGTACACTTCACATGTCATGTTAGGTTTCTCAGTTTTATCTTTGACTTTCATTCCATCTGTAACACTTTCTAACTTCAGTACATCTTTATAATTACAGTGACCTAGGATTTTATGCCATGTTTGAACATCATAACAAACATTACATTCATCAACTTCATCTGTTAGAGTGTTCAGGAAAAACAGTCTATGTCAAAGATTGTTCCATTCTTGTGAATGAGTTTGCTCTGACCTTCTTTGGAGAGAATCGTCGCTCCTTGAGCTGTTACAGCTTTGACTGAAGATGTCCTGTGGAAATGATGGGATGTACAGTGCGTCCTTCAGCAGGACGTCCACTGGTCGGCCGTTGCGGTCTCTCAGATGAATTTTCACAGTTCCTCTCTTCTGAGCGATCCCAGAAGCTCTCACACCATCAGCCAGCTCCAGAGTGTGGCTCTGTGGTTGGAAACTTGTGTCGAAGTCTTTGAACTTGCTTGTGTCAGTGATGATGTGCCTTGTTGCTCCAGAGTCGACCATGAGACCTTTCTTCTTCCCTCCACTCATGTGGGCGTCGTCCAGCTGGTCCACCTTAAATGCAAATGTATGATCTTCATCCACCGCTTTCTTGACTTTGTCTCGCCATCGCCACCTGCAGTTTTCACCTCTGTGTGGGACTCTTGCATAAGCTGCACCACTGGTGTTCTCCTTCATTGGGGTTGGAGGAGCACTTTTGGGCTTTGAGGCCTTTCTATGGGGAGAAAATAGACTCACTCTGATTTGTGCGTGCGTAATTCTTGATTTGTGCATAAGTTTGGATTCATGCATGCATGATTCTTGATTTGTAACTCATATAATACGTTATGTGGAAAAGTAAAAAAATTACAAAAATGTAAAAATTACAATTTACACATGCACAAATTAAAATTACAACAGCTTGAAACTATTTACACACAATCTTTTTAAAATACGCACGACTCACCTCTCACGCACACACACAGCCTAAGTTACGCACGGATCTACCATGAGACTCTTTTTACGTCTCACAAATCCGTCCGTGAGAGATGCCTTCAAGTACTATCAGGATGCTCGTTCACCAGTTTTCTTATCAGCCGTTTTAAACTTCAATTGTGAATAACATCCAGTAAAACTTGACATTTTCCCACTTTCTTAAAATATATTCCCGATAGTTAATTAGCAAAAGTCTAAATAAGCGTTTTTAAAACAGTTATGCCTTTAAAAATAAGAATATTTAAGCTAAAGCAGCTGAGTAACACAGAGAGTTCCTCATCGACCTGACTTTTTCAATAAAATATGATAAAATCTTTTCACAATCATCATTTAAGTGGATGGGGACAGCAGGTGGACGAGGCATAACGATATCACTACTGGTGTTAAACAGCACCTCAGGATTTCCTCTGCTTTTAGAAATGAGATTGGTGAAATATGCAGCTCTCACATCTCTAACAGCATTATTAAAAGAAACTAAAAGATCTTTTAGATAAAGGAGATGAACATGCAGGTGACTTCTCTGCCATAAACGCTCAACTTTTCTGCAGGACCGTTTTAGACGCCGAATACTGCTGTTTATCCAGGGAGATACTTTAATGACAGGGGCAAGTCTAGTTTTAATGGGACAGACTTCATCTAAGGTGGACAGACAATGACTGTTAAAAAGACTAAGTAAAGCGTTAACAACAGTACACGGAGATGGAACCAAATGAAAAGCATTTGAAAAGGCCTCAGCTGAGGAGGAGTTCAGGATGAGAGCTGACTTCTCTGCTTCAAGGCAAAAGTGACACAGAAAATGACAGGGTGAAAAAATACTATGATGATCGGACATAAAAATGTCCTCAGAAAAAATGCAGTCAATATTTACCCTTAGGGTAAAAACAAGGTTGAGCGTCACACCTTTAACATGTGTGGCTTTAACTATGACACTCTTCAGGTCAAGCAGTCACAGGTGTGCCAGGAACTTTGTTTCCCATAGCTCATAATTCTTCTCATCTCCGTCAAAGCACCAACGGTTCCATCGGCCCCCAAACTCTTTTCTGGGCCCATAACCCGCTGGCGCTGCCATTGTTCAAAGGCTGGAAATCACCAATAAAAATACATAACGGTGGAAAAACGAGCAGTCAGGGTCTCACTTGTCATTTGACCAGCATCAAACATGCAGGAGCATGAGATGGCAATTCATTCATGAGATAGAGAACACAAATGTTGCTCCTCCCAAACAGGAAGTGATGTCAGTTCCAAGAACACCAAAGTAAAACTCAACACAGCAGACTCAGAAACAGACAGAAAACAAAGAAGATAACAGCGTAGGATTATTCTAATCTGGAGAAGCTGGATGAAACTGCTCTCTATGCTGCAGAACGGTCCATTGTTCTGGATTAAAAACTGTTGAGCAACACTTCAACGTTCTTCAATACATATTTACAAAGCATGAACAGAAGTGTTTTTGATGGATTGGTAACAGACATTTTTTGGCCCTAGGGGGGCTGGACGGGGCGTGTCTCCAGGCCCTAACCCCCACAAACAGGGGGAGAAGAAGAATACAGACGAAAAGAGGACATAACTTCGGGTTTGGATGTTGAGTGAGGAAAAGCTCCAAGCTTCCACCAATCAATGGGTTACATCAGTGATTTTCAATCTTTTTTGAGCCACGGCGCATTTTTTACAGTTTCAAAATCCTGGAGCACACCACCAACCAAAATTACATTTTAACACAGTACATATAATACATATACTCAATAATATCCTTTTTAAATGTATTTATACTAGTGTGAAACCTGGTCCTGTTTTGATGAACACAAATTGGATGTCCTGGCAGGAATGGTAGAAAGACAAACATGAAGCTCTTCCTCAACAGCTCTCAGTCTCCCTCTGTTTTTAGTTTTTATCAAGCTTGAGACGCCCAGCTCACACACATACGTGGTTGAACATTGGAGCAATGCCAAAATAGCTCTGTTGGCCAGAATGGGAAACTCCCTGGCAACAGATAACCAAAAACTGTCCAAAGGAAGATCAGCAAAGTTTAGCTTTAAACCATGATCTTGTTTCAGTTCAATGAGTACCTCTTGCTCCTATAAAGTCATGTCCTTGCCAGCAACAGATGCTGGGCTGTATGGGTCCCTAACCCAGTCAAGGCATTCTGTGAAGGCGGAAGAGAAATGACAACTTCTCCTCAAGAGTTTTCAAATGTGTGCCAGTCAGCTCACACATTGCAGCAGTGTTGCCATCATGCAGTTTCTCGGTGAGTGGGAACATCTGAAGGTTGCCACGCTGCACATGTTGCTGCCAGAGCTGCACCTTTAAACAGAATCCATTCATTTTATCAGTGCTTGTAAGCAGGTTTTCATTTCTGCCTTGCATCCGTGTGTTCAGTTCATTCATATGATGAAATATATCAGCCAGGTATGCCAGCTTTGCACACCACTCATCACTTGCAAGCAGCTCTGAGTAATCAGACCTCTCGTTTGTCAGAAAAACTTTAAGTTCCTCTCGCAGCTCGTACACACGGGCCAGCACTTTGCTGCGTGACAACCAACGAACCGCCGTGTGGAGCAATAAGACTTTATGTTCCACGTCTTCACAAAGTTCACTATGCGCACAACATCATCCAACACAGGAGATAGATCTGCTGGTCAAGTCTTTGCCTCACGGTGCAAACAACAGTGTGTGACAGTAATGTCTGGGTTTCTTCCTTTGACCCGACTTACAAAGCATTTGATACGCCCAACCATGTCTGCGGCTCCATCAGTGCAGACACCTGTACAGTTTCCCCACGTAAACCCGCTTTTTTCAAGATATTCTGATGTGACCCGAAATATCTCCTCTCCTGTTGATTTTTCTTGCAAAATAGGACATTTTCCCCAATGGCATCTCCATCCACAAAACGCACGTTGGCCAAGAGCTGACAATGTCCACTAATATCTGTCGTTTCATCAAGTTGCAAGGCAAATTTCTTATTGATGCGCATCTTTTCCAAAACAACAGTTTTGATGTCCACAGACATGTCATCAATGCGTCTTGCGATTGTGTTACCCGAGAGGGGCACTTTAGCTATCTCTTTGGCCGCGTCAGGACCAAGCATCTCATTTACAATGGCTTTACAAGCTGGCAGTATTAATGTTTCTCCCACAGTGTGGGACTTTTTTGATTTAGTGTTAGGTTTAAGCTCTAACATTTGTAAAGAAAAACAACCTGCACAGAAAGAGACACAGAGAATTGATTAAAGTTTAAAACTTGCAAGGAGAGTGGGCCAAAAGCCTGTTCAGTCACAATCTTTCAACCAACTCTGACCAGGCTTTTTCTCTCCGTGCATTTTATTGAGTCAGACACGCCCCTAGTTACAGGTTGGTCTCAGTTGCTAAGGGGAAGGGAAGCAAAAGAACGTCAGCTGAGACCGGTCCAAATCTGTTTCTTATACAAGGTCAAAAACAACATTTAAAGTTTGTGTGTGCATGTTTTGACTAGGTGATCATCGTCAGGCCTTGTAACTTCTACTGGCTCCTGCTAATCTCTGGCTCAGCCGCTGCATCTTCCTTATCAGCAGCGCAGGGTTGTCCACTTCCAGCTTAGATCAAGACATTTCAGCACACAATAAAGTGAAACTAAAACGCATCTAATAAGAGGTAAAGGAAATAAGTAAGAATAGGATAACATATATTTACGACCCCACCGCCCCGCCCCTGTTTTTTTCCGTTTCTCTTATTTTTATTTCAGCACATGACCCCTTCACTTTTGGAGATTTTCAGCCACAGCATCATTGTCATAACTTAAATGCTACACTCAGAGGGGTGGTTAGCAGGTTTCTGGAACTGAAAACAAATCTGGAAAGTTATAATTATCAACATCATCCTCATCATCATTGTTGTCGTCATTTTCACCATGAGGTTTGTCAGTGAGGCAGGAGAACATACATCCCGGACACCTGTGGGTCAACGGCTTTTTCAATCATCCTGGTGCACAGAGCTCTTATACAAGGGATACAACAACATCCACACAAGGTCAGGGTGGCTGCAAAGACAGCAAAAGAGAGTAAAATGGGCATGACCAATTATTTATTTTTACCAAACATCTCACCAAACCGTCCCAGGGCGATGTATCAACTCCTGAGTGGTCTTTCATCATTTTGTTCAAAGTTCGGAGGCCCTCCAGGGCCCTGGTGAGACTCCCGTCCGCTGCAGTGTTGTTTGGGATGAAGGTACAACACTGATCACCAAATATTGAACAAACTAAACTCCTCCTGCTGTGACAGCACCGTGTCGACAGCCATTCTGCTTTGGAAAGCCATAAGTGAGGTAGCTGAAAATCGCCCGGGACGGCAGTGTTCTGCTGCTTCGTTTAATTGCCTAATCTCTGAACATTGTAGTGAACGTTGTTCTATCTCATCAACATTTTATTAATGGTGCACCACGGACAGATGGATGACTCGAAACCTGCAAGAACCTGGTTAGTTAATTTTCTGTCGTCAGGTCATAAAGTCTGCAACAGAAAGTGGGGTTATAGAAACAGGAAGTAATAAATTCACAGGGGCACAATGTCCTGTGGTGTTGTCAGGCAGTCTGTCATACAGCTTGTTTTCTCCACACCACCACCAGTTGTCACTGCGGGACAGAGGTTTGAAAGTTATGTTTACTTCAAGAGTTTCAACACATACATATTTAATTTAATTTCCCCAGTTTAGGTCCTGTGCCTTTTCTGTAAATACATGTGTAATTTGCTTTAGGTATCTTACTGGAGAAGAGTGGTTTCTGTTTTTCAGCTGTTGTGAGCGGATAAACCTCATCCCTCACAGAACAATTATCTGAAGGTACAGATTGAGTCATAACATTTAAAAGACAGTCTGGAGGTAATATGGATGGTATTACTTTAAGAAGTGGTCTTGGTCCTAAACACACAACACAATCTGCTTTGACTACTTGAGCTGCTTCCTCTGCCATCAGTAACCAATTATTATCTGTTTTAGTGATTCCTGTAGTAATCCTGAACCAATCATCTGTGGTCAGATTGTCATTAACCACCAGAATGTCTTTAACCTTAGGCAGACCTCCCACAAGTTTCAAAGTTCCTCCCGTTGCATTTATTACTTGTGTCATGTCCTTTTTGTCCTATTAACACCTCGGCTATAGCTCGACTCCAGCTACATGCGGCTGCTCGTCTTTTAACCAGAACACATAAATATGATCATATCTCCCCGGTTTTAGTTTCACTGCACTGGTTACCTGTTTATTTTAGAATTAATTTTAAGATCCTTTTATTTGTTTTTAAATCCTTACATGGCTCGGCACCTGTTTAAATCTCTGAGCTGCTGCAGCCTTATAGCATAATAATAATAATAATTATTATTATTATTATTATTATTATTATTATTATTATTTATGTTGGTATGTGTCACATCTTCCATCAGTTCTTTTTGTTCAAATCAATATAGTAAAGGAACTATTATTACCATTCCTAAAAGAACTACTCCCATCACCACATCATTGCTGCTTTGGGGTCAACATCCTGCCTAGGGTCCTGAAGCCTCTCCCTATCACCTGCACAGAGTTGTGGACAATCTTCACCGGGTTTGAGACGACTGCAACCTATGGTTTCGCAGCCCCCTTTGTAGTCGGCCTTGCTCTGGAGGCGCTGTCGGAGAGCTTCAGATTTCTGTGGCCTTCCACTAATCTGTGGTGGTGACGTATTTTTACTCTGTTTTAATAATAACCACGTCTCCTGGCTCGACTAATTTGGCTATCCTGTGAAGATACAGAAGATGTGACATCATTATTAGTCTGGTCTGATTTTTGTTTTGGCTGTTGTAGCATCATTCTCATATAGTCTGCTAAAGTATTTTCATCATCAGTTTCCCATTCGTTTGTAAAATAAGGTAATCTATAGGGTCTTCCAAACAAGGTTTTATATGGAACCAATCCATTCGTGCTTGTTATATTTATATATAATTTTACCAAATCCAAACATTTTGTCCATGGTCTCTTTGTCACTTCCATACATTTCCTTAATCTGTTTTTTCTTTATTGTTCCATTCATTCTTTCAACCAGTCCTGCACTTTGTGGATGACAAGCACAGTAATTCTTTTTTTAAATTAATATGAAGGCATGTCCTATTTTAAAAACTACATCATTCACAAAATGAGATCCATTATTACTGTAGATTATTTGAGGTATACCATATCTTGGAATCATATTTTACATAAGGCTTTGGCTACCATTAATGCATCTGGATGAGCAGTAGCAAAGAGCTCTATCCTTTTAGAGAATGAATCTATTATCACCAAACAATATTTTCTTCCTTTATTTTTGTTTAATTCTATAAAATCCATATGTATGTTGAAAAGGATACTCTGCTTTTGGGGTATATCCTCATTTAAATCAGTTCCTTTTACTTGCAGTACATCATTTTCCCCCTTGTGCTGCTGCTTTAGCTGTTTGTCTACAAGGGCTTCACAGTGATGTGATAAGCCTTCACCTTCTGTTGGTACTAATGTGGCTGGGTTCAAAACTGTACAGCGTTCTATTTTTAGATGTGGCAGTGATTTTAGTGGATTAATAAGCTATTGGTCTGAGTTTACTACTATGCATTTTGAGTTAACACAGAGGTCATAAAATGACCTTTGCAATCAACCATTCGTATCAACCTTTTTTTTTTTTTTTCTTTTTTTTAGTCGGGTAAGGCCAAAGTACTGCTGTTTACCATAATTTGTTTATGTCACAGACTGCTTCTTCCGCTTCAGGGGTCCAGTCTAATTTATCTGACTTTTTTAATTCTTTCGTACACACTAATGCTTGTAATGGAGCTGTTATTTCTGCATAATTTGGAACCCAGCTTCTACAATAGTTTGTTAATCCTAAGAATGACATCATTTGTTTCTTTGTTAAGGGTTTGGGAGCTTGTAGGATAGCAACTTTCTTTCTTCTAGAATAGTTCTTCCTCTGCACTTAGTTGGTGGCCCAAATATTTCACTTTCTCTTGACATAATTGCAACTTATGTTTACTTCCTTAAATAATTATTCTTTAACTGCTTTAGCAGAGCTAATGTATCTTTAAGACATTCATCTTCTCTTTTGATGCTACTAATATGTCATCCACGTAGGTGAGTAAACTGGCTGTTACACGGCGGCTCGAAGGATGACAGACTAGAAGCCATGACTTGGGAATAAATAGTAGGGCTTTCACAATAGCCCTGGGGCAATCTGGAATAGGTGTATCTTTTACCCTCAAAAGTAAATGCAAACTAGTATTGACTATCTTTATGTACCGGTATAGAAAAGAAGGCGTTGCTTATATCAATTACTGTGAAATATTTGGCCTCTGGGTCTAAAGAATTAAGCAAGGTGTGAGGATCAGCCACACAGGTGACCTCTGAATAAATTATTATTTTACAGCAATCAGTCCTGCACCACCTCCATCCTGTGGATGGGGTGCTTTTTTAACTGGGAATATTGGTGTATTTACAGGAGAGTCAGCACACTCTATCAGTACACGGGCTTTTAATAGATCATTGATTACAGGTGCTATGCGTCCACAGCATCTGGCTTCAATGGATAATCTTTAATTCTCGGTCTGTGCTCTGTTTTAGGCCTTATAATAACAGGAGAGGCTCATTTCACCAAAAAACAAGTCTTCTAAGATTAAAATCACTTCTTCTTCTGTGGAACTATTTTCAACACTTGGAGCATCAGCTGGTGTAAGAGCGTGCTAGTCATGCTGTTTGATGTGTAGGGGGTGTGGGATTTGCACAATCCCGTGCCATGTGACCTTCTTTTCCACAGGACCAACAGACTATGGGGCGTTTAACTTGAGGCCCAAAACGGCCTCCTCTCTCTCTCTCTCTCTTCTTCTACCACGACCTCTACCTCTAGAGTATAAGCAATAGATCATTTCCTCCTCTTCATCTGGACCTTGAAAAAACACTTCAGCTTTATTTGCATCTTTTCCTTTCTTGCTCTTAATCATAACACTTAAAGTCCATGTTCTGTACACTCTAATCACCAGCTCCACGCCGTCTTCTCCTGCTCTGAGATTAGGTAATTCTATCAAAGGATGACCATCTGCATTTCCTGTAAATATTTTCCGTCTGCTGCCTGCTCCATTTGTCTGCGTGCAGCAGCATAAGAGGACCGAACACTCATTATCCTCTCTTCTATGAAACATCACATCTTTTCCTGCTTTCTGGCATTCTTTTCTTCCTTTTCGCGTTCTCTTTCTTTTTTATTTTATTTTTTTTTATTTTCTTCTTTCTTCTGCCTGGCTTTACGTTCTCCATTTTCCTCTGTTTTGCTATTTTTATCCATACTTTTGTTTCTTCAAATCCTTCTTTATCCATTTGTTTTCGTTTATTTTTGCATTTTGTTTTATCTTGTTTTGTGTAATTCTACTATTCTTACAGTTGAAAGCTTACCATTAAAGTTATATTGATCAATCCAATATGGAAGTTGTTTTATCGCATTTGGGTTTTCATTTTCTACTATTCTGTAATCTTTGTAATGTCTCAAGGACTTATTGTTTTTAGTTTACTTGCCCCTTCCCCATTTTGAATAAAATTTGGTTCCAGTAGTTTGTTAATACCTAGGGTATTCTAATACTGGAAGCTTTTCTTTCAACAAGATAGTGATTAATAACCTTTCTGTGGTAAAACTCACATTAATCAACCTTAGAGGTGGAGTTTTCTTGCCTATTGCACCCACAGAAGGTTCACTATTTCCATCCTTGTTGATTTGGTATGAAATCCAAATACCTAATGGTATCTGTATTTCCAATCACACTCACAGTCTCACACTTTCACACTTTTGCGCGCTGTTTTACTTTATTTCTCTTATTACTTCTTATTTCAACACAGAGGACGCCCCGCCCTTCGTAGAATTTAACTAGTTAAGCTAGGGGAGTCTACTCCTCCCGCGGACTTTAACTGTTTGCTCTATTTTACCTGATAGTGTCTAGAATTGTCAGGGTTTTGTTTTAATTCTCCTTCTGAGAATCTCTCATTCTGTCATTCCTTTTAAATAACTCTACTCACAATTCTCTGTGTCCGTGGATCCTCCGTCAACCTTCAGGTCCCAGCCCGCGAGTGAGGGCCAGCCCTGGAAACGGATCGTATGCTGTGGCCACAGACTTTCTGGGTCTCACTCTCGCGCTGGAACCATCCGGTGTCTTGGAGATCCGGCTCGAAGGACCAATTAAATGTTAGGTTTAAGCTCTAACATTTGTAAAGAAAAACAACCTGCACAGAAAGAGACATAGAGAATTGATTAAAGTTTAAAACTTGCAAGGAGAGTGGGCCAAAAGCCTGTTCAGTCACAATCTTTCAACCAACTCCGACCAGGCTTTTTCTCCGTGCATTTTATTGAGTCAGACACGCCCCTAGTTACAGGTTGGTCTCAGTTGCTAAGGGGAAGGGAAGCAAAAGAACGTCAGCTGAGACCGGTCCAAATCTGTTTCTTATACAAGGTCAAAAACAACATTTAAAGTTTGTGTGTGCATGTTTTGACTAGGTGATCATCGTCAGGCCTTGTAACTTCTACTGGCTCCTGCTAATCTCTGGCTCAGCCGCTGCATCTTCCTTATCAGCAGCGCAGGGTTGTCCACTTCCAGCTTAGATCAAGACATTTCAGCACACAATAAAGTGAAACTAAAACGCATCTAATAAGAGGTAAAGGAAATAAGTAAGAATAGGATAACATATATTTACGACCCCAACATTTAGCTACGAGTTCAGCAACAAAGTAGTTAGCTTTGAGGCCTCTCCCACTTATCTTTGTGGTTTTTCTCAAAAAAGTTGCCTGTTTCTCATTGTTTGTACATAAGCGTACAAAATAGTCTGTCAGCTTATTTTGAACAGAAGGGTGTTTCGTTTGGAGATGGTGCTTAAGCTTGCTTGGCACCATGGCGCTATTGGATAGCTTCTCACCACACACCAAGCGCAGCGGTGTTGGCGCCATTGCATCCCCGGTGAAAGTAAATCCAAATGAAAGATAGTTTTTGCTGTTTGCCTCGAGCTCACCATCTTGTCTTTTTTCTTTTGTCGACCACTATTAGAGCTGTCATCTGAGTCAGAGGTCCTGTTCTGCATTTTCCCTTCTTAAAAACTTCTCCATCACTGTCACTTGCTATCACTTACTGTTACGGTCACTGTTGCGAGTAGCGCGGTCATGTAGGAGCCGGCGATCTCCGCTAGTCCGGGAGGCTGCAGCCAGAGAATCACCGCACTGCGACAGGACAAAAATGCTCATATATTAGCTTTTTTTAACCAGCTGACAGGGTCAGGTAAAACGTCCCGTGCTCAAAGCTGAGTTCCTGATTGGCTGATGTGACGCAGCGACCTGTCAAACTTTGTGAGCTTCTGTGAAACACACTCAGACGTGCGCAGCACGCACTCTTGGGCTCGTCCTGTCAGCGGATTTATGTAAGCCCACCCACTATCACAAGAAAGGTAACGGGATTGGTTAGAATTTCATCATACTTAACAGATGAGATTTGATTGACACATCCGCAGACAAATAGACCTTCAACGAAACTAAACACAGAAATGCTGCAGCTGTTTGCAGCAGCTTCTTTTGGTTGTGGTTGAACCGCGCCGTAGATCATAACGGTTCCTACTTGGAGCCAAACTTTGGTGCCCAACCCTACATTAGATAATTTTCCATGTCACACCAGACGATCTCTCATGGCACACTACACTGGTTGAAAATCACTGGGTTACATCATGTGACGGGTCCAATCCATTTTTCTACAGACCTTCGATCAACAGGGGACCAGAAATGGTACCAGTCGGTCCTGCTTAATGGTCCATTTTGTAGTGGAAATTCTCAAAATTCTGAATAAAAAATGTCTTTCTTGCCTATATTTGTTCAAAAGCTGCATACTGATTTACTAAACTCACCTAATAAAACATTGTAATTATCAGTGATTAATCACAACCCAAAAGTCTGATTCATCTGATTAATTGTTTCAATTGATTGACAGCACTTAAATGTGTGTGTGTCGTTGACATCTATATAAAGCTCTTATTACTTTAGTCCAAGTGCAGATTTTTTTTTAAATCAAACAGTATTTGTGTTATGAGAGTGAAAGAAAATCATTTAAAGTATCAGTTCTTCTCACAGAAACAGTGTTTTTTAAAAATATGTGTTGAAAATGACAGGAATAGATTTAAAACTGCAAGAAACTAACCAGATTAGTGTCTAGAGCGAATACAAAATGTATGCTAAGGATTCAGAAGAAAGATTTGCAGGACAAACTCAGGTAGAAGCACAGATCTCTCCAATAATGTCTAGGATCTGCAGATATGGAGGACCAGAGGAAAAAAAACATTTCTGAGACATGTGTTAGAGCAGCTGGCACATGACACGAAAAATGAAAAGAAAATAAAGATGGAAAAGAACCATGATGAAAAATATGACAAAACAACTGAATAAAACTTAAAAAAGGATAATAGATTTGTCAAAGACGAATAAAGATCAGAAAGGGATGTCAGTTTCAGGAAAAACTTAAAAAGGATTTGGGAGGAAACTGACAAAGAGATGAAAAAAACTGACAGCGATGATGAAAAGAAAGAGAAGACAATCAAAAACTGATTTGCTTTAAAAAGAAAACAACAATTCATAAAACAGAGCCTTTAATGGAAAAGGCAACTAACAAAGACAAAACAAATTAAACAAAGAGAAATTTAGAGCTCTTCTTACCGTGGACGGCAGGTAAAATCGGTTTGATCAATTAGCAATTACCTGCCCCCCCACCACCACCACCACCACCGCCACCTTTCTGTTAATAAGAAGAAAAATCTTCAATGATCACTGAATATACTAACAGCCAAAAGTAAAAGTTAATGAAGACATTTCTGCTAAAAAAAATCAATAAAACGTTGATTTGAAATTTTAGTTCAGTCAATCTTTAAAAAAGCCAGCGGTGTAAACGGGTCTGTGACTGGTCAGTGACTAGAAAAGATAGAACATGATGTGCCAACAGGCTCACGCCATGTCTGATATCACTTCTGAAGGCAGAAAAATCAAGCAGAAAACAAAAGGTGAGAGGCGTGTACTGGTATACTGTTTCTGTCACGCTGCCGTCTGCAAAAATGTATTTATATTTAAGGTGCAAAACAAAACTCAAACTTTTTAATGGGCTCTTGGCATAATCCCACCCCCTACACAACTTCACCTACGCTTAAAAAACATTGTCATTGAGTTGAAAACATTGAGTTTTCTCTGCATATTATATACAAGATGACATGGGTGTGTGTTCGCTCAGTCTGGGGGCGGAGCTTGCAGCACAGATTATTGGAGAGGGTGGTTCAGACAGTGCAGGTTTTTAGAGGATTACTCTTAAATGTATGAACGGATCAAAATACCGCTTTGAGGTTCTTTATAGTGAGGAATGAAGTAACATTTTCATGGTAGGGCTCTTATAAATGTTTTATATTTTTTCTGTCCAATTTTAATAATATTAATATAGCAGAAATCAATATTACACATTGCATGCCATATAACATGGCTGCATGGTTGGCATTCTACCGTTGTCCTGTGGAGGGTGCTCTGGGAGTATGGGGTCTGGGGAGCCTCACTGAGGGCTGTCCGGTCTCTGTATGATCGGAGCAGGAGCTTGGTTCTCATGGCTGGCAGGAAGTCAGACCTGTTCCCGGTGCATGTTGGGGACACGCGGGACAGACTACGTCTCTCGGCTGGCCTGGGAATGTCTCGGGGTCCCCCCAGAGGAGCTGAAGGAAGTGGCCGAGGAGAAGGAAGTCGGGGAATCTTTGCTTAGACTGCTGCCCCTGCGACCCGGTCCCGGATGAGCAGAAGAAGATGGATGGATGGATGGATGGTGGGGCAGTGGTTAGCACTCCTGTCTCACAGTGAGAAGGTTCTGGTTCAAATCCCTGCTGAGACCTTTCTCTGTGGAGTTTGCATGTTCTCCAGGTGCATGTGTGGGCTTTCTTCAGAAACTCCAGCTTCTTCCCACAGTCTGAAAACATGCTGGTTGATTGATGACTCTAAATTGCCTGTAGGTGTGGATGGGAGTGGAACTCTGTAACGGACTGTCAAACCTGTTCAGGGTGTGCCCTGCAGTAGCCGGGAAGGATGTAGCAACTTCATTCAGGGACTGAATGGATGGACACGAAACAACAAATGAAATGCTCGTAGCTTTTTCATCAGAAAGTGTTTCACATTATTCAGATGAAAATCCTGTTTTAGAGTTTTTATCATGTCTGTGTGTCATTTATCTTCTGAAAGAGAACAAATGTAATAAGAAATCATTTACTTTTTATTTCTCCTCTTAAATCAATCCAACAGTCTTGGACAGATTCTGTTTTTCATCAATCATCTTCTTTCTGCTGCACATGCACTAAACCCTCATCTGGTCCGGCTAGCGTGTCTAGTTCAGGTTCTGGAGAAGAGAAGATGCTATCTTCATATTGACTGCAGTCAAATGAGCCGCCGTTCACATTTCTGTGGTCCAATCAGCCGTCACTGGATTTTTGGTGTGAGTTTCATCCAATACTTACGGTAGCAGTCCTGAGAACTCTGGAAAATCTCCACCAGACTCCACGGAGCTTCTTGATGTGACCACAGAAATGTGAACGGCGGCTCATTTGACCGCAGTTGGAAAGGATTGTAAATGAATGAAAGAGCATTTGGATGTTAGCTTTCATTATTTTCTGCTCTGAGAAACCAATGGATTGAATGGATTGATCACAGCAACGTCAAGAAACATCAAAGAGTCTTTGGTGAACTGGAAGGAGAAAGAATCAGGATTCTGGAGGAAGTTCTGTCCATGAAGATCTGAGCTGACATCCGGATCAGAACCATACGGCTGGATATTACCCAGATTGATGGAGGTTTTTATGGAGCAGCGTGAAGATTTATGGTAGAGAGACACAGAGATATCAGAATCAGATTGGCGGAATCAGGGGTGGAGCTCCTAAAGCCACGCCCCTCAGAGGAGATTTTGGAAACAGAGGCTTCAGATCAACATGAAAAATTGCTTTTTAAGACATTTGGGTTGTGGGATTTTGGTTAAAAACGTCTTTATAATCATAAATAAAACACTACTGGGAACATTTTTTTCAATTAAAGAAACTGTCATAGGGCGACTTTAAGTCCCCTCATCTCTACCTGCATACATGTCTTCTGGCGAGGAAGCAGCTTCACATGAGCTCTCAGCATTATGTCTCTTCATCTCAGTTGAAGTTTCCATTCAGTGTTTAGATGCTCATCCCTGAAGCAGCAGTCAGAGCAGAGTCTTCCTCGTTGTCTTTTCTCCTTTCAAATTGCAGCCATGATGATGTAATCTCCCCTCACTTAAAATATGGTACGTGGAGAACAAGTGATGAATGTACATCACAAACATGAGAAAAAACTGGCACCATGATCAGTTGAAAACATGTGAGAAAAGTCCAGGCTTTCATCTCGTGCCTGTGATCACGGTGCATGTGTGTGCAAGTGAGTGCACTTCTAAACCCTCGCTGTGCAGTAAATCCGCATCAACCTCACTGGGGTTTTTTTCATGAGCAGGAACTATTTTAAAGCCTCCTCTTGGCTTTGTGGGCTTGATGTTTTCCATGCAATTTTTGCAGTTTTCATGTCTGCACCTAGATTTCATTTTAATTTGACACACATGCATCTCTCAGAGATACAGTGCGTGTCAAATTAAAATGCTGCAAAAGACAGGCATTGCATCATCATGGGTTTCAGGGGGCCTTATAAAAAAGAAATAAAGAAATAATCTTCAAATATGGAAGTTGATGAGAAAATCTACTGAATTAAATCAGAAACACGTATGAAAACACAGGAAAAATCATAACGATTACAGTTCCAGCCAAAAATATAAATAACAATAATATTAATAAAAGGAAATATCTTAACTCTAACATGTAAATGGTAAATGGCGTTTACTTGTATACTTGTATATATCCGATAGTCGAACCTCAGATTCAAGAACAACAGTGCGGTTTCCGTCCTGGCCGTGGAACAGTGGACCAGCTCTACACCCTCTTCAGAGTGCTGGAGGGTTCGTGGGAGTTCAATCATCCAGTCCATATGTGTTTTGTGGATTTGGAGAAGGCGTTCGACCGCGTTCCCCGTGGTGTCCTGTGGAGGGTGCTCTGGGAGTATGGGGAGCCTTACTGAGGGCTGTCCGGTCTCTGTACGACCGGAGCAGGAGCTTGGTTCGCATGGCCGGCAGTAAGTCAGACCTGTTCCCGGTGCATGTTGGACTCCAGCAGGGCTGTCCTTTATCACCGGTTCTGTTCATAGTCTTTATGGACAGAATTTCTAGGCGCAGCCAGGGGCCGGAGGGGATCTGGTTTTGGGACCACAGGATTTCCTCTCTGCTCTTTGCAGATGATGTTGTTCTGTTGGCTCCATCAAGCCGGGACCTCCAACATGCATTGGAGCGGTTTGCAGCCGAGTGTGAAGCGGCTGGGATGAGGGTCAGCACCGCTAAATCTGAGGCCATGGTTCTCGACCGGAGAAAGGTAGTTTGCCCTCTCTCGGTGGGTGGAGTGCTCCTGCCTCAGGTGGAGGAGTTTAAATATCTTGGGGTCTTGTTCACGAGTGAGGGAAGATCGGAGCGTGAGATTGACAGGCGGATTGGAGCGGCGTCCGCCATTTTGCGGTCGCTGTACCGGTCCGTTGTGGTGAAAAGAGAGCTGAGCCAAAAAGCAAAGCTCTCGATTTACTGGTCGATCTTCGTTCCAGTACTCACCTATGGTCATGAGCTTTGGGTCGTGACCGAAAAAACGAGATCCCGACTACAACCGGCTGAAATGAGTTTTCTCCGGAGGGTGGCTGGACACTCCCTTAGAGATAGGAGGAGAAGCTCGGTCACCCGGAGAGATCTCGTAGTAGAGCCGCTTCTCCTCCGCATCGAGAGGAGCCAGTTGAGGTGGCTTGGGCATCTGATCCGGATGCCTCCTGGACGCCTCCCTGGAGAGGTGTTCCGGGCATGTCCCACTGGGCGGAGGCCCCGGGGAAGACCCAGGACACGCTGGAGAGACTATGTTTCTCGGCTGGCCTGGGAACGCCTCGGGGTCCCCCCAGAGGAGCTGGAGGAAGTGGCCGGGGAGAGGGAAGTCTGGGCATCTTTGCTTAGACTGCTGCCCCCGCGACCCGGTCCCGGATGAAGCGGAAGAAGATGGATGGATGGATGGATCTATCCAATAATTTGACCTTTCCAGTGATTGTGGGCGGGCTCATATAGGAATGGGCGGGGTCATGAGGGTGCCCGAAGCATCGTTCCAAATGGGTGAAGCAAATCAAAGTGAACGGTGAAATCTGTGTTTACTGCTGCTGGTTTGAAGATAGAGATGCAGACCTGCAGTACCTGTTAGAATAAAGTATCATAAGCACATATATGTGATCTCCTTCACTGAGACACTGCTTTGTCGCACTTATGGGATTGAAAAAAACGTAGCTTTTTATTGATCTTTTTACATCTTAATATTATTTTTCATCTTTGAAGCCCCTGTTCCACCCTTTAGAGACCTAAACCCTTTTAATCAATCATCAATGTGCATTTATCTCACTTTTCATACTTGGTGACAAAAAAAAAAGTTCTGTACACCAAGAAAAATGTTGTAATAAAAGCAAATTAGTATATAGAAAGGACCCCCCAACCACCACACAACCCCACACCTTTAAAGTACCAGATTCAATTAAAACTAATACCCTCACCGCAATTTAACTGATAATTTTCTTCAATTCCTAATTTTCCATTGAAGTTGAGAAAATAAATTTATATGTTTTTTTTTTTTTATTTCATCAAGACATAAAACATATGTAAACACAAAGAATGTATGTATGTCAAAGTACATGTTTCTTTATTTTGCTGACATGTTTATTGAAAGGTTTTTTTCGATATGCCACACTTCAAATTCAAGTGATTTTTTTGAGTCCACTAGATGTCCTCCTAGAGCACATGAAGCGTCATGAAGCATTGCACTGGAGTGAACCAATAGGATGAAAGGCTTCAATGCTTCGTGAAGCTTCATCTGCCCATCACTACACATTTTTTTGCTTTTCTAAGGAGAGAAATAGCATTGATTGTTAGTTCCTGTCATCTGTTTACGTCAACAAATGTTGTGATCAACTATTACTTATTTTACACACAGGTGATCGAGTAAATGTAGATTTAAATAGAGAGGTATAAAAAACAAAGCAGCCTTTCACAGTCTCTGTGTACATGGAAACAAACGGCGATGTTGACCAGTATTTAAACTGAAGCACGTTTTTAAAGGTGCCTTCACCCCAAACGCCTAAAAAAAAACAAGTTTCAACGTTAAGTCAATAGAACTATTGACTTAACATTGAAACTTGTTTTTTTTCTCACTTGATTTTTTAACTCGGCAGTCATAAGCATCAACCACATGACGTGTGGATGTCGCTGTTGCACGCTACTACCCTGGGTTATTTGAACAATCTTTAGTGGTAATAATTGGATTTAATCAATCAAGCTTGAATTTGATGTAATTTTTCTAACTTTAAAATTAATGAATCGTCAATGACTTCTGTAACAGATTTCTGTATTTTACTGTACTGTCTGTAAAGAGCAGTGAACACGAACACGCTCGTGGTCACTACCTTAACCCTCGATGTAATATTTACAAGTGTAAATGGACAGAAAAAAGACTGCGTCTCCATGCACTTTATAAAGTAAATGTAAAGATCCTGCTTTTGAAATAAGACGCCTAGCTGTGCATCTTAATGATGCTTTTACTTTCGTGTTGAAACTACATCCTGTTGGTGTTTTTAAGAGGAGATCAGTTGAGCATTATTTGCAGTGGAGGTCTGCCAGTTTTCTTTATCCTCTCACAAAGTTTTCAACATGAAGAAGTGACAAGAAACTGGAGTTTGATGACAGGTTGTTGCATCATAATGTAGCAGCAGTCAGCGCAGCTGCCGTTAATCCTCTCATCACTTTGACTAGCTGGGAATAAATTAAAAATGGTTTTGCCAACTTGATGAGTATCTGATGCACAGCGGCCAACCCAGCCCCGCCTACTTCCTGGTTGCGGGCACTCTGGTCGCTTGGTCATCATAGAGAGCATCCTGTTTCACTGAACTTTTTTCTCCAGCCTTTCAGGTGCAGACGAGGCATCACTGCTGTTTTTTTGTCTGGGGGGGCACTGTGCTTCATACCACTTTGCCTCAATGTGAGGTAACACTAACCGTAATCTTCTAATCTAATCAAATCTTCAGTTAGAAGATAAAACTGATTTGCTCATTGTGTACATTTGCTTCTTTTTTTTAAACTAACTTACTAAACAGAACTAAACTTTCCCTGGAGGGATATTTGTTAAAAAGGAAACAAAGTTATAGTGGTTACAAACATACTCTACCTGTTTTGGGTTCAAAAGTTGATGTTATACACTAGCTTTCTGTTCCTCTAAAGACACCAAGAGGACCGGGTGCTCTGAGCCGCTGTTCAGTCCGTTAACCAAAACCCCAGTCAGAGACCCTTCTGAACTCTCCTGCAGGTGGTGGGACTTTTGATAGAACGTCTGAAAAAGGGGTTCTGAACCCCTCTTTGTCTGGCTCGTCTCCTTCAAACTGTCAGCCATAGGACTGCAGGGGCAGAAACCCCTGACACCATAGATCCTGCACACTCGAACCCCTCCACCACATTAAGGTGGCGGTTGAGTGTCTGTTTCTAAATCTCATTTAAATCACTTGGCTAGGAGTTTTGGACACAGGATTATTTATTTAAGATTTTAACAGCACAGAAGACATTGTGTTAATACTCTGCAGGAGACTTCACCAGTGACTGAGAAATGAAAAAAAAAACTCACTCATTTCATTTTGAAAGAGTTATCATACATTATTGCACTGTAATATAGAAATATGTCCAAAAGTAACAACCCAAAAAGTTTGACTTGTAACAGAAAAGCTGTTAGTAAGCTACGTTATTAAGCTGAACTGAATGGAAACCAGTTTAAATTAACAAATAGTGAAGAATTTAATTTTGTTCTTTGGTTCTGGTCTCTTTTGCAGGAGATGCTGAACCCAGCAGGGAGCACACAGGGTGCAGTTTTCTTTTGGAAAAAAAGTCATATTTTTCTGTGTTGGAACATTCTGTTCTGGCTGAACAATTTTCTGACCCAAATGAGGCTTCAGATGAAATGAGAGTGCAGTCATAGTAGCATGGTAATGGAGATCTACAACTTATATGCATGGACACATGCATATCATATTCCACTTTCTTCTGTGGAATTAGAATTGTAGTCAACATTGTGAGTCAAAACTGAAAACTATGTTGGTAAGAGAAAACAATTACAATTTTTGTGAGGTTGGTGGCTCACAAAAGTTGTTTTTAAACTTTATTTATTGATGTACATAAAAAAAGATAGTTTGAATTATGCTAAACCGGAAACAGTAGGGCTGGGTGACGTGGATTTTTATTAATATAGTTTTTTACATATCAGGCGATAACGATAAATATTCTGATATAAACCAAATAACTATATTGTCAAATTTGAACGCTCTGCAACTCAAAAAAAGACATGATCAGTCATGGATGGACGAACAGATGGACAGACAGATATATAGATATTTATAAAAAACTAAACTAAAAATTAATGCAGAAGTTTTCAAGTTTCAAAAGAAAATATACATAAAATAGACCCTTAAACAGTTTATTCTCTTCCAACAAGGCGTTAATTCTACAAATAAATTCTAATTTTTTCAGGCCTTATTGAACAAACATATAATCTTAACAGCATTTTACATAGAAATACTTTCATAATATTTTATTTTTTTAACTTTTTTCTGAATTTCTTTTAAGAGAATGAAATTGCACAGAGGTCATTTATAAATGGAATGAACATGTCTTTGTTGTCATCTAAATTCAAATTAAAAAATCAGATCTACCAGAGATTTCCTAATTCTGTCTCCAAGGGATTACACCTACAGTAAATCATAAGACAAACAGCCTGAAAACAAAGATTTGAGCTGTTGCTGTTAAACATCATTGACATTACAGCTGGAGTTTGTCTTCCAGTTCTGACTGGCTCCTGTTAGAAATCACCAGCTGTTCCGCTGCTTTATCAGCCAAAACTAAATGTTACATGGAGAAGATTAGCAGAAGTGACTGTGGGATGTGGTGACTCGTGAGCGTTTGTTTATCTTGCAACCAGATGAAGGAAGTGGAGAGGTACAAAATATTTACCAGAATGAGGAATAGTAAACATAAATAATCCCTCAATAACACCCTTAAATAACGGTCAATATTTTACTCTCCATAAAAATATTTTTGGTCAGAATTATCCAAGTTAGAAATAAGTGTAAGATAACATTGAGCCATTAATAACAATAAAATAAAATGATCTGGAGAGCCGGCTCGATGAGCTGCTCTTCTCCTTCAGGATCTGCTGGAATTATCGTGTTAACAAATAGAACATTACAGTAAAAGTCATTACAGTCAAAGACCGTAAACACTGGAGCTCCAGTGATAACTTTTTTAATGAATAAAAACACTGTTTAAAATGAAAGAATGAACTTCTGCTGCTCCATCATCTGAGCAGATCGTCTCTGAAGCTGCTATCAGCACAAAGAAACTGGTAAACAGCAGGTCTGGAAAAGCTGACGTGATGCAGGACGACAAAAACAGAGTTCTGTAATACAATGTCAGCCCAGTTTTGTTTAAATATTCTTAACGTAATGATATTTTTTATTGTTGATGAAAGGATAATTGCTCTTGTGCGAGGGAGTCACATGCAGGGAAAAACCTGTCAGATCCACTGACATCAAACTAAATTACAATGATTTTCTTTTTTTCTGTGAAAAGTGCTTGTTAAGGTCCGTCATTAAAACTCCATCATAAATCTTACAGAGATTCTGGGAGTTAAAAACTATCATTACAATTTTGAAATGTTTTTTCTGGACATGTCAACCTTTATCACCAGAATAAGATTTATTCAAAGTTTATTAAAGTAAGCCTCATAAGATGAAGTTACACGGTTAGTTAGTGTACATAGAGACACTAGCATTGTTTTAGCAGAAGACAATCAGTCTCTTTAATGCTTGTAAGGGTTGTGTGGCTTTGTTTGGAGTGTTTTGGGTCATGTTCTGAGTTTCTCTGTCAGTCTCACCGTGTGCTGGTCTTCATTTAGTTAATCAACCTCAGTGTAATTAAATCTCTAGTTTTCAGGTCATCTGCTCTGGTCTGTCATCCATTTTGTTTCTCTGTGGTTTTTGGCATGTTTGGGTTTATTTCCTGCCACTGAGCCTGGTCTCCTCCACCACCACTTCCTGACACAATAACCTGACCACCTTGAACCCAGCAGGAGAATATACGTCATGTCACCTAGCCCTGGAGAGGGTTGCTGGGACCACAATTCCTGCTCCCTGTCCCAGAAGATGGTGGCCGAGCGTCCTCCTGGCCACGTTACATGTTCTGCTGGGGCTGCTCCTCTGCATGTCTGTTCCTGTGGGGGGGGGTTTGCCAAGTCACCCCTCACATCTGTTAGGCTGCAGGAACCCGAGCCGTGTTCTGGACTTGTTAAGGGTTCTGTTCATGTTCTGGTTTAAATTGTCCCTCAGTCACATCAGTCTGAGGCTTGTCAAGATTCCCAGGTGTCTCCAGTTTTAGTTAATTCCCCTCAGACTATTTAAGCGTCTGGTTTTCAGTCGTTCCTTGCAGGTCACCTGCTCTGTTCTGCTCTGCCATTGTTTTGGTTTTTGCTCATTAAATGTTTTATGTTCCCATCACTAAGCCTGGTCTATTGCATTTTGGATCCTCCTCTTCTTGAGATTGATATTTCTTAAAAAAAAAAAAAAGATTTGTCCATCTAAATAATTTGGAAGAATGAATGTGTCTGTTTGTGGGTATGGTATTTTCTTACGTTCATCTTTCATCAGGAAGGCAGTAGAACTGTTCTGCCCTCTTATTATCTTTTCCAATGATCACAGCTGTTTTGTCGTGTTACATTGTGTCTCTTGCTCTTGGTTTCCTCTCTATTATGCTTCAGGATTGCTTGCTGTGTTAAGTTTCTCTCCACCAGGCCATGTTTCTCTTCTTTGGATCCTTCACCAACCTTGATTGCTGACAATTTTTTCTGCTAACAAAGAAGTTTACACACACTTCCAGACATACAAACCTTAAAGGTTTGTAAACTGCTGAAAACTGTAAAAACATTGAACTGCAACTAAATCATTTGAAAATCATCAATCATTTGTACAACACATGTTGTGATGATAAATGTTTCCAAAAGAGGTTCACGTCTAGTTTTTCTTGTGCAGCAGGGGTTTTGGTTAGCAGCCATTATCAGAGATCAGCTGACTCAGACGTCGACATGTCTGGATCAACATCTCCATGACATATTTTATGTTTGGTCAAGGAGCCACATGGAGAGATAAAAGAGACACATGTGGATCTGGAGCTGCAGGTTACAGACCTCTGTGACAGAAGAACTAGAAATAACAGTGACTGATGTGAGAAAGCTCGTTTGTCAGGAAATTAGGGTTCTCAGGTCTCACATGACCCGTCTGTGTGGAAGGGTCCAGCATCCATCATTCATGGTCGGAGGTTTGAAAACAAAAAAACAAATTAAACCAAAAGCATGAACTCCTTCATGAAACATGAAATCGTGATGAACATTTCCTAAATTCAGCTCCGTTCAGGTTTTTTGTATGATGAAAGCTCATCGCCAACGCTGCAGAGAAGATTGAAATAGTCACATACAGTACGTGTTGCTTGTGTGCACAGCCATGGAAAATGAGCTGAAATGACACAAATCAATGCTGTGGAATACAGCTCAGTGCAGCCTCACAGATCTGGCAGTGAGAGTGAGGTAGCTGACAGGCTCAATGTGGGATGGCGCACAGATGAAAGGCGTGCTGCATGAAGGCTGCAGCACATCCTCGCTGTAAGGACGCTAACAACCAGATTATTGCTCCAAAACAAACGCGTCCTGAAAACCTGCATGCTGTTTAATTCCTGCTTGTGTCCCACTGCTGGCTGCCATCACCCTGGCAACCTTTGACTAGAAACAGCAGCGTGCACCGAACCTGCAGCTGAGACTCCCACTTACTGCTGACCCAATCTGCTGCTTGTCACGTCTAAACAGACCAGCTTGTAAAGTTTGACACAGCATAGTATTCCCCTCACCACCGGGGTGCTGGGTGTTTCCCAGCTTCCTGTATCAGAGTTTTACTTTCAAACGTTTAAGAGTCCATGCCGTCGACAGAAAACAGATCACTCAGTTTTAAAGGAGCACTTTGTCATTCATTGGATTTACTGTTAATGAATTGGAACGTCGTGTGGGTTAGTTCTGACTCAGGCTGAGTAATCTAAATGTATCACGGCCTGTGTGTTCTGCCGCTTAGTCCTGCTATCAGTAACACCTTATTAGCATTTATTTCATGTGAGAATCGATAGCATGGATGAGCAGCGTCGACCTGATCCAGCGCAAACCAATCTAATAGAAGATTGGGTTCTTGTAGATGGATCACTACATGACAGACACAATCTCAGCTATAATGTGTGTCTGTTCTTTACAAAGCAGGCCGATTAAAAATTCTGTGAGAAAAGAGGTGAAGCTTGCCGCTATGGAGCTTCTCTTTCAATAATTTGGCCTGCAGTAGAAACTCCTCATTCTCAGCAGACAGTGGACATTGAGGACGCAGAGGCAGGTCAGGGGTTCACCTTCAGCCCTCAACCATCACAACTGTGTTCTGTGATCACAGCTTTTTGGGATCTAACAATCACATTACTGTCACTTCATTTAAATCAAAAGCTCTTCTAACAACATGCAGAGGGATGTCAGCAGCTTCCTATTTTCCTTTTGAAAGCCCGTAAACATTGGTTCTTGGATGTCCCACTGCGAACAGAAACAATGTCAACACTCTTGCTGAGCAATTTGTTTTCTATTTGCAAGTCCACCTGCGTCTCTGCACGGGTCACCTACACTGCAGCCTACTCCTCTCGTTTTCCACTGACCTTTCATGAAATGCCTCCAAATTGACTCTGTCACCTGTTTGTGGAGAGAAGAGGGGGCTGTTGTCCTCCTCTGCAAATGATCTTCTTTTTGGAGGAGAGTTTTGGAGGCTGTTTATTTTCTCGCCCCGTCCCCTGTGTCTTGGTTTTCTGCAATAGGAAAAATTTCACTTTTCTGAGGTTTTCGTAGGAACACTGTGAGCTCGTCGTCACAGCCAGCTCTGCATTTAAATTACCATTATTAAAGGGGGTCAGTAGCAGAGTATCACCTACTCCATTTATCTTCAGGAGCTCCTGGCATTGAGGACAGAAAGACGTCTTTATTTCTGCATGTTTCCATTTGAATGAGGGAAATTCAAAGAGAACAACACTGAATAATCTAAAGATGTGAAGCTGCAACACAGTCGCTGAAATGATTTATGATCCATGTCTGAACAAGTGCTGCCCCCCATGCAGTCTTCCTCTGCAAGCCAAAACCTGATCTTCAATCATGGACACTGTTTTGGCCGGGACGACGTCAGAATATTTCAGCAGTCTGGATGTTTTCCCTTCAAAATCCTGTCTTGGATTTGTTCCGTTGTTCGACAATCCAAAGGGGCTTTCTCTCTTGAGTAACTGATCCCACATTAATCCCACAGAGGGGCAGAATCCCCATGTTTCCTGCCTGTCTTAAATCCCCAAAGACTGTTTTCCAGGAAATGTCTTGGTTGATGCTATTAGTAACATGCAGCAAAGGTCAGAGCCCAGGAGCTCCGTCACACTTTTCAGGCATGTTTCAGAGAATCCGTCTTAAATTCTGACTTGATCTTTTTAAAGCATCAACTGCTGGCCATAAAAAAAAAATCCCTTTTATGTCTGTTTTGTTCGTTTCTTCCAGATTTTGATGTTACTTTCCTGGTTGAATTCACTACAGGTGTGAATGATAAATAGGAGCTAGAAATGTTGCATTACCTGTGATAATGCAAGTGTGAGGGCTTTTAGTTAAATGTGATCGCTGAAGATGCTGTAGCTGTTTGCTGACGATGCTGAAGAAATGTATTTTAATTGCTAAACAATGACATGAATGTTGTGGTCATTTTTATACCTAACTTGCATAATGTGAAAGTGCACAAAGGAAAAAAATTTGAAATGTTGCTAAAATGTTGTCTTTAACTCAGAATTAGTCCATACAACCTTCGTAGATGCCAAATTAGCCAAACAATCTAGATCATTGCTAAAATACTAGCTTAACTCAGAATTAGCCCAAAAAAACCTCAGTAAATGCCAAAATAGCCAAATAGAAGCTATATTGTTGCTAAAAATATTAGCTTAGCTTGAAATGGGTGCAAAAAGACTCATTTCAAAAAGATTTTAAAAAGCTAGCACGTTGCTAAAATACTATCTTAAGTCCATGACAGCCCAAAGAACCTCATTAGATGTCACAAGAGTTAGCATTTTGCTCAAATATTAGCTAACCTCAGAACTAGCTTTAAAACCCTAAGTAGCATTAATGTCCTTAACAGGCTGAACACTTTGATACCAAACTTGCATATTTTGCAGAAGGTGCACAAATTGTTTAAAGAGCTATGTTTAAAAAAACTCAAAATGTGCGTAAAGTTTCAATATTTACATAAAATTTCAATCATTGCGTAAAATTATAAGAGTGTAAAATTTTAAGAATTGCATACATTTTTTTTGTGTAAGTAAATGTCCTGAACTTGCTGAATGTTTTTGTTGTTTATTTATTTTTTTTAGTTTGAGTTTATTCATTGTTTCAAGCATGATCAGTTACAACATAATTTAATCCACATTGACGCATCACAAAAATAACTAAGCAAGATGAAGTCACCATCAGATTCAGAGAATATACATCCTAGAACCTCTTTAATATCTTTATTTCCCTTTTATCAACTGAACCGTCAATGCTTGACACGAGAAGAAGCAGAATGTATTTAATCCCTTGCCCTCTATAATCTGCGTAATTCAACAATGATATCTAATACTAACCTTATCCAATTATATATATGTAAATGTCAGTAATCACAATATCCCTTACCAATATTAACATATCAATACTAATATAGTTCCTATAAGATTATTTGACCACCGTTTCAGATCTCACCTCAGTTCATCACCCATAATCTAACACTGGGTCCATCCACCCTCGGGACCATTATTCACCTCCACCTCTATACTGAAACAATAACATTTCTTTGTATATATTTTTTTAAATATATGGATATTAGAGCATTGTTTAAGGTCCTCACTTATAGTGGGGCAGATAACAAGACCTATTCTGCAAAATGTGATACAAACATGAAATTTGGCATGGTGGTTTTCTATGGGGTACTTGTCAAATCTGCTCGACTGGCCATTTGAAAATCCAAGATGGCGGCCATTTTTGAAGATGGCCGCCAAAATGACCTTCCAAAAACAATTATTGTCATAGAAAAGCATCAACTTGGTCGATTTGAGTGATCTTGGTGTCTCATTCTCCATGAGTAATTCTTATTGCACGTCTTTGTATCAAAAATAAAGGTTGTAATGCTGTTTTAGAATTATTGCCCCTTATCTCAATACCATAAGTTAAATATGGTAAGACCAAGGAACAATATCGCAGTTATCTGCTTTTATAGTCGAATATGTGCTTGACTTTATTCAAAATAAAAATGCTTTCAGATACTTTGTTCTGCGCGTTTCTGAAGTGTGGCTTCCAGCTTAGCTTATTGTCAATTATGAGTCCCAGAAATGTATATTTAGTTATACGCTTTAAATTGGAAAATTTCCTTATTCATTTTCAATGGGGCTGAAAATGGCAAAAGTTGCATAAAATCGTAAGGAGTGTCAAATGTACAAGTACCAGAAGTACAAGCAGGAATGTTTTGATACTGTCATGGTTGAGCCCTGCGCTCTCAGCCCCACCCTTCCTGTTTCTCCTCTCTAATTCCTTCCACCTGTGCTGATTGACTCCTCAGTCTGCTCCAGCTGCTTCCACACTACTTAAGGTCCTCAAGCTCACTTCTACTCTGCCAGGTCGTTGAGTCTATTCACATCCCAGCGATTCATAGTTTGATCTCCTAGTTGTTTCATGGTTTTGACTCTGCTTTTGACCTGGATTGAGAGTTTAGCCTGTCCCTTTTTGGAGTTTTCCTGTCCATGTTCCCTCCTTGGGGGAGTGTGGACTTCCTGGAGCTTTCATCTGACTTCACCACTGAAGGAAGCCACTCTACACCGATCATCACCTGCCAGTGGAATCTCTGCTCCCTCTTCTTCATTTTGGAATCCCCAGCAGATCTGCTCACATCATCTGCCCTGCACAGTTACAGTCTGGAGTATTCGTCAGTCACAGCTGCTTCCGAGGACCTCCATCATCACCCCCAAGCATGGACCCTGAACTACTAATGACTTTGTATATCTGACTTTCACCCTGGGCTCACTCCGCTAGCATTACAGCTCTGATGCCAGCGCCGCAGTCTTTCTATAGCTTTAAAAGTGTGAGAGGAAATCCCACTGCAGGCGTTCATGTCCTGCGTGTGCGGTCAGGCCTCTGCGGCGCTGTGAATCTGCATTGTTTGTTTCAAATTTTTGCCGAATGACGCAGCTGAACCGCAGTGAATAAAGGGGGGATTAGCATGAGCATGTGTGAGTTTGGAGTTTTGTGAGGTCTGCAGAGAGCCTGCAGCTGCAGTCGACCTCCAGCTAGTATGAGTCGTCGGCTGTAGCTAGAACGCTCCTGCATCACACCTGAGCTGGAACGCTTGCCGTGTGAGCCCAGGATTAGGTTCACCTGTGCATCTGGTGGCAAATCAACTTCCTCTACCTCTCAATGAAGCAGAAAGTACTTAAAGTGTGATTGAGCTTTACGAGTCAAAAACGTACAGAAGAATAAATAAGGAATAATAACTAGAAAAGTTGCATTACCAGTGATAATGTTAGAATGAAAGCTTTTTGCTGAAAGTAGTTGCTAAAGACAATAAAGGTCTTTGCGGAAAGCAGTGACAAAATTTACTTTAATTAATGAAGGGATTTACAGAAAATGCTAAAACTATTTGCAAAATGTTGTATTTGCTAAAATACTGGAAGTTTCCTTGAAGAACTATGAAAGAGTGCTGAAGTTGACCTAAATCTCTAAAATACTTAAAAATCCCAAATGCATGCCAATATTACAGGAGATAAGTGTGTTGGATAAGAAGGTTGTCCGTTTGACTTTCAGACAGAGCCTTCTGGTTCCTTACTGTCTGAAGCTGGTGTTGTCTGAAGGAAAATTAACTTTTTGGTCACAGAGTCGATGAGTCACGAGTCCATCAGCAGCATCAGCATGAGCCGTGTGTCATCGGATGTGAAACCAAAGCTCAAGGCAAAGAGATCAAATCATTTATGTGTTTAAATGTGATCTGCTGATAGGGAGATCGTATCTTTTAGATGAGGAACTTTCCATTTGTCCGTGAATGACTGGTCTGCCCAGCACAGACTGTGTCCTCCCATCTTCAGCAGACGACTGTTTCAGCTGCTTCATTTCACTGATTCACTCTCAGAGCTCGTGAGCTGAAACTTAAAACAGAAAAATGACAGATTTTCTTTTTAGTTCAAGTCTCTTCAGAGGAACATGCTGATCTCTCTGTCAATCTTCCACTCTGTTCCACTTATACTGATGGAGGGGAACTTGAGATAACATCCTCCATTTTAGGCAGAAAGTCATTTCCTGCTCCAAGACTCTTTTCTGACTGAGGAGCATCACCTCGCACTTGAAGAGGCCAGATCTCATCTGGATTCAGGACTCTCCAGGAGTTCTCCAGACAATCAGGCCGACAGGACCACATCTAAACAGAAATGCAATCCTGGACTGATTAAAGTAGAACCCCCGCCCCCCCCTGCCTTATCACCATCAGAGGTACAGGACAACTGCTGGATATTTTTCTCTCTCTTGTGGCTTTTTCAGGGATTTTTGCAACTTTTCAAAGTGGGAAAAATACTATTTACCATGAAAAAGGATTTTTAAAATTTTGTTTTTCATAAAATTTTTGACTCATCTAATCTGTCAACCTTAGATGCATGCAGTGGAGGGAGAGGGGGGTATTCAAGAGGGCAGATGAGAACGGAGCAGGAACGGGAGCACATGTATCAAAGTCAAGGCTCGGGGGCCGGATCTGGCCCTCCGGGTAATTCTATCCGGCCCTCCAGATCATTTTATTTTACTGTTATTAATGCCCCGATGTTACCTTAGGCTCATTTCAACTTGTATACATTTGACAAAATATATTTTTATGTAGAGTAAACCATTGGAAGTTATTTAAGGTTTAAGTTTATTTATTCTGGAATAATATTCCTGCCTTTTTTTTTTGTTTTTTGTGTGGTAATGTGGCATTTAGCTAGCAGTTTAGCTAGCTATTAGCTTAAGCATTTTCAGCTTTCAGCATTAGTGTAACCACCTTCCTGGTTATTTTTCTTTTGGAAGATGTGTGGCCCTTCGGGATTCCTGTGAGGCAGGAAATACGTGGCAAATTCAGCTAGAGCTTTCTGTAAAAGTAAAGGTTGGAAAAAAACACAAGAGTCGGTGAGCAGAATGGTGGAGTCCTTGTCCTGTATTAATTTTTTTATGTCGGCGTGACAGATTAGTGAACCTCCCCATCGCTTGGTTACATTGGTGGCTGCGGTCGGACTATTTATATACACTGCTCACAAAAATGAATGGAGCACTTTAAAGAAACACATTAGATCCAATAGATCTCAATATGAAGTTGGATATCTCTACAATAACGATAAGGCAGTGTCTTAAGAACAAAAGGATGTCAAGTCTTTTAATGGAAATAAAAGTTTTCAGTCTACAGAGGCTCAATTGTGTAGACACCATCAAATCAGAGTGAAATGAAGATGTGGCAGGCTAGTCCATTTTCTCCTGAACTTCATTTCTGCAACTCTAAATGTTTTTCAGTATCTTGTGTGCCCCCCACGAGCTTGTATGCATGCTTGACAACGTGGCAGCATGCTCCTAATGAGACGACGAATGGTGTCTTGTGGCATTTCCTCCCAGATCTGTGTGAGGCATCCCTGAGCTGTTGTACAGTCTGAAGAGCAACCTGGCGGCGCTAATGGACCCAAACATAATGTCCAGGAGATGTTCTATTGGGTTTAAGTCAGGGGATGGTGAAGGCCATTCAATTGTTTCAATTCCTTCATCCTCCAGGTACTGCCTGCAGACTCTTGCCACGTGAGGCCGGGCATTGTGGTGCATTAGGAGGAAACCAGGACCTACTGCACCAGCGTAGGGTCTGACAATGGGTTGAAGGATTTCATCTGGATATACCTTATGGCAGTCAGAGCACCATTTCCTAGGCAGTAGAGGTCTGTGCGTCCCTCCATGGATATGCCTCCCCAGACCATCACTGACCACCACCAAACCTGTCATGTTGAACCACGTTGCAGGCAGCAAACGTTCTCCTGGTCTTCTCCAGACTCTTTCACGTCTATCACAGGTGCTCAGGGTGAACCTGCTCTGGTCTATGAAAAGTACAGGGCGCCAGTGGAGGACTTGTTAATTCTGGTGTTGTTGAGCAAATGCCAGTGGAGCTCCACGGTGCTGGGCAGTGAGCACAGGGCCCACTACAGGACGTGGGGCCCTCAGGCCACCTTCATGAAGTCTGTTCCTGATTGTTTGGGTAGAGACATTCACACCAGTGGCCCTCTGGAGGTCATTCTGTAGGGCACGAGCAGTGCTCAGCCTGTTCCTCCTTGTACAAAGGAGCAGGTATGGGTCCTGCTGAGGGGTTGAGGACCTTCTACGGCCCTGTCCAGCTCTCCCAGAATAACCAGCAGTCTCCTGAAATCTCCATGTTCTGGAGATTGTGCTGGGAGACACATTAAACCTTCTTGCTGCAGCACGTGTGGATGTTCCATCCTGGAGAAGTTGGACAACCTGTGCAGCTTCTGTAGGGTTAAGGAATCTCCTCATACTGCCAGTAGAGAGAATTACACAAGACAAAATCAGCACGAGTGGAAAACCAGACAAAAAAGATCAAGAGGAGAAACTTGAAATGACCTCCACATGGAACACCAGTCCTGTTTGGAGGGTTTTCTAATTGTTGCCACTGAAGTGCACCTGTTGTTAATTCATGAACACCAATACAGCTGAAATTGATGAACGAGGCCCTCAGCTACTGAACCAACAAGAACATGATCAGACAGGTTTAAGTCAATTCATGCCAGGACCAATAAAAAAAGTATCTTCCTTTCATTTTTGAGCAGTAAATACAGTAAATAATACACCTATTTTTTTTTTCTACCTCCCTTCGGGAATCCGAGTTTGCAGTCAATTAGCTTCTAGTTTTGTTCCCGCCTGCAACGTGTGGTGTGGGGATGAGGATCCTTTTAAGCCGAGGATGCACCAATTCGCCAACTCTCCCTCCCGGGATGTCGAAGTTGATCTGCCAGCTTCATTCGCCGGTGACGGGAGCCAGGGGTTCCTTGGCTGGGCGAAACAGCTAGAGGTGGCCGTCAGAGCCATGGTGGGAGATGGCGGTCGCAGTGAAGATGAGCTGGCCAGGATCCTTCCCACCCGCCTCAGCAAGTCTGCTTTCCTTTTCTGGGACAGTCTTCCCCATGTGATTAAATCGGATTACAATGCCATGAAAGAGAAACTTGGTGCTGCGTTTGGACAAAGACAATTTTTGGATTGTTTCAGAGCCAGTCTGTTTGCTCTGACCCGGGCTTCCGGTGAAAGTTTGGAGGTTTATGCAACCGATGTGCGCCGGCTGGTGGCAGAGGTAGTCCTGGAATATGAGTCAGCGCTCGCTAAGAGTGGAAATATTCAGACGCTTTCTAGCTGGACTGGATCCCACTCTGAAAGCCAAGTGCCTGGAGCAGGGGGGCCACGGATGTGGAGGAAGCCCTGACCATTGCAGAAAGATGCGAGAATGCCAGAGAAGCTCTCCAGTGGGACTGTGTGAGTAGTTACGGTGGCGCGCCTGCCGGCGGGACTGGATTACCTGTGCAGTTGGTGTTCGTTACAGATGGTCTTCAGAAAGCTTTGGATGAATTAACGGATGAGATGGTCATCTCCACCCCTGAGTGAGGCTTGATCCCTTGTGGTTGTGTCTTTTTTATCAGGTGCAGGCCTTCTGAATTGTGACTTTAAGGGCTATCTGGAGCCTAATGTTACCGACACAACTGGACTGGTGGTGGCTCATGCGGTGACGACAGTTAAAGACAGAGTTACCATTGCTCGAGTCCTTAACCCAAAGGGGACCGCAGTAGAACTGAAACAGGGGCAGGACTTGGGTGAGCTATACTCATTGGAGGGAGTAGATGTGACACCATCTCTCTCCTTCTCTGATGTGTGCACCGTCCAGGTCCAGCCCACAGCCCTGCCCGTCACTTTGGAGGAGTCCCCCATCATTGAGCGACAGAAAAATGAATTATCTACCTTACTAGAGAGGTTTTGTACTTTTTTCAGTGCATCTGATAAAAACAGAGGCAAGCACACTCCCTCGAGTTGCTGATACCCTTGATGCGCTGGCTAGGTCTTCCTGGTTCAATACACTTGACTTTTCAAATGGCTACTGGCAGGTTGAGCTGAAGAGGACAGGGAGAAAACGGCCTTCACTACAGGCTGTATCAGTGGAGAGCCATGCCCATGGGCCTGACCAATTCCCCTACCACCTTCTGCGACTGAACCCAAAGAAATGTCACTTTGCCAGAGACCATGTTGTTTTCCTTGGTCATCTTGTCTCTCAAAAGACCTTTCACAAAGTTTGTGAATGTATATGCTCTACCCAACCAGACTGCTGAGACGGTTGCTTGTTGTCTTTTTGAGGACTACGTGCTGGTCCATGGAGTTCCAGAGATGCTGCACACCGACCAGGGTCGGCAGTTTGAAGCAGAGGTGACTCAGAGCCTCTGCTGGTAGCTAGGTATTGCAAAAACAAGAACTGCAGCCAGCCCAAAGTCGGATGGCATGGTGGAACGTCATAACGTCATTACATTAGTTAATCAACCAGCTTGCTAAAATGTTGTTGTCACATGGTGGTGAGTGGGATGACCATGCAGTCACTTTTCCTTACAACACCTCTAAGCACTCCAGCACACAGTTTACCCCCTTCTTTCTGCTGCATGGGCGTGAAGCCCGTGTTCATGTACCTAGTGGTCTTGGTGGCGTTAATGGTGCAGCCTTGCTGCCTTTTTACGTGTCATCTCTTGTGGAACGCCTGAAGGTTGCTTTTAGTGCAGCTAGGGTTAATGCAGCAGAGGCGCATGAGGAACAGAGACTGCATCATGATGAGAACTCTCACCACAAGGGATTTACAGAAGGGACTCTGGTGTGGATTAATAACCCCGCAGAGAGGTGCGCAAAGCTAGCCCCACACTGGAAAGGCCCCTATTGTGTTGATCAGGTTCTGGCTTCAGGTGCAGAAGCCGCTCTTACATATCACGTTGTCAATCCCCTCGATCCACTGGAAAGGGCCCAGGTTGTTCATCATGACAGGTTGAAGCTGTACACGCTTCTCTTGCCTGCTGGTTCTCTAAATATAAACATGTCTTCTCACCCTAACTCCACTCCAGTGCCATCCTGTCATGGACTGGGGACTCAAGAGCTTAGTGACCCAGCCCAACAGGGTCCGGAGGTTGGACTTGGTGCGGCCCCTTCATGCTCGCGCAGTGCTAGGATGCTGCTGCGCCATCACACTTCCAGGACTTTGTTATGATGTGAAATGCAGGGTTATGTTGGATGATGCAATGAACCTGTTTTTTTTCTGTTTCACACCAGTGGCCCTCTGGCCACAAGCAATTTGCCTGTAGGTTAAAAGAAATCCTTTGGGTTTCCTGTTATTGTAGAAATAGACTTATTAATTTATGTAACTAACTTCCTGGTTCTTTTATTTTGGAAGGTGTGTGGCCCTTCGGGGTTCCTGTAGAGGCAGGAGAGGCATGGAGAGTTCAGGTGGAGCTCTCTGTAAAATAAAGGTTGGAAAAAAATAAAGAGACAGTGAGCAGGACGACCACATTCTTGTCCTTTATTGATTTTTTTATGTCGGTGTGACAGATGAGCCAATCTCCCATCGCTTGGTTACATTAGCATCTTCAGTTGCCAAATTCAGCTTGCAACTAGCATTATTGCAGGTAATGCTATATATCTAGTTCATATTTATGTTAAACAGTTACTGTTTTAAATGTTTGAAAATGTAGTTTTAGAGTATTCAATAAATGTTTATCCTGTTCAGCCCGCGACCTCAGGTGTGTTTTGGATTTTCTTGTGTGATTGAGTTTGACACCCTTGACTTAGAGGCTGGAAGCAGCTTCAAGCTGTAAAGTGGATGGAAAGAAGAACATAGGAGGAGATCCTGAAGGAGTTTACCAATAATGTCTTGGGGGTGAAGAGAATGTCAGAGAGTGGGATAAGTCTAAAGCTGGAGGTTGATGATGCGATGTTGTCGAAATTCTGGAGGGAGGTGTCAGCATTCTGCCCCTCCATGTGTCTGCTGGCCTCTGGTTTTACTGCTCTGTTCATCGCCGTTTCTCTGCAGTTCTTCAGCCTGTTTGTTTCCACCCTGTTCTACCTCCCAGTACATTTTGATCCTGATCTGCCCCCGTCTGTCTGGATATCAGCCCTGCCCTGCTCACCTCTAAAAACCGGTTGCCTCCTCCTGTTGTCCAGTGGTGGCCTGTATGCTCAGAGCTGCTCAGAGTCTGCTTCACACCACCCTTCTTCAGGTCCTGTCCATACTCACTTTTTCTTCTGCCTGTGACCAATTCTGTAAAGAAAGATCTGATAAACTTCAGTTCTTCTCTGCTCGCTGGGTGTTTTTGCATTCAGGGATTCATTTCTTTTAAACAGTTTAGGAGATGGATGAAGAGATTCAGGTATCTCCAGAGGGAGAGTGGTGGTTGGAGCAGACTTTAACAAATACGAGGGCAACAGAGGAGAGGAAGAATTAATGGACAAGTGGAACTTTGCCTAAAGAATGGTAATGACAGTGATGAAGATATTTTAACAGAAAAGAGAGGAGCATCGAGACATATAAGAGTGGAGAGAGAACAAAACAACCCGATTACATTCTGTAGATGTTGTAATCTGAAAGAGATCAGTGACTGATGGAGGGAGTGTAGTTGGACAGAATAGGATGGTGGTGTGGAAATGATTTTGGTGGTGAAGAGGATGAAAAAGAGGACAGAGCAGAGAGCACCAAGTGGTGGAAGTAGTAAAAAGGAAGAGTGCTGATTGAGTCTTGGGGAGGGGTTGAGACAGACTTTGGGAAATCAAGAGGTTCTTCCAGGTGACAGCTACAGCTAACATGATCAGGGTGACACTACATGTTATCTGGAATCAGAGAGGCAGATCAGGAGACTTGATGCTGGAATAAAGAAGTTCAGGAAAGGAGAAGGTTAGATAAACCATTTGTCACAACTGTCCTTCCAGGTGGATACAGGCTGTCTGCAGGGTACCAAACATATGGGCTCCCCCTTCCAAATGATCAGAATCAGATGTCCTGATCACAGGTGTATAAATCAGCCCTCAGACATGCAGACTGTTTTTACATCCGTGAAAGAATATTCCACTCTTGGTGAATTCCAGTGTGGAACTGTCAGGATGACACCTGCACAACAAATCCAGTCCAGAAATATTCCTAAATATTCCAGGGTCGACTGTCAGCTCTATCAGAACAACATGGAAGAGTTTGGAACAACAACAAGTCAGACACCAAGTGGTCGACCACGAAAACTGATGGAGAGAGGTTAGAGGATGATGAAGGTCAAAGACATCATAGACTTTCTGCAGTCAATCACTACAGAGCTCCGACCTTCACGTGATCTTCAGATTAAAAGTAGAGCTTCATGGAGCTTCATGGAATGGGTTTCCATGGCAGCAGCTGCATCAAGACACATATCACCAAGAGCAAAGCGTGCATGCAGTGATGTAAAGCACTCTAGAGCAGTGGAGACGTCTCCTCTGGAGGAGGAATCACACTTTAACATCTGGAAATCTGATGGAGCAGTCTGGGTTTGGAGGTTGCAGGAGAACAGGACATTTCAGACTGCATTGGTGGAGGAGGAATGATGGTGTGGGCTTGTTCTCCGGGAGTTGGGCTTGGCCCCTTAATTCCAGTCAAAGGAACTCTGAAGGCTTCAGGATACCAACATATTTTGGACAATTTCATGCTTCCAATTTTGTAGGAACAGTCTAGAGCTCTTCCTCGGGGTCTTCTCTTCCAACATAGCCGTGACCAGAGCACAAAGCAAGGTCCATAAAGACATGGAGGACAGAGTCTGGACTGGACTGGCCTGCACAGGGCCCTTCCTGAACCCCATAGAACACCTTTGGGATGAATTAGAACAGAGACTGAGATCCAGACCTTCTCCACCAACATCAGTGTGAGACCTGACCAATGAGCTTCTGAAAGAATCCTCCAGATTTCTTAGAAACACTCCTCTACCTGTGGACAGTCTTCCAGAAGAGTTGAAGCTGGAACAGCTGCTAAAGGAGGACCAGCATCAGATTGAACTCTGTGTCAGGAATGGGATGACACTTCAGTTTATGAGTCAGGCAGGTGAGCCAATACTAAATGGTAATATAGTGTATGTACGGCATATGTAGGTTGCTTGTAGATAATTTTAAGATTGTAGATCACTTGGTGAGCCCAAAAGGTGAAAATGTTTATGCACATAAAAGGGCATACTTCAGATTATAGCTAATACTTAACCAACATGTAAGGGTAAGTTAAGGAGAAGTAGTTCATAGATAATATTTCTGATTTTCCTGGCAGAACACACGCCTCATAATTGTGTTTCGATTGTTGGAGATTTCAACATCCATGTGTGCTGTCCAGACAAAGCTCTGGTTAAAGACTTGTCATCTATTATCGACTCTTAACTTGTGTCTGGACCCACACGCTAGACCTCGTTCTATCATGTGGCATGTCTGTCTCAACAATTAACATCTAATAGTAAAAATGGTCTGTCAAAGTGTCACGGGAAGCATATTTGTCTAATATCATTGAGACCAACAGCTACAATCTGTGTGTGCTTTTTAAAACTGTCACCTCTGTTCTGAACGTCTGACTGTCAGGAAGCATCACGGAAAGTCATGACGTCATATCCGGGTGAGCGTAACCCAGTGTTTGATTGTTGCTTCTGTTGCTCCTGTTTTGACCACCTGATCTGCTAATATCTAAACTTAGTGTTATCTGGTTTGGTTTATTAAAAAAAAAAAAAAAAAAAAACTCTACATAGCATCTTTAGCCTTTTAGTGAGTAATGTCCAAATTACACAAAGCGTTGACGTAGCTCTTTGTAGCTCACCATTAGCAAAACACCGCTAGCCATAGCTTAGCATTTCGCAATGGCTTCTACTTCTGCTTTCTCCCCTCTTTTCTGCTCCATGTGCCATATGTTCAGCGAAGACCCTTCCTCCTTTAGTGGTAGTGGTAGATGTGTGAAGTGTAGTCTGATTTTAGACTTGGAGGTCAGGCTGGAGCAGTTAGAAGCCCGGCCCCGCACAGTGGAAGCTAAGCCAGCTAGCCAGTTAGTCAACCGTAGCGTGGGTCCTGTTGCCAGAGCTAATGCAGCTAGCATCCCAGCAGACATCGGGAGCACCCGAAGCTTCTCATGTGTTCACGTGTGTTCTGTCAGGATTAGCTTTAGGGACCTAAAATACGACAAACTCAGAAATTCAAGAAACCACATTTATTAAGTATTTATCTTGGAGGACCCCCAGGTACCAGACAAATGCAGTTGATGCGCAGACACTAAGGAGACAGGAGAAGGTTAGATGATGGCAAGTGATTTAGCTGCAAGTTGAGAATAAAACAGAAGGGAGGGTTACTGGGATGAGAAGAAACAGACAGCAGGGACGAGTGGGGGCCTCTGACGAGCAAAAGGAAGGCGTGGCTCCAGACACAAAGGGTAAAGAAGGGAGGGGTAAGTAAACTTAGGAAGCTGAGGTTCAGTGACTAAGTCTTCTCTCCACAATCCAAATAAGAGGTCTCTAGGAAAAGTTCCAAAAATTAAAGTTGTGGGGACTTACAAGGCTTGGGGTAAAATGCTGCAGCAGAGAGACAGGAGTGGATCAGGAACCACGAGGACTCGAGCAGAGGCAGGAACACAGGCTGAGCAGGCTGGCTTGAGTTGAGCTGAGTGGCAGGCAGAGCAGGAGTTAGCTGGTGATAAACAGAGCAGGTGAGTATTCTGGATGCTTGCAGTGCAACCATCCGGCAAGAGTGAAAGACAGAGGCAGAGCTTTATAGGAGTAGGAGCAGGTCAGGGCAGCTGCTGCCATGACTTTTTCACTCCCCTCAGCGACGCTCCCCTGGACAGAAAACTCTGGTGATTGGCTCCTCTGAAGTTAGACACGAGAAGCTCCCAGCGGCTGCAGTTAAGCGTTATACGGGGGCCAAAGTTGGTGATATCGAAGGAGGATGTTAATCCAGAGTAAGTCCAGGTTCCGTCGAGTCGTGATTCACGCAGGCGGTAACAACACTCGACAGAGACAATCAGAGATTCTCAAATTAAACGTAGTGTAAACTTGCTAGGTCGATGTCAGACACTGTAATTTTCTCTGGTCCTCTCCCAAACGTAGTCAATGATGAAATATACAGCTGCTTTTCATCATTTAACCGCTAGTTAGCTAGATGGTGCCCAGAAAATGGCGCTGGTTTTGTGGACAATTGGAGGGTGTTTTAGGGAAAGCCCGGTCTCATGTGTCATGGCTTTCATCTCATCACTCTCAAACAGTCCGTGTCAAATCTGGGTTTTGAAATGGACAGTGATTTTAAACTTGACTGTCAGATCATCTCAGTGGTAAAATCCTGCTGCTTTATCTGGGGCAGTTGGTGAAGGTGAAACCATTAAGTGTCATTTTGAGACAGTGATCCATGCTTTCATTACATCCCGGTTGGATTACTGTAACTCTCTGTATTTTGGAGTCAGTCGTTCTTCTCACATCTCCAGCTGGTCCAGAACGTTGCTGCTCAGGTTCTGGGCGTAAGAGGGACCACATCACCCCCATCCTGACTGACCTTCACTGGCTGCCTGTGGATGTCAGAATTCTTTTATTTGTTTTTAAATCTTTGAACAACTGTGCACCCCTTTACCTCTCAGAGCTTCTCTGTCCTTACACCCCGACCCGGAGCCTCAGGTCAGCTGATCAGCTTCTCCTGGAGGTACGAGGTCTAAGAGGAAGCTCAGGGGGGAACGAGTGTTTTAATCTGTGCACCTAAGCTGTGGAACGAGTTACCACTGAGCATTCAGCATCTTCACTGTTTAAAACACTTCTTAAAACCATTTTTACCACCAGGCATTTGACACAGCATGAGTCTCTGCTCTGCTGGTGGGTTTTACTGTTTAACTGTTTTAGCTCTGCTTTTCTCTGGTGTTTTTATGCTTTTATGTCACGTTTTTATACCCTCCATCGGTAATTCTTCTCAATATTTAGCTGTTGTTTTTATTCTTTGAACTTTAATGTACAGCACCTTGTTTAGCCGAGCTCATTTTAAGGCGCCATATAAATGAATAAAGCTTAAAGATAAACTTGAATATTCTAACACCATCCACCACAGGTACAGACTGTGAGAGGTGCATGATGGGTAGTTTCATGGCTGTCACTCTGATAAGCACCATGAGTACATCGTGGTACTTGGACAGAAACTCTGCTCCTTTTATTTAGTCATCAGGTCTTCTTGAACAGCAGGTACCAAACAAAAGATAACATTTAATGGCGTCAAATAAAACGTGCTCAGCAGGAGGAGAAGACAGATCCTGCATTCTACAGTTGGTTCAGAGAGATGTCAAACAGAAAGAAATCACACAAGTTTAACATAAAGCTAGAGTAAATAAAACTGGTTTAAACTCCCTCGCTCATGAAAGTTCAGTGGGAATAAAGACGCTCACTGAGGTGGATTGGAGTTTTGCAAAGCAATAAATAAATAAGAACACAGATGCATTATTTAAAGATGTTTTTATCCTTTTCATGTCTACACTGTTTTTGTTTTTTTCCACCTGTTTTCACCTTCAGAGATAAGAAACAATTTCTTGTGTCTTAAACAATTCAAAATCTCAGTCTTTTTCTCAAGGTGGAAAATGTTGTAGTTTTTCTGACCTAACCTATCCTAACAAAACAACTCCTGAAAAGATTCGAAGGAGTTTGAACACTTGTACTTAAAGGAGAAAAAAAACAAAACTAAACAGTTTTTTGGAGTATACATAAAGTTTAATGCTTTGAACTTTTGCACGTTAAAATAAAATAGGACCAGTATTCTTGGTTTACACCAAGTATAATACTTCTTAGCACAAACTGACCCCTCAATCAAACATTGAGATTTTTACACATTAGTTCCAAAAGACTTGTTGTTTTTTTTTTTCAGTTGAATGTAAGTGTTTTCCTTTTGTATGGGACTTTCTCAATTCTCTCAAATGTTTGTTGCACAAACAGAATTCTAATTCACAACTGAAAATATAAAAAAACAGAAGTAAAGAGTTACTCACCATTTGGAAGAGCCATGTTACATAAAATGTAGCCCTTTGCGTTGTCTTGGTACCTGAAATGCGGTCTACAAATAAGACCTGCCTTGCATTGTTTGCTCTCACAGCTGTCTGATGAAAACGTGAGATGGGTTAAACTCACAGAGCTGCAGCAGCTGCTAAACATTAGATTTTGCATACAAGGGAATTCTAAGTAATGTCCAGGTTACATCCACACATGTTGGAGACGTTTGCAGGGCCGAATGAGGATTTCAATGGTTAGGGTTAGATGTGATTGTGTGTAATCTTTTTTGTAACTCATCATAAAAATAAACAATGGTTTACTAAACAATAATGACACGCCTACACATCCATGATCAACTTTATTATGCCATTTTAGTCACTGGAACACCCATGTGGTATAAGGTTCATCTACCTTATGACACATTTCCGGTTCACACATGTGCAACCCAGAAGAACGGAGAAATGTTCTGGTTCCATTTTAAAGAAGAATGACGGCGTGCAGAGAAACTTCAGAGGAATAAAAGCAATTGGATGGTTTGAATCCAAGGAAAACAAGCAAATGTGTAACATTTGTTTTGAGGATGTTTCTGGAGAAGAACAGAGAAGATCTAGAGTAGATCTAGAGTAGTGGTCCCCAACTACCGGGCCGCTGACCGATACCGGTCTGTGAACCCCTTGCCACCGGACAATATTTTAAGCGGAAAAAATTTATTATGAAAATCGATCAGATTCTCTCAATTAGCTTGAGCACTAAAAGCAGTTTGGCGGCGTGTAACACGTTTGCAAATGGATCGCATAAGTGAGGGACAGAACAGACGCAAGAACCAGTGATACCCGCACACAGAGCTTGTTTGCAGAGCGATGAGACTTTCATGAACAAATCTAATCTTTAGAGTGGTCATAGAAATGCTGAAACGAGCTGATCTATACAGATGATCATTTCACAGAAGTTGTGAACACCCGATTGATTAATGCAAAAAGTAGCAGTGCAGAGAAGCAGGGCGGGGGTGGGGAGTGGAGGAGAAAAGGGAACCCTCGTGGCGTGTGCAGGTAAGCGTGTGCAGGTAGAGGGGCGATCAAAGTCAGGAGTTTAAAGTTTTCTTTTGTAAAAACTGTCTTCACTTGAAGCTTTTGCATGGAGCTTCAAAGTATTGAGTTTTTTTTTTTTTTAGCATCAATAATTGATTTATGTGTGTGTTACATTTTGTTCCTATTTATTTTATCTTTTTTAATGAGATGATCTCTTACATACACTACCTACACCCCCCCCCCCCACCACACACACACACACACACACACCCCCCCCCCGAGCCGCTGTAAAATCTTCACGGGTTGACAGGTCCGCAGCGACAAAAAGGTTGGGGACCACTGATCTAGAGAACGTCTTGGACCGGATCTAGACAGATGAGTTGTGGTTCCAATGATGAAGTCTGGAGTTGCAGAGAAGTACGATGGAGTTGTTCAGGACATGTATGAGAGTTGGAAGACAGTGGTGAGATGTAGACCTGCTTATTGTAAATGTGACAGAGAAATTGATGGTGGAGGTTGAACTACACCAAAGACCACCTTTGAGCTCCTTCTTCTTGCTGTGCTGATTGACAGACTGACAGGAATCTCTGTGGATCCTGATGTTTGCAGATGACACCGTGATCTGTTGTGAGAGCAGGGAGCAGGTGGAGGAACATCTAGAGAGGTGGAGAAATGTCTCTGGTAAGGAGAGGAATGACAGTCAGCTGCAGCAAGACTTTAAGTGTTGTAGATGAGAGGAACTCAAGAGGAATGGGGAGGTTACAGGGAGCAGAGGAGAAGAAGGTGAAAGACTTTACATTCATAGGGTCGCAGTCAAGAACAGCAGAGAGTGTAGGAAAAATGTGGAGAGGAATCTACTAGCAGATTGGAACAGGTGGAGGAAGGTTCCAGTTGTGATGTGTGACTAAAGAGTGTCATCAAGAATCAAAGGAAAGGTGTTGTTGGTTTAGATACTGGTGCAGAAACAGGAAACAGATGTGAGGTTCTGTTTGGGAGTGACCAGGATGGATCAGGAATGAATCCATCTGAGGATCAGATTGTGGTAGATGTTCTAGAGATAAATGCAGGGAAGCAGATGGAGATGATTGGACACATTGAGAGGAGGAACAGTTGGTGAAAGAATGATGAAGTAGAGGAGGACACAGAACAGAAGGTAGATGAAGGTGGATGTTTTCCTGTGGCGCCCCCTAAAGGTAGCAGATGGTTAAACTACGGAGTATTTGTAATCATAAAGGTCAAAGAAATGTCTCAACAGAATTAGGCCAATAATGTCCACCTCAACATTTTAATGTTTCAGTTATCAGTATTCTGGTCACAGAACAAATGTTTAATTACTCACTACATTCATACTTTGTCACTTACACATCATAAAAAGTATGTATCCCCACCAAGCAAGGACAAATGGGTCCCATTTGGTTTCAAAGTGGGCAGGAAATGTAGCCCCAAATGGGTTTGTCCTCAGTTTCCCACTTGAGTTTGCTGACATTGACTTAAGTGGGCACTCAGTGGGTAAGCTCGCTACGCTAGCCGGCCATCCAGTGGAAGGCAGAGCTCCCTAGCTAGAAACATCTAAGCTCGATATAAAGACGCTCGTTAGCTCACAAGAGCGGAGCTCGCTAGCTCGATAGAGAGGAGCTAACCACCTTGCTATAGATGTTCTCTCTAGCATGCTCCAGCAGAGCTTGCTAGCTCAATTGAGAACAGCTCGCTAGCTCACAAGAGTGGAGCTTGATAGCTCTCTGCAACGGAGTTCGCTAGTTTGCTACAGAGGAGCTCGCTAGCATGCTACAGCAGAGCTCAATTCAATAGAGTTTGCTAGCATGCTACAGCAGAGCTCCCTAGCTCGACATAGAAAAGCTCACTAACTCGCAACAGAGGACAGCTGGCTACAGATGAGCTTGCTAGCTTGCACAGGGGAGCTCTCTAGCTTGATGCAAAGGGGCTCACTAGCTTTCCGTAGATGTGCTTACTAGCATGCTACAGCAGAGCTCGCTAGCTAGATACAGAGGAGCCCGCTAACATGCTACAAAGGAGCTCGCTAGCATGCTACAGAGGTGCACGCTTGCATGCTATAGTGGAGATTGTTAGCTTGCTACAGATGAGCATGCTTGCTAGAGAGCTACTGGTAGGGTTGCTAACTCAGTACAACAGAGCTTGCTAGCTCAAAACAGAGGAACTCGCTCGCTACAGAGGAGCTTGATAGCATGTTATGCTGTTCACTGGGGACCTGGCTAGCATAGCGAGCTAACCCACTGTGTGCCCACTTAAGCTGATGTGGGAAAACACAAATGGGGCCACTACACAAAGATTTTCTACCACTTTTAAACCATTTGGGGCCCACTTGGCGTTTCTGGTTGCTTCTTTTCTTTCTCAGAAAGGAAAATCTTCTCTAATTGCAGGAAAGTTTTCAGAAAAACTAAACAAGGCACCAAGATTTGTGTCATTTAGCCAAGTTATGGCTTAGTTGTTCTGTAACTGGAGACTTATTTAAAAACAGACGTTTTTTTTTTTATGAAAAACCTTTATGTTTTTTTTTTTCATAGAGATAATCAACACCAACAACACATCTTTCCATCCATTTTTTTTATTCTCCTCTAGTCGTGCTGGAGCCTCAGTAAGGTGATTTTTGAATCCATCAAAAGCAAATGGGGAAAGCACAAAAAGTCACTGTGAATAAAAAATACCCAGATCTCCTTTTTAAAAGCTTCACATAAATAATTCTGTTGATGAACAGTGTGAACTGTTTTTGTGAAGATGAATGCAAAAGGCTGTTTTTAAAAAAAAAAAAATATTAAAAGCAACGTGTTTGAAAAGGTAAAGTCAGCACTACATGGAGAGAAACAGAAAATGCTTAAAGACTGACACGTCCTTATTTCATCCAGAATAATGCTAATGGGAGCTAAAAAGGTTCCTGAATGTTAGTGGAGACTCTGTTTCTCTGTGCTTCTATTCATGGAGATAATTTAGCAACTTCTTGTGCTGTACAGTGTGCCTAACACAATAACTTAGGGGAAATTATGGTAATCACGCTCTAGCTGGCTACATAAGAGATCACCTCACTGCTTCAGCACATTAAGTTCTCAAAGGTGTGTAAACCCTTAATAAACCACATCACTTCCTCCTGTCCTACTTACGATTAGCATGCATTTGGAAATGTACACGACTTAGAAAATCTGACACTGGCTCTAGGGAGCACTTTAATCAGAGGCAATTATATCTCCTGGCACTGATGAAGTGCGGCTGCTCTGCTCTACTCTATCATTAAGAAGATTGAAGAGTGTTTTTAAGACAGTTGCATTGTTGTATTGCTGTCAAATACAATATTTCATTTCAGTACTTCTCACATATACCAAACCATCATGGAAGAACATTGTATGGATTTGTACACTGCGTGAGCATGGATGGAAATCCCAGCTGGGCTTTGCTAACAGGACTGGGCCTCGATCTGAGGCTGGACAGACTGTCTCTTCGGGCACAGTATCTTGGAGAACGCCCGTCTGAAGCTAGTGTGGCACAGAGGGTACAGGAACGGGTTGATGGCTGAGTTCAGCCACAGAAGCCAGAAGGTCATCTCATACCAGTAGTTTGCCACACATTCGCCGCTACAGGCGGCACGGATGATCATCAGCAGCGTGTATGGAGCCCAGCAGATCCCAAAGATGCAGACGATGATGGCCAAAGATTTGGCAATCTTTTTATCTCTAGAAAGACGAGACCCTGGAGTTCTACGGCCGGGTGGCACGCAGGAGGCCGTCTGCTGGAACAGCCGGGAGTTTTTCCTGTGAGGGGAGAACTTCTCCCTCTGCACAAAGATCTGACTGGTGTCAGGACAGCCACTGGAGGAGGGGGACAGGACGTCCTCGTCCTCGATGACCGCTGAGATGGCTGCGGGCTCGCTGGACGTCACTTTACGAGTCTTGACAAAAAAACACTGACCAGCCTCCTCCATCTTTGCGTCTTTTAGGTTTCCTTGGAGGCTCAGGCTCGTCTTCAGCACAGGCGTTCCAGTTCTTATTCCTCTGGTGGATATTCAGGTAGATGCTGAGGTTAAAGAAAGCCACGGACACAAACGGAGTGAAGAACTCAAACGTAGAAGCGCTGAGCAGGAAGTACCAGGTAAAGTAGAACTCGGCGTAGCATTCGTGGGCTGGTACGATGCTCTGACCCACTATTGCCTCCCAGAAGATGATGGCAGGACCATAGAGGAAGAAGGCCAGCACCCACACAGCCACCATCTTCAGCACGGCTTGGCGGGTCATGTTCCTCTGAGCTCGGTATTTAACCTGTGTGGACAGAGAGGAGGCAGGAGGGTGAGTCACGGAGACCCTCCATGAACAAGAAGCTGCTTCTACATCAGGGTTTGTGACATTTGAACCTAACGCAGCTGCAGGCGCAGCAGCAGGCTGACTTCAGAGTCTCCCTTCAGATCCAGCTTCTGCTGTATTGTGTCAGAGCAGCAGAGATGCTGGAAATAAAACCCACTCGTGACGCACTTATTCCACACTGTGTGACTAAGAGAGAGCAGGGGAATGTTGGGCTGAGAGCCACATTCACCGAGGAAACATGAGTATGAAAGAGACATCTGGTTTCTCAGCCTCATCCTCGCTTGATTTGAGCTTCACCTCCTCTCCGTGTCAACCATCACTGAGTTCTGTTGCTCTGCTGCTGTTCTAGTCCTCACCTTGTTGCTCCAGCTGCGTTTGTCTCTGTGACTCACTGATGTGGGTAACTTTGACAAAAATCCATCATAAATGACGAGCTCTCTTTACAGGATCCTGTGCACGGTTCACTCTCTCCGCAGTATGGAGTTTGCTTTCTATAATGACAGCCACCATGCTCTCTGCTGGCTTGAAAGGAAGAATGAAGAGAGCTAATGAGAGCCGTCATTCAGAACCAGATCAAAACATCCCGAGCATTAAGGTTGTTGTCGTGTCGCTCAAAGAATTCAGCTAAGGAGAAACTATTTTCTTATAAATGGCGCATCCAAAGGCTCTAATGAATTTATCATAACATGTCACATAAAAAGAAACACGTTCATTCCAGTGCTGCATCCAAACTGTCAGATCTTTGTGTTTTCATGAATAATTCTGCAGGTCCTGAATAAAAGAAAGGGTTGATTGGATTGAAGATAGATTTTGACAACTCCTTTAAGCACTTCTCAATTCAGCTGCAGTTCAGTCAGGTTACTCACAAATGTCAGGTTCTAAAATAAGTAAAGAGTAAAAGAAACATTTTGTCTTTTAAGCCTTTTATTTATAGTTTATAGTCTTCTCTTTTAAAGCTTCAAGCTTTCTTCTAACCAACCAACCAATCAATGCAATTCCATTACAAACAGTCAAGCAGTTTAAATGATCAGAACTTGATTGAAAGCATTTTAGCAAACCTTTATAGTAGTTCAAGTTTTTCAGTTCAAATAAAGTAGAAATACATTTGTATTCAGACCTTTTCACGTTGTTAGAAAATTCCTATTTGCTTCACAAACTGGCATTAAGGGTTTAAGACCAGAATCTATAAATGTTACCGTTTTTTTTACCTGTGAATCCCAACGTACAAAACCGTTTTAAAGGGCCTATACCAGGGGTAACCAATTAAGATGTCAATGGGTCCAGTTTTAAAATTAGCCTTCATACAAAAGGTCCACTCGGTTTATTTGGGGTTAATTTCAGTAATATTTACTTTTGTGTTCACATGAAGATACTTTTACATCAGCAAACAGGGACAACTTCAGGAATTAAAGCAAACTGAAATATTTTTTATTGATAATATTAATATAATAACAATAATAAAAGTTTCTTTGTCCTAAAATAATGCAAACAAAGTTTCAATCTTTTATCTTCACAGGGTCAGGGTTTTAGGGTCACGGTTCAGATCATTTTTTTGGATCAGTAAAAAAAAAAAAAAAAAACAAAACTGCAAAAACAGAAGATAAAAGCTAAATATATTTTTGGAAACGCTTTAAATCATATATTCAATAAGCATATAAAGTACTTTACACACACACAATATTTATAAATGCATCATCAAAACATTTGGTCATTGAGGTCTATTTAATAAAACAAAACATCTTTAAACTTTAAACACAAACAAAATCTTAAAACATGTAGTTTCTGTTGACATTTACATGTTTTTAGACCAAATCTACAAAAACTGAGAGAAAAGAATGATTAAAAAGTGTTGAGAATACCAAATCTATCTGGATTATCCTTAAAATACAAACGTTCTCATCCTACCCTCTAATATCCAAATTATTTCATAAACAAAACACTTACAATTCTTTTTTGTGAATAATTGTGTTATCAAAACTAACTGTGGGAACATTTAATTATTTATTTATTTATTTTTTTCACGTAAAACGTGGCATTGCTGCGCTAGCTTTTCCTGGTGATTTTTGGTCTCTTTGGCTTGCCGTACAATCTTCCCCTGACGGCACAGGTGAGTCTGTTATGGAGCGGGGGGTTCCTCCTGTGCGGGACAGCTGCTGGTCTTAACTGGGAGATTGTTTGAACTGAGAAATGCAAACATGTACTGATGCTTTTATTCAGCTCTTCACATTAAATAAACCTGATTTCTATGGACCCGCGTCCTTCATTATGAGACTGAGAAAAGTTTTTGACAGAAGCTCCTCCCACACGCAGCGGGAGCTTCAGGTGAACAGACTTTAAGATAAACATGAAGCAGCTATTTTAGCGCCTGTCAAAACAAAGAGGATTTACAGGAATTTGATGCGAATGCAATTCGATGACAATTGACTGAGATCATGCTAGTGCGAGGTGTGTGTGTGCGTGGGGGTGGGGGTGGGGGTGGTCCGCTGTACACGTGTCCCGAACCGTGGCTTCTGATACATACGGACCACGGATTATCTGCGATCAGTTACAGCCCTAGTTTTGACATAAACTCGTAATAACCCGGACACTCAGCTATATTTTTCATGTATTCAAAATTAGCGGAGAATCAAGTTAAATTTGTATTTTTTTGCTGGTTTCAGGGCCACACGTTTGGCTCCTCCCATAACCTGCTGCTGCATGCTCCGAGCTGCATCATGCAGTGCATAAATGATGACAACTGTCATAATCACTGTTTTAGTTTTTGTGCCGTGCTATTTGCTCCAGTTATATCTACACATGTCTGCCGCTCTTTTCTTTATTTCATTATTTTTTTTCCTGACAAGTGCAGTTTTTTTCCCCCTCAGCCATGGATACCAGCTCACCGTCCGGAGAGAAAAGTCTGCCGGTCCGGATGTGGACCGACCTCCGCCATTTGGTGATACCTGCTCTATACCATGGAAAATAAATGTTTTCCATTTTGAAGGTGTGTTCATTCCTCAATATAACTCCAAAGCGGTATTTTGATCCAATCATGCATTTCTGGGTAATCCTGTAAAAACCTGCGCCCTGAGCACCAGCCCCTCCTAACTCACAAAAACCAGAAGGTTCTCACATTATGAAGTCACAGAGAGAAAACAACCCCTCCAGGAAGAGCCTGCTCTGACAGCTCCGCCCCCAGGCTAATACAAAAACAAACTTTATCTACAAAGTGAGCAGTAAAACACATTCATTTTATATGTAGGAATGATATAAAATCCATATCTGTGAAAGTTTAGATGTTGTTTGTTTTCAGATGAAATGCAGACGTGCTGACAAAAGGCTCAAAGTCAGGGGTGTCAAACTCAATCACACAGGGGGGCAATATCCAAAACACACCTTACATCGTGGTTTGAACAGGATAAACAATTATTGAACACTCTAAAACTACATTTTTAACATAATTATAAACTAGATATATAGCATTACCTGTGATAATGCTAGTGTGAATGCTGGAAGATGAATTTGGTTGCTAAAGATGCTAGTGCTGATAGCTGAAGATGCTAAAATTGATAGCTAAAAATGCTGACCAGATATTAGCTAAATGCCGAATTAGCCTAAAAACAAACAAAAAAAAACATCTATAATGTAAACTCAAAAAAGTCTAAAAAATCAGATACCAAAATAATCCAAAAAGCTATCAGAAAATCAATTTTTAAAACTTTAAAACTGTAAATTTTTAACATAAATAAGAATAATAAGAAGGCAGAAATATTATTCCAGAATAAATCAACTCATACCTTAAAGGGGTTCTACCATGAAAATTCTACTTTTTGAGGTTTTAAATGCATATTACTGTTCATTCCTCACTATAAAGCAGGGGTATTCAACTCCAGGCCTTGAGGGCCACAGTGTCTGCATAATTTCCAGATATCCAAACTCTACTCATGACTGATTACCTGGTTCAGGTGTGTCCAACCAATTGGAGCATGCCAGATCCAGGTATGTTGGAAAACCTGCAGGAATGCGGCCCTCGAGGCCTGGAGTTGAATACCCCTGCTATAAAGAATCCCAAAACGGTATTTTGATCCGTTCATGCATTTAAGAGTAATCCTCTAAAAACCTGCACTGTCAGCAGCAGCCCCTCCCATACCCACGAAAAACGGGCGGAAAAATGTTTCCTTTGCAGCTTCAGCGTTCTGCAGTGTAGCTGTGAGTGCAGTTGGAACAGGCAGACAGATGTGAACAGTGTGTCTTCATGAAGCAGGTGCAGCATCATTAAGACTGAGCACTTCATCTAGGAATCCTCTGACTGGATCTAATCCCATCATTTGAGCCTGTCGGTCTGGCCTCTAACTTCCTCAGTGGCTCCATAATCCAGCTCTGTCATTCTGTAAAACATGTTTCCAAATGTCAGATTTAACATTTCATCCTCAAAGTTGTTGTTCTGGTTTTGATGCCTCCAACATTTCTGTTCAACATTTCCCTCATTTGTGTCATTCTTTGTCTTTTCTGTGTAATGAATTCTCCAGACAAAGTTCTCACTGATTACTGGAGCTGCCTTTCTCTGCCAAAGCACTGAATCAATTAGTTTTCAATCTACAACCACAGCATTCAATTCAGGATCAATTAATTATTGACATTTTATTCAAAATCAAATTTATTATGCAAAATACTTTTCATGTGACTATTGTTATAAACTGCATGGAACTTTCCTGAATAAAAGGATCAGTTCTTGCGTAAAAATTAAAGCAGTTCTGACTAAAAAAGACTTTAAAGGAACACATAATTTAAAGAATCAGAATGAATCGTCTCAGTATATTTATCAATGTATCAACCTTTGTTTTAACACAGCCTGCATAACGTTATTAAATAGAGAAATTTAGGTTAATGCACGGCACTATATGTGGATCACTTTATGGTTTTCATGGTTGATTACCTTCAAGAAGTCAAATATTAATGATCACGTGTCATAATGAGGCCCACCACCATGATGCAAAATATTACACATACTCTGATGCTTGGACTGCTCTTTCAACATAAAACTGTTCATCTTCAGCCGACCACCAGGAGAGGATGTCCCAATTCTTCTTCCACACTTTTGTGTCCAGCTCTCTCATTATGGTGTTCCTGTTACTTCTCCAATTGCAGTTTTTAGAATTTCAGAGTAGCAGACTTACCAAACACCATGTCTTTAATAAACCCTTCTTTATGGAACAGGATAAACATTTATTCAACACAACATTTTTAAACCTTTAAAATCATAACTTTTAACATAATTATAAACTAGATATATAGCATTACCTGTGATAATGCTAGTGTCAATGCTGTAAAGATGTATAAAGATGCTAGTGCTGATAGCAGAAGATACGAAACGCTTAAGCTGATGGAGGGCTAAAATATTAAGTAAATTAGCTTAAAATAATTAGGTTGGCCAAAACATTTAGCTGCAAAAACAGCTAAACTTCATAATAGTAAAAAAGAAGAAAAAGCCTTAATTAGCAAAACAGTGGTAATTTTATTCTAACTCCAAAACAGCCTAAATTTAAAATAAAGTCTTAATTAGCCAAAACAGATGGCATGTATCTGAAATATAAGGTAGACTTTACAATAGCTTAGAAATAGAAAATAAAAACTTGAATTAGCCAAAACAGCAATCATGTGGCTGAAATCTTGGCTAAACTCTGAAATAGCCTAAAAATGAAAAGAAAAAGCCAAAATTAGCCAGAAAAGCTAGCATGCAGCTGAAATATTAGCTAAACTTCAAATAGCCAAAACAAATCTTAGTAAATGCCAAAATAGTCCAAAAATCTAGCAGAATGACCATTTTTAAAAGTTTTAAACTGTAACTTTTGAACATTACTATGAATAATGAAAAGCCAGAAATATTATTCCAGAATAAATCAACTTAAACCTTGAATAACTTTCAATATTTTACTCTCCATAAAAGTATATTTTGTCAAAATTATACAAGTTAGAAATAAGAATAAGATAACATCGGGTCATTGATAACAATAAAATAAAATGATCTGGAGGGCCGGATCTGGCCCCCGGGCCTTGACTTTGACACATGGGATCTAACATAAAGACCTTTGTACTTTATGCCTATGAAAGAGATTAAATCAAGTCATTTAAAGAGTTGAAAGCAGAATTCAAGCAACAACGTCATTTTTATCACTCAAATGTTAAACGAGGCATTACACCTAAAGCTTAAAGTTACAATGACAGTACAGAAAACTACCAGACAAGACGGTTTCTATGTAAGGAGCATCAGAGCCAAAATGATAATTGAATGAGAAAAACAAGTAAATATTAAACTGTGAGAAAACGATTGACTTGATTTATGTAAAACATAACAAACATCAACCAGATCCAGTAGATGAAAGGAGTTCAGATGGAAAATAATGCTGAGATTCTTCATAACATCACAGATTGTTACCAATCCAAAATATTGCTGGAGACAGTGTGGACATGTCAATGCTAACCACTCCATCATTTTTGGCTTTGTAAAACGCTAGAGATATTCAGGGACAGTGTGATTAAAACAATAGGTGTATTGGGCTACAATAACCAAAGACCCTCAAATCTTTTACTGGGACTGTTACCCATAAGTGAGCTGATATCTTTTCAAAAAATGATGGCTCGTTAAAAAGTTAATATAAGAAACTGACATAACCCCCCCACACACACACACACACACACACACACACACCCCACACACCCACACACCCACACAGATGTCCAGTGGCTTCAAATCTGGATGAAATTCCCCAGATGGACAGCTCCCCTTCCTTTTACAATTTCAAGGACATTTATTTTCCAGGATGCTGGAGAAAATTGAGAAAATGGAGAAAATGGAGAAAATGGACGGCTTTCAGGCTAAGAGAAGCATGATTGGTTTAACGAAATTTGAGTGTCTAAATCAAGTTTTCATGTCTCATGTTCTACTGTTTGTTTTGCAAGACGGTGCATTGCATCCCTGTGTTTGTGATCAATGCTTGTTACAAAATGAAAATTAATTAAAAGTACCCCCACCCACCAAAAAAAGAAAAAAAGCCTGAGGCCCACAAGCGGTCTGAGACCACAAACCCATAAATGAGCCAATTACAACAAAGCTTCATTCCTGCAGCACAGAGAACTGGCAGCTTATCAAAAACCTCTCGGATAGTGAAAAAGGTGGTGGAGCCATCCGCTTTCTGAGCCCACTTTGAGGGTCACCTGGTTGCTGGAGCCTATCCCACCATGGACAGATATTCTGTACATTACAGGGTCACACAAAGAACACAGAACGACTTCTCAGGTTTGATCTGATCCAGCACAACCTGGTTCACGAGAGCATTAAAGGAATCTCCATCTCACCTCTATCCAGGCCTAAATGTCACAGGAATCTCTTTTGAGCCGGAGCTCCTATTTCAGGACCTCTATCGATGATGTGTACAGATTAAGGGGTGGGGGGGTAGAGCCCCAATGCTTGATGAAACAGGTAAAAAAGCTCGGGGTCAGTGGGGTGGATTTCTCCTACCGCATGTGTCTGTTTTGATGAAACAAAAGTCCATTTAGTCTTTTTCCTCCCATTGAAAGCAGATGTCACACCACGGAGTAAAAAGCAGCTTTCAGGACTGTCAAAGGTCAGCTTGGACGTGTTAAACACCAGCGTGAGGGAGTTTCCTGAATGGATGTCTGAGTCAATTCTCCAGGGACCAAATGGTTTCTTTTTTGGTGGAAAGGGGAGAATGACGTGACCCAGTCATTCATTTCACCAGAAATCTTTTCATGGTGTGTTTGCAAACATTTGGAAGTTTTCATTCATGTTCAAGGAAGGCAGAGGAAAAAATCTGGATGATTGCAACTTCATTTTTTCACCTTCTTTGAACTTTAGCTGTGTCTCTCTAATCAGTGGCTAAAAAAAGTTGGAACAGAATACACAGTAAAAAGTGAAACATTGGATCAAATAACAAAGCTCTGTAATTTGTTACATTTAAACATTTTACTTTTTTTTTACTCAAATTACATTTTAATTGAATACACCATCAAACCATTTTTTTATTCATGAAAGCTACAAATTGAAATGCAAAAATTACAGAACTGTTGGTAATTGATCCAGTGTGATCAAGTTGAACCAGATCACTGAGAGAATAATCTGGAAGAGAATCTCATCTGGAGTGTGATACTCAGCCTGAATGAAGTTAACAGAGAGAGAGAGAGAATCTCAGCATGACCTTCTGTGTTGACGCGTGCGCGTGCACCGTCTGTACTTACTGCTCTCGTGACAGAGAGGAAGCGGTCATAACTGATGAGGACGATGTTGAAGACCGAGGCGGTGCACAGCAGGTAGTCCATGACCAGCCACACTTTGCAGAGACCCTTCCCCAGCATCCACCTGCCGGTCAGGTTGTAAGGGATGTACACCGGGATGCAGAAGGCACCTGAAACACACACGCACGCACGCACGCACTGCATGATCCAATACCATTAACACCCCCCACCCCACCCCACCCGCCCGGATTTGACACCTTTTCCATATGCAATTACTGAACAACTTAAGGAGCCCACAGAGATCGGGGAGTGAGGCAGAGGATGGTTTCCGTGCGCTGAGAATGACAGCTGCGGGCGGGAGAGGCGGGAGTGATGCTACAGTTACGCGTGCCCGTGCGTAAAAACGGACATGAATGAAGCAAGGTTCTGTTCATCCCACTCAAGACTGTTATCTGGCGTCAAGAAGTAAGAATGAGACTAAAATCAAAGCGATTAAAGGAAACTAAACACCTGAAAAAGCTGAAATTAAACAAAGTAACGCGGCAGAGACAAAACAATAAAGGAGAAAAACTCACCCACGAGAAAATCGGAAATGGCGAGATTCAGAAAGAAATAGTTGCTTTGAATTCTTAGCGTTTTATCCACAACAAAAGCCATGATGACCAGCGCGTTCCCAGCAACCACAACGATGACCAGAGTCACCATGAGCACCGACAGGATCACCACCAGGTAGCCGGGGAACACGGTCCCAGCCTCCGTCACTGCAGGCGTCAAGTTCCCGCTGAAGTTGGACTCCAGGATGTGCGCGCCCATACTTAATCTGCGACCCGAATCATTGTAGCTTTCCTTCATAGTAAGTTGTGAAAGCAGCGCTCAGATCCAGACGAGCATCCGCGCGTTCCGCTCCACTCCAAGCAGGTGGAGAGTGAAGACCTGAGGCGGATGAAGGAAGCCCCTTCCCCCAAATCTCTCATTTTCCCTTCAAAACAGTCGTAAGAACGACTCAAGAGTTCAGTCCACAATCTGCCCTCCTTCCCTGCACTGACTGTAAATCCTGCGGGGGCTCTCCACCTTTGGACTCTCCGCCGCCTGGCGCGCCTGCGGGCTGTGCGGGCGCAGCTGCGCGCGGTGGATTTTGTCCCTCCGCGTCAAGCCTCACACACGACTAAGATATCCGGTCAAAGTTTCTCAGTAAAGCTTCTTGTCGAACCGAATCTTACTGGACTGTGACAACCGGATTGATTCTGAGTGATGAAACAGACGATCACGACGCCTTCAAGCAGCAGCAGCTTTCCACCCATCACTTATTAGGTCACCTTTTGCGTAAAATCCCTAAAATACTCTGTAATTACAAAATTATGTTCTAAATAAATACGTGATTACTCATTCAATCGAAGCCAAAGAATATTTCTAAACAGAAAAAACAACAACACATGAAGCCAACATGATGCTTTTATTTTGAAAACATGAGAAATTCCTTTCATTTGAACTGACGTGTGAAACATTAGACTGCTGAGAGTCAAACGTGCTGCTATGACTCCAATTAATGAAAACATTAAATAAGGAACAGAATAAAGGAATGTGATGAAACAAACACGTCGGCTCTCCTCTGAAACTCAGACTCTGATCCTGCTAATTACTGCAGCCAAAAGGAGAGATGTCTGCTCGGAGCCTCACAGGCTCCATGTGCGCGTTTGTGGCGTTTTCTCCTCCGCGCAGAGGTTCCTCTTCACCCGCTGCAGCCGAGACACCAGAGAGACGCTTCAAGTCCTGCGTCTGTGTCACCACAAGATTACAGGAGAGGAACGCCTCCGCCCGCGCTGCAGCCGGGACATGGCTGGGAGGAACAGGTGAAGCTGAGGAGGAGGAGGGGCAGGTGAAGCTGAGCTGGAGGGTGGGGCGGTGGGGCAGGTGAAGTGTAACTGTTGATAACTTACAATGTCACAAATGTGTTCCCTTCTCCACAACCTGGAAAGCTCAACATGTGCAAAATTTAACATTGTAGATCACATGTGTTAAAGTCAAGGCCCGGGGGCCGGATCCGGCACTCTCTGTAATTCTATCCGGCCCTCCAGATCATTTTATTTTATTGTTATTAATGAGCCGATGTTATCTTGTGCACAATTCTAACTTTTATAATTTTGAAGAAGTATATTTTTATGGCGAATAAAATATTGAAAGTTATTTAAGGTTTAGATTGATTTATTCTGGAATAATATTCCTGACTTTTTATTATTCATATTTATGTTTAAAAGTTACAGTTTTACAGTTTTAAAAATTGTCATTCTGCTAGCTTTTTAGACTATTTTGACATTTTCTAAGATTTTGTTGACAATTTCGGAGTTTAGCTATTTTTTCAGCAACATGCTAGCTGTTTTGGCTAACCTAAGATGTGAGTTATTCTGAAGTGTCTGAATGGGAACTGGATTAATTAAAACAGAGGAAAAAAGGACATTCAACCCCAGAGAAATCTGTGTCTCAATGTTTCAGGACATAACTTTAACTTTTTTGGGGTAATTTTCATTTATATCTATATTTAAGCTGGCTATCAGCTTCAGAGTTTCCAGCTATCCGTTTCAGCATCTTCAGCTATCAGCACTAGCATCTTCAGCAGCCAAATTCATCTTACAACATTCACACTAAATCTAATTCACATTTATGTTAAAAAGTTTTGGTTTTAAAGTTTGAAAAATGTCGTTTTAGAGTGTTGAATAAACGTTTATCCTGTTCTGCCCGAGACCTCAGGTGTGTTCTGGATTTTGGCCCCTGTGTGATTGAGTTTGACACCCCTGTTGTAGAACCAAACCTGCCTCACTGTGTGTGTGGAGGGATGCTTATTTACTGAGGAAGATGAACACACTGTAAAGCACTTCAGATGATAATAGAGCTGGATCAGAGACTGATTCAGGTTTTTCTTTGAATGAACACATGATCATCTGGATGTCCCAGTATCTCTACCCAAACGTCTGCAGCGCAGAGGCTGTCCTGCCTGTGTGTTGGGGTTCTGGCTCCTTCTGGCTTCTCTCTTTCACCGTCACCACCATTACTTTCTCAAGCAGCAACAAAAGGGATTTTTCTTGTATCACAACTTACTGTAAGAGCTATTACAAGGCACGTTCTTACAATCCCATCTGTCAGGGAGAGGAGCACGAAAAAGAGTATGAGTGAAAAAGAAGGTATTGTTCTGGGTTAATTAGAGCTGAGTTCAGAACGTACATGCTGAGGCTTAAACCTGGAGAGAGAATAGGAAGATACCTTCAATCAAACTCATTTTGAAAGGTGACCTTTGACCCTACACCATCTATCAAACATGTTTTGACACCTGTCAAAATGAGTTTGATGGAGAGCATATTTCTATTCTCTCTGCTGTGGCTTACGTTGGGAGAATAGGATCCACGGTAAACAGGAACAAACATATTTGGTGTTTTTAGGCAGAGGCTTTCTCACTGCAGTACCGTGTGGTTCTGTTGTGCTGCAAATGTTTCCAGCATGAATGGTTGACAGAAGAATCATTATCCTCTTATGAAAAGGTAAGCTATAGAATGGAGGACAAAGAATGAGGAAAGTTTCTGCAGACAAATCCATCAGATTTAGAGAGCAGCTGCTAAAATACCATCACAGAGCAGCAGCAGCAGCAGATGTTTGAAGCTGCTGGAGTCTCTGGAGTCCACCAACATCAAGGTGGAGGATCCTCCAGAGGCTGAAGGTCTACATAAACCTTCTTTTGGTCAATACGATGCAGCAGATTCAACAAATCAGCATTTTCAGTTCTGTAGAATCTATCAATGTTGTAGAACTCTGTTGTGATAATGTGGAACATTTCAAACTTTTTATTATATTAAAAAAATACTGTTATCCTAAGGAGGTTTGATCGATAACATTTAATATTTACTCTAATGGTTAGTGACTGGCTGTCATTTGCATTGAGTATTTAGAAAATGAATAAACTAATAATGAAGGGGATCAGCTGAGTTCCCATTAAAACAAATGGGCTTTTCTCAAAGAACAAACTGACTGACGATGAAAACCGACATGAAAACGTTGTAGTAAACAAAAAGTTAAAGAGTAAACACTTCAAACCAAACCCACTACAGGACAACATTTCAATTTCTGTTTCCTTTTTTTTAAAATTTAAATCCAGATTGAATGTTGTGTCCAACCAGAACTTGCAGATCCAAACTCAGCTGAATGTTGCTGTTGAGTCTGCTGCTGAGCCTGCATGAGCTCACCCTCACATCCATGCTGTGAGAGAGCAGAAGGTTAGAGAACAGCATCCCGGGTAAAGCTGTTGCTTTCCAGGTGAGTTCCATGTGTCCTGGAGTAAAAGCATGTCAGTCCTTCACCTGCTTTCAGTTCAGCCCCCTTCAGAACCACTCATCCTCCATTCCTGTCACAGCCAGCTCGCGACACACGAGTTAAAGTACTTCAGAACTTGTACGCTTGCTGTTCTGCTGCAGGAAAGATGCCAGAATTCCAGACGGCGGGTTGCTACAATCAACAGCAGCAAATGTTTCTGTGTGAAACTTTTAACTTGACAGATAATTATTCCCCACAGCCATGAATCCTTAAACCAGTATTTCACAAGTCAAACAAATATGATTAGGGGCTGTGGGGACTGAGTTCAGCGTGATGGCAACTTGTCAGGAAGAAATTAGTCTTTGCTAAGTCAATTAGCTGCAATCATTCCCAATGGCTGAGGACGTGGATGGAAATTCCGATGTGTGGAGACGCCGTGTTCTGTGAATGAAATGTTATTTCGTCACTCCTGGATGTTTTGTGCCGCACCGGCAACTCAAGGTTGATCAAAGTCAACATTTTTTAGATCAAAGGTGTCGGCTAGTTATTCTGAAACATCCAAGTGCAGCGATAATCCTGGAGCAGGAAGCCGGTCTGGAGCGGTTGATATGCAGGCTGGATCTCTCCAGATTGGAACGGAGTGTCACCAAAGAGGAGAGGAGAAGAGAAAGCTCAGAGGAGCCAAAGTGACGAGCACGCTCAAAGAAAAGCAGCATCAGTGGAAAGTGGAATATTTACGAGGCCTGAAGTGCATGTCAGACGCTGGAAGCGTTTGTGTGGGTGAGACTCTGTGAAGTTCATTTGTTGAGCAGTAAGAGTGTGAGCATATTCCTTGGGAATGATGGATCTGTTGTGTGAATTCTGCTCTGTTGTATACTCAGCTGAAAGATTAAGGAGCAGTTGCTGGCATAAATACTATCTTCAGCTCCACATTGATGCTGTTTTCTCAAAAAAAGCTTCAATAATTCTCATCTAAGTCTGACGGATCAGAAAAACACAAAGTCAGTTGATGCCAGATTCTGTTTTAATGTTTCAGTCTGTTTAAGGTAAATCCAAACAAGAGCTAAAGTCCTTCTGACTGATGCGTTTGTTTGGTTTCATTTAGGCTTTTTGCTTTTTGGTCTTTTGGTCTTTGCTCCTGATTTGGCGGATTCATCCTGTGAAACAAGAGGAGAGGATTAGAAAATGAGCAGCCTAATGTTTATTTTGTCCCGCCACTTCATTTAATGGCGGCTTTTTCTGAGCAAAATATTTCACTGCTCCTTTATGGTTCATGACAGACTCTTTTGCCTAAACTCCTGCTGTGTGTGCAAATGTGCAAATTACAATGTACTGATTGACATGCACCACACTGTTCTAAAGTATTCCAGTAATTTCATCAAACCAAACATTGCATTCCTAAGTACTCTTATAAAACATCCTTCTCTAATTATTATGCCGACAAACCGGGATGCCGACTCGTACGCGCAGCGGGGTGACCAAAGTTTACTAAAATGAGACAAATCTTCAGGATTTAGGCACTTCTTTCATAAGCCGTGACATTTAAAAATCTCTTTGGGAGTTTCAGAAAGCATCTGTTCTTGCTGTTGGTCATAGTTGTAATATCCTACAGTTTGTGTTTAAATTAAAAAAAAAGTTATAAAAGTGTTGTATAAGTGTTGTAATGAAAATCCTGTTTTAGAGTTTTCATCATGTCTGTGTGTCATTTATCTTCTGAAAGAGAACAAATGTCATCAGAAATCATTTAGCTTTTATTTCTCCTTTTAAATCAGTCCAACAGTCTTGGACAGATTCTGTTTCTGTTTTCTTTCATGCACATCATCTTACACTAAACCCTCATCTGGTCCGGCTAGCGCAGGGGTGGGCAATTGTTTTGACTCGAGGGCCACAAAGGGTTCTAAAATTTGGCATAAGGGCCGAACAGGAGCAGATGGAAGGAGAGATTTGGTAATCAACCTCATAAACTAAAAAAATAATATGGAATTTAGAGAAAAACATGCTTTAATTTGGATTCATATTAACATATATTAATTTAAAAACAGAAAATTTGGGAGTTTTAATTTCTAAATTTTGATTTTTGTTCTCTTTTGGGTGATCCAATGGGTTGATGTTCTTCAGAGGAAAATGTGAACTCAAAGAAATGCTGCATTTATGTGGTGTAGGAATAATCCGAAAAGAACACACACGAACGTCAGAGAAACAACATTTATGGGAAGAAACCAGAAATACAATGAAAATAAAACAATAATTAGGATTTTTGATTCAATGTATTTTAATTTGGAGGGCCACATTAAGTAGCTTAAGGGGCCGCATGTGGCCCCCGGGCCGTAGTTTGCCCACCCCTGGGCTAGCGTGTCTAGTTCAGGTTCTGGAGAAGAGAAGATGCTATCTTCACATTGACTGCAGTCAAATGAGCCGCCGTTCACATTTCTGTGGTCCAATCAGCATCACTGGATTTTTGGTTTGACTTTCATCCAATACTTACGGTAGCAGTCCTGAGAACGCTGGAAAATCTCCACCAGACTCCACGGAGCTTCTTGATGTGACCACAGAAATGTGAACGGCGGCTCATTTGACTGCAGTAGTAAGGGATTGTAAATCAATGAAAAAGCTATCATAATCAGATATCCAAAAGCCACGCCCCCTCAGAGAAGATTTTGAAAACAGGTTCAGATCAACATGGAAAATGTCTTTTTAAGACATTTAGATTGTGGGATTTTGGTTAAAAACTTCATAATCATCATTAAAACACTACTATTTTTTAAATAAAAAATGGTCATCGAGGAACTTTAAAGACACACGTAAATGTCAAATACATGTAGTGTTTCAATGAGATCTTTGGTGCATTTGGATCCATTCGTGTTCATGATCTGAGTGCAAAGCAAATAATCCATCTGGGAGTAACTCCTCCTTTTAATCCAGCTGCTGATGGTGTCAAACTCAAAGGTTTAAGAAAACCGTCAGGTAATCCGAAACTCATTTAATTGCAGTGCTTTCTCCTGCGCTCTTAATCCCTCGTTGCTGAATAATGAATGTCCTTCTGTGTAGATTCTGCTTTTGTTCTTTCCTTCTCTTACTGGTGACCCACACAGCAAAGCTCCAGTAAGCCTGTCTGCTTTCAGTCAGGTTCCAGTTCCTTTATGAGGAAAAATATTCATAAAACAGGAGTCTTTCTTTCAATTAAAACCTTATCTGTCTGCTGGTTAGGCTTCAGACAGAACAACTGCAGCTTTAAAACGGATAAAATGCTTTAATTGAATTGTGGAATAGAAAGCAGGAGTGTGCCGCTCTTTGTATTGATTTATCAAAGAGTCATTGCAGCTTTCCATGCAGATTCTGGTTCTGTATGGGTTTAACTGGACCAGGCAGTTTAATTGGATCTTTCACTTCCCATCACTGTTCTGATGCATGAGAGCGAGCCCGTGTTTCCACACTGAAACCCACGAGTCCAGATTCATTATTATCTGTCTTTATGCCGCTCAGTCAGAGAAGTTTAAAACTTTCTTTGAAATCAGAAGCTTTTCACAAACCAAGCAGAGATCTGTAGCAACAGTTTCCGGTCTGAGTTGAATAGCAGATTTTCCGACATTAAAACACTAAAGTCAGCTCTCAGCTCCCCTGGTGTTCTGGTCCATGAGGCCGGCGTGTCCGGGAGCTGCGACACGGACCATGTGACCGCTCCACTGACCTCCACTCCGAACCACACATTCCTCAGAACCTTCGTTCAGCCTCTCACAAACACAGAAACCTGAATGTAAGGGGAGTCATGTCTGTGGGGTCTTCAGGAGGCTGCCCGCCGTCTCCCCTCTTTACTTCCATGCCGGCACTGACCTCCACCTCTCCAACCCCCGTTGCCTTTCTCCACCACATCGCTGAGCATAAATAAAAGCACTGCAGATGCCAACGCCTGAGTCTGAGTTACAGTTAGGCTGCGAGTCCGTTCCTCAGAACGTCTGGTGACGACTAAAGCGATTCACCTCTGTAACACAGACAGAAACTCCTGCTGATGCTGCAGTCACATGCTCACATACAGGTTTTAGGGTTGTTCAGGCCTGTAGAGCACATGTGTCAAAGTCAAGGCCCGGGGGCCGGATCCGGCCCTCCGGAGAACTCTATCCAGCCCTCCAGATCATTTTATTAATTATTATTGTTATTAATGACCTGATGTTATCATGTGCTCATTTCTAACTTGTATAATTTTCCTGAAGCTCCGCCTGCTGCTGCATGTGGGTGCCGCCTATTTCATGACATCATCTTAGAGTCTTTCCTGTCTTTGTTTCTCCCACGAAACTAAACAGTATTCAATTTTTTTCAAAGATGGATGTACAAACCATAACTCTGCCTTCAGTGGGCCCAGCGATCGTTACACTGCATCACAACACAAATACACTCAACGTCTGCACGACTGTGCCCCATGGGTGTGTGTGTGTGGGTTTGTGCGTGGGGGGGGCTTAAAGGATCCCCGCCCATAAAGCTACAAACACCTTTTTAAGCTGGAATTTATTGAAGACAGGACACAACTGGAAGACATACTGAATCTAAAAGAAAGTTTTTGCTGATCATCACTAGATGTTAGTCTGGGGGCGGAGCTGTCAGAGCAGACTCTTCCTGGTGGGAGCTGTTCACATCGTGCTGACATCAACACGTTTCCAACCACTCGTTTTCATGGGTATGGGAGGGGCTGCTGCAGAGTGTGCAGGTTTTTAGAGGATCACTCTTAAATGCATGAACGGATCAAAATACCGTTTTGATAGAGAGGAATGAACAGTAAAATACATTTAAAACCTCAAAAAGTAGAATTTTCTGTTAGGGCCACTTTAAATTGATTTATTCTGGAATAATATTCCTGCCTTTTTATTATTCATAACTTTATTATTCAATAAAAAAACTAATGGTTTTAAAGTTTTAAAAATTGTCATTCTTCTAGCTTTTTAAACTATTTTGGTATTTACTAAGATTTTTTAGGCTATTTTGGAGTTTAGCTAATATTTCATGCTAATATTTTTGGCTAATTTAGGCTTTTCTTAGTTTTTAAGGCTAATTTGGCATTAAGCTAATATTTTAGCTGGCTAAAAGCTTCAGTGTTTTCAACAATTGGCTTCAGCATCTTCAGCCGCCAAATTCATCTTACAGCATTGACACTAGCATCATCACAGTTAATGCTATATATCTAGTTCATAATTATGTTATAAAGTTATGGTTTTAGAGTTTTAAAAATGTAGTATTAGAGTAACCAATAAATGTTTATCCTGTTTGGTATCCTCCGGTGTGTTTCGGCTCCTTGTCCGTTTGACACAGCTCTGTCTTGCAGACGTCATGAAAATATCATGAGTGTGGTAAATGTATTTGTAAGGATAATGGAAGTTACGCACACTTACGATGTGCATATAATGCTGTCAGTATTAAGATTCAGTACTGGCTCTCACTGACCGCGCACAAACCCTGCATGCACGGGGTGTGCAGGTGATGCATACGTGCACGTCAGGTGCCTGTAGGATGTTCACACAAACAACACTGATTTTCTAATTTCTTCATTTCACTTTTCCCTTGAACAGAGGTTCTACAACTGATTATCACCTGTCCCATACAGGTTTGATCATTTTTCTGTCTGTAGACAGTCCATTTCCACCCGTGAGGGCAGAGGGGAATGAGGCATTACTAAAAAGACAGTCAACCGAGTGACTCAAGAACTCTGCCTTTATAGCATTAAAAACCAGCTCACAGTGAGAAATGAAGAGCATGAAGGTAATGGTGCCTCAATATTTACCTGGACTGGAGGGACCGGCTGCACCTCCAGCTGGATTGCACCTCTGACCTCTTCCAGCAGGATTGTGGGCATTTGCACTATTTAGAACAGAGCTGGGCAAACCTTTTGACTTACGGGTCACAGAAGGTTCTTAAATTTGACAGAAGGGCTGGACAATGAGCAGAAGCGTGGAGTGTTTGGTAATTATCAGACAAAGGGATAACATGGAATCTGGGCCAAAACACACTAAAATGAATATCGATGTTTTTAAACTGAGCATTTTGGAGCTTTTATTTCAACATGTGTGGATTTTTTTTGTCATTTTAGTGCTAATTGCAGCAGTGGGTTGAAAACCACAAACTGCTGAAATGCTGCATTCATGTGGTGTTGGAATGATGGGAAATATGACCTTCCAACTCAGAGAAAACACATGACTGTCAGAATAACAACAAATCTTCCAACACCACATGCATTTACTTATTTATTTAAAAAGGGTACAATGCAATTGAAAAGAAAACCAAATGTGTGTAAACAGTTTCTCTGATGTTGTCTTTTGGTTCAATGAAACCAAACAGATGCCAGTATAAAAATATTAATAAAAGAGTGTTGATGCATGTGAGCTAATCCAGAGTTTGAGATTGATCAAAGAAAGATTAAGAGAATATAAACCAGGACACATTCGTAGGTGCATTCAGCAACTGGAGATATTCCATTATTCCAGTTTGTTGAACAAAAAGACAAATATGTAATTGATTGTTGTACTAAAGAACTTGATCAATGCAGGGAAAGAACCTCCTTTCTCATTTTCTTCTCTTCTGATTTTATCTTGAACATCTTCATCCTCACTTGCAGTCTTCCTGTTGAACAATCTTTCCTAAAATTTTCTTTTTCAAGGATTTTTACTGATAAAAATGAATCAACTTGCTGCATGTTTCCCTCCTACATTTGAATTATTGTTTTATCTTGAACTTCAAATCACAATTATGTTCAGAAATTGTATGAATTACAGTTTTTAACTGTATCTTTATTGTTTTTTTTTGTCCTGTTGCAAACTAACAAACAAACCAGCATCCAACCTCCATAGAAATATGCCAGCTAGACTGTGAATGAATTGAGTGTCCCTGGAGAACAAATCAGATGTAAAAATAAAACTTTAGACCAGAAAATTTATAGGAAAAAGTTTTAAGCTGCACCATTTTTAACACCAAGAAATAAAAATGTAAGACTGTTTAAATGCATCTTGAGGCCTTATTTCCAATGTCTCAAAGTCAAGACTTTTTAAGACCCTGCAGGAACCCTGTACAGTGTAGCCTCTGGGATCAGCATTTATTAGCTGAATCAGCATTCTGCTGTTAAATATTCACAGACTCTCATATTCACAGTATATACTTTGTCATAAAACTGTGTTTAAGAGCAACTTTATACCACCCATGACACTACAAGAAGCTCCATAAAAGTTTGCATCTTCTACCGTAAAAACCTGTGGAGCAGGATCCCAGGTCAAACATGCAGCTAGCCGGGTGTCCTGCAGCTAAAGAGGGTCCAGAGAGGGTCTCACCACAGAGGCGACGTAGCCCTCCTCCACCAGGAGGGTTCTAGCGCAGTTGTTGATGTGCTTGAAGCGGTCAGGGCCCAGCAAAACACCTCCATACCAGCGGGACACAACAACCATGACGTTGTGTACGTCCAAAATCTGAGAGACATGACAAAGAAGTGTGAATTTGAGAGTTGAGCCACAGACAAACATGATAAACTGAGACTTCACCTTTCCCTGATGACTGAGTGTTCGACAGCAGCCTGAAGCTGCTGATGTAAGGCTGACAGTCTGATAATCAAATGTGGAGGAGGCTGCGTGTTCGCTGCATGATCATGTTCCATCTGCACGATCCTGAACAGCCAAGGTTTTCATGGAGCGCCCCCCCTCTGACACGCTGAGGCCTGGACTCTCTGTGAGGCCTTCATGAGCAGACGTCCTGTCTGCAGCACGTCCCACAGAAGCTGCTCCACACCTCCAGAGCTCATCAGCAGCACTTCATCCAAAAACACCTTCTTACTATCTTAAAACGCAGCACTGTGGAGCTGCCACGATTACTCGACTAATCAACGACTAAAACTGTCAACGACTGATTTAATAATCAATCAGTCGTTACTTTATATTATATGGAGTCAGGCTGTAGTAAAGTTGAATGTTATAAAGACATTCTGCCAGTTTTTGGATTATTTTGGCATTTATTAAGCTTTTTTAAGCTAGTTTGGAATTTAGCTAATATTTCAGAGACATGCTAGCTGATTTAGCTAACAAAGATTTTTAGGCTACTTTGGCATTTAACTAATATTTTAGCTGGCTATCAGCTTTACGGTTTCAGCTATTATCACTAGCATCTTCTGCGGCCAAATTCAGCTTACAGCATTACAGCATTCACACCAGCATTATGGCAGGTAATGTTATATATCTAGTTTTTAGTTAGTTTAAAGCTATTGATGGTTAAGATGTGTGCTCTACATTCACCTGGTCCATGACCCGATTAGTCGACTAATCTGAGAAAAGAATCAGTGATTAGTCGAGTGTTAAAATAATGGTTTGTGGCAGCACTGCAGCACAAGAGCCTTTTTGACAAAGTCTGATATTGATTTCTCAAATGAGGAAGATAATAAGGTTATGCACTGAAAGAGAGATGCAGGAGGAAGAGAGCTCAGAGCAGAATGAACTGCATCTATCTGCCAACCATCACAGACTACATGCAAACAGAGACAAACCAAGGAACTGGGTTAAGGAGAGAGCTCCTCATGTAAATGCCCCAGGACACTGATTGTCACTAGAAAAGGACTAATCAGCCTTCCAGAAATAACCTGTTACATTATTCTAAGTATAGTTCCTGCTTTACCATTTGTACTACATTCTACTGTGAGAAAAGGCTCATGTCAATGATTTCCTCATTTATATTTTACTGCTCTATTCTTACAATCTCTTGCTCTTAAGGCTTTAGCAAAGCATCAAAGCACTGAACAAGAAAAAGACTTTGGTAGATTTAGGTTTGTTTGGTCGATTTTCCTCAAAATAAAAAACATGTCATGATAGAAAACTCCTGAGAGGAATAATCTGAAGCAATAGCTCTAGAAATTACCCAAAAAGGTCAAACTTTGGGGTGAGCGAGCCTCTCCAAAGGAAAGTGACCCCCAGTATAGCTCTAAATCAGTTGCTGAGAGGCTGAGGAGCAACTAAGTGAGGATATAACAGAGCCCTGACCTCAATCTCACAGGGAATTTATGGGTTTCACTAGGAAAGGTGTGTCAGCATGAAAGCCTGTCATTTTAGCTGAGCTTCTCCTCTTCAGATCTTCATCTGTATCTTGGAATGATTTGTTTTTCTGTTTCATCCTGCTGAGGACTGCAGCTCACTCATCTGTTCATCAGAAACTCAAACTCCGTTCTCTGGACAGTCAATGTGATGAACCTAAATAAAGTCATCAATCAGCTGCTCTGAATCCACTAACCATTGGAAATCACGTGACAGACTGTGGATCCAGTCTTCCTGAAGGAGGAACGGAGAAGGTCTGAATAAGTACGAAAAGAACCTGAAAAATGGACGCAATGTTTTGCAATCAACTTCAAAAACCCTGACAACAAAGTAATGCAATCAGAGGATTCATCACAGGATGGGAATCGCATTTTATTAGAGAGAAATCCGGCTGGGAAGTGTGACGTTTCTGCTAAAGTGGGAGCTAGCAAGTAGCATGCTAGCTTGGGTCCTCATCGATGTCTTTAATTATTTATTTTAATGTTTGATGTTTTTCAAACGAGGCTGATGTTATTCAACCAGCACAAAAATTCCTGTTGGCCTCACATAATGTGTGCAGCTAAGATGGAGATTGCTGCATTGCCCGCATGGATTCTAAGCCTACATGCTGCTGTCAGTCACATTATTTTTTTTAAAGGAAAGTCATTATTCACACGTAACTTTCTAAATACGTCCTGCCAGTGTTGAACATCTTTGTTGGCCAGACAGACGGAGGAAGCCTGATAGAATCTGCAGCGTTCACTTTCAGAAACACTGAAGAGAGCAGACGTTAGGGAGGGAGGGAGCTGTCAATGCAAACATGACTGAATGTGTCGTTCAGAAGTTTGTCTTTCATGACCGTAGATTTTTACTAGTTGCTGCTTATGTAATTTTATTTGTATGTGTGTGTTTTTTTATTTGTACAACACTGTGAGGTGTTTTTAATAGGAAATGGGCTTTTATTACTATTAAGTGAATCAGCCGGTCATGCCCTTGAACCTCCTCAGTCTCCTCCTTTCTGGATCGGTTAATAAGAATTTACAAGCTCAGTTCTCTAGATTCTGGTAAAGGTAAAATCTGTTCATTTGACATCAGTGTGTGACCTGTAACACTAGAAGGTTCAGTTCTGGTACTATTTACAGCTTCGAGATAATGAAAATGTAAATTTAGCACAACATCAATCATTTTCTAAGCTTTAATTCGAGCCATGTTTTGTGAAAATCGGTTTAGAAATGAAGGAGGTGGTAGATTCCTGCATGTCTTACATTGAAACGGCTGCATTCTGTTGACATGACTCAGACATGGAGCCTATGCGCACGTCTCTGTCTATAGCAGCCAACAGGTGAGGGCCAATCCAGTGAAATATGGAAATAGTCAAGACGCTGCTTTGTTTCTCTGTAACTGGACCTGCCCAGCAGCTCAGCAGACAGATCAGAGCTGAAGACCTCTGGAACTGGACAGATGTTACTGTAACAACAGAAGTAACTTTAATAAACACTTGAGGTTTGTTATGTCATGTTAGTTGTGTTTTTATACATCAAGTACAGATGTTAGTAAAAGGGCGGGGCCTGTCCACACACTCAAATATTACACATGTACCAGTTAACTTCACACACTTACATGTACAGTACACAACACAGTTACAGCTCACACACTCATCCTTATACATACATACATACATACAAACACATGTAAATCATTCTGTGGAGAATATATTCTGATCCGATTTGTGTGTGTAATAATTGATTTGTAACTCAAAACTGTGCGCACATGCAATTGTGCATTCACGCATATTTAGACTTTTTTCTAGCAGTATTTAAATGCATCATTTAAAAGACGAATCTTGGAGCCGTGAAAACAGTCTCCATCAGATTTGAGCGTAAATGTGGTTTTGTGTGTGTATCGGCTTTGACGGCTGATTGGACCACAGAAATGTGAACGGCGGCTCATTTGACTGCAGTCAATGTGAAGATAGCATCTTCTCTTCTCCAGAACCTGAACTAGACACGCTAGCCGGACCAGATGAGGGTTTAGTGCATGTGCAGCAGAAAGGAGATGATTGATGAAAAACAGAGTCTGTCCAAGACTGATGGATTGATTTAAAAGGAGAAATACTCGGAAATGTCAAAATTAAATGATTTCTTATGACATTTGTTCTCTTTCAGTAAATAAATGACACACAGACATGATAAAAACTAAAAAAAACAGGATTTTCATCAGAGAGAGACTTTAAAGTTAGGTGGATTAGGTGTGAATGACTTCTCTAAACATCCGTTCCCTGTTTTTCCATGAGAAACCTGCCCCACAGCTCTGAACATTTGAAGGATCAGTTGTGAACAGAACCTGCTTCAGCACACAGACGCTGTGAGACATGGACTCATCTGCATTCAGTGGAGCAGATCACAGACAAAATTCCAACGGATCATTTCACAGTGATTTCTCCGTCCTGCAGTGTCCCACCAGCGCACACGGCTGCTGTCTCCTCCTGAATGAGGATGAACTTTAACACGAGACACGGATCTCATTTGGAGAAGCTCTGACACCATGCAGCACCGCCGCTTGATGACTATGACAGCAGTGCTCCAAATCACTGCAGAGCTGCTATCACCAAAAACTTTCAAACCTCGCACTGGCCTCCATTCAATAGGGAAACAAAGAGTGTGAGGACAATTGCAGGATTTCGTGTGATGTGGGCGTGTGTGCGTGTGAATCACAGAGCCATCTGACAGCGCGGCCCAGTGACAAGTGCCTCTGTAAGATCTGGAATTAAAACATTAATAACTGAGAAAAAGCTGCTCAGCCAAAGCTTTGTAGAAGAAACTTCTCTCTTTTCTAGACAGAGAACTTCTGTAAGGAAACAGCTGAAACCAAACCAACAATCCTTCTTCATCAGATGAAGATAAAAACAATTAAAGCAGAACACTTACTGACTCACCGTTTCAGCTGACAGTGCTTCATTTTTAAATACTTTATGGGTTTTGGAACAACATGTTTGATCTCTGTCTTCAGAAGTAATGTCTACCCATGACTGCACATCTTTATGGATGCAGGGTGACACCTAACACAGGCAGAACAGCAGATCTGGAGCTGGTAAATGTTAATCAGCAATCATTTATTTTATCATTCCACATCTGTGCTTATCCCACTGAGATGTGCTATAATATCTACACTGTGAAATGCCTGCTAAAGTAATACACATTCAGACGACTAATAGACCATTAAGTGGCTCTTTCTCAATGCACCTCATCAATCTCCTGATTCAAACTTGACAAATTACTGTTGAAAAGAAAGTATATACACATTATGTCCTGTTTATACACACATAATTCATTTGATAGGATTTTGATAGGAGTGCCATCCAAACCTCTTTTTACGATCCAGCTACAAAATCCTTTAGGTGAATCCGTCTGAGGAGGGCTCCTTACCAACGACAGTACAAGCTGTGACGAGTTTCTTAAACACAGAGTAGGCATGCTGTAGTCTAACCCTTTAACACCTTAGGCAACGCCGGTGACGTCTAAACACAAAATCTTTAACCATTAACAAAAGGCTCGATTAGCCGCTTTTCACCTTCAGAATCTGCTGGAATTATGTTGATTGTGTTAACAATTGAAAAGTTACAGTAAATCCAAGAACATAAACGCTGGAGCTCCGGTGTTAAGGGGTAAAAGGATACCTGATGATGCTAATGATGCTAGCGTGAATGCTCTTTTGCTGAATGTGGGCGCTGAATATGCTGAAGCTTTTTGCCTATGATGCTGAAAAAAAATACTGGTAATTAGTTAATTTATTTCAGCTAAACGTAAAATATCCCTAAAAATAATTAAAATATTAGCTAAAATCAGGAATAGCCCAAAAAACCTCAGTAGATGCCAAATTAGCCACTAAAAAGCTAATACTAGCTTTTTAGTGGCTAAAATGCTAAAATACTAGTTTACCTCAATAGATGCCAAATTACCTACTCAAAAAAACTAGCACTTTGCTAAAATATTAGTATAACTCAAAATTAGCCCTTAAAACCTCAGTAGATGCCAAATTAGTCAAAAAAGCTGGCATGTTACAGAAATACTAGCTTAACTCTATATTAGCCTAAAAAAACCTCAGCATATACCAAATGAACACAACATCACAGAATGGACGGGCTTGAGGCTGAGTGATGCGATGCGGAAGACTGAGAACAGAGATGAGTGGAGGACTCTGGTTGCCAAAGTTTCTGTAGTGTCCCAACGGTCCACAAGACTAAGGGACAAGTGAGTGAAGTGAAGTGATATACCAAATGAGCAGAACAATCCAGAACTTTGCTAAAATACTAGCTTAATTCCATATTAGCTGAAAAAACCTCAGTAGATGCCATGTTAGACAAAAAAGCTAGCACATTGCTAAAATATTATCTCAACCCAGAAATAGCCAAAAAAAAAAAAAAAAAACATCAGAAGATGCCAAATTAGTGAAAAAAAAAAAAAAAGTTAGCATGTTACTGGAATACTATCTTAACTCTTGATTGGTTAAAAATCCTCAGTAGAAACTATATTAGCCACAAAAAAAAAAAAAGCTAGAACATTGGTAAATTATAAGCTAAACTTAGATTTTGCCCTATAAACCTCAGTAGGCTAAATGTCAAATTAGTCAAATTCGTTGGAATGGTGCTAAAACACTAGTTTAAAGGGCCCTACCATGAAAATTCTACTTTTTGAGGTTTTAAATGCATTTCACTGTTCATTCCTCTCTATAAAAAACCTCAAAACGGCATTTTGATCCGTTCATGTATTTAAGAGTAATCCTCTAAAAACTTGCACTGTCTGCAGCAGCCCCTCCCACACCCATGAAAAGGAGCGGTTGGAAACGTGCTGACTTAAGATAGATGCCAACAGCTCCCTCCAGGAAGAGTCTGCTCTGACAGCTCCGTCCACAGTCTAACATCTAGTGATGATCAGCAATAATTTATCCACAGATCTATCGGGGATCAGCTAAAAACTTTCATTTTAGATGCAGAATACTGTATATCTTCCAGTTGTGTCCTGTCTTCAACAGATTCCAGCTCCAACAGGTGTTTGTTACTTTAGGTGCTGCGCTCTTTTGAGACCCCCCCCCTAACCATCGGTCCAGCACAGCCGTGCAGGAGTGTGTTTTGTGAAGCAGTTCAGCGATGGCCGGGCCTACTAAAGGCAGATTTATCAAATGTGCATCCATCTTTGAAGAAGTTTGGATTATTTTCGTGGAAGACATACGGACACATGGATTTTGTCTGGAATGACGTCATGAAGTGGACTGCAGCCACACGCAGCAGTAGGCGGAGCTTCAGTAATCGAGTCGTTTTACTTCCGAGTAGGAAAAAACTCACAAATTAAAATAAATATTTCATGAATAATTCATTTTTTAGTGTTCCAAAGGTAATATATGATCATATATATGGATATAGTTCACTCTGAAAGGATTCAGAAAATCACGGTATGGCCCATTTAACAAAGAATTAGCTCAAAAACCTCAGTAGATGCCAAATTAGCCAAAAAAGCTAGCATGTTACTGAAATACTCGTTTAACTCTTAATTAGTTACAAAATTCTCAGTAGAAGCCATTTGAGCGAAAAAAAAACCCAAAAAGGCAAGCACAGAGTTTGCCCTATAAACCTCAGTAAATACCAAATTAGTCAAAATCGTTAGAATGATGATAAAATACTAGCTTAACTCAGAATGAGCTCAAAAACCTCAGTAAAGGGTTAAAGGGAACCAGAATATAGCTGCTCAGTCTTCTGCACTGAACTTCTTCAGAATCTTTTACATAGCCCAAACCACAGTTTAACATAATGCCGAAGAAGGAGTTACAGAATGAAATGACCTGCAGTAAATGGAGCAATCTCCCGCCCGCAGCCGTCTCGCCATCGTCCTCACAGTCCTGCAGGAAGCTGTTCTTATCCTCGCAGTAAATCCTGAAACAGACGTTCACAGTGTGAGAGCATCCAGACATGTTTCAGCTGGAGACGTTTGCTCGCCGTCTAAATGTCAGCATCTCCACCCTGGGAGTAATGACCACGCCGGCAGGGCCTCAGGATCCCGACTCTGACCTCATTAGAGCATTTTAAAAAAGACCGCCCAGGCAACAGAAAAGCTGACCCTCACACAGAGAATCCCCCAAAAGCCTTCTCTTACCCTGATGTGTCTCTTTATTGACCTTTAAAAGCAGATCTCATCTCTAATGAGACAGCACAACACAAACCCAAAGATGAGAGCGTTTTTACCCATCAGGCACTGGGCTTCACCAGCTAGACTTCGGTGTGTGGTCACTGCAGTATTCGCTCAACTAAATACACAGGAGCAGTACACACTGCTGCTTCCATGGAAAGTAAAACTAGAAGCAGCAGCTGAGCGCTGTCAATGAAACTATCAGCTGACATGCAGTAAAAGTCAAGACTGAGTTTCTCAACAGTTTATGGACATTTCACTTGTTTCATTTCAGTTTATACAACTTTTACTGAGTTTTTCATTTAGCTGCTCCGATGCTCTGCATTCAGGACATGTCGTTTCCTGGTGACAACATGTACACCTGAACCTGACCGTGCAGCCTTGCTTTACCGTCCAGGTTCAATGAAATGTGGAATGGGCTGACTTTGATCAAACTTGAGTGTTTTAAGGCTTTAAGGCTGCATCTTAATATCAGCAAGTGTGATTTTAAACTACTTCAAATCAGCTTCAAAATGTTTCTTCGGTGCCATGTTCAACTCTCCTCGCTGTAGCTGTTTAGCAGTAGCTTGGTGGTTAAAGTCACTTCTGAGCAGCTTTAAAAGACTTTAGAAGCCGAAGAGTTGAGGAGAGACACGTGTGCTGCTCGAGACTGGGAAAAGGAAACAAAATAAATCCAAAACATAATACCTTCAGCATAGACACACATCTCTGCATTATGCATTTTAATCTCTTCCCAGGATAAATTTACTTGTTCTACAGGATATTTTATAGGATAATTGTAAAAAAAAAAAGGAATCGTTTAAGAGCAGCAATTGAGTATTTTCAGCTTTCAAAATAAGAGCGGCCGAGTAAAAAAATAATTTGGGTGAACGTGTTTTAAAGCATTAAGTGGAAACAGTCACCATCATGTTTTTAGCAACAGTTTTTCATTAATTTGATCATTTTTACCTTTATTTTCCTGCAGATCAGACACAGTTCTGATCAAAACAAAGAGCAGTGATGTTAGAACCACGGCTGAGCTAACAGCAGCTCACTGACCGCAGGAGAAAACATTACAACAGGAAGAAGTTTGACTTTAATCTCAGACACACTGGAATTGTCTGACTTTTGTTCTGTTTACAAGGATTATGTGAGAATGGAAATTTAGGAAACTTTTAACTGGTGAGAAAAGATCTTCTGCAGCTCCACGTCTCATAGCTAACGCTAATGCTAACGTTAGCATTAGCACAGATTAAAAGAATAAAATCATAATTACCTTCATAATCAAACCAGCAGCATTCAGTGAAGTTCTTGTAACTTTTGTCTAACTTTAACCGGGTTGTCAGAGAGAAATGATCCACGACTGTTTAATATCATCCAGAGGAATTATGGGAATCATCTGATCTGCTGTTCAGACTGCAGACAGGATTACTGATATTTGGACTCTGATTTATGAACCATCTAAGAGGAGGAAACGAACAGAACCAGGTAAGACATTTATACAATAAATATTGTACATATTTCAGTTACAATTGGTTAGTTTACCTTTCATTCTTTACATAAAATTGCTTTAAACAATGTTCAACGTTCAGCCGTTCTAAACAATAGACACCAGAAGCTGCTCTGCTCTCGACCAGCGATGTGTGATGTCACCGTTTAAAAGAGGTCGATGGTCGGGCCTACTAAAGGCAGATAGATTATATGTGCAACCATCTTTGAAACATTTTTTATTATTTTTGTGGGCGAAATGCAGACATTTATACTTAATAAACCCCTGTTGGGACATTAAACTCTGTCCACTAGAGGCTCTCAGCCCGTATCTGCTTGCTCAGCTGTTGGACAGGACAAGTTAAAAAAAAACAAAAAACTAATATTTCATAAATAATTTATTTCTAGTGTAAAGGTAATATATGATCATATATGTGAATGTAGTTCACTCTGAAAGGTTTAAATAAATCATCGGAAGGCCCTTTTAAAATGATTCAATCCATTTTCAACATGTCTCTAATTCCACATTGCTAATTGATGCTGTTGTTACTTCCACTGCCTGATCAATTTTTGATACGTATCTAATACCTTTCACACCCCTAATAATATATGATCATATATATAGTTCACTCTGAAAGGCTTAAGACAATCATGGTTTATCCCCTTTAAAAAATGGTGGCCAGAAAACTCATGCTTTTTAAAATTCTTTTAATTTTTGTTTTCTTTAAAGAACGGATAATCTCTTTCTTCACAAACTCCCGTGAACCAGCGCTGCTGCTCCTTACAGGAGCTTTCCATCGTGGCTACTGCCTCACTGACATAAACATTTGCCTTTTTCATTGGATATTAGCCACCACAGGTCACCTTGGCTTCCCTCGGAGCTGCCCCCTGTCAGGGGTCTCTGACAGACTTACAGTCAGTCTGGGCTGCTGGACTGATGACAACCACCACAACATTCATTCACTTTTTAACTGGAAATCAGATATAGGCAGAGAAATGCTCCGGAACTTGCTGGAGACAGTTAATCAAGTCAGTCGAAGCCCCCAGCAGCCGTGCTTCTGTTTCCAGACATGACTGACCTGTATGCATAGATATTATGAGTGGCACTGGCAATCTTCTTATTGGTATAAAGCTTCTCCAGGACCATTTTCACCTGAAATAGAGAAAAGGGAGAAATGCTCGTTGAGTGATTATCAACAGGGAAACCGAAGCTTTTCAGTGAGCAGCGTTCAGTGCATAATCGCAGGAGATCTTTGCTCTTTCCAGGAGTCTGGCGCTGCTGAGAATGCACTAACTTGATGCCCACGAGTCTCCTCACGATTTTTAATGAAAAAACGTCATGCTTATTCTGTCTGTGGCGTCTGGTTTGTTTATTCTGTGAAATGATATTCTGAAGCTGTCTTAGTTAACATCACAGTGCTGCTTAGGATGCCGTGTAGAATTAAACAAGGCACAAGTTTCCCCTAAATGAAGTCGCATTTCTGCGCTGAGAGCAACACTTTCAGGTGTTTCTATTCTGTTCATTATCTATGAAAGAAAAAGGATTTTGTGAAAATACCAATTCAGCGCAGGTGGAAGCTTTTAGGATGAGCCAGAGTGATATTATCTTTCAAGAAGGAGCCAAAGGATTTTCTTTTTGTCAAGCTGCCGCATAAATTACCAGATTGGCTTCTGTCTAACTGACAAGATGCTCATAGTGGAATTCTCCTGAATGCTCGGCTCTTATCCTAATGCTTTTAAAATGGGGCCAAGGTTCATGTTGGTTGATCCAAAATCGCATTTGGTTCAAACTTCAGTATTTGAACACATTTTAAAGAGAACGTGGTGAACTTCCTGCAGGCAGGTTACCTGTCCAGGTGAGACCACAGGGGCCAGGTGAGGCTGGAAAGTGCTGCGTCTGTCTGTCACTGGCTTTCCATGTTTCACTGGAGGCAATTCCTCATCTGCAGGAAAGCAGTGGTACACATGAGAACCTCATATAGTTCATATTGGTTTTTGTGTTGGAGAGGCTTACCATGTCCCTGATGCATAAGGAGGTATGCATTGTTTAGTGTAAGAGCCATGACATTTGGAAGCTTCTCCTCCTCATCATCACCCTCTACTCTTTCCTCAGCTTCTGTGCTTTCTTTTTCTGGATGTTCTTCTAAAGCAGGTCAGGAAACAAAGGAAAATGAAAAGCAGGTTTCTTCAAATGTATGCAAAAAGCTATGTAGGAAGCTTCACTTCAAGACAGAGGGTAACAATAAGTGTCCACACATCATGCTGCAGGCAGAGGGAAGCTCCTGCAACAATCCAATACAGTCAGATCAAACACTAACTTCTTATGAAAGAGGCTGAAATGAGCTGTGAGAACAATGTGTCAGCACCTCGGGAAGCTCGCAGTGATGAACATCACCAGTGCCAAAAGAACAGAGGAAAACGTGCAGCTTTAGTCTGAGACACTCATACTTTACATACCACAGACTTCACAAAGATAAAATACTAAATGACAATAATGATGTAGTGGAAAATGCATGTATGGATAAAGAGAGGCCTGGTCCTGCAGAGCTGCAAACTCGCCTGTTTTTCAGAATTGGTTAAAATGTCAAAGATTGTCAACAACAACGTGTAATAAAACTGATTAATGAACAATTCAAATCCCAGCCAATGCATCAGCAGCAGCTGAATTATTATACAATCATTCAAAAGCACCAGCATTTGGTAGATTTTAGAGAGTTGGGTCCATTTTTTCATTTCAAGAATGCAATTCCCTGCGAAAACGTATATTTTTAAGGTGGCTAAGGTGGTCCTCTAATCTGAACCAAATGGACTAATATGATAAAACTTGTTTAATTTGATTATAGATGAGTTAACTAGTCATTTTAGCTCCCAAACTCTAATGCGATAACAATTAATCGATGAATTGATTTCTGTTCCAAACCAGATCCATCTGTCTGAGGATAGTTGAGAATGGAATCAAATCAACCAATAAAACAAAGAAAATGTTTCAAAAGGAAATCAATCAATTATAATCAATACTGGAAAATGACATTTGGATTGAGACTTTAGAGCTTTATTTTACTGTAACATAGAAGGTCCATCACAGCAGACAGCACACGTGATGCAGCAGAAACTGATCAACCATCATTCCAGTCCGATGTGTGGAAACACTTTGGATTTAGCAAAGACAATGAGACAATTGTTTTGTGATATTGAACTATATAAATTGAATTGAAATGGATTTTTCTGATGAGGAAAACAAAAGTGGGCTGAACTTTATCACTCTAAAATGTGAATGGATTTGACATTTTGTCTTTTTTATTCAGAGCATTGACAGTATATAGAGAAGGACAGGGTGCCTGTGACATCACCCACAGAAGAAACAAAATGAAATAAATTCATGAATTGACTTAAACCTGTCTGATAATGTTCTTGTTGGTTCAGCAGCTGAGGGCCTCGTTCATCAGTTTCATCTGTATTGGTGTTCATGAATTAACAACAGGTGCACTTCAGTGGCAACAATTAGAAAACCCTCCAAACAGGACTGGTGTTCATGTGGAGGTCATTTCAAGTTTCTCCCTCTCTTTTTTGGCTGGTTTTCCACTCCTGCTGATTTTGTCTTGTGTAATTCTCTCTACTGGCAGTATGAGGAGATTCCTTAACCCTACAGAAGTTGCACAGATTGTCCAACTTCTCCAGGATGGAACATCCACACGTGCTGCAGCAAGAAGGTTTAATGTGTCTCCCAGCACAATCTCCAGAACATGGAGGAGATTTCAGGAGACTGCTGGTTATTCTGGGAGAGCTGGACAGGGCCGTAGAAGGTCCTCAACCCCTCAGCAGGACCCATACCTGCTCCTTTGTTCAAGGAGGAACAGGCTGAGCACTGCTCGTGCCCTACAGAATGACCTCCAGAGGGCCACTGGTGTGAATGTCTCTACCCAAACAATCAGGAACAGACTTCATGAAGGTGGCCTGAGGGCCCCACGTCCTGTAGTGGGCCCTGTGCTCACTGTCCAGCACCGTGGAGCTCCACTGGCATTTGTTCAAGAACACCAGAATTGGAAAGTCCTCCACTGGCGCCCTGTACTTTTCACAGACCAGAGCAGGTTCACCCTGAGCACCTGTGATAGACGTGAAAGAGTCTGGAGAAGACCAGGAGAACGTTCTGCTGCCTGCAACGTGGTTCAACATGACAGGTTTGGTGGTGGTCAGTGATGGTCTGGGGAGGCATATCCATGGAGGGACGCACAGACCTCTACTGCCTAGGTAATGTGTTTCTTTAAAGTGCTTCTTTCATTTTTGTCAGCAGTGTTCTTCTAAATATTTTCAATAAAATACTAACAAAAAAAAAAAAAAAAAGAGAAAAGAAAAATTCAATTTTTTCAAAGATGGATGCACATACCAAATATCTACATTTAATAAGCCCGGCCATCACTACACTGGTTCACAACACAAACCTAAAACACTCGACGTCTGCACAACTGTACCTGACCGGATCTCAGAAATACATGAACGGATCAAATTACAGGGTTCTTTATAGTGTGGAATGAACAGTAGAATACACTTAAAAGCTCAAAACATTGGTTTTTCATGGTATGACCCCTTTAAAATGAATTGTTACAACCCTATTAAAAACCTATAAAAACAGCCTATAAGTATAAGATACAAGCATACAGTATGTGTCTTAGTTTTTACTGTAAGAGAAAACCGAGGATAGTTTACTGTATCAATTAGAAGGTTACAGGGTTAATCCCTACTGAAGAGCAGAATAGCAGTTGGGAAAGAGCCCTGAACCCCATGCTGCTCCAGAGTACGTATCTTTGTTTAAAACAACTGTGCTGACAAAGAAAATACTGTGAGAACGTGATTTCTACTGTGTTGTAAAACTTCTACTAAACATTTCCCACTTCATCTCTAATCTCCACCCACAGCTTCTCTGATTTATCACAATGAGATTTAACAGAACTAACAGAGGTAGTTAGAATTTGTGTCCATGTGAAGATATACAATATCTGGATTCTATGGAAAATATTTACCTACATAAACTATAATAAACCTTTTTTTTTTTGGTCAAAGCTATAAAACCAGACACCAAAACCAGGAAATGAGAAAGAGAAAACTGAAGGTCTCTCTGTGATAACAGCAGTTTATTCTCTGCAGCCACACAAACACCTGAAGACATGCAGCTAAGATTCATCCCAACTAAAAGCTAAACAAACATCTGGTCCTTTTGTTCGATGTGGTCCCACTCGCTCAAACGCCATCATCACATCCATTCCATCGCCACTCCTTTTTCATTTCCTGTCCTGTGAGAAGTGCCTTATCACATTTCCTTCCTCTCCCACCGTGAGCCTGTCACTCCAAAGAGTGAAGCTGTCACTCCCATCAGGGCCTGACCAGTTATTCTTATTACCACATGAGTCCCAAAGACACGACTTATGACACAACGATGAGGGACGACACATACTTTACATCGCTCATTTCTCAAAGAACACCAGCAGAGGAGTAAAATATCAGATAAGTGGATCTGAATAGAGAAAGTCCTCCACTTACTTTACAGCAGCCTGACTTATGATGATACAGCTGTAAATGAGCTACCTTCACGCCTCTCCTCCTCTAAGGATTCTGCTAAAGGAATAGAAAGCATTATCTCGATATTGATCTTCATTCAAAGCTGTCACTCAAAGTCAGACTGATTTTCAAAGCCCTTTGTTCTCCTCTTATTGCAGTTTCCGACCACGCCAGGTGGCTGTTTAAGAAATGAAGAAGTCGTTTAGAATAAAATAAAACTGAAAGCACATAGTTTAATCAAATACCTCCTCATAGTCAATGTTACAGCTCGGATGGATGGATGGAGGGATGGATGATGGATGAATGGATGGATGGATGGATGGATGGATGGATGGAGATGGATGGATGGATGGATGGATGGATGGATGGATGGATGATGGATGGATGGTTGGATGGATGGATGGATGGATGGATGGATGGATAGATGGATGGATGGATGGATGATGGATGGATGGATGGATGGATGATGGATGGATGGATGCTCTCAGGAGAGAAATTCTTATTTTGTGGGCTGCCTGGTGTGACTCTAGCATGTTCTTTTTGTATTTCCATGCAAAAACATGATAGCAAATAAGCAGCAGGTAGCCTTTAAATTACAATATAGAGGTAAATTTAAAAGTAGACTGAGACATAATTCCAAAGGGTTAAAAATTCTAAATGTTCAATTGTGTGCGTGCTTTCATCACATGATTATTTGCAGACAATAAGTGGCTGGCAAATACTGTAACTAAAAAAAAAAAAGCAATTAATCTAGATTAATTTTTTCCCGATTTGCATTTAATTTGTTGTATTTTTTAATAGACTCCTGGCTCGAGTCATTAACTTACCCATGATGGCAAAACAATAAAAAGCTCTAGCAGAAGCACCTGTTGACTGGTGTAGAACAGTGTGCGTCTGGTGTGAAGTGCAGGAGAGCGGACGCCGCCACGCTCACTCTGCTCCTAGCCGCTTCACGCCACTCTCCAGTGTGAACCCAGCACTGAACAAGTATGCACCATAACTGGCTTCAAGCTAGGATCTCCTTTTCCTCACCTGTTCCTGAGCTTTGGGACTTCTCCACAAGAAAGTCTCGGACTCTTTCCACCCAAAGGTAGAGGATGCTCTCCCCGGCATGCTCTCTGTTGTGGAGGAAGCAGAAAGAGGCCTGTTTTCTGGTGATATTGCACTCTGCAGAATGAATAATGAAAGCTTTTGTTGTGGCCAATATCTCTCCACAGCATCTCCTTGTGAAGTCAAAATTATGAAGAAGGACTCACACATAGATGTCTTCCAGGCTGTTTGCCAATTTGACCCTCTCAGGACCTCGCAACCATGCTGCACTACAAAAGCCATGAACAAACACAAAGATATTGAGTGGGACGAACAGAGGGCTTCTTCTGAGTGGGAAGCTGTTCTCTCAAATTAGCCGATCTCCCACATATTAAATCTGAAAGGCAAATAAACGTACTTGATCTGGTAGATGGGTGGAGCTGCACTTGGATAATCAGAAGGTAGAATTATCTGATCAGTGACAGGGGAGAAAGGATTGAGAAACGGCACAGAGGAAAACGTCTGATGGGTGGGCAGAGTTGTGTCTGCACCTGTAAACACGCCGTCAGTTTTGGCTCCTCCAAATCACTGCATATTTTGATGCAAAATATTCTGGAGGCTTCATCTATCACACACCATTCATCGCCGTAGATGGAAGACAAAGCCTCCACCTCTTCAATCTAAATAAGAAGAAACAAGAACAAAGCCAAAGCATGAATACTCATTTTCCACAGGCATTATTTATGGAGCAGTGCCTGCAGTGATTAAAAACCTCAACAGTGATTTACAAAAGGTTTATGAAAGTCTCACATAAACATGTAAACAGCTGTTTTTAATCAGCAATAGAACCTCACGGAAAGAAATTCTGTTTGGATAAAATATCAAAACATTGAAGAGAGTACAACTGTTACATATACATATTAAATACAGTCAGTAGAACAAAAGTCTGCTCAGTCAGTAGAACTTCATCTAAATCCAGAGGCAAACACAAATATGAACTAAAAAAAAAATAAAACATTTGTTGTCTCTCTATAGAGACGAAGAATGGACCTGGAGTTCTGTTTGAGGCGGTTCTGTCCAGCTCTAACTTGATGGGTAAGCTGTCCCAGAAATTCACCCAAATAACTGCTTTAATGAGGAAACAAGGAGCAGCAGGAACTGCAAACCATATCCAACTAGGATTATGAATAATATCTGTTAGGTTTGGACGGTCTTCAAATTTTAAAGGGGCTCTACCATGAAAATTCTACTTTTTGAGGTTTTAAATGCATTTTACTCTTCACTTCTCTCTATAAAGAACCTCAAAGATTAAGTATTTTGATCCGTTCATGCATTTAAGAGTAATCCTCTATAAACCTGCACTCTCAACAGCAGCCCCTCCCATACCCACAAAAATGAGCGGGTGGTATCATGCTGACATCAGCAGGATGTGAACCGCCCCCTCCAGGAAGAGTCTGCTCTGACAGCTCCGCCCCCTAACACCAACACTCAATTTCTCATTAGAGCTAGTAGTGATCAGTAAAAAACGTTCATTTTAGAGGCAGAATACCGTATGTCTTCCAGTTGTGTCCTGTCTTCAATAAATTCCAGCTCAAACAGGTGTTTGCTACTTCAGACGCGGGGCTCCTTTAAGACACGACCCCCCACCGAAGCGGGTGTATTTGTGTTGTGAACCAGTGTAGTGACGATGGGCAGATATATGGTGCATCCGTCTTTAATAATTACTGGTTATTTGTGTAGCAGAAATGACGACAGACAACTCTAGGATCAGCTTTCCGTACAGATCAGAAGCCACGGTTCGGCACACGTGTGTACCGTGGACCACTCCAACCCCGGCCCCCCACGCGCACACACGCCTCGTGGTTGTATCATTTAAATCGAATGTCCGTTCACATCGAATGTAAATTGCATCAAATTCATGTACATCGTTTTGTTTTAACAAGCACTGAAGTAGCTGCTCAACAGTTCTCCAGAAGTGTGTTAACCTGAAGCTCCTGCTGCCTGTGGGAGGAGCTTCTGTCAAAAACAACAAACAAAAGCATCGACACACGTTTCCATTTCTGGGTTCAGAGAATCTTCCAGTTAGGATCCATTATCAGCCACAGCAGCAGCTGTCCCGCACCGGAGAACGCCGCTGCTTCATAACTGGGACGCGTGAGGTCAGGGGATGATTGTATGGCAGCCAAAAGGGATCATAAATCAGCAGGAAACGCAGGCGCAGCAGTTTTATGGATAACAATTATTATTTTAAATATGTACATCTTCTGAGAGTTATATTCATAAAACAATTATTATGAAAATATATTTAATTTTAACTGATTTATTTACGATTTAATTAGGATAAAGGGGGGTGGGAGGAGAAAATGAGCATTTTCAGGGGATCTCCGGATAGATTTGGTATTTTCAATACTATTCTTTTCTCTCAGTTCTTGTATGTATTTAGAATTTACATGTTTTAGAATGTATTTGTGTTCAAAGTTTAAAGATTTTTGGATTGTATTAAATAGGTCTCAATGAGAAAACCTTTTGATGTTTATTTTATATACCTATGAATATGTGTATGTATATATATATATATATGTATATTTTTTTTTTTTTTTACTTTCTACTGATACAAAAAATGATCTGAACCATGACCCCTAAAACGTGACACGATCTGAACTATGAGTTTTTTTATCCATTACACCCATATGGATATAATTCACTCTGAAGGGCTTAATAAAATCATGGTATGGCCTCTTTAATACTGTCAATACTTTTACCTTGGTATACAGTATCACCAATTACTAATTAAGAACTCCGTAAGCACCAAACAGCTGGTTTTCCTCCACCACACAAAATGTAATTTTAAAACACAATTATCAAAACAATAACAACATGAATTTGTTAGAAAAAACATTTTTGAAATGCAGTGTTCTCCCACTTATTTGGGTTTATTTATTCCACTTTTCACATGACTCCTCCAGTTCATAACAAAAACTCGGAAAACTCAAGATGCTTGTATGAAACTATTGTTTCAGAAGGAGATGCAGGAATTTCCCAGGAGGAGAGCGCAGTTGAAGAGCACGCCAGCCCATCCCCTTCACACACATGCAGGCGCACACACTCACAACAAGACTGCTTGGAGAAATGGAATCAGCTGATTCAGAAGCGACTGAAAAGTATAACTATCATCCAGGGAAGGTGTTTATTAAGGAATAAACCAGGAAATTCTGGATGGAGTTGCCCTCTCACACTAAACTGATTAAGGAGGGAGCTCGTGCTTCTTTTTACGGCACAGACTCCCTGCTCAGTCCTCGCCCCTCATTCATGCTCAAGAGTGTGGGAGGAGTAGAGATCCAGGAACAACACAAATATAAAGTGCCGTGAAAAAGTATTTTCCCCTTCCTGGTTTCAGTTTTTTGCAAATGAATCACACACAAAGGTCTCAAATCATCAAACCAAGTTTAACATTGCTCAGAGACAACCCAAAGAAATAGAAAATTCAGTTTCAAAATGAGGATTTTATTTATTAAAGGCACAAAAAGATCCAAACCTATCTGTGAAAAGTAATTGACCCCTGACCCTAATAACGGGTCAGGCCAGCCTATGCAACAACAGAGATCAAGCGTTTGCAGTAATTGGTGATGAGTCTTTGACATCTCTCTGGAGGAATCTCCGCCCACTCCTCCTGGAAGAATGGTTTCAACTCGTCCATATTAGAGGGTTTTCTAGATTGAACTGATCATTTAAGGTCACACCACAGCATTTCAATAGGATTTAATCTGGACTTAGACTTGGTCCCTCCAAAACCTTCATTTTGGTTGTTTTGAACCATTCAGAGATGGACTTGCTGGTGTGTTTTGGATCACTGTCCTGCTGATGATCCAGGAGTTCTGGAGTTTGAGGGCAGGAACCGATGGCTGGACGTTCTCCTTCAAGATCTTCTGCTAGACGGCACAATTCATTCTTCCATCAATCACAACAAGTTGTCCGGGTCCAGGTTACCCCCCAAGTAAAATAATCATTTTGAAACTGCATTTTGTATTCCCTTGGGATGTCTCTGAGTGAAATGAAAAGAGAAGTCTAAGTCCAAATTCCATAACTACTTTTTAAGACAATTCTTGACAATTAATTCTCCTGGTCTTTCAAAACCATTTTACAGCAAAACAAGGGCATCTCTGGCTTTGGAACAGTCAGATTTAGCAGGTGTCCTCTTTCATGTGGCATCCCGCAGGGCTTACTTGTCGGACTTCTGCTTTTTTCCTCTATATTTATTGCTCTTGGGCTCATGATCCGTTCTCTAACAAAGTGTCTTGATGGAAAACGAGACTGGATGATGATGTCAGAGAATCGAGATGTCAATCCTGCCCTCTGCTTTAAGAATAACCCAGCATGTCAAAGTAAGCACATGTATAACTGAATAAACTTACACAAACCCCCCACCCCCCACCCCCGGGCCAGCTCTTCCTGCGGGGGGTCTGCTGGCTGCTCCTCCACGTGCCTCAGCCCCCAGCTGCACCCCCTCCCTCAAAACAGCACAGCAGAGTCTGCCTGAAGGACTGCGGTCTTACTTGAGCCTGCAGGTCAGCTTCCTTCTCCTCTGTGACCAGAGCCGCCATGTCTCATGTCTGTGATCTCCCGCTTATGTGACGGTAATAACATTCATTCATCAACTCAACTCCAGCTGCTGTCTGTCTGCGGTGCTGTCAACACTGCCCGCGCACCGGAAGTGGAATTAAAGTCTTCCGGTTTTTTTTTTTTTTTTTTTTTTTACGTGACACACCAACGTAGAAATCTGATCAAATAAAAAAATGAAACAGTTGAATGTTTGACGTGGATTTCATTCACCAAGCAGCTCTCGTTTGCATGTTTGAAAAGCCTGAATTTCTTCTCACACTGACTTTTATTTTGAAACGCCGTCGTGGTTTCCGGTGTGGACAGATCAGCTGATCTCGGTGTAAACAGTCAGGACTGTCCTCGAGCTGTGTGTGTGTTGGAGTGACTCGAACAGTTCCACGCGTGTTCATGGCTCCACGTTTGCGGCGCGGACGTTGATGGGAGCGCGCGCCGTGTGCGGGGCGACGCGGGCATCTGCGCAGCTCCACGCATCACATGCCGTCTAACAGAGAGCCCATGTGAGAGCAGCTGTCACCAGAGTCTGCATTCTACCTCCGGACATGGAGTCAGTAAGTTTCCTCCTGCACTGCATGCTGGTCAAAGTTTGAGCAGAGACTCTAAAGCAGAACGGATGCGTGGCTCCTCGGGAGGGAGCGGTCAGAAGGAGAACCGGTGGAGGACCGGGGAGCAGGAGCAGGAGCTTCACTGGCTTTAAAGCAGGCACAGACATCTCTCCTCTGGAGGAGATGGATGGAGCTTTGGCTGCACTCTTCCAGCATGGACTCACTGCTGAGCTGCCGGCAGTGGAACCATCAGAAAACTTATAAAGAGGTTATTACAGCAAAACAAAGCTCTGCTGGACTCAGGTGGCTTTCCAGTGTATTTCCAGTGTTGGTTTAACTTTCACACCAGTTTGATTTGTGTTAACCCTGTAACACCAGACCTCCAGATATGATCTTTACTGGAACTTTTCAACCGTTAACACGATCAACGTCATTCTAGTAGATTGTTGAGGAGAAAAGCGGCTGGTTGATGGTTGAAAGTTGCAGTATGTTAAAGAGTTAGTGTTTTAGCATGACCGGCAGCTGTTAAAAGGTTAAATAGTAGAAGTGTGGTACAATTCCCTGAAATGTTAGTGTGTCAACTTAGAAATGAAATGAGGTTTAGCATTACTGAGCATCACTGCAGATGTTCTGAAGCAGCAGGGGTGTCAAACTCAATCACACAGGGGCCAAAATCCAAAACACACCTTAGATCACGGCCGAACAGGATAAACATTCAATGAACACTCTAAAATTACATGTTTAAAACTTTAAAACCGTAACTTTTTACATAATTATGAATATGCAAGAATATTACTCCAGATAAATCAACCTAAAACTTAAATAACTTTAAATATATAGATTTTGTCAAAATTATACAAGTTAGAAATAAGCACAAGATAACCTGGAGTCAACAATAAAATAATATGATCTGGAGGGCTGGATAGACTTACCCTGAGGGCCGGATCCGGCCCCCGGGCCTTGACTTTGACATGTGTGTTTTATTGTAAAAACAACCTTGGGGTTTTTACAGCCTGACTCTAGTTGTTTCTGACTATATAGTGGATTCTTGTTCAGATTGTGAGACCAGACTCTGATTCTGTAGGAATGTCAAACCATTCTTGGCAGCTGATTACGTATACAGGCTGTCATGAGACCTCTTTCAAAGGGTTTTCCCAGCATGCTCTCCAGGCCGAGGTAAAGCTGAGGTTGGCCTCTTCACAGCCTGTGGAGCTGACATCAAGTCAGTGGTGTTTCTTCTCTGATGCGTTGGTCATTTCTAACTGCCACATGATGTAAGAGTGTCTCATGAGCCACCTCCCTGCCTCTGTTCCCCTGACTTTGCACACTGATTGTTTGATTAAAGCTTGCAGAGTCATGTGCTCATGCAAGAAGAAAAGGCCTGCTTCCTTCCTGTAGAGCAGGTCTGATGACTCGTGCTTTTTTTCATTTATATTTCCGTTTTCTCCTCATAGACATACGATTCCCCAAACTCATGACTTTTCCTCCTCATGTTTTAGTGATTGTTTTTCTGTCCTCATGTCATCTGCTTGTATACAGAATTTCCTCTTCTGACAGTTTTTATTGGTTTCAAGATAAAAACACACAAATGTGAGCATTGCAAAATGCAGATGTTTGCAGCAAACTGAGAATGTTTCTTGAAGGCTGTGGTCAATCAGTTGGGCTCGTTCTCAGCTGTGCCAGATTGAGAGATGGTTTTCTGCTTCTTCACGATGTCCTGACGACTGTGCTGAGCCCTTTGAAGAACACATCCCAAACACTTTTCTTTACTTTTTTAACCTTTTTAGAAGTGCTGCTCAATATTGTAGCATGCTGTCATGTGTCAGGTGAAAACCATAGGCGGTGTATACAACCCCTGGACAAAGCAGGTGTGACATCACCCATTGGAAACACCTTGCCTCCCTCTCCAACCAAATAAAGCCAATGGACCATTTTCATGGTGATGTCAGACAAAATGTGACAAAAGTGAATAGTTACTTTAAGTGTTCAGGTTAATTACAGCAAAGCTGACAGCTGAACGCTGTTTAACTCTATTTTACAAAAGGTAACATTACCAGTTTCAACAGAAAAATGTACAATATTTATTTAATGAATGTTCTGCTGAACTGTATTTTCATTTCCTGTCTTAGATCATACATAAATCTAAATACAAGTTTAAATAATCCTTCAATATTTGAGGTTCTGTTGAAAATATCGACCTTTCATTTTAGCAGATTTTATTCTATCAGGTTTTATTTTGCTTAATGTTATTCACACGTGTTTTAAGTGCGATCAGCTCAAAAACTGATGGAAATCCATGTAACAGGTGCAGCACTGTTACAGTTGCCATCTTTCCATGATACGGGCGCTGCCATTTGGAGCCAGTCAGCAGTGATTGGTCCAAGTTGGTCTGAGTCAATGTTTCTTTGGCAACTACAGTCACCAATCAGGAGTGAGATCGATCAAAGTCCACACCCCTCCCACTGAAATCTGAATCTGTCAATCAAGCATTGTAGGTGGGGGCCAGCGAGCACCATATGCTTTTACTGAGGCATCTGATTGGTCAGTTTATAACTTGAATAACTTCTGATAAAGAAAAAATATTGTAAAAAAAAAAAAATAGGAACATCAAGAATATGTGAAGAAGAAGGCATGAGAGCAAGAATGGTTGTTCTGGCCAATAGAATGACTGAGTAACAGCTGTTTATTTCTCTGGTCAAGTCTATGGGATTTCGGCTTCCTGGAGCCAGCAGGTACTTCCTGTTTGGAGCAGGAGGGGGTGTGGTGGAGAGGTCCAGTGATTCTACAGTCTGTAGTAAAAACAGGCCCATGTAACCAAAGCCCTGCCCCTGTGCTTCACAGAGGATCATGAGTGTTAAAGCTGCATCTGTGAATTAGACCATTTTGAGAAACCTCGTGGTTTGTTAACATGGTGTTTTGTGAAGCTCAGTTTTGCGTCACAGCTATTCTTAGACAAAACAGTCTTTCTCTTTGAAACTTCAAACCCCCACGTTCCTCTGACTGCTGTCACAGAGTGAAGAATTAATCTTGCTGGCTAAAGCTTGTAGAGTGTGTCATGGAAGACTGAAGTTTATCGAGTGTTTCTGACCTTAAGGTAAATTAAAGGTCAGAAAAAGAAGCTGTCGTCTGGTAAAACAAACAAACAAACTGGTTACTTTCCACTTTGTTTAGAAATGATTTATGAATCTCGTCTGGACAAGTTGCTTTTAAGACTATTGCTGATGTCCATGTGGTGCGGAGGGATGTCCCCCCTGAAGGGGGCGCCCACCCTTTGGGTGTTGCACCTGAATAATATGGAATAAGGAGCAATAGACCAACATAACCAAAGTGAAGGAAGTCTCTGATTTGAAAACTGGATCAGATGAAGCGCGGTAGCCTCAGCTATAGGAGGAAACCCATGGCTGAGCATGAGGTTGAACATATCTATATCACTAGAACTCACATGCTAGCTTGTTGCATGTGCAAAGTTAGACGCCATATTGGATGTGTTGAGATGCTTGTTTACTGCTGTGCTACAAAAAAGTGTCAAAAAGTGACAAGTGTGTTTTGTTTTTGTTTGTTTGTTTTTATTTCCAACCAATAATCAATGCATTTTATTATTTCTGTAATGAGTTTGAAATATTAGTGTGTCTTATCCTGTATTTTTTACAATCTATGCTTGAAATCAGTCAATCAATCGATCGATCGATCGATCGATCGATCGATCAATCAAGTTTTTAACCAAAAACCCTCAACCTAAATGTCTTAAAAAGCCATGTTTCATGTTGATCTGAAGCCTCCTGAAGTCTCCCAGTGAACATTTCAATGAGGACCCCATATGGTTTCCCTTTGGGCTGAGTTGGTGGGCCCCAGGTGGGTTTGGCCGCGGGTTCCTTGGTGGCCCCACCTGTGTTTGCCCAAACTGGCTTCAGTGGGGACTCAGTAGTCTGGCTCGCTGGGAGGCGGAGCTTGCTAACTCACTACGCCGTCCACCACCAGCTTGTTAGCTCGTTACGCTACAAACGTTTGTTTTTTTTATTTATGCTATGTGTTAGTTTTCCTTGTTCTTGGAAACAGCGTTAGAAACATTGTCTTCTGCTCTGTTCTGAATGGTGATGGTCTTAACTGCATGTTTCTTTTTCAGTGGATGTTGCATCCAACTAATGTTAAAAATGTGCCTTTGTGGTGGACCTGCAGGGTTCCATGGAGCAGCTGGAGCCAGAGGAGGAGCTCCTGAGATTGTCCCGGAATGGAGATCTGCCTGGAGTTCAGAGGCTTCTCTCGTCCCAGATTAACGGAGAGAGGCAGCTCAACATCAACTGTAAAGGTATGTGAAAGAGACTACTGCTGCAGCACCGTCCTCGTGAGATGCATCACTGTTGTCTTCTCAGGTAAAAGTAAGTCTAACCTCGGATGGACGCCTCTTCACCTGGCCTGCTATTTTGGTCACAATGAAGTTGTGAAGGAACTACTTAAGGTAGAAGTTGTTTCTTTTCATTAACAGATACAGATTGGATGTTTTGCAAAGATAGCATAAGTGCCCCTCCTTCTGCAGGCTGGAGCAGATGTTAACTTGCCCAATAATATTGGAGACACCCCTCTGCATAAAGCTGCCTTCACAGGAAGGAAGGTATCTTTTACACAAATGTCAAAAATACACTCTCTACATCTTTGATTGTGCACACTTTTATATCCATTCAACCAAACGATAATGTATGAATCAGGAGATTGTCATGCTGCTGCTGCACTATGATGCATGTGCTACTGTCATCAATGGGACAGCACAAGTTCCCAAAGATGTCACTCAGAATGCTGAGATCAGAAGCATGTTGGAAGGTGAGAGAGAAGTCATTTCCTAATTACCATTTGAAGATGTTCCAGCCGATTCTCCTGTTACCTCCGTCAACATTTACTGACGCACCCTCGTTTTTATCATTGACATGCTTAATGTCTTCTCCTGAAATCTCACTGTGTCCTGGACGCTCAGCTGCTGAGAGGACAGAGGAGAGGAAGCTGGAGGAGAAGCTTCTGGAAGCAGCTCGTGAAGGAGATCTCTCCACATTAAATCAGCTGGTAAGAATCACTTTTAGATATTTGACTGCATTTCTCCCATCAGAGACAAAAACCTGAACTCTTTAGTGTCGGTAAATGTTTTGATCCAACGTTAGTCAACAGACAGGAACGGAGAGATCTGTCGGATGAATGAAGAGTCATTCTTTAAACTTAGACTTACTATGCTGTCATTGGGGGTTTACAATTATCACGTTAATTACAATTAATTAATAACAGACATTTTAGCTCCTTATTTTTTGTTGATCGCATCAGTATCATTATTGCGTCGTATGGTTACGTCCGTGTTATGCAAACCCGCAGGAGCATATTATCCTGCTCATCACTGGGGTTGAGCACCGATTGGGTTTTATTCGGTTCCGGTGCCAAAGCGGTTCTTTTGTTTCAGTTTTGGTTCCTATTCAGTGCCAATTTCGGTCCTTCAAGAATAAAAAATAATGTCTACATCTTCCCAAATTGACAGATTTTAATTCCCAAGTCACATAATGAGGAATGGTGAAGATCTCCACGTCAAAAATTGATGTTTTGGGTGTCATAGTTTGTTGACGAGCTGACTGTTCCCAGTAGATCAGAGCTCCACAACCTCTGAGCTGCAGACCGGTGGCCCCGCCCCTCTTTCACTGTGTGGTGAATTTGTGGCTCATTGCCTGTCAAACGTGTGATCCTGAGCTAGACGTCGCAGCTGTTTATGGATGTCTGTCAATGTCGCACTTCCAATGAATGGAAGACAGATTATGTTGATAGATCAGGATTATTTATTGTGAGGAGTTCTACAAAAATCTACCAAAAAAATGAAATCCTTCAAAGATTTTCTCGTTTGATCTCACTCGGAGGGTTGTCTGGATGACAGCCGCTTCAACTGTTTCTGTGTCTCTGTGACTGAGTTTGAAGGCTGTCCTGTCTTAATCCCGGGGGGGGGATAGGAGACTTTTTTTATTATTGTCTCGATGAAAATAAGAAAAACCATCCCAGCTCAGGAGATCCGAGCAGGCTGCCCCGCTCCCTGCAGCCGCTGTCTGTCTGCCGGCGTGTTGAGCGAGCTCCGCTGAAGTCTGGAGGAACCGCCGCGCCTGACAGGAAAAAACGCTCGTGTTGGATTAGACCACTGATCGGGTCAAACATCACATGTCCATGGCTGACTTCCTGACATGGACGCAGTGACCCAGTCTGTGATCTGCTGTGAAATGCAGCCGACATTCGAGTGCTGCACGCTGTTGTGTTCAACCCGTCAGACGTCTTATATGAGCCCGCCCACTATCGTAGGAAAAGCAGATGATTGGCTAGAACTTTAAAGAACTGAAGTGAACTGAACTGAAATGAGGAACCGTTTGCAGCAGCTTCTTTTGGTTTCGGTAGAACCGCATAAATCATATCAGTTCCTACTTGGAACTGAACTTCGGTGCTAAATCCTAGTCATACCATGTTCATTTGAGAAAAATATAAATATTTTATATATATTTTTAGTACTTCAGTCCTGGTATATTTTTAAGTTTAAGTTGTGTTCTTTTTAAATTTTTTTTTTATTACAAACCAGACTGTTTAATACGCAGAGTCACGTTGTCATGGTAACAGCTTCAGCATCATTTTAGAGGTAACATTCACTCCTTAGCTCTCATTTTTGTCTAGATGATGAAGTATAACTTTATTATATTTTTTAATAAAAAAAGTCAGTTCCTCCATGGTGTTTAATACCATAGATTCTCTTTGTTTAATCCCAGTCTTTAAAATGATCAAATTCAGCCAGCAGGTTAAAGGAAACTATTGTCACTCAGGTCTTTTCTACTCTCTGTTGTGGTAAACTTTGAAATAAGGTATATCAACATTTGAATTATGGTAGAAGTCTTTATATTTATTTTGATCTTACTGCACCAGAATCTCACAAACTTAAATAAAATAGCTTAGATGAGGCTTTTTCCATTTATTTATAGTTTAAAAATTATTGTGATTAAAATCGATTAATTAGATTAATTAATGACAGGTCAAGATTCATTAATCACACAAAAAACAATGGCATGACAGCACTAATTGTCAGTACACAAAAACAAAGCAGTGAGTTTTGCCGAACACAACATGGACTTCTGCAGAGAAAGGTTTCCGCTCCACCAGTGAGAAGGAATTCTTTAATGTGACTTTGAAGTTTATAAGAATACAATATCTGGGCAAATATTCTACACATGTATGCAGTCTGCATTGAAATGTGACACTGTTTATTGTAATTACTCACATCTGTCTTTAAAAAGATGAAAACTATATTTCAGATATTTATTATTTTATTGTTTTATATGTTTGTTGCATAATTGTCTAAAACAACAAATGAATAAGATATCTGTTTGAAGTCTATTATAAACATCTGAAAGTGTCTCCACAGTCCTTCAGTGATGAAACAGTTCACTGCTCATCCATTCAACCTCTCTGGGAAGCTCTTTCTATACTTCCCTAATTAAGTTGTGTGAATTAAACTAATTAGATGTGAGATCTGCAGCAGATGTGTCTCTGGGCGCAGGAGAGCTTCATCTCTAGGACTCATCTCTCTGTGTTATCTTTTTTGAAGTAAACAGCTCTGAAGTTGTATTTTTTGAGTGACAGTTGTAGAAAAGCTGTTTCTGAAGAAGAATAGAGAAATGGTGACAGTCCTTTCTTTTGCAGCTCTTGTGTGAGGAATCAAAGAGTCAAGCTAAATGTCTCCGTAGAATAATAAAGAACTGCTGGACACATGGGGCCACATATCTCCACTGTTCTGTCCTGTCTGCTCACTGCAGCTCACCAAGAGAAAGCCCTCAGATATCAACTGCAGCGATCTCCTGGGAAACACTCCACTGCACTGCGCGGCTTATCGAGGCCAGAGGCAGTGTGCCCTGAAGCTGCTGAAGAGTGGAGCCAGCCCCTACTCAAAGAACAAGAACGGTGAGACGTGTCAGCCGTGGCTGGCTGCCGTGGATGAGGGATGATATTCAATAGTTTTCCTGTCGGAATTGATTTGAATGATGCTTCCTTTATCCCTAAAGGGAAATTACATCCGTGCTCAGCTGTATAAATTATTGAAGATGAGCATCAGAATAAATAAAGTGAAATAAAAGAAGAAATGTACAAACGGTTACAGCCATCCAGTTCACCCTCCTCCTGTCTTGGTCTGCTTGTTTGTGGTTGCTCAATCCAGACAGCTGGAAGTTCTTGGATTTCTGTAGGAATCCCGGTGACCTGTACAGGTTTTACCTCGTCTGACCTTTCTAAGTTCAGTTAAAGTTTGTCCTTACGTTTACTGAGGGCCATGTGCAGACATATGGATGTTAGAAAACAACACTCTGCTGTCACTGCAGTTACAGTGTTAGTCAACAAGCTGCAAGTTGTAATGTAGAGCGATTCTCGTTTGACAAATCAGCAGGTTAAGTAAAGAGACTAAGGCCCAATCCGAATTCTTCCCTTCTCCCTGGCACTTCTCCCTTCCCCTCCATTTGAAGGTGGAGTTCAAGCATAAGTGTGTCCAGGAAATGGATTTTTTTAAACGGAGGGACGGAAGGTCCTCCACTGGGAGGCTAAACCACGTCGCGCTGAGAAGCTCTTTTCTTCGTGTGTGTTCTCTGAACCACAGAAGTTTACATTTAAATGTAAATAATGACTTTTTATGGTAGCAAAGATTATCTTTTAGACACAGACCTTTCAATTTCCCATTGATTCTCTTTGTATTCCAAAACTCTACGTCTGTAATATACTTTTGGCCTCCAGGTGGCGCTGTTAGCACCTCCTTTTCCTGAGGCTGTTGGTGAGACAATCCACATGTACATGGCAGTGGCATCCCAGTTTGCTTTTAGCTTGTTCTTGTTTTTGAATTCAAAACGACCAGTGAGGCCTTGCTGTTAAAAGTTTCAAGGACAAATGAAAATAAAACTTTTTATTCTTACTAATGTTTGTAACCTTAATGAATGCAGAATCTAAATAAATAAATAATATATTCTTTATTTTTTCCTTTTACTTAATAACATGCAAAAACAAATTGTATTTTGCGTGTGAACCGGGATCCCATTTAGAATTCGGGTGTCCTCACTTTCAGGACACCCTGATTTAGAAACATGAAGGTTCTGTTCAGGAGAGACCAGGATGGATCAGGAATGAATCCATCAACAAACCAAGAGGTTCTTATTTCTCCAATCCTTAAGGTGCATTCACACCAATTGCATTTCACGTGTCCTGCCCCTCTTTGTCCCTGTGGTGAATTTGCAGCTCACCGCCTGAGTTTGACGCTGCAGCTGTATGTGGGCGGAGCTACAAGCTAATGTTTTTAGGATGATGCTATAAGGAACGGTGTCATGAAGACACAGATGATGTTGAGGAATAAATCAGGTTTATTTATTGTGAAGAGTTCTAAAAAACCATCAGTAATCATGTCTCCATGTTTGAGTTTATGTGATTATTATTAAAGGTTTTACCGGTACAGGAGGCTGTGTCTGTATGACAGCTGCTGCCACTGTGTTTCTGTGTCTCTGTGGCTGAGCTTAAAGGCTCTCTGTCTCGTATTAACCTGAGGGAGAAAAATACAATTAGAAGATCTTTTTCCTCTTTTTTTTAATGTCTGGATGAGACTCGAGCCGGCAGCCTCTGCACCGCGCAGCAGCTCTCTGTCTGCCGGCATAGAGAGAGAGAGAGAGAAAGCGGGCGATCTGTCCAGAGGGTTTCCCGCCTTCACCCAAAAGTAACTGGATGAGCTCTGCAAACATGCGGCTCCAGCGGGTTAATGAAGAAGAGGAAAGTTCTGGAGAAAAACACTCACTCTGGACCAATATTCTACCTGCTGATCGAGTCACTGAAAACGTCACGTGCCCAAAGCTGAGTTCCTGATTGGTAGATGCAACACAACGACCTGTCAAACTCCAGATATTTACAGTTTGGCCGCGCCTCCCATTTGCACCCGTCGCTCAAGTCGCACAGCAGGACTTCAGATCGTCTCATGTCGCGTCTTTTCCATTGACTTGACATTGAAACTGGTGTTAATGCACATTTGGGCTGCAGATTAGAGAGTAATCCACCAGTATTAAAAAAAAAAAAAAAAATGGTGAACAGAATCTGGAATATTAAAACCTGGATTATACGATGTTTCACTGTTCCTAACAGTCCTGTTGTGTCTAGATCAGCACTCCACTGGATTTGTCAGGACGGTGTCCCTCCTTGTATAGACTGATCTGAGAGAATGTCACTAACTGGTTTCATGTTGTGTAAGGTTTTCCTTCTAGAACTGGTTTTGTGTTGGGTCAGTCTAGACCAGATGCCATGTCTAACGTTCATGTTCACAAAACATGAGTGACACTGTCATTTATTTATTTGTTTGTTGGTTGTAACTAGTATTTAAACATCTCTTGAAGATGACTTTGTTCCGTTCTTTCCAAAAACGGCCTGTGTTTCTGTGAATGCTCCCTCTCAGGTCAGACGGCGCTGGACTTGGCCAGTGGAACAGCAATGCAGCAGTTTCTGGAAGCCAACATTCATCGGGTGAATATCAGCTTGACCCGTTAATACCGGAGATCCAGTGTTTATGATCTGTAATTTATTGTAATTTATAGAGAAAAGCGGCTTGATGAGCTGCTTTTCTCCATCAGAATCTACTGAAATGATTGTGGTTGAAAAGGTTAACGTAGGTTAAAGATTTGAAAAGGGTTAAGAAAGAGGAACATTCTCTTGATTTGCTTTTCTGCTGTGGATTATGTTTCTTACCTTTGTGCTTTGCAGGGTTCAACTCGTCATGTCAAGAAGTTTGAGGGTCTCATCTGGAAGGTGAAGCAAATTCCTTCGTTTCTGTTCCTCAGCGTAGATCAGGGGTGTCGAACGCACGTTAGGTCACGGGTCGAACGGGATGAACATTTACTGAACACACATTTTAATACAACTTTAAAACTGTAATTTTTTAACATCATTATGAACTAGATATATAGCATTACCTGTGATAATGCTAGTGTGAATGCTGGAAGCTGAATTTAGGTGCTGAAGATGCTGAAATTGAGAGCTGAAAACTTTGGAGCTGAGAGCTGAAAATGCTGAAGCTGATAGCCAGCTAAAGTATTAGCTAAATGCCAAATTAGCCTAAAAAATAAAGTAAAAAAACAAGGTTAGCCAAAACAGCAACCATGTACCTGAAGTAATGGCTAAATGTCAAAACAGCCAAAAACAAAAACAACAAAAAAGCCTTAATTATCCAAAACAGCTAGCATGTAGTTGAGATATTAGCCACACTCCAAAATAGCACAAAAAATCTTAGTAAATGCAGAAATAGACCAAAAAGCTAGCAGAATGTCAATTTTTAAAACCTCAACCTTTTAAAATAATTATGAATAATAAAAATACTGGAATTTTATTCCAGAATAAATCAACTTAAACCTTAAATAACTTTCAATATTTTACTCTCCATGAAAATATATTTTTTCAAAATAATACATGTTAGAGTGCAAGATAACATCATCCTTTATAAAAATAAAATAAAATGAAATGAATAAAATTAAATGAAACGATCCGGCCCCCGGGCCTTGACTTTGATACATGTGGCCTAGAACATTCCAAGCGGAAGCAGATGGGTTTGTGTCGTGGACTGAAGCAGAACTTTTGGTATTAAGCTTTTTAAATAAATTCTATTTTTTAAAATAAAAACAATTTAAAATAGTTTTTAAAGAAACATCGTGGTCCTTTTTGCAGATAAAGAAATCTCTAGAAGAAAAGATGAAAAGTCGATATCTGTGTGCCGACATCGATCCAATACAAACTTGAGATCGATACTGTCGATATTTTGGATTGATCTGCCCTGCACTATCATAAAGTGTCAGTTTGAAAATGAAAATATCAAAGGAAGAAATCCTCCCCCCAATATCGATAAATTCAAACAGTTTCAATCAGAGAAATTCTAAAAAATCCCTGATTATTATAATCTATTTCAGAGCAGATGTCCCAGCTGTGTGCTAATGATGCTTATAGACGTGAACTGCAGGAGAGAGCGATCGCCAGTGTCAACCTAGCGTTAAAGTCTACCTATCAGATGCATTTTCTGTTCTGGTATGTCCAAATGCAGGAGAGGAGATATTTTAAGTTACCCTTGAACGTTTCCCACCTGTAAAAGTCCCTCACTTCTGAATGATGGGCTCCAAAGTGTTCTGAAATGGCCTTCTAACCCCTCCAGAGTGAAGAAGCCCGCAGCAGTTTTTACCTCAATAAGTTTGCTGCTTTTATCTTTTCTCCTTGACTCTGCTGAGTCCTCTGAGTGATCTGCTGAGGATCATTGTTGGTGATCAGCAGCCCTGGACTCTGACTCCCACTGGCATTCTGTTGGAAATACAGAGGTTTTTCAAGTTGTGCTGCTGCGTTTTCTAACTTGTAATCGTTCTTTGCTAAATAACCAATGATGAGACGTCGGATATAATGTCTTGCAGACCTGTGAGGAACACCCATCCCAACAGAAATAGCAGAACCTGTCACGTGTCATCATGTGACGTGGCTTCTTTACCGCTGAAGACGATCTTTCTTTTTTGTTTTGGCTGGGCCAGGGCGGGACACAGCATTGTTCAACAAATGTTGTCATGTTAGTTCCCACCTGCTTGTTGTGCGAATGTTTAGTAAGCATCTACACGAAAGTCATTCCGTACTTTTTTAGGCATGTAAAAACTCAATCACACTCTCAGTGATATCAGTAATCTTGGTATCAAAATGTTCAACTCGCTGTATTTTTACTGCTTGTATTTTTGGTGTTAATAAACTTATAGTTTTTAAAATATGGAGCATTATATGTCCTATAGGAAATAAAGGAGAAGGTCTTCAAAGTTCATAATTTTAAGTAGATTAGCAACAAGTCTTTAAATATATTAATAGGTTAATGTTTTTTTTGTTACCTTTAATAGCACTTTTTAAAAGATTTGGAGGGTAACGAATATTTTTGCAACATGCAAATGTTTATGGCTATTTTTTATTTACTGAGGTTTTCATAGGCTAATTTTGAGTTTAGCTAATTTTTTAGCAACATGTTAAAATTTTTCACTAATTTCATTTACTGAGGAATTTTAGGAAATGTTTGAGTTTAGCTAGTATTTAAGCAACGAGCTAGCATTTTTGGCTAATGTGGCAGGTATTAGGGTTTTTAAGCAATTTTACAACAAACTTCTGAAATTTAGATCAATTTTAGCACTCTTTCATAGTTCTTTAATAACATTTCCATCCTTTTAACAAATTTAACATTTTGAAAATAGCTTTTGTATTTTCAGTAAATCCCTTCAGCAACTAAAGTAAATTACATCACCATTTTCAGCAAAAAGCTTCAGCAACTACTTTCAGCAAAAGCATTCACACTAGCATTATCACAGGTAATGCATCTTATGCTGTGAAATGCTGCTGTCACGATCGATCCTGGTACAATCCTGTGAAAATAAAAAAGTTCTGAATTTTCACTATTTCCAAGCTAATGAGCCAGAAACTCACAGCAGTAGCTTTTCCAGAAGTCTGTGTCGTCAAATTCTGTCGTTTTTGCTTCTGTCTTTTATTATAATATTTTTTTTGAGTGTTTGTTTGCTACCAAACGATTTAATCAACCTCTAAAAAGATGAAGTGTAATTTCCTCCTGCTTGTCACCTTGCAGAGCTCCAGGTTTTTTGGATGGCGCTCGTACTGGGTGGTCCTTCAGGATGGGGTTTTATCCTGGTACTCAAAGCAGTAGGTGCTCCTCTCAACTCTCAGCTTGACTCTGTACTTTGAATCAGGCACATGAAAAGATCTCAGCATCAGATTGAAAGGTCTTAAAAGTGACAGAAAAAGTTGTTAAAAATCAAAGGATTCATTTTATCTTCACTGGAAATGTGTCCTTTGCTTTTGCTCCGTGTCATTCCAAGATCCGACGCCGCCGCCAGCGTGAGAAGGCAAGGCTGCAAATCTCTCACCAACTCTCACTGTTTGGTAAAGCGGGGCGGGAAACGGAGTCTGTCTAACGGTCAATCTGCATTTGTATGAAATTTTCACTGGGAAATGTTTCTTCTTCTTCTCCCTTGAAGATACGAGCCAGAGACGACTGCTTTTTCACCCTCAAGTGCTTTGATGACAGCGTCCACCATTTCAAAGTCTCCCCCAAAGCTGACCCTGGAGCAACAAGAAAGGCGGGTCCAGTTCTCTCCCCTCAGTTAGAGTCTGCTTGAAGCCCAGAGATTCAGAAGAAGTCAAACGTTTTCTTTAGTGTCAAAACCAGTGTTTTTTTCCTTCAGAACAATCTGTTCTAAACTGAAGCATCTCAGTGTTACAGCATTCACACAAACAGGGTCAGACAGCACACACGAGCCCCCTGAGGGGCCGAGGGGTGCTAAAGCCTCCTGTTAAAAGGGGCCGTTACCCCCCCCCCCCCCCCCACACACACACACAGATTTTTTTTATAATTAACAATAATAAATCCCTGTCAAAGATCCAAGAGAGAATCAGGTTGGTACAACCCCCTCTGTATTTCCTCACACTCGTTTTCCCGTAACCTGGCTGTTCTGAGCTGCTGCTTCTGGCTTTGCGGGTCCAGTTGGAGTCAGAGCCGGTAGAGAGGAACGCTGCTTTTAAATGAACTGTAGAGATGTGACAGTGAAGCTACTCGAACCTTTTTTATTGAAAACATGGAGGACATACAGTAAACTACAAAGAACACTAAACTGTACATCTATTGTTCAGAATAAACAGCAGGAGGAATACACACACACACACACACACAAATGAAATTATATAGAGTTATAAAGCTGAGAAAGATGACATGTTTTAATTGCTTTTTTGTTTGTACTGGTGAGAATAGACTGTATGTGAAATCTAATTTGGGTCAATTAATCAAAACAATTGGGAGCTTTCTTGTTAAATTTAGTTTTGTGAATATAATACCTGGTTAACAACATCAGGAGATTAATTTAATAACATTTAGACAAAAGCTACTTATCGTAACTCAGGAAACAAAATAAAAGGTTTTTCCATGTAAAAGTTAAATACCGATACATTTGAGTTTTTATCAAATCATTTTAGTGTGCTTGCACGTCCAAAACATCTGCATCAATGTTTCTTCAAATTAACAACAGAATAAACACTTTTGATTAATATCATTTTTTAGCCTTTACATTTACTGATTTGTAGGATAAAACCTATGAAGGATCTTGAATCAAACCTCTTGTTGTCACTTTCTTGTTTGAAGATACTTTTTTCCAACACAATCCATGAAGAAGCTCGTGGAATATGTTAGTTCATGCAGGAACAGGAAACTCTGTACTAAGTCCAAAATAAAACAGATGGAAGTTTCAAAATAAATGAACCGTATTGAAGGTGAGCTCTTAAGCCTTGGGCACAACTGCCCGTGCGAATTTTTGACCCGTACGGGTTTGGGGTGGTTTGGCCCGTAGACCAGGCCCGTGACTGCCGCATGAGTTGTGGTCATTAGGACGGGAGCCCGTGCAAGTGGTCGTGTGAAAAGAACACATTTACACATTTAGGAGTGGGACAGTTAATGGGAATTTAACTTTAAGTTGAAGTTTAAATACGTGCGTCCAACAAAAACATCCAGCCTTGAACACACTTAGAATATGTGCAACATTGCAGCAATGAGATCTTGACTGCAGGTATTACATGTGTTCAAAATGAATTTCTATCATTTTCTATGCTGATCACACAGAAATACAAGAGAATAACATCAGCCAAAAAATATATTTTGTCAAAATTAACCGAGTTAGAAATGAGCCCAAGACAACATCAGGTCATTAATAACAATAAAATGAAATGATCTGGAGGGCCGGATCCGGCCCCCGGGCCTTGACTTTGACACGTGTGCCACAGAGTGTCAATGGGAGATGTGTAAGGGATTTTAATAGAACATGCTGCAGCTTCTGCAGACACCACTTGTTAGGCCAAACAACAGCCTTTGGAGGGCCAGACTTTGGACACCCATGATGTAAAGATTTTCCTTTCTATAAACATGTAGAAAAGATTTGAATGACTTTCAGTGTTTTCCTTAAAGGCCTGGCTTGATGCTCTGGAGGAGCACTCCGCTTACAGCACACACTACTGCTCCCAGGAGCAGGACAGTGAAGAGGAGGAGGAGGAAGAGGAAGTGATGTCACTCGGGGAATTGTCTGAGTCGTTACAGGTACCAAAAGCAGGGAACACAAAAAGGAGGAGCGTTTTAGCAGAATGTTCTGTTTTGTGTGAATCATAAAGCCTGCAGGGCTTCACATCACTGCAGCCTCTTCTCACTCGTTTGCATTCTTCTCCCGTCTGTCTAAATTACCAGGCAGCAGAGGTCAGCCAGAAGAAGCTGGAAAAGGAGGTGGCAGCTTTCCTGTCCCTGCTGAGAAATGACGCCGTGTCCGAGCGTAAAACCCGTTATTTCACTGACGCCTGACGTGTTTTCTTGCCTCTATTGTTGTACAGATGGGTGGAAAATCCAACGGAAAACCAGCAAAACTGTCTTCCATGAACAGAGAGCGCTTCTCTGTAATTTATCCAGGCTCTCTTTTACGATCCACAGCTGAACTGCAGACACAGAAAAGCATGTGTTTGACGTGAGGAACAGGTAGAGCCTGAAACCTGTGGCGTCGCTGGGGTTAAACCCGGGGGTCACCACTAAAGGGCTCTTCAGAAATCCATTTGAGACCCCCTTGTTGTAGCATTGAGAGGAGTTTGAGCACAGGGTCAAGGGGAATTTACTCAGTGAAAGCATTGCAGTTCACTCCTTCATGTTTCAGGGATTTCCCTTTCATTTCTCATCCATCTGCATGCAAACAAACCAGAAAAGCACTGTGACATACAGGCTGGTTGAACATTCTTCTAAATCAACTGTAAACATAATTAAACAGAATTCAATGGTTATTGTTTAACTCACTCCTAATTAAAATTGGGGCTTTTGTCCTTTCTCTGATGAACCCCTCTTTTGATTACTGGCGCTGGGTTCTTTGATTCCTTTTTCCCTCTGGTTTGTGTCTGATCCCTCCAGAGTTTCCATCTGCCGTTCTGCAGAAAATGCAGGAAATCTGTGATGTGTCCCGTGAGACCTGGTCCAGCCTCAGCGTCTGCCTCAGCCTCTTATCCAAGCAGCAAGGGGTGAGTGTCCCCGGCACACCGGCGTGCACAGCGGCGTGCTCGATGGAATCCACTCAGCCGGGTTTGGGTGTCAAACAGAATCATCATTCAGTCATTCTGATACTGGTGTAGGGTCTGTTAGTATCACTATTTTCTTACCCATGCATGTTACCCTCATTGGTTTTCTGTGTGAACAGCAAACCTCCTTTAGATATCCCTCAACAACAACAACAAAAGTCTCCACTTCTGTTGCAGCTCTCTTTACCTCTGAGTGCAGGAGCATCAAAACCCCAGCTTCAGCAGAGCTTCAGCAGAACTTCAGCAGAACTTCAGCAGAGCTCTGCAGATCTGCTGAAGCTCTGATCTGCAGCAGCTTCCTGACTCAGATCAGCTGGAGGTGGATGCTGAGAGAGAACCTCTGCAGTTTGTATTTGGACAACTCTATTTTTGGAGAAGTTCAGCACATCTGTAGATAATGCAGCATTGTTTCTGTCGAGTTCATCCTTAAACTCTCTACGGGTTAACAGAGATTATATGCTTTCTGCAGATCTGTCTGAACTGACCCTCCAGAAATGCAGTAATCACAGAGATCGTTTGTTCTGCTAAACGCTTTGTTGTCTTTTGACTGAGATGCAGGGACATGATGGGTTTCATGAGTGGAGATTGCCAGTTTGTGTCTCCTCAGGAAATGAGCTCAGTGGAGTGATTTGATTATAAGCTGTGTGATGGATTGTTTTGTGTTGGATTCAATAGCTTTGATTATGATGTGAGAATAGACGTGTGCTTTAAATGTTGGAAGAGGAAACGGGGCAGAGTCCTCTCTGAAGCACATCCCGGACTCTTGTGTCCACTCTGAGTTACTGCAGGAGGACTTTTCCATTGTTTGATTGTGCAGGGTGCGTCTCAGTGCTAAGTGGCTTGTTGATGGGTGGGAAATGACTTGGACACTTAAAGCGCATATTAATTATGCTAATACGGAGATAAAAGTGGCGTGTGGTGAAACTGCATTAGGAACAGCAGGATCAGCTTATTCCAGTTCAGCATGGTGAGAATGAGTTTGAAGGTGTTTGGAGTGTGACCTTCAAAGTCTCTGGAGACACTTCTTATGCATAAGTGTGTTTAAAAAAGAGAGTAAATGTTTGAAGACTATAAATGTGAGGATATTTCTGCACAGCTTCCTGACTCGTGTTACGGTCATGGATGCTGCAAACGCTCCTCTGTGCCTGAATTTTAAAAAATCCCTAAAGAAAAAATCAATTTTAATCTTTTTTTTTTTGTCTTTATGATTGAAATTGTTACTTTAAAGAGGCCATACTATGATTTTCTTAAGCCTTTCAGAGTGAGCTGTATTTATATGGGGATATATGATCATTTTTTTACCTTTATACATTACATTTCTCTTTGGACATGTCAGTCACTTCTACTCCGTTCAGTACGTTGAAGCTCTAGCCCAGGGGGGGTCAGACTCATTCTGGTTCAGGGGTCACTTTCAACCCGTCTGGGCCGGACCAGAAACATAACAGCAAAATAACCTTTCTTCAACTTGTTATCTGTAGCCTTGTTTTTTTTTTTTTTTTTCTTAATTGGAAAAAATGCTTCAAACGACCTAGTAGTCTAATCACTTATTATTACACTTTCATTCACAGAGTTCAATGGATTTGAAATAAAATGGATTTCATAAAAAAAAAGAAAGAAAAATGATTTATTCAATTTCCCACAGACTGAATGTTTTACATCTATTAAAGCAATCCTGATAGTAAACTCAAGAGGGGGCAACGGAAAAAAATAAATACCCTGTTTAAAATATAAATGTGTTCATCAATGAAAAAAATGAACTAAATTAAACTTGCAAACATTTTGGTGTTAATCCTCCCATTTGGCATTCTTCGTATTTATTTCTTGATCTCTTGAGTTTCCTTTACTCCCCCTAGTGGTGGAATTGCGTATCGCGGTCATTTCTTTACAGAACCATACCTCGCCACAGGATCGGGCTAGAAACTTGCTTTCTTTTTTGAAAATTCTTATATTTCTTTTTCTTCATAACTGGGCTGGATTAAACCATCTTGAGGACCTGATATGGCCCGCGGGCCGCATGTTTGACACCCCTGCTGTAGCCAATCCCTCTGCCTTTCCTGTGATAGTGGGCGGGTTCATTTAATACCACTGACGGGTCGAACACGAGAGCGTGCAGCACTCGAATGTCTGGCTGATAGAAGTTTGACAGGTCACTGCGTCGCATCAGCCAACTTTATTGAAACTTTTTGCATTTTGTAGCATGACGGAACATTTGGAACAATCAGTTTATAGGTAAATATGACATTATTTGATATTATTGAAAAATACAACACGAAGTCTGTTACATGTCCATGTCCTTGAAAAGGATCTATTGGGGTAAATGTGTCTGTTTCATCCTCTTTTTCCTACAATCAAACATGGATTATTTATCTTATAGGGTCTAGGTGTGTTTCTCTATTTAAGTCAAACTATTGCAGAAATGATGGTTTAGGTTTGTGAATGAACTCTGCTTCCAGATTCTCTCTTGTCCTCACTGGCCTGAAGTGCTTCCTGTCTGGCGAGCTCTTCCCGTCTGTGAGGTCATCAACTCTCCCTGACCTTTCAGACGACTGGAAGAAAGAGGACAGTTGTGATGGCATGTACTGAACTGCTCAGTCAGATTTAGATTTCAACACATACACTTCATATTTAACTTTTTAATATTGATACTTTTGCTGAATTTTTATTTTTACAGTAATTATTTTCTTGACATTTCAGGAGAATAAACTAAAAAGTAGGGCTGTAACCAGTGATCAACTTAATGGATTCATCAATTTAAACTCTACTCTGTAAATGAAGCATTGAATCAATTAACAAAAGATCTGTAATCTTTTACATTGAAAAATGTTAGTCTTTATCAGATTAAAAATTTGGGTTGAGTAGACATCAACTCAAAATTGTATCATGATGAAAACCAATCATTTTAAATGTAGCAAATGACATCACATTTGGTAATTAATCCAACGTTTCTTGTTTTTCAGTGTAACTAGATCCATCTGTCTGAGGCAAGTTGATAATCAAATTAAATCTCTTTTAAAAGATTGTTTCAAAATGAAATTTATTTATTCTCTTAGCAGGAAAAAAGTCGCATTGAGATCCTCCAAAGTCCTGTTAAAGAGGCAAAAGTGTCACACACCCAAGACCTTTCATAGAATTAAAAGATGTTAAGAAACAGAATACAATTATTTAATTAAAACCATAGACTGTGAAAACACTGGACAGAACAAGCAACAAGGTCTCCCATTGGAAATGCATTACATCCTCTCCTCGCGAAAGTAGGCCGCCGCTTTCACCGTCACTTCCTGAAACGGCTATCGCCATTTTGCAAACCATCATCAGCGATTGGTCCGAGTCTCTGTGAGTCATGGAAGTACCTTCCACCAATCTGAAGAGAGTTTATTGTGAGTCTCCGCCTCTTTCCACGCCTCTACCACGAGACATTGGAATGTACACAGCTTCCACTTTAATAACGGCGGCTCGAGAGAGTCATTGTTCAAGTCTTTGAGGGAGAACCATTCCAACATTTGATTCTGCTGTTAACCTTTCCTGCTTCCTCGTCCTGACCGTGGTCGGGGCGAGCAGAGGAGCCGCTGTAGCTCCTCGGACAAACGTCCTCGCGGTTAAACCCGCGGGTGTTTGGTTCTGCAGGCAGATACTCTCTCTGTCTGGTTGGAGGCTGGAATCCACCATTTATTTTCACTTTTGTTTTACAGCACATTGCTTTACTCCAACTTTCCCCGAACCCCCGCTCCTTTTCTTTCATCTCTCATCCTCTCTCTCTCACACACATACGCGCGTGCACGTACAATCACACTCGCGCCGCCCCGTCCCTTTCTCTCTCCGTAGCTTTCCCGCAACGCTGCAAACGTTGCATTAACTTACATATTTTCTTTTTTGTCGAGCTAAATGATGTGTCGCCACATATATTCCGGAAACATAAACATTCTCAGTTATAATCATCTATTTCGATATTGAAACGCGCCTTTCTGAACGCGCGTCCGCGTTAACTTTCAACTTCTTCTGTTTGCAAAGCGAGCGTGTTTTTTACACCCGGTTTAACCGCGTTGAGCCTCTAAATCTATTTCTACAGAGTAAAAGATGGCGACAGCATGTCCTCTTGTTTTAAACTGCGATTGCATTCCATTGGGGAAAAGAAAGAAGGACAATGATTGGAACATTGTTGAATTGTAAAGTAGTGTGTAAAAAGGTCTTCACGGACCGCATTGATGAAGTCTGCTCCCATTGGCTACTCGTCATCTGTCACTCAAACTGCCGAGACGTTCGACGTCAGACCACAAACGCTTATTGAGCCATCTGATTGTCAATTTATAACTCAAATAACTTGTGATAATGAAAAAAAATCCTTAAAAAAAAATTAGGATTAGAAAAAAGAATTAATCAGAAAGCACCAGAGGAACAATGATTATTCTGACATTTTAAATGACTGAGAAATAACTGTCTGTTTCTCAATGTAAGTCAATGGGACTTTGGCCTTTTTGCAACCCAGTGGTACTTCCTATATGGAACACGGAAGTAGGGGGGCATGCTCAGTCCAGTTCTCCTATATACAGTCAATGATTAAAACAGGTTAGTGATTTAATTTCCAGGTCCTTTATAATAACATCAAACTGTGGCAGAGTTCTGAGCTTTGAAAGTTTTTTGCAGAAAGTTCCGGTCTGCCTTATACTGACAAAAACAGTTGCTTCTTCTGTCCGAACACTCGGGCTGATGGCGAGTGTGACGAAGGCGCGGAGGAGTTTGCATCCATAAGCAAAGCAGGTCCGATTTAATAAACGCTCAACAAGAACAGACAGGGGCAAAAACAGAGACGTGGTCAAAAGCCAGGCAGAGGTCAAAAAACACGAGAGAGGAGTTAACCAGAGAGCCAGGTGAGAAAGCGGAGAAACGGCATCCGAGTCAAAACACGAGTAGGTGAACGAGAAAACAGAACCGCTCAGAAATTGCTAGGAAAACGCGAGGCAGTACTTCGCAGAGAACGAGGTCAAAATGGAACAAATAAATATGGTGAGAGTAATGAAGGTAACTCAGTACAGCTGGTGAGAAGGAGCAGCAGAGGGAATCAGTATTCGGAGTGAGCGCCTTTATGGTTGAAGGAAGAACCTGGAATCCTACAGCAGTAGACGCCCTGAGACAGGGAACATGAGGCCCATCAGATCCTCAGAGCCACGCTCAAATATGAAGACAGACGCCTCCTGTATATGTATATGAATCTGTGCCAGTGGAATCCGACGAACAGCTAAAGTTCACAGTGATGAGTTTGAAACGTTATGAAGAGCAGAAACGAATCCGATGTGCACAGAGCCTGACTGTAGCGTGAGAGTAGAAAACATCCCCGCTACAGCCCTGTTTAACACTCTATAACACCCAAACCTGAAAGAAATGTCATTTATTTACAGATGTGATGTTTGAAAAACAAAACTGAAACTGAGCAGCAGCAGAAGTGGAAAAGGAACAATTATCTTTATTCACTTAAACTTAGGAATCCATGTCTGTTGTTCAGAATGACCACAGCTGGTACATCTGTCATGAGGCATGCTGGGAAATGGATTTGTCATTTAGGCTTTCCTGCCTGTTTGTTTCCTGTGTGCAAAGAGTGAAGATGTTTGCAGAGTGAAGAGTTGCTCTGATATTAACGCAACTTCTCCAACTTTTTTGGGAGGTATTAAATTTACCTTAAATAGTTTAGGTCAGATGGTGTTTTTGTAGTTTATTGGTAAAATATTTGATTTCTGTATATGTACAATGGCAAGAAATGCTCAGATTTCTACAAGTATTAAACAGAAAATGTGTTCTGATGTTTATTTAAGTCACAATAATAGAAAAACCGAGTCAGCTTAAAGACCCACTCCAATGAAAAAGGGGTTTTTAACATATTCTTGTAGCATTTGTCTCATGGTGGAAGACTTTTTTATACGTACATTAAAATGGTATTTCTGAGTATTACTTTATTTAAATCAATGTAAAGCAAAAGAAAAAATGCAGTTTGACAGTCAGGAAGCCACAAACTTCCTGCTCCATTCCGATCATTCACTGACGGAGAAATAGATCCATGAACGTCTTTGTTTTCCTCGTCTGAGCTGGAGTCTGGATCTAAACTGCACAGCTGGATAGTTCTGGTAATGCTTGTTGTAACGCTAATGTTAGCTTAGTGTTGTGAGGAGGGTGTGAGCTGGTGTGAGAGCATGGAAACAGAGGGATGTCGGGAAGCAGGGGCGGGCTCTCTCCCACACATCAGAGGTACATTTTTGATGAACTCTGTAGAAGCTAGAACACGACACAAGTTTTCAGATTTTGGCAACAAATCCAAAATCACAATAACATTAAATGTTTGAATGTGTTTTCTGAACAAAATGTAAAAATTCACAGATAAACCAAAGAAATTCCAATAGATTCACCTAATTTTCCTTGAAACTATAACCATTATGCCTCAGTAGCAGGTGGAGGGGTGCTCACAAAAAGCATACGTTGTGCTTATGATGGGATCAATCTATATTTCTTCATTCACAAAAGGTTCTTAAATTTCTTTGAAGGTAGAAACTGTGCTGGATCTCTGACATGAGCTGGGAGCTTATTCCTGACCTCTGGTTCAGTGTAACGTTGTAGGTGCGCTCCAGTATAGAGTAAATATTTTTTATCTGGAAGTATAATGAATAAAAGCAATTAGCATAATACGCAGCAAAAAAAAAGTCAGTCAACACATTCTGAATAAGCACCGTCATAAAGATTTTATCAGCTGTAAGAAATGACACCACAAGAAAAGAAAAAAGAGTTCTTTTTTAATGAAGGAAATGCTGCTGCTCTGTGTGGAGACGTAACTTTTTCCACCACTGTAGTGTCTTAGAGTGGAAGAGTTTAGCTTCTTCTTCTGAGTGCTGGTTGTTAACAGAGACCCTGTAGACCCTGATGAGGGTGTCTCAACGCTGAGGAGCTCTCTGTAGAGGAGGGTCAGTTCTGTCAATGTGATGTGGGCAGGAAGGCAGTGCAGAGATCTGAACAGTGGTCAGACACGTTTATGTCTGATAGAAACTAAGCTGGACAGCTGTGGTCTGGATGTAGTGTTGACTGTAGACCTGACCATTCTTAGAAGGTTAATGCAGTAATCAAGCTGAGAAGTGATAGATCTGAACAAGGAGTTATAACTGTTTAAGAGTACTATATCTGTGAAGATAGATAATTCTATAGCAGATGTCTTTTAGTTTTTTGAGTTGAAGATGTTTTCTTGCTTATCCAGTAGTTCTAACCACAGAACTGAGAAAAGCATCTTGGATAAGAAGCTAAATGTCTTCAACATAAAAACTAAGTCCAGGTGACTGTACAGTCTTCTTCTGCTCATGATAAATAGTGTTTAAACGTTCTGATGTTATGGAGGGAAATTCTACATGCAGCCATCCTTCTTGTTTTTGTAAAGACTGGTCCAAACGCCTGAGTGGAAAAGTTGAGATAAAACTAGAGCCTGGATGAAGAAACAGGAGACAGCAGCCGTCCAGTCGTCTTTTCTGTGTCCATCAGCATCTCCACACGAGCATGCTCGGCCCGTCATCCAACACAGATGCATTCTCTGGGATCTCCAGCAGGAACGACTGCTGGAGAAGCAGAAGCTGCCAAAGACCATTGAAATGGATTGACTTTAGCAGCCGGTTTGTAGCTTTTATCAGGTCCACCTGTGCCGGGCCTCAATCGCTCATCTGTGCAGCCTTTTGAATGACGATCCATAGCAGCGGAAAAGTGCACAATGCACGACGGCCAGGACCCGAAAACTGCTCCCAAAAGGAGCTTAATGTGGGCTGTTTAGAGCAATTTGCAGCTGATAGTGAAGCGTGTGAATGAAGCAGCAAGCTCCCTCCCTCCTGTGAAGGAATGAGACGGAATCCTCTGCACCCCCCTGGAGCGGTCAGCAGGCGTTTCCTCTGGAAACACGCTCCCAGAGGAGCCGCGTGTTATTAAGCAGCTTTCCTCCAGGAGTCATAATTAAACTGTCACTCTCTTTCCGTTTTGAACGATCTCCAGCTGGATTCAACACAGTGACTGTTAGTCAAGGGCAGAGAACGGTTTTGTTCTGGGTTTCAAACGGAGCTCCTTTTGACACCAATATTTCATTTGAAAGGTTTGTTTCACCCATGGTTTATTCAGTGTCCAATAGCTGTCATCTGATCCGCTGTCCTGTGCAGGAATCATGTTCTCCAGCAGGTCATTTGAGAGTGCAGCACCGAGGTAGCTGGGCCTCCATCCTCACAGCTCTGTCAGTCGCTGTCCTTCTGTGAGTCTGCTCATGAGAGAACAGAGCAGTCAGTCAACAAGCTGAAGTCTGTCTTCAGTTCAGCTCCAGATCTGGAGTCAGCACGTTCATTATGTTCAGATGTGTCAGCTAGAACTTTGGGGTTTATCAATATAGAAGATTAACGTCACTTTGTTCATTTGTTTTGTGTGTGTTTGTGCGTGTGTGTGCATGTGTGCGTGCATGTGTGCGTGCGTGCGGAGCTCAGGTGCGCAGTTTGAAATTGGAGCAGGAGGTCGAAAAGAACAAGATCCTCTCTGAAGCGCTACAGACTCTCGCCACAGAGCACCACGAACTTGAGCAATCGGTCGTCAAGGGATCTTCGCCGCGGAGCGCCCTCAGCGAGGATGACTTCCACGACGCCGTATCTGGTGAGTTGACTCGTTATCACAGGCACTCGGGACGCGGCGGCCGTTCTGGGACCAGCTCCCGTTCACTCTGTCGTTCACCCATAGGACACTGGAACACTTTTCCCCACCAGTGAACCCCTTTGGTATGTCTGTCACGCTTCCAGCCTTGAGTGTGTCGTGCTGAAAGTTCTGCATGTTTGTTCTCAAAGCGGACTGAAATCAAACAGCATTCGTTTAGGTTTGCCATCATTTCAAAGTCAGTTTTCATTTCATTTGAAACTAAACATCTTAAAACCTCATGCAGCTGAACCCAGATCAGAAAAATAGAACATAAACTTTATACCTTCATACAGCAGAAGACTCAAGATAGAGACATGTTCATCACCTAGTTATGGTAAACTAGTCACTAGACTTGTCACTGCATCATCGCCTGGTTGCAGTTATCTGAGCTGCCTGCACTCGCGTCCCGTCCTCTCCATTTGAATGAGAATCCTGGAAAAGGACATGGCTGTCCCGCAGTCCATCTGTCACTCATCACACTCCCTTCAGCTTCAGAAAAACTTCTGTTTTTGGATCTTTAGCTGAAAAACTTCAGCACAAACGTGGGAACAATTTTATTTAACATAAACACCAATTTGTGTCTTTTAAATATTTCTAATATGAAATGAGATTCAAGACGTTAGAACGACATTCTGATCAAGTTGAACTGAAAATGTAGCAAAGATTCAGAAATGGAATCAGCTTCTTCCAACTGGAAGCTCTGTAAACATTCACTTATTTTGTTGAGTTCTTAGCTTAAAGTAAACACAAATAAAAAAATAGGTAACGCTGCAAAAACTCAAAACTATGCTGATAAAGATAGTTCATGCATTTGTTAAGCTTGTAAACACAATGGTCTCACTTTACATGTTGGTGAATCTGACTAAATATTTTAATAAACCTTATTTGTGCTAATAAATGTCTTACTAACACCTTATTAATTAATAATGCGTGTTAATGTGTTAATAAGGCTTCTTATGGAATCTTATTATAAAGCGTTTCCAAAACAGAAGGGACCTGAGCTGTAATGAACAGACTGGAACAGAAGCGGGTCCAGAGAGCTTTTCCTAAACGACAGCAGGGTTTGGGGGTTTTCTGCTAATTGTGGCGTCCTGGTTGAGCTGTGAGCCGCCACCATTCCGGCGTCCTGTGCACGCTCAGTCAGGATCGGTGTTGGGGAAAATCCGTTTCCTGTGCTGCTTACACATTTGGGCTTCAAATTTAAACCACTTACATCTATTTTGGATTATATCTATAATCATTTTGATTACCAAAGGAAATTCTTTGGCAGAGCATTTTCTGACAAATTTGTGGTAGAGTGGTCGATCGCAGGTTCGATTCCCGCCTTCCCCGCACATGTGTCGAAGTGTCGATGAGCAAGACAGTGAACCCCACGTTGCTCCCGATGGTTCCGGGTCGGTGCCAGTGTTGGGCAGCGGTATCAGTGTGAATGTAAAGCATCTTGGGCGTCAAAGCAAGGTAAAAACGACCTGCATGAGTTTACGCCATTTACCATTCGTGGTCCACTGGCACGGCCCACTAACTTCCACACTCATGATTCACTTGGCAGAGTTTGGTTTTACATGTCTTGAATTCTCTTATTTTCAGACTTTAGGCTTGTAAAGAGCTTTCCCTTGAAGGCCCAAAGCGCCTTACAGTCACAGACACATTCACACTGATGGAGGACGATGGTGCCAACCTATAACCACAGGAGCAGTGTGGGGTTCAGTGTTTAACCCAAGGACACTCCCACACATGGCCGGGCGGGCAAGGCGGGAATCAAACCTGCAATCCTCCGGTCAGAGGTCGACCGTCCCACACTGCACCACAGCCGCCCCAATAAATATCTCAGGGGCGTCTGGAGCTCAGGTGGTAGACTGTCCGTCACAGATCTGAGATTTGATCCTCAGTCGCTCCACATGATGGAATGTCCTCAGACACTGATCTCCCAAAGCAACCTGCACAAAGGCTGTCACAGCACATACACGGGACAAACAAGTAAAGGTGTATGAATGTACATGATAACGTTTGTGGATTATCTCTGCCAGAATCAGACTCTGAGATCTCCCTGAGCGGCTTTGAGACGGTCGCCAGCCATTCCTTTGACGAGGACGACGAGGAAGACGAAGGCTCCGTCATGCTAAGCAGCCCTTGTAGCAGTCCAACGACCAGCATGCAGCAGGAGGATTGCCATGGAGACGAGAACCAGACTCAGCCCAATGGAATAACAAAGCATAGGTCAGGAGTGCAAAAACGCCAGACAGCTTCTTAAATTGCTTCATTTTTATCTGTGATTTGAGGATTACCAAACTCTACAAACAGGCCTTGTTTCACTTTACAACTGTCATTTCCATAAAAACACGGACACTCGCTGTGAGGCCTCTGCTCTATCAGAGATCTTCTATCTCTCTGTTTGCCTGCAAGTCTTTCCACTTGCTAGTGTGAATAATTTAGAGTGAGGGCCAGTCCTGGGAAGGCATGCTAAAGGTTGGGCTCTGTGTCGACTTTGTTAAATATTCATGAAGTCACTGTAGTGCAACAATGAATTTGCAGTTAGATACTGTTTCTGTTTGTTATGCTGCTTTAAATATAGTAGTATTTTCCTCACGCTTACACTCAAACCGGTCGCTGCTGGACCCCGCCGTGGTCCGTCCCGACTGAAGGATCTGGTCCTCCAAGCGCTCAAGCTCTTCTTGATTGTCTGCTTCTTGTAACTTTCTGTGCTGCTTTGTGCTCATGTGTTCAGTTCTAATGAAAGCTCTTCTCCTTTTGTTTGTTCAGGATGAGCTTACCTGCACCAATGTTCTCAAGGAATGACTTCAGCATCTGGAGTATCCTGAGGAACTGCATTGGAATGGTGAGGAAGCTGTTGTTAGCCCTGACATCTGAGACTCTTCCTGTCATGCAATTATAATAAACCTGGATCATGTCAAATGCACCAGAACTGATGACCCATTTCCATCACTCCCCCTTTTGTATAATTTTGCCTTAAACACTAGAATAACTTGAATTTTTGCATGAAATGATTTTTAATTCTCTAAACAGCCAATCATGAGACAGCTTCTTGTGCAGTCTTTGTCTTCACTGCAGTAACCCTGACAGTATCAGCTGCTGTCAGTGTTTCACAGTATAACAGGACATGGACAAGCACAGAAACTGTATCAAAAAGTCTCATGACCAAGTTACCCATCAGGTAAACTTGACTTTGGTTTGATTGGCTATTGTTTGTTATGTTCAACCAAACAGAATTTGACATGAACACTTTTCATAACACACTCTACATCTACATTGGCTTTCAGTTCCTTGTGACAGCACAAAGTTCTGCACTGTTGTTTTGACCAGCGCTGTCTTTGACCGATTTAGACCACACCATCTGTTTTTAAGATTTTCAGTTTGAAAATCTACCAGAAAAAGGAAAAGAAGCCTCCCTGAGAAATCCCATGTATTGACCTGTTACATCAGGAGTGTCCAAAGTCCGGCCTCCTGCTGGTTTTCCAGAAACTGCCTTATCTGCTGCTGATTACCTGGATCAGGTGTGTTCGGCCAATAAGGAGTTTTTGGTTGGAAAACATATATGACACTGGCCCTCGACTGACTCGGCCTGACTTTGGACACCCCTGTGCTACACTAACAGAGGGAAGCAGTTTGTCAGTGCTGCTCTCAGCGTCCCATTCAAGCCTTCAGCATTAGCCCTGGCTTTGTCCTACAAAGTATTTGTTAGTCTGAAAACTCTTGTTTAAATAGTTCTCTTGCAAATACACATAAAGTAATTTTCCACAACACGTGGCATCACGTGCTTCTGCATCCAGATTAAACTGAGAAAGAGTTCAAAGCATAAAAAAGGATGTATTTGGGATTTCTTTGTGTGAAACAGATATTTGAAGATTCCTTTTTCTTTCCTGAGAGAGGGGGGGGCAGAAAACAAAGCTTTTGCTTTGAGCAACACAACTATCAGTGCGTATTCAGCCTAAACTGCTCCCATCCTTTCTTTTCATCACTGAGGATGCATATTTTACTTCCAGGAGGTTTCTGTATGAATGGACTCAATTTTCTCCTTTGTAATGACAGCCCGTCCCTCGTTTTCCCCTCGTGGCTCTTTCAGGAGCTCTCCAAGATTACAATGCCAGTGATTTTCAACGAGCCCCTCAGCTTCTTGCAGCGTCTGACGGAGTACATGGAGCACACGTACCTCATTCACCAGGCCAACGCCAGCTCAGACTCCATTGAGAGGATGAAGGTAGACGTTACAGTTGCATCTGTGGAAATGGTGAACACACACACACATGCAGCTTCTCTGCTGATGACATGTCACTTTCTAAATGCAGACTGGATGCTGAGCTTTAATCCTTATCCATGACTGTTAAACATCCTGGATTACAAGGGCTGCTAGCTTCATTCTAAATCTAATAGACTATGACAGATTTGATTATATTATGTAAAGTGCACAAACTCCCTTCCAGGATCCTTCCACATCTCATATGAAGTTTGCACAGGTTAACATGCTGCTCCTCTACAACTTCATCTCTCATCTTCCTCTCACACATGGCTGGAGTGTTTAGTCTGTTTTTGAAAATAAGAGTTTGACACAAACATTAACATGTATTTGGAATGAAGGCACTGTTACTTCTGTAAAATCTCTTATTTAAACCAAATCTGTGAATTTGTGCAAATAGGTCCCTTTAAGTTCCAATCCAAATTCTTCCCTTCTCCCTTCTCCCTCCATTTGTTTTAGACCTTTTTTAAAGTTATGAAACCGCTGTTATGTATGTTCCACCGCTGGAAGCTCCGCATTAAAATTAGCAGACCGGCAATTATTGGAGACGTCCTCAACGAAAGTGACGTCCAAAATATGAATAAACAATTTTTTCATAACTCTGTTTGGAGGGCTGAGTGGAGGGGAAGGGAGAAGGGAGGAATTAAGTTGGGATTAAATCTCAAAATCCAGATTTCAATGTTAAAATGCTTCTGCACAAATGGCCTGACCTGTAGAGAGACAACATAATCTCACTATTCTGGAAAAAAAAAATCTGTATCTATACATTTCTTGAGCAAAAATTAGATTCAGGGAGAAAAAGCATAAAAGATTTGAAAAATTAAATAAAATTGGCTGAGCCTTCCACCAGACTGACCCCGGGCTCACCTGCAACCGTTCCAGCTCCAGTGCAGGCGCCAGTCTTAACCTAACTAGAAAACTGCGAGAGGCTCACAGACTGCATCTAATCACGTCCGACCACTGCCATCCGACTTCTGCGCTGCTTTAAAGCTGTTGCAATGGGTTCAGATTTTTGCCGGATGCTGGATCTGAGTCAGAGCACTTTCTGAGTAGTTGGAGCTACGAATGATCTAAACCTGATCAACTGAAACTACTTTGTGCTGTACTCCTCAGTATTGTGTATGTGTGTGTGTGCGTGTGTATATATTATATATATATATATATATATATATATATATATATATATATATATATTTATATGACGATCTGATGATCATCAGACACATGCCAGTCATCAGATACCCTGTAGGAATAATGAGGTGTTGGCCATCTTATTAGAAGAGATACAGAGCACAGATGTTAAGACTTGAGAACTCCTCACCATGCATGGAGGGTTCCATCCCAAATCCAGCACCCTGAGACTGTATAATAGCCGCAAGGAAGGAGGCCAAGGACTAGTGAGCATAGAAGCCACTATCCAGGATGAAACATCCAAGATGCATGAATATGTCAAGCTCAAGGCCCCAACTGACAGAATGCTCAGTGAATGTCTCAGACAATGGAGATGAGAGGATGTGATGCTGGAGGACAGAGACTCATGGGAGGACAAGCCCCTACATGGGATGTACCACCGGACAATAACTGAAGTGGCTGATATCCAGAAGTCCTACCAATGGTAGAGAGGGCTGGTCTGCAGGACAGCACAGAAGCTCTGATCCTGCAGCACAGGAACAAGCCCTGAACACCAGAGCAATAGAGGCTCAGATCTACACCAGACAAGATCCAAGGTGGAAAGAGGAAACAATCCAGAACATAACTGCAGGGTGGAAGATGCTGGCTGGGAAAGCATACATGGAACGACACAACCAAGAGGCTGAAATAATATACAGAAACATGTGTACTGAATATGGACTGGAAACCCCAAAATCAACATGGGAAACACCTCAGAAAGTGGTAGAGAATGAGAGAGCAAAGATCCTGTGGGACTTCCAGATCCAGACAGACAGGATGGTGATGGAGAACCAACCAGACATGTAGTGGGGATAAAGAACAGAGGAAAGCTGTTGTGGTGGATGTGGCAGAACCAAGAGATGGTAACATCAAGAAGAAGGAACACGAGAAACTGGAGAAATACCAGGAACTCAGAGAGGAACTGGAGAAAGATTGGAAAGTGGTGCCCGTGCAGTGGCTCTTCAACGGAAGCCACTGCAGACCTGTGTAGTTAAAACCGCATGTGTGCAGTGACGTATGGATCAGAGGATGTTCGACTGGCTGTTCTCCACCTCAAACATGTCACATACTCATGGCGAGAATGGGGATTCGCTGAGGGCATTTTTTGTTTAAATATATTTGTATTTTTTGATGGGCTGCGATCTACCTATATACACCTGCCAATGGCGTAATGGGCTTCTCTGCATTACATCATTGTGACAACCATCCCGGTCTCCTCCACTTGTTACACAAAACGTTAAGTAAGAAAAGTAATATAAGAAAAGGCTGGTCCCACCAACAGAATAGTGAGCGCCTGCATGGAGAAATGGCATCAGCTGACTCAGAAACAGCTCAAAATATTTTGATACGGTGGAGGACAGTTATCATCCAGAACAGGTGTGATAAAACTGGGAAATTCTGGAAGAAGAGGCTCTCTTACACTTAACTAATGAAGGAGGAAGCTCATGCTCCTGTTTTTAAAGGGGCCCTCCCATGGAAATTTTACTTTTTGAGGTTTTAAAGGCATTTTACTGTTCATTCCTCTCTATAAAGAACCCCAAAGCAGCACTTTGATCTGTTCATGCATTTAAGAGTAATCCTCTAAAAACCTGCACAGTCTGCAGCAGCCCTCCCATACCACGAAAACAACGCGGGTGGAAACGTCTGAAGAGCGATGCCAACAGCTCCCTCAGGAAGAGGTTCTCAAGCTTCGCCCCCCAGACTACAACAAAAACACACCCACTTTCTCCGCAGAGCTGTGGTGCTAATGTAGCTCTCCTCTGCCGCCTCAATCTGTCTCCCGGCAGGAGATAACTACCTTCCTGTACCAGAACCGCTCCCTGACCAATTTTTTAAATGTAGACTAGCGTCTTTTCCAATCGGACTGAACTTCTGTTCACTCTGAGGTTCCTCAGTCTGAATATGAAACGAACCGAGAGCGGAACAACTGAACCAAAACGGCCACCGTACCCGTCAGTCACGTGATGTAAACACTGTAGAAATAAGGTGGTCGGTGAGACAAATGTAGAGCATTGATTATCATGTTATCCAAAAGGAAATAAATGTTCCAACTGTTTACTTGTTAGAACATTTATTTTAACACTGAAAAACGTAGAACTCTCTTTCCTGAGTCTCCTATGCGGCGCCGGCTGCTGCCATGAAAGCTCTATTGTAGTTTGAAAAAGAGAGAAAATCCAGACTTTTTGCAGACCGCAGAAAATCCATCTTTCTTATAGTTTTGTTTACAATTTTGTTCCCGCTGGAGAGGCCGGCTCAAGGATGATGTTGTGAAATGGGCGGGACCGATAAGTTTGATCAGAAGAGTTTTGGATGAGATCGGAAACAGACATTCTTTGGCTGCGTGGGTGGGGCGGTGAGACGAGAGTTCTCCGTCTTCACGGAGGTCTGCAGTCTCTAACCCCCGTAAATAAGGGGGGATTACTGTCCTTCATACAGTATGAACCTGTAGCCTCTTTGAGTCATCTGCCATTGGTAGAGTGCCATAGCTGCAGTGCGTTTGTCAGACTTGCTCAGAGGCTCATTGTGGTGCTCTGGCGTGTGTTTATCTGCTGCTGGCAGTGTGTGGCTGCGTTCGCCGTGTCCGCCGTGGCCTCTCAGTGGGAACGCACAGGGAAACCCTTCAACCCTCTGCTGGGAGAAACCTACGAGCTGGTCAGGTGAGTGGGCTGTAAGCAGCCTCTGCACGAGCCTCCCAAACCCGCTGACGCTCTGACTCCTGCTGTCTCAGAGAGGATCTGGGCTTCAGGCTCCTTTCTGAGCAGGTGAGCCACCACCCTCCGGTCAGTGCCTTCCATGCTGAGGGCCTAAAGCAAGACTTTGTGTTTCATGGATCCATCTACCCAAAACTTAAGTTCTGGGGCAAGAGCGTTGAAGCTGAACCAAAAGGCACCATCACGCTGGAGCTCCCCAAGTAAGAGCCCTCAGAAAATAACAGAATCAAAGATATCTGGCTTCATTTTACCAGCTGGGTCTGCACAGCCTTTCCTAAAACAAAGGAAACTTCCAATCTGAAGCATGACTCTGTATTCCAGGTACAATGAAGCCTATACATGGACGAATCCCACCTGCTGTGTTCACAACATCATAGTGGGTCAGCTGTGGATCGAGCAGTACGGAAACATGGAAGTGATCAACCACAGGTAACATGTCCGTGCACACGTATGCCTGTGTGGTCTGAACTGAACCTGGAACAGCTGACTGTGTTTTCAGGCTGCACAACTGTCTGTCTGTCTGTCTGTCTGTCTGTCTGTCTGTCTGTCTGTCTGTCTGTCTGTCTGTCTGTCTGTCTGTCTGTCTGTCTGTCTGTCATGATATCCGGTAAATCTAATGTGGGACAAAACAACGGTGATAGATGAACAATGCCTTTCTAAAGTGTGAGATGATCAGATTCCCTTTCTTGTCTTTCTCACCACAGAACTGGTGAAAAATGCTGTCTGAATTTTAAACCCTGTGGACTGTTTGGGAAAGAGCTGCACAAAGTGGAAGGTTACATTTTTGATAAAAGGTACAGTACAATCTTCATCAAATGAAGCTGTTCCCTTCCATTTCTTTAGACATACTTTCTCCTGTTGTCTTACATTAAAACAGAATTATGTTTCTGGTTTATCCTTAATTTGAGAAAATAATGTAATAAATACAGTTGAATGAAATCAGAAAATAAAAAATTGTAACTTGTCAAAACAATATTTCAATACATATTTTACTACATTTTAGTCTAGAAAAGTTGAGATCAGACAGTGGATAGAAAAAGTAAAAGTGCAACACTAATATCAGAATTGAAAAAAGCAGCCGAAGCTTTCGTCTTTTTCACTTCAGCCTCGTTTAAACTGAGCGGTCCGGTCAGGTAAGAGCAGTACGGACCGGTTCATTCTGGCGAGCGTTTCCACTCCGTTCAGCCTCACTTCCACTGAGTGGTTAGTTGTCACGGTGCATGTGTGGTGTAGACCGCTAGCGTCTCATAGCATCACTGTTGTGACGACTAGAACAGCAGCAACAGTGAAGGTCATCCAGTAGCCCGTCTGTATATCTCGTACAGCCCTGATCCTGGACTGGATGGAAAATAAAAATTCATTTGGCGCCCCCTGCAGGTACTTAGATTTAGACATCCCAGCTGGGACTCGGATCAGGAAACACGCTATCTGACCGTATCACCATTCAGCCGATGTTTAAGAGGAAAGTCGGGGGATTTCAACTGGTAAAGATGTTTGGGGAAAAAACACTAGATCACCAGTTAAATGTGTTTTTTTCGACAAAAGTGCAGGTGGAGTGAACTTCCAAGCAACAAGTAAAACAGACAAACCTCTGCTTTGAGTCAGTGTTTCTTCCTCTTCCTGTTATCATCCTTAAACTGTGAAAGAAGCAGTAACCGTGACAACACCGTGCACCCCTCTCCTCCCCCCAACCTAGCTTAGACAGCAGCAGCGTCAGGAAGGGAGGGGCGCTGCACAGAAGAGTTACTGTTTACAGCAAACTTGAGTTGTGTTTTTAGATTTTCTAATTATTACTCTTTTATTTTTGCATGAAATGAGTGGAGCCTCAAACTGTTTAACAAAATAAAAAAATAAAGATATAATCATTGCAATTTGGTGCTGCCTCCAACAGATGGCGCCCTACGTCTATGCCCATGGCCGGTCATGATCATGTATAATAGGTTGTTAGAAAGAAGAATACCGCCGTAAATAGAAAACAGAAACGCTAGCTTAGCGCTATACCGGTGCTTTCTAATGTCGTCACTTTCAGCCAATCAGCAGGCAGCTACAGTGACTCCGCCCCAGCCGTCCAGTTCTGTTTTCCTATAGACTTACAACGGATGGTGGCACTCAAGTGGTATGGGTCAGAACTGTTCAATGAGTCTATTTAACAATGGAAACACTCAAAATACCGGACAGGACTGCACCGTACCGGACCAGACAGGACTGCACCGTACTGGACTGGACAGGACTGCCGGACAGGACTTCAGAGGAAACGAGGCTTGTTGTGGTTCACCGCCATCCATCCACCAGCTGAAGTGCTTCTCAAAGAAAAGAATTCTAATCTGCAGTTTTTAAATAGTTTTCAGAAGAGATAGATCCTGTTAAGAGAATCAAGCTTTAGTACCAGGAGAAAAAAACAGCGTTTTTCACAATCAGACTGTGCACATGTCTGCATGATGGCTCATAAATTACAATCTCTGATTAAACCATACAGGACGCTGCACTGCGCTGACAACAATCTCAAAGATCTATCAAGAGCAACCAAAACCACATTTGACACTTTGAATGAAAACGTCTACACATCCTTTGATGCTTCTCTCTTAGCTGACACGAGGACGATTGTTTCCATCTATCAATGATAGTCAAAATAAAAACCTCCCTTTCATTGATGCTGTCTGGCTCCTGCAGGAGAGCAGACGCCCTCGTTTAAAATGTTTTCCAGCCAAAAGCTGGTCTGGAGGATTTCTGCACAAATTAAACTCAAAATAGACAAACTTGAGAGTGTAGAAAATAAAATGAACGGATTCAATTTCCAAACTCAAAGACAAACACAGATTTATGCTCGGTAGACTCACAACACATAGATCTGCTTCTCTGACTGAGGAAGCACTGGAACCTGTGAAATGCAGAACCCTCCTTATGAAGAGGCTTTTTCTTTGTTGAGGCTGGATCCTGTCAGAAGTCATCTCTCATGTTTGTACCAGAGAAAGTGTGTTTGTGCTCGACAGCAAAAAGAAGCTGTGTGCGCTCTATGGGAAGTGGACGGAGTGTCTCCATGTCGTTAGCCCGGCAGCCTTTGAAGCTCACAAGAAAAACGACAAGAAATCCTCAGAGGACAAGAAAGCCAGCAAAGCGGTAGGAATCACTGAGGAGACAGGGGTTTGTGTAAAGAGAATGACAGGCTTATGCAGGTTGATAAGAATATCAAATGTTGTCTGAAAGCCTCTCTTTGCATCCCTGTGAGGGCAGGGCAGCAGTGCGGAGCAGGAGGACGTTCCCTCTCCAAATGCAGACACTGTGGAGGTGATTCCAGGCAGCCAGCTGCTGTGGAGAATCGCACCCAGACCCGCCAACTCCACCCAGGTGCTGCACTTCTCTGCGTGGCGTGTCGGTCTTCAGAGTTTAACCCACGCTGCGTATTGATTGCAGATGTACAGCTTCACTTGCTTCGCGATGCAGCTGAACGAGCTGACCCCAGAGATGGAGAGAGACATTCCTCCCACCGACTGCAGACTCAGACCAGACATCCGCGCCATGGAGAACGGCGACATCGGTAAAACCTTCTGCTGCTGTTCAGAACAGCGTTCAGACCCAACATGCACTGCAGAATAAAGACGTTAGCGGAGAGCTTGAAGCTCTTGATGAGAATTCCCAGAACTTTGATATGTCTGCAAACTTTTCAGGAGTTCTTGATTTTGTAAAAACATCAGACAGCATTATGAGTGCATAACTTCTCATGTAACCTATTACTGACTAGACCAGGGATCTCACCCCCCCCAAAAAAATATAACAGGTCTGCAACCTTTGACGCTAAAAGAGCCGCTTAGTCTTATTTATTACTGACAAAAACCCAACGAGATCCACTGAGTCCCTTTTAATGATTTTTTTTTTGACAATTAAGCATTTTTGTTATTATTGCAAAAAATATTAATATTATTACTATTGTTATTTATAAATTTAGTTTTTCATTTTGCAATAATAAAATTACAACGTGTCTATATGTTTCTGTACATAAAAGATGTAACTTCTTTTACTTTTGACAGCAGCACACACTGTTTCTTTTCAAAATAAAACCCACCCAGAGTTATAAAAGCTCCTCCTGCTGCAGCAGCTTCATTCAAATGAAAAATGCAGGACAGTCAAACAGGATGTTTTCTATCAGTAGGATTTTAGTTTGCTTTTTTCCTTTTAATCTCAAAAATAAACATTTTGGTAGAATATTTTTATATAAAAAAAAAAACTCAACATTTTGAATAACTTGAGCTTTTTATTGAAAAGACTCAACTGTAAATCATCTTCAAGCATTTTAAACCAAATTTGTTCAAAACTTTAACCACTTTAGTGTAATTTACCAATATAACTTTCACAGACTTTTATTTGACTAATTATGATTTAAAATACAAATTCAAAGTTCATTTGTACATAATTCCTGACAGTAAATTAAACTGTTTTTGCTCTGTTGTTTGATATGTTAAAATCTAAACAGAAATGACTAAACTTAAATAACTAATCTATTAGGTAGTCAATGGTTAGCATTTTTCACTAAAGCCACAATAAAGGGATAGAAGAGTCACATGTGGTTCTGGAGCTTCAGGTTCCAGACCCCTACACTAGACCAACAGAATGTCCTGTAGGATGCACATGAGAGCCAGAAGAAGTTTTCCAAACTTGAGAGGAGGTAGTGTAACATTTGTCTTCAAGATACGTTCATGGGGAAATAGTAAAGAGAAATCCTCTTTTCTTCAAAAAGAGACCAAGAGAACTATGGGCTGCCTGGAGAAATCCCTTTGGGAAATAAAGAGACTAAACAGGAGAATTTCTGCAACAACATCAGAAAAAACTCTGCACATCAGCAGAGGAATCTACTGCTAAGCACAGGCGTGGAGAAATAATGACAGAGTTTTCTTTGCACTAATAAAAACATGCAGCATGTTCCGCTCCCGTCAGGGCAAACACTGGGGTGACCCAGCGGGTGCAGGGGTTTAATCACCATGATTGCAAAGAGGTGTGCAGAAAGAAATGTTGCAAACATCAAGCAAAGCCGTGTTGGACGTTATTATCAAATTATCGTGTTAATCTGGATGAATTATTTACAGATGTTTTAGCACGTTATTGTTTTTTAATCGTGTTCATTTCTGGCTTCTGTGAAGGCTGTTCATGCGTGACAGTGCACTCATGGAAGAGCATCCTCTCACTCATGCCTCGGTCATTCATGATAACTTCATACATTACTATTACTTCAGTCCTATTATATTTATAAGTTCTATTTCAGAAAAAGCAGATCATTTAAAACGCATCGAGTTGTCATGGTAACCGATTATTTCCTCTCAGACAAAAGTCCTCATCACAAGAAATAAACAGAGCTTCATTTCAGAGGAACAGTTCGCCTCTTCCCACAAGTTTTTGTCCAGATGATGAAGTAAAAGTTGATTTGAAAGAAGTAAAGTGTGAAGTCTAAGCCGCTCGGCGCCGTCACATCCTCGTGTCTCATTTCCTCCTCCGTAGATTCTCTTCTCTCTTTCTCCTCCGCTTCATCCCAGACTTCAAAAGGAAACTATAAAATCACTCGGGTCTTTTCTACTGTCTTGCTGTTGTGATAAACTGTAGAATGTCAATATAGGAATGAAATTATTGAGAAGTTTGTGGTATATATATATATATAATATTATTTGGATTGCTCAGAAATACGTTCTTTGATGTTTTTAATTAGAGGATTCTGGACCGGATGTATTTTTAAGATTACTTGAGATTGAAAACAAAATCCCTCTTGGTGGTGTAAAGTAAAGTTGGAAACCTGTTATTATAGACAAAATCAGAAGGCTTTTTTTTTAGTTATATATTGATCTTTTACTGCACCACAATGTTACAAATTTAGATGAAAATACAACAAAATGAGTTTTTAACAGCAATTATTAGATTAAAAATAAGTGCAGTTAAAATTGATCAATTAGATTGATTATTTACAGGTCACGATTAATTAATCACACAAATAAATGATAGCAGCGGTTGTAACAGGATGGTTTCATTCAACAGACCTCGCCAGTGAAGAGAAAAAGAGACTTGAGGAGAAACAAAGAGCCGCTCGCAAAAACCGAAGCAAATCTGACGAGGACTTGAAGATGAGGTGAGCAGTTCTCTGCACGGACAGCTCGGTTGCTTCTGTTTGTATGGTTGTTCACTTCCATGATCCAATATGTTGTTTCTTTCTTCTCTGTTGCATCCTCCTGATGATGGAAAGAAGTCCTTCCCTGGGCCCCAGGTGAGAGTCTTACAGTGAAATAAATAAGTATTTGAACACCCTGGAGTTTGGTGAGTTTTCCCACTTAGAAATCATGGAGTTTCTGATATCTTCATCTTAGGTGCATCTGCACTATAATCTAAAACAAAATCAGGATATATTGTTTGCAACTTCTACAAATAAGTACTTAAACACCTGTTAATAAAAAAAGTTAATATTTGGTTCAGCAGTCTGTGATTCCAGAGGTTAAATGTTTCCTAAAAAATTAAAAATGAAACGTCTTTAATGATGATAGAAAGACTGAAAGTTTACAGTTCATGCATCAGCTGCAGCTCCAGTCTGTGCAGCAGAGGAGAGGCATTGACTGCTGGAACCTCACCTGCCAGTTTCTCTGTATTTGAACAGGAAACTTGTACATTGACTATGTTTTTACTGCAGAAATATTGATAAACCACACAGAGACAAGTAATCTTCAAATAGTTATGTCTAAAAAATAATACTTGATTTTTATTTGTAATAATGAAAAAGTAAATGAATCCTAGTGAATGTATGTATTTATCTGGCTCTCCTTACTCCACATCACATTTGGACGAGGACTATCTAAAGGTGAACTAACAAGTGTTTGAGGGTCAGGATTCTGACTGACAGCCATTCTAATACCTATAATACCAGAAATATACAAATTATGTTTTAAATATCATACTATGTGATTTCTTGATGTTTTTTTTAGATGTCTCTTACAGTGGACATACACCTGAGATGAAAATGTCTGAGCCCTCCATGATTTTTAAATGGAAGAACCTGCAAAACCACAAAATCTCTTCATTTTATCACTTCACATGTGCAGGATATGTATGATGTGACTATCGGGCTGGGTGAATGGTTCAACTGCAGCTGTCTCTAAAATGAAGTGGACAGCTGGGGCAGGAAGGCATGGGGTGGAATCTACTCTATGAAATGATTTCAAAAGTCCTTCATACTGTGACATTCGATAACCCACATTGTAATACAGGTAAATGAAATCATACATGTTTTGTGTGAAATGGGGAACACAAACAATGCGTTCATCAAGATGAAAATTGGTTTAGTCTACATCTTTAGCGGGAAACTTTATAACCAAGTGCCAAAACACAGACAAGTTAGTTAAAGACCTCCTACAACAACGTCGATGACTGAACCTTTTTGTGGTTTTTTTGGTCAATGACCAATACTCAGGGGTGAAAGTAGATTTTTTGTTATGCCGGTACTATGCTGCCCCCCCCCCCCCCCCACACACACACACACACAAACACACCCCCACAGTCCAATCTCTTTACTTTTAAAGTCCCCATATGGTAATTTTTACTTTTATTAAAAAAAAAAACATTCTCAGTAGTGTTTTATTTATGTTGTTTTTAACCAAAATCCCAGACCCTTAATGTCTTAAAAAGTATTTTTTAATGTTGGTCTGTGAAAACTCCTCTGTGAGGGCGTGGCTTCTGGAGCTGAGCGAAGCTGACCTGCTATGTCTTGGACCCTTCCCTGTCTGATTATGGTGGCTCTGAGTCTTCACCGCTGCACCACAAAAATGTCTAGCAGTTTTGTTTTGAGCTGGACATCAGATCGGACAAGGAAGAACTTCATGGACCGAACTTTCACAGATCCTTACAGCTGCGGTCAAATGAGCCGCCGTTCACATTTCTGTGGTCACATCAAGAAGCTCCGTGGAGTCTGTTGGAGATTTTCTGCATTCTCAGCCCTGCTACCGTAAGTATTGGATGAAAGTCACACCAAAAATCCAGTGATGCTGATTTGACCACAGAAAGAACAGCGGCTCATTTGACTGCTGTCAATGTGAAGGTACCATCTTCTCTTCTCCAGAACCTGAACTAGACACGCTAGCCGGACCAGATGAGGGTTTAGTGCATGTGCAGCAGAAAGAAGATCAATGATGAAAAACAGAATCTGTCTGTGACAGTTTGATTAACAGAGATGAAAAGGAAATGCAAAAACAAAATGATTACATTTGTTCTCTTTCAGAAGAAGAATGACACACAGGCATGTTAAAAACTCAAAAAATAGTTTTTTTTTTTTTTGGAAGGGGACTTTAAACAGATCATATTGTCAGTTGTCCAGATTGAAGAATAATCTGGCAACATAGAAAATTCATCTGTGGTTGATGGACCTGGTGTCTCAATGGCATTTTCCATTCAACTTCCATCTCTCCTTTTCTCTTCTTCATCCTCTCCTTTAGAAGATTTGTTCTGCACATCGTCATCCTCACTTTTGGATCTTCCTCTTAAAAGTCTGATTAACTTTTCTCTGCATCTTTTTTGTTTACTTTTTCATTTAAATAATTGAATTATTTATTATTAGTATCATCAGCTGCAGAGCTGCAGTTCTCTGGTGCGCCTGCTGTTCAGAAAGTCGGGGATCTGCAGCGCTCGGGACGCAGCCAGACTTGGCGCACGCAAGAGAGCGCAGACCAGGAGAGGGAGGGGGTGGGTGGGGGTGGGGGGTTCATCAACTGTCTGATGCGCCGCAAAAACAATGCAAACATCCAAATAAAGCGCTGCCTGCTCTCAGCTCGAATGTCAATTTTCTTATTTTTCTTCCATATGAGCGACCGCGGCTTCTGTCATGTGTTAAATAGTGAAAACTGGCCGCACAGCTGATCTCTCCAGCCGGAACGGCGTTCCGTCTTCAAATCATTTACCGGAACGCCGCTCCGGACCGTTCCGGCTTACTTTCACCCCTGCCAATACTGAAGTACTAAATGTTGCAATTGATGTCATTGTTTATTGTTAAAGGAGCCATACTGTGAAACATCAACTTTTGGAGCTTTTAAGTGCATTATACTGTTCACTTCTCCCTTTAAAGCGGTATTTTGATCCGTTCATGCATTTCTGAGTAATCCTCTAAAACCTGCGCTGTCTGCAGCAGCCCCTCCCATACCCACGAAACAAGCAGGTCCTCACATGCTGATGTCACAGAGTGAGACCGCCCCTTTCAGGAAGAGTCTGTTCTGACAGCTCCGCCCTCAATCTGACAAAAAAATGTGTACTGCAAATTATGCAGAAGAAGTGCTAAGAATTTGCGTTTAGTTGCTAGTTTATTCATAGACTGTTGACAAAAATGACAATGTAACGTTTGTTCTGTAAACCTTAAAAACATTAGAATATATTTGATGAATTAATACTTTATATATATAAATATATATATAGAGATAAATATATATACATATGCCTTTTCTTAGTTATCTAATAAAGAAGACTGCTGCATAATGTTCCTTCAGTGCATCTGTTACATATAAAGTATGATAGGAAATAAACATTTAGATATAAGTAACTTGCTAAAGATTACACATTTAACTTATGATCCGCAGAGCTTTTACATTTGATAAATATATTTATTTGGTTTATATCAGGAAATACTGCGTATCATTATTACCTGATATATATAAAAAAAAAAAACGATATCATGATATAAAAATTCAGTTTCTAAATTTGAAAACAGTATGAGGAAAGTCATGTGATGTGTCGTCTGAGAGTTTTTGTGATGTGCCTCTTTCTGTGAGAGAGAAAACATTGTTGCTACTCCAACCATTTCATTCTTTTTTTTACTAGATGAAACATTTTGGAGATGATTTGTGACCAATAACTTTCCTGAATCTTGAAAGACATTTCAACCATGTCCTCCCTTTTCTTTTTGGTCCAGAGGACACACTGGGGTTGTGTCTGAATTCCCCACCTGCTCACTATATAGTGAGTTCGACATTTTCTAGTGCTGCACGAATCTACTAATTCCAGAATGGAGTGCACTAGAAATTTCCCAGAAGTCTTTGAGAAAAAGTCGCATGCATTGATTCTCACTAGATTTGTGAATATAGACCACAATGCATTGCGGTCAAACAATTTTGAACAAAAAAAAATCTTTAAATATAATATTTGAATAAATCATCCACATTTTCACCATCAGAACACACTGAAGTCATAAATAAACGTCATGAAATGTTCGCATTGATTCGATTTTGACTTTGTGAAATCAGTGACATCATATCCAGTGAGAAGTAGTGAGCATGGTGTCCGAAGTACCTTTAAAATCCAGGGCACTACATAGTTTTTTAGTAGTTAGGGATTAGGGAGGGAATTCGAACACAAACTGTCTCTGCTCTTTCCTGAAACTCTTTGGAATTTTAATCTCTGAAGCCAGAAGTTCCCAGAAGCCAAAAGATCCAACATGTTGTTTTTGTAGTTTTGTACAACTGTATGATGCTTTTCAGATCAAAAGTTTACCTTTTTTTTAAAATGAGAAAATATTTTTAATTTATTTATTTTTCTTAATGCAAAATGATAAGTATAATAAAGTTGATTAATTATGTTATCTACAAAAAGGGGAAGTTTTTTGTTCTTTTTACGTTAGGATTCTCTCCCACTATTTGTATTTATTTCTGTTCCCGTATGTTAGACGGCCTGAGTGTAGAGCTACAGTTTGAAGGAGATAATCTTCCCTTCTTTTCCACCAGCATGAGAGCTCCACTTACTGGCACTAACTGCAATTGCTCAAACAACACAGGTGCCCTCCATCCCCATCATGTTGCTCTTTAAGATAATCACCTGGAAATGATCTTGAGATGAAGCCGTCCTCTCCTTCAGACCTGTTCTTCTCCCACCTCTCCCTCTCTAAACGCTCTTGTGTGTCTGCACTTTTTCCAGGTGGTTCCAACAAGGCCAGAACCCCCACACCCGCTCCCAGGACTGGCTCTTCTCAGGCGGATACTGGGACCGGACGTACCCCAACCTGCCAGATATTTACTAACGCCCCCCTGCTGCTCGCGATGATGTCACCATGAGGGGCAGTTTCAGCTCTTTTCTTTTTTAACTTAAAAACTAAAGTTACTCACACACTGAAAAAGGAGCACGATGTAAATAGTGTGGCCTTAATCACATTTACGACCAGAAGCTGTGCTGCGTTGAACATGTTTCAATCATTAGTTCAAATACTTAGAAAAGTTACTTTCTCCCCTTAAAAATATTTGTTTGTTTATGTATATATTGAACTGTTAGCTCAGGTCACTGGAGTTCAGAGTTTTAGTGAACATGTATGTTGTACTCGATTTATTCATTACTGTATGCTTCTAAAGTATATATATATATACATATATACAGCCCATGTTATTCCCAGTTTGTCTGGATTTGAATTATGTTACAGAACCTCCAGTGAAGTAGAGGCTGACGTGAATGTATTCTCATCATGTATCCTGTAAAAATCTCTTCCACGTATGTTCTAATTAAACCTCTACCACCATGAGAAAATGACTCAAAGGGTCTTCTGTGGGTTTTAAATGGGGATGCCACAAACGGTTATTTTAAGTCGACCAATCAATGATTATTTTTTCCGATTAGTCGACTGATCGGGTCATGTGTTAACTTAATGTAAAACACACATCTTAGCCATCATTAGCTTTAAATATCTAAAAATAAACTCAAAAGTTTATTAAATCTTGAATGAATCATACAGTATTCTTTCTTTCATCAGTTTCTAGTATTGAAACAAGATTAAATCAAATGAAGTCCTGCATCTAAAACAAGGAACAAGAGTTAAAGTTTTAATCTCAATCAAATATAACAGAAGTTCATTTTGTGATGCTGAACAATCACAACTCTGTTCCCCTTTACTTCACTCTGACTATAGAATTCTATGTTGTTGCTGGATGCAGGAAAGTTTTCATTTGTTCGTGTCTGCAGAAAGACTTGATCTCTTCAGAGAGCAGATGTTCCTTCAGCAGAGACTTTTCACTCTGATGGGGTCCAGGTTTCAGGGATGCACACAAACGTGGAGCTTGACAGTGAGGGGAGACGCCCCTCATTGTTGCTCCACCCTCACAGAGGATCAACTTTTTTAGCTCGTTTTACTCTCTCTTTGTGCTAATGTGAGCTTAGCGTAGTTTATTGTCAGGACCCAGCCAGTCATGTCGTTCTCCGACCACCAGAGGGAGCCCTCACCTGAGTACTAAATGCATCTGTCATCCTCTGTACTCAAATTCCCAGCATGCATCAGCCACCATTTTCCTGTCACCACCAGCTGTTTGTCATCATCATCGGTGCTGTATATATTCCTGCTCCTCACTCTGCTCCCTGTGAAGTCTTGATGTGTTACTCCGTACACTCATTCTAAGCATGCTTACGTTTGCCTGCCTGTGTTTGACTCCCGCCTGTGTTTCATCTCCCGTTTCGCTCCAATGTTTGACCCTGGCCTCCTGACTACGTTCTGCCTTCTCCTTACCGGTGTTGCTAATGCTATTAAATTCCAGTTGCATATGGATCCACTCGCCTCAGCTCCTTCGTTATTCTTTATCAAGAGTCTGCAACCTGCAGCTCTGGAGCCACATGCAGTTCTTCCTCCACAGTGACTCTCTGAAAAAGACATAAAATAATGGTCATTTTTTAAATTAAGGGTTAGCATTGATTTCATTTATTTTAGTTACGTTTATAAGTTAGTGGCTGAGGTGAGTCTAGAAGATAAACTGTAATCTCTGCAGACATCGTTTGGTCTTGTTTGCTCTGTATTTCTTCAAGAATACACAGATTACAAATACTAGACAAAACTTTACTCAAAAGTCTGATCTTTTCTGATTAGTTTATTTTGAGTTTAATGTACATTATTTTATCTTGTGCTGCATAATAATGGTTAGTACTTACCCTGATTAGCACTACCACACGTGTGTCAAAGAGAATGGTAGAAAGCGTGCACCGTAGAGTTTTGAGATAAAATGAAAAAATAAAGAATTGACGAATTGTGGCAATCCCAGTTTTAGGTATCCATCAGGTATAAAACTCAAAAGTTATGAAATCTATGCAGAGGTTTGGTTTCTATTTTTATTTTGAATGTCAGAAGTCAAAGAAATGTTTAACACACAGGATTAACCCTTTAACACCGGAGCTCCACGACTCATCTTTGATTTACTGTAAGTTTTCAACCGTTAACAGAATAATTCCAGACGAGCTGCTTTTCTCCTCCAGAATTTACTGGAATTATTCTGGTAACGCTTGAAAACTTACAATATGTTAAAGATTTTGTGTTTACACGTCCATCACACACGTTCATGTCAACACATGAACTACAGATCCAAATCAGCCAGCACTGACATACACACACATACAAACACTTTCCTTTGTGCAAACCCCGTTTGTGTAAAGAGCAGCTGGTACCTGTGCTCAGGTGAGTCTATGTTCTTCCGTGGACGATGATGTCATGTCGTGGAATGTAGAGAATAAAACAAGACGGGGAGCACCTGGTCACCCCCCCGCCTCTGGTGGGTGAGGGGACCTGACATGGATGGATGTGGCTATTCCTGCGCTGATGCTAATACAACAAACCTACTCTGACTCAAGGAAAGTTAATGAAAAAGAACATATGAGAGTATAAAAAAGAAGAGATAAACCAAGCTGTGGAGCAGGCCTGTAACAAGTATCCGAGTACTCAGATTCAAGCGATCTGCTCCATAAAATTTGAGTTTGAATCTTTGCAACATTCAAAATAGCTGATTCACGATCTTTATAAATATAGTAGAGTATAGTAAATTATCATGTACTACAATATCAATTGCTCTAAAATACAGAATAAAGCTGGATTTTAATTTATGAACTGAAACAAAGCCGAATGTGCGGCGCTACTGTCACCTTTGTAAACAAATCTTCAAAATCAGTGAAGCTTCCTGTTTTCAAAGTTAAACTAGTGAATGCTTTTTTTTAATAACTGAACAATATACTTTATTGTTTTATATCATGATATGTATCGTTATTGTGATATAAATAATTTATATTGTGATGTTCAATTTTCCAGCACTACCTGGAACTTTAAATATCCCTGGAATTTTTCTAGGTTTTTTTCTTCTGTTGATGGAGCTAATTGATATTAGCAGTCATTATGAATTCTTAAAAAATGATTATTAATTGATTGAATTTTTGATCGTCTTTTCCTAACTTGAGTGTTTAGTTGTTTTGTTGATGTTTGTGCCTTTGTTCTGTCCTCTTCACAGTTCTGGTCTGATATACACTACTGTCTGATGTCCAGTGCCTTACCCGTCTTCATATTTGAGTAAAACTTTATTGAGCTACCACTACCTCCTCCTCCAGTTAGTCTGGAAGCCTACATCTTTTAGACTCTGTACAGTCACATTATGTGAGTGCCACATCATTGTTCCTTGGACTGCTTCACTGAAATCCCAATCCAGCATCCAGCAGCTGGTTTAACATTTTTATGTTGATCGTATGGCCAACAGCACAGCCCACATTTTGTTTTGTAATGATATTAATGTCAAGTATTGCTTTCTACTAGGCCTCAGTCATGTTAGTGTGGTGGTGCATGTGTGTGAAGATACACTGTGTACTGGATGTGTAGTGTGGTGAGTGACTTCATGGTCAACGACAGGAACTGCTTCGTATCCCAGACATGAATTCTTGAGTACCCACGGTAATTAGCAACAGACGCACACCAGTCAGGCTCTGCAGTTAGCGCCGTCTTAAAACCTTTAATGAAAATGTTCCATAATACTGGAACATTCCTGTAAAAAGAGAGCTGACCGTGTTCCAGAAGGAAAATCATAAAACAAGTGACTACAAAGACATACAAAACGCACTCGGTCATGAACAGGGAACTAACTCCTTTTCCGGAGCTAGCTGATGAGATCATGAAACTTTAAACACAGGACGAACCTCTAAAGAAACGAGTGGACAACTTGATACAACACTCCAAGATGAACATGATTATTTCTGGATCACAGATCAAACTCCAGTCAAAGGCTAATGCAGCTAAAGCTAATGGAGCTAATGGCTGTTTGTAGCTTTGCGAGGCCCTGGGCGAGATGCTGTTTGACTAACCCCTAACCCCTTTGGTTTACTAAGATGGCACAATGTAAGACACTTCATGAGCAAAGCAGGATCTTTTCAAACTGAACCACTCAGGTATCTTAAATTGATTGAACACATTAGAATACAAGGAATAATCATCTTTATCTAAATAAATAGAAGAGATTTAACAACAAATGTACACTGGTAACAACATTTAACTATCATTATCCCACATTTATAACACCTAATAGGGATGTAACAGCTCAAAGATAATTCGTGATCTGTACGGATCACCAGCCACTGTTCGGCACATGCGTGTACCGTGGACCACCCCACTACCCCCCACGCGCACACACACTTCATGCTTGCATTGTTTAAATCAAATTCTCCCTTCACATCGAATGCGATTCGCTTAACATACATGTACATCGTCTTTCATGTTTAATTTAAACGTTTTTATTAACGATTTAACTTGGACGTTTGCATTTTAAGGGTACTCCAGATAGAATTGGTATTTTCAGCTCTAGTTTCAAGCATTCTTTTCTCTCAGTTTTTATAGATTTGGTCTCATGTGAATGTAATCAGAAATGTTTTAGAATTTTCTTTGTGCTCAAAGTTTAAAGATGTTTTGTTTTAATAACTAGGCCTCAATGAGTAAACACTTAGTTGTTACATATACAGTACATATATGCATAAATATACAGGGAGTTCAGAATTATTAGGCAAGTTGTATTTTTGAGGATTCAATTTATTATTGAACAACCACCATGCTCTCAATGATCCCAAAAAAATCATTAAGATCAAAGCTGAATATTTTTTAAAGTAGTTTTTAGTTTGTTTTTAGTTTTGGCTTTTTTAGGAGGATATCTGTGTGTGCAGGTGACCATTACTGTGCATAATTGTTAGGCAACTCAACAAAAAACAAATATATACCCATTTCAATTGTTTATTTTCACTTGTGAAACCAATATAACATCCCAACATTCACAAATATTCATTTCTGACATTCAAAAACAAATTAGTGACCAATGTAGCCACCTTTCTTTGCAAGGACACTCAAAAGCCTGTTATCCATGGATTCTGTCAGTGTTTTAATCTGTTCACCATCAACATTGCGTGCAGCAGCAACCACAGCCTCCCAGACACTGTTCAGAGAGGTGTACTGTTTTCCCTCCTTGTAAATCTCACATTTGATGATGGACCACAGGTTCTCTATGGGGTTCAGATCAGGTGAACAAGGAGGCCATGTCATTAGTTTTTCTTCTTTTAGACCCTTTCTTGCCAGCCATTCTGTGGAGTACTTGGACGCGTGTGATGGAGCATTGTCCTGCATGAAAATCGTGTTTGTCTTGAAGGATGCAGACTTCTTTCTGTACCACTGCTTGAAGAAGGTGTCTTCCAGAAACTGGCAGTAGGACTGGGAGTTGAGCTTGACTCCATCCTCTACCCGAAAAGGCCCCACAAGCTCATCTTTGATGATACCAGCCCAAACCAGTACTCCACCTCCACCCTGCTGGCGTCTGAGCCGGACTGGAGCTCTCTGCCACCCATGGGCCCATCCATCTGGCCCATCAAGACTCACTCTCATTTCATCAGTCCATAAAACCTTAGAAAAATCAGTCTTGAGATATTTCTTGGCCCAGTCTTGACGTTTCAGCTCGTGTTTCTTGTTCAGTGGTGGTCGTTTTTCAGCCTTTCTTACCTTGGCAAAGTCTCTGAGTATTGCACACCTTGTGCTTTTGGGCACTCCAGTGATGTTGCAGCTCTGAAATATGGCAAAACTGGTGGCAAGTGGCATCATGGCAGCTGCACGCTTGACTTTTCTCAGTGCATGGGCAGTTATTTTGCGCCTTGGTTTTTCCACACGCTTCTTGCGACCCTGTTGACTATTTTGAATGAAACGCTTGATTGTTCGATGATCACGCTTCAGAAGCTTGGAAATTTTAAGAGTGCTACATCCCTCTGCAAGATATCTCACTATTTTTGACTTTTCTGAGCCTGTAAAGTCCTTCTTTTGACCCATTTTGCCAAAGGAAAGGAAGTTGCCTAATAATTATGCACACCTGATATAGGGTGTTGATGTCATTAGACCACACCCCTTCTCATTACAGAGATGCACATCACCTAATATGCTTAATTGGTAGTAGGCTTTCTAGCCTATTCAGCTTGGAGTAAGACAACATGCAAAAAGAGGATGATGTGGTCAAAATACTCATTTGCCTAATAATTCTGCACTCCCTGTATACATACATACACATGTATATATATATATATATATATATATATATATATATACATATATACTTACATAAATATGCATTTAAACATACTTAAAAATATATGCACACACATATATATTCATTCCCTTTTAGGGGTCGTGGGGGTGGCAAAGGCAGGATACACCAGGACAGGTTACCAGTCAATCACAAGGCCTCAATCACACACCCATGCACTCTCACTTTCACACCGAGAGGTTAAAGTCACCAAGTAACCGATGAAGAATGTTTTTGGATGGTGGGAGGAAGCCGGAGTCCCCGGTGAAAACATGGGCTGGTATCGATAGTAATTTCCAGAAACGATTCAATTCACAAGACCCAAAACCGAATCGATTCCAATTTTTTTCAATTCTTTCGATTTTTTAAAATTTCATTCAATTCAATTTTACATGAATAATCTACTATATAATTTGAGTATATTTATATGAATCTGATCCCGTTCATATATTGTGAAATGTATCAGTGAAATTTTGACATTGTCAATATCATACAGAGCGTCCGAGCGTTAGCATTAGCCGTCCTGTGGAGAATTCCATTAAATGTTAGCATAGCCGGTGGTCATGTACCGGGTGTTGTAAACAGTTTGTCTGAAGACACGGTCAGCGTCCCCAATGGAATTTGATACTTAACATTTGGAGATTCCGTTCTCATCCCTGCCTCTGTTCCTTGCCTTGTCGGAGATGTCACGTTGGCTTTAGTCTTTTGTGACTTTTCTCCAGGGAATCGACCTTGCAAGGACCAGAGACTATTGGTGGTGAGCGAGGCTGATCCTGGGCAGCGAGGAACAGCACATCTTCAGGACTCTCTGTACCTGCAACCAGCAGCGACTTTGTCAGCCTGTTGGCAGGACCATTCGCTGCTCTAAAGAGCATCATCATCTGATAAATAGTCTTCTGCCAAGTGTGCCAGTTGGTTACGTTACTGGCCTCCAATGCCTGGATGGTTTTTGCATATTTAGGCAGTTGACAGAAGATGACATGAGGAAGATGGCATGAGCCACAACCAGCTCGTGGAACATGCTCTGATTCCCAACTCAGGGGAAAACTCCTAACATCACACCACAGCCTGCTGCTGTCAGAGGCAGCAGAGGCTGCATTCCAGCTGGAATCGGCAGAGCTGTTTGCATCGTGGCTGGTGAAACTACAGCCTGCACCCCAGAGCTTGGCCACGTTAAGTTATGGCACCATGACCTAGCTCAATGTGGATAAGTGCATTTTGGCTGCCTCCACCATAGACTTTGTAGGGTTTAAACTGACTGCAGATGGCCTGACCCGTCTCCACTCTAATGTAGATGCTGTTCTGCACATGCCAGAACCATCATCCTATGCACAGCTGTCTTCCTGTCTGGGGATGACTGCCTTCTTCGTAGGAATTCTGCCACACTATTCCAAAACAACTGCACCACTGCGTGCTTTCCTGAAGCAAGATATCCCCTGGTTCTGGACTCCCTCATTTTGAGCAGCTATTCAAAAACTGAAGAAGCAGCTTACTTACCTAACAATGCTTACACGCTTTGACCTTCAGAGTCCTACAGCTGGTACGAACAGAACAGCTGGTGGCTTTTGCCTCACAGGCCCTTGCCTCAACCGAACAAAAATACTCTGTGAGAGAGAGAGACTATTACACATTGACTGTATAAGGGAGAACTGGACTGAGCATGCCCCCCTACTTCCGTGTTCCATATAGGAAGTACCACTGGGTTGCAAAAAGGCCAAAGTCCCATTGACTTCCATTGAGAAACAGACAGTTATTTCTCAGTCATTTTAAATGTCAGAATAATCATTCTTCCTCTGGTGCTTTCTGCTTTACTTCTTTTTTCTAATCCTCATTTTTTTTTTAAAGATTTTTTTCCATTATCACAAGTTCTTTGAGTTATAAATTGACCAATCAGATGGCTCAATAAGCGTTTGTGGGTCTGACGTCGAACGTCTGGGGGTTTGAGTGACAGATGACGGGTAGCCAATGGGAGCAGACTTCATCAATGCGGTCCGTGAAGACCTTTTAACACCTACTTTACAATTCAACAATGTTCCAATCATTGTCCTTCTATTGTTTTCCTCAATGGAATGCAGCAGTTTAAAACAAGAGGACATGCTGTCTCCATCTTTTACTCTGTAGAAATAGATTTAGAGGCTCAACGCGGTTAAACCGGGTGTAAAAAACACGCTCGCTTTGCAAACAGAAGAAGTTGAAAGTTAACGCGGACGTGCGTTCAGAAAGGCCAGCGTATACAGTCACTGGTTTCAATATGGAAATAGATGATTAGAACTGAGAATGTTTATGTTTTCAGAATATGTGTGGAGACACATTATTTAGCTAGACAAAAAAGAAAATATGTCAGTAAATACAACATTTGCAGTGTTGCGGGAAAGCTACGGAGAGAGAAAGGGACGGGGCGGCGCGAGTGTGATTGTACGTGCACGCGCGCGTGTGTGAGAGAGAGAGAGAGGATGAGAGAGGAAAGAAAAGGAGCGGGCGTTCGGGGAAAGTTGGAGTAAAGCAATGTGCTGTAAAACAAAAGTGAAAATAAATGGTGGATTCCAGCCTCCAACCAGACAGTGCGAGTATCTGCCTGCAGAACCAAACACCCGCGGGTTTAACCACGAGGACGTTCGTCCGAGGAGCTGCAGCTGCTCCCCTGTTCGCCCCGACCACGGTCAGGACGAGGAAGAAGGAAAGGTTAACAGCAGAATCTAATGTTGTAATGGTTCTCCCTCAAAGACTTGAACAATGACTTGCACGATTCTCTCGAGCCGCCGTTATTAAAGTGGAAGCTGTTTACATTCCGCTGTCTCATGGTAGAGGCGTGGAAAGAGGCGGAGACTCTCACTCACCTCAGATTGGTTGAAGGTACTTCCTATAGATTCCATGACTCACAGAGACTCGGACCAATCGCTGGTGATTTTTTGCAAAATGGCGATAGCCATTTCAGGAAGTGACGGTGAAAGCGGCGGCCTACTTTCACGAGGAGAGGAGGTAATGCATTTCCAATGGGAGACCTCATTGCTTGTTCTGTCCAGTGTTTTTACAGTCTATGCTATTCCAATCAATCAAATTGTAGAATAACAGTTGAGACAATCTGCCAATTAAAGTGCCAGTTCTGGTTCGCCCGTGTTACAGTCTGCTATGAAAGTAATGAGGTTGTCAACAAAATACAGTCTGCTGTTTGCAGACGATGCAGATGAATTTAATATCGATGGAGACCCACTTCATCTGACTATTGAAGTTACAAAGACCAGTAAGTTCCTAATAAAAGCTGAAATACACCAGACAACACATGAAACATGCACCACACAACACACACTGTACAGCATACCCATACATGTGCACACACATACACACACACACCATACAGCATACATAACAAACAAACGTCATACAACATGCAAACACACAAACAAACTCACAACAGACTCACCCAATGAAACTCTTATATTCAGACACAGGAAACACACATCAAACAACAAACACATACACCAGAGGTGTCCAGATCCAGTCCTCGAGGATCCAGAGTCCTACATCTGTGCATCTGTAAAAACTGCAGGCATGAAGCCCAATGAGGCAAATTGAATTTGTGATATTGGGCTATATAAATAAAATTGAATTGAATTGAATTGAATACATGGTTTCTAAGCAACCTGCCATTCAAGTTCATTTGACTAACACAATGTTTCCGGGTAACCAACAGAAGATCAGGTTTCTGGAGAACTAGCAGGAGGCCGGCCCAAAAATCCTGGATTTGGACACCCCTGCCCTGACTTGTACACAATACAACACTGATGTGCATGCATGCACCCACACACACACACACTACAACACCCAGATACACATGCACAAATGTGTGTCAGTGGGGTTAAAAAAATGACATTCATTTTACTTTTGGCCCACATATATTTTTAATTATATAGGAGTTTAATAAATGGACTCTGGGCTCGCTTTCCAATCTTCACTGCCTCTTTTCCCGGTCCATGATATGATTTCCCTGCTTCTAGTGGTCTGTCATTGTAACGACTCTGATGAAGATGGATTCTGTCTAAACATGTCAAGTATGTTTTAAAAATATTTCACATGTCTGATAATAAGAACCAAGAACCTATGAATACTATAGACCAGGGGTGTCAAACTCAATCGCACAAGGGGCAAAAATCCAAAACACACCTTAGGTTGCGGGCCGAAGAGGGATAAATATTTATTTTTGTAACTTTAAAACTGTAACTTTTTAACATGATTATGAATAATAAAATCAGGCATGAATGACGTTCCAGAATAAATCAACTTAAACCTTAAATAACTTTCAATATTTTACTCTCCATAAAAATATACTTTTTCAAAATTATACAAGTTAGAAATGAATGTTAGATAACATCATTAACTACAATAAGATCAAATAATCTGGAGGGCCGGATAGAAGTACTCAGAGGGCCGGATCCGGCCTCCGGGCCTTGACTTTGACACGTGTTTTACACACTGTGAACTTTATCATATTAAGGAAAATGGTGTTTCTTCTCATTCATTATTAGTAATATCAAAGGAAATTTTTACATATTTTATTAAAAAAATACAGACTAAACATGAATTACACTTATGTAGATAGTATTTCTAACTTATTGTGAGTATTGAATGATGACATTTGGGTTTTTATCACTAATTCTGACGTACATTCTCACGCTGCTTTTAACTCTAGTTGAAAAGTGAATTTGAGTTGGTGTTACCATGACAGCTGTACAAAAATGCACAGCAGCTCGACATCAGCCTGCAAATGGAGATCAGCCTGTAGGGGCTAAATCTGGCACATTTACATAAAGGACTCCAATTTTTGATTAATGAGCAGTCTGCTCTTGACGCTCACAGCAGACTGAGACAAACTGGTCAAATTATGTGAAGTGAAGCTCTCCAACTCATGACAGAGTGTGGTGCAGTACACTGCAATTATGCCAGTTTGATGGTGAAAAGGACATTTTTCACATTTGGAAAAAAGGCAGCTGGTATGACAGAGGTGTTTGACAGTGCATGAAACTGAAGCCGCTCCACATGAACGTTCAGACTCTGACTTGATGAAATGTCACCTTTTGGTTTTGATTGACACCGATGAACCTCAGGAGTCTGTTGAGAAGTGCATCTGACGCCTGAACTTATCTGACCTCAGATAAACCTCTTTATTTGAAGCTGTGGAGTTTACTGGAGTTACCACACACCTGCCGAACTCAACACAAGGTCTATGACACAAATCTCATGCCGACATGACTTGTGAAAGTGAATTCTTCATAAAAGTCTTCCTTTTTCTCAATCAGGTCATCCATGTCATCATGTCCAATCATCTGGAGATTACTGAAATGTGGTTAAAATCCCCCCACAACAATTTTTTAATTTTCTTTAAATGTTCCCAGTGGGGTTTTAATTAGGACTGTGAAGTTTTTAACAAAAATTCCACATCCTAAATGTCGTAAAAAGCCATTTTTCCTGTAGATCTGAAGCCTTTTCCAAAAAATCCCTCTGTGTGGGCGTGGCTTATGGCGTTGACATGTGTAACCCCGCCCCTTATCCCTCCAGACATGCTAGTGAGACACACACTTTGATAAACCCATGAAAAAATAAATCAAACATTTCCATTCAGGCTGCATTGCAGCAGCAGCAGCACTAGCTGGGGTTCAGAACTGATTTCATGCTGATTGTTGAAAAAAACTTAAACAAGAAATCTCATGAAATGAAATGAAATGAAATGAAGAATACAGAGAGGGTCTAATCACACATCAGTTTGTAAATGTGTGCAGCGGTGATGTTTTTAGATGCAGATGAAGGGTTACGTTCAGGAGAACGGTTCTGGTGTCCAGTTGAACCACCCGCTGGATCCTGAGCGCTGCTGCTATAAACAAAGCAGCTAGGTGGATCAAACGCAGACAGCATATTTGTGACAGCTAATGGGATTTTACTTTCAGTTTCTTTTTAAATACGTGAGGCCAACTTAAAAAAATAATCCAGTCTTGGACGCAATTGAATGAATGAATGAATGAATGAATGAATGAAATGATTTATTTCAAGCAATCAGGTTATAATACATGGAATAACTTCACATAATAAATCACAAATAGATCGCTTGAAAGGGGGTGGAAGGAAGCGAACTTATATAATCCCACCCCGGCTCGACCATTTTCTCTACATGAATAATCAATATCCGGTTCAGGATTTAAAATCAAATATCAATATAGTTTCAGGTAATAAAAGATCAATAATATCAGTGATGTAATAGAATTTCAGAAACATCCATAGACAAATCATTTATATTAATCATCAACAGTAATCTAAACATTCTCATTAAAAATTCAAAAAATATCAAGTCGTAATCAACTTCATTTTTTACAGCAGGAAAAGATATCAAAATATTCTTATTAAAAAAGACTATTTGAGCAGATTGCATTTATCAAAGAACGATTATAATAATGAAAAAGTGCTAACTAAAAAATCATGATTTATTAATGGAAAACTTCAAAATATTCTCATTAAAAGACAGTTTGAGCAGATTGTGTTCAGACCAGAGCTACATCTTTGTTTAGGAACAGGTTTAAGGCCACGTAAACCATCTTCATTGTTTTGACTGAGAGACTGTGAAGGTCTCATTTTAAGGGAATTGTGCTCGAGTTCTTCAGAATTGGGTCAGAGTTCGTATTCAATTAAAATACGAGCGGGCGCTGTAATCACCCGCAGTTCTGTCCAGGTGAAAAATGTCTCTTTTCCCACAAATGATTGAATAATTATTGATGTTGCTGTGATCAATAAATCCAATCCATGTTTTCCTCAGATTCCTTGTTAAAATAATAAAGCTAACATCAGTATTGTCTTTCACTGAATTACAATCCTTTACAGCTCAGAAGTGGGACGTTATATCATCTTCTCCGGCCTCTACAGCTGCATCCGGGTTAGCTAGATACTGTGACATAAGCAAGTTTCAGGAATCCAGAGTTTTTCTCTGGCACTTTGACTGACAGCGAAGGAGAAATACTCGGAAATGCAAACATGAAATGATTTCTTATGATATTTTTTCTCCTTCAGAAGAAAAATGCCTCACATACATGTTAAAAACTCAAAAACAGGATTTTCATTGGAGGGACTTTAAAGAATCTGGATTTCTTAGATAGAACGTACAGTCAGATGCAGAAGTGTTTCTTTCCTCCTCAAATGTCAACCTCTGCGTAGGCTGCCCTCTTTATGAGCTGGACTCCTAAACACTGATTTTGCTTTTGTTTTCCTCCTCTTATTTTTAAGCAGGATGGTTTAAATTTAGACTGGAGAGTTTGACGGTGATAACTTAACGATAAACATTTGGAAAGTAGCATTATCAGACACTGTAATTGTCACAAACGGGCAGACAGCTGGTTCCACCTGCAGCAGGTGTATTAGTTCAGACAGAACTAATCACCGCTAAAAGTCCATAACGCTAAATCAGGGTCAGACAGGCAGAGGTCAATCATGAGCATGGTGTCATCCAATAAGAGAGTAAAGATGTCAGTGTCCATCCAGGTGAGGATTGGGCCGTTCAGTATTCTGGAGACAGCTCCAGTCGGTGACCAGAGGAGGAGACAGAACGCTGACTCATGACAGTAATGACATGTGGATGCAATACTAGTTCTTATTGTAAAAATGTTATAAAAGAAGTCACTGAAGCTGTTAGATCCACCCTGGTGCTGACTCGCACCCATACTCTGTGGTTTCTCCTTTCCTACCTGTATTACAAACAGCAACTTTCAGGCAGGTCAGTTTAGAAAAGAAAAGCATATTTTCCTTCATTTATATCTAAAATCAAGACCATACAAAAAAAAAACACATGAGTTTCATGGCCAGCCACTCAAAAGCAGCATTAGTCAAACGGCCTACAGATGGTCAACATAACGCAGGTCTCCAGATTGATGTTCTGTCCTTGGATGGAGACGGGGCTCCGCTGTGCAGTGGAGATCATGATGTTGAGGATGAGCTGGGAGTGGACGAGCCTTCTTGAAGTAGCGTATCTGTGCAGTGTTCAGATGCTGAGAGGAACTCCAAAAACTCAGAGTTACTCTTCTATAAATAATTGCAGTACCAGAAGTGCCTCCAATAAAAGCATCACATTTTCCATCACAGAAGCTTTCAGAGGCTCAATAGAAGCACTGAGAGCATCATCATCATCATCCATTTCCACCTGGTTAAAATTGCACGTTTAGTCCTTCTTTTCAATTGCTACTCAATTAGATAGTCTAATCAGTCCAAAGAGCGGGACTCTGCCCTGTTTTCCATAACACATTAAGGCTGCTCTGCTTTTCTCTTTGAAAACTGAGGAGAACACCTGTCAGGTGTGGAGGAGAATGCTTGAAAGACAAACCAAAGTGAGAACCATCTACAAGAGAAAGATCCTTTCTATGGTAAGCTTTTGTTGCCATGGAGATGGGGGGGGGGGGGGTCAGAAGCGATGAAGTAAAACTCCATGACCACCAACAAAGAATGTCACCTTTTTTCTCTGCAAGAGCAGAGAATCAGTCACGTCAGCAGAAACCTCCCCCAGACTCAATCTCTGACACCATGAGCCAATCGGTACGAGCCAAGAGTCAACCAACAGGAGGAAGAGACTTCTGCACTTTGATGTCAAGGTGACAGTTTTGAGACAATGATGAGAGAACAGTGCAGTCTGGGAAAACTACACCGATAGTCATAATGGCAGAATGACATTCAGAGGAAACGTGTTCATCAAACATGAGACAGGATTTAACATCCTCTCAACTCTTTGTCTGGACTGAAGAATAAAGTTTGGTCTGGTCTCAGCATCCAAGTCCTGCTTTCATTGTGATGAGAATGGTGTTTTGGTGATTTTTACTAAGTGGTACTTGTGGTATTTTTCTGATGATGAAGGACATTTATAAAGAAAATTACTATATTTTCTGGACTATAAATTGTGTTTTTTTCACAGATTGGCCAGGGATTTTTCTTAGAAATCAACAGTCTCATATATTTGTTATTTTCCCGCTAACAACCAGCTGCCTCCAAGCAGTTGTTTCCCACTAACAAACACAAGAGGGCACTGTAGGTTTGTGTTTTTGTGTTTGCTGCTGATAGAAACGCAGAAGAAGAAGTGCCATCCAAAACAAACGCTGCTCAGAGTCGGATCATTCTCCTCATGAATGTTATGATTTTCTTAATTGCATCATGACATAATTATAGTTTTTTTTTTGTTCTCCTTGGACGAATGTGGGACAGCAAACCGTCAAACTGGGTTATTAACAGACAGAAGAGCAGCTAAAAGCAGTCCTTCAGATGCAGCTCCTGCAGGCTGAAGGTTACGGTTGCCCTAAGAAAAAGAAGAAGACTGAAAAACCCCGACATGGAGACAGGATTGTAGATACTTCTGTGGGGCTCTTCAAAATAAATAAACGTAACCTCTCAACATCATCCGAGATATACAGTCAAAGATTTCATGTTGTGAGGAGGCTAAACACTTCAACAGCTTCTCCACATGCAATGAGAGCATCTAGTTCATGAACACGTGTTTGGACAAGCATTGAGCTTTACATTTGACTCGCATCAAAAGAAGCAGCAGACTCGAATTTGACGCTTGAATCGTGTTCGGAGTCAAATGCAACGTAAGTCAGGCTTGTTGAATTTATTCATAAATGTTGGACTTTTCTCTTAAAATTACGACTTGTACTCCAGGGAGACTTGTAGTCCGGAAAATACGGTAATCTTAAAACTGCATTTGCGAGTATTTCTTTATTCAAATTATGAATCAGGAGTAGACAAAAAATATTGTTTGAAAAAGATTCTAGTTGTTCCAACTACAGTCGGCAGACCCAAGCAAACTAAAGGATGAGGGTGATTAGCACAAGCTTTGCATCAACAGTCTTGAATTTCTAATTAACTCCTGCTGCTCTGCAGAAACAAAACACAGTTTTGTTTTTTTTTAATTTGACCTAAAATGATCATATTCATAATTAAAGTACCACTGGAACTATTTTAGAACAGATCAAAACATGATTGGAGTGCTACTTTAAATACAGAGATGAAGTTGACAGAAAGAAGAAGAGAGGACCATTCTTCTGAGCTGGATGGCTAAAAAAACATACAAGTGCATTTCTCTGAATTTCCACGTTGACACACAGCCTCCTCCACTCCCCCATAAGAGACATCATCAGGTCCAAGGTCCTGCGTTACAAAGTATAATCACCAAAAGACCTTTGGTTTTGGAACACATAACATTTCACACTCCATTGTTCAGATGCATTATTCTTGGTTCCTCCAGGCTCTCCTCCATAAACAAAAACTGTATTTCCTGCAGCATGGAGGATCAGTCAGAGGAGCTGATCCTGACATCAATGAAGAAAACACACAAAAAGATCACAGCAGGGGAGTTATGAGAACCCAAATGATTGTCATTTGGATTTGAATGACTAATTATATTTGTCCAACAGAAATCATTTGGACAAATATCATTACCAGATTGTGAACATGTAATAAATGAATTATATTTTTGAATAACGCAGCACTGCTGCCTTGTGAAGAAGCCCTGGTCAAAATGGAATTTGAGACGGAGACAAATGTCAAAACTTTTTTAAAATATTATCATGTGAAATTTTATTTTAATCCTACATATGAATATCATTCTCATTTAGGTGGTACATGAGTTTTTCTCAGTTGGTTTGACTCCTTTCTTGACTCTGAAATTAAACTCTTAAAACTTTAAAATAGTTTGGCCAAACACACTTACACTTCTGCACAACAGTTCAGCTCAACTATTGAATGAATGAATGAATGAATGAAATGGTTTATTTCAAGCAATCAAGTAATAATACATGAAATAACATATCACACAATAAATCATAAGGTGATCACTTGAAAGGGGGTGGAAGGAAATGAACTTATATAATCCCACCCCAACTCGACCATTTTCTCTACATGAATCATCAACATACGGTTCAGGACCTAATATCAAATTTTTATACTCTACAATAATAGATTCAGGTTATAAAGTAGGGGTCCCCAACTGACGGGCTGCGGTCCTGGTCTGGACCCTTTTATCCAAACCCCCAAGCATTTTTAATAAAACGTATGATTTTACATTAGTTTTTTACCTAAAGTGATTTTTGAACAGGCGCGCTGGAGGACAGCTACATTTGGACCTGGGTCCTTCAACCAGCAAAGAGCAGCATGCTAATGTTTACATAGTCTGATGTAAAGTTATCAAGTCAGTGAGTGAACAATGGCTCTGTCTAAAATGAGAAAAGTGGACTCTGAAAATCATGTCTTTGGAGATGAGTGGACCGAAACTTTCACTTTCATTTTACCAGCCGTGAGTTCTACAAGATTAAAAGTGAGTGGAGGTTGTTGCTTTGGTTCAAAGCACCGATATCAAGCGGCGCTACAAGACAAAGCAAAACTTTTGACATAAATTACCCGTCAGGATCAGCGACACGCGGGCATAGAAAATACAAAAACTGAAATGACAATACGAGCAGACAACACACAGACACTAACAGCACAACAACGAGCTCACGAGTGCTCACTACAGTGGAATGGATTTTGGACGAGCACCAAAAGTGACTGAAATGATTCAAAGAGTTTATGGAGGAGATTGTAGAAACTATACTGCTCACAAAAATGAAAGGAACGCTTTTAATGGTCCTGACATGAACTGAATAAAACTGTCTGATAATGTTCTTGTTGGTTCAGCAGCTGAGGGCCTCGTTCATCAATTTCAGCTGTATTGGTGTTCATGAATTAACAACATGTGCACTTCAGTGGCAACAATTAGAAAACCCTCCAAACAGGACTGGTGTTCCATGTGGAGGTCATTTCAAGTTTCTCCTCTTGATCTTTTTTGGCTGGTTTTCCACTCGTGCTGATTTAGTCTTGTGTAATTCTCTCTACTGGCAGTATGATGAGATTCTTTAACCTACAGAAGTTGTACAGGTTGTCCAACTTCTCCAGGATGGAACATCCACACGTGCTGCAGCAAGAAGGTTTAATGTGTCTCCCAGCACAATCTCCAGAACATGGAGGAGATTTCAGGAGACTGCTGGTTATTCTGGGAGAGCTGGACAGGGCCGTAGAAGGTCCTCAACCCCTCAGCAGGACCCATACCTGCTCCTTTGTTCAAGGAGGAACAGGCTGAGCACTGCTCGTGCACTACAGAATGACCTCCAGCTCCCAGTGCTCATGCACATTTCTCACACTGAGATAAGTCTATTTTGCAGTTTATTTTATATCCATAAGGTTTTTTGCACTTATCAAAGTTATTACTTGAATGATCCATATATAGTCTTATTCGTAACCTACTGTTAAGGGTTGAATCAGTGAAAGCTGATTGACTGAGATGATCTCTGATAGGATGAGCAGAAAGGTGAACAACCACAGAGTTCACATTATAGTTGGTGATGGAACTCTTGTTAGGGAGAACATTTGGAATTGGCACTTCAAGTCATAAACGTTGCTGATCCCTGGAATAAAACAACACAAACTGTAACTATTACTAATACGTTTCATCTACTTTTCTACCCGTCTCTGTAGAACATGGGAGTGGGGTGGTCAAGGATATCCTAGTTTGAGTTCACTGCATTGTCTAACAGCATAGGGTAGTTAAAGAAATTACGTTTTTGTTTTTTGTATCTGAAATAAATCTTGTGGGATTAACTTGTTGTATGTGAGGATGCTGTCCCTCCACCCTCACAGAGTTAAAATAAGGTCAGGTACTCAGCATGGGCATTAAGTCTATTTTCTGCCAGCTGTTCCTTCTTTGTCCAAGGCTGACCTCTACAGGATGTCCACTTAGGTGCACACAAGGAGACAAACCAGAAGAGGATCAGCTGAGGCTGATTGACTGCTTACCAGTGGACTGAACCATCTGAGAAGAGGAGGAGCAGCAGAATCAAAGACTAGTTTTGGTCTTTTATTTAGCTTTTTTCCTGGGTGTTGTATGTAATTTTGTTTTTGTTAAAGCCACAGTAACTTTAAGTTTATGTTGATTGTTTACTTATTTTTCTGTTCTGTTTAACCAAATAGTCGACCTGGGAAAGTGCTAAAACCCCTCCTAATAAAGGGAGATGGTAGATTCCAGGAAATAAAAGGGCTGAGAATGGTTTGTTAAGGTGAGGGTGGAGAGGTTCATGATGTGTGCTGGCATGTGTGAGGCCAAAATTAAATATCAAACACTAAGAGCTCTGATGATTTCTGTGTCCTGCTGATAGCTTCTGCTTATTTCTTCTGACATTCTTCATCCTGACTGGAGGGTTCAGTGCAGGGCAACCTCCACATAGTAATATATATATTTTAATATAAAGTATAGAATTCAGATACTTACTCTATCAATAATTCATATTCTCAGGTTTGAAAATGTTCATCTCAATTTATCATATGATGCGTTCCAAATTGAGAACCGCCAAAACAAGGGGGACAGTTATTTTTTGGAGACATTTGGTGCCTGACTTGCTAAGCTGTTGCATCCCATAAGTTTGGTTGTTTACAAAGCCACCACATTCCCTGCGCCGTGGATGGAGATGAAAGGGGCTTTTTTAAAAATATGGATCCTACAACTGCAGCAGTAATGAAAGATTACGTGGATTTTTGCTCTTTGTAGTTTAGTGGATGTAGAAATTAGCTACAGGAGTCAAATGCTGGTTTGAACTGTTTTACTTGCTCAGCCCATTATGTGGGCAGTCGATTTCTAATACATCTGCATTAACAGCCGTGTTTCCAAAAATTGTTTTTTTATTGCCATAAAACTTTAAGGAATGAGAAAGAAAGGTATAGGCGGTTATCTTAGTTTATCTAGCTTTAGCTTTTAGCCCTTAGTTTTTTGTAATGGTCAGATGGACAATTGCATCTGACCATCACACAACGTCACGTGATGTCCATATACAAATGCAAATGCTTCCTCTATTCTTCCAATTGAAGGGATATTCGAAGGTTTAGCTGTTTCAGAAATAGTTTATTAAGAAAAAGTCGAAGGGACTTCGAGCACTGCACAGCACTTCCGCCGCTGCAGTGAGATGCGTCGTCCAATACCCCGGAGCGGAAACTCATTTCTTTATTCTGTAAATGTATGAAGCACAGAACTTTGAGTGTGTTACTTTGTGTGTGTTACATTGCATCACCCGTTGGAACCGACGGACGCCCTCAGGCATCCTAGCTGTGACATAATCAGCACAATAAAACGCCTAAAATAAGCTTCAACTTATTTTAATGTTCTGTGATTTAAAATGTATTGAATGAAAGAGAGATTATTGCAATTCTTTGTAGTTTATGTACAAAGCTGTATTTTATTACATAAAAAAGTGGAAGATGACCGTCAGCTGCAATACAGAGCAGAGGGTGTGTGCTGGGGGGTAGGAGCTGTCAGCTATCAGAAGTCCAGTATATGGAGGAAAGCCAATATTTTTCGGTTGGATTGGGAGCTGCATGATTTTTCACACTGGTGTTGACTTTCGCAGTTCACCCTGAAAGTCTCACGTGCAATAAAATCTAACTAAAGCCATATCACTGCTTAAGACCAAAGGTAAGTAGTCATTCAAGTACACACTCTTACTTTAAACATTACAAATCTTGACTGGTGACACAATAAGAATATATAAAATTATACAATAACATTTTTCTCAGACCAATCCTTCATGTTGACTCTGCTGCTTTTCCAATAGTAATTCCTACAGATTACATGAGAAATGGTTCATATCTATGAAAAGTTTCAGACTCAGTGATTTTGTTCCATTCTTTGACGGCTTTATAAGGAAATGTCGTCTGCCTGAAGGCCGAGCAACCAGCAGTCATTGTGACTAGTGGATCTTGAAGTCTTAGTTGTTTCCTCAGAACAGAGCAAGAAATATTTTTCAGAGGGGGAGGTGCCATATTGTTTAAGATTTTAAAAATAATTGTATATTCATGTAGGTAGTTATACTGTCAAAATTTAGCATGCTATTTTTTGTAAATATTGGATAATGATGGGATCTCAGAGGTTTCTTATCCAATCCTTTAACTGCTTGATTATACAGGGATTTTAAAGGTCTTGTTGTTGTCTCACATGCTTGAGACCAACACACAATAACCAATGTGAGAGAGAATCATTGCATCCAGATAGACTTCTGCACTGTCGTGGGTCCGTTTGTTTCGAATGTTTCTAAAAACAAACTGTTTTTATTGTATTTGACACTTTTTTTATCATGTTTTTTAAAACCAAAATTTGTATCAAGAATAACTCTAAAGTATTTAAATTCATCTAATGTTTAAATTTTACTCTATGGGAGGTTGTATTGATTAAAGTAATACCAGCTATCAAACAAAGTAGTATTTTGAATTGAAAATACAGAGGTAAATTCAAAGTTAGAAAAAAATGAGTTTTAGGCCCTAGGTGTCATGTGTTTTTCCTTGGGCTGATCACCACTCCACCCTAATGGTTTTCACCTGTGTCCTTTTGATTTTTCCCTCCCTTTCCTGTATTAAATGGGTCCTCCCACCCCACTTTCCCTGTGGGTTTGTTTAGTCACACTTCACACAAGCTGCTTCTCACTTGCCAGGTTTTTGATCCTGTGAATTATGTTTTTGGTTTTTGGTCTGGAGTTTTGTTTGGACTTTCTGATTCAGTATTTCAGCTGTTTTTGGATTTTTTGTTATTGAAGACTTAGTTTTTGGAACTGCCTGCTGTCCTGCACTTGTGTCCGCACACCAAAGCCTGACATTAGGTTTAAAAGGGTCAACAATTGTTGGCATAGTTGATATGATAAAATCCATCCATCCCATCCATCCATCTTCTTCCACTCATCCGGACCGGGTCGTGGGGGCAGCAGTCTAGGCAAAGATGTCCAGACTTCCCTTTCCCCTGCCACTTCCTCCATCTCCTCTGGGGGACCCCGAGGCATTCCCAGGCCAGCTGAGAGATGTAGTCTCTCCATCGTGTCCTGGGTCTTCCCCGGGACCTCTGCCAAGTGAGACATGCCCGGGCCACCTCAACTGGCTCCTCTCAATGTGGAGGAGAAATGGCTCTACTCCGAACTGTCTCCGGGTGACCAAACTTTCTCTGGGAGCGCCCAGCCACCCTCCGGAGAAAACTCATTTCAGGTGCTTGTAGTAGGGATCTCGTTCTTTCGGTCATGACCCAGAGCTCATGACCATAGGTGAGAACTGGCTTTGCTTTCTGGCTCAGCTCTCTTTTCACCACAACAGACCGGTGAAGCGACCACAAAATGGCGGACGCCGCTCTAATCCTCCTGTCGATCTCACACTCCGATCTTCTCTCACTCGTGATCAAGACCCCAAGATATTTAAACTGAGGCAAGGGCTCTCCACCCACCAAGAGAGGGCAAACTACCTTTCTCCGGTCCGGAACCATGCCCTCAGACTTAGCGGTGCTGACCCTCATCCCAGCCGCTTCACACTCGGCTGCAAACCGCTCCAATACATGCTGGAGGTACTGGCTCCATGACAAAGGGCAGAGATGAAATCCTGTGTTCCCCAAACCAGATCCCTTCTGGTCTCTGGCTGGGCCTAGAAATTCTGTCCAAAAAGATTATGAACAGAACTGATGATAAAGATTCTGCTTTAGGCCCAGTCAAAAATGATCAGTTTGTTAATGATGCCATGCAAGCCCTCAGGGGAACACTGGATGTTGTTGCCCCTCTGAAACTCAAGCTTGTTAGACAGAACAGAGCAGCACCGTGGTTCAATGCTGAAACTCGTTCCCTAAAACAAGTAACCCGTAAGTTAGAAAGAAAATGGCGCCGCTCCGAGCTCAGAGCCTCAATGCTTGGAAATGTAGCCTCTAAAATAGCGTAAAAAAAATCTTATAGAGCGAGAAAATAGCAAAAAGCTGAAACAATTTTTAAAGCAGTAACCATTTACATAATAAAATAACTAACAGCCAGGTAAATTATTTTATTTATACAGCTCGGTTGAACCACATATTCCAGCTACTATCAGCTCTGAAGATTTCCTTCAATTCTTTGATAGTAAAATCTCAAATATTAGACACAAGCTAAATGTGGCTATTCCCACCATCAGCCCAAAGCAGGCTGAAGTTGTAGAAACAAAGGTATCCATAGAAACATCTGTAACCTTTGACTGCTTCACTGCTGTGGACCAAACAGAAATAAAATCAGTTATTATGTCTTCTAAAACTTCCACTTGTCTTTTAGATCCAATCCCCACTAAACTTTTTAAAGAAGTCTTCCCCTTAATTAGTGACTCCATATTAACTATAATAAATCCCTCTCTAGAAACTGGTTATGTGCCTCAGTCTTTTAGATATGCGGTTGTTAAACCTCTTTTGAAAAAGCCCAGCCTGGATCCGGACATTCTGGCCAACTATAGACCAATATCTAATCTCCCATTTATTTCTAAAATCTTAGAAAGAGTTATAGTTAAGCAGCTATAGCGCCACCCAGTGGCGGGCCATGCATTTCTTCAGTAGTGCTCCGTCTGAATCAATCAAACCCTCAATAACTATTTTATGGCTGTAACACTTCTACTGCAGGTACAGCAATGACACATAAAAAAGCATCAAAAATAACCTGATAAAAATGCAATATTTTTTAGTAATCTAGCAAAATTTTACTCACCAAAAATCCTGATTATTTGTACAGAAAATGCATCCTCCTTTCTGTCCTCAAGAAGATTTCAATCACTCTGTCGTGCAGATTTCCTGTGCGTTTCAGTTATATCAAGAAGTCCTTTTCTTTCGCCATGGAAGCTAATGCTGAAAGTCGAGCCTGCCCTGACGTATTTCTGGTATAAATTTTGATTCGCTTTAAGGCTGAGAATGTCCTTTCAACAGAAGCAGTGGACATGGGGATGATCACCGCCAAACACACAAATGTGTGCAGCTGCCCCAAGCTCTCATTCAGATTTTTCTGCTGATGGAAGTCAAGGAGATCAGTGGGAGATTTTCCTGCAAAATCATCCATGGCGTACATTACACTCAGTTCTGTTCTTAGCCGAGGGAGATCGAGTGTTCCGTGGCTCTGTGATAAGCTGGAAAAGCTGCATGCAGGACATTTCTCTGGTATTCCCGAAACTTCTGGGGGTTGAGGAGGGTGACAAAGATCCGTTTATCGTGGTCTTGAAATCTGTGTCTGGCAAATAATATTGTCCACAATGCATGCAGTTGGCGGTAGTGCGCGTGAGGATCTTGCGCCGGCCCTCTTTCTGCGCGAGGAGCGCCCGCGGTGGCCTTGAAGATTTCCACATATCAGCTTCTCTCTCGCTCAACTGTGTCGCTAAACTTCTTTACCCTTGCCAGACAAAATTGTACATCAAGTTTTTAGTTCTGTAGTATTGAAAAGAGTACATCTGAGTACTCAAAAATGCCGTTAAATGTTGGAAGCAAAAAACAAAACTCAAAATCATCCAAACGTGCGTTAAATCCATCAGCACAGAGTCCTCATCATACTCGTCATGATGCTCTAAAATGTGATGAAACAGTTCCTTTAGAGCTTCTCTCTTCTCAAAGACTGTATTGACCACTCTGGATGTATACTGCCATCGTGTTGGTGCCACGCAAGAGAGATGTCGCTGGCATCCAGCAGTTGCGTACGTTGAGGTGATCTTGAAAAAAATGCAAGAAGGCCATTGAGGTGGAAAAAAAAGACCTTGCATTCTCTCCTTTGAGACCCCCTGAGTCGACACTAAATTGATCCGATGTGCATATGTAAAGAATGCTGGGTGCCGGCCAGCAGGCAGGATTCGTTGATTTGGAGGTGTGTGGAGACAGAACCCAGGACCACAGTTTATAAAAAGGAAAGAGTGTATTTTTGTCCGGCAGGAAGTCCTCAGTCAGTTGGAGCCAGGAGCCTCTGTCAAAAAAATAAAACGACCTGAGAGTCTTGTTCAAAGATAAAAACACCAGGCTATATAAAAAACCTCACACCAAAAAACAACAGGATAAAATAATAAATAAACACATGCAATTAAAAACGGCTCTGGTCTAATAAAATAAACTCCCAGGTCAATCAAAAGGCAGGTGATAGAGAGGTACTTAGCTCGAAGAGGGGTGTATCGTGACCACACCCCTCTGCAATTCCAACGTCGCTTCCCCCTCCTCGACTGCTGCCTGGCTCCTGGCTCTATCCCTCCGGTTCCGACTTGCGAGGCGGGCCGTCCAGCGTACTCCTGATGGTGGCGTGGCGCCGCTGTCTCCCAGTGCACTCCTTCGGCGTCACTCAGCTCGCTTCTCCTTCCGGCGCGCTCCTCCGGCGTCGCTCAGTTCGTTTCTCCCTCCGGCGCGCTCCTACAGCGTTGGGTCTTCCCAGTAGCTCCTCGCTTCAGTTTGTTGGTCTGGTTGCTTTAGGCCAGGGGTCTCAAACTCGCGGCCCGCGGGCAATCTGCGGCCCGCGGGATGATAGTTTGCGGCCCCCGTCTTCATATGAAAGATTACTGTTAGTGCGGCCCGCAAGGCTGATATGAATGACAGTTGTTGTGTCCAGAGCTAAACGAACCAATCACGGTAAGGTATATGGTTCTGGAGGGCGGGACATCGGCGGGCTGTCCGAGCCTCCTCACTCTTTAATTCATTCCTCCAATCAGCTGGGCGGAGGAGGAGCCATGAAGCTGCTGGAAGTGCTTTCTCACTGAACGGGATTCTCGTGCCCCGCTCCTCTTTCGTCACGTGATACACAGCCTGCCGCTTGTCAAAAAGCGTGTTCCTGACGCCGCGCGACAATTCGCGCACGCATTAAATATTCCGCGCGGACAAATCAGACCCTCGCGATCGCTTTTTCCTCCTCCACGAAAAGAAAAAGTCCTCGCGAGAGAGACTGACTACTTTCGCGTGCGTGAGTGATGCCCGCGAGCGAGCAGAATCACCGGAGCAGCGCGGTCACGCACGCAGTAGCAGAGGAGATTCTTCTTCTATGGTGTTTTTACCGTTCATTAGCGCTGCTGCGACTGTGCGTGAAATATTGAACCGGGTTGAAGACTGAGCGCGCGCTCAGTGCGTGCACGATTTGTGCGCAGAGCTTGAGACCAGATTTAAAAACTTGCATAGCAACGCGCGCTCCCGACGCAGAGTCCAGGAATTCTGGTGTGCGGCGTTTGCATTGAGCTTTCAGTGAGCGCGCTGCTCTCAGCTCAGAAATGAAGGAGGTTCTGGAAATACAGACATTTGAAACTGAATAAAAATAGTTTTCTCTTGTCCAGTGTTTCTCAGGTATTTTCTCTGAGACACCCCCCCCCCCTTCAGCTGCAAACATTAGTATCAGTTAATTTGCTCAAGTTAAACATATATCTCCTCAAAATATCATACTTTTATTATCATTAAAGAATAATAATAATAATAATAATAATAATAATGAAAACTTCTAAATAATCAGTTTTATTAATTTTTCTCTTTCTTTTTTAGAATACTTCCAAAACTTCCAGACAAAGTAAAAACAATCTTTCCTTGTTTCTCTCCACAGTAGTGATGGAATTCTGTTTTTTCTCAGAGATTCAGTTCTTTCGCATTAGTTCACTGTAAATTTAGTTTTAGGTTGTTTTTGCTATATTTAATTTACTATGTAGGATTATGCACACTATCCATCACTAATGTAAACATGTTTTTATTTGCATTCCCTCCAGGGGGGCGCGCCCCACCATTTGAGAAACACTTCTGTAGTCAGTCAATATGTGGTTTCTACAGTCATCTGTGTCTGCTCTATGGTCATTGTTATTATTTTAATTATAATTATTGATTTTCTAATTCATTTTTTAAAATTAATTAATTTAATTCATTCACTATTTTATGTTAAAAATAAAGATATTTGAGAACATTGGAATGTTTTATCAACGATTTTCTTGTGGAAATCCTGATGCGGCCCGGCCTCACCCAGATTCTGCCTCCAGCGGCCCCCGGCTGAATTGAGTTTGAGACCCCTGCTTTAGGCGGAGGGCATGCAGAAGCGAGCGAGCAACCCAGGGCTTCTTGGTTCCAACCCCCTTTCCTTCTCCCTTCCTGCATCGCAGCATTCGTTAAAAAAGGAGTCTCCCATTGGGCACGCCCCCTGCCGCACTTGTGTTCTATTTGCAGCAATGAGGCGGCCTGTTCATGGGGCTCCCGACTTAAAAAACTAGTAAAAAGTTGAAAAAACAGTTTACCCCATTGTCAAGTGTTTCTTAATTTTGTGCGCTTTTCCCACACTTAAAGAAGGGCTGAGCATCTAAAAGAGAGGGCTGATTTACTTGGACTGCCACTTGAGGTTGTTTCCAATCTTTATTTATTTTCCTTTTCGTTATTTTTGCAGTCAATAGGTGAAAACCTGAAAAATCCACAACACAAATTCAACAAAGCTACACTGCACACCTACAAGTTAAACATTAACTCGCGTGAAACTAAAAAGTCCGACTGGTACCTGAAGTACCCTCAAACAATTCCAACGTGCACGCCCCGCTGCCACAGCACACAATACAAGCAGGAAATAAGATTACGCAGATCTTCTAGTGCTCGGACAATGTCATGTCTTACCGGCTGCCTCTTCTAGAGTTGGATGACAAACGCGCACAGGTAGGCATGCTTTACACATGCTACCGAAACTTGTTCTCACCGGTGTTTCTCCTGAATGAAGTGAGCGCCAGCTGACGTGAGTGCGTCGTCAATAAGTGTCCAACGCAGCACGCTCAGCTGTTTAATGTCACGTGATTCAGACTCAGCGCAACACCCATTACATCCCCCCTCAGCAGAATATACGCAGTCCCTGCCATGTTCACAAACGGAAGCGTTCTGGAGGCACACCAAAATTTGTCCTTACAGAACGTCGTACAGGTTCAGGGTCTGGTGGGTCCACATGCTCCGGCAAGTATGCATGCTCGGGAAGATCCACATGCTCTGGGATCGGCATAGGGACATAACCATAAATGAGCAAGTCTCTCTGTGTATTGTCCAGTGGGGTCAGGGGAGTTTGCAGTTCTGGAGACAAGGGGCTGATACACACTTTCAAAGAGTTCCTATGCAACACTTTCACCGTCCCACTCCTTTCAGACCTTACCCTGTAGACTAACCCAGTATCACCAACTGTCTTGATTATAATGTAGGGTTCGGGGTCCCAACCACCATGCAATTTCCCTCGTCTTTTGCGGTTTCTGTCTCTAACCCACACACATTCCCCTACAAGCAAAGGCATCGCGGTAGCTTTTCAATTAAAGCCCTTCCTCTCACGGTCAGCGGCCACAGACATTTTTTCACGTGCTACCCCATACGCGTACTGCAACCTCTGGTGGTGATCATGCACCCAACCCGTCAAGTTATGGGTGCATTCTTGTTGCCCTACACCCATCCCTGTGTCGACTGAGAGGTGGAGGTGTCGCCAAAACATCAAATAAGATGGAGCAAACCTTGTTGCGCTATGTCTAGTATTATTGTAAGCTTGCATGAGCTCTGGCAAGTATTCTGGCTATCTGCTTTGCCGGTCAAACGCTAGCGTGTGAAGCATACCTAGTAAGGTTTGATTCATTCTCTCAACTCACCCGTTACCTGCTGGGTGATAGGGAGTGGTTCTGCTCTTAGTAACCCCATACAAGTCACAAAGCTGTTTAAGTAGTTCGGACTCGAAATTGGGGCCTTGATCAGAATGAAAACGAGATGGACAACCGAATGTTTGGATGATGTTAGACCAAATGGTGCGAACTGTTGTTTTGGCGGTCTGATCTTTAGTAGGGACAGCCCAAGAGTAACGTGTAAACATGTTGGTCATTACCAGAATATTCTGGTAGCAGTCATCTGGTCTACTCAAAGAAAGGAAATCAAGGGCAACTACTTCCAAGGGGTAATTTGCACTGATCGGGTACATAGGTGCTTTAGGCTCTGATCTGTCCTCAAGGCTGCAAACAACACACTCAGACTGGAACCTCCGCACCTGTTTTTCCATGTCAACCCAGAAAAAGTGTCGCCTCAGGGTGGCCAGTGTTCTTTCAGTCCCTGCGTGAGCTGTGGCCTCATGATAGTTCTTCCAAACCTTTTGGCACTGCAAAGCAGGACACACAATTGGATACAATTGTTCATGGGTGTTAGGATCAGTACATTTTCAGCAAAAGACCCCCTTGTGAATACAGAGCTTCTCAAACTGTTTCAGGAGTCTCTGCGTGCCCTTACTGATTGGGTTTCCACTCTGGTGCAGAGGGTGAAGACCCTGTTCCACGTACCTTTTCACCGTTTGTATTTCTTCATCTGCTTCTTGTGCCACCACCCATTCACTGGGTTGATGTGAATATTGTTCTTCCTCATCGGTTACAATGGCAGATGTCACCGGACCTGTCTGAGTGATGGCTGCAGCTGTTCATGCTTTACATGTTGCCCTTAGGAAACACAATTAGGAAACATAGCATTAATTTTCGTTGTTATGCAGATGATATGCAGCTGTATTAATCCATTAAACCAGACCAGAATGACCACCTAGAGAAACTGACTTCCTGCATCAGAGACATTAAGTCCTGGATGACAATTAATGACCTCCTCCTTAACCCAGAAAAAACTGAGGTCATTATATTAGGTCCTTAACACCAGAGAGATACTCTCTCAGATCAGATAGTCTCTGTGTGTCATGGATCAACCTGCTTTTTCCCTCTCCAACCACCAGAGGGAGCGCTCACCTGAGTACTGACTCTGCACTCTCTCTCCCCTGTCAGCAATCACTCCCTCTGCCGGATCTCCTCAGCTGTTTCCCATCTACTTCATCACCACCAGTGTATATAGTCTGCCTACTGTCACCACCTCAGTGCGAAGTCTTGCATTGCCACGCAATCATCTCTGAGCAGGTTTTTCTTATGTTTGTCTCTCTGGTTTCTGACGCCTGCCTCCTCATCTCCCTGCTTGCCTCTGTGTCCTGACCATTGCCTGTATTTTGACCTCGTCTTGCCTCAGCCTGTTTTCTCCATTAAACCTTGTGTGCACAATGGATCCACATGCATCTGCCACTTTGTCACACCTTGGATGGCGTGAATATTGCCTCCAATTACAGTAAGAAACTTGGAGGTTTTATTTGACCAGGATTTATCATTTAAGGCTCACATATCACAAGCTTGTAGAACAGCATTTTTTCACCTTCACAATATAGCTCAGATCAGAAATATGTTATCTAAAAGTGATGCTGAAAAACTCATCCATGGATTTGTTACGTCTAGAATGCAGCAGCCAGATTGTTGGCAGGAACTAGCAGAAGAGAACACATCACTCCTGTGTTAGCTTCACTCCACTGGCTCCCAGTTGAATCCAGGATCAAGTTCTAAATCCTCCTGTTAACCTACAAGGCTCTGAATGGTGTGGCCCCATCCTATATTAAAGATCTCTTAGTTCCTTACCAACCAATCAGAACCCTTGGTTCACTAAATGCAGGACTTCTTGTAGTTCCTAGAATCTCTAAAAGTCCAGTTGGAGGTAGAACCTTCATCCACCAAGCCCCTGTTCTCTGGAATAAGCTCCCAGCTCATGTCAGAGATCCAGCACAGTTTTTTACCTTCAAAGTTAGCCTTAAAACATTCCTCTTTGGACAGGCGTTCTGCCAGGCATAGACCTTCCCAGGGAGGCTGAGGAGTGTGATTCCCCGGTAGTTGGGACAAACCCTCCGGTCCCCCCTCTTGAAAAGGGGAGCCACCAACCCAGTCTGCCAGTCCAGTGGTACGGTTCCTGTATGCTATGCAATGCCACAGAGACATGTGAGCTAAGACATTCCCACAAGATCCAGAGACTTGAGGTATTTGGGGAAAACCTCATCCACCCCTGGACCCTTGCCACCGAGGAGCTCTTTGACTACCTCAGTGACCTCAGCTTGGGTGATGGACAGTTCCACCCGTGTCCCCAGCCTCTGCTTCCTCAACTGAATCGTTAATGCAATTAGTTTAAATGGCAGGCATAAGTGACTTGTATGCCTGGTCCTAGTTTAGAGGCGTTTAAACATTATACTGTGTATTTACAATATGGTTGTGTGTGTTTTCCAGCTGCCAGCATTACCTCAGACATGCTTCCCAGCCTTTCTAAAGAGGAAATGCACGATCTCTTTCTGGTGCCAGAGCACTTTTCAGAAGGAGAACCATTTGGAGAATTGCACATGCTGGGTGGCATAGGTGGCATAATAGCTTTTGTATTGAAATTTTGTTTTTAATACTCAATTTTTATTGTGTTTTCCGAGTACCCACATTTACCACACAAGTGGCAGTCCCAACAACCCGGAAGCAATGTGTACACACACATGAAAAAACAGGCAAAGCTGTAAAGTAATTTAAAAAATAATAATAATAAAAATGAAACTAAACGAATTAACTAAAATATATGTAACGACCAACAACAACAAAAAAGTGGGGTGTTACAAAAACAGGGTAGTTATTTTCGTTTAGGTACATAATAACGGTGTAGAAGTCTGTTTTCATATAGCTATACAAATTGGTTCAATTTTTTTCCATCCTTTATTGAACTTTAATTGAAATGTCCATAATTAGGTTGCGTAAATAGTCCGAAGAATCTCCAGCCAGTGAATCTTTGCAGGGGAGTCTACTCGATGCCATTTCATCCTTATAGCTTTTTTTTTACGCCAAAAGCAAAATCCTTGTTAAGTAAAGATCTTCAACTGATACAGAGTCTTCAATATTCCCCAGATAAAGAACAGTGAATGTGTTTGGCAGATGATAACCCAATATGTCTTTAATGGATTTCATTACCATAGCCCAAAAAGATTTTAGTTCTGGTCATGACCAAAAAATGTGTGTGTGGTTCCCCTCATAACTTCTACATTGCCTCCAGCAAGGTTGGGGAGTTTTTAACTTTATTTTTTACTGTAAGGGTTCCAAAATATCTGATCAGGTTCTTCCACGCAAACTCCTTCCATATTTGAGTGTTGATAAAAGAACACTGTGAAACGCGTTATACCATTCATCTTCTATATTTCTATATTAAGTTCCGATTCCCATTTACTGTTGATGTACGTATAATGTTGAGCTTTTTCTATTTTCCACCAGGGACCAGTAAAATGTCGAGATAAGTCTAATTTTATTGTTTTTATATACATCTGTGACATAAATTAAATTATTTTGAAACTTCAAATAACTTCATTAACTTTAATTTATTTTGTAAAATAATCTTGCATTTGTAAATATCTGAAACCTGTGATAGGAACTCACCTGACAGCTTCATGCATGCACTGTGGTTCTACACACCTGTCCAGGCTCTCTGGCAGCAGGTCTGTGCTGATCTATCAGTCTGGATAAATGTTTCTATCACAGCTTCACCGTCACTTTGTGTGCTTGGTAACATGAGTGCCATCGATATAGAGGGAGGATTAGTATCTGTAATCTTCATATCTCTTTGCATAGCTAAAAAAAACTATTTTGTTAAATTGGAAAAGCAAGAAAAACATTAACGTTAATCAATACAGGAATCTACTCTTTGATCATATCAGCTTGGAAAAAACATCAGCTAAAAGTTCAAGTAACTTGGGAAGAATTCAGTCTCTCTGGTCTCCCAAAGCTGACTCCATTACTTAGGGGGTGGGGGCTCTACACCTTGATTGTCTGCGGGGGCTGTCGGGCGGGGGTCGGGGTTCCCTGGCGCCTGACTGCGCCCCGCTCCGGAGTCTGCCCACATTGATCTGTGTGAGTGCAAGTCTGTAGAGAAAAAAAAAGTGTGCATGTCTGTCTGTTTTGTGTCTCTGTGCTCGTGCGCGTGTTGTGATTGTGTGTTTATTTTCATATCTACAGTCTGTTTAGATACAAAAAAAAAACGATCACATTTGTCAATTGCGGCATTTTATTGTGAAAAAATGGTTATACTTATTTTCTCATGCAACTTGGTACAACTTCCAGAATCGATGTGGAACGCTAGCGGCTCATGCACAACATAGAGCAGGCGCCGAAACAATCCGGTGCACGGCGTGTGCCCTCCGCGCTGCTCCGCGCCTAGTGTGAACGTCATGATCTGCAGGTCCAGTAATGATAACAGTCCTGTTTCTCAGCCCCACCCCTCTGACTGGATTTTCACATTTCGGTCGGGGATGGAGTCAGCCTCAGACTTCCCTGTTTGGGTTACCGTTTAAAATGATTGTATAAAAACTTGTGGTAATACCAGTTTTAATTTCCATCGTTACTAATACCAGCTTAATTTCTTAACTGGTGATTATATATGTTTACTGTTACATCTTTATATCTTGTATATATTTGTCTTTATTTTTCAACTAATTTTCTTAAATATACTTTTTTCTGTAAATTAAATTATGCTGTTTTGTTTTTCACAGTAAAGCAAACGATTACCTTGATGAAGGCTTTGCCAGACATGATCCCATCGCCTGTCGCTCCACCCAAGAAGCTAGGACATTCAGAACCTCGAGGTAAGATGTTTATGCATAGACATGCATGATAGCTACTTGGTCATAGTTTTTATTTTTGACATTCTCTTTCTTTTTCCCGTTTCAGTCTGCAGAATACCCCAACATTTTCCTTCAATCAAGACCACTGTTCAGTCTTGTGGTAATCGTCTATGACATCAACTGCATATTGGCCATTGGAACCATGCCCGTGCTGATCTTCCCAAAGGAGGACATATCTGATAGTGGGACGTATGTCATGGCATGTTACTATACCTTTCATCTGACATATCCCAAGTGCATCTCTACACTGCCTTATGGATGCTATCCATGCTTGGGATATGACTTCCTCTTATAAAAAAGCTATTGTAGAGTGGAAGAAGTTTATGGAATAGGCTTGTACTATGTTACAAAGGTTATAACATTGCCTGTTGTCCTCTCCTCTGCTTATGGTGATTTTGGGCTTTCTGGAAAGAGTATTTGCTTTTTTTCCAGTTTTTATAGTACAGTGGTGAAAATGTCTGTTTGTTGCAAGTTTCACTTTATCCTATCCCAGTGAGATTCCATTCCAGTGAGATACTCTGTGTTAGGAAATCTACAGCACTGTTTGCACTCATCTACATCTCTCTTTCAACGTAGACAAACAATAGTCTTGTTTTTTTTCCCATTCGTGTGCACCTCAGATCCAATGAAAGCAGTTAAAAGAGAGCAGGATTCATATCATCATTTATTTGGTAGAAAAAAAGTTAAACAAAAATAACTCAGATTTCATAAATAAATTGTTATTTAGTATGTCAAAAGTAATATATGATCATATGGATCTAGTTTCCTCTGAAAGACTTAAGAAAAGCATGGTATAGGCCCTTTAAAACGAACACAATGAAATCATGAACGCTGAAAAAGGGGAATGGGGGGATTCATGCAAATAACTTCAGAGATTTACCAAATGTAGCAAAGAGGACAGTTTTTCTAGCACAAGTGAAAAAAAGTGTTTGGTGACTCCATCTCCCGGGTCAACATTTCCTAGATTAAAAAAAAAACAAAACAATTACAGGAACAGTACCCAAAAAGAAAAATATTGATGCACGCACGCAGTCACAAAAGTACTCAATATTGTTTATGTTCCCCTCAGTCATACTTCAACTGGTCTGGACCAGTCAATATTGGCCTGCTTGTAGAAACATATTGTCTCTCTCCCGATCAGTCTCACTGCTTTCGAGATCTAATATAACCAATAATTTAGGCTAGTTTTGAGCTCCTTGAAGAACAGAATTTTGAAACATGTTGGCAGCTGTCTTCAAGTCATGGCTCTAGTTTCCACTCTGTAAAAACAAAAAGAAAAACGGGACAATGTTATTATTTTACCTCACATTTCTCCTTTACGCTTATGCAAGAGCAACAGTTCACGCTAAATGTGTTTCCACATTTTTATTTCTGTAACACATATATAATAAAGTAGAAGTTACTAATAAGAATATACATTGATAATTCTGTGTTTTAAATGTCATTATTAATAAATTAACAATAAATATATATATATATATATATATATATAAATAATATTTGGTGATTAAAATATAATATTAACTTCTAATCCAAAATATGAAAACTGCTGAAGCTGCTTCTCAACAACCCAGTGGAGCAAAAACAAGCGGATTATCTCTAAAGACATCCTTAACACAAAAGGAATTGAAAAATATAGCATGATTAATGTTAAGAATGTAGGGACCTTCAAATGACACTGGAAAGGTCTGGTGTCTTCAGATCGGTAGCCGGCCCATAGAGGTGGGGTCTGAGGGGGTGTATGAAAAAGACGGGCCTGCTTCTTCAGATCTTTGAACTCTGCTGAAAATGGCAGCAAAATTTTAGGTTAGGAAAATACATCTTTTAAAAAGTTAAATGTTTACAGAATGACTATGATGCCAATTACCTTTCATATATATCCACATGATCATGAATGTCAGTAAAACTGAAATTTTGTCCACAAAAAAGGCATGACACCACGCAACATGTTCTCCAACATGTTCTAAAAAAATACAATTACTGAACATGCAAGAATTGGTAACATTGCTTGTTAAAAATTAGTTCATGATCAGACAGTTTAAAAAATGGTGTCTGTAATCACACTAATAAAACAGAAATACAAACAAATATTTCAAATACAAACGTCTGTCACTGTCAGAAACTTGGTTAAAACAATATGTAAAGGGAACAAAAACAAAAAAGTTTAAGAAGAAATGTAAAGATATGATGTCATGCTTATGAAGACTTGTACACATAAAATCTGCCACTGCAACCTTTGATGAATAAAAGTCATTTAAAACATAAACAAAAGTTGTGAAAATAAAAAGTAGACATTTTGCAAAACCTGATTCCTTCGTGTCTCATGTCATTTGAAAATGGCGTAATTTGCTTAAAATACCTTTAAATCGATTTCTTTTTGTAGAGGCCTCACATAGATGACTGCCTGCCCAATGTTGACCAACACCAAATGGCACTCCTATATGAACAATTACTTTGTTTTCAACTATCAAATCCACCATTATCCAACCAGGCAAGCTCCCAAATTACATGTGCCTCTATAAATGCAATCATGAACAATTTTCAATGAGATTTAATGGACCTAAGTTGTAGAATGCACATATGAACCTGTTGAATATCAACATCTCCTTAACAGTTTACAAAATAAGACTAAAATTAAAACTTTTACCAAAATATGTGGAATAATCTCATAAAAAAAAATTATTCAGTTTCCCAATCATGTAGAATAAGGTAAAAGATATCTATTTTGCTTTACTGCTTTATATATGAATGAATGAATGAACTTTATTTACATAGCACTTTACATCTGCTTATAGCATACCAAAGTGCTTCACAATAAAAGAAAAAAGAAAGTTAAAAAAATTAGACAAATTAAGAACAAAAAATAAATAAAAACAGTATAAAATTACAAAAGCAGTCTGAAGTAAAATGCATTAAAGATCAATAAGAATACAATAAAACCAATAAAATAAAATAAAATGCCACCAACTACTGAGCATTAAAAGCCATTCTAAAAAGATGTGTTTTTAAATAACATTTAAAACTGTTAAGGTCTGACATCATGCAGAGTTCTGCTGGAATGCTATTCCATAGCTGAGGGCCAGTAATAGAAAAAGCACGGTCACCCCAGCGTTTGTCGCGACCTGGGCACCTCAAGCAGAAACTGATTAGTAGACCTTAAAGCTCTGGAAGGGCTGCGGACGTTTAAAAGCTCAGTTAAATAAACTGGGGCGAGACCATGAAGAGCCTTAAAAACAAACAGTAAAAGTTTAAATTGAATTCTAAAATGAACAGGGAGCCAGTGAAGAGCTTTGAGAACCGGAGTGATGTGATCTCTTCTGGATGTTCCAGTTAACAGTCTTGCTGCTGCATTCTGGACTAACTGGAGACAGTTGAGTGATCGCTGAGTGACCCCAAAGTACAGAGAGTTACAATAATCTATGCGGGACGTGATCATGGTGTGGATGGCTGTTTCTCAATCACTGCGGCTCAGGGAAGGTTTAGCTTTAGCTAAAAGACGCAGGTGATAAAAACTCATTTTGAAGACATTGTCAATCTGTTTGTCAAATTTAAAACAGCTGTCAAAGATCACTCCCAGATTTCTAACAGCGGTGCAGTCAGGTGTAGAGGTGTCACCGAACACAATGCTCTCCGTCTCTGACATTGTCATTCATTTTATATATTTATATATATATATATATATATATATATATGTGTGTGTGTGTGTGTTTGTATGTAATATATATGTATATGTGTATATATATATATATATATATATATATATATAAAATCAATTCTTTACGTACAGTATTTCCCTTATTTGCAGGGGTTGAGGACCGCAGATATGCACGCGTGCACACACACACACACGCACACACACCAGTTTCCTTCTCTGTGTCTCCCCCAACCCCCACGGAGGAAGAATGTGCGTAACCGATCCAAACTCATCAAAAAACACTTATGATCTGCTTCAAAAAACATTAATTCCGGTCTGGACCACTCAATGGAAACGAGGCATTAGAACCTGTTTCCAAAGGGAGACCCTAACCCAATGAGCACAGCGTCTAGGATCAGTCAAACCCTGAAAACCCTCCACCGCACTAAGGTGGCAGTTCACGAAGGGGATGTGTATATGTGTGTGTGGGTGTACTGGTATTTATTATCTTTGGGTACATAATTTTATATACAGTCATTGTATGGGGACCTCAAACGGTGTGGGGACAAAAAATGCCAAATGAATGCTGAACCATGCTAATGTTACCGGTAGTGTTGGTGGGTTAAAGACAAAAAGTAGAGAGAGAAATTAAACACCCCCACTTTTTCCAAAAACATCTGACTCTTCAAATAAGATTTCTTCCACAATTCTTTGGTCATCCTTGTTCAAGTATGACAAATCTACTGGTGGATGCCATTGTTGACTTTTTTGCATCTGTGGTCTGGGAGTCGTCAGGATCTGTGGTTTTTTTCCTCTGGCCTTCCTGTTCCTGCTCACTCCTAATTGCTGATTCCACACAGCTGAGCTTTGGACTACTTCAGTTTCTCTCCTCCTCATCCTCCTTGCCAGTTTGTATTATAATTAAAACAATAATAACTTAAATACTTCTTAAAGCCTTCACGTTTAGTGCAAATACAATTGTGTGCAAATAAAAACACAATCTAGTGTCTGTCACACTAATAAAAAACTTTTTGAAAAGTAACTTGAGTGCTTTTCATAATGCAGTTTATGCAAACATTTGTAACATTACGTTGGCATTTCACATTTGAACAACAAACAATGCCTATAAATTAGATTTTAAAAAATCACATTACAAACAAAAAAAAAACATTCATCACTGAAGAGGGCTTGAGTGTATGACAACTAACCTGAGCACTCAAATGATGTGTGAGGCACATCTCGTGTGCTGCTGCTGGTGCTGTTTGAATTATGCTGTGCTCTAATGTCAGATGGTGAGTTGAATGAATGAAATGCCTGATTGGGGTGAGTTGAATCTGCTTGTGTGTGTGAATAAATGTGCCCTCTGGGATCATATGACATGTAGTGTTGTGCAGGAGGAGCGCTCAATACTTGTCTTAGGAGAGAAAAGCCTTCAGTGACAGATGTGGTGAGCATATTGAGTGTATTGTTAATTTCAGCAAAATTGTCATGTGATTGCTTTGTTGAGGTTTTCTAAAAAGTCAACTAGTTTCTTCTTCACACGTTGGTCCTCTTCAACTGCATTTAGCCACTGGGTTTCAGCAGGAAGCTTTCTCTTCAGACGGTCATGCCGGTGTCCTCTCAGTTTTGCCTTAAAAAAACAACAAAGGCATTTTAATATTTAAAAACTTGAAAACATGAGTATAAACATCTACTTCTTGCATATAACTCTGCTTTGCTCTGCTATAAAATATAAGAAATGACATGCACTGTCAAAATTAAAACATTAAAGTTTATATTTATAGTAAGACGTATACCTGAAGCAGGTCTCTTCTCTCTTTCACCGCGGGGGCAACACTGTTATCAGTCTCTGTGTCCGACACATTTTCAGTTGGTTCTTCAGTGGACGATGAAGACGTAGAAGGTGAAGGAATGGGGAGGCTCTGATCCAGTGCATTAGTTTCGATTCCCAAAAACATGGTTGTAGTGGCTGGTGATCCTCCCCAGATTTGCTCACACACTTCAAAGTAGAGTAGATCCACTTTACCGTGTCCGCTCCGGCAACCAGAGTCAACAGCCTGTCAGTATTTTCCTCTGACTGCCTTTAATTTCGTGGTCAGAATAGCGCGTGTTAGCTCTCGCTTTTCATGGGGAAACTCGGTAGATGTCTCCGCAGGATACTGCTCCAAATATTGAGTTAAGATGTCCACATACTTGCTTTGACATGACTCCCAATCAATATTTTCTTGTGTCTTATTAACTTTATATTCCATAACCACATTTAAAAGCAATTCCACCTCTTTGTCGGTCCATGTTTCATGTTTTGCGGAAATGACAACACAAAAAGGAGTGCTCTGATTGGATAGATTTACACGTACTTTTAGGAAAACGCTGCCAACTACTGTTCTGGTAAGCTCATAACCGCGTCCAAGAGCAGGGATGTGTGGATAGAATTATGTTTAAAACAATCATGTGTGGACGCAACACTTTTTATAAAAGGAGGTCGGCAGTTATGCGTTTGTAGAAATACCCGCCTATGTGTGTAAGCAAATGCAGATCTGACAGGAGGGATTCAAGTAGTTGAACAGTATCATTAGGTAATGTTCTTTGCATCCAGGTTTTTACAACCAGAGTCACTTGCGCACCTGAACCGAGTAGCATTTGGATTGGAACTCCAATGAGAGCACAAGAAGTCATGCATCTTTTACCAATAAGCTGTGCAAGTCTCTGTCTTTGCAGTGGTGGTGGACATGTGGAACATGTTTAAGCCGGTTTCAAAAGGCTACTAGTTGCTGTAGCACTCTGGTTGTGTTGATCACTGGTTGCCCTTCTCCACCAACCACGACCTGTTTCCCGACCTCTTCTGTTGTAGGCAGCCAATGGCTCTATGTCCTGCTTGGCCACACAGAAAGCCAGAAAGCAGTGTTGGCAAGTGGCTTTGTTTTGTTGTGCACATGATTTACATGTACCTCGTGTTTCCATTGGTGTCTGTGGATTACGCCTCATAGGAGCAGATTCAACAGGTACAGTCTGGTTGAGCAGTTTTGTCCGTTGGACTAAATGTTTAGACAGAGAGGACACTTGGGGTGTGGGTTCTCTAATAGTATCTTGTTCAATTTGATTAAACATAAGAGAAGAAAGGGTTTTACAAAATAAGATAGTTTAGAACCACAGAAATGAGATGTTCAAAACTTGTTATGACAGGTGCTTGGTTTTTATTCCTCACCTACCACAGGAAAATAAGTTTTCATTGTTGTCTAAAAGTCACTTCCACCGCTTTACATATTTTGCGTAAAACACCAATTACTTACCTGTAAAGATGTATGGGGTTTTTTTTTTTGTTTTTTTTTTTAAACCTTTATTTAACCAGGTAAGTTATTAAGAACAAGTTCTTATTTACAATAATGACCTGGATTGAATTCCCCCACCCCCAGCCTTTTTATCAGCTTGCAGAGAGGAATGCTGGAGAAGCTGGTGAGGAAGGCCAGCTCCATTCTGGGGCCGCTGCTTCACTCTGTGCAGGAGGTGGGAGAAAGGAAGATGGTAGCCAAGCTATCATCCTTGATGAGTAATGACACCCCTCCTCTTTATGACACACTCTGATCTACCGCAGGAGTCTGAAAGAGCGGCATCACCTGCTGCAGTGAGACTGTACAACCAGAGCTGCTCCCAGTGATCCAGCTGGACATTTGCTGTTGATGTTGAGGCCCTCAGTCACTTTATTTTTCACTTTAATCCAATGTCACTTTAAAAATGTGCAATATCTGTTACATAACTCATATCCATGGTGCAATTTCTCCCTCTTTATTTTTCTTTTTGTCTCCAGACTATAACTTTGTTTTCTTTGTAAATGTGTTAATTGTCTAATTTTTTATTGCCTGACCTTTTCTATCTGTAATGCTGCCGTAACCCTGGAATTTCCCCACCGCAGGACGAATAAAGCACTATCTTATCTTATCTTATCTCTCATTCTGTGGACGGGCTTGACATGACTTGATATATGACTGCAGGAAAACCCACCTGGCATGGTATGGTGTGGACTGCAGTGGTTCTTCTGCTTGGTCCAAGGTGGTCAGGAAATATGCTGTTAACTGAACTTAAGACAGCTGTGGTTCATGACAAACCTGAACCGGTGTGACTGATGAGAGAAACTAAGAACATGACCAAATATAGCAAAATCCAAACTACACAGAATCCTCACAGAAAATGTTTGTGGTAGTGAAGCCACAGTGGTGTGGACTGTTGGACAGACTTTAAAAGACTCACTTTTACACAACAGAAGCACAGAGAATCGGCTGTGGACTGTTTTATGGTCTGACCAGACAGAAGCTTATCATGGAGATCATAATAATATGAAGAATAAAAGTTGTGTGTTTGGATTATGTCACGCAGTGATTGTACGGGCCAACTTGGAGAAAAAAATTTCTTGATGCTAAATTATGTTTTTTCTCTATTTCCCTTGATGCTTCATCAGAACTATCTTATGCTTTTGATTCACGAACCTGATCAGGATCACTGGTTTATCCGGGTTCTTTCTCTGAGGAAGCGGATGACAGACCTCAACCGTATTTAGGTCCAAGGAAATCCCTTTAGACTCAAGAAGTACTCCAAGTTGATTCGCACGGACATGGTTGCATCCATCATCACAGCTCCGCTAGCATCCATGCTAGCGCTGGTACCTCCAGGCCGCACCCGGGGTTGTAGTTGAAGTCCCGTGAGAATCACATCATTCATCTGTGTTTGTTGATCCATATTGTGCATTCTGCTCTCCAGGAGATCTTGGCGATTATCTGGTTGTTCGTTTCGTGCCTTTTCCTGTTGGAAATCTTCCACGAGTTGTAGCAGCGGTGATAGTTTAGCTTGAAGCTCCAGCAGAGCTGACAGTTTAGCTTCATGGAGAATAGCAGGGGTTAGCCTTGCTTGCATGACTGTGAGGTTTTGAGCTCTGCCGAATCGGCTTCAAAACTTTCCTTCGTTGCCATGTTCAACTCTCCTGGTTGCAGCAGCCGTTTTGCAGCAGCTCGGTGATTAAAGTCGGTTGTGGGCAACTTTAAAGACTTGAAAAGCCGAAGAGTTGAGGAGAGCTGGAGACACACGTCTGCTGCTCGTGTCCCCGGAACCAGAAATCAATGCTGAATTGTGACTGATTTTGGTGAGCAGAGCCTACCGTTGAGGTTTCCATGGCAACGTTCTTCACCCAGCTTCTCATGGTTTCCAGTTATCATTTGATCAGACAGAACAACAAACATGATATTCGTGTGGTTACACCCTCAAAACCCAAAGTAAATATTGACCACTGAGCTTGAACATGCACAGCATGAATGCCGTTTCCCTTGAATGATGTTGGGTTATGCTCCAAACAGAACCAGAACCACAGTCACTGCTCACTTTATAAGACTCATCTGTCCAACTGCTCATTAACACACATTTTAACCTCCCAATCACATGTCAGCAACTCATTACATTTATTCATATAGACATGATCCAGATGATCTGCAGCAGTCTAAATTGAGAATCAAAATGAGGAAGAAAGGAGATGAAGTGACTTTGAACATGGTTGTTGGTGTCAGACGGGTTATACTGGCGCTAGGTCACCTGTAGGACTCATCTCATTAATGACTCCACCCCCTTTTGCTGCTTTGCCTTTTCTTCTGGTGTGATGGTGGACAATGTCTTCCTCTGCTGGGGACTTCACCTGATCTATTCACCAGACTGGATCTTATCACATTATTTAAACAGATTTTAATTCATTTTATTTGTCATTTCTGTGGAGTTGTTCTTGTGTTGTGGAGCTCAGGCTTCCTGTTATCCTCACATCACAACAATCCATTAGGATTCCCAAGAAGCTCCACAACCAGAGTTGGATGCAAGTAACTCCTTCTATTCACTTCATTTTTGGTTTATTGGTAGTTAGAGGTGGGACAAAATATCCGTATGGGGAACTTCTTCTAAAGGTATTCAGACGAGTGACGCTAAAACATATTGTAACTTTTTAATTGTCTGCACGATTAACGTAATTCCAGTAGATCCTGAAGGAATCTACTCGTTGAGCTGCTTCAAAATAAATATTTGTTGAGTTCCTCTACAATTCTTTAGTATTTTTAGAGTCAGGGTGATAGCAGTGAGAGAACTCTCTTGTTGAGGTCACATGTATTTATCGTATTTGGAACATAAAAAGATTTTCTCTCCAAATCCTCACACTATTGTGGTTTGATACAGTAGTTGAGGAAATCTGAGTTTTCCTTTATAGCACAGCTTTTACTCTCATCTCAAAAGTCAGCGAACATGAAGTGAGTGACAGCAGCTGCTGTCAGTTTCCTGATTGTATAGCAGGTTCTTTTCAGGCTTTGTCTCTGAATCGATCGAACGGCGACTCTCACAGTGATTGTGCGAAGGTTTCAGAGATGTGCAACAACCCAGACAAAAGCACGGCAAAGCCTCCAGACTGCTGTGCAGAGAGAGGCTCTTCATCAGGACCCGTTCAATGAGTTCTGGGAAAATCTTTGACGTGGTCTTACATGTCTGCTCCTGCCAATAAAAGATCTATAATATCAGGCTTTTTGTGAAAAGTCTGAAAACAGTAATTTTACTGATCCTGACAGTGGTTCACAGACATGCATCATTTAAAGCATCACTGAATGAATATGAAGAAGAAAATAGAAAAAGCACCTAGAACAGCAGGAAAAGCACAAAACCTGTCCGAAAAACTGCAATCAGTGGAAGTCTGTGAATTCAAATCATTTAACAATTCTCCAACCAGCTCAGGTTTAGGTCTGAAACTGTCTCAGAAGGGAGCGGGTCTGTTACTTAAAGTGAAAAACACATGTAGCACTTTGTTAAATTCAAAATTAATTGAAATAATATTTGAACTGGGTTCACTTTCAAAAGAATAGGTTCAGCTGGAGCTGGGTGTCCCGTGAAACACAAGGACACGCTTGTGATACTTACAAAAAAGAAAAATAGGACACTGCACAACAATACAATCAATATACTTTGTTAATCAGTTCATTTTTTTTCTATGCTGTTCACTCGCCTGAGATCACAGCGACGTTCCTCGCCAAACAGCGGCAGCAGCAGGGTTCGTCAGGAGAGAGAAAGTCCGTCCCGATAATTCATTCAATGTTCTCCACTCAAGAAAAGTAGATCCAAATCTCTTGAAGCTTGCCAACCAGGATCTGTCCTCTACTCTGCACCTGGCCTGAAGCAGCCAATAACACGCAAACAAAAGAAAACAAGCAAAAGCTCACACAAACATACACACATACACAATACTTCTCCAGCCAGACCCGCGTCAGCTGATTTTAAAAGGAGTCAGCTGATTGCAGGACCCGACGTGATTGGCTGACCAGCTGGTGTGCGTCACACATGTAAGAACATGAGAGCATGAAAAACACCTGATAGTCTTATTGTTGTTTGGTTTCATTGATAAAATGTGTGTGGAAACATAACAGCTAAATAGCATTGAAGTGAAACACCAAAACAAAACCAAAATCAAGTGTTCTGCTGCTGCTGAGCTAACAGCTGCTTGTGTTTACCGCCTGTTGCTTTTGTTTGACTGGATTATGGACTGTTTTGTGTCACACAGCAACATGGAGGAAAGCACAAATGAATGATTCTGTTTACTCTGGTTGTGGGGAAACAATGGCATTCTTTGGCTTTTGCTCATTTTAGGAAAGAAACTGCTTGTGATTAGTTATGCTGATCGATGACTCTGGGATAACCTTTTATTCATTGCTCTAATAATTTAAACAAGCCAAAAAGCATTGAAATATTGTTTATTTGAGCCTCACCTTGATCTCCTCCACATGCAGAAGGAGGAACCTGAGGACCATGGGTGTGTGTGTTTTCACACTCATACACACCAGGGTCTGCTCCGCCAGGTTTGGATCTTCTTTGACAGCAGATGACACCGCTAATTCAGGATGTTGTTTTAAGGAGGTATGAAAGTGTGGAACAGCTGTGAAAGGAATTTCTTCAATACTCATTATTTAGGCCCTTTGCCCTTTTGTAAGGACTGTCCCAATCTGCAATTTCCCAGAATTCTCAATTCAATTGTATTTATTTCTCAGGGACAGAGCACACTGAAGCATTGCATGCTATGAGCCAGAATTATCCCACAGCTATTTTTCACCTGTTTCAATTTTCAACCTAAAAAGCTAAAAACAAAAATGCCTCCCCCACTGAAAAAATGTGTCCAGTTCTGTTCTGAGCAGACAACCAGGACTAGAGATCCACTACAAGATCCACTCGTCACAATGACTGCAGGTTTAGTAAATGTAGCTCAGCCGTCGGACAGACGACCTTCTCTTAAACCATCAGAGAATGGAACAAATTCACAGAGTCTGAAACTTTCCTCAGAAATGAACCATTTCTCATGTAATCTTAAGGAGTTACTATTGCAAAAGCTGCAGAGTCAGCATTAAGGATTGTAAACAACACAACTGTCTGTTATTGTATAATTCTATTTATTTTTTTATTGTGTAACCAGTTGCCATTTGTAATGTTTAATGTGTGTGTACTTGAATGACTGCTTAGCTTTGGTCTGAGAGCAGTGAGATAGTTTTAGTTAGATTTATTGTATAATTTTATTATGTAATCAGTAGTTTGTGGAAAAGTTCATGTGCGAGTGGGTATTTGAATGACTATTGAAATTTATATTGAAGTTTGTTTTTCATTGAGTTTCACTTGTTTGGGGACTACAGTTCAGCTAATCTGGTGTGAAGCGGCTTTAATGTTTTTTGCACATTGTCCCTGTCAAATAAACTACTATTAACTTACTAAGAACAAAGACAAAGTTTAAATATCTATAAAAAGGATATACAATATAAAATACAATTATAGGAGAATCACTTAAAATACCTTTTAAGAAAGAAATATGTTACGTGATTCTATAGTGCTTTTCACCCTCCTTCGAAGGCCCAAAGTGCTTCACAGACCCGTTCACGCACACATTCACACACTGATGGAGGCTCTGCTGCTGAACACTGGCACCAACCTCCACCAGAGGCCATGTGGGGTTCAGTGTCCTGCCCAAGGATACTTCCACACATAGGTGGGGATCAAACTCGCAGTCGACCGGCCTACCGCTGCACCACAGGTGCCCCAAGACATAAAGGGCATAATTGTAGAACGGGGGGGGGGGCACATTAAAATTCAATGTGAACAAGTTTGCAGTGATAAGATCCAGTTTCTGATGGGCTTTTAAACAGACTGAATGTAGAAGCTTCTCTAATCCTTCCAGGGACACTGTTCCACCGTTCCACTGCTTCACTGTTCCACTGTTCCTCTGTTCACTGTTCCTCTGTTCCACCGTTCCACTGTTCACTGAGAAGACATTCTGAAGAAGACTTCTCTACAGAGGACAGCTTCCTCTCACAGACTCTCCTGTCACTCTGTGTGAGTGGAGCAATGATTATAGAAAACAGAGTTTTGAGTTTTTAATAGTTATCCCTGCTTAACAGTTTCTGTTTTTATAAATGGTGCAGTGGTGATACTGCAAAGGTTTTCCCTCCAGTGTTTTAATGGTTTGTTGGTTAAAGATTATTACTGTGACTCCATGGGTTTTAATGCTGTTTTGTTGGTCTGTGACCAGGATGTGAGACAATATGTCATGTGGGACAAAACCATTGTATGCATAAGCATTTTAGCAGAATGTAGCAACAAATGTGCCTGAATAAACCTAAAATGAGACAGTTTAGCCCTAGAACCCCTGCAGCATCGCCAGTGATGCTTAAACATAAAACCTTCAACATACGGGAACTTTTTAATCGCTTACACAGTTGAATTCCAGTAGATTCTGCTTTTCTCCTTCAGAATCTACTGGAATTACAGCACACTGATGGTATTAACAATTAAAAAATAACAGGCAATGAAAGAATATAAACATTAAAGGGTTAAATTTAACATAGTTATGCACTCTTGAAAAACCAGTGTGCATCGGATGCTCACCAGATTTGAACATATGGGCCACAATGCACTGCAGTTTAACCTTTTCTGTGGAAAAAAAACGTTCTTTTAATAAACCATTTGCGTTTTCATCATCAAAACTCATTGGAGTAAAAATAATCACCATAGAATGCTTCTTTAAAAATCTGTCCATGAAAGGTTAACCCTTTAGTGCTGTGCTCTGTATCTCTGAAAGAGGCTAAATCTTTGCTCACATATTATCAGGAGGTCTGGAATAATCTGAATGAGAACCAAAACAAAGTGTTTGCTGTTGGCGTGAACAGCATCTTGAGGAGCTCAACTCTCTTAAAAGAATTCACCAGTAAAAAGCATTTGAGTTTATTCATGATCACAATATTGGATACAAGGCATAGCTGGCGATGCCACAAGTGTTGCTTCCATTCCGGATCAGTCGCATGTAGCCGCCTTCACCCCAGCTGCTCCCCCAACTGAAAGAAAAGCAGAAATTCAGAGATGATCATGTTTATTGATCATCTGGGTCAGAAAAACCCCTGCAGAGCCAGCAGACCTGTTTTTGATGATCCAGTAGTCTTGACCTTCTTCTGAGCCGTAGCCAACCAGCAGGACAGCGTGACTCAGACGGTTGGGGTCACAGTTGGACTCATCGTAAATTCCTGCAAAAGTTACAAACATCAAACATTCTTTAAAACGGACCATGTATTGTAAAAGTATTTCTGCAGTGTTCAATTAACTTCATGTCATCAGCTGTTCATGTAACACAGACATTTATCAAGGGCTACATGTAGCCGTGTGACCCCTCCTGCAGGAGGAAACACACGCTCATCTCAATGTGGGTTCCAACCTGAGCTGTAGAACAGGAAGCTTGCATGATCAGCATCAATCGCCACGGTGATCGGGCCAACAGTGGCCACGGCGTCAGCCAGAGCCTGTTCATCTCCCTGCGGGATGAATCTGTAGTCTTTGATGTGAGCTGCAGCCAGCCTGCTGTCATAGAAACAAGGCTGCGTGTCCTGTAGAGAGAAACACGCATGACTCAGCTGCATGCATACGCTCTCCAGTTTGACCTTCAGGAGGTCGAGCCTCACCACCGAGGTATACGGGTAGGTGTCTGTCGTCTGCAGCCCGTTGCTGAGCACGTAGTCATAGGCGTTGGCCATCCAGGCGCCACTGCACCCATGGGTGCCATAAGGTCTTGAACAGTCCACCAGGTTTTGTTCACTCAGAGATAGAAGCTGACCTGTCTTCTTGACGATTTGTCCTTCTATCGCTCCTGTTGTGCTGAAGGCCCAACAAGAACCACAGTAGCCCTGCAGAGAGGATTTCATTCCCTCATTTAGCTCTGCTTCACAGCTGAAGCTCATGAAGAGACGTTATGGGATGTCCTACCTGATCTTTAACTTCAGTGACATAGCCCATGTTTCTATAGTCAACAAACGCAGCCTCCGACTTCCTGGCATTGTAACGCAGTCGGCGGGCAGAGACTTCCTTCCCTCTCTTTACGAAGTGGGCGTTCATCACGGCTCCCTGCAGGACTCTGTACTCCTGTCCTGTCTTCATGCATCAAACACAGGAGAGTCTGGGCTTCAGGGATGCATCACAGATGATTACTTTCATAATCCACTAATCACAGATTATTTTTTCAGATTAGTCGACTAATCGGGTCATTCGCAAACTGGATGTAAAACACACATCCTAACCATCACTAGCTTTAAACTAACTAAAAACTAGATACATTCACTCTAGCGTTTTCTGTAATGATGCTGAATGCTGTGATCTGAAAACGCTGAAATGGATAACTGAAAATGCTGACGCTGATAGCCAGATAAAATATTAGTCAAAAGCCAAATAAACCTTAAAAAAAATAAAAAAATAAAAGTTGGCCACATCCGCTAGCATGTAGCTGAAATATTAGCTAAACTCCAAAATATCCTAAAAAAAAAAACTCAATGAAAGCCAAATAGTCCATAAAGCTAGGAGAATACCTTTATAAATGTCAACTTTACTACACTAATGTCTAATCTACTATGAAATTAGTCATCAACTATTTTAATAGTCGATTAGTCGTCAATTGTCGACTAATCGTGGCAGCTGTAATCATCAAAACAACTTCTAGAACAAGAAAAAACACAAAACTTTAAGCCTTTAACAGCAGATCTCCAGTATTTATATTCTTTAATTTATTGTAACTTTTAACATGATAATTCCAGTAGATAGTGAAGGAGAAAAGCAGCTCCACAGTTAATGGTTGAAAAGTTACAGTATGTTAAAGATGATGCCTTTATCAGGGTTCATTTTAAGGGTTTCACAAAACTGTTGTAAAACAAAGAGATTTAAAGAAGGAAAAAGTGAATTTCCCAAGTGTTGAAGGCGAAATGCCTCGACTCACCAAGTCTCCATATTTATTCATGCCCAGAGAGAAAGGCCTCATCCCCATGAGAAAGCCTTGGTTGTGATCCCTGATCATCTTCTGATTCTCCTCCCAGATGACTCTCCTCTGCACATCATCCTGAACACAGACAGAAGCAGAACTCACCTCAGGTGAACGTGGGCGCATTCTCTTAGATGCAGAGTCAGACTCACCCTCTCGTCATAGTTTATGCCGTTGATGCTTTTCCAGATCTCCCACTCCGTCAGGACGGCCTCATCCGAGTCGGCCAGCACGGTTTGGGGGCTGCAGAGCAGCGTGAGCAGCAGCCAGGCTCGCAGCAGAAAGCTGCTCTGCTGACCTGCAAGGATCAGTCATTCAGAAATGCATTCAAAGATCCAAACACCATTCTAGAAAGCTCCACTGTAACCGATTCTTTCTTTTAGTCCACGATAGAACTGCACACCCTAATTCAAGATTATCATCAACCTCTGCAGTAAGAACACGCTCTTTTCATCCTCAACAGATCCTCTTCCAGCTCCTGTGTTCTCTGCACAGACAGACAGAAAGGCTGGACATGCTTACCTGCACTCCTTTGAGTCTTTTCTGATGCCATATTCTGAGAGTGCCTCCCAGACTGTCACACAACCAGACCAACTATCAACCTGCTTTATATAGTTTTCAGATAATTGCTTGTTTGTACTGTAGGGTTCCTCAATCCCATAATCAGCACTTTTGGCAGCAGCTGTCTCTGGCATTAGTCAACAAAAATAAGTTGCTTTCCCCGTTCAGACTCTCCAGTCCTATAGTTATCACTTAGAAACAGCTAAAGCTGCAAAACTGTAAATCCTTCAAATATGGGTTTATAAGCGAGCATAACACCTGGCATCAAACTGTCCAAAGCGATATTGAAAGATGCTCTTAAGTCATGTCAAAGCACCAATGAATTTCTGTAATGTTGTTCTATTCTGAGCAATATTCCACTTTCAATTTTGAACCCGATGACAGAGCGGGAGAACACGGTTGCTGTTCAGTTCTACAGCTTCTCTGATGGGATCTCAGTATTTTTCTCAACCGTTCTGGGGTAAAACAGCTTTCAAAAAGAAAGAATGTTTTGTATTCCTGAAGAGAAATGTGTCTTCATAAATACAAAGTTGTGCACATTTCGATTTTTGTGAACAACTTTACAGAAAGGAATATGAATACAGCATTTAGTTTTAAGTGTAACTGGTCTCTTTAGAATATAGGTTTTCCCATTATGACATCAATAACTTTCTTAAAATTTTCTTTTTATTTGAGTTAAATAAATAAACTTGAACAGACATGTTGAGTTTGATCAATCAACGTTTCAGGACTCGATGTACCGACTGTAACCCCGTTATAATATTTATATGATATTTTTGACAGTTTAGGGAGAAATTCAAGACAGGAAAAGTCGTGATTCTAAAGAGACATGTTAAACGTTAAACTAAATATTGTATTCATATTTTTATGAAAAAGTTTTGCACAAAATATAAATATGTGCACAACTTTGTATTTATGAATACAACGTAAGCTCTCTCTCCCATCCGTGCCTCTCTTCCACCCAGAAGTTTCTGTTGTCCAGTCTGTGATTCTTACAGTATAACATGAGAAGTGGTTTCAATTAACACTTTTTCTCACAATAGTTTTAGCGCCATTCAATTTTCTGAGTACCCAGCTAACACAAAGTGAATCAAAAACAAAAGTTAAAATAATCCTTATGAATGGATTCAACGATAATAACCTGTGAATCCGGACTGAAGCAGCAGACTGTGGCTGCGCTCCCGGGCGCCCCCTGGTGGCCGCGGCCGCGGTCTGCGCTCAGCTGACCGGCCGGCCGTCTGTGTGCGGCGGTGGGATCCACCCAAACACGGTGCGTCTGGCGCTCAGCAGCGCCTCTAATGAGCGGCTGCGCGGGAAGGAGAGCCATGAGTCACGGCTGAGCTCTGACAGCATGTCGTTCAAGGTAAACTGCGCGCGCGCGCACTCCATCCTCAAACAGGACAGCTTCAGTATTTCAGTCATTTGATCACGTGCCAAGCTCCGGCAGGACAGGAACTTGTCCTCCATCATAGAGTCAGGATCTGCAGGTGACGCAGCCCTGACACTGAGAGCTGATTGGTTGATGGGTCTGTCACGGTTGTGTCAAACAATGTAGATTATTTCAACTGTGAACAGACGGACGCCTGCAGCTCCACCGCTGTTATCAGCGAGTCACGCCAACGGGGATGTGTTTGTGTTTGTTGACCCTCAGAAGGAAACCCCGCTGGCCAACGCTGTGTTCTGGGCGGCAAAGGGAGGAAACGTGGCTCTGCTTCAGCTGCTGCTCAACAGCGGCAGAGTGGACGCAGACTGCAGAGACAGCGTATGGATGCTGCATGGAGATGCATGGAGATGCAGGGAGATGCATGGAGATGCATGGAGCTGCATGGAGATGCATGGAGCTGCATGGAGATGCATGGACCTGCATGGAGCTGCATGGAGATGCATGGAGATGCATGGAGCTGCATGGAGATGCATGGAGATGCATGGAGATGCATGGAGATGCATGGAGATGCATGGAGATGCATGGAGATGCATGGAGATGCATGGAGCTGCATGGAGATGCATGGACCTGCATGGAGCTGCATGGAGCTGCATGGAGCTGCATGGAGATGCATGGAGATGCATGGAGATGCATGGAGATGCATGGAGATGCATGGAGATGCATGGAGATGCATGGAGATGCATGGAGATGCATGGACCTGCATGGAGCTGCATGGAGATGCATGGAGATGCATGGAGATGCATGGAGCTGCATGGAGCTGCGTGGAGATGCGTGGAGATGCATGGAGCTGCATGGAGCTGCATGGAGCTGCGTGGAGATGCATGGAGATGCATGGAGATGCATGCGTTAACCCGTAAACACCTCAGGGGGATGGAGGACTAAAAGAGACTAAATGAAATAAATATATATACATACACTCAATTAAATAAACGTGGCATTAATTATTTAAAATGGGAATTAATTAAATATAAGTGGAACTCAATAAATAAATGTTAAAATATATGTGGTGTTAAAATATTAAACATTCAGAACATTTAATTATTTCATGACCCAGTATGGACTAAAAGAGATACATTGAAATAAATATATTTAATATGAAATATTTAAATACATGTCATTATTTAAAATCTAAATTTAAAAATGATCTCTTTTGGCCCATACTGCACCATGAAATAATTCAATATGTCATGAAATATTTCAATGTGCTATTTTAATACCACAAATATTTCAACATTTATTTATTAAGTTCCACTTTTATATATTTAATGCCCATTTTAAATAATTGATGACATGTTTATTTACTTATTTAATGGTGTATATATATTTTTAATTATGGCTCCTTTAGGCCTCCATACAGCGTTCCTGGGTACACTTAAACACAAAATCTTTGACATACTAGAACTTTTCAACCATGAATGAACATTCCAGTAGATTCTGAGGCTTGTTGAGCCGCTTTTGTCTTATGTTAATGGTTGAAAGGTTACAGTATATCAAAGGACATAAACACCGGAGCACAGGGGGCCAAAATCCAAAACACACCTTAGGTCGCGGGTCAAACAGGATAAACATTTGTTAAAAATGCTAAAAGTAAAGTTTTAAAACTGTAACTTTTTAACATAATTATGAACTAGATATAAAGCATTACCTTTGATAATACTTGAGTGAATGCTGTAAGCTGAATTTGGCCGCTAAAGACGCTAAAGTTGATAGCTGAGGATGCTGAAATTGATAGTTAAAAATACTGAAGCTTTCAGCCAGCTAAAATATTAAAAACTGAGGTTGACCAAAACAGCTAGCATGTAGCTGCAAATATAGCTAAACTTTAAAATATCCCAAAAAACTAGGGGGGTGGAGCCTAAATGAGCTCAAATAGCTGGCTTGTAAATTTTGGGCTAGCTCCAAAATGTTACAAATGTAAAAAGAAAAGCCTAAATCAGCCAAAACAGCTAGCACGTAGCTGAAATATTAGCCAAACTCTGAAACAGCCTGAAAATCTCAGTAAATGCCAAAATAGCCCAAAAAGCTAACAGAATGACAATTTTTAAAACTGTATCTTTTTTTTTTTTTTTTAACTTGTCCTGTCCAACAGCTGAGCAAACAGATCCGGGCTGAGAGCCTCTAGTGTTGGGCAGATTTGAGTATAAACCTCTGTTTTATTTTATACTGAACTTCATTTATATTGATTATGTTGTATCATTTTACTTTTTTTGTTGGACTGGACGGAAACAAAAAGGGGGTGGGGGGTAAAAGAGGGGGGTTTAGAGAACAAAGAAGATGATAACAGAGGGTAGTAACATCATAAAACAACCAGGTCTAAGTAGCAATCTGGAATGGGCGGGGCCTGTCTACACACACACTCAGATACACAATATATAAATGTTCACCAACATCGGCCGCACCGGAGCGTCGCAGGGCAAAGTGTCAGATTCTCCAGCTAGTGACTCTGCTAAATCAAATCTTTGACTAGAATAATCTTTACCTTTAAAGTTGTCAAAAATGTACACAATACAACTGCAGCTCACACACAATCATAGACGCTGACACAAATAAAGCCTTTCATTCCATCACACATTCTGTTAGTGCGAGGTGAGCTGACACCTGTGCTCAGGTGAGTGTTTATGTTTTGCTGATATGGATGTTGATGGAATGTATAGAAGGAGAGAGAGCCCGGCCACCCCCACGCCCAGGCCCCCCACCGGGGCGGCAGCAGCAGCACGGGCCCCCCAACACCCGCCACGGAGCCATGGATCATCATCCTTGTTGATTCTCAAATGTTCTCTTTTCTGTCCTTTAGTTTGTTTGCATCTTTTTAGCAGCTTCATGTTGAGTTTTAACATTTCAGTGTTTTTCCTGCTTTTTTTGACTCTTTCAGCTTTAGTTTATTCTGCTTCACTTCTTGTGACATTTTGTTCATTTCTCCATCATTTTTACTCGTCTACAATAGTCGTTGCTTCTTTCTTTTAGACATTTTGATTCTGATCACCTCATAGAAGATCAGATGTCAGATTTTAAGTGCTTGCTATTTTCTGATACAGTGCATGTTTTGTTGTATTTTTCTACAGCAGTAAGCATGTTTTGTTGTTGTCCCATAAAGTCAGATGTGTAGCGCTTCATGCTTTGCTGGAAACCATCAAAGCTCACCGTCTCAGCTCTATATTAGTGGTTCCAGTTTGAAATGAGCGGCTTCATATTAGTGTCTTTTCAGGCTGGGACGACAGCCCTGATGGTGGCGTCTCACAGCGGCCATTACGACTGTGTCAAAGAGCTGATCATGCAGGGAGCAGACATCAACTATCAGAGAGAGGTGACAGCATCTCATCCACTCCTTTCTGCTTTATTTGCCCCAATGTTGTGTGAAGATCTGAAACCGTCCAGGGCAAAAGCTGGTCTGTCACTTCTTGGAGAGACTTTTGTAATGTTGTTGTGGCTTTTGAAGAGTCTCTTAGAGCAGAGGGGGGGGGGGGGGTGAGAGCCACGACGGTCTGTGAACTCCTCTGAAAGCTTTCGTATTGTTGTGTCTGTCATCAAAGGTTGTGCGGAGCAGAAGCGTTGCAGTCACAGACGTATTTCTCCTCTTTTATCGTCCTTCTCAGACAGGTTCTACTGCTTTGTTCTTCTCCTCCCAGCAGGGACATCATGATGTGGTGAAGCTCCTGTTAGAATTCGGTGCCTCCACTGAATTCCAGACAAAGGTATGCGGCGGTGAAATGCTGGGTGTGCTGTGGAGCGCTGTGATGCTATCTTCTTTTGAGCGTGTGCAGAGAAGCTGGCGGCGTCTTCCTCTGAACTCTGCGCTCTCTCTGAACGCTGGCGTCTCCCGTTCTCGTCCCGTGACAGGACGGAGGCACCGCCCTCACTGTGGCCTGTCAGTACGGACACCCTCAAGTCCTGGACCTGCTGTTGAGGAATGGAGCCAATGTGCACGACAAGCTGAACGTGAGGAGCTGTCAGTCCTCTGAGTGTCAGCATCCTGCAGGTTAAACGTGATATGTAGCGTCCCGTGCTGCAGCAGGAGTCCAGCCTCTCAGCTTTCTGCAGACCGCTGAGTCAGCATCAGCGCTGGTTGCTCCGTCTCATTGAAAGAAAAAGATTGTTTGTTTTAGGAAGGCGAAACGTTGTGCCGTTCTTCAGTTTGAAGGTTTTCTGACAGCTTTGACTGATTTTCCAGGATGGAGCCACGCCCCTTTTCCTCGCTGCCCAGGAGGGTCATGTGACGGTCATTCGTCATCTTCTGTCATGTGGTGCTAAGGTTAACCAGGCTCGAGAGGTGAGGCCCGACCGCTGTCCACATCACGCTCTCACATTTAAAGTTGTGGCCGGTGAATGCTCCACATTTAGAATCACATTCAGGGACGATCTGATGGAACTCACTACATCCTCGGGTCTTCATCTGTCACAGGTGATTTCTCAACAGCAAAGGCTATAAAAAGACAGGAAGTCAGGAATAGTGGATGCGTGGCTCTGTTATGTTGGTTCAGATTTCCTTTATTACTGGTACATTACTCTCACAGGAACATGACATTTGTCTGAACAGGTTTGGATTCTTTAGTCACCTTTTCTTCACAGGGTTTGTTGCTTTAACAGAACTTTTGAATGATTATCGCCTTGTTTCTCCTCTTCTGGTTTGAGTTTAAAGTGTCGTTCCCATAATGTTAGTAAGAAGACAACGGTGCAATAGTCTGATCCTTGAAAGAAAGAAGTGATGTGAGGCGTGGGTTTGTGTGCTCCTGTCCTCTCCAGGATGACACCACACCTCTGTGGATAGCCGCTCAGATGGGCCACAGCGAGGTGGTCAAGGTGCTGCTGTCACGGGGAGCCGATCGGGATGCTGCAGGACAGGTGTGTCTGAGGGCGCGACAGAACCCAACAAAAAACACGTCTTTTTGTTTACTGGATAAATGGGTTGATGCTTCTAATATTTCAGCTACATGCTAGCTGTTTTGGCTAACTTAAGTTTCATTTAATTTTTTAGTCTAATATTTTAGCTGCTATCAGCTTCAGTGTTTTTAGCTATCAATTTCAGCATCTTCAGCTGCTAAATTCAGCTTACAGCATTGCAGCAGCTAATGTTGTATATCTAGTTCATAATTATGTTAAAAAGTTACAGTTTTAAAGTTTTAAAATGTAGTTTAGAGTGTTCCATACATGTTAATCCCGAGGTGTGTTTTGGATTTGGCCCCCTGTGTCGACACCCCGCTTTATGGCGTTTCCATTCAGTCTGACCTTGTCTTTGTCCCTGAAGGATGGCTCCACAGCTTTGTTCAAAGCAGCGATAAAGGGACACGACGGCGTGATGGAGGAACTCCTGAAGTTCTCTCCGTGTCTCGGCCTTCTGAAGGTAACGTTGTGAGTGAACTGCATCCTCCAGAGCCTCCAGCACACCCGTGTGTCTGTCTTCAGAATGGCTCCACTGCCCTGCATGCTGCTGTGGTGGCGGGGAATGTCCCCGGCGTTCAGCTGCTGCTGGGGGCCGGCGCAGACCCTGCACTACCTGACAAGGTGAGCGGTCACGCCGCACTCGGGGGTGGGGTGGGGGGGGGGGTGGGGGTGTGGGGTTGGGTGTTCCAGCTTCACGGGTTTCTCCACGCTCTTCCTCCTGTTTATCGCGCAGAACAACAAACTACCTGCAGACCTCACAAAGAACCCCCGCATCCTGATGCTCCTGAGTCAGAAGAGTGAGAGGAGCGGATGATGTCCTGGTCATCACACCTGCAGAAGACCCTCAGCTGTCCCATCCTGCAGAAGACCCTCAGCTGTCCCATCCTGCAGTCAGGGGTCCTGGAAGAGGAGATCAGACAATATAAACAGCTGATGTCAACATGCTGGTTCTGCTCTGTCATGTCATTATCCATCTGAATAAAACCAGTCAAACCTGTGTCTGTGGTCACATGCTCTGAGGAGAAGGTGATGATGATGATGGTGACAGAGGTTCGGGTCTGAACATGATTGACAGCTTCGCCCGGTCACGTGACCACCGCGGAACTGGAGCTCTGGATGCGGAAGAAGGAGCGCAGGATGTTTGGAGTTCCCTCTTCTTCCATTGGTCGTCTGTAGACGGATCCTGAACAAACAGCGACGGGACGTCAGCGTTTGAGGAACAACACGCCTCCGTTTCCCTGACATCTTTACCTGGGATGGCGGCCGGTAACTTACAGGTGAGTTTGTCAAACTTCCTTTACCTGATCACTCAGCGTGTCGCCTAATCGAGTCGGTGTAGTTGGACTGAGGAACAACAACCGTAAGCGCGGTCTTCATGTGGTCGTTCAAGGTTGAAAACGGTCCGAGTTCTTTATCACACAGCCCGTGTTCTACTCAAATGTTCAGCCACTTCCGAGTTCCCGTCCACACCTGTGTACAGGTGTTCCGGGGTCGTACCTGCCCGAACAGGGACCCCCCGCTGTGACGCCAACATTCAGTCTGCAGCTCCTGTGGGACAGTAGAACACTGCGGTCAGGTGAGCCGCTGTTCTCTCAGCCGCGGTCACCCCGGCCGCGCTACGAAAAACGTCTGCGCGCGTATTACAGTAAATCTGGTAAAATAGCCATCTTATTAGCATATTTTTGGTCAAAAATGCAAACTTTAAGTGCTAGTTTTTCAAAAACTATACCGTAAAAGTACACAACTCTCTGTGAGGTTGTAGGAGGTGACCTGTAGTACAAGGATACAGTGTCCAATGTCTGGAATTATCCAGTAAGATTAATTTATTCAACTGTGAGATTGAAAACTTCAGATCTTTGTTATAAATTGAGAATAAATATCTGAGAAATACTACAAATATGCATTAATAGTATCCGTAGTTTTTTGGGAGGATTTTTTTTTTCATTTCAATGTCATTTAGAGCAGATCAGACGCTTTAATGTGAAAACAGAGTTTCATGCTCTGCCGTAAAGCCTGTAATACGCGCGCAGTCGTTTTGATAGCGCGTCTGGCTTGACCGCGGCTGAGCGAACAGCGGCTCACCTGACAGCAGTCAATAACACACACTGTATGAAACGATCCCAGTTGGCTAAGAGTCCCAGAAATGCTGGTCATAATACTTTAGATTTTGAAGCAATGTTCAAATGAAATGGCTTTTTCTTTGTTCGTTGCAGGAGTTATGTTCTCAAAACAACTCTGACGGTGAAACCTTAATTAAGATTGCAGATGATTCCTCACTCACTTCTCTCAGGGTCTGGAGAGCTGCGCGTTTCATTGAAAAGGTCTCCAGCCAATCAGGACGCAGAACAGGTCACACTGATTGAAAAAGCTGCAGCATGATCGCACTGAGAGCAGGTGAACTGCAATGTGGGAAGATAACTTATTTGACAGAGATTTGAGGGTTCAGATAGAGGAACAGATAGAACAAAAGTCATTCTATGAGGGTCTCGACTATCTGGGCCAATCTCTGATAGAGTTTGGGGCCCGGGCCGGATACGGCCCCTGGGCCGGAGTTTGGGGTCCCCTGCTTTAAGGAAAAACGTGTTGGAGAGAAGAAAAGGTGCTTTCAAGCTAACAATACTTACTCTGTTGTACCTCCTGGGCTGGATAAAGTCACGTGACTGATGTGCATAATGCTAAATGACCTGCTGCAGCAAGCCCTTCAGGGACGGGGCGTTTGGAAAAGAATCTATGCTGAGATAGTGGACATCGTTTTCCCAGAGTAAAAGAAAACGTCTGAGGAAATAAGTCTTTCAAATGATACAATTAGACCAGAAGTCTGCAGCCTGCAGCTCCAGATCCACATGAGTCTCTTTATCTCTCTATGGTGGATCCTTAAACATAAAATAATTCATGTAGACTGTTGATCCAGACATGTCGACCGTCTGAGTCAGCAGATCTCTGATAATGTCTGCTTAACCAAAACTACCTGAAGAAAACAAATAAACAAAGCCTGTATACGAAGACTACCAAGATCCAACCCCAAACTAAAAGAACAAAACCCAGCAGTGGAAGACTGATGAGGACAAAGAGGAGAAAGAGAAAAAAAGAAAAAGAAAATATTAATTCTTAAAATAAGGATTACTTTTATATTGTTTATTTAATATAGATTAGTTAAATATATAAATTGATGCCTGAGGTTCACATAGATGATAAACTCTGTAGGTTTTTCCATCCATGTTGACCTGAAGACGTCTTGTTTGTTCAACTCTACCTCCAGAATGAACAGATTTTAGATGCAAAGATAAACTTTGGTCAAAAGTTTGATCTTTTATGAGTTAAAAGCTCAGATTATTTTATGCTGAACAACATTGGTTATAAAAAATCACATTTTCTAGACGAGAGTTGGGCAGCAACTCAGGGGGACTATTTGTTGTAAATAGTTTTTCTTTACAATATAGTCTGAAAATGACATCACACAGGTCTGATGTTGACAAAAAGAGATTATATTTCTCAGTTAAAACTAGAGCTGCCACAAATGATTACTTCAATAATCCACTAATCACAGATTATTTTTTCAGATTAGTCGATTAATCAGGTCATGTGCAAACTGGATATAACGCACAGATCTTAACCATCGTTAGCTTTAAACTAAAAACAAACGACATAACATTACCTGTGATAATGCTAGTGTGAATGCTGTAAAATGGATTTGGCTGCTGAAGATGCTGAAATTGATAGCTGAAAACATTAAGGCTGATAGCCCGCTGAAATATTAGTTAAATGCCAAGCTAGCCTAAAAACAAAGAGATCCTAAATTAGCCAAATCAGCTAGCATGTAGCTGAAATATTAGCTAAACTCCGAAATGGCCAAAAAAAATCTTAAGAAATCCCAAAACAGTCCAAAAAGCTAGAAGAATGTCATTATAATGTTCAACCTTACTACACTCTGACTCTATATAATATAAAGTAACCACTAATTGTTAAATTAATCGTCGACTGTTTTAATAGTCGATTGGTGGTCTAATCGTGGCAGCCCTAATTACATCAATGTTTCAGATCTTGCTCTTTGTTCTTCTCCTCTGCTAAATGTACAAATGACTCTTGGTCATTGAAGTATTTTTCTATTTATTTTTAACCAATTTTTGTCCCCCAGTTTAATGTGGAGTTCTTCATTTTGGCCCTCTAAAACTTTGAACCCCCGTTCTTCCACTCACGCTTCTGGCAGGGGACACCTGTCCAGTCCTCTGGTTGATTCTGAACCTTTCCACTGCGATCATCGTTTCCCTGATGAAACTGTCCGTTCAGAGGCAACACTTCAGCTGACAGCCGTCAGTCTGCTCTGATTTAAGTCTCGTGTCATTCGGTGGTTCTGCTGTCTGAGGGATGTGGGCTTGTGTTGGAAAACTCCTGCTTCTCTCTAAACCCTGAGGTGTTTCTCCTTCATCCAGGCCCTAACAGCTTCTCTGAAATGTCTTCATGTTTGTCCTCAGAAAGCCATAGATCTGGCCAGCAAGGCTGCGGAGGAGGACAAAGCCAAAAACTACGAGGAGGCTCTCCGCTGTTATCAGCACGCCGTGCAGTATTTCCTTCATGTGGTCAAATGTGAGCGCCGCCGATAACCTCTGTGGGATCTGGTCTGCATTCGTGTCGTGCGGTTGAGAGCTTCATGGTGTTGTTCCTGCAGACGAGACTCAGGGGGAGCGAGCGAAGCAGAGCATCAGGGCCAAGTGTGCAGATTACCTGGACAGAGCCGAGCAGCTGAAGGAATACCTGAGGAAGAAGGAGAGCCAGGAGACGGCCAAACCTGTGAAAGAGGCGGGGGACAAAGGGTGGGGTCATCGAAATGTTCAACCTAATCACGTGATGGTCAATTAAACCTTCATGGACCCATCATTTGGTTGTTCTTTAGAGCAGGGGTGTCAAACTCAACCACACAGGGGCAAAAATCCAAAACACACCTGAGGTCGAACAGGATAAACATTTATTCAACACTCTAAAACAACATTTTAAAACTTTAAAACCGTAACTTTTTAATATAATTATGAATTAGACATACAGCACTACCTGTGATAATGCTAGTGTGAATGCTGTAAGATGAATTTGGCTGCTGAAGATGCTGAAATTGATGGCTGAAAATACTGTAGCTAAAATGTTAGATAATCACAAATTACCTTAAAAATGGAATAAAACCTAAAACTGCTAGTGTGTAGCTCAAAAATAGCTAAACTTCAAAGTATCCTAAAGAAAAATGCAAAAAGCTTATATTAGCTAAAACAGCTAGCATGTAGCTGGAAGCCTAAACAATCTTAGTAAATGCTAAAATAGTTCAGAATTCTAGCAGAATGCTAATTTTTAAAACTTTAAAAACATAACTTTTTAACATAATTTCAAATAATAAAAAGGCCAGCACTATTGTTCCAGACACGTCAGTTAGCGCAAGATAGCATCTGACCACTAATAACAAAAACAAAATGATCTGGAGGGCCGGGTTATCCGAGTAGTTACGGTAAATCCGGCCCCACTGATCATTTTCTTTTATTGTAATCTTGAGCTCATTTCTAACTGTACAGTTTTGCTTAAATATATTTTATGGAGAGTAAAATATTGGAAGTTATTTAACATTTAAGTTGATTTATTCTGGAATAATATTCCTGCCTGTTTTTATTCATAGTTATGTTAAAAAGTTACAGTTTTAAAGTTTTAAAAATGCAGCTTTAGAGTGTTCAATAAATGTTTCTCCTGTTCGACCTCAGGTGTGTTTTGGCTCTTGGCCTCTTGCGTGATGCAGTTTGACTCTCCTGATCTAAAGGGTTCAGAATCTGCTCTTTAATGTTCATCAGAAATGATAGATTAAAAAGGTTTTGGTGATTTCAGAAGTGAGAGTGATGAAGGTGAAGACCAAGAGAAGAAGAAATTCAAAAACCAGCTTTCAGGTGAGGGAAACTGTGGCAGGCGGCTCACCTGTACAGGTGTGCTGTGCTGCTCATGGGTCTGCGGTGTCTTACAGGTGCCATCGTTATGGAGAAGCCCAACATCAAGTGGAACGATGTAGCTGGACTGGAGGGAGCCAAAGAAGCCCTGAAAGAAGCGGTGATCCTGCCCATCAAATTCCCTCACCTGTTCACAGGTACCCTCACCCCCCTCAGCGGCGTTCCAGACACCGCCTTACCCTGTTTCCGTCTGTGCAGGAAAACGAACCCCGTGGCGGGGGATCCTTCTCTTTGGCCCGCCTGGAACGGGAAAATCCTACTTAGCCAAGGCGGTGGCGACAGAGGCGAACAACTCCACCTTCTTCTCCGTGTCCTCGTCTGACCTGGTGTCCAAGTGGCTGGGGGAAAGTGAAAAGTGAGGTTGGAGTTCTCTTTGTGTTTGAAACATCCGCAGCGATCCACATCTCTGCTTACATTTCTGCAGGCTGGTGAAGAACCTCTTCGCTTTAGCTCGAGAACACAGGCCATCGATCATTTTCATTGATGAGATCGACTCTCTGTGCGGCTCCAGGAGCGAGAATGAAAGTGAAGCAGCCCGCAGAATCAAGACGGAGTTCCTCGTTCAGATGCAGGGTGAGAGGACGCCAGCAGACCCCGTGTCTGACGATGACTAGTGCTGCCGGAGGTTTTCAGGCCACGAGCCTCAGGTGTTCAGTTCCAGGAGAAACCATGAAGCATTTGAAGCTGTCACTGAACCTCTGGCCTTTTCTCAGGTGTTGGAAATGATAACCAAGGAATCCTGGTCCTGGGAGCCACTAATATACCATGGACGCTGGATTCAGCCATCCGCAGAAGGTCAGTTCTTTCTAGGAGGGGGCGCTTGTCATCTCCCGTCTGCTGACTGAAACCCGGTCTCCTTCAGGTTTGAAAAGCGAATCTACATTCCTCTGCCGGAGGAGCACGCTCGCTCCTCCATGTTCAGACTTCACCTGGGCTCCACCCCCAACAACCTGACAGAGGCAGACTTTGTCACCCTGGGCAAGAAGACGGACGGCTACTCCGGAGCAGACATCAGCATCATAGTGCGGGACGCCCTGATGCAGCCCGTCAGGAGGGTTCAGTCCGCCACTCACTTCAAGAGGGTGAGACCCCAGAAACCAGACCTCACCTCACCTCACCTCACCTGTCCACCTGAATGACTGCAAATCCAGCCAGAAGACATCATCATCAGGATCTGTTTCTGCTGCTCCTCTCAGGTCCAGGGATCCACGTGGAACAATCCTGGGGTTGTGGTGGACGACCTGCTGACGCCGTGCTCACCCGCCGACCACGGCGCCATCGAGATGACGTGGATGGAGGTTCCTGGAGACAAACTTCTGGAGCCGGTTGTGTCCATGGTCAGTATGGAGTCAGTTGATGGTAAACGCAGTGACACACGGCTACCGTGACAGCTCAGGGGGGGAGTGGGAGCGGTCTAGCTACAGCAGATGGCTCCTATTGGCTACTGGATGTCTGCAGTCACAGGATCTGCTGCTGACCTGCTGAAGCTCTGAACTCACACGGGTTCACACGGTAACCTGGAATGTATATAAAAGTACAGTAACATCCCCGTATCTGCTGAGGTGTCCGGCGAGAATTTGAACCCAACAAAACGGATTTGCAGAGGTCAGAGTGCAGAGGTCAGACTGTAGAGGTCAGAGGTCAGACTGCAGAGGTCAGAGTGCAGAGGTCAGACTGTAGAGGTCAGAGGTCAGACTGCAGAGGTCAGAGGTCAGACTGCAGAGGTCAGACTGTAGAGGTCAGAGGTCAGAGTGCAGAGGTCAGAGTGCAGAGGTCAGACTGTAGAGGTCAGAGGTCAGAGTGCAGAGGTCAGAGTGCAGAGGTCAGAGTGCAGAGGTCAGACTGTAGAGGTCAGAGGTCAGAGTGCAGAGGTCAGACTGTAGAGGTCAGAGGTCAGACTGCAGAGGTCAGAGTGCAGAGGTCAGACTGTAGAGGTCAGAGGTCAGACTGCAGAGGTCAGACTGCAGAGGTCAGACTGCAGAGGTCAGACTGCAGAGGTCAGAGGTCAGACTGCAGAGGTCAGACTGCAGAGGTCAGACTGCAGAGGTCAGACATGGGATTTCCTCCCAGACTGCAGCGCTTGCATTGGATCTGTAACGTTAGCTGAGGTTTGTTTGTTTTTTTAAATATTCTTTTTATTAATTTTAACATATAAACAGCAACAACCAACTTACCCCTCACACACACCCACACACACACACACACTGTAACTGCACCAGGTTATTACAGCAAAGAAAACAACTTCTATCAAACAGTAGAAAATAGAATAAGAAGAGGAGCGTCATCAAGTTCACAACAGTAACGGTTTGTACACAAATGTCACTATGCAAATCTATGGTAGAGACGTTTTAGGAAATGGATAAATAAAAGAAATATCAATAATAACGGTGATTAAAAACAAATAGAAGTAATCTGAGGACAGTAGAGATGTACTGTAACGAGACTGTGAGTGTTTGTTTCTGATCAGACTGAGAACAGTTGTGTTATTAGAACCTTTGAGGATCTAGTTTGTTCTAAAGATGAACATTGAGAAAGGTCATTCAGCCAGTGTTTAAATGCAGGTGGGAGTCTGTCCTTCCATTTCATGAGAACAATCCTGTTCAAAATGCACTGACAGATTCTCCTGATCAATTTAAATGGAGTTCTGGTGGCGTTACTCCAAAAATAACCACAATCACAGATGGTCCAAAACTTTATTGAAATACTAGGAATTTAAAAAAAAAACAATTTCACAATGACTGTTTCCATTCAATCATAATTATGTGATAAACCACAAACCCACTCACACGATAAGCCATAGAAACACAGCGATGGTTTTGTTGCAGCATTTGGGCGCCGTCACAGCAGCGTGGTGCGTGCAGCGCAGCTGGTCTGTTGACCGTCTCATCAGACGCACGTCAGAGGCGTGCTCAGCGGTACCATAAACTAAATAAGCAGCTGGACCTTCATTCTGTTTGAAGCGTTTCTGTCACGGCACTCGTGCTCATCCTCAAAGGAGACTTCTGCATCTTATTCAAGCTGCAAAGTGCAGCTGCAGAGAAGAGAGGAGGAAATGTTGGTTGACTTTACAGAGGAGTTGTTCGATTCCCTGTGATACACAACTTATAACTGTGAAGGTGTGGGATCTCTCGTGGCGTCCGCGGTGCAGCGCTCAGGACAGACACTTCATACCAAGAAGCACATCTAATTTATAAAAGTATTTCCATTGGAGTTTGGAAAAAATGTCTGTTTCAACACACACCAAAAACCATCTCCTCTAAGAGCAAAAACTTTTTTTGACAAATGTGAGTTTTTTCAAAATGTTCCCGTTTCCATTTAGAGAATTTATTCAAAATCCGATTTGTGAAATTTCAGAGTTAATGGATAAGCAGCTAATGTGAGTGTTTAAAGCTGTTGATAAAAATGAAAGATTGATTTAGAAAACTCTTTAATTTTGGGCATCTCCAGAACATGTGATGGAGAGCCAGGTTCTGTGTGCCGGCGTTCTCATTGGTCATCAATGACAGGTTTTACTGTTGACCAGTGTGGGGGATTGAGCTGTTCTTGTGATTTCTGGCTTTCCTCACACAGACGGACATGCTTCGCTCAGTGGGCAGCACCAAGCCCACGGTCAACGAGCAGGACCTGGAAAAGCTGAAGAAGTTCACCGAGGACTTTGGTCAGGAGGGCTGATTCCACCAGAGCAGCTCACACCTGTGGAGGCTTCTGTTTACACGCATTTTCCCTTTCATGAATCTATATTAACATGTATTCTTGTAACTGCACACGTCACTGTTAGGTCAGCAGCTGGACGAACTCGAGACCTCATGGAAGCTGGGTCGTGTTGCACTCACAGACATTCCTTTGTACTTTTGAGAAACATTTATTTTCTAAGTCATTAATGGGGGAGGGGTCCTCTCAGAACTCAGTTTGTCTGTAGAACTACAAGAACCTTCTGGGTTCAGTGGGATGACCGAGTGGAAACAACAACTCTGGACCTCATTGGCTGAGGCCTTGACTGTTCTGTGAACAACTCTCAGGGATGAATAAACGAGACAAAATCCAGGCAAACTTTATTATTACTTGAACACACAATTGAATGTATTTCAGTCAGTAGTTCTACAAGCAGAATACAGTTAATTCCAGAGCAGAGGAACAGTTCTACATTCGCTTTTACCAATGTCCCAAACACGAACCGAGAGTATCCTAAATGAAACATGAGCACAAACACGCTACCTGGGGCTAAAACTACACTTCTAATACAATAAATAAATACTGTTTAATTGACATGAAAAATGTAAGGCCTTAATGAGGAAAGATGGTTGAAAAGTTGTTCATCTAAAGCAGTTGTTAGAGCACACCTCAGGTCCTGGGCGGAGTGGATCAACATGTATTGAACACGCAAACTACAGTTTTAAAACTTTAAAATTGTAACTTTTCTAACACAATTAACTTATGATAACACCAGTGTGAATACTCTAAGCTGAATTTGGCAGCTGAAGATGCTAGTGCTGATAGCTAAAAAAGCTAATAGCCAGTTAAATATTATCTAAATGGAAAATTAGCTTAGTAAACTAAAAAAAAGCCTAAATTAGCCAAAACAGCTAGCGTGTATCTGAAATATTAGCTAAACTCCAAATTAGAATGAAAAATCTTAGTAAATACCAAAATAGTCCAAAAAGCTAAACAGAATGACAATTTTTAAAACTGATACTTTTTAGCATAATTATGAAATAATAAAAATGCAGGAATATTATTCCAGAATAAATCAATTTACATCTTAAATAACTTTCAATATTTTTACTCTCCATTAAAATATATTTTGTCAAAATTATACAAGTTAGAAATAGGTGAAAGATAACATCGGGTCAATAATAATAATAAATAAAATGATCTGGAGGGCCGGATCCGGCCCCCGGGCCTTGACTTTGACACATGAGATCTAAAGAGACTGACGTCTTTGGGGCTTTAAGTGCAGAAACCAAAACTTTATTTCAATTCAGGTTCAAACAAAAACACGTCAAAAATAAAGCACGCTGACAGAAAATCAAGCGGTAAAGGAAGCTTTTCCCTTTTTAGGTGTGATGTTGGTTAATATCCAAACCAAATTCCTCCAAACAAGGCTCCAGAAAATAGAAAGATGAATGGAAGTATCTGAGTGTGCGTTATTCAAGGCTGCGTTCGCCACCATCAAGAAGAACAGATTCACAACAAACCTGGCAGTAAGCAAATAACAGAGAAACAATCCAGGAGAAACTATGTTCAGAAGACCTTAAGTGCGCATAAAAATGTTTTGGAAACCAGGTTATGAATTTGTTAAGACTATTCATATTAAGGCAACACAAAAAGTGGACAAACAGCCAAAGTGCTCATAGTATTGCAGATGTACCCTGACAGACAGACAGACTGACCATAACTTAAAAGACTGAGAAGAGCGACCCCAGAGCCAAACCAGTGGCTGCTCCAGCCAGCATGCCCAGAGCCACGTCTCCTGCATCCTCACGCTGACGCTCCCGGATGACCACATGGTTCACTGCAGCGCCTGAGAAACATCACAGAGGAACCTGGAGTACAGCTGTCCTGTCTCAAGCACGCATGCTGGGGAAAACTCACCTTGGTACTGATATGGATAAGCAACGGTGTATGGTTGCCCTTCAGCAGAGTACACAACCTGTGTGGTGTTGAGAGGGAGAGCTGTGTAATCTCCATACGGGCCTGGAGCGTAAACCTGGAGAAGAAATGAGGACAAAGATCCTTGAACAGCTGAGGCGTCGCCGCTGCAAACACTACATCTTTAACGTACTGACACTTTAATGATTAAAATTATTTGTTGCATGGGTTTTTTTCCTTCACAATCAACTGGAATTATTGTGTTAACAATTACAGAAGTTACACTAAATCAAAGAACAAACACTGGAGCTCTGGTGTTACAGGGTTAAAGACCCACTTCACTGGAAATGGAGTTTGTGGTGTTATTTATATGTTCTAGTAGCATTTATCTCCTGATGGAAGACATCTATACAAGAATTTCAGATTAAAACTGAGCTTCTGATCATTTCTTTATTCAAATTGTGATGAATCAGCAGCAAATGAAAACCTGCAGTTTGAAAAAACTGAGGTTTGTGATGAAGCAACTGAAATGGGCGGGGCCAAACATCTCCCTGCTCCACTCTATTCTGATTCATCCACTGTCAGACAAATAGATCCATGAACGTCTTTGATTTCCTCGTCTGAGCTGGATCCGGGATCAAAACGGTTTGGCTGGATAGCTGTGATATTGCTAATGTTAGCTAGGGGTTGTTTGGGGCTATAAGCTAGTGCAGGAGTCCCCAACTATAATTTTGTACCCACGTGTGACTGTTACTTTGTGGTTCACATGCCTTATGTTTATGACATGTTCTTTAAAGCTTTATAAAGTTAAATGAAGCATTAAAAAAAGGAGTCCCCAACCTACGGCATGTGGGCCGGATACGGCCCCCAAACAATATCAGATTATTGTATGTATATTTTTAATTTTTAAAATGTTTTACTATTATTTTTTTTATGAAGATTAAAGAGAGTGATTATTAAAATGTGGTTATGTGTAGCACTCTGGAAAGCCGTAACTGTTTACATTTAAGCTGGGATTGTTACACTTTTTCTGTTAGCATACACACAGACCCCGGCCCACGTCAGAGAAGAAAACTGTTAGAAAAGGTTTGGGAGAAAGTGTATAAAAAGGGATGCTGGGATATCAGTGGAGGGTTACTTCCATGTCAGTAGTCCCGCCCACAACTCAGTTTCTAATGAACTCCTGCTGCTCTGTGGAAAATATGTCTTAAAAATGACAGGATTTTTTTTTGGCTAAAAGCTGTATTATCATAATTAAAAGGAGAAGTGTGAACACTTTGACCAAAGAAATACAGTTATATAGCAAATAGTCTAGTTGGAGTGGAGCGTTACGGTATTGTTTATAATTGTTGTCACATTTCTGAGCGTAAGAGCAATACGTGAGGATAATGCACACAGTGTCTAAAAATAATGATGGAGGTCAGCATTGATTCATGCCTACTTTGAGTTTTTTTGTATCATCAATGTTTTACATTTTTGTTCAATGTTAGGGTTCTAAAGGGAACACTTGCATCAATTCACCAACAGGAGGCAGTCAATCCCACCTCTCAAATTGTATCATTTTGATAACTAGTCTTAAAGTGTTTTTTTTTCTCTATTTCAAATCATTTATATGGTTTACACCTTTACCTGTGGATGGGCGTATTCTGAGTAAGGGGGAGGAGCTGATGCCATAACTTCCTGTGTAAAGCCGGCCTGAGGGGCTGCAACCACCTACACGCCAAAGCAACAAAAGTTTCTGTTAAACCTCCAGTGGAGCATTCTCCATTAGTTTGTGAGCTCTGACAGGTGAACCACAGAGTTCAGCAAAACCAGACAGAAACAGCTCACATGTCTAAACTACAACCTTACGGTTCAGTTTAATGCCATTCATTTCATCTTCACTCAAAGTATCAGATGTAAAAAGAACAAAAAGCCCTCACCATATTAATTCTGGCATCTTGAAGTGCCATGGTCCACGCTCTGTTTAAAGAGGCAGAAAAAGACTTTTTAATACAAGCTTTCCTGCAAACAGACACAACCTAAGAGCTCATAAGTGATAAAGGAGACGCGGTCTTACAGAGCATCATCTGCACTGTCAGCACACAGGCTGATGACACGCCCGTCCCTGCACACTATCTGCAGCAAGGCATCTCGGGGCTTCCCCTCCGGGGGGGTCAGATCTGACAGGACAGGCAAGAGCAACAATCAAAAACTGATCAGGTCATTTTACAAAGGGGTGACGGGGTGTGAGAGCACTGAAATTCACCCTGACATGCAGCAGAGTTGCGGATGTTGATGCAGCTGACCCTCATGTGAAGATCATCCTCCATGTCCCGCCTCTGCTGGTCATTGTAGAACACCAGGCGTCCGTCAGCCCATAAGTCGAACCAGTTCCTCTTCCAGCGGCGCAGGATGGTACCTGCGACGACAACACCCAGCTCCCATCAGCGTCAACTGGAGCACGCTTTTTTTTTTCAAAAGAACTTTATTGAAAATACAAAATTATAAATTATAACTGCAAGCAGTTTGTAAAAATTCAATAACTAATATCATCTCTCAAAAAGAAAATCAATGACAGTATACAGAGTAAGAAAGTACAAGTAAGAAATAATGATAATATTAATAGAAAAGAATGCATTGGTACTAGCAAAAATAGAAAAAAAATCTCAGAATATGGAATTATTCATCAAACAAAAAAAGCACTAATTGTTCCAGTGTTGTATACCCTGGGTGGGTGTATTCATCTTTTTAAAATATTCATAATATTGACAGAACTCTATCACAAAACCTTCTGGTTGTCGTTTCTTCACTCTACACTTGTGTATGTGAAGTTCAGATTGGAGGAGTAACAAATGAATACTATTCTCCTGCTGGAGCAGTGTGAATGCTGCGGAGGCGGCGCATGCGCGTCACTCACTCTGTCTGTGAAGCCAACCACTCTTCACCACAGCCATCTGAGAAGAGACAACCAAACATGCTGGAAGTGAAACTCAGTACAGCCGAGCTGCAAACGACACTTTAGAACCAAACAACAGCGACTCCCGGTTTAAACAGAATACAAGCTCCACTTTGACCCGTTTCAAACATTCTAGCTGTAGAAGAAACCAACATTAGCAGTAGTGAGCATAAAGACCGCAGTGTTTCAGGCCCCGCAGTTCACACACATCATGCTAGACGGTGACGTACGTACGTAACCGCGTGTGCCGCTCGATAATTCCTGAAAACGCAGAAATAATCTGAAACCAGCACAAGATGAGGAGCGCTGGCTGTCCCGTTAGCCGGACCGGACGGACGGACGGACGCACGCAGGAGCCTGCCAGAAGCCCCGCCCCAGAGACGTTTGTTTTGAATGACGCAACCCACCAGCTGACCGAGCTGGAAAGTGCTGGTAATCTGAGCGGGAACGCGCATGTGAAGGTCTCGCTTGTCTGCGGGGTGGTGGAGCCGCTGGCTCTCCGGGAGGTCTCGCTGTTTCGACGGGTGCAGGTCGACTGTCTGCCGGGAAAACGAGACCAATGCTGCGGAGACGAGACAGGAAGAAGAAAGTTTGAGCGGAAGCCCCGACGGACAGCCCGGAGTTACTGAACCAACTACGGAGCTCGGTTCGGCTAACAGTCCGGAAGCTACAGAGCGCGCGGGAGCCAAGCGTCTACAATGGCTACCGCTATATACCTGGAGCATTACCTGGACAGTGAGTATTGGTGGCGGTGGTTTGGGGCTGCTGCGGTCTTTTTCGTGGCCGTGCGGGTGGTTTAGCAGACGGTCAACTGTCTGGATAGTAGCACGCTGTAACTGATCATCCATACATGCTAACGATGTCTTTGAATTCACGTTCACGTAAGGATGCGGGTTCAGACCGCGGGGTCTGCCGTAAACGTGTCTCTGCTGAGGTGAATTGTAACTGAAGAACTTTTTCTTTAACTCCGTGTGACGATGTTCCTGCTCGCTGCGGGAGACGCGGGTCGGGGTGTGCGCGTGGAAACCGCCTTTCCGGTGGGCGCGCAGGCGCAGTGCAGCCCTGCCCCGTCACACCGACGCTGGGTGGCGCTGTAACGCTGCCGATCCGGAACAGGGCGCCGTGCATTTACATGATCAAGAACATGATGCACTTATTACTCTTTAAAAAAAATCAGTATTTCTACCAAGACTGATGAGATCTGTAATGATGGAAGAATCGAGAACAATCCTCAACATAAGCTTCCATCCATGTTTTTTATTATTATATTATTATTTATATTATATTATTATTTATTTTTATTTTTTTTTTAATTTGTCTAATTTTTAAACTCTCTTCCTTCTTTTAATGTGAAGCACTTTGGCCTGCTATAAGCAGTTGTAAAGTGCTATAGAAATAAAGTTTCATTCATCCATGTTCCCTCAGCTACAGCTGGTTTGTATACATCATTTTTATACCACTAACTTGCACATATCCTTGTAAACATTTGGTATTTTGGTTGTCACATAAGAATACTGTAAAGACATGAATCTGATCTTTCTTCATGTCTTCGATGTTTTCATGAGTCCTGAAGAGAAACCCGGACCGTTCTGAGAACATCTCTGATGGGATCTTTCATGCTTTCCTGCTCCTCTCATGTCTGCAGGGGAACCAGGAGATGTCCATCCAGCATCATGATTTGTCCTCCTGTGTTTGTCTCTCCAGGTATTGAAAACCTGCCGTGTGAACTACAGAGGAACTTCACGTTAATGCGGGATCTGGACAGCAGAACTGAAGGTGCTGGTTTCTTCTCTTCATCTTTCAGCCAAAGACAATAGAAAGGGGATTTTTACTGTTAGCTGGTAGGACTGCCACACTTAGACGACTAATGTAATAGTCCATCAGTCGTTACTTTATATTATATGGAGTCAGTGTAGTAAAGTTGAACAAAGTTGTGAACGTTCAGCACCACAAAATACACTTGTTATATTTGAGTCAGTGAGAGCAAAACTTTATCTTTAGTGAAAAATAGTTCCTTGTTTCAGATGCTGACCTCATTAGATTAAATCCCAGAAATAATGAAGGACAAAAGCTGTATGATTCATCAAAAGTTTCATAAACTATCATCTTCATTTGTAGTTAGTTTAAAGCTAGTGATGGTTAAGATGTGTGTTAACATCCACTTTGCAGATGACCCGATTAGTCGACTAATTGTAGGAAATAATAATTGATTGGTCGACTAATTAAAGTCATTGTTTGTGGCAGCTCTAACTGTTTACATAAGACTGTGGGTTCTTTATTAAACCCTGGTCTGTTGTACACTTATAGGTATGTTTTTGTTGTTTCTGCTCCTCTACAGAGAAGAAAGGAGAGATTGACAGACTGGCAGAAGAATACATATCTAATGTGAAGAACCTGGCCTCAGAGCAGAGAGTGGAGCACCTACAGAAGATTCAGAATGCCTACAGCAAGTGCAAGGAGTTCAGTGACGACAAAGTTCAGCTTGCAATGCAAACGTATGAAATGGTGAGCCTTCATCACTTGTTTTTGAGGCATGCTTTCTGTTCAGACTGGAACAGAGTGTAAGATCCCCTCCGTCTGCTCTAAAGGTGGACAAACACATCCGCAGGCTGGATGCAGATCTGGCCCGCTTTGAGAATGAGCTGAAGGAGAAGCTGGAAGTGAGCGGCTATGAGAGCACCGATGGCAGAGCCTTGAAAAGTGAGTCTTCCTGTTGGAAATCAAAAGTTGGCATTACAGGTTTACCGTCTTTACCAAATGTAATATTTGACTCAGAAGGCGACGTGCGGGGGCAGCGGGACAAGCGTGGATCCAGAGGACGGGGAAAGAAAGGGTCTGACGACGACTCTCCCAAAAAGAAGAAGATGAAAATCAGGTAAAGGTTTAGGAACGCTCTGAGGGGTGTTATGGTGTCACTTTGATCTTTATGCGTGACCTTGGTGTTTCAGCCAAGACTTGAGCGATGCTCTTCTGCCAATGCAACCGTCAGACGTTTTGGACATGCCCGTTGATCCCAATGAGCCCACTTACTGCCTGTGCCATCAAGTGTCATACGGAGAGATGATTGGATGTGACAACCCAGACGTAGGCTTTTTGATTTGTTTGATTTCTTTAATCCTTAAGTTTACCAAATCCTCTCTGAACCCCCTGTGTTTCTTATTGTTAGTGTCCCATTGAGTGGTTCCACTTTGCCTGCGTTGACCTCGCCACTAAACCAAAAGGAAAATGGTGAGTGGATCTGTCTTTCCACTTCTCTGTGATCATTTATAACATTCTGAGTTATTTTTTCTCAAACAAGTTGGATTTGTTTTAAGACTGAGATCTGACCTTTTATCAGATGGCTTCTGATTCTGTTTGGTTAAAACATTTACACTATTTGTGTTTAAAGTTGTGAGACTTTATACTCCCACCATGATAAGGAAATCAACTATAAAAGAGTTAAAGTCCCATCTACCTTATTTTTTTCTTGGTAAAAATTTTCCCAGTAGTTTTTAATTATGACTTTGCCGTTTTTAACCAAAATCAAAAAGACTTGGTCTGTTTTTAAGATACATTTTGTACACAGCGACAGAAACGTATTAGAAATGTAAACCCCTGTCGCTGAGAGCTCTGTTTAAAAAATATCTTTACAAAAATCATGATTAGAAAGAAGATGTTTAGAAGAATGTACCAAAGAAAGAACGGTTATTCTAACAATCAAAATGACGGAGTAATATCTGTCTATTTGTTAATGGAAGTCTATGGAATTTTGGCTTCATGAACTCTTAAACACCAGAGCTCCAGTTTTTATGTTCAGTGATTTACTGTAACTTTTTAATTGGTAACACGATAATTCCAGTAGTGCTAATGGTTGAAAAGTTACAGTGTGTTTAAGATTTAAGTGTTTATCCGGTTCCAGCCAGATTTAGACCCTGCGAGGGTTCAACCAGCCGCTACCTCCTATTTAGAACGGGGATTGTTGGAGTTCTCCTGAGGAATCCTTTTTTCCACAGAGCATTTGCATGACAAATGCATCTGATGATTAGCACTCACATCTACAAGGAACAACACATCTGGATGATTGAAGAAGTTACTGTGATTTCTGCTCGTTTCTCCAGTAAGCAGGTTACTGAAGCACTTGATGCTGAAACCCGTTTCATTGACCCTTTTCATGTGACATCACACATCGCTGGTCGAGAGCAGAGCAGCTTCTGGTGTCTATTGTTTAGAACGGCTGAACGCTGAACATTGTTTAAAGCAATTTTATGTAAAGAATGAAAGAGTGAAGAAGAGATTAAAGAGATTGAAGATATTAAAATGCGTACAGACAATGCAGCGATGTGTGTCTTTGCTGAAGGAATTAGGTGTGGAAAACAAATTTCTATCAGCTTTTGTGCCGATTGCATCAAAATACATGTAAATAACATCAACCAAAATAACCTGTTAGAATAAAATCTGCTCAAATGAAAGGTGGATATTTTCAATAAAACATCAAATATTGAATAATTATTCAAATTTATATTTAGATTTGTGATCGATCTAAGACAGGAAATGAAAATACAGTTCAGCAGAACATTCATAAATTAAATATTGTACATTTATCTGTCAAAATTGGTTCCGTTACCTTTTATTATTTATATAAAATTGTGTTAAACAGCGTTCAGCTGTCAGCTTTGGCGTTTTAAATGCAAACTCTATTTACTTTTTCCATGTCGCCATTTTGTGTGACATCACCGTGAAAAGGGTCTATACTCATCATGTTTAGAAGATTCACGATTAAATTAGAATATTTGTTGTGAACTAACTATAGCTATCTCTAAATAAAACGTAATTTCAAAAGATGTTAGTCTCAAGTGTTGTTGGTGTGTACTTTTCTAATACCCTTTACATTTGAAAGTTCCTTGACATTTTAGTGAAGTTTATGTATTTACAATGCAGTTGAAAAGCAATTTGAAAACCGAAGAAGAAAAACATCTATTATGATAATAACAGAAACAATAAAACATCACTGATCTAAAAATCTCTTCAGGAATGTTCCAGAAGGCTCAATTCAGTTTGATTCAGAACCTTTGGGGTTGTTGGTATGTCAGGGATAATTGCACGGCTCCTTCTGGACAAATAACCGACTGACATTTGGGCTGTTTGAAAGTCATCGACTGGCATCCGTGTCTAAACTGTTTTCCTTTGACGTGGCAGGTTTTGTCCGAGGTGCACTCAAGACCGGAAGAAGAAATGAGCGACTGTCAGGAATGCTCAAATGTTTTAGTGGTTTTGCTGTTATGAAATAACATAGCATAGTTATGTGTGCTTACAAATTACCAAGAGAACCATAGGTTTACTAGGCTTGATTCAGATTTGTTCCAACTGAGCTTGTGACATCAATCTTCTTCCTTCTATACTGGCTTTACTGTCTGTGTCATTGAGTTCAGAACATCTCCACAGTTGTCCAGCAGCTTTAAAATGTTTGACAGTAAACTCCTTCTATGCTCTGAGTGTGGTTAGAATGCAGTCTGCTGAGTAATAAGCTGTGTATACCTGTATACTGTACTAAAGGTGGAAATCCCACATTCTGGTTTAAGCATACTTGAAGTGTCCGCTCTTCAAAGAACTATTTTTTGAGACAAAAAGAGAAATGATGCCTGCTGAAAAATGTCAAATCTGAAACGTGTCAATCTATACTGATATGGCAAAAGTAAAAGAGGAATGATGTGTATTTTTTGTTACTACCTCCTTTGGATTGACATTTGCACTGCAAACAAGAGACTGCAGTTAAATGTTGTTTTTCAAACAAATACTACGTCTGTTCTTTTTCAATTCGCTCACACCAGTACAAGCACAAAGTTAGAATCCAGACTGTGTCAAAGTGAAAACGCCTATGACATTTTTGAATGTATTGTGGTACTATTGGTGTCTCCGGTCACCTGAATATGAGGTATTCAAGCACTTTGAAGAAAGTACCCTGAAGAAGTATGATACTGCAGGCTGGGTGTAATGGGTAGTTAGTGAAACTTTGCTGTAACACGGAAGTTGTGGGGGAAAATCTGTCAGGCCAACAGAGATGGAAGCCAAACACTGACGCTTCTGTCCAAGCTTACATGGAACTAAATATTTTATACAAGTCAATATTTTGTAGAAATGTTTCCAAAGAGATTTGTTTTATTGTGGAAATACTATACATTCAGATTTTATTTAATAGAAGTTAAGATTCTTCCTAATGTTTGACTGAAAATCATTGATATTTTCTAAGCCACAAATGTTTAAACCAAAGTTTATGTATTTTCTTCAGCTCTGTATTTTATAACAATAAATTTTCACTGGTAATCACAATTCCTGTATTTGTAGTCTTTATTGATGTTACGATTGGAGATTCTCCTGGTCATCCACTCCACTGCGGTCATTGTAACAGTAAGGAAGCTTCTGAAATGTGTCTTTTAATGCAACTTTGGAGCCAGTGCTCCTTCAAAATTCCTCATCCGACTCATCCCAGCTGCAGTTCTCCTGAGGGGTCTTTTCAAAATCCACCTCCAGGTCATAAACAAATCCTGGATCGTCCTTGTGCTTCCTATTTCTCTCAAACTCTCTGTCCATTTGACCCTTTTTGCGAGCCAGTTCCTTGTCGTCTAGTTTGTTGAGGTCCTCGTTGGGGTCCAGGTGGAAGGTGTCGAGGCTGTGCTTCAGGCTGAAGCCATTCAGGTGGTCCTGCAGGATGACGTGGAGCTTCTCCAGCTGGCTCTGGGAGACTGCCTCCAGGTAGTCTCCGTGCCGAGGGTGCTCCTTGAGCTGCTCCGCAGCCTTGCTGCAGTCTGGGGTCATACAGGAGAGACAGTTTTTCTCTGCTCCAGAGAAGGCCTCATTGCGACCAGCATCATGTTTACAGCAGCGAGCATGACCAAACCGATCACTGCAGCCGGTTGAAGCACACAAGACGATCACCATCCCGTATTTTATCACACCACCGTCTCTGTTAGATTATCTCACACATGTAGTTGTCTTACCTGAAAACGAAGTAAAGTTTCTTATGGGTATCACTCTTTTCCGAAGCTTTTTGGTTTCCGTATTGACGTAAACTAAAACTATGGAAGGAGGGTTGAACCGCACACCGCAGCGCTTCGCCTCAAAACGCATTTCTCTTACTCCAAATCTATGGATTTAATCCTTTTCTATTTAAACAGATTTATTGCGCATATATATTTAGCTAAATAGGTGCTAGCTTGGTAGTCTTGCACTAACTGTAGATATATAGAGGATTTTGCTTAAGCCTGTTTAGAAGTCCTGAATGTTTAATGTTTTTTTGTTTTTTTTTTTTATTTTTAATGTATATTTATAACTTTGGGGTATGTTAAATATTTTTATTTCTGTAATCTAACGTTAATGTTTTCATTTTGTTTAATTTATTTAGGCATGAAAGCCTGTTGGATAATGTGATTTTTAGTCAGGCACTATTGTAGCCACCCTAAACGTAAAAGTGGCCCTTTAAAGAACACTTCCTTAAACACTTTTCCGAAGAGCCTAGAGCCGGGGACATGATCTTTTTTTTATATATAAAAAATATAACATAATTTCTGTTGGATTTTTAAATGTACTTTCTACGGTTTTATGTTTTTCTCTCTTCGGTTGTTTATGTTTATTTACTGAAAGAGGGTAAGCAAAGCTCTCTTTTTAATGTTGGATAAAGCAGACTTTCTGCATTTGATAGATGATAGATTTACATTTTTAATTGATTATGCTATTTCTGACTATTACATAACTATCAGTTTCCTGAAAGTGATATTTTGAATGAGATGAAGTAATTATGATATTAGATCAAATAATAAACACAGTTTTGTTTGTTTTTTGAAGATGGTGATGAGGACCTCTGCTCTCTCCTGAAAGGGTTCAAACCCTCGGTGTCTGTGGAGCTCAGAAACAAAGGCTTTCACAGGTTGTTGGAAACACATTTTCAGAAATAGGGGAATAGGCGTTTTAAACTTTTGTGAGTACTTTCTCCTGTGCAGGGAGGTGGTGACCAGTGTTGAGCTTGGCAGTGAGGCACCGGGCGATGTCAGAGCTTTGTTGGTTTACACATGGCCCAGGGGTGTCTACCTGGACCCTAATCAACTTGCTTCTCTGAGGGATCTTCGTGACTGGCAGGTAAAACTGGAAAAAATGTAAAGTCTCTCATTAATACGGAAAATTTAAAATATCCAAATGAAAGTTAAATTGTGTTTTTATGCTTGTTTCTGTCTCTAAAAGATGTTGTTTAACACCACAATTGACCTGGAAGAGCCAGCTCAGCGGACTTCTGCGTTTCTTACCTATGTGTATCCCCCCCAAACTGGACCAAGTCCTGGTCCACTCACAGTAACGATTCCAGTTCACGGGCGCTACCACAAACCCTCCTTTGACGGGAAAAGCTTCACTCCTGTTCACATTGAACTTCCAGAGCTGCTGCTGTGGACTGAGAAGTGTAAGCATAAACATTTTAAGTTTACTTTAAAGCCATTGTAAATTTACACTTTAAAAGAAAAAAAATGTAGCACATTGTTTTTGTGTTTCTTGATACAAATTCAGATAAAGGCGATGTCTTTGTCTTTAACTGTAGTAATGCATTGTGTCAAGCTGGGTTCTGATCTCAGATGTATGGCTAAAACACAAAATTGATTATGAATAAAATGGGCATAATAGTTTTCATTTGATCTTTTTTTTCCTCATTTAGGCACTCCATTCCAAAGATTGGAGCCACACAGGCTCCTGGATGCCCCATGCAATGCCAGCAATACCAGCATCTGTTCATGGATTCAAATCCAGCATACACACAAGGTTTGTACAATATTGCTCAACACATCCCACTGACTAAAGTTCATCTTTATGCACAACTCCATTGTTCCTGTGTCATTTATTCAGTCGGAAAACATATCGTCTCTTTCAGAATTCCAAGCCCTTGAGTTTACATCTTCCAGTTGGTGATGGATCTGCGGTGACGCTCGTTTGCGCTGGGACTCTCCTCGTTACAGTTATCTGCTGTGCTGTTTTGTGTCACTCCATACTAAAACATCAAATCACATGACTGTCGCATTGGGTTCAATCTAAAACTATTCCGTAAATAAATGATGAAACAATGTTATGCTTAAATAAATGAAAATACCAGGATGTTTTGTTTTTTTCAATAAGGTTATTTTAACAGCACACAGACTTAAAAATTTGTCAGTGGGAAAAAAAATTCAGACATGAATGTTTCATGAATGCAAAAGGATTCATTAAATATCTTTTTAGTTCAGACATTTTTGAAGTCAGATATTATTTTTTTTTAAATCCAGGATGTTTATAAAAATCTCTATAAAAACATAGAAAGTCAAACTGAAAATATCAAACTAAAAGTACAGCAGCTTTGAGCTTCAGCACTCGAGTCGTTTTCACCCCTAAATCAAATTTCAGATTCATTTAACTGACAATTCAGTTTGAAAATTGAAAAATACATTTTTTATTTCAAAAAGCAACCTTTCATGCCTGCAATTTGAAAATGCATTTGCAACAGAAGAGAGTGCATTTCTAAAGTCCCCCTACAACAAATTTTTTGAATTTTCTTTAAATGTTCCCAGTGAGGTTTTAATTAGGACTGTGAAGTTTTTAACTAAAATTCCACATCCTAAATGTCTTATTTTTCCTGTTGATCGGAAGCCTTCATTTCCAAAAATTCCTCTGTGGGGGCGTGGCTTATGGTGCTGAGCTGCGTAACCCCGCCCCTTATCCCCCAGATATGCTAGTGAGACACACTTTGGTTATTCCATTCCTGCTGCATTGCAGCAGCAGCAGCTCTATCTGGGGTTCAGAACTGATTTCATGCTAGCACATGATGATTGTTGAATTCACTTCAACAAGAAATCTAATGAAATGAAATGAAGAATACAGAGAGGGTCTAATCGCACGTCAGTTTGTAAATGCGTGCCGACAGTGGTGATGTTATTAGATGCAGACGAAGGATTACGTTCAGGAGAACGACTGCGGTGTGTGGTGAAACCACCTGGTGGATCCTGAATGGAGCTGCTGTAAACAAAGCAGCAGCGCTCCTTATAGCAGCTTGCTATAAGGAGCGCTGCTGCTGCTGCTGCTGCTGCTGCAGCTGCTGCTGCTGCTGCTGCTGCTGCTGCTGCTGCTGCTGCTGCTGCTGCTGCTGCTGCTGCTGCAGCTCGCCGCTCCTCCACAGGTTGGATCAAACATGGACAGCGTATTCATGACAGCTAATGTCGTCTTACTTTCAGTTTTTTTTTAAATACATGAGATCAACTTAAAATTATCCCGTCTATTAAAATACGAGCGGGCAATGCAATAACGTGCAGCTTCTCTGCATGACGAGGAGCCGACATGAATTTAAATCACTTTTTCTGCTCATCACGTATAAATATGAACAAAAATATCAGCCTAAAATAAAACCTCCCAGTGAATGTGCAGCCGTCTATTTGAAGGTGTTTTGATACAGGAAACCACATCCGTCTTCGAAAAGAGCTTCTTACAAAACTCTGATTCTTTCTCCATCCAGTTGAAAATGATTGAATAATTATTGACGTTGCTGTGATCAATAAATTCAATCTATGCTTTCTTTCTAATTTTGCATTTAAGTAATATTTTAGCTGGCTCTCAGCTTCAGTGATTTCAGCTATCAACTCCAATGTTTTTAGCTATCAGTTTCAGCATTTTCAGTTTTCAGAAGTAGCATCTTTAGCGGCCAAATTCAGCTTACAGCATTCACACTAGTATAATTGCATGTAATGCTATGTATCTAGTTAAAACGTTACAGTTTTGAAGTTTTAAAAATGTATTTTTATAGTTTTCAATAAATATTTATCCTGTTCGGCCTGCGACCTCTGGTGTGTTTTGGATTTTGGCCCCTGTGTGATTGAGTTTGGTTTATGAGAAAATGAGAGACAAAAACTTCTGTTGGAAAAAGAATAATTTCATTGAAAGTTGGATCAAGTCCCGGGTATTAAACAGCCTGCATTGTTGACCAACCAACGAGCAGTAAAGTTAAGATAATACCACTGGAGGGTGTTCCCCGTCTTTATCCAGTGAAATGAGGGATGAGTCTGCTCTCTCCTCCTGCCTCCTGTCGTGAGGCTGAACGAGGTCATTCTGCTGTCAGACTAAACCTGTCCTTCAAAACAAGGCAGGTGTTTTCATCAGATTTGAATCACATGGAAGGCATCAAAGGTTCATAATGTAAATAGATCAATATATAAAGATGAAAAACAAGAGTCCCCTCGGTTAACTGTAGAATTTTTGATTGACCTTTCAAAAGGCCGTGGAGACGGGACGTATCCGCTCTGATGAGAGATTCATCTTTTTGAATTGTGAGAACTGACTGTAAAAACTTCCTTATACAGTCAATGATTGAGTCAAAAAAGATTACACCCTGTAAGTCAGGGGTCTCAAACTCGCGGCCCGCGGGCAATCTGCGGCCCGCAGGATGATAATTTGCGGCCCCCGTCTTCATATGAAAGATTACTGTTAGTGTGGCCCGCAAGGCTGATATGAATGACAGTTGTTGTGTGCTGAGCTGAACGAACCAATCACGGTAAGGTATATGGCTCTGGAGGGCGGGACATCGGCGCGCTGTCCGAACCTCCTCAGTCTTTAATTCATTCCTCCAATCGGCTGTGCGGAGGAGGAGCCATGAAGCTGCTGGAAGTGCTTTCTCACTGAACTGGATTCGCGGGCCCCGCTCCTCTTTCGCCACGTGACACACAGCCTGCCGCTTATCAAAAAGCGTGTTTCTGACGCCGCGCGACAATCCGCGCACGCATCAAATATTCCAAATATTGTCAGAACCCCCATAAATCAGACCGTCGCGTGCGCTTTTTCCTCCTCCACGAAAAGAAAAAGTCCTTGCGAAAGAGACTGACTACTTCCGCGTGCGTGAGTGATGCCCGCGAGCGAGCAGAATCACCGGAGCAGCGCGGTCACGCACGCAGTAGCTGGTGTTTTTACCGTTCATTAGCGCTGCTGCGACTGTGCGTGAAATATGGAACCGGGTTGAAGACTCAGCTCGCGCTCAGTGCGTGCCCGATTTGTGTGTAGAGCTTGAGACCAGATTTAAGAACTTGCGTTGCAACGCGCGCTCCAGACGCGGAGGCCAGGAATTCTGGTGTGCAGTGTTTTTATTGAGCTTTCAGTGAGCGCTGCTCTCAGCTCCGAAATGAAGGAGGTTTTGTAAATACAGACATTTGAAACTGAATAAAAATAGTTTTCTCTTGTCTAGTGTTTGTCAGGTATTTTCTCTTTGACACCCCCCCCCCCCTTCAGCTGAAAACATCAATAGTATCAGTTAATTTGCTCAAGTTAAAGGTATATTTCCTCAAAATATTGTACTTTTATTATCATTAAAGAATTATAATAATAATGAAAAACTTCTAAATAATCGGTTTTATTAATTGTTCTCTTTCTTTTTTTAGAATACTTCCAAAACTTCCAGACAAAGTAAAAACAATCTTTCCTTGTTTCTCTCCACAGTAGTGATGGAATTCTGTCTTTTCTCAGAGATTCAGTTCTTTTACATTGGTTCATTGTAAATTGAGTTTTAGGTTTATTTTGCTATATTGAATTTATTATCAACTACTATGTAGGATTATGCACAATATTCATAACTAATGTAAACATGTTTTTTATTCGCATTCCCTCCAGGGGGCGCGCCCCACCATTTGAGAAACACTAGTGTAGTCATTCAGTCAAAATGTGGTTTCTGCAGTCGTCTGTGTCTGCTGTATGGTCATTGTTATTATTTTAATTATTAATGATTGATTATCTAATTCATTTTTTAAAATTAATTAATTTAATTCATTCATCATTTCGTGTTAAAAATAAAGATATTTGAGAACATTGGAATGTTTTATCAGCGATTTTCTTGTGGAAATCCTGATGCGGCCCGGCCTCACCCAGACTCTGCCTCCAGCGGCCCCCGGCTGAATTGAGTTTGAGACCCCTGCTGTAAGTGAAAATGCATTACACCAGGGGGCGCTGTTGGGCAATTTGGAATTTTGACACAAACAACAAAACGCAACAGATTTTATTTTAAAGTCCCACTCAATTCATCTATTGTAAAATTGTTCCAAGTGCTCTTTTATTTATTGTAATGCTTTCTTTTAGGCAGAAAAGTGTGTTTTCTATTTTTTTTTTTTAGAATAGCAAAAAGTTTTGGGCATTTCCCTTTTTTTTTTCTTTTTTACCAAACACCAAGATTTTTTTATGTTTACAGATTCAGATTAAGAAAACTTTATTAGTCCTAGAGGGCAATTCTTTTGCATCATGTCCAGTGCAGTTTCACACGCGCGCGCACACGCACAAACACATGTCAGAAATGAGTACTCCACAACAACAATACACAACTGTCACGATCAGAAAAAACAGCTCCACGTTGTAAAATGTGTTTTCATTTGGATTATTCTAACAAATTGTCACAATACTTTAAAACACTTGTTTTTCTAACTTTAATGTTAAAATGTTCCGATTGAATGTTTTCTCATTGAATAGTGTTTTCTAATCAAACTGCATGACCAGGCGGATGTTGAAATGTGGATGGAGTATTGATCCTAAATGTGAACGACCCAATAAGAATATCAGAACCGCGTGTGTTCGGGCCACAGACAGTCTGGTTCTGGCTCCATTCATTAGCGGCATGTGTTGGGTCCAGGGCTGGGCCGCCCCGCTCCGCTCCGCTCCGCTCCGCTCGCTAGTTCCGCTTCCCCTTCGCCATCGCGGAGTCAGGGGCCGAAAAGACACGTGAAAAGTGCGACTGTAAATAGTGAAGTCCTATGTCTATGTGGGTCCCGGTGAGACTCGAGTCCCTGCTGGGCCCTTCGTGACCGCGGCAGTGGGTTTGACGGTCCTGTTAGAGTTTTCCAGGCTGCCAAAGTTCGTCCAGGAGTCAAGTTCTAGTCAAGTTGCTGCGGAATCTCCGGTGAGCTCCGTCGCTGCTGTCGCCTCCGCTAGCCTCAAATTCAGCTCTTCTGAGGCGAAAATCTGCACCTTCACATCGTTTCCTGTATTCTACTCGTTGTCATGAAGATTATTAGGAGTACCTTCACTTTTTAACCCGGGTTAAACAGCCCCACTTTGATAGCAGCTAACTATTAGTGTTAGCTTGTTGGCCAGGCAGCTACGGCTAGCATTAGCCCGCTAGCATTAGCCTGCTAGCCGCCCCTCTGCTTATTCTTTGAAGGACATTTTTATTACACTCTCGTGAAACGCTGCGCTCACGTTCAAGAAGCGTGGGCAGCTGGTGTTCCGCAGTCATTTTAGGTTCTGGAAGAGCCGAGGTCCAGTTCCGGAACCAGAAGAAAAGTCACTTTTGTCTTCGTTTGGGTTTGTTCTTGGTGCTTCTTCTGCAGTGACTTCCAAAAGGGTAAACTAACTTAAACCAGTTGCTCGGCCTCTAGTGTCATGAAGTATCAAACAGTCACTGGTGGTTAGTAGTGACCTGCATTAGTTTAGTGTTGCATTGACTGATCTCCGTATCTCCAGCAGCATGTTCGTTACCTGAACTGTTAACTTCGTTCCAGGTTTGCATGACAGCATTATAAGAACTGTTTGCTGTGGATAGAGATTACTCACTCCTTGTTTGTGGTTGGCGTCTTTCTTTAGTTCAGCCTTGACTGTTTGCATTTTCTTTGCTTTCATGGTTAAACTGTAGTTTGTCAGGTTTGTGTTGGGGTCATTTGTTTGGGGTCAAATCAGGATCAACCTAAAGTGAACGAAAAAACAGATAGAAAACTTGAAAAATAGACATTCTAACTGATTTTAAAAGAAAAAATTAAAAACAAGTTATTGTAAATTTGAAACAAAAATTAAAATTGGGGGGAAAAAAAGTTCTGAAAATGTAATAAATAAACTGAAAAGTATATATATAAAAAAAACAACAACATATAAATGTAAAAATTACCAACAGACCCTTTTCACAGTGACGTCACACAAAATGGCAGCAGGGCCGACAAGTTACTTCTGGTGTTTTCATTTAGAACGGCAAAACTGACAGCTGAACATTTAATAAATAATGGGTAACCTTACCAATTTCAACAGATAAATGTACAATATATATTTTATGAATGTTCTGCTGAACTGTATTTTCATTTCTGCCTAAGATCGTTCACAAATCTAAATACAAATTTGAATAATCCTTCAATATTGAATGTTTTATTGAAAATATTGACCTTTCATTTAAACAAATATTATTCTGACGGGTTCTATTTTGGTTGACGTTATTTGCACATATTTTAAGTGCGATTAAGCACAAAAGCTGATAGAAATTTGCGTTTTCTACAGTTAATAGCTTCACAAAGACAAACATCGCTGCATTATCCGTACACATTTTAATCTTTTCCCAGAATAAATGTACTTGTTGTTCTACAGAATATTTTAGGGAATGATTGTAAAAACAGGAATGTTTTTGTTCAGTGAAAATATTCAGAGCAGACATCAAACCACATAGTTTCAGCTTTCAAATTGGAAAAAAAATAAATGTATGTCTTTAGCAACGGTTTTTCATTAATTTGCTGATTTTTCCCTTTATTTTCCTGCAGATCAGACACAGTTCTGATCAAACCAAAGAGGAGTGATGTTAGAACCACGGCTGAGCTAACAGCAGCTCACTGACCGCAGGAGAAAACATTACAACAGGAAGAAGTTTGACTTTAATCTCAGACACGCTGGAATTGTCTGACTTTTGTTCTGTTTACAAGGATTATGTGAGAACGGAGATTTAGGAAACTTTAAACTGTTGAGAAAAGATCTTCTGCAGCTCCACGTCTCATAGCTAAAGCTAATGCTAGTGTTAGCATTAGCACAGATTAAAAGAATAAAATCCTAATTACCTTCATAATCAAACCAGCAGCATTCAGTGAAGTTCTTGTAACCTTTGTCTAACTTTAACCGGGTTGTCAGAGAGAAATAATCCACGACTGTTTAATATCATCCAGAGGAATTATGGGAATCAGCTGATCTGCTGTTCTGACTGCAGACAGGATTACTGATATTTGTACTCTGATTTATGAACCATCTAAGAGGAGGAAACGAACAGAACCAGGTAAGACATTTATACAATAAATCTTGTACATATTTCAGTTACAATTGGTTAGTTTACCTTTCATTCTTTACATAATTGCTTTAAACAATGTTCAAACGTTCAGCCGTTCTAAACAATGTTAGAACGTTAGCGTTAACAATAGACACAGAAGCTGCTTCTGCTCTCGACCAGCGATGTGTGATGTCACATGAAAAGGGTCAATGAAACGGGTTTCAGCATCAAGTGCTTCAGTAACCTGCTTACTGGAGAAACGAGCAGAAATCACAGTAACTTCTTCAATCATCCAGATGTGTTGTTCCTTGTAGATGTGAGTGCTAATCATCAGATGCATTTGTCATGCAAATGCTCTGTGGAAAAAAGGATTCCTCAGGAGAACTCCAACAATCCCCGTTCTAAGTAGGAGGTAGCGGCTGGTTGAACCCTTTAACGCCCGAGGGGTCACTGGTGACGTATAAACACTAAATCTTAAACACACTGTAACTTTTCAACCATTAACGTGATCAACATGAGCCGCTTTTGTCACGTGAAAAGGGTCAATTGAAAAATGTTGTATCCATTAGGAACACCTGCTTTTTTGAATTCATCTTCTTGGCCGCTTTGCCCCTTTCGGGGTCGTGGGGGTGCTGGAGCCTAACCTGACTACTGATGGGTGAAGGCAGAGTTCACCCTGGACAGATCTCAGTTATCCCCCTGCTGGGATTTGAACCGGGGATTCCTTGCTGTGATGCATGATTACTAACAACTGCACCACCGTGCAGTTGCTTTTTTGAAATTTCAACTTTTTTTTTTTTTGCTTTTCTGACCCTTCACTTTCAGTCCTCAGTTTACAGTTTCAATTCTGATTTTCAAGTTTTGGCTGCTGAGCTGATCCTAATTTCACATGGCGGCGTTGCTTTGAGCTCATTGGCTACCTGAAAATGCGTCCCATGATTCCCGAAGAGGAAATGGTGATAGGACTGTTTTCTGCTGCAAAATGTTGACGGTTTATGTCTCCTCCTGCGCCTCCCCTCCGATCAAACGTAGTGAGAACAGTATCACTCCTGCCAGCCAGTGAGCTCAAAGCCCCGCCCCCCAGGTAAAATTAGGATCAGCAGCGAAAAGTTGAAAATTCAAAACAGCAGCTCTTACTAATGCATATATTATCTTTCAATTGGTAATTGTTACATTTATAGTTTATTTTTTTAATTCAAGCTTTCAGTATATATACATATATATATATATATTATTATTAAAAAAATGTTTTTTCAAATTTACAATGTCTTGTTTACAAATTAAAAAGGGTTATAAAATCTATTTTTCAAGTTTTCAATTTGTTTTTTGTTCACTTTAAGCTGATTCCAATTTGACCTCATGCATTTAATGCTTCTGTCACACATCTGTCTGATCCTGCTCCTTACAGCTGTGACCTGTGCTGTTCACCTGCTTTATTATTCAAGTGAGGATCACAGCAAGCTCTCCGGAATGTGTGATAACGGAGACCCTGAGGATAAACCCCCAGCTCCTCCAGTCAGGACCGGCAGCACCATCTTCAGTACCAACGCTGGCAAAGACTCGCTAGTGGGGAACCACAGCTCCAAGCCTCTGCCGTCGGTTCCTGAAGAGAGAAAGCCTCGCAATATGATCAAATTCATCTTTTCCGGGCAGGAAAAGAGTGAGTTTTCTAACATTGGAAGAGTCGAAGTTAGCCTTTTTTATGGAAGTTTCATGAAGATGGGTTATTTCAGGTGGTAGGAAGAAGGACAGAGATAAAGAGCGACCAGAAATCTCCCCACCATCAGATTTTGAACATACCATTCATGTTGGATTTGATGCTGGTACCGGGGAGTTCACTGTAAGTATTTACCTTGTCTTGTTAAAATCCATCAGCATGTTTTAAAGAATGACAGGTTTTAATAATTGACCAGCTTAAAGGGTAACCAAACCCTAAATTTCCTTTTTTTGGCTGTTGACCTTCATAAATGTCTGTCGGTCATTGCCAAATTTTTGACAATTTGAAATAAAGCTGTTTAATTCTTCAAAATATACTCAAAAACCGTCTGTGTGCTGCCCCCTACATGTTGAAGTGAGGTATTACAGTTGAATTTTGTGATTGGACAAACCATGTTAGTTTCAGAAGTCTGACGTCATGATCTGCAGCTCCAGTAATGATAACAGTCCTGCCCCCAAGCCCCACCCCTCTGACTGGATTTTAACATTTCAGCGGTGGGTGGAGTCAACCTCCAACTTCCTGGTTTGGTTACCGTTTAAGCATTACGCCTTTAATTCTTACATGTGGCGATTAAACATGGGCAGAGCAACAATTACACACACCCCAAGCAGGACAGCATTCACATCACCTGTTGATTTTGTGCAGGGCATGCCGGAGCAATGGGCTCGACTACTCCAGACCTCAAACATCACTAAGTCAGAGCAGAAGAAAAACCCACAGGCTGTACTTGATGTTCTGAAGTTCTATGACTCGACAGACAACGGTCGACAGAAGTACCTCAGCTTCTCGTCGTCTGGTGAGGCCCTTTAATCAAGATATTATTGTCTGACACTTTTACTGCCTGACCATGAAAATACCAGAGAGGTAAAGGACTCCTGGCTTTGAAACCACTATTTCTCAGTGGGTGGAGCAGTTGGTTGCTTTGGGGTTCAAGTCCCAGGCTTAGAATTACTTGTAACCTTAGATGAGACACATGTACGCTCGTGTTTCTCAACTCTTAAAAAGTTTTAAGTTACTTCGGATTTGTTTGCCAAATATACATGAAAAACTAAACGTGTCAACCTTTTATCATGGTAACTAATAAGACTGTTTTTTAAATAACAGAAAAAGACTCATTCACTCCCGGCCCTCAGTCGGTAAGTATCTGCTCTGTCTGTCGTTCTGTTCATACCGTTTGAGTTCACAATCGCTAGCTGACTCTTGTTTAAATTTGAATCAGCCCATCAAAAAAGGAACTGAGCCATCTTCTCCAAACATTAAAGATATTGATGATGACGACGATGACGATGAAGCTCCTCCTCCTGTTGTGGCACCACGACCAGAACACACAAAGAGTGTAAGATGACAGTGTTTCAGTGTTTTTTTCAGACAGCGTACAAAAATCTCCCACTATAAAGCAATTGGTTTCCCCTCCAGTTCTTTAAAACACAAATGATGATATTCCTTTTTAAACAGTGATTTATTCATTACATATATTTAAAGCTATTATGTAATTACAGCATGCTTGATGAATTTATACAAAATAACCAGCTTTATATCCATGTTTATAAGTTTAAGTGTGACTTGTGAAAAAAGTGAAGAGGCACTGCTGCACCGCCAAACACAATCTTTGGCTGATATTTTTGTTGAAACTGAGAGACTTTCTGAGCCATGAGGACGTTAACCACGACTGATTGGTTAGATTGATGAGGTATGTGATTGGTGGAAGATGATTTATGTGGCTGAGGTTTTTTCCAAAATGAGAGCAATTGACCAACGTTGCAGTTAATTGTGATACAGTCATTCTTGGCAAGAATCTTGAATAGAAATCAAATAAAGAAGACGGTCTTTTATGATCTTTCATATTCCTAATACTCAGTGTGAAACCAGTTTGTCTTTGGATGAACACAGAGCTGATATCCTGACTTGATAAATGTTTTTAGACCAATTAGGTGAAACTGAAGAATCTTTCACAGCACGCTTACGACCTTCTCTTACGGTCGGTCCACTAGGGTACCACAGCACGCTGGTTGAAAAGCACTACTTTGTTCTCCTCAGAAACAGTTTTTTTCTTTAAAATAATTGTTGAAATAGTTTTTCTCGTATGAGTGGGTGTGTTTTTAAACTGTTCTTCAGGTGTACACGCGGTCTGTTATCGAGCCCATTCCTGCTGCAAGCACAGGTCCTGATGGAGATGTGGCCTCCAAGGCTGCAGACAGACAGAAAAAGAAAAGCAAGATGACCGACGAGGAGATCATGGACAAACTAAGTGAGGGGAAAAAACACCTTCACAATATACTAATAGCAGTTTGTACATCATTAATAAATGGAATGTTTTACTGATACATAAATATTTCCCTTTTTCACAAACGTTTGAACCTGACCTCCTGTAGTAATGAAAGAATACCAAATATTTTAATTTTTTCTATTTTGTTTTTAGTTTGTGGTTTAAGCTGAAAATATTATAGATCATATTCATCATCCTTTATATTTTCATTACCATTGTAAAAAAGCAGTTAGACTGTTTGCTGCCATTGGATCGTACCATTCATGGATGTGATGTGGTTTACAGGAACTATAGTGAGCATCGGAGATCCCAAGAAAAAGTACACAAGATATGAAAAAATTGGTCAGGGGTGAGTACCGATGTTGACAAGAAATGCCTGCAGACGGAATTTTGGGAAGAAAAAAAGCTGTGTTGAAGAGGCACTTCTAAAAAGACAGAATGATGAGTGTTAGAGGATGACTGGATAAACTTCTGTCATGCATCTGTTATCATAGGATTGGAGCACAACATGAGTTTATGCAACTTGTTCTTATAAATTGAATACTTTGTGGTGTAGAATCATGACAGGATCAGTAGAACCCTGTCATTAAGTAATAATTGGAATGTGATTATTTAGGGATTTCTTTCTATACACCATAACACAATATCCTTTTCCCATCTCTAAATATGGATTTTTATTTTAAGAAAAATCATTTTATTAGTCAAGAGAATAGATTCCATAACCCTGACAGACACTGAGACTGAGAGCATGAAGTTGACCATAACAAATTAAACCACGCTTATGGAAGGTTTCCTGTGTTCCAGTGTTTATCAGTAAAATACTTCTTTGAATGAATTTCAACTTTTGAGGATATTTGTGCATGAACTTTTTTTTTTTTAAATCAATCTTTCTCTTTGTGCAGAGAGAAATGAAAAAAAGTTGCTTAAAATGCTGCCAGAGTGAACTACAAATGTTGCTGTATTTGCAGGGCATCAGGGACGGTATTCACAGCCATCGACGTTGCTACGGGACAGGAGGTAATGGACTACAACGTGAAAGAACTTCAATAGGAATAACCTTTACCATAAAACAGTTTCTGCTAGTGCTGCCACAAACGTAAATAATCCTGATTATTTTGGTTAGTCAACTAATCGGGTCATGTGCAAACTGGATGTAAAGCAGAAATCTTAACCATTATTGGTTAGTTGACTAATCGACAATTAGTTGACTAATCATGGCAGCCCTAGTTTCTGCAATGTCTCCTGGAAATTGATCAGATGTTGTAGTCTTTATCTGTTTTACTGTTAGACGAGATAGCTCATTTATTCATTCATTTCATTCCACTCACCTGGACCAGGTTGCGAGGCAGAAATCAAAGTTAAAAATGCCCAGACTTTTTTCTTCTCGGCCACTTCTTCCTCTGGAGGAATCCTGAGGCATTCCCAGGTCAGCTCAGAGGTGTTCTCTCGCCAGCGTGTCCTGGGTCTGCCCCGGGGTCTCTGCATGGTGGGACATGCCTGGAACACCTCCCTAGGTGCACGAGGTATCTAAACAAAATGCCGGAACCACCTCAACAGGCTCCTTCTTGCATTGGGGGAGCAGCAGCTCTCTCCAAGTGACCAAACTCCTCCCCCTGTCTCTACGGGAACGCCCAGCCTACAGAGGAACCTCGTCTCAGCTGTTTGTATTCGGGACCACATGCTTACAGTCATGACCACTGAAGAGAGATGGAACAAAAATCTGCTGGTAAATTGAGGATTCAACCAGTTCAACTGCTGGCCATGCTAACTGAGCTTCTGCTCCGGTCATACAGGGACCAGACCATGTAACTCAATATGACTACAGGGACCCCACAAGCACAGAGGTGCCAGATCCACAAAACTGGTTAAGTGAGAACTCAAAAAAAACTGGATGAACAGGGGTGTCAAACTCCAGGTCTCGAGGGCTGGTGTCCCACATGTTTTCCAACCAACCTTCCATTGAAGCTTCTTATTGGCCAGATCCAGGTAACTAGCAGCAGATAAGGTAGGATTTCTTGAAAAGCCAGCAGGATGCAGGCCCTCGAGGACTGTTTCTGGTGTAGTATGTAGAACTGTATTAAAGTTCCAAGACCAAGATGAAATCAAGACTGTTGTTCCTAAATTTGAAGTTTAGATATTGGCTGAACTCTTCTCTAGCATTCTCCTACGCAATGCTGTGGAGATGTGTCAGTTAAGACAGTCCAACAGCATCCAGAGACTGGAGGCGTTTAGAGTGGACTTCATCCATCTTTGCCACTGAGGAGCTTTTCAACTGCCTTGTGACTCAGAAGAACACCAGATACTCTGAAGCGTTCTTTGGCTTGTAGACTGAAACCACAGAGACCTATCCCCCAGCAGAAGGTAAAGAGATACGACACTCTTGTCCACCAGTAAGACCTCGACACTTGGTGGCTGAGCTGGGGGTCATGACTAAGCCCACACTGGCCCACTGCCTCTCACCATGTTTAGGTGGGACCTCTTGACAAAAGATCTAGCTTCTTGGCTTCCAGAGAGGTGACGTTCCATATCTCAAAGGCTAGACTTTGTGGTTATCCCACTGAGGCACCCGCCGCCAAGCCCTGCACAAACTACATGGCACTGGCCCATTCTGAGCTCCAGCCACCTGCTGCTGACCTGCAGGTTCCAAACCCAGACCTGGCTCTATGGTGGGGCCGTAGTGATGTTAAAAAAGGGGTTCTGATCCACTCTCTGACAGATCACCTGTGACTTTTCTGCTTGGGGAGAGCCGACCAGAGCGCTACCCACAAACTTCTTAGCCTTTGTAGGAATCACTTCAGCTCTCAAACCTCTCCACCGTGGTCCACAGAGTGAATGTGTAGTATGGTTTTGAATGACCCAACTTGTGTCACTAGATTGGATTATAGAGGCAAAACCAAGACACTTTACATTTTTAAAAGAAAATTATCGGTTGTACTAAAATATTGAAGAACTGGCCTTTTCTATTTTCAGGTTGCGATTAAACAAATCAATCTACAAAAGCAGCCGAAGAAGGAGCTCATTATCAATGAGATCCTCGTGATGAAAGAGCTGAAGAACCCCAACATTGTCAACTTTTTAGACAGGTAAGGGATGTTCAGGCTGCAGGGCAACGGCTTTCTGTGGTCAGAATATTTACCCTTCCCCTGAAATAAACTGTATTTATTTGTCATTTGTATTAGTTTCCTGATGGGGGATGAGCTGTTTGTTGTCATGGAATATCTTGCTGGTGGCTCCCTGACTGATGTCGTCACTGAGACTTGCATGGATGAAGCCCAGATAGCTGCTGTTTGTCGAGAGGTGTGGTTCAGTTTTTCTGAGTGATTTCTTATCATAGCATAAATCTCCCTTTAATGGAACAAAATCAATTCTACTTCCTCTTTTCCTTCTCTTTTTCAGTGTTTACAAGCTTTGGATTTCTTGCATGCAAACCAAGTTATTCACAGAGACATCAAAAGTGACAACGTCTTGCTGGGAATGGATGGATCCGTGAAGCTTAGTAATAAGTTTGCTCATATTATAAGCTACCAACTGCAACAATCACTGCATTCAATCACTACAACTCCACATCTTTCTGTCTGTGCTTCTCCAACAGCTGATTTTGGCTTCTGTGCCCAGATCACTCCAGAGCAGAGCAAACGCAGCACCATGGTTGGTACACCCTACTGGATGGCTCCAGAAGTTGTGACCAGAAAGGCTTATGGACCTAAAGTAGATATTTGGTCACTTGGTATTATGGCCATTGAGATGGTTGAAGGAGAACCCCCATACCTGAATGAAAACCCACTGCGGGTGAGTTCAGGGTTGTTGTCCTGAGTGGAAGAGAATATGTTTCCTAAAGTCCATACGATTGTCTGAAGAAGTCATACCCTTTCTCAAACAAATTCATGAGCTTAATGTGACTCCATGCAAAAGTGTTGTTTAGCAAAGCTACACGTCACACTTCCTTGATGTCCTCGTGTTTGGCAGGCTTTATACCTGATTGCCACAAATGGAACCCCCGAGCTTCAGAATCCAGAGAAGCTTTCTCCAGTTTTTCGAGATTTCTTGAACCGCTGCCTGGAAATGGATGTGGAGAAAAGGGGGGGAGGCAAAGAGCTTCTGCAGGTTCAACTTCCAGCCATTGTGTTTTCATTTTCATCAATCATCCCTCTGAATTTTTTGGGTTTGGTCTAATCTTCCTCTTGTTCAATCGTTCTCCTCAGCATCCATTCCTGAAGCTGGCGAAGCCCCTCTCCAGTCTGACACCTCTCATCCTGGCTGCCAAGGAGGCCATGAAGGGCAGCCGTTAGCTGAGAAGAGCAGCTGCACCGCCCTCCCATGCTGTGCAGACGTGCCAACCGTTTAGATTTTTGTGCCAGACAATAGACTGTGACTTGCCTCTCTCGATGTATCAGCCTTATAAGCCCTGACAAACCTCACTGTGAAGAAGACCAAAAATCAAGAGCACAACCCCACGACTGTCCATATGAACTCTGAGTTTCTCTCGTCTGAAGACGAGTCAGACTGAAGTGTGTCGTCTCAGAGTCGGGCATCGATGACTTTGTGCATCAAGGTAGGGCTAGGCTTGTATTTAATGTGGAATGAAGAAGACGCCTAGTTCTGTTTAGTTTTTTAATCAGCTGCCTTAAACAAATGCAAAACGTTGTCTAATGTATTGTTGATTGTGTCATGTCTCCTTTCCTGTGATTTTTACTACATTTGTAATTGACCTTTTCTGCTTGTCTTAGTTCTTTTGATACTTGAATTTCATTTTAGTTTCCACATTTGGTCTATGAAGTGTTTCATTCTCAGAGCACTTGTTATTTCTTTACGGATCCATGTGTTATGGACGTTTCTGTTTTATAGGAAACATTTCAATGCATCCAGCATGTGCTGATCGTGTTCTCTGACCGGTCTACTGTACCATTTCTAGCCCTGAACAGTCTTTGACTCCTCATCCCAAAGGCGCACCTTACTGCCGTTAAAACTTTAGATCGACAGGGTTTGTACACTCTTTGCTATTGTTATTAAAAAGGAGTATTGTATGTCCAGCCCTGTCATTTCTTTAATTCATGTTTAGGCTGATGAATCAGTCCAGATTTTTCCCACATCTCCCCCAGCACTTGCTGCCTTCGGTGGAACACACCTGGTCCAGGTAATCAGCTGTGAACGTGAAAAACAAAACAAGATTTCAGTGTAAAGGGCTGGGTTTGTATACTCCACTAATACATGCTCATATCCAAAGGAATTGATTTGGAGAACAGGAAGGATGCTACACTGAACATCTTGCTGTGTAATACTGTTGGTACGGTTGAACAAGTATCACATATTACCTTTAGGATCTGGGTGAGAAAGTAGTAGTAGTAATTAAAAGTAGTTTTAATTAATTTATTTTAGTTACCTGTAGTATTTATTTTATTTTTTGAGTCACCTGTAGTTTCACCAACAACCCAGTATCGGTTTGTGGACTTTTATTTTGAAGGATCTCCCCGGAAACACGTCATGTTGGGTCACGTGCTAGCTCCATTAAAAGTCTACAGCGGTTGAATATCCGACCGGGATTTGGCTGTATCGTCTCTGTATATGATGGCTCTTCAGTTAAAAGACAAAGAAGCTCACCAGCGACTGAACTACCTGTACCAGGTACGGAGAAGCTGAGCGCGCGGGCATCAGTCGGGTCTGACTCCCTCACGCTGTGACTGTCTCCACAGGCCGCTCACTGCGTTTTAGCGCAAAACCCCAAGAACGTGGAGCTGGCGCGCTTTTACTGCTTCACACAGAAGACCATCGCTCGACGTTTGGTTCTCAGACAGTAAGTAGCTCCATGCTGCATCGAGGACCGTCAACGGCTGGATTTTATTTTGGAGACCAATTATACATTGCGTCACTTCCTATCCAGTTCAAATGTGTTCTTTCCCTTCATTCTTAATGTGGCCTTTTGCATGTGAGTGAAGCTTCTACAGATCAGGATGAATGAGTTCCTGTGAAGATGCTGCACTGAGCCTCATCTGTCTGGATCCACACAGCAATGACAGAGATTTACTCTCATCACACAAACACGTATGAGGAAAGTTGGATGGGTGAAATCTGCCATAGGAAAAATGAGGAATCTTTAGGAAAAGTTGTGAAGAAGCTGCATGGATGTGTGTTGATCTTCATGTGTGTTTAGGGCCATGAATCATTTAAAAAAGACTGATGTTTGATCCATGCAGATGCCCACCTGACAGAGAGGTCAACACATAAGACCTATTGTCAGGATTCTGTTTTTCTAAATGCATCTGTAAAGTAGGACTGAGTGGAGTTCAGCATAAATGTGTGTGTTCAGTAAGTTCAGTCCTGCTGGATCAGAGTGGACTGATTACAGACCAGCCTGTCTTTGCAGAGACCCGTCGGTGAAGAGAACGGTATGCAAGCAGTGCTGCACGTTGCTGGTTCCAGGAGTCACTGCTACAACAAGACAAAAACGTCAGTTTTCTTTTCCTGCTGGCAGCTTTTAATACTGTGGAAGCAAACAGAAGCCTTCACCAATGATGTTTGTGATCATACATTTCCATGACAATGGTTATGTCACCGTGTCCTTTAAGTCTGCTCCTCACAAAGATGATTATTGCTGGCTTTGGTTTTCTTTTGTAATGATTTATTTTTGTTTCTAAAGGAAAGCAGAGAAAGACCAGCTTCACTGTGGTCCGTTGTCTCAGCTGTGGTCAGACCAAGACCTTTCAGAATAACCCGGATCACTGTTTATGGGTGGAGCGTCCAGAAGCGCAGCTGGAGCAGCAGGAACAGCTGGGTGGGTGTTCCACAAACCTGGAGCTGGAGCTGTCATCAGCTGCACGTTACTGAGGACTAATCTCCATCTGGTCCTGAACTTCAAACAAGACTAACAATAAAACAATTCCCAATGATTAAAGTTGACTTTTACTATAAAATGGAGCTCCTGCAAACACACACCCTGTTTGCTCATGGAGTGTTGAATACAACTGCAACCATAAAAATACAATCTGTCTGAGACGAGAGGCTCAACTTCTGTTTGCTTCTGGACGGGAAAATTAAGACGAGCAATCGCCTCTTTCCCTTCATTTTCAGGTGATTGAAACCGTTTTTGTTCTCTCCCTCAGATCCAAGTACGTCCACCAAAAATCAGCCCACCATCACCAAAACCCACAAACCGTCCAAAGCAGGTTCTGGTCAGTGTTCTGTCAGCACGTAGCAGCTGGACGTCGCCTTTTTCCAGAGCTTTTTCTGCTGAAGTGGGTTTCATATGTTTCAGCAGCAACGTTTTGACTGTGTATTAAGTTTCAGTCATTTAAAAAACTATGCTGGAGATGTTGTTTCTTAAACTTGGTTTTATTGAAAACCAGAGACAAGAATTACTCCTTTTACAATTTTTTCTGTTTGTTTTTTTTCCCACACTTTGTCTAAAATAAATGCATCCTAATGATTGAGTGTGTTTTCTCCATCGTTCACATCTTTTTCTTCTCTGCTTTGTCTCCTTTGGGCACTCTGAAGCGTGTCTTCTGGAGATACAGCAGGTTTTTGGTAAACATCCTGGGAATGTGGCCCATGTACAGCAGAAGAGCCAAAGTCATGCCTGGAAAAGAAACATCACTCTTTAAACAAATGACAGCAGCAGTAACATAACACAACACTTCCAGGAATTTATTAGTAAGTTTTGGATGATTTAAAACCTGTCAGTCTCACCATTAACAACAGACCACTGACAGCTGAGTGAAAACTGAGTTCCAGAGTTCACTTTCAGAACTTCTCCGTTTTCCAGATGAAAGTGTTTATGAATGCACAGAAAATGACATTTAAGATGCTGCTGCACCTCAGCAGTTCCTGAAAAAATGAATGACTGTTCAAGAGAGAATCTCGCTATTCAGAGAAATTTTTTAAAAATTATTATTCTTTCTTTAAATGTTATTGATACAGGTTTGTGTCTGTTGTATATTTGGTTTAATAAAATATCAGAGGATGTCGCTGTATCATCCATAGGATGAAACATAAATGTAACGTAGCGCTGTCTGATTTCTTCTGGTCTAGCAGATGAAAACAAGTGATCTCAGAACACAGATTCTAAACCATCAGAATAATGTTCCTGTAATTTCTGCCTCATAAACTAGTAACGTTTATTCACAGGGCAAGCTTCTCAGTGGCAAGAACAAAATATGGAGGACATCACCTGGGTTTTGGGAGGGAATTTAACATATTTTAGGATGTATAAACACTTGGGCTGTGTTTTGATCACTGTTCAAGTGACAATTAGACAGTTGTTTTCAACATTATTTACTTCTTTGTGTTCGAGACGTAGTCTTTTTAACGTACATTCTTTCAGGTGTCTCAAATACATAGTGGTAATGGAACGCTTTTATGTTGCTATGGCGGTAACAAAGGACGCTAAACAAAACTGGAAAGAAGAACGCAAGATCTCAAATCAGAATAAGAGGGAGAAAGAAAGGAAAAAATAACAGTAAACAACATATAAACAGTGTTGCACAAGAGTAAACATATAAATATATTATTATTAAAAGAAAGGCGCAGGATATGTTTCATAGCTTGCAGTTTCTCATAAAAATAAATGTACAAATTAAAGTCTATTAACTATTTTAAGAATGTGTTCTAAAAATTCAAATAAGACAGGCCTTGTTACATAAGAAATTCATGTTTGAAACCAACAAGAACTAGTGGCACTGTCAAAAAACAACATTTATTTATCAAAATTTTCAAATATTATTAAAGTATTAATACCAAGTTTTGCTTTTTGGTTTTCAGTTTTTAGACCAAATCTAATCGTTTTGAAATGTAAAAGGAACACTATTGAAAGTTAACCAGCACTGAAAATCAAACCAGATAAATTTAGATTTCTACCATTTTTAAAAACAATGAATAAAACAGTTGCTAAACTGTTTATTTGTCGTTGCTGCAAGAAGTGTCCGTATTTTTGTCAATATTTAAAATATTATGAAGTTTATAATTAGATGGATAAATAACATTCAAGATTTTAAAGTGATTTTCTTTTGCTTTTGGTTCAATTAAATAAACAAAAAATAACCAACACAGGTCTCAGTAGATCTTCTGATTCTCTTCAGTCAGTCCCTGTCTGCTTGCAGATCCACCATGAATGTGGTCAGAACAGAATGGATTAAGGCAGTGTAGGAGATGGTTAGCAGCTCCTGACACAAGCTTTTTCAGTCACTTCTTAAGCTATCACGGGAAGTCCAACCTCTGCTGGGCCTTTCTCCAGAGTGAGTCAACCTGGGAGGTTCACTTAAGGTCCCTCAAAAAAGTGGACCCTAAGAACGCGTATGGGTCTATAGAGGGGACTGTTCTGTTCAGAATTGTGTGAAGAGGATGGGGATGGGGGGGTTGTGTTCCTTCTCCCTGAGGTCCACTGTCATCTCTACAGTTTTAAGTATGATCAGCTCCGGGTGGCTTTGGCTGCACCAAAGGACAAGACGCTCCGTTTCCCGCTCTAACAAGTGGAGGAAAGCACAGTGACGTTTTGATGGAGGAGCTCTGGGATGATGGTATTAAATGCAGAGCTGAAGGCCACAAACAGGATCATGCATAGTTCCCTGCAGAGTCAAGGTGGTGTCAGATGTAGTGGAGAGCTGTGTTGACTTTATCATCTGTGTCATTTAATCATGTGAGAGAGGACTTCTTAGGAACTGGATGATGGTGGAGCTGTTGAAGAGACAGGTGAAACTTTGAGGCAGCTGGTCAGTGCAAACTTCCAGACAGGATGGAGACACTCCATCAGGTCCTGGAACCTCCTGATTTTATGAAGACTCAAACCATTGCAATGAGAGCAAAGCTTCCGTGAACATGTTCATCAGTCTTGAGAGAAAACTGCAGCAGAAAAATTCCAGTTTCATTGTTTAACCTGTAAGCTACGTTCAATAAGCCAGATTTGTATCACTGTCTATATTTTTTCCTAAAGTGGTACAGTTAAGGCATTAAAGTGACAGAAGGTCATTTATTTACACATGTTTCCTAATGGAACCTTAGGATAGTGTTTAGCATAACTTTGCCCTAATTCCAAAGTATTGTACCTGTGAGAGAGCTCAGCCAGTAGACCACTGCATACTCTGTGAAGGTGAATCCAGGACAGTGGAAGGTGAGGCCGTACGCCAAAGATGGGTTCATGTAAGCTGAAGTGTAGCGTCGGGCTGAAAAGAATCAGAAAAGAAAGTTGGGTTTTTCCTGTAGCTAAAGGTAGAAAATGTTAGAATTTACTTGAAACCAAAAGGAGTTTCTTTTATTTTATAAGATCTTTTGTAAAACTTATCTGCATAAGAAAAAACACTCATTCATTCATCCTTTTTTTCATTCATTTTCCTTGCCGCTTTATCCCTTTTGGGGTCACGGGGATGCTGGAGCCTATCCCGGTGGCTGATGGGCGAAGGCAGGGTTTACCCTGGACAGTTCGCCAGTCTGTTGCAGGGCCACATTCGCACACACAGTCACCCCTAGGGGCAATTTAGAGTAACCAATTAACCTATGAAGCAGTATTTTGGATGATGGGAGGAAGTCAGAGTACCCGGTGGGAGAACATGCAAACTCCACACAGAAAGGTCCCAGTTGGTGTTTCTGATCCTCCAGCCAGGATTTGAACTGGGGCCTTCTTGCTGTGAGGCAAGAGCGCTAACCACTGCACCACCGTGCAGCCCAAAAAAACACTCATAGGAGCATAAATAACACACTGCAGAAGCAAGGTTCCTCTGGGGAGGCAGAAGATGAATTCATTGAAATGTTTTCTCAGACCTCCTCAGGACTCACCAGAATGAGACAGCAATGTTCGGAGGAGAGCCACCAGCGGAAGGCCAATCAGAGCAGATCTGCGCTTCAGGCTCAGGCAGAGGAGATGAAAGACGATCGCACAGAGCAACTCAGTGGAAAAGCCCTGCAGCACAGGGACCTGCAGGGAAGTACTGCACTCACTGGACATCAGGTTTTTGATCATGTGCATGTCCGTCAGCTCCAGCCTCCAGTAAAACCCTGCTGCAAGGAAACCCGCGTGAGACCCCAGAAACTGGGCTGCCACCGTCAGCAGGGTGGGCAGGGGGCTGTCCTCCAGCTGCAGGAACTTCTGCACAGCCAAGCTGGGGTTCCCCGATGCCCCCCCACTGATCACACCATGAGTCAGCAGCACCACAAGCAGCATGGTGGCAGTCACATCAGGACCCAGACCCCCAGCCCACTCGCCCACCTCCACTATGGTCTGAACCTCCAGCCAACATGCCACCAGCATGAAAGAAGAGGCAAACTCTGCCATGAAATGGAGACGTGGCCATTTGTTGAAAAGCATTCGCAGCAAAGTTGCAAAAATCACGACAGCCAGGAAGTATCCGAGGGACGCATTGAGTCCAGACATGACTCAGCTGAGATCAGGAGCCCAGCTCTCTTCTCTTTCTGAAAAACTGATGAAAGGGGATTCCTGAACTGCTCTGCTCTCTGCTGCATACGTGGCACACGCACAAACACACACATCTTATCAGAGACACGTCAGGTTTTATCCCACCAGCACCTGCCAAAATACACACGGCCCCCCTGCAAGGTCAGGTCAGGGAGCTGGTCTTCATTCACACCTCGATTGATTCCGTTTTCAAGCTCTGCCCCCAAAGACGGAAAAAACCTGAAGCTAGTTGAGTATTTAAATCACGATGTCACCTTTTTTGTTTAATAATTTATTTAATCGCTGCAAAAAATGAATAAAAAACCAGCAATGAGATGTCAGTGTTCTGCCTGCTCCATCATCCACACAGACAGATTTTCCCCTCTATGCTACTCAGATTTAAAACAAAGACCCCAAACACCTAGAAATCCTTTAAAACTAAGTAACAATGTTAGAAAAAATATGTTTTTAATAACATTTAGAAAACAACAAAAACTAGATTTGCAATTCCCTGAAGAAATTGCGTCTGATTGCTGAAAGCAATACCGATCTGAAATATCCTCTAGCTGCAAGCGTTAAAGATTTTCCGTACGACGTCCACGACGAGTTTTGTCCGCGTGGGTCAAGCACTTTTTGAGATATCAGAGAAAACTTGGCAGTAGCGCCACCTACAGGAGCACCGTCGTGAAAGTTGTCGCGCTTGTTCATCTTACACTGTGGAAGAAGTCTTGAAAATTTGGTGAAGTTATGTGAAACTGTCAAAGAGCTGCAGCGTTGCAAACATTTCAATCTCAGCCTGTCTAATTTGCATAACGTGTTACGCAAAAACCGTACGGATCTACGCAAGACGGATATTATCATTGGATTTGTGGTAGTCCAAATAGGTTATGAGCAGAAAATTGTAAAGATTTGTCAAAGTACGTGACACAGGGAGTCAAAAAAGTGTTTTGCAAAAAATCTTAAATTGTGAAAAAGTCTTACACAATAGAGATCGCTGATGAATATAAGCTATTATTTTACTATCCAATGAATCACAAAGCAGTAAAAGGTAGTGCTTAAGACAAATGCTCTTGGAGAATAAGGCCTATTTACTTTAGTGCTCCAACTGACCACCTGGTGGCGCAATAGAGCCTAAATTGATTGAGCATTTAAAGATTGGTCTGAAGTATCTACCTACAAAGTTTCATACCAGTTGATCTACTACTTTTCAAGATAATAGGGTTTTTAAATTCGTCTCATGTATTTAGATAGGGGAAGCAAACATTTTTAAAAATTCATATAAAAGCAACTGTGACTCCAAATGGTACAAGATTTAGCTTATCCTTCTTAAGTCACCACTAGGTGATGCAGCAGTGGCCTTTTTCTAGTATGTTGTACAGGTTCCCTCAGACAACATATGTGTTTTTTTTCTTTTGTTTTTGTCATTTTTTTTTAATCATTTTGGTATTTTTCATTTTCATTTTTCATCTTTTTCATCATTTTTTGTATTTTTTAACATTTTCAGGATTTTTCATCATTTTTGTATTTTTTTAACATTTTCAGGATTTTTCATCATTTTTGGTATTTTTTTTTAACATTTTCAGGATTTTTCATCATTTTTGGGAATTTTTAATATTTTCAGGATTTTTCATCATTTTTAACATTTTCAGGATTTTCATCATTTTTCACCATTTCCCTTGTGCCCTCGTGCCCTCGTTGTTGTGATTCAAACCAGAGACTTCTCATTACAAGGCCAGAGCACTACCCACTGCACCACAGCACCTGCAGAACCAGAAAGGTTTTTATGTCTTTAAGATCCTCTCCGACTAAAGTTCTGGTCCAGTAGGTCCAGTCCAGTAGGTTTTTAAAAGAACATTACCACTCCCTCCTGAAGATCATCTTCAGCTATCATCTTTATCATCTTTATTTTAATATGTCTTTTGGAAATTGGCTCACAAGCAAAGTGCAATTAAATATAGAGTGTAAAAATGTTTATAGAACAATGCAGCAGATGTTTTGTGAGCTGCTGCTAGCTTAAAATTCCTAGAAAGAGAAGAAATACAATCATTCAGCAGAAAACGTTTGGCAACAACAGCCTTCAAATTGATGTTGCTATTTGTGGTTTGATGCTCCAAGGTTAAAATCACAACCCCAGTTAATAAAATCTAGTATTTGGAGAGGGATCTTGTTGCAGGCTGTCATTGCAGTTTGACGTGTCATGGCCTACGGACAGAGTGCATTCTGACTAGTAGTTGGCGGTAATGCGCCTCAAAGTTGGTTGCCAGCCGCCGTAAACCCAGAAGCAGACGAGCTAATTTGAAGACAGACGGCGGAGAAAACGAAAGTGAGTTAAAGAGAATGTTATCATAATTCTCTATAAAATAACTATTTATTTAGCTGATTAGTTCTGTGAGTATGACTATTTAAAGGACTAGATTTATCACTTATTTCATGTACTCTGTGCTAATGTTGGTGTTTTCAATGCGCTGGCTGGGATTTGAACCAGGGACGTCTTACTGTGAGGCAAGAGTGCTAACCACTTCACCACCACTCAGCACCTACAGGACCAGAAAGGTTTTTATGTCTTTAAAATACTCTCCGACTAAACAAGTTCTGGTCAGTATCACCCGCACGTATTTTAAGTTTGATATTACTGCACTGCTTTTTAGAGTGGATGCATTTTTTTTTAACTTTGTTTCCACATGATCTTAAATAAAACTTATATCGTGTCAAAATGTTTGTTTACACGTAATAGTTCAGCATCATTTATCAAGAATATTTGATAGCTTTATGGAAAGATTGTGAATGGAAAACCTGTTTTACAAAAGTCACAGATAGCATTCAAAATAGAGGAAGCCTTAAATCAAACAAAAACGTTAAAATAGATATGTGGACACGGAGGACAGCTGTTTTTCATCCCGCATTTGATACATATAAACATTAGTTACTGACTGCATTTGAAAGGTTTTTTAGAAAATGATTTGTTGACTTTTTGTTTGGATGCATGTATCAGATCTAAAGAAGGATGGATGCTTGGAGCAAAGGCATTTGGAGCTTGGGTGAAGAAGTGATCTGAAGACACTGAGGAAACCACATTACAAATGCATTTCCAGGGTATGTTGATGAAAAGTTTGACTACTCAATTGTAAGTATAATTTCTTGCAGAAAATTTGCTCTTCAAGCTTGCATGCTGTGTTGTGCACTAAAGTTACAATTATTTCAGCTCGGCATGCCTGTTTAGTTGAGGTGGTGGTGTTTACTGTTGTTGGAAAACAACTCTTTAAACAGGTAGAGAAGAAACAGGAAATATTTTCATTTTTATTTAGTGTTTTCTTTTTACAGTGTTGGTAAACCTTAAGAATCCCTATTGTTTTAATGGTAACGTGATATAATAAATGCATTTCTATAGATAAAATGTAAAACCATTGTGCCAGATCATGGGATGACTGTTTCTTTTTATTATTCAATCTGATTTTAATTCTGGAAACATCTTTTCTCACTGGACAAAGGAATTCCAGGACGGGGTTGCATTCATTAACTCTGTTGTTGTTCTGTTTTTAAGAGCTGTTTTGTGTTTTGTTTTATGTGTTTGTTTGACTTGTTTGTTAAAACTGTTGAGTTGTTGATTTACCTTGTTTGATTCAGTTTACATTGATGTAGACTTTACATACAAATAAAGTTTATTTAAAACTTGTGCTCGTCTCAAGTTCTTCATGTTGTATGATGGAGTCATGAGGAAAACTTGATCTATAAAGGTAAGTTGCTTCTGTAGCAGGACACTTCTTTAATTTGATTTAATGAATCTAATATGTATGAGCACTTAACAAGATGTTCCAGAGGGAGATGGCAAAGCGCTGGAAGAACCTCCTGAAACTTTGTTCCCAACACATCCAAGGACGACCATGATCGAGTCTCGCCAAGTTCTGTCCAGGATGTGAAAAACCGTCCCATTATCTTCAAGTGCTGCATTAAATGAACAACATATGTACATGTGTTTATTACAGTTTCATTTGCAGCTGGCCTCCTAATTATATATTTTTTCAAAAGAATAAACTTAATTACAGTCAACAGCTTTTTTCTATGTTTAATTAATATTGAGATAAATCAACAGCCAGCTCAGGATTTTAAGCTATAGTTTGAATGTTTTTGCTTTTATGAATACAAATATTCAGGGCATACAGAGCAACAAACTAAACAAAAAGTAATCCATTAGATCCGGTTTAAATAGCAACATTTGAATATCTTGTACTGAACGTACAAGATCTCCCCTTGATATAAATAATGGTACAATCCGTGCTCTCTTCAGACGTCTGTCTATGATGTTGATTTACAATTAATGTAGCATTGCATTGCTTATCCATGACACTTAGCTTAAATAGCAATGCCTTAGGGGGAAAAATTGGATTTTTGTAAAATAAAAATGACATCAGCAGCAATGAAAATATCAACAGAACACTGAGATTGTCAAGCAATGCCCTAATTAAAAAATATAAATATGTTTTAAAATAAAAGTATAATTGAAACTGAAAATAACATACACTTCAAGAAAAACATCTAATAGGTATAACTCTTTCTTTGAGATCGCTTACTCTGGATAAAATACAATTTCCCCTTTAGATACACAAACAGAGTGCTGAAAAGAATTCACATCTTTAAGGTTTTTTTTTTTATTGAGCTAAAATTTTATTTGAAATCTTGAAGATACTTTGACTCTCAAAAGAAAATATATGATACATTAATAATCTTATCAAATGGTTTAAAATAGAAATGTACTGCATATATATATATGAAGGTATAAGAACAATGTTATTTAAGTTGACACCTGATTTGATGGCTGTATACACTGTCTGATTTTTCTTTTCTTGCTTTTTTTTTTTTTAACAGTTTAAGCCACGTTCTATCGTGTTCAGTTGTGCAAAATAAGTAAATAAAATAAAAACGATGACAATTTCCGGTTTGACGTTATGACAACTTCTGCTTCTGGTCAAACCGCCATTTTAGTTGTAGTTTGACAAGCTACTACTAGCTAACCAGTTGCATCTTGGAAGTTTGTTCCTTTCAAGTCCACCACATTCCCTGTGACATGGATGAAGACGACAGGGCTTTTTAAAAGTATGGATCCAACAACTACAGAAGGACCAAGAGGTAATGTGGATTTTTGCAGTTTTAGTGAATGGAGAAATTAGCTAAGGTATAGCATGCTAGCTAAGTGGAAGTTTTACTTGCTTACATCGTCAATTTGGGCTATTGATTGTTAATAAATAAAGATTAACAACCACATTTAGTGTAGAAAACAGAAAGACAGTTATCTAAGTTTAACTTTAGCTTTTAGCTATGGGAAACAAAGTCAGCTAGCTTGATGCTAACTTATAATGGGTTTTCTCATAGGGCGGCTAATGCTAACGTTTGGTCGACCTAAACGTACATCTCTGACTGACATGGATAGCTTCATATACTCAGTAAGCATGTCTTTTTTCAAGTTATTTAATAAAATACATTTGAAAGTTACCATTTGTGGTCTAAAATACAGTTTTTTCCCTCATAATAATTCGTCTTCTTCTGGATTAAAAATGTACATGTTATTAGCGCGAATCGCCCCTAGTGGCCAAACTGAAGCGCCCTCCATGTTAATGATCTGCACATTTTTGTTGGAGCTTCTCTGTTTGAGAAAGCATGTAACACAGTATGGTGTTAAAAATCTCATGCTTTATTATTTTATGAGTACATTTTACAGTATGTGAACTGCATCAAATGAATATTTCCAAAACATGTAGATTATTCATTTATTTCTTCACACATGTCTAAATGAGTAAACGGTGCAAATTCAAAATTGGATTGACTTGATTATAGTGGATCGAAACAAAAGAAGTTAAACATCAATAAAACCGATAATTGGCAAATAGTGATATAATTGAGGGTGAGTGCTGTCCAAATTTAAAGATGCTATTTTTCCACATCTCTCTGTTTGGAGGGCAAAATGTAGGCGTAGGTGAAGAATTTGGAGCATTCAAACTGGTTAAGATGGGCTCAGACTAGTAATCTTTTTGTTGTTATCATCATCAAATATTACCTTTCTTTGTCTTCCAACAGCTGATTTCAAATCATCTATAAGTTTAGTGTAAATGGCATGCAAACTTGAGCTATTTGTTGAGGTGTTTAGACATTGTATCATATAGTAACACAACGGTTGAATGTGTGTTCCAGCTGTTGATATTACCACAGACACATGCTTCTCAGTCTTTCTAAAAAGAACATGCGTGATTATTTTTCCAGGGCCAGAGGACTTTTTGAGAAACATGGCCATTTGGAGCATCTGATGTTATGAAGGAACAGGATCAGACCCACCAACATTTTTCAGCCATATCCCTGCCTTAGAGATCTAAATCATGTAAGCAAATCATTTTCAGATGGTTTATGTTTAATAAGATTCTGCGAGTAAATAGTAAATCATACTCATTGTAAAATGTTAGACTTTTGCTTATAAAAGTCATAGGACTTTGGCATTTAAATGCTATGAAGCTGATGAACAGCAAGAGTTTTATTGAAATAACGTGTCTGTATTTATATCTTTGTGTTTATGTGTCAGATTATGGATGAACGGGATTGGATCTCCATAAGCAAACCCCACTTCATTCCTGAACTGAAGAATCGCTGGAGGATCTTTTTTGAGAGGGACCACTTTTGTGGAGTTTTTTTTTTTTTTTTTTTAAAGGGATGAATCTTCCAAAGAGAGATGAAGGTAATTGCAACTTAAGCGCAATTATGCTCATTGGCTGTGTCAGTTATGTGCTTTTGTACAGGTGTGTCTGTTATTTTGTCTTATAGACGTTAAATAATTGTATAAGATGTGTAGTAAAGCCAGTGTTGCTGCATTTATTAAAACCCTCGTGCTCTTCTAGGCATGTTTAAATTAAAAGTGGGGTCAACTGGACCCCACAAGACGGAACTTTTTTTTCCAAGGATTTTTTTATCCTCACTGGTTTAATGGCAGACATAAAATCCTGTCTACCTTTGTCCACCTTTATCATGGGAGGGATCACACGTCAGTGTTAGCGTGAGATCATCCGGACCCCATAAGAGAGCACATGGGTTAACTGGTGGTGGCTAAATGTATGTACTGTAACATCCTTAAATCTTGTAATGGTTTTGTATTTTTTAAATGATTTTATTAACTGTATTTTTTACAGTGAATGAAATGATGCTGTTTTGTTTTTCACAGTAAAGCAAACAATTGCCTAGATGAAGCCTTTGCCAGACATGATCCCATCACCTGTCACTCCACCCAAGAAGCTAAGACATTCAAATGAGGTGATTCTTCACATCCTCCAGGTAAGATGTTTGTGCGTACACGACAGGTTTTCATCTTACTTGATCATAGTTTTTCATTTTTGCCGTCTTTTTTTTTCTTGTGTTTCAGTCGGCAGAACCCCAACATCTTTCTTCAATCAAGACCTTTCTTCAGTCTTGTGGTGATCGTCTGTGACACTGTTCTGTGAAAACCTTATCAGGTTCTGATCAGCAGAAATCTGCAGGTCCCCAGAGGTAGACACCCAGAAATCACACACAAACACACGAGGCTATGATGCTAGAATAATTCCTTTGGCTTTTATTATTCCCCACAGAGCATAGCAAGTCAAAACAATCAACTACATAGGTGAAGCATTCAAATCACTCTTACAGCTGATATGGGAGATGGGAAGTCAACATAACCCCGGTAAGGACAGCTTCGACTTGGCTGGTGTCGTACATAACCATCCAGCTGACTTCAACGATTCTAGCAACGTCCCGTCTTTTATACATTGAAATAAAAAAGTCCTCCCCTGGGAATCGAGAGGTGTTTCCCAGAGGAAATAGAAAACGTCACCCTGTGGGAGAAAAAAGTCTTCCCTGGGAGCCAAGAGGTGTTTTCCAGAGGAATAGAAAACATCTACATTCGCACAAGTGTTTTCTATGTGAAGCGGCTAAGCAGAGCAGAATAACATGATTACATTCCAGAGGCTTCTACAACAGCAGCTCAATGCAGGTGGTGTGACTCGGCTCCAGAATGGTCAGATCAGAGCACACACACAAAATATATTTTCTTTACAGACACCAACTGTGTAACTACCATTTCCATGTTGATCTTCTCAAAGGAGGACATACCTGATAGCGTGATGTATGTCAGTTACTACATATTTCACCTTACATATCCCAAGAGTAGCAGGACACTCCTGTTTGTGCTGCAGACAGAAGTGCTTAGAGACACTATCCATGCCGGAGACATGACTTCCTCTAACAAAAAAGTCATGGCTATTACAACATTAATCGTATTACTAGATTTGCAATTCCCTGAAGAAATTGCATCTGATTGCTGAAAGCAATACCGATCTAAAACACTTCACAGCCGCAGGCATGTTAAAGACCTCCCGTTCCACGCGCACGCCAAGTTTCGTCCGTGTAGGTCGAGTACTTTTGGAAATATCAGAGGAAACGACAGGAATTGGCAGTAGCGCCACCTACAGGAGCACCGTTGTGAAAGTTGTTGAGCTTGCTCATCTTACACTGTGGAAGAAGTCTTGTAAGTTTGGTGAAGTTATGTGAAACGGTTGAGGAGCTGCAGCGTTGCAAACATTACAATCTCAGCTTGTCTAATTTGCATGACGTGTTACATAAAAACCGTACACAACTGTGGAAAATGGATATTACCATTGGATTTGTGGTAGCCCAAATAGGATATGTGTAAAAAAACTGTAAATATTCGTCGAAGTATGTGACACAGGGAGTCAAGAAAGTGTTTTGCGAAAAACTCTCACACAATAGAGATCGCTAATGAATATAAGCTATTATTTTACTATCCAATGAATCACAAAGGAAAATCAACTGTAACACTAAATGGTACGAAATTTTAAACCAAACATCTCCTTGATCATGTTAAGAAACTACAAGTGGTTGGATGTTGCTATCTGCAATTATTTAGAAGATATGAGGGCCCATCCAAAGTTAGCTTATCCTTCTTAAGTCACCACTAGGTGGCGCAGCAATGCTCTTTTTCTAGTATGTTATACAACACACCTCCTACAACCTATATGTTAAATTTTATTTAGCTAGGTTCAGTAGTTTTTGAGATAGAGCCTTAAACACAATTGCCTAAATTATAGTGCCACCTCTTGGAATACTTTCACAATTCTTTACATAATTGTTTATCACTGTAGGATGAAGTTATATTTTAAAACTTGTGAAGTTTTGACAATCTTTGTAGGATTTAGAGCATGTCAAAAATCTGTGACCACACCCACCTCATTAGCATTACGATTATTTCAAAAACGGTAAGGAGTTCGGCCAATTGAGTGGTACCATTGAATTCGGGGTAGTCTAAATAGGGTATGTGAGATATCTTGTCAAGTTTGGGCAAACTATGTTGAATAGGGAGCCAAAAACGTGTTTTACGAAAAATCGCAAATTGCGAAAAATCTAGCTAGACGGAAGTCCATGGTCCCAGTTGAAAAACATTCATTAGAATCTAAGGAACACACAGAAAAAGAAAGCACAAATTTCTGACTTACGGTATTCGAGATAGAGGCCAAAAACGAATTTCTTACCAAAACGACCGCCTGGTGGCGCTATAGCGTATCAGTGAACTAAAATTGATATAGCTGGTCTAGATTACGATAAACTATAACATCCTAAGTTTCATAATATTATCTTAAGTATTTTTCAAGTTACAAGCTTTCAAAAGTACCTTCCATTCATTTCCTATGGGATAAATATTTCAGCACCTTATTCCCAAACGAGCTTTACAAACTACTATTGAAATCATTTTAATATCTTAAAAACTGTAGGACTAGAAGCCCATCGAAAAACGGGACGGGAAAAAATATAATAATAAAAATAAAAGATAACAAAGAAGTAGGATATACTCTGATTGCTTTCAGCAATCAGACAATTATTTGACCAGAAAATGTATTTTACTAATTCAATTGGAACATTTTTTTTGTTGCATTTAAAATATATAAATGATTCTCAATTTATCCAAAATCAATGACTGGGATGAGAGAAAAACAGAAAATAACTTCTAGATTAGCAACAAGCCTTTAAAGATATTCACGGACTACATCTTTTATAGTCGTTTAAAAAAATTTAGTCAATATTTCACCAACAAGCTAAACAGCTTTTGCAGCAAATCTCTTCAGTAATTAAAGTCAATTGTGTCACCATTTTCAGCTAAAAGCTTCAGCTTCATCAGGGACTACTTTCAGCCAAAAGCATTCCATTATCACTGGTAATGCGACTTTTCCAGTAGTGAAGTAACAGAAAACACTACAAGTAGGCTACACTCAACATCAACAAAACGGGGGTTACAAAGTTATATATATATATATGACTTAATGTCCAGATAAATTCCGTTAGAATAAAGTTGTGAATATGACTATTTACATTTCTGAATATAGAATTTCCCAAAAATAATAAACAATTGAATAACGAAAATAAAATGATTGGATAAACCATATGAATCCAAATCTAACAAATAAAGTTCGTTATAAAAAAAGAAAAGGTCCGCCTATGACGTCATGTTCCGCGACGCTCCACTGTGTCGTCGCGGGCGCGCGGGCGGCGCAGGCGGCGCGCGCGCGTGTCGGTGTGGCGGAGCCTGTCGGGATGGCAGCGGGCTGCGCAGCGGCGGCTCCCACAGCGGAATGAGAGCTCGTCGGGATGGCGGAGAAACCGTCGGCGCTGTTCGTGAAGCTGTTCGCCGCCGGATTCTACGGCGTGAGCTCGTTCCTCATCGTGGTGGTGAATAAAAGTGTCCTCACCAACTACAGGTAACGGCTCCGCTAGCCCGGGCTAACGCAGCCCGGACAAGTTTGGATATTAGCTGGAGTTGACCGCAGCACCCACAGTCCTGTAGTGGACGTGTCCCTCCGCGCAGCCTCTGACCGTTTCTCCCGTTCTAGGTTCCCTTCGTCGATCTGTGTCGGGATAGGACAGGTGAGTGGAACTTCCCGGACTTTCTGAGCCCGCGCTCGAGATTCCGTTAAGCTCTCGCGTGTTCGCGCAGATGCTGGCCACGGTGACCGTGCTGTGGGTGGGCAAGGCATCCAGGGTGATCAGCTTCCCCGACTATGATGATAACATTCCCAACAAGGTGAGCGCGCGCTCGTGTGTGTTTCCCTCCCGGCAGCTCGTCCTCATGTCTGCTGTCTCCTCAGACTTTTCCTCTACCTCTCCTCTATGTGGGAAACCAAATCACTGGTCTGTTTGGCACCAAACGGCTCAAGTAAGTACATCCGGTCTAACTGGACCCAGTGATGGTAAAGTAGATCCTAGCTGAGTGTACCTTGTGCCCTCCAGCCTGCCCATGTTTACAGTCCTCAGGAGGTTCTCCATTTTATTCACCATGTTGGCTGAAGGACTTCTGCTCAAGTAAGAGAACCCACTTATTCACGGACCGCCGGCTCTGTCGCGGTTCTGGTTCACTCTGGTTCTCTTTTGGCAGGAAGAAGTTCCCTTGGCCGGTTCAGCTGACAGTATTTACAATGATCCTCGGAGCTTTTATAGCTGCCAGGTAACTGTTCAGCTGCAGGTGTGCGGTGCCGGCTTCAAAGAGCTTTCACGGTGCTCTGTGACTGGTTCCTTCATGCTGCTCCTGTCCTCCCTTGCAGTGCAGATTTGACCTTTGACCTGCAGGGCTACGTCTTCATCCTGCTGAACGACGTCCTGACTGCAGCTAATGGAGCCTATGTCAAGCAGAAATTAGATGCAAAGGTATGTGGCCTTCTATGAATAGTGCTGATTGTGGGACGGAGCTGCTTTTGGCGTCCGTGTGACGCTGGTGACTGAAGACGGGTACAGGCGGTCTCTCAGCACATTCACGTGTTCTGTTTGAGCTTCACGGCCAACATGAGGCAGAACTGGAAGCCTGACGGTGCGCAGCTGCTGCTTTTGCAGTTGTTTATGGTGCAGAGAGCTCGGTGACTGCAGAGCCACTCCTCTGTTTATGATGTCATGTCTGCAGAGTAGAATTACAACGGTTCATATCCAGACCGTCTAAGAGCTGATCTCCTGTCTGTCTTTGTGTCTTCAGGAGTTGGGGAAGTATGGATTATTGTATTATAATGCATTATTTATGATCATTCCCACCATGCTGTTGGCCATTGTAACGGGAGAGCTGAACAAGGTGAGCTGCTCGTCATTTCCTGGTAAATCAGCATCACCTGATTTATGTGTTCTTCATTTGTAACTCATGTAAGCACCACAGAAGTGAATCTTACGACGACTCACGATTCCATTCGGTTCTTAGGGTGCAGATTCGATTCTAAATCGATTCTCGATTCAGAGAAAATCTTTTGATAAAGTAATAACATTTATTTATGATACTGTGTAAACTTTTACTATTCAGAATCTCTAGGATTTCACAGCAAATGTTTATGATTGTTGTGACTGGAAGTGCCTGATGTTGTAGCAACTTTTGAGAAAAGTTGTGACAAAGGTTGCAATGTTGTAATACATTGTTTTTTTGAAAAGCGTCTAAAAATGTTCATTCATTCATCTTCTTGTCCTCTTTGGGTCTAACCAAACAAAACGCTAACCACTGCACCACTGTGCAGCCCAGATGGGACAGGATGAAACTCTTTCTTCTTCCATGTTGTAGCGTACCACGAACGCTCAGTATGCCCCGCTAAAAATATTAGTTATGAAGTAAACTTCCTATTCTCATCGTCCAATACTTTATCATCACTAAATATAATGTTGTTGTTCTGTCATTTAACTTGAATAGAATGTAAACACAAAATGAACCTTTGGTCCTCTGCTAACAATAACCTGAACTATTTGTGTATTGATTTAAACAAACTAATTCCAGTGAAAACTCATGAACTTAAAACCATCATAAACAGATGAATCCTCAGATGTTCTCAGAATCTTCCTCTTTATCTGTTTTAAAAGCATCACTGCTGAGTTGCTGTTAGAGGAAGACAAAGGCTTTGAGGAGTTTATCTGGTTTGAATGATCTGCTCTGTTTTAAAGAAGCTTCTCTCAGGTGTCTGTAGTTTGTTGTGGAGGAGGTTCTAGATGGAATTCTTTTCCTGCAGACACTAAATTCTTCCTTTGTATTAGCAGTTAAAGTAAAATGGTTCCAGATTTCCAGAGTCTCTCTCTGTCTTTCTCTTCATCCTCGGGTCCTGTTGTGCAGCAGCTGTGTCCCGCGAAATATGACAGACAGATCTGTACCTGTGCCCCACCCCGCCGTGTGCACACACGCTCAGTCTACCTTCACCCCGCCGTGTACATTTGCCTTCATTGACGACGGGAAAGGAGGAATCTCTTTTTCTTCTCCCATTTTGTAGCGAAGTACGCTCAGTAAACTCCGCTCGCCTCCAGAGAAAACAAACTACGGTGGCCGTTTCGGGACAAGTGTTACAACTTGCAAGTAAGCTAGCAGGTTCGAGCCATTAATGAAATATATAAATGCAGGAATATGGGGAAAAAATTGATTCCTGAATATCTTGAATCGATTCTAAATCTTTAAAAATGAAGATCTAGATTTGAATGTGAATTGATTTTTTACGACACCCCTAATAAGTACAAAAACTACAAAATAAAAAAAAAGAGATTTATGCATGCACAAATTAAACTTATGACAGCTGGAAACTAACTATATATGCAAATCTTTAAAAATTATGAACTAATCACTTGTTATGCACACACAAAACCTCAGTCACGCTTGAACCTGTGAGACTCTTCAGTCTCAGAGATTCATCTGTCAGTGATGCGTTTATGTACTACCAGAATGCTGGGTCATCAGAGTTTTCTTATCAGCCACTCTGAACTTAGATTGTGTATTTTATCCGGGGAAACTTGACATTTTCCCACTTCCTTAAACAGATATTCTCAATAATTAATATACAGGTCTAAACAAGTGTTTTAGGAACATTTATCCCTTTCAAAATAAAAGTATTTCCCAGAACTGATCGCTTCCTCTCTGCAGCCCCTCCCCTGACAACACCCAGACACCAGGCTCTGTCCCGAGAGCAGGCGGCGCCGGACCCTTCTAAAGACCCAGAGATGGGAGCGGGCCGGTGGGCTGATCAACCCTCTCAGAGCGCCGCCCCCCCCCCCCCCAACCTAAGCCACCGCCGCCCTTTATACAGTTGATGCTCGGATTCTGGCCGGCCAACGCAGCGATTGCAGGCAGCACCGGCCCGGTACAATCTGCGGGTCCAGACGGATAAAATGCTTGTTTAGACTTTTTTTATTTTTCAGGTATCTGTTTAGAAAGTGAAAATGTTCAAGTTTTTCCAGTGTTTCACAATCTAAGTTTTTAAACAGTGACAAGAGAACTATGGTGAACGAGCATTCTGGTAGTACTTGAACGCATCTCTCACGGATGAATCAGTGAGACGTGAAAACAGTCTCACGGTAGATCCGTGTGTAACTGATGTGTTGTCAAACTGTTGTCATTTTAATGTGTAAATTGTGCTTTGTATTTTTTTATTTCATATTTGTTTTACTTATGCACCAAACATATTATATGAGATACTAATGAAGAATTCCGCACTCATAAGTGGGGGTGATCCTTCTCTGTATAACTCCATGTTGAGTTGGAGGTCTGTGACTCCTGAAGGGTCTCTGTGTGCTGCATGTCTTTGGCAGCGGTCTGGGTTCTGCCCAGCTGGGGCCCAGCAGCTCCAGCAGCACAAAGATGCTATTATGCACAGCAGCTCTCCTCCTCTCACAGATCTGCTGCCGTCTTTACACCACTACAAACTCCTACTTGGATTTTCCAGTTTGGAAAATGTTCTGTCGACTTGATGGAGTCGTTCCTTGCTTTGCTAACTTTAGTTTGGTTGTTTCTTGCACGATAGAGTTAGAGTTCTGAATAGTGAATCCCTGAACTGCAGCTGGCTCTTCACACAGCGCCCGCTGCTGCTCACAGACGAGAAATACTTCCTCCTGTTCAGAACAATGCTTCTCTTCTTTCAGGCGATGGAGTTTGATGGCTGGTCTGACATACTTTTCCTTTCCCAGTTCACCCTGTCTTGTGTCATGGGGTAAGACACGCATGCTGACATCAGCGTTTGCAGGGAGGGACTGGTGTGCTGACTGTCTGTTTGTGTCTCCAGGTTTGTTCTGATGTATTCCACTGTATTATGTACTCAGCACAACTCGGCGTTAACTACCACCATTGTGGGCTGCATCAAGGTGAGCTGCATTCTTCAGTGAAGCTCCAGCGGAGCCTTGAGAGCCTGCTGCTCAGCACCTCCTGTATTTTCTGCTTCTGTCAGAATGTCCTGGTGACCTACATCGGGATGATCATGAGCGGGGACTACATTTTCTCCTGGACCAACTTCATAGGTTTGAACATCAGGTAGGAAGTCTGTGTGTACAGAGGTCTGAGTTTCCTCAGAAAATGAACTTCTGCCAAATAGTCCCACTCTGTTATCAAAGCGTTCCCGGCGGTCTTGTCGTTATGATTCTGCTGTTTTTAGACAAACCCAAACAGGAGCATGAGCTGATCAGAAATTCACCCTCCTCCACTTCCCATCATGCATCTGTTTGCACTCCAGGCTTGCTGCACGGCCCTAAAAAGTCTTAAAACATTGACATGAATTTGAAAATTATACCTTAAATCTGGAATTCTGACATCTGAGCCATAACATTTTGTCGTTTGAAACTTCCCTGTATTGCATTTTTTGTCAAAGAACCAGCACCAGTACACGGGAAAAGACAAGGATGGCTCTGCAGCGGCACAGTCCACATGCATGGTAGGAAGCTACCGTTTGAGCGTCTTCTCAGCATTGCTTAAAGCTAAAGCCGTGGAACAATGGGAGTGAAGGCGTCAGACTCCCTTGCCACATCCACGAAGCGCCTGATGTCAGTCTGAGGAAAAGCGTCCTCCAATATTCACAGAGTCATTTAAACTGACAGCAAGTGTCTTTTGTTTAGAAACGGCTCTCTGAGCTGCAGACAGACGGCTCTACGAAGAGCAAGCTCCAGGAAAAAGTCATTTAGAAAGAGGAATCTCTCAAAAACAGCTTTTACTGTACAGACATGCTGTTGGGTCGTACCCAGTTTTCCAGACATACAATAAGACTCCAGAATCAAAATTGGATCTTTTAGAGTTTTTCTTGCAGCAAAAAGTGAAACATTTAATCTGGATTCAAAAACCACAATCAGTTATAGTGTTTTAGACACAAGTCTCTGCATGTCTGTGACCTGGACCTACCGGAGATGAAGTCAGAGCCGCTTTGTATTTTAGCTGACGGATCAATGTCTCACTAAAACAAAGTGTCAGCAGTTCCATGAAATAAATGATATGAGAACATCAGAAACAGTCATGAATTGGTTTGATAACATGATTGAAACCAACAAACTGAAAGACTTTAAAGAAATGAAAATATGCATTCTCAACACCTGAATGGAAGCATTGATACCAGCTAGTCATGAATACTCATCATGTGCGTGCTACACTAGAGATTTAGAAAAAAAAAAGTCCTTTATCAATGTTTACAAATGTCAAACAGAGAAATGGATCTCTGATGATCAAAAATGCTCCAGACTTTCAGTCATGGATAATTCTCTTCATACCGTTCTACAACGATTCTGGGAGAAAATCTGTTTTAAAAAGTCAAATGTGAACACATTTAAGTCCCGGTCCCACAGGATTTGACGGCCATATGACGGGTAAAAGTTTGTCAAATCTGCCAGACGCGGTTAGACGCGCTAACTTTCTGCATGTTGGTGGAATAGCAGTGATCCAGACGGCAGAGTCCACTCCACTGCCAGAGCACAGCTGGTCCTCCCTCGATCGGCCGCTGTAAGCAGTGGTACAGACGCAGACCGCCGGGGAAACGGCGTGCTACAGCCGTGCATGAACGGAACCTTTAGCATCTATGCGGTCTGCGTTTGATCCAACCGTGGAGGAGCGGCGAGCTGCAGGAGCGGCTCCGCTCAGGATCCAGTGGTTGGCTTAACCGGACTCCGGAACCGTTCTCCTGAACGTAACCCTTCATCTAAAACCGTCAGCACTGCAAGCATTTACAAACTGACGTGCGATTAGACTGCAGGCCGGCTGTGGGCCGTCTGCAGCGCAGAGAAGAGTCTCTAATAACAGCTGAAGGCTGGTGTGTGATTACATCGTCCAGCATGGAGGAGTTATCCAGGCTGGACTAGACTGATGCAGTTGACTATTGAGTAACCGATTCTCTTTTTCCAACCCCATACCAATGAAACCACCTGATCAGTTTACAATCAGCTGAGACCAGAAGTCCAGAGGGCTGTTTGGTGTTTTACTGCTGCTGCTTCAGTTTCAGTCTTTCTGACACACAGCTTCACAAAAACCATCTATTAGTAACCCACATTAAACCAGATCAGCAAACTATGAAAGGCTCTGTGGTCCGTCTGTGACTTTATGTTCTTCTTCAGCAGGTTTTTAAAGACAGTGATAGAGTTAATGTAAAGGGTCAGGGACGAGGTCACACACCAGCTCATGTGTAATCTACCAGTTTGGAATGGTCGCTCAGATTTGCATTGATCCCTGAATGGTTGGTCTGAGCTGCTCAGCTCAGCTCCAGAAGCCACGCCCCCTCAGGGGAGATTTTGGGATACTTCAGACATTACAGTGTTTATTAAACATTAAAGGTTGTTATTTTGGTTAAAAACTTCATAATCCGAATTGAAACACTACTGAGAACATTTTTAAAAATAAACATATCAGGAGGACTTTAACTTCTGCTGCATAGGAAAGATTGCTGTGAAGGTATTTGCACAGACTACCTTATCAGTGGAGTGTTTGGCAGACTTGATCTGCTCTGTACGTTCGTTTGGGTTTATTGTTCTCACAGTAACTGTCAGGCATTAAGCTCATAAACAGCTGAGATAAAACGTGTAGCAGCACATCAATGATTGACCTGTTTCTCATGAGGCTGTGCTTCCACATGTTGCCTCTGAAGTCTGTGGTGACGGACACATCTGTGTTGCAGCATTGCTGGCAGCCTGGTGTACTCGTACATCACTCTGACAGAGGAGCAGTCCAGCAGAAGCAGCGACAGCGCCAAGCTGGACATCAAAGGCAAGGTGGACGTGTGACAGCCGGCTCAATGCAGTATTCGAGCAGTCGCTGGGGAGTTTTAACGACCCTGAAGCCCCTCCCACTGCTGCCACGCCCACATAACGCTCCAGAGGGACTGAGTTTACTCGCCGTTGAGATCTTTTTATTCAATGCTGCTCTTGTGAGAACAAGGGAATGCAGAACAATTTCTACTGAGAGACTTCCTGTTAGTGCTGTTCACGCGTCGCTACGGCAACGCTCGGAGGGACGGCCCTTTTTATCAGCCACACTGTTTGCTGTTTACAAAGAGAGTGCAGGAGCCATGAGAGCTCAGTGACATGCAGTAGTGTCAGTATTATTCAGGTCTTTTCCTTTTCGTCACTTGTTTTCAGATTTACTTTTGTTTTTACATTTCTCCCCAAACATTTCAGTCTGTTATGAGGTTTTGATGTTATTTAGAACTTTTGTATATTTATTGTTTTAACAGACACTCTGTAGATGAAGTGAAGATGGTAACATCTCAATGTCACTAAAGAATGAACTATTTTTTTGCATTAATAAAGAACCATGTTTATTTTCTTATGTGGTCAAATCTTAAAGTTTGAAAATAAAGTTCTCTTTTTAAAATAATCACTTTTTCCATGATCTGTTTAATAAACCAGATTCTGTCTTTTCCTCAGTTGTCTTACACTGGTCTGTTTATTTGGTGACCACTAGATGGAGCCAAAGGTTTAGTTCTACAGCAGCTCCAAATTATGCTAATATTTTCCTACAATTTTCTAAATACGCAATACAAATGACAACCAGCATGATTCTCTAGTCACTAACCATTAGAGTAAATATTAAATGTTATGGAGCAAAAGACTAAAGATAACAGTATTTTTTAATATAAAAGGTTTGAAATGTTCCACATTATCACAACAGAGTTCTACAACATTGATAGATTCTACAGAACTAAAAATGCTGATTTGTTGAATCTGCTGCATCGTATTGACTGAAATTTAAAGCTATTCCATCAAAACTTCTTCATAGATCAAGTTCCATTTGAACATAGAACCTTATTCTAGAGCAGCTTCATAATTCTGGCATTCATTGAACCTTTTGGAGAGTTTGTCTGCAGGATGTCAGAATATCCTCCAGAGCTGCAGTTTGGATGAGAAGTGCCTCCACCCTCAGAGAGGATGATCCAAAGGTTCTCAATAGGGTTGAGGATGGGGGTCACACCATCAGCTGATCTGCTTTATAGCAGTCATGGATGCAGAGATGGAGCATCATCATGATGAAGATGATTGGGTTCTTCTTTTAGGACCACAGAGGAAAGTGGTCAGTCAGAAACTCCACCCACTTTTCAGAGGTCAAGCAGCCCTCTCCTCATGATTCTGATTCAGCTTCAAACATCTGCTGCTGCTGCTCTCTAAATCTGATGGATTTGTCTGCAGAAACTTTCCTCATTCTGTCTTTATCTGCACCAACCTGTGTGTCTGGATCAGTCATAAATCTCTTCATAGTATGAGGATCACACAGAAAATATTCAAGGTTTTCATGCCTCCTCCAAGACCTTCAACTATTTCAGATCCTTTTTCTTTCCCAGATTTCATGAAAATGTTGATCTGCTTAATAATGTGGAACGTCCTTCTGTAGTAGTTTCTCCTTTAACTGAACTCACCCAACCAGGAGTTTGAGATTGATGTGAGAGATCCAAAGAGACCAGAGACACAAGATCATCTATCAGCTGAAAATCAAAGAACTGGATCTTTTTGGTGCTAAAGTATCATTTACATCATCATTTGGAATGTACTGTATTGCTGACATCATAATGTAGTTCTAATGATCTCCTGTGCTGGATTCACAAGACGGCCCACTCTGAAAATGAACAAACAAATCCTGAAATCACCTAAAGTGATAAAACAAGCCGTGTTGTCCAGCAGCCTGAAGATTGTTGTTCTGTAGATGCTTTTTGTCAACAAATAATACAAAAACAAGCAGAAATTATCTTAAGATGAAGCATTTAATGTACAAAAACCTGAAAACACAACTGCCACCAGGCTGAGCCAACAGGGATGTTGAGTCTAAGCGCCTGCCAAAGTAGAGACATAAAAACATCCTGCACTTCCATCACACACCCAACAGGCGGCTTCTCATGAAGCAGCAGGGAGCTTGAAGCCGTTCAATTCTTCATCTTCCAACACAAACCACATCATCAAAGATGTGAAGCATTTCGTTCAGAAAAGGAACAGGAAACCTGACCCACAGACACGGTTGACTGTAACCATGTAAAGCTGCCCTGCAGAGCGCTGGACCCCCCCACAGTCATCCCTTCATTTCACCCCCACACTGCACTGGAACAAGATGTCCAAAATCCTTCACCACAACATTTAAACACCCTTCCCCGAAACCCTTTAACGCTGGAGCTCCAGTCTTTATGATCTCTGACTTCATCTAACTTCTCCACCGTTAACAGGATCATTCCAGTAGATTGTGAAAGAGCAAAGCGGCTCAAGACTTTATGTTTAAGCGTCACATGAGTTAAAGGGTTAAAAGACCACATGATAGCCAGCTGCATGCTGGGACATTTCTCTGAACCATCAGAAGAAACTTCTATGGGGTCAAATCAGGATCAGCTTAAAGTTAACAAAAAAACAGATTAAAAAATAGACATTGTCACTAAATTTATTTCTAAATTTGAAAACAAGAAATTGTAAACTTGAAAAAGAAACAAAAACAGAAAACTTGAAATAAATCTTGAAAATTTGAAACTAAAAATTCTAAAAGCTTGAATAAAAAAACTAGAAATGTAAAAATTACCAATTGAACAATAATGTATCCATAAGTAACAGCTCCTGTTCTGAATTTTCAATTTTTCGCTGCTGATCCTAATTTTTCATGGGGGCGGGGCTTTGAGCTCATTGGCTGCCGGGACGTTTCCCTGGTGGTGACAGAGAGAACTCCTCACGACACATTTTCTACACTTTTCTAAGACACACATGAATATTTTCACACTTTTTCTCTGCTTCTTTATTCTCACTTTTCAAACTTTCATAGAATAAGAAGTCTATCATTAAAACAGGGATCTAATAAAGATGAAGATTTAGTAATGCTGCCAAGCTGCACGTCTGTGTGAAAAACGGCACGGAGGGGAGCGATTGACATCAACCGCAAAGTCGCCCTGAAAAAAATCCAGACGGCGAGAGCGCTAAAGGTGAACCGCGATATGAGCGAGGGAAGACTTTTTTACACTTATTGTTTTGTTTTAATTCAAGAATTTTTTTTCATCTTCTAAAAATATTTTTTTCCTCACATTTTCTATTTTTTTCTCGTTTACAGAGTCTTGTTTTCAGTTTTCAGTTTTTTTGCTCCCTTTCATCCTGATTTGCCCCAGAACCTTCTCCTGAGTCGCATTGTTTTGACCCCGATGCTCCCTGTGACCACAGCCTCAGACGTCCCTCCCGCATACGGCTTCTGTTACCGCAGCGTTCATTCGGACTTGCGGCTGCAGGGGTTGTCATGGCAACTCTAGTGGCACGTTCCCGATCGTCGGCATCATAGAGGAACTTGGTTGAGCGAGTTTTGTGAAGCTTCAAGCAGCAGAGTGGTTTCTGTCTGAGCAGCTGAAAGGCTCTGAAATGCTCTTCCTCATTCCAGCAGCAGCAGAAGAGCTAAAAATAGCTCAACCTTTCCCCTAAACACCGATGCTCTCAGAAGGTCGGACGCCAGACAAACCTGCAGGAACCTGAAACTCCACAGGAGTGAGCAGAGAAAAACCGGTTGCAACCCTGTTAAAGGGCAGAGCACCGCATGAGTAGAGAGGACCCGTCCCTTACAGGCCCGATGGGGAGGCTGTCCTGTCCTCTCACCTTAAATCCAACACACGATGAAAATAAAGACTCCACGAGCTCGAGAGTTTGCCTTCCTGTAGGGAATAGTGGGTGGATTTCTGATGAGGCGACACGAGTGTCCGCTTCACAGAGCAGCGAGGTTCTCAGCCATGTAGCACAGACTGTAGAAGCTGCAGCCTATGCAGCACAGGTTGCACAGAGACGACAAAAGTCTGTAGAGCCAGAGGCGGCTGCTGAGGCGCCGGTACTTCACATCCGTCTCACACAACTTGGCGTAAGCTTCGCGATTAGACGACAGTCCGATGTCCTGACCGAGTCCGCACGCCTGCTCCACCAGATGCATGTCCGCCATGATCTCTGATGTCATCTGGCCAAACCACTGAGCGTTGACAGCAGCGACCGACACCGACACAAAGAAGATGAAGATCTGAAGGCGAGAGCGGAGATTCAGGAACAGCACGGACACAGGGCTGGAGTGTGGCAGAGACGGCGTACCTGGAAGGCTTCTCTGTCATCCATGGTGTCCTGGGGATGATACATGGCAAAGATGGTGAGGTTGAAGAAGGCACAGGCGGAGCCCAGGTGGAGGTAGAACGGTACCAGGCGACTCTGGATGAACCCATACGTGTGTCTGTTCAGGTGGTTGTCCATGACGAAGCCTGAGCAGAAATCAGCCTCCGTTAATGGAGGAGTCTTTCTCCCACGCAAGGAAGTGAAGATTCTCCTTTGAACTGAATCAACTAAATCTGCAGCTAAGGTCTGTAAAGCAAGAAAAGCCTGGCTTTTTACTGAGCCAAGGTAGACATCATCTGTGATAGTGCAATGCTGTAAGCTGAATGTGGACGCTGAAGATGTCAGTGAGTTTGTGAAAATGCTGAAACTGATAGCTAAAAATGCAACGCTGAAGATGATAGCTTTCCAAAATATTAGCTTAATACTAAATTAGCCAAAAAAACAGACAAAAAAGTCAAATTTTGACAGAAATGAGTTTAGCTAATTGTTAGAATATTAGCTAAACTCAAAATTTGCCTAAAGAACTAAAAAAAAAAAGATTTTTAAATTTGCCAAAAAACTGCAAAAACAAAGTCAAATTTTAACAAAATTATGTTAGCATAATGCTAAAGTATTCGCTAACTCAAAGTTAATCAAAATAACTGAAAAAGTCAAAACATTGACAAAACATCTAGCATTATGCTAAAACATTAGCTTAACGTGCTCCAAATTTGCCAAATGAGCTAAAAAATATATCAAAATTAGCCAAAAAACCTGAGAAAAGTTAAAATTTGACTGAAACAGCCAGCATGGTGCTAAAATATGAGCTAAACTCCAAGTTAACCTAAAAAAATGTTAAAAGTCAAAATTATGACCAAACAGCTAGCATAACATTAAAATATTAGCTATACTCTATATTGGCCAAAGAGTTTAAAAAAATTTCTAATTTAGCCAAAAAAAAAACAGCTAGCATGTTGCTAAAATAAAAGCTAATTCCAAATTACTCTAAAGAGAAAAAAAAGAAACTGTAGTTGTTGAACATTTTAAAGTTTGAATTGTTTCTAACTGTAAATATGCAGAAGTTCACAAGTTTTTGATCAAATTGAGAAATTTCTCATTCATTTCCTTTTATTTTGCTCAATATTTCAAAAACTGTAAAGTTTTTGAGTACCAAGAATATAAGCAGTAGTGTCCTGAACGTCTCATACCAAGATTTTCTGAGCTTTTAGTGCCAAAAAGGAGCAGGCCGACTCGTTCCCTCGTACAGGTCAAGCCACCATAGTCCTGTTTCCACTTTAACTACAGCATGACAGCATAACAAAGGTATTTACACATCCCATAATAATGCTCTGTGCAAACTGGATGAACAAGCTGCTACAAGTCAGGAGGTCAGGTCACCAGCTTGCAGGGTTCATGTATGGGTGTGTTTGGCTCCACAGATTCCTTCAGAGCTGACAGAAGGTGTCTGGAGACGAGCCTCCATACTTCCTCTACCGCATCAAACATCATGAACTGATTCTCATTCATCTCCATGGTTACTGGTGTCGGTCTGAATGTCGTGGCTGGGTGGTGTTTCCTTCATTGGAGACAGCAGCGTTTACCTGCTCCTCCTCTGGTGGGTGTGTCAGATACCTACTGGAGACAAAGGTGACCCAGATCTGCATGCCCCAGTATGTGGAGAGCAGCAGCAGCTGCAGCAGCTTGACGGTGAAGCTGGGCTCCTGCTCCGTGGCCATGCTCCCTCCTGCCTCCCCCGGAGCTCCTGCTCTTCAGTGAAACAGAGCTGAAGGAGGAGCAAGCACAACAATACTTCATTAACCCTTTAATGCCGCAGCTCAGTCTTCATGTTCTTTGATTTGCTGGTACCGGAGAAAAGTGGCTCATGCTGCTGGAATGATCCTGTTAACTGTTGAAAAGTTACAGTACGTTCAAGATTTGCATTTATGACGCCTCAGGTGTCAAAGAGTTAACCAAACTGACTGGAGTTGCACCCAAATATTACATTCATAAATGTAAATATGCTTTCAAAACCTGGACTATCTTTCAAAGATACAATTTGAATGATCTCTTATCATTTAAAGACCCCGTCCAACCATGTTTTCAGCGAGCAGTTTTCTCATGGTGGACATTTTTCTGAGTATTCCTTTATTCAGCTCGAGTGGATCAGGAGCAGAGGAAATGGGCGGGGCCAAAGTGTCCTTGCTCTGCTCCATTCTGATCATCCACTGGTCTGGGTCAGAACGGTACGGCTGGATAGAAATGATACTGCTCACGGTTGGTTTATTTATGTTTCGATGCTAATGTTAGCTCGGGCTTGTGATGGGCTGTAAGCTGGTGGGAGACAAAAGCATGCTGGGATTTTAACATAAAACAACTTCCGTATGATGGTCCCGCCCACAACCCAGAGGTGGATTTCTGCGGTCAACCAGCTGCTAGAATACGTCATCAACCCTCGTAGGACAGCGCAGACAGAACTTTTAAAGCCTCATTTATAGAGGTCAACAGACAGAAGAGGTCATTCAGGCTTTGCTAACCATGTAATACAACACAACTTTTTTATTTGTTCTAAAAACGGCCTCATATTTGAAAAGACCAATAGTTAAAAACATAGCAGGAGCGGTGCGTCAAACTGCAGTCCTCCGCGTTCAGGTGAGCCAGCTCCACCTGAACGGGGAGCGGACGCTGCGCGGCTCCTCCAGAGGAACCATCCACAGCGCGACGCACGCGGTCCGTACAGGTGACGCCAGGTGACACCGACGAGGCGGAAGTGCCGCTCCACGAACATGCGCAGAACACCTGAAGCGGCACACTCCTCGAACTTCAGAGAAACCGGGACCGAGAAGCTCACCTGAGTGTCCGCAGACGCGCCCGGAGCCCACGCAGGACGTGAGGAGGTCTGCAGCCGGACCGTGAGGAGGAGGAGGAGCAGGAGGAGGAGGAGGAGCAGGAGGAGGAGGAGGAGGAGGAGCAGGAGGAGGAGCAGAGCTCCAACCGGTGCCTCCTCGTTCTCTAACACTGAACCCACTTTCGCCCCCTACTGCACCGGACCGGGATCACCTCCACCACTGCAGCTGTGACGTTACCATGGTTACACTCATAGCTCCGCCTCTACATTGAACTGAACTTTATTAATATCACGAGGATAAATTCATTCGTTTTGGCACCAGTAGAAATAGTGGCAGACAGGGAGGCGTGGTCGAAGCCCCACAGATCAGCAGGAGGGGCTGCGGGTGGCGGGTCTGCATCCGGGTCACGGCGCCGTGGAGCGGGTCACGGCGCCGCGGAGCGGGTCACCGCGCCGTGGAGCGGGTCACATGCAGAGCGTGCAGCTCGATGTTCATAGCAGAGCTGCCCTTTAGTGTGGATGTCTGCTGGGTTGCACCACCTGTCGCTGACGTACACCGTTAGCCCGCCATCTTTCACCCGCCACTCTCGTCCAGAAGCCCGAAACCCTCCAACCAGACCACAGAGTCTTATTCAGTCCATCCACCCACGTCTCTGTGAAGCACAACGCTGCGCTCCCCGAACTCCCGCTGCCGCCGGGCCAGCGCAGAGAGCTGGTGGATCTGGAGCGTTCGTCCAGCTCTGACGCCTCTTCTCTTCCTCCGGATCTCTGGGAACGTCCAGCGTCTCCGTGTGGAGAGGAGGTGTTGAGCAGAGCGATGCACTGATCACGGGAGGAGCCGTCGCTGTTCCCTCAGGGCGAAGCGGGTTTCCTCCTGGCAGGAACACCTGACAGCATCAGTCAACCAGGAGCCTTCAGGTCACCAAACAGCTGAGCTGTCTTAGGTCACCACAAGTGTCCCAATCCTTCTGAAGTTCTTCTGTCCTTTGGTTTCTAAAGCACTGGTCACATTAACCTTCAATGAAAAGATGAGGAAACATTGATGGACATGGAGCTCCACGGGCCAAAGACGAGTCCAGACAGTCAGAAAAGCAGCCAGAACTCCAGCAGGGATCAACATGGGACAAGAGAGACTTTTATTTAGAATAACATCAATGAAGAAGTATCTGTCAATCATGTTTAAGAGTATTGCACTGAAGGAAACAGGATACAGAAGACTGAGAACATTCATGACTCCTACAGTCCACCCTCCTCCGAGACTCCACCCCTCCACACTGAATGGGGGGGGCAGCTATGTTGAGGCAGGGAGGGGGTCAGTGTCGGGCAGATTTGCAGATTTTGTCGTAAACTTCTGGGAAAGCATCTTTACAGCCCAACTGGTCCCTCAATCTGTGATACAGCTGTCCGTCAAACATCTCCCAGAATTCCTCTCGGTCCATGTACACGTCAGCGTAGAGCATCTGGAATCTGTCCATCGGAGGAAGGCATGTTAGAACGAACCTCACACGGCGCATCTCAAACAGATTTCTTTGTTAGCATTACAGACTTTGTTAGATGAGTTTATTTATTTATATTTCTCATGAAGCTTTAACTGAAACGGTCCTATCATGAAAATTTTACTTTTTGAGGTTTTAAATACATTTTACTGTTCATTCCTCTCTATAAAGAACCTCAAAGCGGCACTTTGATCCGTTCATACATTTAAGAGTAATCCTCTAAAAACCTGCTGTCTGCAGCAGCCCCTCCCATACCCACGAAAACAAGTGGTTGGAAACGTGCTGAAGAAAGATCGATGCCAACAGCTCCCTCCAGGAAGAGTCTGAGCTGCAAGCTCCGCCCCAGACCACAACAAACACACACCCCCATTTTCTCAGCAGAGCTGTGGCAGGAGAAAACTACCTTCCTGTACCACAGGGGTCTCAAACTCGCGGCCCGCGGGCAATCTGCGGCCCGCGGGATGATAATTTGCGGCCCCCGCCTTCATATGAAAGATTACTGTTAGTGCGGCCCGCAAGGCTGATATGAATGACAGTTGTTGTGTGCAGAGCTGAACGAACCAATCACGGTAAGGTATATGGCTCTGGAGGGCGGGACATCGGCGGGCTGTCCAGAGCCTCCTCACTCTTTAATTCATTCCTCCAATCAGCTGGGAGGAGGAGGAGCCATGAAGCTGCTGGAAGTTCTTTCTCACTGAACGTGATTCGCGGGCCCCGCTCCTCTTTCGCCACGTGACAAGACGTGATACACAGCCTGCCGCTTGTCAAAAAGCGTGTTCCACGCGACAATTCCGCGCACGCATCGAATATTCCACGGACAAATCAGACCCTCGCGAGCGCTTTTTCCTCCTCCACAAGCAGAAAAAGTCCTCGCGAAAGAGACTGACCACTTCCGCGTGCGTGAGTGATGCCCGCGAGCGAGCAGAATCTTCAAAGGTGCTTCCACACCGGCCGCATGTCTGCGCGGGTTTATGAACGCACGCTCAGCAGGTGGTATCCACACCGGAGCAGCGCGGTCACGCACGCAGCAGTAGAGAGGAGATTCTTCTTCTATGGTGTTTTTTTTATTTTTTTATTTTTTTGTTCATTAGCGCTGCTGCGACTGTGCGTGAAATATTGAACCGGGTTGAAGACTCAGCGCGCGCTCAGAGCGTGCACGATTTGTGCGCAGAGCTTGAGACCAGATTTAAAAACTTGCATAGCAACGCGCGCTCCAACCTTTCAGTGAGCGCGCTGCTCTCAGCTCAGAAATGAAGAAGGTTCTGTAAATACAGACATTTGAAACTGAATAAAAATAGTTTTCTCTTGTTTAGTGTTTCTCAGGTATTTTCTCTTAGACACCCCCCCCCCCTCAGCATCAAGCATCATTAGTATCCGTTAATTTGCTCAAATTAAACGTATATCTCCTCAAAATATCATACTTTTATTATCATTAAAGAATAATAATACAAAAACTTCTAAATAATCAGTTTTATTAATTGTTCTCTTTTTTTTTTTTTTTTTTTAGAATACCTCCAAAACTTCCAGACAAAGTAAAAACAATCTTTCCATGTTTCCCTCCACAGTAGTGCTAGGATTCTGTCTTGATATTCAATTCTTTCGCATTGGTTCACTGTAAATTGAGTTTTAGGTTGTTTTTGCTATATTGAATTTATTATCAACTACTATGTAGGATTATGCACAATATTCATCTCTAATGTAAACATGTTTTTATTCGCATTCCCCCCAGGGGGGGCGCGCCCCACCATTTGAGAAACACTGATCAGTCAGTCAATATGTGGTTTCAGTCGTCTGTGTCTGCTCTATGGTCATTGTTATTATTTTAATTAATAAAAATTGATTTTCTGATTCATTTTTTAAAATTAATTTAATTCATTCATTATTTTGTGTTAAAAATAAAGATATTTGAGAACATTGGAATGTTTTATCAGCGATTTTCTTGTGGAAATCCTGATGCGGCCCGGCCTCACCCAGACTCTGCCTCCAGCGGCCCCCGGCTGAATTGAGTTTGAGACCCCTGCTGTACCAGAACCGCTCCCAGACCCATCTTTTAAATGTAGTCTCGGTTCATTTCCAATCGGACTGAACTTCTGTTCTTTCTGAGATTGAGGTGATCGGTGAGACAAATGTAGAGCATTGATTATCATGTTATCCAAAAGGAAATAATTGTTCCAACTGTTTTCTTGTTAGAACGTTTATTTTAACACTGAAAAACGTAGAACTCTCTTTTCTGAGTCTCCTACGCGGCGCCGGCTGCTGCCGTGAAAGTTCTATAGTAGTTTCAACAGAATTCTATTAAAAACAAACATAAAACCACAACGATGAGACACGGAAACTCATTCAAATGTGGTTGGATGAATTCATGCTCAATAAAACAACTTTTAACATGATCCACGTGGATTCCACAGACGTGTCTTTAGCGTGTGGACCTGTAGCGTCTCCAATTAGTCATCGACTATTTTAGTACTCGATTACTCGTCAATTAGTCGAATAAACTTAGCAGCCCCACTTAGGTCAACGGTTACCATGGAAACACGAGTACAAACTTAAAGGAGTAACTTTTGCTTCATGAAAGTCAAACGTAGAGGAAAGCGAAGGTCTTACTTGACCTCTGCTTACCGTCACAAACCTTTAACAGGAGGAAACCTACAGATGCAGAGTCCAAAAGATCTGAGTCTCACCCGTGACAGTCTCTGACGAACTTCTCCAGCCGCCGCGTGGACGCCTTAGCTTCAAAGTGTTTGACGTCGGGTTCCCCGTACGCTCCGATGTCCACGTACAGCTCCTCCTGGTCCCCTTTGGGGTGAACCATCCCTCTGCCCGGCAGCAGCAGGAACGGGCACAGCCACAGAGGGTACACCTGCAGGAGCACACGCCCTTCAGATGCCACGTGCACACGCCCCTCAGACGGCCACGTGCACACGCCCCTCAGACGGCCACGTGCACACGCCCCTCAGACGGCCACGTGCACACGCCCCTCAGACGGCCACGTGCACACGCCCTTCAGATGCCACGTGCACACGCCCCTCAGACGGCCACGTGCACACGCCCCTCAGACGGCTGTGTCCGCGTGCACACGCCCCTCAGACGGCCACGTGCACACGCCCCTCAGACGGCCACGTGCACACGCCCCTCAGACGGCTGTGTCCGCGTGCACACGCTCAGCCGTTGCCCAGACTCACCTTGATGTCCTGGTGGAAGCGCGTGATGGCGGACTGCAGGTGCTTCATGGGAATCAGCATGTCCTGGACCACATGGTGCTGCTCGTAGAGCCGGCGGATGGTCTCGCCCTGAGTCAGCTTCAGCAGGGAGATTTTAGGAGGAACCATCCAGCCGAAGAGCCAGCGGAAAACAGGATTGTTGCCGAACGGAATAATATCCTGAAGGCAGAAACACACGTGAACGTAAACACACACAGAAAAATGGGATCAACTCCAAACTGATCACTTTTCCTCTTCCTGTCTTTCTTGACAAGACGGGAGCAGAACTGGAATCAGGCTGAGCTAAGCTCAGAAGAACCAGAACCAGAACCAGAGCGGGCTGGTCGGATGATGGTGGACAGGATTTCTGGTCTGCCCCAGACACCAGTGAACATCAAAAATCTAAAGGTCTTGTGGGGTCCAGATGACCCCACTCCCAACCTCACTGTAGCTAGGGTAGCACGAGCGTTACACAAGAACATCTGCAATAGCATCTCCTCCTCACCAAACATCTGTTGCATCCTCCTAACAGATCCAGACTCTGAGCAGAACGAGGCTAAAACAACATGGATGCACAGCAAAGTCTCAGTCATTACGACTAAATCTACCTCCAACAAGCCCAGACTGAGACAAGACTGTGAGGACAAAGAGCAGAGGAACCAGAGGAACCCTCCACCCTCCTGTCCTCTCATGAATCCATGTTTTTAAACTAATAGTTGTTTTGGTTGTCCTCCACCTCCTGCTCTACAACAGCAGTCACAGGGATGTGATCCCGGCCTCCTCCATCCACCAGATTCTGATGGAAAGAGTTGCGTGTGCGTGTGCATGTGTGTGTGTGTGTGTACAGCGGCTGTCAGAGGACAGTTGAACCCTCTGACCTCTCTATCAGAGTACCTGGAGCTCCCAGAAGATGCTGCGGGTGTGTCTGTGGTAGTACTGCCTCAGAGGGATGTACTCCACTCCGGTGCGGTTCTCCTTCAAGTAACCCTCCACATGTTTATAGAACCAGGGTTTAAAGTGCAGGCCAATTCTGTTGGTCTGAGAGGAACACACAAACGTTATCCAGGACAAAGCACGAGAACTCTTCCGCTCTTCTGCTCTTACTTTGTCCGGCTCAGCGTGCTCGCTCATGGTTCCCGTCATGATCACGGCAGAGTCCAGGCTGTACTGGAGCCCCTCCACAAATGTGTTCTGCTTGTTGCTCGATGCTTCTGCGAAGCGCTTGCAGATGTTCTCCAGCCCCCTGACTGGCTCATAGCGCAGCTTCACCCAGGCTTTGGCTGGAACGATTTTGATCTCGGCCGCAACCAGGAACCCCAGAGTTCCGCAGGACCACGGAACGGCGTGGAACAGATCCACGTTCTCCTCCTGTTTGCAGAAACATCACACCTCAGTCAGCTGTGACGCCAACATCACACCCGATCGATGGTTTATCCTCCAAACCAGTGAGAAAAACAACGACAGTGATGTCAAATAAACAACAGAGATAATATTTACAGCATCTAAAGAAGTTTTTGGCTTGAAAAAACTCCAAGATTCATTAGAGCTGCCACGATTAGTCGACTATTAAAATAATTGACTAATTCAATAGTCGATTAGTCGTTACTTTATATTACATGGAGTCAGAGTGTAATAAAGGTGAAAGTTATAATGACATTCTGATAGATTTTTGGACTATTTTGACATTTATTAAGATTTTTAGGCTAATTTGGAGTTTAGCTAATATTTAGTTTAGCCTAGTTTATCTTTATAGAACAAAAAAAAGAAAAAAAATGACAAGGGACATAAAGAGGATAACTTATTGTCTCTGCCCCTTTTAACAAAATCAATCAGTCCTTTCAACCAGTTACATGCTAGCTGTTTTGGCTAATTTAGGCTTTTTTCACTTTGTTAGGCTAATTTGGCATTTATCTAATATTTTAGCTGCTCTCAGCTTCAGCGTTTTCAGCTATCAGCACTAGCATCTTCAGCGGCTAAATTCAGCTTACAGCATTCACCCCAGCATTTTTACAGGTAACGCTATATATCTAGTTTTTAGTTAGTTTAAAGCTATTGTTGGTTAAGATGTGGGATTTACATCCAGTTTGCGAATGACTCGATTAGTCGACTAATCAGAAAAAATAAATTGGTGATTAGTAGAGTATTAAAATAATGTTTTTTGGCAGTACTAAGGGCAGTACCCTTTAACAACAGAGTTCCAGTGTTTATGTCCTGTGATTCACTGTAACTTTTTAATCGTGATCAATGTAATTCCACCGGATTTTGAAGGAAAACAAAACATCTCGAGTCGCTTTTTCCTTCTGAATCTGAGGGAATTGCATCGATCACGTTAATGATTGAAAAGTTACAATATTTTAAAGATGTTGTGTTTAAGTGTCACTGGCGACGCCTCAGGTGTTGAATGGTTCAAAGGTCTGTGTGACAGACCTCCTCCCTTATGGGACCAGAGAGCTGCACTCAGGAAGGCGGGGACGGTTGAACCTGCAGCTCTGGATGCTGAGCGTCAGAGAGGGAGGCGCCTGTGGAGTCTCTCTTATGGCGTGGCTGTTATCATCTGCCAGTGTCATGCAGACAGTCGGCCATGATGGAGCTGAAGGGTAAGATCTGCACGTCCAGAGCGCTGCTTCGCAGTCTGCAGACGGGCAGAGCGAAGGCTGACAGGTGGGCGGAGCTGAAACCAGAACCAGCTCGCCGTCCCACAGCGGCCTGCCAACAGCTTTTAGTGTTGGTCTGAGGTCTTCAGTGGTGCAGCGAGAACACGACTGAATCGGTCATAATCAGTCAAATCTTCTGATTCAGAACATTTGAAACAGATTTTAAAATGGCTCTACTTTCATTTAGTCACAATCATGCTATCATGATCAAAATGTTTTAACTACATTTTAAAAGAGACCATCCCATGATTTTCTTAAAGGGTAACCGAACCCTAAACCAACTTTTTTTTGTCTGTTGACCTCTATAAACAGAGCTTTAAAAGTTCTGTCTGTTGGTTGTTGCTAAATTTTGGATTCAAATCATTCCAAATATAAAAATAGTCAAAAACCGTCTGTGTGCTGCCCTCTACAGGTTGAAAGGAGGTATTACAGTTGAATTTTGTGATTGGTCAACTGGTGTAAGTCTCAGAAATTTGACGTCCCCGTGCTCTGAGTTCCAGTACAGAGGCCCCGCCCATCTCTGATTCTGTTCTGGTCAGTCGTTAGCTTTAGCATGGCTCGTAGGTTGATTGCCATCAGGTGTCAAAAATCTACCAGATTGCAGAACTTTCCAGAGAACTTGGAAGTTATTGAACAGAGGTTAAGAGCAGTTAGCATTAGATCCAGAAAACTTCATCCTGGTGATTGATTTAATGAACGTTTCAGTCGAGCAATACGTTAGCCTTTATTAGCTATGATGCTAGCAGCATTTTACCACTCTCAGACACGGGTCTCCTCTGGATCTGCAAACCCTCAGCTGATGACAGAAATAGCAAAAGCAGCATCTTGAGTATTTCTATATTCTACTGGATTGGCCCTCACTAGTTCACTGCTATAGACAGAGGCATGTGCGCGCGTGTAAACAAAACACCTCTGAACTTGTCAAAGATCCATATGGATATTCTGGAGCTTTAAACTCTTGACCCACAGTCCAATTCAGATTTCGTCTGCAGGACGTTTCTGACTGCTAAATAAAAAGTTAAGAGAAGTTTCTTCCCTAATGTTGCATTTATTACAGACCAATCCACTTTGATACAGACCAGGGTTAACAAAACAGTCATGAGTGAGGTGGTGGTCACAGACTAAAGTTTCTGGCTGGTCTGTCACGATCCTGAAGAGAGCACACTCTTCTTTTGATCAAACTCCTACATCTCTAACAGACTAAAAATATCTTCCCTGTTTAGAAGAGATGATGTTATGTTATGTTGTTTTCTCAGCAGATGAGATACCAGAGGAACCACTTCTTAGAGTCAATGCTGAATCTGATGATCACCATAAGCTCTGCAGAGAAAGTAGGTGTGTGTTTATGTTAGACTGGGGGCGGAGCTGTCAGAGCAGACTCTTCCTGAAAGGGGTCGTCCCATTCATTGATGTCAGATCTGGGGACCCACTGGTTTTGGTGGGTATGGGAGGGGCTGCTGCCAAGAGCGGTGGATTCTAAAGGATTACTCAGAAATACTTGAACAGATGTAAATATCTTTCTTTGTAGTGAAGAATGAACAGTATACTGCACTTTAAAGCTCAAAAAGTTGATTTTCATGGTATGGCCCCTTAAAGAGCACATTTATCCTCCAGTAAGTTAAAAGAGGAAGAGAAGCCTGATTCCTGTTGCTTTGAGTTCATTTGCTGCTTTCAGCTGGAATCTGCAGAGTTTGATTCCTTGGAGTCAAACCCGGCTGACTTACCTCGGAGCAGCGCACCAAGCTGCCGTCAGCAAGAACCAGCTCATAGGCAACGCAGATGTGCTGGAACAGCCCATAGATATGGGAGGAGGACTCGATGCCCGTGCCCATCACCAGCCCACCTGAGACGGCAGAGAGCAAACAGCCTCATGTAACCCGATTGCATTTGTGATCACCAGCAGAGCAAACACACACAGACAGGAAGAACTGCTGTGAGCCGGCACGGACGGGAGGATAAATGAATGCACCGCGGCCTGATGGGAAAACATCAGACGCTGATGAGCAGTTTATGGCAACAGGAAATCCATTATGAAACACAATCCCGGGGTGCTTCCAGCGCTGCAGCCATTTCCTCCCAGTTTCATCCTTTCAGCTCCATCAGTCACGTAACACAATTACAGCATCTGCTGAACAGGATGCAACCGCATCACAGCGACAGCAGCGCCGAAAAAAGCCCTCGCACCCACGGTGAGGTCATCCAGCTCCGGCAGCACCGGCAGCGTCCAGCCCAGGGAGTTGAGCAGAGCGGTCACTTGGCCCATGTTGGCCAGAGGCTCCACTTTCACCACCTGAAACACAGCGTCCAGTGGGTCAGAAAACACGCCGCCTCCGTACCTCTGGACGCCTGAAGAAAACTCATCTTTAGGTAAACAGAAAAACTTCAAAATCTAAACAAACATGAAAAATAAGCAAAAAACAATAAAGACACGTAACCTTTAAAAAAGGTAAAAATGTGATAAATGAGCAGAGACACATGGTGACAGTGAAAGCATCACGACATGGAAACAGAAATGAGTCGTAGAGATCGACAGTGACTGTGTAAAAATGTAAAAAAAACACAACATGCAGACATTTATAGTTCCCTGATTGAATTTCGGGGATTAAAACATTACATTTGTGTCACCAGCATGTTTTTACCATCACAGTGAGCTCTCATGAAGACTCATCATCTCAGCTCGCTGTGCAGCCGATAATCAATTTGAATAGATTTAAGATCAACAGATCAATAATCGATGCATAAAAATATAAATCAATTAAGCACCTAAAGCTAAGGTTTGCTACCTTGATGCTAATGTGTAATGGCATTTCCCATGGACATGGCTAATGCTACACTCGGTCGACCTAAACATTTATTCCGAACATCTATATAAACTCACAGACATGAATTTTACAAAATCTTTCCAGGAAATATTTTTAAAGTGACTATTTTTGGTCTAAAACACAGTTTTTCCTCATACTTTCTTCTTCTTCTGAAATAATGTGTAATGCTACAGCATGATCGCCTCCTTGTGGCCAGACTGGTCCAGGAGAAGCAGAACAATGTTTCCAATGTTAATGATCTGAACATTTTAGTTAGAACTTCTCCTTTAGAGAATCCATGAAACACTGGATGATATTAACAATCTCAGTATTTCACTGATACATTTGACAGGATGTGAACTGGATCAGATTAATAGAAATATATTCAAAACATATAGTAAATTATTCACGTATTTCTAAACAAATGTGTCTAAATCGATTTTTTTAATGAATTGATTATTGATCTGTTAAGTTTTAAATGGTTTCAAATCAATTAATCGATTTTATTAACCCAACGCTACTAGTAACTAGTTGCTTCTTCTTAGCAGAAACATGGGATAATATTCTTAGTTTATTAACTTACCCATGAAAAAAAACAATAAAAAGCTCAAGCAGAAGCGCCTGGAAAAATGGCGTGAATTGCAGGAAAGAGCGGATGACGCTCCAGTGTGAACCTAGCATAATGGTGAGTGTCACACAAGGAGGCCCACTATTAAAGTTTGATATGACTCCACCTGGATTTGAACTCATGACCTTCCAGTGTCAGGGCAGACACTCTACCACAGGAGAGTCAAACTCAGTCACACAAGGGGCCAAAATCCAAAACACATCTTAGGTCGCAGGCCGAACAGGATAAACATTAATTGAAAACTCAAAAACTTTAAACTGTAACTTTTAACATAATGATGAACTAGATATATAGCATTACCAGTGATAATGCTGGTGTGAATGCTGGAAGATGATTTTGGCTGCTGAATGAGCTAGTGCTGATAGATGAAGAAGCTGAAATGGATAGCTAAAAAAGTTGAAGCTGATAGCTGAAATCACTGAAACTAATACCTGAAAATGCTGAAGATCAATTATTAGCTAAATGATAAATTGCCCTAAAAAACTATTTAAAAAACTTAGCTTTGAAAAATAGCTAAACTTCAAAATACCCTAAAAAACTGAAAAAATGCAAGCTTAAAATACTAAAAAAAAACGTTTCCAGCAGAAATTTTAAAACTATAACTTTTTACCATAATTCTGAATAAAAAAAGTCAGGAATCTTATTCCAGGATAAATCAAATTAAACCTTAAATAACTTCAGATATTCTATGCTCCATTAAAATATATTTTATCAAAATTATCCAAGTTAGGAATAAGTGAAAGATAACATCAGTTCATTAATAACAATAAAATAAAATGATCTGGAGCGCCGGATGGAATTACCTGAAGGGCCGGATCCGGCCCCCGGGCCTAGACTTTGACATGTGTCTACCATAATGTCTCAGACTGGTCTAGAGGGGTTAGAAAATGTTGACTCAGACCAATCACTGCAGCACGTGGCGGCGTCCGTATGCTTGAAAATGGCGACCGCATTGCCTTCACTAGGCTGGAACCAGAACCCATTTTGAACGGGTAACATCTCACATCCAATCTGTGGGTGTAAACCTTCAGGGATTCCTTCACCCTCTGACACCGCAGATCCAGTGTTTATGTTCTTGGATTTACGTTCATTTTATATCAAGGGTTGAAAAGTTACCGTATATTAAAGATTTAGTATTTAAGCGTCACCAACGTCAAGCCTCAGAGCTCCAGCTCCTTCAGAACCAGACCAGGACGAAGCAAGAAAATAAAGGTTGAACTTGGATTCTAGAAGACTTCAGCTCATGCCTCCTGCTGGGAATTCTCTGGGAGAAAACATCTTCATATGTGGATGAGGAGCCTGAGGTTTAAGAGTGACTGTCATTGAAAGATGATTGAACGAATCCATGGATTGTTCTTTGCTCTCCACCTGTCTCGTGTTGTCTAACCGCTGCAGTGTTGAAGCTCATCATGACGGATCCTGCTGTGTTTCCCTCTGCTGCAGTCAGCCACTACTGTGTTGCAGAACAGAAGCCGCTGTGGGACGGATGGGATTTTGACAGGTGTGCTCTTACCTGCCTCTTGGTGTCTACTTCCAGGATGTCCATCATGTTGATCAGGATGTTCTTGTGGGTTTTCTTGTACTTGCCCACTCTGAGGGACACGGTGAGCCAGCCCGGTCGACCTGTGCACATGTAGCTCTTTGCTCCATTCTTCCTCCACTCCTGAACCTGAAGCAGGTCAGAAACCAGAACCTTCATTCATCAGAACACCTCCAGAGCTCTTCGATCTGACTGAGGAGGAGGAGGAGGAGGAAGAAGAGGCACCAGCAGGAACTTTCTGCAAACAAACCCTGAACATTCCATCATCTCCTCAGTCAGGAGGAGATGAACCTGCATGTCCTCTGCTGAGGCCACATCTGCGCACGCGCGTGCTCAGGTCGCTCACCTGTCGCTGGATGTCTCGGACCCGCTGGTCGTGCAGTTTGGGCGCTGAACACATCTTAAAAATGATCCACGCGCGCACGTAGTAGTACACGTCGAAAATGACAGAGAGCGGCAGCAGGAACGCGCACACGAAGATCCACCGCTGGTGGACGAGCACGTGCTCCAGCCCCCGGACCCGGACCCACAGCAGCAGCAGAACCGCCAGAACCCCCACGTACAGCAGCGGAGCCATCGAGCCTGCAGACCGGACTGAGCGGGTTCTGGTTCTGGTTCTGGTTCTGTCTCACACGCAGAGCCCACGGTTCAGGGGAGCCCCGCCCCCACCGAGTCCGACCCACAACCCCCGGACCCGATCACCCTTTCGCGGCGATAGGTGAGCGCGAGAGGTGGTCGTGCCGCCCCTCCCTCCCTCTCGTGTGATTGGCCAAAGCTCCCAGAGGGCGGGAACTTCAGTCCGAAATGCTGATTTGATCAGTCAACTCTGAGACTGAGGCGGGAGTTTGTCCAATCAGAAAGCGCTAAAAGTATCACGCCATGCCGCCTGTCCACGTGTGCAGCATGGATGCAGCTCTGCGCGTCCAGGTGAAGTTACCTGACGTAAACATGAACAGAACCCTACAAACTCCAGTTCTGATCATAAAGACATTCTGTTTTAATATGTACTTTTCCCTCATGATAGAGGATATTTTAATACATTCATATAAATAACAAACTCAATTCTCTCTGCTCCGCTCTATTCTGATCATCTACTGTCAGACAAATAGATCCATGAACTCTTTTTTTCTGGTCTGAGCTGGAATCTGGATCTAAACTGTACTGTGGGAAAGTTCTCATATTCGTTGACATGTCTGTTGCATCTCTAATGTCAGAGTTGTGAGGGGCTGTAAGCTAGTGGGAGAGAGTGTAAAACAGGGGTCACTAACTGGTGGACTGCGGTCCGGATCCGAACCCAGGCGCTGGGTCAGGTGGACCCAGAACACTTGTTTTGTTTGAACATGCGTCCAAGTTGCTTCTTGAAGATTATCTAAAAGCTGAAGGTCCTGGCGTGTGTGGGAGGAGCTTCCATCAAAAACTTTTGTCAAACTCGTCCTGATGGAGGACGCATGTGTTGATAGATCAGGGTATCCCCTATCACATGAAGTCTACATGTCTATCACTGACGTAAACCTGTGAGGGTTGATGATGGTTCTTCAAGTTCTTCATCCCAGCTTCTCATAACCTTCATCTCCAGGTTGGCTCCTGTTTGTTGATATGTGAGATGTTCCCAACCTCAAGGAGTTAAGACAAGACAGAAGTTAAATGACTCAGAGCAAATATTTGATGAATAAAACTGCTGATGACCCTGAAGAAACGCTCCATTCTTGGTGGGAGGAGTTTGATTTGTGGTAGAAGCTGATGATTGCTGGTGGATCCTCCTTCCATCAGGTTTTCTTCATGATGTCTCCAGTTGTTCCAGTAATGTTCCTGCTTTGTGTGTGTGGCGCACAGTTCAGTGTGTTTTATGTTATGTGACATTAATTATTATCAACATTTTTTAAATTGTACTGAATTCATTTAAAGCAGGGGTCTCAAACTCAATTCAGCCGGGGTCCGCTGGAGGCAGAGTCTGGGTGAGGCCGGGCCGCATCAGGATTTCCACAAGAAAATCGCTGATAAAACATTCCAATGTTCTCAAATATCTTTATTTTTTAACACAAAATAATGAATGAATTAAATTAATTTTAAAAAATGAATCAGAAAATCAATTTTTATTAATTAAAATAATAACAATGACCATACAGCAGACACAGACGACTGAAACCACATATTGATTGACTGATCAGTGTTTCTCAAATGGTGGGGCGCGCCCCCCTGGGGGGAATGCGAATAAAAACATGTTTACATTAGAGATGAATATTGTGCATAATCCTACATAGTAGTTGATAATAAATTCAATATAGCAAAAACAACCTAAAACTCAATTTACAGTGAACCAATGCGAAAGAATTGAATATCAAGACAGAATCCTAGCACTACTGTGGAGGGAAACATGGAAAGATTGTTTTTACTTTGTCTGGAAGTTTTGGAGGTATTCTAAAAAAAAAAAAAAAAGAGAACAATTAATAAAACTGATTATTTAGAAGTTTTTTATTATTATTCTTTAATGATAATAAAAGTATGATATTTTGAGGAGATATACGTTTAATTTGAGCAAATTAACGGATACTAATGATGCTTGATGCTGAGGGGGGGGTGTCTAAGAGAAAATACCTGAGAAACACTAAACAAGAGAAAACTATTTTTATTCAGTTTCAAATGTCTGTATTTACAGAACCTTCTTCATTTCTGAGCTGAGAGCAGCGCGCTCACTGAAAGGTTGGAGCGCGCGTTGCTATGCAAGTTTTTAAATCTGGTCTCAAGCTCTGCGCACAAATCGTGCACGCACTGAGCGCGCGCTGAGTCTTCAACCCGGTTCAATATTTCACGCACAGTCGCAGCAGCGCTAATGAACAAAAAAATAAAAAAATAAAAAAAACACCATAGAAGAAGAATCTCCTCTCTGCTGCTGCGTGCGTGACCGCGCTGCTCCGGTGTGGATACCACCTGCTGAGCGTGCGTTCATAAACCCGCAGACATGCGGCCGGTGTGGAAGCACCTTTGAAGATTCTGCTCGCTCGCGGGCATCACTCACGCACGCGGAAGTAGTCAGTCTCTCTCGCGAGGACTTTTTCTTTTCGTGGAGGAGGAAAAAGCGCTCGCGAGGGTCTGATTTGTCCGTGGAATATTCGATGCGTGCGCGGAATTGTCGCGTGGAACACGCTTTTTGACAAGCAGCAGGCTGTGTATCACGTCTTGTCACGTGGCGAAAGAGGAGCGGGGCCCGCGAATCACGTTCAGTGAGAAAGAACTTCCAGCAGCTTCATGGCTCCTCCTCCTCCCAGCTGATTGGAGGAATGAATTAAAGAGTGAGGAGGCTCTGGACAGCCCGCCGATGTCCCGCCCTCCAGAGCCATATACCTTACCGTGATTGGTTCGTTCAGCTTAGCACACAACAACTGTCATTCATATCAGCCTTGCGGGCCGCACTAACAGTAATCTTTCATATGAAGGCGGGGGCCGCAAATTATCATCCCGCGGGCCGCAGATTGCCCGCGGGCCGCGAGTTTGAGACCCCTGATTTAAAGTGAGAGTTACAGACGTTCCACCAGCTGCTACTTAAAATCTATTACACTGAATATTTAGACGGTTTTTCCAGAACTTCATTTCAAGAACTTGTTTCTAACTGGACCTATTTCAATGTGATTTGAAGATCCCTGGTGTAAACACAGGGATAATGGGAAGTGTGTGCAGGCTAACTCTGTGTCAACAGCCCCGCCCACAACTCAGAGGGGAATTTCTGATGAACTCCTTTGGCTCTGCAGGAACGACGCTCCAGGGTTTTGATTTCAGCTGAAACAGAACATCATCATTAAAAGACTTCTGGGAACACAAAGCTCAGTAGATGATCAGAGTGGACCTCAAACCAGCGTTTTGCATCAAAACGCATCAGCACTCAACAGAGAACTGGACAGAGCGGCTGTCACATCATCACACCTTTTCCGTCGTTTGGAGCCAGACGACCGTGATTGGCCAGAGCCAGTCTGAGGAACTACTGCACCAATCAGGACTGAGCTTGTTGGAAGTCCACACCCCTTCCACTGAAATCTGAATCTGTCAATCAAACATTAGAGGTGGAGTCAGCAGGCTTCACATGCTTTTACCAAGGCATCTGATTGGTCAATTGGAATAACTTTTGATAAAGAAGAAATACCAGAAAAATTCAAGAAGATGTTAAGAAAGGTGTCAGATTCTGAGAAAAAGAATGAGTAACAACCAGAAGACACTTCATGTTTGGAATGGGAGGGGTCAATCTGTCCAGTTCTCTTATACAGTCAACAAACAGAGACAGAAATGAAGAGCTCTCTCCAGTCCCACATCTCCAGACTGCCCTAACATCTGAAAAGTTCTGCTACATTCTGAGCCTTTCAGATCAAAATGAGAGTGGCAGGAATAGACGTCCACCCCATCAGGATGAGTTCCTCTCTGAAGATGAACTGATCCATCACATCTGTGGAGCTTCAAACTGTCTGAGAGACAGACAGAAATGATGTCCAGTTTGTGCATACATGCTCGGAGAAAATGCTTTGACATCATCGCTGCTCTCTCTTCTCCCTCCTCCACACACACACATGCACACGCGCACACACACACACACACTAAAGTGGTACCCTCCGAACACATTAGACACAGAGAGGGTGGGGCGCCACTAAAGATTTCTTAATGGGCTGTGCTGTCCTCTTGTCCATCTTCCTTGATGGTAAACACACCGCTTCTCCACTCTGGCCTGAAGGACGCCAAAGCCTTTCTCCCTTTTCCCCAGCAAAGCATCAGTTCTCAGACTTTGGGTCGGGACCTCGAGGACTAACATCAGGACTCAAGGATAAGGAGAATTCAGTTAGGAATGTCTTTGGAAACGTCGGGAAGCAAAGGAGGAATTACCCGTCGAGGGATCTGAGTAAATGTGGAGCGCATCAGTTTGACTTTTGGTCTGCATGGGGAGCACATCCCATGTCAGTGTCTCTAGAAGAGCGGCGCCGTCCAGCTGGGTACAGCAGTAACATCTGAGCGTGCCGGAGGAGGATGCCTTCCCTGCATCATGGAGCAATCTTCATCGGATCCTTCCTCATCGCCACCGGGGGCTCCACAGCCTTCATGGTCTCCCAGCAGAACCGGCTGCAGGCTTTCTCCCTCTGCTGTGTGGTTCTGGGGGTGCTCATGCTCATCATCGGCTTGTTTTGGGCCATGAGTAACAAAAACGCAGCAAACTACAACCCTCAGGAATTTGATCCAGAGTGTCCTCATTACCCATACAACGACTACACTAACCATCCGGGCCAAGCCCTCTTCTCCCCCCCAGGAAACCGCTTTCCAGAGTCCCAGTCTGCGTTCCTGCCCAGGTGGGTAAAGTTAAAAAACACGAGATGTGAATCTTTTTAATGGTTGTAAAGAAGTGACCAAGAATGTCTTTGGTTGACAGGAAACCAGTAGATGTGTTCCTAAAGTTATGATCAGAATTACTGTTTGTTAGGGATCATCCATACATGTTTGTCATCGTTTCACACCGGCTCCAAAATGCTCTCCGAGGTTTTTCCACGAGTCGCGGCTCAGGCACCGACCCAAACGGTTTCCTGATGCTGACGTGATCCTCAGATGGATGCCATAAAGCGAGGCAGACGGGACGCCGTCTCAGTGTCTGAGAACACCACTTATCCACGGAGCACCAGCCCAACACCCCTCTGAAGCACAGAGCCCCAGCTGTAAAGCTGATTAACCCTTTAACGCCTGAGGCGCCGCCGGTGGAGCTTACACGCTAAATCTTTAACGTACGAAAACTTTATGATCGTTGACATGATCATTCCAGTAGATGGTGAAGGAGAAAAGCGTCTCATCGAGCTGCCTTTCTCCCTCAGAATCTCCTGGAATGATCATAACGGTTAAAAAGTTACAGTAAATCATAAACACAGGAGCTCCGGCTAAACTCCGTTTAGGTGTTCCATCATCAAATTAGCTTAAAGTGAAGGAAAAACAAGACTGAAAATTTGAAGGAAAAAAAGGTACATTTGAAAACAGTTTTGAACTGGAAAATATATATGGAATAATTAAAGGAATTATTGAAAATGTAAAAAATAATAATTTAAAAATGTGAAAAAATTATGAACTCAAAGCCCCGCCCCCATGTATAGTAAGGACCAGTTCAGCTGCAAAATTCAAAAACTGAGTAGAAACTGAAAAACAGAGAACTGAAAGAAAACAGGCAAAAATGAAAACAGGAAAGTTTTTGAAAGAACATATAACATTATTTTTCAATTGTTAAATGTTTTCGTTTTTTTTTTATTCAAGTTTTGAATGTACATTTTTTTTCATTTTCAATATTTCTTTCAAGTTTTACAATTTTTTTTTTCAAATGTGCAGTAATAAACTCTTTTCATGTGACGTCATACATCGCTGGTCAAGAGCAGAGTAGCTTCCAGATTATGGTTTAGAACGGTAAAGCTGAAAGTTGAATGGTATTAAAAGCAATTTTAAATAGTTTTACGTAAACAATGAAAGGTAAACTAACCAATTGTAACTGAAATATGTACAAGATTTATTGTATAAATGTCTTACCTGGTTCTGTTCGTTTCCTCCTCTTAGATGGTTCATAAATCAGAGTCCAAATATCAGTAATCCTGTCTGCAGTCAGAACAGCAGATCAGATGATTCCCATAATTCCTCTGGATGATTTTAAACAGTCGTGGATTATTTCTCTCTGACAACCTGGTTAAAGTTAGACAAAAGTTACAAGAACTTCATTGAATGAAGGTAATTAGGATTTTATTCTTTTAATCTGTGCTAATGCTAACACTAGCATTAGCTTTAGCTATGAGACGTGGAGCTGCAGAAGATCTTTTCTCACCAGTTTAAAGTTTCCTTAATTTCCATTCTCACATAATCCTTGTAAACAGAACAAAAGTCAGACAATTCCAGCATGTCTGAGATTAAAGTCAAACTTCTTCCTGTTGTAATGTTTTCTCCTGCGGTCAGTGAGCTGCTGTTAGCTCAGCCGTGGTTCTAACATCACTGCTCTTTGTTTTGATCAGAACTGTGTCTGATCTGCAGGAAAATAAAGGGAAAAATGATCAAATTAATGAAAAACCGTTGCTAAAAACATGATGGTGACTGTTTCCACTTAATGCTATAAAAATACTTTCACCCAGAGATTATTTTTTTACTTGGTCGCTCTCATTTTGAAAGCTGAGATTACGTGGGTCGATGAACATTTTCACTGAACCAAAACATTCATGTTTTTACAATTATCTTATAAAATATCCTGTAGAACAAGTAAATTTATCCTGGGAAGAGATTAAAATGCATAATGCAGAGATGTGTGTCTATGCTGAAGGTATTAAAATGTGGTCAACATAAATCTCCATCAGCTTTTTTGCTGATTGCAACAAAATACATGAAAATAACATCAACCAAAATAGATCCTGTTAGAATAAAATCTGCTCAAATGAAAGGTCGATATTTACAATAAAGCATCAAATACTGAAGGATTCTTCAAATTTATATTTAGATTTGTGATCGATCTAAGACAGGAAATGAAAATACAGTTCAGCAAAACATTCATAAAATATATGTTGTACATTTATCTATTGAAATTGGTTATGTAACCTTTTATTATTTATATAAATTTGTGTTAAACAGGGTTCAGGTTTCCCGGTCTAAATCCTTTAACCAGAAGTTTTGTATCACGTTTACGGTCCTGTCACCGTTTTGTCTGACGTCACCGTGAAAAGGGTTCATTCTTTCAAGTTTTCAATTCATATTTTTGAGTTTAAAACTGCTTTTAAAATATTATTATTATTATATATTTTCATTCACTTGAAGCTGATCCTGATTTGACCAAACGTTCCATGCTCAGGTTTGTCTCTCATTCCTTTCTTTCGCTGTTGAAGGTCGTTTTCTGTTTCTGCTCTCATTCTGCCTCATTTTCCATTGAATCTGTCGTTCTTTCCTGCCTTTCCTCCTATAATCAGGATGAAGTACAGACTTTGTAGTCCTCTGAGACATTTAGAACAGTTAATCACTAATGCCTCGTCTCCACTGAGCGGTCCGGTCCAGACCAGTCTGCTGCTCGCCGGTTCAGACTGGTTGGGGCGATTCAAGGGAGTGTTTCCATTGAGTTTGGACCATTGAGGCGCATGTGGGGTGTAGACCAATGATGGAGCTGTGGGTCAAAGCAGTGCGACTACAACGGTTCTCCGTATTCGGCGTGTCTACGAATAAGAAGGATACTGAATGCAAAGAATTGAATAGTCTTTGCAAGAAGATAGCCGGGGATGAAGAAGAATGCAGTCGAGAATCTGACAAAACATTTGGTTTGGATGTTGAATCAGAAAAGAACTGATTGGACATTTCTTGTTGTCATAAAATCTGTCCACCAATCAATGGATTTCATCGTGTGACGACAGAAGCTCCGCCCCAATGGGTCCATTCCATTTTTCTATGGAGCTACCACCAACGGGGGACCAGAAATGGTACCAGACGGTCCGGCCTCATGGGTCCATTTTATAATAGAAACACTCAAAATACCGTGCCGGTCCGGTCTGGTCCGGTCCGGTCCGGACCTCTGAGTGAAACGAGGCATAAGTGACTCATGACAGCAGCACTGCTCCAATGCTTTTCCAACAGTGTGTAACTTGTGTGCAGGACGACGGAGCACCACAGGAGAGGCGGAGAGGATTTCGACTATCCTCCCATGGACTCCGCTGGCTTTAGCCCCACGCCCCACCCTGCCCTGTGGCTGGGACCCCCACCTCCCTATGAAGTTGCCATTAAGACCACTTGCAGCTCCACACACCTGCGGCGTGCGTACTCGGACACACACCTGGCCACAGAACCCTTGTTCGGACAGTCCAGAGAGATCAGCTTTGAGGTGTGACTCTGAAGTAAGACAAAGGGGCAGTTTTATTCTGTACACTGGGCATGGTCCTGTCTTCTTTTTTTGCATGTTTTCCTGGAAATTTCTGAAAATATCAGTGCATATCTGACAGATATTAAAAATGATGTCTGAGAAGAAGGACGATTTCAGCATACAAGGCGCCATTATCAGAGGCAGAGATCCAGTAATGTTGCTACAAAATGTCCCTCAGATGACAGAAACAAACATCTTGACTAGATGAATGAAACCAAATAAATGCAAAAAGAAATCACCAAGTCCCTCAAAGATAAAAGGAAGAGCAGTTGTTTTAGATTTCAAATTCTGGGATTTCTGAGTCATGAAACAGAATAATGAGTTAACCCTTTAACACCTGAGTTGACGCCGGTGACGCTTAAACACCAAATCTTTGACATACTGTAACTTTTCAACCATTACCATGAGAAAAGCGGCTCTAACGTCACTTTTCTACTTTAAAATCTACCGGAATGATCGAGTTAATGGTTGAAAAGTTACAGTAAATCAAAGAACATGAACTCTGGATCTCCAGTGTTAAAGGGTTAACTTGTTAAAAATAACTTTTCCATCATCTTTTTATGCAATAACATAAAAAACCCTGAAATAAATATAGCCGATGAGTAAGAGAAGTTTTTCATCAACTCCTCTCAGGAGTCTCATTTCCACGTGAGGACAAATGACTGTCAGGAAAGTTTGTCTGAAAACAGACGGGATAGAAACTCTCTTCATTGTATCATTTTTTCCAGACATACTAACAGATTCCATCTGTCAAAAACTCTCTTTTTAAGGTTTTACCTGCAAGCTGAGAGCAGACAGACTGTGCTTCCATTCAGTCTGAACACACTGAAGGTGCATTTGAAGATCCCAGCCTGTGTTCTGTTCTGGACACATCCAGAGTTCTTGCAGCTGCACGTCTGGGACCCTCAGCTCCCAGGAAGGTGAAGCTGGAGCTGGGCAGACGAAATGCCTCTGCATGCAGAGAATATGGAGTATCAACTAGAAGACTAAATAAAACTATCTTGAACCTTGTTAATACAAGTAAAAGAAACAGTCAGCATGTCTACAGTGTATAATTTGGTAGATAAAACAATTCAACCTCAGAAACTCAATAGAAAAAAGGAGACAACAGAGAAGAGAATTTCTGAACAGACTGCTGCTCATCAGACACATTTAGTGACAAAATGAATTGGTGTAAATCTGTGATGTTTCTATTTTGAATTTGGATTAGACTCCATCTGCAGGACACCAGCTGACCCCCCCAACCTGCACCCTGTTCCACCAAGTTCTGCTTTTGGAAGTGCTTCATTCCAAAAGCTTTGATGGGATGGACCCGATATCGGTCCGGTGTGTTGTAGGCGCAGTCGCTTCGTGTACGCGCAGCTGTGCTTTCACACCAAACACGACCCGTGCGGCGACGGCGAGCAGTTTCAATGTCAAGTCAATGGAAAAGACGCGACATGAGACGATCTGAAGTCCTGCTGTGCGACTTGAGCGACGGGTGCAAATGGGAGGCGCGGCCAAACTGTAAATATCTGGAGTTTGACAGGTCGTTGTGTTGCATCTACCAATCAGGAACTCAGCTTTGGGCACGTGACGTTTTCAGTGACTCGATCAGCAGGTAGAATATTAGTCCAGAGTGAGTGTTTTTCTCCAGAACTTTCCTCTTCTTCATTAACCCGCTGGAGCCGCATGTTTGCAGAGCTCATCCAGTTACTTTTGGTGAAGGCGGGAACCCTCTGGACAGATCGCCCCTTTCTCTCTCTCTCTCTATGCCGGCAGACAGAGAGCTGCTGCGCGGTGCAGAGGCTGCCGGCTCGAGTCTCATCCAGACATTAAAGAACAAAGAAAAAGATCTCCAAGTTTTATTTTTCTCCCTCAGGTTAATACGAGACAGAGAGCCTTTAAGCTCAGCCACAGAGACACAGAAACACAGTGGCAGCAGCTGTCATACAGACACAGCCTCCTGTACCGGTAAAACCTTTAATAATAATCACATAAACTCAAACATGGAGACATGATTACTGATGGTTTTGTAGAACTCTTCACAATAAATAAACCTGATTTATTCCTCAACATCATCTGTGTCTTCACGACACCGTTCCTTATAGCATCATCCTAAAAACATTAGCTAGTAGCTCCGCCCACATACAGCCGCAGCGTCAAACTCAGGAACACATTTTTTGACAGGTGACGAGCAGTTTGTCACGTGATGAAAGAGGGGCGGGGCATGTGAATTTGTCCTGCGAATCACGTTTGGTGTGAATGCACCTTAAAAAAAGCGAGTAACATCATTTAGACGAGTCAGGATGAATATCAGGACCAAAACAAAGACGAGAGGATTGAGTCAGCCTCTCTTGAATGAAACTCTCCTGAGATGAACACAAACAATGTCAGATGAGCAGGAGGTGCTGTCTGCATGTGCTCCTCAGGAAAGTTGTTTTCTGATCCACTTGATCTGTTACAAAATGCATCTCTTGCTGTGTTCCGCTGGAGAAGGACGGCAGACTGATGATCATTCTTCTCCACCACAGTGTGGGACATTCACCTGGAGCTCCCCCCCCCCCCCCCCCAGAACTGACTGCAGTTGTAACCGTGTTGTTCCCTGATTCTCTCCGTGTTCCCCTGAAGCGAGCGTTCAATCGTATGAAGGAATCTTCCATTGGCTGAAAGCAGAAGAAGGACGTCCCACAGGATCCTCCTGCAGCTGCAGGCAAACCGCCACTCTCTAACCCGCCATTTGACTCGGCGCTCAACAATAAAGAAGGCCGTCAAGACTAGAGCCGCAGGTTTCTGTCATTGTCAGGGTCTGTTGAACAAACAAGTCTGTGTCTTCAGTGGGTTTGTGGGTAGTCCATGTTATTCTGCACACGCTCACAGCATAAGCACAAGTGACACAAAGCAAAGGTCATTCTATCTCCATATGCATGCATGTGTGACTGGCAGCTTCATCAATGACAGAGTCAATGTACAGGAGGCGTGTCCTGAACTTTCTATAATAAAACCCAGCTGAAGGACTGTGTCTGACATCTGATTGGAATAAGGTCAAAGCCGAGGCTTCGTCTTTGGGCGGGGCTTCAGTCTGCACCAAGAGGAAAGAGGAAGTCTGATCCAGGAGCCATGTATGGCCTCAAAGAGATCAGGGAGCAAAGGCCCTGAGCGAGAGCCTGTCCTAACAAGGACCGGGACTCTGCATACTTCAGCGGGACGGCGGGAGTCTGAGCTCCACATTCCCACAACCGTCTGTCAACACAGCTCTCTCTCTCTCTCTCTGTCCTCTTGGATTGTTCTGGAACATTTTATGTATGATTTGAGATTTTCTGAGAATGCAGACCATTGCATCCATCCATCATCCATCATCCATCCATCATCCATCATCCATCCATCATCTCCATCATCCATCATCCATCATCCATCCATCATCCATCATCCATCATCCATCCATCATCCATATCCATCCATCCATCCATCCATCCATCCATCATCCATCCATCATCCATATCCATCCATCCATCCATCATCCATCCATCCATCATCCATCATCCATCCATCCATCCATCCATCCATCCATCTATCCATCCATCCATCCCATCCATCCATCCAAATCCATCCATCCATCCATCCATCCATCCATCCATCCATATCTCCATCCATCCATCCATCCATCCATCATCCATCCCATCATCCATCCATCCATCATCCATCATCCATCATCATCCATCATCATCCATCCCCATCCATCATCCATCCATCATCCATCCATCCATCATCCATCATCCATCCATCATCATCATCATCCATCCATCCATCCATCCATCCATCCATCATCCATCCATCCATCATCCATCATCCATCCATCATCCATCCATCATCATCATCCATCATCATCCATCCATCCATCCATCATCCATCCATCATCATTCATCCTTCATCCATCCATCCATCCATCATCCATCCATCATCCATCCATCCATCAATATCCATCCATCATCCATCATCCATCCATCCCATCCATATCATCATCATCCATCCATCCATCCATCATCATCCATCATCCATCATCCATCCATCCATCCATCATCCATCATCCATCATCCATCCATCCATCATCCATCATCCATCCATCCATCATCCATCCATCATCCATATCCATCCATCCATCCATCCATCATCCATCCATCCATCATCCATCATCCATCCATCCATCCATCCATCCATCCATCATCCATCCATCCATCATCCATCATCCATCCATCATCCATCCATCATCATCCATCCATCCATCCATCCATCATCCATCCATCCATCCATCCATTCATCCATCATCCATTATCCATCCATCCATCCATCCATCATCCATCCATCATCCATCATCATCCATCATCCATCATCCATCATTCCATCCATCCATCCATCCATCATCCATCCATCATCCATCCATCCATCATCCATCATTCCATCATCTCATCATCCATCATCCAAATCATCCATCATCCATCCATCCATCACCATCATCCATCCATCATCCATCCATCCATCCATCATCATCCATCATCATCTCATCCATCCATCATCCATTCATCCATCCATCATCCTTCATCCATCCATCCATCCATCATCCATCCATCATCCATCCATCCATCCATCCATCATCCATCCATTATCCATCATCCATCCATCCATCATCCATCATCCATCCATCCATCATCCATCCATCTCATCATCATCCATCATCCATCCATCCATCCATCCATCATCCATCATCCATCATCATCATCATCCATCATCCATCATCCATCCATCATCCATATCCATCTCCATCCATCCATCCATCCATCCATCCATCCATCATCCATCCATCCATCCATCCATCCATCATCCATCCATCATCCATCATCCATCATCCATCCATCCATCCATCCATCCATCATCCATCATCATCCATCCATCAATCCATCATCCCCACCATCATCATCCATCCATCATCCATAATCCATCCATCCATCTCCATCATCCATCCATCATCCACTCCATCATCCATCCATCATCATCCATCCATCCATCCATCATCCATCATTCAATCAATCCATCCTCCATCCTCCATCATCATCATCCATCATCCATCCCATCCATCCATCCATCCATCCATCATCCATCATCCATCCATCATCCATCATCATCCATCCATTCCAAATCCTTCATCCATCCATCCATCCATCTCCATCATCCATCATCCATTTCATCCATCATGCCATCCATCATCCATCATCCATCATCAATACCATCATCATCCATCCATTCATCCATCCATCCTTCCATCATCCATCCAATCCATCATCCATCCCATCATCCATCATCATCTTCCATCTCATATACATACATCCATCATCATCATCCATCCATCATCCATTCATCCTTTAAAGCTTTCTAAAAAGTAATTTTAGGCTTTTTTCTTCTTGTTTTTTACTATTTTTTTCCACTTTTTACTGATCTAAAAATTGATCTGAACAGTGACCCTAAATCTGTGACAGGATCTGACCTGAGAGTTATGTGATCCGTTACACCCCTCGGTGAAACAACCCACAACAACTGTGGGATATTTTCTGTATTTGAAAGTCCCATGATGGTCACTTCTGATGCTTTCAGTGACCTTTTCAGCTGGTCAAGATGCACACGATGAAGTCCAAAGCTCCACGTCTCTCATCAGGATCCAGTTTGCTGTTTTCATTGGAAGAACATTTGTTTTAGTTTACTCTCATTTTTCAATTACAAATGTTCCATGATGTTTTGCTGTTAAAGTTTTCAAAGACAAATATTACTTAATTTTTATTTTTACCTTGATGGACCTTAAACCATGCTCTTTATTTTCTCCTTTTATTTCATGAGAAATGATTTTTTAATTTCTTTTTGACCATCCTTAGATTTTCCTTCTTTTCAAAAAAGTTTCCGCTTCCCTGATCCCTTTAATTTCTGGAGAAATGATGAAAAAGTTGGATTAAAATTTCTCTTTTTGACGCGCATGACTAGGGAGAAAAAGAAAAAGTTGGAGCAAAAACAAAACAATGGAGCAAACATGAGTTTGGAGTGGAGGAAGAAGAAGAGAGGATAAAGTGAGAATGAGAACGCTGCGCTCCTCTTTGGGTGGACCACTGATGTCAGACGTGATGAAACAGAACCTCTGTGGTACACACCACGGATGACACGTGCAGACGGGACGCTCTGACAAGCAGCTTGTGGATTTATGTTCAACCTTATTTACAGAACTGCAGTATATGTGTGCATGAGTATGATATCCAACTTCTCTTTGTTCTTCAAAACATAATTCTATTCAGTTAGTTCAGGGGTCACCAACCTATTTAAACTGAGAACTACTTCATTGGTACTGAGTCATATGAAGGGCTCCAAGTTTGAAATAACACATTTGCTCAGTTTACCTGTAGTTATACATTATTAACATTGAATCATGATACTCCTCGATGTAAAGACACTGATTCATCACCAGAATTGTTAAAAATAAGAAGCCAGGAAACAGACATCAATATTCAGCTCTTTATTCATCTCAGTAATTGTTACATTCTCAGATGATCTCTTACATTTCATGAAAAAATCTCTAATTTTTCACTGTGTTGTTCCATGTTTATCAATTATATAACGTAGAAACATCAACTTACACATTTTAAAGAAATCTTGTTCTGAACCAATAACCAAATCTGCAGCATTTTTATCAAAACGAATGATCTTTAAACTGGAGAAGGTCAGAGGTCACCTAAACTTATCTACAGTTGTGTATCATCAACATATTTTAAAGACGTTCTTATTTTTAAATCTATGTAAATGCAAGTTTCATTTAAAAATAACTTGTAATTTCAGACGCAGCTCATGTGAGTTGTGTTAGAAGAGACCTGCGGGACCTCGTGGGGTCCTTGGGGGCGACCTGCTGCCCCAAGGACCCCGTTGGTGACCCCTGTTAGTATAACCCCTCAATAGTGACGAACCTCCCAGATTCTGACCTGCAGTCACACTGAAGGGGCGAGTCTTCTGGAGAGCGCCAACTGCTGGTTTGACCCACAGGTGAACCAGCTGCAGGTGATCCTGCTCTGAAGCATGCAGGGAAAAGAGCAGATGAGAATGTTGGGAGTGTTAGGAGAGAAATGAGCTTTTTCTGTTGGTCAGAGGTGTAAGTGGCTTGTCCTTTCAGCTTTGAGAGTCTCATTTCAACTGTAAGAGGAAAGAGTTTCTTGATGCAACATGTCGGTTTGACGGGCTGCTGTCAGTGGATCCAGTCTGACGTGACACGAGCGTGCGCGTTTGGAGCCTGTTTTCACGAGGCAGTTCCTGCATGAAGGAAAAAAACCCAAAGATCTGAGCAGAATGTGCGCGTGAGCAGATGCAGGATGAGAGTCGGCCCAGCCCTCCTCTCCTCGTCACTAAATCCTTCCTCATTATGAAAGAACGCACTTCCTCGCTGCGCGCGACCAGAGGAAGTGCTCACCCACCAGAACATCAGCTCCCATCTCTGTGGCCCGATCTCTCCCCCAGAGCCGGATATGAGTGTCCAGCTGCGGGAGGAGGCAGCGTGGCAGCGGGGCGCGTGGCGGCAGGCGCGCGGAGGCTTCGCGCGGCGCGCAGACGGACCTGAATAGCGCGCGTTTCCCGGGGCTCGTGCAGCCGCGCGGCGGGCTCCACGCGGAGCTCCAGAGGGTCTGCGCAGACAGGAGCGATGGTCCCAGCGGCTGCTCGCTGAGATTTCCTCAAAGGTAAGAGGGGGCGGTGTTCGTGGCAGTGCGAGCGCGCGCGGGCGGGCGGGCGGGCGCGCGCACGCGGGCTTTACGTGTTGCTCTCCTCCGTGTTCCCGGAGTTTGCTGAGATCTCCTCCCGTCCCGTCCGCATCTGCAGCTCTGCACCCGGACTCCAGCATCTGCCGCGGGGCCTGCGGGCATGTCGGCCCATCACCGCACGCTGCTGTGCGTGGGCATGCTGCTGATGTCTGCGGGAGGGGTCCTGGCCTTCATCGTCGGCCCCCTCCAGATGGTGCCGTTTCTGATCGGGATCCTTCTGGGCGTGGTGGGCGCGGCCCTGTTTATCACTGGACTGTGTCTGGCCATGAAGAACCTCCAGGTGGCGGTGCCAGGACACTTTCTCCTGCACCCCCGCACGGGCACGCGCTTCAACCCACAGCAGGCCCAGGCCATCCAGAGGTACACAGAGCTGCATGCGGGGCAGCTGGAGCTGCTGAGCTGAGGCTGTGCTTCCGTCAGCGTGCATGTGAACATGTTCACCCTCTTCAGTTACAGCATTAATTATGAATGCATGATTAGACCTTGAGTCATCTGTGCAGCTGGAGCTGATCTCAGCAGATCATGGAGGCCAACAAGAACCCAAACAGTTACAGTCTCACGTTTGGATTTCATTTAACCACAAAGATATAAAAGATCACCAGCATTTCACCAGCATTTTACACTCAAACCAACTGCAAACAGTTTCAGTCAAAAACAACGTTTATCCCTTTAACACCAGAGGAGTCACACACGCTTTACTGGAACTTTTCAACTGTTAACATGATGATTCCAGCAGATTGAGAAGCTGCTCCTCCAGCTCCTTTTCTCCTTCACAATCTGCTGGAATAACATTGATCTGTTAACAATTAAATAAATACAGTAAATCAAAGAACACAAACATTGCAGCTCAGCTGTTGAAAGGTTTAAGCAGAAGCTCTTGGTCTGGTGTTGACATCACATTTTCAACATATATTCAACCAGAGGAGCTGCATTACCTGTAATAATGCGATGTGAATGTTTTTGATGAGAGTAGTAGTAGATGCTGAAGCTTCTTGATGAACGGTTACTCAATTTATTTTAATAGCTGAAGGAATTTGCTGAAAATGCAAAAACTTTTGCAAAATGTTACATTTTGGAAGTTTCAAAAGAACGCTGAGGTTGACCTGCATTTATGAAAAACGTATAGTAGAATTTATTTAAAATCCCCAATAAATGTCAGTTTTACAAAAATATTTAGTGTGTTGCTAAAAAATGAGCTAAACTCTAAATTAGCCCTATAACATTATAAGATGCCAATTTAGCCAAGAAGCTAGCTCATTAGCTAAACTCTGAAACAGGCTAAAATTCCTCAGTAAACTAAATGAGTCTAAAACTTTACTCTGCAGCTAAAATATTTTATATTTTATAGTTTTGGTTTCATTTTCTCTTATAAAGAAGAAAATCCTTTTTCTCTCTCATTTTATTTCTTGTGATTTTGTCATTAAAGGCTTTAGAGCAGGGGTGGGCAAACTTTTTGATTTGTGGGCCAGAAAGGGTTCTAAAATTTGTCATAAGGGCCGGACAAGGAGCAGATGGAAGGAGAGATTTGGTAATGAACCTCATAAACTAAAAAAATAATATGGAATTTAGAGAAAAACATGCTTTCATTTGGATAAAAATTCACATATATTCATTTAAAAACAGAACATTTGGGAATTTTAGTTTCTAAATTTAGATTTTTGTTCTCTTTTTGGTGATCCAATGGGTTGATGTTCTTCAGAGGAAAATGTGAACTCAAAGAAATCCAAAAACTCACCATCTGACTCAGAAAAAACACACACGAACGTCAGAGAAACAACACCATTCATGGGAAGAAACCAGAAATACAATGAAAATAAAACAATAATTAGGATTTTTGATTCAATGTATTTTAATTTGGAGGGCCACATTAAGTAGCTTAAGGGGCCGTATGTGGCCCCCGGGCCGTAGTTTGCCCACCCCTGCTTTAGAGAAGCTTTGAACGTGTTCCTGCAGCATGTTTCTCATGGTGGAGGACCAAGCCTTTGGAATAAAGCTTGGAGTTGTTGTGGGTCACTGGCTCTACTCTGTTCTGTTCTGATAGATCCACTTGGAGACAAACACATCCATGAACTGAGCTGGAATCTGGATTGAAACTCTACAACTGAATAGCTCTGATATTGTTGCTGTTTCTGTTGCAATGCTAATGTTAGCTTAGGAATGTAGGGAAGTATGCTAGCGGTAGAGCATGGAAACAAAGAGCTCTCAGCAAGCCAGAGTCAGATCTCATTAATGAACTATGTCCTAGAAAACGACACAGCTGTTTGGATTTTGTCTTAACATGTCATCATCATCATCATCATCATCATCACTCAAATACCTTTTAGAATAGATCAAATCAGAGTTGGACTTTAAAAACTCTCAGCAGGTCTGTCAACAAACTCTGATGCATTCCTCTCTGACCTGGGATCAGACTTTCTGTGACACACGTGTCTGATCATGTTTCCCACCTGCTGGTGTGTCAGCACACATCTGCTCACACGGACTAAAACTTCCCAGCATCCCTGTTGCTTCCCACATTTCTATGTGGTGAAATAATAAAGCTGTTTGTCCTCCGAGTGGAAGTTTCAGACACAGACCCCCCAACGAGGCTGGAAAGCATTACAGAGTATTATCACAGCAAAGTTTCCAAAATGTGACCCCTGCAGAATGAAGGAGTGAAGCTGAGTGTCAGCCTGCGGCGAGGGAAGCCCTGGCACCGAGAACAATAGAGCGGCTCCATGACTCACGCCGCCTTTGCTTCCTGCTTCCCTTCCATCCAGAAAACATGCTTCCTTGCAGAAACATACTAAGCAGCAGAAAAGAGGCGTGTTCAAACACAACTCTCGGAGGCTTTTCACTTGCAGTCTGACACAAAATCTTTAACCTTTTGTAACTTTTCAATCATTTCTATGAGCAAAAAAAAAGTTGAATTTACTGTCAGAAATTCTGTAGAAATGTTCTTTAAATTTGTATTTTTAAATCATAGTTAGTCAAATAAAAGTCTGTAAAAGTTCTTTTACTTTGGTAAATTACACTAAAGCGGTTAAAGTTTTGAACAAATACAGTTTTAAATGACTGTCTGCAGCGGGACGACCTTTTGTGACACAGGGTGGGTTTTATTTTGAAAGGAACTAGTCTGTCAAAAGTAAAAGAAGTTAAAACTGTATATAGAAGCATATAGACACTGTTGTAGTTTAATTATTGAGACATTTAAAGGCTACATTAATAAATAAATGCTTCATGCATAAATCTTGTGCATTTTTTAACCATAACCTGTGCGTCTCTTGGTTCTGGTCTGTAAGAAACTGGACCACACGGCTCTTTTAGTGTTAAAGGCGGGTTCCATTTGTACCAAAAACCTGTTTTTGTGTCCACTCTATGTGCTAAACAGGTTTATGGAACATGTGTTCATGTCTACTAAAGAATATCTTCCTCATGTCCACGCTGCTTTGATGATAGCTTGAATTTGCTTTGAGATGTTTCAGTTTTATGATTAAATCTTTGTATTTGTTATTGGATCTGATCGTCAGAAAAGTCCTCAGCAACAGTTGCTAGCATCGTTAGCTCCTGTGGTTTCACAGAAGATATTGTTTAGCAGTACATAGACATGAACAGCAGACATAGATAGTGGACCACAGATAGATTTTTGGCACAAATGGAACCCTGTACGGCCCAGCCTCAGCCAGACTCCGCCTTCAGTGACCCTGAGGTCAAACGGTTTTGAGAGTTGTGTGTTACACGACAGTTCATTCTGAAGCTCATCAGCTGTCTGTCATCCGGCTGTCAGGAGGTTGGACCGCATCCGACGGGAGATGTCGTCTGACTCTGTGGAGGAGGCTCCAGAGCCCGAGCCCCCGCTGCCGTGCACCCCGCCGCCCTGGACCATGGAGCCGCCTCCCTCCTACGACACGGTGATGAAGAGCCAGCAGCTGTAGCCTCCGCCGGACGGCCTCGCTCTCTTCAGTGCCTGCGGTCTTCATGGAGGCTGAGCTGGAAGGACTCCACCCTGCTCTGTGTTCATGAAGTCGGACTGCAGAGACTTGAGGACAAAAGCGCAGTAACTCGTGTTGCTGTTTCTCTGGTAGCCGTTGTGCCTGGATTCAGGATGGCAGGAGCGTCATCCTGCAGGATCACCTGATGCCTGTGGGCCTATCAGCGCCCCACGCTGCACTCCATCAGTTATCATTGACTGTATGAGAGAACTGGACTGAGTGACCCCTGGCGTTCAAAACAGGAAGTACCTGCTGGCTCCATAGAGGAGCAAACAGTCCGAATAATCATTCTTCATAAGACGCATTTTTAACATCTTCTTCATAATCCTCAGTCATGAAGAAGTTATGACCAATCAGATGCCTGGAGGAAGTGTGTGGGGCCTGCTGGCCCCGCCTCCAACGTATGATTGACAGATTCTCCCGAGCTGCTGTCAGAGGGGGTTGGAGGGGGGACTATCAACAAGCTCCCTCCTGATTGGTGACGGTAGTTCCTCTAACACGACCCGGACCAATCACTGCAGAATGACAGCGTCTGGGTCCAAACGCCAGAAGAATGGGGACTGAATTGACTTCATCTGGAAGTGAACGCTTTTCTGTGGATGATGTCACACTCACTTGGTCCAGTTGTCACATACAGTCGTTGGTTGTTATGGAAATGAAAGCAAAAACAACGTGTGTTAATCAGAGCTAAGAACCTAAAGATTTGTACGAGGCAACTGTAACTTATTTTCATAAGAACTTTTTGTCAGGCATGTAACTCGAGTGTTTTAAACAAAAAGATGCAAACATGTTGTTATTGTTATTCCACAGGAAGAAATAAAAGATGGTCTTAAATCCTGTACCTGTGTGCAGAGGTTCTTTCATCAAAGCAGCTTGGCGTGCTGAGTCTGTGGAGGCAAAAGGTCTCCTGTGTCTGCTACAGGTTTACATATCGGAGGTGTTTGTGTCTCTGGTGTTGTCCTTGTTGATGCTGTGGAGCTCCTCGCTGCAGCTCATTTCACTACAGAGTTCTTCAGCCAATGACAAGAATGCTAACAGGACGCTGATATTTACTGCTCAAAGAGGAAAAATATGGAGCTGGAAGTCCCTCCCCCGCCGGAGCCGGACGCAAAAAAACATCATTTACGCCCAAAATCATTGGCTGGAAGTTCTCGAGCGGAACCCAGTTCAGGCTTTCCACCTCATTCAGGCTTCTTTTCTCTTTTGATCTTTGTTTTTCCCCTTTTTTCAGCTTTTCCCGTGTTTGCAGTTTCCCCTCTCCTTTTTCAACCTTTTTCCTGTTTCTTCTTTTGTTTTTCCAGTTTTTTCTCTTTTTTTTTAAGTTTGAAAAAACAGTAAAAACATTTTCTCTATTTTTTTAAACTTTTTCCCATTTCTTCACTCTTTTTTGACCTTTGTTCTTTTTTTCTCTTTTTTTAAACATTTTTTCCTGTTTCTTTGTTTTTTTTGTCCTTTTTCTCTGTTTTTTTACGCTTTTATCAACCGTCTTTCCTGTTTCTTCCTTTCTTTCTTTTTGCAGTTTTTTCTCTCTTATTCAACCTTCTTATCATTTCTTCTTTCTTTCTCCCCAACACTTTTTATCTTTTTTTTGCTGTTTCAACTGTCTTTTTTCGACCTTTTGTCCTTTTTCTTCTCCCTTTCTTACAATTTTTTCTCTCTTTTGGTTTTACTTTTTTTCTGCTCCTTTCTTTTTTATTGCAGTTTATTCTCTGTTTTGACAATTTTCCCTTTTTCTTTTCTCTTTTTTGCAGTTTCCACTCTTTTTCTCTGACACGCTCTGCAGTGATAAAGCAGTATTTCTACGGCTTCCTCTCTGGAGGTATTTGAAGCTCATTCTGTACACCAAACTGCTGGTCAGTTACTGTTTATTCACATTTAAAAGTTGAATCCTGAGAAGTTTTAAAAATACTCGTTTTGAAAGGATCTCCTAAAGTTCAGGAAACTTCTGTCTAGATTGATTCTGGGGTATCCTGCGTGAGCAGAAGCCCCTCCCAGCGTCCAGCATCAGCTCTGAACCCCTCAGTGACCAGCTGAGACAGAGTGAGGGACGAGCAGCTGAGATCTCTCAGATGCTCCAGAGCAGAGTTCTTCCTCTCCTTTTGGTCAGCAGCCTACATCCCGGTGACCTGCACGCTCCGCCTGACATTTCGTACCTGACCTGCAGTTTGTCTGCAGGCTGCAACAAGCAGCAGAGCAGAACCCTCCTCAGCCTTAGACACTCGGAGCCTCTGCTTCACTCAGACAGCAGGCAGCGATGTTGGAGGGACGCCGTGCTGATGCGGGCTGATAGCAGCCAGTCTGTGTGGCGGCGGTGGGCCTCTCCATCATGGTCACACGTCTACATTACCATGGAGAGGGACTGCTGATTTCTGGAGGGACGGTTTGGTGCGTCCTGCAGCAGCAGGAGATGGAAGGTGCTGTCCGACGCCTCAGGGGGAGTCCCAGAGCTCCTTCAGCACCACTGACACTTAGACACAAAATCTTTAACATACAGTAACTTTTCAACCATTAACATGATAATTCCAGTAGATTCTGAAGGAGGAAAGTGGCTCTGTTATAATAAATCAAATTGATTTGAATTCTTTATATATCAAGTTATTTATGTTGATGTGTGGCAGGGAAAAGGCTGTTGAGGTTCTGGTCTGGATGGATCAGGGAGGAGAGGGACCGTTTGTGTCAGCTTTAATCGGACCTGCAGGTCAACCACCTCACATGAAGAGCGGGGATGCTCTGCAGTCTGACCCTGTCCCTGGCTGTGGCTCCAGCAGACCAGATGGGGAGGGGGGACACTGATGGCTGTGCAGAACTGCACCCACATCCTGGTGGGCAGCTCGAGTTTTCTCAGCAGCTGCAGGAAGAACATCCTCTGCTGGACCTTCAGGATGAGGAGCTGATGGTCACTTGAGGACTCCAGTGATGGTGGAGGTGAGGGATCCTGTCAGGGTCAGGAACCACAGTCGGGCGGAGACTTTGTGTAAAGTCTCTATCTGATGAAAATCCTGTTTTTAGAGTTTTTATCATGTCTGTGTGTCATTTATCTTCTGAAAGAGAACAAATGTAACCAGAAATCATTTAGTTTTTATTTCTCCTTTTAAATCAATCAAACAGTCTTGGACAGACTCTGTTTTTCATCAATCATCTCCTTTCTGCTGCACATGCACTAAACCCTCATCTGGTCCGGCTAGCGTGTCTAGTTCAGCTTCTGGAGAAGAAAAGATGCTATCTTCACATTGACTGCAGTCAAATGAGCCGCCGTTCACATTTCTGTGGTCCAATCAGCCGTCACTGGATTTTTGGTGTGAGTTTCATCCAATACTTACGGTAGCAGTCCTGAGAACGCTGGAAAATCTCCACCAGACTCCACGGAGCTTCTTGATGTGACCACGGAAATGTGAACGGCGGCTCATTTGACCGCAGTTGGAAAGGATTGTAAATGAATGAAAGAGCATTTGGATGTTAGCTTTCATTATTTTCTGCTCTGAGAAACCAATGGATTGAATGGATTGATCACAGCAACGTCAAGAAACATCAAAGAGTCTTTGGTGAACTGGAAGGAGAAAGAATCAGGATTTTGGAGGAAGTTCTGTCCATGAAGATCTGAGCTGACATCCAGATCAGAACCATACAGCTGGACATTACCCAGATTGATGGAGGTTTTTATGGAGCAGCAGAGAAGATTTATGGTAGAGAGACACAGAGATATCAGAATCAGACAGGGAGATCAGGGGCTTTGAGCCTTAATCAAATCAATACTGGATTTTTTTTTTAATTAAAAAAACAGCCATAGGGGACTTTAAGTCCACCATCATCTCCATTATAGCTGCTGCACCAGCAGACTCATCACCGTCTAAGATGAAGAGAATGATGTCATTCATGATCTGGACGAGATTGGTGAACTTGCAGCTGTTTGCAGAATGCATCTTTGCTGCTTCCTGGATGTCAGAGTCACTGCTGTCTGACTGAACTCTCCTGCAAGAGAATGATGGAGAAATCACTGGAAGTTGTGTTGACAATGTCAATGGTTTTACCAGAAGATGGCGCTGTTTGTTACAGGATCAGAAACAGTTAGAATGCATGAAACTAAATAAGAAGACCTGACTCCATATTCAGCGGTCCAGAATCGTCCCGTTTCCTCCTCAGGAGAGAACTCGGATGTTTCCTCAGGAAAACGTTGTACAGGAGTGATGGTTGATTTTTACTGCTGTGACAGACTGAACCAAAGACAATCTGACCTCTTCCAGTTGAGGTGTTTTCAGTTCAAACTGATCTGAAATGCATGTTCCTGTTTTCTGAATTCAAACATGTGAAATGCTGTGACCTCCATCTGAGCTGACTTATTCTAACTGGTTTAGTCTAAAAGACAAGTATCAGCTTCTGTAATGATGTAGTTTTAGAGAAAATGATGTGCAGGTATGTGCAGACCAGCTCTGAATCTGGAAAGTACTAGAGTGCATTGAGGCTTTCTTTCCAGAGTAGAAACAGCTGTTTCCTGTCCTGCATGCATCTGTGGGTGATGCCGGTCACCTCAGGGCGGTGGACCACTGCACCACAGCACCCTCATGTTTGGTACCAACAGGACTTCAAAGAGGTTTTGAAGAGGTCCCCACTGGATCCACTGCATTGTGGGTAACCATCACACCCACCACAGAGACGTCGGGGTCCCCTGCTGTGTTCAGGGCCGTGGAACGAGGAAGTGAAACCATCAGAAAACACTCAGCCGGGTCATCCATGTCATTGATGTCATAGAGAACCTTCCAGCTTCAGCTGCATCACCTGGTGCACACCTGCCTTCAGGTGTGCTCTTCTGCTAGCAGAGAGTTCCATAGCACACACGTGTACATCGTATGTAGTAGATTAGATCTTTACATTTATTTATTTTTATCAAATGTTGCATTTCACTGTAATGTTATAACACTATTATTCATATCCAGGCATAAATGATCTGTTTGGACTTCTTACCTTGATGAACTTTGGATTGAATTTTGATTTTTTCCTGCAGTGTGTTGTTCTCTGACACCAGGACCTGCACGTGCAGTCACACGCCTCAGAGGTCCTGCAGCAGCTGGGGATAGGCTCCAGCAACCCCCACTTCATAAAAAGGTGAGGAGCTTCAGAAAATGGATGCTATTAACCTTGTAATTAGATTGAACCTTTCAACACCTGAGGGTCATCAGTCACACTTAAACACAAAACCTTTAACTTTTCAACCGTTAACAGGATCATTCGAGTAGATCTACTGGATCATTCCAGTAGATGAACGATCGTGTAATCACCTAAAAAGTGACATCAAATCAAAGAACAGACAGACAGGAGCTCCGGTGTTGCAGGGATTTTTCATTTTTTCCTTTGTATTTGAACAAGAGAAATGCTCGGGGGGGGGGTGGGGGGTCTCTGTCAGCGCATTTGGACCCCCCTCCCGCCTCTGGAGAAATGACTTCTACAGAACTGTCTGAAGAGACCCGCACAGCACGCACAGAGACGCTGGCAGGAACGCGCGGCTCCAGTTCTGCGCGCTCAGCACATTGAACGGCACGCGTAAAGAACAGGCGCGAGCGCGCGCACGGGGCGCACACGCACAACAACACATTCTTCACATTCAGACGGAGAGCCAATCCCCAGCGCGGTCTCTGCGGCTCACATGTGATGAGCACAGGGCGCTGGGGGCATGAAACATGACTCCAGAGAGAGGTGTTTGGAACCGACGGTGATCATTCGATACAACCGCGGTGGCGTGAGGCGCGCACACGTCACCAGTCCCCGCCTTCAATTATAAGCATCAATTGTTCCTTCGGTCTCTTGTGAAGTCGGAGCGGATGCTTGGAGGCGGGAGCGCCAGGCTCACGGCGCGCGCGCGGCTGCTGACTAAATCCTAAAGTTGAGTTGAAGTGGAGCGGAGCCGCAGGAGCCCAGCGGAGACCCGCGGAGTCGACCCCAGAGCCGGAGCCGGAGCCGGAGCCGGAGCCGGAGCCAGAGCCAGAGCCAGAGCCGGAGCCAGAGCCGGAGCCGGGCTTTTCCTTCTGCAGAGGAGGTCCGGACGGGAGCGGGATGCGTCGCGCCTCCGCCTGGATCGGCTGGACCCTGTGTCTGTGCGCATCTTTGTCCGTGTGCGCGCAGGACGACCCCGAGGACGCAGCGCCGACCCCGGACCTGATCCCAGAGGACGGGGGGGCCGGGCCCGCAGCAGAGTTCCTCAAATGCAACAAGGTGAAGTCATGCAGATGTGAGGACTCCACGGAGCTGCTGCGGAGCGGAGAGGAGCGGGCATCCTCCAGAGAGGCGCGCGTCATCTGTGGACTCGTGTCTTCCAGGCGGCGTGGCGCATGCCCGGTCAGTACCTGGTCATTCTGCAGCGGGACACGCACGAGTCTCAGGTCCAGAGGAGCGTCCGGCGGCTGCAAACGAGAGCCGCGCGGAGGGGACAGCCGGCGGAGGTGCTGCAGACGTACTCCGGCGCTCTGCGGGGGTTCCTGGTCAAAATGAGCCGCGAGGTGCTGCAGCTGGTGAGTTCTGGAGGGAAGCTGCGGTTCTGGTCCAGAACAGCAGCTTTGACCTCTGTGTGACACAGGCAGGTGTAACCAGCTCAGCCTTGGTGCTGGCTGGTTCAAGACGATCTCTGCGTTGTGTTTGGTTGTTTTAGAAGACAGGACAGCCGACTTGTCTTTGATTCTGGGTTTATTTTTCTGTACACGAAAAATGGCGATGGTCAGACACGGAAGGCTCCCGCCCGCATTACACATGCAGCACGCTACAAAAAATAAAAAGTTCCTTTTACATGCCTGTATTAGCCAACTTAAAATACATTAAGGCAACAAAAATACAATTAAATTACATAAAACAAAATGATATTTCACAAGACATAGATTACAAATGAAAATACATAAATAATATGGAGTGCTGCAAAGTGCGACCTACCTCGGGCGTGTCTGTGTTACAACTAATAAAGTTTTGTTGCTGCACAGCTACTACAGACACGCACCGATAGGGGGCGCCAGAGAGTCCATAAAAAAATAATAAAATAAATCCTGTTGCAAGTGGATTCACATTTAGACTGTTACATTCCCCCCTGCTAAAATCCACTTGCACACAGGCACAAAAAAAATAAACTCTTCAAACAAAAGCAATGAATGACCAATCACCAAAACATTTTTAACGAAACAGTCCTCAGATAGAAACCAAAATAAGATTAGGAATAATGTAATTGTTACATCTCCATAGTACCTTGCTGAAGTAGTCAGCACTGGTGAAATAGAAAATACAGTCACAAAATCTCAGTCAAAAGACCACTCCAAAAGAGTCAGTGTGGAGGGAGCTGGTCAGTCTCTTCTACCACACATGGAGGAAAATATGCCTGTTACATATTTAATAACTGTCAACTGTAATCCACCACAGTACATTCAACAGAAATGCAGTACCTTACAAATTCAATAAAAATGAGAAAAGAGAGAAAAAAAATTGACCCCAAAAAATTCAACCTGGAGCTCTAAAACAATTAATTTCTTTCTCTACTTTCCAACTAAGATGTCAGCCCAGTTCTCTGATGCATCATTTCAATGAGTCTATTAACTGGTTTCAGCAATCTTCCAGCCCTTGATCGAACACGACTCATGATCTCTCTGGTCTCTGCAGTTGCCACAACGTTATGAGCAGTGGTTTCTGCAGATACTGCCTCCTTTGTAAAAGAACAGGGGACAGCTACCTCCTCAGCAACTGAGTTACCCACAATGGTGGAGCCACCCTCAGATTCTGTGTGTGCCACTGAGGGAGAGAGGTTAGCCTGAAGTGGAACATCTGACTCTTGACCCAAAAGTGACACAGGTTGAATGACATCAAACACTGATGTATTGCTAGCACCATGCTGCCTGCTTACCCCATCTGCATCATGCTGTTCACTAACACCTGAGTTTGAATCCTCAGATGACACAGACGGCAGGGTAGACACCCACACTCTCGTCCTGTACTCCTTTGAGCCATCAGAAGCATCCACTGATTCAGTCTCAACAGCAAGATCTGCAGAGCTTGACACAGAAACACAGTCCACTCGCTCCTCAGCTGAAGGGTCATGCAAGGGAAGGAAGTTCACTGGCATTATCAAGTTGCGATGCACCACTTTGTCTCGACCTGTGGATGTATTTCGGATCTTGAAAGTGTGGCTTCCTTCATTTTTCTCAACCACAACATAAATGACACTCTCCCAGCGATCAGCGAGCTTCTTTTTTCCACGCTCTCCCTTGTTAGCCAGCAACACTCTGTCACCTTCTTCCACAGGTGCTCCTCTGACTTTTCTGTTATAAAGGTCAGCATGACGCTGCAGTTGTTTGGCAGACGTATTCTGTGCAACATCAATGGCTTCTTTTAAGTCCTTTCTTAATGACTGAACATACTGACAGTAGTCAGTCACTTCAGGGATGTCAAGTACAGAACCAAAAACGAGGTCAATGGGCAACCTTGGCACCCTTCCAAACATGAGTAAGAAGGGTGCGTAACCTGTTGTCTCGTGAACTGTGCAGTTATATGCAAAGGTGAGACACTTCAAAGCTGCAGGCCATTTGTGCTTAGCTTTAGGTGGAAGAGCACGAATCAAGTTCCCCAGTGTCCTGTTCATCCTCTCACAGGAGCCATTTCCCATCGGGTGGTAGGGGGTCGTGTGGGACTTCTGGACTCCAGCCACTGCCAACAGCTCAGCGATCAAAGCACTCTCAAAATGGCACCTTGATCTGAGTGGAGTCTTTTGGGAAATCCATAAATGCAGAAGTAATTGTGCCACAATTGATGTGCGACTGCTTTTGCCGATTGGTTTGGGCACAAAAAGGCTTGAGCCATTTTGGTAAAGTGATCAGTGACCACGAGAACATCCAAAGACTTATTAGCAGAGTCCTCTGCAGTCCAGAAGTCCACACACACCAGCTCGAGAGGCTCAGATGTTCTGATGTTTTCCAGGGGCCCTGGCTTCAGGTTCTGGGGACTTGCTCACTACACACCTCCTGCAGCGCCTCACATAGTCCACAACATCCTTATTGAGACCCAACCAATGAAACCTTTGCCTGGCCAAATACAAAGTCCGTTGTTGACCTTGATGACCAGCCTCATCATGAATACCTTTAAGGACTTTGGTGCGCAAAGATGATGGAACAATGAAAAGGTAAGACTTTCTCTTAGTTGCAGCATTCCTCGTCACCCGATACAACACACCATCCTTCATGGTCAATTTATCCCAGTCTTTCAGCAGCTTGTTGACCTCACTTGGTTCTTTTTCTCGCTCTCGTCTTGATGGTCTCTGTCCTCTTTCTACATACAAGATCACTCTGCTGAGTGTATTATCAGAACGCTGTTTATCCACCAGCACCTCATGAGAAAACACACTCAACCCGCTGAAATCTGGAGATGGAACTGCCTGTGGAAAATGTGGAAGCAGGAGAGCCTGTGAGGACATCCTGTCTTCATTTTGTTCATGTGCCTGAAACACTGCAGTTATCTCATCTGCTGTCAAGGTTCCAGCTTTCACGGAGGGGGAATACTGAGAACCCACCGACTGGTCTCTTTGTGGCACATTTTCGCCTGGATGAGCAGAACAACGAAAAGCCTCTTGGACCCCATGTGTACAAACAGCAGCCGCCTCAGTCAGAAGAACATCATATGCGACTCTGGTTAAACGGTTAGACGTGCTGCGTTGAACGAATGGCTCGCGACTCATTGCATCAGCAACCACATTCTTAGGTCCTGGTATGTACTTGATGTCGAAACGAAAAGGCGCCAATTTGGCAATCCATCTCTGTTCACATGCGTCAAGGCGAGCTTTGGACAGTATGTATGTTAAAGGGTTATTGTCAGTCCAAACAGTGAAATCGTGACCTCTCAGCCAATGATGGAATTATCACACACAGCCCATTTTAAGGCGAAAAATTCCAACCTGTGTGCTGGGTATTTGGACTGTGCATGGCTGAGGGACTTGCTCGCAAAGGCAATCGGTCTAGCACATGTCCCGCTTTCAGGGATCTGCGACAAGACCGCACCCAGGCCATTGGTGGACGCATCTACTGAAAGTAGAAAGGGTTTGTTAAAATCAGGATGGGCCAGAAGAACTTGATCCAACAGAGCTTGCTTTAGCTGACAAAAAGCATTTTTACATTCATCTGTCCAGTCATCAGGTTTTAGTTTGACTTGCACCTGTTTCAGTTTTCTTTTCGGACCACGAGGACTCTTCTTGCCCGACACAAGCCCAAACAGAGGTTTGGCTATTGAAGAACACCCTTCAATAAACTGCTGATAAAATACAACCATTCCCAAGAATGATCGTATCTTTCGCTGTGAAGGCACCGCCGTGCCATCCTCCATGAGATCAGATTCTGTCAGTGATGTTATGGCAGCAATCTTTTCTGGGTCAGAACGGATGCCATCTGCGTCAATAATGTGCCCTAAAAACTTCACAGATCGCCGTAAGAAATGGCATTTCTTTGGTGCTAACTTCAAATTATTTGCTTTGAGTCGTTGAAACACCATCTCCAACCGTTCCAGGGCCAAAGCCGCAGTGGGGGCAAACACTAGGACGTCATCTAAATAACAAAGAAGGCTGAGGAAATTTTGGTCACCAAACACACTCAGCATCATTCTCATGAAGGTTGCCGGGCTATTGCATAGCCCCTGCGGCATCCTATTGTATTCATAGAGCCCGAATGGTGATGTGAAAGCAGTGTATTTTCTATCCTCTTCATGCACTTCTACATTATAATAGCCTGACGTGAGGTCCATAGTGGAAAAGAAAGCATTGCCACCCAATGCTGCCAGGGCATCCGCTGGATGCGGAAGTGGGTGAGCATCTTTAACAGTCCGAGCGTTGAGCCATCTGAAGTCATTGCAGATTCTCAAGTCTCCAGATTTCTTCCAAACTAGCACCAAAGGAGATGCAAACTCACTGCTGGATTTTCTAATGATGTCCCTTTCCTCCATCTCATTCAGAACTTGTCGCAGTTTCTCATATTTAGTGGGTGGTATGCGCCTGCATGGCAGTCGAAAAGGGCTTCCATCAACAACCCTTATTCGATGGAGACAACCTGATGCTTTTCCACAATCCAACTTGTCCCGTGAAAAGATGGACTGGTACTCAACAATAAGGTTGACAAGTCTCTCCTTATCAGCCAGTGACACTTCACATGCATCTATGTCAATGTCTGACAATCCCAAGTTGTACAATGGGGAGTGCTGTGGGTCAATCTGACTATTTGGCTCCTCAATCTGCTGATGGTCAGGAAGGCTGGACACATCAGTGACCAAGCTGTGGACGTCTTGGCAACATTCTGATGCTCTGGTGGGTACTTGCACATTCTGCTTGATGACAGACTGAGAGGGACTGTTTGACTTTGGCTCACTGAAACTTTCTAATGCAGCACATGAATATACATCCACCAACTTCGCATTTCTTTTTACAGTGACTGGTTTATCAAAGGGATTCATTACTTTAATGGGTAACCACCCATCTGGTCTCAGAACTGCAACAGTTCTGCCCACAATGACTGATCTTGATCTTGACTTGGCACTAGTCGGCTCCATTACAACTGTACTACCTGTAGCCATGTCATTTGTCATCTGTAGCTTGGCCCAGACCAAATGCTCAGTCATGGGTTCAAGTGTAACAGCAGATTTTATTTTGCCAACGCCTAGTTTTTCTGGCAGACTGTCTTTACACCCTTCCACCCTTGCCACCAAACTGGACAACACAGTTTTGGACTCACCCGGCACATCAGTTGGTGGAGAAACAAAGTTCTGATTTCCCTGCTGTAGTTTCAATTGATGGATCAGGTACCTCAGCAAATTGCTGCCAAGAATGAGATCCTCACTCTGACCATCAATCACTAACGTGGGCACAATGACTTTGCAACCATAAACCTCCATCTCTAGATCACACATACCCATTGGAGTTGTTTTTGAGCCACCACAACCAATTAGCACAACATCAGTGGGCTCCAAAATGGGATTTGTCAATGCGGAACACTGTAGCAACCGTGGAATAAGAGTGGAGCTCAAAGTGCAAGCCATTGATCCACTATCAATCATAGCTCTGACTGATTGTTTGCCATTTAATGTGACATTTTCATAAAACAGTTCATCATGGGTCTGCAATATTTGGACATTTTGGAGGACTGGTCTATGTCCAACATCCCTTTCCTCACACACACTCTGGTAAATAGACTCCAGATCCTCATCAGCAGTTACTGGGGGATTGAACTCAGGCCTCACATCCACCCCCTCCAAATGCAGGCCAACTAGTTTTCCTCCTTCTGAGCTCCTGATTTATCTTCACGAGGCTTGGTAGCTGAAGCTCTGGAGCACTGGAGGCGCGTGTGATCAGGTGAGTAACAAACAAAACACAAATGATTCGCTCTGCAGTGGTAATGGGTTGTGTGACCTCCATCCCCACAAATTTCACAGGCTACATTTGATTTAGTCTTGAAGGGCGGTTTCTGACGAGAAAACCCCTCCCTTCTGCTTGGAACTCCGCTTTTCTGAGGCTGCTGATCAAGCACGCGCTCCAACATGACGATGATTCGGTCAAGACGGTCTGTGGACTCGTCAGCTTTTTCCGCATTGCAGTCAATGGTGGCTGGGCAACTGCTGAAGCACATGCTGCACACAGGTACTCCTGTACTGAGATTACAGGAGTGAGTCCAGTCTGTGATATACGTCTATGGTCTGCTGTTCAACAAGCTTCTCGTACACCTCACCAACAGACCATTGAGACAGAGGTTTACATTTAAATATTAATGAGAGCTCAGGGTCGGGACAGTGACGTATGAACATGACAATCAGATCCCGAGGCAGACAGTCAAATTTCTTTTTCTGCCTTCGAAGACAATCCTCTGTCACTTCCATTGCTCAGTTCAGTCTCAGTAGTCAGTAGGGACTTTCACCTGGCTTGGGCAATGTAGCATAAAAGTCAGCAAGAGGGATTTCAGAGGAGACCGTGTCACTGAAGTGCTGTTTTAATATCTCAAAAATGGGGTCTGGACCACTGGACAGAGACAAAGATGGCTGGCTACGTAAACCCACTCGTACACACTTCTCGTGCCCTCCCACTGAGCTTACTCAGCACTTCTTCGGCTTGTTCTGTAGCTGGTATACCCTTCTTTTTAAGGTATGTCCTCATAAGTCCCTCCCACTCTTGAACATTTTGTCCATCATGCTCATCCCCTTTATAGCTGACAGGTTCTTTAGTTTCAGACCGTATCACAACATTCAATAATGATGGGTCAGACAGTGTATTGTTGGCAGATCCAGCTGTTCTAGATCCCAAACGGGAGTCAATGCAAGAGGCAATACTTTCACCTATTGAGAGCCCTATTTGGGTGGCTATGCCAACCAAATGACTGTCAGGTGCCTCTGCTCCTTGCAAAACTTGAGAGTGATTTACATCTTGTGAAAATCTTGCAGCGGCACCATTCTCCCCCATTAAATTTCTAAAACCAGATCCAGGGGTAGAAAAATCAGGAGAAAGCAAGAACGTGCCTCTGCCCCTGCCAAAAGAGGGAAGGGGAGTGGATGTAACTGAACCTCTCCCCCTGCCATAACCCACTTCCCTCTCCATGATGCAGAACAAAAAAAAATTTTCCTTTTAAATAAATGTAGAATAAAAAAAATGGCTCTAATTTCCTTAATAATTCACAAAATAATCATAAAACAATATTTATCAGAGGGAAAATAAAGCTTAATTTGAGCAATCTCTAATCAGTTTCAAAAACTGGATCTGAAAAAAAAATCAGCACCTCTGCCTTAATTTAGATCCTCTTATCAGACAGCAGAATCGCAAACAAACCTGAGTTATTTTGCTGCGGAGATCAACACCGCCCCCGTGTGGCGTAATGTGTAACTGCAGGGAGAAAAAGTCCAGCTGCCGCTCGCAGCAGACTGAACCCACGTGGGATCGTTACGTGAGCTCCAGTCTTCGGGAATGATGGGAGGCGTAGTCCGTGCTGGTTGGATGATGTCGAATGAATCGTGCGTTCCTGCTTCACCTCGCGTTGCGTGCCGCTCGCCGTTCTCCGCTTGAGGAACCCCGCGTAGAATGCGCCAGAAATTAGACAGGCCCCGTCCCGCCGAATCCGATGCTTGGGTCACGGCACCAATGTAACCAGCTCAGCCTTGGTGCTGGCTGGTTCAAGACGATCTCTGCGTTGTGTTTGGTTGTTTTAGAAGACAGGACAGCCGACTTGTCTTTGATTCTGGGTTTATTTTTCTGTACACGAAAAATGGCGATGGTCAGACACGGAAGGCTCCCGCCCGCATTACACATGCAGCACGCTCAGCGTCGCGTGTGTGTGTTACAACTAATCAATACAAAAAATACTTTACAAAAGAGTTTTAGAACAAAATTATATACCTGTACACGAAAAATGGCGATGGTCAGACACGGAAGGCTCCCGCCCGCATTACACATGCAGCACGCTACAAAAAATAAAAAGTTCCTTTTACATGCCTGTATTAGCCAACTTAAAATACATTAAGGCAACAAAAATACAATTAAATTACATAAAACAAAATGATATTTCACAAGACATAGATTACAAATGAAAATACATAAATAATATGGAGTGCTGCAAAGTGCGACCTACCTCGGGCGTGTCTGTGTTACAACTAATAAAGTTTTGTTGCTGCACAGCTACTACAGACACGCACCGATAGGGGGCGCCAGAGAGTCCATAAAAAAATAATAAAATAAATCCTGTTGCAAGTGGATTCACATTTAGACTGTTACACAGGCTCCGGATGGAGATGTGGAGACCTGACACGTTTGTAAGCAGTGAAAGTGATGCAAACATGACCCTCTGAAGTTTGCCGCCTTTGCTCAGTGAAACTGGACCTGTTGCTGCTGATGTGAAGGAGGATGGTCTCAAAGATGATTCTATCTGAAGGAATATGTGCGTGTTTATCGGTCTGCAGCCTGCAGCTCCAGATCCACATGAGTCTCTGTTATCTCTCTATGGTGGATCCTTAAACATAAAATAATTCATAGAGACTGTTGATCCAGACATGTCGACCGTCTGAGTCAGCAGATCTCTGATAATGTCTGTTTAACCAAAACTACCTAAAGAAAACAAATAAACAAAGCCTGTAAACTAAGACTACCAAGATCCAAGCCCAAACTAAAAGAACAAAACCCAGCAGTGGAAGACTGCTGAGGACAAAGAGGGAAAAAGAACAAAAAATAAATAAATTAAAGAAAATAGTAATTTTTAAAATGTTTTAAAGGATTCCTTAATTAGCATTTATTTAATATAAATGAGTAAAATGTATAAATTGATGTCTGAGGTTCACATAGATGATAAACTCTGTAGGTTTTTCCATCCATGTTGACCTGAAGACGTCTTGTTTGTTCAACTCTACCTCCAGAATGAACAGATTTTAATGCAAAGATAAACTTTGGTCAAAGGTTTGATCTTTTATGAGTTAAAAGCTCAGATTATTTTATGCTGAACAACATTGTTACTAGCTGCACTGAGATGATCCTGTTTGACACAGAGCAGCTTTTATTTTGAAAATCAGTTATTGAGCTTCTGTCAAACGTAAACAAATAAATGAAATTTTGAGAGATGCAAGATTATTTATATATATTTATTTTGTTAATGCAAAAAACATAGACATACATATAAAGAGGAGGTCATGAATGCAAATCCAAGTTCTTAAAGGCTAAAGTAAAACTCTGCGTCTTTTTGTGGGTTTTGAGTCCAAATGAACCTTTTACTGTTAAAGGTTCCAGATCTCTGAGGTAGCTTTATTGAGAAATGCTCAAGTTAGGCTTTGTGTTGTGTGGAGTCGGAGGCAAAGCATTTCGGCTGCAGCCCGGACAGAATGAGGAGAACTGTGACCTCCTCTCTGGAACAGCTTAATCTCTGGAGAAGCAGCAGTTCTACCATCACCTCTGCTATCACCTGTCTTCTGTAAATATTGTGACCATCTTCCCATCAGGCAGTGAAGCTCCCTCATGTCCACTACATCGAGGAGGACTCATCCATCTTTGCTCAGAGCGCCCCCTGGAACCTGCAGAGGTTACTGCGGCCGAACGCTGGGATTCCAGAGAACGGAACGTACAAGCCTCCAAGTGAGCTGGAGCTGCATCTCTGTCCAGAGACCTTCATGGTGGGGGGGGGGGGGGGGGGGGGGTGATGGGTCAGAGCCACGGTCCACACGTGTAACTTTGTCACAGGTTCAGTCCATGCAAACATCACAGTAAACATGACAGTAAGAGACCAGCCTCAGGTAACAAAGCAGTCACTTGGCATTTAACATCTCCATGGCAACCTTGCACATGGCCACATGCAGCTTCTTGGTTGATCCCTGCCACTCTGCATGAATAAACAAACTGAAAGAAGGCTCCGCCTCCTCACAGACACTCCCTCAGCTTGATTCTGTGGTCTCATGCCTCCTGAGGTAAACCTTCCGTCTGTCCTCTGCAGATGATGGAGGGATGGCAGAGGTGTATCTGATGGACGGCAGCGTCCAGAGCTCTCACAGAGAGGTTGAAGGACGAGTGCTGATCACAGACTTCAACCACGTCCCTGAAGAGGACGGGGTCAGAGTGCACAGACAGGTCTGCCACCCGAGCTGCAGCTCTCCAGCGTCCTCTCAGCTGCCCCCCGTGACCTCTGCTCCTCCACCCTGCAGGCCAGCCAGTGCGACAGTCACGCCACACACCTGGCGGGCGTTGTGAGCGGATCAGATTCAGGCGTTGCCCGAGGCGCCACGGTCAACCTGGTCCGAGTGCTCAACTGTCAGGGGAAGGGGACGGTGTCGGGAGCTCTGGCAGGTACAGAGCTGCACCCCACCTCAGATTAACTTGTTTAACCCTCGTGCTCTCTTCTGGGTCCAGATGACCCCCTTCCATTGATCTGTGATCCCTCCCATGACAAACACGGATCAAGCATTCGGCGCTGTGTCTGGGGGGTCCAGATGACCCACTTTAATGTGAACATGCCTGGATAGCACGAGGGTTAAGCAGCGTTCTGAAGGTTTAAATGTTTGGAGATGTCCTCTCCGGATGATCAGAAGCTGCTCTTCAGTCCTAAAACTGGTTTTGGTCCAGAACATTTGACCCACTGCAGGTCTCCACTTTGAGCTTCTTGTTTGTAGATCGTCTCCTCTGGAAGCCGAGCTGGAGGTGTGGCGGTCGGCCTGGCGGTCGGCTTGGCGGTTGGGAGGAGTTTAAAGCTCTCCGCCTCTTTCAGGGATGGAGTATATCCGTGCGACCCTGCAGGCCCGGCCGGTGGACGCGCTGGTGGTTTTGCTGCCGTTCATTGGCGGCTTCAGCCGGTCTTTGAACGCAGCGTGCAGAGAGCTGGTGTCTCACGGGGCCGTGGTCATCGCGGCGGCGGGGAACCACAGGGACGACGCCTGCCTCTACTCGCCTGCTTCCGAGCCCGAGGTGACCTAACTAAGGAGCCCTTTTGATAGAGCAGCTGGCCGTGACCTTTGACCTCTGCCACAGGTGATCACAGTGGGGGCAGTGAACTCAGCAGACCAGCTCATGTCTCAGGGGGCGGGCGGCAGCAACTACGGCCGCTGTGTGGACGTGTTTGCGCCTGGAGATGACATCGTGAGCGCCAGCAGCGACTGCAGCACCTGCTTCACCTCCCGCAGCGGCACGTCGCAGGCCGCCGCGCACGCCGCTGGTACGCTCACGCAGACACGGCGGGAACACGAGCGCCGGCAGGTCTTCACGCTGTGGTTTGTGTGTCCAGGGATAGCAGCCGTGATCCTGTCGTCCAATCAGAACGTGTCCCCGGTGCAGGTCCTGCAGATGATGCTGCATCACTCCGTCAGCAGCAGCATCAACCTCCTGCCTCTGCCGGAGACGCACCGCCTCACCACTCCCAACCTGGTGTCCGTCATGCCCTCCATGCGTGACCTGGCAGCAGGTCGGTGCTTCACCGTCGACCCCAGATGTGGGCAAACGTTATGAGTCAAAGAGTCAAAAGAGTTCCAAACTTTGAGAGAAGGGCCGGACCAGGAGAGCAGATGAATGATGTGTTTGGTACCTCCAAGGAGAGAGGAATGACATGGAATCTGGTCGAAAACACGCTTTGATTTTGATTGAAAGTACGTACATACAGTTTTGATTTGCTCTCATTTTAGTGCTCGTTGCACCAATGGGTTGACGTCCTTCAGGAAAAAAACATGAGCTTAAAGAAATGCTGCGATCATGAGGGGTCGGATAAATGACAGACTGAATCAGAAAGTACACATCAGGAAACAAATCTCCCACCATCACTTATAAGGTATTTGTAGAGCGCCATCTATGGCAGGGGGGTCAAACTCAATCACACAAGAGGTTGAAATCCAAAACCCGCCTTAGGTGGCGGGCCGAACAGGATCAACACTTATTAAACACTCTAAAACTACATTTTTAAAAATGTAACTTAACATATTTATGAACTAGATATATAGCATTACCAGTGATAATGCTAGTGTGAATGCTGGAAGCTGAATTTGGCTGATGAAGATGCTGAAAGATGAAGATGATAAAGCTAATTGCCAGCTAAAATATTAGCCTAAAAAAGTAAAAATAAATTTAAAAAAATTTAGGTTAGCCAAAACAGCTAGCATGTACCTAAAATATTAACTCCAAATTAGCCTAAAAATATTTTAGTAAATGCCAAAATAGTCCAAAAAGCTGTAGAATCATTTAAAGGGGCCATACCACGATTTTCTTAAGCCTTTCCGAGTGAACTATATCCATATATATGGTTGAATATATTTATGAAATTATTCATCAAATATTTGTTATATTTCGTGAAGCTCCTCCTATTTCATGACGTCATCCCAGAGAAATCCCTGTCTCCGCATTTCTCCCAACTTCTTCAAAGACGGATGCACATCCGATAAATCTGCCTTTAGTGGGCCCAGCCATCACTACACTACTGCACAACACACACAGAGCTTCTGCACGGCTGTGCTGGATCCAGGGGGGGTTCTTAAAGGAGCGCCACGTCTATAACAAACACCTGTTTAAACTGGATTTATTGAAGACAGGACACAACGGGAAAATATACGATATTCTGTAGCTAAAATGAAGAGTTTTTTTGCTGATAATCAGTGGATAAGCAAATAAATTAAGCGTTGGTGTTAGTCTGGGGGCGGAGCTGTCACAGCAGACTCTTCCTGGAGGGAGGGGTTGGCATCATGCTTATGTCAGCATGTTTCTTAGAGGATTACTCTTAAATGCATGAAGGGATCAAATTCCCGCTTTGGGGTTATTTATAGAGAGGAATGAACAGTAAAATGCATTTAAAACCTCAAAGTAGAATTTTCATGGTAGGGCTCTTTAAAACTGTAACTTATATGAATAAAAATATGAATAACAAAAAGGCAGGAATATTATTCCAGAATAAATTAACTTAAACCTCAAGTAACTTTCAACATTTTACCCTCCATGTGTCAGAATTTACTGAGTCGGACACCCAAGGAGGAGCACACTGAGGGCTAGATATATACAGTTCATTATGCTCAAGGTGGTGTGGAAACTTTGTTGCTGCCAGATGCACAGGGGAGTCTGTAACAAAACACAAGAGTTATTGGAGGTCAAATGAAGGTGTTGGTATAACCTCCAGGAGAGCAGACTTTGGGGGTGTCCATATGGAGATGGAGGGCAGTGAAGAATCTGGAGAAATCCAGGCCAGGGTCATACACGTGGGTCCAATCCAGAAATGCAGCAGACCAGAATCAGAATCCAGGGTCAGAAAAAGGGTCAAGAGAGAGCTTGAGCAGACCTGAACTTTGCAAAAGCACAATGAACTGGAGGAGGAGAGAAACTGAAGTAGTCCAGAGCTCAGCTGTGTGGAATCAGCAATCAGGAGTGAGCAGGAACAGGAAGACCAGAGGGGAAAAACCACAGATCCTGACACCATGAAAATATACTTTGTAAAAATTATACAAGTCAGAATTGAGCGCAAGATAACATCAGGTCATCAACAACAATAAAATAAAACGATCTGGAGGGCCGGATCCGGCCCCCGGCCCTCAACTTTGACACGTGTTAAAAAGTTAAAGTCCCACTATTTGTCACGCACCTGGGTGTGTAAATTTGTTCTCCGCATTGGACCTATCCCCTGGGGGAGCGGTGAGCTGCAGACACAGCCGCGCTCGGGAACCATTTGGTGGTTTAACCCCCCAGTCCAACTCTGTCAAGCAGGGAGGCATTTTTAGACTCTTTGGTATGACTTGGCCGGACATTGAACCCTCAACCTTCCAAACTCAGGGCGGACACTCCTCCACAAGGCCACTGAGCTGGTGTGTTCCATGGGGAGATGCCAGAATCATGAGGAAAATAAAACAAAGGATTGTCAATAGGGCTGGGAATCACTGGGTACGATATGATACGCGATACATGGTTCACGATATCGATGATATCATGATACTGCAGTAACTGGTAAAAATCATCTCTAATTATTTACATTATATAGAAACACATTGTTTGGAAAATATATCCTATTTATGTTTTAGCTTGAACACATCACAACAAACATCTGGTCTTATTCTGTGACACTTGAATAATAAACACTTTAGTACAAATCAGTCAAACTTTGAATTATCTGTAAAATTCAGTGTTAACAACAGTAAACATGAACAGCAGGGCCACTACTTAATGCAACATTGTTGTAAACAACAAAACATAAATGAAATAATTCAAGTAGCTGCCAGACACATGGGTACAGTGCTCCACCCCCATCTACCTCTGAAGGAACGTCTCACCAAAGGATGAAGAATATGATGTTTAACAGCCTCTTCAAATGAAAACTAAAGACTGATACTTGGTGAGAACACATCCAGAATCCATCACAGGACCAAATATTATGATATATATCGCAATATCGATATTTTGGCTCACACCTACTTATCAATAGAACTTGTTCCAGTTTGGCGGTCCAGATTACAAAGTGTAATGTGGCCCCCCGGTCGTAGTTTACCCGCCCCCGGTCAAAGCTGAGCCAGCTCCTCGTTCCTTTGCAGACCAGGAGCTCCTGTGTCGCTCCGTCTGGTCAGAGAGGTCCGGACGAGGCCGCGGCGACATGGTGGCGAGCCGCTGCCGTCACGGGGAAGAAATGATGAGCTGCAGCAGCGTGGCCCCCGATGGAGCCGGGGCGGGGGAAGCCATCACCGTGAGTTCAGCCGCGCGCTCCGGCCCCACCGCGCCGGCCGCCTAACCGTGTGTGTCTGCAGGTGAGCGCCGGCTACATGGAGTGCGTCGCCCACAACGGCCCATCAGGTCACGGCGTGTACGCTGTGGCCCGCTGCTGTGTGGCGGCGGGGCTGAGGTGTCACCCCCACCCTGGTTCTGAACCCGGACGGGAGGCGCAGTGTGTGGAGTCTCAGCAGCACCTCAGTGGTGAGCCCAGGGAGGGGTCAAAGGTTAAATACTACATCTGTAACATACTGTAACCGTTAACAGCTAAAACATTCTTATTAAACCTTTATTTAACCAGGTAAGTTGTTAAGAACAAGTTCTTATTTACAATAACGACCTGGACAACATGGTCAGAAGAACAAAGCAGTTGTTCATCTCAAGTCTCTTCATTTCTGGGGTTGTAGGAGTTAAGTTTAGATTCTAAGAAGTTGAAATACCATTCCTGCTTTTGGAGGTCATTATGTCACCTGAGAGGTCACTGGATCTTCTTCCATCATGAATCAAAAAACACCTCGTGTGTGCTGAAGGCTTTGTGTCAGATCTGCTGAGCAACATGCTCTCTCGTCACTTCAGCTCATTCTTCTCCAGGATGCACGTCTCGGTCCACAGCGGAGCTCCCGTCGGACTCACGGCCGCATCCCAGACACAGGAGGCTCTGCACGGCGAGGGGGGGCCTCACATCCCAGGCCGTGTGCTGCCACGCCCCGTCTCTGGAGTGCCACCTGGTGGAGAACGTTTCCTCAGACACAGACCAGGTGAGACCTGAAGGTCCCCTATGAGTATTTTTACAACGTTCCCAGAAGTCTTTTAATGATGATCATGAAGTTTATGGCCAAAATCCCAAAACCTAAATATTTTAAAAAGACATTTTTCACGTTGATCTGAAGTTTCCAAAATCTCCTAAGGGGGGCGTGGCTTTGAAGCTGAGCAGAGTAGCTCCGCCCCTGATCCCCCTGTCTGATTATGATAGCTCCTTCATTGATTTACAAGCCTTTCCAACTGCGGTCAAATGAGCCGCCGTTCACATTTCTGTGGTCACATCAAGAAGCTCCGTGGAGTCTGGTGGAGATTTTCCAGCGTTCTCAGGACTGCTACCGTAAGTATTGGATGAAACTCACACCAAAAATCCAGTGACGGCTGATTGGACCACAGAAATGTGAACGGCGGCTCATTTGACTGCAGTCAATGTGAAGGTAGCATCTTCTCTTCTCCAGAACCTGAACTAGACACGCTAGCCGGACCAGATGAGGGTTTAGTGCATGTGCAGCAGAAAGAAGATGATTGATGAAAAACAGAGTGTGTCCAAGACTGTTTGGTTGATTTAAAAGGAGAAATAAAAACTAAATGATTTCTGATTACATTTGTTCTCTTTCAGAAGATAAATGACACACAGACATGATGAAAACTCTAAAACAGGATTTTCATCAGAGAGAGACTTGAAGCTTGCAGGTCTGAGTGTGTCCAGGATTGATCCCTTACCTTCCTCTGTCTGGGATGTTCCTGCAGGTGGAGCTGTCCTGTCTCTCTGGTTGGACTTTGACAGACTGTAAGGCCGTCTCTGAAGGCTCCATCGTTGTGGAGACAGTTGCCAAGGACAACAGCTGCCTGGTCCATGGTGCAGCAGGAGAGAACAGGACTGCAGGTGTAGCTGTCTGCTGCAGAGTCAGCCCACAGGGACATCTTGAAACTAAAGCTGACTGACCCGACCTCCATCTTCAACACTCCTAACACAGCTGAGCTTCTGTCGTCAGGACAGGGTTACCTGCTCTCTCTCTCTCTGCTGGACTCTAAACATACTGTATGTTAATTTAGATGCAGCAGGAGACGCGTGCTGCAGAAAAGTCTTTAGAGGTTTAGCTTTTTACTAAAATCATATTAAACACAAGAGTCAGAGATGCTCGCCCATGTAAATACTTGTGTCTTGTTTGAATGCTGCGTGCTGATTGCCGGCGGCAGCAGGTTGATGACGGCGCCGCCGGCTCACGGTTGTGGGTAATCAGCTTGATTAGCCTCATCAGTGTGGTGGGAACAGCAGGTTCTCTGTGGAGAACAGAGGACGTGTTCCTGCTCTCACCGTCGTCTGTACTGAATGTAAAGGTAGCTGGAATAAAACCTCAATGCAGTGAACTGCTTTATCTCAGTCTCAGACCACGCACACACGCACACACACCAAGGCAAAAGATTTGTGGAGGGTTTGTGCATTCCAGTTTATTTTATATCAAATTTCCCCTTAATCAAACTCTGATGTACAAATTAAAACTGCGTGGTAACATGCATTACAGAATCCTGCCATGTCGGAGGTGAGTTCTCTAAATCCAAGGACAGTAAAAACCCGTATAGTCGCCGTTCCCGCCCACTCGCCCCTCCCTGCATTCCAGAATTAAAACAAGATTGTTTTAAAGCCCCTCCCTTAAGTCGCCGTGGTGATGCGGGGCTGATGGGACTCTGGAGCGGATGCAGCTGGTGTTGCCGAGAGCTGCTTGGCACAGACTGCATCAGCACCAACGCAGCAGTGAGGAGGCCACAGCAATCCCCTCACGTGGAAAACGCCGCTTCACCACCCGCTGCAGCGGCGCCGGACAGCATAATGCCCCAGAGCTGGGGCAGAAGCTGGAGGTGCCGCTCTGCTTCAGAGTGGAGCTCCTGCTGCTGTAAACACTGAACCTGTTAAAGCTGCTACCAGCTCTCACCACGGACTTCTTTAAGACTATCTAGACTACATCAGCATCTACAAAGTTTAACCGCAGAGTGAACACAAGCAGCATTTCCCATCATCCCGTCCTGCCGCACGGCGAGGCCGCAGGACGCACTCGCTTGCTGTCATGACTGAGGCACCTCACCGAGTCAGAGGTGGAGAGGAGATGGATCGGGAGGTTAAGGCACTTTCAGACTCCCGATCGCAGAGACAGGATGAGGGCGGCGCAGGAAAGCAGAGCGCCATTTGTGTTCATGTCCCAAAAGGCAAAGCAAAGACAACCTTTGACCGGAGAGGAAGCCGAGGTAACCGTGACGCCGACAGCAGTGAGAGAGTGACACACACACTTGCATGTTTATTTTTCACAACTTTTTCATAGTGTGTTGTTTTTTGTGCGTGTGTGTAACCTTGGCACCTAAAAAAGAATACTCGCTCCTCCTACCCTCTGCCCCTGCCGCACCGACGGCCCGCCCCCGCTGACCTTCACGATCGGCGTTTTCTTGCATAAGGCTGAAGTTCCTAAAGATGCTGTCCAGCATCACAGGAAACCAAGGAGTTGATGAGGAGGAGCAGACCCGGCACACGCACAGGAGCGCTGAGCATGGCACCGCATCCCCGTCCCCATGGCAACAGCACGGGCACCACGGGTCAAAGGTCGAGTCCCAGAAAAAGTGGCTTGCTATCAGAGCGTCTGCATAAGTGGCACTGCAAAGGTGAAGAATTAAAAGCAAAAGAAGAAGAGGCCTCCAGCTGTGGAGGAACTGACCGCGGCTGCTGGACTAGAAAGTGCATTCTGAACCCCGCCTCTCTGGAGGAGCCGGAGGTCAGTTCTTCCAGAGCAGCTTCAGACACAACCCGCTGAAGAGTCAGATTATGCTCTGGAAATCATACGACTGCGGAACAGTGAAAATGTCGACGAGAAAACATTGGCAAATATGAGCAGAAAATTGTTAAAACACAACCCGAACCCATCCTCCACCTGGCTGTCAGTCATTCCCGGTGAATGAAGAAGAATTAAAGAGGATGAACTGCAGTCATCCGTGATTGTGTGGAAGGATATTTGCACGTTTCACCTTAATCAACTCGGCTGCCCTTAACCATAATGCGTCTCCATCAGCGCCTTGGCTGGTCTCCAGGAAGTAGTTCATGTGTATTCATAGCTCCTTCGTTGCCATGGCGACTGCGATAAAGAGTTCTGATTGGCTTCTCATTGTCCTGCCCAATCAGAGGTGAAGTGCAGCCCGGTTCCACCGGCTGCCTGGACCTGTGCTGCCTCTCCTCTGGGGGGTCCGGCCTGTTAGGGGTCCACGTCTTCCAGATCGCTCTTTGAATCTCCCAGCATCATGGGGGACTCTGACCCCTGCAGAGCACAGAGATGCTGTAGCGAGTTCCTCTGCAAGGCAGTCACAGCGTTTCATTGCCATATGACATTTCATTATCTGCAGCGCTGGAGCCAGAAAAAGTCTGGCAGCCTTTCATTGAGCTGACGTGATGACAAGTCGAGAAGAAAGGCTGCTAATAACATCTGTGGGAGGCAGAGGCTGGCTTCAAAGCCTTCATCCATTTTCTTCATTGTGCTCCTTCTGGCGACGCGAGCAGCAGATCGCCGTGACTCACTCACAAGCCCTGCTGGTGGAGCCTACCTGTCGGAGGCTGCGGTCTGCGTTCTCATTGGCCGGGCTGCCGTCGGAGCCGTTACTGCTGCCGGACTGCTCCTTCTCGTTCAGCAGGGCCGTGGCGTAGGCCAGCGTGTCCTGCAGAGGTCAGAGCACAGCGCAGAGGTGACGGACCGAGCAGGGCGGCGGTCGGCGCTGCGCGGCGCGCGCACGTACCTGTGCAGAGATGGTGCGCTGGAAGGTTTTGTTGGTGGACGTCTCGTTGGAGACGTTGCTCTGAGGAGTCCAGTAATGTTCAGTCATCTGAAGACAGAGTGATGCGTCAGAACTCCTGCTGAAGCAAATGCTTCTCAAGCACTTCTTAGCTGTCTCCATTCACTCGGAGGTTTCACAAACTGGACTTCTGATAATACATTTTCTTAATGGAAACACGACAATTACAAAAACTTGCATTTATTGCAAAATGGTTTTAGAGGTTTTTTTGGACATATCCAAATGCAGCTTTTAGTATGAAGCATCCGTCAAACATGTTTGGCCTTAAAATCCCTGTAATTCATGATTTTAAAAAAAAATGGAAAAAATTGAAATTGTGACCTTAAAACTGTGAGCTGAATCGAATCGAGGCTTGACTGAATGGTTACATCCCTGCTTTACACACATGACCACTGCTGTTAAGCTCCTCCCAAACAGAGTGAGGGGTTCCTCAAACAGAAAGGCTCTGGGACGGGGGAGGTACCAAACGCAGAGACAGTCCAGCTGCAGCATCAATCAACCTCGTCTGCATGAATTTTCTTTGGGACATAACAAGAAAAACACCACTGGAAACTAACACGGTGGGGCTTTGAAACCATGTGGAAGAAAAACAGACATGAATAAGAAAGCTGCCACGCTACAAACCACAGACGTTCCTGTTGGAAGAATGCATCTGTTCAGGAACAGCAGGACTCCTTTGGCTGTAAGCAGAAGAAACGCTGCTGCGTTTAGAGCTCACCTTTTTCTGCAGCCACTGCACCGCCCAGCTCCAGTGACCAGACAAGTCCTTGAAATAATCCTTGGCCTGAGGACACCTGAGGAAAGCAGCAAGCCGTCAGCGTGAGGCCTGCAGAGGAGCTCCAGAGGAGGTCCAGAGGAGGTCCAGAGGAGCTCCAGAGGAGGTCCAGAGGAGGACAGAGCACTCACTTCTGAGCCAACGTGACTAAAAACTTCACACACTGGTAGCAGCGCCGGCTGTCCATGTTGTTGCTCTGGTGCATCAAAGCTGTGAAGAAGGTTCTGTTATGACAGTCCATCCTCGCTGCAGCACAGTATCGGAGGGTCGGAGTCACTTACCCAGCAGTCCTTTGTCCGACTCAAAAGCATATTTGAGCCTCTGGGACTGCAGCGGGTCTTCCACCATCTGCAGATGCAGCAGAGGTCAGACAGACTCCCAACACTGATGCAGACGGACCCATGACAAACTCACCAGCTGCTCCTGCAGCATCTGGAAGACGTTCTTCAGCTCGTGAGGCGGAGCCGTCTCCAGCTGGGTCTGTGAGAGGAGGGATCAGCGGTTCACGTCTGCTGCTGTGTCGGCCCGGCGTCCAGGCGCTCTTACCTTCAGTAACTGCAGCACCCCCAGGGAGAAGGGCTCGTTACAGAACGAGCTGTAGGTCACCATCTCTATCAGCAGGGTCAGAGGTCCCGACAGCTCCCGCATGGCGAACATCACCTGCAGACCCCCCCAAAAACCAGGTGAACACCAGCGGGGAGCCGATTTCAATCAGGTGCACTGTGCAGCGTGGGTTACCTCCAGGAGGTAAGGCTGTCCCTCTGGAGTGAAGAGCGAGGCCAGAATGTCCGGGTGGAGCGGCAGCAGCGATGACGGGACGCTGCTCTGACGCAGCTTACACCCCCCGGGGGCTGCAGAGGACCAACCAAACCCAATCAAGTCAAGGCTGGAGTGGCTAACGGCGTCAGCGTGGACGCGCCTCACCTTGTGTCCGCTGGGACGTGAGGTCAGAGTGCACGGTCATCAGGGCCAGGGTACTGTGGAGGTGGAGAAACTCCCGAGCCTGAGCGGGACTCCAGCGCCGGTTCTGAAAGACCACAGACATGATTTCAGATGTGGATTCAGGGAGCAGTCAAACACTGAGAGTGAACGTGGTCCAAACGCCTCTACCTGGTTGTTCTGCCTGTTGGAGCCCAGCAGAAAGACGAGCATGCGGCGGTAAGCGCAGTGCTTCAGCAGCAGCTGACAGGGACTCCCCCCCTGGGAGACAGCAGCAGAATGAAGGCTCACGACCCCTCACCTACCCCTCACCTTCCAACAGCCCGGGTCCACCACAGGACAATTACCCTCTGAGCAAAGTTGCTGAAGAGGCTGAAGTACTGCGCGCAGTTCTTCACATTCTCAGGAACATCTTTGTCCAGTAAGGACAGCAGGGCATCCGTCAGAGCGTCCAGCCCGGGGTCACCAAAGTGCAGCGCGCTCTCCAGAGTTTTCTCCAGGACGGACGCCACCACAATCCTCACTTCTCGCACGCTGCACTCCAGCAGACAGACCCTGCAGTGACAGGGATCACAGGCATCAGGCGGCGGCTGAAACACAGCTGTCTAAACCGGCAGGTCTGGCCTCAAACCTCCATCTAGTTTAACATGTTCTGCCTGTGGTGCTCATGTGAGGATCCCATCATCCCCTCCGCTAAACACAGCATGGAGAGTGCTAAAGTCAGAGGAAAATACTCTCTGTAGATGTTCACATTCCTGAGAGTGGTGGACATTTTGACCGATGGAAACACGTGATGTAAGACGAGAGAACTCCAGAGGAAGAGGAGCTGAGCTGCAGAAAGCAGTCAGGAATGTGTGGACATGAAGTCTCATCAGGAACTGAACGCAGCAGATACAAATATGCAGTAATGGGACATAAATATACGAGGTTCCCCAGACAGGGGCAGTCTCATTATTACTGCCTTCACACCAAACGTGATTCACTCGTCAAATTCTCTTCTCCTTCACCACACAGCACATTCACAGCTCAGCGCCGGTGTAAGCTCGACACCCCAGAGTGGGAGGAGCTACCAGCAGATGTTCCCAGCCTGATCGCTGTATGGAGCAGAGCCTGTGTTCATCTCATTTATGATGTACGGAAAACACGATGATGAAGAGCTCTACAGAATGATCAGTGATCCTGTCTCCATGTCTGGGTTGATGAGATCATTCAGAGCTCCACTCCTGCTGCTGGAGCTGCGTCTGAATGACGGACGCTGTCTGACTACTTCTGAGACCCGGTTTGATGACAGAGGACCTTTTCTGTCCCAATGCAAATAAGAAATATCCCTAAGTTTATGATGAGAACGATCAGATCAATCCTCCATGTTGGGTTTGTTGAATCACTGAGCAGGTCACTGATTGGCTGACGCGCTGCTCTGTCCTCCCAAAGTTCAGATTTTTTAGTTCTCAAATCCCGCTGCACCAGGATCAACACTCCAATCACTCTGCAGGACCTCGGATCACATCTGCACTTTGACAGAACTTTGACACTTTTTGAGGAAAGAGATTCTATAGAAACTCTGTTTACACCTCAGATGAATGTCACGGGAGGAGAAAGGACTTTAGGTCTCAAGTTGCTCGTACTGCTCGAAGCAGAGATGTTTTCTTTGGTTGGGGTGAAAGTTTGGAATTCTCGAGAGGAAATTGTGAAAAAGCTGTACTAATACATGTATTTATAAAGAAGAAACTGGAGGAATGTATGATTTGTAGTTATTGTGTGGTGACAATACTTAAAAGATATAAAACGATGAACATTCTCTGTCCATCTGAAGCTCATCTTCACACTAAACCGTTAGACACTTACAGTTTATTCACATTTAAAAGCTTTCTGAAAACGTTTGTTTTTAGAATCTCATTTATAAAGGGTTTCCTAAAGTTTAGGACATTTCTGTTTACATAACCGGCTATAGTTGCTAAATTTCAGCTTCCAGCAACAGATTGTTTCTGGGTCATCTGGCAGGTGACCAGAGGAGGTGACAAAGGGGAACAAATAATAGAAGAATCTTGTTCTTCTGGCTGTTCTTTTGCAGTGACGGAGACGTTTGTGCTGTGCTGAATATGTTCATGTGATTCTTCATGAAAAGAATAAAACATAAACTGGACTCCACTGCTGTGAGAATGGCGTTTGGTGTGAACGCAGCTTTAGGAGCATCTAAAAAACAGAGGAAGACTTCAGGCAGAAGCAGAGGAGCCTGGACATCAGGACATCACCAATGATACCTAAAGATCGTACCGAATGATCTCCCGTCCCTCTGGTCCAACCAGATACTGCACCATCCATTGGCAGGCCTCGCTGCTCTTGGTCAGCAGCACCTCCACCGCTGCCATCCACTCCTCTGTGTCCACCCTGCAGGAAAATCCAGATGAGTTCTCCTGAAGAACGACGGAGGAACTTCCTGCACACGGAGGAGTTTCACTACCGGAGCTTCTTCTTGGTGTGGAGGTAGGTGTGGAAGAGGAAGTGAACAGCCAGCTGGAGACTTTCTTTGGCCATGGGCTGGTAATCAGCATGCTTTAATTTGGTCTGAAAAAGGGAGCGTGGAGTTACGCTGTTGGTTCACACTGGTTCAGGAGTGAGTTCTGATCCCAAACAAAAGGACTGCAGAATTAGAATGTAAACATTTGAATTTTGGAGTCTCTGAGAGTAAAATGCTTCCAGAACAGAACAGAAGAGCGAGGTCATCATCTGAATGCTCTGAATCCCAGAAAACAACAACACGTACTGCATTGACTGAGGCCAGTGAAAGCATGAAGTTGAAGTAATCGCTGTTGTAGATGTCTCTGTTCCTCATAAACTTCAGGTTCTCATCTCTCACAATCTGGAGAAGACTCAAAGAAAGTGGATTTCGCGTCAGCGATGCTCAGACATGAAAGCAGATCTAGAAAGCAGCGCTGCATGGCTGTACCTGGTAAATGCTGGCAGGCATCTTCTCAACAAACAGGCCCTTCTTCTCACCCTTGCGGACCAGCCGAGTGAGGAGGGTCAGGCGGTCATTGTTGGCTCTCGGGGGCCGAGGAGATGACTGAGGGGAGACATCAGGGGAGGATGGGGCAGAGCTGGGAGAAAACAGGAGAACACTCATGAAAAGCAGCAGAGCAAAGAGCTGCTCAGATGGTTGGAATGTGCAGGAGAAGATCCTGCTGAGCATCCCAGCATGATGCTGAGGATGCTTGACTCACAGCGTAAGATCTTCAGCCTCCTGCCTCATGATGCTCACTCGGCTCTTCTTGGGCAGAACAGGCGAGTTCTGATCGCTGATCTTCTGATAGAACAGCATGTATGCATTCCAGTACCTCCTGCGCACGTCGGGGTACGGGTTTGCTGCACACAGCAGTCACCAAACACTTCACTCACTCTGTCCCAGTAGTGGGCTGCATAAGAATTCCTCCATGTCATGAACTCACATTGGTCATAAACTTTGGGGCGGTACTCTCCACCGAAGCACTCGTACTCCAGAGTTTCATCGTTCATGTCGAACTCCTCCACCATGTTGTCATTGAACTTGTACCAGCGTCCGCGGCTGCTCCCACTGCAGAACACAGACCGCGCACCAGCAAACTCAGCTTCAGTATTTAGCAAGCCTCACCATATGAGGAAATCTGCCTTTGAATTGTGATGATGTGGACAAATATCTAAAAAAATTACTAATACATTTCTATTTCACAGACAGTTTTATTTCAACAAATTTTAGTTTTCAGCGTGTTTTGCGTGGTGTTCAGAGAACGCCGTCTGTCTCTAAAGTACCGACGTTAGAGGTGTAACAGATCACTAAACTCACGGTTCTGATCCTTTAAAGGTTTTAGAGTCACAGTTAGGATCATTTTTACCTTCAGTAAAAAGGAAAAAAAAATAGTTTAAAGCTAAAAATGTATTTTTAGAAGTATTTTACATAATATGTAATATTATGTTATGTATAAAACAAACACACATGTAAAATACATCAGAAATGTGCTCAGAGAGGACTTTTCATAAAACCAAAACACTAATAACATCTTTGATCTCATGAATCAGCCTGTACATAAAACAAATACTAGATATGTTTATATTGGGGTGAAACGGATCACGGATAATCTGTTCGGGACACGCGTGTACAGCGGACCTCTCCAACCTTACCCCCAATGCGCACGCACGCGCGCACACACCTCACGCGAGCAATATCTCAATCAATCCTCCGTTCACATCGAATTGCATTCGGGTCAAATTCATGTGAATCTCTTTGTTTTGACAAGCGCTGAAGTCGCTGCTTCATGTTTATCTTAAAGTTCTGTTTTCCAACACTTTTTAATCATTTTTGGTGTTTTTCTAAAACATATAATTGTCATAGAAACTACATGTTTTAACATTTTGTCTGTGTTCAAAGATTGAAGATGTTTTGTTTTAATAAATAGGCTTCAATGACCAAATGTTTGGATGTTACATTTATAAATATTGTGTGTGAAGTACTTATGATTTAAAGCGTTTCCAAGAATTAATTTAGCTTTTATCTTCTTGTTTTTTGCTGGATTTTTTTTCATTTTAACTGATCTGAGAAATGATCCAAACCGTGACCCTAAAACCGTGACACGATCCCAACCGTGACACGATCCCAACCGTGACACGATCCGTACCGTGACACGATCCGAACCGTGACACGATCCGAACCGTGACACGATCCGTACCGTGACACGATCCGTACCGTGACACGATCCCAACCGTGACACGATCCCAACCGTGACACGATCCCAACCGTGACACGATCCGAACCGTGACACGATCCCAACCGTGACACGATCCCAACCGTGACTCGATCCCAACCGTGACACGATCCGAACCGTGACACGATCCCAACCGTGACACGATCCCAACCGTGACACGATCCCAACCGTGACACGGTCCCAACCGTGACACGATCCCAACCGTGACACGATCCGTACCGTGACACGATCCCAACCGTGACACGATCCCAACCGTGACACGATCCCAACCGTGACACGATCCCAACCGTGACTCGATCCCAACCGTGACACGATCCGAACCGTGACACGATCCCAACCGTGACACGATCCCAACCGTGACACGGTCCCAACCGTGACACGATCCCAACCGTGACACGATCCGTACCGTGACACGATCCCAACCGTGACACGATCCCAACCGTGACACGATCCCAACCGTGACACGATCTGAACCGTGACACGATCCGAACCGTGACACGATCCGAACCGTGACACGATCCCAACCGTGACACGATCCCAACCGTGGATTTTGTGATCCGTTGCACCTGTTGTTTATGTAAACAAAGTGCATCTTTAACCAGGATGGATGATTTACAACTTTAAATTCTTCCTCTAAATTTCCTCTGCTGCTACAATAATCATTATTCTGTGGAGTTTGCTAGATTCAAACCCTTTAACCAAACCTAAAGCAGGACTGTTTGACTTAGGGGTGTAATGGATCACAAGCTACGGTTTGGGACATGCACGTAAATATATAAGCTTTTCAGAAAATGTATTTTAGGCATTTATCTAGTTTTTTTTTTTTTCTTTACTTTTTACTGAACTGAGAAATGATCCAACCCGTGACGCCGGCCGAACCATGAGGTCTGTGATCCGTTACAGCCCTAACTTTGGTTGATGCCAACAAAAAGCACAAACATAGCGAGTGACAACATCACACATGAGAAGTAAACCAGAGTGGGACCTAACACTACTGACAGTAAGCCGAGTTGATTCTAAACCCGTCTGGGAAGTTCTCTACAGGCAGACCCCGGCGAGCGTGACACTGGTGCTCAGCGTCTGTCAGAGAAAGTGTGACAGGAGCCAGAGCAGGACGTCTTCATTCTGGCATCTGGACATAGAATGGAGAGTCTGGTGCTGTGCCCCAGGGAGGTCTCTGAGCTTCTGTCTGCTAAACTGGAGCAGTGTTCTTCAATCCGTTTTCCAAACGCCCCACACGAGCTTCACAGCTTGAAGCTGACAGACCAAACCCTTCTGAAGAAGCGTGCCTCTTACCGTCTGTCCTTAATGAAGGAGTAGTAGTGTCCAGCATGTGCCTGGCCGCTGTGCACCACCACCCCCACCAGCTCATAGTTCTCTGAAATGGTAACTTTCTTCCTGGGCGAACCTCCTGACGCCCCATCTCCTCGCCCCTCGCCACCCTCTCCTCCACAGTCCTGACGGGCCATCCCAGAAACCGTGTAGGGCTCCATGTTCAACACCCAGGGGAACTGCTCCGCAAAAGAGAAACACTTCAGTCCAACAGCAGCCCAGGTGCAGGTGTCAGAAGCACCTCATACCCGGATCTGCTCGTCATATTTGATGGAGCGCCCGCTCTCCCAGTCGAAGCCGAAGCGCATGAGGTGGATACAGAGGACGCTGGGCAGCGACTTGATGCACGTCCGCTTCACTGTGGTCCTCTGTGCAAACAAACACTGGTTAACAGACGTGCTGCTGGGGTAGAGAAGAGGCAGGAGCAGACAGACCTTCTCTTTGCATTTTTCACAGTAGTACGCGTTGCTGCCCTCCAACACCTCTCCTCTAACAAACTGGTCCAGGGAGATCTCCAGACTCTGGCAAGAGGTCACCCCGAGGTTCAAAGCCATAAAGGTTTCTTCTCGCTCGTACCTGCAGTGGAAAACTCTGACAGTCAACACTACATTTCCAAACAAGTTCAATTCAGGGGAGAAGTGCTGCTCACCGATGTGGACAATCTTTACAAATCTTCTGGTCAGAGAAGATTCCCTGAAACGTGTTCTTAAATATTTGTTCTCGGCCGATTTTCTGCAGGTGAGAAGTGAGTGAGCACGGTTCTTCAGTAAACCTGAGCAGACATGATGTTCTCACTCGTGTGAAAATGATACCTTGAGATGTTCATCAAGCTGGTCCACCAGGCTGGTGAAAAACTCGTAAGCGTCCTGCTGCTCTCTGACGTAGAGCTCCCGGTTCCACATTTTAAAGATCTGTAACAGAGGAGCGTTAGAGCGTGCTCAGAGCGTGCTCAGTGCGTGCTCAGCGCGTGCTCAGCGCGTGCTCAGAGCGTGCTCAGAGCGTGCTCAGAGCGTGCTCAGAGCGTGCTCAGCGCGTGCTCAGAGCGTGCTCAGAGCGTGCTCAGAGCGTGCTCAGCGCGTGCTCAGCGCGTGCTCAGCGCGTGCTCAGAGCGTGCTCAGAGCGTGCTCAGAGCGTGCTCAGAGCGTGCTCAGCGCGTGCTCAGAGCGTGCTCAGAGCGTGCTCAGCGCGTGCTCAGAGCGTGCTCAGAGCGTGCTCAGAGCGTGCTCAGCGCGTGCTCAGAGCGTGCTCAGAGCGTGCTCAGAGCGTGCTCAGCGACGTGCGTGTGCTCAGCGTCGCGCGTGCTCAGCGCGTGCTCAGAGCGTGCTCAGTGCGTGCTCAGCGCGTGCTCAGCGCGTGCTCAGAGCGTGCTCAGAGCGTGCTCAGAGCGTGCTCAGAGCGTGCTCAGCGCGTGCTCAGAGCGTGCTCAGAGCGTGCTCAGCGCGTGCTCAGAGCGTGCTCAGAGCGTGCTCAGCGCGTGCTCAGCGCGTGCTCAGAGCGTGCTCAGAGCGTGCTCAGCGCGTGCTCAGAGCGTGCTCAGAGCGTGCTCAGCGCGTGCTCAGCGCGTGCTCAGCGCGTGCTCAGAGCGTGCTCAGAGCGTGCTCAGCGCGTGCTCAGCGCGTGCTCAGCGCGTGCTCAGAGCGTGCTCAGAGCGTGCTCAGCGCGTGCTCAGAGCGTGCTCAGAGCGTGCTCAGCGCGTGCTCAGAGCGTGCTCAGAGCGTGCTCAGAGCGTGCTCAGAGCGTGCTCAGCGCGTGCTCAGAGCGTGCTCAGAGCGTGCTCAGCGCGCGTGCTCAGAGCGTGCTCAGAGCGTGCTCAGCGCGTGCTCAGCGCGTGCTCAGAGCGTGCTCAGAGCGTGCTCAGAGCGTGCTCAGCGCGTGCTCAGAGCGTGCTCAGAGCGTGCTCAGCGCGTGCTCAGAGCGTGCTCAGAGCGTGCTCAGAGCGTGCTCAGCGCGTGCTCAGAGCGTGCTCAGAGCGTGCTCAGAGCGTGCTCAGAGCGTGCTCAGCGCGTGCTCAGAGCGTGCTCAGCGCGTGCTCAGAGCGTGCTCAGCGCGTGCTCAGAGCGTGCTCAGAGCGTGCTCAGAGCGTGCTCAGCGCGTGCTCAGAGCGTGCTCAGCGCGTGCTCAGAGCGTGCTCAGCGCGTGCTCAGAGCGTGCTCAGCGCGTGCTCAGCGCGTGCTCAGCGCGTGCTCAGAGCGTGCTCAGAGCGTGCTCAGAGCGTGGTTGGCGGTGGCTCCTGTCCCTACATCTGCTGGTGGCCGGCGCTGTTTTTCAACCTTTTTTGAGCCAAGGTACACTTTTTCAATGAATAAAATCCTGCGGCACCCTAGTATCTAAAAAGGTAAAACAATTGTAGTCTTTATTGATGTACAATCCAGTTGACATTTTTCAATAAGTGGGAAGCATCATTGCAGTGCAGAGGCGCTGCCATTTTAACCCCGTGTCTCTCAATGTCAGCTCTCGTACGGACGCTGTCCTCCCATCAACTGTTCAGTACCTAACAGAAATGGTATGATCCCGGGTCGCACCGTGCCCCCCCCACCATTGAGAAAGTCTGCTTTAACCCAATGCATCATGGGGGATAGATTCCGGATATCCTCACGTTTCTGAGCTTCATTGTTTTGTTCACTTTTTAAACTGTCTGACACGGATCCTGCAGGAAGTTACACCGCTGAACACGAGCTTCAGCTGCTGTTTCTGTTAGAACCGACAGACTTTATGAGCCGAACAGGAACAAGGAAGTGAGGACGTTAACCACTTCTGATTGGTCAGATTGATGACATGTGATCAAGCCTCCAACAATGATTGGCGGAGACAGTTGAAGGGGGCGGGACTTTTCTGAAAGCGGAGGTTGCGGCTGGTTCTGCGGTCAGATTGCGGTAACATTATTCTGATTAAAGAGTCATTTATAGAAACAAAGAATAATTTATTTTACAATCTTGCAGATTCCAAACTATCTACCAGAGTTAAATCAGGGCCGTTTGGATGAACACAGAGCGGATTTCCTAGTGATGGTAAATGTTTTACATGTGTGAAAATGGGTAATTTGCCGTGGTACACCTGACCATCTACCACAGCACACTGGTTGAAAAACACAGGTGTAAGGAAACTAGGGCTGGGGACCCAAAATATTCCCAGAAACGATTCTATTTATGAGAGTCTGAATTGATTCAATTCTGATTTTTTTTTTAATTCTTCAATTCAATTTAGAGTTTAGACATTTATACAGGTGTTTAGAAATACATGAATAATCTACAATATGTTTTGAATTATTTATATGAATCTGATCCAGTTGACTTACAGTAAATGTGTCAGTGAAACAATGATATATGTTACATGGATTCTCTAAAGGAGAAGTTCTAACTAAAATGTTCAGATCATTAACATTGGAGACATTGTTCTGCTTCTCCTGGAGGGTGTTTCAGTTTGACCACTAGGTGGTGATCTCGCTATAGCATTACACCTTATTACAGAAGAAGAAGAAAAAATGAGCAGAAATGATGTTTGTAGATCAAAAATGGTTACTTTACACAAAGTTAGTAACTAGCCATCCTATGAGAAATTCTATTAAATGTTAGCATCAAGCTAGCAGACTTTAGCTTTATTTTCTAACTTGATTTTTATGAACTGATTATTGATCTGTTAAGCTTAAATCGATTAAAATCGATCAGGTTTATCAGCTCAGCCTTCAGGAAACAGCTGGAGTGTGTCTCTGGGTTACCTTCCAGAAGTTCTCGGGCACATAGTACTGCAGCTTGCTCTCCATCAGGTGACCAAACAAAGACTGCACTTGGTAGAAAACACTCTCCTCAGGCTGGTCCGTGTCATCCTCGATGGACAGGACAGCCTTTAGAGAAAACAAACGAATGCTGTAAAAGCAGATTGAAAGGAAGAACTTCTGACAGAAAAGCGGAGTACCTCAGGTAAGCCAGGCTGCATGTACAGCTGCTGGAACACAGCGTTCATGTAACACGTGGCTCCTCCATTCTTCAGTCCCACGAAGCCAGACACTGAGCGGCTCTCAACCGGGGGCAGGTACTAATGACACAGAGTAGACTTTAAGACCCGGTGGGGGTGAGTGTAGTCGGGTGTCCAGCCGCTGTCTTACATCAAACTCCTTGCAGAGGGAAGGGTCAGACTGGTGGTGCATGGACAGCAGCTCCCTCGTGATGAGGCGCAGGTTGGACAGAGAGCTGTCAGCCAGCATCACCAGCACCTCGTATGCTGCCAGTCTGCTGCTAGCTGTGCTGCACCTGGGCGGGCGGGCGGATCAGATCACACAATCAAACCCATTGACTTTTTGATCAGTGTGCATTCAATGATTCATTCTGCTGATCCTCATGGCTTTTCTCAGCTGAAGATGCTGCCATAAACAGGTCAGTTTTCTCACAAGAATGATCTGGTTACAGCATCTTCTCACCTGAAAACTTCTCAACTGATTCACTACACAGTACATTAAGCTATCAGAGACTTCCACATTGACGGAAAGAACATTCATAGAGCAACATGCTGTCTGTAACCACTGTGGCTAAACTCCAGACACGCTGAATGTAAAAGTGATAAACCAACAGCTTCAGGCAGGAGCAGCTGTGTTTCCATGTGTGAAAGGTCTTGATGGGATCAAAGACCGGATTACAATAGAACTGTGCTCATGGGCCTGAAGAACTTTATCCAACTTAACGTTTCCACGCGCCACATGGTTGATTGGAATAAATCCTTCCGCCATGCGCAGAACAGTCTAAAATACCAAATAGTCATGGAAGAAGAAATAAGGAGTTCCGTAATAAAGAGGGAGACTCGGTCTCACAGAGTCCTGCAGGTCTCACGCAGAGCGGGCGGACGAACCGCGTCTGAAGCTCACTTTGTAACAAAGTGAGACATGAACGCTGAGTCCAGCAGATCTGCTCAGAGAAACGCGGAGAGCAGCCGATCGGTTCTGTTCCCCTCCCATCTATGTATGACGTAGAATGCAGTGCAGTAGTGACACATGATCAAATGTATGTTTACATGCACCTCGAAGGATCAACAATCGGTATAACCTACCTGTCTCGATTGGGGTGAAATTTGGATTCGAATGACTCTGATCGGGTCAGAGTATTCTGAATAGAGTGTTTACCTGACCCGTTTTCATTCTGATCAGGTGTTACGATTACTTGTGTCCATGTAAACGCAGCTACTGTCAGAGTATCAAACCAAACCTTCAAGCATATATAAAAATCTCCTGAGAGGCCATTTGTGAGAGAGATTCTCCAGAACCAACAGTACTTTCAGCTGTGAGCTGCAGAGCTCATGAAAAATCTAACTCTACCGGAACATTTTTAAGGTTTAAATTTAGTAGACTTGTTAAAATGCCAGGTATACAGAAGGGCCTTAGAGAGTCTTTCTATCAAACATTAATGTTCTGCTGCTTTGAAAGACACAAATGACACTAAACTTGGTCCAAACAGACATGAGGCAGACAGATGAGGGTTGACCAGAGGTGAATCTTTCCTACTTTGGGTGGAAGTCGTAGTTGGGGGTGGGTGAAGGTGTTGGGTTGGAGCTGTTGATGATGATCCGTGACGCTCGAAACAGAAAGTCGTCCAACAGCTGCTGGATCAGAGACGGGCCTGTGGAAGAAAACATGCCATCCTCAGCGGTCTCCCACAAAGCGCTGGAGTCTCTGCAGGAGCGCGCACACGCGTGCACACGCGTGCACACGCGTGCACGTCCTCACCAAGATGCTCCTTCTCTTTGCCGCAGAGGGACAGCAGCGTCTTGATGAGCCGGAGGTGTCCTGCCAGCAGGATGTTATCAGCCTCGCTGGTTTCCATCTCTGAGCTCCAGCTGGGCTCAAAATTGTCGAGCCAGGAAATTTCATCCTCCAGCATAGTGGCTGCGCTCACTTTTAGCACTTCCATCTCTGAGGCTGGAACGATTACAGGGCACAGATGTGAGGAGATGTGCTCCTTCTTATATTATCTTTACAAAGTGTACACGTGTTATGCACAGGAGCTGAAACTCTGACTCACTTGTAAGGTCGTCCAGGAGCTGGCATCTGAGGTCAAAGTACTCTGTGCACTGTGACAGCAACCTGAGAGAGGAGGAAGCGTCACTGAGAGGTCTGCAAAGGCTTCAGGGGGGCTGTGGTTGGCTCTGACTGTACCTCTGGTTAACACCTCTCATGACAGATGTAGGACTCCATAAGGGGAGCTGAGCAGTGAGGATGACCGACAGCAGGAACAGGTTAGGCTTCTGAACTTCATGAAAGGCGGAAGTGTCCGACTGGCTCAGAGTGTACAGCTGATCACAAGCAACACGGCGGATCTGTCAGAGGAAAGGAGCGGTGAGCACGGGCAGAGAACCTGCATCTGAGGCTGTCCAGACTCTGATACCTCTGCGCTGGGGGATCCCAGCAGGATGTCGATGATGAAGTCACTGACAGAAGGAAGGCTGTAGAAGGAAGCTGCAGAGACAAACAAGCACAGGGTTGAAGCCTCTGCTGTCATCAGAGTCTTTGTAAGTGAAGGACTGCTGCCATACACAGCTGCTGGGAGCGGAGCTGCAAGCAGGTAACCAGCAGCGACAGGGCCTCTCGAGCGATGATGGCATCCTTGGTGGAGACGCTCTGCTGTCTGACACATATCCCAGCATGCAGTGTTGTCGGGGTCGTCTCCCCTTCGCTGCTGGAGCTGCAGTTACTGCCTACAAGCACAGCAGCACACGTTGAGAGGAAATGACAGGACAACCAGCAGAAGAACGTGTTTGAGCTCTTACCAGTGCTGCTGACTCTCGTACGGACTCCTTGGGGCAGAAGTGAGCTATGGGTCTCTCTAATTGGCTGTGGACTCCCAACCAGGTCCAATCGCCCCGCAGCAGCAGCCCAGGTCAGGCGCATGAAGCAGGCTACGGTGGAGGTGAAGTCACCCACTTCCATGGTCTAATGAAAACAGCAAACGTTAACTGAGCTTGTGAAACTAGACGAGAGGAGGAGGAGTGTTCTTGTACCTGAATCGCCACTCGGGCCGCAGGGATGATCTCCTCCACTCGGATGGACGAGCGCTCGGACAGAGACATCTGTCTGTACGAGGCCTTCTCTGGAGTTCCACACAGAGACAGCTGCCGGCCCGCCCGCCCCGCGTTACGGAACGGCCGAGAGGACAGAGCATCGCCGTCCCGGACGACGTCATCATCCAGCGCTGTGGGCATGCTCTGACCCACCAACAAGAACCTGGGAGTCAGGACAGAAGAGCTCAGCCGGGCTGCCAAAGCTAGCACTTCTGTCAAGTTCTGCCGCAGAAAAAAGCTCAAACTCCTGTCCCGTCCAGCAGGACGTTACCAGAGTTGGGTACATTACTTTAAAAAGTAAGTGATTACTTTACTTCAGTTACTGGATAAAATTGTAATGAAATTACTTTACTCATTTATCTATTCTAATTTGCAATTAAAGCTGAACTTTTGTTTGGAATTTAGGAAATTTCAAATTCCTGTTCTCAGTGTGGTGGCACAAAAACCACTTCAGACAGAGACAGCACACTTTCCTGACACAGTCGATTCTGTTTGAAGGAGACATGAGGCAAAATGAAATTTGAGAAGGTATCGGGAGAATGATGAATCAAAGGGACTGAACTCAACGGAAGAAGCTTCGAGCTCAAATGTAAGAATGTTTGCTTCACCTCGCTAGCTGAAGACATATGGAGTAGACCCCTTGTCTGGTCTCATAGTCCACTTCTGATGGGATGGAATCTCGTTGCATAACATTCACCACCAGACTGTAAAAACACAGTTGTCAAGGAATAAATATCAACAGAAAAACTCTGATGGAATGCAGCCAGCTGTGAACAGTGATGCTGGTACCTGAGACCTCCAGCTTTGAGGAAGTTATCACAGAAGGACTTGCTGCTGGTTTTGGCCATCTCATCATCAGAAGTGGGCATGAGCTTTGAACTCAACACCTGACAGAGAAATGAATCAAGGAGAAGACGCATGAAGCCAAAAACCTTCAAACAGTGCTGGTTTCAAGGAACGGGAGCTTGTACCTCCAGGTTGTACAGCACTCTAAAAGTCGACATGCCAGGAGCAGAAGATCTAAAAAGAGACTCCAGGATGGATGCAGCGCTCGGCTGGTGCTGCTGCTTGGAGGTCATAGATGGTGAGCGAGAGCCGGATCCTTGGCCCAGAGTGAAGAGTGTCTTCTGCAAAAAATAAAAAAGTAGCAAGTCTTAAAAAAGAAGAAGAAAGTGGATTTTCCATGACCATAAAGGCCAAAAATGTAAATATTCTAAGTTTAGGCAAACTTCCATGAAGCTTCTCCTAGAAGAGCTGCATAACTGATGTCTTAGTCATATGTCGTAGTCACCTCTATGACTATTTTTATCAATTTAATAAATATTCGCAGTAGTGTTTTAATGATGATTCTGACATTTTTAACCAAAATCCCACAACCTAAATGTCTTAAAAAGCTATTTTAAGTTGATCTGAAACCTCTGTTTTCAAAATCTGATTCTGATATCTCTGTGTCTCTCTAGCATAAATCTTCTCTGCTGCTCCATAAAAACATCCATCAATCTGGGTAATGTCCAGCCGTATGGTTCTGATCCAGATGTCAGCTCAGATCTTCATGGACAGAACTTCCTCCAAAATCCTGATTCTTTCTCCTTCCAGTTCACCAAAGACTCTTTGATGTTTCTTGACGTTGCTGTGATCAATCCATTCAATCCATTGGTTTCTCAGAGCAGAAAATAATGTAAGCTAACATCCAAATGATCTTTCATTCATTTACAATCCTTTCCAACTGCGGTCAAATGAGCCGCCGTTCACATTTCCGTGGTCACATCAAGAAGCTCCGTGGAGTCTGGTGGAGATTTTCCAGCGTTCTCAGGACTGCTACCGTAAGTATTGGATGAAACTCACACCAAAAATCCAGTGATGAAGATAGCATCTTCTCTTCTCCAGAACCTGAACTAGACACGCTAGCCGGACCAGATGAGGGTTTAGTGCATGTGCAGCAGAAAGAAGATGATTGATGAAAAACAGAGTCTGTCCAAGACTGTTGGATTGATTTAAAAGGAGAAATAAAAACTAAATGATTTCTTATCACATTTGTTCTCTTTCAGAAGATAAATGAAACACAGACATGATAAAAACTCTAAAAACAGGATTTTTATCAGAGGGAAACTTTAACATCTGAGTAATCTTGTGGATACCTGATGGCTCCAGACGCTGGATTCTTTGGGAACAAAGTTGTCGAGGGCATCTTGCACTTCAGGGTCAGTTGGAATTAGAAGCAACAACTTCCTTACCCGAAGAGTGATCCTGTTTAGAAATATCCAACATGAATGAAGGAAATAAAGCTCAGACTGCCTTCACTGTCTCTAAGATCAACTTTCTATTCTTATTTAAATGTTTCTAAGTTCACCAAGATGAGCATTGACATTTATGAAACAATTGATGGGGATTGTTGCTTTATGCATAACAAACCACAGCAGGACAGTAAATAAAGACAAAAAAAGAGTGAAGCTAACAGGACTAGCTAAAGGTACAATCTCACCTTGGTTCATCCAGGTTGGCCAGCTGATACAGCATTTCAAACACATTACAAACCAGAGCCATCACCACTCCAGGCAGCGACTTCTCCTACAAACACAAACCAGGATGAGACTGCAGAAGCTCTGGAGCTGACACCATTTCTGCAGATGCATAAGCGACCACACCTGCTCCAAGGCGTAGGCCGAGTTAAAGACAGCAGAGCTGGAACTGCTGGAGGCAGAGGCCGAGGACTCGGAGCTCCCAGAAGGAGTTCCAGTGCCCGAGCTCTTCACCGTCAGACTCTGCTCGTCACTGAAGCCCAGCTGGGACAGGAGCTTCTGGTCCCGATTCATGGTCAACTGACACACAGCAGAGAGGCAGAGAATGAACCACAGAGCGAGGAAGGACATGAATCCATCAGCCATAAACACACCAAACTGTGTCTGCATGAGAGAGTAAAGAAGCTGGAACTTAAGACTCACCACGCTGTCATTGGCAAAGATCTGGACATTGTCCACGGGGCAACTCAAGTGCTCCGAGATCTTCCAGCGGATATTTCCTACCGTCTCGTTACTGTGGGTCTGAGAACAGATGAACCAGTGAGAAGGAAGGAGCCAACAACAGGTTTGATACCAGCTGTTACACAGAATACCTCTAAGGTGAAGGTGTCTTTGGTTGACTCATAAGTGATGTGAAGAACAACAGGGTGTCCATTAAAGGAGGCGCCGTGAGGTAGAATGGTGCGAGGAACAGAGTACATATCCTGCAAAAACAAAAAAGGGTCAACTTTCCTCTGGTGTGTATCATTTCCCCAACATGTCATTAGAAATGCTCCTCTACCTCTATAGTGATGACGTAGCGTTCAGCCAATAGCAGCAGTCTTTCTATTATCACCAGTTTAGTGGATCTACAGATCGACCAACAGAAGCGTCTCACCAACACTTGAAAAATGGATTTGGCTAAAGCGGTCATGTGTTATGAGGTAAACATGTGAAACTATGCTCTTACCCAAACCCCCCTCTGTACCTGGAAGGTGACTGTACAGATGTGGCCACAGTCGGCATGGCAGTGGCTGTCAGCATCTTGGTTGCCTTAGTAACAGCATGTGTTAAAGTAGGTCCACCTAATGCTGAACTTGCAGCCTAAGAAAGAGAAATGAGGCGTGAAGCAGGGCGGTGATCACTGATGGCGGACACAGAGAGCTGCAGATTACCTCCAGTCGCTTGTAACAATCAGCAATGAACTTCTTGTGCAAAGAGACAGAATCCTGCGAGGCAATAACATTGTTTTTTAATCTCATTTTATATTCCCAAAAATGAAAAACCATTTTAGTTCTTGTTGGTGAGTTTCAAGATCAGGTGGCAGTAATGGGAACATGCAGACCTTCTTCATTTTAGGGTTGAGGTTGGTATAGCTGTATGTGATGATAAGTTGGATCGCTTCATTGGCTATCTCTTCATCAGGAGTTTCCATGGCAATGCGCCACAAAAAATCCATGCCTGCCAGGTCAAGGCGCTCCACACACTGTAATCAGAGCATACAGGCACAACTCAGCTGTCATGTGACTCACAGAAAAAGCAAATGCAGCAGGAATTTACCAGCTGAGTGCCCTGGCGTTTCAGACGATGGTCACACAGATTGACATTCTCAAAAAAAGTCTTGAACAGATTAAATCCTGTGAAACAAAGACAAGCGTGTAACTTTGACCAGAATGTGCCGTCTAAAGAACCAACATGACTCACCATTCATGGTGATCTCATAGGGCTCCAGTTTTAGGATCTTCTCCTTAAAGAGCTGTTGCTGTACATCACTCTCCAGATCATGTTGTCCTTTGGTAAACCACTCAAAACACATCTGCAAAACATACGTGGATGCTTTGGGTTTAAATCAGACCTCTTCAGCATTATTTAAATCTAAGTTAATTCAGAAAAAGTTGAATGATGAGATGATTTTTAACTGTAAACCTCAAAAAAGTTCTCAGAACAACATAATTCTGTTAGCACTAAGCTTTTCCCTTGACATTAAGTTTCAGAGAATTGTAGCACACTAACAACAACTAGATATATAGCATTATCTGTGATAATGCTAGTGTTAATGCTGTTAGCTGAATGTGGCCGATGACGATGCTAGAGATAAGAGCTGAGGATGCTGAAGTGGATAGCTGAAAACACGAAAGGCTGATAGCTGAAAACCCTGAAGTTTATAGCTGAAAACACTGAAGTTAATAGCTAAAAATGCTAAAACTGATAGCTGAAAATGCTGAAGCTGATGGTTGAAAATGCTGAAGCTGATAGCCAGCTAAAATATTAGCAAAGAAACTGAAAAAGCCTAAGTTGGCCAAATTAACTAGTATGTAGCTAAAATATTAGCTAAGTGCAAAAACAGCCAGAAAAACTGAAAAAGCCTAAATTATCCAAAACAGCTAGCATGTAGGTAAAATGTTAGCTTAACTCCAAAATAGTCTAAAAAACCTAAGTAAATGTCAAACATACCAAAAAGCTAGCAGAATATTGATATAACAGCTGAAACTCACAAATATCAGGAAAACCCCAGTAGATGCCAAAACTGAGAAAAACTGCTATGATATTAGTAAATAAAATATTAGATGAATCCCAGATTTGTTTAAAACTACCTTTATATTTACAGCACACAGTGGGGAAAAAAACATCCACAAACTAAAGAGACCTGTAGAGTGCTTTTGAATGTCTTTGTGTGTGCGTGTGTCTGAGATGGAGTGTTCACAGGTCGTCATAGCAACGAGCACACAGACAGAGGTAGGGCTGCGGCTATGGAGAGAAAATAGACTCACTCTGGTTTGTGCGTAAATTAGCATCTGTGCGTGTGTATTCTTGATTTGTGTATAAATTTGGATTCGTGCATGCATAATTCTTGATTTGTAACTCATATAATACGTTTTGTGCAAAAGTAAAAAAATTTAAAAAATTAAAAAAATACAATTTACACATGCACAAATTAACATTACAACAGCTCTAAACTATTTGCACACAAAATCTTTTAAAATACGCACGGATCACCTCTCACGCACACACGCAGCCTTAGTTACACACAAATCTACCGTGAGACTCTTTTCACATCTCACAAATTCGTCCGTGAAGGATGCGTTCAAGTACTACCAGGACGTTCGTTCACCATAAGTTTTATCAGCAGTTTTAAACTTCAATTAAGAACAATATCTGGAAAAATTTGAAATTTTCCCACTTTCTTAAAAATATATTCCCGCTAGTCAATATAAAAAAGTCTAAATAAGCGTTTTAAAAACACATATCCCTTCAAAAATAAGAATATTTCCAGAAAACAGTGCTTTTCATCTGCAGCAGCTCCTCCAACATGAGGCAGTCGGCTGGAATTATCGTGTTAACAGTCGAACAGTTAAGATTTTGTGTTTAAGCGTCACTGAGGACACCTCAGGTGTTGAAGGGTTAATGGTCAAAATAAACTCAATCAATGAACCAACCACATGAAATATCCTCGTACCTCCCGATCCAGCTCACACACATCTGCCCCTGAAACCAGGCACTCCCAGAGCTCTTTAGCTCTGTTCCAGACCAGGTACAGGCTGGCCTCCTGAAGGAAAAACGCCAGGAAGCGGAGGTGGCTGTCCAGATACTGAACCAAAGTGAGAGTGACAAGTCATGAAGGACACAGACCAACAATGACAGAGACCACATAACTTGTGTAGACAGACGAACCTCTTGGTAGGTGTACCTCCCGTCCACCAGAGTTGAGCTGGAGAGCCCATTGTTACCAGAGGCGGTTACAGCCAGTCTGTGGCAGCACACCAGCGAGCCGGTGATCAGCTTGACGATTTCAAAATTCTTTTTCAAGTCCTGGATGATGCTCTGTGGAGGGGAGGGCATGGAGGATTACCACAGAGAGAGGTTTTCAGCAGCATTATATACAGTCCCATATTGTACCTTGTCTTGTTTTTGATAGGTCTGCTTGATAAAAGAACGGGTGATCTCGTGCAGCTGCCGGAGAGCAGGAACAACCCAAACGGCCTGAGGACTGCTCTGCTGAGAAGCCTGTTCAATCACAAGGATAACCCTTACAAAAGGTCAGAGGAGAGTCCAGAACAGCAGACGTTCTCACTTCATCAGACCACATTTTCCCAGACTCATCGTTTTTGAAAAATCAAAGCTTCATCACGTGGAAGGAAGAAGAAAATCAGAGTCACAGATATAAAACGCTGACTTTGAGGCTTAAAGGGGTCACACTATGATTTTCTTAAGACTTTCAGAGTAAACTGTATGTACACAAATTATCATATATTACCTTTGGAACACTAAAAAACTAATTATTTATTTAATGTGAGTTATTTTTGTGAACTCTTTATATCCGGAAGAAAAACTACTCGATCTCTGAGGCTCCGCCTTTCCTTCCCTGAGGGTTCCACCCACTTCATGACGTCCTTCCAGAGCCGGCGTGGCACCCACAAAAAAAGAGAGTTTTATACTTCTGTTATGATTTCTTTAACATTGATGTAGGCCCACATACAGCGCAGCTCGGGGGTTTTCCCCATATTTGGCACAGACAGAACGGTGATGACTGATGGATTCATTTTTCAGTGGAATTTGGTCAGAAAATGCAGACATCAGATGAATATTTCAGGATTTATTGAAATGTTGACATGTAGTCTCCATAACAAAAATCCTCTTTGCTTTCATGCGGATCCATTTACTTTCTCTTGTTACTCAATAATCCCCGTTTAAACCAGCCCTCTCAATTTGTCGCTTGCTTTCTCCACCAGGAACCAGCCTTTTCCATTTGTCTTGACGACTTCCCAGTATTCCCGTCTGCTTGCGCCATTCTTGAATATGTTTAGGATCCATCTCAACATGTTGTGCAGATTCCTCACCAGCCCATAAGCCTCTATGCTTACACATGAAGTTCAAGTGCTAAAGAATGAGCTTTTCTTAGCCATCTCCAAACTCACAACACAGACAGTTGGCCTCTGCTGTGTAAGGTGGGGGGGGGATTTTCTGCTAGTTCTTCTGAGAAGGTGTTTGTGTTAGCCTGGGGATGGAGCTGACTCCTCCTGAAAGGGGCGGTCTCACTCTGTGACATCAGCACGTGAGAACCTGCTTGTTTTCATGGGTATGGGAGGGGCAGGTACTGAGAGTACAGGTTTTTAGAGGATTACTCAGAAATACATGAACGGATCAAACTACCACTTTGGGGTTATTAAAAGTGAGTAATGAACAGTATAAAACACTTAGAGTTTCAAAAAGTTGGTTGATCATGGTATGGCCCCTTTAAGTCTATTATTTATCCATGCTTCTGATTGCAAGAGTTTGTTATCACACGTGCAGCAAAGTCAACCCGTCGTGTCCCACACACAACTCAGACCGTTTCCACCCAGACCAACATCGACCCCGCCCACCATGTAATCATTAGTAAGAACCAAAGCCATCAGGGGAATCAGGAAGAAGATCGGCACACACCTGGTTAAATCATTTCGCCTTGAAACCATGTTAAATGATCAAGCCTTTAGCAGGCAGAACGCCCCTGTGGTCCAAACCTCCCTCATGATTGAACATCAGTTGGGAAGCAGCCAGATTAAAGACACAGTGGAAAACATATTTGATGGGATTATTTTCTTACTTTAGCCAAAGAGTTAGATTTCTTCTTGCCCCAAGTGCCAATATGAAAAGAGCTCTGAGTGTCGCTGCCTTTACTGTCCTCCTGAGTGTAATTCTAAAGACATACATTTCATTTGAAGTGTGAAGCCTGAACAGCACTGTGCACACACCCATCTACACAGTTTGTGCAGCACATACACTCACTCACTGTTATGTCAGAGCAGCAAAACATGGGAAGTCAGTCACGCTGGGAACAAACAGACACGCGCACACACACACCTTTACCTGAATGACTGACATTCAAACCTCAGGTTTTGATTTTAGGGACATTTCAGTTTTCAATGATTAATATTTGTTCTTCAAACTCAGTCTACAACCTCTCATCTGAAGATGTACCATTCCAATGAACTAATGCACTTCTGAACATGACAGTAAGGTTATAATGGTAATGATGTTTCATGCATTCAAAAAAGACTAAGAATTTAACAAATATATAAGGCCAACTCTAATACTGTGTTTCTCTGATGAGCGTTTCCTCTAAATATTTAAGCAAAGTCCCATTTTTAAAAAATGAAAAAAAAAATTTTGAATGAAATAAAAAACGCTCCACTGAGTCATCACAAAGCCCTCAGGTAATGAGTTTCAATTTCTCTCAAGCAGCAGTGTTTGTGTTCATCACAAGAGCCCCCTCTGCAGGGAGGTCTTTCAGAAATGAGTTTCAGGTTTATTTCCTCTGAAGCAGCAGCTCTCCTCTGGTGTGGACGTTCCACTTGTAATGTCATGTCTTAGCTTCCTATTGCCACCTAGATTGTAGAAGTAGGTACACCAGCTGTTGGTGTGTGTAGACTCATCGGTCCCTGAAGCTACGTTCACATCGCCCTCAGCAGCGCTCATTCATACGACCACTTTCAAAGAAACGTTTACAGAAACATGTGTAAGGGGCGTTTCTGGCTGTAGTGTTCAAATCTCTGGCGTTCGGACGTCGCTGCACGCGTTCTTAGAACACAGTTGATCTTAGACCGGTCAGGGACGCCACACACTTTGCAGCATGTCTCTTCCAGCTCTGAGTGCATGTGTCAGTGTCGGGTAGAGACAGTCCAGTATGATCACCAGATGCTGAGGGTGAACGGGGGTCACAGGCCCAGAGCGAACAGAGCACTACAACGTTGAAGACACCACGTCATCGCACTATGACACATTTCTGATTGAAGTTTCAACTCTGAAACAAAACGTTTCACTGAGTAAAAAACTACTGAAGTTACAGCCGTAACAGTACAGGTCTGTAACATAATGATCGGATGTGGCGGGCTTAGAGTCTATGGTAATAGTTGGAGATTTGTTTTTGGCTTCGATGAAGTCATTTGATTTTAGGATCCACTCATACTGAGTCCCAATACGATACTTTTGTAAAACATAAACAAAAACAAAGAAAAACACTAATAATACCTATACTTACAGCAGTAATCCAGTCTGCTCATTATTTTTATTTTATTCTTTTATGGTGGTCCGCGGTACACGCGTGTCCCGAACTGTGGCTTCTGATCCGTTTGGATCGTGGATTATCCGTGATCCATTACACCCCTAATAGTTTGAGTTGATTTTGAAAGGTTATGGATATATTTGTTTAATCCCCGTCACTCTGCCGTCCAGCTCTAAGCAGCAGCAGAGCGCCGTTCTCATTGAATAAAAAACTAAAATCCAACCTTTTGTCTTTAGAAATGCCTTTGTGGGTCGTTGCTTGTGTTCAAACATAAAGCAAGAGACACTTGCAGTCAGCTTTGAACATTTAATTAAAGAGTGTGTGTATATCTCTCTAACCTTACACAACTGTTTTGTGTGTCTCCTGCTCAAACTGCTGCTGTTCTCAACAGCACTTTATGGAAGGAAAATCCATGCAGGATAAACAGAAGTCTACTACAGGATTATTTAATATAGCAATCTCCAATAATAAAGTCAGACCATATTCAATAGTGATCCAGTCAGATAGTACCTGATCAGATCAGGACATCACCAGTTCATGTATGTGCACAGATCAGTGACAGTCAATCTCCTCACCACTGTCTCATGCGTCTCACCTTCTTAATGTCCTCAATACATTTAATGATGTAGCTGCGTTTCACGGTCTCTTTGACAGCGTAGGCGTCACTCAGGATTCCCAGGTGTTCCTCCAGAGCCTGCTGCACCAGGCTGGTGGGCAGGGTGGGGAGGTGAGCCAGCTCCCACAGCACCTCCAGCACCTAATCACACAAAACCAAACACACACATCGGACTGACAACAACTGCCTCTCCATAAATGCACATTAGTGAAGTCATAATCAAAGACTGTAATCACGAATGTGGTGAATATTTAGAGGCCTTGTGAAGCATTTTGCACAAGTGTACCAACATACCTTTCCAGTCGTGGCTTCAGAGCGAGCTTCCCGCCCTATTCTCCCGATCAGACTGAGCAGTTTCTGCCTGACGCGGTCACTCTCAACCTCCCAGCTCTAAACACGATAGACAGGGTTACAAATGTCAGGAGTTTGTGTGTAAATATTGCACATATTCTACTTAAAAATGACAAACTGGGAGTAGCAACTTTATGGGGCTATAATGATAACTGGACAGGGGTGGGATTATTGAAGGTTCTACTGCACACCCCATGGAGACAGTAAGTTATTTATACAAACAGAAAGTCTAAGTTCACTTTCTATCATGTAAACTAAACTCAATTATTGTCAGTCAATATGATAGCAACGAAACCTGAGGGGTAATCAGCCATACTCAGGGGGTAACCATACTCAGGGGGTAACCATACTCAGGGGTATCCATACTCAGGGGTATCCATACTCAGGGGTAACCATACTCAGGGGTAACCATACTCAGGGGGTATCCATACTCAGGGGGTATCCATACTCAGGGGTATCCATACTCAGGGGGTATCCATACTCAGGGGTATCCATACTCAGGGGTATCCATACTCAGGGGGTATCCATACTCAGGGGTATCCATACTCAGGGGTAACCATACTCAGGGGTAACCATACTCAGGGGTATCCATACTCAGGGGGTAACCATACTCAGGGGTAACCATACTCAGGGGTATCCATACTCAGGGGTAACCATACTCAGGGGTAACCATACTCAGGGGTATCCATACTCAGGGGTATCCATACTCAGGGGGAATCCATACTCAGGAGGTAACCATACTCAGGGGGTATCCATACTCAGGGGGTATCCATACTCAGGGGTATCCATACTCAGGGGTATCCATACTCAGGGGGTATCCATACTCAGGGGTATCCATACTCAGGGGTAACCATACTCAGGGGGTAACCATACTCAGGGGTAACCATACTCAGGAGTAACCATACTCAGGGGTAACCATACTCAGGGGGTAACCATACTCAGGGGGTATCCATATTCAGGGGGTAACCATACTCAGGGGGTAACCATACTCAGGGGTATCCATACTCAGGGGGTAACCATACTCAGGGGTAACCATACTCAGGGGGTAACCATACTCAGGAGTAACCATACTCAGGGGGTAACCATACTCAGGGGGTAACCATACTCAGGGGGTATCCATACTCAGGGGGTAACCATACTCAGGGGGAATCCATACTCAGGGGTATCCATACTCAGGGGTAACCATACTCAGGGGGTAACCATACTCAGGGGGTAACCATACTCAGGGGGTATCCATACTCAGGGGGTATCCATACTCAGGGGGTAACCATACTCAGGGGTATCCATACTCAGGAGTAACCATACTCAGGGGGTAACCATACTCAGGGGTAACCATACTCGGGGATAAGCCTGAGTATGGCTGTGACTGCAGCTCACCACTCCTATAGAGGAGGGGTTAAACCCACAGTACAAACTTCACACATCCAGGTGTGCTCCGTTTGATGGGGGTCTCACGTTCAGAACACTGCAGGTGTTTCACAGCACAGGTGGTACTGACCTTCTGTATGAGGACGAAGAGATGGGTGAGCTGATCAAAGCTGAATTTAGCAGCCGCCGCAGCAATGATTGTATGAATGTTCTCTATCACCGTAGATGACTGGCCTGCCTGAAAAACACCAGAAAGATCTCAGGTTCCTCTGGAGACACATGTTCATTACTGCATGTCAGCTCTGCACAAAAACACGTAAGATTGTTTTGTTTCTAACCTGTATTTTCCAGATCTTGGAGAGCTCATCCAGTGACAGTTTACTGCCCAGAAGCTCAATGATTCCCTTAATCCTCTCGCAGTACTGAGCTTGATCAATATTACCTGGAACAGGAAGCATTTAAGCAACACCTGCACACAAGGAAAGCGAACCACGTAGTCCTGCAATCTTTGACTCTTCTCACCTTCCAAGGCTATTGACAGGACCGAGTTCTCCACCAACCAGTCCAGCAGTTTGTCTGTGTCAATGGCGTTTTTCACACTTTTGGACACTGTGCTCTCCTCGATCAACTTGGTGACCTGCATCACCAAAACAGAAAACCTTTTTTTCTCATTTCACACAAATCAGTTTTGTTTGGTCGTCTGCTTAAGAAAAATACATGTAACATAACCAGTCATTTCATCTGAATGAAGCTGGAAATGGAATCGCAATCATGGTCAATTCTTACAATACTAAGGCAGATTTTCCTAAAAAATTCTTTAAAGGTATACAAAGTTGTGAAGATTCTTGTTCCGATTTCCATAAATCTTTTCAAACCAGACCCAAGAGATGACGTTCCATACATTTTTCAGGGAACAGGAACAGGAACTGACCTCTTTGAGGGAGTTCATTTTGGTGGAGAAGTGGGGGGTCTTGAGCATCCGAAGCAAAGTGTCCAGCCGCAGGTCATCCACCACAGTCACCAGCTCCCTCTGGAACCTCATACACAGCAGCTTGATGGCTGACAGCAGCTCTGGGATGCTCACTAGACGCTAGGGGTAAAACAGATTAGAAACACTGAGGACTTCATCAAAGGAGTCCTCACTCTTCTCCTGCAATTACATGCAACACAGCAATGAACGGGTCTGAACAACACCTTATCTTTGAGGTCCTTTTCCTCCAGGTTCTGCACATACGTGATCATCTTGTGAATGACTGGATCAAGCATGGGCTAGAAAAAGAAAAAAGTCTGGACGTAAGCGTAAAGAAAACTACTGAAGCAGCAGATCGCACAAAGAAGACTGATCATTTAAACACTGGAGTAAGTGTGAATGAGGACAGAACATTGACAGTCTATTACAACTGGACACATCAGCCCCTCCCACTGGCAATCCAAACAGCTGCAGCTGTGCCCTAGCTGTATGACAGCTAACGGGACTTCATTAACACTTAATTCATTAACACTTCATTAACACATTAATACATTAAATACTGCACCCAGTAGCTTACAGTATTTAGCTTTGGATACACCTAAAATGTGTGAAACAATGCAGCAATCTGCATCTTGCCTGCATCCACTGCATGTTGCCAACATGAATTTCCATCAGCTTTTGATCTGGTCGTACGTAAATACGTCCAAATAACACCAGCCTTAACACCTTACCTTCAAAGACGACAAATACAATCTAAATCATTTTTGCATTTTTATTTTGAAGTCTTTTGCTAGAAAAATGAGCAGTGACTCATCCTGTAAATACTCCACTATTTCCACATAAACAACAGTCCACTGCTCCAACCAGAAATGACTGAGAGGTCATGTACTGATGCAGAAGAAGGTCGTGTATATAGCCCATTATTTGTCAGTAGCAGAGTAATGTAAGGAACTTAACAAGGTTTTTGTATAATGACATATCAGCTGTTTTCCACATGTTCTGACATCATGATTAACAGAGCCGTGGATGGTTACTTTAGGGGGTGATCTGATTCAATTCTCACTTTTTAAGATAATGTTTGTTGCTATGTGCATCTCTTTTAACTGAATGTATGATTAAAAATAAAAATGATATGTATTAAATCACCATCATTCATACTTTTATTTAATACAAGATCAGAATCAACTAAACTGATAAAAACAAATATCTTGATAGAAAGAAAATGGTGTTTGTCAATGAAAACTTTTTTTCTGTCAACCTTCTGGTTAAGTTCAGCAGTAACATAAAAAATAAAAATAAAAAAAGACATTAAAAAAACAACGTTGTTGTTTTGGATCGTTTAAAAAAAATCCTGAAATTGTTTTCCACAGTTTTTCCATCCTGAACATTCTGCATCTCTTTACATTCTAAACATTAGATTCTGGTTCAAATCCATTTTAAAAAGTGTCTTTTTTCCCACAACAGAATCAGCTGATTCTGGTTGATTACATTCACACTTCAGCTGTGCAGAGCTGCAGATCAGAGCGAGGCTGCGATTCTCCGCTTCAGAATCTGTTGGAATTATTTATGCTGATAAAAATGAAGCTCCGGCGTTGAGGATAACTCGAGTTATTGGAACTTATGTCAGTGAGAGGAACTTCAGTCTCGTTTTTAAACAGAAAAAAGCTCTTGCCAGTTTTACTCTGAAAAGCAGAAGCTTCACCAACACTTCATCTTGAAGATTTCTCTGCTTCTGGTGACAGTAGTGCTGCACATTTGGTTTGCTTCCGTTTTATAAACTTAAACTCCAATATTATGCTGCATTTCAGAGCAATAAATACATCGTTCCCAAATAATATTTTACTACACTCTACTATAGTTATCAAATCAGCGATCTTTGACAGTGTGAATATTCATACTCAAATTTTTAGAGGCAGATTGAAAGTATCCAAGTACTCAGATACTTGTTACAGCCATAGTGATTAACCCACTCCACCTTCCTCATTATCTTTTAATAAAAAGTAAAATCCAGGTAAAGACAACTGCTGCTCTTACAGGCACTAGGAAAAAAACCTGAACTATTTTGTTTTATGATTTGACATTAGTTGTGTTGTTGTTGTTGATGTCAGGGCTGATATAAAGTTGTCAGGCTTGCTCACCTGGACGAGGCTCGAGTTCAAGTATTCAGCACAAACTCCAAGAGGCTGGACCAGAGCAGACACGTACTGCGTGGAAAGCAAGAGAAAAATGAGAGCAAGGTACAGCCTAAGTTAAATAATCAACAGCAGTTCTAAAACAAAGATATTTATCCAATCCATCATGCATTACCTCTCAGACATTTTCAGCATGGTTTTCTGGTTAAAAGTGTTCAGGTGAGAGGTTTTTTTTATATGTTGTTGTGTTCTCAGGATAATATTTATTTTTTTGACAAAACTCTTCTAAGTTTTCAGTAAAACTTGGTTCTGATTTGAACAGTCACCTACTCAGTAACTGAAGTGACGTCCTGCTCAGTGCAGACAAACGGACCAGATCTCCACACATGATTGTGTGTGTACTGTATGTGTGTGTACGTATGTGTGTGGGGGGGATCACAGAGGAGAAGGCAATAAGAGACATTTGCCCCCTGTAGCTCATAAACACTGACAGAAACACGATGAACTTGTGCTTTACGGCTCTGTCTTTGCTTACCGCACAACTGCTCTGTAATAAAGTCTTGCTGACCCCACAAAGACTGCAGCTTTTGATTTGACTTTTTTCATCAAGGTGGATTAGATCTGATGTAGAGCTGCCACAAATGATTGTTTTAATACTCCACTAATCACCGATTGTTTTTTCTGATTGGTCGACTTATCAGATCATGCACAAACTGGATGTAAAGCACACATCTTAAGCATCTTTAGCTTTAAACTAACTAAAACCTAGATATATAGCAGTACCTGTGATAATGCTAGAGTGAATGCTGTAAGCTGAATTTGGCTGAAGATGCTGAAGCTGATGGGTGTAAATCAGGGCTGCTCGTTCCTGCTCCTCCAGATCTACCTCCCTGCCTGTTTCCAGCTCTCCATGTACTGCTTGCTGCTGATTACCTGGACCAGGTGTGTTCTTTCAATCAGATTGTGGAGACGTATGACAGCTAATCAACAGCTGGCAGGGCTTGGAGATCTGGAGAATAGTAAGGGTGGTAGATCTGGAGGACCAGGAATGAGCAGCCCTGGTGTAAACGCTGAGGCTGATAGCTAGCTAAAATATTAGTTAAATGCCATATTAGCAAAAAAAAATTGAAAAAAAATCCTAAATTAGCTAAAACAGCTAGCATGTAGCTAAAATATTAGCTCAACTCCAAGTTGGCCTTAAAAACCTTAACAAATGCCAAAATAGTCCAAACTCTAGCAGAATTTCATTATAACGTTCAACTTTACTACAGTCTGACTACATATAATGTGAAGTGACGACTAATCAACTATTAAATTAGTCGCCGACTATTTTAATAGTCGATTAGTCGTGGCAGCTCAAATCTGATGACCAAAACATGTTGCAACAAAATAAACATATTATTGGTGATGCAGACCGGCTGTGACGCTGCTGCACACTTTAACACTTGAACCTCCCTCTGGACAAGTGGAGCACCCGCACAGATGGAGAAGGGACGTTTTAGAGCAAACAACCCCGTCATTTTGTCGGCCCTGAAAGTTCTTTTACAACCTGATGAAACAGGATGAATGGCAGAAGTTCTTACAGCAATCTCCACCTCCTCTGAGTTGAGCTTAGTCTGGATGGCAGTGAATCCTCCTAATTCTCCAAACTTCCCCCAAAAACAGGAAAAATAACACTTAGAATTTCAAATAAGACTTTGGCACATATGCAGAAAAAGCAAACTAGTGATTACTCACTCTGTTAACCAAGTCCACCAACCAACCATGAGGCTCCTGAAACAACAAATCAATCAGGTCTTCAGCTGATTTCCTCAAGAATGACACTAGAACTGTGGAGACTTGCAGGTTCTTCACAGCTAATGTGTATCAGTCACACAGGAAAAAGCTGTTTGTGCTGAAATTACCTTCTGATAGGTGTTAGGAGAGACCGCAAACATGTTGGCTTCATCCCCAAAAACTTCCGCCCAGTTTCTCTGGCACGCCTTCATGCGGTTCTTGAAATGGTATTCATTATCAGGGTTCAAGGCCTTCGACACAAGAACAGAGCTGATCACTCGCATGGTAAAGCTGGCTTTGACTTTAAATCAGCTGGTTAGAAATCTGCATCTTAAGGATCTATTTCTCTCTGGTTTGATGAGAGTTCTTTCAACCACATTTAGAGCTTTTGTGAAAAAGAGTGAGAGAACCCACCATGGTCAGAACTCCCATCAGGTTGACAGGAACGGGATCCTGCTTCACCCTCTCAGCTACCAGCTCCACCAGCAGCATCAGCATGTTGTAGATTCCCTCGTGAATCTCTGTGCCCCACTTGTGCACAGCGCTGCTGGTCAGCAGCTGAAGTCCACCGGCAACAACAAAAGTGTCAAATAAAACACAAACAAATCCAAAAATCCTCCACTGCTTTGCCATAACTCACCTTCTTAAAGGCCTCGGGCATACACCGATCCAGAAACCGCTTGCAGTTTTCATCTGCGTCTGCAAGACCTGACAGAGCAAGACGCACAGTCCACAGACGTCCAAAACATCCCACTGAACATCCAGCCCCCATGAAAACAACGCTGTGAAGTCAGTCAACAAGCTCCTGCTTACCATGTCGTGCCAGGCAGGTGGAGGCAATCAGACACTTTCCCAGGGACTCCTCCCTTTTATAAGGTATAGACCAGTGGTCGGTGAAGACGCGACTCTCCAGCTCGTACAGGTTGGTGGTGGGAAACTCCATACTGCCCCCAGAGCAGTTCCCATTCTCATCGTTGCTCCTCTGTGAAGCAGAAGAGACAGATGAACTCCCTGATGAAACAAAACCATGTTACACAAATGGTCCCGGTGTTTTAAGGAGACAGCATCTTTCCAAAGTGAGCTAATAACAGAAGACCTCTGTAATGATGGAGTCAAACTTCTCTTACAGAACTCCTTCTAAAAAGAGTGTCCTCTGTGAGCTCATCTGTTTCCTCTGTGTTTTCAGTGTAATGAAAGGTCAATAATAAACAAAGTGACATCTGAGTCTGAGATGTTAGGGTGTGTAAAGAGGTGGTGCTTTCCTGTCCACTATTGAGCAACAGTTTAATCTCACTATGGAAGGTGATGTTCTGCACTATTAGGATGACCGAAGATCAAAGCTGTAGGACAGGCCCTTTTAGGAATTGGCACATTTCCAATGAAGCTACCAAAGCTCTCCTTACCACCGACTGACTGACAGGAGCAGATGATGAAACCCTGGAGAGGCCAAAAACATCAACTTAAACCACGCTGGTTTTCACAGAACATTTGGGAAACTTAAAAAAAAAAGATTGAAAACCTTTAATGAAGCGACGGTAGGATTCAGTGCTGGGACATGTTCCACACGATGTTACAAAAACAGTCTTTGTCCCACATTGGGGTTATGGAGCTTCCAATTTGTACTACAGTCTTAATAACCCTTCTGCTCTCCTTGGCTTGTTTACATTAAAAGTGGGGTCATCTGGACCCCACAAGACAGTACACAGAACTTTTTTTTTTCACAGATTTTTGAGTTTCACTAATGTCCATGAAAAACATAAAATCCTGTCCACATTTGTCAAGGAAGGAATCACACATCAATATGTGGTTGGAGTCATCTGGACCCCAAAGACAGCGAAGGAGTTAAGAAGGATGTTTCCTACCAAAATATGTTTGGTTATCATAACTGAGCCGACAGTTTTGATTATGAAGGGAGAAACGTGTGACTTTTACATGTACATATATATGAAGTTCAAAACAAAGCTGGTAGAAAGTTCAGGGGTAGTAAATGTAACAAACACACAAAAAGCTTCTGAAATGATTGAACAACAAAGTTGTTTACGTCTCAAGGAAATGCTATGTTACAGGTTAATGGTAAACAAGACTTTAGATAAATGTGGTAAAGACTGAAACAAAAAGGCCAGAAGAATCATGTTTCATCCATCTGATCCAGAGGAAAACTAACATCAGACTGGAGCTCCCACTCATATCCATAATCCACAAAATCCCTACCTACTAAAAAGCTACAGTGCAGGACTTTATAGGTAATGTATTTAAAGGTCATTTGAACATGATGCTCACTACTTTTCTTTCGTTTTTTTAAACACCAAATATGACAAACGAACATTTTACGACATATATTTATGACTCCACTGCGTTCTGATGATGAAAATGTGGGTGGTTTATTCAAATAAATACATTTAAAAACTTTTTTTTGTTCAAAATTGTTTGACCGCAAAGCATTGTGGTCTTTATTTACTAATCTAGTCAGCATTGATTCACGCTAGTTATTTGCAAAGACTTCAGTGAAATTTTGAGTGCTCTTGATTTTGGAATTAGCAGATTCGGACAGCACTAGAAAATGGCGAACGCACTATATTGTGAGTAGGGGGGATTCACACACAGCTTTGGTGTCACCCTCTTTGGGACAGTCTCTTGACCTGAGGTTTCTGAAACACATGAGTTTATCCCACTGCTGCTGGGACTTCAAGGTCACAACACAAAGACAAGTGGATAGGGTTTTTGAAAAGTACAGTTTACAAATGCAGCACACTCTTGACACGCATGTTTATGTATCTAAAACTGCGAGCGTTTAGTATCTCAGGACATCAAAGCGCCTGAGGGGGATATTAGGAGATATTTGAAAGGACTGCAGGATCTGGAGGGTAACTCAGCACCTCACTGTTACTGTGCACTCGCATTACTCTTGGGAAGAAGCCATGCAATAACAGCAACGTGTCTGTGTGTCAGGGAGACGACTAGCTATATTTAGGAGCACAACACGAGTCCAAAGCTACGAGCACAGTAAACACCGTCATCAATGAGAAAAACAAATGCAGTTTACTCATTTGTTCTGCGGAATGACAAACGTTTTACACCTTAGTATGGTTGGACAATCGGCCTGCCACGATTAGTCGACGACTAATCGAATAGTCGATTAGTCGTTACTTTATATTATGTGGAGTCAGAGTGCAGCAAAGTTGAACAAAGTTGTGGGCGTTCAGCACCAAAAAATGCAATATTTATTTACTTTATCTTCAGTGAAAAATAGTTTCATGTTTCAGATGTTAGCCTCATTTTATTTAACTCTTTAACGTCTGAGGCATCGCCGCTGATGCTTAAACACTAAAACTTTAACATATTGTAAATTTTCAACCATTTACATGATAATTCCAGTGGATTCAAAAGAAGAAAAGCAGCTCATTGAGGCTACTGGAATTATCCTGTTAACGTTTGAAAACACAGAGTAAACCAAAGAACAGAAACACTGTTCATTGTGTTTTAATACCAGAAGCTAATGAAGGAAAGAAGCTGCATGATTCATTAAAAGTTTAATAAACTATCATCTTTTTTTCTTTATTTGTAGTTCATTTTAAGCTAACGATGTTTAAGATGTGTGCTTTACATCCAGTTTGAAAATGACCCGATTAGTCGACTAATCGGTAATTAGTTGACTTTTAAAATAATCGTTTGAGGCGGCCCTATAGGCCAACCGGCTCCGGTCCTTTAGGAAGTGGGTTCATAAAAATATTCTACAACCTAGGGCTGCCACGATTAGACGACGAATCGACTATTAAAATGGTTGATGACTAATTTAATAGTACATTAGTTGTTACTTTATATTAAACGGAGTCAGAGTGTAGTAAAGTTGAAAGTTATAATGGCATTCTGATAGCTTTTTGGGCTATCTTGGTATTTATAATGTTTTTTTTTTTAGCCTATTTTGGAGTTAAGCTAATACTTCAACTACATGCTAGCTGTTTGGGCAAATATGTTCTTTTTTTGGGGCTAATTTAGCATTTAGCCAGTTATTAGCTTCAGCTTTTACAGCTATCAGCTTCAATGTTTTCAGCTATCAGCACTAGCATCTTCAGCAGCCAAATTCATCTTACAGCATTCACACTAACATCATTGCAGGTAATGTTATATATATCTAGTTTTTAGTTAGTTTAACAGTACACATTGTGTGTCTGTGTTGTTCTTCACCTGAAAAACTACTGCAGCTTTTGGACTGAACCCATATCAATGCCAAGTCCTGGACGTGTTGGCGTTGGGTGGGGGGTCTTTTGGACCCAACAAGACAGAGCTGAACTTTTTTTCCAATGATTTTTTCTGATGTTCGTGGAAGACAAGAAATCCTGTCCACCTTCACCCACGTTAGTCATGGGAGGGATCACAGGTCAGTGGATGGTTTGGGTCATCTGGACCCATCAGAGAGCACAAGAGGGTTCAACAAAGTGATGAGAAACCCAGATCATCTGAGCCTACAATGACAGGCTGTGTGAGTGTTCATGTGGGACTCAACCAAACAGCAACAAGTGCTTCAGATGAATAATGACAGTATAGAAGAACTGGAAACGTATCGGAACCGGCTTCTAATGTGCTGTCTCCCTCTAAAATGTGACAGCCTCCACCTCTACCTAAAGCAAACTTCTGTCACAGATCCAGTTGTTGCTGTCAATTCTAATCGAAACATCTGAAACGAAATGATGAAGAGGAACCAGCTCCGAGCTTCAACCGAACTGGCGCGGTTCAACTCCACTAAGGTCGCTAGCAAGCTGCAAGCTAGCTCTGTTAGCCTGCGTGAGAGTTCCAGCCCAGCTTTAAGTTTTCAGATGTACCAGTGGTTTCCATGTCATCACAATGTCTGCGTCAACGAGCAGAACCCTCGTGTGGTGAGACGGGACAGTCTGTGACGTCCCGCTGACAGCTTTGAGCAGGTAGCGCTGCTAAGTTTGGCTACAGAAATGGGCGAGCCCAATCTGTTGCAGCTAGCTTCTCCTTCTCCTCTGCTCCTCCACCGATTCTAGGAGTAAATCCCGGTGTTCCTACCTCGCCTTCCACAACATCATGGTACGCTGGAGGGGGGTCAAACCCACCCGTTCCCGTCCGCCCGCCGTTTTCCCCCTCTCCGCCGGAGCCCATGCCGGGGGAAGGCCCGCTCTCCATGGGCTCGTATCCATACCCGAGTCCGGGGCTTTCGTTCGTTAGTAGCGCCACAGCCTCGTTGATGTCATTCTTCGCCAGCCGGAGCGCTTTCCTGATCACGTCGGGATCTGGGAAGCCCATGCAGAGGAGCGTGGTGATGTGCTGCTCCTCCTCGGTCTCCATGTCTCAGGTGTCGCGGGCTCTTGTTAGTAGTAACAGGGTGTTCGGCACGGCTCTGTGGCTCTGCACGCCGCCATGTTTACAGTCCGCCGCTGCAACTAGCCTGTCACGATCTGCTTCCCGAGAACAGCGCCGACACAGGTGTTGAGGGGAAATGTGCACGCGGGGACCACACCGGAGCAGCCGAATGCCACCGGGCGGCGCGCGCACGGCGGGAACAACAAACAAACACACGATTTCAATCACTTTAACCAGAGACTGACAAAATGAAAGAAAGTTTACCTAACACTAGAGGGGAAAATACTCGATTGATTAACATTACATTATTATTATCATATATTTTTCATTTATCTCTCAAATCAATGCAGTTGAAAATCTGGCCAAATGCATTTATTTACATTTTTTAAGCTGATATTACGCGGGCCATAGCGTTATTTTCTTAAGCCTTTCAGAGAAAACTTTTATGTCTATATTTATGATTACCACTGGAACTCTGAAAAACAAAATAAAAAGGTTGAGCTAAAGGTGCCTTGCAGCAAAAGCAAAGATAACCTGTTCTGGAATTTATTAAAGATGGAACGATGAAGACAGAACAGAACGGGAAGATATACGACATTCTGCATTTAAAATAAAAGTTTTTAGCTTATCATCACTAGCTCAGTGGAGAAATTGAGTGTTGGTGTTAGACTGGGGGCAGAGCTGTTACAGCAGGGGGAGGGGGGGTCTCACTCTGTGACATCAGCATGTGAGGACCCGCTCGTTTTCGTGAGTATGGGAGGGGCTGCTGTTGACGGAGCAGTTTTTAGAGGATTACTCAGATACATTAATCAAAAGGACCGCTTTGGGGTTCTTTATAGTGAGGAATGAACAGTAGAAATACTTAATAGCCCAAAAAGTTGATTTTTAATGGTAGGGCCACATTAGGTTTGATCTGTTGAAGTTTTGTCCACATGTAAAAAAAAAAAAAAAAGTTTCATGCCTTTAGTTTCTAGTGAGAGATTTGTTTGTCTGTTTAAAGATTTGTTGTGTTGAAAAAATCTCTGAAAAAAGTAACTGTAACTGTATAAATAAGTATATGTAAGTAAAATTTTTGGTATGTGTAGAAAAAAAAGTGTCTTTAAAAAAAATGTTGAAGTTGTAATAAGACGTGTGGATTTGTAAAACTGTTTTATAACTGTAGAATTGTGCTGCCACAAGCGATTATTTTAATAGTCAATGGCTAATCACCCACTATTTTTTTCGATTTGTCGACTAATCGTGTCATACGCAAAGTGGATGTTAAGCACACATCTTAACCATCATTAGCTTTTTTGATCTAACTTAAAAAAAGACAATGAAGATGATAGTTTATGAAACTTTTAAAGAATCATACAGACTCTCCTTCATTAGTTTCTGGTATTAAAATAAGATTAACTCTTTAACGCCAGAGCTCTAGTGTTTCTGTTCTTTGATTTACTGTAATTTTTTAACCGTTAACATGATAATCCCAGTTGATTGTCAAGGAGAAAATTATCGTGTCAACTGTGGAAAAGTTACAGTATATTAAAGTTTATTCGTCACCAGCAACGCCTCAGGTGTTAAAGGGTTAACCCATCTATGCAGCCAAGAAAATAGTTCAGCAATAGCCATATTTAATTAGAAAATTACATGCAAACAATCTCTCTAGTGCTTGATATAGTGTGTTTGCTGTTTTCAAGTGCTGTCTGAATCTACAATTCCAAAATTGAGTGAGTGCACTAGAAAGTCTTTGCGAAAAGCTAGCAGGCATCGATGCTCACTAGATTAGCCAATATAGACTACAATGCATTGTGGTCAAACAATTATTGTTAAAAAACATGTTTTTAATTTTTGAACAAACCATACGCATTTTCATCATCAGAACACAGTGGAGTCATAAATCTCATGAAATGTTCATATTGATTTGATTTTCACTTTGTGAAATTAATAATATCTGCTCAAATGAAAGGACAATATTTTTAATAAAACATCTAATATTGAAGAATAATTCAAATTTGTACTTAGATATGTGAACGATCAAAGACAGGAAATTAAATTATAGTTCAGCAGGATATTCATACAATAAATATTGTACATTTTTCTTTTGAAATTTGTAAGGCTACCTTTTATTATTTACGTAAAATTATGTCAAACAGCTTTCAGCTGTCAGCTTTAGTGTTCTAAGTGCAAACGCGTTTTCTCTTTGTCGGCCCTGTTGAAATGAATTGAAATACAGAACAAGAACAGGATACTGTATATCAATTTGTTCCAAAAAACACCAGTGGGATACATTAGACAAACAAAAATAAGTCAATATTAAATTATTCTGTAAACCTGAAACAGATGATGAGTTTTTATTTCTTTTTTTGTTGAGGCTATATGAAATAAAGTGTAAATACAGCCTGATTTGAGCAAAGAATTTAAAGAAATTTTGATTTTTTTTTGGCTAAATTTGATTTAATTGATATAGTAGGTCACTTGGTTAATAAAATTAAGAGATGTATTACATAAAATTGTGAAGATAACTTATAATCAAAGTTGGTAAAGCCAAATGGAATGTTCTTCCAAATCAGGAAAAAATGGGGATATATTTGTGACCTGACAAGAATTGATAATTTGTTCTAAATTAGATTATTGTGTTTACAGGTCCAGAATATAGTATAGAGAATGTATTAATCGAAAATGTCGATCTCAATATGGTGACTTTTGTTTGCCAAATGGCACAAAAATCACTTCATAGATGAAGAAAAGGGCGCGGCTGTCAGTGTCACGTGAACGCGCCTGTCACGTGACAGGAGTGGACCGCAGCAGAATTAAAATGGCTGCGACCGGAGACGAAGCCGCAGCAATGGACAGCATCTCCAGGGAGCCAGCGAGCCTCTCGGCGGCATTAGACGCCGCCGGCAGCAGCGGGGCGCCGGCGGAACGTGTGGAGGCGGAGGCGGAAACCCCGGTGATCGCGCCGAAGAAAACCGGCGCCAACAGTACGTGATGTTGACGTCCGTCTGCAGCTTCTTTGTGCTGACTGACTGACTGTTGTTCTTTGACCTGAGTGCTCGATAAAGGAGCAGGAGTGGGAGAGTGTAATGATGGCGCTCCCTTCAGGTGATGGTGGAGTGGAAACCGCAGAGGAGGCTGTGGAGCCCGCAGAGCCGGATATCAACGAGCTGTGCTCCGATATGTTTGAAAAGATGGCCGTCTTCCTTCAAGGAGAGCTTACAGGTGTTTTCAACAGTTACTTTCTTTGTTTCTGACAAAGTGGATTGAGATTAGTCGGCTAATCCACGACTAATCAACTAGACTAATTTAACAGTTTATACTTTTTTATTATATGAAGTCAGAGCTCAACGCGTTCAGCTCCAAAAAATGCAGGATTTTGTGTTTTGAGTCAGTGAGAGCCAAACTTTATCTTTAGTGAAAACTAGTTCTTGGTTTCAGATGCCGACCTCATTCGATTTAACCTTGTAACACCTGAGGTGACCCCGTGACGCTTAACCACAATCCATACTGTAACTTTTCAACCGCTAACCCAATAACTCCTGTAGATTCTGAAGGATCTCCTTCAGTAGCAGCCCTACTGTAGAAAAAATGTCTGTTTTTATATAAATGTCCGTCTTTGTCCCTAAAAGATTTTGAGAGAGAAAGCGGCTTGCCTTCACAATCTACTGGAATTATCTTGTTAACGGTTGAAAAGAAACATTCCAGAGACACTGGACCTCTCAGGTATTAAAGGTTAATCTTGTTTTAATCGCAGAAACTAACGAAGGAAAGAAGCTGCACAATTCATTAAAAGTTTAATAACCTATCATCACATTTTCTTTATTTTTAGTTGGTTTAAAGCTAATAATTGTTAAAATCGGATTTATATCCAATCTCTGAATGACGCAATTAGGCGACTAATCTGAAAAAATAATTGTAGATGAGTCTACTATTAAAATAATCAATTGTGGCGGCTCTAATTGAGATAAAAGTTATTGGAATTTTAACACTTTTGTCGTTTATCAGCAACCTCTGATTCCTTTGTCATCACACTGAATTTCTTACCGATAGATTCATAGAACTGAAGTTTAGAGCGTCCATTTAGCCCAATTGTTTCATAGACTACTACTTTTGTGCTGTAGATAAAAATAATTGAAGCTGAAAACCAAGGGCTTGATGTGGTGGTGATGCTCTTCCAGGTCAAAGTCAGTAGCTTTAATGTGAAATTCTTAATCAAACTGAACTTCAGGTTAAGCTTTTACTGGAGAGAGTCTATTGATGAGACAGTTGAGTTTTAAAGGAACAACACAAAAGATGTAGCGGATGAAGACTGTCTTCTCATCTTCTGACTGTACTTGTCTTTCCAGCCACCTGTGAAGATTACCGTTTGTTGGAAAACATGAACAAGCTTACAAGTCTGAAGTACATGGAAATGAAGGACATTAGTATCAACATTAGCCGCAACCTGCAAGATCTCAACAACAAGTGTAAGTAGGAAGTAGAATAAGGAAAGCCAAAATTGTCCTCACGTTGTTCATGAAACACGGTAAAGGTTTCACAACATTTGCTGTCCTGCAGGCTCCATGACCTACAGATTTACATCTGGAGTCAGAATCCCCTGTTTTCTATCTTGCTTTAATACCCAAAGAGACTCACCCATGCACATGTGCATTCACACACTGATGACGGCTCCACTGCCCAACACTGGCACCAACCTATAATCTAGAGCTACCAGGAGCAATATGGGGTTCTATGTTTTGCCCCAGGGCACTTTGATCAAATACTACTCACAATAAATTAGGGATATTGTGGAAAACTAACAGTACACATAGTGTTTGTTTGACTTCATAGATTTTGGGATAGGATGAAAAATTCCTCATTTTGTGTTTTTCACACAATGCTATCACAAGTGTCTTACTTTTTGGAGCCAAAGCCAAAACCTTCTAAAGGAAAAACCTAATCAATGTGGCGTCTGTGTCATTCTGTGGTTGATTTTGTCTGTAGTCATTCCATCATTCCAACAGCGTCACTCCACCTGGTCAGAGCACCTTCAGGTTGGTAGTAGACAGTCAGATACTGCAGGTGAACTTGGTGAGTCTCAACGTGTCATCAGCAGACTTGCATCAAGACTCGGAACAGACTAGGAGTGGAGCCCCAGACCAAACCATGACCAGAACCTGAGGACCTCTGACCTCACACGGTTTAACAAACAGCACACAGCTGAAGGCCGGTCACCAGATATGAGGGCAGGGTTTACATACACAACCGACTCCACCGCTTTGACTGGAATGACAGACGACCTTTGCAGGTGACTCCACTGACACCAAGATACCACCGTGAACGTTTGCAGTGACAATGCAGCAATAGTCTACCGTCCTGTTAACTGATGAGTGTCGGGTCACCTTGCACAGAAACGATGGTCGTCAGTGTCGCTGGAGAAGGTGAGGGGAGCAATACGGTGAGGTCAACATGGTCCTCTGGGTTAGCTTTGGTGTAGGAGGTACAAAAGTCTGGACAGACAACACCAGTCAGAGCTGAACAGATGAACCAGTCACTGCATGTTCTTATAAATCCATCACAGAACCACCATCATCCACCAATTCCTCCAGAACACCCCCAACTTTCTGTTCATGGATGATAAAGCTGCACCACATGGAGCCAGAGCTGAACTTCAGGAAGAGGGAGTGCCTCATATCGTATGACCTATGACCTGAACCCTGTGGAGCAAGTCTGGGTTCAGCCACTCGGACCCCACCCCCAAGTGACCAGGCAGAACTACTCGTAGAACCTGTGGAAGAATGGAGCGCATCAGAATGACATCTGAGTCTAGTGAGGATCATGACAAGTCAATGTCGATGTCGTTGTTACAAATGGAGGAAATATTGACGTGGGGAATTTTAATATTTTCTTAATTTTGGGGGCAACAAATAAACAAATGAAAAATTATGTTTCTTCTCATTCATTATTAATAGTAATATCAAAGGGAACTTTTACATATTTTAAGATTTAGACCAAATTTGAAAAACCCTCATGGAAATAACAGCAATATTCCTAACTTATTGTGAGTAGTGAAGGTCAACCGTTCAGCCATCTTTAAGTTGTGTCTCATACTTGGAAAATGTTGTGTAGATTGAACTTGTGGTTGTTCTTATTGTAGATGCAAGCCTGCAGCCTTACTTGGACCAAATAAATAAGATTGAAGAGCAAGTTTCCTCACTTGAACAAGCTGCCTACAAACTGGATGCATACTCGAAGAAACTGGGTAGGTAGATGAAGTCAGAATTAAAAGAAAACTTGTCTTTTTGCATCAGGGTCCGTGCACTCTGACATTTCCTTGTTTATAAAATGAGGTTTCCCTTCTTGACTGAGAGGACGGTCTGCACATCTCTAGAGTCATGTTTGTTCTGACCGATTAGTGTTAGCTCATGCAGCTCTTCATATTGTTAGCATGTGCTTGCACCATCAACCCAAATGCTTTTATATTGAGACCTGTACAGTCGAGACCTGCTGGTGTTTCTCTAAAGACACACTCCTAAGAAAATGGTGCTCTTGATGTGTTCTTGTCGCATTTTGGCATAATTGAAGACATTTATAAAATAATTTATTAGAATTTAATTTCTTTATCTCTGCTCTGCCCCATTCTGATGCATCCACTGTCAGACAAATAGATCCATGAACGTCTTTTTTACCTCGTCTGAGCTGGAATCTGGATCTAAACTGTACGGCTGTTTGCTCTGATATTAACATTGATATTTTCAACTTTTTCTACGCTAATGTTAGCTCAGGTTTGTGAGGGGCTGTAAGCTAGCAGGAGAGTGTGTAAACAAAAGAATGTTGGGATATGAATGTAGGGTTACTTCTGTGTTAACATTTCCACCCACAACCCAAAGAGGAATTTCTGATGAACTCCTGCTGCTCTGCAGAAAATGTCTCCAAAAATGACAGGCTGTTTGATTTAGACCAGGGCTGCTCATTCCTGGTCCTCCAGATCTATCATCCTGACTATTCTCCAGATCTCCAAGCCCTGCCAGCTGTTGATTGGCTCAGTCAGATGTCTCCACAATCTGATTGAAAGAACACACCTGGTCCAGGTAATCGGCAGCAAGCAGTACATGGAGAGCTGGAAACAGGCAGGGTGGTCGATCTGGAGGAGCAGGAATGAGCAGGCCTGATTTAGGCTAAAAACTGCAAAATTATAATTAAGAGAGCACTGGGGAAGATTTAGCAATAATTACATTAAGGATGTAACAATTCCGTCCAGCCATGATTCGATTCAATGTACAGGTTTAAAGTCAAATTACAATTTTTCTAGTTCCAATTTTTTTCCCCACAACACAATGAATTAAAGGTATTTTAAGGCCAAGTATGTTTTATTTTTGCGCCTTATATGAAAAAGTCTGTTTTCTTATTAACTAGGGTAGCTGTTATAATTTCCATAAATGATTCGATTCCATTCACAAGAGCCTGAATCGATTCAGATTTCTTTCGATTCTTCAGTTCAATTTAGAGTTTACACATTTAAACGCATTTGTTTAGAAATACATGAATAATCTACTGTACGTTTTGAATATATTATTGAATATATTTGAATATATATCTGATGCAGTTCACAAACTGTAAAATGTATCAGTGAAATAATGAGATTGTTAATATACAGCATTACCACCCACACCGCCGCCCGCACACTCGCCACCCTCACACTCAGGAAAAAATGACTGTTCACACGCAGCTCGCAGAAAAAAGAGTTAACAAAGAGCACGGCTGCCAGGAAGGAGTCAGTGGAGAAACAGTCGTGAAGCTGCATCGTCTCCCATGACTGTTGTCACAGTAGATTGGTAAGGGTTGCAGTAAAGTTCCACTGAAAATGTAAGTTTAGGGTGAGGAACATATCTCGAGTTTGCTGGAATTTTCACTAATAGTTGTGATCGCTACATTGCAAAGTCCTGGAGGGTCTGACTCATGTGGAACTTTTAAATCTGAAGGAGCTGCAGGAATTTCTCAAGAGGGGGGTGCAAACGTCCACTTTGCGCACTCGCAGCGAGCCTGCATGAAGAAATGTCATCTGCTCTGCATTTTCTAAATTTAGGCACAGGCCGAGACAAACCAGTTTTTAAATTATCTGTAACAATTAACACAATAAGTTTGAATCGCTTTTACATGTTACATCCTTACTTTACAATACGATCAATCATTCTTATTGTCTTTTTTTGTGTTTTTTGGTGTTTGTTATTGGCAGACCTACAACTTGCCAAAGGATTACAGTTGAAAATGTGTTCTGCAGCAAACACTGGAATAGTTATGGAAATGTTCATTAATGTGCACTGTCCCTGTTCAAATACATATTAAATACATACATAAACATATAGTTGGAGTGTAACTTTAAGTTTAAATAAAAACCTGGTAAATTATTATTATTATTATTATTATTTATTTTTTTTTTTTAAAGAGGCCAGATTCAAAAAGCTGGAGAAGCGATGAGGAGGCAGACTGACGCCGAGGTGCTCTTGAGCCTGCTTTCCCCTTTGCCCCCCTCTGCTCACCCGGCTGTGGAACCAGGAGCTGTAGGGAGGAACTACGATGGAAAAAACCGTCAAAGCTACCTTCAGACCGAGCGGTGGCCTTGAAGGAAGCTGATCAATGCTCACAACTACCACAGTCTGGGGCCTTCATCTGTATCCAGCATTAATAATTTGGTCATGTAATGTGTGTCTACAGATCTATGTCTACCACCCTTTACTGCATCATTCTTATTGCACCCTGAGTGACGGAGTCGAGGTGTGAAGATGAAAGCACATTTTCAATTTGATCAAAGACTGAAGCGTCTTTCAGGTGTTTTTTTTTTTTTTACCAAAGAGAGAATTCTGGGTGGAGCCCTCGTCCCTTAAAACTTTCAGGCTTTGATGCAGTTTGAAACTGTTGTTGCAGCCTCGTTTTCAGTGATGACGGGTGAAAAACATTGTGTAGAGAGGCCAGGTTTTTATATCAATTTGTATCATGTATGGATAAAGAACACTGTAAAGTTCTGAAATAAAAGTCTAAAACATGAAAATAAAAGTTCTTCCTTTCACCTGCCTCTGACAGCAGGGGGCGACCTTCCTCCAGGAACGTTCCTGAAGTTCAGCAGCACAGTCACTACAAAAGTACAGCAAGCTCATAAATGACTAACAAAAACATCTGAGGAGACGTGGGAGCAACGTTTGAATAAAACACTTGATCAGAGGGTTACATGTTACAGTGCCGTCTTTTTCACCTACTGCTGTTTTCATAGATTTAATTTATTTGCCCTAATTCAACATATTGGGAAAAAAAAAACAGGTACAGGGAGACAAAGTAGGTGCAGGAAGAAGCAAGAAACTCGTATAGGCTAATATTAGAGCTTTACCTAATAAACTTTAAATTTAAACAATACAATTGTAAACATTCACAATTATACACGTTTTAAAAATAAAAACATTTCCATTTAACAAGACAATCATTTTACTATCAGATAGCCTTAACCTCCAATGAAAACATAGAAAACATACTTCGTTCAGACCTGCAGCTGAAAGACTTCATCTAAAACAGATGCTTTGCATTGTTCATACTCCAAATGTTATTTACAGTTGTCCTGTTTTCCTTGTGACCCCCCCCCACACACACAGCTTTTTAAGAACCCTCTGTTATAAACTCCCAACGCTCTGTAGACCAACTGAAAAACTTCAATTGACAACTGTAATGCCTCTGTCAGAGATTAGATGAAAAAGTAAGTCAATAATTACACATCTTACACAAACCTTACCCTGTAGTGGTCATGTAGTGTGGGTGTGATGTGTTATACAGGAGGTCTGAAGACTGAATGGACTGGATATACATGACTTTGTATAGGCTCTTGATGAACCCCTAAGAGTTAAAGTTAGTATTCACATTCCTGCTTGTCAAGTAGATGATTTAAAACATTTTCCAAACCAAACGAATAAATATAAAACACTGAAACCATGAAACCCACTTGAGGTCATTTGCAAAGTTCTGAATAATGACCAAGATCATTTAACCCTCGTGCTCTCTTATGGGGTCCAGATGACCCCACCCTTACGCTGATGTGTGATTCCTCCCATGACAAAAGTGGACAGGATTTCATGTCTGCCACAGACACCAGTGAAGATTCAAAATCCTTGAAAACAAAAGTTCAGTGCTGTCATGTGGGGTCTGCTCACTGAGAATAACACAATGGTTACACGTTTCTCTCCAGAGAAAGAAAATAAGTTAAAATGAAGTTTGTCAAAATTCAACAAATGGTAAATGCTATATACTTGAATAGCAGTTTACTACCCTCCTTTAAATCCCAAACTTCTATACAGTCTCAGTCGCATTCACACATTCAAACACTGAAGGGGGCTCTTCTGTCCAACACTGGTGCCAACCTGGAACCAACGGGATCAATACGGGGTTCAGTGTGTTGCCCGAGGAAACTTCAACTAGGGCTGCCACGAACAGTCAATTAGACGACGACTAAGTAAACAGTTAATTATTCATTTCTTTATTTCTTTATTATTAAATTTTATCTCAAAACTGTACGGCGCTCTCTTTCTAATGCCTTTCTCTACATGCGTAGTAGTGATGTCACAGGAAGTTCTAGGAAGGTTCAGGTACCATAACAACACACCAATGGAGCTTGAAAGTGTTGGAAACATTAAAAAAACAAGTGTCAGTATGGTGATGCATGAACACCTGAAGAGGAAGCACACTGTGACTGAGTGTGGTAATGATGAAGACGGTCATCTAGCTAAGCTCACATAGCACAAAGAGAGTAAAACGAGCTAAAAAAGTTGATCCTCTGTGAGGGTGGAGCAACAATGAGGGGCGTCTCCCCTCACTGTCAAGCTCCACGTTTGTGTGCATCCCTGAAACCTGGACCCCATCAGAGTGAAAAGTCTCTGCTGAAGGAACATCTGCTCTCTGAAGAGATCAAGTCTTTCTGCAGACATGAACAAATGAAAACTTTCCTGCATCCAGCAACAACATAGAATTCTATAGTCAGAGTGAAGTAAAGGGGAACAGAGTTGTGATTGTTCAGCATCACAAAATGAACTTCTGTTATATTTGATTGAGATTAAAACTTTAACTCTTGTTCCTTGTTTTAGATGCAGGACTTCATTTGATTTAATCTTGTTTCAATACTAGAAACTGATGAAAGAAAGAATACTGTATGATTCATTCAAGATTTAATAAACTTTTGAGTTTATTTTTAGATATTTAAAGCTAATGATGGCTAAGATGTGTGTTTTACATTAAGTTAACACATGACCCGATCAGTCGACTAATCGGAAAAAATAATCATTGATTGGTCGACTTAAAATAACCATTTGACTTCAACTCATGGCTGCGCGGAGCGGAAACTGAACCAGCAATCTTCTGACCAGAGGTCAGCTGCTCTGCCTCTGCACCATGGACACCCCTCCTAAATTCAAATAAGGTCCACTTTAGGTCAAACTGTTCTAAAGCCTGAGTCACATACGCCTGTACAGGTGCTGCAGGTTTCTGGGTCCACAGAAGCTCGTAGAGAGGAGGAGCTGCATCTGAAGGGGAGAGCAGGTGTGTCTTTGGGCTTGTGCGTCCACCTCAGGAAAATGGAACATAGAACTGTTGTGTGTGATAAGTGTACCATGAAATATTGGTAAGAATAATGGAAGTTACACACACTCATGAGTTATGGGTGATGCTGTTACACAGAACCCTTCATGCAGCAGTCCAGTTGTTGGTAGGGTGCGTGCATTGGCTCCCTACTGACCGTGCACGATGCTGCACGCATGGGGTGTGCACGTGATATGCAAGTGCTCATGAAATCCTCCGAGGATGTCCACACAGACGACAGTCTGACTGTCTGATTTCCTCATTTGTAACAGACGGTCTTCACACAAGCGATGAGCACGTTCACCACTTGAACATCACCAACAGGCTTCCTGCACAGCAGTTATAAAAACAGAAAATCCCAGAGGACACGCCTACTTCTCCCTTACTTACCCTCATGTGTTGCTTAAGTTTTCCCTACAACCTGTCACCCGCAGCATGAGCCTTTTCATCTGACAGACTCACCGTCTCGTCCTGAAGTTATGTACAGACCACCCGTCTGCCCCTCGCAGATCTGCCCGTTTTCAACCTGCAGACAGCCTCTATCCACCCACAGTTGTGACTAAAGCTTTATTGATATTCAAAAGGCAGAGCTGAGACATGCTCAGTTCAATCCCTCGCTGAGCTGCAGATGGGTGACAGTGACTAGAATGACTTCCAGCAGACTGGGTTCAAATAGTTTATTACCCTCCTATGTTATTGCTTTTCATTCATGTGTAGCTTTTGAAACTTTTGATACTTCAGACAAGCAACAGCATGGCCTGATGAAACATAATGCTTGTGGCCAACAACTTCCTTTGAAAAACAGATTTTAGTTTCTCTTTCAATGTAAACCAGTTTAGAAAAACTTTCACTCGTTGGGCCAGCTCCACTTCCTCTCTGTCGACAGTGCAGGGTGAAATTCCAGAACCAAAACTCAACAGAATGTTGTACATTTTCTGATTGATTGACTCTAAGTTTGTAGCCAGGGCAACAAGGGTTGTGAGTCTTTTTCTTTGTCTTGTTTTCTTCTGGTACACTTAGCTCTCAAAAGTTTTTTTCTGTTGTTTTTTTGCAGCTGTAAAGGGTTTTAAAGAAATACGGCGTATTCACATTGGAAATACAGATTAATCAAGTATTGATGACAAATGGTAGCTTAATGTTTCTCTATATTATTAAAGGATTTGAAACAAGAGAATTTATTTTAAAAGCGTATCCTTAGGTCCTGTGGTTGTAAATGAGTGTGAAAGTCCATTTCTTTCTTAAAGCAGCAGGTGTGCTGGTTTCTATGGATCTAAAGCTGACAGAATCAAAATTAAGACAGCTGGCAACACTTTTACCACAGATCAAAACATGACTGAAGTGGGACTTTAATGGGGCCATACCATGAAAAAACAGCTTTTTGAGCTTTTTAGTGTATTCTACTGTTCATTCCTCTCTATGAAGAACCCCAAAGTGGTATTTGGATCGGTTCACATATTTCTGAGTAACCCTCTAAAACCTGAACTCTCTGCAGCAGCCCCTCCCATACCCACGTAAACGAGCAAGTCCTCATATTATGATGTCACAGAGTGAGACCGCCCCTTTTAGGAAGAGTCTGCTCTGACAGCTCCGCCCCCAGTCTAACACCAACACCCAATTTTTCCACAGATCTATTGGTGATCAGCTAAAAACTTTCATTTTAGATGCAGAACACCGTATATTTTCCAGTTGTGTCCTGTCTTCAATAAATTCCAGCTCAAACTGATGTTTGATATTTTAGACGCGCAGCTGTAATAGTCTTGTTATAGTTATTGCTTTAATTTCAGGGAAACAGAAAATTGTTGACAAAAAGAAACATGTTTCAAACTGTTTGGGAAAATAATAGTTACTTTATTCATACTTGTAATAAATGGGAAAAGGGAAAATGATTTAAGTAATTTTTCTGAGAATAGACAATGACATAGTTATTGATTTATCGGGGATCGACTACTCTGAACTTGATGTAAAAACATCTTTATTAAAATTATAACCGATCTTATGCTAATATTTACATGTCATTTTTAATAATTGCCTTGATTTTACATTGTTGTCATTCAGCTTTCCTTAAAATATTTAGTTTTGAGAGTTTTATTTGTTGATCGGTTTTCGATTGATTTTGTCTGAGCTCAGAAGGGTAGACGTGCTGCTTCCGTTCGTTCACTATTACACTGGACGTGACTGAAGCAGCATCGTGTCTTGTGTGATTTCTTCACCATTTCCCTTTTCAGGTAAAACACTTGTAATCTTTTATATATTATGTATTTTTATTGTTCTGTGTTGTAGACTCTACATATCACTGCTTCAGAGCAACACTGTTACCCTTCTCAGGGGTCCCCAACTATTTTGGCAAGAGGTCCAGTAACTCTGTCAGCTTGGTAGACCGGGGTCCGAACATGCAAAAACATTCAGACAACATTTGACTTTTCTGTTCTTTTATTACAATGTATAATTAAATAAATTTGCAAATAACTATTTTAGCTTATTGTCTCAAAAAGTATTTCTCTCATTCATTTTTGTACAAAAATACTTACATGTACATACATTGTAGAGAAAAAAAAATGCCCAGAAACTTGCTTCCTTGTAGTGCAATGTGTGCTCTTTCACAAACTTTAATATTCTGCTGTATGTCACAAAAAAGTGCAGCACAGGTAACATGAATGTACCTCAAAAAACATTCATATTTAATCTCTTTTCTTGTACAAATGTTAACTTTCTGTTTTATAACCCTTAAAAGTAGATTGCAAATAATGCTACATATTGAACATTAAAGTAATAACTTTCATAAGTGCAAGAAACGTTAAGAACATAAAGGTAAACTACAAAACAGACTTAAAGAGACGCAGATGGCACTTTGAATGGTTGTGCCCAGCTGGAACTGTATGGAGCTAAATTGGGACCAATATTATTTGAAACCCAAATAAAACAAATTGGAAAAACAGTGTTTGGTCAATACAAAGACAAGCACTGAGGAGGAATATGTTTTATGATAAATAACTTTGATTCCCTGTTTTAAATTATTTTTTTTTATTGCTAGTAATGTAAAGCAAAAGCGTTGTCATTACAAATAACTGTAATAATATTTTCATTTCTTTTTGTAAATGTATAACTTTAGTTATTAATTCTAATTGTTTACTTTATACAGAATGCAAGACAAGTTTTCACTAATATCTTGGCAGCTGATATAGAGTTTATTTTGCTTATGTTTAGCATCCTTTAATTATAAATGCAACGCTGTAACTGTGTATATTGTTTATGGGAAATATGCATTACTACACTGGACTTGACTGAAGCAGCATCATGTTTTGTGTGATTTCTTCACTCTTCACTATTCCCCTTTTCAGGGGCGTAACACGGCTCCTTTAAGACACCCCCATCTCAGTCGACACAGTCGTGCAGACGTGTAGTGATGGCCAGGCTCACTGAAGGCACGTTTATGATCTGTGCATCCATCTTTAAAGAAGTTTAGATGGTGTTTATTTTTGTGGGAGAAACGAAGAAACGCTGCCAGCTCTAGAATGACGTCATGAAATAGACGGCAGCCTCATGCAGCGGTAGGCGGAGCTTCAGGAATCGAGTCATTTTACTTTCGGACAGGAAAAAACTCACAAAAAATGACTAATATTTCATAAACAATTTGTTTTTTATTGTTCCAAAGGTAATATAAGATCAGATATATGGACATAGTTCTCTCTGAAAGGCTGAAGAAAATCATGGTACGGCCCCTTTAAATGTCCAAACCATTGAGTGTATATAGGTCGGTCTGAGTCATCATTTCTATGGCAACCATTGTCACCAATCAGAAGTGAGCTTCTTGGAGGTCCACACCCCTTCTACTGAGAGCGTGCTGGGAAGAATCTGACAATCAAATACATGCTTTTATTGAGGCATTTAATTGGCCAGTTTATAACTTAAATAACTTGAACTACAGCAAAAATATGACAAAAATGTAGGATTAGCAAGAACATTGGAGTCAATTGGATTTTGGCATCTTGGAGCCAGCGGAGACTTCCTGTTTGGAAAGCGAGGGAGGAGGGGTTTCTCAGTCTATTTCTCATATATAGTCAAAGATACGTTTCTGAACGTCAGACTCAGATTCTTTAGAATAAAAACTTTTACAGTCAAGTAACTGGAGAGCTTGAAGTACATGTGAAATTAAAGTTTAAAAAATAGATTAAGGTGATAGAATTTCCATTGAGAAAAGCCAAACATGTAACGAGTGACTAAAGAGTCTGTAGCCCGATGTGGCTGAGCATATCTATGAACACTTGGCCATCAGCAAATAAATCAAACAAGCTGCTTTCCCCATAATTCTCAAGCCACTGAACAATAACTGGGCAAGCTGCCACACCACAGAATTGCATAAATAACAAGCAAGCATGAAATATGGGAACTCATTTTCATCCTTGTATGAATGTAAGCTGAAGAACCCTCCAAAAGTCAGCCCACATTTGGTTTGTGTTGTTCTGCCTGACTCAAACTTAGCGTGCGATTTCACTTGCCAATGTCAACAGATTTAGCAGCGTTGTGAAACCTCTCTTCAGTCTTTTGTCTCTGCATTCACACACAGGAAAAAAGAGAGAAACTGCCTTCAGGCCAAGAAATGTAAAGACCTCTCCGTGTTGTGAGGGTTAGGCTAGAGACGTCCTGCTAATGTGTTCAGGCTTACATTCAGTCAGAGTTACCAACAGATCTGAGCATAGTTTACTGCTAACACAAGCCACATGTGAAATCAGAGTCAAACTTCAGGTACCTTCAGTGAGCAGGGCCTGAATACCCACATGAGGTCAACTTTTGGCATCGCAGCCATTCCTCCTCCCTCTTCTGCTCACACCATCACTGTTTGCATACACGAGGAACGAAATCTGTCAGTCCTGTTGCAAGGAGCCCCGAAGGCCTGCGTCTGCCTGGATGTTGCTCTTTGACCTCCATGATCAAAGCCTGATGAATGCAATCTATTCTGAGGAAGAACAAATGTCTAAAGTGTCACTCTATTATTGCAAAACCTTAACCAAGAGCAGATGGAACGGTGGCATGTGACTGCAGATGCAGCCCGGTGTGGAGCTGTGCGTCCAGCTCAGAGAAAGGGCTGCTCCTGAGGATGATATGAGAGCTGAAGGTCATTATTCTCCTGCTGGTTAAACCAGGAACACCTGACAACTGTTCGCAGTGATCCTGGTTTAAATGCGATGTCAGGTCCATCCTGGGGAGTTGCTCTTTTTAGACTCCGGCTCAGACTCTGCGGCACCAGAACCATCAGTCTTTAACTCTTACTGGATGTGTTTGCTGTACAGAAAGTGACACTGACCTAACATGAGAAAACAATTTACTTTTAAACTTCTGCAGAATGCTGAGGCTCACCTACAAACCGTCTCAGTTAATAAAACAAAATTACAAATATTGGAGGGAACCTGCAGAAAGTCCAGTCTGAATAGGAAGTAAGGATTGTTTTTAAAAATCAAATAAATTCACTCATATTTTTGTACTTGAATGATTTATTTATTTCTTTATTTTATTTATTTTTTTAAATCATTTTTTGTTATAATTAATATTTTTTCAGTTACTACCATGTTGTTATGATGTCATATTATATGTCAGCGTGCCTCCATAGGTTCATCCAGTGATCAGCGGGGATGGAAGACCAAAGACAAACAGATCAGAGTGCTCCGGAACCGTCAGAGCCCAAACGGGACGTGACAAGAACCCAGATTTTCACTGGTTCTCTCAAAATGCAGTGGGATCAACAAGTTTTGGATCTCCTAATTATTCTCCTCCATTTTAAGCTATTAGAACAGAGGTGTCCCAGGTCAGTCCTTGGGGGCCGGTGTCCTACATGCCCAGACAGTGTCATCCCAGGCATAAAATCTCAACTAGGCTCCCTGAGTCACCACACTAAACCCAGCCTGAGAAACTTAGGAGTTGTATTTGATGAAGCAATGTCTCTCGAGCATCATTCCAACCAGCTCATAAAGAACTGCCACTTCCAGCTCCATAATATCTCCAAGCTCAAATCCATGGTCTCTAAACAGGAACTAGAAATGATAATTCACGCCTTTGTATCCTCTCGTTTAGACTACTGCAACAGCCTCTTCACCTGCCTGAACAAAAAGGAACTGAACCGCCTCCAGATGGTTCAGAATTCCGCTGCTCGGCTTCTGACCCGCACAAACAGAAGAACACACATCACTCCCATTTTAAAGTCTCTTCACTGGCTCCCGGTCTCTTTTAGAATTCATTTTAAAATTTTAGTCCTGACCTTTAGAGCCCTTCATGGACAAGCCCCACCTTATATTGCAGACCTCATCCAGCCCTATACCCCCTCCCAAAGGCTGAGATCCTCCGGGCAGAACTTACTGATGGTTCCCCGGACACGTCTTAAAACCAGAGGAGATCGGTCTTTTAAAGCAGTGGCACCCAGACTATGGAATGAACTCCCCCAATTTCTACGTTCACTGGCTTCTATTGATGTTTTTAAAACCCAACTTAAAACCCATTTTTATGATCTAGCTTTTTAGTTCTTTTGACTGGGTCTCTCTCTCGTAACTGTAATTTATCACTTTATGTACTTTTATGTGTTTTGTATTCTATGTGTTTTTCTACCTCCTTCCCTGTAAAGCACTTTGTGACTTATGTTTGAGAAAAGTGCTATACAAATAAATATTACTTACTTACTTAGTTACTTTCAACCAACCTGCCATTGAAGGTCCTGATTGGCCAAACACACCTGATCCAGGTAATCAGCAGCAGATGAGGAGGGAGGGATTTCAGGAAAGCCATCAGGAGGCCGGCCCTCGCAGCCTGACTTTTGACACTCCTGCTTTAGAAGGTAGCTGATAAAAAAGTAAGAGCCCTCTTTTTTTAAACTGCTGTAAGAGCTTTTCATTTAAAGGGCTTGAGGTTTTAAGTGCATTCTACTGTTCATTCCTCTCTATAAAGAACCCCAAAGGGGTATTTGGATCCGTTCATGCATTTCTGAGTAATCCTCTAAGAACCTGCTCTCTCTACAGCAGCCCCTCCCATACCCATGAAAACCAACGGTTCACATCGTGCTGACATCAGCACGATGTGAACCCCCCCTCCTGGAAGAGTCTGCTTTGACAGCACCGTCCCCAGTCTAACACAACACTCAGTTTATCCTTGGCATCAGCAACAAACTTAAATTTTAGATTCAAAATACTGTATATCATGCAGTTGTGTCCTGACTTCAATAAATTCCAGCTCAAACAGGCGTCCTTTCCTTTAGACGCGGGGCTCCTTTAAGACACCCCCCCACCCTCACTGTCGAGCGCGGTCATGCAGACAGAGTGTATTTGTGTTGCTAACCAGTGCAGCGATAGGGCAGATATGTGGAATGTGCATCAGTCTTTGAAGATATTTGGACAGTGTTTATTTTTGTGGGAGAAACAAGAATAATCTAAGATGACGTCATGAATGGGCGGCAACCACACACAGCAGGAGGTGGAGCTTCAGGAATCGAGTCGTTTTACTTTTTCTCATTATTTTTCTAGATTGTGCATTAAATATCAAGGGTTGATCTGCGATTTCAGGGATAATTGGCAGATTGAAAACCAGACCTCTCACTGTTTACCTTTACTACTGGATCTTACTTATGGATTTTTGGATAAGGTCTTCAACAAGATGCCAAAAAGAGGTGAAAATGAAGTTACTTTGCATATGTTTCAAGATATTCTCGACCAGCAAAAGTCTTTTGACAAAGAACTCCTTGAGGAACAAGAAAAAAGTTTTTAATCTTGTCTTCAAGTGATTGTGGACTCTGTCTTCTCGCATGGACAACTTGGTGAAAGATATATCTTCAGTGTGACTAGAGACATCCAGGACCTAAAAACAAGTCTCCAGTTTTCTCAAACTGATATAAAAGATATTTAAACGTCTGAAAATCAGCGAGCTGAAAAATTGCAAGACATTTCAAAATGGCTGACTGACTATCAAGCTTCCTTGAACGACTTAGCAGCTAAACTGGATGTGATGGATAACACGACAGGAAAAAAAGAACATCATCATTGATGGAGTTCAAGATGCAAAATCTGAATTATGCAATGAGACAAAGTTCCAAGTAAAAAAAAAAACTTTTCCGGGAGACACTTGAAAGGTGATCCAAAGCTTATTGAATTTGAAAAAGGACATCGGATTGGATTACCTGATCCTTCTGAAAGACCAAGATCTGTTCTGATTGAATTTCTTCGATACAAGGACAAACAAGAAATACTGAAGGGAGCAAAGTCTTTCAAAAGTACAAGCATCTTTATCAACAAGGATTTCTCTGAGAAAGTTGGTATGAAGTGGAAAGAACGGCTCCCACTATAGTGCTGCCACTAACGATTATTTCAACAGCCGACTAATCTCGGATTATTTTTTACGATTAGTCGACTATCAATTTCAATCCATTTATTATTTGTAAAGCACTTGTAAAAGCAGACGCCGACAAAGTGCTGAGCAGAGAAATAAAATCAATAAACAACAACGAAGAGAAACAACTAAACCAAACAATAAAACAATGAGGTACCATAAAACAAACAATAAAACAAGCTGGGCCTCTAAAACTGCTCACTGGAGTTGAAAGCTTGGTTAAAAAGATACGTTTTTAAAAAGTGACTTAAAATCATTGACTGAACTGGCCGACCTCACAAAATGGGGAAGCGCATTCCAGAGCTTGGGACCAGCAACTGGAAAGGCTCGGTCTCCCCTGGTCACAAGCCAAGTCCTGGGAACTGATGGTCTTCAGATCTGAGGACTCGGTGTGGACGTAAAGATTTAAAAGTTCTGAAAGATATTGAGGGGTAGACATTTAAATACCAAAAGTAAAATCTTAAAAACAATCCTTGAAAACACAGGCAGCCAGTGAAGACTAATCGGTTCGTGCGGCGACTCCGATGTAAAACACACATCTTAACCATCATTAGCTTTAGATTTGAAGTGTTTAAAAAAAAAAAAGATGCCTGTTGGCAAAATTGACATGATTTTATATCTGTGCTTGAATAATTGTGAGAGACTGCATTTAAACGAGTTGTTCTGCAGCCTTTATCTTTGGGATTAAACTAAGGTTAAATTAAGTCTACATTTTCCACATCTGCGATCCATCTCCCACGTGTTTGAGAAACATTGACAGTTCCTCGTTAGCTAGTGAATGTATCTCTCGCCTGTCAGTGACGGAAACACCGGATGAGAACCCCTGGGAGGAGTCAAGCCCTATAGGCCATTTGATACCACTGCTTTTAAGGAAAATATAAAGTCCCACACCACTTTCTGAGAAATTGCATGCCACCCTATTCCACTTTCACTGTCTCTAGGAAGAAATCTACCAAATCTAGTCTTTGCCAAATGCCACTAATCACGTAAATGTGTTCCATGTTGAGAGTGAATAACAATGAGTTTGTTGGTTCCAAATGTACTGTCTGTTCTCCAACACGTGCACATTTAAAAGCACGAGCGCTTCTTTCTTTAAAGGCCCCATCCACCTTTGTGCTTCTGTTTGGGTTCATCTTACAACGAGAGGCATGACACACTGCAGTTTTGATGAACTTTCAGCAAAGATCTGGTAAGTGGAACAAGATGCCACGTGTGCATCATGGCCAAGTCATCAGACGCATTTGTTCAAATGCGACGACTTGACATCTCCCTTGTTGGCATCCAATATCAACCAGGCAGCCCTTAATCCTTTCTGCCACAGTTTAGGACAAAGACAAGTCGTTACTTGCCTCCAAAGGATCTTCTGATTTGTTATTGAGAGAAATTCTCAATGGCATAGCATCCCTTCTTACCCTTACTTATGTACGTGTAAAGCGGCAACTTCTGTATAAAAGATATCCGCCAGAGAAAAGACTTCAAATCTGAAAAAAACCATTACGATTTTTTTCTTTAAGAGAATCAGAAAGTGCTGATGAGTTTTTTCCTAGATGTCAGCACATCTGACAACAGTCTCTTCAGCAAAAGGAATGCAAAAGTGGAGAGTTTAGTCTGAAAGAAATGCGATAAGTTGAGTTTGAAGGTGATGTTAGTGCATACTTAAAGACAAGCAATATTCAAAGTTAAGGATAGCCCTTGGAAAATTAAAAACAAAGAGTACAACCAAATGACTGTCAGAATTGGGATTTGAACCCACGCCTCATTATGAGATATGAATTATAAAAGACAAACACTGCAGGTATCCTGCTCAGAGATATTTCAGACCATCTTCCTGTGTTTAATATTTTTACAGTTGCCCTCCAAAAACAGTCTAAATTTTAACTTGATCTGTCACAATTTTGCTTCAAAAAAATGACGAGCATTTCAGAACATCATTGGCCAAAACTTCTTGGGACGAAGTGTACAAGCACCAAGATGTTGAAAAGGCTTATCAATCATTCATGAACATTCTTACTGTTTTGTTTAATTAATGACTCCCTTTTGTACAAAGAAAAAAGAGACACATTTGTTAAGCCTTGATTTACACCTGCAGTAAAAAAGTTTTCCATCACAAAAAACAATTTCAATATAAAGTCAATTAGAAGTCCCACACCATTTAACATTTCATGGTATAAAATGTACAAGAATCAATTTGAATCAATCAAAAAAGCTGAAAAGATGTCTTACAGAGAAAGACTAGTAAATTCCTGTAAAAACATTAAGAATACTTGGAATATTATAAATGAGGTACTACACAAAAAACTGTTTTCCGGGCCTTCATCATCTGATTTTTTTCTGATGAAACAAAGAGTTATAACAACCCTTTTGACATTACTAATGGCTTTAACAAATATTTTTAAATGTAGGTGCTTCATTGGCAAGAGACCAGCAACAAAAACAATGTGACCAATCCTGAAGCTAAATCAAACAAGTTTAACTAATTTTGATCCAACACAAGATGAGGTGATGCAGATGCTTCTGAAAATGAAGAACAGCTCCAGGTCGTGACGATAGGAGAGCTGGACTCATGAAAAAAGAGCTTCTTCAGTAATTGAGCCACCGACTGATGTTTTTACTTTGGGGCTGTGCCAAAAGAACGGAAGCTAGCCAAAGTAACTCCTCTGTTTAAATCTGGTGACTCTACTTTATTTCATAATTATTGACCGATTTCTGTTCTAAACATTAGTTCATGTCCGACAATCTAAATCTCTTTCAGAAAACTATTATCTTATATAATCATCAGTATGGTTTCATAGAACACATGTCCTCTGAATTGACTCTGATACAGTTTGTAAATACAATTTAGACAATATAAAGCATACCATTGGTTTATTTTTTGACTTGTCAAAAATTTTTGACTCAGTCAACTATGAAATTCTCTTTACTAAACTTAAACAATGTGGAATACAATATCATACTTTAAGGTGGAAACAGAATTATTTAGAACAGAGAGCAGGTGTCTCAGGTGTTCAAGTATTTTATGTCTTTCACAGTGGACATGCACCTTAGATGAAAAGAGTCAGACTCCTCCACAACTTGCAAAATCATAAAATCAAATACATGTGTTCAAATACTCGTTTAACATGTTTTTGTTATGTATAGGAGCTTGAGCAGAAACTAAATTGGAGAATTTTGAAACTTTCTGATAACGGGATCAGATTTCCAGAAATGAGGTACTGCTCATGGAATGACTAAACTGTCCCTGAACGGTTTTGCTATTTTACAGTTTTTCAAAAAACTGCCACATTTTTATCTGTTCCCACCGATAAAATGCAAACAAGTTTACCTGAAATGAAACTCGTTTTGGTCACCGGCACACAGGAACACACTGCAAACACAAACGCATCAAAGGCGGGGTTCTGTGTCAAGCCTGTCTGCATGCAAGCAGTGAGACAGGTTCAGCAGAAATCTCCATTATACGTTGTCTTCTGCTTGTGGTCAGTAGAGAGAAGACCAAATGGACAGAGTGCACAGTGACACAGAGGAGAGGGCCTCCACACCTAAAGCTGAACTTTTCAAAAAGAATTTACAAAGCAGAAAAAGTTCAGGTGCTGGACCCGCTGCATGACCTGCTGTGAGCCGGCGTGGGCCAAAGCGGAGCTCAGCAGAAGCCAGCACTGCAAGCTGGGATAATATTTGCCATCATTTCACAGAGAAAATCAACACCAGTGCACCTGGCTCGTCTGCACCTCCTCCAGGGATCCGATGTGTGTGACCGGGTCATGACCAGGTCATGACCAGGTCATGACGTCTAAGGCCAAATTCTGCTTTGCTTGATATTTCAAAGCTAACTTGGTGGAAAGCAGAATTTGGGTAATTATTGATCATAATACATCAGGAAGGACATTCAATTGTTTCATTATTATTATTATTATTGTCCTCTGCATTAACAGAAAAAGGTTCATATGTATGAATTTGACAATGTTTTAAGATGGATTTTTTTTTTTTAAAAGGTTTAATTCTTTGCCTTCTCCTTGAATAATTAAATGTGGTGACTTGATTTTAATAGTGGTCACCTGAAGAAGTCAGCAGTACTTTTGGTCAGTCATCTTGTCATGAGTGTCATGGTTTCTCACCCCTCCCTTTCTTTCCTTGGTGTCTGCACCATTGACTGTATAAGGGAGAACTGGACTGAGCATGCCCCCTACTTCCGTGTTCCATATAGGAAGTACCACTGGGTTGCAAAAAGGCCAAAGTCCCATTGACTTACATTGAGAAATTATTTCTCAGTCATTTTAAATGTCAGAATAATCATTCTTCCTCTGGTGCTTTCTGCTCAACTTCTTTTTTCTAATCCTAATTTTTTTTTAAAGATTTTTTTCCATTATCACAAGTTATTTGAGTTATAAATTGACCAATCAGATGGCTCAATAAGCGTTTGTGGGTCTGACGTGGAACGTCTGGGGGGTTTGAGTGACAGATGACGGGTAGCCAATGGGAGCAGACTTCATCAATGCGTCCGTGAAGACCTTTTAACACCTACTTTACAAGTTGAAAGTTGAAAGTTAACGCGGACGTGCGTTCAGAAAGGCCAGCGTATACAGTCACTAGATGATTAGAACTGAGAATGTTTATGTTTCCAGAATATGTGTGGAGACACATTATTTTGCTCGACAAAAAAGAAAATATGTAAGTCAATACATTTGCAGTGTTGCGGGAAAGCTACGGAGAGAGAAAGGGACGGGGCGGCGCGAGTGTGATTGTACGTGCACGCGCGCATGTGTGCGGGAGAGAGAGGATGAGAGCGGAAAGAAAAGGAGCGGGCGTTCGAGGAAAGTTGGAGTAAAGCAATGTGCTGTAAAACAAAAGTGAAAATAAAGATTCAAGATTCAAAGGCTTTATTGTAACTGTCAAGAACAGTTAAATTGTGGGTGGTCTACCAGCAGCAATGCACAGCACAATAAAGTATAGAGAAGGGATTAAAAATAAGAACAAATTAATAAGTACAACAAAAGTAAAATATGACGTATTGAACAGAAAGAATAATATATGGGACTGTACAAGAGGTAAGGCAAAAAGGATTTACAAGACATAATTGCAGCATCAAGGACGTTTAGTAATAAATACTCTATAAAGTGTGGTGTGCAGTTTGTGCAAAATTTACAGTTTTCCGGCTTGTTTCATTGGATGCTGTTCAGCATCCGTATGGACCAGGGGAAAAAGCTGTTTGTGAGTCTGGTGGTATGTGACCTAATTGACCTGTAGCGGCGTCCTGATGGCAGCAGGTCAAAAAGGGGGTGGGCGGGGTGGGTTGGGTCCTTCACGATTCTTGTTGTTCTTTTTTGGCAGCAGGATCTTGATAAGGACACAAAGGGGGGCAGGGGGGGCAGCCGATGATGTTCTGTGTTGATGACCCTCTGCACAGCCTTTCTGTCCAGTAATATGGAGCCTGGGTACCACACATTTAGAGAGTAGGTCAGGATACTCTCCACAGAGCAGTGGTAGAAGTTCACCAGCAGCCTCTGATCCAGATCACACCTCCTCAGGATGCGGAGGAAGTGCAGCCACTGCTGAGCCTTCTTCACCACGACCCGGATGTTCGCTGACCAGGACAGGTCAGCAGAGATGGTGATGCCCAGGAATCTGATGGAGTTAACACAGTCTACCCGTTCTCCATCTATTAGTAGAGGGGCGTGGGCGTGACTGTGTCTTCTAAAGTCCAAAATGAGTTCTTTGGTCTTCTGGACGTTTAAGGACAGGTTGTTTTCCGAGCACCATTTGGCCAGGTTGCTGATCTCTGCCCTATACGCCGTCTCATCGCCATTTGAGATCAGCCCCACCACAGTGATCTGCGAATTTGAAGATGGAATTTGAGGTGTGTGAGGCGGTGCAGTCCGAGGTGTACAGGGAGAACAGTAGGGGGCTCAGAACGCAGCCCTGGGGCGAGCCGGTGCTCAGCTGGAGGTTGGAGGAGGGGTGGGGGCCGAGTTTTACATGTTGTGGACGGTTGGTGAGAAAGTCCTTAATCCAGTGGCAGGTGAGTGGGGGGATGTGAAGGTTCAACAGTTTGGAGATGAGAATGAGAGCTATTTATTTTTTAAATTGTTTTTATGATTGTTGTGTATGTATTTTCTTGTGTACAGCACTTTGAGGCTCCTTGGCTGGTGGTGAAAGGTGCTTTATAAATGAATAAATGAAATGACTTTAAACACGTTTTTAAATATGGCACAACGTGAGAATTTTTTTAAATGATTTTTTTAAGTTTTTATTTGTATTTTTATCATTTAACTTTTCTTAGTTCAGGAAAACACAGACACTTTTATATAATGAGGACAAACAACAGAAATGAAGAAAGCTGTAGATGATCAACATGAACCTGAAGTGACTGATAAGAGACAGAATTGGACTACTCTAACTCTTTTATTTTTTTGGAACTTTATTGCCTTAGAAAGCAAAATCATAGGCAATTAACATATCTGACAAACAGACATAGAAAAAAGAAAAACTCTAACCCTCTTTAGTAAACTTCTCAAGAAGTTCCTCAGAAGGCAAGCACATGAAGTCAGCATGTCATGACTAACGCTACAGAAACACTAAACTCAAATCCTCACAGCTGCAGTGTCATAATAACATTAAATATGAATAATTTCAGTATTCTTGGGAAGAAGTTGTTGGATCTGTGTTTAGAATATTATCATCTGCATTAAACTGGGTTCATGTTGATTCTGCAGCATCACAATGCCAAAATAAAGAGCCTGCAGTGTTTAAAAGCTTTGGATGTTTTCCAAGTCTATGATAAAGTGAGAACTTGCTGACAATAAATTCTTTACATGAAAAATGACACACATCACTTACACCGACACAGATCATAAAGATGAGTAGTTATATCTTTGTACTTTATTTTAAAATTGTCCTTAATTTCCACATTGTTTAAAGTTAAAACAAAGAAATGAAATGTGTTTTTGTTGCCCTTCTCCAACTGTGAGCCCCTGCCCCTCAAAAACCCCGTGTACGTCCCTGCACAGGGGGCCAAAATCCAGAACACACCTGAGGTCACGAGCCAAACAGAATGAACACTCTAAAGAGAAAACTTTTGTTGAATGCTGCTAGAATGCTGGATCATCCGTTTTTTATCAGCTGCTTTGAATATAAACTGTGATCAATAAGTACTAACAACTTGACATACTTTCCACTTTCCTAACCCTTGTGCTCTCTTCTGGGGTCCAGATGACCCCAACCTTACATTGATGTGCGATCCCTCCCATGGACAGGACAGCGATAGATTTCATGTCTGCCACAGACACCAGCAAAGATAAAAAATGCTTGAAAAAAAAAAAGTTCAGTGCTGTCTTGTGGGTCCAGATGACCTAGCACAAGGGTTAACAGATGTGCCCCAATAGTGGAGATGGAAAAAAGTATAGGTTTTTAAAGAGGACATTACTCTTTAGAGTTGAGTGTGCTTACATTTTACTTTTTATTTCTGCATCTTTGATATTCAAGTGTGTGTGAATACACAATTGCAAGAACACAAAATTATGCACAAAATATAATGGATAAGTTACAAATAAAGAATTGCACACACTCACATCCAAAGTTTTTATTGCTGATACATCTTGCTTTTTTGTAGTAATTTTTGGATGCCTTTTTGATTTAAAATATTTTGTTGTTGCTACTTTAAGCCCTGGTTGATGATCTGCTGCAGAGGTTTCAAAGATAAATATCACTTTCTTCTCCCAGCCAGCAAGGCATGATGGGCAGAAAAGGTGTGTTTGTGTTTCAGCCGAATGAAAGGCGCTATACAAATGAATAAAGTTTGAGTCACAGCGGAACTTGCTAGCTTGTTACAGAAGAGCTAATTACAGTGGAGCTCGCTGGCTCGATATAGCAGAGTTCACTGTAGTGCAACTTGCTAGCTTGCTACAACGAAGCTCGCTACAGTGGAACTCACTAGCTTGGTACACCGGAGCTCGCTAGCTCAATACAGCAGCTTGTTATGCCGGGCACCGGGACAGCTAGCTAGCCACTGAGTGTCTACTTGAGTCCATGTGTGCAAACACAGGACGGGCTACCACAGAAAATGCGAACATTTCCATTTGGAGCCCACTTGCTTTGCAGCCATGTGGATTCTGTTGGAACATGTTTCCATGTAAATCAAAACTGTGATTTTTGAAGCAAAGCATTTCATGTAAAAGGAAATGTATCAAGAAGTTTCAGAGATAAATGTGGTTGGAACAGAACTGAAAGAAATGTGATCATCTGGATTCTGACCAGAAACAAATCCATATGATGTTTGTTCTTTAGCATGGGTTTACAGCTGAATAAGCACAGGTTCTTCAACTTGATTTATAAAAACAGTACAGTTCTTAAAAGTGGAAACCAAACATCCTTATGGTCTTAACATGAGCAGCTCGGGGACTAGGAAATGGCTATTTTTGGAGCAGCGGTGAGGACCTTGACTGTGTGAAATGAGATTGTTTATGAGTGAGACAGTTCCACAGGCGTGTCGGTAATGCCACCGCTGACCCTCAGATTCTCTTGTGTGCGACGTCATGTCACTTCCCACCTTTGTTCCATCACTCAAGAGGATTTTTCTAAAAATGTCTTTTTGTTTAGAGCCTCTCAACAGCCCTTCTTCCTCCTTTGCTTAGGACCCGTGTGTGTGTTTGTGTGTGTGTGTAGGTGTGTGTGTGTGTTGGTGCACTCACATCACTCTATATGTTGACCCCAAACAGGAACGTTTGAAATGCACATGAGGATGCTGAAGGGTGGGGATCTTCCTCTTCATCCACTCAAAGATTTTGTTTCTTAACTCAGAACTATGATTGTGGGGGCTTGTTTGCCATGAAGCAAAGTTGACTTGGAACATCTCAAACCTTCTGCTCTGGAGGTTTACCTCTGTGCAGAGTAACCTCTGGATTCACTTGACCACAGCACATTGTTGAGACATAAAGCATCTCTTGGGACTTGTTAGGAAATGATACTTATATTTGGACGGCCATTTTGTTACCATGACCACAGAAATGTTTTCACAAACAGATGGTGTTTTTATCAATTATTATGAATCATAATGAGATGATTAGTTTATTTTAACTGTGAAAAAGAACCTGGTTCTTATTTCTTACTTGCCACCTGTAGATGTTCATACCTTCCAGAGCTTCCTCTTGTGTAACAATCCAGAAATAACTTTAATGATGGTCATATGTATAGTAGAGATGATGCTACTGCTAACAAAATGTACTTTCATGGGTGTGCAGACCTCCATGGAACCAGAATCCAGATGCCCCCCTCCTCCCTCCCCCATTGGTATTAATTGCACTTTTGACATGTAAGGACCTTGGTGGTGGTGGTGGTGGTGGTGACGGGGCATAGCTGTGAGCAATCAGGAGATGTCCTGTCAAGGCTCTACTCACCAATTTAAACTGCACCCTTTAGTACACACACCTCTAACACCTCAAAATATACACTAACAAACAAACATGCATGCCTCACAAAAGGAGGGTGGGACCTATGACTTTGGTTCCCCAACACATCCCTGGCGGGAGCCCTCGGACTGGTGGTCTTGACTTCTGGGGTTGGGGGGGACTCTGACAGAATGAAAGACTTTATGTGTGTCTGTTTGTATGATTAAGTCTGTTAGCTGCAGCTGCAGTTGTATTGTGTACATACTGACTAGTTTAAATGTGGAGAATATTTCAACCAACAGGTATGTGTGGAATTACTGAGTGTGTAGACAGGCCCCGCCCATTCTAGTTTACTATTTAATGGTTGTTTCATGATGTTGTTTCACTCTGTTGCCATCTCCTTATTTCTCTAACCCCCCCCCCCCCCCCCCATCCCTTTTCCTCTTTTCCGTCCGGTCCCACAAAACAAAAACAAACATAATCCACATAAATAAAGTTTAGCATGAAATACATCAGAGGTTTATACTCAATAAATCCCTGTTGTGACAGGAATATGGACAAAAGAATTGATGACATCTGGCTTTGGAGAGATTGACATATATTATTTAAAAAAAAAAAGCCTTTGAACTCTTTTTTTGTCATCAAAGTTTTTATTGATTTTTCAAAAAACTAACAACAACAGCAACAAGAGAACAAAACAAAACAAAGAAAAAACACAAACATTACGAGAGTTTCAGATCAGTACAATTAGACTGAAGAAAATCAGCAAAATGACACAATTCTACTTATAAAGTGGAAGAAGTCTTGTGTTGTTATGAATGTCATAAAACGGCTCCACATTCTACCTGTTTTTTTTCTGGGTATTGTTAGTTTTAGCGATCAAAATCTTGAATGAAGCAGTCTCCGTCATGAGTTTAACCCAGTCCATAAGATGAGGTTTGTGGGGACTCCTCCAATTTCTTAGAGTGAGTCTTCGGCCACCATCGATCCAACTATTACTAAACCTTTGAACTCTTGTGGAATCCTTAAATATGTTTTATTCAAACCCACCCAGTGCTCGACAATGACTGAAATGTCTGTGAGAACATCATTCTGCTGACTTGTGGGTTTTTTTTCTCATTTTCTTCCTCTTTATTTTCTCTGAATGCAAATAGGTGATTTTAGTTTTTGCTACACTCTGGTTATTTTATTTGCCAGACTTTAAATGTTTGGATGTGATTTTGTTAAAGTTTCACAATAAAAATATTCTGGAAAAAAAACATTGAAACTCGACACTCGAATCATGTCCGCTGTGAAGGGTCCAAATGAAATGATTAAAGAAATGTGTTTATTTAAAATATTGAAAAAAAAAGAATAACATTTTTAAAATAGAGGATAAAAAACTCACGAAAACAACTAATATTTCATAAATAATTTGTTTTATAGTGTTCCAGAGGTTTTATATGATCATACATATGGATATAGTTTACTTTGAAAGGATGAAGAAAATCTTGACATGGCCCCTTTAATGTGAAACAGGTTTTCTTCAAGAATTGACTAGAAATCATCAAATGTTTCTTAGGTGTTGAAGCTACACCTCTTTTCTAAACTGTGAGAAGCTTTTGTGACTTGAGAGAACTTTTGAGCCACCTCTTCTCATTGTTTTAATCAGTTTGTCTAGCTTCAGTTCTATTAGAATTTTCTAAAAAGTTTTTTTTTTTTTTGTGGAAAATGGAAAAAGCAAACATACAGAATAAGCTTCTTTTAAACTGGAGACACTAAATAAAGTCCTGTGTTTTCTTTTGTCTTCTTCGATCTGTTTTGTCACTTTCTGTCTCTATCAACTCCTTTCCAAGCCCCAGCAGAGTTTTGGATCTTGTCCTGAAAGTCTATCCAGTCTGAGTGCTTTCCTTCTCAGCTTTCAAAGGCCATCTCAACCCATAGCTCTATTTACAGAACTGTTTTCCACTATCACAGCTCTAAAATAGCGCTGTCAAACTGAACCACGGGAGCCAGGGAGGCACCTGATTTTCAGAGCGGATATCCACCCCCCCACACTGTATGCAGCTCTGTAACCAACAGATCTCTGAAAGAGATTACCATATGTGGATGTAAATGAGGAAGCAGGTTTACAGTAGGAGAGGAAGGGAAGATGGAAACTGACTATACAGTCCACTTTGAAGAAAGTCCACTGGGGCTTCTGGGCAGACGTGAGTAAATCGGATAGAAGGGACAGGAACAATTCTGTCTGTTTAGTCACTTTTCCTGGACTCTTCAGGATTTAACATGGGTGCACACCAGTGCAGCCTGTGCACAGACCGAGGTGAGAGTCAAGGATCAGGCCAGCAGACTGATCTGATCAAAGAGTTTCATTCCCCAGGACACCTACAGCCAGGAGCTTCAGTCTGCAGGAAGTTCTTCTTTGACACTTCCATCAAAGCTTTGACAAGTTCAAATGCAGGAGACTACACAAACACATATACACAGACACACAAACAAAGGTTTTTCAGCACTTCAACAACCTCAACCCGTTCAAGCAGATCTTGCTGATGCCAACATACCTGCACAGATTGAAAGGTCATTTGCTTTCAGGGAAACATGAAGCTAGCTGTTGGCCATCAAACTTTTATCCACATGGTCCTAAGGCTTCCATTTCTCTTGGCCAGCAAAGGACTCACTAATGACACAACGAGAGAAAAGTTTGTTAATCACTCCCTCTCAGTCTTCTGATCTCCAGGTCCGTATGCTAGTTACCATTGTAAACTTGTTTTCTAGTGGTCTATTAATTATGATTAGTTTTTAGCCCATATCAAACCCCCTGTGTCGTGTTTAAGGCATGTTTTCTGCAGAGCAGCAGGAGTTTATTTGAAGTTCTCATCTGGGTTGTGGGCGGGACTGTTGACACGGAAGTTAGCTCTGCTAATTTCCCAACAGCCCCTTTGTTTACACTCTCCCACTAGCTCATGGGTGTCAAACATGCGGCCCGCCAGATGGTTTAGTCGGGCCCAGACACGAAGAGAAGAAAATATAAGGATGTTGACCAAAAAAGCAAGTCTCTATCTAGCCAGTTCCTGGAGAAGGGTGTACCTGCAGGCCCGGTGTGACCCAACAATGCTCTCAGGACCCAATGCCTCCTACAGGGTGGAGTTTGTTTTGTAACTTTCTGCAGACTTTATAAGGGACATTGCACACGGGAGTAGTAAGAGTAAAAAAATGATCAAGGCGCTGCTATACATGAACAACTAGGTAATCTATCACATGAATCTTAAAATATTAAAAGTAAATTACCAACAAATTTCTGTTTATTGCAGAAACATAAACAGAAATGTCTATATGCAGCTTCACTCTTATCCAAGTCAAGGTTTTTGTGCAAATCTAAATTCATGATGGTTTATTAGGAAAACATCTTTTAGCATTTTTCAGCATACTCAATTTTTGTATCTTTCCATCTTCATGTGTTATAATTTTCTTTTGTGTAATTCATTAATATTGTGTCATTATAACCTAAATATGGATACATGTATAATAAAACAGGAGAAAACTAAAGGTTAACTGAGTAAAGCCAGATATGAACTGATACATATTTTACTGTTTTGTAGTGTAATATACAAACTTGATCCGTTGCTATTGCCCAATAGTGTTATGTAATAATATTAAGTATTTATGCTTTATTGTTCAGAAGTAAATTACTCTTAATACTGTAGGTCTACAGTTTTATATTTGACTCGTGTCTCTTTTTTTCCAGATAGAAACAACAATTCAAAAGAGGAAATCTCTGTTCCAGTGATGAAACAGTGAACGCTGCAGCAATGACCACTGCCCATTTTAAAGGATTTACAACCAACAAGATTATAAAAGGTTCAAATGAATTATCAAAGACACCCCAACTTCAAAATGTTAAAAAACATTTCTAGGAGCAAAATATTTAGGACAAGAGGATTGGCTGGCATAGAACTGAAAAAAGCGGAGATCCTCCCCGACCAGGAATTCTGTATTTTTTTATGTACGTTGTATATTTCTGTATGTTTCATTTGAAAAATGTTTTAATATATTTTCCTTTCCTATTTACAGCTGTGATTTATTATGCAGAAAACAGCTTTTAGGTGGTTATAAGTATTACCAGTTGTTTATTAAGTTTAATGTAACATATAAATGTTAGTTTTTCGGTTTAATGCAAATCCTAATAAAAGTTATTCTACCCATCAAAGCAGATCCTGTTTAATTTCCCAGATGTTTTTGGTTTTGTATTTATTTAATTTTCTGGCATGTTTTAATTCATTTTATTTCATTTCATTTTATTGTGAAATACGTGTTTCTTGTGGAGAATGTGTTAAATTTGTGCAACAGAATAAGACAAAATGTAAAGATGAATTTATATGAACCCTTTAGGCACCATAGTAGCCATTCTGCAGTCATTCCACGCTCTCTGTCTTCAGATCCCAATGTACTGAATTAAGTTTCAGGAGCTTAGAAAACACCAAACTCTATCAGCAGTTGTTTCAAATAATAAAGAGCAGTGTTTCATTTTTTCCTATATCCCCTCTTGAGTTTACTATCAGGATTGCTGCAAAATATTTTATTTGTGAAAATTGAATAAACCACTTAAAAAAAAATGAAATCCATTTGATTTAAAATCCATTGGCCTCTATTAATGACTGTGTAATAAGTGATTAGGCTACTTGGTTGTTTGAAGAATTTTTTCCAGCTGAGAAAAAAAATGAACAAGAAGGAAAACTATAGATAACAAGCTGACCATAGGTTCTTTTGCTATCATGTTACTGGTTCAGCCCACTAGAGATCAGACGGGTCCAATGCAGCCCCCAAACTACAATGAGTTTGACACCCCTGCACCAGCTTATAGCACCTCACAAGCATAGCAAGAAAAACAATATCAGAGCTAACCAGCTGCATCTGTTGATTGACTGAATAATAAGCTATAATGAAGCTCCTCTAAAGTCTTTTAACCTCTTAGGACCCAAGCTAATATCTGAGCTAACATCTAAACATTTAGTCACAGCGTCCAAGTTAAGCAGAAATGTAACTCATACTGTGATGTCCATGGATGTAGATGGAAATGCTTTAAACAAGAGGTTATTCACAGAACTGTCTGTCAACAGGGATCCTGACAAAAGTCCAACTTTTCACAGTTCAAAGTGAGAATCAGCCAACATGATATCACATACTGACAGGTATTTTTCGCCATGTGTAAACGATTAAAAGCACTTTTGACATAAATGTGAAATAAGAGTTGAAATAATTCAGTGCATTTACAGAAATAGAAAGCTTATAAACGATGGACAATCCAGAAAACCAGCAAATAATGTCTGGTGGGAATGGAGGGTCAGTATTTGAATGATATTCAGATTAGATTACTGTGTGGAAAAAACCTACAGGTAGTCATTCTGGAACATTAGAATTCTATAAAAAACAAGAGGTAACAGAGGATAACAGCTGATGTTTAACTGAGCTGGAAATGTCTGCTGATTCACTTTAATATGATTAGAAAGCAGAAAAGAGACAACACAAGAGTGCTTTTTCTGATGTGTGCTTCCTGAAACTGTCCAGCCTGGAAGTAGGAGAGTTTGTCACAGAAGACAAGAGCAGTCAGCAGTTTGTGTTGAGAATATCAGGTCTTTCCGTTTCAGCTCTTCTGAGCAACATGAATGTGTTATCTCTGCACACGACCAACGCAGGAGGAGTTTTAACCTAACACCAGTTTAAAGAAGCACACAAAACTGAACTTTTACTGAGATTTTTTTCTGCTGGTAAACCAACGTCTTGGCTGGTTAAATGTTGGTCATTTCTAAAAATAAAACAAAAATCTGTATTGGATAAGCTTATATTTGCAACAGTTTTACAAATTAACAGGTCAGATACAAAAAGATACATTGTGCACAATTTTTAGTTAAATTAAAAAACCTCCAGTCTTCATTGGATTGAAACAGAGACATTCTTTTCATAAACAGCTGCTGGTGTTTGCATAATAAGCACCCTCGCATATGCAGGCCTCAGTGGGTTGTGTTTTCAGGTTAGAGTTTCCAGCCAAAAAAGCCCATTCAGGCCGCAGGATGTTTACAGTTTTGACTGGGAAAAATGCTCGCGTCAAAAGTCAGGAGATGTTTTTCATGACTCTGTGTTGTCTGACACAATGGAAGTGTTGTCAGAGAAACACAGCATACTGACTGACTGCTGCACTGTTTTGACCGAGAAAACAGACCGTTCTCCTGAGCTCAGACGCAATCAACACAATAACCAACAAAAACAAAGAAAACAAACCAAAAAACAGCTAATTAATGTGCAGAGCTTTGTCAGGACCCAGCCTGTTATGCCTTTCTCCAACCACCAGAGGGAGCCATCACCAGAGTACTAACTGCATGTCATCTTCCTGGACTCCAATTCCCATCATGCATCAGTCGCCATTTTCCTGTCACCACCAGCTGATCATCATCATCATCAGTGCTGTATATATTCCTGCTCCACACTCTACTCCCTGCGAAGTCTTGGTTTATTTCTGTGCATTCCTTAAGTCTGAGCATTCCTTCTGTTGCCTTCCTGTGTTTTGACTTTCGCCTGTTCTTCGTCTCCCGCCTCGCTCCTGTGTTTGACCCTGGCCTGTATCTTGACTACGTCCTGCCTTGCCCTTGTTTCTGTTGCTATTAAATCTCGAGTTGCACATGGATCCACTCGCCTCAGCTCCTTCGTTACAGAAGACTCCTCCATGTCATCCACACCTATGACTGGGCCGAGCCTTTCCTTACCAGATAAGTTTAATGGCAGACCGGAACACTGTAATGGGTTTCTAATGCAATGCCAGCTGTACCTCCTTCAACAGGCCCACTTGTATCCCACTGAAGAAGCCAAGGTGTCCTTCCTCTGCTCCCTGCTGTCTGGTGAGGCCTTGGAGTGGCTTGCAGCAATCTGGTCAGGGGGCTCTTTACCTTTCCACTCTTATGAGGCCTTCACCCGGTTGCTATGTGACGTTTTTCACCATGCCATTGACTGTAAAGATCCTGGGGACCAGCTCATGGACATTAAGCAAGGCAAGGACACAGCCGCTGCTTACTCCATCCGGTTTCGAACTCTGGCTGCTCAAACCAAATGGTCTCCGTGTGGTTTAAAGACTGTTTATCGCAGAGGTCTTTCCCTGGAACTCCAGCGTGAAATTGCCTGCCGTGATGATGGTCTGGACTTGGATCAGTTAATTGCTCTGACCATCAGATTGGACAACCTCCTCAGGGCCAGAAATCCCACAGTCATGAGAACTCAACTAGCTTCAGCTTCCTCGATCAGTCAAGATCAGAGTACCCTCTGTGAATCCATGCAGCTGGGTTCTACACGCCTAACCCCTGACGAAAGAAGCAGACGCATGCGAGAGAACCTCTGTCTCTACTGTGGTCGACCTGGCCACCTACGGACCTCCTGCCCCGATCGTCCACCTAGACGGTCGGGCAGGCTGGTGAGTGATAATTTACTCTCCTTTGAAATTCCTGTGTCGATTGTCATTCAGGGTAGAAAAATCAAAACCAAGGCTATGATTGATTCGGGGGCAGCGGGGAATTTTATTGATTTGGATTTTGCTCGTGCTAACCAGATTCCTCTGCTTCCCTGCATGTCGCAGGTGGCAGTTTCTGCCGTAGATGGGCGGCCCGTAGGATCTGGTCGAATCAAGTTCTTGACCCCGGACATTCAACTCTGTATCCAGAAGGACCATTTTGAAACCATTCGTCTCTTCACCATCAATTCCCCACAATGTGCTGTCATTTTGGGCTCCCATGGCTAGAGACTCATGATCCCACGATCATCTGGTCATCTAAAGAACTCTCCTTCAAATCCACCTCCTGCCTTCATCGTTGTCTCCAGAACAGCCTACATCAGACTGTATCTCCCTGGGTTCCTCGGCACGGCCAGATAGCGTCAACCAGCATCACCATGTGCGATCCTGACTCTTCATCAGACTCTCTGCCTCCTCAATACCAGGACCTGCAGGAAGCCTTCAATAAACAACATGCTACTCGACTTCCTCCTCATAGACCCTGTGATTGTGCCATAGACTTGTTGCCTGGAGCCACACCAACACGGGGCCGGGTGTTTCCCCTGTCTCAACCAGAGACGGAGGCTATGCAGGCCTACATCCAGGAGGAGCTACATAAGGGCTTCATTAGGCCTTCCACATCCCCCGCCTCGGCAGGTTTCTTTTTTGTAAAGAAAAAGGATGGTGGACTCCGTCCATGTATTGACTTTCGTAGCCTTAACGAGATCACAGTCAAATACCGCTATCCCCTGCCACTGGTTCCACCAGCCTTAGAACAGTTACGGAAGGCTAACTACTTCACTAAATTAGATCTCCGCAGTGCATACAACCTCATACGCATCCGTGAAGGTGACGAATGGAAGACTGCTTTCTCTACCACAACCGGACATTATGAATATCTCGTTATGCCATTTGGTCTTTGCAACGCCCCCTCCGTGTTTCAGGCGTATGTTAATGATGTGTTTCGTGACATGCTTCACAAACATGTCATAGTTTACATTGACGACATTTTGATTTATTCCAACACTTTTGAAGAACACGTCTCACATGTCCGTCAGGTTCTCCAGCGTTTGATTGATAGCAACCTGTATGCCAAACGAGAGAAATGTGAATTCCACAAAACCATGATCTCCTTTTTGGGCTATGTCATTAGCGCCCAAGGTGTGGCCATGGATCAAGGTAAAGTGGACGCGGTACTACAATGGCCTCAACCTGCTACAGTAAAAGAATTGCAACGTTTTTTGGGTTTCGCCAACTTCTACAGACGTTTCATCCGAGGATTCAGTTCTGTGGCAGCGCCCCTCACCTCTCTGCTGAAAAAATCTCCTAAGCATCTGCATTGGACTCCTGAGGCTACAGCTGCTTTCAAGTCGCTTCAACACCGCTTCTCCCAGGCACCCATCCTCCACCATCCAGACCCATCTCTCCAATTTGTAGTCGAAGTGGATGCATCCAGTTCAGGGGTGGTGCTGTGTTGTCCCAGCGTCACGGTCAACCACCAAAAATGTTCCCCTGTGCCTACTTTTCACGGAAGCTGACGGAGGCTGAGCGGAATTATGACGTGGGAGACCGAGAGTTGCTCGCAATGAAGGACGCCTTCTCTGAGTGGAGACACTGGTTGGAGGGGGCTTCTCATCCATTCATAGTCCTGACAGACCACAAAAACCTAGAGTATATCAAGTCAGCCAAAAGGTTAAACCCTCGTCAGGCTCGATGGTCTCTGTTCTTTTCCCGGTTTCATTTTCAGATCACCTACCGACCCGGTTCCAAAAATGGCAAGGCCGACGCTCTCTCCCGCCTGCATGAGACATCGACAGAAGGAACTGGGGAGCCAGAAGCCATCATCCCGGAGTCATTGATTCTAGCACCTCTGCAGTGGGACATCATGACGGAGCTGGATGAACTAAATGACACCAATCCACCACCACCGTCCTGTCCGGCCGACCGAACTTACGTTCCTCCCTCTCACCGGCAACGTATTCTTCATCTGGTGCACGACTCACCCACGGCAGGACATCCAGGTATGGCCACCACACAATCACTGATGCGAAACACCTTTTGGTGGCCAACCATGCCAGCAGACGTGGCTCAGTTTGTGACCAGCTGCATCTCATGTCAAATGGCCAAGACTCCGCGTCAACTTCCCGCCGGATTACTACAACCTCTACCCACGCCGCAACGTCCATGGTCACACATTGCAATTGACTTCATCACAGACTTACCCAAATCCCAAGGCAACACTGTCATTTTGTCTGTCATTGATCGTTTTCTAAGTCCTGTCGTCTCATCCCTTTGCCCAAGCTCCCCCACCGTCTGGAGACCGCGGAACAGCTGGTGACGCACGTCTTTTCGACATTATGGACTTCCAGAGGACATTGTGTCAGATCGCGGCTCCCATTCACCTCACGGGTCTGGAAAGCGATGTGCAAGGGCTTGGACATCAATGTGAGTCTTACCTCAGGTTATCATCCACAATCTAATGGTCAGGTTGTGAACGTCTGAATCAAGAGGTTACACGGTTCCTGAGGACCTATTGCAGCAATCATCAGGAGGACTGGAGTCGGTACCTGGTCTGGGCAGAGTATGCCCAGAACTCCTTGAAGAAAGCTGCCACAGGACTGTCACCTTTCAGTGTGTTCTGGGTTTCCAGCCTCCTTCTTCCCCTGGTCTGGGGAGCCCACAGACTTGCCCGCCGTCAATGACTGGTTTCAACGCTGTGAGGAGACTTGGGAGACCGCCATGTCCAACTGGGACATGCCGTCCGCAGATATCAAGTACAATCGACAGAGGTCGTCGAGAGGGTCCCAGATTTACACCTGGACAGTGGGTTTGGCTATCTACAAGAGATCTCCGGCTGAGGTTACCCTGTAAGAAACTCAGTCCTAGGTTTGTGGGTCCCTTCCAGATAATCAGACAGATCACTCCAGTATCGTTTCGCCTACAATTACCTGCCAGTTATCGTGTGTCACCCACCTTCCACATCTCTCTGTTGAAGCCTGCCGCGGCACCCCAGGATGGGGATGCGCGACCTACACCCCCTGACGGCGGAATGCCCCCTCTCATGGTGGATGGAGAGGAAGCCTACCTGGTGCGCGAACTCCTGGATTCTCGACGTCGAGGTGGTCGCCTCCAGTACCTGGTTGACTGGGAGGGGTATGGCCGAGGAACGCTCCTGGGTTGCCCCTGAAGACATCCTCGACCCCTCTCTGGTCTCTGAGTTTCATCGTGCTCATCCTGACAGACCCGCACCTCGGTCGCCGGGTCGACCCCGCGTCGGGTTGCCTCTCGCTTCCGGAGCCCGCTCGCAGGGGGGGGCTCTGTCAGGACCCAGCCTGTTATGCCTTTTCTCCCACCACCAGAGGGAGCCATCATCACCAGAGTACTAACTGCATGTCATCTTCCTGGACTCCAATTCCCATCATGCATCAGTCGCCATTTTCCTGTCACCACCAGCTGATCATCATCATCATCAGTGCTGTATATATTCCTGCTCCACACTCTACTCCCTGCGAAGTCTTGTTTATTTCTGTGCATTCCTTAAGTCTGAGCATTCCTTCTGTTGCCTTCCTGTGTTTTGACTTTCGCCTGTTCTTCGTCTCCCGCCTCGCTCCTAGTGTTTGACCCTGGCCTGTATCTTGACTACGTCCTGCCTTGCCCTTGTTTCTGTTGCTATTAAATCTCGAGTTGCACATGGATCCACTCGCCTCAGCTCCTTCGTTACAAGCTTTGAGTCACTTATATTGACCCTATCTACTGTTTTACTGCAAAAGTTTGGGAGTTTTCCTCAGACTTGCTGCCACATGCAAATCCACTGGCTGACCTTAGAACATGCACTCATTTACACACACCAGCAGCCTTTGAGGCAGCAGGATATGGCCTCTCCAAGTCCAAAGCCCTGCTCTGTTTTGTTTGGCACTAAGGGGAGCAAAGCATGCTGGGGGAAAAGCAGCAGCTCGCTGGTTGATCTGGACCAGGGGTGGGCAAACTTTTTGATTTGTGGGCCAGAAAAGGTTCTTAAATTTGTCATAAGGGCCAGAAAAAGGAGCAGATGGAAGGAGTGATTTGGTAATGAACCTCATAAACTAAAAATATAATAAGGAATTTAGAGAAAAACATGCTTTAATTTGGATTAAAATTCACATACATTCATTTAAAAACAGAAAATTTGGCAATTTTAATTTCTAAATTTTGATTTTTGTTCTCTTTTTGGTGATCCAATGGGTTGATGTTCTTCAGAGGAAAATGTGAACTCAAAGAAATCCGAAAAATCACCATCTGACTCAGAAAAAAACACACACGAACGTCAGAGAGACAACTCCATTCATGAGAAGAAACCAGAAATACAATGAAAATAAAACAATAATTAGGATTTTTGATTCAATGTATTTTAATTTGGAGGGCCAGATTAAGTAGCTTAAGGGGCCGCATGTGGCCCCCCGGCTGTAGTTTGCCCACCCCTGATCTGGACGGATCCTGCCTTCACTTTAGAGCACACAGACATGCTGGCGTAAACCGTTCTCATCTGCATTCATGTCTGACAGGTGAACCCTGACGAGCAGAGAAGAAGCAGTCCATGGCCGTCCAGGCTGCGCAGCCTCACGTGTGCTTGTCTATGGGATGAGTGTGATTGTCCAGCCTGGACTGGATTAGAAACATACTGACCCAGAAGACCTCCTCCGTGTGTCATTCAGCCCTCATCAGAAAAAGGAGTTTTTGATTTGAAGGAGTTGAATCTGGCTGCTTGTGGGCGGAGCTTCTGTGGTGCTCATTTCTCTGTGCAGACTGACTGAAGAGGTTTTTTTGTTCCATCAGAAGATACACATTTTAATGTTTCACCTGCCATCATGAGAAGTGGGCTAATGGTAGAAATATGTGTCCACTACAAATGCATTGATGTGATTCTAATCAGTTTAATTATCACTCAAAGTTTCAGGATTCTGCATATTTCCTTTACAAATACATCATGAACAAAGTAATACTTTGTGCACAACTTCACATGAGAATATAAATACAATGCTTTGTTTCACATGTAACATTTCTGTTTTGAATATTACTTTTTAATGTTTTCAGGGGCGGCTCCAGGATTTTTTCTTAGCAGTAGTTTAGAGGTTGTTAAGTGATGGTAATTTGTTTTTATGTCAAATTTAGGGCCGCGAATATATAAAAAAAAAATTAACCAATTAACTAGAAAAAATTCATCACAAATAATAGACTTTTTAAAAAATTTTTTAGGTTTGCCAGCCACTTACTATCTGCAAATAATCATAAAATGAAATCACACTAAAATGTACATTTAGGACGTTTATTTTTAACCCTTTGGAACCTAGGGTATAAATCTCAGTTGTTGTCTACTTTTGAATTTTCTGTATCTTCAATTTGAAAGACTACCTGCTGCTTCTTTGGAATCATTTTAATCAGCAGAACCTCCCCTATGTGACCCTTACTTTATTCAGTCGTTTTTCATATTATATTCATACACTAAACATAAAATCATGTAGAAACAGAGAATTCCATCTGGAAAAATGGGATTCATTTTGCTGTGGAAACCCCAAAGATGTTTGACAAATTGTTTTAACAACATAAAATGAAAGTTTTAGGTGTTATTAAAAAAATAAATAAATAAATAAATAAACAAGAATAAAATTTGTCAACAAACTAATCAACAAGTATTAGAAGGAAAATCAAAATCCAGGCTAAAGTCACCAGGCAGCCCTAAAGATAAGAATTTCTTGGCTATATTTCTGACTGACTTTATGTAAGTCATAAAATATATAGCTCAATACGGTGATACTGGATGAATAATATTAAATTGAATGTGCTATTGCACCTTTTGCATGTAAACACCTCTCAGTTTGTGGCGGTAGGCTACAATCAAGCTGAGAGGTGCCAGAGATGTTTGTTCCCAGCTAACATGTCTGTGCAGCTCATGGTCATTGAGAAAATGTTTATTTTGATGGACAAGCCAAGAGCAACAGCTGGTTTGAGTTAGGAACAATGCTGGAGATTCAGCCAGCATCTGCTTTTGGTTTGGCCCCTTCTCCTCCTCTGTCCCCCGTCTCCATCATCTGCCTGTCTCTCTTCAGGGTTTGTTGTTACCTCTGTCTTCATTTCCTGGAAACCCTCCCTCAGCCCTCATGCCTCACCCCATGACCACCCTCCTTAATATTTAAAAGTCACCTTTTCTTTTCCCAAAATCAGTCTTAGAGGACTGGAGCCGACGCCGTAATAAAAGTGCTTCATATTTAATGCACCTGAATTATTAGGTAATCCTGGAGTTGTTGTTCATTTGGCTGTATTCAAGAGTTTAAGCCCAGATTGGACCTTGTGTCTGGCTTCATTATGGAGAAGAGAATCAAAGCTCAGTAATAAGGAGTGTGGTTCATCTGGCTGATTCAATCGTATATATTAGCAGAACAGAGAGCAGATGAACTCCACGGTCCTGATTACATCCATGAATGAAGATGTTTGTGTTAGCATGACTCACACACGTCTTCATGGATCTTGTTCTCCAGTTTATGATTAAAGTCATGGTGTCATCTGCCTGTGGTCTCTTCACACATAACAAGCTGCAGTAGTTTTCACTACACAAAGTGGTGAATCCAGTCCCATCACAAAGTGACTCCATAAGTTGTTGAAGAGTAAAAAAGTCTCCATTGATACTTAGGTCGGTGCTTACTGTAAATGTTTGAACAGAGATGTATCAAGACTTCTGATACGCTGACTTCTCTGCTCAGATTATGATCCCTCATATTCTTTTAGAGTGACTTTATATTAGGACTTTAATGGTCCTCGGATGCACTTAGCTATGCTTGACACAACATTACTCTAGTTCAGGGGTGGAAAACTCTTTGACTCGTGGGCCACAAAGGTTTTTCTAAATTTGATGGAAAGGCCGGAGCAGGAGCAGATGTTTTGGTAATCCACCTCAAAAGAGAAAGAAATAGAAAGCAATCTAGAAAAAAAAGGCACAACTTTGATAGAAAATAAAACTGAACCCTTTGGAGCTCTTATTTCAAAACTCTGACTTTTGTTCTCACTTTAGTGCCAAATGCAACAATGAGTTGATGTCAGGGAAAACCGCAAATCATAGAAACGCCGCATTCATACGGAGTTGAAATGGTCGGAAAAATGACTGTTGCACCTTAAAAATAGCCATGAATGTCAAAAAACCACCAAACACAGGTACATTTATCCATAGAGCACCATCTATGCGCACACACCAGAAAATAAAACAATAAGATGGGTTTTCAAGGATTCTTTATTGTCATTTCACTACAGGAATGACATGAAATTTCTGCTCCAGACCAACTGTTGAAGTGCAGTAAGACAGTCGGAATATGAATATGAAAGACGTATCAATGGGATACACAATAAAGACCATCTATTTCAGACATTGATTATTGAACAAGAGGAGAAAAGGTATTGCTCGAGCTAGTCCGAGGATTCGCGGGGTGGGGGTGGGGGGTTCTACCAGGGTCTTCCGGAGTTTTTCAGTCTTACTGCCTCAGGAAGTGTTTGGGCTCCAGGTGAGGTCGTTGGAGATGTGTACGCCCAGGTACCTGAAGCTTGATAACACGTCCACCGTAGCCCCTCCAGTGTGCAGGGGAGGAGGGGGTGTGTGTCCCTCCTGAATGTCTTGTTTTCCAGGTGGGTGAGTCTTGTGTGGTTTGTCCCATATGCCACCATAATAATTCAATTTTGGCAGGGTAGATTAAACAGCTTGATGAGCTTCATATGCCCCCGGGCCGCAGTTTGCCCACCCCCTCTCTAGTAACAATCACACTCACTGAAAAACAGCTTCCAAAGAATCCAGTTTCCTTGACAGGGCGGAGGGTAACACAGACCAAACTTCCCAGAGGAAGTGGTTTGTCTCAGACAAACAAGTTCTGCTGGGATTCTTTTATGGTTAACCCACATAACCCAGACCAACAAACATCCATGTGTCTCCAAAGGTTCACAGAGAGTTACCAGAAGAGTCTTTGGGAAACACGAGTTTCTCTGGAAGGTTGTTTGATGTCACTCATTACAGGGACATAGATTTCTCATTACTCAAGCCTTGATGAACTGTCTACTTGGAATGATTCTTTGTCAAAAAAAGAAGCATGTAAACCAGACTGCTCACAAAAACAGCAGTAAAACGTGTTACTTTTCTCCCCTTACAACCAGCTCAAAACAAAAGCTGCAGAAAAAAGGTAATAAATCAACAAAAACAAAAAAAACGTGTTACTACTGAATACTTACTGTTACTATTGCTGTCAATAGTTACTGCTTCTGATTATTTCTTTATTCAAATCATGATAGATCAGGAGAGATGAAAACCTGCTGTTGTAAAAAAAGGTCAGGATTGTGAAAACTGCCTCGGGCAGACCAAAGACTCCTTGCTCTGCTCCATTCTGATGCATCCACTTGCAGATTAATGGATCCATGTACTGTGTGTCTGAGCTGCTACCCGACTCAAAACTGTCTCCCCTTTTTCCTGCTGGTTTTTGGGGTTACAAGCTAGGGGAAAAGAGTGCAAACAAAGAGATGATGGTGTCAGGAGTCAGAGAACCCTCTGGTCACCAGCGGGAGTCATACCGAGATTATTAACACACTACATCTCATATGCCGCCTCAGCGTAGTCCCTGGATACCACTCACCGGATTCCCATTGACACTCATCCACCTGAGTCTTAAGCAGCCTACACAGCCTCAATCAGTTCAAAGTATTGCTTGAGCCGTATTCCCTGCATGTTGAGCGATATAATTCTGACCTGAGATTCTGGTTTCCAACCCTTTTTCTGCTCTGACTCTGGTTATCTGCCGCCTGCCCTGACCCATGCCTCAACTATGATGTCTGAAGTCTGATCACTGAAACTTCTATGCTCATGATTGACTTCAGCCTGCCCGGCTCTGCCTTAGCTCCTTACCTCCTCTCTACATGATCCTCTAACAAACAAAAAAAGAGTTAAATCTGAAAAAAAAAAAAGATTTTTAAATTTATTTTATTTTGTTTTGAAATCTTATAAAATGTAACATTTGAACTTTTAAATAGAAAACATTTTCTGACATTTACAGTTTTGGCCAAACAGCAATATTTTTTTAGTTTTTTTTAAATTTGGGTTTCAAATAATATTGGCACCAGTGTAGCTCCATATCCCTGCACATCTCTGGAAAGCAGCTCGGCTCTTGTTGACTACAGGGGAATCTGTCGGACCGTTTCTTCCTATTGTTGCGATATTGTTTCTGTCATCGCCTTCATACACTCTTTAATGAAGTCACTTTTTGTGTTTACCCAAAATCCATTCCACTCGTAATCCCGTTGTTGTGCTGTTACCGTCTGTGTGTTGTCTGCTCACGCTGTTCTTTCAGTTCGTATATTTTCTGTAACCATCTCACTCATTTTTGCGGGTAATTTGAGTCAGAAGTTTTATTTTTTGTCTCTTAGTGCCGCTTGATATAGGCACTAACAAAAGCAGCACACTTCATGCTAATAAAGCAGACTCGTCTTGTAGAACAGATGAAATTGATGAACGAGGCCCTCAGCTGCTTAACCAGCAAGAACATTATCAGACAGGATTCATTCAATTCATGCCAGGACCAATATATATATGTAATAATTCTAATGTGGTGCCCCCTCCAGCAGATGGTACCCTAGGCGGCTGCCTATGCCCAGTGCCGGCACTGGCTACATAGTCTGTAATTTATTCCACCTTTGGAGGACTGCTTTAGTTTGTACGGCCAATATTTGTTTCCTGGAGTGTTTTTGTTTCGTGAAGTTATATTGAATTACCTTTTGGACAAACGTTGCGAGTCGAAGCCTGACAAGCAGACAAACTATTGTGAGAGCACACTCGCACATGAGGGGGTGTGATCAAAAGCCTGTCATGTGGCACATCTGTGTTGAATTATAGAAACATTGCTAAATCAGAAGTCAAAATGCATAAATGACATGAAAGGAAAACCAAAAGCAGACATTTGGAGGGAATGTTGTTGGCAGCCTGAATACCTGTTCCACCTGTCGTAAATGTATCTCATGAAAGCTCTTTGTACTGTGGTGAACACCAATTCTTCTTTAAATGGATGACCAAGTCTGATCATAAAATCAAAGTGAAATTCTTTTCCTTTTAGTGTACAAGCAACTATATACTTTTTTTTCATTGAATCCATATTTTTGAATGAAGTTGTCATTTATACATTTTTGGGGAAAAGCAGACCTGTCAGATGAGTTCACAAACTCGATAACTCTCCAACCACCCCCACCCCCACCCCCACCCCAGATAGCTTACCGCGGGATGTGCGGTCCTTTGCAGGAGGTTCAAACTGGAACGCTTTGACCCCTGTGGAGCTGCTGGGAAGGTCTCCTCCAGCATCCTCACAGGTTAACTCGATAGAGAAGGTTAAATGTACTTGTGAGGAATGTTGACCTCCATCATTTGGCTTTCCTCTCTGCTTCGGTCACAGTTGGAGCGTGTGCTGGTGAAACTTGTGCTAACCTATCGAGAGCACTCGTTTGTTTTTTAAGCCAAAGACCAAATGTTAAAGAGGAGCACATTTTCCCTCTTCTGCAATTCTCAGCAAATCAAAAACGTAATGAAATAAGCCAACAGAGGAACAGAGGTCTGCTGGGAGAGAAGGAAACGGGCCGGGTTTTACCCCTGAGGCTGAGAAAGAAACCTGAACAGAGTTCCTGAGCTCCTAATCTGTCAGTTTAGTAAATGCTCAGTTAAATCAAATTCAGTGCCTTTGCAGGGGTCTGTGTGAAGGACTTGTTGATGACTATCATGGTCTGTTTCAACTTAAAAAGAAAAGAAAACTAAAGGCTTATCCTGTTTTTGACATTATTTCAACGTGTTCTCTAAAACGTCTCGTTTATGTCTGAGTAATGACCTGCCCCTAATGCTGATGAGAGAATGACACTTGCAAGTCTTTGAGCTGGAAGGTCGTGATGGAAAAGCAGGTCATGAAGCGTTCTGGCCGTAAAACATCAACTCATAATTCCCTCTTTGGTTTTCCTCAGTTTCTGTTGCTTGGTGCTGCTCTGCTCTCCTTCTCTTCTCATGTCACCTCACCTCACCAGGTTCAGTAACTTCAGGCTGTTGGACTGATCACACACAATAACATAAGTATGTAAAAATGCTAAGGTTCAGGAGGCCCAGGAAGGCTGCTTCCCCATCCGGTCTGTCGGTCAGCCAGCTTCCAAGGGCTGGTTTAGCTAGCAAGCTAGCTCTACCGTTCTCGGCGTCAACATTGCGGAGGAAGCTCTGCTGTTCTCGCCGTTGCAGGGTGACCTCCTGGCGTCAGCATCACTGGGGGTGAGCTCCAACGCTCTCAGCATTAGTTAGAGTTAGAGGTAGTTGATTAGCTCCACCACTCAATCCATCGCGGAGAGCCCTCAAATGGTTGTAGGCAGAGCTTCAACTCTCGAGCGTGTCGAGTCTTCAATACTGCAGCTGCAGAGCACGATGACGTGAAACATCTGAAACTTACACCAGTAAGTCCCAGACTGACTGGATGGCAGATGTTGCCTTTGCTGTCGATGTGTCTGCACTGATGCATGGACACCAAACTCCAGTGCAAAGGCGTGAACTGCAGACGCTGGTAAAGGCTTTCATGAAGAAGATGCAGCTTCAAACCCACTCCTGAACATTCACTCACATGGAAACTTTCAGAAGTCACAGTGTCAGCTGAACACCTCCACAGACTCATCAGGAACATGGTTCCTAACTTCTTCTTTTTATTTAAAGATCCCAGAACAATCTCAGTTGAAATAAACCTAATATTCTCCTACCTGCGATGTAGACGATGGATCTAGTGATGTCCAGCTGCAGATCACTGACATGCAGTCTGACGTCAGAGCAGAACACTTTATGTCAGGATCACTGCTGACTTACAGAGTGTTAGAAACATGTGTCAGGGGTCACATGATACGCTCGGATTTCATTTCGGTTTGTTGGATTTACATTTCTGGCAGAGATGCACCAAAAAACAGTGAAATAACAATTTGTATTTAATCACTGACATTACACTTACTACTACTAATTTTGATGCACTAAGATGATCATATGTAACAGGGTGTATTTTAGTTTGAAAGGAACTTCTGTCAAAAGTTCAATTAATGTTTTAGTTTTATTCATGTGAAATGAACAACAGTTAATTTAAGTTGGTCATAAAATTAACCGAAGCATAAATACAAATGTGTGTCTTATTTTAAAGGGTGAAGGACGACTTTGTGGCTCCTACTGGGTTGAAGTCAGAGAGAAATGAGCCCAAAAGACTCTTTTAATTCAATTCAATTCAATTTTATTTATATAGCCCAAAATCACAAAGAATTTTGCCTCATTGGGCTTCATGCAGGTAATTTTTACAGTTGCAAAAAAATAGTCATGAAACATGAAAGAAAGATCACTAAAGACTAAACAGACTAAATAAACTGGATATCCCTGCTCTTAGACCCTCCCTCTCGGTAAGAAAAAACTCCTAAAAAACCTGAATCATGAAAAACGAAGAAACCTTATGGATTCCTACATGAGGGAGAGATCCCATCCCAGGACGAACAGGCGATACTAGAACTGGTAAGGGAAAATTAGCTTCTAAAACTAGGTATTTGAATGGAGTTCATTCAGATAAAGCTGCAGATAGAGATGAGGGACGAGTGGTGATGAAGTCCTCAGTCAGACGAAGCAGAAGTGCAGTCCACGACCAGGAGCAGGAGCGTGGGGGATCCACCTGGATCTGAAATCACTCCTGCTCCCCAGAAGAGAGAGAGAAGAACAACATGTGAATCGAACTGCACCAACAAAAGCATGGAGAACTTAATACAATGGATAATAAAGAGTAGGAGAGGGAGGAAGAAATAAGAACAGAGAACAGAACCCCAGAGCTGATGTGGAGAACAACTATGATAGAAAATCTAGCAGAACGCTAACCTGTCCAAAGAGGAATGTTTTAAGGCTAACTTTGAAGGTAGAAACTGTGCTGGATCTCTGACATGAGCTGGGAGCTTATTCCAGAGAACAGGGGCTTGATGGCTGAAGGTTCTACCTCCAACTGGACTTTTAGAGATTCTAGGAACTACAAGCAGTCCTGCATTTAGTGAACCAAGTGTTCTGATTGGTTGGTAAGGAACTAAGAGATCTTTAATATAGGATGGGGCCACACCATTCAGAGCCTTATAGGTTAACAGGAGGATTTAGAACTTGATCCTGGATTTTAGAGTTGAAGGTTGCAGACCCCTGCTCTGGGGGACCCCGAGGTGTTCCCTGGCCAGCCGAGAGACCTAGTCTCCGCCCAGTGGGACATGCAGAACACCTCTCCAGGGAGGAGTCCAGGAGATATCCAGACCGGTCACCTCGACTGGCTCCTCTGGACGTGGAGGAGAAGCGGCTCTACTCCGAGCTCCCTCCGAGTGACCCCGCTTCTTACCCTATCTCTAAGAGAGCGCCCAGCCACCCTCCAGAGAAGACTTTTCACAGCTGCTTGTAGTAAGGATGTGGTTCTTTCGGTCATGACCCAGAGCTCATGTCCGTGGGTACTGGAACCAAGATCGACCCGTAAAATGATGCTGTTGTGATTCATACAAATATTGAAAAGTTGATGTTTCCTTTGCCATGGCTTCTGAGGTATTTGATTGAAGTTTTTATTAAAGAAAGGTCATTGCTTCAGTCATTAATCATAACACACTCTTTGACAGGATGTAAAAACTGGACTATTTATTACCATCTTATAATAAAGAAACAGAACTGATTTAACAGAGAATTAAAGCACGTCTGTCAGCCTGACCCTCCACATCACCTTCACCCAACACTTGCTGGGTCAAGCTGAGACTGTGGGTTGGTGTTCATCTGCTCATGTTAGAGCCCCCATCCTGAAGGACTCAGGACATCTTTGTTCTTCCTCACCATCTTACTCTGTTGACACACTTTCTAAATCAGCAGTCAGGAGTCATCATATGATGAACTTTTATCAGAGGTTTTTTTTTTAATTAATTTTCTCCCTCAAAAAGCTGCATGGTATGAATGCTGCTTGACAGATTGAAGAGCAGAATACATGGAAACTTTATTGATCACACCAAGGGGAAACTGCTCTGTCACCATCAACCTGTAAACTTCCTGTGAGGAGCGGAATGGTTCTAGGAAATGGAGCTGCACTTAGCAACCCCACACGAATGTGTTTGTCACTATAAGACGATCATGCTTATGAGTTAAACCACAAATACTGTATATTTTCTGTTTTTAAATAATTTTTCTCAACAAAATTTTAAATTACAATAGCTGCTACAATTTCTAATGGAATTATTTGGGAATGTGAGCTTACTTTGTGAAACTGAAACAGAAAAATAAAGTGTCATGCCTGAACTGAACACCAAATTCCCTCCATCCCGCGGCTGTGCTGGGAAAAGAGACATGAGGCAATGGATCATGGTGATCTTCGGGGTAAGAGGAGTCAGATAGAGGGAGTTGGGTGGACAAACACTCATTTTCCGCCCTGATAGGCAGAGCAGTGGGAACTTCCCATGTGTGCCACACTCACGTACTGCTGCGCTTTGCACCGCTGCAAAAACACCTCCCAATTGCATAACTGGCTCTCTCTGCTGATGGTAAAATAGTGTAAACATTAGTCTGGATGCAGTTCTCCATAACAAAAGCAAAACAGCTTCAAGAAAACCACATATGTGTCAAAAAATAGTTGGAATTATTTACAAGAATGCACTTTGTACCAAATACTTTTCTATAAATGAACTGTTAAAAAGAAAAACTTCTTACTAACTAATGGTCAAAGAACCAAAAACTATGAATTAGTTTTCCAGTGATTTTAGGAAGAATATTTGTTGGTTTGGGTCTGCTCTTGCTCTGCTCTGCAGGTCTTTTTGCTCCTTTGTACTGACGGAGGTTTGAACTCAATCCAGACTGTTTGCTGCACAAGAGAATGCAACAACTTAGCAGAAACCAGTGACTGCTCTGCTGGAGGTGGGTAACTTCTCCTGGATCACATGCTGAAATCAGGTTTTCTAAACAGTGTCATGGGGAGAGGGTCACACCCAAGAAGTAGTTGAAAAACACACTCAACCCCAGTAAAAAACAAAAAAAAAAAAGTAGTGGGGATCATTGTTGCCAAATCATGTGTAATTCTCCAAATAATGAACTTTTTGAGTGTTTCTTTTACAAGCATGTAAGGAGAAAGTGGTTAGGAACAGACTTGGCTTTACCTTTTGAGCTGTCCAAGTTCTGAGAGAGGCTAGTGGCTTAGCCATTTTGGATGTTGTGACTTGTGTCCAGGAAGGAGTGGGGTCAGAGCCTACTTTGTCAAAGTGTAAAAATGTATTTAGAGGTTATAGAGATATAGCTATATATATATACATATATATATATATAGATATATAGCTTCCTTCAGTAGATCCAACAGACATCTTGCATTTCTCACTGATAATCCTTGACCTAAACCATTGACTGTATAATTACTGGACAGCTCAACCCTTCCCCTCTTATGTTCCAGATAGAAACTACCTGTGGGATCAAAAAGATCAACCTCCCACTGACTTTTGGTGGGAAATAGATAGTTATTACTCAGTTACTCTTCTTAACATCTTTTTTGTAATCTTTTTTTTTTTTTAAGAATTTTTTTTTTATTGCAAGTAATTCAAGTTATAAATTGACCAATCAGATACCTCAGTAAATGCATGTGGTGCCTGCTGGCCCCGCCTCCAACATTTGATCTACTGCTTCTCCAGAGCTGCTTTCAGTGGAAGGGGTGTGGCCTTTGACCCTCCTCACTCATGACTGGTGACAGCAGTTCCTCTAAAGACGTGATTCAGACCGACTCAGACCAATTACTGTCGACAGGTTATAAAATGGCGGCAGACGAACAGGAAGCCATGGTGACACCTTGTTTTGTCCAGTGAAATAATATGTCTGTGACCTAAACCCTAAAAGCCCAATCCTAACTTTAAAGGAAAGCTAATTGTTTTGTTCAAATAGCAGCACTTGCTTGCATACACACTGACAATATTTCACAATCTGAAATTGCAGAGAAAAGTTAAACATAGATATTTAATGCAAAGAAATTAGACTTACTATTTTAAACATTTCCTCTATCTTTCCTCTACCATGAAAATTCTACTTTTAGAGGTTTTAAGTGCATTCTACTGTTCATTCCTCTCTAAAAAGAACCTCAAAATGGTATTTTGATCCGTTCATGTATTTAAGAGTAATCCTTTAAAAACTTGTACTGTCTGCAGCAGCCCCTCCCATACCCACGGAAAACGAGCGGTTGGTAACGTGCTGACGTAAGCACGATGCCAACTGCTCCCTCCAGGAAGAGTCTGTGCTGTTAGCTCCGCCCCCAGACTAACACCAACACTAAATGTCTCTGTAGCCCAGGCAATAAAGGGTTAATACAAAGCAGTGCTTTGTCCAATCAGTGTTGTTGTTAGTGCAGTAACGTTTCAGCCAATCAGAGTGCGTGAGACAGGTGTTAGCTTGCTAAGCTAGGAAAACTCCTAGAAGACGCATGGTGAGCGGCTGGAAAGAAAGAAAAAAGTAGGAAACCAAGAGAGAAGATAGAAAAAACGCGGCAGACACGTCGCTCACGAGCTGTTGTGAAACGAGGGCAAACACAGCCGATTCAACGTTGGAGAAACGTAAACTCGGAGCTTTTGCAGAGTGAGAGGATACGCAGATTCAACGCGGGACACGCGTTACTCAAGAGCTCCTGCAGAGAGAGAGCTAACCCAGATTCGACGCTGACGCGGTGAATAATTAAAATTAAACAATCGAATTGGTGAGTTTATTAAACTTAAACAGCAGAGCTGTCTGTTCTCACTGTCCAGATGCCGGTTTTATGTAAAGGAGAGTAATATTGAATGCCACTGAATGCAAACTGTTCAAAAGGTTTCAGTATTAGACAGTTTGGATAAGTTATTAGTTAGTTTTGAAGTCATGTGATGTTATTTTATTGTGCTGTTGAGGTAAAGACCAAAGATAAATGTGTTTGGGAAAAGGAAAACTATAAAGTTATGCCACAATGTTTGAATTGAGCACAACTTAATGCATTATTTTTATTTAATGTTATTTTTATTTAAAGCAAGTGAAAATTGTGTTATAAAAGACTGCATTTTTATTTTCTTTAATTTAGAAAAATAATGGTTATTAAGCACAGTAACTGACTGATTATTTTGGCCATGCTAATGCATGCAGGCCAGGTTTTTTTTCTGTGGATGAAGTTGAGTTAAGTCGATGGCGAGCCAAGCCCAGAGAAGACACCTAACATCCAGCACCTGTGAAGAGATCGGTTCAGAGTCCTTGAACGGTTACTCGCATCCGTCATTCCACAGTGGCAGGATAAGAACCCCACGACTTGAACCAGCCACCCATCCTTCATAAGGTGAACTCGCTCCACTTGCACCAATCCCCCTATTTGACTTTGACTTTTATATATTTTATTTGACTGACTGACCTGGAAGATACTCACTTGTTATCATCAACTTCACATCTGGTGCCTGTGGAAGGACAAAGATTATTTGCCCTGAGAGACTTTATGTTTGGTATTGGAACTCTGCTCTTAATGAGTAATTTAGTGAGCAACTAACGGTTTCAAGAGACTGGAAAGATACTTTGTTGGCAGTTTTGACGCTGTCATAGATTTATATGTTGGATCCAAATTTTGAATGTAAAAACGAGTGCACTCGAGTAAAGGTTTTCTAACTATTCAAACTATAGTTGGAAGTGGGTAATAAGGAATTTTTACAGGTAAAGAAAAATAAGATTTGTAAATTTTATTTTGAAAAGAGAACTTATGATTTAATTTATTTTATTTCTTCTGTACACATTGAAGTGACAGACACCTTGAGTTGAATTTTATGTATCTATTTTTGTTGTTTAATACAAGGTACCTTTTTAAAAGTCTCTCTGCCTTGTGTTGTTCTTGGTTCTGCAAATACACCCCACCTCCCATCCGAGTCTAGTTACCTTCTGATCAGGCCCCGAAAGGCAAATTGCCTTAACTGTTAAACTGCTTATTTTAACATCCCGCACTGCATAAGAAGCAAGTGCTACATCTCCACAGAGGTAGTGATGATCTGCAAAAAACTTTCATTTAGATTCAGAACACTGTATGTCTTCCAGTTATATCCTGTCTTCAATAAATTCCACCTCAAACACTGTGAAGAAGTGTGGATTTCTTTCATGGAAGAAATTCTGCAGATACAGGGATTTCTCTGGGATGATGTCATAAAGTGGACTGCAGCAGCAGATCAGCAGCAGAGCGGCGGCAGAGCAGCCAAACGCAGCAGCAGGTGAGCTTCAGGAATCGAGCCGTTTTACTTCCGGGTAGGAAAAAACTTACAAAATATTACTAATATTTTATAAATAATTTGCTTTTAAGTGTTCCAAATGTAATATATGGATGTAGTTCAGTCTGAAAGGCTCAAGAAAATCATGGTACGATCCCTTTAAGCAAAGGAAGCAGAAGCCTGGCGTAAACAGAAAGACCCAGATGGTTTTCTTTACATTTATGCTTTTTGAAAATGAATCAGCAAAAAAAAAAAAAAAAGAAGTAAGGGGTGTTGTTAAAGACATCAGGCAGTAATTTATATTTATTTAGAGCTGACCTTAAAAGGTAATGTGAATCCATGATGATTTTAATTCAAATGAGATGTTTGACAGAAATTTATAGTATCTCAGAACTGGTAAATCACCATCCACCCTGATGTAGTTCCATCCATACATTCATCTTCAGAGCTCGTTCAATATCTTTCTGGGTCACGAGGGTGATATGTTTGAAATTCATATTGTTGTAAATCCATGGAAATGATAGTGAGTGCTAAATCCCTCTCGACAGTGAACTTTACACGAGTTGTTGCTGCATCAGATTCCAGACAGATTCTCCTTTTCCTCTAGTCCCAGACCTCTAGCCTGATATATCATAACTACATCTATGCGAGTGTGCTGGGATCAGGATGAGATGCTGAGGCTGTTCTCTGCATTCTGTTATCCTGGGACCAGCGTCTGGACATGTCCGGACACACTTCATAAACTGAATTTTTACAGTAAGATGCTTATTGTTTCAATTAAAAATGTCTTACTTTCTGGCTTGCAAGAGAAATAATCTAATCAAGATATTGGTCCAATAGCAAAAATAATCTTAGTTTGGAAAAAAAAAAGCTTTTTAACTAGAATTTCTTAAAATAAGAATTATTGGTAAGAACACTTTTTTCAAAAGAGAGAAGAAGAGAGTGGGCTGTTAGAGAGGATGAAGAAAGTGGAGAAAGGGTGAGAGCAAAACTTTACAGTTAGTGAAAAATAGATCTTTGTTTCAGATACCGACATCATTGGATTTATACTTGTTTTAATCCCAGAAACTAATGATTCATTGAAAGTTTGACAAACTGTGGTCCTAATTGTCTTTATTTTTTAAAGCTAATGATGGTTAAGATATATGTTTTCCATCCACTTTGAGCATAACCCGATTAGTCGACTGATCGGAAAAAAATAATTGGTGACTGTTAAATAATCGCTCATGGCAGCACTACTTGACCCCTCCTGGTGGACAAAGGCATACAGCATTGGTCTCATTCCCACATAGAGGCATCATGTCCCTGTGGAACCAATAATACAATTTTTTGCATTATTAGTTTGGAGCAGTTCTCTGGGCTCCGTGACAGCTCCAGGATTTTTCTGTCCCAGCTCTATTCCAATATATGAAAGACTTGTTGTCATAGAATCCACACACAAACCACAACTATTCCTTTCTTCTCCATGATCAGTTTTTAAACGGTTGGCTCTTCCATGAATTGAAGGGGGCACCATTCATGCGTCACTACCAAATCCAAGTCCCTGACAGGTCAAAGTTCAACCTGGTCCATCTTGCAACATGCATTCAGTGGCTGTGGGTTTTTTATGTAGTTTCCTAAAACAGTTGTAGAAACTTGCACGGCTACACGTTAACGCCAGAGTACGGTATGCAGATGTCTGAACACAAGTTTACATAGACTTCTTCTTGGAAGTGGTGACTTGAACAAATGTTGCTGAGGGCAGTGGGAACAGAGCTTCAGGTCTGAGGCATGGCCATGGATTTCATTCTAGAGTGGAGTTCATTATTTACTTCAAACTCTCTTGAATGTTCCCTGTTGCAGAGAAGAGAGCTGAACAAAATCACAGGTCATGACCATTGCTGTCACAGGCAGAGCAGCAGTCATGATCAGCCTCAGGCATGTGATTGAAAGATATTAGATAATGTGTATCACAAGACATGCCAACACTTGCTGTGCAGGACGTCAAGTGAAGCTAAGAGCAGAAAATCACATCAAGCTGTGTGTGGTTGGTTTTCAGAAGGATTCAGGGGAAGTCCAGCTTTTCTCTGCCCTCCTCTCTCTTCTGCATTCACAGGGTTGCAGCCTGGCTAAATATTTTCTGCACTGTCTGGAATACATTTTTCTGCACTCGGCAGTCTTGTGTGGATGTAACATGAGGGTTTAACACTGAGGCACCCACCTGTTGGTTCAGCAAACATGTCATGCTTTTAATTTACAGTCTGCCAAAAGGTGAAATCATGGACTCTGTTACATAGCTGAGCCACTTTTTCAGAGAATTTACAAACACACCAGTATCATCTTCTCATGTCTGGCAGTTTTTTTTGTTTTTTGTTCTGTATGTTAACGCACACAATCAAGACTTTTGCAGATGATCCTTGTGCTTGTGGGAGACAGAAAGAATGAAAGCTTCAGGTTTAAAAAGAACAACAACAAAAAAAAAGAAAGATTTCAGCAGAAACCTTTCATTCAGCCCCTCCTTTATAAACCATGTCCAGGGCAGAGTATTAGGTATGTCCCAGATTGAGCTTATTATTGTACACTAATTAAACACACACCCACAATGGGGCTCTCAGATTCAATCCCACAAAAATGGAAAAAATCCAAAACACACCTTGAACAGGATAAATATTTATTGAACACTCTAAAACTAAAATTGGAAAACTTGAAAACGTAAACTTTTTACCATAATTATGAACTAGACACTGCGATAATGCTAGTGGGAATGCTGTAAGATAAATTTAGCCGCTGAAGATGCTCGTGAAAATGCTGAAATTGATAGCCAAAAATGCTGAAAATGCAGAAGTTGATAACCAGCTAAAATATTAGCTAAATTCTAAAGCAAGTCTTTATTTTAATTCTAGCAGGCTTTAGCCAAGTCAGGGGGGAAAGGTCACTGAGGTCACAGCCTGGGTCATGAGAACCATTGCCATGGGAACCGTCAGCGAGGAGGGAGGCACAGGAGCCTTGGAACCCCTTAGGCTCTGATGTAGTTTGATTTCCTGCTCTAGGTCCTAAATCTTGGGGATCCCTCTCCCTGCGTGGAGTGGAGGCCACCGGGTCCAGGTGCCGGAGGAGGGGAAACAACCCGGTGCCGGCCTGGCTTGAATACCCCACTGGTTTGAGTGGGAACTCTGCATTCTGGGCCCCTACACTAATCAGCCACCTGGTGGACAGCGTAGGGAGTTAGCTGACGAGCTCCTGAGTGCCCACTCAAGCCACTGTGGGCAAACACAGGTGGGGCCACCAAGGAACCCACAGACAAAGCCACCTGGGGCCTATCAACTTAGTCCAAAGGGAAAGCATATGGGGCCCTCATTAAAATGTTCCCTGGAATCTTCCAAAAAAACTTGCAGCAAATAAATTCATTTTCATTAGTAAAAATCCTTGAAAAAGAACATTGCAGGAAAGATTGTTCAACAGGAAGATTGCAAGTGAAGACTGCGTCTGCGGTCAGGTCTCAGCAGAGCCTGTGGCTGCAGCCAACCTGCAGCTAATCTGTAGCTACAGCTGTAGGAGGCTAGAACGCTCCTGCATCGCACCTGAGCTGTAACGCTCGCGATGTCAGCCGGGGTCAGTCTGTTTGGAGAATGACTGGATCAAGGGTATGATGGCGCTCCCAATATGAGTGGTCAACACAAATGACTGAAGCAAGAATATTGCAGCACATAAGCAAGGCTCTATGTGTTCATTGTCATGCCCACTGCCTAAATCTTGTCCTGGTTGAAAGTGCAAAGTCCAGCCTGCACTTCATTACATTTTTCAACCTTGTTAAGAAGCTCTATGTGTTCTTCACTGAAAAAGACACAGCAGGTGTACAATCCCAACAGGACCTGCACCCTGGAGAACATGTCATTCAGTTACAGAAGCTTTCTGACATATGCTGGGCATGTAGAGAGAAAGCTCTGAAGGGCCTCAATGAGCTGATGGATGTTGTGGTGAAAGTCCTCACTGATTTGACAGTCCAAGAGCCCCTGGATACTGCTGCTGGTGATACAAGAATGTACCTTCAAGTTTTTACCGTGCCTTGCAATAGTTTTTGATGTTACTGCACTTGCCTCTGTTGCACCTCAGAATCAGGGAACTGACCTGACCACGGCATGAAGAGTTGTGGAGGGAGTGATGGATACTTTGTCCAATCTGAGAACAGATGAACAGTTTTCCAAACTGTTCAAGAATGCCACAGAAAAAGCAGAGGCTTCTGGGATTTGCATTCCTACAGTGTCCTCAGGACAGACAAGGCAGAGAAAGGTACCTAAAAGGTATGAACACAGTTCTGCCACAGAAAGTCACTCCTTCAAATCAGTGGAAGAGTTCTACAGAGTGAAGATGTACTATCCATTCCTTGATGTTCTTTCCCAAGAACTAAACAGGAGATTCAAGGGAGATGGGAAGACACGGTCCTTCAAAGTACTCAGTGCACTCCACAGTTTGACAAAGGCCAGCAACTGGGTGTGTAAGGATGCCATAGGTCCTGACTCTACTGAAGCTATCCACACTCTGTGAATTCTATGGAGGAGGAGAAGAGAAGTTGAAGAAAGAGCTCAGAGATTTCCATGCTTCTTTCCAAGACACTCTCACACTGAATGGGATCTTAGGAACTCCAGGAGACAACAATAAGCATGACATCTTCCCAGGACTTGAGGAGATGATGAAAACATATGCTACAATTCCAGTGTCCACGGCAACAGTTGAGAAGTTTTTCTCAAACTAAAGTTGGTGAAAAACTCACTCAGAAGCCTGTGTGAAGAAGAGAGGCCCTCTGATCTTCTCCTCGCTACTGAAAAAGACAAACCAATAAATCACAAAGATGTGATTGATATCTACAGGGACATGGCTCCCAGAAGGTTACTGCTTTAACCCTTGTGCTGTCTTATGGGGTCCAGATGACCAAAGTCTTACATTGATGTGTTAGCCATCCCATGACAAATGTGGATAGAGGTGGACGGGATTTTATGTCTGCCACGGACGCTAATAAAAATTTAAAATCATTAAAATCAAAAGTTTAGTGCACTGTGTTGTGGGGTCCAGATGATCCCACTCCCAACGTCAACATACCAAAGATACCACAAAGAAGAACTGTGTTTCACATTTAAGTTATTTTCATTTTGATATTTATTTTGCCCCTTTTTTTCAAAGTTCATGTTTCACAGTTTAGTGCAAAAATAAAGTGTTTATCTTCAACAATAAGCAACCTCTAGTTTTTTATTGCTTTGGATTCCTGCCAAGTCTACTGTATGATAATGTAAATGAACCCATATTGAAAATAGTCATCTTAGAAAAAAAGGGTAATTTCATGTCACTTTCATTTTTGCAGGACACATTCCTAAGTATTTAATTCAATTCAATTCAGTTTTATTTCTATAGCCCAAAATCACAAAGAATGTTGCCTCATTGGACTTCATGCAGGTAATTTTACAGTTGCAAAAAATAGTCATGAAACATGAAAGAAAGATCCCTAAAGACTAAACAGACTAAATAAACTGGATATCCTGCTCTTAGACCCTACCTCTCGGTAAGGAAAAACTCCCAAAAAACCTGAATCAGGAAAAACGAAGAAACCTTATGGATTCCCACATGAGGGAGAGATCCCATCCCAGGACGAACAGACGATACCAGAACTGGTAAGGGAAAATTAGTTTCTACAACTATGTATTTGAATAGAATTCATTCAGATAAAGCTGCAGATAGAGCTGAGGGACGAGTGGGGATGAAGTCCTCAGTCAGATGATGCAGAAGTGCAGTCCACGACCAGGAGCAGGAGCATGGGAGATCCACCTGGATCTGAAATCTCTCCTGCTCCCCAGAGGGGAGAGAGAGAGAGAAAAACAACAACTTGAAATCGAACTGCACCAACAAAAACATTGGAGAACTTAATACAATGATAATAAAGAGTAAGAGAGAGAGGAAGAAATAAGAACAGAGAACAGAACCCCAGAGCTGATGTGGAGAACAACTATGATAGAAAATCTAGCAGAACGCTAACCTGTCCAAAGAGGAATGTTTTAAGGCTAACTTTGAAGGTAGAAACTGTGCTGGATCTCTGACATGAGCTGGGAGCTTATTCCAGAGAACAGGGGCTTGATGGATGAAGGTTCTACCTCCAACTGGACTTTTAGAGATTCTAGGAACTACAAGCAGTCCTGCATTTTGTGAACCAAGTGTTCTGATTGGTTGATCTTTAATATAGGATGGGGCCACACCATTCAGAGCCTTCTAGGTTAACAGGAGGATTTAGAACTTGATCCTGGATTCAACTGGGAGCCAGTGGAGTGAAGCTAACACAGGAGTGATGTGTTCTCTTCTGCTAGTTCCTGTTAACAATCTGGCTGCTGCATTCTGAACAAGATGAAAACTTTTTAAAGAACTTTTTGGGCAGGCTATTAGTAAAGAGTTACAGTAATCCAGTCTAGACGTAACAAACATGGATGAGTTTTTCAGCATCACTTTTAGATAACATATTTCTGATCCTAGATATATTGTGAAGGTGAAAAAATGCAGTTCTACAAGCTTGTAAAATGTGAGCCTTAAATGATAAATCCTGGTCGAATAAAACCCCCAAGTTTCTGACTGTAGAATTGGAGGAAATATTTACACCATCCAAGAAGATTATCTGATCCGAGAGAGCATCTCTCAGGTGTTTAGGGCCCAGGATAATGACCTCAGTTTTTTCTGGGTTTATGAGGAGGTAATTAATTGTCATCCAGGACTTAATGTCTCTGATGCAGGAATTCAGTTTCTCTAGGTGGTCATTCTGGTCTGGTTTAATGGATACATACAGCTGCGTATCATCTGCATAACAGTGGAAATTAATGCTATGTTTCCTAATTATGTTTCCTAAGGGCAGCATATAAAGCACGAACAGGATGGGCCCAAGAACTGAGCCCTGAGGAACTCCGTAGCTAACTCGAGTACTTTGAGAAGACTGTCCATTTACATTAACGAACTGGTATCTATCAGATAAATAGGATTCAAACCACTGGAGGGCAGATCCTCTGATCCCTATGTCATGCTCTAGTCTCTGGAGTAAGATGCTGTGGTCGATGGTATCAAAGGCTGCGCTGAGGTCTAATAGGACCAGAATAGAGATTAGAAGACTTTTAGAAGACATAATAACTGATGTTATTTCTGTTTGGTCCACAGCAGTGAAGCAGTCAAAGGTTACAGACGTTTCTATGGATGCCTTTGTTTCTACGACTTCAGCCTGCTTTGGGCTGATGGTGGGAATAACCACATTTAGCTTGTGTCTAATATTTGAGATTTTACTATCAAAGAATTGAAGGAAATCTTCAGAGCTGATAGTAGCTGGAATATGTGGTTCAACCGAGCTGTGGCTGCTGGTCAGCCTGGCTATAGTAGTAAAGAGAAATCTTGGATTATTTGCATTTTCTGCTATTAAAGTTGAATAGTATTGAGTTCTCGCTCTACGCAGGGATTTTTTATAACTTAAGAGGCTACATTTCCAAGCATTTAGAGAGCGCTCTGAGCCGGAGCGGCGCCATTTTCTTTCTAACTTGCGGGTTACTTGTTTTAGGGAACGAGTTTCAGCATTGAAACACGGTGCTGCTCTGTTCTGTCTAACAAGCTTGAGTTTCAGAGGGGCAACAACATCCAGTGTTCCCCTGAGGGCTTGCATGGCATCATTAACAAACTGATCATTTTCAGAGGGGGTTAAAGTGTTCTGAGAATATTCACTAAGCATGTTACTAAACATTGGTTGAACTGCGAGTTTAAATTCAGACACGGAACGGTCAGATAATGTTTGTTTAAGCTCTTTCTTAGTTGTTGGAGCAGTAGCATTTTCTAATATAAACTGAAAGGTAACTAAAAAATGATCTGAAAGTATGGGATTATGAGGAAGGACATTCATCTGACTAATCTCAACTCCATAAGTTAAAACCAGGTCCAGAGTGTGCTTGTGACAGTGAGTAGGTTGATCTACGTTTTGTGTGAAACCAATAGTTTCTAATAAAGCTGCAAATGCGTTTCGAAGACAGTCACTGGAATCATCAATATGAATATTAAAATCCCCTGTTAATATAATTTTGTCAGAGTCTAAAATAATATTTGATAAAAAGTCAGAAAACTCAGAGTACGGGCCGGGGGGGCGATAAATGATTATAAATAGAACTGCTTTTCCAGTTTTTCTATTTGGGTGATTTATAGACAGCACTACTAGAGGGCGGTGCTCAGTCAAGGAAAGATGCTTTGGATGCTCTTCAGCGGGGGTCTACCCGGTTGGTCATATTGGAGACGGTCCAGCTGAGTTATTGAGGTTTAGGTTTGGTTCAACATGTACGCTGTTTGGGGAAAAAACTGTCTTTGAGTCTGTTGGTGTGTGAGCCTTGTATGAACGGTGATGCCGGCCTGATGGCAGCAGCTGAAAGAGGTGGGGTGGGGGTGGTGGGAGTCCTTCATTATGCAGTATCTATAATGTTTATCCACAGTACACAAACACATTTCTGTAAAGATGAAGGGTTCATTCTTCTCTGCTCATCTTCTACAGAAGCCACAGTGACTCACATACCAGCAAGCTCCATTTCTCTGCTTCCTGTGACAAACTGTAGATGCATGAGCGTGTATCACCATGAGCGCAGCTGCTGCAGGCATGTCAGTCGCCAGCGTCTGCTTGGAAACAGACTAAGAAAGTAATTTACTCTCCCTAGGGGACTTGAGTCAGCCAGCGTCATCCTGACTTGGGTGGAAGAGCTTTTTGATTGTTGCAAAAAGGAGTGACGGGCCCATGCCTGCACAATGAAGATCATCCAACGTATTTTCATCTGCTCTCTTTTTTCCATGGCAAAAATGTGGAACGCACCCAAGACACAAAAAACTTAAATTCTTTGGTAAGTCACTTCTTGAAAAATCAGGCAACTCAGATGTTGCCATGAAATCCAGTGAGATGGGTGTCATCTTGCATCCACCAAGATTGATTGTGACAGAAGTCAGTCCTGAAGACCTTCTCCTCTTACTGCTGGGCTGGAGTTCACTTTGATCCTTAACACTGTTACTATAAATGACAGTGACAACGACTCCTCCAAACCCCGTCTATGTGGCCTAACAGCATCTCCACACATGCTCAAAGAGTGAAAGAGGAGAATCCATGCAGCCATGAGGTTCATCTCTGCCCCTCACAACATGGGGGTTCTATTTTAAAGTCGGGGACAGAAACTTAGGACAGACCAAGACGAAACGTTTGATATTTTAAGAAAGCTGTCAGCAGGACGACCTACGGTAACTGTAAATTCCTTGTGTCTTTAGTTTAAACCCTGATTAGAAACAGGAAGGCCTCACTGGGACTTTCAGTTAGAAGAACTGCAAGCAGAACATGTTTGGCCTTGTGTCACAGTTACTATAAGTAAGTATTGATTATTTTACAGCCCCTTGTCATAGACAGACGTCACAAAGTGCTTTACAGGCTAAAAACAAAAATATGTGGAAAAAAGTCAGTTAAGTCTTTGCACTTGACACTTGATTTAAGACTTTTCTTTTAGAAACTTGGTCTTACTTAGATTTGAAAAAACAAAGACTGTTTACACCAGGACAGATAAGAACCCACACAGAAATAAAATGTCTTATTGATTTCCGATAAATAACTAAATTAGGAACATTCTGTCTGAAGAGAGTCAGGGATAAACTCGCCCATGCATTTATAGCTCTACAGTGTCTGAATTGTCACAGAACTGAGTCTTTAATGAATAATAGAGGATGTGCAGGTCTTGTCTATATAAATCACTGTTCATGGCATTTGAATGAGGTTAAAACATTTCAAATGAGATGGGTATCCACGTCACATACTGTATTATTTGGCTTACATCACTTTACTGAAGCTCCAACGTCAACGTTTCTTGCTTGCTTTCTTTCCTGTTACAACAACTCAATCTCAGTTGGATCTGAAATGAAATCTCATGGATCAAATGGAAAGATATTCTTACCAAAATAAGCAAACTGAACTCTGCTCATCTCTCTCTTTGCAGGAGGTATATTATTGTTATTCTCAGATTTTTTGTTTTTAACTGCTGCGTCTGTACTGATCTATATGTAGTTGATGTATATTCTCCGCAGCCACGCTAAATACCAGATAGGATTTGTAGGGGATTGAAAGCACAAAAAAGTGGTACTCACATTTTTGTACTGTGATGAAAGCAAAAGCCAAAGATGAAGGTAAAAAAGTCAGAATCTGCACAATGGATCCATCTTTTGTAACAGTGTCTCTGTTGTGTTCCAGTGTCTGTCTCTCCATCCATCACTTCACCTCTTATTCACAGCCAGACATTTATCATGTCCAGGTTCACTAGCAGAGCAGAAACCAATCCCTGCAGGCATCAGGTGACAGGCTGAGTATGTTCTGTAAGTTTATCCCAGGATGAAAGTCTCCCTGCTAGACCTTTATGTGTGGACTTTCATCATTTCCAAGTTTGTCTGGATCAGTTTCTTTCAGCATCTCTAATTTCTCCACACATGCTACTTTCTTCAGCTGTAATGGTTTGTATTGGTCCCAATGAGGCCCAAGAAGGCAAGCAAATGGTTAACAGTGATCACTATCTATTCCCACAGTATTACAAACACTGGCCTTTCAAGGGATGCAGTCCTGGAGAAGGGCCGACAGTGATTCCCGTCAAACCCCTCAGCTGCTGCCGGGTCTCTCCTCTGAGGACAGCTGAGTGAACACACACATCTTTGCTTTCACGTGATTGTCTATGTGCACACACACGTGCGCATGCACTTGTGTAGGAGCACACATTCCTCTCTGATGATGGAAGACGGAGTGGACCATGCTGACCGGACTTTGGAGGGAGTTAAATCCACGAGGGAAACAGAGAAAATGAAAGATGAAGCAAAGCTGGCCTGCCATAGATCTCTTGGTATGCCCCCCCCCACCCACACACACACACCAACACACTCTCGTATGTACACATAAACACACAAAACACACAAGCCACATTACAACCCACTCTCAATGAAACCTCTGCTAGATTGAGAAAAGGGTGACTTCTTCTGAACCGAGCTTGAGTGAGTCAGGTGACCACCAAAGCTAGGTTGGAACTGTCTGCAGTGGCAGATATTTTTATTTGTTTTAAACTAACAGTAGCTTCCATATGAATTTATAACAACAGCTGGGTTCACATTAGAATGACTTGCAATTGCTCTGTTCACACTGACACTGTGGATCCTGGTTTTAGGTCTGGTTTATAGGTTGCTAGTGTTCAGCAGTGGAGCTGCCATCAGTGTGTGCATCGGTGAATGGAACTGTGAGCGTAAAGCGCTTCAGACCTTCTAAGAAAGTAGAAACCATTTATCATTCAATCATCTCCTTCTACCTTAAGCCGCTCCCAGTGATCCAGCTGTGGTTGCTGTCCTCAGTCACTTTATTTTACACTTTACTCTATTGTCACTTTCAAATATGTTGTGAAATTTCTGTCACATTATACTCTGTAATTTCGTCCTTTTTTATTTTTCATTTTTGTCTCCGCACTATGACTTTTTTTCATAAATATATGACTAGTCCAAATCATCTCCTTTTTTCTGACCGATGTACATACTACCCATCTCTATTTCTAACTGTAATGTTGCTGTAACACTGGAATGTCACCACTGTGGGACGAATAAAGGACTGTCTGGTCTTGTCTTGTCTTGTCTTGTCTCCTTTAACTCTATTCTGGTAAGAAACTGTTTCTTTTAAAATAATGAAAATCACCCATCAACTCAGAGGTTGAGACAATGAACAAGATCAAATATTTACACACATATACTTAAAATGATCATCCTCACATTCTGAATTTCCTGACTCTGTGGAGTGAAATTGTTCCATTTTTGGTTTTCCTTAATTCCCAAGCCACATCTGTTTTGGTGTGCATTTCCTTTGCTATGTGTACATTTCTATGTGTCAATAAACAAACTGAACTGGAATACCACAACATACATGGACTGTAAAGGTGAAAATTATCTCATCAGGTCAGACTCAAAGTGAACTTTTAAGCAAACTTGAGGCGCTCCAGACGCTTAAGATTACATTTTTTTTCAAATGGAGATTTCTAACCAGTGCTAGGAATCAAACGACAAAATGATCCAAGGCTAATCTGTTTTTCTAACCATTGTAGAAAAGGACCTTTTGAATAATTCAGAATAGCATCACCTCCACATGAACTGACCAGTATTAGACCAGGGAGCTCACATTGTTTCAGCATACAAGCAACAGATCAATGCATTTATTAAATAAAATAAAATGTTTAAATTCAGATGAATATCACATCAGCATGTATCACAGTAGCATTGCATCATGGTTGGGAGTATGACACTGAATGTAAAATGATCCCTAAAATGGAGTCCATGCTAAGATTTTTGCAGATGATCTTATTTCAGCATTTGTAGTGAATTCTAACACTTCAAGCTTGTTTTTTTAGAGTTTTTTTAAGAAGCATCATAATCTGCTTGTTTAAACTAATTCTATTCTCTTTTGCCAACTACTAATACAAGCATAAATTCTCACCGACTGCAGTCTGTTTTTGAATGTTCTCACAAAGAGCTGTTCCATGAGCTGTAACCACTAAACCATGCTGTTACCACTGTGGAATCATGCATTTCTGCTTTATCTGGTGTGGGTTTGTTTTCTCTCTTCTCTGGAGCTGTCTCCGACCAGGTGTCCACTGATGAAGGTCAGCTGACTGAGGCCGGCTGATGGTGTCTGGCTGATCAGCTGTAGAGCAGAGTCTGGGCATTTAGGTACAACCCCATGACTTCTCCCTAGAACTGCTCTTTCTCCATGTTCATAAAGTCTTCAGTAATTGTAACTGGCTGTAAATAGATTTTGTAACTCTGAGATGTATTGCATGTTTTCCTTTGTTCTGTGTCTCAATGTTTGTCCCTGAGTTCATCCTTGTAGCGGTCCGCTCTGAGCTGTGGGTCAGAACACATGCTGACTGGAGAGAGATTTACGGCCTCACGTCATATGTTCTGGATTCTTATGTAGTTTAATAGTTGTAGTTCTGAGGTTTCCAGAATTGTGCATTACATCATCTCACTGATGTTAGTTGCAGCATGCTATGCTAGTCAGATGGCTTCCTGCCCATTTCCTTGTGACCGTGCTGGGTGTGGCGGCTGGACTCCCTCCTCCCTGTTTCATTTATGATGTCTTATGTTACCGTGGAGCCGCTCGACACTGGATGACTTCAGCTTACAGTTAAACAAAAGGCGCAATTTTCTCGACCCAGGAGATTCTCATGTTACTTTCAGGGACTTAGACTCTTAAAGACTTTTCTGTTTTAGGAGCTCAGCTTTAGTGAAATTGAAAAAGCTTGAAAGTTGATGGAAAACAGACTCCTGCTTCCATCATCCTTTACCCACTGGATCACATGTTGTTCTTTATCTCCCCCCAAGACACTCCCTCTAAACTTTCTGGAGTTCAAACCCTCTGTCGTCCAGGACCCCCCCGTCAACCAATGTTCTGTGAACGTTATCTGTGTGTTTGAGTGATGGACTTTGAATCCAGCACTCCCTGAGCTTCACGGTTGATGCAGACCGAGCCTGACCTCTGATGTGTTCTGTCCATTCTTCTACTCCTTGTTGTTGATCAAATCTTCACTCGCACACCTTCCACCTCCATGTAAAAATAGTGAGTTTCTTCAGGTGTGGTTCCATTTTTTGATCTTTTTTGTTGAGTGAACATTTTTAAAATCCACCTTGTGAAAGTCGTAGTTTGGTGAAACCTTCCTTAATACAGCCACTCTGCAGCAGGAGCGTTATGACAAAGACTGTCCAGGTTCAAAACATGAAATCCCCCTGGAATGAGGCAAAACGTGCAGCTAATCAAAAGTCAAACCTGGTGAACTTTGATCCATCAGGGACTCCAAGTCTTCATATGTCTTAGTAGAGCCGTAACAGAGAAAGCCTGGAGCAGGATTCACCACATTTGCACTGCTGTGACGTTTTGCATCAAACCTCTTTCAGCTGTGAGAACATGCAGCGTGCAGTGTAAACATTATATGCTAGAAGCCAGTACAAAAAACAACCTTCAGCACTTTCCTAAATGTTCCACACATGCCTGCTGAGTTCATAGACATTATGCATGCTGGACCGGAACCGCTCCATCAAGAAGAACGCCACGAATATAAACACGACTAAACCAGCAAATACACTGTAAAAAGTAAGAACCCCTCTACTCAAAATTGTGGCAACAAAGTGACAATTAATAATATTAAGTGAATTCAACAAGTCCAAAAAAAGAAACAAGTTTTTCTAAATACATTCTTAATAATAATAATAATAATTAACATAAGTAATATATACTAAGAATAAGAAAATGTATAGTTAGGAGGATCACCATTTATCATCCAAAGTGTTTCAACACAGAGACCAAAGGAACAAAAATGGCTGCTGTTGGTCTGGACTCTCAATTGGAGAAGAATACCAACAGCAATCCTCAAAAAAGCAGTTTTAACTAACATGTTGTTGTAAATTAAGTTGGTTTAGCTAAAAATGTTCTTATAATAAGTATGTTTATTATTTCAATCTTAAACAATTATTTTAGTAAAAGCAATTATTTTTTGGACATGTTGAATTTATTTAATATTATTAATTGTCACTTTGTTGCCACAATTTTATTGAGTAGAGGGGGTTCTTACTTTTTACAGTGTACAAAAGATCTCCATGAAGAAACAGAACTTCATTCATGTCAGCCACGCCAAAACATGAAGATAAAAGTCATAAACTTTTGCTTCCCGCTCTTCTCAGTTACGCACGCGCTCACGTTCATCCACAGACACGTTCATCCACAGACACGTTCATCCACAGACACGTTCATCCACAGACACGTTCATCCACAGACACGTTCATCCACAGACACGTTCATCCACAGACACGTTCATTCACAGACACGTTCATCCACAGACACGTTCATCCACAGACACGTTCATCCACAGACACGTTCATCCACAGACACGTTCACGTTCATCCACAGACACGTTCATCCACAGACACGTTCACGTTCATCCACAGACACGTTCACGTTCATCCACAGACACGTTCATTCACAGACACGTTCACGTTCATCCACAGACACGTTCATCCACAGACACGTTCATCCACAGACACGTTCACCCACAGACACGTTCACGTTCATCCACAGACACGTTCATCCACAGACACGTTCACGTTCATCCACAGACACGTTCACGTTCATCCACAGACACGTTCATTCACAGACACGTTCACGTTCATCCACAGACACGTTCCATCCACAGACACGTTCACGTTCATCCACAGACACGTTCACGTTCATCCACAGACACGTTCACTTTCATCCACAGACATGTTCATCCACAGACACGCTCATCTACAGACACGTTCATCCACAGACACGTTCATCCACAGACACGCTCATCTACAGACACGTTCATCCACAGACACGTTCATCCACAGACACGTTCATCCACAGACACGTTCACGTTCATCCACAGACACGTTCATTCACAGACACGTTCATCCACAGACACGTTCACGTTCATCCACAGACACGTTCATCCACAGACACGTTCATTCACAGACACTTTCATCCACAGACACGTTCATCCACAGACACGTTCACGTTCATCCACAGACACGTTCATCCACAGACACGTTCATCCACAGACACGTTCATCCACAGACACGTTCATCCACAGACACGTTCATCCACAGACACGTTCACGTTCATCCACAGACACGTTCATTCACAGACACGTTCATCCACAGACACGTTCATCCACAGACACGTTCATCCACAGACACGTTCATCCACAGACATGTTCATCCACAGACACGTTCACGTTCATCCACAGACACGTTCATCCACAGACACGTTCATCCACAGACACGTTCATCCACAGACACGTTCATCCACAGACATGTTCATCCACAGACACGTTCACGTTCATCCACAGACACGTTCATTCACAGACACGTTCATCCACAGACACGTTCACGTTCATCCACAGACACGTTCACATTCATCCACAGACACGTTCACGTTCATCCACAGACACGTTCATTCACAGACACGTTCACGTTCATCCACAGACACGTTCATTCCACAGACACGTTCACGTTCATCCACAGACACGTTCCATCCACAGACACGTTCACGTTCATCCACAGACACGTTCACATTCATCCACAAACACGTTCACGTTCATCCACAGACACGTTCACGTTCATCCACAGACACGTTCATTCACAGACACGTTCACGTTCATCCACAGACACGTTCATTCACAGACACGTTCACGTTCATCCACAGACACGTTCCATCCACAGACACGTTCACGTTCATCCACAGACACGTTCACGTTCATCCACAGACACGTTCACGTTCATCCACAGACACGTTCACTTTCATCCACAGACATGTTCATCCACAGACACGCTCATCTACAGACACGTTCATCCACAGACACGTTCATCCACAGACACGTTCATCCACAGACACGTTCATCCACAGACATGTTCATCCACAGACACGCTCATCCACAGACACGTTCATCCACAGACACGTTCATCCACAGACATGTTCATCCACAGACACGTTCACGTTCATCCACAGACACGTTCATCCACAGACACGTTCATCCACAGACACGTTCATCCACAGACACGCTCATCCACAGACACGTTCATCCACAGACACGTTCACGTTCATCCACAGACATGTTCACGTTCATCCACAGACATGTTCACGTTCATCCACAGACACGTTCACGTTCATCCACAGACACGTTCATCCACAGACATGTTCATCCACAGACACGTTCACGTTCATCCACAGACACGCTCACGTTCATCCACAGACACGTTCATCCACAGACACGTTCATCCACAGACACGTTCACGTTCATCCACAGACACGTTCATCCACAGACACGTTCACGTTCATCCACAGACACGTTCATTCACAGACACGTTCACGTTCATCCACAGACACGTTCATCCACAGACACGTTCATCCACAGACCCGCTCACGTTCATCCACAGACACGTTCATCCACAGACACGTTCATTCACAGACACGTTCACGTTCATCCACAGACACGTTCATCCACAGACACGTTCATCCACAGACACGTTCACGTTCATCCACAGACACGTTCATCCACAGACACGTTCACGTTCATCCACAGACACGTTCACGTTCATCCACAGACACGTTCATTCACAGACACGTTCATCCACAGACACGTTCATTCACAGACACGTTCATCCACAGACACGTTCATTCACAGACACGTTCATCCACAGACACGTTCATTCACAGACACGTTCATCCACAGACACGTTCATCCACAGACACGTTCACGTTCATCCACAGACACGTTCATTCACAGACACGTTCATTCACAGACACGTTCATCCACAGACACGTTCATCCACAGACACGTTCATCCACAGACATGTTCATCCACAGACATGTTCATCCACAGACACGTTCACGTTCATCCACAGACACGTTCATCCACAGACACGTTCATCCACAGACACGTTCATTCACAGACACGTTCATCCACAGACACGTTCATCCACAGACACGTTCATCCACAGACACGTTCACATTCATCCACAGACACGTTCATTCACAGACACGTTCCATCCACAGACACGTTCATCCACAGACACGTTCATTCACAGACACGTTCATCCACAGACACGTTCATCCACAGACACGTTCATCCACAGACACGTTCACGTTCATCCACAGACACGTTCATCCACAGACACGTTCATCCACAGACACGTTCACGTCATCCACAGACACGTTCATTCACAGACACGTTCCATCCACAGACACGTTCATCCACAGACACGTTCACGTTCATCCACAGACACGTTCATCCACAGACACGTTCACGTTCATCCACAGACACGTTCATCCACAGACACGTTCACGTTCCATCCACAGACACGTTCATTCACAGACACGTTCCATCCACAGACACGTTCATCCACAGACACGTTCACGTTCATCCACAGACACGCTCACGTTCATCCACAGACACGTTCATCCACAGACACGTTCATCCACAGACACGTTCATCCACAGACACGTTCATCCACAGACACGTTCACGTTCATCCACAGACACGTTCATCACAGACACGTTCATTCATCCACAGACACGTTCATCCACAGACACGTTCATCCACAGACACGTTCATTCACAGACACGTTCATTCACAGACACGTTCATCCACAGACACATTCATCCACAGACACGTTCATCCACAGACACGTTCACGTTCATCCACAGACACGTTCACGTTCATCCACAGACACGTTCATCCACAGACACGTTCACGTTCATCCACAGACACGTTCACGTTCATCCACAGACACGTTCATCCACAGACACGTTCACGTTCATCCACAGACACGTTCATCCACAGACATGTTCATCCACAGACACGTTCACGTTCATCCACAGACACGTTCATCCACAGACACGTTCATCCACAGACACGTTCATCCACAGACACGCTCATCCACAGACACGTTCATCCAGACACGTTCACGTTCATCCACAGACACGTTCACGTTCATCCACAGACATGTTCACGTTCATCCACAGACACGTTCACGTTCATCCACAGACACGTTCATCCACAGACATGTTCATCCACAGACACGTTCACGTTCATCCACAGACACGCTCACGTTCATCCCACAGACACGTTCATCCACAGACACGTTCATCCACAGACACGTTCACGTTCATCCACAGACACGTTCATCCACAGACACGTTCACGTTCATCCACAGACACGTTCATTCACAGACACGTTCACGTTCATCCACAGACACGTTCATCCACAGACACGTTCATCCACAGACCCGCTCACGTTCATCCACAGACACGTTCATCCACAGACACGTTCATTCACAGACACGTTCACGTTCATCCACAGACACGTTCATCCACAGACACGTTCATCCACAGACACGTTCACGTTCATCCACAGACACGTTCATCCACAGACACGTTCACGTTCATCCACAGACACGTTCACGTTCATCCACAGACACGTTCATTCACAGACACGTTCATCCACAGACACGTTCATTCACAGACACGTTCATCCACAGACACGTTCATTCACAGACACGTTCATCCACAGACACGTTCATTCACAGACACGTTCATCCAAAGACACGTTCATCCACAGACACGTTCACGTTCATCCACAGACACGTTCATTCACAGACACGTTCATTCACAGACACGTTCATCCACAGACACGTTCATCCACAGACACGTTCATCCACAGACATGTTCATCCACAGACATGTTCATCCACAGACACGTTCACGTTCATCCACAGACACGTTCATCCACAGACACGTTCATCCACAGACACGTTCATCCACAGACACGTTCATTCACAGACACGTTCATCCACAGACACGTTCATCCACAGACACGTTCATCCACAGACACGTTCACATTCATCACAGACACGTTCATTCACAGACACGTTCCATCCACAGACACGTTCATCCACAGACACGTTCATTCACAGACACGTTCATCCACAGACACGTTCATCCACAGACACGTTCATCCACAGACACGTTCACGTTCATCCACAGACACGTTCATCCACAGACACGTTCATCCACAGACACGTTCACGTTCATCCACAGACACGTTCATTCACAGACACGTTCCATCCACAGACACGTTCATCCACAGACACGTTCACGTTCATCCACAGACACGTTCATCCACAGACACGTTCATCCACAGACACGTTCACGTTCATCCACAGACACGTTCATCCACAGACACGTTCATCCACAGACACGTTCATTCACAGACACGTTCATTCACAGACACGTTCATCCACAGACACATTCATCCACAGACACGTTCATCCACAGACACGTTCACGTTCATCCACAGACACGTTCACGTTCATCCACAGACACGTTCATCCACAGACACGTTCACGTTCATCCACAGACACGTTCACGTTCATCCACAAACACGTTCATCCACAGACACGTTCACGTTCATCCACAGACACGCTCACGTTCATCCACAGACACGTTCATCCACAGACACGTTCATCCACAGACACGTTCATCACAGACACGTTCATCCACAGACACGTTCATTCACAGACACGTTCATCCACAGACACGTTCATTCACAGACACGTTCATCCACAGACACGTTCATTCACAGACACGTTCATCCACAGACACGTTCATCCACAGACACGTTCACGTTCATTCCACAGACACGTTCATCCACAGACACGTTACGTTCATCCACAGACACGTTCATTCACAGACACGTTTCATCCACAGAACACGTTCATTCACAGACACGTTCATTCACAGACACGTTCATCCACAGACACGTTCATTCACAGACACGTTCATCCACAGACACGTTCATCCACAGACACGTTCATTCACAGACACGTTCATCCACAGACACGTTCACGTTCATCCACAGACACGTTCATCCACAGACACGTTCACGTTCATCCACAGACACGTTCATTCACACACGTTCATCCACAGACACGTTCACGTCACACAGACACGTTCATCCACACACGTTCACGTTCATCCACAGACACGTTCATTCACAGACACGTTCATCCACAGACAAGTTCACGTTCATCCACAGACACGTTCATCACAGACACGTTCATCCACAGACACGTTCACGTTCATCCACAGACACGTTCATCCACAGACACGTTCACGTTCATCCACAGACACGTTCATTCACAGACACGTTCCATCCACAGACACGTTCATCCACAGACACGTTCACGTTCATCCACAGACACGCTCACGTTCATCCACGTTCACGTTCATCCACAGACACGTTCATCCACAGACACGTTCATCCACAGACACGTTCATTTCCACAGACACGTTCATCCACAGACACTACGTCATTCACAGACACGTTCATCTCACAGACACGTTCATTCTCCACAGACACATTCATCCACAGACACGTTCATCACAGACACGTCGTTCATCCACAGACACGTTCAATCCAGACACGTTCATCCATACAGACACGTTCATTCACAGACACGTTCATTCACAGACACGTTCATCACAGACACATTCATCCACAGACACGTTCATCCACAGACACGTTCACGTTCATCCACAACACGTTCACGGTTCATCCACAGACACGTTCATCCACAGACACGTTCACCGTTCATCCCCAGACATACGTTCAAGTTCATCACAAACACGTTCATTCCACAGACACGTTCACGTTCATCCACGACACGCTCACGTTCAATCCACAGACACGTTCATCCACAGACACGTTCATACCACAGACAACGTTCATTCACAGACACGTTCATTCCACAGACACGTTCATATCACAGAACACGTTCATCCACAGACACGTTCATTCACAGACACGTTCATTCCACAGACACGTTCATTCACAGACACGTTTCATCCACAGACACGTTCATCCCACAGACACGTTCACGTTCATCAC